>OZ020615.1:50540455-55340455 GCA_963971575.1 Liopterus haemorrhoidalis
CTTCTGAAGATACTGTTAGCTGTAACCAAGAAGAGTCGATCGTGCAAACACTCCAGATTAAGTAATCCCCGACCCCCGTTTTGACGAGGGAGGTAAATGCACAGAAGATTTCGAGTGAAGACTTCGGTTGATGTTCATGAACTTTTTGGTTTTTCTGTCGAGTTCCTTAAGATCATCAACATTCCATTTCATTACAAAAGAAGTGTATGAAATTAATGGGACATCAAGCATTTTTGTGGGAGCGATCTTGTTCTTGCCAGACAGACAAGATCTCCATACCTGCTTAAGTTGTAAAAAAAAAAAAAAATGGGCAGGGCAGATTTTGAAGACACATCCGCTACGTAGAATACGTCAATGTCGTTTTGTGACAGTGTCGGTGTGTAGTAATGAAACAATGGCTAGCATTGAATCTCATTAATTTCGATACATTTTCGATCACATAGGCACCGCCGACTCCACGGTGAAAGTGATAGCGCCGCTGTTGACGCCGCGAAGCGCAGCTTTACAACGTTTTCTCCAGCGCCGTGCTCGGCTGGCGCCACTCATTGGTCCCTCATTTTGTTCGAAATTTTGTGTACCTTCTTCCAACATCACAATCTTATATTGTTTTAAATATTTTTTTGCAAATTTTGCGACATTTTGAAGTTAAGTCGAAAATTTTGTCCCTTTTGCCACTTTTACACTGTGTTACAGGAATAAATTCAATATTTTTGTACTCTACTATTATAGAAATCGTTATTACGGTCCGTTTGAGCGGTCAAACACGCGGATAGCTTCTCCAATCGATGAATTATGCCCCACGTGCTTACACGTGCAGGCGCCGTGTCAAACTCAAAGTCGAGATAAATTGCAGGAAGTGCATCTATAGTCTATCACGTGATACTATTGCCATGTGCATCCAACTATTGTACGCATAACAGTAAGTATTTTTAAATCTATCCTAATTTCTTTTGGATTTCTAGGAATGACTCCCATACCAACTACGTACAAAGACGTATTCTACGCCAAAAACACACAATGTGTCAACACTCGTTTCGCTTGTCTAGGCGTAAATCCGATTCTGACTGGGTTCCATGTGAAATCAGATAAATCTGATACAAGAAATCAAAAACAGAATTCAAGCTGTTCATCTTAATTTGTACATAGCATACTCTCTACAACAAGACTATAAAATAAAAATAATTAAAAATATTTCACTTTCAAGCAGTGGCAGTCGATGAAGCATGGTTGGGAGGGCAATTGTTACGATCGGATAAGCTCGTACTAAATCGCTCAACGACAAAGCACGAGCATGTCCGATCATGCTGAATGCCCTCCCAAACTTGCTTCATCGACCGCCGGTGCTTTCAAGTACTTTCAAGTAGGTACGAATTAAAAGATAAATATTTCTTATTATTATTTTTTTTTTTAATTTTGCTCCAGATAGCTGGAGAGTGAGCGTAAGTGTGTAAATCAAGATGGAAGGTACTTTGAATACTCGTAAATAAAAATACTTTCAAGTCGTTATATCAATCCGTATATCGTTATATATTGATATCATAATATCAATCTTGTTAAAGGCTGCCCGGAAGAACTATGTTGTTGTCGCAGAGAACCATTCGCTCAAAATTTTCAACCATGAAATACGTATTCTGCCTGCTCTCTTGCCGAGTAGGGGAAAATATTTGTATGTAATCCCATGTTAATCTCATTAACTATACCTGAGCTAGAGGTCTTGTATTTGACGTGTATAATACAGGTATATAACAGGTAATAGTTGAGTTCTATCTCCCTATTATTAGTTGCGTTCCTTTAACAAGTAAAAATGCTTAGCTAAGCACACAAGTTCGACAAATGCCTTAACAAGGGCAAGGGGGGAGGAAAAAATCTTTTGTAGTCTTAGAAAGGGATCGCTCTTACGACTTAGGTCATCTTAGATTACTTAAGTAAAATGGTAAAAGGAAAGCGCCTATTATCACATTTGTCGATTTCTCTACCCTGTTAAGTTTTTGCGCTAGCTTAAACCCAACCTTAGTTATCTTAGAATATCTCTCTAGAATCTTTAGAACTACAAAGATCTTATTTTGTACAAGTCATTTGAAATCGTCATACCGATTGGTATCATCATCATTGGCGCGACAGCCCGAAATGAGCCAAGGACTCCTGTTTCCAGGTTTCGTGACCATGTTTTCAATCTATATACATTCAGGAGTAATATGATCAGTATTACGTCCATTTTTTAGCGTACACAGAAAGGCACCTACAGTTTATAGCCGGTTACGAAGGGCTAAGCAGAACCTGTAATTTGTATAAATATTTTTACACAAATTATTTGACATAAGCAGGAATTGAACTCACGTCCGTGCCCTTGCTCAGCGGTCAAGTAGCAGGTACAGACGATTTAACGTTTGCAGTTACAGGCTTGCTTTGCAACTGTACGTTTGCAGGTACCGGTTGGTATAGGGTTTTTGCTAATGACCATATTTAATTTAGTCTTCCTAGAATTTAGCGATAACTTTAGCTATTAATTTTTTTCCCAACTTGCTGACACGTCGCATTTTCAAGAAAAATCGTGTTCCCTCTTTCTTGATATGCTCTGTACCTATATATAAAATTAAAAAAGGCTAAACAATCGTTTTCCCCACCAAGCCTCATCATTTTGATATTTTATTATCTGGTATAGGTGAATATTTTCCCAACTTATGCTGAGAAAGTGTCAGTTACTTTATAATAATAATAAAGGGTCCCCTCGCTTATGTGGCGTACAGGGCAGAAAAGGTAAGCTCTAGATTTCTAGCCCTCCGGCAATTTAAGCTCTTGAAAATTCTATAATCGATTTCAAATAATGCAAAGTGTAAAAACATGCATTAAACGTTCTAAATATCAGTCGTTTGAACTCAATTTAGTACATTGAAATGCATTGCATGTTAGATTCTGAGAGGTGACTGAGTGTGTGCAAGTACTCACTCAGATGTGAATACCGCTGGGATATTGTATCGCAAACCCTCAGTTTACTGTTTACATGTTAAGTATACTTCAAGATTCCACACGATATCACCATGGGGGTTATATTTCCATGCCTTTCATGTACTCGTCTTGAAAACTCTCAATACGTATCAGGAGACTTCGCTGAATATTACTATAAATGTATACATTATCGTAAATTCTAAATATGGCTTTTGCTGACAAAGCCAAAGAAAACTGTTGGAATAAAACTGATGTGTAGTGAATTTGTAAATATTTCAGGGAGTTTCATAGCCAGATACCTAAGTGAAGGTGGGTCCGAAGAATGATTGGGCAGAAATTTTGGGCACATTTTATGTTGTAGTCGTTGACAATCACTATGAGTCTTTGGTTAGTAGATGTGTCGCGAATTGAAAGGATTAAGAATGTAGTAATTCGGGTTACTTAAGCAGAAGAGTCGATAATAGACGATATACGGAATAGACAACTGAAATGGTACGATGGCCAAATTAGAACAACCATGTTAGAGCGTAACCTGAAAATCGATGAGTGGCAAGATACAAAGAGATGACTAAAATCTGGACAGCATCGAAATACGTTTCAAAACCGGGCATATATACAAAGTGTCCTAGCCGACTGGTTCTCCATTACTATCTCGGTTAACTCTAAGTCTCAATGGGATATATACGTCCCAGACAAGTGTCGAAGATGCTCAGAGGGAAATAAATGCATTATAAATTCAGCCTTTGTCCCAGTGGTAACCTGGCATCCTATTAACCGTACCAAATTCATTGGACCAAACAGGGCCGTGCGATGTTTTTTGGCGCTTGGAGCAGACATTCTTACAAGGCGCCTTTATACTGAAATGACAAATTATTAAGGCTGCCAATTTATTAAGAATGCTGTGCCCCCGAAATAAATGTAACTACTTGTAACTACTCACAATTTTTTATATACAGTAATACCTCGCTTAACGTTACCTCCGTTAACAATACCTCGCTATAACGTCATTTCTGGGTGACAGTAGGACTCAATTTAGAAGAAGAATCGGAACTTGCTAATGAAATCCAGAATGAACTTGTTGAAATGGCACACCAATTACATTTCAATGAAGTTGACGCTGATGATATTCAACAATTCCTATAGGATGACAACGACAATCCGCTAACAAATGAAGAATTGCAAGAACTGACAGAAGAAAATTTGGTAAGAGAAATTTTGGCCGCCGGTTAAAGTTTTAACAACAAAAATATTGTCCGATTGCCTGAGTCAAGTGTCTTATTCGGTAGATATTTTGTCCGAAAATGATCCAGATTTTTCACGAAGTTGTGCTGTAAAAAGAAATGTATTAAATTCTTTAACATGTTACAGTGAGCTATTACGAGAAAAGAAGAGACAAGCAACGCAATCGACTCTTGATTCATTCTAGTCAAAAAATTAAAATGTCACAACTTGTCAGTTAATTTACGTATAACCGCTAATTTTGTAATACATATATGCATACTAATTTTATACTTTAAATTTTGTCAAGAAAAGCTGTTTTCAGTTGTTCCTATCTATTAATTAAAAAATTAAAAATAAATGTATTAAATAATGTATTTTTTTTCAATTTAGTAACCTATCCCTATCCTTCGCGTGTTATTTCCTTCCTCCGTTAACGTTGATTCGGTTAACGTAGTGTTCTTGAGGAACGCATCCCTAATGTTAAACGAGGTATTACTGTATGTTTATATTGATGCCGCAAACCTTTGATAACAATTTGTCGGTTTTATTGTATTTATACCGCCCAGCCTAACAGTCTCATCTATCGAAATTCATTGTTACTTATGTCAGAGTTGAGAGCGGAGATCTGATCAAAGGTCAGCTCCCATACGAATTAAAATTGCTTTCTGGAACAGGTGCTTGCATTTATTTTATAAATAACTTGAATACACTTCGCTGCCGAGCTGTTTCTGAATGCGGGACAATAAATAGGTTTCCGTGACGATTTTAGATACTGATATTAAAACCGGACATGGATAGGTAATCCGTCACTAAAAGTCTAATAAATCCTAAAAAAAAGCTTAGTAAATATCTAAGAAATAAATTCTAAAATAAATCCAATAAATCCTAAAAAAAGCCTAATAAATATCAAACATTTGTGGAAATTATCAAACGCCTTTATCATAATTCTTGTATTCGGCGCAAGAATCCGCCTATGTCTGGTTATCGCTATCGTTTTAGCTAGAGCTGTATAGGTGTAGACGGAGTCTTGTAGAGGCGGCTACAGCACTGTTAGGTACATTGTAAGTTTACGATTACCATTACCTATACATTAATTTTGTTAGATTTATATCGACAAAGTCGCCGCTCATTTGTACGCCGACCAAATAAAATATAATATTTATAAACCAAGATAAATAAAAAACTAATTTATAAAGATGCAACAAGCAAATAATAAATTTTTTATTATGAAAATATAAAAATAAACAAATGTGAAATATCTGAAAGGCGCCACGTGGTCCAGGCGCCTGGAGCGATCACACTATTGCTTCATGTCATCGCACAGCTCTGGTACCAATAATTGGCGGGGGTTGATCAGATCAACTAATAGGGATATTTAGAATGGACCGAAGAGGTAGTAAATGGTGGAAATAAATATTTAATTAGATGAGTTACGTCCGTAAGTTAGTAATTATAGTTGAAGGTAATGGGATTCGGACCAGTCAGAAAATAAAAACAAATTTATTAACTTCATTAACGTTTCGATTTTAATTTAAATCTTCATCAGAGCTTAGTTAATAGTCACGATATAAAATAACAATTTTAAAATTAATAAAGAACACATCATATTGTCCGGTTATTGACCAAATAAGCCACAGTGGCATGTGCTTATCTCTGAGTTCAATAACCGGACAATATGATGTGTTCTTTATTAATTTTAAAATTGTTATTTTATATCGTGACTATTAACTAAGCTCTGATGAAGATTTAAATTAAAATCGAAACGTTAATGAAGTTAATAAATTTGTTTTTATTTTCTGACTGGTCCGAATCCCATTACCTTCAACTATAATTAATATATATTTTACCGTTAATTTATGACAGCAGCAGTAAATTTCTGCATTGTTTTCTGCGAAATAAAAGGAAGGAAATGAAGAGAAAATAAAGAAAAAGGCTGTAACCTCTCTAATAAACATCTTAAACTCTCCGTAATTTTACAATTTACTATTAAGCAAAATGGAGGCAAAACAAAATCGATGGATGTTCATTCAAACACACAGTATAATAATAATAAAACGCTGTATTTAATTTTATTTACTTTCCATAAGAACACCATTTCATTCTTTTTTGTCCATAATTAATTTTGTTAGGAAATCGCATAAAAAAAGTGTCCAAGAATTTTCATAATTGTAATTTTTATTTGTGTGCACTAAATTAAAATCTTACCTTCCATATAAGTAGAGAAAGCTAAAATACTCTAATATATCACTCTTGCTAACAGTTTTCATTAGCCTCCCTTCCTAATCTGGCGTCGGCTTCCTGCATCCAGAGCACCGTGTGATAGTGATCACCGTTGTTATACGCCTGTCTGCCCAGTTCGAAACAATCGCCGGCTGTCAACTCGGTGCTGTACTGAACGCCATTCAACTCCCCACGAGCCAAAGAGGAGGTGTCCAAGTTGTAAGTATCTTGGAGACGGGTCAAGGCTACAGCAGCCCCGTTTAGATCTTCGTCAGATGGGAATTTAAGAACACCACGGTAGGAGGTGATGTTTGCTATGAATTCTGAAAATGAACAAATTTAATTAATATTAAGTAAATTACAATGAAAATGTTTCAAGCATATCACAATTAGTGCTGTCAGAAATCGAACTTTCCGGAATCGGATCCGGTTTAAGATAATAATCTCAATACCGATTATATCGTAGCTCCCTTATGAAATGGAATCAGAGGTGGAAAATTCCAAGTGCTGCATTTATTGGAATTACTAATTCCCCAGTTCGAGGTTACTAGCAGCCACCAAGCCGGACATAACTGGATATCGAGGTCAAACAGATGTTTGTGATTGAATTCTCAATTCCAGCTGAGAAGAACATCTCTTTCAAGGAGGAGGAAAAAGAGATCCAAGTATATAGATCTCTTGTTTGACCTTAGAAAGCTCTATCCAGGGTATAAAGTTAAGCTTGTAGTCCTGATAGTTGGTGTTTTGGGTGGTATAAAAGCTTTCCACAAAATCAAAATCAAGCCCATACCCGCATGCAGATCATCTATGACCTCTTTGATCTGCACGATGCAGAAAGCAGTGTTGCCCAAGTCACTCTGAATTGTACGGGCACTGGATCTGGCGTATTTTCCGCGTCTGCATATCGCCAGTTTGGGATGCAGCTGAGTGTATTTAGCTCCACTAGTCTCTAGTATGACGTGGGTCAAAAGGTTACTAAAATTTCCAACTAGTGGATACTTGTCAAAACCTGACAAACCCCAAATAATAATAATAACGATTCCGGGTTACCCGGTTGCGACTTTTGAATCGGGCATTCAGAACTGAGTAAGTGGAACCGGGTTTCTGGAACTGTTTTTACTTGAAACCCGAAACCTGATACCCGTTCAATTGAACCAATGAGAGAAAAAACATAATAATAAATAAATATCCAATACCCGGAAAATTACGTACCCGGTTTTACCCAAAAAAAAGGGGACCGGCTACTTGATAAACCTGTTTCGATTTTCAGCACTAATTACAATATAGTTCAGGCTAACAATCCTTAATCCGAAATTTTGAGTTTGAAATAACCCACAATCGGATTTGAAGCTTTACAGCCGTGCAAACATGCTCGATAGATGTGTGTTTATGCTATTAGCAAATACAATTTTTTTAAGCTGCAAAATTATGGTGTATTGATCAATTATTCCAACAATAACAATAATCTTGTTTATACATGTTCGTACTTATATATTGATAATGTTATTGTCACTTAAATAATACGATGATTGATAAATAATTTCCCAGCATGCGCTTTTTACGTAATGCCAAGTGTAAATGGAGAGGCAGGGGGCAGTGCTTTGATGTAAAGCAGCTGTCATTTGTGAGTTGACTGTTGTTAAGTTTGTTTCGGTAAAATATTTCGTTCGAATTTTATTGCAGTTTCTGTAATTCAAGTTGTTGAGTCACTCCCAATGATCGTGCCAATTCTTCTTGACTTTAACACGAGTCTTCATCAAGTAATGCCCCCAATTCTGCATCCTCGAAAACCTTCTTTCTTTCATCGCTATGCTGGTCTTTGACGTGAAAATCATCGTTCTTGAAGCGTTGAAACCACTCACGACACGTTCTTTCATTAATAGCGGCCTCACCATAAGTATTTGAAAGCTTTCGATGAGGCTCAGCCGCAGATTTCTTCATATTGAAGCAAAAAATTAAAACCTTCCGCAAATGACGAGAATTTGGCTCGTAAACTGACATTTTCAATCGAGAATAACTTTATGATGCAGACACAAATCGATTAATGTTTTTTATGGGGTTATGTTGACAGATGTTCAAGTTTATAGCATGACGTCTATGATCTATTTATTTCGACCACTACTTACTGCTAAAGCCATCTATAGGAAAACGTCGGAAGCAAAGTTGTACCCTTCTGGTTTGTTCAGGAAAATGTCAATACCACCATTCGATAATTCGGGTAAACTTTGGTCACCAAATTTTTTTGTCCAACTTGCTCACACTTCGAGTTTTCGAGTAATATCATGTTTCTTCTATCTCAATACACCTGTATATTTTCAATTTGTCACATTGTGTGGAATGCACGTGTTTATTAACTTCACGTTGCAAAAGTACCTGTTATGATTATTCTAGAACGTTTTTTTAAACGTCCAAGTATTATTTTTAAACATTTATCAAGAGTTTTCTTTGTGTTTTTACTTAAAGAACAATAAATCTTTCTCTCCCGTTTCATAATTTAAAATTTGTTCATTAAGGTCAAGGTCTAACAAATTAGAACACTCTACTTATTTAATTTCCCTTTTGATCCTTAATGACTTTCTGATGTAAAAAGAACATTTTACTACAAACAAATTAAATATTTTGTTACAAAAGCTTTTTTATTTCAACTCGACGCTTTGACTATACAAAAAATTAATAAAGAAAGAACAATTAAGGAATTCAACAAGTAAATTTTTACTTTTTTTATGGAAATAATTAGTTTTGTTGTCTGAACACACACTTTTTCAAAGACAGCATTGTCACAACCACTTGATATATAGTATTTTTAAATGGTTATACTTTACATCAGAGCAGGCGCTAGCTCTTTTGAGCCCAAGGCAAGACCAACCAAACTGCGCCATTTAATTAGAAATGTAAGGCGTACCAGCAGAGCGGATTTAGGCGCATGTACACGCCCGCAAAATTTGTCCAAGAAGGATTAAAGAGTTAAATATTCACTATTTACACTTTATACAGTTCACAGTCTATACAATCCATAATTTTTAGTTAACGGGAGAATCATCTTCAAGCTGTCTCCCTGGATTCAACTGTTCTTCTGCTGTTGCCAGAATCTTTCTTTAAAGATTCATTTGAAGTGGTTTAGACCAACAGTTCTTAACCTATGTGTTGCGATCCAAAATTTGCACCAAATAATGAGTAATACACACGCCACTGCTTTGCGTGCGCTCAGACTCAGTAAGCTCGCTGTCACAAACTCTAGTTGTTCAAAGAGTATTACCATTACGAACAGAAGTCAAAACATTATGAGAGAAAGGAAACACCCATTAGCATCTAAAGTCTCCAAGTTGAAGTAGATTACTCAAATTGCTTATTTGTCAGATATTTTATTAGAAATAAATAATCTAAATACATCTATGCAAGGACGTAATAATACTATTATTGAATTAACTGAAAAAATTACAAGTTTTAAAAATAAACTCAAATAGGGGATATGCATGATTTTATTTTAATTTTTATTATATTCTTCTTGTTGCTTATAAACATAAAAAAAAGTTTTGCATTTTTTTTTTAATTTGAAGGCTTAAAAAAATCATAAATGTATGTAGTGCGCGAAAACGACGTGTGACGTCATACCCCTTCTAAGTGACGCAGTACACTACTAGCCTACCCAGTGAACTGCGTACGGTCTACCCAGTGTACAGCGTGTGGCCTACATAGTCTGTTGTGAACTTATTTGCTTGTATAACTTTTATAGGTTATGTAAAGTTAGAGTGATTTTAATTAAAATAAAGTTTAATTCTATACAAAATAAAAACAATTTATACATGTTTACCGAATTAAATTTTATATTAAAGTATATAAAATATGGAAGATCCAGGCCCCAGTACTTCGAAACATAGTCGAAAATATTGTTTAGTACCGATGTGCACAAATAGTTCAAATAGAAATCCAAAAAACAATTTATATCATAACCTGATGGCGAAAAACAACAGAAAAGGCGAAATTTGTGGCTGAAAGCTATGAGGCGAAATAAAACCGATATTTCAGAAAAAAGTAAACTTTATGTTGTGTGCATAAATCCATCAATGTTGGGTAAATTATCACTCTGAGCCCTAACAAAATCTTTATCTGCCATTTTAATAATAAATGCGTGAAAAATTGTTTAAAAACATATACAAAACTCTCGAACAATACAATATACACACGTAAAGATTATGTTGTAGCTGTATCTGTGACGTCAAACCCCAGTCGTTTGATGTCATACTCGGCAACCTTCGCGCCGTGGTCGGCTTATTTCAAATTTACAATATTTTAATTAAAAAATTTGGCTATAATATTAATTAAAATGTGATTTTTGTTTTGTTAGGTGACATAACTAACATTAACATATCAAAGAAATGTAGTTTTAAGGAAATATAAATTTTATGCGTATCCCCTATTATGAAGAAATTATGTTAAAGTAAAGAAACTTGCTTCATTCCCGATTCTTAATTTTCTTCGTGAAGACAATAATATTGATATCACAGATTTTAAAATACCTACAGAAAATTATTATTAATCATTTAGAAAAACTAACAGCAGACTTTGATCGATATTTCCCAGCAGACGATAGTTTCAAATATAATTGGGTTCAAATGCCATTTAATTTTGATGTAAGTAATTTGCATGAGGAATTTGTTAATATTAATCAATTTCAAGAACAATTAATAGAAATACATAGTAACCAAGCACTTCGATACAATTTCGAGAAAAACACTGGATCTTTATGCTTTCTGGTTAAAACAACATATATGTGCGAGGCAGGTTTTTCGGCTCTGTGTGTGATCAAAAACAAATACCGGAACAAGTTACATCCTGAAATAAATATAAGGTGCTTCTTGACAAGAATTCGACCGAGGTTTGAAGATCTTTCAAAATGTGTTCAAGCACAAGGTTCTTATTAAAAAAGTACGATTTGCATTTACAATGTAAAAAACTTAACATATGTATTGATATTTATTATTATTTTAGGAATAAGTTAAAACTAAATATTTACTATAGTCGGATTGCTGATAAGTGACTGTTCATTGCTACAAGTATCGATATTCAATACTAAACTCCATTCACAATAAATATGAGATGACGTCACACTTGGTTATTTTAAGTACCAACGTTATATGTTTTAATCAACATCAATCCATAACTCAGTTAGTACATTTATTTATTTAATTTTGGTATATTTTTTCAATGTTGCCAGTTTGAAATTGGATTTTTCAATCGTTATTAGTCAGGTTGACATTTAGGTGTCAACCTGGTTGTTCGATATAACCTAACTTTTTTTGACAGTTTACGAATTGGCAACAAGGTGATATTTTCAACTGTGACGTCATTTCATAGTTACGGTAAATGGACTTTATATGCTTTCTCTGTCTATATCATTATAATTATTTGCATACCCATAGTAACGTATAGTGACGCAAGTTGACAACTAACCTTCCAAATTATTTGAATAAAAAACAAAACATTAGAAAGAAGTGGCATGATTTGTAGATATCTTTACTAATTAGAGCGCGAAAATAAATTTACAGCAGTACTCAAACAAACAAAATTATTAATTTTAAGGTAATAATCATAAATAGGGAAAAATTTATACTCATACGTAAATTTTGGATAGTAATTTGTTGTTTATTCCAGCAGATTTAAAATTAAAGTTTGTGAATTTAATAATTGGCCGCAAGCCGTAGTTTAATTAATATTTATTACCAGACACTGACAGTTAACACAAATAACAAAAAACATTTTTAAAATCGCTGAAAAATGGTAACTAGATTATTATATGAATGCACTACTTGATGCATACATGTAACATTCACCTATCAGCAATCCGACTATACATTTAATTTCAATAAATTATAAATATATTTTCATTTGGTCAATAAAAATTATTAAAAACACATGATTATTCATTAATTTCCCTTGGATCGAAAATTACTTTTGTTTATCTTTATTATTAAAAAGAAAAAAAGAAAAAAAAAAATCATTTGAGTTAAAAAAAATCATCACTGTAAAATTGAATATATTTTTTTAAAAATGGTCCAAAAAAATGTAATGATAATAATTCGCATTTTTTTGGGTCGCGACATGAACATATTTCTCAAATTTGGGTCGCGGCTTAAAAAGGTTAAGAACCATTGGTTTAGAGTTTAAACCAATGGTTTAAACTTTAGACACTTACAAATGTTTCGCGTGTTGAAGTATGTTTGGATATCCTTGCAATTATATACTTCGCATTATGAATTTTGGAATGCAAATGCACGCACATCCCGATCCTAATTCATTAGCCGCGGCAAAAACCTCGCGAAATACAATATTCGTTAGCCGAATTATTACTTAACTTAAGGGTCATTCGTTGGTCGAGGTATTACTGTACGTCATTTGAAATCGTTTTCTTTCTCATAGATCAAATTACGCAGCCACCGGATAACCTAATCCGCCCCTGCTTACTTCAAACATATTCTTTTAATTTATATGATTGTAATTTAAATATTTTAACTTCCGAATACCCGTTATGCAAAGTCAATTTGCTAATATCAATATGCCACCAAAATCAGCTATAGAATGTTTGCAGATGTATAATAATAAATTTATCGAGGTATATTCCAATAAAAGCTGTTCTCAATATTAGTAACGTTATCAGTAACAAAATGCACTGCTGAACGATTATTTTCTACATTAAATTATGTAAAAAACTATCTTCAGAAACATTATATCACAAGATCGTTTAAATGGACTTTCTTTGTATTTATATAGAAAAATATATGCTACATGCTATATATTTTCGTTCAGCAACTCGATCATAGAGTTGCTTCTTGAAATCAGCTTTTCAGCCATAGATATTTCTCGTTCTCGGCGCAAATTAAAATCTGAAGTGATTTCTGGTTTGGTTAATTTTCCATTACGTTTACTTATCAACAGGGCTTTTTTCTAAAAAAAAAAATAATAATAATAATAAAAATTGATGTGAAGTGTGAATTTTCACACATTTCAGGGTTTTGCAGGTATTTAATAACTGAATGATGATTATTTGGGATGCCAAAACAAATTTTATGTCAAAATATTTTTTTATGAATTTTAATTCAAATGCCTAATACCATTATTTAAGTTTCTAAATATGTGCAGTATTTTTTTTACATAGCAAGGTTCATTAAGATTTTGAAAATTGCGCCTATGGCTTCTATTGGTTGCTTAAATTATTAGCCCCGCCCTCTGATTTCGTATACATCAAACAGAATTAAATTATAATTTCAACACTTCCCACTGGTTATTAAATTTACGCTTTTAAAAATTAAATGCAACATTTACCAAAATATAACTAGAATTTTTACAAAATAATTTAAACAAAAGAAAACTGCAAAAAAAACAAAAAAATTAAAATTGACAGGATTCGAACTCTAGTTTGCAAGTTAACTGTTTAGCAAATTAGAAAACCAATAACTAAACGCTCATCGCTATGAGCTCTGACGTATCTACTTGGTTACATAGCGAATTAAATATTTAACATATTTTGGTTAAAATCACAAAAAATGCATTATTTTCTGAAAACATAATCTGATCAAAAATTCCTGTTGTACTATTCCGGTTCACACCAATATACATTACTTAGAATTTTTTCACAATTTTAGTTTAAACCATCTGGGCTACAGGGTGTGGGACAAAAATTTTTTTGCACAATTTTGGCAAAAATCGTATCAAAATAATTCAAAATGCAAAAATAAAATTTTGATCGTTAATTCACGTACTAAGGGCTTTAATTTGATACCCTACTCAGAATTTTAAAAAAATATTTTTTTTTTCGATGAGCACATATTTGTTTATATTTTTAGGGGGATATGTTTTTTAGATGTTTTAGTATTTTTCCTATGTGCGGGTCAAAGAGTTGTATAAGCATGCCAAATTTCAACTCTCTAGGTTTAGCCGTTTGGCTACAATTTTTACCGAACAGACAGACGACAAAATGACGGTATAAGGGTTTTTTGGTCATACCTACAAAACCCTAAAAAAGAGGTATGCTGTCTAAATTACATAAAAATAGTCGCTGTTTAACTTTAAAATACATCAGTTCTAGTGAAAAAAATGCTAAAAAGCGTTTACATTGCTAGCACAAAAATTTGTAAATTTATTGGAAATATAACAAAAATTCTCGTTTGTTGATCGTCTTGCTTGCAATTCGTGTTACTTAAGTTAGTTAGGGCCACCGAAAGTAATTATAACTGTTTTTCATTTTTATTTCTTGG
The DNA here is from genome assembly GCA_963971575.1 of Liopterus haemorrhoidalis. Classification (NCBI taxonomy): domain Eukaryota; kingdom Metazoa; phylum Arthropoda; class Insecta; order Coleoptera; family Dytiscidae; genus Liopterus; species Liopterus haemorrhoidalis. The sequence continues at coordinate 50,555,095 of OZ020615.1, forward strand.
TTCCTTCATATCTAGCACTAAATCGTAATCATCACTTGACCCACTGTCAATAAAAAATCTGAATCTTCTTCCAAATCACTAATTTTTAAATTAAAAATTAACATAAAATAATATTAACCTACAAAATTTGCGTCAAACAAATGTCAACAGCATCGAAATTTTGTTCTGTTTTCCTACAGCGTAGTACAAACGATTCAAACACAAATCGGTGAATAGAATTGACGGTTCAAAAACCGGGCTCAGTCTGGGCATAATGTATTTGGACAAAAACTGCCGAATTATAAGGGAAATGTAAGCTGGTGCGCTGTTATGATTATCGAACATTGGTCGAAATGTCTTGACTCTCTAAAAATCAAGCGTTCAACTGGTGCAGATCATTTCGCAAACCTAGATAACCTTTTCGTCGGTTTTAAAAACTGAATGCCTAGTAAAGTAAAGCAGGCAGTTCGACTTTTCCAAAAGCTCTTTTCAAAAGTCCAAGTATTTCTATCAACGATATTCCAATATTTGAAACAATATTTCATACAAGTACAAGGTGTCTCAAAAGAAATTTTATATTTAGTGGATCGATTAAAAAAAAAGTAAGCCGTATATAGAAAAAATGTTTATTAATTATTAAAATACACTTTTTGGGGATTTATTTCTTAAAAATAATATCGTCTAAATGTAGACCCTCGCGTTCTCGGCACTCATTTAATCGAACAGTAAAATTACTTATGACGTCTCGGCAGGTGGACTCAGGGATGGCTGCCATTTCGTGACGGATATTTTCTTTCAAATGCGCCAGTGAAGTCGGTTTATTGGCGTAAACTTTAGATTTAAGATAACCCCATAGGAAAAAGTCCATAGGGGTTAAATCTGGACTGCGTGGAGGCCAATTTATGTCACCTCTCCGGGAGATCAATTTGCCTGTGAAAATTTCACGAACACGTGGCAGAGACTTATTGGACGTGTGTGAAGTTGCTCCGTCCTGTTGGAACCATGTTCTTTGGTTATAGCCAGGAAAGTTTTGCAGTTCAGGTACCAAGAAGTTGTCTAACATTTCCACATAACGCTCTGAATTCACTGTAACTGCACGCCCCCTTTCGTCTTCAAAAAAGTAAGGGCCGATAATTCCTCGCGCCGACATCGCAGCCCATACGGTCACTTTAGGCGAATGTAGGGGTTTCTGATGTTTGCGTTTCGGATTCGTTGCACTCCAGTAGCGGCAGTTCTGCTTATTTACGTGGCCATTAAGATGAAAATGAGCGTCATCCGAAAACAAAATGTTGATAAACGTTGAAAATCGCTCAATCACCTGATTTACGAAATTAAGCCTCTGACTGGCATCTTGGGGCTTTAATTCTTGCACCAATTGAATTTTGTAGGGGTGCAGCTTTAGGTCTTTGTGCATAATGCGATGTACTGATGATATATGCACATTTAAAGCACTTGCGCGCTTCCGAATTGAAAGGTTCGGGTCGTCACGAACAGACTGATTAACATTCTCCACGTTTTCTACCGTTCTTGATGACCTAGGTCACCCGGATTTTGATTTATCCAGCGTTGTACCAGTCTCTTCAAACTTTCTAACCCAATTTCGAATGAGAAGAATGCTTGGCGCATCATTTAAGTGGCGAAAACCTCGAATACTGCAGAATTTTCTACGCGCTACAGTCGCCGAATCACCGTTTTTGTAAAACTCTCGCACGCATAACGCGCGGTCTGCTCCCGAGAAACGCTCCATAGCGACTAAATTCCCAAGAGCCAGGCTACCGATTGACATAACCCCCGCGCCCCTCGGATACGTTGCGTTCACGCAGTAAGCTAAATAAATATAAAATTTCTTTTGAGACACCTTGTATGTTACTCTTCGGTAAGATCCATCTTAAAAATCGCCGGCTTAAAGAAAATCAAATTATTAAAACTTATAAAATAATTATATTCGAAGGATATCACTTAGCGAAGCAAACTTAACAGCAGTCAACTTAAAAATGACAGCTGTATATCAAATTGTTATTCCCTCTCAACAGTACTAGGTATTGTTAAACGCACGCAGTTTTTTTAACAATCCTAATGTACCTCTATATCCGCGGATTCGGCAATCGCAGTTATTCGCACATTGCCGACGTCATGCACCTCGTTTCATCTCATCACGTAGGCATTGTTACATTACAACATAAGCACATGTTATATAGTGATTTATATTTATTTATTATTGATTTAATACACAATTTATTAATTAAACTGTATATATTAAGAGAAGAGTGAATTATTACAGAACAGATACATATAAGAACAGATAAAATGAAAGTATATGGTAATTTAGAAAGGGTGTTATTTCGGTTTCGCGGATTTCGCTACCCGCAAAGTGGCTTGGAACCTATTCCTGGCGGATATGGTGAGCATATTGTACTCATCTCTGCAGTCTTCAGCTAACTCGGTCTAGCAATGAGGAAATTCTCCAGCTAATGAATTGCCTAAGCACATGCAGATCATACACAGAACATCGTGCAGGAAAAGCTAAAAATAAAAAGATGGATCTCCTGGCTGGTTAGTCTGAGGAAATGGTTAGGTTAGTTTAACTTTCATCCCCAGAACTGCAAGCATGTTCGCCCGAAGTGTACAAATTAAATAACATTGGTTTTGATACCCACACTAGAAAATGTTTCGAATCATACTTCAATAATCGTACGCAGAATGTATTGTTGAATAAAAAACCGTCGGACGAAAGATTCGTTTCCAACGGAGTACCAAAAGGCTAATATTTGGGACCATTTCTATTCATATATTTGATATGGAAAATGCAGTTATATATTGCCAAATTCATGTTTTTACCGATGATACCCAATTAAACCTATTTTTCGAGCCAGAGATAATAGAGTTGAAGCAGTTAAAAATGTGAATAAAGATCTAGTTTCTCTTCAACATTAGCGTAATAACCACTTCTTAACGGTTAATGCTAAACCAGCAGTTATGCTCATTGGAAATAAATGTACCCTTAACGATAGTTTGGTTCACGATAAAGTAAAAATTGAATTTAACAATAATATTCTATTGTTGGTACACGAACCTACGGATCTAGGAATTGTTGAATTGTTGCCATGGAAGGAAGAGGGTGAACTGAAGAATAGATCGGAATGGATAAAATAAAAGACTGAAGAAGTCTATGTAATATGTACTATAAAATATAAATGTGCTAATGCTTCCAAAACGAACCAGTTCCACTTAATCAATACTACGTGAAATAAGTGCAAAACAATGAAATTAAATGAAACTAATTACCTTGTATGTTTCTATTTTCTCCTCGTATGACTGTACAAAAAATAACAATTATTATTCAGGGAATACGACTTCTATTTATATAAACAACGTTCACACTACGACAACTTAGTTACTACTAATGTTCATACTACAACATATTAATTTTATGGTTAACAAAAATGGACTAAAACAATTTTGTTACAGTCAGTAAGTGCAAAATCTCATTTTCTGTTTTACAATCTCGATTTTCTTATAGTAATAACACGATATCTTTTCTGGTTGGATAAGTAATCGATAGTTTGACAGCAGGTGCAGATTTTTACGATACTTTAGAAGATATAAAGGATTTTATCACGGCACTCAAGGAAATTAAGGTCTAGATAATTATTTTAAAGGATTTTTAAGGTACTAAAATTTAACGTTTACTCGTTTATACCCAGTTTGAGATTATGTATGAATATTTTAGTTAGCAAACGAAAAGGGTGGATGAAGGATATTAAAAAATGTTTGCAGTGATATTACAGCAAATGGAGAGGCTTAAGATCTCTAAAAGATTTTTATGACATTTCCAAAAAATAGGGGAATGTGTAATTAGCTACCATGAAGGTACTTGTAAAGTAATTTCGCTTGTATTATACTAGGTTTGATAAAAAAATATGTCCTTGTAATTCGATTTTCCTTCCCCGACGAATTTTAACCCGTAAGTACTACTATCGGGTCTTAGGAAGTGAATGTGCTATTGTTATTGAGTTTGAAGTTGAAGTAGGGGAAGGGGGAAAGCGAGTTTTCTGGACTGCTCAAACAAGTTCATACTCATGAGTTAGTCATAATTGGTGATCGTTTAAACCAGGGCTTCGAACCGGAACTGAACCGAAAACCGAAAACCGAAAAAAACCGTTATTTTTGTCGGAACGAAAATCGGAACTGAACCGAAAAAAAATATCGGTTTATTTCGGTTCAGATAATGGTTATGTGAGTGAATATAAATTACATTTTATATAAGATTATTTTTTAAACTGATGAGCAGAAAAAAATCGTAATTTTTCTGACAAGTAAATAAGAAATTGCGATTCTATTATTTCAGGGGAGGGGGGAACGCCCAAAACCCCCCCTGGCAGCGGCCTTGGTATGATTATTACAAAATAAAGAATAAAATGTTCTTCTAAATTATAGTAGAAAATAAATTTCTAATACAAATAAAAGCATTTAAAAATTTATCACTCGGAACTGAACCGAAAACCGAAAAAAAAACGTTATTTTTGCCGGAACGAAAACCGGAACCGAACTGATATATATTTTTTTAATTGAACCGGAAAGATAACCGTAACGAAAAAAATAACGGTTCGAAGCCCTGTAATAAATTTTAAAAAACATTTTTAAATTTTTATATTTAAAAATGCTGTTCACTGTCGGGGTCCATTTATTGTTTATACATTTATTGTTAAAATACAGAACTATGCAAAAGCAATTTAGTTCCGTGTAAACGTTTAGAATAGCCTATAATGCTAATACTGGTTAACAAAATTATTATAAATTTAATAAATTTTTTTAAATATTTATATTTAAATTGCTGTGCACTGTCGTGGACCATTTATTGTTTACGCAATACAGAACTACGAAAAAAAATCCACATTAAAATTTTCATTAGCGAAACTAATTAAGAGGATTAATTTCTTTACTTAATCTTTTATTTGATAATTTTGGTAGACATTACGTCATTAATCCTTCCAAATATTTCTCGTTCATAATCGTTTATGAAACGTTATAAATAACAACACATGTTGACCAGTGCATTTTTGGTATAAAATACCCTTAAATTAATAACTACCTTAAGCGCTAGTAGCCATAAATGCTGTGTGTACACATTTTTACCAGTTTTATAAAAAGTAAAATTTGAAAAAGTGCAATAGTGATGAAACAAGTTGAGTGTCTATTGAAGGGTTAAGAAGGGACATCCTATACTGAGTCGACATCCCTTGGGAGCTAATGGCCAAAGATGCTACACACCATTTTCTCAAAATTCATAAAATTTTGTGGATTTTAAATTTTTTGTAAGTATTGTACACGTAAATTTTATGTTTTTTCGATTGAATATTTTTAATAGCTCTAATTATGTATGTATGTTCCTTGGGCGCTAATAGCAGAAAATGCTACACACCATTTTCTTAAATTTACAAAAATTCTGTGGATTTAAATTTTTTTGTAAGTATTGTACAGGTAAATTTTATGTTTTTTCGATTGAATATTTTTAATACCTCTAAGTATGTATGTTCCTTGGGCGCTAATAGCAGAAAATGCTACACACCATTTTCTTAAATTTACAAAAATTCTGTGATTTTAAATTTTTTGTAAGTATTGTGAATTTTTGGAATGTTTTTACGTCTCAATATTTTTAACAGATCTAAGTAAGTTTGTATGTTCTTTGGGCGCTAATAGCTTAAACTGCTGAACACCATTATTTCAAATTTAAAAAAATTCTGTGGCGTTTAAGATTTTGCTAAATATTGTGCAGAAAAATGGTTTTGAAAATGTTTTTTCGATTCAATATTTTTAATAGCTTTAAGTTTTATGTTCTTTGGGTGCTAATAGGCAAAGATGCTGCACACTATTTTTACAAATTTCAAAAAATTATGTTGATTTTAATTTTTTTGTAAGTATTGTGTAAGTAAATTTTTGGAATGTTTTTACGTTTCAATATTTTTAACAGCTGTAAGTATGTATGTTATTTGGGCGCTAATAGCCTAAAGTGCTGTACACCATTTTTTCAAATTTCAAAAATTCTGTGAAATTTAAATGTTTTGTAAGTATTGTGAAAATAAATTTTTGGAACGTTTTTTCCATTCAATATTTTTAATAGCTCTAAGTAAGTTTGTATGTCTTTTGGGAGCTACTAGCCAAAGATGCAGCATACCATTTTTAAATTTCAAAAAAATTTGGATTTTAAATATTGTTCTACACCATTTTTCCAGTTACAGAAAAATTAATGCGATCTTTTTACGCCAAGATTTGTTAGTATATAATAAGTGATTTTTTTGGCAAATTTTTTTCAATTACACATGGCACATTTCTCAAAAAAATGAATTTTTTGATATTTTTTTTTTTTATTCTGTACCTTAAATTTTATTATAATATACTTGATTCCAAATTTTTAAAAAATATGTTTCGAAAATATTTCTATATTTTTCGATTCAATATTTTTAACACAATAGTGAATCTATACGTCTTTTGGGCGCTAATAGCCTAAGATGCTGTACACCATTTTTACCAGTTACTGAAAAATATGTGATTGTTTTACGCCAGGTTTTGTAAGTATATTATTAAGTGATTTTTTTTGGCACATTTTTTGTCAAGAAATTTCTCAAAAAAAATGGATTTTTTGATATTTTTTTGAATCATTACCTCAAATTTTATTTTATTTTTTAATTTTGATGGCCATTGCTGCTTTGGCAATTAGCCAGGACAATTATTTTTTGAAAAATTCCGTGCCGAAACGGGATTCGAACCCGAGACCTTAGCAACGCAGAGCATATGTGTTACCACTATGCTACGCCGGTCGGTTTTTTGTAATTGACTCAAAAAATTAAAATTGTTTTTCAAAAATATATATTTCTATATTTTTTTGGAATATTTTTCAATTCAATATTTTTAATACAATTAAGTAAATCTGTACGTCATTCGGGCGTTAATAGCCTAAATTGCTGTATAAGTTGCTTAGTATGACATGCTCCCTAAGAACCTAAAAAGAGGGATCTATGGATGCTGGGCAACACCTTAAAAAACACAAAATATCCACGATTGCATATTGCCAGGGTTGGGGATGCAAGTGTGCAAATCATTATTTTTGTCGGAACGAAAACCGGAGCTGAACCGACAAAAAATATCGGTTTATTTAGGTTCAGATAATGTTTATGTGAGTGAATGTATAATAAATTTTATTTAAGATTATTTTTTAAACTAATGAGCAGAAAAAAATCGTAATTCGTATTTTTTTTAACTGATAAGTAAAAAAAAATGCGCTTCTATTGTTTAGGGGGGGGGAAGTGAACGTCCAGAACCCCCCCCCTGGCAGCTACCTTGGTATGATTATCACAAAATAAGGAATAAAGTGTTCTTCTGAATTATAGTAGAAAATAAATTTCTAATACAAATAAAAGCATTTAAAAATTTATGACTCGGAACTGAACCGAAAACCGAAAAAATACCGTTATTTTTGCAGGAACGAAAACCGAAACGAAAAAAATAACGGTTCGAAGCCCTGCTTTAAACACTTGTGTTTTTCAATTATAATACAATCTGGGTCGCTGGGACTCAATAGTAGCTTGAGTAAATAATTTTCGATATAATTTACGTAAGCTATAACGAATTAATTATATGATATTTGGTACATTTAGGCCCGGTCTTTCCACCTTCAGATAAAGTTCCAGGTAACTATCTGACAGATAAGGTTATTTTTAACTTCATCTGCTGAGTAAGTGTCATCCCTTCTTTCTATACAAATGTATCTATCAGATAGTTATCTAACGGATAATGAGACTGACGTATTGAATTCACAGACTGGTATTGACATTTATTCAGCAGATGGTTACAAATAACCTTATCTGTCAGATAGTTACCTGGAACTTTATCTGAAGGTGGAAAGACCGGGCCTTAGTAAATCTAGTAATAAAATCCAGCGAAATATGGACTGAAACTACAAACAGAAAAAAGTAAATTTTCTAATACTACTCAAGGCCTATTACGATTAATACCTTCAATAATAAATACCAAACGAAATATTACAGCAGATAAGTGGTATTCCTCCAATGAATTAATAGACGAAAGAAAAAAAAAGAAGGATTGACTTAAGTGGGAACGTTAAAAAAGAATAAAACGCAGATTCCTCCACAATTTTTTCCTAACAGAAATGCCAAAAGTTAGTTCATTAAAATTTGGATTCACATCTGACAAAACAATAGTTTCTCATGTTCCAAAAAAGGGAAAGGCAGTGATTTTAATATCTAGCATGCATCATAATTGTACAATAGAAGAATCAACGTAAAACCCAGAAAGAATAATGTACTATAGTGATACAAAAGCTGGGGTAGACGCAGTAGATGAAAAATGTGCCACATATTCCACGTCGCGTAGAAATCGCAGATGGTCCATGGTTCTGTTTCATGCCATATTAAATATTTCTGGAGTTAGTAATCGTATTTTATACCAATTTTCGAACGGAGGAAGAGAAATTTCCAGATATATTTTTTTAAAAGAATTGGGACGCGAATTATGCGTTCCATATATAAAATCTTGTATATACCAGGTCTACAAGTATGAAATGCGGATTTTTTTCAAACTTGCCGCACAACAGAATGTATAGTTCAAAGTTTTAACACATATGGCGTTTTGTTAAGTTATCATTAAGTGTCAAATGCATATAGGTTATAATTTGAAAAGTGATCATATAGTTTTGTATTACTGTGTTAAAAATGTCAAATTTTGTGCCAAATAAAGAGCATTCGCGGACAGTACTATTGTTTTGTTTTCATTTGAAAAAAACTGCTGCTGAATCATACCGACTGCTTCGAGAAGCTTATGGTGAATATGCTCCATCGCAAGATACGTGTGAACGATGGTTTCGGCGTTTCAAAAGTGGTGACTTTGATCTTACAGACAAAGAACATGGAAAACTTCCAAAAAAATATGAAGATACAAAATTGGAAACATTGCTACAGGAAGACGATAGTCAATCACAAAAACAACTAGCAGAGCAGTTAGGCGTTAGTCAACAAGCTGTTTCCAATCACCTACGAGAGATGGGTAAGATCCAGAAAGTCGGCAGATGGGTTCCACATGCATTGAATGAGAGGCAGATGAAAAAACGCAAAAACACTTGTGAAATTTGCTTGCACGATACAAAAGAAAATCTTTTTTGCATCGTATCATTACTGGCGATGAAAAATGGATTTATTTTGAAAATCCCAAACGCAAAAAATCATGGGTGAACCCAGGCTCACCATCCACATCAACTGCAAGACCGAATCGCTTTGACAAAAAGACAATGCTCTGTACTTGGTGGGACCAAAAGGGTGTGGTCTACTATGAATTGTTAAAACCTGGTGAAACAGTTAATACCCAACGCTACCAACAACAACTGATCGAATTGAACCATTCGCTGCTCATAAAACGACCAGAATACGAAAGAAGACAGCACAAGGTAATCTTTATTCACGATAACGCTCCATCACATAAGGCAAAAGCAGTTTGCAACACATTGGAGGCACTCAAGTGGGAAGTGCTACCCCATGCCGCTTACTCACCAGACTTGGCCCCTTCAGATTACCACTTGTTCGCATCGATCGGTCACGCACTTGCCGAGCATTACTTTTGTTCATGTGAAAATGTGAAAGAATGGCTAGATGAAGGGTTTGCGGGGAAAGGGGAAGAGTTCTACTGGCGAGGTATTCACAAATTGCCTGAAAGATGGGAAAAAAATGTATAACTTCTAATGGAGCATACTTTGAATAAATAAACTTTTACTGTTCTTTTGAGTTTAATGTGTTTTATTTTTTTAAAAAATCCGCATTTCATACTTGTAGACCTGGTACAATAAGAACGAGCCACATAAGCTTCGTCAAAAAGCAGCAGTCTTAGAGATTCTATTGGAAGCCGAAACCGTACCTGAAGTACCTTGCAGCAAGTCAAAAAGGCCAAGGTGTCGCATTTGCTCCCAAGGAAAGGACCGTAAAACGAATCATTATTGTAAACTGTGTAAAATACCGATTTGTCTAAAATGCAGTGAATTTGTTTGTCCTAATTGTATTTCGGAGAATTAGTTACATAATTTAGTTCTTAATGCTTCAATAAATGATATTTTTGTGAAAATATTTGTTTTATTTAAAAACATATTTCGTTTTTGGATCTTATATATAAATATTATGTTTTGTATATGTATCTGCTTAGTAATAATAATAAATAAATAAATAAATAAATAAATAACAATTGGGTCCATGGGACCCGATAGTAATACTTATGAAACAATATTTGGGTAGTAGTACTTACGGGTTAAGATGGACTTGACGGAAGACTAGCACGAGTCAAAAAAAACGGTAACACAAATGTTTGAACTTTTAAAAACGAATTTTGGATAATATGCTCCAAGTCAAATTTCGTGTTTTAAGTGGTCCGGGCGGTTAAAAAATTGTAGAAATTCAATCAAAAATGGTGAGAAATCGATCCAGCCTTTACTAAAACTGACGAAAATGATATCCAGGTTCCAGAATTATTTGACAAGATGTTGCAGAAGAAGTAAGAATATCGTCGGGTCCAGACATTTTGAAAAAAAAGGTAAAGAATAATTCAACAGGTCCCACTTTTCTTATGGCTCGGAAATATGTAAAACTGAAGAAATACGTAAAAGGACGCCTTTATCAAAAAAATATTGAAAATTGGAAATAGGAATAAATATTCCAAGAAGTGCTTGCAAAATGTGTTTCCAGAAGTCACTGACAGCGATTTACAGTCCCAGAATTTTTTAGTAATGTTTTATGACGCTAATCCGCCTTTTTCTTTTCTTTTTAATTTTCATATTAAAAATTTTGACATTTATTTTCGAAGAAATAATATAATCAAAAAGTTTAAAACTCATGCGGTCTAAAGGTCATCACAAGCATTTTGAACGTAAAGATTATTAGATGCCAGGGGGCGAGCTCCTACACCTGGATGACGGGAATGATTGTGAAAATGAGAGTAATGTAAACATATTATTCTCGCCTGAATATTATCGAAATAATTAAATAATATCATAAAAATTTAAATTGAATTAATATTAAGCGACTTGCACTTTTTATAATTAAAAGTTTACATATTATAATAAATAAAAATGATTGTCAGCTGCCGACATAACGGGGTAAAGATCGTCAGACACATCATTCATTTAGTAATATAATGCGTACAATATAAAAAATCGATTAAAACAATTAAATTATAACTAAATTGATTTCAAGCCACTTGCAATTTTTATAATTAATAGTTTACATATTATAATAAATAAAAATGATTGTCAGCTGCCGACATAACGAGGTAAAGATCGTCAGACACATCATTCATTTAGTAATATAATGCGTACAATATAAAAAATCGATTAAAACAATTAAATTATAACTAAATTGATTTCAAGCCACTTGAAATTTTTATAATGAATAGTTTACATATTATATTAAATAAAAATGATCATCAGATTGATCATTGATTACATTATAGAATGATTTGGCTAAATGCCCGCTCAGCAATTATAATCCCTCAGCTGACGGTCTCACCCACATTATGCAAACAGCTGATTGTTGTTTTTATTATTCTAATTATATAATAAGTACGATGTATAGGTTTCATTGAATTTGAAATGACTTTATATCATTTTTTTTATGACAGGTTTATACAAGTTATACGTCAGTCGCTTGTATAAACCTGTCCCCCACTACGCACGCAGCTGATTTATTATTATTATTTTTATCACTTAAACAATATCTGTGCAAATTTTCAAGTGGATTAAAATGACTTTTGGATTTTTTTTTTTTTACAAGATGTCCATTTTCTCACGACCAGCCCCACCACTACCAACGCAGCTGACGCTTAGATCATCAACTTACTATCCGAAAGGAATAATTTCCAATAGGAATCAATCGGGATGAAATTACCAGGTCACTGGCAACGCTGCCTCCCGGACTAATATGTCTGTTTGGAAAAAATCGTTCGCTTGTGCTGCTCTAAGTGTTAATAAATAAATGCCTAAGATGAATAAGAAGACAAATAAGATAAATTGTGGGCAGTTTCAGAAACAATCCATAGAATTTGAAATAAGTAAGTGGAAGAATAATGGTTGCTATTTGCTAGGAAAGTTCTATCAATGTCATCAAATCTCCATACAATTTGCATCTCTATTCAGTTAGTAATATGGTTAAATTCAATTGTTTCATTACCTGAGACTAAGCTCTGATCACCCTAAGATTAATTTTAATTAAGTCTTACAATCAATCACTGAATTTGAGTGAGTAGATAGAATAGAATTGCTGTTGACATGATCAGTGGTGAAGCTGTAACTGTTTGATTTCCGGCTTTCAGTTTATGTGACAGCTTCAGTGCTGGATAGAACACCATCTAGATCCGGGAATACATTGCGCGTTGAATATCGCCAGAATACGATTGACCTCTGTCACGTGACATATCACCGGTGGACGGATTCAATTCAATCATTTAGAATAGCACACTATGATTTCAAACACCTCATACATCAAGAATACGGAAGCCAAGGGATACAAATAAAAATACTACACAAAATTACCGAAAACCTTATCATAGAAGCATCAATTTTAAAACTGATTAGTGAGAAGGAACAACCGAACTGGAAGAGTAAATAAAATTAAGTGTCTGGGATTTATATTCTAAAAACATGGTCAGAATAAATTAATATATCAAGGAAATAAAAAAGAAGATGAACATCGCACTTATTGTACGGTATGGAGGATCTGACAAAGAAAATTTAAGAACAGTTTTTCACAATGTTTGCACAATGTTTCACTCATAAATTTATAGCGTATGGTGCAGAAATATGGCGCTGAAAAGAAGAAGAAAAAGTAGAATAATTTCAATACAAATACATACAAAGGATTTTCGATCTATATATACAGATCCAGAAGTCATTTCTATTTTGTCTTGGATGATGTTCAGAAATAAGTTATAACACTGATATACAAATAAAAAATTGATGTGAAGTGTGTATTTTCACACATTTCAGGGTTTTTATTTAGTAAGTGAAAGAAGCCACTTGTAACAAATTGTGGATACATATTAAAAATAATGAATTTCGATAACTTTTGAAGGTTTAAATCATGTCTTCTATCTTGAAACTTCTCTAGTAAGTCAGATGAAAATTTTAAGTACGGTGATGCAAAAAATTTGATAACTTTCGAAATAATTACCAGATCAGAACTTCCTTTTGTACTATTCCGGTTCACATTAATAATAATAATAATCTCTTTATTTATACATAATAAAAACAAATACACAAGAGATACAAAAAAAAGTACAATGAAGTACAAAAGAAAAACAATAAAAAGCAATCGTACCCTAAAATGAAAATTCAAATATAGGGGCGTACACCACAAATACCGTTAGGTATGCGCGTGGTATCTACAATAAATTTAAGTTTGATTAGTAATTATTTTATTGACAACTAAATTTAAGTATTAGTTTTTATGATATTAACAAATTATACATTAATGAGCAGTACTCAGATTTTTAGATTAATTCAATTGTTTTAGCACATTTTTAGCTAAAATCTTGCAGAAATAAAGAAATTTTATGAGCTTTCTTTTGATAACACAATAAATTAAAAAATAATTATATTTTTTTTTAACGATATAAAAAGTTCGATATTTTTTGAGGTACTAATCTGAGCAAAAATTTCTTTTGAAATATTTTACTTCCCATCAATGTACAATATTGAGGATTTTTTTTTTCAGATTTGTAGATCAACCCCTCTGGGATAGTGTTTCTGATTTCTCGACATTTTTATTTTCTCAAGAATTCTCGAGAAAAATTATTATTAAATATTATATAGTAGTATATCTTTATTTAATGTTGAAAATATTGTAGAGGATAAAAACATAACATTAGAGAGTTATTGCAACCTCTGTTCTACTGATCTTTTAATAAAGTTTTCCTTTATTTGACATGTGCGCATGCGCAGTTGATATATCCTTAATTTCTTTCTTTTATTAAAATACAGGCAACCTATATTTAATTTAAATAACGGCAAAGCAATTTTTATTTAAAGCGCCTTAATTTTGACAGGTTAACCTCAAAATTAACAACGGAGTAAATTCGAACATAAAATTTGTTGACTTTTCTTGTGAGTAATGATGCAAGCTAAAGATAAAAAACGTTTACGATTTAAATACAAGGACGATGTTATTCTTCTCCGAGAAATTGCGTCACGAAACCCTTTTGCGAATGGTTGTGCCGTATGGGAAGAAGTTAAAAATAGTCTGCTGCAGTTAACTCATATAAGAGTTGCAGTTAACTTCTATATTCATTACGATTTCGATCTATCAATTTGGCATATTTGTCAAAATAAAGTATGAAGCAAGAGCACCGTTGCAATAACACTCTTTAAATCATCATGAAAAATTTTAATACAGGATACTTTATTAGAGGTTTCTTTTAATAAAGTCAGCTTTTTTCACTTTGCAATATCTCTCTAATATAGTCAACTTTAAAGTACTAAAGTGTTCATTTAAATAACATTAGAACAAATGGATAACGGGGCTTTAAAAATGGTATTTATTGAAAATATTATGTATAGAGAAATTTTCAAAAAATTTGAAATTAATAATAAGAGTAATAATTATTTTATTTAACTTGTAGGTAATCTTTTACATAACAGTTTTAAACTGAACAAGAAATGAAATCAGTGACTCACTAAACATTATATTTTTTTTAAATAGTTTTTTAAAATCACAATGCTTTTAAAATGCCGTCGAGAAAATTTTTCATTCCTCGAGAAAAAAGTTTTACATTTCTCGAGAAATGAAAAATGAGAATTATAACTATTTCTCGAGAGATTCTCGAGAAGGAACACTACTCTGGGATATAGGGTGGAGAGAAAAGTTTTTGGCACATTTTTGTTAATAATTTTCCCGCGATGTGTTTTTTTTTAACTCGCGGTTGTTTTTCTATATGTGGGTAAAATAGTTGTACAAGCACGCCAAATTACAACTCTCTATCGTACTGCTTGGCATACAAGATCTACTTATGGTCATAAACACAGTGGGTGGTAATTACAAATAACTCTAATCCTTTGTTTGTACCCATAAACTAGCCTGTAGTGACACAATTGTAACAAGAAATAAACATAAGATATCATCAAAATAAACTTTATTTTTATTATAAATACAATTAATTTATAGAACTTATAATTAAATTTAAAACATTACAATTAGTATTGAAAACATTACAATAAAATAAATTTTAAATTAAATAATGTTTAAGATAAAAAAAAAAAAAATCTTGCAAGTCCAAATCATTCCCTGAATCAGTCTCTAAATTAATGATTATAGTACGTTCTATTTGAATATAACTGTCCTCAGTTTTAATAACATGATTTACACAATTTTTCCAACTATCTACAGGGATATTTTCCACTCCATTTTTTATAAGTTCTATCACAGTGCCGTTTAAAGTGGGAGAAACATTATTCCGTTTTATTCTCGCCTTTAACTGACTCCACATTTGTTCAATAGGATTGAATATACAATAATACGGAGGTAGTCGTAAAACTGTGTGTTCTTTGCATTGAGCAATATTATCGCAAACATATTCTTTAGAAAAACTATAACTTTTTAATAATTTAATTAAACATTTTTTTTTATAACTTTCTTCAAAGTTAATATCATTTTTATATAAAAAGTCTTGGATTTCCTTCTTACTGTTTGCACTATTCGGTACTTTATTTAGTTGCCGACTATGGTAACTTGCAATGTCCATAACAATAACACTATTAGCCGGTATATTCAGGAGTAATTTATTTTCGAACCAGTTTTCGAACATTTCCGCCGTGGTATCGTCATGGTAGTCGAGTCTAGAATCTTTGATATTTTTCGCAGAAAGCAAGAGTGCTTTCGGTATTCATCCAGTTTCAGAACCTGCATGAAGTATCGTAATACGTTTACCTTTATTAGACGGTGCTCTTGTTTGACATTTATTTGACGTATCCACCCAACCTTTTGAGTCTGTTTCATGTGTGTCGTACCAAGTTTCATCTAAATAAATTATTGACCATTTAATATTGTAAATAAATTATTGACTATTTAATAATAAATTTTATCTTTGTATTTTTTAATGTTTTTTAATTAATTTTGTCTCAAAAGTTTTAATCGCTCTGACTCCATAAGGAACTGCTTTTTATTTAAAGTTTTAAATTGAAACCCTATACTTTTAAGGGCACGCCATAAGGTCACCTTTGAACAATTAATTTCATACTGGTCTTGGATTAATCTTTTGAGCAATATGTCCAATGTTGGCACATTTTGTTATGTGTACATTTGGTAAATTTTTTGCCGTATTACATCTTTCTGGAAACCATCCAAACATTTTGATATGCCTGAATCCTTTCGTTTTCTTCTATCAATGGATTTATTTACAATATTCCATACTGTTGTCATCGCTACTTTCGTTGCCTTGCTTGTCTCTTCTAATGGCGCTTGTTTGTTTTTGCGGGTCCTTAAATATAAATATACAATGGCCACAATTTCTTTAGGTTCTACAGGTAAATATATACAAGTTTTTTCCCGATTTTTTTTTATTGTATCTTGCACTATATCATCGTCTTCTATCATCTGCTTCATTTGCTTGCACATAAGTTAATTGTTCGTTCCAAGGACGCCACATTTTTCTAACACGTACTGAACTATTTAACACAAATCACAAGTTATCTGATAGAAAATTCAAAGCGAAGTGAAAAGATATTTAAAACATCTGCATTTTATACCTGATACATCACTGACTAGTTTATGGGTGCAAACAAGGGATTAGTGTTATTTGTAATTACCACCCACTGTGTTTAGGACCATAAGTAGATAGTCACTTCAACTTATCGTGAAACAAACTATACAAGGGTTTTTGGTCTACCTACAAACAATAAAAATTAAAAGTTGTTTCCTGAAGTATGATACATCTTTTTGGACTAGTTTTTTATGTAGATTACAGATATATCAATATCAAACGTTTTTGGATCAATTTTATTCATTATTTGAGTACTAAGAGCTTTATTTTATTTTTTTTAACAATATGTAAATAATTTTCGAACACAATAAAAATTTCGTCACAATAAAATTTAAATTAAAAAATCCCAGTATTTTTTCTGCATTTACTTCGTATCTAAGTCTTCATTAAATGAATAAGAAATATATTGATATATTTTTTTAAAATTTCAGCATCAATAACACTATTATCAATGTGTTATTTGGTTTATAAATATTTCACTACTATAAATTCCGCTTTGATACATTAACAACAAAAACTAAAATAATTCAAACAATAGGTTGAATCATGACGCATAATAGTAGGCGGAGCTTACACACCTGCACATGATTCTCAGCTGTTAAAAAATTTGTATTGTATTTATAATCTCAAAAGAAGACATATACTACTTGAGCCATTATCAGCCATAATTTCGCCTTGAATTAAAAAATTATAATTTATTTTACTTTATTTTCGTCATTCCTAGGTTAGGCAGACCTAGCGACCAAAAACCAATAGTTATTTAGAGGTTCGATGGGCCCCTAAATGGTGTGCCCTATTGCGCTTGCGGACGTAGCAAGCCCCTAGGTACACCACAGTGACTAACAAGCGGTGAATACAAGTTTCTAATTTGTCACAGACCTATGTATATACTGAGAACTTAATTCGTGGTCATATATTCTGTTATGTTATACGAGCAGTCGATCATTTCAAGGGACATTGTAAACAACCTGTATACGCAGTTAAAATGATATATGCCGTGCAGTTAGGACCCAAGTTTGCTAACAACTTTTAAATAATAAATAACCATTTGTCTTTCATGTGTCCTTATTAACTTACTGAATTTTTTATCTCGTTTTAACAAAATTTGACAAGCAGAGATTATAAGTATCGTATTATTTTGCCAAAATTTGTTCGTTTATTTAGGATTGGTTTGACACTGATGGAGGATTAAAAGGGACAATGCTTTTTTGATAAGTTAATATTAATGTAAATACAGATGTTTAAATATCCGAGTTGCTTAATTAAAGCGTATTTAATAATATAGATTTTAATACTGTAGCATTTTATTGCAAAAATATATTTATTAAAATTTCGTTAAGGATAGAGCAAACCAAATAATTAACTACACTACCGTATCCACGACATATGAGAAAAACTTTGTTTATTTAAATTAATTATTATAGAATATATATAAAAGTTAAATACAGTCTACTCCAAACGATTAGGCGGAACTAACCGGAATTTTCATTTTTGTTAGTTGTCATTGGCTATTTTTTTTATATTGAAGTTGGCTTTTCCTGAACAAAATGATCAAAAGCTTCAATCAATCGGTAAAACTAGAATTGAAAATCTAGTTCCGCCTAAACCAAAGGAACATACTTAAGTTTTGTATTTTTTGACATTTTAACACTCAACGCACAATCAACAACCTCCTAACCATAGCAACCCTCATCCCTTACCGTCACAAAACTGGGCACAGTGGCGTCTCGTTACAATACCACAATTCAAGCCTCCCAGGGAATAGAACCTACAATCTTTAGATTTCGCGTCCAAGTCAAATACCAGTGAACCATAAAAGTGTGAAAGACTGAACTTGATATTAAATGAAATGACAAGTGACTAAATTGTAAATGTAAATTACACCTACAATAAGTACGAATGTAAATATAGACACTTAAAAATCTGACCCGCTATATTAAAGCGAAATTTTTAATAACGTAGAACTTAATATCAAATTTCAAGCTTCAAAGGATTTGAATTTTGATATTAATTTCTACACTTTAATGTTGTATTTTTAGGGTTTTTTAGGTATGACTAAAATACCCTTATACCGTCATTCACGTGTCTGTCTCTCCGTCTGTCTGTTCAGTAGAAATTGTAGCCAAACGACCATAGAAAGTTGAAATTTGGCATGCTTGTACAACTCTTTCATCCACAGGTAAACTATAGAGTTATAAAGAATAAAAAAAAAAAAATGCGGGAAAAATATAAACAATTATAATTTAACAACATTTCGGGGATTAGCGTCGTAAAACTGTTACCTTTAAACAAACTCTTCAAATTTGGGGACGGAAGTAATACGGTGCCAAGTCAGGTGAATATAGTGGAAGGAGAACGAGAGTCACTTTGTTCTTCGCCTAAAACTATCTAAACATAAGGGAATTGTGAGCTGGTGCATTGCCATATTTATCGACATGGAATAAAATGTCTTGATCTTCCGATTGTCGTTCTATTTTTTGGTCTTATATAGGTCAAAATGTCTTGACAAGACATGCATGATATTCCTACTTCTTCTGTAACCTCCCTTACAGTAAATCGTCGATTAGTACGGTCACGAATATGGCTAACTTTTTTGTCAGCTTTAGAAATTGAAGACCTAACTGATCACTCATCATCTATAATTGAATAACTACCATCTTTAAAACGCCCGAATCATTTAAAACACGTAGTTCGATTCTAAGCATCTTCTCTATAAACTGTTTTAAACGCTCGCAGTTCGTGTATATTTTTTAACAAACCTTTTAAAATTGGATAAGGTAACATTCTAACTTTTTTTAGTCGTTGTAATTCGATTTTCTTTACCCTGGAAATTTTTAAGATGCACATAATCGAAGAGCAACGTGTGTAAAATTTAATTTCTAAACTTGGAAAGACAGTGATATAAACATTTCAAATTTTTGAAAACAACTGCAAATTTTGATGCATAGATTGTATAAGAAACTAGTGAGAACTATTGAGAAGTGACATTACCGTTGGTGGCGCTGTTTTTCAAGGCCATATGGCTGAATTGTCTAGTATTCAGCTATCAATATGCTAACAGCGAACAGGTTAGGTTATTTTATGAAAATGTATCTATCGACATTCTAACAAAAAATCAACACTAGAAAATATGTAATAATTTCAAACAGTACTACAGTCGCGTAGTACAATATTTGACCACCAGAATGCGTATCCGAGCGTGTCAGTTCTCAATATCGTTGTGCCTCACCTTGAAATACGTAGTTCGATTTCGATTCTCAGTTTGCAAAAGACCTATGCTGGCAGTTCGTGCATTTTTGTTTAACCAAACCTGGTATAATAAAATTAAGGACCACGGTAATTATTTATTGCAAAATAAAATTAATATACGAAACCTGAACTTATTTATGTCTCGATAAAATTAATTTGCAGGTCCTAATATACAGTTACATAGTATTTTAGATTCTGGAACTTTATTGGACCAATAATGTATATAATAAAATTTGCATAACTATGTTATATTGTTGTGTAATGCTAAATGAGCTATATTTATTCTGATAGCTATAAATGTTCATTGTTCATTGTCAGTTTAATGGACGTCAAAGCAATCATTTAACTAATATGGTAATTTATTATAATAGTATAATAACTATTTCGACAACAAATAACAGAATATTATTATTAGTAGCATTAATATGAAGTCACAATATCATAAACATAATCAATTACATATATAGTCTATGTTTTAGTTCAAACAGTTATCGAGAGATGGGAGAATGAGAAAAAGGTCAAACTAAATTACAAGACATGTTTGTACAAGGTAGCGTATTTCTACCGTTGTGTCAACACCCGTAAAGACATCTGCAATAGGGTGCCAACCTGAATTTTGTGGGACATTCCGAAAGTATTTTTCCAATATGCGGGTTAACACTCCGTCAATTTGACAGATTTCAAATTTCATGCTTAAATACACAAAAAACGTATTGGTTTTTGTTGATATAATGATATTAATATATATCCGAATTCATTTGCTCCACAAATCTGCTAATTTCGCAGGAGTTTTTGCGTCGAGTCGTCACCGTTGATGAAACCTGGATATATTATTTTAATATTTTTTACTATTTTAATATTTTATTCATCTTCTTCTCTCAATTTTTATTAACGATTATAATGATATAATATTCTAATTGATTAATTATTTGTTAGCTACACTCACCGTCCACTAGGGATGGGAAAAAAACATCGATGTATCGAAAACATCGATGTTTGTTTTTAAAACATCGATGTTTTTACCATCGATGGTCAGCTGGCGATAGTATCGATAAAACATCGATGTCTACTACCGATGTCGATGTTTAAACTTTGAAATTCAGAAACTACCGCTAGAGGCGCTGGAATTTTAAAAATTTAATTTTTATTAAAATTAGTACACAAAATATAATCGCCATCTATTGTGATATAACAATACTAATAGTGTTAGTTCTCATTCTTCTTAGCAGTTAGCAGAATACTAAAAAATAAGAAGAATCTTCTAATTTTTGCAAACAATGCGAACGACCAAAGACGCCAACACACTTTTTCTTTTTGAGTCTTGTTGACACTTTCCCAGTTGTTATTCCTCCAATCCCTGGATTTTTGTAAGTTGTCATTAGCTATTGTTTTATATAATGAAGTTGGCTTTTCCTGAACAAAATGATCAAAAGCTTCAATTAATCTGTAAAAGTAACTAGAATTGAAAATCTAGTTCCGCCTAAACCAAAGGAACAGACTTTATTTCAACTTAAAAAAGTATAAAAATAATTGTGTATGACAGTGTTATTTTTATGTTAAATAATATAAAATTAACATTAAGATTACTATATTAGTATTGTAATAAAAACCAATATTTCATTTTAGAAATGTAAAAATAGTAAGGTCTGTTCCTTTGGCTTAGGCGGAACTAAATGTTCAATTCTAGTTACTTTTACCAATTGATTGAAGCTTTTGATCATTTTGTTCAGGAAAAGTCAACTTCAATATATAAAAAAATATCTAATGGGAAATTACAAAAATGAAAATTGCGGTTAGTTCCGCCTAATCGTTTGGAATAGACTGTAGGTACAAATTAGGATTATTATATTGGGTATAATAATGTTAATGTGAAATAAATTACTATTAAAAAAGGAATATTTCTATTTCAAAATCTACTAATAAATGCTTTTTGTGTATTATATGTTACTTTTTTCGTATTTTATCTTTACATTATTAAATAAAACCTATATAATATAAATAAATAGCTTTTTTAATATTAATTAAACATCGATGTTTCCGATACATCGATGTTTTTCCTTCGATGTTTTTTCAACATCAATAGTAAGGCGCCGATGTTAACATCGATTTTAAACATCAATATTTTGCTTTCGATGTACAACCCTGCCGTCCACTACCTATTCATATTTGTTTTTTTTCCTCGCCAGAGACCAAGCGACAGTCAAAACAATGAATTTTTCCGGGTGAATCTTCTCCGAAGAAGGCAAAGACGGTCCCATCGGCCGGAAAGGTTATGGTCACGATTTTTTGGGATTCGGAGGGAATAATCCTCATGGACTTTTTGCAGAAAGGATGAACGATCACGATTCGATAAGAAAATGAAAGAGACACGGCCGCATTTGGCTAAAAAAAAGGTGCTATTCCACCATGAGAACACACCAGTACATTCATCCGGAATTGTCGCGGCCAAATAGCATGAACTGCGCTACGAATTGCTGCCGTACCCACCATACTCGCCCAATCTGGCTCCCTGCGAATTCTTTCTGTTCCCTAACATGAAAACATGGCTCGGGGGAAAAAAATTTAGCTCATATAAGGAAGTTATGGCCGAGACAGAAGCGTATTTTGAAGAATTTGACAAATCATATTTTTTGGAGGCATTAAAGAAATGGCAGAAACGCTGGAAAAAGTGAATCTACCTAAAAGGAGATTACGTTCAAATATAAAAAAAAAAAGTTGTGAAAAACTTGCGTCTTCACTCCTAACACCGGTACTTATTGATCCACCCTCGTATATGTCACTTGTTTTGCATTTGTATTTTTGACATTAGTGATTTCTGACATTAAACATGAAATAACCCAGGCAATCCGGTTCTCGTGACAAATTAAGGAAAAAAAATTCCTATTAAAAACAAAGGTAATAACCTGCTTAAACCAATGAAACAGACTATATGCAATCATGCCCTTAAATCTGGTGTTAAAAATCAGTATACAGGGTGTTTGTTTGAAACGGGGCACCCCGAAAATCTCCTTTATTTGTAAAGATACAAAAGATCTTCAGAACAAAAGTTAAACTAGAAAAAAAGGCCCATCTAAAGGTTACTATAAGAATTCTGAGGCACTTCCGGTTTCACCGGAAATGATGTCAACTTTTGATCTAGCATAGGGAATCGATAATTTTATATTTTTTTCCTAAAAGTACATTAAATTAGCTAGAGATATATTGTTTCTTTTTTTATTGTTTTCAAAGCTTGCTACGTTCAACTTTGTAAAACTTATGTTGATTATTATTTTGTAAATAAATGGTCGCCATTTTGAAATGGTTAACATAAAAATATGATTTTTTGGTGTCATTGTAAAGCTAATTTAATGTACTTTTAGGAAAAAAATATAAAATTATCGATTCCCTATGCTAGATCAAAAGTTGACATCATTTTCGGTGAAACCGGAAGTGCCTCAGAATTCTTATAGTAACCTTTAGATGGGCCTTTTGGTCTAGTTTAACTTTTGTTCTGAAGATTTTTTGTATATTTACAAATAAAGGAGATTTTCGGGGTGCCCCGTTTCAAACAAACACCCTGTATACATGCCAAATTTTAGTTGGTACTGACCACAATTTCAAACGTACAGACAGTCACTTAACAATAATGCTACGAATCCTAAAAAATAAATGTAAGAAACATAATCAGCAGTAATGTGGTTAATTTTTATGAAAATGTTCTTACTTTGTCCAACATCGTTGGCCATTAAAGCTTCCACCTGCTTCCAGTCTGTAGTGAGTCGCTTGACAAGTAAATACGCATTGATGGGGTTGGCTAAGTAGGCTTGTACATCTGGAGAAGCGTCATCGTGCTGCCTCTGGTAGTCTTCTGCATAACTACGAAACAAAACAAAAAGAAAATGTTAAGCCTTGTTCATACTATACTGATCAATATAGACTGGAATTGCCACTTGGAAAAACCAATCACTTTTCAAAACAACCACCTGTGGTTTTGAAATCAACACAGCCTTAAGA
The DNA here is from genome assembly GCA_963971575.1 of Liopterus haemorrhoidalis. Lineage (NCBI taxonomy): Eukaryota > Metazoa > Arthropoda > Insecta > Coleoptera > Dytiscidae > Liopterus > Liopterus haemorrhoidalis. Next base: position 50,579,116 of record OZ020615.1, read on the forward strand.
CTATGCGGCCACTCGTCAATAAAATTACGAAGGGTTTTATGAAATAAATTTCATGAAAAGATTTTTAATATTGAGTCTTTTAACCGCCAAAACATCACAGTGTGTGCTATAAGTTCACAAGGAGGCCAGAGGGATCCAGAGGGGTCATTACGTTGATTGATTTTACGAAAAAGGGATAAAAACATCGGTCAGAGTCTACTAGGAAACCTTGTTAAGGCCGATAATTAAAGAAGTGAACAATTCCCTCTTTGGTGGTAACCACTGGAACTTCCAGCAAAATTCAGCGCCGGCTCATAGTCGAAGACTACACAGCGGTGACTAGAAAGCAATGTATTGACCTTCATTTTTTCTGCTAATGGCTGTCTAGCTGTTCTGACCTCAAAACCTGGATTATAAATTGGGTTTCGTGTAAAGACACCCGAAGGATTTACGGATTAAGGATTACAGGATTTTCCTGTAAAAACTCTTCGTAATACTATAAATGAGTGGACGCAGAGACTTAAGAGCTGTCTTGAAACTAGTGTTTATTGTTTAAGATGCATCCATGCATTATGTACTAATATAAAATTAAAATATGTTTAAGCATCTTATGAATTTTCATTGAAAAATTGTGACAATATCTACGGCAAGACTAGGTATATTACATTAATGATATTAAAGGCATATTTTAATAATGCTGTTCCAGAATCATTGCACAAATCTTTCAAAATGTATATACTCTATAAAATGTAATAACATTTATTATAAATTTAATTTGTTGTACTAAACAGTTGCTTGGTGTTGTCACCAGAGTGTTCTGTCTTCCATTACTCTTAGATTAGAAGCAATAACTGTCGCATCAGTTGACAGATTGGAAAGAAATTGCTTCCAATTACATTAGCTCTAATTCTTTATTTCCAACTACTTTTCAATTAGGAAATCAGTCAAGCAACAAAATAAGCATCGAGCGCTGCCACCAAAAAATCACTTTTTCTAGTCTAATACTGTAATTATAATTACACAGTCATCATGCTGACATAGTAATACCTTATACAAGGTGTCTCAAAAGAAATTTTATATTTATTTAGCTTACTGCGTGAACGCAACGTGTCCGAGGGGCGCGGGGGTTATGTCAATCGGTAGCCAGGCTCTTGGGAATTTAGTCGCTATGGAGCGTTTCTCGGGAGCAGACCGCGCGTTATGCGTGCGAGAGTTTTACAAAAACGGTGATTCGGCGACTGTAGCGCGTAGAAAATTCTGCAGTATTCGAGGTTTTCGCCACTTAAATGATGCGCCAAGCATTCCTCTCATTCGACATTGGGTTAAAAAGTTTGAAGAGACTGGTACAACGCTGGATAAATCAAAATCCGGGCGACCTAGGTCATCAAGAACGGTAGAAAACGTGGAGAATGTTAATCAGTCTGTTCGTGACGACCCGAACCTTTCAATTCGGAAGCGCGCAAGTGCTTTAAATGTGCATAGATCATCATTACATCGCATTATGCACAAAGACCTAAAGCTGCACCTCTACAAAATTCAATTGGTGCAAGAATTAAAGCCCCAAGATGCCAGTCAGAGGCTTAATTTCGTAAATCAGGTAATTGAGCGATTTTCAACGTTTAACAACATTTTGTTTTCGGATGAAGCTCATTTTCATCTTAATAGCCACGTAAATAAGCAGAACTGCCGCTACTGGAGTGCAACGAATCCGAAACGCAAACATCAGAAACCCCTACATTCGCCTAAAGTGACCGTAAGGGCTGCGATGTCGGCGCGAGGAATTATCGGCCCTTACTTTTTTGAAGACGAAAGGGGGCGTGCAGTTACAGTGAATTCAGAGCGTTATGTGGAGATGTTAGACAACTTCTTGGTACCTGAACTGCAAAACTTTCCTGGCTACTTCACACACGTCCAATATGTCTCTGCCACGTGTTCGTGAAATTTTCTCAGGAAAATTGATCTCCCGGAGAGGTACTATAAATTGGCCTCCACGCAGTCCAGATTTAACCCTCATGGACTTTTTCCTATGGGGTTATCTTAAATCTAAAGTTTACGCCAATAAACCGACTTCACTGGCGCATTTGAAAGAAAATATCCGTCACGAAATGGCAGCCATCCCTGAGTCCACCTGCCGAGACGCCATAAGTAATTTTACTGTTCGATTAAATGAGTGCCGAGAACGCGAGGGTCTACATTTAGACGATATTATTTTTAAGAAATAAATCTCCAAAAAGTGTATTTTAATAATTAATAAACATTTTTTCTATATACGGCTTACTTTTTTTTTAATCGATCCACTAAATATAAAATTTCTTTTGAGACACCTTGTATAATTATTAAATCGATGTACCAAAAAAAATAACATCTGATGTACATGTTATAAGATAGGGTCTTATGTAGCTTTTCTAAACAAGATATGTTAAATTTACAGCGGTGTTTATTGCCTTAAACCCTATCTTATAACACGCACATCTGTCCAGTTCGTTTTTTTTTTTTTTTATGTTATATCTATGTAAGAATGTATAGAATAAGAGTATAAGGCAATAAACACCGTCGTAAACTTAAAATATCTTGTTAAGAATAGCTACGTTAGAGCAGAGAAATATTTTTCTTTATATACTCGTATGTTTGCAGAACCATTCCAAGTTTATGCGGGGTCGGCACGCACAGCTTATGAAAGCTTATCATGAAAGCTTAGCAAAAGGTGAAAATGTTTTTGGATATCATCTGCTGCAATCATTTACACCTGAAGAGATTGTAAAGAAATTATCAGAACTTATCAAATTGTTTTCGAAAAATCTGGAAGAAAGTTTTATGCCCCTATTCATAAACGTTCATGACTGTATAACGCTTGTTCAAAAAACAAAACAGCAGTAGGGCATGGAAAATTAACGTATGCTGGTCTTTCTAGTTGTTTGATATTTGTTTACATATTTGTTATGAGTGTAAATTTTCATGTGGTTTGAGACATACCTTCATAAAAATTTCAAAGCCAACTAGAGTTTTCTTAAGGAACATTTGTTACAGTAATGAACATTTACGAATACGGGCTATAGATAGTTAAAAAAAACAGAAGGGTGTTTGTTTGAAACGGGGCACCCCGAAAATCTCCTTTATTTGTAAAGATACAAAAAATCTTCAGAACAAAAGTTAAACTAGACAAAAAGGCCCATCTAAAGGTTACTATAAGAATTCTGAGGCACTTCCGGTTTCACCGGAAATGATGTCAACTTTTAATATAGCACAGGGAATCGATAATTTTATATTTTTTTTCTAAAAGTAGACTAAATTAGCTTTACAATGACACCAAAAAATCATAATTTTATGTTAACCATTTCAAAATGGCGACCATTTATTTACAAAATAATAATCAACATAAGTTTTACAAAGTTGAACGTAGCAAGCTTTGAAAACAATAAAAAAAAGAAACAAAATATCTCTAAAATAAACTATTTGACTATTTAGGGAAAAAAACTATTACATTTTACAATTATTTTACAAAAAAAAAAATTACACATGTTCGATCAAACCACCATTATTATCCACACATTTTCTCATTCTTAATAAAAACTCTTCCATCGCCCATTGCATATTGTTTTCAAAGCTTGCTACGTTTAACTTTGTAAAACTTATGTTGATTATTATTTTGTAAATAAATGGTCGCCATTTTGAAATGGTTAACATAAAAATATTATTTTTTGGTGTCATTGTAAAGCTAATTTAATGTACTTTTAGGAACAAAATATAAAATTATCGATTCCCTATGCTAGATCAAAAGTTGACATCATTGAGGAAGTGCCTCAGAATTCTTTAGTAACCTTTAGATGGGCCTTTTTGTCTAGTTTAACTTTTGTTCTGAAGATTTTTTGTATCTTTACAAATAAAGGAGATTTTCGGCGTGCCCCGTTTCAAACAAACACTCTGTATGCATAGAAATAACATACAATTTAACGTGGATAGTCTTATTTTTAAAAAGTCATGTAAGAATTTTAAATAAAGTCATGTCCAATTTCTGTTAATGTCAAATAATTTGTGTAAAAATATTTATACACATTACAGGTTTTGCTTAGCCGTCCGAAAACGACTATAAACTGTGGATGTCTTTCTGTGTACGCTAAAAAATGGACGTATTACTGACCATATTACTCCTGAATGTACATATATTGAAAACATGGTCATGAAACCTGGAAACAGGAGGCCTATGCTCATTTTGGGCTGTCGCGCCAATTATAATAATGATGATGCCATTTAATTGTGAGGATTACATTATAAATAAGTACTGTATGCATAATGAAAGTAAAAAATTATTATGCGCTTTTTATAACTGAATAGAGTTGACAACCCTACTTACAACATTGAAAACATTGCAACTACTTCGTAAATCTAAAATTTGTTAATTGGACAACAACATTTTAATTAAAACAGCCTAATTTTATGCGCAAAAAAATGTGAAGTAGTTAATTTATTCTTTTTCTTGTTATATTCTTGTTATTTTTTCATTATTTGCTTTCATAAAAGTTAAATAAAAAAATACTAAACCAAAACAGAAGGAAAAGAAAAAAAAACAATTAAAATAAAATTGCCTGTATTCCTACTTTTATTCAAAAAATATTCATCGAGGTAGAATCAAACACGATTTGTTGAAAACATTATTTACTTTCGTCCTGAGGGCAACAGATGATTCTTTGTTCCTCAATTCCCGGTTTTTGAATATTTTTTTCAAACTGTTAATGACAATACCGTGTTTTACCCAGGGATTAATTGAAGTTTCCCTAAATATATCCGTTGTAAACTTGTGCTGCCGATGTTAAATTTATAGGATATAAATGAAATTTCAAACTTTTCAAAGAAAAGAGTTTTGGGATATTAAAACAAGTTTTTTGTTGGAAAATTTAAAGGAAATTAATTTAGATATTGAAATATTAACTACAGCAAAACCAAGAATTTTAGATTTATTCCTGGATGAAATTTCTTAGAAATTAGAACACCACATGCGTTTGCATTATTTTAGTGTTCACGGATGAAATAGTTACTGTGTCTGGCAGGATGTTTGTAATTCGCGGTAGCCATCAGACAGTTACGTAACATGTTGTTGGCAAGTTAATCGTGTTTATAGATTACAGCAAAAACTCTAAGTCAGAACATGCGCTTTGTTAGTTTCATTGAATTATATTAATAAACTGAGTTCTCTCACTCAAATTTACTATACCGTGACCACAATGTTATCAGTTAGCTAATTTTAGTATGCGCAGTTATAAGAATATCTAACACGTTTCAAGTCGGACATACGATAAATCACTTCATGAACTTATTCCTTAACTGTTGGTAACTTATCATCCGCGAACAAAGCTAAGGTTTAGGATATATTTAAATAATATATTGGTCCCATTCTCTACTTATTACACACTGGTGATCTCCCACAAATAAATAGTGTGATAGTGGCTACATTTGCAGAAGATACTGCCTTATTGGCTGTGGATGCAAACATAGATGAAGCTACCAATGAACTTCAACAAGCAAGTGATAAAATCTTTCGATGGACAAAAAATTGATGTGAAGTGTAAATTTTCACACATTGCAGAGTTTCGCAGGTATATAATAAGTGAAGGCGGCATGCCTTCACTTAAAAAATTTGTCCTACACACTACAAATTGTCCTACAAATTTTTAAAATAATTTATCGTCTGTTAATCTAAGAGCTTTAGAAACAAATTTTATGTTAAAATATTTTTTTGTTAATTTTAATTCGAATACCTAATACCATTATTTAGGTTTCTAAATATGTGCAGTATTTTTTTATATAGCAAGGTTCATTAAGATTTTGAAAATTGCGCCTGTGGTTTTCATTGGTTGTTTTAAGTCATATGCTCCGCCCTTCTGGTATTCGTATACGTGACACATAGAATGAAAATATAATTCCAACTGATTATTAAATTTACGCTCTTTGAATTAAATGCAATATTTGACAAAATATAACTAGAATTTTGACAAAATAATTTAAAAAAAATAAAAATGAAAAAAAAACAACACTAGTAGCAAAAGGAACACTAGTTTGCTGAGTAGCAAGCGAGCAAGCTAACTATTAGACCAGGATACGCCTTCTAGTATAGTGTGTTACATAACTTTTTTCGATTTTTTCGATTTTTTTTTTCTTGAGCTCATATTTGTTTATATTTTTAAGGAATATGTTTTTTAGATGTTTTAGTATTTTCCTATGTGCGGGTCAAAGAGTTGTATTTGCGTGCTAAATTTCAACTCTCGAGGTTTAGCCGTTTGGCTACAATTTTTAATGAACAGACAGATAGACAGACAGACAGACGGGTAGACAGACAGACAGACGAAATAATGACGGTATAAGGGTTTTCTGGTCATACCTACAAAACCCTAAAAATGGAAAATCAAACTTAACGATGCGAAATCTATTCATATCTACTTCACAAAAAAGCGTATTGAGAACCCTATACAAGTCAACTTAAACGGTACCATAGTTCCCAACGAAAATACAGCTAAATACCTAGAAGGAACACGTCAAGAGGAAAAGAACTGAACTTGGACTTAAATATAGACAATTGTATTGGCTCCTAGGTAGGTAGGTAGGTATGGACGTAGGTCCAAATTGTCAGTTAAAATAAAATATTGATATATAATCAGATCTTGAAACCTATTTGGATATATGATATACAACTGTGGGTTGTATCAAAAACAGCAATAAAGAAACGTTAAAAAAAAAAATGCTACGAAACGTGGTCAATGCTCCATGGTACGTACGGAACAAAGATATACATCCGAGGCTGTCCAACTGCTTAGCAACCAAAATTTAACCAGAAGACTGAAGAGAAAAAACCTTTCGAAGTGGTGTAGCGTTCAGAGTATTTAGTGTAAAAGCAGAGCATAGTGTGTACAGTGTCTCAGCAAGTTATATAAAACACTAGGACACCGTTGAGTGACCTATGGACATTAAGGAATTAGTTTAAGATTTTAGACGTAAAAATAAAATTAAAAAAAAAATGCTTTTAAATACATTAATGGTTAGTATTTACAGGCTAGTATTAATAGCATTAAATGCCAATGGCGTTTTATTTAATTAATGAAAAAATATGGAGGCGGGCCTTATCCCACAGTACATCATACTACAATATCGAAAGATGAATATTCGAAAGTTGAGGAATTCGAACCCACGTCTTTATGCTCCGCAGGCAACCGTCTTACCAAGAGGATAATGAAATTTTAACTTGCGGTTTCTTTAGTTTCAATTAATTTACTCTTGAGATTTGTATTAAATTCTAACATTTATAACATCAGTTTCCGCTATGTACAGTTTGTTTTAAAGCTCTCGAGACGTTGATGTATTCCAACACTTCTGACAACGAACAGCATAACTACTTGTCACTGGCTTGAACATCCACCCACTCAGACTTTAAATATTTACATAACTACTGACAATTTGCAAATGTCTTATTAATACTTATTGTCATCAAAAGGACTTGCATAATATTTATTTAACTGGAGAACTCTATTATTTTAAAAGATTAATTGGAAACATTAAATGGGAATTAAAAATTAGGCAATAATCTATTGCCGATCGGCCTGTTATTAAAAGAGTATAACTTTTAAACTTTATATGAGTACAATAAGATTAACGTTATAGTCTGTTTCTTTGGTTTAAGTGGAACTAGATTTTGGATTATATTAACTTTTACCGTTTAAGTGAGGTTTTTGATAATTTTGTTTAGCAAAAGCTCACTTCAAACCTCACAAGGTATGCTCATGATAACTTACAAAAATGAAAATTCCAGTTAGTTCCGCTTAAACATGTGAATAGCATGTAAGGGTACCAGGCCCAGGCATAACAAAAATTTAAAATTTTATATTTGAATTTTAGTTAAATTCTTGCATAATATTTAGTTCAAAATATTTAACTAAAAGAGTACTGCGACTACCTGCTTCACATCTGGCACAACCCTGTAAGCCTCTCATCATGCGGGTGGGTGCGGGTGACCCCTCATAAATAGTACACAAAAATTACATTATGAGTTACTATAATATCTGGCCAAAAATCTACTCTAGAACTTGCTTACTGATTGATTTACGACGGTTGTATATTTATTTTAAACACATGTGCTGTTTAGATTAAGATTCTAAGAATTTAATAATTGTAAGGAGGGGGGGGTGCAAGGTAATAGTCAGCCATAAATGCCAGTAAGACTACAGCCAAATACATATACAATAAATATATGAACAAAGGGGATTATAGATAAAAAGAAACGTATTAAAAAAAAAAAAAAACTGCAAAATCATGTTTCGTTCCTTAAACTACGTCTTAAAAGTATTCGTTTGAGACAACACAACAAATTTTAAAAAATATAAATTTCAACGACACAAAAAAATCGATATTTTTCGAAAAATTAATTTGATCAAAAACTCCTGTTGAACTCTTCTGGTTCTCATCAATATACATTATGGAGATTTTTTTTCAGATTTTTAAATCGACTTCTCTGGGGGATAGGGTGGGGGACAAAAGTTTTTTGATATATTTTTGGTGAAAATCCCACAAAAAAAAAAGATTTTTCAAAAATAAACATTAGTTTATCCACGCCTTTAGACGTTTCATTTGTTACCCCATTCAAAATTATTATTTTTATATTAATAAAAACATATTTGTTTATAATTATCTCACGGTGTATTTTTTTGGACTCTATATTTTTCATTTATGTAGGTCAAAGTGTTGTGTAAGTATGCCAAATTTCAACTTTTTATGTTCAGGCGTTTTGCTATAATTTCTACCGTTCAGACAGACATATGAGTGACGTTATAAGGGCTTTTTGGTTGTCATGCCTACAAAACCCTAAAAATTGTAACAACTTATGATAATAAATGTGTACTTACCGTTTAAGTAAATCCAATTTCTTTTCTTGCGCTTGAATGTAGCCTTGAAGGGTATCAATCAGAACTGCTTCTGTTTGAAGAAGTTCCTCCAGGTCCACAAGGGCTGTGTACAGTTCGCTTCTTGTCCCAGTGATCGACAGGAGACATAGGGTCAGTAACACAGGAAACGAAGATATAGACATTTTTTTCTGAAAATAAAATTTCGATTAGTTTCTCTGTTAACATTTTACAGATAAAAGTATTTCTGAAAAATACTGAAAACACATATATTATTTTTATTTTCTTTCCATTGTAAGTGCACTTCGATAATAGTAGAAAAGTATTACCAGCATTACATCTGAGAAATCATCTTGAAAATAAAGATAAGATTTGAAGTTATTATTTTGAGCTAACTTAGAGTTATAGACCAATTTCTATCTGTATTAGAAAAGAATTTTATAAGACTTGGCAGTAGGTATCTACTAACACAAATTGTATTTAGTATAAATTTTTGAACATTAACCAGAGGTGGAATGAGGGTAAATTTAACAAAAATAAATATATAAAATTGGGTATAACCGTGAAGATATTAATTTAATGTTTCCCAAACCTGGGTAAATTATCCAAATTGGGTAATTTAGCTGATTATTCTGATGTATCTATATGTTACGGCCAATGATGGAATGGCCAGTGTGGACACGATCGGCCAATGACCGGCATAAAAAGAAGTTTTTTTTACACAAACTCCTTACGCTTACTTCGAGCCTTTCGGTTTCAGCTGTCTTAGATTTTTACCAACTAAAACTAACCTAATTAACCGGACGTTGTCAACAATGCCCGCCTGCGATACCTTTGTTTCTATATTTTACTGGTATCGATACTTTTCTTTCGATACTAGTATATTAGTTGTAACAGTTGCACCACCCGAATTATTTTTATAACAAAGATATTATTCATAACAATACGTAAAGTGTTTATGCAATACATAATTATGGTATGTTAACAGTTTTATTATGAAGGTTAGACAGAATATAAATAACATTAGCAAATTATGTGTCGTATAAATAGGAATCAAAATTTATTGTAAATGACTCGGGTTGAAGTCTGGTGTATATTTAATGAATCAGATCCAGTCAAGAGCTGAGTCCGTCGACAGTTTTAATTCAGTTAATTCAGTTTTAAAATGTTTTGTTTTTCATTTATTTATTTATTTTTTTTGTAACTTTAAATTTTGTTTTTCATTTATTGATTTTTTTTCTTTTCTTTTTGTACAATAAGTTAACTTTTTTAAAATGTTCCCACTTGTTTGACTTTAAAATTCCCATCAACAAAGAAGCAAGTAAATTCAGTCAAATATATTTTCCTAGTTTAAACTAAACTAGCTTGTGGCAGCCTTCCCCCCCTTATTTTTACAATTTGGTAAATTCATCTTCATTATCCCCCCCCCACCTCCTGCCTGTTACATTTTTGGTGGCAGCGGTGGGATTTTCAAATAGGATTCTTTAGTAACTTTTGATTGTTACATAGTACTCAATATTTTTTTACTGGATTGCTCATAATTACTATCGTAAATATTTATATAGTACTGTGAATCAGCAATCCTAGCAGTGAATCATGGTATTTGATGTTAAGAGGATCCTACACTGTACACGTAAGACAATCACTGGATTTATAAATAATTCAAAAAGGGTGACGACTTTAGAAAAAATAATACAACAGAATCAAAAAATAATATATGAGCTTTACATACATTTTTATTAGATTTTCATCGATTGAATAACAGGAGTAAAATCTGTCTAATTATTAAATATGTTATAAAATCACGCTTTTGCAGTTTTTGCCCATGCTCTGCAACTGATCAAAATCAAACAAAAATAAATGTAAAGATCATACATTATTTGTTGATTCTGTTGTATTATTTTTCCTAAATTTGTAACCCTTTATGAATTATTTACAAATACATGTATATGATCATCTATGTATGTTGTAACAGTTTTAAATTTAGCCGGAAAAAGCTAAAAATGAACAACTGCAGATAGCTGCACCAAATAAAATATGTCACGTGTGATTTTAAAATCAGTAAATTATTATTTTGGTAATTTACTGCAACTAACAACACTCCATAGTACTAAAACTTGAATTATATTATAGTAGCCAATATTTTAATTTAAAAAGTCCTAGTATAAGTTGCTAGTTTCATGAAAAGCACTTAAAAAGATTTTTGTACTTTCTCATTTAAACTCAAGCCTATCCATCGATACTGTTTTGCCGATACTAATACCGGTATCGATACTATGAAAGATACCGATATATATACCGATATATATACCGATACTTCATATATTTTTTATTAGTAGGTATATAGAATTCTAAAATTTGAGTCAATATTTCTCGTTATTGATAATTACGTAATACATTTCCCTTTTAGGTAAAAAAAAAAAAAAATCAAAGGAAAACAACTAACCAAGACTACTAATAAAACTAATTCAAATAATTTTCAAGTCTTCAAATTAAACCAATGGAAATGAAGCCCTGTATTGTAAAAATGTGTGGTAGGAATATAAGTAATATTACAATTTAAAACAGAAAGACAGTGTTTATATCATCGACCGATTTTAGTTTATCATTTTCGATTAAGTCCTTTCGTTTACCTTGTGTTTTTAACGAGTAGTTCAATATTTTTACCCCTTAGTTCAATACTGTTCTTGCTCTACGTGAAAATATATTAGAACTGCACAAGGATAAATACAAATACAAGTTTTAGTTGAAAAATTTACACTAAGTAAACAAAATTCGCACATTCTCTCAAAGAATCTTTGGAGTTTCCTAGCAGGAAGAAATTGTAAAATTTATTGAGAAGCCAGCGCTATAAATTACAGAATACTTAAAATTTGTTGGCACTGCACAAAGTAGAAATATAGATTTAAGAACGTTGGCAATAACTTACTTCAACTGCATACTCGAAATATTACTAATCAGTTGTCCTTGTAAATTACGCTGATATACAAATACAAAATAATCAATTGTTTCCTGAAGTATGATGCTCCTTTCTGGATTATTTTTTATGTAGATTACAGACTTATTTTCAGATAATTTCACCGTCAATAAAAATGAAATAGTTAATGACAAACTAAATATATTTTCATATAATATCCATATAAACAAGTTACATAAAAGTATTAAAAAATATCAATTTTAAAATGTTTTGGCGACTGATTTATATTTGTAATTAGCTTCAGGTATATTTCTAATAGCCTGCCAACAGTAATCTGCCAACATATTATCTGTCCATTGCCCTTTGGACCGTTTTTAGGGTTTTGTAGGTATGACCAAAAAACCCTTATACCGTCATTTTGTCGTCTGTCTGTCTGTCTGTCTGTCTGTTCGGTAAAAATTGTAGCCAAACGGCTAAACCTAGAGAGTTGAAATTTGGCATGCTTATACAACTCTTTGACCCGCACATAGGAAAAATACTAAAACATCTAAAAAACATATCCCCCTAAAAATATAAACAAATATATGCTCATCGAAAAAAAAAATATTTTTTTACAATTCTGTGTAGGGTATCAAATGAATGCCCTTGGTACGTGGATTAACGACCAAAATTTTATTTTTGCAAAATAAATTATTTTGAGTCGATTTTTGCCAAAATTGTGCAAAAATTTGTTTGTCCTACGCCCTGTAGCCATGGTTTAAACTAAAAATCTGAAAAAAATCTCAGTAATGTACATTGGTGTGAACCGGAATAGTACAACAGGAATTTTTGATCAGATTATGTTTTCGGAAAATAACGCATTTTTTGTGTTTTTAAGTAAAATATGTAATATATTTAATCCGCTATTTAACATAGTAAACGAGTGATCCTGTATAGCACAGTGGTAGTGTTCTCGCTTAGTGAGTTGAAACTACTGTTCGAATCCGGTCAATTTTTATTTTGTCAGTTTTTTTTTTTTTGCATTTTTATTTTGTTTAAATTATTTTGTCAAAATTCTAGTTATATTTTGGTAAATGTTGCATTTAATTTTTAAAAGCCTAAATTTAATAACCAGTGGGAACTGTTGAAATTATAATTTAATTCTATATTTGAAGGTATCAGAGGGCGAGGCTTATGGTTTAAGCAACCAATGGAAGCAAAAGACGCAATTTTCAAAATCTTAATGAACCTATAAAAAAAATACTGCACATATTTAGAAACTTAAATAATGGTATTAGGCATTCGAATTAAAATTCATAAAATTATATTTACATAAAATTTGTTTTGGCATCCAAAATAATCATCACACAGTTAATAAATACCTGCGAAACCCTGAAATGTGTGAAAATTTACACTTCACATCAATTTTTTTCATGTGAGCAATGCCTTGATGGAAACGCTCTCCTTGTTCATCACTAACAATTCCGAGATTTACAGGGAAGAAATCCAAATGGGAAGGTGAAAATATTTTGTGACATGTTATACTGGAGTGTAACATGATAACACAAATCTTTCTACGATATCAGGATGTCTCCTTCCATGTTTCCAATTGCTGCTAACGTCTTTAAATTCCTTCCAAGCAGCCAGTTCAACTCTATTTAAAGTGGAAACAAAAGTATTACCTTTCATAATTTCCCTTATTTTTGACCCAACAAACAATTCTTTTAGTTTTGCATCAGTCACTCTAGGAAATTTAATGCAAATTTTGCTGCAAATATAAAAAATGTTTCCCAATGGCTGCAAACATCTTTAAATGTCGCTCAAGCATCCAGTTCAGCTGCATTTAAAGTGGAATCAAAACAATCATTTTTCAAAATTTTACTTATTGTGAGCCCAACAAAAATTCTTTCCTAGTCCCTCAATTTAGGAAATTTTTGCTGCAAATATAAAAAATGGTTCTCACGAAATGGTTACATATATCTTAAAATGCCACTCAAGCATCCAGAAAATGCCGTTGAAGTATTTAAAGTGGAATCTATCATTTTACAAAATATTGCTTATTGTGAGCCCAACAAAAAAAATTTCCTAGTCCCTCAATTAAGGAAATTTTTACTGCAAATATAAAAACGGTTCTTAAAAATGGCTACAAACATTTTAAAATGCCGCTCAAGTATTTAAGTGGACTCAAAACTGTCTTTTCATAATTTCCCTTATTGGGTAGATATCCGGGTATATAATTTCCGGGTTTTGTAGATATGACCAAAAAACCCTTATACCGTCATTTTGTCGTCTGTCTGTCTGTCTGTCTGTCTGTCTGTTCGGTAAAAATTGTAGCCAAACGGCTAAACCTAGAAAGTTAAAATTTGGCATGCTTATACAACTCGTTGACCCGCACATAGGAAAAATACCAAAACATCTAAAAAACATATCCCCCTAAAAATATAAACAAATATGTGCTCATCGAAAAAAAATATATTTTTTTTAAATTCTGAGCAGGATATCAAATGAAAGCTCTTTATAAGAAAAATAAATTATTTAGACATTATTTCTGCCAAAATTGTTCAAAAAAAATTTTGTCCCACACCCTGTAGCCCAGATGGTTTAAACTAAAAATCTGAAATAATTCTAAGTAATGTACATTTATGTGAACCGGAATAGTTCAACAAGTATTTTTGATCAGATTATGTTTTCGGAAAATAGCGCATTTTTTGTGTTTTTTGCGTAACCATGTAAAATATTTAATGATATTATGTAGCACAGTAGACAGAGCGCTTCGATGGTGTAATGGTTACTATACAAGCGTTCTAATCTGCAAACTCGAGTTCAAATCGGCCGCGAGGCAATTAATTTTTTCTGTTTTTTCTTGCATTTTTATTTTGTTTAATTTACTTTTTCAATATTCTAGTTATATTTGGGCAAATATTGCATTTAATTTTTAAAAGCGTAACATAATAACCAGTGCAAATTGTTAAAATTGATTACTATTGGACAACCAAGTAACTTAAAATATAACGTAACTATAAATATATAATACCATGGATACAAGTTAATAAAAATGAAATATATAAAATATATGTTATGTCATGTGTTATAATGTCTGTATCATATTAGTGCCTAAATATATTACTGCTATACTGCTATTTATATTCCTACAAATAGACGAAAACAGAAGGGCGGAGCTTATGACTAAAACAACCAATGGAAGCCATAGGCGCAATTTTCAAAATCTTATTAAACCTTGTTATATAAAAAAAATACTGCACATATTTAGAAACCTACATAATGGTATTAGGCATTCGAGCTAAAATTAACAAAAAAAATATATTTTAACATAAAATTGGTTTTGGCATCCCAAATAATCATCATTCACTTACTAAATATCTGCAAAACCCTGAAATGTGTGAAAATTCACACTTCACATCAATTTTTTTAGAGTCTCTCAATCTAGACTGTCCTTCGGCAGAGCTTTTAAAAAAAATTTCATTAAGTTTAATATGGAGTGGTGGTAGTAATACTTTTATAGGATCAACCAGAGGATTATTTAAATAAAATAAAGAGAAATAAAATAGATTTTTCAACATTGGCTAAAAACATATCAAAAAAAAGTTTTTTGAAAATTTTTCAAGACACAGAGGGTGACACAAATCTTGATTTGAATTGTTTTCATAAATAAAAAACCCCTTAAATTAAAGTTATAATACATCTAAAAAAAAAGTATATAGCACTGTTATTTGTAATCAGTTTAACATAGTGTAGTGTGTAAATATGAACAAAGATGTAATTTTGTTTTGTGGGCTGGAAAACACGATTTGGATTAAGAGCTCCATGAAACAGGAAGTCTGCTATTCATGTTATTATGCAAATGTATTCTTCTGTTAAATTTCATACAAATACAAGCTACAATGTTAGCAAAATTTGAACATTATAACACTTACGTAGATTTTAATATGATTCAACTATAATATCATTAATATTAATAGCGTAAACAGCCATTGGCTATGATGCGGCTGCCTTTTGCAATCTGACTGCTGTTGAGTTATCTTCGCTAAGTTATTCAGTTTCAATTTTAGTTTTTGTAATTCGTTTTTCTTTAACTTAGCGATTTTTCTAATTTAGATAAAAAGTACAGGTAGAAGTAGGAAATAATTTCACTCAGCTTTTTGGACAAGAAGCGTTTATTTTAACAAAACACAACGTTTCGCCAACAACATTGTTGGCTTCTTCAGGTGCTATAACAATAACATCATGATAGAAAACAATATTGTACAATCAATAGCAAAATTTACCTATGTTAGTTAAACGTAGTCATAACAGACTGTACATCAATCATCTCCAAGGATGGTGAATTGCAGAATACATAGACATTAATGTGTACTTGAAGAAAACAGACCATAGGAAAAAACAGGAGTAAATTTCAATTAAATATTGAAATATAGTGATCAAAAATTGGAAACTATTGTTTAAATTTTACAATGCAAAATGAGACAAAATAAATTATATATCTGTCCAATATTAACTTATACATAAATACAATGAAATCAAGTTTTATCGATGCATCAATATGACAGGCTGACGGTGTCCCACCCTGTAAAAAATAACGCCACGATAACCCCCGAAATCATGAAAGTTTCACCACTACCAACTCAGTGGAAAGAACCAAAATGAATAAAAAGTACAATAAATTACTTTTTACTACTACTGTTTTTTGTGGTGTACCGCAAGGAACTGTTCTTGGCCTTTTACTATTCCATATTTATATAAATGACCTTCTGTCCTTAAATATTAACGGCACTATAATTGCATATGCAGACGATACAGCTATTTTTTTGGAAGGCGAATCCTGGGAAGATATATTTTTCGTAATGCGAACTTATTAACACTTAACCTATCAAAAACTTTCTTAGTTCCTTTTGCGTGCCATACAAATAAATCACCCCTCAACACTAGTATGCAATTGCACAAATCATTGCCAGTGTAACACTAATATATTAATTGCGCACTTCTTCAGATATTTAGGTGTATATCTAGATAGTAACTTGAACTGGAGAGAGCACATTGATTATTTGAATGGTAGATTGGAAAAATGCATTTTTTTATTCAAAAGTTTCGACATTGCCTCAATATTAATAGCCTAAGAAAGATTTACTTTGGTTTAGTGCAGTCTATACTAAAATATGGTATTTTAACTTGGAGCACCGGAACAAAGACTATAATATAGAAAATTTAAATTTCTCAAAAGCATTTACTTAAAATAATCTTAAAAAACCCTTTAGATATCTAACATCCAGGTTATTTGTGCTTGCTAATTTACGCGACCTCTCCGAGTTGTTCTAATTATATTTGGCCCAATTTATCTTTAAAGAGAGGTTGCTCATGAAAGACTTATTGCTTCCACCGAATCATGTTTACAGCACAAGAGGCAGAACTATTAAATTTTGTAAAATATTGGAATCAAAAAAAGCAATTGCTTCTAGAACTTTTCCAATAATGGGACAAAAACTGTATAATGCGTTTCCACTACAGCTAAAAGACCTTTTATATCACCATAGTCAATCTTATTATACAAGGTGTCTCAAAAGAAATTTTATATTTAGTGGATCGATTAAAAAAAAAAGTAAGCCGTATATAGAAAAAATGTTTATTAATTATTAAAAAACACTTTTTGGGGATTTATTTCTTAAAAATAATATCGTCTAAATGTAGACCCTCGCGTTCTCATTTAATCGAACAGTAAAATTACTTATGACGTCTCGGCAGGTGGACTCAGGGATGGCTACCATTTCGTGACAGATATTTTCTTTCAAATGCGCCAGTGAAGTCGGTTTATTGGCGTAAACTTTAGATTTAAGATAACCCCATAGGAAAAAGTCCATAGGGGTTAAATCTGGACTGCGTGGAGGCCAATTTATGTCACCTCTCCGGGAGATCAATTTGCCTGAGAAAATTTCACGAACACGTGACAAAGACATATTGGACTTGTGTGAAGTTGCTCCGTCCTGTTGGAACCATGTTCTTTGGTTATAGCCAGGAAAGTTTTGCAGTTCAGGTACCAAGAAGTTGTCTAACATCTCCACATAACGTTCTGAATTCACTGTAACTGCACGCCCCCTTTCGTCTTCAAAAAAGTAAGGGCCGATAATTCCTCGCGCCGACATCGCAGCCCATACGGTCACTTTAGGCGAATGTAGGGGTTTATGATGTTTGCGTTTCGGATTCGTTGCACTCCAGTAGCGGCAGTTCTGCTTATTTACGTGGCCATTAAGATGAAAATGAGCTTCATCCGAAAACAAAATGTTGGTAAACGTTGAAAATCGCTCAATCACCTGATTTACGAAATTAAGCCTCTGACTGGCATCTTGGGGCTTTAATTCTTGCACCAATTGAATTTTGTAGGGGTGCAGCTTTAGGTCTTTGTGCATAATGCGATGTAATGATGATCTATGCACATTTAAAGCACTTGCGCGCTTCCGAATTGAAAGGTTCGGGTCGTCACGAACAGACTGATTAACATTCTCCACGTTTTCTACCGTTCTTGATGACCTAGGTCGCCCGGATTTTGATTTATCCAGCGTTGTTCCAGTCTCTTCAAACTTTTTAACCCAATGTCGAATGAGAGGAATGCTTGGCGCATCATTTAAGTGGCATATACCTCGAATACTGCAGAATTTTCTACGCGCTACAGTCGCCGAATCACCGTTTTTGTAAAACTCTCGCACGCATAACGCGCGGTCTGATCCCGAGAAACGCTCCATAGCGACTGAATTCCCAAGAGCCAGGCTACCGATTGACATAACCCCCGCGCCCCTCGGATACGTTGCGTTTACGGAGTAAGCTAAATAAATATAAAATTTCTTTTGAGACACCTTGTACTAAACATGTCAAACGGTGGTTATCTTCATTGGCTAGCGATTCTAGGTTTAAAATGTTTAATACCTTGTAATTTAATTAATATTACTGATTTTATTTGTATCTCTGATTTGTATATTTGTTTGTCTTTTATTGTATTTATATATATATGTATTTATTTTCTACTCCTAATTAACTATTTTGCTATGACGAATTAACGCTATGCATATTAGACTAAGTCACCACAAGATACTTTGTATCTTCTATGATAATGCTTTGTTTATATTGTTTTTCTGCGTTATGTATATAAATATATTGTACCCAACTTAAACAAGTAACAAGTGAAGAGATTTAAAAAAATCGAAAACAGAACAACAAAATATTCCAAAAAGTTCTTACAAAATGTCTCTAAAAGTGGAAAAGTGTAGCCACACAAGACCATTTCTTGGAAGATAATGCAATGAAGATATAAATAGAAGGTGAATTAAAATGTGAAATAATTTCTTGTTAATTAATTTTTATGACGCTACCCCGCATTTTTTTATCAAACCTTCTGTGTTACTATGTTCATAATCATGTGATGTTCCACCGACTTCAGATTTTGCTTTTTAATGAAGCCTATCATATTAACGTCCCCAAACATTTGCTCTTAAATTAATTAGAAATCTACATAACCATCATCTTTCACTGCTTCGAAAAATTTTCTCAGCACTTGACGTCCTAACAATATTTACATTAATTTAGATTGAGTTGTCAATTAATAAAATTGCAGAATTTAAATTTATATTTAACCAGTTAATTGCTTCTTTATATGATGCATCTCTTGCAGAGATCGACGACCAACCATGCTATTCTAACCATTCTTTCATCATTATTAACATTAACCAGTCTTTAACATTCAAGACCCAGAATTCTTTGCTAGCTGGTCTCTTGTCAATTACAGTAGCAGTAAGTAATGAAAATAAAACGAAAACAAAGTTGTTAGTGCATAATTTATTTATTTGTGGGGGTTTACAACCCTGCAGCCTTTCTGAACCTACCCCTGTTCAGTGTCCATTCTTCTCAGAACTATTATAGTAAACTTTATCTGTCCATTATATGCGCGACATTCTCTAGTAGATTCACATTTGTAATGGATTCACGTTTTACTCTTTCACAAGTATCTGTCTTGAGCTTTCAGGCTTTAAAATAAGAGAACACTACGGAAACCACGTTGTTGACTTGCATATCATCATTCATCAACATTTTCTGTGGTTTGCTCCAGTACAGAACCCATTTACTATCGTGGACCATATTCTGTCCGACATAAACAGTCGCGAGTCAGGAAAAATGAAATAAAAGTCAGAAGTTGTGACGAGGAAAAAAGAAATCCAAAAGTTCTGACGAGCAAAAACAGAAAAACAAAATCCAAAAGTTTAGACGAAGAGCAAAATTGTAAATCTAAAAGTTTTGACGAACAGAAAAAAAAAGAAAAAGAAATGTCTACGCGGGCCACATCGGGTTTTTCAGTTAATGGTAAGAATGGTAGTTTCCAGGCCATATATAGATATGAGGAGCATTAAGCATTCGGCATCCATACGCAGAAGGATTCTTCACGAAGCAAATTGGATGACTTTAGATAAAGTGTTCTCTAAAGCCATCCAGTTTATTCTACTTCTTTGGATAATTACTGTCGTCTGATAATCCCAACTGGAATGTTCAAAATATATATACATACTCACAATTTCAAGAGATCTGTTATCGACGTATACTTGTCGTTTGTCTTCATTATTTTGGTATTAGCTAAGTTGATGTTGTGGCTTATAAGTTTTGACGCAGTGTTGATCTTTTATATCTAATAGCTCACACGTATCGTGACTAATAAGGACAATATCTTTTGAAGCCTACATGGTTCAAGGACGTGCAGAAACTGAATACGAACAATTGGTGTAAACTTGCATTGGGCCGTGCGAAATGGAAGCATATCTTTGAAGAGCAGTGCCGTAACTTCATATCCCCACCCTCCCTCAGAATTTAACTTTGCCTCTCACCCTGGTACATTTGTCAACTTTGTGTAGGAAGATCAAATGATAAAAAAGTCATTTAGAGGTTGCATGGGCCCCTATATAGCTTCCGATGTTGTTGACGTAGCGAGCCCATAGTTATGCTTTCGGTGGGCTCCTAAGTGGCGTACTTTCCGTGGTTAGCGACCTCATAGTTACGCAACTGTTGGGGATATTTTCCTATTTATTTATATGTCTAAATTTTGTTAATATTTTCTAATAAAATACAGTAAACATCGATTATCTGATCGTCTTACATATAATAGCATATTTATTTCAATTTCTAAATGAAAGGACACACGATTAAGAACCACTGAGTTTTACCACAGTTTCACTACTGCCATAACCTGATCTGAATAGATTTATTAGGCGATTGTTTCATATATCTGATGAGTAGCACCGTGAACAATGGAGAAAACTTATTGAATTTATAGTTGAGACAAGGTTATAGTGTCTTCTGTAATGGTAGGAATAGACTGACATTTCAACAAAATTTATTAGTGATAGCAATAGATGTCACTTTCAAAGGTTGCAAATACGACACATGATTCTGCAATGATATCACTCGTTGGCTTTCACAGCTCCTGTGATATGCCACTAACTTATTCTTTCTTCTTGGATAAGTCGGGTAGAATTTTGGCCTTACTTACAGAAAGTAGTATTATGTTCCACCCTATAACTAAATTTTGAATTATCTCATTTATTATTAACTTTTAAGTAAAGTATATTTGAAATTGCGTTTCCAATGAGGAATCGTTACTTTTCTATTCAATGCAAGTTTTAATAAGATTATTGGGGGGCAAGGGGAGTATTATCTAGAACATGAAAAATTTATATAAGATAAGTTGTTACGAATGAAGAAACAATTATTTTTTGTTCAATTTGGGTTAAGTTTTTAATAAGATATATATTTGGAGAGCGTTATTTTTAAACTTATTTAGCTTCACACTGAAAAGTAGAGAGGTCAAGGATGAAGTAAGTAGTACTTATAAACGAAGTATCTTACTTATTATTTACTTATCTTCAAATATATATAAATATGGTTTAGAATAAAGAAACTTGAAATAAAAATATTTCACTTGTCATTTACGTTACAGCAAAAACGTATGCAACAAAAATCATACGAAATACGGGCATACTAACTAGTATTTCAAATAATTGTTTCACGTTTTGTTATTTTGCAACAAAATTTTTATTATTTCCGTAATTAAATTTCATTGTTTGGTATGTCAAATTAGTGTTGGATGTTTGTATGTCATATATCAGTATTTAACATGTCAGTCTGTATTTATTTGATAGTTATATCATAAATAAAAACAATTTTTAGCTTGACCAATGTATTCTAAACTGATTTATTTCAAATACCAGTCGATTCTGTTTAATATTTTTTTATTACCACAATTTGGAGCAGAATTTAATTGAAAAATTGTCACAAATAAAACCTGCATGTTCTTCTTCAAAAATTACAGAATTAGTGTTGCTGTAGTATTATCTGTTAGTAACGGTTTACCTATGGTAAACCGTTTACAGCTAAAATAGGTGTCTATAGTCATCTCAGAGCTCACAAAAAACATATAGTACCTCGAATAACTAAAAAAAAATAAAAAAACAATAGGTTCCCAACGCCTAGATAGGCGTATAGGGGACAGAGAAGGTAAGTTCTCCGTTTCTAGTTCATCAGCCATAGATATGAAAGCCACGTGTGCAGTGAAATTTTCGACCGGTCCTATTATCTCTGTATACAAGGTACTCAATTTTAGTATTAAATACGTGTGGCTGAGTCGACCCCAGAGCTGTCTGCACAATTTCGGAAGATAAAATGTCCGCCCACTCCTGGAGTTTGCTTTCGTAGTCTTGTCTCCGTACCTTCAACGCGACATCCTGTTACTGGAAGGAGTCCAGAGACGCGCCACCCGTCTTCCAAGTTAAGAGGCTAAATCTACTGTCTTTTGCAGCCCGCAGAGCTCGAGGTGACCTCCTTCAGATGTACAGAGCGACAACTGGAAAGTTTTCTACGGACATGTTGCCTCTGTACACCATCAACGCCGACCAACGACTTAGAGGCCACTCTCTGAAGCTCCGCCATGACAAGTACGGAAAGCAACTGTGACAAAATTTCTTGACTAATCGTGTGTTCGACCAATGGAACGCCCGAGAGCGCCGTGTCAGCACCGTCCATCAACTCCTTCAAAGCTCGAATAGCCACTATTTTGAAATATCTATATAAAACTATCTATTTTATATATTAATTTAAATATGTACTATTGTATTTTTTTATTGTATTCTTACTCTTGAGCATAACAAGCATTTTAGCTTCTGCTATTTACATTGTAATAATAATGATAATAATAATAATGTGTGTGGAGATGGTCGTGTCCGTAATGAATAGAAGTGGAAAGGTTGTACGGGTATCGGACATAAATAAAAACAACTATCTACAGCTGACCAGTTTCGGAATAGTTTATTCCTTCATCAGAGCTGCTACATGAAGGAAAATCAGAATACAGTATAAGTGTACAAATTTTTGTACAATTTTTGTCCAAAGTTTGGTTTACTAGTTACGAATTTTTTAATTTTTTAAAGTTTAATAACTTCCGTTTCCGGTTTCGGATTTTTATAAAAAACAATAGAATTCTTTCCAATTAACAGGAGAATTTTTTAGTATCAGAAACGAACTCTCTAAGTTAAACCGTTCTTGAGTTATCGTGTATACACACACACACACACACACACAGACACACACAGTTATACACACACAAAAACACAGACACACACACACACACACACACACAGACACACATACGGACGGCACTTGGAAAATAGGTTTTTTGGATTCCCTGGACCATGAAACGTGGTCATCAGTCAAAATCTCAACATCGAAAATTTTCGCGATTACAATACTTGCCCCTTATATATTAAGGTCGGGCAAGTAAAAATCTGAAGGAGGAGGAGGGATTCAAGCCTGCGTCCCTGTGCTCCGTAGACAACCATTTTACCACAGTGCCACGGCAACTTTTAACGCAGTTTTGAATTATGAACTCACGTAGCTGAATCTAACTGCACCTTAAATGTATGCTGGTCATCTTTTTTACTAACTTTTCTTTCGTGGTTGCTAATTTTGCTACTGTATTATTTCTTAATGCCGTCTAATGTGATACATTATTAATTTCGATTAATTGAAATGTAGTGGTTCAGTGGTAAAAGCACTTAGCTACACGCCTACCAATTAGCTAGGGGATTTACTAATTAATAGCTCCTTCCACAGACTCCACAAAATTGAAAGATCTACTCAGAGACTTTGATATCAAATGTAATATTTAACAGTAATGCTTTGGGATGGATAAACTATAGTAATACCTTCCACAGCGCAGTTTTAAACAATATAAATATTCCACGGATTAATTTGTTTGAAGTAGAAAATTAGCAGCAGATTTTCAGAATCTGCTAGAATAGTACCGTAGTGAATTAGCCAGTGTTAACAGATACATTAAAAAAATATATCTAGATACAGATACAGAATTATAAAAAATAGCTAGATACATTTGAAAAAAAAAACACTGAAAAATTAAAATATCGTATAAAAACATGTTTAAGAAATTCATTTTTATTGAAATACATATAAATAGCTAATAATTAACAATGCATTATGATTAAATATTGCATGTTATTCTGTAAGACAGGTTGTTCAAAAATGACAAAAAGCCCACTAAATTCAAGTCAACACTACTCTACGGAATAATTTTGTACTAAATAACGTATGTATTATGTTAGTCATATGTACTAACGTATAAGACTAATGTTAGACTTATAGATACGCAGCTATGTTTTCATTCAGCGGGTGTTCCTTTCAGTCAAATTTTAGCCCTAATTGGAGTGGAATTCTTGTAATGTCACGATCATTTTTGATTAGTAATAAAAAATTACTGATAAGAAATTTGTCATTATTTTTAATTGTTTTTTTTTTTTGACATTCTTTAAAAGCTACGGAAAACTAGTGAAAATGTCACCAATACTAAAAGTAAGATATTCAAAATGACAATTTATAATTAAACTATTATATCAGCTCGGTATCACGGTATAAAAATAAAGTAACGAGCAAAGTATCTGAAATACATATACAAGATACTTAAATTTAAATATCTTGATACATATACAGATACATATTCCAAAAAGTATCTAATTTGTATCTAGATACTTGAAAATGTATCTAGTTACTGTATCTAGATACTTGTAACTAGATACATTACAACACTGGATTTAGCATACTTGAATATTATATAAAAATTATTCTGTTAAAAACAATAGGTTGGTTTCACTAATATATGTAGAGTAGGACCTCAATTAGTGATTAGGATGCGATCCTAGACGACGAAGCGCTAAATGAAACAGCGTTAAACGAGTTCATTTTAACACATAATAAATAGGAAAAGGGGAACATGCGACCAAAAATAAACAAGATTTACTTTAGTTTTAGAAACATATGCACACAGAAATATAAAGCTCATTTTTGTGATGAACGTTCTGGCTCTTCTGAAATTCTTAATTTTTTTGCGGTGAAGTCGTCTAGTGTAATTTATCTCGTTTTTCTCTCGTTAAGCAAATGTTGGTAGCAGGAGATCGCATCCAAAACGCCTCGTCTTGCTCTTGCACTCCTTTCAAAATCTAGATCATTCGCTACAATTTGATCAACGATTTCGGTTATTGTTACCAAACTTTTACTAAGGAAATCTGCAAATTCTTTGGGTTCTTCGTTTTTAGAATCAAATTTTCAAGTTTTACACGATTACCTTGTTCTGCCAGTTCTTGAAGGTCGTTGTTGGTAAGGCCTTCACCAGAAATCTGCAGTAACTCCTCAATATCTTGCTCATCTACATTACCAAGTCCTGCTGTATCGATTAGATTAACAATTTGGCCAACGGTGGACTCTTCTTGTTGAGAATCCTTGGATACATTGGATACGAACCAATGAAATGCTGCGATAATTTGAATTAGTGTAAATTTTGAGATTTTTTTAGGCTTCGAGCAGACGGCGTATTATTGAATCGGCGTTAATCGAAGAAGCGCTAAATGAGTCTTACTGTATTTACTCAATACGTATTTCAGTTTTTATGCCATTTTCAAGAGTTTACAAAATTATAACAGAATTAAATTTAGATAATCGTTGTGGAGTTTCTGTTTAGTTATTCTCATTATCTGTTCATTTACTTTAAAATTACCATTTAAAGAAATCTTAAAAACATTAACACATTAACATTAAAATGAAAGGTTTCTTTTCAGTTGGTTGTAAAAATATATTGAATTCTAGAATAAGGTGTCAAAGACAATAGGGTGTAAGAGTCCATTCTAGATATCTCTGATGGGATTGAGATCGCTTGAATGCCCTCGAAAATCGATTGGAAAAGGTGAAATATTTGATTCAGGGAACAGAGACAACAGCTTAACGACAAATGTCACATTATCTGGAAGTGCAACAGATATGAATTTCCGACAGATTGACGCGGTTTATCAACGTTAAAAAAAATTGAAGGCTTTGTTAGATATATGCTAGAATGTATAATTGTGGTGATATGTTACCCAGAAACCAGATTACATACGTTAACTAACGGGTTTATTGCATCTATAATGCTATAAGATCTTTCTTATTTTATTAAAGTATTATCGAAACACGTTGAATATAGGCGAATATGGAATTGATTGTAGGCAATGTTGTGATAAAACAAAAATATTGTATTGACGTTGTTTCACTGCTGATATCAGACGAGAACCGGTGCTGGCGACGTGGCATGGCCATTGTAGACGGAACATGAACAAACAGTAAGCCGCTTTCAAGACGTCGATTGCTGGGGAACGCAGAAGTATTTTTCCGACTAATTGTCCAGAGATCTACAAACGCCTCTCGAGAATCTGTCATAGGGCTCAGACGTCATATCTGGACGTATATAATAGGCGGCAAAGGCGCCGCCGGTTTGCGATGAACACGGAGATATTTTTCCCGGATAATTTTGCAGAGAGTTTCGAACGCCTCTCGAGAATATCTCATAGCACTCTGTCGGGGCGTCGTGGGCCTAACGTACGCAAGAGCTGGCGGCTAACTATTTTCAAAATCCCATTTTATTTGATCAAAATATCCCCTTCCAAATATACCCTCCGTTAACAGTAATAAAATTGGAATGAGTGGACGAGCTCTTCGATACTAGTCCAAAAGATCTTTTAGATGACGCATCGCATGGTGTTTCTTTGCATGGTGTTTACAATGTCAAAACAGCATCCTTTCAGTGGCATTTTAAGTTTAGAGAGGAAAAAGAAATCGCATGGAGGAAGATAAGGTGGATGATCAATATATCGAAGCGTGACAGGTATGGAGCAGACAAGTGTGCTATTTATTGCATGCGAGAAAAATTTATTGGCACGCAGGCGATTTGAAAATCGAAATTATTTTTGTTTCAATTTATATAATACGGAAAGATGCTATTAAAAAGAGCAAATTGAAAAACATTATTAATTTAAGTAATTAATTAATTTGACCAAGTAAGAAATTACCGAAAAGGAAATCTTCAAGCGTAGATTAAAAATCTTCTGCATAGACCGATTCAACAACGTTGAAGTTATCAGGACAATATTGGCAACGTTAAAGAAAATGAAGCTAGAATATGTGATAAGGAACGAGCACAAAGACTATTCTACAGAAATACATACATAATATTATATAAAGAAAGGTTGAGGAGAACAGACTCCTGGAAGATCAAAAATCGCCTGATTTGCTAAACTGAGTTAATGGTTCGGAGGTACATCCACAGATCTATTTCGGATGGCAGCGACTAAGGTATAGATTACCATGATTAATACCCAACGAAACGAATGTCACAAGAGAAAAAAAAAACAAGAGTTAGGCACAGCATCACTTATTGCAGTGTTCCCAACCTTATAGGCATCACGGACAACCTGTTTTGCTTTGAAGTGGTGGACCCTTATCCAGGGGATCCATATATACATACATCCATATATAAAATATCCATATATTATATACATTTGACTTACAGAATTTATCTGGAACACTTGCTGTATCCATCATACAGTTCCGAACTTACGCCAAGTATTTAACATTTATTCTCCCATTACAAGAACTTTCTGGGTGGTAAACAACTGAAAAATGACGAATGAAACAACAGTGAACAGTTTCATTGCACTGAACAGCGCATTTAATAATATAGTATGCATAACTGACAGAACAGTGCAAGTCACTGTCGACAAGTTTCAGAATTGACCCCCTGAGCATCCCATCAGACTTATTAAAACTACTTAAGTATTAGTCGTTCGACGAAGTTGTAATACCATGTCTTCCCAGTACGGCATAAGGATTCGTTATGTATCAGTTTACACCAGTTGTTCTTAAACTATTTCAAGTGACGACACCCTAATACAAAATATGAATTTAAGACTTCCCAGCCTTATTTTATCGTATTATACCTGTAGTTATTCTACAGTGTTCGCGCTACCTCTTTCGTATACTTGACCTGGTTGAGAATCACTGGTTTACAGCCTCATTGCAATGAACATTTTACTCTGCTGATAAAAAAAATTATGACAGACAGAAAATCCAACATATTAAATTCTGTATGAAAGTGTCAAAGAACAGCTTTATGGTGAAAAAAACTGTAAGCCTGTCATAGGTGATAACTCTGTCAATAAAATCAGAAAAAGTTATACCTTTTTAATACACAAAAAAGTAGCGAAAACATTTTTATTTAGCGATAAATATTGATGTCACTGTAACAAAAAGTATATACAGATATATAACCGCATAAATATCGTAGTAAAAAACCCTTGAATATATCAGAGAATGGCATAGAGCCAATGTCATTCAACTATCGCGAGATAAGCGAGAATGAGCAAAAACTTTAGAGTTGTATATGAGGGTTGGTACGCCCGTGCTGCGCTTGGCCTAGACCAAAATAAACAGGTGAATTTGCATTCATGTTCTGGGCTCACCTGTGCTATCTACATGCATAGTTAAACTACTTTCAGACAATTCACTTCTGTACAGGGACGCCACTTATATTTTTGAATTACTGGATAACATTATCTTAGATCGGATGTACGTGACTTACAGTCTATGTCCACAATGTGCCGTAATAATTTTACTAACGTTTGTTTTTTTTTTTTTTTTTTTTTTTTTTTATTTAGAAGAAAATAAGGCACATCAACTGCTAAGGTCATTAGTGCCTAGGTACATTTGTTTACATTTTAACATCAATTTAGAAAAGAAAAACATGGTATAAATACATAAATAACAGTCTTAGGATGCACTATTTAACACTTATATTTCACTGAACAGTTTAGAATCTTTTAGAAATTCAATAAGATTTCTCAATTGTGCCATATTGTTTCCTAGGGCTACTTTTGGGTCGTCACTTATATTATGTTTCTGCCTGTGTAGGGAGAATTTCCGACATCGAAACAAGTGGTCGACGGTGACAGGGGTGTCACATATATCACATAGGGGTTGTTCTCGTCGCTCAAAAAGATGTTGGTGTGAAAAGTTTGTGTGACCGATTCGCAACCTTGTGATGGCCACTTGTTCTTTACGGCTGAAGGGGGTGGTCCATTGCTTGGTGTCGGGTTTAATTGTTCTCAACTTATTGTTGATGGTATTGTCCCATTCTAGATTCCAGTCCTTTTTTATAAATTTTTTGATATGAGATTTTATATCTTCTGGCGGTATTGGGAGAGTAATTGGTAGTAGGTTTGTGGCATCTTTGGCTGCTTTATCTGCCTGATCATTCCCTGACAGTCCTATGTGCGATGGAATCCATACTATTGAAACGGCTTTTCCTGATGAGATGGCCTGGTGAAAATTTTGTTGCGTAGTTTGGTGGATGGCAGATGTTGGGGACATATCCTGAAGTGCTTGGACTGAGCTGAGGGAATCTGTGAAGATGACATATTTTCTTGGTGTTAGCTCTAATTTTATCATTTCTGATGCTTTTAAGATGCTGTATGCTTCCGCGGTGTAGTTACTTGCTGGGTCGGGGAGGCGGAATTTTTCAGTGGTTTCCTCGCAGATGTAAGCAGATCCTGTTTTGTTGTTCCAATGTGAGCCATCTGTATATATTTTCTTGTACCCAGAGTATTTGTCCTCAAGTTCTAAGCATTTTTGCTTGAATAATTGTACAGGGGTGTCGATCTTCTTGAAACGGCTGAGTTGAAGGTTGTATGCAGGCTGTTGTATAGTCCAAGGGGCAACTGTATGGTGCGACTTCTTGCTTATATTGGGAATGGTGAAATTCCAGTTTTTTAAAGAATCTGTGGCTATTGTTTGTATTGCTGAGGTTATGGCGGTGGAGGTACTGGCCGGGTTTGTAAAGAGATTGGAATGGAATGGGATATTAGGGTTAGTGGCCGCATTTATTATGTATGAGAAGGTTAATTGTTGTCTTCTATAATTTAATGGCATTTCACCAGTCTCTATGTGTAGACTTAGAGTGGGGCTGGTTCTGTAGGCGCCAGAAGCTATTCTTAAGGCACAATTTTGAATTGAGTCTAGTTTTTTTAAGTGAGTTGTTTTGGCTGAGTTATAACTGATGCAACAATAATCTAGTTTAGACCTGATTAGTGATTTATAGATGTTTAGAAGGATTTCTTTTTGAGCTCCCCATTTGAGGTGTCCTAATACTTTGATGATATTTAGTCGTTGTGTGCATTCTTTCCTGAGGTAGGATATGTGTTCAGACCAGTTTAGCTTTCGATCAAAAATTACTCCCAAGAATCTTATTTGGTTTACAAACTCAATCTTTTTGCCGTATAGTTCTAGAAGTGGAGCTGCGCTGTAGTGTTTTCTGGAAAAATTTATTGCTCTTGTTTTATTGACGGAGAAAGAAAATCCTGTAGATTTTGCCCATTCGGTTAATTGATCTATTGTACGTTGGAGCCTTCTGGCTATGCTGTCGGTATTTTTGCCTCTATAATAAACAACCAAGTCATCAGCGTAAAGACAAGCTTGAACGTATGGCGGGATATAATTTGTGACCTCGTTCATTGCTATTAAAAATAAAGTGACGCTGAGTATTTCACCTTGTGGGATGCCATTTTGTTGCGTTTTCTCCTCTGACAAACAACCGTTGGTTCTTACAATGAAAGTTCTTTCGGAGAAGAAGTTCTTTATAAATCCAAGGATGTTGCCGTTTAGACCCATTTTCTTTAGACTTTTTAGAATGTAGTACTTCCACGTAGTATCGTACGCCTTTTCTATATCGAAAAAGACGGCGATAAGGTTTTGCTTGTGAGCGAAGGCTTTTTGTGCTTCTGTTGTAAGAGTGACTACGTGATCAGTCGTTGACCTTCCTTGACGGAAACCACTTTGAATATTTGTTAAAAGGTTTTTAGATTCCAGGTACCAAACCAGTCTTTTATTCACCATTTTCTGCAGTAGTTTGTTCAGACAGTTGGAAATTGCAATTGGGCGGTAGCTATTTACATCAGTTTTGTTTTTGTTAGGCTTCAGGATTGGTATTGTTATGACTTTTTTCCATTGTAAAGGATATTCTTGATTTTGCCAGATAATGTTGTAAATTTTTAATAAAATGTTAGTGGTTTCTTGCGGTAGGTGTTTTATCATTTCAAATGTGATTGTATCAGGACCTGGACAGCGGTGATCTTTGAGTTCTTTAATGCACAATATTAGCTCTCTTGCGGTGAACGGTTCATTTATTGGTGACGGGTCTTCTTCGATTATTATTTTTTCCTGTTCGCATCTGTTTTTATACTCGAGGAATGATTGGCTGTAATTGTGGTCGCTTGATTTTAATTCGAAATTCTTCGCTATTGCTTCGGTGATTTCTTGAGAGTCTGATGTGATGGCTTGATTTATTTCTATTGCTGGTATGTTATGATAAGTTTTAACTCCTTTTATTTTTCGAATTTTTTCCCAGACTTTCTGTGGTGGGGTACTAGAGGTGATAGATGACATGTATTGTTTCCAAGAGTTTTGTTTGGCTTGAATGATGGTTCTTCTTGCTATGGCTCTGGCCTTTTTTAAATTGATTAAGTCTTCTATAGCTCTAGTCTTTTTATATTTATTGTAGGCATTTTTGTTTTCTCTGGTAGCATTTGCACAATCTTTACTCCACCAAGGTACTTGTTTTTTCGTATTGTTTCCAACGTTCCGCTGTTTTATTGATTCTTTTGCCGCTTCTATTATTTTGCTGGTGAATATTGATACTATTTGATTTATATTTTGAGTTTCGAGTTCTGGAAGTGATTCAATTTTAGCTTGGTTGTGAAATAGTTCCCAGTCTGCCTTGTGCATTTGCCAGTGAGGTAAGTTGCCTGCGAAGGTTTCAGCTGAATGTGAGAGAAAATTTATTTTTATCGGGAAGTGGTTGCTTCCTTGATAGTGTTGTTTAACCTCCCAGGTTAAATCAGGGGCTATAGATGCTGTGCATAGGGACAGATCAATGCTTGAAAAACCACCTGTTCTGGGACAAAAATGGGTTGGAGAGCCGTCGTTTAAGAGTGCTATTTGATCATTTATTAAATTTTCTACTATTCGGCCTCTTCTGTTAGTGGATTTTGACCCCCACAATTCATTGTGACTATTGAAGTCCCCTACAATTATGAATGGGCTGGGCAGCTGTTGTAGTAAAGTGTTTATTTCTTGTAGAGTAAAAGGTCTATCAGGTGGTAAGTACAGACTACATATTGAAATTTTCTGGTTAATGTATACTGAAATGGCAACAGCTTCCAGTTCAGTTTGCAGAAATATTTCTTCAAAGTGAAAATTATTTTTGGCAAGAATGGCTACCCCACCGCTTGCATTACCAGCGTTTAGTCTGTTTTTCTGAAAAGAAGTGTAGCCTTTAAAGTTACATTTTTGATGTGGCGTAAAACGAGTTTCCTGAATACAAATGAGAATGGGTTGAAACTGGGCTGTTATTAGCTGCAGTTCGGCTAAATGGGAATAAAACCCATTACTGTTCCACTGGATTAACGCCATTTTCATTTGCTGGTTTTGTGTTTTCAGCCTGCGAGAGTGTAGGCACGGTCTTCTCAAGTTCGTCGTGAATTTGTTGTTTTACCTTTGTAACTAGTCTGGTGAAGCGGTGTTTTGTTTTACTCAGGTCCAAAAATTTATACAGTTCACTGATCGATACTAAGAGTTGTTGGACATTTGGATTGTACTCCCGGGCGAGTTTTAACTGGTCGGAAGTACCCTGTGCATTTTCAATAAATTCTTCTACTTGGTCGAGTGTCACACAATATTTTTGTGAATTTATTTCCATTTCATGTTTAAGTTTGAGTTCCTGTTGAAATAAATCGTGGGTCGACATATCCGGTTTGCCGCTTGGACTTAATGATCTATTATTATTTTTCTTGCATTTCTTTTTTGATTTTTGTGAACTTTTCATGTTTGCTGTTTCATTTGATAATGTCGATGTTGATGGGATTTCTTCATTTGCTTCAGTAGTATCGCCTTGAGTGTATTCCTGCAAGGAATATTCTGCGGAATTTGGAGATGGTGGTCTTTTTAGGGGATTTGAAATTTCAACCGGATTTTGTTTTATTGACAGGTTTTGATTATTGGTGGGTTTGTTTTTATTTGGGGGGGAATCGGTTGGGACTTGTAGATCATTAACTGGTGTTGTTTCAAGACTGGATACATTTTCGTTTGTAGTGGCTGGGTCAGCACGCGTTGGGGCGATATTTTGCGGGCGTTGGGCTTCGGAGTTTTCGCTTTCTTGTATTGGTATATTTGTGACGGTTCTTGCTTTATTTTGATCTGTCTGCGAGTTTTGTGTGGGAGGTACGGTTTGTGGTACGACTGTTGTTGAGTTTTTTGGTGTTGGTTCGTTGGTTGTAGATGTGTAGGGACAGTTGTTCGCAACGTGCCCTTCATTTTTACATATAAAGCACTGCATATTGTCTGATGTAAGGAAAATACGTTGCTGGCGTTCTTTGTGTTTGATTATTAATGTATTTGGTACGGGGTTTCGTTCATCTGGATAAATGTACACTTGTCTTCTAAAACTTAATAAGTGACCATATTGTGCGTCCGGCATAGATGCTTTTAAAAAGTGTGTAGGTGAAGCCAATCTAATGTTATGACTTTTTAGTGCGTCTTCAATTACATAGTGAGGTACTGATGGGAAGGCATTTGAAATGCTTATCCGTTTAGTTGGTTCAATTAGAGGGCGTATAGATAAAGGTTTTTTGTCTATTTTAAAATTATTTTTGTTCTTCACAACATTTTCAAATATTTCTTTTGTTGCTAAATAAAGATGGACCTGGTTGTAGATTCTAGAGGCAAAAATTATATTTTTTGGGCCGACGAAATTTCCAATTTCACGAATTAGATCATTTTTATGGACTCCTGGAATTGATGCAATTATTATGCCTTGTTCGTCTTCCGGAAAATTGATGGCAACCTTTTTCCTATTTGCATTATTTATGTTCCTTTTGACGGTGTCAGCGAAGCTAGGTGTTTGCATTTGAGATGTTGTTGGTTGTGAATTTTCATTAGTATTTAGTGAAAAATCCATTGTTGAAACGTTTTATTTTATTTTATTTATTTTTTTTTTTAATTTATTCTTTAAAGAAATAATATATTATATCGCGAAAAACACGTTATAATACGTATTTATCCAAAATATGTGAAATAAATATCATTCAGAAACTAAGGTGGCCAGTTCGTGCGAGCCTGGCATTGTCTGATGGCCGGTCCCCGAGTCGTACAGATATCTGACGACGGGGGACTTGTTGTGGCTTCTTATCAATAGGTGCCAATAAGTGTTTTGAATAGATATATTCCTCGTGTTAAATTAAAAGTAAATGAATTTTTGGTTAATTTGTTTTATATGAAGTTTTTAAAAAAAGTGGCCACTAAGTGACGGGAATAATATTTGGTGTGCTGTAAGGTAGGTTTAGGTTAGATTTTAGCATAAAAAAGTGAAGTAACAAACAATATTTACCACATTTTCGGCCAAAATTTCACCACACGACACTAACGTTTACGGTACACTTTTTTTCTCCAACGTTTGTTTGCATTGTAACATAATAAAAATTTATGTGAAGTGTGAATTTTCAAACATTTCAGGGTTTTGCGAGATCTAGGAGCTGATGGTGGCCAACAGAGGCTCGCATGTTGAATGCTTCGGACAAAAATATTTGCTGCAATCAGATCAAAATTAACATTATTTTGAACATCATTGTCTGTTAATCTTTGTAAGTAGGTAAGAAACAGCGGTTCTAGATCGGAAGTGACGTCACAGTATCAATGCTGGCGCAGGGGTAAAAACTCAACCCGCAACACACCTGATTTTATCAGGTGACCAGATCAGGTACCTGATAAATCCAGGTGTGTTGCGGGTTGTGTTTTTACCCCTGCGCCAGCATTGATACTGTGACGTCACTTCCGATCTAGAACCGCTGTTTCTTACCTACTTTTGTATTTACTTTCATTTATTACTCTACATTACCCTAAATGAAATTTTAAATAAATATATATGTATTTCAAATATACAATATCTTACAAAATAATAATCTCATAAAAAATTTCTGTTGATTAATTCTAGTTTACGTTGATGTGTATTACTAAAACTTTTAGAACAACTCCTCTGGGTTATAACGTGTGGGATGAAACAAAATTACCCAATTTTTAATAAAAAATCGCGAAAAATAAAAATGTTTTTAAAAATTATTTTTCGTTACCTAATCTACGTTTGAAGAGCTTTATCTTGATATCGCGCAATGAAAGGTAAAGCGACATAAAAAAGAAATTATTTATTTCAACAAAAACGTAGATAATTTTGAAAAAATAATCTGATGAAATATTCCTGTTGAACTATTCCGGTTTACATCAATGTTCATTACTGAGATTTTCTTTTCAGATTTTTAGATCAACCCTTCTGGGAAAAAGGATGGGAAACAAATTTTAGACGAAAATCGCGTGAAGTATATATTTATTTATTAAATAAAATTTAGCTCGTTCATCCAAGCATTAAGAGCTTTCACTCGATATTTAACCCAACATTATTATTATTTTATTAAATACATATGTTTGTAAGTTTATCTGCGATATGTTTCTCTTTGAAGTATTTTTCCTACATGCGAGTCAAAGAACTAATATAAGCAAAATAATATCTATGTAGGTCCAGGCATTTATCTACACTTTCCACAGTACAAGTATATAAACAGACAGGCAGATAAACAGATATAGATAGATAGATAGATATATACTTTATTCTTGCCTTTCGGCTTTGAATGGAGTACAGTTATTACATTAATTTCCAGACTTAACTATATAAATAATAATAATAATATATATTATAATCTAATAATTACTATTTTTTAGTATAGATAAGATAGTTTAATTTAATTTAATTTCATTTATTTAATAATGCAACATACATTCTCTATATACTACATAAATATATACATATTTTTATTTTAATAAATACATTATTAATTATTATGCTATCATCTTCGATGTTTAGCATAATAACCGCCACTGAGACTGAAAGTCTGTAACTGGCTTAGTAAACTAGAAAATAACTCGGGCAATGTGCATTGGTGTCATAGTTTTAATTTAAATTTTTATTTTTTATTTTAAGTCCGAATTAATATTTAGAATAAAAAAGAAATTTGTAAATAAGAGTGTTATTAATTAATATATTATACAATGTCGTGCAATTCTATACTTGTTTTAATCCATTTCGTTAATAATTTATTTATATTTGATTTGGTGACAATGATATTGTTATTATTTGTGAATTTACTAAATTTGTTGTATACTTTAGGTAGGTAATACAAAAAGTTATGCTGAGATATACTTTTACTGGTTTTTAAGTGCTTAATATGTCCTTTTGTTCTAGTGTTGTATTCGTGTGAAGAAAATTCTAATGTCATAGCATTTTGATACCCATATAAGATAATTGTTTTTAAATACAATTGGTCAAGTGCTAAGACATTACCAATTTTGAAAATTTCCGAGGTAGCAAAGTATTTCGATTTATTTAGCATGGCTTTTAATATCATTTTCTGGATAATAATAATTTTATTAACATGGCAGTCTCTTGCACCACCCCAACCAATTATACCGTAATTTAATATAGATTCTACTAAACCGTGATAAAATATTTTTAATACATTATCTGGGAAAATTTTTCTTATTTTCTTGAAAATATATATATATTTCCTAAGTTTGTCAGATAATAAATTAATATGTTGGTCCCATCTCATATATTTATCAAAAATTATTCCTAAATATTTAAAATTATCTGTTTTATTTATTATTTGACATTTACAGCAAGAGAGGCAACAGTTTTTCTCATGTAGAATTAAGCTTTTATATGGTGGTTGTTTATTGGAATAAATTGTGATGGGCATAAAATACGTTTTATTGAAATTTAAAGTTAATTTATTTGTATTTAGCCATATTTTTATTTTCTTTAGATCGCTCACCGCTAGATCTTGCAGTGAGCTCCAATTAGGTCCCCTTACGAATAGAGCTGTATCATCTGCATATGATATAACTTCACCTGAAAGTTTCGAATTTAACATATCGTTGATATATAGATTAAACAATAAAGGCCCTAAGATAGTCCCTTGCGGAACTCCACAGATTACAGTTCCTTCGGAGCTTAGTCTATCATTAACTTTAACCTGTTGTTTTCTTAAGGAAACATAATTTTTTAGAAGTACTAAAGGAGTTCCACGAATCCCATATCTGTAAAGTTTTTCCAATAAAATATCATGGTTGACGGTGTCAAAAGCCTTAGTCAGGTCCAAAAAGACTATTAAACACGGTAAAGATTTATCAAGACTGTTGTGAATCAGTTTAGTTAATGCTGCTATAGCATCGCTAGTGTTTTTACCTTTGGTAAATCCAAACTGTTTTGCATTTAATATTTCGTATTTATTAAAAAAGGAAAGTAGTCTATTATGGAGGATTTTTTCCAATATTTTAGACAATGTGGATATTACTGATATAGGGCGGTAATTATTTATATCTGATAAACAGATATAAAAAACGTGGACGGAACTACAGACGGAAGTATAAAAAAGAAGTCTATGTGAAGTACAGAGCAAGAAGGTTCAGATTCATAACCATCGGTACTGTTAACGACGAATGCTGAGAATAGTTTGGACAGCAAATGTTTCTGTTCTTCGGAGTCCTTCAATTCTGAGGTCATATGACTAGAAGGACCCTTAATTACGACGGGAAAAGAACGCGCGGTAGATCTCTAAAGTCCTGGATCGATGTAACTGAAGATACCTACACAGCATGAACCTCTACAAGTAGTCCCAATAACCTCACAAGATCACGAAAAATAGAAATTGCTAAGAAAAGAACGAGTTCTCTTATCTCAATGTGATTAATCACAATTCATCTGTCTGATGATACTTACTTAATCCTAAAGCCTTCCTACCTTGCGGTGTAAGACTATAGTCGAGTTACTTATTTTCTAGTGATGTTCTCCATACTTCTTTCCATCGTGTTCTGTCCTTTCTGTATTGTTTTATCTCCTCCCACTTTACGCCTCTCTTCGTTGCAGCTTCTTTTGTTTCTTAGTGCCAGGTTTTTCTCGGTCTTCCTGATCTAACTTTCCTCACTGTTCTTGTTTCAAAAACTCTTTTTACTATTTTGTCTTCACTCATTCTGTGCATATGTCCCAGCCATTTTAGCTATCCTTCTTCTATTATAGTCTCTACTGGTTTTGTGCCTAGTTTTTTTCTGAATACTTCATTTCTTATTCTGTCCAATTTTGTTTTACCTTCGATTTTCTTTAAAAATCTCATTTCGGAGCTTCTTATTTTGGATTTGTGCGTCTCTGTAGTAGTCCAGGATTCTGAGGCGTATGCCAAAATTGTTACTGTCTCTTTTTGAAGATCTCTACCTTGATGTTGGTTGGTATTTCTTTTTTAGCTAAGAACGATGCTTTGATGCTATTGAACATTTTTCCTGCTGCGCCTACTCTTTCCATAACTTCTTCATCCATTTTTTCATCTTCCGCGAAAACTGTGCCTAGGTATTTGAATTTTCCTGTTCTATTATTTTGTCATCTATTTATGTTTCATGATGCGATGAAATAAGTACATAAATGGCCTGCCCTAATACATAAGTAATACTTAATGTATAAGTATGCATCATTATACATACTCATAATACGTTTACTATTATATGGATAAAGAGGTACTCATTCTTAAGTATTAATTACTCCAGATTGAGTCAACTCCTGATATAATTTGCAGAGTATTGGGGGATGAAAATTACAAGGAGGAGTACGCAGGGAGTGAACAAGTGTATTTGTATTCCTTAGGCTTTATCTTCCCCATTTTCA
Organism: Liopterus haemorrhoidalis; assembly: GCA_963971575.1. Lineage (NCBI taxonomy): Eukaryota > Metazoa > Arthropoda > Insecta > Coleoptera > Dytiscidae > Liopterus > Liopterus haemorrhoidalis. The sequence goes on from OZ020615.1 coordinate 50,618,096, forward strand.
TCACGAAACAACTCGTATTAGTAACTAGTATAATGGCAATGTAATTTTCGCGATAACTTTTCCAAATAGGCATGTATTTTGCAGATAAATCATCACGAAAAAGTGTGAAAATCTCATAAGAAATAAACATTTGTAATAATATATTATTCCATTTTTCTAAACATGCAAAGCATTCGTGACTCAGATCATTTATTAAGTGTAAAACATTTAAATAATAACCACTTAAATTTCATAAATGTTAGAATCGTTTTCAAGTTTTTGTAACATTTAGAAAACGTGATGATTGGACTGTCACAATTTAGCAAAATCTAGACATAAACATTTGTTATCTACATCCTTGAACCAAAGAGTAGTAGCATCAATTCTACAGAACATATTCGTAAGATTGTACTTTAGATAATAGAGAATACGTGCAGCAGATCTATAGTCGTTCGAATACGCAGTAGCGCAGACTTATCGCTTAGATAATTCCTGTTGGGGTGCTGAAAAAAATATATTTTGTGGTATTATTACTCGAGAATGATGTTAATGGGATAGATAAAAGTGGTATTTTATCTTTGGGGTGGAAAAACAGATTTAGGGATTGAGTTCGATTTTCGGAAATATAAAACAATATAGAAGGGCGTCATTATAAATCTGTGTCCACATACAAACCAAACATCGTCATCATCAGAGTTGATTGGCCTAATATTACTCATAAGCCTTCATTATTCCGTACTTACACAAAGGAAATATGGTTCAACGAAGATTCGAGTGAGGGTGTTTTAAAGATATAAGTTTGTCCGCCGAAAAATATTTCTGGTTTCTATTAATTATTGGTAAAGATCAAAAACTTGTGAACCGACAAGTATAAACAGGAACAAATTGAAGATACTGAATAGCTAAATTGTAGAGATATAAAATTAAATTAAGTTATAAGAGGGAATCTGCAATATGAGTTTGGAAATACCATTGTATTGCTTAAAAAATTCAATTGTAAAACGTGCTAGACTGGATATTAGGATTTTGTGTTTAATGACCCTATTGAAAATGCTGACTGAAGGTGCCATAAAACCAACACCCTCTACAAGGAAAACTAAGAACATAAATACAAACGAACGTTCGGAAACAAACACGACCAAGCATGAATAAATAGATATCGACAAAATTCGGATGTTGTTGTTGTTGTTATTGTCACCAATTTAGTAACCAACACATATAGCGTCCACACGAACCCAAACGAACAGTTTCGTACAAATTATTCGCTTAAGTTTTACAAATATTAATTAATTTACCTATATTTTTAATTATAAAGTGTACTATATTTTAAACTAGCTGACGTACCCGTACTTCGTACAGTTTTTGTTATTACATTTTTGTTATTAAATAAATGAGTAGGATATTTCAATTTTATAGGTATCTCCACATAGCCTACTAAATATACATCTTGTTAAAAACTGCTTTGAACAAAAAATAATCGTTTCTTTTTCTTCATTCTTAACAATTTTTCTTTTTGCTGTTAAGTAAATAGTAACAGGTATTTGTAGATTTTAGTTTTAAGGTGTTTCCTCGTGACTCCCCATATGTTCATCCAATTTAAATTCCAAAAAGATCGTATGTATTGTGATCATACCGATTTTGACATTTCAAGATTTCGATGGATCTCCACGAATTGAGGTCTCGTGTCGAAATGATGTCTGTCTGTCTGTCTGTCGGTCCGTGTACACGTGCAGAGCAAATTCGGCTAAAAGGATTTTTATGAAATTTCATATTTAAGCCTTTGACATCAATGGTACGAGTTGATCAACTTTTGGTAAAAATCGGTTTACTAGAAATGGGAGTTTACTCGTGTCGGTTTTAAGATTTTTGCGAAAATTTCACAACAGAGAAATTTTTCAAAAAAAAATTAAGTTGGTATAACAAAAGTTATACCAACTTGGTATAAAAGCAATAACTAACAACTTTTATTTGAGACATTTTTTGATAAAGCAGCATAAATTAAACAAGTACTTTTTGATGGCGGTCGGTCCTGTGATGGCCACAGCTGATTGTTTTATTATTAAGTCAATAATAAGTAATATATTTCAAAGTGTTATTTTTTGGTGTTCTTCGTAATTCCGCAAATATTTATCCAATTTAAAATTTTTTTAATATCGATGCTACCAAACTATACCGATACAAAGTATCGACACCTGTGATATCTACAGCTCTACCATCCAGCAGCTTTTAACGACCACGCACTAGAAAAATATTTCTGAGAAGAGCACCCAGTAAAAAGTATGTAGGAATATTAATATTTCGAATTGTGCATAATTTATATAATTCTTCTGGCTTGTAATAGGTTGTCAAATACAGCATAAAATTAAATATAAATCATCAGTTTATTAAATTGAAGTGGTATTAAATTTTATTGTGATTCAAATGGAAAATACAGCTTCTTTGTATTATGCCAATATTTAAATTTTCATTTCTACCTTCAAAGCGTTAATTAAAATTGTGACAATTATTAATATTCAGTAACGAAAGTGAAATAAATCGGCATTTCTACTTGAATAAATGTGAAGCGAGCCCTAATGGATTTAGAGATTTATTCCAATTCTAGAATGAATGAAAAATTTAGATTAAAAGCTTAATTAACGAAAAGGATACGCTTTCATTACTCATCTGAAATTCAGAAAATCTGAATCTGAATATTATCATCTTTAAGACAATATTTTGGAGTGTAGATCGTGAAATCTGTTCTTTATTCTATTAAAAATGTGGCACGATATATTGAACGCAATAAAACGAGAAAACACAAACGCTTAGAATTTTATATCACCATTGCAGTTATACTAATGTACGAAATACCTGGAAACAAACGAAAAGATAACAAATTACAACCCTTAGAGATGAAATTCCTGCGAGCTATACAAGGTTGTACAATTTAAGATAAGAGAAAAAACCAAGCAATAAACCAGGAACGCGAAAGAGTCCTTGATAGATATATTATTGTTATTAATAATCTTGATTAGATGAGTTACGTCCGTAAATTAGTAATTATAGTTGAAGGTAATGATTCGGACCAGTCAGAAAATAAAAACAAATTTATTAACTTCGCTAACGTTTCGATTTAATTTAAATCTTCATCAGAGCTACAAAGATATATAGAAATATAAAATTATTAAATTGGTAAGTTTACATGTATAAAATTATGATAGTGTTCAAATTTACCAAGTCAAGTAGTTAAAATAAGCATTACAAAATTGTCGGAATTTAAAATATAACATAAAATAATTATTAAATAATAAAAACATATCAAATATGAGTTAAAGAATAAAAAACAATGTTAAATTTACATTACCTTAGTTAATAGTCACGATATAAAATAACAATTTTAAAATTAATAGAGAACACATCATATTGTCCGGTTATTGAACTCAGAGATAAGCATATTAATAAGCCACGTATGAATTTGAAAAAGGGTTTGAGATGGTTGAAACAAGTAAGTAACGCTATCTATTAATAAATTAGAATTTGATTATTAGGGGAAATATGTTAGATTTAGAATTTTTTAATATATTACAATAGATTGCGCTTATATTATCACAGTCGGTTTTAAAGTTAACTAATTTAGGGTTCTGAATTATATGTATGCTCTCAGTAATCAACGTTTTACTGAGATTGTCTACTTTATCTAAGATTTTAGTTTGTTCAAAATTAAAATTGTGGTTAGTGGTGAAGAAATGGGTACTGAGTGCCGTGTTTCTTTTTTATTTTTAAATTTATCCTGACAGCTATTTTTATGTTGGTATACTCGGTTTTTAAGATATTGTTTAGTCTGTCCAACATAGCCTAAATCACATCCTCCACAAGGAATGTGATAGACTACTGACGACATTTTATTAAATTCAGTTTTATATTTCTATATATCTTTGTAGCTCTGATGAAGATTTAAATTAAATCAAAACGTTAGCGAAGTTAATAAATTTGTTTTTATTTTCTGACTGGTCCGAATCCCATTACCTTCAACTATAGTTATTAATAATACCGGTTTTCCGGTTTTACAGCGTTTTTCGATGTCATCAGGTTCCCAATTGTTGTTCGTTCCGATGATTCTAGTTTCCTGGAGCCAATTTCGTTATAACTTAGCATACTGCAGCGCTTCCTATCAGGAGTCCACCGACACACCCCTGGGTGTTAGTAAAACAAAAGTGCAATATTGTTTTTTAAGTGCAAAACATTTCTTCGCAGTACATGTAGGCGGTAACTGCAAAAAGAGGTTGCGAGGACAAGAATAAGCTAAAAATGCTGTTATTTTAATGCACTTTCTAAATATATTCGGAGGAGAACTTTTGGACCAGCCTTTGCACAATAAGATGATCATCTATGAAAGGGTATGTGTTACTAATTTTTAGGGTTTTGTAGGTATGACCAAAAAACCCTTATACCGTCATTTTGTTGTCTGTGTGTCTGTCTGTCTGTTCGGTAAAAATTGTAGCCATATGATAAACCTAGACAGTTGAAATTTAGCATGCTTATACACTCTTTGACCCGCACATAGGAAAAATACTAAAACATCTAAAAAACGTATCCCCCTAAAAATATAAACAAATATCTGCTCATAGAAATTCTGAGTAGGGTATCAAATGAAAGCCCTTAGTACGTGGATTTGCAAAATAAATTATTTTGACGCGATTTTTGCCAAAATTGTGCAACAAATTTTCTCACACTCTGTAGCCCAGATGGTTTAAACTAAAAATCTGAAAAAAATCTAGGTAATGTACATTTGTGTGAACCGGAATAGTACAACAGGAATTTTTGATCAGATTATGTTTTCGGAAAACGCATTTTTTGTGTTTTTTTGCTTGACCATGTAAAATATTTAATAACTTATGCAACTCAGTAACCCAGCATGCTTTGAAATGGTTAGCGCGTTCTAATTTGTAAACTAGGGTTCGATCCAATCTCGAGTCAATTTTATTTTTTTGTTTTGTTTTGTTTAAATTTTCAAAATTATAGTTATATTTGGGCAAATGTTGTTAATTTTTAAAAGCTTAAATTTAATAACCAGTGGAAATTGTTGAAATTGAGTACACGGAATCAGAGGGGCGGAATTATGACTTAAAACAACCAATGGAAGCCATAGGCGCAATTTTCAAAATGTTAATGAACCTTGCAATATAAAAAAAAATACTGCACATATACAGAAACCTAAATAATGGTTTTAGGCATTCGAATTAAAATTAACAAAAAAAATATTTTAACATAAAATTTGTTTTGGCATCCCAAATAATCATCATTCACTTACTAAATACCTGCGAAACCCTGAAATGTGTGAAAATTCACACTTCACATAAATTTTTCTACATAATCACCATTTAGATTTAGATATTTGTCGTGCTTTGTGACGACGTTTTCGGTAAGTTGGTCGTAAAAAAATCTCAGAAGCCAGATTTTTTCTTGAGCATGAGTTCACATATTTATTCGTCCAATTACACAAAAACGCGTTTCTTAAGAACATATGATTTGAATGTTAGAGGGGGGGAGAGGTCAAGCCAGTGACAATCCCTAGGTGCGCGCCTTGTGGAACCCATTCCAACAAGCGCCTTCTGTCGTTACAATTTACCACTGGTATAAAGAAATTGAACAACGCAGGAAGTCTGTTCAGCGCTAAAAATGAACACGGTGTACTCCTACAACTGTTACAAAAAAAAAAAAAAAACATTTTTGCTGTTAAGAGGGTAATAAAGCCACTTATGTGGTAATAGAGCATTAACTTAAGATCGGAGCTTCTGCTATTAATAGTATCATACATACTACCTGCATTTAAAAAAAGTTGTCAGTTGTTTTGTGCCATATAATTTTTTTTAAAAAGCGGAGCTTGTAAGAATTTGCCAAACTTTAAAACTCTTAAACAGTAGCGAACGTCAATTTTTTCAAAAATTGACAAGAGCGACCGAAGAATCTATTGTAATGTTAAGTTCATTATTGCTCAAAGGCACATTTGGTAATGTCAAGTCGGCAAAAAGAGCAACCGAAGGTTATGAAACTTATATTCCTTTTTTCGACGTACTTACACGCTAAGGGGTCATTTATGGATTCATGAATGGGTCATGATGGGGAAACTCCAATAATAACCAGGATGCAGCGGGCCATGAAGAACGTAATATATGCAGTATTCTTTAAAAGTACGGGCCAGGTAAAGGCAATTAAGCTGGATGGACAGTGGAAACCTACAGCTAAATGGTACACTTAGGAATGTTTGCCTAAAATACTCTGTAGAGTTACATCATGATGATGTGTATTCCCATAAGGCAGCTTCAACTCTACGGTTTTTGACGGAAAAAAGTAATATAACACCCGCTTTTTTTTGCTTAGATAAAACTACAAAGTAGATGGTTTTCATCTGAGGAAAAGATTGGTGCTGGAATCATGATTATTTTGAAGATATTCTGAAAGAAGATTGGTTAGGTGCTTTTAAGAAGTAGACGGGAAAAAAAGGTCAAGTGTATTATCGTTGAAGGAAACTACTTTAAACATATTTAAAATAAAATCCTAATAAAAATGAACTATGTGTCATATTTTCAATAATTTTAAACTTACCCTCGTATTATGGTGTTAATGCGGTTTAGTAAGATTTGAACTTTAATAAAATATAAACAAACAAATAAGATGCGAACTTTTTAACCAAATACCAGACACGAATTAGATTAGACTGGAGTAGAATTTATTTAGCTTTTGCTAATTATCATGGACTATTGGCCGAACGGAAAATAACAACCCAGCAGACCAAGAGCAAAGTACTGAAACAAGCTACATTGCCTAATCCATGAAATGAAGAAAATTTATTAAAAAATTAGCTCGTATATATAATAAAGGTAGAACAACACAGACCTTGTGCAGTTCAGTTGCTTTGAAACGTCTGCTAATAAATATTCGTGTATACAAATACAATTTTAAACCCTTCAGTGCCATCTATTGAAAATTCTCAGGAACAACTCATCCCTTCTGAACAAATTCTCTTCCTCAATTCCCATACATTTAAAAACGGAATACCATATATAACTTTAGTGTGATGTGGACCATTGATTCTAAAAGCGGTCAAAACAACAACGATTCGTTATTTAGAATGTATTTTCTTATTTACGAAACTGTGCCGCAAATGTAGACACAATATATTGATAATTTATAAATGGAGAAATTGATTTTTTTTTATAGTAATTTTCAAACATGTAAACAGAGGTTTAATTTATTATAACGGGCTGTAACATACGGGGGGAAAAAACTAAATATATAGGTCAAGAGTTTATGTAGTCAACACGACATACCTAAAATATTGGATATTTAGGTGTAAGAATTTTCTGTCATAGACCGGGAGCTCATGACATTTTTGGTCTCCGATTTCATACAGCATGCCTTTTGGAGAAGAGAATATTTACCCTGTGACAACAAAAAAGGGATGGTACTAAACCCCTGCACGCTTTCCGGTCATAGGGAAAATTGCATTTCCACTTGCACAAAATTTTTGTGTCTTTCTCTGATTTAATATTGCTTGCCCTTTTGTCAAAAGAAAGTTATAACAAATTTAAAGTCTTTTAATTATAGGCATGCTGCATGAAAACGCGGAAAATCATATTTTTTTATTACAGGATCACATGACCGTTTGAGCTCTTTGGGACCATCCGAATCGCATGCATATATTTAAAAGACTTTAAATTTGTTATAACTTTCTTTTGATAAAAGGGCAAGCAATATTAAATCAGAGAAAAGCACAAAAATTTTGTGTTTAAGTGGAAATGCAATTTTCTCTATGACCGGAAAGCGTGCAGGGGTTTAGTACCATCCCTTTTTTGTTGTCACAGGGTAAATATTCTCTCCTCCAAAAGGCATGCTGTATGAAATCGGAGACCAAAAACTGTCATGAGCTCCCGGTCTATCAAGACCTTTTCGATATAAGAAGGATCAAAAGTGGTAAGGACTTTAACACATTGTGCCCCAATGATTACCGGAGGGTATTTTCATAGAGAAATGTGTCTAACGGTGATCATTTGGCGCAAAACGTGTTTAAATGAAATTATATGGTGTGAAAACATATATTTAAAGAGAATGAAAAATCTAATCGAAACCTTTCACAACTACAAGAACTTAAGTAAGCAAACAGAAGAATAGTAATGCTGGGAACCGAAACTGATTTTTCGGGTATTCGGTTCCGGTTTTTGGGTAAAACCAGATTCGAAATGAGTGACCAGTTTCTGGTACCCAGTTACTAATACCTAGCTCTGGATATACGGTTCCAATTTTCCGAATTTGGATTCCCGGATTTGGACACATGGTTTCGGATACCGATTTTTTCGTTCTTCTTTTTTTTTAGAACACCCGGTTTGGATTAGTCAACGTTGACAGCACTAAAGAAAAGGCAATAATACGTCAAATAAATTGAAACAATAATGTAACAAAATCAAAAAAAATAAAGACCATATTAAAGTAAAAGCATACAGAATACAGAAGGAATAAATAACGACTTTTTCTTTTTAATAATTTATCAGTAGCGCATGACAAATGTATATGGCAGTCGAAATATACATCTAGTTTATAATAAATAAAATAGAAGGAAAAGAAAATCGTTATTAATTCTTGCACGTTAAAGTTCAACTTAAATTATATATAGGTAATAATAATGAAAACATGATTATAATATAATCATGTTTTCATGTAATGTAATTTTATTTCATACATTTTTAATTATTGTAGACTGAAGATGTGCATACTACCCATGCACGAAACGTTTCATATTTTATAAATTGACAAAAACATATTAATAAACTGACGAATAAAAGAGAACCTGCGTTTTATTTTATATATATGTATATATTATATATACTATTTATATATATATATAGTATATATATTATACTGTGTTCACTTTTGTCAAAGCAAACTAAGAGGTATATATAATAGTTTGCGCCTTTGGAATTTTATGTCATGTTAAGTGAGACTTTTGATCATTTTGTTTAGCAAAAGCCCACTTTCAAACCTTAAAAGGAGAGCTCATGACAACTATATAAAATTTAATTTCGCCTTCTAAGCCCCCCCCCCAAGAAAATTTCCTGGATGCGTACCTGGCCTCCTTTAACACTGCCTTCCAATTTTCCATATCCTTTGCAATTTTTTTCTGATCTTTTTCAATGTAGATGTAGATTCTCTTCTAAATACGCTTTTGTTGAATTGTCTGTTGTATCTGATGGACGTTCTACATGGACAATCCATCGTAGACAGTTTGACAAGTTTGACGCTTCTGTACTTCGACTCAAAATATATCAAGACAATAAATGTTTTAAACGAGTGATCCTGATGACTAGTTATTTTTAAAATTTGAAACGGTAGGAAACAATTTTATAATTATTTCAGTATTGACAAAGACAGCTACAGATTATACGAAAACTCGAATTGTAAAATTGTAATATTTGCATCGTTATTTTGTTGTTTTTTGATACAATAAATAAAACAACAAAATTTTCATTTTAATCGAAAGAATGAAGCATCAAAACTCACTCCCACTACAATATGTATTTATAATATTTATTACTAATATCTGTATTAATGTAAGTTGTAAGAAATTCTTTTTCTATTCAAAATAAAAGAGCCGTCTTTTTTCCAGTTAACAGTCTCATGTTCCCTGGGAATTAGGATTTCGAGCCCCGGTGTAAACCATTAGGTAAAGAAGAACAGGGTTTTGTTTTACCCATTTTTCAATAACTGGAGAAATATCTCTCACGATGTACATCCCTGATGTAATCTGTAGGTCAAAAAAGTTTTATAAATCCGTTTAAAGAAGATTGTTTTATGAAAACATTCTGTGAAACAGACTGTGATAAGAAAATTGACGGTCTAACTTTGCCTATTCTTTTGAATGTGACAGAAAAAACTTCTGCGTCGTCTAGCAGATTTTTTGTTCATCTTATTCGAAGACCGTCTTTAGGATAATCACAGAATTATATAGAAACGAAAATTAATTCGTCCTTTCATCACAGATTCAGAGAATAATTGAGTGAAGATTAGACATATTCACGGTTAGTTGTACTTGATAGAAGTTAAGCTGACCATAGACTAAAATATTCTAGTATAGGGCTGTTCAACCTTTTTGTATTTAGGATCTACTTTTTTCTATATATTGTTACCACGATCGACCAGAACGCGTAGTCTTCCATCGGAGGGGGTGGGGGCTGCCCTTCCTGATGAGAAAGTCCTCCCCCGGGAAGAAAATTTAAAAAAGTTGTTTTCATGTAAAAATAACCTAATACGAAAAGGAAATTAAAAAAAAAGTTTTTGAAGATTCTTAATAGGCCCTCCAAGGCTGCACTTTTAGCCCGACGGTTAACACATTGATCGCCAACGAATTTTATGCAAGTTGTTTAGAAAATAGTTCTTTGTTTTTAAGTTTTGTTGGTTAGGATATGTTAAAATAATATTTTTTTCGGTGTATTTTTATAAATTAGTGGTTTTTTGAACTAAAGATCTACTTAAAATCACGCCGCGATCGACCGGTCGATCGCGATAGACTGGTTGGGCAGCCCTGTTCTAGTATATAGGGAGTTTTTAGGAACTGTTTAAGCATTTATTTACAATTAAGCTCACTTCTTTATTATAAGAGATACGAAGGAGGGTAGATTAGGAAAGTGAGGTGCTATAAAGAACATTTCAACGATAGTAACTGTGCTACAAAGAACATTTCAAGTATAGTATTTTAAATTATACGATCGTTACTATAGTTGAAATGTTCTTTGTAGCACCTGAGGAAGCCAACAATTAGTTGGCGAAACGTTGTGTTACTTAAATAAACGTTCTGTCCACAAAAGCTGAGTGAAATTTTTCCTACTTCTACTAATAATTATAGTACAAGGTGTCTCAAAAGAAATTTTATATTTATTCAGCTTACTGCGTGAACGCAACGTATCCGAGGGGCGCGGGGGTTATGTCAATCGGTAGCATGGCTCTTGGGAATTTAGTCGCTATGGAGCGTTTCTCGGGAGCAGACCGCGCGTTATGCGTGCGAGAGTGTTACAAAAACGGTGATTCGGCGACTGTAGTGCGTAGAAAATTCTGCAGTATTCGAAGTTTTCGCCACTTAAATGATGCGCAAAGCATTCCTCTCATTCGACATTGGGTTAAAAAGTTTGAAGAGACTGGTACAACGCTAGATAAATCAAAATCCGGGCGACCTACGTCATCAAGAACGGTAGAAAACGTGGAGAATGTTAATCAGTCTGCTCGTGACGACCCGAACCTTTCAATTCGGAAGCGCGCAAGTTCTTTAAATGTGCATAGATCATCATTACATCGCATTATGTACAAAGACCTAAAGCTGCACCCCTACAAAATTCAATTGGTGCAAGAATTAAAGCCCCAAGATGCCAGTCAGAGGCTTAATTTCGTAAATCAGGTGATTGAGCGATTTTCAACGTTTACCAACATTTTGTTTTCGGATGAAGCTCATTTTCATCTTAATGGCCACGTAAATAAGCAGAACTGCCGCTACTGGAGTGCAACGAATCCGAAACGCAAACATCAGAAACCCCTACATTCGCCTAAAGTGACCGTATGGGCTGCGATGTCGGCGCGAGGAATTATCGGCCCTTACTTTTTTGAAGACGAAAGGGGGCGTGCAGTTACAGTGAATTCAGAGCGTTATGTGGAGATGTTAGACAACTTCTTGGTACCTGAACTACAAAACTTTCCTGGCTATAACCAAAGAACATGGTTCCAACAGGACGGAGCAACTTCACACACGTCCAATATGTCTCTGCCACGTGTTCATGAAATTTTCTCAGGAAAATTGATCTCCCGGAGAGGTGACATAAATTGGTCTCCACGCAGTCCAGATTTAACCCCTATGGACTTTTTCCTATGAGGTTATCTTAAATCTAAAGTTTACGCCAATAAACCGACTTCACTGGCGCATTTGAAAGAAAATATCCGTCACGAAATGGCAGCCATCCCTGAGTCCACCTGCCGAGACGTCATAAGTAATTTTACTGTTCGATTAAATGAGTGCCGAGAACGCGAGGGTCTACATTTAGACGATATTATTTTTAAGAAATAAATCCCCAAAAAGTGTATTTTAATAATTAATAAACATTTTTTCTATATACGGCTTACTTTTTTTTTAATCGATCCACTAAATATAAAATTTCTTTTGAGACACCTTGTATGACCCTCCTATTATCAATTATTACACTGTTAATTAATTATTATTCATTTATAATTTATATTTGATTAATCAGTTAATGAGCCTCTCCAGAAACCTATTCGTTGAAGGATTTTACATTTTAACATAATTAAAAACAAAGTCATTCCTTTTGTAAGACGTTCATATAATAAAGGCTACATCTAATATTTCTCCTAATCTTTTTGACATTTGAAATAAAGATTATGCAGGAAAAACACAACAGTGACTTCCTTGGCATCCATTTTAATACTGTCACACTGATTAAGCATTGATCGTCGGTTCCGTTGCTTGTTCTGGATTCTTTAAATAGATCTTCTGGCAAACTGATCTCTGGAGATTGGTCTCCAGTATGCTAGGTAAGGTTCCTAGTACTTGTACCCCCGGTTACTACGAATCGTAACATTTCGGCCTTTTCAATTACCCGCCTTCCTCCGTGTTTGTTTTCTACCATAACGAATAAGTAATATTGAAATAAATTTGTAATAATAATTTGGTATGAATGATATTATATAGACATTTAATATATGAATTTTAGTAGCGAATTAGGTTTATTTTATCAAATGTTACGCGGGTCGGATGAAACCATTAGGGGAGCAGGGTCAGGTCCACGGGCAGTAGGTTGAGGACCCATGAACAAGTATGAAACGGCGAGTAAGATGGTCCACAGTTGTAGACCAAAATGGATAACCACCGAAAGCAGAGGAACAATCTACGGAAGACGTATGCTCAATAATGAATTGAATAACATTGAAGATGATACAAGCTTACCATTCATATAGATTTGATTATTTACTGTCTTAAACTTATGACAGGTTTATTCGTTAACGTGTGAAATAAACTTAGTGTATGGCCGGCTTTAGAAAGTTGTAACAGCGGAGATAGAACGAAGCTCAGTGAGTCGTTTAACTGGCATGTTTAACTCGACATTTGTTCACAATTCCCATGGCAGACATTTCTCACTCACCCGGTAACAGTCATTTACTACATCTCTAATACCTCATTTGCATCAGAGGTAATGAATTGTACGTCTTCTACAGAGATTATTAAATTTCGAACCGGAATTGACGTAAATGGATAATTATATATAAGAAATAATGCTCGTTATTCAAAATTTATTTCAATTATCTGTCTGGAAACACCAAGGGAATGTCCTTTGGTACCAAACTATAGAACTTTTCATATATGTGAAAACTGCAAAACATGGAACTTAACAATATGAGATAGACAACACTAGTCTTTGCTGAACACAATATAGACAAAAACAAGTACAACTTCGTATCTTGGGTACCATCCAAATTAATGGTAAACGGAGAATTTGCAAGAAGGTGGAGCGCTGTACTCTTAGTAGTGTTTCCGGGGGGAAATTCCTTCCCAATTTTATAGGCTTTCATGGTATCCGAATACTGATAAAAATGGTCGAGAAAATTGCTCCTTAGCCCGTACCCACTGAACCTAGTTCTATACAAGCAGACAAATTATTTTAAATGAGTTTCTATGAATGAAAATTCTCGCCAATCCAAGTTGGTGGATGCTTTTAAATGTACTCTTAACAATTCGACCAGCGTTAACATAAAACAAATTTTTCCACATCTGGTATTTTTGTTAGAAAACAAAGTTCACGATTGTTTGATCAAAGTTCAGGATGGTCTGTCAGTGCTCTATGCCAGTATTTCTAAACATTTCTGGTATCATGGCAATATTTTTTAAATTGGTAGCCCCTACCCAGGGTATCCATATACAAGTCGTAGCTTTTTTGCCAAATTAGTCTTTTTGTAAAACGGCTATATTTTATGCAAAACGGCGCTCTATTTTAGAACATTGCAGCCTTACTAGTTGATAATAAACCTTGTAAAAATGTAAAAATGCAAAAATGCTAACGAGAAGTCTAGTCTGTTTGTTTAACTTTTACTTAACTTAACTTTAAAATATGTACATGATACAAAATACAATTATTTTACAAGATAGTGTTACAGATGCGCATAGCAGGAAAAATATACACATATACAAAATAATTGAAAATATTGTCAGGATAGAATGACTGCTAGATTAGAATAACTAACTTAGATCACTAAAAATTTATAAAATGTACACTGTTAGAGAAATGGTGGATGAAATATCAATAACAATTACAATATGATAAGAATAACTGTTTCTAATTAGTCTCTTTAAATTTATTGTGTGCGTAAGATTTCATATGAACAGGAATATTGGTGTACACCAGCGGCGGTCGGTGAAGAATGTTTGGGAGGGCAATCAGTATGATCGGACACGCTCGTGCTTTGTCGTTGCTGTACTACTGTATACCGCAATATAGTACGAGCTTGTCCGATCATACTAATTGCCCTCCCAAACATGCTTCACCGACCGCCACTGGTGTACACTGTCGGAGCACTGTAAGAAAAAGAGCGTTTGACAAATTCAGATTTTTCTGGTGGTATATTAAGGGTTGAAGCGTGATGTAAAGGAAGATTATGGCATGTTGTTCGGGTAACTAATTTTTGAACTAAATATCTTGATACTTACGTACAAATCTAGCATAATGTAGTTTTCTGCACTTAAACTATTTCGAAGGACTTATTCTCTTAATTCTGCGCACGTGTTGTCTAGGAGCTGGATGGCCTCGACGTTCTCGTAATTGTGAAACATTTCTTCGTGCCTCCGTGCAATTCTCTGGATTACACTAGTCCACTTCCAGGTCCCTATGGAGATATCTGTTTCTAACGTACCAGGGTGCATCGATGATGTTTCTTAGTACTTTGTTCTGGAATAGTTGTATGATATCCATATAAATTGCTTGGTACAACCTCAGAATTGAATATCATACACCCATACCGATTTCAATATTTTCTAGTAGAGTAGGAACCTGTTATATATTGGCATAGAAATGTTTCGTTCAATCAGCCAATACATTTTTCTATATTTCAGACCCAGTTCCTCTCTTTTCTTTTTGACGTGAGCTTTTCATCGAAGCTTGGCGTCTAAGGTCATGCCAAGATATTTGGCTATATTTGCATATGCCACTATTTGATCGTTAATAGTTACGGGAATATGTTCAAAACGTCTGTTGAAGTTAATGTGAACCGATCGGGCTCCGTTTAGGTTTATTCGCAATCCTTTTGTCTAGTTATACATTTGGATGATGGCTGTTTATAGATATCCTGTAGATTTCTCATTGTTGTTGCCTGCTTCTAATATTGCAGTGCCATCAGCAAAAGTAGCTACTGTGTTATTTTCTAACTCAGGGAAGTCGCTGGTGTACATTAAGTTTAGAACCGGTCCTAGGACACTTCCCTGAGGAACTCCCGCTTTAATTTCTTGAGTTGAGAGTAAGCGTCTTCCTGTTTAATCCTGAAAAACCTCTTTGTAAATATGATGCCAGTATAGCTGAGCATTGCTTGGGAATTATTTTTCAACTTCTAATTGAACCCCTCATGCTAAACCTTATCAAATTCTTGCACCAAATTTGGGAGTAACTACTTAAGGATTCTTATTCCAAGTTTTTTCTAGCGACTATTATTGTCGCTAGAACAAGCAACTTTGTTGCTTGTAAGCAACAAAGTATTGAGCAAATAGTTTTACCGACGTTCTTTTTCGATTTTAATATTTTTTAACATATTGACATTTGAGATGTACAATCACAAGTAACCTATATAATAATGCATTATAAATACAAATAAATGTTGTGACATAACATATCATTACATGTTTTAATGATCTGTCATTTGCATTGTTTTCAACAGGCTGAATCTGGTAGTAATTGAATTTCGCGCTTAAACTAATGGACCAAATAACCGCAACTCATTGGTGATTTTCCAGTCTAGAGCTGTGGTTTTCCACTACAGTTCTCGCGTAGTCACCAGCAATTATCAAAATGCACGCGAACCAATTACTACGATTAGTTGCTGAAATGCACGCTAGATGGAAGCTTTTTAAATGAAGTTTTAATGTTAAAAGTCTTTTAAGTTTAGTAAAATACAAATAAAACGTGTGCTACTTTTTAGATTTAGAAGATTTTTCCAAGTTCTTTTTTTGTTTTGAAGGTTTGTTGTACGAAAGTAATTTTGAAATATATGATATTGAAACGGTTGTAGTATTTTGTTATGGTATACGGAAGAAACATGATATTGCACACTATTCCTGATATTAGAGATACATTTAAACAACCATTACACTACCATTTGACGGAAAAAGAGCTTTCACGGTCTATAAATTTTCATTTAAGTTTGATTATGGTATAAATAGATTGTAATAATAATAGAAATTAATATGAAGCAGGTGAGCACACGGGGAGGGGCTTACAAGCTCGAGCTCCCCCCCCCCAGCACTAAAAAATCAAGTGTTTTTAAGGAACACACTTGAGTTTTCACTCCTTCACTTGAGTTTTAGAGTCATCTTGAGTTTTAGAGTCATGAGCTTTTTTTAGGATTTTGTAGGTATTTTTTTTTTTTTATTTAATGGCCTTTGCTACTTTGGCAATTAGCCAGGACAATTTTTTATTTATTTTGTAGGTATGACCATCAAAAAACCCTTATAACGTCACACATCTGTCTGTCTGTCTGTACGGTCCAAATTGTAGCTAAATGGCTGAACATAGAAAGTTGAAATTAGGTATGTTTGTACAACCCTTTCACCCACATATAGGAAAAATACTTAGAGTTCAAAAAAAAAAAACATCACGAAATAAATATAAACAACTATGTATTTAATGAAAAAATAAATATATTTTTTTAAATATTGAATGGGGTATCACATAAAGCCAATACGTTGATAAATAAATTATTATTTTTGATTTTTTTTTATGGTATTTCACCAAAAATATGTTAAAAAACTTTTGTTCAAACCCTATTTACCAGAAAGGTTGATCTGAAAATCAGAAAAAATCTGAATAATGTACATTAATGAGAACCTGAATAGTGCAACGGGAATTTTTTATTGAAAAAAATAGATTTTTTTTTTCGTTGAAAAAAAAAATATTGTGTGGAATCAAAAGAAAGCTCCTAAGACAAAGATAAAGGAACAAAAAGTAGTTTTTTTTAAATTATTTTCTTAAAAGACGATTTTGGCCAAAAATTTGCTTAAAAAGTTCTTGTCCCAGACCCTTTTACCCAAAGGGATTAACTAAAAATTTGAAAAAAATATAGGTAACGTACAGTGATCTGAGCCAGAAACTTATGAGAGGAATTTTTGATCAGATTACGTTTTTGGAAAATATTGCAATTTTTGTGTTTTTGACAAAATTAATTATTTTTTTAATTAATGGCTAAAATGCGGCTAATAAGTTTATGATTTTTTTTAAATTTATGTTTAGGGTAGTATATCTCTTCTTTTGAAATTTAAAATATAATACAAAATTTTTAACAGCTGAAAATTGAGTTCATGTTTCTGAGGAGCCTACAGACCTATTATTTGAATTAGATTAGTTTTTTGTTTTTAAGGTATCAAACAAGAATAAATCATTTTTAGTAGTAAAATACTTATAAAACAAATAACAGATTGTTAATAATGATGATAATAACGTTCTTGAAATTGAAAAAAAAATAAATAAACCATTTATCAATTATTTCTAATCAATTTAATGAAGACTTAGTTACGAAGCAAATGCATAAAAAATCGAGGGAATTTTTTAATTTAAATTTTATCATGATGAAATTTTCGCAAATTATTTAAATTTAGTTTAAAACCAGTGGTGAAGAGAGACCTCCGCTAGACATGCCCTTCCATAAAAAAAAAAAATAATAAAAAAAATACATATTTTTTTTTTTTTTAATTTAAAAAAATATTTAGGTAAATCTTCAAAAATACATCAAATTATGTCCTATACAATTTTTTGTCCAAGGCTGAGTTTACTAGTTACGAATTTTTTTAAATTTTAAAGTTTAATAACTTCCGTTTCCGGTTTCGGATTTTAATAAAAAACAATAGGGTTCTTCCCAATTATTAGGAGAATTTTTAAGTATCAGAACGAACTCTTTAAGTTAAACCGTTTTTGAGTTATCGTGTATACACACAGACACACAGACACACACACACACACACACACACACAGACACACACACATACGGACGGCACTTAGGTTTTTTGGATTCCCTGGACCATGAAACGTGGTCATCCGTCAAAATCTCGACATCGAAAATTTTCACGATTACAATACTTGCCCCTTATATATTAAAGTCGGGCAAGTAAAAATTAAATGGAAGTTCTTAGTACTCAAATAACGAATAAAGATGATTATCAAAAGACTTTTTATCAAAAAAATATTTCGATATCCAGCGTTGGCTTCTTACACTTCTTAAATACCTACAAAACCCTGAAATATGTGAAAATTCACACTTCACATCAATTTTTTATCTTAACATTCTAAACAGTGACGTGTAATGGTTGTTTCTAGATCAAATACGTGTTCTTTATTTCTAATTCCTTTTAAATTTCTTTTATTTGTAAACAATATATTAAGAAAAGCTAATATAAGCCGTAATTAAATTTTTATTGCTTCCAATAAATGGGATGCTTTATAAAGGTTATTAGTCAAGAGAAAACAGAGTAGGCCGCGATCTGCTGATGCCAATATTGAACGATCCTAAATTCCAATATATGTTTTTTGCAAGTCAGCCTCTTGTACAGTACAGCTTAACTTTTTGCAATCTCAGCTTTCGTTTAATCTTACGAGCTTAAATATTCGTTTGTATGGAATTAAATAAAAATTAATTGATATTGAAAACAGAATGGAGTGGAAATTCCGAACTCAATATTTTATTAAATGTTTAGCTTGCAATTTTGTTGAATATATAAAATTAAAACCATCCAACGAAACATTGTTATTGTACTATTGTTCTAAAAGTACCGGGTTTAAATCCCAATTAATTTTAAAATATTTGTTTTTGCATAGAAATAAAATAAATAATAGGTCCCCGATGCATAGATGGCGCATTAGGGCTAGAAAGTTCTCTATTTCAAGGCTTAAGGAGAAGTGCCACTAAAAAATGTTGACGAGTTTGTGTATCTTGGGAGCAAAATCACATCCGATGGACGAAGCAAGAAGGATCTTGTCAGTCGCATCCATCAGGCCAAGATAGCTTTCAACAAAAAAAAGACACTCTTTACCTCTGATAATATTAACTTGGAGCTAAGAAAGTAACTGGTGAAAACATTCGTTTGGAGTGTAATGCTTTACGGCAGTGAGACTTGGACACCTGGGGCAACAGAAAGAAAGAAAATAGAGTCGTTTGAGTTGTGGTGTTACCGAAGAATGCTCAAGATTCCCTGGGTGGACAGTCACAAATGAAGAGGTGCTCCGGAAGATTGGAGGGAGACCGTGTGTGATAAATGCTCTAAGTAAAAGAAGAAATTCTTGGATCGGACACATTATCAGACACACAGGACTAATCAATATTATATTGGAGGGCGCTGTAGATGGAACAAACTGCAGGGGTAGACCCAGACTGGTGTGACCTATACCTAAAATAACTCTGTAATTGTTTTTAGGGTTTTGTAGGTATCACCAAAAAACCCTTATACCGTCATTTTGTCGTCTGTCTGTCTGTCTGTTCGGTAAAAATTGTAGCCAAACGGCTAAACCTAGAGAGTTGAAATTTGGCATGCTTATACAACTCTTTGACCCGCACATAGGAAAAATACTAAAACATCTAAAAAACATATCCCCCTAAAAATATAAACAAATATATGCTCAACGAAAAAAAAAAAAAATTTTTTTTACAATTCTGTGTAGGGTATCAAATGAAAGCCCTTGGTACGCGGATTAACGATCAAAATTTTATTTTTGCAAAATAAATTTTTTTGAGGCGATTTTTGCCAAACTTGTGCAAAAAAAAATTGTCCCACACCCTGTAGCCCAGATGGTTTAAACTAAAAATATGCAAATATTCTCAGTTATGTTTTCGGAAAATAACGCATTTTTTGTGTTTTTAACTAATATATGTTATATATTTAATCCGCTATTTAACATAGTGAACGAGTGAACCTTCGTAGTACAGTGGTAGCGTTGTCGCTTAGTGAGCTGTAACTACCGAAGAAACTAGTGTTCGAATCCCAACAATTTTTTTTTTGTTTTTTTTTCGTTTTTATTTAATTTAAATTATTTTGTCAAAATTCTAGTTATATTTTGGTAAGTGTTGCATTTAATTTTTGAAAGCGTAAATTTAATAACCAGTGGGAAGTGTTGAAATTATAATTTAATTCTGTTTGAATGTATACGAAATCAGAGGGCGGGGCTAATGATTTAAGCAACCAATGGAAACCATAGGTGCAATTTTCAAAATCTTAATGAAGCTTGCTATATAAAAAAAAATACTGCACATATTTAGAAACTTAAATAATGGTATTAGGCATTCGAATTAAAATTCATAAAAAAATATTTTGACAAAATTTTTTTGGCATCCCAAATAATCATCATACAGATACTAAATACCTGCGAAACCCTGAAATGTGTGAAAATTCACACTTCACATCAATTTTTTTCAAATAAATTAATTTTATGAGTTTTTATAAATTGAGTTCTTTTACTTTGTGGACATAATACATTTATAAAATAAAATAATAAATTAATATAAACCTATTTTTGTTAATAAACATTCATTGAAATTGGATTATATCTTTGTTCCGTCCAATTAAAACATAATTTGTCCACTAAGTTCATTCAATACATGTATTGTCCAAATTTAAATAATCGATTTTTCGTATATTTGCTCATTAAAATTTTACTGACATGTTTAAATTCAATGTTTTACACCTTAAAAAGAAGTGGGTTAAAAATTAGGTATTCAGTTTATTGCAAACAGAATTATGTTTTTGCAATTATCGCATTACTGTGACAAAACATGTTTTGAATGATACCTCCCCATGTATTTCTCGTTACTAAATTTTGAATGTGGTATGAAATGTAAAATTTTGAAACGTGTATCAACGAACATTTTATTTAAAAAAAAAAAAAAAATTATACCTATATATTTTTTGACAAGATTTTCACTATAACTGTGTTAAACTTTTGTCCTCATTCCATATCCAGTTCTCATCCAGTTTGTCCTGTTCCATAGGAGCTGGTTAATCATTTCCCAGGAATGTAGATTTATATTACCGAAACAATATACTAGGAATTTTTTTTAAAAATTATTTTTTAAGTTTTACAAACATTTTCTTGTATTGTTCGAAAAGTTTTTTTTTAGGGTGTTGTAGGTATGATCAAAAAACCCTTATACCGTCATTTTGTTGCCTGTCTGTTCGTTCGGTAAAAATTGTAGCCAAACGGCTAGACCTAGAGAGTTGAAATTTGGCATGTTTATAAAACTCTTTGACCCGCAGATAGGAAAAATACTAAAACATCTAAAAAACATATCCCCCTAAAAATATAAATAAATATGTGCTCATCGAAAAAAAAAATGTATATTTTTTTTTAAATTCTGAATAGGGTATCAAATGAAAGCCCTTAGTATGTGGATTAACGATCAAAATTTTTGCAAAATACATTATTTTGATGCGATATTAGCCAAAATTGTGTCAAAAAAAATTTACCCACACCCTGTAGCCCAGATGGTTTAAACTAAAAATCTGAAAAAATTCTAAGTAATGTACATTGGTGTGAACCGGAATAGTACAACAGAAATTTTTGATCAGATTATGTTTTCGGAAAATAACGCATTTTTGTGTTTTTTTGATGACGATGTACAAAAATTATAGTTTACACTATACTAGAAGGCGTATTCTGGTCTAATGGTTAACTTGCTCGTTTGCTACGCAGCAAACTAGGGTTCGTCCCCGGGCAGAGGAGACAATTTTTTGTTTGTTTTTTTTTTGTCATTTTTATTTTGTTTAAATTATATTGTCGAAATTCTAGTTATATTGTGGCACATGTTGTATTTAATTTTTAAGAGCGTAAATTTAATAACTAATTGGAATTGTTGGAGTTATATTTTAATTCTATGTGTCATGTATACGAAACCAGACGTGCGGAGCATATGACTTAAAACAACCAATGGAAGCCATAGGAGCAATTTTCAAAATCTTAATGAACCTTGCTATATAAAAAAATACACATATTTAGAAACCTAAATAATGGTATTAGGTATTCGAATTAAAATAAACAAAAAAATATTTTAACATATAATTAGTTTTTAAAGCTCTTAGATTAACAGACGATAAATTATTTTAAAAATATCTTTCATTTTGGCGTGATTACTACAACGCAAAATTTGTCCTACACACTCTTTCAGTATGCCGCTTTCACTTATTATATACCTGCGAATCCTGAAATGTATGAAAATTCACACTTCACATAAATTTTTTAAATTTAATGCTGAACATCAAATGAAATGTCTTGAAACCTATAAATAAAATTTTAAAAATATTTTTAAATCATTGCCAAAAATATTTCAAAAAAAAAAAAAAATTAAAACTGATCAAAAAGTGATTTAAAAAACACCTACAAACCGTATTTCGAAGGCACACGGCCTGTAAAATGCACCTTAATTTTTTACTAATAAAGTTTTATGTCCGCGAATTTTTTGATCAAACCTGGTGTAATTACAATATAATAATTAACTGTGAGGTAACTTATTGGTTTTTGTAGTTTACAATTTTAATTTCATTAACATAGAACAAAACAAGCAGCTGTATTTGACTTCAAAACTTCGTGAAATGTTGAAAACTAATTTAGCAAGATTACCTTCATGAACTTATGTGTGAATACCCAGTTCCTTTATGGCTAAATACTCCTTTTAATATTCCTGTTACACTCTCTTTTATAATTAGCACGTAAGGAATGAAATTTGACTCAAATTTTCTAGAAATAAATTTGGAGTTTTTATATTAACCGTAAAAACTGCTAATATCGTTATTTTCTAAGCATTCTAAGCAATAAACTTATACAACATTATTTTCTTATCTTCACTTCCTCACCTATGAGTCTTATATTGGCTGCCGGTGCTCTAAGAAAGTGGTGGTCTTTGAAGAAATTAGAAGATTTTCAAAGAATCGTATTCGCTGAAAGGCTTACGTTGACACTCTTTTATAATGAAATTGAGCTACAATATTTTTGGTCTAGATTCGTCGTGTTTTACATAAACAAGGATATCTCTAGTTAAATGTAATTCTCCACCACTAAGTGCAAACATAGGCAACAGGAGGAACATAATTTGCTCCTCTGCCAATGAACGGTCAAGAAGGAAAAGATTTGAAGAAAACTATCCAAGAGCTTTCTTCCTGGATAAATGTTAAAAAATAGGAAGATAGAAGATTACTTTTGCGTGATTTTGCGTAATGCGTAATTTTGATTTATTATTATTCTTTTTTGTTTTTGGAAGACAGGGTGATGTGCGTATGATTTTATTACTGTAGATAAGGGTGATGATCCAGAAAATTTAATTAACATTAAAATCGAGGACCTATCCATCGTCACCAAAACTAAAGTACGCAGTACTTTTCAATAATTTCTGGGCTACAAAATACAAATACAGCAATAAGCACGAACAAATTATTTGGTTTGAGAGTGTTTTAACTGTCTCTATAGCAAATGCCATCACTTTGAGAAACACTGGCAATCTATTGAATGTATCCACATTGTAATGGATTTAATAGCGGCCATTTTCGCCTACAACCCTGCATCTAGAGTTACAATTCAGCCTGACATCTGATCGTTGTCATTAGGGTTCAATATGTGGGGACTCGGACAAATGTAATTAGAGCTGATAACGCACACATAGATAATAGGATCCAATTTTAATCCTCTTTTTTTTAACTACTGAAAAGATTTTTTTCACTGAAGGAAGGACGAGTTTACGTTTAACAATGGAAAAAATTGTAAAGAGAAAATTGGATCAGTTAAATACTTGGTATATTCGACAAAGATATTTCAAAAGAGGTAAAGTGTGTACTACATCAGAAAACAAAATGAACATTAAAAAGCGTGCAAAGTTCGTTACGAAAAAAATAATTGCTTTGATAGTTCATAAACATTGTTGAACCCAAGGGGGTACCCGATGTGTTGAATAATTTTTGGATTATTTTATTTTATCTTATTGACAAAAAATAAAACAAAAAATGTATTAGAAGGTGAGAAACACTTATATTTGTTTATAAATCGTACATAGTTGAATAATCTAGATAAAATAAATCATGGAATGAGAACAAGTCAAGAAATTAATTGTACAGGTACATACTTGCCCAATAAAACATATCTGAATATAATTTATGTATATATATAGCAAGCGTGCACCCAACAATGTTTCTTGGGGGGTTCCCTTTTTACCGACCGCCAACATACATAAGGGAGGTATTGTGATCATACCGATTTTGACATTTCGAGATTTCGATGGATTTCCACGAATTGAGGTACCTATATAACGTTTTAACTATTTTTAGCATGATGTCTGTCGGTCTGTCTGTCTGTTTGTCTGTATGTCTGTCTGTCTGTACACGTACAGAGCAAATTAGACTAAAAGGATTTTTATGAAACTTCATATTTAAGCTTTTGACATCAGTGGCACGAGTTGATCAATTTTTGGTAAAAATCGATTGACTAGAAATGGGAGTTTACTCCTTTCGATTTTAAGATTTTTGCGAATATTTAACAACAGAAAAATATTTCGAAAAAATGTATTTAACAAAAGTTGCTATAAAAGCAATAACTAACAACTTTCATTTGAGACATTTATTGATGAAACGAAAAAAATTTGAAAATCTATTTATTTGTATCTATTTTTTCATAATATAACGTATCCATGGAAATGATAAATAATATCTCTGTTGGAAAATATTAGGCCAAGTTATTACTCTGCTGCTAGAATGTATTTTATACAAGTACTTTGTGATGGCGGTCGGTCCTATGATGGCCACAGCTGATTTTTTTACTTAGAAGGACTCAGAAGGCAAAAAAAAAAATCTTGGGAGGGCTCACGTTCAATTACAACAAAATGTGTCCCTTAAAAACTTGTTTTTGAAAGTTTGGGGGGGGGTCAAGTCCTTTGTGCTCGCCTGATACATAGTTTAATTATTATAAAGACGAGGCCGGTTCTACTTTGAACTACATTTTTTTTGAACAGCTCTTTGAAATACGTTGGTCCCATCACTGCGGTTGTTTCTGTATTCCCATAAAAAAAATATTTTTCTTGCTAGAGGACGCAGCCAATTTTGCACCGTATCCATAATTCCTCGCTAGTCAAATAACTCGCCTCCCAAGAACTACTAATGAATAAAATCCCAGCCATTTCCTTCATAATTATTCGCTTATTGCTCCGATTGAGCTAGTCAACTTTAATAATGTTAACAGGATTCACAGCAAACGCTGGACGGGTAACTTGGCAAGTATGACGAGCGCTCACGTTCATCTTGTAAGGATTTGAACTAATCATAGTTTCTTTTGAGTGATAAACACTGTTCTTCAAACTGTTTTTGAAGTCTCAGTCGCTTCTATACTTTCATTGAAGAGAAATTTCATAATTACACGTAGAGCTACCGAATAGACGATTTTCAAAGGGCCGTCAGCAACACTAGCGCCAGTATGCTTTTGTCAAACTAATATTACAAATATCTTATTTTTACTTATAATTTATTACCGAAGTATAATGAATAACTTCATTTACAACAAAGGCGACGTAACGGGTGAGAAATTAAAATATGTTAAAACAAAACTTCCTTCTGTTCAAAACTTAATAGATGATATGTCGAGTACTACAAAAAACTGGAAACAAGGAAGTTTTAATAGAGAGGTTAGGTTTAATACACATCGAATTTTTAGAATAATAAAAATAAATTATCTATGCTATTTTACTAATAAATATAAATTCGTTTAGGAACAGTTAACATGTAAACAGGAAAACAACTGTTTGTCAGAAAAGTTTGACTGATAGCTATTGTCACTACCATCGATTTTAAAATGAATGTTGTCTATTGGAAACATCGATGGACCAGACATCGTTAACAAAATTCAGCAACAGATTGATTTGTAAACATTTTTCGTTCTAACATACACTCTATAACAGTTGCATATATGTAAGAACGAAATATTTAAACAGTTGTATTTAGAGACATAAATCTAAACAGAGATTTTGATTAAAATTTTGTAAAAGATTTAGTAAAATCGACAAAAGCCAATAGCCTATTTGCAACACGTGCCGACGGGCCATTGCACTATTGAACAGAAAATCTATTATATTGCATGAGACACGTTGCAACGATGTTATTTGAAGCAGTTTGTTGCAAAAACTAAATTAAAAACATATTTCTGCTTTTGTTGAATGGATGAAAACACTGACAATTCGCAATATTATAAATTCTGAAACTACGATAGAATCAAAGACCTCTAGATTAAATTTCTCAGGCAATTTACTTTACAAGGCTTGATCAGAAAGTTCGCGGATAGCGTCATAAAACTTTATTAATATGAAATAATTTTACATTTCAGTTGTCACCTTCTAAATAATGCCCTTCTGTGCCGACACATCGTTCTCAATGTGTTTTCTACTTCAGAATACACATTTTTAGGAAGTTATTGGATTCACTTTTAGATCAGGTACCGATTATTTTTACCGACCGCCAACTTATATAAGGGAGGTATTGTGATCATACCGATTTTGACATTATGAGATTTCGATGGATCTCCACGAATTGAGGTCTCTACATAACGTATTGACTATTTTTAGCATGATTTCTGTCGGTCTGTCTGTCCGTCTGGAAGTCTGTCTGTCTGTCTATCTGTCTGTGTGTCTGTCTGTCCGTCCGTCTGTCTGTGTACACGTGCAGAGAAAATTCGGCTAAAAGGACTTTTATGAAACTTCCTATTTAGGTTTCTGACATCAACGGCACAAGTTGATCAACTTTTGGTAAAAATCGGTTGACTAGAATTAACTAGAAATCGGAGTTTACTCGTGTCGATTTTAAGATTTTTGCGAATATTTAGCAACAGAAAAATATTTCGAAAAAATGTATTTAACAAAAGTTATTATAAATGTAATAACTAACAACTTTTATTTGATACATTTTTTGATAAAACGAAAAAGAAGCTATTTTTTCGTACTTATATGTAACGTTTACATGGTCATAATAAATAATATCTCTGTTAGAAAATATTAGGCCAAGTAATTTCTACTCTGCTGCTAGGATGTATTTTTTGCAAGTGCTTTGTGATGGCGATTGGTCCTGTGGTGGCCACAGCTTATCTTCAATCATTTGAAAACGACATCCTCCTAACGAAGTTTAAGTTTTGAAAAAAGTCACGGGGTCGTCAAGTGAATATGGTAGATGGGGAGGAAAGGGACTTGGTTCTGGCGATAATATAACTGCACGACAAAATATGTACTTCGAACAAAAGTTGCACGAATATATACTCACCACGACAAATTACATTTATATAACAATTAAATGTCTTGACAACAAATTAGGTTCCTTGCACAAAGATAATATTTGGACTCAGAGCCGCCGCCCTGGGAAAACCCACCAAACTGCGCCCTTTTTTAGAATGTGCACTGGCGTACCGAAGAGGGGATGCTCGCAAACATATTCTTTTGATTTAGATGGTTGCAATTTAAATATTTGAACATTTTAACCGAATACTAGTTATGACTAAGTAAATTTGCTAATACAGTGGTACCTCGACTTACAAATCTCTCGATATAAGAACTTTTCGAGAAACAAACTATTTTCATATCCTATTTTGACCTCTAGATACGAATTGTGATGTTTTTCTTTTCAAATTAATTAAAGTCTGTTTACATTATACTTTATTAAACTTTTTCCCTTAGTCTAGAAACCTGCTACTGACACGTTACTACAGGCAACAAATCCAACTTTTGAGCCACAAAACCAGACACAAGAAAATTGTCACTTTTTTACAATTAAATGGAAGATGATTTTCATAGTAATCATGTAAAACAGAAAATTTTATAAATAATAGTAGTAATTAATATGTAATGGTATACAAAATGCATGTTTATAGTGAAAAAATGTTTCTTCTCACTAATTCTCAATTTATTTGCATTGTTTTCATTTAGTTGAGAATTGAGAAGTGACATTACCTATAGAGGCGCTGTTATCGCTTACAAAATGGCGATTGGAATAGGATATTTTTGACATTTGCCATTTGATACACAACAATTCACATTGTAATTAATTTTCTGTTGCGATTTTAAAGACATTTTATTAAAGTTTTCTTCACTTTAACACATACAAACAATGTAATTAAATGAGCCACATCCAACAAAATACTATTCCGTTAAGTTCCAAAATATTCCGTTATTGTCAGTTCTCAATAGTTTTTTGGGATTTTCTTTATGTTTTTTTAATCTGGGATCGGATTAATTGATTTCCCACAAGACATAATGGAAAATTGGGTTTCCAGATACACACTTTTTAAGATACGAACCGCGGTCAGGAACAAATTAAGTTTTTAAGTCAAGGTGCCATTGTATGTCTAAATGTGCCACCAAAATCAGATGTATAAGAAAGTTAATACAGTTCAAAAGAAGACTGAATATTATTATATAATCAATAAATGTGTACATCTTTAAACTTGATTTTATATTTAATATGTACAAGATTGATATAGAAATGAAAGTTTATAATTTTGATCTAAATAAAAATAGAAAAACTTAGAATATGTATATTTAAGCGTTTGTTTTGGCG
This sequence comes from Liopterus haemorrhoidalis, assembly GCA_963971575.1. Lineage (NCBI taxonomy): Eukaryota > Metazoa > Arthropoda > Insecta > Coleoptera > Dytiscidae > Liopterus > Liopterus haemorrhoidalis. Next base: position 50,646,909 of record OZ020615.1, read on the forward strand.
CCCCTAAAAGCTGGTGCCCTGGGCTTGTGCCCCTGTTTCCCCTGACTTTCGCCACTGCTGTTTGAACTACAAATATTGTACGCCGAAAAAGTTACAATTATGAGTAGTATTAAATTAAATTGAACAGTGGCATAAATAAGAATAGTTGTTTGTGATCGAATTCTTAAGTTCAGCTGAGTAGAATATCTCTTTCAAGGAGAAGGAAAAGACGTCCAAATATATATGGATCATTTGTCCGAACTTAGAAAGCTAAAGTTAAGCTTGTATTCCTGATAGTTGGTGTTTTGGGTGGTATGAAAGTATTCCTACCGAAGGGAAATCGAATCCATTCCCATCTGCAGATTATCTGATACCTTTACCTCTTTGCTCTGCAGGATTCAGAAAGCAATGTTGCACGGGTCACTCCGCATTTTACGTGCACTGGAACTGGCGTAATTTCCGCGTCTGCATATCACCAGGATTTTGGTATGTAGCCGTGTGTATTTAGTTCCACTAATATGACGTGGCTCAAAAGGTTACTGAAGTTAGCGACTACTGGACGCTTGTCAAGACCTGACAAACCCCAAATAAATAAATAAATATAGACAGTTAACGTTTTCAAAGCCGCTTAACTGGACAGTGACAAACAAACTCATTATTTTGCGTTTCTTAAATTAAACACACAGAAGTAAATAAAATATAAAAGTGGACAACGAATAAAAAAAGTCAAAAAATATTGTTTTAGCGTCCCGAATTACGTTTTACCGTAATTTTGATTTAGTTGGTCTGACTAGCAAACTTTTATTTGCAATACTAGATGAGAAAAAGTTTTCAGTGCTCTGTAAAATATAAAACATAACCTCATTTTTATCAAGCAATGAGAAAATAAATGTTTTACTGTACGTATTCATCACTTCTTCATCATAAACGTCGCAAAGTAACATAAGTGCAGATAATAACTCCTACCAAGCGCACCTTAAGAAGCAAAAGGTACGTTCTCCTGATTTACAATAACTGGTTTTACGTGGATGTAATGCGGTTCACATAACTTTAGGCGAACGTTAGAATTCCCGAGAAGGTACTTAAATAGCTACGTACAGGAACCACTAATGAAAATGAAAAATATCACTTTAGTTCAATAATAAAGACTAGAATTACAGGCACTTTAAAATTTATTTAATTAAATAAGCGTGCAATTATGAATTATCGTGGCTACGTGGTAAAACGGTTACCTACGGAGCACAGGGACCCGGGTTCGAATACCACCAACTTCGGAAATTTTATCTTCCGATATTGTGCAGCTTTAGCGTCGACTTAGCGTCAAGTATTTAATACTTAAAATGAGTTCCTGTTTACACAGAAATAATACGGTCTGTCGAAATGTCACGTTAACCACGTGGGTAGGGATGGGAATTTATTTTTGAATATCGATATATGCGCGATTCGATACATCGTAAGTGTGATATAGATATTCGATATATATCGAAGTAAAAATATCGATATTTTCGATATATCGCATGTTATTTTTTTTATATTAAAATGTATAATTACAGTGCAAAATAGGTAAATATGGAGAATAAAACACAAATAAACTGTTTATTTTATTTATTATACTTGTTTAATTATTCAACTCAAAATAAATACATGGTCAAAATACCGAGCGTTCGTTAATGAATGGTATAGTTTGTTTCACGATAAGTTGAAGTGACTATCTACTTATGGTCCTAAACACAGTGGGTGGTAATTACAAATAACTCTAATCCCTTGTTTGTACCCATAAACTAGCCAGAGATGTATCAGGTATAAATTACATTACACCATGTAATGACACAATTGTAACAAGAAATAAACATAAGATATCATCAAAATAAACTTTATTTTTATTATAAATACAATTAATTTATAGAACTTATAATTAAATTTAAAACATTACAATTAGTATTTAAAACATTACAATTAAATAAATTTTAAATAAAATAATGTTTAAGATAAAAAAAAATCTTACAAGTCCAAATCATTCTCTGAATCAGTCTCTAAATTAATGATTATAGTACGTTCTATTTGAATATAACTGTCCTCAGTTTTAATAACATGATTTACACAATTTTTCCAACTATCTACAGGAATATTTTCCACTTCTTTTTTTATAAGTTCTATCACAGTGCCGTTTAAAGTGGGAGAAACATTATTCCGTTTTATTCTCGCCTTTAACTGACTCCACATTTGTTCAATAGGATTGAATATACAATAATACGGAGGTAGTCGTAAAACTGTGTGTCCTTTGCATTGAGCAATATTATCGCAAACATATTCTTTAGAAAAACTATAACTTTTTAATAATTTAATTAAACAATTTTTTTTTTTATACCTTTCTTCAAAGTAAATATCATTTTTATATAAAAAGTTTTGGATTTCCTTCTTACTGTTTGCACTATTCGGTACTTTATTTAGTTGCCGACTATGGTAACTTGCATTGTCCATAACAATAACACTGTTAGCCGGTATATTCGGGAGTAATTTATTTTCGAACCAGTTTTCGAACATTTCCGCCGTTGTATTGTCATGGTAGTCGAGTCTAGAATCTTTGGTATTTTTCGCAGAAAGCAAGAGTGCATTCGGTATCCATCCAGTTTCAGAACCTGCATGAAGTATCGTAATACGTTTACCTTTATTAGACGGTGCTCTTGTTTGACATTTATTTGACGTATCCACCCAACCTTTTGAGTTTGTTTCGTACGATATAGAACGGACTATAATCATTAATTTAGAGACTGATTCAGAGAATGATTTGGACTTGTAAGATTTCTTTTTTTATCTTATACATTATTTAATTTAAAATTTATTTTATTGTAATGTTTTAAATACTAATTGTAATGTTTTAAATACTAATTGTAATGTTTTAAATTTAATTATAAGTTCTATAAATTAATTGTATTTATAATAAAAATAAAGTTTATTTTGATGATATCTTACGTTTATTTCTTGTTACAATTGTGTCATTACATGGTGTAATGTAATTTATACCTGATACATCTCTGGCTAGTTTATGGGTACAAACAAGGGATTAGAGTTATTTGTAATTACTACCCAGTGTGTTTAGGACCATAAGTAGATAGTCACTTCAACTTATCGTGAAACAAACTATACGTGTTTGAATTTGGCGCGTTACCGTTTTAGTAATTTCCATGTCATCATAGGTGCTTTCCAGATAGGTGTGAAATACTCTGAACTACTTCGAACTGTTCCACTCCAAACTACTCTGAAAAATTTTGCATGCGGAACACTTTAGTTGAGTATTTAGTGGAAAGAGGCGCTGCTATCTAACGAATTAACAAATATCAAAGAAAAACTATCCTAAATGTACAAATTATTTTAAATTTTACATATTTATGATAAGTTACATGGATTTTATTTAATATTAAAAACATACACAGTTATAAATGTGTGATAAATCTTTAACAAGTTTGAATTGCATCAGCTGTTTACCCTCACTACAAAATTTAAAATTTTCACATACCAAACGTGAAACATAAAGTAAACCATGCAAAATCGCTTCTCGTGACAACCTAAAAGAACGAAATTCCCATTTAGTTCCGCCTAAACGTTTGGAATAGCCTTGGTACAAATATTTCGTGGATATTTGTGACATTTAACATTTTTACGAAATTGACAATTTTTTTACAGTTTATTATCAGAATATTATTTTTGATTACAATGTTTTTATATTATTTCATTGGTAAAGGTTTGTTGGTCAGTTAATACTAAGATGTAATTTAATTTCTCTCATAATTAATATACATATATTTAAATGTAAAGAATATACAAGAATACCGATATTTTTCGCGAATATCGATATTTTGCGCGATATATCGCATTTCAAATATCGATATAAAAATATCGATATATTTTTCTAAAGTATCGATATTTTCGAAATATCGATATATCGTTCCCATCCCTACACGTGGGTATATCTATGGCCGTAGGCCCAGAAACTGTAAAGTTCCTTCTACCCTATTTATAAAATATAAAATTTATTGTAGGTGGCGCACTACAAATATAAAAAAATATAATAATTTTTTCAGCGACCCAAAAACGTCACTGTTTTGGGGAAAAATAATCTCTTAATGACTGCATGAACAAACTCCAAACAGATGAGGACGGAAAAAAAACTTTTTGGTAAAGGTGCACATTATATTTTTTGGGCGACCATAAGTAATTTTAATTAGAAATATTAAACTTATTTATTTATATTAACTATATAATTTTATGCATTCGCTTGTTATTGAACAAACATCACTTTCGTAGATGGCGTTGGCATCCAGCGGCCTAAAAAGTAAGCGAATCGGCCTAGGCCGAAAAAGATTTACTTTTCGTCTAGTACTAGATGATAAAAAAGAAGTGATTTTGATATGGTCGCCTAAAATTTTATATAATAGATGGATATCCTGTTTTATCGAGGACAAGTTGAGTTAAATCACTGTATACTATACACTCTTGTTGTTGAACTTATGTTCTGTGTTGGCAAATTATGCATTTATGAGCATGCGGTGTAAAATACAACGACTGCATCTCTTAAATATTAAGACCAACACGTCTCAACAGTATGTACACATTTTACAGTTTCTGCAGTGTTCTACGACCTCTAGGGACAATTTTCGTATATAACTCTACAAGTACTGACGGGGAAAAGTAATTCTCGAAAAATCTACTCACTTGTTCGCATTTTGCGAGTGGGAAAATGCCAGTTGTGAGCTATCGCAGACTCTTTTTGTTTCTTCATTGCTTTTCTTCTTCTTTTTTGTCATCCCTTCGATCCGTCTTCCCAGGCCTTTGTAGGTATAACCAAAAAAACACTTATACGGTCACTCATGTCTGTCTGTAAGGTAGAAATTGTATCCAAACGGCTGCAGATTTAGCAAGCTTGTACAAATATTTGACCCGCATATAGGAAAACTATAGAAAGTTCAAAAAAAATTTGAGTGCAAAATTTAGGTGTACAAATCGAAGCCCCTTAATGCATAGATGTACCAACAAAATTTTATTTTGCAAAAATCAAATATATTTATCGAAGTTTCGACAAAAAATGGGTCATAAAACTTTTGTCCTCTACCCTATTTCTCAGAGGGGTCTAAAAAACTGAAAAAAAAAGTTAATTATGGGAACCGGAATAGTTCAATAATTAGATTATTATTTTAAAGAATATCGTTTTTTTTTTGAGTGGTTGATTTTTTAAAAAATTTATTGTTAGGTATCAAAAGAAAGCTCTTAGACCTAGATTAAGGAACACAAAGACCTTTTTTAAAATTCCTTTATTTTAACATGATTTTAGCCAAAATGTGATAAAAAAAAACCTGTCCAGCACCTTTTAAACCAGGTTAATCTAATCATATGAAAAAATATGAGTAATGCACATCAATGTGACCTAGAATAGTGCCTTAGAAATTTTTGATCTGATAATTATTTCGAAAGTTATCGAATTATTTGCAACAACCCTACAATATTTAATGAATTTTTATTTATCTAGGTGACTGGAGCAGTGTATAGCTATGGCTGGGATTTGACGTGAGCCGATCTCAAATATGGTTCTCAAGTACAAGTCTCTAGTTAGAAGCACGTGGATTATTCTTGCAGAAGTTACCGAATTTTATGATTTTTATTATGTGACCACAATTTGTTTTCACTTATTAAATAGATACCTACAAAATCCTAAAATGTCTGAAAATTCACACTTCACATAAATTTTTTTGTCATCAACTGGATCCGTCGTTCTTCTTTGTCTGTAGTTCGATCCGTCTTCCTATCTTTCTTTTAACTAGCGAGTTAGCGTTTTTTTGTTTATTTCTATTTTTAATTAATGAAAATAATAAATAATGAAAAACTGTATGTAACATTGGGGAAGGCTTATTCCTATGAAGGATTTGGCTGTACGTAAAAATGACATAGGAATCAACCCACCCCAAAGGTATTCAGAAAAAAATACGCTATCGACTGGATCTAAAAAATATGTAGAACCTAAATTTAAAAAAATAAATAAATAAAATAATGACTCTATCCTAAGAATCACTGGTTAAAAATATAGTTTTTTTTTATAAACAGATGACCCCCCTTGATATCTTTATTATTTAGTATTTTTTAATCTCTAAAATTAAAGAAAATAATGGTGGTGTTCTGTTTCGCTGTTACACACTGTATAGTTCATTTCTTTGGTTTGAGTGGAACTAAACGGTGTTTCTATTTTTTTAAGTGGTCACAAGCTCTTTTTTAATGATTGAATTAGACTTTTCCTAAACAAGATGTTCAAAAGACTCAATCGATAAAAATGAATAGACTTCAAAATCTAGTTCCGCTAAAACGTTTGGAAAAGGATGTAGATTTTTATTATTATTAATACCTTTATTAATTAATTTGTAGAATACACTGATTTACAAAATATCATTATTTAATACATAAAATATACATTATTTTGAATCGTATGAAAATTGTGCAGGTACAAAAAAAAAATCTGCTCAAGCAGATTTTACACCACTTAGACTGAGTCTGTGTGTGGTATCTTATTAAAACATTATTAGCACAGTGTCAGTTTTATAATTTGATTATAACTCTTTTTTATAAATCATGTTCAGAGTAAAAATATTAATTAATTAGTATTAATAATTTATATCTTAATATTTGCTATATACGTTAAAGCAAAGTAATACAAATAGAAAAACAATATTTGTAGAATAAATCATAAATCATTAAATTTAACCAAATTTAGCAAATAAACAAAAAATAAAATTAAATTTAAGTTGAAAAAAAGTTGAGAAAAAAAAAGTTGTGGTTATGTAAAGGGTATCTAGTAATACCCAATAATACATTTGCACATTATTATTATTTTTCCCTGTATTATCTTATCAGTTACCAAAGATTTCTAGTAGATCTACGTTAGTTAGTTGCTTTATGAATTGCTTAGCTCTTGTATTAAAATTTTTAGTATGTACAGTTAAATTTATTAATGTTTAAAAAGTATTGGAATTTATTGAAAATTTTAGGCGCAAATATAAAAAGCTTTTTTGACCAATATTTTTATTTACTTTTTTTGCTACAGCTTGTTCCATTTGTCTGGTACTGTAACTATGGTTGGGGTAATGGATAGCATCAGAATTCTTTCCTAAATATTTTAAGATGGAGAGCGAATATAATTGTGATATTTGGTTTATTTTAGATTCACAGAATAATATATTAGATGGATAAGTGATTTTTTTATTATACATTGTTTTAATAATTCTCTTTTGCAAAGTTATAATTTTTTTAATGTGTATGTTTGCAGCTCCACCCCATCCAGTCAATCCATATGAAATTGTAGACTGTATTAATATTAATCCAGATTGTTAGTTTTGTATATGAAACTTGTGCGAACTGTGTTTAACCTACCCTTAACCTACCACAACTTGACATTCCGTACAGCATTTAATTCAGAAACATCATAATACAAGAAATAATAAAATGGTGCAGAGATAGCCGTGTTATTACAACCAAATCTCTCCCGAGACTAATATTTCTGCAATTAAATTGCTAATTTTGCGAAAAAAATAAATATTTACTGCTTACATACATATAAATTTAGTAATAAATATTAAAATGTACGGTATCTATGACAAATAATATCTCTTAATAGAGAATCATGTGGAAATTTGCCAAAACCATAAATACAGTGAATTCACATTAAATTAATATGTGGGTTCCTACACAAATGTAATGGAATCGTAAATGCACAACCATGAACTGTGAACACCACCAAATACTATGCGTGACTGTCAATTTATACATATAAACATCTAATTAATTCATATTAATAAAAATAACTATGTAACGAGTGATATAATAGACAATAATTAGTTACACCTCTGAGACATCCGAAAAATTTCAATTGTTTTGAAGATTTTACATATTTACAAAGTTTTTGTTGCATTTATGTAACATTATTAACATAATATTTTTATATCTTCAGAAATATATAATAGATATCCACTGGCTATCTAAATTAATAAAATTGGAGGCTATCAGATCAATTCTGTAAAAATTTACTGTGTAGTAACGTTACTACAAAATAAAATATTATAAAAAGTATAATGCCTTTCATTCATGATAGTAACTAACCTTGTTCATAGAGACAAATTTTGTTACAATGATCATAGTAACTCAGTTACAGAATTGGTCTGATTATCTATTATATTATTTCCTCATATTTGGTATCTACATATTTTTTTAATTTTCTTGGGACCCTCCAATGGATTGGAATGTTTTATTTGAAGTTAAAAAACATCGAATTAATGTCTCATTGCCCGTATTCACCTGATTTATCCCCTAATGCCTTTTTTTTGTTCCCCAATGTGAAACAAAAAATGCGTGGACAGCGATTTTCATCACTTAAAGAAGTTGAAAACCAGCCTTCGAAAACCAAGTTTTTGAGATACCAACTTCAGAGTGGAAAAAATATTTCGAGAATTGGTTTTAACGCATGCAAAAGTCCATAAATCTTAAAGACGAATATTTTGATAACCAATAAAGCCGTTTTCCAATTTTTTTTTATTTTGTTTTAGGGTTTTGTAGGTATGACCAAACAACCCTTATACTGTCATTTTTTCGTCTGTCTGTCTATCTGTCTGTTCGGTAAAAATCTAAAGAGTTGAAATTTGGCACGCTTATACAACTCTTTGATCCGCACATAGAAAAAATACTAAAACGTCTAAAAAACAGATCCCACTAAAAATATAAACAAATGTTTGCTCATCGAAAAAAAAAAAATATATATATATTTTTAAATTCTTAGTAGAGTATCAAATGAAAGCCCTTAGTACGTGGATTAACGATCAAAAATTTATTTTTGCAAAATAAATTATTTTGATGCGATTTTTGAAAAAATTGTGCAAACATTTTTTTGTCCCACACCCTGTAGCCCAGATGGTTTAAACTAAAAATCTGAAAAAATTCTAAGTAATGTACATTAGCGTGAAGCGGAATAGTACAACAGGAATTTTTGATCAGATTATGTTTTCGGAAAATATCGCATTTTTTGTTTGGCGATGTACAGAAGTTATAGTTATGTAACACACTAGACTGGAAAGCATATCCTGGTCTAATGGTTAGCTTGCTCGCCTGCTACGCAATAAACTTAGCTTCCCTCCCGGCTAGAGGAGACAATTTTATTTTTTGTTTTTTCTTCCATTTTTATTTTGTTTAAATTATATTGTCAAAAATTCTGGCAAATGTTGCATTTAATTTTTAAGAGCGTAAATTTTATAACCAGTTGGAATGTTGGGATTATATTTTCATTCTATGTGTCATGTATACGAAACCAAAGGGGCGGAGCATATGACAAACAATGGAAGCCATAGGCGCAATTTTCTAAATTTTAATCAACTTTGCTATACAAAAAAATACTGCACATATTTAGAAACCTAAATAATGGTATTAGGTATTCGAATTAAAATTATCAAAAAAATATTTTAACATAAAATTTGTTTTTAAAGGTCTTAGATTAACAGACGATAAATTATTTTGGTAAAATGTTACTGTACGGTCCGCTCTAACTTCATCCAACTCTATCCACTCCACCTACTAGCTGTAAACGACAAGACACATGTTTTACCAGTGGTTCTAAAACGTACTGACCAGTCTTGGTATAACTAGGGAATAGACCTACGCTACTGTGGCATTGTTATGTTAGTGTGAGTTTGTTTTGTCATTAAACTAGAAGATGGGTAGCCCGCTTCGCTCGGCTTCTTCTAACCAAACCCTTACTAACCTAACCTAACCTAAGATAGTGTTTTGTCATTAAACTAGAAGATGGGTAGCTCGCTTCGCTCGGCTTCTTCTAACCAAACCCTTACTAACCTAACCTAACCTAAGAGTGTTTTGTCATTAAACTAGAAGATGGGTAACTCGCTCCGCTCGGTTTTAGACTTTTACTAACTAAAACTAACCTAATTATCTTGTTTTTAAGTGCATAGTACTTTATTTTCCCCCATATTAGCTCAATTAAAACTGTGTATCATTATATATGAATTTATAAACCAGAAACCATTGTTTTAGAACCACTGATAATCCTTGAATTATTTATGAGAGGATAAATCTGACGCTCGATTGACACATGTGCGCATGCTTCAAAATGACTGAGATTAAAATAATAATATTCTGATTTATTGCAAATATGTTTAAGATTATCATTAATACATCAATAATATAATAAGACAATAATAATCATCAATTTATTATTTATTTAATAGAACAGCACATAGCTAATGAACAATAATACAAAACAAGAAAAAAAAAAAACAAATATCACAGTGTTGTCGTTAATCATAAAATTATTCTTAAGCTACAAATAATTCATTCTTAAGTTATAATTTGCTTAAATAAAAACAAAGGAGATAAAATGAATGAAATTACACGTACATACGTGCGTGTAACTGCTCACACAGTTAAGACAAAAAAATGTTGCTTCTGTATTTTTTCAATAATATTTTCTTACTCTTGTGTTGTATTTTTTTTTTTTAAATATGCAACTTCTTTACTTTTTTCCTGGTACTAAATAGAGAAATTATTGTTTATTAATTTTTTTATTACTTGGTTCAAATTTTCTCGTATCTAGTTGGCGTTTCAGTTTTTTCTTTTCCTTATTAATTTTCATCAAGTTTCAATTTTTCTTTAAGTGGTCATTCACTTCTGTTAAAGTTTCCGTATCATTATTTTCCATCAATTTTAAATGATCATCTTGTATTTCTTTCAACATTGCATTTACTTTTATATATGTATCATTTGGTGTGTTGTTATTTTTCTTTAATGTTTGTAGATGTGTCCTATTTTCTTTATTGCATATGTCTTCAACTAGTTCATGAAACTTCAAAGAATCTCCGTATTTTAAATGAACAAAATAAATATGTTTACATATTGTATGTTTAATGTAATAATCAGGACATTCACAATTGTATGAGTGGACGCAGATGTTACAAAAATTACATATTAATTTACAGCATAAAGATTTACGTTTAGTGACTTCATAGTTCTTTTCCCCAATTACTAGAAATTTATTTGATGCTGTTATGCTTATATCATATTCCAAAGTTATTTTGATTATTCTGTAATTTTATCTCGAATTAAATTCACAATTGCAAAAATACCTTTATCTAAACGTTGCACTTTTCTTGCTTCTAAATAAAAATACTTTATAGTTTTGTGAAGTTTTATGCATGGATTCATGGTGAATATTAGTGTTAATTTTTAAACATTTTCTATAAGTATAAGCCCAAAGATTGGGTTTCTCATAATAATTTGTGAAAAAATATTCACCAAATTTTTTCATGTCATTGTCCGAAAGTAAAAAATCATTTCTATAAATTTTGATTCTTCAAGGGTTATTTGTAAAGTTTTTACAAATTCGTCGATTACCATTAAAGTTTATCTTATGAATACTTTGTAAATGATAAATATATTGTTTTGAAAATATTTTATTGCAAATTAAGCACATAACAGTCATTTTCAATGTATTTAAAAATACGTGCCCTGCATATAAGTACATGTAAACACAACAGTGGTAAACACAATCTTATTTTAAAATCCTTGTTTCCCGCTACACTGGAACGCATGCGTATACGTGTCAATCGAGCGTCAGATTTATCCTCTCATGAATTATTTAGTGTCTTGAGCATGCATGTCACTTACGATAGTAGTAGGAGAGGGGATAGAATTGAATGAAGTTCGAGCGGACCGTAGAGTAACATTCAACCATTATTTTAAAAATGTCGTTCATTTTGCCGTGATTACTACAAAGCAAGATTTGTCCTACACACTCAGCATGCCGCCTGCACTTATTATATACTTGTGAAACCCTGAAATGTGTGAAAATTCACAGTCGATAATTCGCCCTTTCCATTTACTAGGTATTCACAATGAGCGAAGTTCACGTTGTTTTACTAAACCTTGTATGGCTGCACATTCAATGTACATCCAATATTTTCTATGTCTATAAGATTTCACTACTTTTTCATTATTTCAACTTTTCAAGCACCTATTTCTCGTAAATTGATCTGGAAATAAATCCACTTATAGTTGTGTTTAATTTATTGCTTAAAAACTCTTTAAACCGTTTCAATTTATTTTCAAAGCATTGAATAAACTCTTGATCAATAGCAAATTAACAGTAACTTAACATTTTAAATGTTTAATTGTAAATCTATGTTAGCCAATATCACGGGAATTCAAAAAAATACTCAAATAAAAATAACGAATAGTAACATATTAAAAAGCATCAAATATTTAACATCCACGGAATTTAATTAATAATCTACAATTGTTAAACTAAAAAATGTTAATATGAATTGCATAATACGTTATTATATAAAAATTTAAAAGTTGGCTACCACAATATATTTTACCTTCAATTAGCAATATATTTAATAAATGTTTCAATGCTGGCTACTTTCCGTTAAAAGTTAAAAAATCTATAGTACACCCGATTCACAAAGGTAGTGATAAAGAGGATATAAAAAATTATCGACCTATTTCTCTAATTAGCAATTTTAGCAAAATATTTGAGAAACTAATATACAAACGTTTATATTCTTTTCTAACTATAAATAATGTGTTATCAGAAAATCAATTTGGGTTTCGCCCAAAAAAATCCACGAATGATGCAATTATTAGCCTGACAAACCATATCTACAATGCACTGGATAAAAATCGTCCATCTATGGCTATCTTCCTTGATTTGGCTAAAGCCTTTGACACAGTAGACCACAAAATCTTACTTGATAAAATGGAAATATATGGAATAAGGGGTATAGCACTAAAATTAATGGAAAGTTATTTAAGTAATAGAAAACAAACAACCAGTATAAATTGTGTCCAAAGCTCGGCAAAAACAATTTCGTCTGGGGTTCCTCAGGGCACTGTGCTAGGGCCCTTATTATTCATAATGTACGTTAATGACATGTTGACACTTAAACTAGGCTCTAAAATAATGTCCTACGCCGATGATACTGTCATGTATATAGAAGCCGAGTCTTGGAACCAAGTCAAGGAAATAGCTATGGAGGACTTAAAAAAAGTCAAACTTTGGCTGGATATAAATAAGCTATCATTAAATGCGGATAAATCGCATTTCCTAACATTCTCCTCTAGTATAAGTACTCAACCCCATATTGAATCTATCGTATTTCACGAATTTAACTGCACTAATCCAAGCAATTGTGACTGTACATCTATAATAACAGAACTAAACCACATAAAATATTTAGGTGTTATAATAGATAATCACCTCAGATGGAATTTCCACATTGAGAAAGTGTGTAATAAAATTCGCAAAAATATATATATTTTTAAAAAGGTACGTGATATTCTTCCTGTGGAAAAATTAAAAACAATTTATTATGGCTTAGTACAGTCAATTTTACAATATGCAATACTAGCTTGGGGTGGAACATCTAACGTTCATATCAATAGACTAAAAATATTGCAAAAAACTATCATTAAAATAATGACATTTAAACCAAAGAGATTTCCATCGGAGTTGGTTTTCACTGAAACTGGCATTTTCTCCATAAACCAATTATATGTGGAAGCAATTGCCAAGCAGATTACAAAAGAAAGCACTGTTATTGAAGTACACGACCACAGTTACTCTACTCGAGCTGTCACTAATAAATTAGCAGTACCTCTTAAACACCAAAAACAAAAGCTAACATGTGCATTTTTTTATCATATCTCCAAAATCTACAATCATTTAAGAAAATATTGTATTGTTAACAATATCAACATACATCCTAAAAATTGTAAAAAAATGATTAAGAAATGGATTATCTCACTTAGTAAGTCAGAAATTCTCAACATATTAAGTAAATCTTCATAACCTTTGCCTGTACTATTTTGTAAACTTTATATCTAAAATTATTATTGTTATTAATTTTATCTATTTATTTATATATTTATTTTATTTCTTTAAATTTATATACATGTACCTGTATTTACATCTGTGTGTTCATAGTATTACGTTCTAATATAAATGAGCACACCTTTAGACCGGCACAAGCGTACACAAGAACAAATTATGTATTAAGATACCGCCATGCACTGAGCTTTGCTCATAATGCTGTAACAATTTGTATGTTCTCATGTAAACTGTGTAATTTATTTTTATTTGAAAATACATTATTATTATTATTATTATTATTATTATTATTATTATCATATCAATCCGCACTTTGCTCGCTGGCATATTTCTAAGGATGTAACTTCATTTCTAAGGATTAACCTGTTAAAGAGATCCTTGTCTTTCGGGAACGGCATTTCTGCTCGTTCTTCATCACAAATCCAGGATATTCTAGCTACCTCTCCTTATAGATGGATAGATAGATATATAGATAGATAGATAGACAGATAGATCGACAGACCGTTTCTGTTTATATTACAAGGGCTATGAAGAAAAAAAGAGAAATGGAAGAGGCCGAAAAGGCCCAGAGGACGCAAACCAACACATAGGCGGAAGAAATAGTCCCTGAACCCCTAATCACACATTAGGTTGGGGGATGTAAGGTGGTAAACATTGAACGTGGGAGCCAGAACAGGGCGAAAACGGACACAACCCAAAGTAATGCGAAAGCGGTTCCAAGGTAGTCTTGCTGAAATCAGGAAGACCACCTGTGAGTCACCTACCAGAACCCCTCCACAAAAAAATAAATAAATAAAAATAAAATAAAAAAGACAGATATATAGATAGATAGATTGATAGATAGGTAGAAGGATAAACAGATAGATAGATAGTTTATTAACCCCTAATCTCACATTAGGATGGGGGATGTAAGGTGGTAAACATTGAACGTGGGAGCCAGAACAGGGCGAAAACGGACACCAACCCAAAGTAATGCGAAAGCGGTTCCAAGGTAGTCATGCTGAAATCAGGAAGACCACCTGTGAGTCACCTACCAGAACCCCTCCACAAAAAAATAAATAAATAAAAATAAAATAAAAAAGACAGATATATAGATAGATAGGTAGAAGGATAAACAGATAGATAGATAGTTTATTAACCCCTAATCTCACATTAGGTTGGGGAATGTAAGGTGGTAAACATTGAACGTGAGAGCCAGAAGAGGGCGAAAACGGACACCAACCCAAAGTAATGCGAAAGCGGTTCCAAGGTAGTCGTGCTGAAGTCAGTAAGACCACCTGTGAGTCACCTACCAGAACCCCTCCACAAAAAAATAAATAAATAAATAAAATAAAAAAGACAGATATATAGATAGATAGATTGATAGATAGGTAGAGAGATAAACAGATATGATAAACAAGCCATTTCTGGATTAGAATCTACAAAAATCTTTACATTTGTACTGTTAATTGACCATTTCGTAATTCTTCAATATAAAGTAAAAAAAATGTCCATTTTAAACCAAATAAAACAAATTAATTAAACTAAACATGGTTTATATCATATCTGCCCCCTTTTATAATTATCTATGTTTTCATCCACGATATTCCTGTTCCAGAACCACATAACACTTTTCTTTAACTCCGCACAACCCTCTATTAAATGCTTTAACGTTTCTCTTTCCCTGCCGCATCTTTGGCACATCTGTTCTTCTTTTTAACCAAAACTTATTTGCTGGCCCTTCATTTAGAAATTTAGGTTTGGACACGTAAAGCTCGCAATAATTTTCATATTTTATTTCTTCCTCCATCTCTTCTTGGGACCCACGCTGTATTTATTATTCCAAATTTGGAATTATATCTTGATTCCTTTATTTTGTTTTACTGCTCTCGTTTTACTGCTCCTCTAACACTTCTCTAGTTTTTTCATTTATTTTATTCTCCATCACCTATCTTTCTCTTCTCATTGTTTGTACTTCCATGGTCGAGTACCCAACTCTTTGGTAAAATACTTTTCTTTTTCCATCCTACTGCTTTCTTTTCCTGTTTGCTATCTTTCTGAACAACATTCATGCAATATTATTTCATTACCACTATTCCTACATTTTTTCAAAACTATAATGTGCTGTGACTAAGAAGCTTATTGTTTTTAGATGTTTTGCACACGTCCATATATATATATGTAGTTTTCGACTGGTTTGCCACCAGCCATCTTTACTTCTTTTTCTTATGCTTCGAGTTCTATTTCTGCCAATGTTATCATGTTATCTGCATAGGATAGTAATTGATATTGTTGGTCATATATTGTACTATAATGGTCTAATTTTAAGTTTGCATTAACCTTTCTGACGACATGTTTCAATGCAATATAAATTATGTTATCAGATAATGTTAATCCAGGAATTTATCTGGCTTTGTTTTTCCTGAGCATACACATTACTCCGGAATTAGGAAGTAAATTACAACAATGTATTTCTCATATAATGGTGTGATACTTAAAATTGTGTATAATTGCTGTTTGCAATTAGCGGGATGAAAGTGTTTCATAATTATACAACTAGATGGTGCACGACACCAAACTTGACACATTATAACGTGTGAATAATATTTTGTACCAGAGTTTTTAGACATTTCCAACATTAGAAACTTTTTCAAAGATCTGCATCTTTGGTTCATATACAATATTTGATAAAAATACGCAGACTGTGCGAGTTGCGCAATACTTAATAAGTAGAGAAGATAGTGAGTTGATATTATGCAACTGGTATTTGTAGGGTGACTGTTGTTAAGTTTGCTTAACTAAGTTATTTCATTCGAATAATATAGCGGTTTATTTAATTCGACTTTCCTTATTCCGAAGATTTTACGACTATTTTATTTTGAACTTTAGCACCTATTTGTGAACCGCGGCAGATTCAAAATGGCGAAAAAAGTAATCTGCCAATTATGATAAGGATAAATAATTTCCACGATAGAGCAAAGTAGCAAAATACATAATGTAGAATAGACAGAATTTTTCGCGTCATATGCGAATATCCGTGGCTTGGATTACAAAATATAATAAGATATCATAGATATCAAGAAATCATCATCATCATCAAGCCTTGTCCATCATCGGGTGATTTTGGACTGCCTCTAAAAAGAGCATAGGCTGTCAATAAAATTTCTCCATCTGACTCGTCTATCTGCTATAGGCTTCAAGTAGGTGATGTTATTTTACAGTCTTTTGTCTTGGTTTTGAGAGCTCCATGCATTTATTTCTAGCAGGGTTGAGCGACGCCAGGTGTTCTTGGATCGCCCTCTACGCCTACTGCCCTGAGGGTTGTATACTAGTGCATAGCGACACACTTCGTTAGGAGCCCTTCGAAGAGTGTGCCCTTACCAACCATACTTTCGTCTTTTTCTTCAGTTCTTTCCCCCAATTCTACGTTTGATATTCTACGTGGCCAATAAATGCAAAGGATTCTTCGAAGACATTTACAAATACTCGCACTCTTCTCTTGATAGCATCTGCAACGAACCAAGTCTCGCAGCCGTACAGAAGAACTGACATCACGCATGCCCTGAATATGGTAGTTTTCGTGGAAATACTGTAGATCGCAGAATTCCATACACGGCTAAGTTGGATAAGATATCAAGAAATACAAGTTAATAAAACCTGACACCAGAGATGATAAAAGGGCTCTTCGATTATGTATTTCTAAAGTAGTTACTTAGCATCATCTATATGGAGAAAAAACTGGAAAACTGGAAATAGAATTATTTATTTGTTGTGCATTGTTATGTATTTATGTTATATGTTAGAATTAATGATTTTTTGTTTTGTTTGTAAAAGGTTATAAGTAGTACATGAAATGTGAAATAGTTTATGTAGATTTTAATCCAAAAGGAAAAAAATAAAAACTTTACTACTAAGTAGTTACTCATTTTGCTTTGTTTTATTTGACAGTATCTTGTAAGGCAACTGGTATTTATATAGGTAACTGTGATATACTTAATCTATGAACTTTTATTTTATAAATATTTCTACTTTTTTTTTAACCCTGGAAATAATTTCCAGGGTTAAATAAACAGAAAATTCTTTAACAACTCGCGAATAGTTGTTTTATATTCCTCTAAATGTTATCATTAAAATGTTATAACCCTAAATGCATTAAATACTTTTATAACATAAGACAAAACATAAACTTTATGCATTATATGGGTCAGAAGTTACAGTAAACATTTTATAGACAACTGAAAATATGCTTTTATATATGAGCTTAAAATGAATGATTACGAAATATTTTTCTTCTTCTACTTTTTGAGCACTGTTATTAATTGCGGTTTTAGTTAAAATTCGAATCGAAGGGCATAAAATAGAAGGAGCCCACTGAAATATAAAAAACGTAATTGCTCGTCGATTACTTTCTTATTTTGGAACTACTTACTGCTGGGAATCAACGTTGTTATCGCAGAAATAAAGATATTTATGGACCCAAATAACGTGTTCGTTCGGAAAAACAAATCAAGTTACAAATTACTGCATTATCTGGATCTCTCAATTGGTCTTATAATTTGACAAAATTCTCGTCGTCTTTTTTTGTATTTTTTATTTATAGAGGAGAAGGTCCCAATATGGGCCCTGCATTTATTATGGGCCCCCAAAGAAAATCTACTAATATAGCTAACACCATCTTTCGACAATATCTTAACTCACCTGCCTTTCGTTTTTACAAAACGAAACAATTTTACAAAATTAGTGCAGTTAAGTTCTTGTTCCGTTAGAAACGAATTACAGTAAATGTGTTATTAAGGTAAGTTGTTATAAGAATGGGCAAGATTTTTATTCGATCCGCTTGTGATTTATACTTGAATCTGTTGTATTGTGATCGAGGTATATTGTGTTCCTAGGAGCTACTGCCTCATTTAATATCAAAAAAGTCAAACATTAATTTAGATTGCCATGTGCAATGTTGGAAATATGGGCTCCCCGCGAGGTCTAAATATGAGCTAGGGTCATATTCTACAATTTTTTCCATATGACGATGACATGGACGTTGATGAAGTAAGCCAACAAAGTCCGGATGATGAAGATGCTCCTTGCATGTTTTGTGACGGTTGTTTTTTACAGGATCAAAGAGGCGAGCTTTGGATTCGGTACCTTATGTGCAATATGTGGGCACATGAACACTGCTCCGGGACAGAAAAAGATTTATATGTTTGTGATTTTTGTCAGTAATTAATTGTTAAACTGTTACTTTGAGTTTGTATCTTAAACAAACAAAAACATTATTTTGAACTACCCAATTTTTAATGGGGGCCTATATTTCATACACTTTCATATCCTGATTCGAAAATTTTACAAATTTTCATAGTTGGCTTTGAATTACATTATTTTTATATTTTTCGAAACAATGCAATTTTGATTATTGTATATATGTTAGTCTTTGGGCTAGAAGTATGCCAATTCAAAGATCATTGCTTCAAAAACTTTAAAAATTATCGAAAGGGGGGGGGCATATTAGGGCTTTCTCTACGTATATTATATAGACTTCTAAGCCTTGTTGCCTGCTTTCATCTTTCACAATTGGTATGCAGTTCTGGACTCAGACGGCCCTGAGAATCAAAATAGGTCCTTAAATGGCCCTTTCTTGGTTCACCCCCTCTGCTCCGAAGTAAGAAGTAGCTTTTCATGATAAAAAGGTTCCCCACTTCTGATAAAAATATAGACTATTCCAAACTTTTAAGCGGAACTGAATGTAATTTAAATTTTCTTGTCACTAGTTAAATTTTTATATATTTAAGTGGGCATTTGCTGAACAAAATGATCAAAAGATTCAATCAATCGGTAAAACTTACTAGATTTAAAAATCTAGTTTCACTTAAAATTCCATTTAGTCCGCAGCTTTGCGCTATGTACAAATACAAAACACTGTAAAATAATTTCTGCGATTATCTTTACGATGTTTTCATCTTAAGAAAGCCAATTACAGTATGCTGTATTTGTAAATAATGACATTATCTGGTAATAACATCAATTTCCATAAATTAATGGCAGTAAAGAGAAATCAAATAAACGACCCATCTTTGACTTACAACTTATATCCTTTATGGTCATACAATCATTCCGCAAAATTTTAGTTTTCATTTAGTTTCACCAACTACATGTTTGAAAATAACTAAATGGATATTTGCATAAAATATAACTTAAAAAACACCACATCAACAGTTTTGAAATTGATGAATATTTTATTCTAGATTTTAGGGTGTTTTGTTTTACATTTTTTGTTCTTTAGCAGAGATTTATAACCGTTTTATACAAGAAACAAAATGTATATTCTTCCAAACAAACCCTTGTTTGAATATGTTTGAATTGTAAAAAATGAGACTTCGATTTATCTACATTTCTCCAATGGATCAGCTGTATGCTCTTATACATCCTTTTACTTTCTTATGAAACATAGAATATTAATGTGTATGCATTAATCATTAATGTATAGAATCTTTCATATAAATGTAATGTACTTCAAGTATCTATGTAGTATAATATATTGCCTAGCAAATATTTGTTTGATGAAGTGACACAAAGATTATCTGTTGCATATGATGCATTCAGTGCACTAAGATCATTTGTATGGGACTGCCGAGACTTTAACTAAAGAACGACAAAATATGCACTAAAAAATCTTGATTATATGCACATAGAATGCACTGAAAAACATAAAAAATATGCACTTTAGTGAAGGGTTGACATCAAAAGGCATTGCACTTGATGATAATGGAATACCACGTAGTATACGTGTTCCTTATGTAAAATCATTTTGACCCGCGGCAGATTCAAGTTGGCAGAAAAAATTGCCCGTCATAATATGAATTTATGACTTCACATTTTGACCGCCATTTTAAATTCGGCTCCCTCTAGAGCAGCGTTTCCCAAAGTGTGTTCCGCGGAACGCCAGGGTTCCGCGATAAAAATCAGGGGTTCGCGAGACATGGTGCTCTTTATATCACTCTTGTTTCATAAAATAGATATTTAAAAAATAAAATAAAAAGGATTTAAGTTATAGTTAAAAATTTATTCAAGAAAAATACAAAAATAAATGTAATACACAGAAAAAACAACTTTCTGATATGTATGACCAATATCATTTTTTATCAAAAAGGGCTATTTGGTTTTTGTTACCGTTTGCAACTACGTACATGTATGAATCTCGATTTTCAAAATACGCTGATACAAAATCGAAATATCGCAGTAAACTAAATGCTGCACCAGACATGCGAATTTGATTATCCAATACCAGGGGCGGATCGAACTATCGGGCGATCGGGCATGGCCCGATGGGCCGATAGACTTTTGGGCCGATACGACTGCCGCTATCCACTCAAATCCCTATGATCAATTCTATGATATTATTTTAGATATCCCTCACATTTTTTGTTTTTTTTTTTCAACATTTTTTCATTAATTTAGAGACTGCATTTTTATTTTCGATATTAATATTAAAAATATAAATTAAATAAGTTTATTTAAATATACTTCGGTCGTTATTTATTCTCGGGAACTCGAGCCTCTTAAAACATTCCCTATAAATGGTCAAAAAGTACCGTAAGCCCGGGCCGAATCATTCAAATCGCCCGGTCCGATTCAATCCCTCGATCCGCCCCTGTCCAATACTATACCAAATTTTGAAAGGATATTAGAATTCAAAAAGCAAAAGCATGCTTCTCATTAAACTTAGCTGTATTAGCAAAAAGTCTCACATTTTATATGAAAAATATGAATTCATATATATATTTAAATTTTAATGTTCTAGTTTTTAGGAAGACAATAAAAATGACTACTAATTTAAAAACGGCTTGAATTTTTAAAATTCTACTAGATTGATTAGTCTAAAAAAAAAAAAAAAAAATGGGCTTGATAAACCGATTATTAAGTTTTGTATGGGTAGTAATCCAAAACCCTTGAAGATCGCTAAAAATCGAAAAAATCGTAAGAGGTAGGCCTTAAAAAATCTTGAATTTTAATCAAAACATTTTTGCCTTCGATTTTATTGAAAATTGGTATAAATATGAAATTTTAGTCATAGATCAAAATTTGGTCCATTTTGAAGAATGGGCAATTTTTTTTGAATTATTGTTGAAAAACTGACCCAAATCGGCTCTAACTCAAAAGCTAAAAAAACATGAATTTTTTAATATATTTTTCATAATCCTTAAAACCTCAAAATTAATTAAAACAATATTTTGGCTAATTGGAATCAATAAAATTTTGAACAAATTTCAAAATTTTAGTAGAAAAAAAAATTGAATTTTGTTGGTAATTTGGTATACTTTTAGTCTTATTTCACAAATATATGGTATTTGAGTTAACGTTAAATTTTGATATTTGCAGCAAAAAAATTTAAAAAAAAGTCCACAATAAGGCTTACTGTCGATGAAATGTTAGCCTGTCTCTTTTTTTTCACTATCTTTATAAACTAATACTTACTTCTTATCTATATCAGCAATTCCCAAACTGTGCGCCGTGGAAATATTCCAATATTCCTCCAATTGCGTTAGTTAGACCAATGTTTTGATTTGGGGCGCCGCAGAAAAAATTTGGTACATTAAGGGCGCCGAGAACCGATAAGTTTGGGAACCACTGACCTAGAGGAAAGATCCGGCCATATTATTGTAGCCAAGGATATGCCCTACAAACTTAAGGAGACGCGAATCAAAATGTTAATATACACAGGTTTGCAGGTACAGATTATGTCACAATGTCCCGACAAAAAACGGTACAGTGGTATGTCGGCATTTTGATAAAATGTTCATATTTACGACCTCAGTTTAATAAATACCGACTTATTTCATACAAAATTCATGCGTCATTTCGAAAATCACTTTTTTGTATAATAAATAATAATTTCTTAGATAGAAAATAATCAATTTTCATACCAAACAAATTTTCTTATACATTTGGACTGTTAAGTAAATAATTATTGAGATATTTCAAGATTTTAGTTGGTGTACCCTTATAACTACCCAAATATTCATTCTACTGCAAAAATTATAGAACCCAAATGATTTCTTTGCTTATTTTTGTCCACCACGTTTTTGATATTAAATCAATAATAAGTAATGAAATGAATTTAATTAGCGTAAAAATTATCTTTATGTTCAAAAACGGGTTTCCTTCTGTCATCATACCAAATTTCGTGAAAATATGACCAGCTGGTTTTAGCGTAAATCTCGGACAGATAGCAATTTATTTTTTCGTGAATATGTTTTAAACATACAATTTGTAAAAACGAACAATAGAGAAGAAAAAATAATAAAATATAACCTCCAATTTTATTTATATAGATTCATTTTTATTATTAAATCATTCCATATAAAATATGTAAATTTTAATGTACCTGAGTACCTACAAATGACTGTTATTATTGATGTATCTGTAAAATTAATTAATAACAAAAGAGTTCATTGTTTTGTTACTTTTTGTTTTACTATTCACTAACCGAAAATATAAAATTTGAAATAGGTAAATATGGTTTCAGTTGACGATTAATTAAACTATTTAATGAGGCATTATTAAATGCTTCCTATTAATGGTTTAGTTCCCAACGCCTACCAATACATGATTTGTTGTTTAGATTAGTTGCGGGTTCTGAACTAAACCCCCATATTTTAAATCCTAAAAGTTGGTACACTGATTTATTATTTGGTTTCCTGTCGTGTTCAATATAGATTTAAGGATTTTGCAATAAAATTAACCAACAAAAACAATGAACTTTAATGAAAACAAAGGCGATTTACGTCGCACGATTAGGTTAAAGATGTGGTGTATCACTAGCTTTGTGCGCAAAAAAAATGTAACAAATAAAAAATGCTGGTAGATGTTCCCAACTTTTTTATCCCAACGCCTCTCAATATAATATTTGATACCGCGAACTACGTTTGCTCTCTGTTCTTTTAACTATCGAGCGGAGCATAGGGTCCGTATCTACGCGTTTCTATAGCCAGAGGAAAGTGCATATCGTCTTTTTCCTTTTATTTTAGCTGGTGTTTCTATTATTTTCACATATTTTTTCCACGGTCCTTCTCCACTTGTCTATCCTTGGCTTCTATTTTAATTTCTTCCCAGGTCTTTCCAATTTCAGCATGACCTTTTAACCCTTCTTTTCCATGACTCTGTCGGTTTTACAATTTTCTGTTTCCCCTTTGGGTTGTATTCTATTGATTGTCTTGCTATGTTTTCCGTGTTTTTCTTAGAGTGTGACATCCATTTCCATTTCTTATTGAACTAAGATTGCACAGATAATCAAATTGGCCGATTACCGACTAATCGGCCGCCGATTATTTAAGATGTATTTAGGATCTGCGTCTAAAGATATACGTATAGTACTTTTGGTCGTACGGTTTGTATGACATTTTTACTGCTTGATGTACATTTCGTTGAACTCTCGGTTCCACGACATTTGACCACACGACAGATTAACATGGACAGATTAACATGCGACAGATGAACATAGACACATTTTAACACACGACAAATGAACACTGTGACATATTATCCTAGTCACAGATGAACATAAGTCAACTGAACACACGACATTTGATCGCACATTTCATTTTTATTTTTATTTTTTATTTATCCTAGCATATAAGTTCAGCGGTGGGTCAATGGTTGGTCATCGGTTGGTCATCGTTTGGTCAGCGGTGGTCAGCGGTTGGTCAGCGGTGGTCAGCGGTTGGTTAGCGACAGAATACACATTTTCAGATTTATTAATATAGATTTTCAAAATCAAATAATTATGAGAAACATTATGTTTGGTAATTTTTGAGATTTTTATTTATATTTTTGTTTTGATCTATGATATAACTTGGTATATCTTTTTGGTTATTTTAAACAATCTTATACTTCGGTATATCTCGATGTCGGTAGGTAAAAAGAATGATTTCGTTCTAATAAATTTGTTTATTAGTGAAGCGATTATAGGTAAATTGGAACAAAAACATCAATAAAATAATGAAAAGCGTTTACTTTTACACCACATAAAATAATTACAAACATTTTTAATAAAAATAAATAAAAATAAAAATGAAATGTGAGCTCAAATGTCTTTTGTTCAATTGACTTATGTTCATCTGTCGCTATGATAATATGTCACAGTGTTCATTTGTCGTGTGTTAAAATGTGTCTAAGTTCATCTGTCGCATGTTAATCTGTCCATGTTAAAGTGTCGCATGTTAATCTGTCCATGTTAAAGTGTCGCATGTTAATCTGTCCATGTTAAAGTGTTGCATGTTACTCTGTATGTTCACATGTCAGGACACCGAACTCTCGGCGTTGTTGTTAACTTCATGCAACAGCCAGTAGAGTAGCGACTTCTATCCTTCACGTGCTTTTATTACTATTTCTGCATTTCACACAGGATATATATATATATATTATCGCATAATATGCAAATGCCTATTTACATAACTTATTATTAAAATAAAATTGTTGGCATTAGTTAGCCATCCTAGGGATTTTTAAACTCTTGCAAATGTTATTGCAATAAAATTAAAATGTGACCCGCAAATACGATCCTGTAAAACTAGAGTAATTCTTAAATCATGTTGATTCGTCAGGTGTGCAAGCGAATTAAATTTTTCGAATGACTTTCAAACAAAAACATTTTTAATGGAACACTGTGGTGTCGCGTCACTCCTATTGAGTACCACTGTGCTAAAATATAATAAATATTCTGTTATAAATTTTGTGTAATTTAGCACGGCAGTAAATTAATAATGAAATACTATTAAATTCTTGCGGAACGTTCTTTTGTGTCGAAAACTTGTGTAGTTTTTGTCCATTACAAGATAATAAATATAAAAGCGCTGAGTTAATATGTGGGGTAAATTTAGAGGGAAGTTTTTCGCAGCATTTGTCATTACGAACAAAGTCACGAGATCATTATGAGAGAAAATACTTGAAGTTAAGTTACAGCATTGTGAAAATGTAATTCATTTATCCCAGGATATGTTCTGGAGTATGTCCGTGAATGTAGGTTTGTGTGTGTGTGTGTGTGTGTGTGTATATATAGATGTGTATACACAGTGCGGTCCGTACAGGGCTGCCACCTGTGTGTGTGTACAGGATGCGCACACGGGCGGCTCATTAAGGGGGCGACATTTCGGTCCTACTGCTCATCACTTGGCTTTTCAATTATGTTTCCTTTTCCTGATTTTGGAAAGAAATTTTTGTTTGGGGAGGGGGCTTCTTACAAATGATTACACATGGACGGCTGACCCTGGGTCCATAAGTGTTAAGTGTAAGCATGATAATAATGAAAATAGGGTTAATTCCTTTTGACATCCCTGTAATGCGATCGAATGTGGATGCGAAGATTACGGTGGTTAGGAGGACTACATTATACAAAGGGTAAGTGTATATTTTGTGGTGGGAGTTCTGTGTTCTGTCTTTTATTTTTTGATACCTTAATACTTAAAAAGGTTGTCTCATAGTAATCTTTTAGGATGTCTTGAAGTTTCGATAGACAAAAAAAAAAAAAAAACACTAGCAATGCACCGCTGTTTCCAATTCGAAAAAAACAGTCGTAGCCGGATTAGACCAGGCCCATGTCGGAATAGGTTCAAGTCTGGCTTGGTAAAGGTAAGGTCATAGTAATCCTTTAGGATGTTTTTAGGTTATGTTTTCCGAATGACAAATAAATTGATGGTGATTTTTAATCACTGTCATATATAATACCACTAGTAATTCACCCGCTATTTATCTACCGGAAAAAAACAGTCGTAGCCGGATTAGACCGGGGCATGTCAGAATGGCTTTAAAGCTGGATTGGTGAAAATCGCTTTAGAAAGATCCAAGTATAAAATAAAAATTTGTTTTAAGGGGCAGGGATAGAACAGAATCTACATTTTTATCGGAAAATTACTGACTTAACCGTCTCATTTTAACACGGCTCGCGCATCTATTTAAACACAACAAGTGCTGACCAAAAACCAAAAATGCAAGTGATGACAAAAAAATCAGCTGTGGCCACCATAGGACCGACCGCTATCACAAAGTACTTGTTTAATTTATGCTGCTTTATCAAAAAATG
This sequence comes from Liopterus haemorrhoidalis, assembly GCA_963971575.1. Classification (NCBI taxonomy): domain Eukaryota; kingdom Metazoa; phylum Arthropoda; class Insecta; order Coleoptera; family Dytiscidae; genus Liopterus; species Liopterus haemorrhoidalis. Next base: position 50,673,866 of record OZ020615.1, read on the forward strand.
TCTCAAATAAAAGTTGTTAGTTATTGCTTTTATAGCAACTTTTGTTAAATAATTTTTTTCGAAATATTTCTCTGATGTGAAATATTGCAAAAAATCTTACACGAGTAAACTCCCATTTCTAGTTAACCGATTTTTACCAAAAGTTGATCAACTCGTGCCATTGATGTCAAAAGCTTAAATATGAAGTTTCATAAAAATCCTTTTAGCCGAATTTGCTCTGCGCGTGTACACAGACAGACAGACGGACGGACGGACGGACACACAGACAGACAGACCGACAGACATATGTTGGCGGTCGGTAAAAAGGTTGTCTCATAGGAAAACTTTAGGATGTTTTTATGTTTTCCGAATGACAAAAACAAAAAAACACTAGCAAGGCACTGGCTGTTATCCTCCGGAAAAAACAGCCGTAGCTGGATTAAACCTAGCCCATGTCGGAATGGGTTCAAGTCTGGCTTGGTAAATAATAACTCCATAACGTAACGCATAAGAATTGAACAATGGGTTTGACCCTTCAAAACATCTGTTTGTAATAAACAGAACAAAGAGAGTAGTGTAATTTTTATGCTTATGTATCCATAGCATATCTATTATAAACCAGGCTTTAGGATGTTTTTAGGTTATGTTTTCCGTATGACAAAAAAAAAAAACAAAAAAATGATGGTGATGTTGGATAACTGTCATATGCACTACCAATGCACTCGCTGTTTATCTTCCGGAAAAAACAGCCGTAGCCGGATTAGACCGGGCCCATGCCGATTGATTCAAGTTTGGCTTGGTGAGAAATGCTAGGAAGATCCAAGTGATGACAAACAAAAGGTCCTCGTTTCCAAAATACAAATAATGACAAAACAAAAGTTCCTTCTTCTGATTTGTTGGCTTTGGAAATGTCACTATGCCGCCAGTGTATAGTTTTGTATTTACTCATAAAGTTAAATTGGTATCCTTGAGGAAACCAATAATTTTTTAACAAACTGCTGGGGAGGGGTTGGTCAGGATAGATTTAATAGAAATAGGAGTGGGGAGAATTTGTGATAAATGCAGGTAAAGTAAAGAAGACTTGTAAAAACAAAAGCTCCTGAGCTCTAAAACTCAAGTGAAGGAGTAAAAGCTCAACTGTGTTCCTTAAAAAAACACTAAAAACACATTTTTTAATGCTGAACGGGGGGGGGGCCCTTGAACCCCCCTGGGTCCTCGCCTGGACTGCACTGTGTATGTGTGTCTCCATGGGTGTATGTGAGTGTGCAGTGTCTTTGTAATTCTATACGTTTTTATGTCTGTATGCGTGGGTGTATGTGTGTGATTACTATACAGCATTTCCTCTATGATAAGATTAAATAGAATTCAAGTTTAAGAGCGTAACATTCATTTCAGACTGATCTCTTTTAACTCAATATATTGGTTTAAATACATGCTATCAGACAAGCGGACATCCTGCTGAACATTTTCTTTGATCCAGACCCAACTCCATGTATTGTAAACTAAACTCCTACATGGGTCAACAGGCGCAAAGAAGTTGCTAAAACTATGTATATAAATGACAGAGGAGTTCGTGTATTCTCTGTGGAATATTGTTAGTATTAAATTAACTAGCAAACCCATAGCAGAATAGAGTTTTTGCAAACGGTATAAATAACTAACGTACAGCGACAAACATTACGTAAAACTAAAGTCATAGTATATTTATCGTTGAATGGAAAAACAGTTTATACATAACGTCATTTAGTTTCCACGTTCCATTAATACAGTAGTCTCGAAACTTTTTTGGAAGCGGACACATTAAATAAATGGTGGGCCGGACAACTTGAATTCATTACCACGGGCCGGATGATATCTTCTTGTGGGCCGGATTTTCCTCGCGGGCCGTAGTTTAATCAAACCAACAGTTTAATATAATTATACTTTAAAAAAATTCATTGTTATGTTACAGACCATACTTTCTCCACGACCACCAGAAAAATTTTAACAAACTTTTTATTTAAACAAATAATTTACATTACATAACGAATTAAGTAATTATTAAAACTTATTTTTTAACTTATTTTTTGTTTAATTTGACTTTAATTTGCCGCACATCGGCCACTATTTTATTTCTTTTCTAATAAGATAATTCTAAATAAAAACCTTGCATTTGTTTAACTCTTTGCAGTACGGGAATTTCAATATAGAAAAGAGGTACAAGAAAAAAAAAAAATTATGAAAACATATTATTTTCTAATTATTATTTTATTAGTTATATGTAAACATAATAATTATTATAAAAATTAAAAAATATAATATATGCCATTGTCATAAAATTGGTGGGTTACTTATCATCCCACTGTACCTTAAATTTATTTTTTATTTTTCCTATGATAAGATTGAAAACATGTTTGTAAACTAAATGCGCATGTTTTATAAGCCCAGCGATCGGTGGGACTTAATTTAAACCGATATACCTTAGAACTATACAATCATATCTGAGTGGTGTAAATTTTGTCCCAACGTACCACAAAGGTCTATTTTTTAGTGGTTCAAATTTTGTCCCAGTGCACTTCAAAGAGTTAAAGTATTCATACGCCATAGATACCGTCCGCACTACTTTTCAGGACGGAGGAATGCATACCTTATACTGAACAATAACATCTGACAACGAGAATGGAATAATTATTCCTTCACTACTGAAGGAATGAAATACACGCAAAATGCATAAGAAGATAAGTGCTTTAAAATAACATTCCAACTCTTGTGTTAAAATAATAACTTTCTGTAGTCAACTGCTTTTAGAATTGGTAAATTCTATAGCGGTCGTGGAAAAAGTAATGTATTAATTTTATTGATCAATTAAATTAGCACAGCTCTTATCTAGCACCATATATACCTACCAGTCAATCTCAAGCATTTTTATATCTAAACTTAAGACTGTCCCTGTGCCTTTTTGATCAAAACTGCAAATGCTGGTATAATAGTCTTTTTGGCTACCGGATCTTTCATTTTTAGGGTTTTGTAGGTAAGACCACCAAAAAACCCTTATAACGTCATTCCTGAGTCTGTCTGTACGGTATAAATTTTAGCCAAACGGCTTAACATAGAAAGCTGAAATTTGGCATGCTTATTCAACTCTTTGGCCCATATATAGGAAAAATACTGGAAGTTCAAAAAACACATCCCGAGATAAATATAATCAATTATGTATTTAATATAAAATTTAATATTTTTTTATAATTTTGAGTGGCATACCAAACGAAATCTCTTAATGCGTGGATCAACAAGCAAATTTTTGTTTTTGAATTTTTTTTTATGGTATTTTGCCAAAAATATATCAAAATCTTTTGTTCCTCACCCCATCTCTCAGAGGGGTGGATCTTAAAATCTGAAAAAAATCTCCATATTGAACATTTATTGGAACCGGAATATTTAACAGGAATTTTTAAACAGATTAGTTTTTCGAAATATGTCGATTTTTGTGTCGTCGATAAAAAAAGATATTTTTTAAAAATTTATTGTGTGGCATCAAAAGAAAGCTTTTAGCACGAAAATTAAAAACGAAAATTAAAACGAAAATTAATGAACGAAAAGTAGTTTTTAAAAATTCGTTATTTTTTAACACGATTTTAGTCAAAAATGTGCTAAAAAGTTCTTGTCCCGCCCCCTTTTACTCACATGAGTTAAAACTAAAAATCTGAAAAAACTATAGTTAATATACATTGGTCAAAGCCGGAAACGTACAAGAGGAACTTTTGATCCAATTGCGTTTTCAAAAATATTGCAGTTTTTGTGTTTTTGACAAAATTAATAATTTTTTTACTTCATGTCTAAATTATGGTTAATAATGTTATGGATTTTTTGTATTTATGGCTAAGATAGTGTGTGTCTTTTTAAGAAATTAAAAGTATAATAAAAAAAAATTTAACAGCTGAGGACCAACTTTTGAACACCACACCAACACATTGTTAATAGAACAAATATTTGTAGACCAGTATTGCGTTGGCTTCTTACGCTTATTAAATACCTAAAAAACCCTGAAATGTGTGAAAATTCACACTTCACATCAATTTTTCTCAATTGATGCTTATCAAACATTTTTACTAAAAGCAAAAAAAAAAAAAAATAACAGTACGTTAATTACTGCTATCAAACTTTAAAACTGTAATTTCAACAGCTCACTTTTCAGCAGCTATAATTATTATGTGCATTTCCAACACGTTAAATTAAATTAATAGAAAATTACTGGCGGTTTAAGGAAACTCTTTGACCTCGTTAAGTACATCAGTTTTGGTACCGCTGTTAAATACATATGGCACTCAGATGCACTTCCTAGTTGTTCTAAAAACATTAAAAAAACTATGATTATTTTAAATATCTGTAGTTCATAGTTCAAGATTAAAAATTTTTATCAAAAAGCTTTTATAACAAAATTTTAAATAAATTCCATAACATATTCAATTCCTGTTTCATGAATAATTTGTGATAAATTCTTTATTTTATAACTGAAAAATCGTGGTTGTGCATCAAAGTAATAAATTTTAATTACAAAAGTACAGTCTGAATTTCATTTTGTTTTAAATTTATAGTACAATAAAAAATAAAGCAATTAAATTGGTACTCTGTTCATTACAATTGTGGAGATATTTTATAAATTTAAAAATTTTATTTGCATGAATCTTAACCCTAGAATTTCGCATTTCATTACACCTGTCTGGGACGACACACTGCGGCCTGGAGGATTCAGGAGCGGACTGGGACTTGAATTTTTACCGAGAGAACTGACTCGACCGACCCATTTGTAGTAAAGTCTACACGAAGGCACCCCAAAACCATCCAAAACTCTTCCGAATGATCGTAAATTTTCCCACACTCCTGATGGCTGGACTGGCGGAGGATCCCAGAATGTTTTATCCCATATCGAATCCTAAATTATATAGGGTAACATACATCCCAGTTTGACTGAGACAATCCCGGTTTTGAGTCCTTTCCCCGGTGTTTTTGTTGATTCATTCATCAAAACATAAAATGACTTGCTCGGTTGTTGATAATGGTAACCAACAAAAACATAATTTTGAGATTCTGTTAATTAATGTTTTAAACATAAAGAACCACTTCAATAGTCGAGAAATACTCACCTTACCATGCAGTATATTCTGACAGTGCAAAAGTAAAAAATAAGACAGGACTTTTGTTCGACGATCAAAAATCAAAATTCAACCTACTAAATCATGAGCATTTTCTCTTCTGAAGTTTTTTGTCTTCTAAAGGCAGCAAAAGAAATAAAAAACAGCACTGAAACCAGAGGCACATATATCATACACTGTGACTCGCTCAGTGTAATCCAGTCCGGCCAACAAGAACGTACCACTAATCCTGTTGCTGAGAACATTATTGTATTATGGCTAATTCAGCCATATGACCAAAGTCAGACATCATATTTCATATTCATGGTAACAGAAAAATAAAAAAAGAAACATATATGTCATGTAAAATATATGTCAAGATATACAGGGGGTGGCCAAATTATTAGGGACAGTACACCTCCCTTGCAATTTTCAAGTTTAAATGCATTTTGTGAGAAAATAAATTGTTTTTAAATCATTTTTCTTCTATATTCTTGTTGTTGGTATCATTATTATTTTAAAAAGCGGGAGATCGCCAAAGAAATCATCACCACCAAGTGGCTATTTATAGAAACCCTTATCAGAGAGTGGCATCACAACCCCAATCTCCAACACAACGCAAAAGTCTGCATAGAAAGCATGCCCAAACGCCTGGAAGCCGCAATCGCAGCAAAGGGTGCTATCACAAAATATTAAGATTTTACTTAATTTGTTAAATTAACACTTTTTATACAAAAATAAATGGTTATGAATAAGCAATTATGTCGTTTTATATTCTAAATAAAGCACTCTAATGAATAAAAATAAATACCAGACCCAAAGCCACTTATTTCCTCATTCAATTCATTTGGAAAGTACAGAAAATTTGTACTATCCCTAATAATTTGGCCACCAACTGTAGGTTATTTAAAATAATATTTAACTATAAAATAAACTGATTTTTTCTTGTCCCAAATAGTTACTTTTCAGGTCCAATATACGATAAAAATCAAGGGAACAATGCATGAAGCCATTCACGAGAGCAAGCAACTCATCCTTATGTGGATACCTTCACATATAGGAATCAAAGGCAATGAGCAAGCTAACCATCTAGATAAAGAAGACATAAATGAAGAAATAATGGACATACCCATACCAAATTATGACCTAAAGAGCTACATTCGAAGAAAACTCAGGAAAATAGCATGACAAAATACTCAGAATAACCACTTACACAAAATAAAAGACAGTGTAGGTAAATGGGCCTCCCATACAAATAGAAGAGAGCAAATGATCCTAACAAGACTGAGACTTGGGCACACTATGTAAACCCACGTATACGTGGGTGTACAGGGTGGTATATACAGGGTGTTAGGTAAATGTCCGACACAATTTTAAAGGCAGCATTGTTGGCCCATTTAGAGCTAAAAAGTCCTCAACCATTTTTGGATAAGATGCGTATATCGCTTGATAATCGATGCAGTACCACCGTTTAGGAATCACTAATATTTTGTCTGTTACACCAATCACATATGTGACTGAGATAAATAGAAACCATGGAAACAATACCGTAATTTTATTTCAACAACATGCTTTTTCAATTTTATGAAGAAAAAAGAAATAAGAAAAAATTTAATATTAAAAAAAAGTTACAAATATATATATATATATATATATATATATATATATATAATTAAAGCAAATGCTCAACATGTGCTCCATTTGCATCTAAACATGCTTGGACTCTCCGTATTCAAGAAGCTTCCACTCGTTGCATTCTAGTATGATTGCGGATATGTTATGCAGCGGCGTAGCGTAGTGGTAACACCACATGTGTTACCACTAAGTTTTCTTTATACACATTAAATAACTGGCAACCCTATATTAAAAACATAGAGGGCCGGTTTCTGAATGCCTAGTGAACTATAACCAAATAGTTAGAAAATGGTTGCTATGCCGACCGGCGTAGCGTAGTGGTAACACATGTGCTCTGCGTTGCGAAGGTCTCGGGTTCGAAGCCCGTTCCGTCATGGAAATTTTCTCAAATAAAAATTGTCCTGGCTAATTGCCACAGCAGCAAAGGCCATTAAAATAAAAAAAAGATCTTCCTCATTTTGTATAGGTGTTTTATAGAAAAGTTTTATTGCCGACACATTCCCCATACAAAAAATGCATGCCTGCATATTCTTCAATTGTGTAATGTGCCATTTTTTTAACAAAATCGGAACAAAACTTTAGATTATGACGTACACGTATTTTGATATTCTATTATTGAACTACAATTAAAATATTTTTTCCTCTGTGGCAACTACACAACTTCTGGATTAATATGAAAAATTAAAAAAAGTTAGTGGTTTTCAAAATTTGGGGCATCTTTTTGTTTGTTTGTTTTTGGACGAAATTCACATTTTAGAGAAAATTGGCAAAGGAAAAATGGATTGCATTTTACGTCACCATGCTGTCTCTTAAATTGTGCCGGACATTTACCTTACACTCTGTATATTCTAAAGAATCGACCCGCCACAATGCAGTACATTCGTCTAACCGTGGAACACATCCTTCCAGACTGCCAAGAGTACCAAACACAAAGAGCAAACAACTCCCTACCAACAACCCTAAAGTACCTGCTAGCCAACAACACCGATATAGAAGCCAGAATTATCCAATACCTTAAAGATATTAGCATTGCATCAAAAATATTACTTTAAATATCATTGTACAAATTTATATAAATGCATATTACCCATCTAAACCAGAATGTAACATGGTGGCCAATAGCCCTAGTAGCTGAAGCAACCAATAAATAATTTAAGTAAAAAAAGTACCACTGATGTCAATATAACCTAACAGGTTTATTCTCTAACACCATAACGATACGTTAATTGACGGTTGAAACAGATATATTAGAAGAACCTATAGCATATTTGAAAAAATGATAATAAAAAAAATGTGCAAATGAACCACTATTTTTATATATCACAAATTTTCTATAACGTATTGTTTGTCGCATAGCTATTTAACTGCAGGACGTATTTTTTTAAATTGTCAGTAATTAAAACAAAACAGAAATTTTTTAAATGTAGATATTATATTTCTTCTTTGTGAAGAAATGTTAGGCAATGTACCATGTTTTCATTGAATTCCCTCAAATCAATTATTAAACCTGACCTAGTAATCTTATTTTTCAAGCAATAGTAATTTGATTAATTGTGTTTATAAATGTTTATGTTATATGCGATTTATTAATTATTTATAGCATTAAAATTTTAATATAAATCGTTTTGTAATATGATTTCTAATATGGTCTATGGTCTCTTTTTAAATATCTTTATTTAACAAGGAATAAAAAATAATAATTTCGCGCCCCAATTATGATGGTACTTTTGTGGTACATTTTTCAATAAATTTTGGTATGTTCGTTTCACACTCGCAGCAACTCTGGAATTCAATGTTTTAGCTACAAACGAACTGCGAATATACATACATTTTTTTTTTTTAATTTTTTATTTTACGTAGGATTATTTCTGCGACGAGGCTAATCGCCGATGCCAGGGGGCGAGTTCCTACACCTGGATGAGAGGTGAATGATTGTGAAAATGGGAGTAATGTAATCATATTATTCTCGCCCGAATAATATCACCAACGGAGCCTTGAACTAGCAGCCTCACAATTCAGACTGTTGTTACAAGTCAAAACTACGATTTAACGAGCTCGGCCACTCCGTTGGCAATATACGTACTTTGATGGCAAATAATTGAAACACCACACCGCGAATAACTCCTTTATTTTAAGAGATACAAAAAATTCTTCAGAAAAAAAAAGTTTAAACTGAACAAAAGGGCCCACTTAAGGATTATAATAAGAATTCTGCATCACTTCTGGTTTCAGCGGATATTGTTTCAACTTTTTATCTAGCATAGGGACTCGGTACTTTATTTATTTAATTTTTTTCTTGAAAGTACATTAAATCAGTTTTACAAGGATAACAAAATATCATACTTTAAAAATAATATAACATAAAAATCGTGGAAACTAAATTATAAAAAGATATAACAATATGTAACTAGGAAAAACAATAAAACAAAACATAGCTAAAGTTAGTAATAAACTAAGAAAAATTTACAAATGTTCAATATGACCGCCGTTGTTATCCACACATTTTCTCATTCGCAATAAAAACTCTTCCATTACATTTAGAACGATATACTCTTGAATTTTCCTGATGGCTGTTCTTACCCTATGTTCTAAGTCTTCTAAATTTTACCTTCAGGATCCTTTTCTTGGTAGAATTTCTGGGCCCTAACAGAATTTAATTGACATTCCCTGAATGTCAGAACCATATGTGATATTTTTTCATTTGAATAACGTACGTAAGCCATAATTACAAACTATTTGATGTTATCACCTTAAATATCAAATTCGTACTAACAAGCAAGAAAATTTGGTTATGTAACAAAGTCATTTTCAAAGCTTGCTATGTTTAACTTTGTACGATTTATGTTATTTATTATTTTGTAAATAAATGGTCATCATTTTAAATTGGTTAAAATTAAAGTATGATATTTTGATATCCTTGTAAAGCTGATTTAATGTAATTTCAAGAAAAAAAATTACCAATACCCTATTCTAGATAAAAAGTTAAAACAATTTCTGTTGAAACCGGAAGTGATGGAGAATTTTTATTATAATTATTAAGTGTGCCCTTTTATCTAGTTTAACTTTTCTTCTGAAGAATTTTTTGTATCTCTTAAAATAAATGAGTTATTTGAAGTGCGGCGTTTCAAACAAACACCCTGTATAATGAGCCTGAAAATAAACTTAATATTAACCTTCATTCACAAAATATTAAGAAAATATCATTTATTAGCAAATATTTTTGGGGTACAAAATTTGCCTTTTTCGGAGTAGGACGGTACCGGTACGTAAAGGGTAAATGTTAATATTTTACCTCAATTAGATTGACAACTAGTCCCTAAAGCCTAAAGATACCTAGAAAAGTTCATTACTAAAAATAATATGGGCACTTTTGCGCAAAGAAAAACAATTTTCTCATGTTAAACGCATTTCGTGTTTCATCAGGTACATATAAATGGTATCAGGACACTTACCCCCAGGACATTAACCCCCGGGACATTAACCCCCCGTCAATTACCCCCGGGACATTAACCCCCCATGTCAATAACCCCCCGTGCCATTAACCCCCTGGACAATAACCCCCGGGACAGTAACCCCCGGGACATTAACCCCCCGTCAATAACCCCCGGGACTTTAACCCCCCGTACCAATAACCCCCCGACCATTAACCCCCTGGCAATTGATTAATATTTTAAATGTTTATTTTTATTTAAAATTAGAACATTTGAAATTCGAACAAAATTGAACAAATGTAATCGTACATATATAATTATCTAACGTGTGTTAGTGATATGGGTAACATTGTGACGACATTTTTCCTAAGGTTCTCGTGATTGGCTAACTGGGGACTATTCAGGTCTCTTGAATGACAAGTATTTTGCAGATTTGTTCTCTAAGAATCTACAAATATAATTACTTATAGAAATGTGTAGGATTTCGTAGGCATAAACAAAAACTCTAGATACTTATATATCCTTTGACTGATATGAACAATATTTTGCAGTTTTAGTCTCTAACAATCTACCAATATAATTCCATACAGAAATGTCTAGGGTTTCGTAGGAATATCTTAGGTAAGGTTAGGTTAGTAAGGGTTTGGTTAGAAGCCGAGCGAAGAGAGCTACCCATCTTCTAGTTTAATGTCAAAACACTATCTTAGGTTAGGTTAGGTTAGTAAGAGTTTGGTTAGAAGAAGCCGAGCGAAGCGAGCTACTCATCTTCTAGTTTAATGTCAAAACACTATCTTAGGTTAGGTTAGGTTAGTAAGGGTTTGGTTAGAAGAAGCCGAGCGAAGCGAGCTACCTATCTCAAATTTTCAAATTTTAAATAAAAATAAACATTTAAAAATCAATTGCCATTGAATTTTTTATGACCTAGAAACTTGAAAATGGCAACTAAAAAATTACAAACAATTTTCAAATACCACGTATGGCCCAAAATAAAGCACATTTTTCAATAAAAAAAAAGTCCTACTGTGAACCCCCCCCATTTTTTTTGGAAATAATTGGGCACATATTATTACTTCAGTTAACCCACATTCACACAAAAAAAAATTAACAAAAACGCTACAGGCATTTTTGAGAAAATTTTATTTTTCTAGTTTGGTCTTCATATGACCTCTATATGTACATCAACTTTAAGGCCTAGAATAATTAAAAAAATACATCTAGATATTCACAAAAAAACTTTAAATGACAGATCAATCAAATCCGTCGAGTAGTTTAGGCCCTAGGCTTGGCGAAACAATTACACTTCAAACCGACAGACATTTTTCCAAAAACATGTTTTTCGGGTTCCCAGGTATGTGAAACGTGGAGAAACATCAAAATCCCGGGGGGGGTCAAAATCTGACTCATCACTGTACCCTACTCTATATACATACGAGGAGTAAAATTATTCTAATATATAAATTATATTAATAATTTCAAATGTTCAAATTTAAAAAAAAAATAAACATTAAAAATATTAATCAATTGCCAGGGGGTTAATGGTCGGGGGGTTATTGGTACGGGGGGTTAATGTCCCGGGGGTTATTGACGGGGGGTTAATGTCCCGGGGGTTACTGTCCTGGGGGTTATTGTCCGGGGGGTTAATGGCACGGGGGGTTATTGACATGGGGGGTTAATGTCCCGGGGGTTATTGACGGGGGGTTAATGTCCCGGGGGTTAGTGTCCCGGGGGTAAGTGTCCTAGAATCACATATAAATACATTTTATAATGTTATATACGATAATTTTTATAAATTATAAATTCAAAGAATTGTTAATATTATTTTATTCATATGTATGATATATTTGAATAAAAGCCGTATATTTTGGCTTTTACGTTACAATTGTAATGTAGCTTTGTTCACAATGAATACGGCAATGAAAAGCTAGTTTTTGCAAAAATTCTAATAATCGGATTAAAAGTTTAAATGAAAGTAATATTTCATTATTTCAATTAAATGTGCATTACAATTATTTATACACTATCAAATAAAGATCATATAACAATTATTTAGATGAGGAGATATAACAAACAGGATAATTTGGAAAAAAAACTTAAAAAACAAGGTGCATATGTCTACCATATATATATATATATATATATATATATATATATATATATATATATATATATATATATATATATATATATATATATATATACAGTAGTGTACACTTATAATGAACTCGGTTAAAGTGAACATTCAGTTATAATGACCCAATTTGAAAAGTAAGGACCAAAGAACTGGGTTATTTTTACTGCCACATGATCACACCGATTTGGTCATTTCGAGATTTCAAATTGAAGTCTCTACGTAACGATTTTACTATTTTATTATTATTATTTTTTTAATTTAAAGATTATGGTGCTTCGGCTATTTGGCTAATACCAGCTGGTACATTGAATAGTTTTATAATTTGTTTACATAGGTGTTACATTACAATACTCTACATACAATAAATGTTAATTTATATCATTTACAGTGGATTTCATATTTTATTGTATATGTTTATTTGTCTTAAGTAATTTATTATGTTTGTGGTTGTGTCTGTGGCGTTAGATAGGGCATGTTTGATTGTATTCTGGATGTTGTGACTTCCTCGTTCAGGTAGGTACTTTTGGCAGTGGAATTTTATTATTTATAGCATGATGTCTGTCGGTCTGTCTGTGTGTCAGTCGCTCCATGACCATGTGTAGTGTAGTGTTAGCTAGATGGATTTTTATAAATTTTCATATTTAAGCTTTTAACATCATTGCCATCATTTGGTCAACTTTTGGTAAAAATCGGTCAACCGGAAGTAGACGTTTACTCCTATCAAGTTTATTGCGAATATTTCGCATTGAAAAAGTAAAAGTTTTCCCCTGTTATTTTGAAGCTTTTTGCAAATATTTCTTAACGCTGAAAATTTTAGAAATAATTTATTTGTTGAAAGTTACTGTACAATAACTTTTATGTGATTTTTTTTTTGATTTAGTTATTTCTTTTTTGATTTAGTGATGTATGTCATTTACTGAATTTACCATATGAATAAGCACTCGGTATGTGGAAACGCGAACTCAAATGCTTGATTAGGTTTAAAAAATTTAAAACATGTTAAAAGGTATCTTATTGGATTACATATGCTGTGGTGGTCACATGTAACTTATTTCTCATATCCTAAACACTGTTATAACGATCTTTGGGATATCGCTTTTTATATACAAAATTCCAAAGGTTTTCGTTTATAATGAACTTTTAACTATGAAATAAAGTCCGTCCTAAGAATCATTGCAACTAGTTAGCGTACCAGATAGTTTATATCCGAAACCGCTCGCGGATTATAAACTTATTGTATGGAAGTTATCGGATTGTAGGTATGTTCAGAGCAGAGCCGCAGTAAGGGGGGGGCGGAAGGGGCGACGGCCCCTAACGCACTAAGGAAAAGGGCGCCACATTGCGCCCCTTAGCCTAAGCTTTCCTTACTGCGGCTCTGGTTCAGAGCAAGTATAAATTAAGTACATTAATATTGTATTTTTTTAAACAACAGAAGAGGACTAAATGTCTCAATTACACAGTGGCTCACAAACATCCATGCCCTAACCGGGATTCGAACCCGGGACCTTTGGCTCGTGAAGCAGGAGCGGTACCTCTACGCTACAAAGGCCTGCAAGTTATTGAAAATGAATCAGCCAGCCGGGATATTCATTATTAGATATGGTACCCACGGCATCTATCTTGCTTATACCTTATATCGTAACCAGTTGCACATCTACATCTCATCACCTCATCATTAACCATCTCTTTACGGTGAGCCGTTGTAGAGGAACAGTCAGAACAAATTATGAAACTGACTATTAAATATGTTGGATATTAACATTTGTTGGTATGTTAATTAATATTTTAGCTTAAACGGACTTTAAATGTGGTTAATCTAACAAGTTGATTTTCAAATTGCATGTCAAACGAAAATTAAAAAACAATTTTTATTAAAATATAAAATTAAATCACTTCAATAATAACAAGATCGTGGATTTTATTATATTTTTACTTAATTCAAACTTTGCATGTTGATTTTATAAAATTCTGACACCGAAGGAAGTCGGAGACTTTAACAATAATTTATTTTATATGGAAAAAATTTCAATAGATCCGGATTTACAATAAAATGGAATTTCCAAGCGAAAGATTATCATCAATATCACCTGTCAACCTACAGCATCGTCTGAAATGACACTGAAATATGGTAACAGCTTTTTTTAACTTACCACACATGGAAAATGTGGGAGACAAGAATTGTAAGGCCACTCACCTGAAACACAAAAATAATATATTAGCAAATTTTTTATTTACAAGGTTACCTTCTTACGCGTGGTTCTCAACAAGTGTAGGGCTGCACCCAAGGGTGCTATAGGTCAGGCGCGCAGCCAGATAGGGGTTCATGGTCTAGACCCCCCCCCAACCACGATTTTAAGGAACACATTTTCCTTGTTACTTAATGTAAGGACCCTTCAATTAAAAAAAAAATCTGATCCTCGCTAGGAAAAAAAAAAATAAGTAAATAATTGAAGTGAAGTGTGATTTTTCACACATTTCAGGGTTTTGTAGTTATTTAATAAGTGTAAGAATCCAACACAATACTGACTGTCTCGAAATGTTGGTCTATACCTAATCACATCAAAATCAAGAGTTTTTTGATAATCACTTTTATTCGTTATTTGAGAAATAAGAGCTTCTATTTAATTTTTTTAAACAAAATTTAAATATTATTGAGATATTTGCCAAATATCCCAGCGTTTTTATCTACATTTGCTCCGTATTAAAGTCATCATTAGATTAATAAGAAATATATTAATGAATGGTTTATTTTTTTCAATTTCAAAAACGTATTTCTTACCAGTCTTAACAGTGTGTTATTTGCTTTGTAGATATTCCATTACTATAAATAATGTAATCCTCTTTGATACCTTAAAAACAAAAATCTAAAGTAATTAATTCTATACATTGAATCGATAATTTTATATTTTTTTCCTAAAAGTACATTAAATTAGCTTTACAATGACACCAAAAAGTCACATTTTTATGTTAACCATTTCAAAATGGTGACCATTTATTTACAAAATAATAATCAACATAAGTTTTACAAAGTTGAACGTAGCAAGCTTTGAAAACAATAAAAAAAGAAACAAAATATCTCTAAAATAAACTGTTATAACTAAATGTGTGGACAATAATGGTGGTTTGATCGAACATTTGTAATTTTTTTTTTTTTTTGTAAAATAATTTTAAAAAGTAATAGTTTTTTTTTTTTCTAAATAGTCAAATATCTTATTTTAGAGATATTTAGTCTTTTTTTATTGTTTTCAAAGCTTGCTACGTTCAACTTTGTAAAACTTATGTTGATTATTATTTTGTAAATAAATGGTCACCATTTTGAAATGGTTAACATAAAAATATGACTTTTTGGTGTCATTGTAAAGCTAATTTAATGTACTTTTAGGAAAAAAATATAAAATTATCGATTCCCTATGCTTGATCAAAAGTTGACATCATTTCCGGTGAAACCGGAAGTGCCTCAGAATTCTTATAGTAACCTTTAGATGGGCCTTTTTGTCTAGTTTAACTTTTGTTCTGAAGATTTTTTGTATCTTTACAAATAAAGGAGATTTTCGAGGTGCCCCGTTTCAAACAAATACCCTGTATATATAAGTATAATTTTTTTCGTAAAATGAGTACTCCAGAATTATTATACAAAACGTGTCAGGTGCCTCGGGTTATTTTTTCCAACTCACGAGACATGTTTAACTCCCGGGATTTTCAACCCAAGAACTAGGCTGCAGTTACAAATGTTTTAGCTGAATGTTAAATAATTTTAGAAAAAACAAATCAAACATATTTAATGCCCAAATTTCTTTAGTTGTGGAAGGGCTGCCACCGTTATGAACAAGCTATTCTAGTACCTAGTTATATTTCAAAAACACGTTTTGTAAATTTTAAATACATAAACATGGATCTATTGAAATCATACTGCATTAAATCATAGTAAAGTAGTAAATTACAACCCTATTCCGTGTTGAATCTACATTTGGACGAATATGGTGCAAATAAGAGTAATTAGAGCGGTAATAATGATTTATGCAGATATTTTATCAGCATTACGTTGTGCATGATAGTGTACGTTGCTTAGGTTGTGTTTTACTAATTATCACATTTTTTACTCGCTTGTTTCTAGTCCATTAGCTAGATAAATACACTACCACTACCCTAATGATAAATTTATCTATGTTGCCGACGGGTAAAAATATATAAATATTTATGTGGGAAATAAATAAAAATGTAAATTATGGATTTCTCTACCATTTGAGTCGTTCACTAATTTGTAGAAGCGGAGGAAAATATTTAAAAAATGTTTATGAAATGTGCATTTTCACACATTTCATGGTTTTGTTGGTATTTAATAAGTGTAAGAAGCCAACTTATTACTGGATGTCTAGGAATATTTGTTCTATAATCACTTCAAAATTAACAGTTTTTTGATAATCATTTTCATTAATTATTTGAGTACTAAGAGCTTCCATTTAATTTTTATAAACAAAATTTAAATAATTTGTGAAAATTTCCTCACTTCATATAATTTAAATTACAAAATTTCCGTATTTTTTTGCATTTGCTTCGTATTAAAATCTTCATAAAAGTAATAAAAATATATTAATAAATGGCTTCATTTTTAGGGTTTTGTAGGTATGACCAAAAAACCCTTATACCGTCATTTTGTCGTCTGTCTGTCTGTCTGTTCGGTAAAAATTGTAGCCAAACGGCTAAACCTAGAGAGTTGAAATTTGGCATGCTTGTACAACTTTTTGACCCGCACATAGGAAAAATACTAAAACATCTAAAAAACATATCCCTCTAAAAATATAAACAAATATGTGCTCATCAAAAAAAAAATATATTTTTTTTAAATTCTGAGTAGGGTATCAAATGAAAGCCCTTAGTACGTGGATTAACGATCAAAATTTTATTTTTTCAAAAGAAATTATTTTGACGCGATTTTTGCCAAAATTGTGCAAAAAAATTTTTGTCCCACATCCTGTAGCCCAGATGGTTTAAACTAAAAATCTGAAAAAATTCGAAGTAATGTACATTGGTGTGAACCGAAATAGTACAACAGGAATTTTTGATCAGATTATGTTTTCGGAAAATAATGCATTTTTTGTGTTTTTAACCAAAATCTATTAAATATTTAATTCGCTATGTAACCAAGTAGATAAGCCAGTGCTCATAGCTATGTGCGTTTAGTCATTGGTTTTCTAATTTGCTAAACAGGTAACTTGCGAACTAGAGTTCAAATCCTGTCAGTTATAAAAATTTTGTTTTTTTTTGCAGTTTTCTTTTGTTTAAATTATTTTGTCAAAATTCTAGTTATATTTTGGTAAATGTTGCATTTAATTTTTAAAAGCGTAAATTTAATAATCAGTGGGAAGTGTTGAAATTATAATTTAATGTTATGTTTGATGTATGTATACGAAATCAGAGGGCGGGGCTAATGATTTAAGCAACCAATAGAAGCCATAGGCGCAATTTCCAAAATCTTAATGAACCTTCCTATGTAAAAAAAAACTGCACATATTTAGAAACTTAAATAATGGTATTAGGCATTCGAATTAAAATTCATAAAAAAATATTTTGACATAAAATTTGTTTTGGCATCCCAAATAATCATCATTCAGTTACTAAATACCTGCAAAACCCTGAAATGTGTGAAAACTCACACTTCACATCAATTTTTTCAATTTTAGAAACATATTTCTTACTATAAACAATGTGTTATCTCATTACTATATTATCTCATTACTAAAAATGATTTGTTCCTCTTTGATATCTTAAAAAAAAAAAAAAATCAAACAATAGGTCGAATAATTATAGGCGGAGCACTACGCTCTACAGTCTACACTCATGAACTCGGTTCTCGGCTGTTATAAATGTTTTACTATATTTATAATTAAGACGGGATAAGCGTGATTGAGGAGTTGTGGAGGAGGGATAAGGAAGTGAAGAAGCAAGAAAGGATAGTCAGAATAGACAAATCAACTATAGGGGTGCCAAGCTACTTGAAGGGAGAAAGAGGAAGATCAGGAGGGAGAGTTAGGAGGATTGCGAGGCTAAGGTGCGGGAATGAAGAGAGAGGAAATAGATATTGGAGGAAACAGGAGGATAAGATGTGCAGGATGTGCGGGGAGGAGGAAGAAGATATAGAGCACCTCGCGAAGAAGTGTAGAGTGATGACAGTATGGTCGGGGAGCACATTAGACCTGTTGCACGAAGATGGAAGGGCGGAGAGGTGGGCGAGGGAATTAGAGGCAAGAAGGATTGAGATTGGGGAAGGATAACAGGAAGGGGTAAAGGAAGGAAGGAAGAAACCCGATGGGAAGCAGAAGGGGAGAAATGGAAGGAAGGACGGGGGGGGGTTACCTGGAAATTGGGAGGAAGGACGGGAGATAGTAGGAGGGGTGAAGAAATGGTTGGAAGGGAGGAGAATGGAATAAAATAAATTAAAAATGGGCGAGAGAACTGGAAGCAAGAAGGAAGGAGATCGGAGAGGGAAACCAGAATTAGAATAGGAAGAAGGAGAGGGACATTGGAGCAAGAAGAAAGAAATGAGAAAAAATATTGTAAATTGTAATTTGTATTGTATTGTACGTTATTTATTTTTGGATTGATTTCTACAATTTCTACCGTATAGACAGAGTACAGAGGCAGACACATGAGTGACGTTATAAAAGTTTTTTTGGTAGTTATACCTACAAAACCCTTAACAAAAATAACGATGAAGAAGAGATTAAAAGAGCTATCAAAATAAAATATGACTAAAAATTCTGTTAAAAAATGGTATTTGAGCCTTCGTAAGTCGTTGCCAGAAAGGCGCGCACTCAGGTTCACGGGTTTGAGTCCCCCCCCCAAGAGCTCCAAAAATACGTGGATTTTACGTGTTTTTGTTAAAATATATGATGAGCCTCCCTCAAGAGCTTCAAAAACATGTGGTTTTCAAAATACAAGGGAGGACCTTTTTTTCTTAAGTCGACCTAATGAACTAAGATTAGAAGCGAGAACCTGTTTGATAATTTAAATAATTTCGTTTTCTGAGCCCCTTTCCCAAGAAAAATTCCTGGGTGCGCGCCTGTTGCCAGAAATGTATTGATGAAGGTGAAGACCCTTTTGATTAGTAAAAATGTATTTTCTAAATATTCTGGGATTTCAATGTTACCTTATTAACATCCTACATATTATACGCACCAACCTAAATGTGGCTGTGAAAATGTGTACAAATTAATAGTAAATGCTTACGATTGTGAGTAATGCTTACTAGAGTACGTTCAAGTTAACTTCATCACAGGCGTATATTACCAGTCCCTTGCGCAGAAACCAAATTTCGTCCATTATATTACCAACAGTTAGCTTAACACATTTCAGTGGCGTCACTTACTTTGATTTGTGTTTGACTATGCGTATTGTGCGATGTTGTTTGTTTATTTACGTTATTATTATTTATTTCTCGTACGTTTCAAGGTATACCGTGTACTAAAATGAGTAAAAATGTATTTGAAATACATGATTTTGTGTGTTTGGTTTCCACAACAATTATTTAAAACCCTAATGTAGGTCAATGTGATGAGCTGATTTCTCGCGCAGAATTGCAAGTGATGAAGTTAAGATGAACGTACTCTACTATATCTGAATTTTTCGAATAATTTTTTAACTTTTAAAACTTTTATTGTGTTCAAATTTTATTTTCCGTAATGCTGACGTTAATGATATAAACTTTCCAACAATTAATAACAAACTTATAATCTCATGTAGTGTAGGCCTGTATGCCCATCTCAACTCGTAAGAAATTAGCGCTCAAGTTGATCTCGCGTAATGAAGGGATACCGCTTTTCAGGATTAAAGGACGTTACATTGTTACAGCTAACTGATACAAACTTAGGGAATTCAAAGAGTTTCCGAGATGTTAAACGTCACTTGTTACTTGTTAAACTGCCTTTGAAACACTAGACTAATGAATTTTAGACCATTTTAAAATGAGAAGGGCAAATTAAACGTTTAAGTGGGGCTGTCTAGCAAAATGGCGGAACAATGAATACAAAACGGTAATATGAGCAATGTTTCTTAACATCTAAAATCTATAAAACAATTGCCAGGGGTGCCACAAGGAGATATACAAAGGCGTAATACAAATAAAAATCTGTCGAAGCTGTGTAGCTAATTTGCGTGTAATAAGATAGGGTATAAGGATTTAACACCGTCATAAACTTAACATATCTTGTTTAGAATAGCTACACAAACTAGATGTTACTTTGGGAATTGATTCAGGTCAAACTATTTTGCAACACCCATGGTTTTAAGTACACTGAAGGTCGTGGTCACTTTGCTGTGGCTTATAACTAACTATGGAATATGTATTCGTTTGAATTATGGTTCAACTCTCCAGATTACCAAATATTTGTTAGGTCAAGTTTCAAAACTTTTACTATAAAATATTCTGGACTAAATTATTACTGACGCAAAACTACATATTTTAGGTCAACAAATAAGTTATATTTTTGGCGAAAATATAAAATTAAATGTAGTAGTACAGACTACCATGTAGATTCACAGTTATTAGAGCTATGCACATACGTGGATATCCGTAAATTTTCTGCGGATCGAATATATTATTATTTAGACTTAGATTTTGTGGTTTCGGATAGGGTTCGTATACAGAACTCTTATCCGCACATTACTCTTTGTACAGTTCGAACCACGTTAGAAATAATTACAAGTAACCAGTAATATGATGTTTCAAAAATGCTTGGGCAGTAAAATTTTCAACCAGCTGCGTCATTAAATTTGTGTTTGACAGTCATTGAAAGCGGACAACTCTTGCATTTTCACAAAAATGAATAAAATTGAATATCGTGCAGTGATTAGATATTTGTTTTTGAAAAAGAAAACGAACGATGAGACAACATCGAATTGAACGATGTTTATGAACACCTTCGATATCAACAATTAAATATTGGACAGCTGAATTTAAGCGCGGTCGTAAGAGCAGTTTTGTTGAAACGGTCGATTCAATCCATGGAATGATAATCGACGAGTTACTAAGCGCGAGATAGCTAAAGCTGCGGGCATCTTAACCGAACAGGTGCTCACTATTTTGCACGAATATGTGGCAATGAGGAAGCTCTCTGCCAGATGGGTGCCACATTTGCTCTTAGTTCACAACATACAAGATCGTCTGACCATATCGAAGGAATGTATGACAATGTTCAACCGCGATAAGAAAGACTTTTGCACTGTTTCGTAACCGTTGACGAAACATGGATCAATCAAAACACACCATAGACCAAGAAATAGTCGAAACAATGGACTGCTTCTGGCGAATCGAAGCCGAAGACGGCTAGGTGGATCTGGCGGCCAACAAAGTCATGGCCACAGTTTTTTTGGGATGCGCACAGTATCATTTACATCGACTACCTGGAAAAGAACAAAACGACCACGGGCGTGTATTATGCAGAGCTGTTGGACTGATTCGATGCTGAATTGAAGCAAAAGCGGCCGAATTTGGCGAAGAAAAATGTGCTGTTCCACCAGGACAACGCACCGATTCACAAGTACGCAGTCACAATGACAAAACTCCATGAATAGCGCTATGAATTGGTTCATCATTCACCATAGTTGTCAGATTCGGCCCCCTGCGACTATTATTTATTTCCAAACTTAAAGAAATGGCTCGGTGGTAAGAGATTTGGTCCAATGAGAAGGTCATCGCTAAAACAGAGGCCTATTTTGAGGATTTCGAGGAATCGTATTATTCGGAGGGCATCGAAAAATTGGAGAATCGTTGAACGATGTGCATAGTTCTAAAAGGAGACTATGTTGAGAAATAAATTAAGTTTTGCCGAAAAAGGTGTGTTTTCTTGCCTAAGCCGATTACTTTTCAATCGCCCCTTGTACCGGGTGTTGTAGCGACGTGAATATTATTCGTAGATTTTTTTGTTATATACATTTTTGCTGTAATGTAAATGATAAGTAAGATAATTAAAAATATCTCATTAAAAACTGCATTCAGCAAAAAATAATCGTTTCTTCATTCCAATTAAATTATCCTATATCTACTTTTAATGTAAAGTAAATAGTGCAACATTTCAAGATTTTAGTTTTAGGTGTCCCTCCGCACTTCCCAAATATTAATAATAATAATATTTTATTTGTGTTATGTACATTATAAAAAAATGCACGTCATTGAATATCGTGGTGAGTGTGTTACCATTGGTCGGTTGATTAAGGCTGTGGAACTGGGTCACGTACCTGGTTCCAGGTCTAATGACCGGATTAAGGTTGTTTGACAAATGTATATGTGGTGTATATATCAAATAATACTGGCAGGAGTGTACAATTTACAGCCTTTTTTTGGATCAATTAGTCCATAGTTGAAAGTACCAGGCTTAGCAGTGAAACTAGAACTTTTTTTCTGCCTCGTTATACAGTAACTATTTTTAATTATACGTTTTATTTTAAAAGCCATTTTTTTTTTACATTTAATTTACTTGATTCAACATTTGTATCCACAGGTGTATTTTTCATAAAAATTCACAAAGCAGTGGGTATGTTCACATTTCAGTAAATTTGTATACATCACATGCAACAGTATGTGAAGTTTTTAAAGTTTTTCACATGCATCGTGAAAATTTGCTACAAAAATCGATGTTACAGTGTACGTATTTTATAAACAACATTTGGAATACTATTTCAGGATTTGTCAACATTTTGTTTGTATTAATTGGAGGTATGATTTATATAATTTGCTAATATTCTAAATTCGAATTATTTCAACAGTTGAATCATTAAAAATAATATATCAATAGTTTGTTAGTAAAATGTAGCAAAATGACAAAAACATCGATGATTAAATTTTGAATAACTGCAACAACCAGTTGGTGATCTATCGAATCAAGAATAATCTACTAAGCTGGAAAATCGAATGGTTCTTCAACACGGACAATAAACTTGAAGCAATCTAATAAATTGAAACTTCTGAAAACTATTACTATTTAAAACCTTTTTAGGGCAACTGGATATTTCTGCTAACCACATATCTAAAAATAATTTCTGAAGTTCTTACTTGTTTTTGGTAATAACTACAGTGCAAGGTGTGTTGCCTTAATACCGAATTTAGTGTTTGTACAGTTTTCAAGTTGGTTGCATCTTCCTGAAGATAATTTTGCTTAGGTAATAATAGTATATCATTTTTATCAATAAATATGTACTTGGAAATTGATTATTAACTCTGTCCTTAAAGGATTAAGTCAGTTACAGTTATAAGTCAATATTAAGTCAAATATTTGAAGTAGATTAGTTAGTGTTCACCTCGAAACTCCCCGTCTTTAGAACAGGGCAGCCCTAACCACAGGGCTAAATGGGCTACAGCCCATTTAGCATTATTGATGTAAAGAACAGATTGGCACTTGCCAGGGGCTCCATTTCACAGATGAGGACCTTTTTTTGCTTCTCACTTAAATTTGGAGATGTGAGGACCTTTTTTTGCTCTTCACTTGGATTTGGGAAGGTAAGGACCTTTTTTTTCTCTCTTCACTTAGATTTGGAAAAGTCAAGACCTTTGTTTTTTGTTTAATCAATTTAATTTATATGCCAAGGCGCCAAAAACATTGCTACGGTTCTGGTTATGTATTTTCTTATGTAGAAGGGTGCATTATATTTAGTAGCCCACGGGCGCCGTATATCTTAGGACGGCCCTGCTTTAGAATGAGAATTTTGAGATCCTGTATTTGTTTTATCATACTGATTTACGTGAAAATATGTCCACCTGTTTTAGCGCTGATCTCGGAAAGATTTACAGACAGACATAAAGTTATTATTTGATGAATTTCATCTTATGATCACCTGAAATGTTTAGTAACAAAGTACAAGGACGAAAAAAAATTAATCCTGCAATTTTATTGTATTAATTGGACAAAATTTGAAAATGATTTGCAACTGTTTTAAATATCTAAGGGTTTCGATAATTTCCGCATGATAGAAATACATATTGATCTTGATCTGCAGTGCGCTATTGAATAAAAAGTTTATGTATTAGGCGTAGCCGGGAACACATGTTTAATTTTAACGATGACGTAATAACTTGTCTTTGGACACACACATATAACACAGAAACTGCAATGACATTTATGATTGTTTAACACATTAACATATACACAAATAGCTGACGTGAATATTATTCGTAGATTTTTTTGTTATATACATTTTTGCTGTAATGTAAATGATAAGTAAGATAATTAAAAATATCTCATTAAAAACTGCATTCAGCAAAAAATAATCGTTTCTTCATTCCAATTAAATTATCCTATATCTACTTTTAATGTAAAGTAAATAGTGCAACATTTCAAGATTTTAGTTTTAGGTGTCCCTCCGCACTTCCCAAATATTAATAATAATAATATTTTATTTGTGTTATGTACATTATAAAAAAATGTTTACACAAGTCAAAATTACATACATATCAATTTGGATAAAATTATAATAAAAACGGATTACAATGACATTACAATATATTAAAATGAGGTTAGTTAATAATATTTTGAAAAGTCAATAGTATAAGATTCACTTAATATAAACAGTTTTCCAACAGTGTGGATTTTATTCCGAGTTTAAAGCTCTTCATGTTTAAAATCCTGATCTTCTGTGGTAAATGATTATATAGGACTACGGCTAGATACGTACCATTTTTAAATTTACTTAATCTTAGTTTTGGTAGCCTTAGATTTACTCCGGGTGTTGTAATTATGAGTATTATAAATTTTTGCAAAGTTAGGGGGATTTTCCTTTACATATACCAAACAGGAAAATACAAATAAACTATTTATTTATTTATTTATTTGGAACATATACAGGACTAACCCAGTAAAATGTTCACTAAAAAAATACAAAAAAACAAAAATTTTCTATACAATTTACAATTATAAATAGTATATCTTAATACGTAATTAGTTTAAGTACAAATATTTGTGATAACATCTATTTTTATTTTTTTTTCAATTTTCCTAAAATTATTTTTGTATTTTTCTACACAAATTCATGAATACATTAATATTAGCACCAAAAATGTCAATACCAGGAAAAAGATTATTATAGGTAGAACAGAGACGAATAACGGGA
The DNA here is from genome assembly GCA_963971575.1 of Liopterus haemorrhoidalis. Lineage (NCBI taxonomy): Eukaryota > Metazoa > Arthropoda > Insecta > Coleoptera > Dytiscidae > Liopterus > Liopterus haemorrhoidalis. Next base: position 50,699,251 of record OZ020615.1, read on the forward strand.
GAATTATGATATGAATTAGTGTTTGCAAAGGGTATATTAAGTAGTGGTAAAGCACGAGTATTGTAGACTGGAACATTGTAACTGAATAAAATAACTATATCATTACAACTTATCAACCTGTTAAGGATTTTAAACAGCATTTTCATGTCAGACAAAATACGACGGTCCTTTAAAGTTATTAATTGGAACTCACAACAACGGTTATGATAATCCGTATAGAATAAACTATTCTTAAAACAAAGGTATTTAACATTTTTTTTTTTTTTAATTCTTTCTAACTTTTTAATGTAAGTTTCGTATGAGGGATTCCAAATTGCAGAAGCAAATTGAATGTTACTTAAAACGTAAGCAAAATATAATGATTTTAATGCAGCTACTGATTTAAAATCTTGTGTTGATCTAATCACGAAACCTAACATTTTAAAAGATTTAGCTGCAATATTGTTAATGTGGGGTTCAAATGTTAATTTGGAGTCAAATAGTACTCCCAAATCTTTAACAACATCAGATCTTGAGATACGAGTGCCATTAAAATTATAGTTATAAGTTATAGTATTTTTATTTCTTGTAAAAGTTATTACTGTGCATTTGTCATAATTTAAGAATAGTATAAATTTTATTCGATTTAGTGAACAATGAGCGACAATGGGCCCTGTAGGCCCGCATTGCTCATTATTCGTATGGCCTTTTTCTGTATTTTGAAGATACGCTCAAGAAGACTGCTACTACCTCAGAGTAATAAGCCATAAGACACACGTGACTGGAAGGTGGCAAAGTAAAAATGCGTAATGTTTCGTATGAGATGCACGATTTAAGTCTTCTCAATGCAAAATATTTTTTTCTTAACGAAGACGCAAGAAAATCAATGTGCTGTTCTCAATTTAATTGGCCATCGATAATTAAGCTTAGGAATTTGACTGGTTCGCAAAAAATGATGTCGGTGACTATGTTCCGGTTTAACGAGAATATTAAATTATTAGTTATATTCTCATTTAGGGTATAGATTGGTAGCAAACCAATATTTGGCTTTACTCATGGACTGCACAGCTATTTGGTGTAGTTCTGCAGGAGAGGAATGTCTGGATAGTGTAGTGGTGTCATCTGCCATTGACACCACTATTAAACAAATTGAAAAAAATATATAGAACAAAAAAGATTCGTTACCTTATTTATTTATTTTTTCATGTACGCTTATGCTGCTAAATCAATACTATTATATGAATTAGTTCGTTTGAATGGATGTATATTACCTGAAAACAAAAGAACAGATGCACCGATTTAAAATATATATATATATACCGAGTGACAACTTTTACCAGGGAACAGAAGAGAATAAAATCTATATTATTTGTAATTGCAGCTCTTTATATTAAATTACAAGCTCCGTAATTGTATCAATTGGAACAGAATTTTTACCCACTTATAGTGATACCAAATGCTTTTGCAATCAATTTTAATATTTTAATTTTTATTTCTTTCACTGAAAAACGTAGCAAATATTTAATTTTATTTACTATAACAATGTATAAAAAAGGAATTGCTAATAACCAAGTTGCTGAAGCTCTTTAAATATATATTTATTAAATTAAGTTAAATAAAATTATGAATAAATAATTAAAATATTATTTATAAACTAAAAACTAATTCTGGGGATCTGATCAGTAGTCATCAAATTACTAAATACGTACTTCATCATTTGAGCTATTTTGAAAATAGTAATTTTGAGACAGTATAAGTGTATGGAACACTGCAATTGGTTTTTAGTGTTTTTGCTGAACATCTTTTCCATTATTTTTTGTTTCTGAAATTCTGAATTCGAGCCTAAAAGCGGTATATAAGACTTGTCTATTTTATGGTCCGTGATGCCTTCAATTTTATTTATACAGATGACGATAACAGATGACGATTTCGAGAACAGTGATGAAAATACGAATGCTATACCACGACAGCTAAAGATACAGCAGTTATCGAAATGATTGAGTGCAGTTTAAAATCAGTTGCAGATTTTAACATTTTTTATTTTTCCTATAAGATCTGTTATTTTTATCACGTGCTTTTGCATAATGCGAGGTTTATCTGAAACGCATTGATCGCGTAATAGATCGCGTAAGAGAACTACCCCTAAAATTAGTTGACTATGCACTGTACGTTGTGGATAAATTTTTTAGACATTTTTAATGTTTAAGATAGCATGCACAGCTCCGAAAATAAATGCGGAACTAATGTTGTGACATCTATGTTTTTTCAAACCAACTACGATAGAATAAATATCTTTAGGTGACTTTTTACGAACCCGCCATCAGCGAGATCGTGATTTCTTACTAAATTTTAATAACAAAATTATAACTGCAACTACAGCAATTCTTTTTCTTTTCACGATTTCAGAAATTTTTTGAAATTTGTGCGACATTATCTTTTTGGTTATGTAAAGTGAGATAGCTAATGTGTATATATATGTCTCCTTAAAACAACGCACTACCTACAAAGTTTGGAAAACTATCGACAACGCATAGTGCTTTAAATTTAGAGCAGTGAACGGTCAATAATGAACAAGGAACACTATTGTTTTGATGTAGAAACAATAAATATTAAGGTAATATAAAAATGATGACTAGGGAGCCGACATAACAATGTCGGCTTGTGGTGAAGTGGAAATATTGTGATAAAAGCCTTGATTAGATGACGCAAGTGTCTAATAATGTACTGCTTGCTGCTCTTATTGAATTACAGCTGGACAGACTTATCGTGGCCGGGCGGGGCTTATGGTGCGCATAGAGAGAGCACTATGAAAGACAGTGTCAGATACAGAGAACAATCAAAGAAACAAATTCACTTTCGTACACGTGTACATTATATTTATCAGTTAGGTACGTCTATAAACACAAGTTCCTCCCATTACAGTCGAACAACAAAACTATAGAAACGTAGCTGCTTGATTTAAGTGATTACTGCATTTGACATTCACTTTGTCGACTTGTTTATTAGCCAGAGCACCCCCGTCCCGCGTCTTTTTCCAAACTCCTGCAATTTCAAGTAGATTGTAAATAATAAAGGCTTACAAAAATCAAGAACTTTGCTAATTATTTCTCGACTTTGACTATTAATAGCACGTCCACCTAGTTTGCTTTTAGTCTCCATGATTTTAAATATTTAATATATTTTGAATGTTGCACTTATGCACTTGACTGTAATAGCATGTGTAGGAAATAATGCAATTCGCTAAAGTTATAATCCCCACTACAAATTTCACGCGCATTTTTCACGCCCGGCCACGAAAGATCTGTCCGGCTGTATTCGGTTTCGCTTAATATTGTAAATAACATATTCTTTTAGACTAAATTCACTTAGTTTAATATTGACATTTGGTTTGTGATTATCTTACACATACATTTATTACATGGTCTTCAAATTTACTTAACATACACGAAAAGATTGAAAATAACTACTAATTTTACTGAAAAATGGTTAGGATTCAAAATTTGCAAAAAATTGGAAATTAAATCTCACAATGTAATTTTCGATGTAATGGTTTTCCAGTTAAGAACAAAGATTTCGAAATAATGGAATTTTGATATTGCTGTTTTATCTCCTGTAAATTTAGACAAGGTAAGAAATGGAATACCTTCATTCCATTTCTACCATTTTAATTATAGGTTAATAAAGTTAGTTGAACTATTGAAATTTTTTAAAGAAAATGTCAGCAAATATCAATTAATTACATGAAGAATTATACAATTTTACATCATACTGAGAAGATTTTAAAAAATCTCTAAATAATTTTCTTCTCACCATGTCGACGAAACAGTACACGAGAACGATGAAAAAGATGAAGAGGAAAATGAAAAAATAGTACAAAGTGAGGAAGAAGAAGTAGAAATTAAAACCATAAATAGTGAGGCACTTTGCAAGAGCTGTAAAAATTGTATTCATTCGAAAATGTATTATTATTAATTTAATTTGTTTATTTATACCCAAAGTACAAGATTTTACAAATAATTATAATCTTAATCATTTGTACAATGGATAAAGGCCCATGATCAGTCATTGTAAGAATACAAAGACTGTTCTTCCTCATGAGCCCCCAAAAAGTATAAGAATATAAATATAGCACATATTAACAGAACCAGGGTTCTTTACTTTTGACAATTCCACAATTGTCATAACCAACATTGAAGCATGTAGATATGTAACGTATTAGGTATTAAATGTATAAGATTATTGGTGGTTATGTAATAGGAGTTGTACGGGTTTTTCTTGGAGTTCCACCGAAATAAATATAATATTAATTATGTAAATTCTTTATTAAAGCGACTAGTTTCGCTCATTCGAGCATTATCAAGCTATAAAAAAAAAAAAATTGAAAATAGAAAAATATAATCTCGAAAATATAAATAGATCAAATGATGATAAAAATAAAAATAAAAATATAAAAAATTATAAAAAACATAAAAACGTACCTCATTGTTGAAAATGATAAATACAAATAAATAATAAATAAATAAAAGTTAACATAATGGTCAAAATACGCGGTAAAACCTTGTCAGAAAATAAAATGGAGTATGCTAACGGTTGCTTAGGCAAGTCATAACTTTTGAATACGTCCGATGTGTATTGTTAAAATTAGTCTGAACGTTTAGATTCTGGTCGGTAATGAAGATAAAACAATTTTCAATAAATTTACGTTTGTAAGTGTTGCATTCTTCCGCTAGAATGCGTGCGGTTGTATAAAAATTAGCGTCATGTCCAGTTTCCAAAATATGTAAACATAATCCTGAATGTTCCTGGTTGTTGTTTTTAATATTAGTAATGTGTTGAGATATTCTTTTTTTCAAATATTGTTTTGATTCCCCGATATATCTTTTGGAACATTCAGAGCACGTAATTTGGTATATAATGTTGGGTCTGTCTAGTCTGTCCATTTTATCTTTGATATTTATAAAAATGGTATTTCTTATACTGTTGGTATTTTTTATAGCAATTTTTATTTTGAGTGGTGTCAGTATTCTTTGTAATTGTCTTGTCAATTTTGGTATATGTGGGGCGGTAATGTAAGTATAATTCGTGTCCTGTGGTCTGTTTGTATTATCAGGGGTATGGATGTTCATGGAGTAAGTATTTATGATATTGTCTATGAGTTTTCTTGGGTAGGAATTCGTTCTCAGTGATTTGTGAATGGAATTAAAATTATCATGGTGGAATTTTTTGTGCGATAACAAGGTGGCTCGGTGGGCTAAGTTTCTGGCTACATTGATTTTGAATTTTTGCGAAACTAGTCGCTTTAATAAAGAATTTACATAATTAATATTATATTTATTTCGGTGGAAATCCAAGAAAAACCCGTACAACTCGTATTAGGTATTACTATTATTTTCTACTTTACTCTTAGGCCGATGAGGCAATTTGCCCAGGCCAGTTTTGTTGTACCTATCCGCCCCTGACTATGTTTGATAATACGCTGGAAACAAAAGAGTTTTAAATCTTACAAAACACGTACAAGTTTCCAACAGTTCTAATCGAAGCTATTGATCCTTGATATACACAGTTCCTGACTTTCAATATCAGGTAACCCATCAAATAACTTAACCAAAAGCGTAACCGTAAATCCGGTACAATATTTGACAGGAGCTGTCACAGATAAACTCCCAATAGACGAACGGCGAACATCTTGCTATTCACTTTTATAAAATCCCTTCTTTTAAGATTTTTTTTGTTGAGTTGCGTGCGTTGTGGGTTAATCTGACAACTTAATTACCTTTCATTCAACGTGTTGATTAATTTTTCTTTCCATTCATTAAAAATTTAATTACATTGTGGGTTAATTTAATGTCATTTTGATGAATCAAATTAGAAAATCAATTTATAATAACAAGGAAAAAAATGGCATCCACGGTAGTATTGTTTCGGTTCAAAGGTTCCTGGTTCGTGTTTATAGAAACGCATATACTGTAGCAAGATAAGACTACAATGAACATTTATGGGACATTTAATAAGGGTAAGGGTGTTGAGTGGGACATGTGTAGTGGTAAAATACAAGGGACATATAAGAGAGGCAGAAAACCAATCTCGCTCATCTCCAGTCTGAAGAATGAACTGGGAATAACCTCATTCGAAGACTTCGCCCATACAGCAGAGAATAAAAACATATGGACGTTTCTGATCACCGACTTCTACCTCAGAAATGGCACCTAAATGATGATATATTGTCGTATTGTAGCCAGATATCGAATTTCTAGATACCTGCGAGATGTAACATGGAATTTTAAAATAGCGCGATGATGTCCCTTTATTAGAAGGTGTAGTTTCATTGATAAAGTGGATGGGATTTTTAACTATCTGTCAGTAAAAACCACTAGTCATTATCTCTTCTCATTACTGAACTGCATTATTTTAAAACGCGTTTTGTTTCCACATTATGGAAACTGAAAGTTTGCTCATCGAGTGGATGATTGTGGAGAACTGTTAGTACTTCAAGAACGTTGTTCAGATCGTTTCTGAACGAATTATAACCAGAGATGAAACATTTCTTATTTGAATCCACTGATCAAGGCACAATAAAAAAAATATGTCAACGGAAACATGAAGAATATTCAATGAAGGTGGTAATGTTAGTAAAGATAATATCTGAGGATAACCTAGATATAGGCAAGTATGGTAGCGTTATTAGGAAAAATGATAATTACTTTATAAACTAATAGATTCTGGGACATAAATGGCATAATTTTGATAGACTATTTATCACGAAGTCAAATGATAAATGTCCCGTACGTGCCCCGAAAAGCTGTAGATGAAACCACTTCTACAACAGGACAGTACGGCTCACCAGACCAGGGCTACTATAGAATAATTGAAGTGGGAATTACTGCTCCTTCCACCGTACTCAGTAGATCATATTTAGAAAAATCAGTTGTGGCCATCACAAAATTTTTAAATATAAAGACACAGGAAAGAACCTAAACTTGACCTTGAAAGGAACTAGAGAGCCCTTGGCAGTGGGTGAAATTTTAGGGAAATTTGAATGGCCACAAACTTTGCAACCAACTATTTTAAAATATATGACGCATTATTTTAATATAAAAACACGTGTCTTTACATTCGCCAGTAGGATGCACTTATGTGCCATATTGTAGCTCTTAGGAGTGGGGGTTTTGGTCGGAGGGTAGAATTGTGATTCTAGACAACACCCTCCTTCCTGTGTCTTTTTATTCCAAGTACAGAACAGACCGCAATAACAGAATACCATTTCGCTGCTGGTCTTCCTCCTCTGCTCTTTACTCTTAAATACCACCGCAGGATCTCTTTTTATTACCTTTATCCACCATCCTTTTTCGTTTCTTATTATCTTAAAGCCTTATTATCCAACAGTTTTATCATATTCTCTCTGTTTTCAGTGACGGCTGGAGAGTAAAATATTTGGGAGTCTGCAATGGTGTCCAGCCTACTGTACACGGGACGAATCCAGCTCAACAATAAATTTTAAATGGTCCGCATGAAATTTCTGCCCCTTGTTTTTTAATCCCCTCCCACCTCAAATGATTTTCGGAATTTCTTCACTCCTCCTGTCCTTAATTGATTTTCAGAATTTCTTGAAACATATCTAGGATTGAAATCGATTGTGAAATATTCAATTTTGGCCGATGAGGACCAATATTTTATATTAATAATTTAGTTTCATAGTTAAGCACGTAGTTTTAATATAATGTACCTACTGTATCCATTTTCACGTCTGTGTACTTATATATATAACAAATCAAAACAAACGAACTAAGCTAAGGACAACGGCCGTAATTCACTAAGACATACATACTAAACCTCGCCGTTGTTACCTTTTCCAGTTCATTTTTATTACTTGCGTAGATACATGCATTAGAAATCGCATGTGGCAACGTTGCCAGCGTATTGGGACACTACGAAAAGTGACCTAGGCATTGTTTTCTAGATCTAAATTGTTAAAATCTAACAAGTATATGAAAAATCTTTGAACTAGAAGTAATAAAAATAAATATATGCAGATATATTTAGTTAATCTAATGCAACTTTAAAGTATAAATGAAATTTTAAATTCGGTTTTTTAATTAAAATTTTTTGTCACCCAGTGCCACCGTGGCTGCTGAGCCTCGGTGGCACTGGGTGCCGCCACTGTCTGTTCTTACACTTATCTTTTCTGGTGTATTACATGTCTACATTTCTTCTCCATATGTTATTGTTTCTACGATGGCGTGAAAGAATTAATTCGTTTGGTTTTCTAATATTGATATTCTACTGTTATTATTTTTCTTTATTGTAAAAGTGCGCAATACACGAACTGATTCTATTTTGTTTAAATATTTAGACTGTCATGCTCAATGTATTTTTAGTTGATATATTCCTGTTTTAATAATAGTGTAAACAAAATCAACATTTCAACAATGCACTTTGTGCATGTAACGTGCAAATAATTTGTTAACCACAGTGGTTATCACAATATATCCTAACATTGTAATGGCGGACAGGCCGACACTGTCCCTCCCTACTCTGACAAGCGTTTAAATGATCTATTTACATGTGTAATTTGATATTACAGTGTATACATTAACATTGTATCTAATTCATGCTACTGTGCTTGCCTGAATTGAAATTGATATAACATAATGCTTGTACTGAAATCATTTACAGTGAGACAGAAAGCATTTCCCAGCATTATACCTCGTAGAAAAATGCATTTAAATTATTGGATCTCTGAAACCCATTTTTATTTTGTCGTTGTAAAAAGAATCAGCTCTCCAATTAACTACAAAAACCCTTTAACTTATCTTGAAGACTCGTAATTCTAATCCCAATAATTCCTAAACTCAAATAATTTTGACTCTAATTACCTACGTCCATATCACTGAAAATATCAGGTCTGGGAAAAAGTTTGTGGCGTTTTTTTAGTAAAATTCAACTGGTTTTGTTATAGTTTAAAAATAAATTAATTTAAACCAAATATGCTCCATTATTATCGACAACGTTTCGCCATTTTTCGGGTAGAGCCATAATGCCATCGGTGGATAACTTCTGTGGTTTCTGGTTGAAAAACTGAATCAAGTGGTTTTCACAGGCTTCTTTTGAAACCAGCTTAATTCCGTTGAGAGAATTCTGCAGAGATCGGAATAGGTGATAGTCAGAGGGTGCTATGTCTGGACTATACGGTGGATGCAACAAAATTTCCCAACCAAGCTCTCGCAATTTTTGACGGGTCATCAAAGAAGTGTGTGGTCTTGCATTGTCATGTCACAACACCTTTCCTATTATTAAATTGGGGCCGTTCTCTTTCAATTGCCTGGCGTAATCTCTCTAGTTGTCCACAGTAGAGTTGAGAATCAATCGTCTGACCAACTGGAAGTAGCTCATGGTGGACAATTCTTTTCCAGTCCCACCACACACACAGCATCACCTTGTTCGGCGTCAATCCTCGCTTCGCGAACGCTTATGGTGCCTTACCATCCCTTGTTCACGATCTTTTACGCTTCCGATTGTCGTACGTGATCCATTTTTCATCACCGATTATGACACGTTTCAAAAATGGCTCGATTTTACTGCGTTTCAGCAGCGCATCGCATATGTTAATTCGATCTATCATGTTTTTCGCGCTCAACTCATGGGGAACCCATATATCGAGCTTCTTTTTCTAGCCAGCTTTCCGTAAATGGTTCAAAACAGTTTTGTGGTCAATGCCTAGCTCCGTACCAATATCGACACTGCTGATATGCCTTATATGATATATGCATATATATATATATATATATTAATATGCATATCTTGCTGGACTTTTTCAAGAATTTCATCAGATTTTTCACTGATTGGACGACCAGAGCGTGAGTCATCTTTCATATTAAAATTACCAGAACGAAAGCTAGCGTATCATTTCCGCGCAGCAGATTTTGATAAAGTACCTTCCCCGTAAACAGCACAATTTTTTTCACAAGTCTGCGCAGCGTTCTTCCCTTTGTCGGAATAATATTGCAAAATATAGCGCAATTTTTCATTATTTTTCTCCATTTTCAAACGCAAACAACTTTCCAACCACTGCACAAAATTTGATGTCTAGACACTCAAAGTAACGCTCGAACTGTCACCTTTCCAACGAGCGCTTAGGGGTGTCGCTGCGATCTGTGTTTAATGAGTTATTTGCAATTGGCGCAGTTTATCGGTAAAAATGCCACGAACTTTTTCCCAGACCTGATATATGGTCGCATATCAACATCTGTATAAACATTCGACCATGTACTTGAAATAAACGGTGACAAAATTTAAACAAATCTAATATACGATCGTAAATTGTACCCCTGTCTTTCAACATTTAAAAAAAAAAAAACTTCGTTGGTAATTCAACTAATCTCTGAGGATGTTTATCTTAAAATAGATCAGTTTTTATATTTAAATAATTTGAATATTTTTAACTAATTGATTAATTTTATTTTAAATAATAATGAAATTTTATTTCTGAAATTTCCCCTCGCACACTATTATGGGACTGGCCTCGTATTCAGTCCGGAATACTTTTGGCGCCTACTTCGTTTGTACCCCACGCAAGTACTGTAGTATTAAAACTGATTGTAAATAGTTTGTAACGTGCCTAAATGTTTAGGAAATGCTCCATACAATCCATATAAATAATGACTGTTGCAAACTATTTTTCTATTATCTAGTCACGTCCGAGAGTTAATGGTCTAAATATGTCCCTAAATTTACAACATTTGTAATAACTAAAGCTAGATTTGCGGTCTGAGACATGCGTGGAATGTTCTCTAAACTATTCCCGACTATTGTTTTGACAGTTAACCATGGTAACAACTGTGAACACTTCTAGGTCAGAGTATTGTCGTGGTAAATAGACCTAACCACCCTATCGAACTTTAATGACGAACAGACTGACATTTTAATATTATCACGGATGACTTGGGGTAGGTTACGTTAAGTTATGATGGAATATTAGACTAGAATTTAATCAAGATGGAATTTGTTGTAGAATTTCTGATTAACTTTAGTAATGAACTTTTTTTGAGATAATTTTATCAATGAGAACAACCTAAGAGAACGATCAAAACATCTACATCAGTGGTTCTTAACCAAGGGACCACAAACCCCTGGGGGAGGGAGAAGCTCTTCTGCTCAACGATCCGGACGATAAAATGAGACAAATTTATAAGACCCCAAATTAATGAGAAAAATTTTAGAAAAAATATTTATTATTATGATAACTTGTAGCAACAACATTCTGTTCATCTTCACTCTCTGTACTAGTAATCGTCTCGTTATTGTCCCTGTTCGTATTATTTTCGTCTAAACCCGGGGTTCTTAAACTTATGTAGTCCGAGGACCCCCTCTTGAACAACATTTTTGTTTTGCTGACCCCACTCAAATCTAGGCATTTTACGTCGTTCTTGAGACTTAATTTTTGGCTCAATAATCTCATAGGCACTACGTTATAATTAATATTGGTAAAAATGTATTGCTGATTATTTTAATACATGATCTTGCGCATTTATAGCGATGAACATTTTTACTAGCATACATCAGAGTTTCCCAAACTTTTTGAGCCGCCGAGCACTTTTCACGAAAAGAATTCGTCGCGGAGCACTATCATTGCTATATATATAACAACACTAATAGATCGCGGAGCACTACTAGACACTCATGGAGCACAGTTTGGGAAACTCTGGCATATATAATAAAAAACAAAATTAATAAAAACACTAGTAAAAAGAATTTAAAAAGTTACAAATTTTAATACGTTAAACCCATTTCTTGGTCAAATATTAGTTAAAATAGATCTTATTATAATATGTTTTCTGTAAATAATTTGCAGTTGAATAAAAATAATTAAATTTTTACTAATTATTGTTTAGTTATGTCAATAACTAGTTAGATTACAACAAATACAAAAAGTCTTGACCATATAGCATTTTTATTAATGAGTTATTTGAATAAAAGCGAAAAGTTGGGGGATGTAAAGGTAATGTCAAAATTGTTTCGCGGACCCCAGTTTAAGAACCACTGGTCTAAACTATTGTTGCCAACTTTTTTCAAAAACCATGTCATCTTCGATACTATCCAATGCGTTGCTTATACCGCATTTCTTAAAAAACTTTATAACCGTCTTTTCTTTTCATGATTTTTTTACCCAGAACTTCTGAAATCGTCGTCCGTTTCATACGTCCTGTTGCTGCAACATCGTGATTTGGCTTTATTATTCGTTTGTTCCACTTTTCCCGCATAAAATTGTTAAATAATAATTATTATATATGTACGGTGACTATATTCTTTTGGAAAATATAAACAACAAATAATCATCAAAGAAAAAAAGTAATTACAATAAAATTTTATTAAAAATATTGAACCACATGAAGTTTATCAAATTTCCCAAAATTTTATTGAAAATATTTACCAAGTCGTTACAGAGAATACAATTTTTCGTAAACCGTAAAAGATATTAAAAGAATGTTTAAGTAAAAGTTCATTCTTTTCAAAAGCTTTATCCAACGATATCAATCTCAACATAGGTTAACTTTTAAAAAATCAAAATGCTGCCCTGTACTTCCTGGCTCTTCTGGAAAAATCAATACTAATATTTGATTCTTTGAGTAGGCTTTGGTCCATTATTTTCCCATCTTCGCATCGCGTTTTCAAGAAAACAAAAAAGATGTACGGGTGATCTTATGCACCCTGTATATAGTGTCGGGGGGGGGGGGGGGTATAGAACTTACTTTCTCTGCCCTTATGTGCCACCTAGGCGTTGGGAACCATTATGATATGTTAGGCCGATCAAAAATATTACATTGTTAATATACAATTTACTCTTTTAGATGCAATGTGTTGGACGCAAATAGCCACTCTTGATGAACTCTGAAAAGTTTGAAAAGTGCTGCCTTAAGCTGTAGTTCCTAGCTGATCCTAAACCGATGTATTTTAAACTGTTCTATAATTCAAAATTCACGTATCGCAAAATTTTAAAATATGAAACTTGAGGATTAGATTTTCAAATAGTTATTACTCATAAATATTTACAACGTATAAATATTTATACCAACCCTGCAAAGATTTCGCACATTCGCACTAAATTTACATGCGTAATCTGGAATTTGATGTTCAACTTATGAAGTAAGGGACTAGAATGATCACTTTCCGGAATTATGGTAGCGAAAAAAATATGAAATGGAAAATTAGTACAGAACCCTACTGAAATAGAAGAAATACTTGCAAATTCTTTAATTACAATAATTAAAAGGCGGTAAACCTAAAACCAAAGCAGTGTAAGTCGCATTTAATTTTCGTTGGTATTAGAGATGTGAATTTCGGCTCAGTTTGCGGAACCGGATCAGTGGAGGTCGTTCAGTTTGTTGAGCCGGTTCATTGATCCGGCTCAGTGATCCGGTTAAGTAAACATGTTTCCGAGACATAGGTCGGTCGTTAGTTCGTAGGTAGAACGTCGCTTAAAGCCGGCTCTTGTTTAGAGCCGGTTCTTGCAATATATGAACTGTAAACATGATTCCGAGACACAGGTCGGTCGGTCGTTCGGTCGTACGTAGAACGTCGCTTAGAGCTGGCTCTTGCTTAGAGCCGGTTCTTGCAATATATGAACTGTAAACATGATCCCGAGACACAGGTCGGTCGGTAGTTCGGTCGTAGGTAGAACGTCGCTTAGAGCTGGCTCTTGCTAAGAGCCGGATCTTGCAATATATGAACTGTAAACATGATCCCGAGACACAGGTCAGTCAGTTGTCGGTCGTTCGCTCGTAAGTAGAACGTCGCTTAGCCTCGGCTCTTATCTAACATTTTTGAAACAAACAATTCATTTTATGTAGCTACTGTATTTTAAACCAGATGTGTTAAGTTTATGGCGATGTTTATTGCTCTTATAAATCGGACATCTGGGATTTGGGCAATATTTTAAATATTTTTATATAGTATGGTTGTAAGAAAATACTGACTAAGCCTATTAGTTTCAAATAAACTGCCCTACAAATTGATGACAAAATACACTTTATGATAACACATTACAAGACGAGTTCTCGCGAAGTTCAACATGACATCGATCCAGATCAGGATCACTCCGGTCACTGCTCACAATCGCCCGACCAATCATATCCTTGAAACTTGAAACTATACAGTGAGTCGTGAGCCGACTCATTTCAATTTGGTGAACCGTGTCACTTCGGTCGGTGTACTGAGCCGGCTCATTCATGAATGTACAGTAAATTAAACATTTGCTCAAAAGAATTTTGCAATATTTTTAAAAGAAATAAAGTGAGTTATATACTGTAATTTTTATTTTCAATAAACCTTTGATCATTGAACTAAACTATTTATAATTACCATATGATTTTACATTAATGACCATAAAACTGACATAAAATCATATTTTTATAAATGTTGGTTGATATTTTATAGGTTTTGGAACGAATTAAACCATTTTATATTGATTATTAATCGAGGGATTCCGGTACTTAAAAATTAGTACTCAATACGTTTTACAGGGACAACAGGACCGGCTGAAATGTCATGGTAATCACCTGGTTTTAAATACAGGGTGGAATTGTTGAAGTGTTATAAGCCCATAACTCGGAAATATAAGTCGAAAGCAATTTTTTTACGGGACGCCGCTATTGGATTTCATATGATTAAAACATATGTAGAAGTTATTATTAAATCCTAATAACTAATTGGCGTACTCATTGCAGTTAAATCATCTGTCCCTCTTTGTCCCCGCTTTACCTCGTCTATCAATAGCAGCCTACAGACCGCATGAGTATTTTTAAATTTGTTTATAAAAATTAATTTTTAAGGCATAAAAAGTCTTGGGAAAAATTCTAAACACGTTAGTGCAAACCAGAGTCTCCTAGGATACTTAGGTACAGAGTTATCTTTATTTCAGGTACCTTAATTTATGTTTTTAGTGATTTTTTCCACATAAATTTAACGTTTTCGATTGAGTTTAATTATTTTTAAAGAAATCAGTTAGCATGAGAATCATAAAAACAGGCATATTTTACTTGGAACATTGCCATGACAACGCTGGTATATTAATATAAGTGTAAGAAGCCAACATAATACTTTTGTATAGCAGATCAATTCTGTAAAAAAATACTGTGTAGTAACATTACTACAAGATAAAATATTATAAAAAGTATAATGACTTTCATTCATGATAGTGACATATTTACCTTGCTGACCTTTACCGAACTGACCTTGCTCATAGTGACATATTTAGTTACTATTATTATAGTCACTGAGTTACAGAATTGGTCTGTAGGAATATTTGTTCTATAATCACATCAAAATCAATTGTTGTGATAAATTAATAATTTTGGCAATCATTTTTATTCGTTATTTGAGTACTAAGTGCTTCCATTTATTTTTTTTTTAACAAAATTTAAATAATATGCCAAAAATCCCAGCGTTTTTTTCTGCATATGCTTCGTATTCATTAGATTAATAAGAAATATATTGATAAATAGCTTCTTTTTTTGAATTTCAGAAACGTATTCTCACTATTAACTATGTGTTATTTGATACAGACAGACAGACAGACAGACTGACACATGGATGACGTTATAAGGGTTTTTTTGGTGATCATACCTAAAAAATATTAAAAAAAGAATAAATAAAATAATGTAAATCTATTTTTGTTAGTAAACCCTCATTCAAATCAGATTGAATCCTTGTTTTGTCCATTTAAACCATGATTTGTCCAATAAGTTCAGTCAAAACAGATTTACCCAAATTAAAATAATAGATTTTTCGTAGTTTTGTTCATTAAATTTTATGACATGATTGACATCTATTTTTGCGTCCTTAAAAATAAGAAGGATCGAAAAAATAAGTTTCCTAACTTATCGCAAACAGAATTATAATGTTTTTTACCAATTCTCAAAATTACATTACTTTGGCAAATCAAGTTTTGATGTTTCAGATGTGTTATATGAAATCATTTAATTACTGTATAAAATTAAAGGGGAACGTTTATGGATGATTGTCACTTTACAGAGCTCACATTCCATTATATTTCACAAAATCTACATCGTTATATTATTAAAAACCCGTTATAATTTCAGTATCATCTGTCTTTACTTTAGACTTTATTCTCGTAAATAAGTAAAGAAAAAACTTTTGATAAAGTATACGTTTAAAGCATTCGTGATCCGGTCCTGGAAACTGGATTTCCCCCCATATATCACTGGCAAAGTCAGCGAGACCAGCTCTGTAGGCTATGTTTTTTAAATGAACTTCCATTATTTCAGAATTCTTCTGTTTCTCTTAGGATTACACATGGGCTTTTATTTCAACGGACAAGTTTAAGATAAACTTGTAATTCGATACAAACCGGATTTTTTAAACATTAGATCACTAATAGATTTTTAAAGTCTTTTGTTGAGCTGTGACATCTCTTGGAACCAATACAAAAACAATTTTGGAAGAAAAAATATAACATTTTATCAGTCTTCTTGAGAAGTGTGTCAACTAGATTTTTTGTCTCACTCATATGCTTTGTTGTCAAATGGGGACTTGTCAGTAATACTGTCCTTATCAAGGAATACTGACAATAATATTGATCATGTGAAGCCTATATTGATGGAGTGTCGATGATTTTGATTCCGAGCAGTGGCGTGGCGTAATTTTCTGATCAAGGGATGCAGTGAAAACAAATGCATGTAGACAAAAATATGTATACAGGTGTTTGAAACGCCGCACCTCGAATACCTCTTATTCGATTATTTTAAGAGATACAAAAAATTCTTCAGAAGAAAAGTTAAACTAGACAAAAGGGTCCACTTAAGGACTATAATAAGAATTTTGCATCGCTTCCGGTTTCAGCGGAAATTGTTTTAACTTTTTATCTAGCATACGGAATCAGTACTTTAATTTTTTTTTCTTAAAAATACATTGAATCGACTTTACAAGGATATCAAAACGTAATTTTAAACATTTCAAAATGGCGACCGTTTATTTACAAAATAATAAATAACATAAAAATCGTACAAACTAAATTATAAAAAGATATAACATTATGTAACTAGGAAAAACAATAAAACAAAATATGACTAAAGAAAGTAATAAACTAAGGAAAATTTACAAGTGTTCAATATGAACACCGTTGTTCTCATTCGTAATAATAACTCTTCCATTACAGTTAGAACGGTATACTCTTGAATTTCCCTGATGGCTGTTCTTGCCCTATGTTCTAAGTCTTCTAACTTTTACCTTCAGGATACTTTTCTTGGTAGAGTTGCTGGGCCCTAACAGAATTTATTTGACATTCCCCGAATGACAGAACCATATCTGTCATTTCTTTGAGTAACGTACGTAAGCCATAATTACAAACAATTTGATGTTATCACCTTTAATATCAAACTCATACTAACAGGCAAGAAAATTTACAGGTTTTATATGTTTTTTTTATGTAACAAAATCATTTTCAAAGCTTGCTATGTTTAACATTGTACGATTTATGTTAGGAGTATTTATTATTTTGTAAATAAATGGTCGCCATTTTGAAATGGTTAAAATTAAAGTATGATATTTTGACATCCTTGTAAAGCTGGTTTAATGTACTTTCAAGAAAACAAATTAAAAAATTAAAAGTACCGATTCCCTATGCGGCCCTCGTTGGCCCAAGGGTGGAAATTTCGCAAAAATTTTGTGAAATTTTTAATCACCCAAAATGTTTCCGAAATTTTCCACCTTTGGGCCGCATCCAATTTTTTTATAGCGGCTTCATGACACAAACTTTAATTCTTTTCATCGGCGAGCTGCATGAAAACGCGGAAAATCATATTTTTTTTTATTACAAGATCACGTGACCGTTTGAGCCTTTTGGGATCCTGCGAATCGCATGCCTATAATTTTTAAGACTTTAAATTTGTTTTAACTTTCTTTTGATAAAAGGGCAAGCATTATTAAATCAGAGAAAAACACAAAATTTGGAAAAAAGTTGAAATGCAATTTTTCATATAACCGTAAAGCGTGCAGGGGTTTAGTACCCTCATTTCTTTGTTGTCACAGGGTAAATATTCTCTCCTCCAAAAGGCATGCTGTACGAAATGAGAGACCATAAACTGTCATGAGCTCTCGGTCTAAAGGCCTTATCACACTAGAAACTTAATACTAACTTAATACTAACGTCTTGACTTGGAAAATTAAAGTTTTTTCATTCGAATCGAAGTCATTTTCGTGTGATAGTATGAAAAAAAAAACCTAGGTTTTAAAGACTAAGAAAATGGAACAAGTTTCAATTCCTGTGTCTATTTATCCAGGTTTGTCAAAAAGCGAGTGCGCCAACTGATGCCCTCTCGCTCTTAGCTGTTTTGCGTCTTTGTCTTTTTTTTACGTTAAGGTTAATTTGTTGTATAATTGTTATTTTCGAATGTAATATTTAAAAAAAAAAAGATTTTGGTAGAACAACTAATTAATTTAGTGAAACCTCACAAATAAATTTTTCAAATTAAAACTGTTAACTGTCATAATAACACAATATATGCATGCGCAAACAAACAATTTCCGAGTCTTAAATATTATTCAAATACTGTGTGATTCAATGACAACAAGGTCTACAGAGTAAACTGAATGAGAATTAATTTCATAGCCTGACAAAGTTTCTACCTGGTTTTAAAAGCACGATGTGGTCAATTTGTCAAGTTGAAAAACAACACCTTTTCGGTTGCCTACAATTGGTAGTTTTTTCTTGATTTCTGCATCAAATTGTGGCAAATGCTTACAGTAGACAACAGCGGAAATGCTTTAACCAGAAGTCAGAAGATCATAAAAAAAGAGGACCTTTCCTGTCCCACCAGATGTAGAGCATTCTCTTTTGTTGGTTGATACTGAACCTGGAATAGGTGGGATCTTCAAATGGGGCAAATACTTCGGCTATTTACTGACTTGATTACCGCACAGTAGGGGAGATTGGCTGGTTCTAGATCGGAAGTGACGTTACAGATAAAGGGCAAAAACGCAACCCGCAACAATCAGATACCTGATCTGGTCTCCTGATAAAATTTGCGGGGGGCTGATAAAATCATGTGATCTGATTTTATACCTTATAAAATCAGTTGCAGATCAGGTGACCAGATCAGGTATCTGATGGTTGCGGGTTGCGTTTTTGCCCCTTATCTGTGATGTTACTTCCGGTCTAGAACCAGGCTGTCTCCCCTACTCCGCACGTATTCAAGGTTTCGTGGCCGAGGAATAATTGGTCCAGAAAAAGGTAAATTTTACCGTGCTAACAGCGAAGACCATATTGGATAGGTTCATGCAGAACTTGGTTACCCAATTTTGTTTATATGCCAAAATACTGTTGTATGATATCAAAGCCTATTCTTTCTTCTATCTCCCTGCTTAATAAAAATTGATCTTCAAAAAGTAGAGCTTTTAGGACATTGTCATTAAAGTTTAAGTGTCAGCGCATGAAATACGACAGCACTTGCCCAACAACCAAATAAGTATAAAGTAATTTTAAAAAAATATGAACGTTTTGCGTTAGATAAAACATTTTAGTTTTCGTTTATATGATTTTTTGTTGTTCTACTTTCCCGTCTGATGTTAAAATTCAGAACTAAATTAACTGACACGTGAAAAATAATAAAAAAGTGTCGAAACGAACTTTATAATCAAACTTTTTACGAAACACCGAAATGCAGTTGTTTTAAATTACTTTTGTGTTTTTTCTTGAAAGCTTTGAACCACAAAGGGTAAACTTGATTGACATCTCAAACTGTACAAAAAACTTTTTTATCTCTCAAACTACAAACTCAAAAGTCCGGAAATCAATAATCAATTTAGGATATTTTTAAAAGAAAATAAAATGCATGTTTAGCATATCCAACCAAAAGGTTTTGATATTAAAATGAAATAAATAAAAAAAATTTAAAAAACTACAAAAGATACTAATAGAAATATTGTAAAATTAAAATGGTCTTGGGCTGGTCATGTAAGTAGAAGAAATGATGGTCGATATTAAGACTAAGCTAATCAGTTATGATCTGACTATGTTTCATTCAAGTACCAAGGAAACCAAAGCTTTCTAGGAAAGAGGATCAAAATTTGACCATAGTATGAACTGTAGAGAATTCCCTGGACCATGAAACGTGGTCATCAGTCAAAATCTCGACATAGAAAATTTTCGCGATTACAATACTTGCTCCTTATATATTAAGGTCGGGCAAGTAAAAAGGAATATTTTTGGTTTTATTCTGATTTTTGCATATTTCTGTTTGTTTTAATTTACCGTCTTTTTCATTGCAGCGTGATCTGAATATTAAGAGTGTTATCAAATCATAAAATAATTATTAATTGTTTATTTAATGCTAAAATTAATTAACTAAAGTACACAAATTGCTCTAATTTAAAATTTAATGGCCATATTAGCATAAGTCAAAGAAATTTATTAAAAAATAACGGAAAAAGTTGGATATTAAAGTTGAAATATAGGTAGAGAATAGGAGAAAGAACAGAATGTGATGATAAATAGACCGTTAAAGTTGCTTGAGATAATCTTGAGAATAAAATTACTTTAAAAAATTTCACATTTCCTAATTTCATCCCAGTTACAAACTTTAACAGTTACAAAATTATGAATCGATTAAGGGAAATAACTTTCTGGTAAATTATGGGGTTCTAGAAATTAACTTTTTGACTTATTACACTTCTTAAGCAGTGTCAGTACGGTAGACTTCTTAAGAGGATTCTACACTGTGTACGTAAGGGAATCATTGTATTTGCAAATAATTCATAAAAGCTTATGAACTAGAAAAATAAAAAATATAAAATAAAATAATAATAAATATTATCTACAACTGAAATAATGAATAATCAATGGTCGTTACATATATGTACTTTGTTTGATTTTGATTAATTGCCTAGTATAGGTAAAATCTGTTTAACTATTAATTTTGTTTTAATATATAAATCAGTTCGTTTGTATGCATGTATGTTACCTCAAACTAAAAAACAACTGCATAGATAAAAAAAAAAAAAAAACACCACCATATTCATAGCAACATTTATGGTTTTACGAGGGTTACCTTTTGTTCTTTTACAAACGACCACTAGATGGCAATATTAAAATATGTCATATTAAGTTGACATTTGACACTTTGACATTTGTCATTGTGAAATCAGTAGCAGCTTATAAATTGACCGAGTAGTGTGTTGACAGTGAGCCGTTAAAAAAACAAGTTTGTGAAAAAATGGATACTACCCGTTAAGATTTACGTTGGATAATTTTTTACGATTTTAGTAAAGGCCTAACTCAACAACAATGCATAGATTCGCTTCGTTCAACTTTTGTTAATGAAGCACCATCAGAAAAGACAATTTCACAATTGGTTTGCAGAATTTCGTCGTGGGTCCGTCAGTGATGAATCTCGTGGAGTTCAACCAAAATCGGTTGTGATTCAAAAAATCATCGATGCTGTGCGAAAATTGATTGAAGAAGATCGGCATGTGACTTACCGTGAAATAGGCATCCTTTGGCATATCGCAGACTGCAATACATTCGATTTCGCATGAACATTTAGCTGTGAAAAAGATCTGTTCCCGATGGATTCCGCATAATTTGACCAAAGCTAAAAAAAAGGCTCGTGTCGATTGGTGTAAGAGAATGCTAAATAAATTCAACCTAGGCACTGCAAAATACGTATACAACATCGTTACAGGTGACGAAACTTGGATTTATTCATATGAACCGGAAACTAAGCAACAATCCACTGTTTGGGTCTACCAGGATGAACCGAAACCCACAAAAATTGTTCGTTCACGAATCACTTCCAAGAAAATAATCGCTTGTTTCTTCAGTAGGACTGGACACGTCGCAAGCATTCCTTTAGAGGATCGAAGAACAGTTAATGCTGAATGGTACACAACAATTTGTTTGCCAGAAGTCATCGGCAAAATCAAGACAAACAACCAAAAACGTCGCATCATTCTTCATCATGACAATGCAAGCTCCCACCCAGCACGTCAAACAATTGATTATTTGAAGGAATAAAACATCGAATTAATGTCTCATTGCCCGTATTCACCTGATTTATCCCCTAACGACTTTTTTTTGTTCCCCAATGTGAAACAAAAAAAAGAGCACTCAAAAATCACGTTTTTAAACGACACATTTGTCTTTTAATTGAACGTGTGCCCCTTCTAGAAAATAATTTAGCTAATACGCGTCTGTGTATAAGAGGTCTGTTCGTTTGTCTTGTTCTAACTTGTCCTTAAAACAAGGTCGTGACGTCATCAGAACATTATTTCACAGGAAATAGTTGATGGTACAAACGAACGTACTTTGAACAAGTTATTGCAGTTTAACCTAACCTAATATACAACTGTCATCTGCCGATCGCGACATACATATGTTCTGTTTGATTAAAATTATTAATGACTTCATTAATAATTGCTGATGTTGATGCAGAAGAATTACTATAGTCATTTTTTTATAGTAACTTTTTTTCCGTGGAATTATTATATTTACCACAAGAAAAATATAACATTCATCCTCAGTTAAGGCTTCACCTGTTGAACATTTCACCAAAAATGCTTTTTTCAACATTTTTTTTACGATTTTAGGTTATTTAAACAAACAAAATGAAGTCAAAAAAAGTTAAAGAGTGACGTCACTAACTTATTCTAACTTGTCCGAACTTGTACTTCCTCTAGACGTAGTACAGTTTAGACAACTTAGAACCTGTTCTGAACTGACAAACGAACAATACTTGGACAGTTCAGAACATACAAACGAACGTTTTTTTGGAATTGAGACAACTTAGAACAGTTTGGATAACACAAACGAACACACCTAAGGATGTTTGAAATATAGAGAAGCACTAATCTACACTATAAAAAACTGCGTACGTTGTAACTTTTTTTAAAGAATGTACGCAAGTTTTTTTTCTTATAATCTCGTATATTTCAGCATTAAATCATTCTTTTAAATTAAAATTCCGTGTTTAAGCAATGATAAACAACTGTAATACATGGAAGGAATATATTAAGAATATATAAAATGTAATGCTTTTGTAGATATGGCTGTTTTAATAATCTCAAGTGTCAAGTGACATGCGTATAACTGGCAAGTGCAGACGTGACTTATGGCATGTTTCTAGGAAAGACATCTGGTTCCGCTCAGAGGGAAAACTATTGTTTATGCAGTAGCCATAAGTTTCAGAAAGTATAATACTAAAAAATACTTCTTTACGAAAATACTACAGTGTTCATAAATTATTGATACGCGTTTGAATTTCCCGCTCATTAAATTAATTTTATAGATTGGTACTTACCAGTGGCGCACTTGGGAAAACTTACAAAGGTAAATTAATGATTTATAGATGAATTAATTTATTAAAAACACACGATGGGGTCTATTCTGTATCTTTTGTGGACAAAAAGATTTGGTTAAAAATAATGATTAAAAAGTAATAGGGGAAACTTTTTAAGATCGCAGTGCCATATGCGGCAAAGCTGGAACACTCGCAAGTGACATTCAACTGTTACTCGTGTATTTGTTTACATGGTGAAAATTAACACGTTATATTTTTCCTGTTTTCCGAGCTTGTTTTTATTTAAAGGTGACCTACGATTTACAAGATATGTAATAATATACTATTCTACAGAAATTTCAAGGAAAGTTTTAGTTTTTCATTGTATTTTTAATTCTTTTTGACTGTCTGTCTATATAATAGCAATAAAAATATGGTATATATATTAGTAAAAATTAATATCTCTGCCTGAAAAAGTAAAAAGGCCTTTCAATATATCAACTGATGATTTAGGCAAATTTTGGGTGGGTTAAGTACTTTTTTTCAGTCTTTTCTTGGATGTAAAAAGTCACTTTCCATAAAATGCAACGAGCAAACGTGCATGCATGGGCTTTTTGCCCATTTTCAGTTTTTGGGTCCATAAAAACCTACGATCCACTTTCTCTCTGCCTCCAAACGTCGTTTCAATTGATATTTATTTCTATTTAGGTAAATTATGGAATGTTTAAGAGGGATTCTTCCTTATTCACGATTTACATTGCGGCACACAACAAAATTGATTGTTTTTTTTTCATTATTCACAACAAAAAAAAAAACACAAACAACAAAAAAACACGTATTTATCCATTGAACAAAACAGAACAATTTCACTTTCGTATCTTCCGCAAATTGCCACCAGATGTCAGGGCGCTTAGAAAGTTCCCTCTATATTTTAATTAGGCGTTAAAATTTGAACCTTGTTTCTGTCTTTCTGTCTTTCTTCTGTCTTCTTATTCTATGTCAGGTTAGGTTAGGTTATAAACCAAGCGTTAAGTTTTAACTTTTTGACCTTATGGTTAAAAGTATGTTGTGAAATTATCTACAAGGATACGTATTTTGCTTTTTAAGATAAGTGTGGTTTTAATGTAAACATGTGTTATGGTTGAATCATGAATCAACAACGTTCAAATATAATATATTTATATTGCTGAAATATACAATATTTATATATAAATAATTATGGCTGCATAAAGTATATAATATAATGTTACCATAACATGCAAATGTATCTATATTTTTTCTTTCTTTTCTTTTCTTTTTTCTATATTTAATACTTATATTTTAAGGTTATTAATACCCGTATTCCTGCCCGATTTTTTATTATTATTATTTTTTAATTATTAACATTTATTTAGCAACGCTTCATTTTCCGAGATCTTCTGTTTTTCGTGATAAATCAGATTTATCTGATTTATCAAGCTGGAAGTTATCCTATCTTTAAGTATAATAATAATAATAAAATAACAAATATTCGGGATATTATTTGAAAAATGCATGTAAACTGAATATTTAATGAAAATTTCAAAGTTTATGTTGTGTGCAAATGTAATGACTGCAATTTGAATTTTGAGGTACATTCTAAGTATTTATTTCATAGTAGAAGATCTAGAAAAGTTTAATAAAATTCTTGAAAAATACTTCAAATTCGTACAAATTTTAAAATATTCTAGAACTGCAAACTTTAAAGTGCTGGAAGAGTAATAAAGTTTTCTAAAAGTTTTGCATATATCTTGTCTTTAGTGGCCATAAGAATTGAGCAAATTGGAATGAATTATAAAGTAGGAAAGTAAACAGCACATTGGACAAAACCTAGATCAGTTACTCTCAAAACAGGCAAAATAATGGTAAAAATAAGTTCAGAGAAGGATGCTTCAACATTTGAGGCAAGTGGAAAGATTATTTAGGAAATATAATCAAAAATTCCAAGCGCTATTTCGGTTCACATTAATATACATTACTTTATATATTTTCAGATTTTTAAAGCAGCGTCTCCCACAAATAAGGCAAGAAATCGAAAAAAAAAAAAAATTTTTGTTCATTAATCTAGGTTCAAGACCTTTTATTTGATACCCTGAAAATTGCATTTAAAAAATAATACTTATTTTGAAAAATACAAAATATTCGTTAAATTAATCGGATCAATAATTTCAAGGGTACTTTTGCGTACCTGGCCCGGGCAACTCTACGTAAGCGTACCTGTGTCAAGGTGGGCACCGCGCACGAGCGGCTCAACAAAGAAGCGATAACTGTGATCGATTATAGTAGAATAATCGAAGATTATAATAGAGGGCGGTCTTATGAAATCTTACACACGGGCGGCAATAGCCTTTGATTCTATTGGGTTATTACATAAGCCCGTTCGTTTCTTTTTCATCTTTTATTCAATAAAATATACATTCTAAAAAAAACTTTTACTATCATATGTACTGTCCATTATTTTATATCACTGGAAGATGCCATCTCTCCAGAAGGCATCTTCCAGGTGAATTTTGATATCGTCCACAGATGCGAAATTTTTTCCGTTAAGGGTATTTTGTAGAAAGCAGAACAAATGGTAGTCGGATGGTGCGATGTCTGGACCATATGCTTCGACTACCATTTGTTCCGCTCTCTACAAAATTCCCTTAACGGAAAAAATTTCGCATCTTTGGACGCTATCAAAATTCACCTGGACAGATTTTTCGAGAGCAAAGACGAAACCTTCTGGAGAGATGGCATTATGAAATTGCCTGAGCCTTTGTCCAAAGTGATAAAAAATAATGGACAGTTCATTTGATAATAAAAGTATTTTTTAAAATGTATATTTTATTGAATAAAAGGTGAAAAATCAAAAGTATTTTTATGATAGTAAAAGTTATAGTTCAGTGACCCGCTATTTAAATTTTGAATGCATGTTGTGCCGTACCAAAACTCTTGTTGACTTGAACAGGAACCAGTTTAGCAGGGAAAACACTGTTATTCCATTTGGCATTCTATGTTGATGGCGAATTCCTAGTCATCATACCCGCTGAATATGTAATCAGCTCTGATAGCATGAAAACAAAAGACACGTTTTTCAATTTATTATAAATGTTTACTTAAAGTTAATTGGGATTTTTAAATTGTTTGCTGTAGTTTATTACCCAATTACAATCTGCAATATTTTGTGTTACTACTCATAAACATGCATATGTACATAATTCACTATTGCTTTAAGGTAATTGTGCGATTAGAGTCACAAAAAAATAAAGAAAAATCATCAACATCATCAAAAGTCTATAAGACAAAAACATGTCTAAACTGTGGCTCAATCACTGTAGAGCATGAGGTGTTAGGTTGTTCATGACGTCTGGGTTCTCGGGAAAGCCGCAATAAGGACAGGAAGATATTATATGTTCCATTGTGTGAGATGGATAAATGCAGGTAAAGCTTGTCTTGAAGGTAGACTCGTAAACTTGGCTGGGCCAATGTTGCAAAACTAGTATTTTTATACTTAACATTTAGTACCCATTTAGTGTCTATTTTAGTCTATTGGTATGCCCCCCCCCAAATTACTCTGGTAACCAGTTGCCCCCCCCGCATAAATGCTTAGAGAAAAATTTATTAGAGAGCGCAACACGCGCTCTAATTTTACGGGTGACGCCTTTTTTTACGTTATTAGGTCATCACTTGTATTTTAGAAGTGATAACCTTTTTTGGTCATCATTTGCAGTTTAGAGCAGTGTTTCTCAACAGGAGGTCCGCGGAAACCAGTGGTCCTCAGAAAAAATTTAGTGGTCCGCGAATGTTTTTATATGAGTATTTTGCAGTTTTTTTAAAAAAAATTATGCACATTTTATGTAATTAATTTATATTTTGTTAATCTATAAACTTTCTGTGATTTTCTGCAAATAAAATAATTGTATTTAGTAGTACATTAAATATGTTTGATTTCTTGCAAAAAATGAGCCAACAATTATTATTAGAGGTCCACGTTAGAAAATTATATTTACTAGACCGTGGTACGTTTTTGGTTAAGAAACACTGGTTCAGAGGACCTCCTTTTCTTTTTTTTGGTCACTTGTAGTTTAGAACCACTTATATTTACATCCATTTTCATGTGTATTAATAACGATAAAAAATGAGATGACCTCCTCAAATATTTCCTGCCCCCCCCCAGATTTTAAGAGCTACAGCGGCACCAGTGGTACTGCGGGTAAAATTGATTTAGTTTTTGTCAATAATACACCTATTCTTGAGTGGTATAGTATTTTACGATGAAGGTTCTGAACTATTAACAATTATGTCGAAAAAAATGTTGACGTATTATTTAAATTAAATTTATTTTTAGTAGGTAAGTTAAAAAATCCTCAAAAAACGAAACTATTGTCTAGGAACACCAAGATCAGGTTATACCAAGTTATAGTACGTCCAGTACTTATGTATGGCTCCGAAACATGGACCTTAACAAAGCGAGATCGACAACACCTCATAGTTTTCAAAAATAAAATATTACGGAATAGGTATCCTTGGTCCCATTCAAATTAATGGTGAAAGGAGAATCCGTAAAAACAAAGATATCAGAGAACTGTATTTAAGGCCAAGTATAATACAAGAACTCAGAGACAGACGATTACAAGATATGGAAACGAAGATTGAACATCCGCCGACCAGTGGGAAGACCTCGCAAGAGATCAGCTAACCGAAGATCTAACAAGTATTGGTATACAGTGTACTTGGCAAGACCTGACAATGAATAGCTCGAGATGGAGGACTTATGTGAGTGAGGCCAAAAGTCAACCTGACTGATGGTGCCCAAAGAAGAAGAAAAAAATTAAAATTCCCGAAAATATTCAGTGATTTCCATTATCTATTTATTGAGTAGTAATATTTATACTTTTTTTTACCGTTAAAAATATCCTATTACATAAATAAAAATTCGCTGCAAATTTTGATGTATAGATTCATATTAATTTTATGTCTGATTGTTATGTCTGATATTGTTAAGATTGTTAGTAAGTATAAGAAAATTATAATCGGGGGGGGGGATACATACCGTTAAATCAAGATGTAGGACCTGTGTGAGTGAGGCAAGAAGTTAACTGAACTACCTAACAGTGCTTAAAATGAGAGAATGGGAGAATTCGTTTGTTTGCAAAAGTGCGTAATAACAAAGCAACAATAAACAGGCAAGAATCATATTTAATTGTTTTATAATATTCATCCAAAATTCCATTTAAAGTAAAATGATAAATGAGTTTTGGTTTTCTCGTGGTTTTCTTTCTTTGCTCGGATCCATTTCCTATTCTGTGCACGTTGTTTTGGCAGCTATTTGTTTTCTTCATTAATGGTTTGTTTTACACATTCATTAATTTCCCGAAACCTTTCTCTGGGGCATTGCTTTCATCTTAGTCTTCAAGTTTGTTTTTTAAAATTAGAAAACCAAAGTTGAAATACCACGTAACATCCACTAAAAAAAATATGTGAAGCGTGAATTATCACACATTTAAACGCATTCGACCTCCATAAAGATGAAGAGTGTGTACTTATACTCCTATTCTGAACATTTTAACACAGGTATAATATTAAAAATTTGGCTAGAAGTACGTGTTATAAGACAGAGTCTTCGAGTATTACACCGCCGGTACCGTTAACTTATTTTATTAACTTAATTTAGGATCATAAGAGTCGGATATCAATATCTTAGAAGCACTGCAAAAGCAACTTTACAGAATTTTCCACTTATCATTTTGCAATTTTTTAATCAATAATTTAAAACTGATTTTAATATTCATGATATACATTTCAATAAATCCTCCCAAGTTCGATTCTGAGTTAGTTAAAAATTCAGAACTACCTTAACAAAGTTTTAGAAATGTTTAATTTGATTAAAGTATGATCGTAAAACCAGAATCTAATTAAAACCGAAATGAAAACGAATGAATAAAACGAGTTAACTTTATTGCAAATTTAATTTCCGATTCGAGTATAATACACTACATATTACATATTAAACAATGGTACATATATTTAGAAGAGTGGTTATCGACTCGTGCAGTTTATTAGTTTCTCGTTTCTTTTGACTCTCTCTTTTCTGTCCTGTGTCATCCAGTTGAATTTAAACATCTCTCACATATTTTGCTTTGTTAATCCGTATGACTTTTAGATGAGCGTTATTTTTGGTGTGGGGAATTTTCTATGTGAATATAATTCTGTGTGAGGAGTTTTCGTGTGAGCATTCTTCTTGTGCAGATATGTCACTTTTTTCTACCTTATCCATTTAGCACTTTGCCTATTACCGGTTTTAAATTTGTTGAGTAGCAAATCAAGCTGTTAAACTAAACATTTTTTCTGCTTAGTGTTGTTTACGTACTGTTTAGTAAAATGTACTAGTATGCTAAAAATGGCGCGTCATTTTGAACGTGATATAATCAATTCAAGCTTACGAACATATATTTTGCATAAATGTGAAGAAGTTGGTAGATACAAATAAGTATATCAAGTAAAAACAAAACGTATATGGGTCAGAAAATTGCTATCTCCAAGGAAAACAAGTAGTATTATACAATCATTCCCTTTCTCTATTTGCTTCCACAAATGTTAACGTGGTTTTATTGCCTTATCTGCCATTTGCAATAAAAAAATTCAGCTTTATACAAGTTTCCTAAACACTTGACTAAAATCTAACCGGTTTACACTTGTTTAGTCGATGACATGTACAGTGAAAATCATAGTGGGCCTACTTGAACAAGTGAATAGAAGTGTTTTCTATTCACTTGACTTGACTCTAAATCAAGTACTTGATGAAGTACTAAATTGAATGGTTTCATGATGCAAGTTACTACATTTTGGGTTACTTGATTTTGCTGCTAAACACGTGTAAATTTGGCATATCATCATGTAGATTAGTGAGATTTGATTCTTTTGTGTGATCAGGACCAACAGATTCAGTTCTCTAAATATTCGTTCATTAAACGACTGATTCACTAAATGAGGAAGAACTTTTTGCAACATAAGAAAATACGCTACGGCTATAGTGAAAGTAAATAAATACGTTCAAAAGTCAATAATAAAGCGAGATACGATTATTTTGGAACGGTGGTAAAATATAAAAATTACATATTCGCGTCTACAAATTGGCCAGTCTATTGGTGGCATTAACCACTTACTTCTTGAAGGTCCTTTATTTTCCAATTATCGTACAATATTTAAAAAAAATACTTTCAGAAAATATCTCACTTCCAACCAATACTCCAACACTTCTAGCCAGAAACTCGATCAGAATTTATGATACAATCTTTGATTACATTTTGATGTAATCAAAGATACCACTGCGAAAGTCAATTATAAAGCGAGACACAAATATTTTGGATCGGTAAAATATAAAAATATATATAGATCAGTCTAATTATGTGGTTCGTATGACGTCATCTAACGGCTAGCAGGTAACACATTCTGTTCAAGTCATATATCACAATATAACATAGATGATTTTCAAATAAGCATTATTTAAATTTGGAACCTCAAATTATGTTGTTTTTATGTCCACTTTATTTTTAAGGGGTACATTGAGTATATCAATGAGAAATAATAAGTTGTAATAATGCAAATAAACGTAAAATTGAATTTTAAATATGAAATGTTACGGTTAAGGGTTATTATAATTTAAATTATTTTAATTGCAAATAGAAATTGTCGAAATGCCACCAACGGGGAGTTAATTCAGCTACGTACCTCACAATTCAGACTGTTTTTACCGTTGGCGCATTTACAAATTGCCAAAACCAAAATTTTGCGTAACTATTTTTACTTGCCTGACCTTAATATAAAAGGTGTTTTTTTTAGAGGTATAGAACTTTAAATTGCAATAAAACAACGATGGATTATTCGATTGACATGAATTTTTTTTTATTCGAAAGATAATCTTGTGGCATTACATTTTAAATATGATTTCTGGCATATGACCGCCACGGCTGGCTCGGATGTAGTCCAATCTGGACGTCCAATTTTCGATGACTTTTTCCAACATTTGTGGCCGTATATCGGCAATAACACGGCGAATGTTGTCTTCCAAATGGTCAAGCGTTTGTGGCTTATCCGCATAGACCAATGACTTTACATAGCCCCACAGAAAGTAGTCCAGCGGTGTTAAATCACAAGATCTTGGAGGCCAATTCACAGGTCCAAAACGTGAAATTAGGCGGTCACCAAACGTGTCTTTCAATAAATCGATTGTGGCACGAGCTGTGTGACATGTTGCGCCGTCTTGTTGGAACCACAGCTCCTGGACATCATGGCTGTTCAATTCAGGAATGAAAAAGTTAGTAATCATGGCTCTATACCGATCACCATTGACTGTAACGTTCTGGCCATCATCGTTTTTGAAGAAGTACGGACCAATGATTCCACCAGCCCATAAAGCGCACCAAACAGTCAGTTTTTCTGGATGTAACGGTGTTTTGACATACACTTGAGGATTAGCTTCACTCCAAATGCGGCAGTTTTGTTTGTTGACGTAGCCATTCAACCAGAAGTGCGCTTCATCGCTAAACAAAATTCGCTTATGAAAATCGGGAACAACGGCAATCTCGTTTTGGGCCCATTCGACGAATCTACGCCTTGCTTGATGATCGTTTGGCTTCAATTCTTGCACGAGTTGGATTTTGTAAGCACGCAAACCAAGATCCTTCCGCAAAATCTTCCATAAAGTGGATGGACACAGATCCAATTCCTGTGCTCGATGGCAGATGGACTCATTCGGGTCTTCCTCAATGCTACGCTCTACAGTACCAATAGCTTCTTCTGTACGCACCGTACGGCGTCTCTGGGGATGCGAGTTATCAATAAGAGTAAACGTGGTGCGAAAACGTTCCATGGTTAATCGAATTAACTGCTCTGATGGACGATTTTGTCGACGATAAAATGGACGTAGTGCGCGATACGTATTCCGCACAGAACCATTATTTTCGAAATAAAATTGCACTATTTGCAAGCGTTGTTCAGGCGTGAGTCTATTCATGATGAATTGCCAAACCAAACTGAGAATAAATCACTTGACAGCTGTTAAATCGGTCGCCATCTTGAACAGTAATGCCAACTTAAAGTTCTATACCTCTAAAAAAAACACCCGTTATAAGGGGCAAGTATTGTAAGCGCGAAAAATTTCGATGTCGAGATTTTGACTGATGACCACGTTTCATGGTCCAGGCAATCCAAAAAACCTATTTTCGAATTGCCGTCCGTATGTGTGTGTGTCTGTGTGTGTGTCTGTGTGTATACACGATAACTCAAAAACGGTTTAACTTAAAGAGTTCGTTCTGGTACTAACAAATTCTCCTAATAATTGGGAAGAACCCTATTGTTTTCTATTAAAATCTGAAACCAGAAACGGAAGTTATTAAACTATAAAATTTAAAAAAATCGTAATTATTAAACCAAGGCTTGGACAAGAATTTGTATACAACATAATTTGATGTATTTTTGAAGATTTACCTAAATCTTCAAATCTTAATCTTAATCTTAATCTTAAATATCTAGATACAGATAAGATACATATTTCAAAAAGTATCTAATTTGTATCTAGATACTTTATCAAGTAAACTGATTCTAGATACTATTCTGAGCAATAGTAGCTACAAATAAGGCAAAAAAAAGAAGAAAAAAAGATCTTAAAATACTTGCAGTACTTATCAAAAATGTTATACATCTTTGTTTAAAAATTAAAGTAAATAAATATCTTAGAGACAGAGTGAAACTATTTTCCGTGGATATCGTCTTATAATTGCCTCAAACGTAAAAACAGAATATGAGGACGAAAAAATAACAGATATAGCCTCCAATTTTATTTATATAGATTGTAATGTAAATTTTAAAAATTCGTATTGAGATTACATGTTTCGAAAACAAAATTAATTAAATCTCATGTGTTCTGCTATCGAAGAACTAAAGAACTAAAGAACTCAAAGGCCAAACAAAATATAAAAACCTTTCTTTGTGTTTGTGATGTTGATAGACCAGCCTTTGTGTCATCAAGTGTTGCTCTATTTTATAGTACAGTGCTTAGGCTCAGAGCAACGACAATTCTCTATTTTCATACATTATGTACAACGAAGTATGCAGAAGCCTTTGACTACAGAAGGTGAAACTGAAACCGTCACAGAGAGAACAAATTCAATTCTCTTCAATTTGGAATCCTTGAGTTATGCCTAAGTAAATATTGGACAATTATGTGAAAAAATTCAAATATACACAGCTGGAAAGATTTGTAAGTAGGAGCAAACTTTTTCGTAACATTTCTATACAAAAAGTTTTTTTTTTCATACTCGTAGCGTCTCGAGTTTGAAATCCGCGACCACTTCAGGACTGATTAAAATTAGTTGAGAGTTACTTAATTCTGAAGCCTTTCTAACTTGTGGTATAAAGCTGTTGTCGAGTTATTTTCTGGTGTTGTTCTCCATACTTCTTTCCATCGTATTATGTCTTTTGTATAATTTTTTATCTTCCACTTTACGCCTGTTTTCGTTGCAGCATCTTTTGTTTCTCGGTCTTCTTAGTCTAACTTTCTTCACTGTTCTTCCTTCAAAAACTCTTTTTACTATTTTGTCTTCACTCATTTTGTGTATACGTCCAAATTATCTTAGCTGTCCTTCTTCTATTATGGTGTCCACTGACTTTGTGTCTTTTGTCTAAATACTTCATTTCTTATTCGGTCTAATTTTGTTTTTCCTTTCAAGTTAGATACATCATAAGTAAATTATAATCAAAATTAAAGTTAATAATGAAAAATTATTCCCGTCAGTCGCGCGAATTATTAATATTTATGTGGAAGGGTTCTCAGTTCAACATTATTTTTAGTTTAGTAACCGAATAACATTCGAACCATCTGTGTCGTGTTAATTTTTGTACTTAGTTTTGCCTGTACGCGACCGCTGTTCAGGTTACCTAAATAGTTGCAGTTCATGAATGTATGTTATATACATTCGTTTCGTGTCTTAGTATATTTTAGTCGCTCATTGCGGTCTCCGCATCATCTGAGCTCTTAGTATCGTGCATCTTTAAGCAGAGGTAGAGTTAGTCTTGTTCTATATCATTTCGTTTATTTTGCTTTGTTGCCGTGAATGTATTTTATGCTTGCATTCACATTTTTGTGTGTTAGTATATTTTGCGAATATACGGTGTGGACTGATTAAATCGATCGTGGCTGTGTGTCCAAACTCTCCATTCCAGACCTCGTGTATTACGAAGCCTACAGCAAAGAGCCCTTTACTACGTGATGTTTCAAGCACTAGGTAAGTCCATCAACCTGTATATATACAATCCTATCTCCACCATTCTACAATCGCGTGAGATTGAGCTCAATAAAGTTCATTCGCTTTATTTAGCGTTTTTCATCCAGATCGTGAGTTCTACCTTACGATTGTCTCGAACGTGCTCCTCAGAGCAGGAACCTGATCAATGTCTCTATCTGAAAAATTGACAGTTTTTTTAAAAATATGTTATTGGAAAATAATCAAAAAGTTGCCTAAAGGCAGTTAATTTTAAAAAAATTCATAATTTTCCATAGAAGGTTTTTTCTATAAAAATTAAATTTGCCGAATTTTAGTTTTTTGTTTGTATCTCGAATAATATGCAGTTGATCAAAACAAATAAAGTGCCATTCAAATGCACTAGTTTAGTGGTTCCCAAAGTAAGCAACGAACAGACCAGGGCCGTCTAAACACTGGCAATGGCCCCCGGGCCCAGTTATGCACAGGGCCCCCACCATGAACGCCCGCAGACACTTTATCCGGGCGATGGCAAATTTTTTTAGGGGATATCAAAATAAAAATGCATATTTTGAAAACCATGAAAAACAAAATTAATTTAACTGACTAATTTATTTTATTTTGTGACTTTTTAACCTAGGTATGTAAAAACCTTAATTTTTGATTTATTGTATTAGTAATTTATTTATTTTCATCTTTTAATATTACCGTATTTTTCACATTTATCACAGTTGTAGTTAGATATTGATAAATTGATATTGTAAAATTAATTTCTTATACTTTATATTGTAAAACAATTGTATCATCTTAAATTATAGCTATATTTTCATTCTAGCTCTGATGAAGATTTAATATTAAATCGAAATGTTAGCGAAGTTAAAATATTGTTTTAATTTTAATTTCTGACCAGTCCGAATCCCATTACTTCCTCATCTTATTATATTTTACGGACGTAACAATCTAATTAAAAAAAAATAATTTATTTAATATAACCACTAAATAATACAAATACAATTTTCGTCCTTCGTATTTAATTGTTTGGCCCTGGCGTAAGAGTTTAGAATAAAATAATAATATTAAAAAAATAAAAATAAAATAACAGAACTTTCTAAACATGAAATATAACTTGGCTACTATTTTATTCTTTTAGAAGCATTTTGCGCATTTTTTTTTTGCAAATTCTTTTTTCTCCTAGTAAGACAAAATTTTGATTTATAATTTTTTTACATAAAGATTTTATTTTTTATGATTGCATTTTATTCATGAACGGCGGGCGGGCCCTGAGTTAAGGCGCCACTGGAATGGACACTGTATACTATGACAGTCTGGCCAATGAGCGTCCCGTTTTCTATTAGCTGAAGTAATCAGCGGCCACTAAGAGTCCATACATTCGTTGATTTTCATGTTAGAGTTTGTATGTTTTCATTTTTTTAAATAAATTGGACGTTTAAATACATTTTAAATGTGAACTATTTAACTCTATCAAATACCAAACTAAAAATTACTGTTTCATTCGACAGTAATTAATACTTTAGGTTTTATAACTAAAATATGATATTTAATGTGTGCGCAGTATTGTTGTCTTTACAACTTTGGCTATAATTTTAAATATTATAAATAGACTTGGACAATGACGATGGCGAATGTAAACTATTTTTCAAAACCACGATTGGATTAATCTTGTTCAGAAAGTTAGGTTATAGATCTTAACTCTGGTTAACTTAACTGGTAAATTGAACATATCTGAACACTGTTGTGCGTTTTAAAGATATAAAAAAAGAATAATTTAAAAAATAGATTCAAGTTTAATTTGGGTGTCTAAATAGGCCTTCAAAGGTTATAGGAGATCTTTACCTCATCCTTAGAAAACAATATTGTTATATGAAATATTTTATATTTATATATATCTTGGATTTAATGCATCTGACGTCGCTTCTCCGTTCTCAATTTCCAGGAACTTCTGTCATGACATAAGTCTTCTGTTAGTCCTCTCGTGAGATTGCTTCCTCTATTCCAGCTCTTCAACTTCGTCTAGGTACTGTTGTCAACACGTTGTGAAGAAAATTCCCACAGCAAGGTACAAAATTTCCCACAAACGGACAAAAATTCCCACAATGTAAAATTATGCAATTTTAAGTATAGCATAACAATTTATTTTATTTGTAATTTTTAATACCCTAAACTCCGTAAGGCATAGCGAAAATAAAGAATATATAAGTATAGCAAAACAAAGTGAATAGCAAAAAAAGGTTTTCACATCTATTTTGAAAGAGGAGAGGAAAAAAAAATAAATAAAACGGTAACCATAAAAGGATATAAAACTTATTTTATTGGTATAAAGTGTGTGTTTGGTGAAGGTCTAGGATTAGTTGCGTCACAAGAAATTTGGTGAAGTTAATGTCTTTAGGCTGGAAACTCGATCTAACAACTGACACTGCAATAAGAACTTCGACGCCAATATTTTTTCCTTTCTTTGTTTTGACGTCATTTACCACTGAAAATATCCTTTCACACTTGGAATTGGGATGCGGTACTTGGACCTGCAGGACTATCCATGACGAGTAAATTTATTAAATTAAAATTCGCAGCAGTTACCATATGTTACAACACACTGTCAATCAATACTGAATACTGCATACAGTTTCCTACAGGGAAGTTTAATTGACAAACCTGGGAAGTTTCCATTTACAATTAAAAGTAAAGAAACAAGGGAAGTCTCATAATATTACATAAACAGTACTGCCATAAGAAAACACCTACACAGGGCTCAAAGTTCAAACGTTACACGACACTGAAATGTCACGTTTTTTTTTTTTTTTTTTCTGTGTTCGCTATTATTATTTTCATAATATCAGAGAAAACACTGAAATTTTTACATTAGATTTTTTACTCTTTTTCCCTTTTACACAAGAAATAGTTCCTATTTTTCCCTCGTTGTGGGAAATTTCCCACAAGTTGGCAACACTGAGTCTAGGTCGTCCTTGTTTTCTTTACATCTTTTATTTTAATTCTTTAATTCAAAACTTGGTTTATTAGTTTCCGTAGTTCAAGTTAATTGGAATAGGGAATGTAGTAATATATTTTTTTGTAGGAGGAAAGCAATTCTAACATAATCCCTAACTAGAAGTTAACTATAATCGAGTGCCAACTCCAGAAATAGGTGTATAACTTCTAAATTTATACCCTGTATGCGAGTATGCTGGTGGTAGGAACTCCGGTCCTTGTAGCAGTCTTACATTCCGCCCAGTCCCTTGATTATCTCGGTCCATCCACCCGACTAACGGAATTAATCTTATGTGCCACAAGAAAGCCAGCTATCTGTGACTCATCGATCCGCCGGCAGAAGCGACACTGTATCACAAGATTTACTGTGTTTTGATTTTATCTAACATTGCGGACAGTTTTTTAACAATTTTCCGCATGTAACCTAACATGACTCATACTACAGGGGTTGACGAAGGAGATATAAAGAAAAAAATTATGGATTTCTCGTTAACACTCTTATGCCAAGTTTACATTGGTAGAGTAAAAGAGTTAGTAACTAGCGCAAGAAACTAGATACTATCCCTGTGTAAACAGTTGACAATGTGACTAGTTGAGTACTTGCTTCTAGTAGTTGGGCTAGGATAGCAGCTAGCTCGTCCACGTATTTACTGGCTACTATTTTTTCCCCCACTACGCAAAATTGATTAATTTCAAATTGGCGGCAAGCGGTAACCTGTCATAACAAAAGGTTTGTTCGTTTGTGCTGCACCAGACTTGTCCAGGACAAGAGCAGCTGACGTCACTATATAAGATAGCATTGATGGGGGAAGCTGTGGTGTACTTCAGTGTTGGTTGGGCAACACAAACGAACAGACCTAAATAGAACAAAACCCATATCAGGTAAGTTATAATATATTTACATAAATTGCGTAACATTGATTTATTAATTGATGATTTTTGAAATCATCTGTGAAATCATCTGAAATAGCTGCCTTTGATACACGAAAAAGATGTTATAGACGATAAATATTTCCTATGGCTATGAAATAAAGCGTTAATTCCAATTTTATTCTTGCTGGAATCCAATCCCTCATTAGTGTATCAGTTCGTTGTATTAATGGACTAACTAAATTTAATAGCCTATTAAAATCATATAGTGTCATTCTTAAACACAGTTTGTACTCTTTTTGACCTTCCACAACTAATTCACGAAATAGAAGGGCTAGTGCGCCATGGGTAGCTTTTCTATCAATCCATTTTTTAACCCATTTTCGTTTAGGCTTATATTCTGTACTGATTTCTTCAATAAGGAAATCAGTTATTTTCTCCACAAGAAATGATGTAATACAAAATACCATTTTTAAATGGCATCACGCCGGCGACGATGTATATTCATAAACTATTTTTTGCAAAAAGATAATTGCACAAAAAAATCACAGTGAAGATGTCAAATGTGTTTTGACACTTACTATCCAGAAAATAAGATAGTATGCCATTCGAACTATAAAGGGTTCGAATCGCTGACAGACAAATTATCACACGAACAGAAAGGAGACGAAACCATATTAATTCTATATAGATGATATGGAGAGAA
Source organism: Liopterus haemorrhoidalis (assembly GCA_963971575.1). Classification (NCBI taxonomy): domain Eukaryota; kingdom Metazoa; phylum Arthropoda; class Insecta; order Coleoptera; family Dytiscidae; genus Liopterus; species Liopterus haemorrhoidalis. Next base: position 50,738,355 of record OZ020615.1, read on the forward strand.
GGTGTGATTAAATCTAAGCCAGATAAAAGTGGATATGTAAGATCTGCTTTGTTGAGAAGAAAACCAACGCTTTCTAGGAAGAAGAGGTTGAATTTGACCATAGTATGATCCTTTGAACTGTAGAGAGTCTATGCATTCTTGTTGCCATTGGTTGTATATGGAAGATTTAAAGATTGACATAATCTCATTACTGTTTAGAGGAATTTTTAACAGTGAGCCATTTACAGCTGCTTCTTCGGCTAGAAGGTCGCCTTCATTGTTGAACTCAAAATATGAGTGGCCTTTAATCCAGTATATTTTTATAATTTTACCGCTGCAGCCGTTACTTCAAACTGTCAACCTCAAAATTCTGTTAAATTGTCAGATAAATTAATCACATGATTGATTTTCAGTTGCAACCAATTTTTAATTTAATACTTGCGGGAGTGTTACCTTTAGTTTATAAACATGAATGCTTCTTAAAATATTTTAATGTAAATTTTGCTTTTGCATTTACTCCTCGGAATTAAAAAACCGACTATAGTTAGTGAGTTGTTTTAATGAGCTATCTATTAAATTATTATGTTATTTTTACTATGTATTTTTTACTATGTATTTTTTTACTATGTATATTTTTATTATGTATTGTTTTACTATGTATTTTTTTTACTATGTATTTTTTTTACTATGTATTTTGTTTATGTTATATTTTTTATTTAGATTTTAAACAAATTTCGTAAATAAATAAATAAATCTCACTTTACATAACCTAAAAAATACTGTCGCACAAATTTCAACAAATTTCGCAAATCGTGAAACGGAAAAGAATTACTGTAGTTGCAGTTATAATTTTGCTATTGAAATTTAGTAAGAAGTCATGATCTCGCTGATGGCGGGTTTTTAAAGAGTCACATATATGCATTTACTCCATTTTCGTTTGTTTGAAAAAAACAGAGATGTCACCACATCCGTTACGTACTAATTTTCAGAGTTATGAACGCTGCCTTAAACGTTAAAAATGTGTACTAAATTTAACCACAATGCACAGAGAAAAGTCGACTAATTTAACGCTGAGAACGCAGCTTTTGAATTGCCGTCGATGTTGCAATTTTCAACTTAATGAGTTCTGAAAATAATTTGTCATTTTAAATTAAATAAATAATTAGTTGAATAAGTTAAATAACGATCAAATTATCACCGTTAGTTCTGACACATTTCTATTATTTGATTACGGAAACAGCAATGACCATCAACAATAGATCTGATATATCAACATGTTATCATCATTCTTTACAATGGAAAACGAATTGAATGATTACGGTAAATAGAATGCAAAACGAATTATTTATAATTAGGAAGTATTTAGAATTGTAATTGGACATTAATAAAATATAAATAAACATTTGGGAAATGTTTAATATTTTAGGAATAATTAATAAAATTTGCAAAGAGGAAACATTAATTATTAAAAATGTTATATAATAGTTTCATAGTTGTATATTAGGTTAGTTTACTATTTTAGTTGCTGTTAAAGTGTAATGAATATACTAATAATACATGTTTCTCTATACATTCAGAGATCAATATTATATTATGCCGATTTGACCAGAAGGTTCCGACTATCCTTTTTTTTCCTTTTTAGGTCGAAATGTCTTTTAATAAATTGTTTTTCAGTGGTCTAATATTAATATGGACATATTTATTTTGAACGTTTGACATTGCTGATAATACTAGAGTAGAATAGTACAATATACTGAGTATTAGTATGACAGAGATATAATACAACTACAAAAATGAGAATCCTGCAACTGATGTTTAAACAGCTAACAAAATTGATATTTATGCTTCATTCTTTATATATACATTTACTTACTTATACATAATTCTGGGTTTTGCCTTTTCCTCCCAGTAAATATTTGTTTTGTGTTTTAATAATATTTTAATATATTTATTTTGATCTAAATTTTCCAACAAAAATATAAATTATAGAATACCTAGTTATTGGTATATGTATTTTAAATTGTAAATTTAATTTGTATATACAATTGCTAATTTCACTCAGCTTTTTGGACAAGAAGCGTTTATTTTAACAAAACACAACGTTTCGCCAACAACATTGTTGACTTCTTCAGACATGTGTTAGGCAGTTCGGTCTGGATTCTCCGGATAAGTAGAGCGCTTGGGTCCAATATACAGTTTGGGGTACTCTCTCCACAAGATCCTTGTGCGTACCATCGATTTTGGGGATTGAGTACGTCGGAATGTATTAAGATCCAATACTCTATATCTTCCTGGGTTTCCAACTGTTACTGTTAGGGTTTCCCGGTGTTTGTACCGGTTTAAAATTTATTATTTTTGCAATTTCATATTGTACTTAAACTATTGGATGTAAGGATCCTTAAGTGTTTTTTTGGGGTTTGGACTTGATATACCGTTTGAGGTACCTTTATCTCATTACTTTGTACGTACCACTGTTTTGAGAGATTGGTACGTCGAATTGTATGATTGCTCCAGATCTCAATTAATCATTCTGGTTCTTTCAACTTAGTTGATAGTAGTGAAAATTTCATGATTGCGGGGGTTATCGTTGCGTTATGTTGTACAGGGTGGGACACTGTCAACTCTGTCGATTTGTGCGTACCAAGTAGTTAGGGGGGGTAGTGTCGCAGCCTGTCATATTGATGCAGCGATAAAACTTGTTTTCATTATATTTCATTACATAAGTTAATGTTGGACAATTATATGGTTTATTTGTCTCAGTTGCACTGTTAAATTCAAACAATAGTTTCTAATTTTTGGATCACTATATTTCTAAATTTGATTTAAATTTTACTCCTGGTTTTTCCTATGTTTTGTTACCTTCAAGTACACATAATATCTATGTATTCTGCAATTTCACCATCCTTGGAGATGATTGATGTACAGTCGGTTATGACTACGTTTAACTAACATAGGTAAATTTTGTTATTAATTGCACAATATTGTTTTCTATCATGATGTTATTGTTATAGCACTTGAAGAAGCCAACAATGTTGTTGGCGAAACGTTGTGTTTTGTTAAAATAAACGCTTCTTGTCCAAAAAGCTGAGTGAAATTATTTTCCACTTCTACCTATATTCAAAATTTGGACGTTAAATTACCTTCTACTATATACAATTGCTTGATAATAAAATATTTTATTATCATTTACTTATTTAGATAAATATTGCTCCTAACATCCCAGTGTTTACCATTCATTTAGTGATTTTTCTTTTATTTATATTTACATTCTGTACATATACAGATGTATAATTTTGAATTATCTATTTTTGTATACCTCATAACTATATTTTAAAACAAAATCTTAAGTTTTCCTGAATGTTCTATTTTTATCCTATATTTTAAATTTGAATAGTTTTCTTTATACACATTAAATAACTGGCAACCCTATATTAAAAACATAGAGGGCCGGTTTCTGAATGCCTAGTGAACTATAACCAAATAGTTAGAAAATGGTTGCTATGGTTACTTATGGGATTGTTATATTGTAATCGAGTTTAACCAAAATATTAAACTCAGCTAAACTTTCAGAAACCGGCCCAGAGAGTCTAATAAAATTTAACCAATCTAAATGAATTGTTATGACGTTTTGCACCATTCCTTCAATGGCATCTGCAATTCTCTCCATTGATCCCAGTGATGATGTCATCCTGTAACTTTTAGGTTTTTCCTTAATTTTTCTTTCCCTCAGAACTCCCAAGAGTATAGGCGCTGTTAATGGTGTAACTATCAATGGCAAGCCATTTAGGGCTCCACGCCATTTAAGAGGCCCACGCTATTCAGAGGTCCACGCCATTCAGGGGCCCACGCCATTCAGAGGCCCACCCCATTTAAGAACCCATCGAACCTCTAAATGACTTTTTTTTGTCGAACGAACGTTCAAGTTGACACATTTATTAGTGGGGCAAATAAAGTCCTATGTCGAAGCAAAGAAAATTCGGTAGGGAAGGCAAATAATGAACGCACCTGTGCGCTATAACTATACATTCCAAAAATGAAACGAAATCGACAACATCTCACAGTGACTCTTTAAACTGTATAAACTTTGGTTCAATCTAAATCAGTAATGGAGAATTCACAAGAGTGAAAATATCCTAGAACTTAAAAACTAGTTTCCATAACTGAGAGGCTTTACAGCGGGCTTTATGAAGATGGAGCATCTGTTAAGAAATCTAGCGAGTAGTTGTATAGAAGATATCTGGAAATATCTGGTCTTTCGTAGGCCAAGGTGGTAGTTTTGTAGGAGTGAGGTCAAAAGTCTAAATAATTAACAGCGTTCAATAAAGAGACGGCAATGTTTTATTCAGTATTTATGGTGAATTCTTATAAATTTTGTATTAGATCTCAACTGTCAGTAGCATATTGACATTCTATTGCCTTCCCGGAAATAAATACAATTTATCTTATCACATGTGTTTGTCATTTGATGCAATACAATAAGCGCACAACATTTTCCTGTTGATCTAACGTTAGCAGATATCAGTATTGCTATTAACTTTTAAGGATTTATAGTTTACATAATCTCTAAGCCTTTTTTAAAATATCTAATAACATTATTTTTTTTAAAATAATTATAATCAAGCGGAAACCTTAAATTATATATTAGGTCGTCAAGGATGAAATTTATAGAAACCAGTGGCGAAAGGAAACCTCCGCTAGACTTGCCCTCCCATAAAAAAAATATTTAAAAAAAAATGTAAACTCAAAAAAAAAAAATTTTTTTAAATATTTAGATAAATCTTCAAAAATACATCAAATTATGTTCTATACAAATTTTTGTCCAAGGCTTGCTTTACTAGTTAGGAATTAATTATCATGACCATGGAAACGTTACATATAAGTATGAAAAAATTGAGACTGAAAAATTTTAAATAATTTTACAAAAATTTTTCGAAATTTTTCGTTTTATCGAAAAACGTCTCAAATAAAAGTTATTAGTTATTGCATTTATAGTAACTTTTGTTCAATAAATTTTTTCGAAATATTTTTCTGTTGCTAAATATTCGCAAAAATATTTAAATCGACACGAGTAAACTCCCATTTCTAGTCAACCGATTTTCATAAAAAACAATAGGGTTCTTCCCATTTAATAGAAGAATTTTTTAGTACCAGAACGAACTCTTTAAGTTAAACCGTTTTTGAGTTATCGTGTATACACACAGACACACAGACAGACAGACAGACAGACACACACACACACACACACACACACATACTCACGGCACTTCGAAAATAGGTTTTTTGGATTCCCTGGACCATGAAACGTGGTCATCCGTCAAAATCTCAACATCGAAAATTTTCGCGATTACAATACTTGCCCCTTATATATTAAGGTCGGGCAAGTAAAAAAGGCAAAGTTGGTTGATAACTTACAAATATAAGGAATTATATTATTCATCAAAGTGTGCATCCATATTGTCTACACACTTTTGCCATTTAAGCGGCAGGTTGTTCAGGCCGATGGTGTAAAACTCTGGTGGACGAGAGTCAATGAATTCCTGGAAGGCCAGTTTTACAGCATTGTCGGAATTAAATTGTTTTCCTATTAAAAAGTTGTCCAAATTGCGGAAGACGTAGTAGTCAGTGGGAGCTAGGTTTGTTGAGTATGGAGGTTAATGAAGAAGTTCTAACTCCAATTCCTGTAGTTTTGCCACTGTCATTTGTGCAGTGTATGGTCTAGCGTTATCATGTAATAAGATGGTAGTCGATCTCTTGACCAATATAGGTTGTTTTTCTTTAAGTTTTTGCATCATTTCGTCCAGTTGGTTGCAGAATATTTCTGCTGTGATCGATGAGCCAGTTTTTTGTTTTTTTGTTTTGTTTTTAAGTTACCTGTACGAAATTTGGCGAACCAATTTGATATTATCTGCTGCGTAGTAACACTAGAGACAAACACACTATTAATGTTTCGCGCGGTCTGCGATGTCGTAGTTCCACGTAAGAACTCATAATTCATAATAGTTTGAATTTCCGATCGTTCCATTTTCAACAAAATTAATTAAAAAAATTTTTTTTTTTGATATTTTTTAGAGCATACATTGATTAAAAAAAAAAAAACAGAACGGTAAAATAGTAAGCCAATGTCAAATAATAAGCTGTTAAATAATACTTGTTAAAAAGTTGGCAATATTATTAAGTACAAATTTCATCTTTGACGACCTGATAAAATGTCCTTTTCACGCACTTTATATAAAGCGCATAGAGATTATCCAAACCAGGTATTTCCGTGTTGTTTAATTAAGATTAAGAGGAACATATCCCACATTTAAACCATCGGCTGAAATCCTAAGTTCATATCACCTGAAAACGCTGGCCGGGAGGAGAAATGTAGCTTCGATGGTCTTCCTCTATAAATTATTTAACAATCTTGTCGATTGTTCTGATATCCTGTCTTGTATTTGTATCAATGTGCCATCCCGGGAATATAGAATTAGGGACAAACTTTTTATTGTAAAAGAACGAAAACTGAACACTGTAGAATGAGTCCACTGTACCGACTGCCTTGTTTGTACAATATATTTCTTTCTAGAGACAGATCACTGGATATATTTGGTTTAAGTTATTCACAGTTTCGCCGATTGTTAGAGACGTTATTTTCTTAAACTATCTGCATTACAATCTAAAAGTATTGATGAATATGAATATAATGAGTGTTATTCGTATGTTTATTTTATATTCTTAAATGTTAGATTAGGTTAAGTGTACCAATTTGTTAATTTTTTTTTGTGTATGTATATCTGAGTGCAATATCATAAATGTAATTAACTAAATGTATGTTAATTGTACAAATGACGTATGTATGTATATGTGTATGGGCACAAACACGGACAAATTATCTGTGGTGTCCCTTAATAAATAAATAAAAACACTCAGGCAGATCGCCTCAGATCAGGGCCGGCGCTAGGATTTCCGAGGCCATGTGCCAGAGCAAGCGCGAGGTCATGTGCCAGGGCAGGTGCGAGGCCATGTGCGAGATTGACAAGAAAAATTTATATTGATGCGGTTGTCAAAAAGGGCTGGTTCAATAATGATGGACCACGCAAAATGACGGAATGAACGAGATACATCAGTCAAAATGTAATTTTCCTTAGCTAGTGCTGTCCGCTACCACGCTATGTTTACATATTCGATACTCCTATAATGTTTTAAATGTATATATTTTAATGAGGGATACATTTAGTGAATGTTACACTATGTGAATGAACGCGAGTACGCGCGGTTCATAAAGTATGCACGATGCGCGAGGCTTGTTGAGCCGCGAGGCCATGTGCCACCGCACATGCTGCACATGCCTAGCGCCGGCCCTGCCTCAGATACGCCTTTAAACGCGCATCCACAGAGCATCGACTGTGGTTAGATAGCCACTGAATGTGCAGACGCAGAGGAAGAGATGAAGGTGTGAGCGAGACAACAGGAACGTCAGATTGTTGACAATATGACTGAATATAAAATAAAATTTGTACTATAAATTAAGCAACATGTTTATATAATATACTGCAAATAATGTATCTATTATCTCTTCTAGAATTTTATACGCGTCTATGACGATAAGCGTCGTGGGCAAAAAGCCTAGGCGTACGTGAATGAAGAATCTTGTAGGCGCCTATGAAGATACGCTCCGTAGTAGGGTTGTACATCGAAGGCAAAACATCGATGTTTAATATCGATGTTAATATCGGCGCCTTACTATCGATGTTGAAAAAACATCGAAGGAAAAACATCGATGTATCGGAAACATCGATGTTTTATTAATATTAAAAAAAGCTATTTATTTATATTATATAGATTTTATTTAATAATGTAAAGATAAAATACGAAAAAGGTAACACATAATACACAAAAAGCATTTATTAGATTTTGAAATAGTAATATTCCTTTTTAATAGTAATTAATTTCACATTAATATTATTATACCCAATATAATAATCCTAATTTGTACCTACAGTCTATTCCAAACGATTAGGCGGAACTAACCGCAATTTTCATTTTTGTAATTTGTCATTAGATATTTTTTGACTTTTCCTGAACAAAATGATCAAAAGCTTCAATCAATCGGTAAAAGTAACTAGCATTGAAAATCTAGTTCCGCCTAAACCAAAGGAACAGACCTTACTATTTTTACATTTCTAAAATGAAATATTGGATTTTATTACAGTACTAATATAGTAATCTTAATGTTAATTTTATATTATTTAACATAAAAATAACACTGTCATACACAATTATTTTTATACTTTTTTAAGTTGAAATAAAGTCTGTTCCTTTGGTTTAGGCGGAACTAGATTTTCAATTCTAGTTACTTTTACCGATTAATTGAAGCTTTTGATCATTTTGTTCAGGAAAAGCCAACTTCATTATATAAAAAAATAGCTAATGACAAATTACAAAAATCCAGGGATTGGAGGAATAACAACTGGGAAAGTGTCAACAAGACTCAAAAAGAAAAAGTGTGCTGGCGTCGTTGGTCGTTCGCATTGTTTGCAAAAATTAGAAGTTTCTTCTTATTTTTTCGTATTCTGCTAACTGCTAAGAAGAATAAAAACTAACACTATTAGTATTGTTATACCACAATAGATGGCGCTTATATTTTGTGTACTAATTTTAATAAAAATTAAATTTTTAATATTCCAGCGCCTAGAGCGGTAGTTTCTGAATTTCAAAGTTTAAACATCGACATCGGTAGTAGACATCGATGTTTTATCGATACTATCGCCAGCTGACCATCGATGGTAAAAACATCGATGTTTTTAAAACAAACATCGATGTTTTCGATACATCGATGTTTTTTTCCCATCCCTACTCCGTAGACAGAATGCCTCAAGGTGTATGGATGGGACTGCAGATTATGATGTTATGATGTTTTTAGAGTCTTGTTTTGTAGAAAATGTAAAGAAATAATCGTATATGAAGATATACCTACATCTCTTTATTTTCCTTACCTACAATGAATTAGTTAAATAGTTCTATGTTCTAATATTTAACACTTAATAAAATCATTCATTTACATCTGAAATCATTATTTGCTCTAATGCTTCTGTGTTTGCTTATACCGAGCTTCGCTAAACAGAATAATCAATTCTGGAGGCTTAAAGAAAATCCGTTGATTTGTGAAATGTAGAATCCTTTTCACGCCTTCCGGCAACGATCTAGATCGCTGTTAATCCACCATAAGGATTGCTAAAAATTTTCTATTCTATTTCTAGATAATTTTATGAAAATTGCATTGAAATCACATGAGGAAAGAAATTAGAATATAAAATTGGAGAAGAGATTACATACATCTTAAATTTTCAAAAGTTTCAGTATTTAATGGTGCATAAAATGTTAATAAATTTACATATTCTAAGTTAATTATCTGTTAATTTTAGAATGCAAATAGTAATTAGAATAATTAGTTGATGGATAAATTAAATGCTAATGTATTGAAGTGTAAAGTCTCAAAACCTAGCATAAGTTGCGGTGGTATGGTTAATTTTTTAGCCAGCTACCTTTTAAGTATTTCCAGACTTGTTTTTTAGAACAGGGCGTCTATTTTAAATGCTAAACTATGAAATTTCGTAACTTTTTACTCAAGGTTAGCGAGTGAAACTAAGTGACATCTTTTGGGGTAGTCAAGAACTGACAGAGTTGGTGACTGGCTGCCAAATGCTTAGCGACAGTTACGGACTTGTTGATAAGTTTCACGACGTCAATCGCTTAGTTCTGATTGGTCGTTTAAGGTATATGGTTTGAAATTTGTTGCATTTTTTGCGCCCCTTTAATTTGAGGTTACTGGATTTTTATATATTTGAAATTGATAACTGATCACAATTTATATGTTATGGTCAGTGACCGAATTGTGGGCAGTGTTAACAACGATCAACCAATGACAGGTTTGTTCATGTGAAATGGACAATGACATCTTTAATTGCCCAATGATGTCATTGGCACGATATATTGGGAATAGTTGCTATTACAACGTTACATGACAGATATAAAAATAGAAGTAAATAAAATGTGTAAAAAGATAGACTTTTTTTCATACGAATTCCTTTAAGCTTACTTCGAGCCTTTCGGCTTCTGCCGTCTTAGATTTTTACTTAACTAAATCTAACCTGTCATTGTTTGGTCGTTGTTAGCCCTGGTCGTTACAAGGTTTCTAGTAAAATTCCACAAGAGGCTTAAAGATATTTTAATTATCTTTTAGTACATGATACCTTGATCCATCTTAAACAAGAAACACCAATGAGTTTTTAAAATGACCACTTCTGGCTGTTACATAGTGCTTAAGTCTCTGCGGCCACACGTCAATAGAATTGAGTAGGGTTTTTACAGTGATCCCGAGGGTCTTCTCTTATTAGGTCGTCCATTTTTGCAACTATAGATAATTCTACCTTCTCCCATACTGTCTACATGTTCGCCTCCATTCTTTTTTCTCTTCTTCGCTCGTTGGACTGCTGATTGAATGATAAAGTGTCTATAGGCATATCATATAATCAAGCAGAATATTCAAACAGAAAAATGCAATATTTTCTGAAGGCTTTTAGAGTGATTATAATGGTTTAATTAATATAATATTTGATAGGCAATCACCTATTCATTTGGAATACTAATCAAATAGTGCTGTTAGACAATACGGTAGAATAGAATAGAGCAGAATTCAACAGAACTGAATAGAATATATATTGAACCATGTTTAGTAAACTAACAACCGAATATTGTAACTTGAATGCAGTCCTGCTTCACACCACCATGACGGGACAAGAGACTCGAAGAAAGCTGGCGAGAGATAGTATATAACCTGAAATCTCACATATGTATAATTCATGAATATACTCGAACTGATATGGCGCAAGTGTCATTTTTGAGTTTACTACTGTTGAGTTTCTTTCGCTAAGTTATTTCATTCGAGTTTTATATCGGTTTTTGAGCAGCGAGTTGTGAAATTTTGTTTAACCCAAAAATACTGCTATGGAAACATTTGAGATTTCGAAAATAGCTTTAGGAATATGCTTTGTATGATTTAAGTGGTTCTGTCGTTTTAAAAAGAACATATATTTGTTTATTTGAAAAATACCAAATTATGACAGACTTCTGGCACTCCTTTTGACCAGAAAAATGAGGCGAATACTTCGCCTCACCCTCGGAACGGCACTGATCCTAATGCTTCCTTTAGTGCAGCGGTGGGCAAACTTTTTGGACCGTGGGCCACATTGACCTTATAACAAGATGGCGTGGACCGCACAAAATATTTTGGTGCCCTCTCCATATGAAAGTGAAGAGGAAAAACAACAGTCTCACGTCTATTTTTAAAGTAGAGAGAGTTTAAAGTGAAAAAAAAAAACACGATCTCGGCTCCATTTTCAATTTTTTTCACTTTAAAAAGCAATTGTTGTGGATTGCGGTTTGCCCACCGCTGCTTTAGTGCAAAATACATATTTGTAAGCTTGCATTGATTATTGCACGTTCAGAACGACTGACAATTTTTAACGTACAAATCCATTTTACTAAACAGTAAGCAGATGTGTTTATCAGTTTGATTTAGTTACTAAATATATTTAAATCCAACACATGGATAAACGACGCTGAACATTTCCCTTGTACGCCGACTATTTAATAGATTTGCTAAATACTATGCATTTACGAGTGGGATAAGTTCGCTGGGGGAACATGGCTATAAAAATTGATAGGGTCACTAACGGTGAAACTTTATGGGACTTCACTAAAACAAAGAGAAAGAATATAATAGTGTCACAATTTTCGTTATACATACGTCAGTTCTACTGCGTTTTGACTTTAATAAAAAATCAGATATTAATTCAAAAGATTAAATATTTTTCTTTAATTAGATAAACTCTTCAGTTTCAGGGGATCGCGGGGCCTCAGAAACGTTGTAAGCGGCAGCCTGTTCCAAGAAATTCTTGCTAAAATTTTGACGATGAAAAAAAAGAAAAAAATCTCAGTCCTCTGCGAGACTCTTCGCGGTTGAGGACTCTGGTAGTTTCCAGGTTCGTCATCCTTTTAAACTTCCCTTGTCGAGCTGAAGTCAAATTGACTATCATCATTATCCTTCAAATATTCGAATCCATTGGATATAGTAGCCAGTTCATAGATATACGCTTTAAGTCATCAGTCCAAGAGTGGACGGTCTTCCTCGGCTACGTATCTGGTTATGGACGCTACTCAAGAATCCGTTTGGTCCATCTCTAGGCTGGATTCACGGTAAGTTCATCGAAAATCAATCGATCATTTTTGGTGCATATTTGAGGATAATCAAAGAATCAAAGAATATATATTTTTTTAAACCATATAAAATTTTTTATGCATTATTTCTTAGTCTGACTACTTATATTGACCACTGCTTTTTTGACTTTCCGATCCTCTCGGCATTCCTCTCAAATATTTACAAAACATTTTGTTCGATGAATTGACGATTCGATGAATTGGTCATTCGATGAATTGATTTTCGCTGAATTTGCTTTCGATGAACTCGTTTTCGATGAAATCGTTTTCGATTAATTGATTTTCGATGAATTTACTTTCGATGAATTGATTTTCGATGAACTCGTCGGTTACCCTAGTCTGTTATTCTAGAAAGATGGCCTGCCAATTGCCATATCATTCCAGCTACTTTTACAAGGATGTCGGTTAGTTTCGTCTGTTGACGAATTTCAGCATTTAGAATTTTGTCCCTCAACGTTATACGGAGCATAGCTCATTCTATGGCCCTTTAGGTTACTTGTAGCTTTCTGGTAGAAGGTTTACTCAGTACTAGGTTTCCGCCCCGTAAGGTAAGATGGGCGTAACACATCATTTGAAAGCTTTTTTTTAAAGGCACATTGGAATATTGCTTTTAAAAATGCTTCGTAGTTTACCAAATGCTGCCCATCCTTGTTTTATTTTCCTGAAGATTTCGCACGTTTGATTGTCTCTTGGTCAATTCGTTTTTCGAGCCAAGATTGTAAGCATCAATCTGTTCAATATTGGCATCGTCGATTTTCAGCGTCTCTGTCAATACAAGGTTTGTCATAATTTTGGTTTTTTGTTTATTTATCTTGAGCCCTACGTTTTTAGCTGCCTCATTTAGTTCCTGTAGTATGTGGAATGCATCTAAAAGGCAGTCTGACACGAGAGCAATATTTTCGGCGAATCTCAGGTGATTTAGCCTCACAACCTTTATTTGAATGTCCTTGTTAAAAAATAATAATAACTTTAAAGTAAAAAAAAAAATGTCTCCCCGCAAGTATTAAATTTATATTGCTCTTTTTTTAGGGTTTTGTAGGTAGGATCAAAAAACCCTTATACCGTCATTTTGTCGTCTGTCTGTCTGTCTGTCTGTTCGGTAAAAATTGTAGCCAAACGGCTAAACCTAGAGACTTGAAATTTGGCATGCTTATACAACTCTTTGACCCGCATATAGGAAAAATACTAAAACATCTAAAAAACATATCCCCCTAAAGATATAAACAAATATATGCTCATCGAAAAAAAAAATATTTTTTTACAATCCTGTGTAGGGTATCAAATGAAAGCCCTTGGTACGTGGATTAACGATCAAAATTTTATTTTTGCGAAATAAATTATTTTGAGATGATTTTTGCTAAAATTGTGCAAAAAATTTTTTGTCCCACACCCTGTAGCCCAGATGGTTTAAACTAAAAATCTGAAAAAATTCTCAGTAATGTACATTGGTGTGAACCGGAATAGTACAACAGGATTTTTTAATCAGATTATGTTTTCGGAAAATAACGCATTTTTTGTGTTTTTAAGTAAAATATGCCCAGCAAACATTTTTATACGGGCCAGTACTGGTAAACCACATACTCCCCGGCATTGAAAGTAATGGGCCAGTACCCCGGTGTCCCCGTGGCCGTTACTGGCCCATTGATGTATCAGTTGCCGGCCCAGCAATGGTAAAGTGCAAAATAATCGCATTAGTTGCAAGATTTATTTCTGATGGTTTTAAGTAAAAAGTATGAGTGAAGAAGAGTGCTTATAAAATGCTGGTAAAGTACTTCGTATAGGCGGAATGCGAAATACAAATGTGAAGTACATTATTAATACTGGCGTTGCACTTACTTTTGGTGCCAGTAATTTACCAGCATAAAAGCAGTTTGCCAGCATTCGGCCGTTAGTTGAATGTTTTCTGGGTGTAATATATTTAATCCGCTATTTAACATACTAAACGAGTGATCCTGTATAGCACAGTGGAAGCATTGTCGCTTAGTGAGTTGAAACTACTGTAAGAAACTGTGTTCGAATCCCGTCAATTTTTATTTTTTCAGCTTTTTTTTTTCGGTTTTATTTTGTTTAAATTATTTTGTCAAAATTCTAGTTATATTTTGGTAAATGTTGCATTTAATTTTTAAAAGCATAAATTTAATAACCAGTGGGAAGTTTTGAAATTATAATTTAATTCTATATTTGAAGGTATCAGAGGGCGAGGCTTATGATTTAAGCAACCAATGGAAGCCATAGGCGCAATTTTCAAAATCTTAATGAACCTTGCTATATAAAAAAAAATACTGCACATATTTAGAAACTTAAATAATGGTATTAGGCATTCGAATTAAAATTCATAAAAAAATATTTTAACATAAAATTTGTTTTGGCATCCCAAATAATCATCACATAGTTAATAAATTGTCACAATAATCATCACATAATGAAAATTCACACTTCACATCAATTTTTTAACCTTCCTTATATATTTCTTCCAAATACCATTTCTTAAGCTTTCATGCATGTGGCGCCTATGACGTCAGCTTAAGTTCTTAACTGTATCTGATTCATTTGTTTGTACCACTCTATTAAATGAATATTATCTGGTGACGGTATTTTTAGAACTGGAATTAAATTCCTAATTGCATAAACATCGGTTCAGTTGTATGGTATCACAGTTTACATGCTCATGAATATGTTATGTGAGCTTGTTCTCAATCGGAATTACAACCCTTTACGTTAGCGAGAAAAAAATTACCGTGAAAGGCTTGTTTTGCATATTGTATTACGCACTTGGGGGAAATTTTTGGTGGTTATTGAGAGGGAAAATGATTTTAAAAACAGATATGTTTTTTAATTTATGGTAGACTGTTTTTTTAGTCACGCGAAACTCAATCACGAAGAGAAAATTTAGCTGTAAAAATTAATTTGATTATTAAATTTTTCCATCTGTCGTAAATTGGGGATGTTTTTTTTTTTGGATTTTAGTTCTGGCGTAAATTAACCTTTTGATAAAAAATAAACATTCAAACAGGAAAACTGTTGGGATATTTGAGACAACGTTTACATTCTGATTTTATTACACCCAGATTTTGAACTGTGAGTAAATAATATTATAGTTATTGTTAAATGAAAACAATAAAATAAAATATATTGAATTATTGATAGTTAACCTTTGTGAAATTCAATTACGTATAGAAGGTTGTTGAAAAAATATTATCATTCAATAACCATCTATCAATAAAATGTAAGACAATAAATTGTAAAACTTTATATATTAAATATTTTACAACAACAATATTCAATTAATCAATATTATTGCTTACGATACTTTTACCACAGCTAAACTATTTTAACTATTCTACATAGTTTTAATTAGGGCAGTGGTTCCCAAATTTATTACCTCGGGATGACACACACAAAAAAAAAAAACAATCAAACAACCTAGTCAGAAATATAAAATAGTTTCAAAATAAGTAAAAATAAAAATTTAATACATCTGTATACAGGGTGTTTACGGTCTTCTTATTTCTTATCTAATGGGTGATACTGCAGGTCAAAAGAAGGCGAAAAACCTTAAAAGACCTTGGTAAAAGTTTTATAATAAAAGAGATATTACTCTGTAAGTTTTAGATTTTTATACCCATAACTCTCCAATTATTCATCGAATCAAAAAAATGCAGTAGATAAAAGATTTGTCTTCTTATTCTTAACAATATTTGTTATATAAGTTTTTGCTGTTAAGCCAATAATAAGGGAGTAATTTAAATTTTTAATTTTTGGGGGTTTTCCGCCATAACTCTCCAAATACTTATCTAATTAAAAAACTGCATTTAGATGAAATATTTGCCTTTTTATTCTTTACAATATTTGTAATATAAGTTTTTGCTGTTAAGTCAATAATAAGGGAGTAATTTAAATTTTTATTTCTTGGGTTTTTTCCGCCATAACTCTACAAATATGTATCCAATCAATAAAATGCATTTAGATAAAAGATTTGTCTTCTTATTCTTAACAATATTTGTTATACAAGTTTTTTTTTGTCAAGTTTTTAATTTTTAACCTCAATTATTAAAAATATAAATTACTCCCATATTATTGACTTAACAGCTAAAACTTGTATAACAAATATTGTTAACAATAAGAAGTAAAATCTTTTATCTAACTGCTTCTCTTTTTATGGATAAATATTTGGAGAGTTATGGCGGAAAAACCCCAAAAATTAAAAATTTAATTACTCCCTTATTATAGACTTAACAGCAAAAATTTGTATAACAAATATTGTTAAGAATAAAAAGACAAATTTTTTATCTAAATGATTATGTTTGATTGGATAAATATTTGCAGAGTTATGGCGGAAAACCCCCAAAAAATAAAAATATAAAATACTCCCTCAATATTGACTTCGCAGCAAAATCTTATATTATAATATTGTTAAGAATTAGAACTCAAATGTTTTATCTAAATGCATTTTTTTGATTCGATAAATATTTGGAGATTTATGGCGGAAAAAACCATAAAATTAAAAACTTAATTTTATGCTAATTTTATTATAAAACTTTTACTAAGGTCTTTTAAGGTTTTTCGCCTTCTTTTGACCTGTAGTATTACCCATTAAATAAGAAATATAAATACCATAAACACATGTAAAAGGCAACGGCTCTCTATGTATTTGTCCGTCTGTTTGCTTTTCACTCGAGAATTGCTGATCCGATATTCATGCAGTATTTTTCTGTTAGTAGCTACATCATCTGGTCAGATTATAGGCTGTGCTTTATTAAAATCGGTTCAGTATTTCCAAAGATATAATAAAATTTGTGTGGGTAAAACGATATCCATGGTTTCAGTTCATATATAATGCATTTTCTTGTATTTATCAGTGAGAATAAAGAATTCGTTAGCGGCAAGGTTGGTACACGATTCATACATTTCAGAACTGAAATAACATTTAAAACCTGTTCCGATATTACAAGATCCTTCTTTTCGGTTTATATTTAACGTATTACTCGAGTTTATCGTTGTTCTTCTCAAGGGATACGATAATTACTCGAGAACAACTGATCTGATTTCATGAGTTTTTTTTTTCTTCTATCCATAGCCAGGGCCGCCCCTAGGCTGTGGCAAGTGGGGCACCTGCCCCAGGCCCCGCGCCTCTAAGGGCCCCGCGCTTCGACCGTCAAGTAATAAAATAACAAAATACATTAAAAATATTATTCCAAGTTTTATAAATAGTTGGAAAAAATTTATATTTTCATCGAATATAAGTATGTGTACTTTGTTAATAGTTAATAATATTAAAGAAAATATCGTTATTCAATATATATATATATAGATGGGGCCCCGCAAATCCAGTTTTGGGGCCCCGCAATTCCAGTTTTGCCCCAGGCCCCGCAAATGCTAGGGGCGGCCCTGTCCATAGCTACATTATCTGGTCAAATTTTAGGATGTGTTTATGTGCCAACATTATAATGAGATACGTCCGCACGAGTTCATGTCTTTCATTCATATTTAACGAATTTTCTTCAAATTATCAGAGATAAAATAGGTTTCATCAACAGCAAGATTGATACACGATTTATACGCTTCAGAATCCCGTGCTTACATGTCTGTTGACACGGTTGTAGATGAGCAAGATTCCATTCACATCATGATAACCTCTTCACGGTCTTACTCCAAAAGTAGAGGCACTAATAATGTTGCAGAGGTCCATAAACCCGCCAAAATTATGTAATGGAATACGTTTACAGGTGAACAATTATACACAGTTAGAGGCAACCATTATGACTGATTGTGGTACAGGCGAAAAGGTGTTAATCCCTAGAACATCGACTATTCTACTCAAAGCCGCAGTAAGGGGGGGGCGGAGGGGGCGACGGCCCTGGGCGCACTAAGGAAAAGGGCGCTGACGGGCTTGACTAAGGAGCGCCATTGTGAAGGTGAGGACATTTTTTTTGCTCGTCACTTGGATTTTGGAAGATGAGGACATTTTTTTTGCTCATCACTTAAATTTTGAGAGGTGAGACCCTTGTTTTTATTTGCTAAGGGCGCCAAAACACGGCTCTGCCCCTAGCACAAGTTTTCCTTACTGCGGCTCTGATTCTACTACCAAGGGCGAGCATTGTTTTTTTCTGGCGCCTACGATTCGTCGCGATTTGGCGAGCCTTGTCCTATATTCGTAGGCTTAATATAATTTTAGAAAGCCAATTACGGATAATAAACTGAGTTGTTGAAAAACAAGGCGGTTTACCAAAGAAAAAATATATTTATAATTTCTTACAAAGTCTAAACTTACACTTATTTGTTTATTATGAAATAAAATATATTTTTTATTTTCTGCTTGTAGACGTCGATAGCTCTTGATCCGTTTTTTTTTTTTATATATTTTCCAGCGGAAATTACTTATAAAAACGAAACATTATCGTAATATTCGCTGCCATGCATATTTCTGTTCATTTATACGAGCAGCTAAGCATTAACTTTAAAATTTGTAACCTACCCCTACCAGTTCACCAGACATTATTCATAATAGAAAATATCCTTTCAACTACTGACGTGCCAAGTAAACAAAAGACACATTTTTTTTTTTTAATTTTTTTTTTTTTTTGGTCCTAGCTACTGTGGCCATTAACCTGGATATTTTTATTTTTATTATGGATACATTAGAAATTTTATAACAAATACAAACATCCATGCCTTCACCGGGATTCGAACCCGAGCCCCCATGGTTAGCAGTCAAATGAGCTGACCACTACGCCATAGCGACCGGCAAAAGACACATTTGATCAATTTCATCAAATTTTTTCATTAATTTAAATTGTCTTCAAAATATTAGATTTTCACTTTTCATTGTCACAATATATAATTCATCAAACAAATAATAGCAAACTGAAATAACTAAACAAATATAAATATTGTGAAATTATTCAGAATTCAGTAATTGGCGTATACTCGATTAGTTGCTGCACTTGTCGTGTCATAGTATAGCTAATTTCACAGCCTTGGGCAATGTCGCAACGTATTCTTACGAAAAATATAAAACGAAATCCTTTACGATGCGACGCAAGGGGAGTTTACATAGAGATATAGTGTCTAGAACAAAATAGTTGCGTGCCCGAAAAGTGGGAGCGCTACTGGTTGAATAACTGCCGAAAAACCTGATTTAAGGATTTGTAAGATTTAAATTAAAAATTAAATAAGTATCTTAACATCTTAATATCTTTGCAATTATAGTAAATTGGTTATTGCTATTTTTATTAAATAAAATTTAAAAATGTTAAGGTTTATAAATAAAAAAAAAGTTTTTCTTGGGGGGCATTGTCTATTTGCCCTTACATAAAAGCCTCCCTTGATTTTAACCAATTTTTGAGACGTCAATGTATCATCTTTAAATTTAGTATTTCATACCAGACAACAGACAGTTTTTTTAAATACGTACAAATAACGTAAAATACGGCCGTACCTTATACATTTATGATCTAATTTTCGCATGAGTATGTTGGTTTTCAATATATTTTCTGTAATTTTTCACTGCCAAATTATTCACACATTTTAATTAATTTTTCACGTATTTTTCTGAAATTTCAACGTGGTATAAAAAAGCAATATTTCACAACAACAAATTTATCGTGCTATTTTAGCACGAATATATCATAAGAAGTAGTGTTATATGACGTAATTAATCATACCCTGATCAGCCGTAATTATTTTCAGCTTTAAGTTGGTAAGCCTGGTTATAGCATGTGCATACGAATGCTTCATTAGATAGAGCAAGAAAGATTTACATTAGCTCATAGTGTATGAGTTTAGGACTTGCGTGTTAAGGCTTATTAACTTGTAAGTGGGTTTCTTAATTAAAGTATTAAATTACTCTGAAGTAAATATGGTTTATACTTTTAATATTTTGTTAAAAAAAAGTACAATCATCAACCACGAATTTTTAACACAAAAGGTTTTAAAGTCATACATGGAAAAATAACTTCGTTAGTTACTGTTTACTATTTTTATCATAATAAACTAAAAATACCTTAAGTTGACCATAACTCAAAGATCTGACACTTAACAGAACAAAATGGAAGACTTATACGAGGGTTGCCTTTTATATTACGTGATTTGAGATCAAATTATTTATCAATAAAAGTGGCATTATTGTTGTTCAAAAAATTCTCCATGAAGATCAATATAATTTTGCATGCGTTTGAACCAATTTTCGAAGCACTATTTCCACTTCGATTGGATGAAAAACCCAAGTTCAATACATATACGTTAATAGATCATCAAACTACGGCTCTTATGTACTTTTGGTATTCTCAAAATCATCTTATGACTAAAAATATTGATCTTCAATAAATTTGTCTTTAAATTTCAAATATTTAACTTTGAGGTTCCGAATCATAATAAGATCTGAAAGTAGGTCATATAATTCTTCGTTTTAGTCAGGTACTCACTTTGTATTCCCAAACTACAATAAATAACCACCATAAAACGATTGATAGATGATCTAAATCCCGGGATACTCCAGGAAAAATTGTCAATAATCCCCAGAGATGATATTGAAATTTATATTCCAATGGAAATTTGTATCCTTTACTGTCCTGCATAAACTCCTCATTTGTTACCATCACGTGGGATAACTTTTTCCACGGATTTTCCGAGTTTTCCAGTGGAAATCAAACCAAATTCCCTAGGTTTTGGACAATAAATCTTGATTTGTTGAAATATATCGTTAATAAAGTTTTTGTGATATCTATCAAAGTTACAAAAGTTTAGGAAGGAACATATTTTTTTAACAATTTAAGTTTTCGAATTTGCTTCATAATTTTAATTTACTTGATTTATTGCTACGAGATTTGAGAAAACCACGAGTAAAATCAGCTATCTTGTTTTGAAAAGTCTAAACAAAATATTGGTTTGCTTGTTGATGTACCGCAGGTTGAAGATATTTGGTGGAGAAACACTATTTTTTTATTATATAATCGTTTATTGCCGGTTCAACAAATACATTTGTTATTCACAGCAGGGTTATAGGTGTAAATAATAGTTCTTACTCTCTAATAAAAAAAAAGTTTCTCTAATACAATCTATTAAAAACTGAAGCAACGATTCGATAATTAGAAAACAACGTGAAACAGTGGAAGAATTAAAAATACCAAATCATCTCTCGCATAGCAGAAAGAACAATACATAATGTACACTATATGATAAAAAATAGGTGGACGTCTCAAACACCCCTAAGCTCACTAATGACCAGTTTTACAATCGGCAGATAAGGCTCTGGTTACCGTGGAAACTTATGGTAATTATTATATTGCAAATACGTCGTTAGCCATTGATTTGAGCTAACCAACGGGTAACCATGAATTGTAAAACCGGCCCTAAAAGTAATACGACAAGGAGACCTCCTCTCCAGTTTATTCTTCAGTTTAACTTTGGGAAAAGTAGTAAGAGAGAGGAGGGGATTGTTAGCAGAGGTATCATTTTTTACCAGAACGGTACCAGCTACTTTTATATGCAGATGATGTAGTAATATTGGGACGAACAGCTTTGGAACACGTTTTGGAGCGTCATTTTTGTAATTTATTATATCCATTTTTTGTAACACGTCATACCTCGGTCCAGAAATAGTTTGTGGTTGTTATTAGAGATGTAAAGAACGTGTACTTTTTCTATCGAAAAGTTCACGAGCCACCCATTTAACCATTTATTAACTTCACCTATATCATGGAAGTGTCGCAATACAGTAGTATAGTTAACTTTTATCCTATCTGCAAATTCCCAAGAGATCTGGCACAAATCGGATACATTTAAAAGTAAATAAAACATTGCAAGTTTATTTCGAATGTCAAACAATTAATAATTCCGGAGTAGCTTGGTTTTTTTCCTAGCAGGTCTGTAGACGCAAATCATTGTTTACTGATTCTATTTTATAGTCAATGGACAATCGTATGTAATTTGATGTAATCAACAAATCAATAAATAAAAAATTAAATAAAAATAAGTAATATAATACTGATTATAGTAAGGCTTTTGACATAATAGAGTACATTATTCTTATGCAAAAACATTATAGTTGTGGAGTTCATGGTAATCTTTTAAGATGGTTTTATTCGTATTTGACTAATAGGCTCCAGTCAATAGTAGTAAATTGCTACAATTCAGAGCGGATTCACTGTACATTCGGTGTGCCTCAAGGCTCCCTCTTGAGTCCGTTACTGTTCTTAATATTTTTAATGAAATTATTGTATTCTTTAATTTGTGCAAGTTCACTCTGTTAGTAGCCTTGACGATTGTACATTCGGTGTTCGTCAAGGTTCACACTTGAGTCCTTTACTGTTCTTAATATTTATTAATGATATTATTAAATGTTTAAAGTTCTGCAAGTGTTTACTCTACGCAGATATTGTAAAAAAATAAGTCAGTTAGCAACCTTGACGACTGTTTGAAAATACAATCTGACCTTAACTATTTCTATCAATTTTGTTGAAAATAAATTATTCCTAAATTTTAAGAAATGTTTAAAAATGTCATTTGGAAGAGTCAGACAGAATATTGATTTTAGTTATATAGTTGATAACTAGTATTAATGCTGTAAATAATGTTAAAGATCTCGGCATAGATAACTAATTAATTATGGACATACATATTGAAAAAATTGTTAAAAAGGCTTATACAATGCTAGGTTACTTTATCCGGTCTTGTATAAATATAAAAAATCCTTTTTCTGTTATGGTCTTATACAGAACACTGGTTAGAAGCCAGCTTGAACGTGTCTGCGTTTGTCGGTCACACCAATATTCTGTATATATAAATACAACTCAAGCCATACAAAACAAATTTAGTAATTATATATAAACAAAACTTCCCTTTCACCTTTTCATCTTTCTGTGAATTTGAATTAGAAAAAAAGCGTAAAGTGATTGACCTTCTATATAAAATTGCAAATGGATTGATTGATTGTCCTGATCTCGTTCAAAAGGTCTCCTTACATGTACCCTCTTACGCTACCGAAAATTGTGAGTTGATATCAGCTTCATCAAGTCGTATAAATTACTATATTAATTCAATTAGTAATAAATTTTCGTCTCTTCATAATAATTATACGGACTTGCTTGATTTTCCAGATGTATTCAGAAATATTTCACTTTTTGTTAGTGCCATTTCTGTTATTGGAATTTTGTCCTGGTGGAATGACCAAAATGTATAAAATAAAAATCCGATATTTCATATCCATTGACTTAATAGTTAAGCATTCTTTTTGTAATGTTAATGTTGTTTGTATTGTATACGAAATATATGTTGCAGAGACATTAGATTTACTTATTGTTGATTTTAGTTATATTTTCAAATTGAAAAACAAAAATTCTCGATTACAGACACAAACAGCTATTTCATTTCTTTTTAAAACAAAACATACGTGATACTGCGAATGTAAACAATTCTCAACATTATGGCAAAGCTTATAAACATCACACGTAACATTATCTAAATCAGAAACTTTCAGCAAACTGTACAGCTATCATATTCCATCTTCCTATTCCCCTGCAATTTATGATGAAAAGTTGAGAAATAAAAACAAACGTAGAACAAAAAGTGATATTTCAATTTTTAACAGAAGCATATTCGTGACAATCCTAGCAGAAAATTCAACTGCAGACAGAAACAAAACATTTATTTTTGATGTTTTTATAGTGTTCCCTTTATGAAGTTTGTCACCATGTTATGTACACTTGCTTAAACACGTCGAGTTTTGACAGGAAATGGAAAATTAAATAGTTTATACATTTCTATCAAAATATTTATTAAATATTGTGGGATTATTGTGTCTGTAGGATTTTAAATAAAAATACCAGTGTGAGAGTTTTTAAATGATTTGCCTTTGGACTGATATGATGTTGACTGTTCCGAGATATATCGGTAACTGACTAAATGTTGCTAACTAGAGGGATCTCTTTTTGTCGTGGCCAGATCGTTTATGACCTCTTTGGGCTAACAATAATTTCTTAAGTGAAGGGAAAGTACGTGTCTATTTGTAAAATCTAATAATATTTACTAAGGCTACCATCTTCTTCTTTTGCGGTTTCAATCCAAGGATTGGTTGGCAGCAGCTCTCCACGCGTCTCGATCCTAGGCCAGTCTTTTAAGTTGGACGTAAGAGAGGCAGCCTAACTCCTCCATTAGCTGTCAAATGTAGTCCAGTCTGGGTCTACCCCTGCAGTTTGTTCTATCTACTGCGCTCTCCAATATGGTATTGACTAGTCCTGTGTGTCTGATAATGTGTCCGATTCAAGAATTTCTTCTTTTACGGTCTCTCCCCAATCCTCCGGAGTACCTCTTCATTTGTGACTCTGTCCAAATCCACCAGGGAATCTTGAGCATTCTTCGGTAACACCACAGCTCAAACGACTCCACTTTCTTTCTTTCCGGTGCCCCGAGTGGCCAAGTATCACTGCCGTAAAGCATTACACTTCAAGGTTACCATCTAGAGCTGTGGTATTCAACCTATGTTCCGCGGAACCCTGGGGTTCTGTGGAACGTTTTGAGGGGTTCCCCAACATTAATTAAAAGGTTTTATTCTGTTTTTTTTATGACTCTTTGTTTGGATACAATAATTTTGGAAATTTTTGAAAATTTAATAACTCTAAATCTGAGTGTGCTACAAAATTTTTAATTTCCATCATTTTCGTCATCAGGTCATATTTATTCCAAAACAGCTAAATTTACTTATGGACAAAAAGTTCGAATTTGTTGAGTAGTGATTATTACTTACTTCTTTTATCACCTATTATTTAAATATGTACTTTGTACTGTATTATTGGATTTTAATAATAATTTTTATTTGAGCAGTTGTGCGTACAAGAGAGATACAAAAAACCTAGTCACAGTAAAAGTTTAAACAATTAATGTTACAAAAAATATGTGCTAATAGAATATTACAATTTTCTTCAACTTATGCTAGAAGGCTAAAATCATCACTGAGAAACTCGGTGATGCTATAAAAGGCCTTCTGTAGCAAAAAACTCTTTATATATTTCTTGAATAATACAGCTTTCAGATCTTTAACTGCCTGTGTTAGTTTATTAAACAATACAACACAAACATAAGTAAGCAATTTTTTGCTACATTATATTTTACGCGAGGTAAACTAAATTTTTCCTTTTTAGGGTTTTGTAGGTATGACCAAAAAACCCTTATACCGTCATTTTGTCGTCTGTCTGTCTGTTCGGTAAAAATTGTAGCTAAACGGCTAAACCTAGAGAGTTGAAATTTGGCATGCTTATACAACTCTTTAACCCGCACATAGGAAAAATACTAAAACATCTAAAAAACATATCCCCCTAAAAATATAAACAAATATGTGCTCATCGAAAAAAAAAAAAATTTTTTTTTTTAATTCTGAGTAGGGTATCAAATGAAAGCCCTTGGTACGTGGATTAACGATCAAATTTTTATTTTTGCAAAATAAATTATTTTGAAGCGGTTTTTGCCAATATTGTGCAAAAATATTTTTGTCCCACACCCTGTAGCCCAGATGGTTTAAACTACAAATCTGAAAAAATTCTAAGTAATGTACATTGATGTGAACTGGAATAGTACAACAGGAATTTTTGATTAGATTATGTTTTTGGAAAAAAAAGCATTTTTTGTGTTTTCTTGCTAAAAATGTTGACAACTTATAGTTATATAATACGCTAAACAGTAACGTGTTTCTTGGTGCAGTGGCTAAGATACTAGCGTTCTGCCCAAGAAAATGAGTTCGAATCCTACGAGAGGGGACAATATTATTTTTTATTTATTTTTTCATTTTTATATTGTTTAAATTATTTTTTCAAAATTTTAATTATATTTTGGCAAT
Source organism: Liopterus haemorrhoidalis (assembly GCA_963971575.1). Lineage (NCBI taxonomy): Eukaryota > Metazoa > Arthropoda > Insecta > Coleoptera > Dytiscidae > Liopterus > Liopterus haemorrhoidalis. Next base: position 50,764,423 of record OZ020615.1, read on the forward strand.
TGTTGCATTTAATTTTTAATAGCGTAAATTTAATAACCAGAAGAAATTGTTGAAATTATAATTTAATTATATATTTGAATGTACACGAAATCAAAGGGGAGGAGCTATGACTAAAAACAACCAATGGAAGCCATAGGCGCAATTTTCAAAATCTTAATGAATCTTGATATATAAAAAAAATACTGCACATCTTTAAAAACTTAAATAATGGTAATAGGCATTCCAATTAAAATTCATAAAAAAATATTTTGACATAAAATTTGTTTTGGCATCCCAAATAATCATCATTCACTTACTAAATACCTGCAAAACCCTGAAATGTGTGAAAATTCACACTTCATATCAATTTTTTTCTAGTGTCATACTTAATGACAGTGCTGTTTATGTTTAACTAATTACCATGTTGCTTAACAAACAATAACAAATTTAATGTAATGCAACTGTAGAAAAATATCCCTGCAAGATGTCCTGCCAATCTTACCAAGAATACGCACTGATCTTTTCTGTAATTTAAATAGTCTCGGCCAGACAACAGAATTTCTATATTTCTCATATTCAATAAATATTAGATTCTATTAGGTTTCAGTTTCTATCAGGTCGTTCCTCTAAGTATGTGTAATAACATGTGTCTTTGAAAATGCTTTCTTTGGTATCGTACGTGTAAAAAGAATTTGCTTGTGCTATTATAAGAAATTTTTAAGCTCACATTTCTTTGAAATTCATTATTGAGTATTGAATATCGAAAGATGCAGAAACCTGATTTCATATATCAATATTTTTGTATAAAGAACATTTGCTTTCATAAACCATCAAACATATAATATAAATTGGAGATACGTAAATATTGGAAATTTGAATGATTTTTCAAAATAATGTTTCCAAAATAAATATATGTTTGGAACTTATTAAATAATAAAATATCAATTATTGGTGGTTTTATTTGTTTATCAATATACGTTTTAAGATATTTTTAAATTAAACCAGTGGCGAAGAGAGACCTCCGCTAGACTTGCCCTCCCATAAAAAAAATAATAATAAACAAAAAAAAAAAAAAATAATAATAATAATTTTTTTAGTTTAAGAAAGTTTAAGGTAAATCTTCAAAAATACATCAAATTATGTTCTATACAAATTTTTGTCCCAGGCTTGGTTTACTAGATACGAATTTTTTTAAATTTTAAAGTTTAATAACTTCCGTTTCCGGTTTCGGATTTGTATAAAAAACAATAGGGATCTTCCCAATTAATAGGTGAATTTTTTAGTACCAGAACGAACTCTCTAAGTTAAACCGTTCTTGAGTTATCGTGTATACACACAGACACACAGACACACAGACACACAGACACACAGCCAAAGACATAGACACACACATACGGACGGCACTTCGAAAATAGGTTTTTTGGATTCCCTGGACCATGAAACGTGGTCATCAGTCAAAATCTCGACATCGAAAATTTTCGCGATTACAATACTTGCCCCTTATATATTAAGGTCGGTAAAAAAAATTTAAAAATCAGAAAAAAGTTTTTATTTTATTTATTTTTTTTATAATAGTGTTTTATTTAATAAGCGTAAAATGGAGGATATATTACACTAGGATGAAGTTTACCACCCAAGCCGTAGACGAAGGTTGTAATCATCCTGGTGTAATATAGCCATTATATGCGAGTAAAATACAATATTTTATCTACAACTATATATTTGTGTCATTTGTAAATTTAATTTAAGAACACAAATTCTGAGCGTCAAATGTAAAACTTTAGAACCAACTCCATCAAGATGGCTATCGATCCATCATCTGATTGTAACCTACAAAAATATTTGAAATATTATTTTTTATATTGGTGACGACAGAGTACTCATGGACAGACTGATACTCTTCCTGAGAGAATCAAACTTACTATTTTATTTGTGAAGTCTTGCACCTTATTTTAATGTGTTTTATTATTAACCTGTTATATTCAATGCTAATTGGCCCCTTTACAGCCTCTTACCGTCACCCTGAGTCTGTTCATTTTCAGAACAGACTTTTTATCTTATTTATTTGTATTTGTCCGTGCAAGATTTCTTTTATTGAGTATGAGTATTTTTATTGATTTTATTTATTTATTTATTGTTTAATTTATTGTTTTTAATATGTAGTGTAGTCATTTAGATGGGCTGCGTTGGGCGCAAATAGCCTTTGTTGCTGTGCGCCAAAAATTTTAACTAACTTATTTTTTATTGTTTTATTTATTCTAACTTATAAATAATCTAGTTATAAAAATGGGCTGTGTGAGGAGCAAATAACCATCGTTGCTGACCTCCAAACATTTTAACTAACTAACTTTTGACGTTTTTTAGCAATGGGTAAGCACGCATGCGCGTCACTTTTTTGTACGACGTGCAATATGAGCAGCTTTATGTGTTTGCAGTTGGGTATATAACTCATTTATCATTTGATGGTCGTAGATAAAGACTTTTATCAGGGGGAGGTTCATTTGTGATATACTTAGTTTTCTTCGATTGTTTTTTTAACCAATTTCTCCAGCATTTTCATACAGCTATGTCAGCATGATTTGTAGTTCCCGAAAGATGTTTAGGGGTTATCGTAATATCATCTGCAAAACTTAGGTAGCTCCGAAATTCACCATAGAATTTGATGTCTTTGTCGTACCAATCTAACAGGTTAAACGTTCCTTCAAAGGCTAGTGTAAAGAGTTTTGGTGAGATTACGTCAGCTTGTCTTACGCCTCGCGTTATTTAGACTGTGTTATTTTTGTAAATATTTTCTATGTGCGTGGTGTATCTACTTTCGACTCTACTATTAAATAAAGTACTTAATTCTCCCACGTTTCTAATGAGTCAAATGCTTTTTCTTAATCTACGAAGGCTATCCAAAGTAGGAACTAGTATTCATTAGATTTAGTTATGCGGAATAATCCATGAAATGTATACAAAATACTTGAAAAATACGTACCAACCAATGAAAAATAAAACTATGATTTCAAAGAAGATTCGGCTTACCTGCAACAAAAAAATAAACAAAAATTAGAAGTCATATTTTGTGATGCCACTGGCAAAAAATGGACATTTCTTTCGCTTTTCTTACTATAGGAATATTTGTGCATGCCAGTGTTTATTTGTGTATTTGCATGTCTGGGGAACCAGAATCCTGTCATTATTTGGTATTTTTCAAATAAATATATTTTCCTTTATGAAATGGTGAATAATTATACATAGCTTTTATAAATGTTTCATTAGTTTGGGGTTTGTCAGGTCATGACAAGCGTCCAATAATCCCAAATTTCAGCAGCCTTTTGAACAATGTCAGACTAGAGACTAGTGAAGTCAAATACACACGTTTGCATCTCAGACCCTGGCAATATGGAGACGCGGAAATTACGCCAGATCCACTGCCCGCAGAATGCGGAGTGACCCGAGCAACACGCCTTTCTGCGTCCTGCAGATCAAAGAGGTGGCAGAAGATCTACAGGTGGGAATTGACTCGATTTCCATTCGATAGGAAGCTTTCTCACCACCCAAAACACCAACTATCTGGACCACAAGCTTAACTTTATACCCTGGATACGGCTTTCTAAGCTCGGATAAGAGATCAATATACTTGAACCTCTTTTCTCCTCCTTGAAAGAGATATTCTTCTCAGCTGGACTTAAGAATTCGATCACAAACATCTGTTTGGTCTCGATATCTAGGAGGAGGTTTATGTCCGGCTTATTGGCTGTCAGTCCAATAAATGCGACACTTGGAATTTTCCACCACCGATTCTATATCAGAAGGGACGTGCCGTATAACAGATAATTGATCAATACCATAGGTATGTATGTCTAAGAGCAGCATTATGTCAAGATATGTAGCTCGACGCTGCAAGAGATGATCAAGCAGACAAAATGTGCATAATTGTTTCAAGAGGGTGGTGGCACAACCTACAGAGTGTGGACTCTGGAATATGCGGGCCCTGTACGCCAAAGTATTTATAACACCATCTTGACACGCAAACAAAAAACCTTCTGTTTCCGATCTCAAACCAGCAGACTTAATAAACAAGTCATTATTACCATTAACACAATTATTACTAACGCCTTTTTTGGGCCTGGGGATGTTCTGCTCTTGATTTGAATGAAAACATTTGAAATTTGTCGATATTGTCTTACAATCACCTTAAACGTTATCGTAAAATTGTTTTTTATTTTTAGGTTTTTTATTTATTTTTTTTAATTTTTGCTGTTAGTATGGTCTGTCTTAGGCACCAAAATTGTTCAACAAGACCTTAACCTACCCAAACGACCCAGTTATAGGCTTCTGGAAGATCAGACAAATAAAAAATAAAAAAACTACAAATTTAAATTACGTTTTATCTGTCCAAAGAAGTTACTGCTCTTCTATTGATTTAATTCAATGCAACTGTATACATTGAAGTCGTTACGCCTTGTTACCCCTACGAATCAACAGCAACTCGACCATGAAGATTTATTTCTTGAAACCTGTGCTTCAAAGTTCTCACAGAAATTTCTCGTTCTCGGCGTAAATTAAATTCGGTGTAAAGTGAGATCTGGTGAGGTTAATTTTCGATTACATTTACTCATTACTATTATCGCAATGGTCCAAGGAGCCAGTTCAAGATCCATCCATTTGGCACAATTTCTACTGAACAGAGAGACCCATAAGGGTTTTTTTATGTCTTACCTACAAAACCCTAAAAATACATTGTTTACAACTAAGCAAATAACCGCGTACCAACCTCATTTGATAGAAACTCAGCTGCGGTTTGGATTTCAAACATTTGTTTAGTAGTTTAGTTTGTAACCATCGTACCACAACAAAGCATTTAAATGAAAAATAACCCCATAAAGAAAATGTATTGTAGGCATCCTGTTTTCAGTTCTATCTTAACGTTTATCTTAAAACATATAATTCTGAAACTCTAAAATTTATGAAAAATCTTAATGTAAAATGAATTCGATAATGTAGCGCTTTGCTTTTTGTGTACGTTTCATGTATTTTCATATTTAAATTTAGAAATATACATTTTAGACGGTACGATAACGTTGCTTTATGCAAAATGTATAATAAAAAAAATTAACTGGGGAAAATATTCAAATGAAATATTATATTGCTTAATAATAAATATTTAAACTAATAAATGCTAATATTAGGATTAGGTTAACTAACTCTCTCTTTTCTTACGATGTTTCAACAAAAATCATCATGCGTCAGGCGCATTACCACTTGGAGAACTGAAATCTCCAAAATATTCACTAAACGCCTATACGTTCCGAAAAAGTTACTTTTTGGTGTTATATTTATGCTCAAAAACTGACATTTGATCAGAGTAAAATTCCGAGAGAAAGTTCCAAATAGAGAAATCCGTAAGAAACTGGAGTTAGAGTTATTAGAGACTGCTGCAGAAGGTTGGAATGGAGAGACGCAGGACAACTAGCACGCCGGTGTAAGAAGAAATCAACTTTATGGTTGCCAAGACAACTGATGAGATTACGAGGAAGGCAAAAGCAGTGACGGATCAAGCCTTCGCCGGGCCCAAGACATTTTTGATTGACGGGCCCCCAACCTATGATTTACGGGCCCTCAACCTAGAGGCGTTCAAAGTGAAGAGCAAAAAAAAGGTCTTCACCTCCCAAATCCAAGTGAAGAGCAAAAAATAGACCTCACCTCCCAAATTCAACTGAAGAGCAAAAAATAAAAAGGTCCTCACCTCCCAAATCCGGGCCCTTGAAAATGACGGGCCCAAGACAAATGTCTTTTTTGTCTCGGACGAAAGTCCGTCACTGGGCAAAAGATAAAATGGAGAGACGAAATCGCTAAAACAGCCGGTGCTGTTTGCCTAACGGTTGCCTAACGATGGTGGTTGCCATTAAAAAAAAATATTTTTCAAAAATGAAAATTTGTTTGTTAATCGACGAAATCAGATAACTCACAATCAAAATTTTTAAAAATATTATATTTTTCATTGAATACATTTTTAGGGTTTTGTTGGTATGACTAAAAAACCCTTATACCGTCATTTTGTACCGTCTGTCTGTCTGTTCGGTAAAAATTGTAGCCAAACGGCTAAACCTAGAGAGTTGAAATTTAGTATGCTTATACAACTCTTTGGCCCGCACATAGGAAAAATACTAAAATATCTAAAAAACATACCCCATTAAAAATATAAACAAATATGTGTTCAACGAAAAAAAAAAAAAAAAAAATATATATATATATATATATATATATATTTTTAAAAACTCTGAGTAAGGTATCAACGTACGTGGATTATCGATCAAAATTTTATTTTTGCAAAATAAATTAATTTGACGAGATTTTTCCCAAAATAGTGCAAAAAAAATTTGTCCCACACCAGTATCCCAGATGGTTTAAACTAAAAATATGAAAAAATTCTAAGTAATGTGTATTGGTGTGAACCGGAATACTACAACAGGTATTTTTAATCAAATTATGTTTCCGGAAAATAATGCATTTTTTGTGTTTTTAACTAAAATATGTAAAATATTTAATTCGCTTTGTAACACAGTAAACGAGTAAAGGTCCGTAGTCTAGTGGTTAGCGTTCTTGCTTCCTAAGTTGCAAACTACGGTTCTCTTCTTGTCAATTTTATTTTTTTCTGTTTTTTTTTGGCATTTTTATTTTGTTTAAATTATTTCTTCAAAATTCTAGTTATATTTTGGCAAATGTTGCATTTAATTTTTAAAAGCGTAAATTTAAGAACCAGTGGGAAGTGTTGAAATTATAATTTAATTCTATATTTGAATGTATACGAAATCAGAGGGGCGGAGCTTGTGACTTAAACAACCAATGGAAGCCATAGGCGCAATTTTCAAAATCTTAATAAACCTTGCTATATATTTAAAAAAAAAAAATACTGCACATATTTAGAAACCTAAATAATGGTATTAGGCATTCGAATTAAAATTAACAAAATATATTTTAACATAAAATTTGTTTTGGCATCCCAAATAATCATCATTCACTTACTAAATACCTGCGAAACCCTAAAATTCACACTTCAAATCAACTTTTGATAATAATTTTCCTTCGCAGTGAGAACTCTGAAAAGATTTCCCATATGTGGGTCCCCACATAGGAAATTTCAACTATTGTATTTGTATTTTTTAAATAATATTGTATTGCTTCTCATACGAAATATATTGTTAGCGGTGTGATGTTATTTACATGGATGTTAAATTATCATAAAAATATACTTAATATATATTTTTTACCAACCGTCAACATATATAAAGGAGGTATTGTGATCATACCGATTTTGACATTTCGATATTTCGATGGATCTCCACGAATTGAGGTCCCTACATAACGTTTTGACTATTTTTAGCATGATGTCTGTCGGTCTGTCTGTCCGTCTGTCTGTCCGTCCGTCTTTCTGTCTGTCTGTCTCTCTGTCTGTCTGTCTGTCTGTCTGTCCGTCCGTCCGTCCGTCCGTCTGTCTGTCTGTCTGTGTACACGTGCAGAGCAAATTCGGCTAAAAGGATTTTTATGAAACTTCATATTTAAGCTTCTGCCATCAATGGCACGAGTTGATCAACTTTTGGTAAAAATCGGTTGACTAAAAATGGGAGTTTACTCGTGTCGATTTTAAGATTTTTGTGAATATTTCACAACACAAATATATTTCGAAAAAATTTATTGAACAAAAGTTGCTATAAAAGCAATAACTAATAACTTTTATTTGAGACGTTTTTTAATAAAACGAAAAATTTCGAATAATTTCTGTAAAATTTTTCGAAATTTTTGTCTCAATATTTTCATATTTATATGTAACGTTTCCATGGTCATGATAAATAATATCTCTGTTAGAAAATATTAGGCCTGCAAGAATGTTATTTATATAAGTACTTTATGATGGCGATCGGTCATGTGATGACCACAGATGATTTTTTAATATTAATCGCGAAACGAAACGGTATAAACTGGGGTATGGGTGTTCTTCTTTATTTGTTCACTCTTATCATTGCTTCAGTTTAATGCTGGGTTTATATACGGAACAAGAATAAGGAATAGGAAATAAGAATAGTACACAAGAATAAAAAATATTAAACCGTTTATATAGGACATAACATTTCGTAGCTGCGCCTGCGTACTTGCGTTGGCCTGTGTTTAACGTTTGTCACTTGACAGGTTCTGATTCATATAACCTTTAATAAATTTCGTTTACTACCGTTAAAAACATTTTATTGTTGTTTACAACCCTCTGATCACAACTGAAAAACATCTGTTGAACAAACTTTATTACGGCAGACATTTTGATAGCTGTGCGCAGGCTTATCGTGTCTTATTCTTGAAATAGGAATAAAATGTTGAATGTTACCAACTATTCTTATGTTTAAGTTAAATTTCATTCCTACATAAACCGATATACGGCGCAGCCATGTTTTAACATCTTGTGTACTATTCTTATTTCCTATTCCTTATTCTTGTTCCGTATATAAACCAACCATAAGTTGCCACAGCATATTCTAATCTTATTTACTTCCTTGTTTTTATAACACTTTTATTACCTTCTCAGAATCAGATTTCAGAGCACATGACAGATATATTACTCTTTCATTTGAAATTGCATATAAGCATTGATGGCATCCAACGCGCGAACCGTTTCTTAAAATTATTGAAACCTTAGGGAACCGGTTGTTAGAATTATTAAAAATAAACGAATTACTCTGACTTCAGTTTTGAATCGTGCGCCGTGCACTGCAGTGTTGCAAATGTAATATTTATTTTATAGGTTATTAATAATACTCTCTTAAAATTTTTTCCTTATATTTAATAAATGGAAGTAAGTGATTTGTTTTCAATCTTAAAAATACAGAATAGGTTCCTAGATATCACATGACATTATAGAACCGCTTCCTGAAAATTAAGGATGCCATCATTGCATATAAGTTTATAAATTTCTGGTTACGCCAATGTAATATTTACATAAAAATTTGCAAAATTAATGTACAAGGAAATACAAGTAACTGTATGTACAAATCATTAAGATCTTATGTCTAATACGTCGACCTTTATACGCGCAAATTTAGTCAAAATTGAATGTAGCTTTCACTTTTAATGTTTAATATTCTGTAAAGGTGCTGAAGATGATTTAGTACGCACGAAATTTACTTATTTAATAAAATTTAATTTACTCTCACCAGGTTTATTCTGTCAAGGTAAGATACCGTTTTACTTAATTGCTTCTCTTAATCAACGAATATATATCCACAATATCGTCCAAAAAAATCAACCCTTGTCATAACAAATTATACATTTTTATCATGTTACCATGTACTGTAACCAAGTCTTTTGTTTGCTCATATGTACAGCCCCCTTGTGCTTTGATTAAAAAAGAATTCTAGAATTTTACATTCTCTCATGTTTGTTAGTAACCAAATGATGTTTGCAGAAAAAGAAGACGATATGATATGCATGCTTAGGAAATTAAAAGAGGAATACGAAGCTGGGAGAGTAAATATTAGTTTTAAAAAGACGGTACATGTATGGTTTGGGGAAATTACAGAAAACAGAACCTAAGCCGCATTCAGAGCTCTTAAATCAATAGCTTATGCACTGTATCTTATAGACTGTTCACTGTCACCAGAAGTTTGTCATATGGTAAGACGTGAAACCGTTCAGAACTCCAAATTTAATACGCTGTTTGTTGTGGATTGTGCATAATTTTCTAAACTTATAGCTAGTGAGATGTTTTAATGAGACAGACATATAAAAACACATTGGCTATCGCATTCTATCAGTTACACCGTAGTTATCGAATGCCTTTACATAACCTAACATAATGTCATCATTAACAAATCTTGCTCAAAATTACAAAACCGGACAGTAAATATGATCAATTTAGGTAATTAGGTAGTTAAAATCTAAGACAACAGAATTATAAGAACGATAATACATATAAAATATTTTACGAAGCTAAATAATTGGTTTCAAAATTCGCAGATGGCGGACTATTCGTAACATATTTATTTCTAATTTGCTATGAACGGTACTTGCAACGTTAAAAAGAATGCATAGAAACATAACTTACAGCTAACAAAGCACAGTCTACAACCTCTTAATTTAAAGAGCTCTGAATGCAGCTTTAAACATCCATATGAAAACAGTCGCAGCATTCGAAGGATTTAGTAAGTTGAGAACAATTAAAGTTCTCCTTTTATGCGAGATATTCTTTCCCGTCAAAATTCGCGTTATGTAAAATCGAGAAATAAAAATCTCATGAGGAAAATAAAAAATGTCCAAAACCTGCTTCTCTAAATAAATTCTTTGTCTGTAAATCTAACTATAACTTTTGTTCCCCACCCCATTTCCTATAGGGGTTGGTCTAAAACCGGAATAGTTAAACAGATATTTTTGACGAAGTTATTTTTTCAAAACTATGTTATCTACGACCATTAAATAATAAATACATTATGGTCCGGTTTCTGAAAGCTTAGTCGAGCTTAACCATTCGGTTAAACTCGGTTACAATATTACAATCCTATAAGTAACAATAGTAAACTTCTTCTGGCCACTTGGTTATAGTTAACTAAGCTTTCAGAAACCCGCCTTAAGTGTCCATAATGTACGTGTTATACGTACAATAAATAACGATTTTATTGTAAGTTAGTTAATTGAAATTTTTGGCGCACAGCCACGATGACAATTTGCGCCTCGCAGGCCTTCTTTATAACTAGAATATTATTTATAATTTAGAATAAATAAAACAATAAATAAATATATTTTTAATATTGTTGTAGATTACAAACAGCTGACGGTTCAGTAGCCATCTTGGTGACGTCATTTCTAAAGATTTATAATTGACGCTTTTAGACCGTATCTCAAATGTGATTATATATTTGTGATCTAAGGCTAAAAATGTATAAGTAAACTAATTTTCCAAAGAATATCAAAAAAAATTTTTGATCATAAATTTTTTTACTCTGATATTAGCCAAAATATTGTTTTAACCTAATTTTGGGTTGAGGATTATGCAAAAAATATTTTATAATATCATGCTTTCATAGTTTTTGAGTTAGAGTTAGAGTTATATTTCACCTAATGCATTTGAAATTGGCATTGTTAAATATATTTGCAACAGTGTTAATACATTTGGAAATATTGATTTTGTTGATATGTAGTCAAGTGGACCTTTTCCTTCTTCTGAAACACTTGTTTCTTCAAACATACGTATAATAAAATATCAGATTTTAACCAGAATATGTAAAAAAAATTGGTAATTTTGAAATAAAACTAAACTAAGCTTGAACTCAGAACAGAACTTGAAAAAAAAAGTTTATATATTTGTATCATTTTTGTAATGTATGTATTTAAATAAATTTTGATTTTTTTCAAAATTTTTGGGCTCCACCGCAAAAACTTATGTAAGTTGGTTAGAAGTATCTTATCTTATACCGCTTCTGCTAGAATCCAGGCCTGCTATTAACTATTAATGTCATAATAATTAATGAGAAAATGTACGATTTTAACCTTCAAAATCTTAGCTAATTTCAAAGATGGATACAAATTTTCTTATTGTGTTAGACGTGTGTCAGAATGTAGGGCAAACAAACGCTAACTTGTAAACAACATTACAAAAGGAAACCCTTGCATGTCACAAATTTAATAAATCAAATTTATATTTAATTCAATTAATTTCATAACTTTAATTTAATATCGAGCTTACCTCACTGAATATACTAATACGAAGTTAATATAGAGCTATACAAGTTACCTAAATTAATTATTTTGTATGATTGGGGTCCAGTGTAATTGTTTTATGGAGGCTCAATGGGATAACAACAGATACATTGATGTAGCTTTAGGGATGATGCGTTAATCAACCTTATTAGAAGTAATTGATAATAACGTCAGCTAGATTAAGGATATAGTTACTAAAGTACACTATGTGTACTAACGTACACTACATTTCAAATTATTATGCAAACGTAAAATTTTACGATAATTTCCCATCAAATGAGTTGCTTCCATTTCTCTTTGGCTAGGAAAGAGATACAATATAGATATTGTACTATAGGTATATTATTTCATCCTTCTACATCTCTACATTAAAGTAAGAAAAAATGTGCAACAAGGAGAAACAGGAACAATGACAACCGTGAGACATTTCAAAAATGTTGGCAACCTCTAAAACAGTTTTCCTGTTTCATCTGTGGATGTCAAACGCGTTCAGTTTGCAATTTGTAGTTGTGATGTGAATTTAGTGAGTCAAAAGTAAATTACTAGTGGGCAGTTAGCGTGTGTAAGAACTAGACGTGTTCCTACAGTTTTTTTTTTTTTTTTTATAGATTGTTTAACCCCTTAACCAATTTGCAAACAGGAGCTGCACAAACAGCGGCAGGTTTGTCATGACGTTTTATCAAGTTACTGCAAATAATAAAATATTAAGTAAAATGAAAAATAAACATTTTATTTATGTTATTGTATGTATTTATTAATGCAAAACTATTTTATTTATATTGTTATTATAGTCTCTTTTTAGTGTGTATTGCTCGAAGAACTTTTTATTTTGCAGGGGTACATTCCCGCAAAGGACACATTCCCATCTTGTTTCTTTCCTGCCTGGGCATATTCTTCACACCTTCGCTGGACCATTCTTCTTTTTTTTTGAGTGGTATCTATTGAAAAGTATCTCCTGCTATCTTTGGTACAGTCTGGTAGGAAACTCATACTTTCTCGGTCAGCCGCTAGAACTGGGTTTCGTATTTTCCTTGTGTTTTTCAAGCATTTGTCTCACAAGCTCTATGCGAAAATCTAACCTGTTGATATTTTTTCCAGTCACTTCTTTGAATATTACCATCGCATTATGCACTCCAATATCAAGAAAGTGCCAAAACAGCTTTGGGTACCAGCGCTTTGTTTTTCTGAGGCATTCGTAAGATTTCATTTGCTGGTCTAACTTGATACCACCCATGTTTTTATTGTATTGCACAACTATCATGGGTTGCTTCATATTTATATTTGTTTTTCTATCAATTTTATGGATGTCTATCATTTCCGAGCTGTTCATGTTGGAGAGCATATATATGTCCTCTTTGTTTTTTGTCGGGTCTGCTGATCTGGGTATAACTGGGTACAAATTAGTGAATTAACGTAAATTTTACGGTGTTGCTGGTTAAGAGGTTAATTATATAAATCATAGGTCAGTAACCTTTTTTTATGTCGCAGGCCACATTCAGAAATACATTTTTATATTTTTACGTCACGGACTGCATTCAATAATATATATATATATTTTTGCGGGTCATACTTTTTTTGTAATTTCCATTTTTTACGATCTTTGTTTACGCAAGTTTACATATATTTACGTGGTACGTATTCGTTCCACGGGCCACCGGTTGTCGACCCCTTATATAGATGATTTTGCATGTAGTTTTTGCGAGTGTTCGGTGGAGTAAAAGAACTCAAATAAAATTGAGTAAATAAAGAACTCAAAGTTAGTATTGTATTGATGTTATAATTTTACAATTACGTGGGCGGGATGAAAAGAAGTGCGAATGAAAATGAAAACATTTTTTTAATTTAATTTTTATTTCTCTACACAATCACCTCTTAATTCTACAGACAGCTCAGCACAGCTGGAGCATTGTATGCTCTCCTTAAAGGTTATCTCGCCTCCGTCATCCGACCGAAACCTCTTAAACAACTAAATATTTTTTTATGAATGAATTATTTTTGGGTTTAAGCCCCTGGATCGGGCATTGTATTAATGTTTCAAATTAAACAACTATTAAAAATTACTGGATACAGTTCACTGAATAGGAAAGTATGAGTAACGAGTATTAATGGAAGAAGTTTCCCTTGTGCTTTAACGCCGTTAGACTTCTATCTATTTGTTGACTAAGTCAGCATCGATTTCCGAGGAAGCGGTCTGAATCGCACTCCACTGCTCGTTTGAGAACTGACTCACTCCGTTGTACAGACGGGATTTTTGGATGCCATAGTGTTTTTCCAAAGGATTCATGTCGGTCGATACCTCTATCCATACACTTGTTATTGTGGAAGCCATGGCTGGTAAGAAATTGCTTGGTTTATTGTTGTGAAGAAAATAGTCTTCCATGAAGATTTTTGATTTTTTACAGTCAGGAAGCAGCGATATCAGGGCAAAAAGTGGGTTTACAGGGATAATCTGTAACCAGACAAATCCATTTTTCCTCCGTCAGACAAACTGAATGGATCTGTCATTGTACATATTACCACACATACTTACCAAAACAAAATTCTACCACCACCTTGTTGACGTCTTATACGGGAAGAAACATATGAATTGTCCAGAATCCAGCCTCTTACAAACCCGTCAGGGTCATCCAGAGTTTCTCGTTAGTCATCCGTGAGAAGACGTTGGAGAAATCCAGGTTCATGTAGCGCTCTAACCGAGCAATTCGATAAAGTTTCTATTTGCTCGTCCGAGGTGGCCTAGCTGTGGCAGATTTAATTCTAGTAACTCGTTGAAGAACTTGTTAGCATGTTATCCTCGATATTACGGGGATTCCAGCATTACAGGAATTCAACATGTAAGGTATTTTTGGATAGAAGGATAGACTTGAATTCTATTCTTCATAATATCACCACTGTATCGTATTTCGTAGGACATACGCCTAGGAGTCAGATTTTTTTCTGGTTGTCACTTGCACCCTTTGAAATGACTACCCTTTAACTTGCCTTCTAAAACATGCCCTATATGCCCAAATATTAGTTCAGAAATACAACATTTTTTTTGCCCTCACTAAAGATCTATCTCACAATCCTACTATACAAAGCATGTGAGCTAACCACTACGCAGTTGCAACCGCTGTTGAAAAGAAAATGCTCTCACGACTCACGAAAACTTTGCATAACTTGCCTTTATCAGTGGCGCTTCTGATGGATAGACATATGTATGAAAGATCTCCTATGTCAACGAAACTCAAAAGATCACTCAAAACAATGTAAATATGAATATGAAGTAAATATGTCGACCAGAGGTTGAACCCGAATCTCCCACGTGGCAAGTGAACTTTATTCCCCTATAGCACCAGCCATTCACGTCCGTGTTGCTAATTTACAGTAATTAATTAATCACATCACTAATAGAGTATCGAACAAAATCAAACATTACGAAAAATTGTGGTTTTAGAAAAATGCTTAATAAAAACATTTTACTTCAATCTTTTATTGTTTTGTGCTACTTTTGAGCAGGACAGTTATACAAATCTTAGTAACTTCAGTGAAATCTTGAGAATAATTCACAAACGTCCCTAATTCTACCAACTGTAACAAGTTAAGATTCCCTGTTTCCCGGAGGTACAAAAGCTGACGTAGATAAATTTCTTCATAAAGTTAAGCTAATAGTTCCAACACCTAACTAAAGCCTTCCTGTATAAACTATCCCAGCAGACTGCGGTCCGTATATATCCCTCTGTCTTAGACTACGTAAATCTCTTTAAAAAAACTCCTGTTTGGAACACACCTCTTGAAAAATGTCCGGACTCCGCATAAAATTTACATCTCATCTCTTATACGTCGTTAAATATTTCTCAAATATTAAAGGTCAATTTTCTGGTGATTTTTAATATTAGAAAAACATTGAAAGGTTAAAGATTCAACTAAGTTATGAATTGAAAATTATACCTTCTTGTTAGAATGACAGAGATTTTTGTTTCTAGCAAATTTTGTAGGAGCACGAATGGTACTGAGTGGCCTGGACGTTCGAATGTGACCATATCTGAAGAGATGGTCAGTAAAATTCATGATTTCGTGTTGGACGATCACCAAGTGAAGATAGTCAAGATGTTAAACATCTTAGACGAACGTTTGTTTCATATCCTGCACGAACATTTGGGCATGAAAAAGCTATCGGCAAGATGGGTACCGGGTCTGCTCACAATGGTTCAAAAATGGAATCGAGTGACCATTTCGAAGCAATGTTTGGATATGTACAAGTGCAATCCAATTGAGTTTTTGCGGCGTTCCTTAACCATTTATAAAACAGAGATCCATTACTACACACCAGAAATGAAAGAAGAGTCAAAACAGTGGATTTCTCTTGGAAACTTATTCCGAAAAAGACCAAAAGGGTTCCCTCGGCCAGAAAAGTCATGACCTTGATTTTCTGGGACATGCAAGGCATAATCTCCATCTGAAAAAAAAAACAACTGGACAATATTATCCAGCTTTAATGGATCAATTACACGCTGAACTGATGAAAAAGCAGCTCTATTTGTCAAAGAAAGTGTTCAGTTCCACCATGACAATGTATAAGTTCAGTTGTCCGCCATTGCAACGACCAAATTATTAGAAATATGCTACGAGTAGTATCATTAGCTCATTCACCCTATTCTCCAGATTTGGCCCATTGCAACTTCATTCTCTTTCCAAACAGGAAGAAATGGCTTGCTGGAAGGAGATTCGCATAGAATGAGGATATAATCGCTAATCACACACCTATTTTGCGTTCGTGAAATGGCACTTTTTGGAAAGCCTATAAAAGTTTAAATAGCGTTGGAAGTCACCTTCATATGGATTCCATCCCACATCGGAATAAAGATCAACGAACAAGCAGACAATGCTGTAAAGCCAGCAATCCAACAAGAAATGCAAAACATACCAGTACCAGCAGATGATGTAAACAGTTATATTAAATTAAAAATCAGAGACGCCTGGAATTCAGAATGGACCAATACAGACACAACCAACAAACTGAGGGCAGTCAAGGACGCTACAAAAATAATGGAGCCAGTGCAGAGGAAGACAAGACCAAGTTGTCTTAACAAGACTGCGAATAGGCCACACAGCCTTAACACATGCATACCTGTTCCACAACATAGAACCACCGATATGCGAAACATGCAACACCAGGGCAACCATGGAGCACATCATACTCCAAAGTGTCTCAAAAGAAATTTTATATTTATTTAGCTTACTGCGTGAACGCAACGTATCCGAGGGGCGCGGGGGTTATGTCAATCGGTAGCCTGGCTCTTGGGAATTGAGTCGCTATGGAGCGTTTCTCGGGAGCAGACCGCGCGTTATGCGTGCGAGAGTTTTACAAAAACGGTGATTCGGCGACTGTAGCGCGTAGAAAATTCTGCAGCATTCGAGGTTTTCGCCACTTAAATGATGCGCCAAGCATTCCTCTCATTCGACATTGGGTTAAAAAGTTTGAAGAGACTGGTACAACGCTGGATAAATCAAAATCCGGGCGACCTAGGTCATCAAGAACGGTAGAAAACGTGGAGAATGTTAATCAGTCTGTTCGTGACGACCCGAACCTTTCAATTCGGAAGCGCGCAAGTGCTGTAAATGTGCATAGATCATCATTACATCGCATTATACACAAATACCTAAAGCTGCACCCCTACAAAATTCAATTGGTGCAAGAATTAAAGCCCCAAGATGCCAGTCAGAGGCTTAATTTCGTAAATCAGGTGATTGAGCGATTTTCAACGTTTACCAACATTTTGTTTTCGGATGAAGCTCATTTTCATCTTAATGGCCACGTAAATAAGCAGAACTGCCGCTACTGGAGTGCAACGAATCCGAAACGCAAACAACGGAAACCCCTACATTCGCCTAAAGTGACCGTATGGGCTGCGATGTCGGCGCGAGGAATTATCGGCCATTACTTTTTTGAAGACGAAAGGGGGCGTGCAGTTACAGTGAATTCAGAGCGTTATGTGGAGATGTTAGACAACTTCTTGGTACCTGAACTGCAAAACTTTCCTGGCTATAACCAAAGAACATGGTTCCAAC
The DNA here is from genome assembly GCA_963971575.1 of Liopterus haemorrhoidalis. NCBI lineage: Eukaryota > Metazoa > Arthropoda > Insecta > Coleoptera > Dytiscidae > Liopterus > Liopterus haemorrhoidalis. The sequence continues at coordinate 50,782,180 of OZ020615.1, forward strand.
AGGACGGAGCAACTTCACACACGTCCAATATGTCTCTGCCACGTGTTCGTGAAATTTTCTCAGGCAAATTGATCTCCCGGAGAGGTGACATAAATTGGCCTCCACGCAGTCCAGATTTATCCCCTATGGACTTTTTCCTATGGGGTTATCTTAAATCTAAAGTTTACGCCAATAAACCGACTTCACTGGCGCATTTGAAAGAATATATCCGTCACGAAATGGCAGCCATCCCTGAGTCCACCTGCCGAGACGTCATAAGTAATTTTACTGTTCGATTAAATGAGTGCCGAGAACGCGAGGGTCTACATTTAGACGATATTATTTTTAAGAAATAAATCCCCAAAAAGTGTATTTTAATAATTAATAAACATTTTTTCTATATACGGCTTACTTTTTTTTTGATCGATTCACTAAATATAAAATATCTTTTGAGACACCTTGTATATTGCCAAAAGTACCTACCCGAACGAAGAAGTCACAACATCCAGAATAAAATTAAATATGCCCTATTTAACACCACAGACACAACCACAAACATAATAAATTACTTAAGACAAATAAACATATACAATAAAATATGAAATCCACTGTATAGTTATCCACTGTAAATGCTATAAATTAACATGTATTGTACGTAGCGTATTGTAATGTAACACCACAAATTATAAAACTATTCAATGTACCAGGTGCTATTAGCCAAATAGCCGAAGCACCAAAATTTGTAAATAAAAAAAAGTTGAAAAATAAGTCGCATTATCATAAAGTAAAAAAGTAATCTTCGGCTTTATTGATCGCTTATAATATTGCTTTAAAAGCAATATAATGATAATAATTTGCCCAAATACAAAGATTATTAATCTGCTCCAAATATTTTAGAAATATCTTTTCTTTTCATAAAAATATTAAGTTGTAAATATGTCTTGTTAATGATGTAAAAAATGTTGGCATGCATTCTAAAATGTAAACTGTGAGATGAGTCGTGAAATCGGAGAAAGCAGTAACCTTGAGGTCGCGGAACATCTTCAGAGAAAATACAACTCGTACGAAATTTGATTGCATCACAAGATCTTAACGCGGTTTAACAAGGTTCTTAACATTTGCACTGAAAAAATTAAAGTATTTGAACAATAACGTTTCTAGTATATTAGAAAAGGGAGCTTCAGCTAGTTAATACCATACCAATTTATAAGAACGCAACAAAAACCAAATAACGGTGTTTATTTTAAATTTTTTTTAAAGAACGTAAACAAAAACAGGAACCTTATTTGTTCTTTTCAGTAGTGTTGACATGTGCATTTTTGAGCGCCAGTACCATCTTTCTACCAATTGATACTTCTCGACCTTAGTAGTAATTTTAGTTATAATTAATAAATGATATAAAATCGGTTTTAACCGTTATTTTGTTTCGGTTGTAACCGATTTCGGAGAAATATTATAGGCGAAGATGATAAGAACGGTCCTCGGTTATCAATCCTTGTTAAAAAGTGCACAAAGTTGGTCTTTCGCAGCTTTATTTTACCTGTATGTTAAATATAGACAAGATTGATCAAAACATATTTTGCAGATAGCAGTCATATCTTATCTATAAATTGAGTTAGTAATTGCATTGGGGTTAAAAATTCAATAACTTTTTCTTATATTGACTTTGCATTCCAAATTTAGGTCACAAGTCGCGTTAACAGGGTAGGCAGTAAGTTGTACAGAGAGTCTGTTATTTGAATTTTACTATGAGAATCTCGTAAACTATAAGAGATGCAAGGTCGGTTATAGATTAAACAAAAGGTGATATATTAAAATATACGTTTTTATTAGTATTATTATTAAAAACATACCAGATTGGGTGATGATAACCCGTATAAAGAGTGCTATTATATTTTTTTACCTACTATATGTGTGGGTGTGTAAATTAAGTATGCGGTTTGGCGACATAGCGTTTGATCTGGCAACATTTGGGACGCGGGAGTTGGAGGGACGGCAGGTGAACATCTGATACGCCTTCAGTACGAGTTTGAATTCACTAGAGTAATTTTGTTGTTCGTAGCGATTTTTTTCGTGAAACAGATTTTTCTAGTGCGTTCTAAAAATGAAATTCATTTCGAGCAACGGTGTGCTATCAGGTTTTGCTTCAGATTCAGGTACAGTGCAACGGAAACTTTTGCAAAACTTCAGCAGGCCTACGGAAAGAGTGTTTTGTTAAGGAACCAGGTTTTTTGGTGGTTTAAGGCATTTTCAGAAGGAAGAGAGTTGATTGAAGATGAATCACGCAGCAGAAGGCCTGCATCTTCAAGAACCGATGAAAATGTCGACAGAATCCAGGATCTTGTACGTTTAGATCGTCGGTTGACAGTCAGAATAATCGAGGAAGAGTTGAATTTGACTTACACTACCGTTCATCAGATTTTGACCAATGAATTGGGGATGAGAAAAATCTGCGCAAACATGGTTCCAAAAAACCTTTCACAGGACGAGTTTTTGGATAGTAGAAACATTCCTGTGGCTCCTCAACCTCCTTATTCGCCTGACGAGTCCTTGTGGCTTTTTCCTCTTCCCAAGATTCAAAAATCACCTCAAGGGACGTTATTTTGGAACACTCGAAAACATTCAAACGTTCGTAACCGACCAGCTGAAATCTATTCCAGTATCCGAGTTCCAGCACTGCTATGAGGATTGGAAGAACTATCTCCAGCGCTGTGTCACTTCCCAAGGAAGTTATTTTGTGGGAGACAATATTGAATTGTAATTCTATTCGAATAATTTTTTTTTTAAATCTACTCATTTCTGCTTTTTTATGTTTAATCCAATTGAGGTTACTTTTGATCTGTGTACCTCGGTTAACGAATTCTTCTTCAATGAAGGTATAAAATATAAGAGCTAAAAAATCTGAAGAAAATCTAAGGTTATCTAATATCTTTATTTTAGTTTTTAAGAAAAATGTGGCTGAACTTTGTCAGTGTTAAAAAAGGCCTAAAAATCTTTGCTGTTTATGAAGATTACATAAACGTCTTCTTTAAACTTTATTGAATATAACAAAATCAAAAATATATAAATCTGAGTACCTCAACCGAAATTACGATAGTTTTAAAATATTATAATTTGTGCAATATTATATTAAGAAATCTTAGATTGTGGAAAGAAGGTGGAAGTGAGAAACGGTGGATTGTACCGGGTTCACCGTCCACCAACACAACACTCACATATCTATTCGGACTAATATTCTGATAAGACGTGCTACAAACTATATACTCCAATATTTATTTTATGTTACTGTCCCCTGAGTTGTTCCTGGATTATGGTTGTACACGTAGTCAGTTAATTTTATTTTGAAAATATTCAATCTTTAATTTTATTGTACATATATTATACGAACTGTTTCTCTCACCGCCAGCTCCATGTTTCCTGTCCAAAAGTGAGTAAGGGCATAGATTATTTCAATTGTGCGCTGAAATTGTAGACCATGTGTAAGAAACTTTGTGTACAAAGAAGTTATTTAAACTGCTAAGAATTATTAAAAGACAAGATTATTAATTTTATAATTAACTTAACTGAACTTAATTGAACTTATTCCGTGCGAAGAACGAGTACGCTGCTAGTAAGAAAACAAAATTCATAATTTCATTGCCGGTGCTTCTGGGCGGTCGCTTAGATCTTTTACCCGTAGATCGCTTAATGGTAAAACCGTTCCTGTGCAAACCAAATCACTGTTGTAGTACTTCCAGAATATTACTATCCCTTCTTTTCACACATTTCATCATTTTCACATTTGTATTCTTCTGCTCGTTCTATATCCAAACAGTGTGACGGACCCACATCAAGAAGCTCTTATAGTATCCAATATGTAATGTTCCCTCTTCACGCGTCACGTATCAATTCACCGAATATCTTTAATGTTATTCTTTCATATCATGCCATATACGGAGCGAGAAGTTACAACCTGTTAGAATTTCATAAATTATATTTGAATTTGTTTTAAATTTGGCAACGCTCGGAAGGCATTATGATGAACAGATGAAACTGGAGAATATTATTTTTTTATTGAATTTTTTCCTCCAGGGAGGGATTTACACACAAATAAAAGAACTTAATATGCGTGACAAAAGACTACATACTTTCACATCATCAGTATCTGTTTTTCGAGAAAAAAATACTAAAAGAAGTCGACAAAAGGAAATAAAAATTGTTTGTACTTAGGACCACTTGGTAGAATTGAAATGTATTCCGAAAAGACTTTTTTACATTAATATAAATAAATAAAATAAATTAATAGGATCCCAACACCTAGATAGGTATACAAGGGACACAGAAGGTATGTTCTCCGTTTCTATAGTTCGTTCACACGTTAGAATGCAATATTATTCTTATGGACCGGTGTTGCCAAATATTACAAAGGTGTCAAATATATAATAGAACCCAAAATATTATGCGGTATTTTATGAGAGTTTGACAAAAATCAACTCTGTACATGTATAAACATGTATAACCATTTGTAGAATACCGCGTCATCACAGTTCAGCATATTTTAAAGCCGTAAATGTTGTTGCCAAGAAAGAAAAGAATGGCATTTTTGCGAGCTTATTAGAAAGTACGAAAAAGAACTACTCTATTTGCCTTGTACCACAAGGCAGCAATCTTGGACTAATCCTATTTAATATCTATGTGCGAGACATCCCACCTATCAACCCAAGTATTGTCATGTTTGCCGATGATGCTGCAATCCTAACACAAAACGGTGACCTTGACGCAGCCATAGAGGAGCTTCAAATCGCTTCAACACCATTTGCCTGTGGTTCAAGTTGAATATAAAACTCAAAGCCGCGAAAAGCTAAAGTAAAGTATTCACACTAAGGCGAGTCGACAGACCCAACAATTAGAATCAACGACTGCCTAGTAGAATGGAACAAGAAGTGCAGTCAAATATTTAGGTGTACACCTCGACAAACGCTTAACGTGAAGCTTCCACAATAAAAAAAACCTGCAACTTGCCTACGCAAGGCTCCAACAACTATGCCCTCTAATCATCCGAAAATCCAAGTTGAAATTAAACTCTTCCATGCTGTTGTACAAATCGCTACTCCGTCCACTGCTAGTCTATGCTTACAACGTCTGGGGAAATATTATACTTCAGAAAGGAAGTTTTTCAAAATAAAGTCCTAAGAACTGCTACGCACTCATCCTGGTTCATTAGAAATGATCAACTCCACCCTGAACCATCAGTACCACGAATTATAACTTTATAAAAACAGTTACCAAACGATTTATTGGAAACTTGAAAAACTGCGAGAGTGCAATTTTATTTAACATTGGACAAAAAGGTATCCACAAAAGGTTTAAAAGCCGTTTCACACAAGACCTGTATAGTTCAGACGGTGAGTGAGTGCCAATGCGTGATTATTTCAAATAAGGGAATAATAAACACATATGTTTATTAATGTTACGTGATTCCCACGCTATATTAGATAAGATGATATAAAAATGCTATGAATTACATCTTTATTATGTTGAACCGGCAACAAGCATATTTAAAAAATAAATAAATAAATAAATAAATAATATATACATGAGGGGGTTTTGAATAATATTCCCTACATCTGGCGTACCCCAAGGAACAATTCTAGGCCCCTTTCTATTCCTCCTACTCATTAACGATTTACCTGTGTAAGTAGGAACCAGTGAGTCACTTCTGCAGACGATCTTAAGCTGTTTCGTGTAATCAACAAGTCGGAGGACTGCCTGCTGTTGCAAAAAGACTTAAATAGTGAAGTGAACCTGTGCGAAAAAAAAAAAAAAAAAAAAACTCTAAATGAATATCAACAAATGCAAAGTAATATCCTTTATACCCAATATAAACAAAATAACTCACGATTACCATATTGACAATATAGTGCTGCTTAGAGATAGTAAAATGAAATACTTAGGTGTACTATTTAGACACGATTTTAATTTTAGTGACCACATATACATAATAGTGAAAAGTGTCCTAAAAACTTTAGGATTTATACTAAGAAACAGTGGTAGTTTTAAGATAATACAAGTTTTAATACAATCTGAAGCTCAAATACAATGTCCAACAAAAATCAAATAGAAAAAGTACAAAAGAGATTTGTAAGAATCCTGACTCTGCAATTAACCGGAACATATCCTTTTCGAATCTCTCATGCGAACCAGTTAAAAAACCTAAATCTCAATAATAGCAAGGAATTTCAAACATTAGAATGGAGACGCGACATCCACACTTTGTGTTTCGCGTTTAAATTATTTAATAATAAACTAGATGCCCAGAACTTCTTCAAACTTTAAATATTTGAGTCCCTGACATAAGATTGAGAATTAAAAATGATCAAAATTTCAGAACCTATTTCACCACTGAACAAAATGCTCAGTCTAGTAAACAAACAAGTCTCTGATAGAGATGTAAATATCTTTTTAGTTTGTTAATATAAAAATAAATTAGACTAGTTATATTGTATTTTATTGTATGTTTGTTTCTTCTTCTATATTATTAGTATTTCTATATTATTGTTATTATCATTGTATTTTTCCCCACTACTATGTGACTGGGCTGTACAAATCTGTATAGTTACTGGTTAAATAAATAAATAAATAAATCTCATAAAGTTTTATGACGCTAGATTGAGTATTTATTTTATTTATTTTTTTTTTTATCCTCTAAGCTGTTTTAGTACCAGCAAATCATTGGTGTTTTATATTTAAAAGGATAAAGCTCTGAACGAAATCATAGAATTTCAACAGTTTATTTAAATTCTCTTAAACTCTCTGAAGCGTATAACTTTGGCGCTTTATTTAAAACAATTCAAAACAAATTAAAATAATATTGATTTTTCCAAACCACAAACAGTTTTTTTTCTTTCAAAAAGTTGGCGTCACTAAACTTTAAGCAAAATAAATTCAGAGTTGAAAGCTAATCTGTCAAAGTCTGTCATTGTTTTATAGTGTTTGGAAGTATTGGTGAGGGGTGGTACTGTATAGTACCGAGATCCATTCACAGATGGCAATCCGATGTAAATAAATCAAACGTAAATAAAACAGAATGTGATATACAATGACATGTTCATTTTAAATGATTAATTGCTGGGACAACTTACATTAAATCTAGATGAATTAAACATTGTTTTACTGATTTGAAACTGTTTCAACATCCGTGGTATGTTAAACTCACGATTTTGTTTCTTATTGGGTACTCTCTGCCGCGTTGGTATCACACAGATCCTTATGTTTTTCTTTAAAGTGTCACATTTTTTCAAGTATCCTGTAAATCAACGTTCAATTTGTTTGCGGTCATTCCGCTGTTGCTGTTGATTTGGGTCCAGATTAGCGAATCGATCCTGAAATATATCGCGGAAGGTATACATTGTCCAACATAAGGAGATCTTTTTGCTGTCAGATAGGTGGGCACTCTTACCCTCTACAGGCCGTCGTTTTGAACCGAGAGACTCAGTGGCGTTCGTACTCATTGTGAATCGACTACAATTGTACCTACACTAACTAAATAAACCATCAGCTGACGACACTGTTTTTATTACTTAGTATATAATTGCCCCAACGTCCAATCCTTTTTAGTGAGGGCGGAGCCTATTAGCCTATTGCGCATTTGGAGTTTTATGGGTTTTGGCTGAGCTTACGATGGACAACTTATACATTAAGTAACATTTTTGTCTAATTTGGACTTGATCAGGCTCACAAGGTGAGCGGTTCGCAAAGCACTCGACCTGATCCGCCCCGTGTCGGATTTTGTTGAGAACAGAAAGGTATTCGCCGAATTTGTCTAGAAGCGTTCTACGTAGTTTTGGCGATCGAAAACTTAAACTTTTGAAAGAAAGTTTGCTTAAGCTAAAGTAGATAATAAATGTTTATGATAGTTAATAAATTAACTTAATTATTTTTTGACATGCTTTGCCAGCAGTTTAACTTCTTCAAGATTTTTTGTGTATTGTATCTATCTATATTAATAAAATTGAAGGCTATATCTGTGTTTTTATTTTTTCGGCCGTTTATTTGGTTTGGTAGACGTTTAAGATGATTATAAGACGATTACAGCAAAAAAAAAAAATTTTTTTTTTTGTCTATCCGAGATTCACACAAAAACTGCTGAGCAAAAATTGTTTATATTAAGAAACGAAGAAAAGAAAAAAACATTTTTTTAGTCTATAGATTTCTTTTTTCTCGTTCGATCAATATTTGGGGCGTTAATGGAGACACCTAAAAATAAAAATCTCTATATGTATGCATCTCCCTTATTATTGACTATTAAAAGTAAAATCATATACGAGGTGTGTAAATTAAGTAACCGGACTGGCAACATAGCGTTTGATCTGGCAACATTTGGGACGCGAGACTAGAAGGAGGCAGTTGAACATGTGATACGCATTCAGTACGAGTTTGAACTCGCTAGAGTCATTTTGTTGTCCGTAGCGATTTTTTTCGTGAAACAGTTTTTTCTAGCGCGTTCTAGAAATGAGTGATATTAATTTCGAGCAACGGTGTGCTATCAGGTTTTGCTTCAGACTTGGGCACAGTGCAACGGAAACTTTTGTAAAACTTCAGCAGGCCTACGGACACAGTGTTTTGTCAAGGACCCAGGTGTTTTGGTGGTTTAAGGCATTTTTAGAAGGAAGACAGTTGATTGAAAATGAATCACGTAGCGGAAGGCCTGCATCTTCAAAAACCGAAGAAAATGTCGACAGAATCCGGGATCTTATGCGTTCAAATCATCGGTTGATAGTCAGAATGATCGCGGAAGAGTTAAATTTGACTCACACTACCGTTCATCAGATTTGACCAATGAATTGGGGATGAGAAAGATGATGCGCCTTGTCACACAGCAATTTCAATAAAAGTTTTTAGTCAGTAAAAACATTCCTGTGGCTTCTCAGCCTCCTTATTCGCCTGACTTGAGTCCTTGTGTTCCTCTTCCCAAGACTGAAAAATCACCTGAAGGGACGTCATTTTGGGACACTAGAAAATATTCAAATGTCCGTAACCAATCAGCTGAAAGCTATTCCAGTTCCAAGTTCCAGCACTGCTATGAGGATTGAAAGAACCGTCTCCAGCGCTGTGTGGCTTCCCAAGAAAGTTATTTTGAGGGAGACAATATTAAATTGTAATTATATTCGAATAAAAAAAATTAAAAAATCAGTCCGATTACTTAATTTACACACTTCGTATTTTCTGTTCTACTTGAAATTAAATACAATTTTCAGCGAAACGTACATTACAAAACGTACATTAAATACGTTATAGCAAAAATGTACATTACAAAAACCGGGTACTCCAGCTAGTAATTCATAAAAACGAGAACATCATCGAAGAAATACAAAATATTTACAAATATACAAAAGTACATCTATTCAGTTTTTAAATAAATGTAAGGTACGTATTCCAAATGTTTTTTGAAATTTCATGAAGAATAATTATAAAATTATTTTATATATTACGCCAAAGTTGCGTTACCGCAACATTATTTTCTCAAAAGTGTAGGATCTTATAAAATTAAAACCTATAAAAATGTATTATTTGGAAGCTAAATAAAGAGAATTCACTAACATTTTCTATTTTAGTAGAATAGTATTTAACGTCCAATTTTGTATAATGGTAGAATTAGGAAATAATTTCATTCAGCTTTTTGGATAAGTAGCGTTTATTTTAAACAACACAACGTTTCACCAACAACATTGTTGGCTTCTTCAGGTGCTATAACAACAACAATAACGTAACAGTAAAGTAAACAATCTTATATAATTATAAATAATTTACCTATGTTAGTTAAACGTAAACCTAACAGACTGTACATCAATCATCTCCAAGGATGGTGAAATTGCAGAATATCATATGACAATATATGAACTTGAAGTATACAGAAAATAGGAAAAACAGGAATTAAATTTTGAATATAATACTATGATGTCCATAGGTAGTGACTATTAATTAAATTTACATATAAAACAAGACTAGATATAAATATACTAATGTCCAAGATTTACAAAGATTCAATAAATAAAGAATGATAGTAAGACTGACCAATACATCAATATGACAGGCAGTCACACTATCCCCCCTGACAACCTGGTACGCACAAATCGCAAGGTTGGCAGTGTCACTTCCTGTACAACATGATGCACTAATAACTCTTAAAATCATCAAACTTCATTACATCCAACTAAATCAGTGAAAAATCCCAAAAATAAGCAATGAAATCCGGAGTAATCATACAATTCGACATACCAATCCCCCAAAACCAAATGGTACGCACAAGAGTAATGAGAGAATGGTACCTCGAACGGTATATCAATTTTCTATTTTCTACACTCCTTTCAAGACCAACGAAAAATGGGTTAATAGGATTTTCTTTAAATTTTCTGTTTCTATGGGTGCTACGTTGAAGCTACCACGGACATGTTCATCTCGGTCTAGTAAAGTTACGGCCCATCGCAGCATTTTCATTTCCATTGTAGTGCCCAACATTCTGAGCTATACAAGTGTAATGGCTGTTTTATATATTTTACCTTTTAGTTTTACGCCGATGGTGGTAAGATCACTCGGTTATGTCCGTCTGTTTGTAAGTCGTGAAACATGATTTATTTTTATAATGTTTGACTGTTTCCATTACCAAAAACCATTTATACAAATTAAACTATTTTTCATGAAATTGTTTTTTTCAAGAGAATAGCTTTAGTTTCGGCCCACTAAATCTGATACTCTAATCCAGAGTACGTCTTGTGCCTATTGCGTTTGGCTATTCTCTCATTCCTTGTTTTTTAAGTTTCCCCCCGAGACCAATTCTCAATTCAGTCTGCTGTGCCCTCATTCGTATTTCTTACTTAATTTTCTCTTATACGAGTATTTGTATTCCTCTAGTTTCGCTTTGAAAATTGACCCTGATTTTATCAGCAGAATGTTAGAAAAAAAAATGAATTGTTATTTACAAATTGTTGAAACAGTTCGTAAAAAATATCGGCAGTAATTTTCATAAATTCTATGGTATTATTTCTGTGTGTGGGTAGCGCATAACACCAAGCCCGTTAGAACGTGGGTGGAGAGGGGACTGAATTTCCCGGGCACGTGGTTGGAAGCCCTACTGCTTATTAACTTAATCTATTGCTCTTTTATTTATTTGATGAACCTGGTAAGAAACTTTGCCCCTCGACGGCGTTTGCTCTCGTTATTCCTGCACAACTCTCACGGCTTTGTCTTTGAACTAACACTCTATATCAGTGCTTTCCAACCGTTTTGTCCACGCGACGCACTTTGTATTTTTTAGGAAATACTAATATCTCAGGAAAAAAATTAAATTAAATTGTATGAAAAAGATAAAAGGAAAATGGAAAGGATGGTACTAAGAATATTTATAGAATTAAACAATTATTTTTAACTAGTGGACCCATTGCCAACTGTGTTGGCAAACAAATCATTACCTTAATGTGGAACTTGCTTGACACCTCAGACTTCTTTCTCTATCCATACGCCTAACTTCATCCAATTCAAATTGAATCAACTCTTCGCGTATTATTAAAAACTGGACAAATAATGAGTATTATTCCGAATTATTTATTCATTAACTTTTTAAGATGGGAAAACGATTCATTTTCAATCAGTGCATTATATTTATAATGTTAAAACTAAAAATGATTTGAGACGTTAAATTTAAAATATATTTATTAAAATTAATTTTCCATTTTCTTATATAATATAAAAATACGCACACGGACAAAACGCACACGGATTAATACGCACACGGATTAATACGCACACGGAAAAAAGCACGCATGAAAAAATACACACACGGAATAAAGAGTACTTACACTATACATCAAATCAGTTTGAAATAAATCGTAAACTATTGCACAGTAAAATTTAATTGTTTTCCCGCTTTAATATATTGTGTTCACATTTGGGAGTAGATTTACAATATCCCACTGAACACTGCGCATGCGTCACACACACGTCATTTGTTCAATATACAGAGATTCTAAACAGGTGGGACTGTGCGGAACTTTTAAAACACAATTTATTTTTAGGTGGTTTATAAAAAAATAAAAATAAACATTTATCAACCATACCTATAGATCACCTAAGATAGTGCTTTTAAGGTGAATCTAACCTAAACTAAAAGGTAAATGATATTTTAATCTGATAAATAAACAGAAACCATTGTTTTAGAGCCACTGATAATTCTTTAGTGTAGTCGTTATGTGCTGCGATCTGTATAGAGTTTGCAGTGGGATATTGTAAATCTTGTTCTAGAAATCGTAGAAACAGGGCCGGCTCAGAGGTCGGGACTTCTTCCGAGGCCCCGCGCTTAAAGGGGGATATTTCTAACAATTATTAGTAGCTAGGGCAAGTTTTTGACACCAAATACATTATTTTCCCAAAGCCCCGCAAAACCCACAGCCGGCACTGCGTAGAAATAAAAAAATAAAGCATTGAAAAAATAATAATAAAGAAAAAAAAAGTCACATTTTTCTTACTTACTTTCATCAAAACCAAATATTTTTTACAATAATTATTTTTCTGCTAATAATATTTTTTTAAATAATTATTTTTCTGCTAATAATAATTTTAATCAAAAATGTCGAATATCACGGAAGGATAACGTTTTTCTGTGTTTCGTAAAAAAACCGATCCGTGTATTTCACAACTAAATTAATAATTATGAAGTGATTTTTTAATGAAAAACACAGCTGTCATTTTTACTAATTTATTGTCAACACTCAAAACAAAAATTTACAGCACACTACTGTCCAATACATAAATTAATATATAATAATCGTTACATTTCGGTACCTTACTCAATTGTTTCAGACAATATCCACGCACCCACCCAGCCAAGGACACAGGTTGGGGTATTATATTATAGATGATGACTAGGAGCTGGATCGGCCAAGCAGAATGACGCTTCTACGTGAAGCCAGGGGCTTCGCCCCCGCCCTATTATGATTAATATATACATAATATCACAATAGATGCGTAACATTTTTTCAGAGCTCAACAAAAATTTTATTGCGTAGTTTCATTCTTAAAAAGCTGACAACTGCTATCATTTATTATACGGTTTTTAAACATTTTTTTTATGAAATTGAGTTACAAAATTGGTTATAATACCATCGAAAAATTATCTCAAAGCAAAATTACACATTTTAACTCCAAAAAGACAATTCAAATGAGAAATATCAGAGAAGTTTGACAATTTTATATATAAAAATTTGTGCTAAATGTGATCTTGAGATATTTGCAACACTTAATATGCATTATATAGACCTCTAGTCGTTTGAAGCATAATATTGATGCTATAAAATGGAATTACGTACCTTAAAAAGACCATTTTGAGCCATATCATTTTACAATCTGAAAATTCTTTTCTGACGGGGGAAATTATTCACTTTTTTCTGCATATCGTATTGTGCGCCTGATTATAAAAATTACATAGACAAACCGTTAAAAAAAATCATGTTTTTCTTTAATGAAAAATAATCACGGAACGATAACAATGCCCTTACGCAACAGGGTAAATCTCTCCGGATTAAATGCCGTTTAATTTTCCGCTTCTCGTCTTACTAGAAAAAAGTCTTTAGCCTAGAAATGAACGACATGTACATCGCCTTCTTCAATTTTTTTATTGTATAGAAGATTAATTTAAAATTAATCTGTTATAAATAAATGGCAATTCATATTATAGCATACAGTAGAGAATCTTGGATACTAAAAAGCTTTCAGTAATAAAAAAAAAACATTATTGAGGCAGCAAAAATGAAAATTATCTACCCGAATAGTGCAAACATTTAATAAATAAATAAATAAATAAATATATATATATATATATATATATATATATATATATATATATGTGAAGTGTGAATTTTCACACATTTCAGGGTTTCGCAGGTATTTAGTAAGTGAATGATGATTATTTGGGATGCCAAAACAAATTTTATATTAAAATATTTTTTTTGTTAATTTTAATATGAATGCCTAATACCATTATTTAGGTTTCTAAATATGTGCAGTATTGTTTTTTATATAAGCCCCCTCTGTTTTCGTGTACATTGAAACATAGAATTAAATTATAATTTCAACAATTTCCACTGGTTATTAAATTTACGCTTTTAAAAATTAAATGCAATTTGCCAAAATATAACTAGAATTTTGAAAAAATATATTAAAATTGATTATTTGACAATTAAAAAATTGTCTCCTCTTGCCGGGAGCGAACTCAATTTTGTTGGGTAAGAAGCGAGCACCATAACTATTACACCAAGATACGCCTTATAGTGTAGCGTGTTACATAGCTATAACTTTTGTAGATTGTCAACCAAAAAAACACAAAAAATTCGTTATTTTCCTAAAACATAATCTGATCAAAAATTCCTGTTGTGCTATTCCCGTTCACACCAATACACATTACTTAGAATGAACACATATTTGTTTATATTTTTAGGGGGATATGTTTTTGTATTTTTCTTATGTGCGGGCCAAAGAGTTGTATAAGCATGCCAAATTTAAACTCTCTAGGTTTAGTCGTTTGGCTACAATTTTTACCGAAGAGAGATACAGACAGATAGACGACGAAATGACGGTATAAGGGCTTTTTGGTCATACCTACAAAACCCTAAAAAAACTGCAATATTAATAAAACAAATATTTATTTTTAACTTCATATATTAGGACAAACTTCTCAATGATTAAATTATAATAATTTAATAATGAATTTTACTTTTTAGAAAATAAATAAAGAACAAGGTAACTTTTTAATCCACAAGTGACCCTTTAATTTAGTATTACCTGAAAAAAAATTGTCAAAAAAATCTTTATGAGCTCTGTCATCGTATTAATCTATTATTCAGACTGTAAACTGAGGGCATTAAGTTAAGCCAGCTAAAACTAGTATTAAATATTATCATAGAATTAATAAATAAACATAACACTCTTTTAGTTTCATGTTTTATTTATTTATTAATTGTATGTTTCACCGAGATTACATGTATTTCTCTGTCAATTATATTTTAAATATTATCAAAGTTTTTTGGTGGGGCGAAAAAGACTGTCCATACAGATAGGTCGAGAACGCAATAAGCAACTATGATCACAAATTTACAATATATTAAATTATATTAGGTGACGCAAATTTTTTCATTCCTGCAAGTATCAATAGATCCATATTTGGATAACCAAAGAGCTTTATCTGGCTCGAGAGCCATATTTTGCCAACCCTTGCCCTAGGTCAACTACTGAACGTTGGTCAGTGGAAAGACCTCGGAAAAGTTAGATAGATCAGCTAACAAAAGAATGAATATTAGCGCACCGAACACCTAAAAAATATGAGATTTAATTATATTTTACCTGAAGGTGAAGTATTTGTCTGGTGAGAATAATAATTCCCCTTTTATTGTTACAATTTGTAAAATAAAGTTGTATTCTCTTTCAAGTTAATATTAAAGGTTTTGTCCAGAAAAACACAATCCTGCTCTCTGCAAAACAATTCAAACTGATTTATATCAGTTTTAAAAGCAAGTAAAATCCTCTTTACCGAAAAACGAACGCTCTGTCTGGTCGACTCCAATTAGCTGAACAACATAAACATTTTATACAAAACTTTAAATCAATGGCAGAGCTAATGCTTCCCGACTGGTGACTGCTCACTTGATTACTTTAATTCTTTTTATCGTCAGCTCAATTAAAGTTAGTGAGATACTGAGTCATCGACTGTAGTTTAGAACTGTGAAATCAAAACAAACCACTTAAATGCATCTAGAGAGAGCAGATATACACGTAAAAGATATCATTTCAAGTGATTTAAGGTAAAAATATAACTATGTGGTAAATTCCAAACATAATAAAAATAATAATGATAAGGCAAGATAAGAATTTTGCAATTGGCCTTGCCAATTTCTAGAATTAAAATCTTGGATAGCACTTTGGAAAATTCAACTTCCAACACTGTTAATTTAGCTCAGGGGATTACTACTTAAATTTAAACTTTTAACCTCGCACACAAACTTCTGAAAAACCAATGTTGCTTTGTCATTCTCCAACTATCAGATCTTACCAGTTGTCTTGTCGAAGTCATGTGTGATGCTTTTTTCTTCCTAATTTGCCGCTGTAATGTAATCTGTTCAATACCAAAAAGCGACAGGTTGTCCTCTTTCTGTTGTAACCAAAAAACTTTGCTGCTGTTAAGAATATAATTGAAGAAGTCAATAAAGCCACTTATGCGGTAATTGAGCATCAACTTAAGACTAGATTTTCAGCTATTAACATCTGTGTCGCGCCCGCTAGGCGCTTATTATTATTAATTTAATTTAATTTAATTTAATTTAATTTAATTTAATTTAATTTATCTCACAGAAACTTTTTGTGTTTAGAAAAAATGTTGAGAAGCGCCGGTCTCAACATTATTTTCACTTAAATCACTCATATACTGACCTGATCAGTGTGCCTGTCGAATTGTTATTTAAAGTTTCTAAATAAATTCACGCGTCTCTACCGCGAGTTAAGTGATATCTCACCCTCTAGGTGTTATCATTTAATTTTCTGTGCATCAACGTCTGTTGAACAACCCATTTGAGGACCCAGGAACCTGTTTTTTTGGACACCAGTACCACGTAATGTAAAGGGAATAATATTCTACATAATTATGACAAACCATCACACTGTAAGTCCATTCCAATTTTACATTAACTCAAGTTCATTGTTTATTTATTTTTATAACATTTATTTCTTTCTGCAAGTTATCGCGTTAGAGCCGTAACTTGTAGAATTTTGTTTGCACACGCTGGTCTACTGACCACGTGTGTATTTCTTATATTTGAAATTAAATTTAGTAATTCTGTATTTGTATTCAATATTATTAATTTTTGTTATAAATTATCAGTTTTATATAATAGTTTATTTTTTGTGGTACTGTATTTTCTTTCTGTGACACACACATCGTGTTGATCAACGTCTACCGCATGGTTTGTCGCTTGGCTAGGGTTTTCAAAGACATCGTGGGATTTTCTGGGTTTGATTCCTCCATAGCTATTACTTGTGGGCCTAGGATTTTACCCGTTTACAGCCCAGCTAGGGCTACCATTCCCTTGTGTTAGTCTCCTAGAGCAGCCCCTAGAAGCAGAAGAGTCTATATTCCCTTCCTTTTCCTCTAGGTCATCCGTGTCTTCCCCAGGTGCTCAACTCCGTGTCACATTATTGTATCATTCTATATTCCAGCCTTCAGCTGGTGATCCTTTGCAGTCTCTGCCGCGAAGACCATTTTGTATGACGGTCTGGCCACCCTACCTTACTTAGGCTAGAAGCGAGCACCACAATCTGTATTTAAAAAAATTGTCAGTGGTTTTCTGCCACATCAGCTTTCTAATTTCCAACTCTTAAATAGCGGCGGACATAATTTTTTTCATAAATTGGACAGGTGATGAAATTATATTCCATTTTTCGACGGAATTACACTTCAAAAGAATCTTGTATGGATTAATGAAGATGGGGAAACTCCAACAATAACCAGAAGCAGCGAGCCATGACAAAAGTAATGTATGCAGTATTCTTTAGAAGTACGGGTCTGGTAAAAGCAATTCAGCTGGATGGGCAGATGTTTGCCTGAAGTACTCAGAATAGACACATACCGCTACACTAGTAGTTATTAACCAGTGTTCCACGGAACACTTCTGTTCCGTAATTTTTTTTCAAGTATTACGCTTTATTATGACTAAATCGATTTGTATTTACCAGGTGTTCCATTTAACCGGGAATGTATGAAGATCTCAAAAACTACAAGAGATACGACTTCGTTTAAATTAAGCCAAGTTATCACTAAAATTGTGAAAATTGTAAAATCGTAGTTCACCGATAGTTCAACGGTTGACCGATGTTCAAGCTTGAGAATAAGGCACATAGTTCATATTTTTTATGATTTCATTATAAATATGTTCAAAGTTTCCTTAATACTGGGCCCTTAAAAGCTCCCAACAAATCTTCTTCCGGAATACTTTCAAAATTATCATGAAGCAATAATCTCTTCCTCAGGCGAAAACCTCCTACAAAAGAATACTGCATACATTACTCTTTTCATGGCTAGCTGCTTCTGGTTATTGTCGAAGTCAAATTTCAAGTTGAGCCGTTGGGCTTCAGTTTACCGAAGAGTCACATGACGGGTTATAAAGGTTTCTTGGTTATATCTAGGAAATCCTAAAAATATATGTCCTATGGCCAACTAAAGAGACTTTTAGTAAAACACGGAGGTTTTTTAAGAAGTTACATGTATCAAAACAATTTAACGAGGATTTTTTCAAACTTTTTCCAACTATAATTTTCTTAATACCGCGGATTAAATTTTTCTGTCTGATATAAAGTTTAAAATCTTAATCTCTTGAGTTGATCCTGATTTATATGATCTAGCATCTCTTGTTTAGTAATTAGTATGCGTATCTCGTTAGTTGTAGAGCCGGCAGACCGACATGGATCGTACGGATGTTTCAAATTTTAATCTGTTTAGAGTCTGACAGGAAATACAGCTTGTCATAGGTCATTCACACAAAAATTACTTCAACAGATATCTTCATTCAGTTTTATATCTTTCGGTCCATTAACACATGTGACATCAACTTCAGATTTAATTCGAAACTCTGAAAACCCGAGAGACGTATGTTTTATAATTTCAAACAAAAAGTTTTTTAAAAAGTTACACATTATACGTTAAAATTAATGTTTGTGAGTGCTTTTAATCTCTCTTGAATTGAAGGCCATATAAAATATCAAGTTGCAGCAGATTAAGCGAGATATTATGCCGAAGGCTTCTTCCTGCAGGATTAACCACAGAGAAACCACCATCGTACAGACCAGCGTTTCTCAAACTATGAATCTCGACCCAATACGGGTCACGTGCGATGTAAAAAGGATCGTCTTGCGTTAATTTTATTTAACATATAAATCTCATGAGGGCTGTTAACAGTTGGTGAATAATTTAATGGGGTTCGAAGTAAAAAGTTCAGAACCACTGGCCACTGCTAGTGTATTTACCTCCGAGGTAAAGATCAATCTATTTGTGAAACGTGTAACACAGATTTGCCAGTGACATTTTAACCTTATATATGCAATTCGAGGATATCAGGGAGATAATAGGATTGTGCTATGCAGGTGCGCACCCATGGAGACACACGAGCTGCCCCTCCCCCCAAACAGGAGACAAACGTGATTTAAAATCACGTTTTTCATTTAATTGAATATACATTTTTATTTTAATTGAACGTGAGCCCCCAAGATTCTTTTTTGTTTCTAAGCCTTCCTAAAGTAAAATGTTTTCTTCTTCGCCCTCTCCCCCGGAAAAATCCTAGGTGCAGGCCTGGTTCTACGACATACCAGTTGCTTTAGGTCAGTGGTGCGCAAACTATTTTCATTTCCGACCCCCTATTTTGTGTAAAATTTTGTCGCGAACCCTGGATAAACAATACACGTTTTTTTAATCGTCAACGTAGTTAAAGTGAAATTCTTTCTGGGATTTGCACTTACAGGGTATTTTTAAAAGAGTGTTTAAAGAGAGTTTAATACAGACAATTGTTTTCGTAAAAAAATATAGTTCTATTTTTATAAAGAATAAAAATTAAAATTTTCTCGCAACCCCTCTGGGGGTCGGGACCCACGGTTTGCGCACCACTGCTTTAGGTTACAACAGGGTACTAATACAGAGAACACTCTTCCTAAGGGAACCAAAGTTTTTTTACTTGATGTCTTGCACCTTATTTTAATAATGATTATGATGATTTTGCTAAAATGAATAAACTACTAACATCTCAGAACGTACCAAACGAATTAAAGTTTCGATTAGTGAAATTCTATATCTTTTCAAAAGAGGTGTGTGGTGTAGAGGCCTGGACTTATTTAAAGAGAACTAGGAGACTAGATGCCTTCGAAATGTGGATTTACAGAAGAATATTTCGTGGGCCAGCAGAACGAAGAAAGAAAAAGTACTCACCAAGATGGAAACAGAACTAAAACTAATGTTTCAAATTAAAAAGAGGAAGTTGAAATACCTGGGCCATTTAATGCGTAATAATAAATACCATTTATTGCAGTTAATAATGACAGGAAAAATAAATATCAAGAGTTCAGCAGGATGGAGACGAATATCCTGGCTGCGGAATCTGAGAAAGTGGTTTCGAATATCAAACATAGATCTTTTCTGAACAGTAGCATCCAAGGTTAAGATGGTTATGTTAGTGGCCAATCTTCGAATCAGAGATGGCACTTGAAGGAGTAGAATATATATGATGGTAACTGATCTCTCTACTACCTCTTACCATCGTCCTGTGTCAGTTCAAGGGTCCAAACAAAATTTTATTCTAATTTTTTACCGTGGTGTTTTGGTACGACGGTGGCCTAGAAAGCAAAAGGACGCAGGCTCACTGGAATTGCTTGTCGCATTAATAGCTCTATTTTGAGAGAAAGCTCAATATACAACAACGCCTCAATATACAAAAGAGCTCAATATCAACAACGCTTAATATACAAGGTGTCTCAAAAGAAATTTTATATTTAGTGGATCGATTAAAAAAAAGTATGCCGTATATAGAAAAAATGTTTATTAATTATTAAAATACACTTTTTGGGGATTTATTTCTTAAAAATAATATCGTCTAAATGTAGACCCTCGCGTTCTCGGCACTCATTTAATCGAACAGTAAAATTACTTATGACGTCTCGGCAGGTGGACTCAGGGATAGCTGCCATTTCGTGACGGATATTTTCTTTCAAATGCGCCAGTGAAGTCGGTTTATTGGCGTAAACTTTAGATTTAAGATAACCCCATAGGAAAAAGTCCATAGGGGTTAAATTTGGACTGCGTGGAGGCCAATTTATGTCACCTCTCCGGGAGATCAATTTGCCTGAGAATTAAGCCTCTGACTGGCATCTTGGAGCTTTAATTCTTGCCCCAATTGAATTTTGTAGGGGTGCAGCTTTAGGTCTTTGTGCATAATGCGATGTAATGATGATCTATGCACATTTAAAGCACTTGCGCGCTTCCGAATTGAAAGGTTCGGGTCGTCACGAACAGACTGATTAACATTCTCCACGTTTTCTACCGTTCTTGATGACCTAGGTCGCCCGGATTTTGATTTATCCAGCGTTGTACCAGTCTCTTCAAACTTTTTAACCCAATGTCGAATGAGAGGAATGCTTGGCGCATCATTTAAGTGGCGAAAACCTCGAATACTGCAGAATTTTCTACGCGCTACAGTCGCCGAATCACCGTTTTTGTAAAACTCTCGCACGCATAACGCGCGGTCTGCTCCCGAGAAACGCTCCATAGCGACTGAATTCCCAAGAGCCAGCCTACCGATTGACATAACCCCCGCGCCCCTCGGATACGTTGCGTTCACGCAGTAAGCTAAATAAATATAAAATTTCTTTTGAGACACCTTTACAACAGCGCCCCTCGTCTGTAGTTTACAACTACATATTCCCATATTTCAGACACAATATGCAGCGAAAAGACGGACTCAAACGGTTAAGTGTTGCGGTCAATGTACATGGTAGGACAGCTCAGGGACACACTCCAACTAGGTGCTTGGCAGTAGCAGGAAAATCACTGGCAGTTCGCAGTAGACAGGCTACCGAGCCTCTATTAGGATCATTGGACGCAAACAGTTCAACAGGTCCTATTGCCATGATAAACACGAGTCAATAAGGCCTAAAAAAGAAAAAAAAAACAATCGCCTGAAGATTTGAAATACAACGACCTAAGTTACTCGGGCAGAATCTTTCATTTTGATCAAAAAGAAATGCAAATAAAGATCTTCGGACTAACAATTTGAACTATTGTATCCAATTATTATCGCAATTACTTGAATGGAACTTTGCACGAACACACAGAAGAGGAAGGCATTCCACTCCATGGCATAGATTAATTCTACTTCTAAGCTGAAACCAACCATATTTGCAGAAAATAGAACCGAAGGACATATGTAGAAGTTCTTTGATCCACCGAGAAGCCTTAAGAAACTACATATACGAGATTGAGTGAATACTATTGTTTGACACTTAACAGGTGTTCCGTACATCCCTGTTCCAAACATTATTCGTTAATGCATTGCCCGTGATTGCTTTTAAAGTTTTCACCTTTGTAGTTTTGAAAGGAGGTTTTGTTTTAGTATTATCAGGACGAGCTTCCACAGCATGTCATTACCGGTATTATACATGTTCCATATATCTGGGATTTTCCTATCAATAGACATATGCTTTCTCTAAACAACATCTCTTAGAGGTTCGGTGTAATAGCTCCTGATGGAGATTAGTAAAACTGAATATATGCACCCGAGATTTAAAAGTCAAGACTTGTTCAATTATTTGGTTGTCATGTGCAAGTTTGCATCCTATTGCAGCTTTGAATATAGTTAGGCACTTAGTCTTATATCCATCGCATTTACATGTTAATATGTGATGTAAATAATCTTTAGATATTAGATGTAATTTATAGAGTAATCAATAAAGTAACTGGACGGAAGTATACTAATTTATTCATAGATGATGTTGTAGATGAAGTTCTTAAGTTATTATATCATATTCTAGAGTCCAAGTGGATTTACTTGTCAATGAGTTTGAAAACAAGGGTATGGTTCAATCTGGAAGGTTTTCAAAATCAAATGTTTTTATTCTTTCGAAGATCGGGAAAGAAATATCTTTCGGTTTTAGTCTGTCTACCCTATCTTTGGTGGACGCTACATATACTTCAGCACACATACCTTTATGTGAATTTATTTAAATACTAGCTGGTGTACCCGTGCTTCGATATGGCATTTAACTACTTTAAATCAAAAAAAGTAGAACATAAAGCTCATAAAGTTAAAGTTAAATATATAAAACGATAATATCATTTGCAATAAATTATTAGACGATCGGAAATAAAGAATTCTCCAGCAGTGCCATATATTGGTAAGTTCCACACCAAATAGCGTACATACATGTCCAACATTTCTGTGCATGCATACATTTTAAACTATGATAACTTTTATCAATTTTTGATGTATTGTGTAAAATACTTTATGATTCTGCGTGAGATGCACTAAACTATTATTTTAGAATAATACATCACTACAAAAACTATTAAGTTTAAAAACAAAACCGATATCGTGTATTGGGTAATTACCGTGATATCGGTGTATGATATAAATTTTGTGAAAATTGGTTTATCCGTATGGCTCACGAGTTTGTGCCCACCGAGCTCAAAAATCACGTGGTTTTTGTCATACAAGTGCTGACCTTTCTTTAGGTCATTATTTGTATTTTGAAAGTGACGACCTTTTCTTTTTTAAGTCAACACTTGTATTTTGGAAAATAAAGTGCTTTTGGCCAGCACTTACTGCTGAGTGATTTCTCGATTCCTAACCTTTTAAATCATTTTTTCTTCTGAGCCCCCTCTCCCCAAATTTCTGGGTGCGCGCCTGGATTGCAGTATTTATTCGATTTGTAAATTGTAATATTGTTTAATATATTAATATATAGTGTAAATGTAATAATTATCTATGCAGACGATTGAGAGTTCTTCCACTCAACAAAACAGTTGAATTACAAGTTCTAAATCTGCAACAGCTGCGGTAAAGTTTGAGTTAACTATTAATTTAGAAAAAACTATCACCTTGTCATGCAAGAATCATAGCGACAGCCCACACATCTCAAACATATATAGCAAAGACGTAATTAATGTAGTGTCTTTCAAGTATGTACGTAGATTGCATATAATGCTGCAACTGTTCGTTTGATGATGGTGCCACAAAGAATATCCGCTGCACACGAGGCCTTCGGTGATCTAATAACATGTCTATGAAACTGGGGTGATTTATAGATTGAAACCAGAATGATGTTCAAAGCTCTGTACTGCTCTACAGCAGTGGATTATGGCGTCATATAAAATGTATAAAAAGATTTTACCAAAGATGTGTTAGGACGATATTAAGAATTATAGGCCAAGATTATTTATCAAATAGAGAAATATTGGCTAAAGCTATATCATTAGTACTGAAGCCATACTATACCAAATTCTGTTGTGTTGAACACGTCATAAGAATGTTAAATACTAACCCAGCAAACATTTAACTAACGGCCGAATGCCGGCAAACTGCTTTTACTGCTGGCACCAAAAGTAAGTGCAACGCCAGTATTAATAATGTACTTCACATTGGTATTTCGCATTCCGCCTATACGAAGTACTTTACCAGCATTTTATAAGCACTCCTTATTTGTATTTATCCAAGCAAACATTTTTATAATTTTTACTTAAAACTAAACTTTTTTTGAATGTAATAATTTCAAAAGTCTGATTGTTCTTAGTCATAAAACGCCCTAACGGCCAGTACCCCCTCGAGGGCCAGTACAAGTTGATGGACAGTTTGTCAAGATGTGTATTTGAATAGTTATTATTTTGTAAACATTATACAGTTTTTTATTGTGATTTGTGTGTGTTTTGTTAGATTTAAGGACGTAGTTTACACAAACTATTTCATGTTAAATTGTTTAATTTTTAGTTTAGTTCAATCATAGTTTTTTTCATGTAATAAAATTTTCAATTATTAATAAATCTGTTACAAGATCATAAATATGTCATTTAAAAAATATAATTTGTCATATTTCATTTTGAATAGTGACATCTTAAATATTTTGTAAATATAATACCAACCTAAAATAATACAAACTTAATCCAAAACTGTAAAGCTTTTTTTACAATATAAGCAAGTTTCTAAAAGTCAGTAATACACTATAAAAATCACCAAAATAACCAGATCTAATTTGTTCTTACAAAAGTGAACAGCTTATAGCATTAATGCTTATAAAATTTGATTATTGAATTTATTTTAACAAGTATGATTTCTTTAGGTTGGCACTCTTCAAGTCAGGGGGGAAAGATGTGGTAGATAATACAAGACGATTATTGGCTAAAATTATTAGTCGCCCCTTATCTTTAGGATGCAATTGGTTTGGCCGAAATGGCAGAAAACCATTTTCTTAAAATTCTTCATTAAATTAATAAATTAAATAAACTAATTCCTGTTATTCCTGAAATTATGTTTATTTAATATTTATAAATAAATCAATAAATTATAACGTTAATACAATTTACAATCGGCCAGTTTTATCATCGTTGAATAAATTTATTTAACAACTTAAGTTAACAATATCGCATCATTCTATTGACAGAAATGTTAATTTCTTCATTAATAGTTTAAAACCGATGCGATATTGTCAACTTTATTTGTTAAATAAATTTATTCAACGATGGTGAAAATGGCCAAAAGAGTATTTATTTTGCACCTAACCATTAATTTATTTTAATACTGGGTAAGTACACATATGTTACATTTGAAACACTAGAGAGTGGGTATAATATAAGCACTGGTCCGTCAGAAATAAATATTGCAACTAATGCGATTATTTTGCACTTTACCGTTGCTGGGCCAGCAACTGATACATCAATGGGCCAGCTAACGGCCACGGGGACACCGGGGTACTGGCCCAGTTGAAAATGTCAGCACTGGCCCAGTGCGAAATGCCAGCACTGGCCCATTACTTTCAATGCACTTTACCGTTGCTGGGTCAGCAACTGATACATCAATGGGCCAGCTAAGGGCCACGGGACACCGGGGTACTGGCCCAGTACGAAATGCCAGCACTGGCCCATTACTTTCAATGCCGGGGAGTATGTGCTTTACCAGTACTGGCCCGTATAAAAATGTTTGCTGGGAAGTTATCCAAAAGGTTACTGTGCTAAGAATTGTAAGAAAGTTGCAAACGTATAGGCGGTCCGAAACAGCGCTACAAAGACAAGCTAAAAAATAAGTAATGTCAGACTGAAAGCATTTAAAATGAACATAAAATAAAATCTGTTAATTAATAAAATCATTGACATCGTAGATGTTGTTTTCAATAAGATGATGCTTTACTTGATTCTTAAATTTATTTAAATTTGTAATATTTTTCATAACGTCAGGAAGTGCATTATAAAATTTGCAACAATTGTAATAAGCTCCTTTCTGGTAGCTCGAAGTAGTGTGGATAACGAGTAGAAGTTTTTGTTTATTTCGCGCACTGTATGAATGAGCAATTGGTGAAAATAAATGTTTGTTTTTATGTGTAAAAAAAGATAATATATATTCTGAAGCCATGGTAAGTATTTCCAAGGATTTAAATGAGTTGTTTTCAAGAATTTCTATATTTTATTGAATCTATGTTTCTTATCGCGGATTTAAAATACGTTTCCAGTCAATAGATTTTCCTCAGTGTATAATATTAAATTTTAAATGCGAATGGAAGCAAGATAAATAAAGACTTCTTAATACTCTTTTGCTGCATTGAGTATTGATAAATCTAAGAGCATATAGGCAGGAGCTAAGTCTTTGACCAAGATTATCGATATGAGCAGTCCACTTTATATTCTCATCGAGTGTAATGCCCAGCAACTTAGTTTTTCCAGTGATAGAAATAATCTGGATCTTGTAGGTAAGGGATTCTGGGATGTCAGTTTTATTCTGTATTGATTTGAAAATGACACATGCAGTTTAATCGACATTTAATGTTAATTTGTTTTTATTTGACCAAGTGTCAATTTCAAACATGACATTTTCAAATGAGATATTTAGATTGGCTGGGTTACATTTAACGAGGAAGTTGTTATCATCAGCAAATGTTATTAAGGTTAGGTTGTGAATATTTCGTGATTTGGAAGGTCATTTGAATAAATGAGGAATAAAGTGGGACCAAGTACGCTTCCCTGGGGAACTCCTAGATCTAGTGATCTATTTTTAGAACACCAATTGTAGATTCGGGTGTTCACTCGAGTATATTGAGATCTATCAGTTAGGTATGAGTTGAACCAGTTCAGAAATTGCCCTCGTATGCCGTATCGTTCCATTTTTGCCAGAAGAATTTTGTGGTTGACATAATCAAATACCTTACTTAAATCTAGTAGCATGAAAAACGAATCAGCAGTTCTAGAGTGGAAAACGCTCATACGGACAGACATTTTATGTTTATAGAGAAGAAGAGATTACAGAAAAAATAAAGAACAATTTCTATCTACGCGCAGTATTTTATCTACCATTGGGACCGTAATTATGGATTGGGAGGGGGTTAATTATTGCTTTTCTGAGGCGCGAGTACAGAATTATTATTTTACCAAGGCCCGAGCCCACTCTTGGTACCACTGGTTATATGTACTGTTAAATGTTTGAACTGAATTGAGCTGACTGCACTGTATCGAAAGATAAAAATTCCGTAAAGGGCAAATATTTTTATTTTTATTTACTTAAATATATAGCGGAACCTATTTCCAAGTTATATTTCTTTGAATTTAATATTTACAATAAAAAAAATCTCTAGTTTTTATCCAAATAAGTTGAACGTTAGTTTTTAAATTGAATTTAAAGTAGATATTGGGAGTGCAAGTGTTATAAGTAGTTGAAGAGTTGGAGTCGGTCGAGTTCAAAGGTTTGAAGATATAGTTAATAAAGTTCTGTACTTGTATGTTTGGAAGGAGCCTGACGAGCTTGCAGCTAGTTCCAGAATTTAATTTTAAACTGTATATAACTTTACTATTGAATAACATTTCTATATTAGTATGACATATTGCAGACGGCAAATATGGGAACTGTACAGAGTTAAGAACTTCCAGAACTTAACATGCTGGGAAGTAATATTAGTATGTACATTTAGTCACTGAAAACTCTTACAGTCGAAATATACTTTATTTAATTAAAATTTTAATTACTGTTCTTAAATTACTCGTTAGGATAATTTTTCCTTGCACTAGACACTCAAAAAGCACTATAGCCTCAAATAAACTATAGTACACCCCATACTCATCACTAGAGACCTGCGCGGATAATGTATGTCTGCATCCTCAACTTTTGGATAAAGCAATACCCACATCCGATCCTCATCAGCATATATGAAATCGCATCCGCATATTTATTTTCATTGACTGTCCAACCTAATTTAAAAAAATAAATAAACATATTATTATTATTATTATTATATACATATCTATACTCTAATCAGGCTGGTAACCGTTAAAAAAAGTCGGTTAAAATCCGACTAAAAGAACTATAAGAACTACATGTCACAATATCCACGTACAGTTTTAAATAATCCCTACTTATTTGGAAATTTTTCGTAAAATTACAAGAATTTGCAAAATTACTCTTAATTTGCAATATTTTTGTCAAGTTTTCTGTGCTCTGTTTTTAATTTTACAATGTATTTATAAAAAATATTTCTGTCACGCAACAGTAATTTTGGTATCTAACACCTTAATATCTTTTCCGTTCTATCAAAATATGCAAATATCAAATCTGTAATACATTATATAAGTATTAAATCTAATCCAGGACAGTTTGCAATAGGGACCAAACAACAGAAATCTGGAACTCTTCAGCATAATTCGGGTCGTCTAGTCACTTTAATTATTATGATAACGCAAAATAACCTATAAAAATTACCTGTCACACAAACTACGTGCTGAATACTCAAAACACTTCAAATTAGCTCAACCAGTAATGTCACTCTTTCAAGGAATTGCGCAAAACTAAATTCGGTGCTTCTGTCAATACTTGTTACAGCGTAAGAATTAAAAAAAAGTGATATTACTGGTCATTAGTTTCCGCAATTTGAACTATAAAAAGAGTAAAGAGCAGATAAGCGGGTAAGTGTTCTATATCCTTATCCGATCCACAACCGCACAACCAAAATCCACAGCCGACTGCATCCGTAGTCTAAAAATTATTTATCCGCATCCATAGATGAGCAGGGCTCTATTAAGGTTTCCAAAACATGGTTCTTAAGTGCATCCTGCATCAATGTTTTTACCATCGATGGATAGATGGAGATAGTATCAATTATATATCGATGTTTGTTATTGATATTCATAACATGTGTATAAATTCTTGTTCTTGATTATAGAATATTAATTGTAATAAATATTTGGCGTCCAGCATTTAAGGTTATTAGGAATATAATAAGCATTAAGGACAGTGTCTGTTTTAAAACAGAAATGATTACAGGCCGAGTATCACACAAGAACGGATAGCTAGATGGTTACAGTAAATAGGACACGGAATGATAATGAAAGAAGACAGCATAGTAAAGAAGATCTGGAAAGGAACATTAAACACCCATTGGCCAGTGGGAAGACTTCATAGAAGATGGACGGATCAGCTAACTACATATCTAAAGCAGCGACTACACTATGCCAGTTGGCAAAGCCATGTTCGGTTAATAAAAACCGTAAAGTGTGAACATGCCGTTAGCCCAACAGGCATTCCAATTGCAAATCAACTGATGGCGGTCTGGATTAAACAAATCCACGCTGACGCTCATAGTGCGGATATGCCAACTGTGCCAAGCAGCTTACAAATATGAGTTGGGCTTACAAAACTTATTTCACAAGCTATGCTGAACAGGATTGATCACAGACTGATACCCTCTACCTTGAGATGACAGTGTGGACGTCCCAATCAATTGAAAATACTACTTGAATCTGCCAATTAGCATAGTGTGAACGCAGAAATATACACAATACTTAGGAAGACCTGACGATTGACCTGACCCTAAAGATTGTGGACTTATGTGAGTAATGCCAAAATTCATTCCGACTGACAGTTTCCAAAGAAGAAGTAGAAGAAAACGGAATGTCATAAGAATTAAATAATAATGGTACCCGTGGTACAGTTTTCAACTTAATTCATAGTTTTCAACTCATAAAACTTTCATACGTATGCCACTGTCTCCAGTATTATTAAGTTTTGTCTGGTTTTTATTTAAATATGAAATTCTTGCAGCGTTTTTCAAATTAAATAACCCATTCCGTCCTTTCACAATCATACCCACATCAGAAATTATTTCAGACGGAACAATTTATTTTAGTTGATTTTCATTCAGATCCAGACATAAATCTACAACTTTGAAAAAGTTGAAGACTCTAGTTTAAAGAAAAAGTTAATTTAATATAGAACTTTGAATTTTCTTTTCCATATTCAAAGTTCGTAATTTAAATATTAATTTATCAAAGGTAGGCAAACTTGCACAACCAGATAAATTAGAATTATATTATTTAATTCGTATAGATACTGCAATTATATAATAATAATAATAATAATCTGGCTATAGTATTCTAGCATCGCAGAATACTAGACTAGATATGTTATTGTTGGACGAATAATTAACAGAGCTTTCGCAATTAAATATGACTTCATATCTGGCATAACAGAATCGTATTATGCATATGATCCCAAAAATGTTGCTGAAAGTAAAACCATTGAAATATTGGGATTGCATTTTGATAGAACTTTACCTCATAATCGAACCGATCTTACACTGTGGCTAGGGACTTGCGATACTGAGAAAGTATCGATATTTGACTATTGATAATATCGAATAAAAATTATCGATACCGGTACCGTATCAAAAAAAAATATCGATATTTTCCAGTATCGAAAGGAAAAATGAATATATTTTATATAAAACGTAGAAAAAAACATTTTATTTTTATAATAACAATCTAATTGTTTTACAATAATAAATAGATTAAAGTAGTATGGGCATTAATGTAGTACACATGACTGAAAAGTGACATATGACCTAGGTAATAATAAATTGGACACTTACAAATAACGTAGGCGAGGAAGATTCGTTCATGGAAGAACTAATAAATAAGAGGCTTTCATGAAGAGAAGAGGTAGATAACGCCATAGAGCCTACCAAGAGATATATCAATCAATTTATTATCTATTATCGATTCTTCCTTGCAAGCACCGAGAAAACTCCTTGGACTATTTAGGTTAAATAGGTCTACACTTTGTTTCTTGGTGGTGACATTTTTAATTAAAATACAAAAATAATCATAACGTAGAGAAAAAAAGTGCCAAACACCAGCAACTTCTATACCGTTCAACGCATTTTTCTTGGCGTACTATGTCCTGCGCCATTGCGATTGCGTACCTTGCGCTACCATGTATACCATATGAACTCTTGCTGAAGCCTATAGGTCTGAGTGATTGTTTAAAACAGAATTACCCACTCCACTCTTCTTCATTGCAAGCACCGAGAAAACTCCTTGGTCTATTTTGATAAAATAGGTCCACACTTTGCTTTTTGTTTTTGACATTTTTAATTAAAATACAAAAATAGCCAATAACATTTCATAACCTCAAACGTAGAGGAAAAAGGTGCTAAACTCCAGTAATTTCTAAGCCGTTCAACGCATTTTTCTTGGCGTAAGTACTATGTCCTGCGCCATTGCGATTGCGTACCTCGTGCTACCAGTATTTACAAGAGTAAAATTTTTAAAAGTGTTTCTTATTGAAAAAAATTTAATCACAGAAATATTTATATGTGTTAAATAAAAATTTTACGATATTGTTTTAATGAAAAAAAAAAGAAACGATACGATACTGGGTCAAATGTACTGATATTAATAAAGTATCGAAAGATTAATATCGATACTAAAATCGCGATATCGAATAAAAAATATCGATACTGGTATCGTATCAATTTTTTTTTTTTTTTAAACTACAGTACAGGACTAAATGTCCCAATTACACTGTGGCTCACAAACATCCATGCCCTGACCGGGATTCGAACCCGGGACCTTTGGCTCGTGAAGCAGGAGCACTACCTCTACGCTACCAAGGTCAACAAACTTGCATAAAATACATTCTAGCAGCCGAGTAGAAATAACTTTGCCTAATATTTTCTAACAGAGATATTATTTATCATGACCATGGAAACGTTACATATAAGTATGAAAAATTAGACACAGAAAGTTTCGAAAAATTTTTCAAATATTTTTCGTTTTATCACAAAATATCTCAAATAGAAGTTGTTAGTAATTGCTTTTGTAGCAACTTTTGTTAAATAATTTTTTTCTAAATATTTTTCTATTGCTAAATATTCGCAAAAATCTTAAAATCGACACGAGTAAACTCCCATTTCTAGTCAACCGATTTATACAAAAAGTTGATCAACTCGTGCCATTGATGTCAAAAGCTTAAAGCGAAGTTTCATAAAAATCCTTTTAGCCGCATTTGCTCTGCACGTGTACACAGACAGATGGACGGACAGACAGACAAACAGAGGGACAGACAGACAGACATCATACTAAAAATAGTCAAAACGTAGAGATCCATCGAAATCTCAAAATGTCAAAATCGGTATGATCACAGTACCTTCCTTATACGGAATGATTATTTGATGGCGAGACGACTTCACTAGAAGTTTTAATAATTTGCCGTTTCATACACATCGTAGCAGGCGATTATACGCGCATGCGCATCAAGGTTATTATATCTCTTCAAGGTTATTATAGTCATAGTATTCACCAGTATTTCTGCTAGGAGGCACGTAAAATTCGGTGACGTCGTCTCGCCATTAAATAATCACTCTGTATATATTGGTCATCAAACGTAGAATTGGGAGAAAGAACTGGTCAAATGGACATTAATTTGCAAATAAAAAGAAGAAAGTATGGTTGGTTAGGGCACACTCTTCGAAGGGCTCCTAGTCGATATGCACTAGCATACAACCCTCAGGGCAGTAGGCGTAGAGGGCGACCCAAGAACATCTGGCGTCGCTCAACCCTGCTAGAAATAAATGCAATGAGCTCTCAAAACCAAGACAAAAGACTTTATAACAACATCACCGACTTGAAGCCTATGGCAGATAGACGAGTTAGATGGAGAAATTTTATTGACAGCCTATGCTCTTTTTAGAGGCAGTCCAAAATCACCCGATGATGGACAAGGGTTGATGATGATGATATGTTGGTCGGTAAAAATGGATGGATGATATTCAAGAAGCGACGGAGAAAAGACAACTATACCAAGATCTGTGGAAATGCAAGAAACAAAGACATAGAATAAAACGACTCGCCAGACTAATTGTGCTATTTTAATCAAATGATCGTAACAGCTGTTAATTTAGCATCAATGTAAAATGGCGAAAAGGTGAATTGTCCATAAAATGTGGCAAATTTGAGTTTGGTGAATTTATTTAGCTTTTGTATTTTACGTAATTTTCTAGGGGCAAATCTAGTGACAGATTAGTGAAAAATATCTGGTGACACAAGCTCCACAATTGTCTTTTTCATCATACCAACAGTGATTTATAAATTTTTACATGATGTGGAGAATTATTTTCGTTTTCCATTTTTTCTTTTTTTATATCTTTTTTAAATGCTTATTTTTATTTAATTTACCTAAGTATCAAACTTTTCTTTTTCAGTGTCACTTAAAATTTCTCAAGGAACTGAGAACATAAATCATATATTTAAACTTGTTATGACAGATAAGCAAAAAAATTAAAATAAACTGTATGAAATATTATCTTCAGTGTTCAGAAAGACGATCATGAAAAATTTTAGATTTTTGTATTATTTTATATTCTTTCAATGTCGTCAATACATTGAACTGTAGCATCTAATGACAAATAACCGTCTTTTACTGATCTGTCACATGTGATTGATTTACTTCTTTTACTTCAATGGAGAGGTTCCAACAAATTTCTTGAAGGATTTCGATTGATAACTTAAAGAAATTTAAAGTTATTCAGATGTAAAAAAAAATTTTAGATCTGCCGAACGTTTCAAGGGAGATATGTAGGGACTAGACAAAGTGATCCAAGAACGGTGAACGAAGTGTAGAAGAGCACTGTTAGATAATGACTTGTATGACCAAAATATCATAACCGTAGTCTTGAAAAAAATAAAAAAGCAAATTAGCATTGCCGAAAGTGGTGCGTTGTCGTGATTTTTGTCGGTTTTTGAAATTGAAGGCTTACCTGATTTTTCATCTTTAATTGAATTTCTACCAACTCTAAAACACCCGAACCACTTAAAACCCGAACCAGCTGGATGATTTCATACGGATCGACAATAAGATAATAATATACTTGAATTAGATGGTTACGTCCGTAAAATGTAATAAGATGAGGAAGTAATGGGATTCGGACTGGTCAGAAATTAAAATTTAAACAATATTTTAACTTCGCTAACGTTTTGATTTAATATTAAATCTTCATCAGAGCTAGAATGAAAATATAGCTATAATTTAAGATGATACAATTTGTTTTACAATATAAAGTATAAGAAATTAATTTTACAATATCAATTTATCAATATCTAACTACAACTAAATGTGAAAATATGGTAATATTAAAAGATGAAAATAAATAAATAAATAGATAAATAAAATAATAATACAATAAATCACAAATTAAGATTTTTACATACCTAGGTTAAAAAGTCACAAAATAAAATAAATTGGTCAGATAAATAAAATATAAAGTCCACATAATTTTAATTTCTGACCAGTCCGAATCCCATTACTTCCTCATCTTATAATAATATACATAATAGACAATAACATAATGTTTACTTTTCTTATATACATTACCGCCTCACCGCTTTAGGCTTTGAGGACGCTTTATAAGAAATTAAGATAAGTAGTTTTAATGGCCACGTCAATAAGGTTTGCTATTAGAATATTAATAAGTGGGGAATTTCAGGATTATTGTTGCCCCCGCAATTTAAAACCCGGAATTGTAATTTAAGTTGTTAGTTATTGCTTTTATAGCAACTTTTGTTAAATATTTTTTTTTCGAAATATTTCTGTGTTGTGAAATATTCGCAAATATCTTAAAACCGACACGAGTTAACTCCCATTTCTAGTTAACTGATTTTTACCAAAAATTGATCAACTTGTGCCATTGATATCAAAAGCTTAAATATGAAGTTTCATAAAAATCCTTTTAACCGAATTTGCTCTGCACGTGTACACGGACCGACAGACAGACAGACAGACAGATAGACAGACAGACGGACGGACGGACAGACAGACAGACCGACAGACAGACAGACAGACAGACAGACAGACAGACAGACAGACAGACAGATAGACAGACCGACAGTATCATGCTAAAAATAGTCAAAACATTATGTAGGGACCTCAATTTGTGGAGATCCATCAAAATCGGTATGATCAGAATACCTCCCTTACATATGTTGGTTGGTAAGAAATGATATTGTGACAAAAAAAGGCTTTCGATAAACCTGATGACGAAAAAAAAAAAAAAGATTTAGAAAAACCTTGTAGGCAGGAAAAGAAATAATTTTATAAAACATGTCGAGCAAAAAAAAAAAAAAAATGAAAGGCTTTTGAGAAACTTGATGACAAAACAAAAAGGATTTGGAGAAACCTAGTAAGAAAGAGAAGAAAGAATTTTATAAAACACGACGAGCAAAAAAAGAGGATTTCGAGGAATATGACGACAAAAAAAGGGATTTCGAGAGACCCAAAAAAATGAATTTCGAGAAATTTGACGACAAAAAAAATGGCTTTCGAGAAACCTGGCGGAAAAAAATGATTTAGACAAACTTAGTAGGCAAGAGAAGAAAGAACTTGAAATGAAATATGACGAGCAAAAAAAAAAGAATTTCGAGAAATATGACGACAAAAAAAATCAGCTGAGCTACCACAGAATCGGCCACAATCACCATAAATTACTTAAACCTTTTAACAGAAAAATCATTATTGAAAAAGATAATAACGTGTTTAAAATGTTTCGTTGAAAATTTTACAATTCGTATTTATAACACCGTAATCAGGGAAATGTACATGTCAAAATAGATACAAAAAAATATCGCAAAAATTTATTAAATCGTATCAAAAAATGTCTCAAATAAAAGTTGTTGACAATTATTTGTGTAACAGCTTTTCTCATTTTTTTAAAAATATTTCTATATTACGATATATTAATAAAACTTAAAAGTAACTTCAGTGAACTATCAATTCCGGTGGATTTGTACCAGAAGTTGATCAAATTGAGAAATTCACGTCCGAAGCTTAAATATGAAACTTGTTAAAAATCTGTTTAACCGAAATTGCTCTACAAGTGATCACACACAGACACGCTAAAAACAGTTAATTCGTTACTCGAAAAGTCAAAATTGGTATGAGTACAATATATCCCTCTCTATGGTCGGCCGGTAAAAAGGGTTTCTAGGAACCTAATTAGCGAAAAGAATTTGAAAAAACTTGAGCAAAAAAAAAATATTTCTACAAACATTAAAATTGATTCGCGACCCACCAAAATTCTTTAGAACCACTGAAATAGAAGAAAGAAGAGAGTTAGTTATTTTCCAAGTTGTAGATATAAAAAAAAATTCAATAAATATTGTTATCGTTACATTAAAGCTTTTATTAAAACATTTTTATGCTTTCAATTTTTACGTTACAGTAAACAATAGCAAAAAAAGTTCAAGCTCTGGTCACTTTTAATAAAAGCTGTATCAAATTCTGCTTTTAATAAAATATTTTGAAATATATTTTAATGTAAAATAATCGGATTACATTAAAAAATTCGAAAAACAGTAAAATTTACACCTGTAAAAAGAATGATAAATAATTTATTAATAAATGTAATTCAAAATTATGTGAATATTTAATACCATATGGCATTAATTTAATAATTTCCATATGAAATCCTGCTTTAGATAAATTTTGCATACAACTTTTTGCTTTTAATATTCACAGCTGGAATTAAATCATTTTTAAAAAGGTAAAAACTGCAACGTTTTGTTATCGAATATAATTTATTTGAATCATAATTTAGTTAGTACAATTATGCACCATTGGTTACCGTATTGGCGAATAGAAACTCATAGTTCATAACCTTATCGTGCAATATATTTCTTACAGTTCGATGACTACGTTCGCACCATTAGAAAATATAACCTTGTTACTATATTATCCTAGAGATATATCTGTAATCTTGCTACCAGTGCCGGATTTTACCTTATTGAAGCTGTGAACAAAATAATAAATGAGACTTACTTGAGTTCATTTTGAAATTTTAAATTAATGACGGTGATTTTTATTTCTATTTTTGCTCCAAATGATACGATCACGTAGAAAGATTGTTACCAGTGACTACAGGCGCTTGTAAGGTAGCGTCGATCATTGAGAATAAATATCTCAGTACAGATATTTACATATTATTGTACATATTATCTATGTACAAATCGCTTAAGTCGAATTCGCGTAAGTCGGGGTTCAACTTTGCATATAAATACATATAATCTTGTTCAATTGGGATCAAGAACAAAAACACTAGTTTAGAAGAAAAATATTTAATAAAATTGCAGTTATTTTTACGTATTACCACAAAATAAAAAAATAAATTATTATTATATTAAAAATAAGTTATTTCGATGGCTTCATAAAATCTAATAAATTTGTCCAACGACACAACGCCTTCAAAAGAAGGCGAAGGAATTCTGCTTGAATAAAATTTAAAGCAGAATTTCTTCGTAGCAAGCTAATAATTTTTTTATTCCTTGCTTTGTAGCTACAACGCGTTCTTCGTTGGAGTCTGTGTTTCTAAAATTTTTAAGCCCTTTTCAATTGAGCTGAGACCTTCTGTCATTCTGCTATCAAAATCCTTGATAATGTTAAGTTTATATACCAAAGATATCGTTTTCCTTTCTTACTAGGTGCAGGAGAGTCAGATTTACTTCGTTTGGACGACATGTTTTTTAAAGGCTTTAGAAAACGTATAACACAACAATCTTAACTGTCGTCGATCGTAGAATCGTAATCGTGCACGTAGATTTCGCGCGAAACGCGTCCAATGCATAGCACAGCCAGAAATACACTGAAGAAAGCGGGTAGCAGTGTTGTTAAACGAAAAAATCAAAAACCGCGTAACCCCGAGTTCGCGTAAGTCGGGGTATTACTGTAATAATTTAAATTTCAAATGTACCCCAACAGGTATAATGATTGTTGGCATTCGTAAGCGCATGAATCATGCGTCTTTAAGTAATCAGGAATCTTTAAGCTAAACCTAGAGAGTTGAAATTTGGCATGCTTATACAACTCTTTGACCCGCACATAGGAAAAATACTAAAACATCTAAAAAACATATCCCCATAAAAATATAAACAAATATGTGCTCATCTAAAAAAAATATATATATATTTTTTTTAAATTCTGAGCAGGGTATCAAGTTGTACGTGGATTAACGATCAAAATTTTATTTTTGCAAAATAAATTATTTAGACGCAATTTTGCCAAAATTGTGCGAAATTTTTTTTGTCCCATACCCTGTAGCCCAGATTGTTTAAACTACAAATCTGAAAAAATTCTAAGTAATGTACATTTATGTGAACCGGAATAGCACAACAGGAATTTTTGATCAGATTCTTTTTTCGAAAAATAACGCATTTTTTGTGTTTTTTGCTTCACCACGTAAAATATCTAATAACTAGAGCCCTGCAAATCCGCGGGTATCCGCGGATTATCCACGGATATGCGCAACTTTTCTGCGGATGCGGATAAATTATCATTTAAACCATGCGGATGCGGATTAAATGTCATATCCGCTTATCCGCAATATCCGCGTGAACATTAAATCTTCGGTTATTTTCGGAGAAACAAGCAATTGTGCTCTGACTACGCAGTCCTCGGTTATATTCGGTTGTCTGTATATACACGATATTTTGTAGCATTCAATCTCACTTTATGTTATTTTTATCAAGACAATTGTCCATGATCAAGACTGAGTTGAGAAAATCAACTTAACTTTCTTTTTATTATTGAATATATTATAGAAAATAATATTTTGGACAAAAGTTTCCTGGTACACTTTCGACGTGATTCTTCCTACCTCTGCTCTAATTCTGGCTTTTAAATCTGATAAATGTTTTTTTTTTTACATAAAACTGATTAGTAAGTTTTATTTAAATACCAAAATTTACCTACATAATTTTCTCTCGAAAATTTTATTATGTAACCTGCCAATTTTTTTATACTACCCGAAGTAAAAAGTCTTGCAGATCCGAAAAATTTGAAAAATGACACATGTTGCTATTTGAAAAAGTTGCAACGCCTAACTCATGCGCGAAATGGCGTAAGAGAATTACTTGATCCTAAAAATATGAAGCACCTTCTTTCAAGTAACTTTTCTGATTTTTTTTTAAAATTCAATATTAAAAAAAGCAGCACGCCACTTACTCCCTAAGAAAAAGAACGCTTAGGCCCCCCAAAATTGTTATCTCTCTCTAGATTTAAATAAGTTATTAGCGCATCTAGGCCTTAAAACTTTTAGGGTCCCTTAGGTTAGGTTAGTAATAAATAAGCTGGTAAATCCAAAAATTTTCAGTAGCGTTTTAGAGCAGAGATTACCTAAACAGGCGAAATATGTTAGTTCTTTCCAAACTGACAGCAAAACCTGTAGTGCGGATAGTGCGGATATTTTTGCGGATGCGGATCGGATGCGGATTTGTTATTTACAAAAGCTGCGGATGCGGATCGGATGCGGATCATGGATGTGCGGATGCGGATCGGATGCGGATACAGAAAAGCTTATCCGCGCAGGGCTCTACTAATAACTTATCTAAGACATTGAACCAGCATGCTTTGTTAGTGTAATGGTCATGCTGGCGTTCTAATTTGCAAACTAAAGTTCGCTCCGCTCTCAAGGCAAATTTATTTTTTCTGTTGCATTTTTATTTTGTTTAAATTATTTTTTCAAAATTATAGTTATATTTGGGAATCGTAAATTTAATAATCTATGGAAATTGTTGAAATTGAATAAGTACACGAAATCAGAGGGGCGGGGTTATGACTTAGAATAACCAATGGAAGCCATAGGCGCAAGTTTCAAAATCTTAATGAACCTTATAATATATATATATATGTTAGCGAAAATATCATTATACAACATTTACACTTATTAACGATCGTGGGGTGCTATATCGTTGCTAAGGCATATTGTTTTTATGTAAATAGAATAGTATAAAATATATCATATGTTGTGTGAGACGTATTAGTTGATCAATAAAATCATGTCTTATTATTCATAAAATACCTTTTTTATTAATATATATATATTATATAAATACTGCACATATTTAGAAACCTAAATAATGGTATTAGGCATTCGAATTAAAATTAACAAAAAAAATATTTTAACATAAAATTTGTTTTGGAATCCCAAATAATCATCATTCACTTACTAAATACCTGCGAAAGCTTGAAATGTGTGAAGATTCACACTTTACATCAATTTTTTTAATTAGTTGTTGCTAATCACGCGATTTTCATAGATATTAACCCCTTCAGTAATCATTAAAAAAATTTAAAAAGAAAAAAAACACATTTTTTTTTTATGAATGAATTTTATTTACTGAACATATATATCCTTCATAAAACCCATTTCGGGCCCAAAATGGGATTGAAAGTTGATATTATGGTGCATAGTGTGGGTCAAGAAATTCATAAAAAAATATTCATTTTTATTCATCATAATTAATAATTATGCCTTATTAATGCAAAGAATTAATTAAAAAATAATAATATAAAAATAGTACATTCAGGAGTGATCTTTTCTGCAGGTAAAGCTTGCCCGAGTTATCTCGGGTGTGGGAATTTTCGCACATAATAGCATACTCGGGCGTAGTCCTTAAGGGTATAATGTAGACAATTGAAAAGTCCGTCATTCTGCGCGGGGTGCGGTGGCGAGATAACTTATTACGTCATTGGGGGCGTGGCTACACAGGCTACTTCGAGGTGGGGGAACCTTGAAGTAGCTTACAGGGAGAGGGAAAAGTACTAATAATAAATCTACTAATTTATAAATCTACTTGTATGTTTCTGAATCATAAAATAAAGACTAAATATATTCGAATCAATTTGATTTTTTTTTTTAATTTCAAGATATGAAAGAAACATTTTTATTTATTTTTAATTTTCAATTTTACAGCGCTTAACTTTTTTTTAACTTCACATCACTGTTACTCAGTAATTGAATAAAAATTACAAATTTTAACTTTTAAATAAGCCCTTGTATGTGAAAAGTGATTAATATTTATTACCAATTCTGATTTTACAGATAATTTTGTAGAAATAATAGTTTTTTTTTTATCATCAAAAAATTATGTTAATAATCATTAATGTAATAATAATAATATGTGAGAAGAAGTTTCTCCCCAATGCCCCCCCGCTATGTCTCTGAACCTTATTGTAGACCGGTGGTTCTCAACATTTTTTCTTGACGTACTCCTTGGCGTGTCAGAAAT
The DNA here is from genome assembly GCA_963971575.1 of Liopterus haemorrhoidalis. NCBI lineage: Eukaryota > Metazoa > Arthropoda > Insecta > Coleoptera > Dytiscidae > Liopterus > Liopterus haemorrhoidalis. Next base: position 50,823,290 of record OZ020615.1, read on the forward strand.
TTAAGCATCCCTAAAATTATAGTAGGGGAGATAAATAGGAAATTCAAAATTAATTTAAAAATTAGTATAGTTATAAGCTTTATTATGCACACAAAACATTACATTACAAAATAAAAAAATATATATATTCGTAATGTTAAATTAGACAATTTTAAAAACAAAAGCGACAAAAAAAACTTTCTATTTTCTATTACTATTTGTTAAACAGTTCGTAGACTATATATACGGTTACCTCACTTCGGTTTGGAAGTTGATTCAATAGGTTAAATAACAAGTATAAATAACTTCGTTTAAATAACATCCACAATCGTTGTGTATTAGGCATAAGGAAGTAGTACCGTGTGAGTCCGTACAGCCTACGGACCGTAACTTAAGAGGATCCTGCACTGTTTACGAAAGTAAATCACTGTATATGTAAATAACTGATAAAGAAAAACGAAATTAAAACAAATAATACAACTGAATCAACCCATAATCAATTCACATATATTTTATTTGACGTTGGTCAATGAAATGTGTAAAAACTGCGCACCCGAGATTTTATAACATAATTAATAATTATTTCATAAAATTACAGATTTTACTCATGCTATTCAATGGATCAAAATCTAACAAAAATATAAGTATGTAAAGATCATAGATTGTTCCTTGTTTCAGTTGTATTTTTTATATGGTACAGTTTTTTTTTTTCATTTAGTTCCTTTTTTAATTTTTTGGGTTTTCTTTATGATTATTTAATCTGGGAACGGATTAATAAATTTTCTATAAGATATAATGAAAAATTGGGTTTCTAAATACATACTTTAAGATACGAACCGCGGTCAGGAACAAATTAAGTTTGTAAGTCAAGGTGCCATTGATATCAAAATGTGCAACCAAAATCAGTTATAGATGTTTTCAGATGTGTAAGAAAGTTAATCAAGTATAGAAGCTGTTTAAAATATTAGTAACGTTAACAGTAAACAACGTACTGCTGAACGATCATTTTCTAGGTTTAATTATTTAAAAATCTATCTCCGAAACACCGTCTTTAAACAAGTAAAAATATTGAAAAATTGACTTTCTTTGTTATTTATATACAAATATATATGCATATATGAAGCTTAAAATATTTTGCAGAAGTCCAAAAGAAGACTGAATATTATTATATAATCAATTAGTGTGTACATCTTTAAATTAAATTTTGTATTTAATATGTACAAGATTAATTAAGACAAAAAAATTATATGTTTGATCTAAATAAAAATAGAAAAACTTTATAATAACTTAGAATATGTATATCTAAGAGTTTGTTTTGGCGCCCCTAACAGCTTGCGCCCTGGGCCTGTGCCCCTGTCACCCCTGCCTTTCACCGCTACAGCCTGGGGCACAACAATTGTTGTTTTTGTAACTAGGTATTAGAAATTACAATTCGATGTATGTAGTACAGTTTCAGGTGCGCACACAAGACTGTGGTCCTCAGGCCCGGACCCCCCCAGGAACCATAAAATCATATACTTATTTAATAAAAATTAAGCAACTGAAAGTAGAAATCACATTTTTTATTGATACAAAACTAATTATATGCAAAATTAAATTAATATATAAGCCCACCCCTCTCATAAATAAACAATAAAAAATTTGGTATAATTTTATGCATAATTTTTCGAAAAGCCCCCCACCAAGACCAAGCCCGCACAAAGGGGACCAGACCCCCCCTCCCCATTATAGCAAACATCGTATATTTGTACCTATAAAAATTCCCTTTTTATTGAAAAAAAAAACAAATTATAATCAATATTAAATTAATATATAAGCCTACCCCGCCCGTAAAAAGACAATAATAAATTTGTATTATTTTACGGATATTTTTTTCGATTTAGACCCCCATACCATTTTTCTGTGTGCGCGCCTGTCCCAGACCTTTTTTCTGTGTGCGCGCCTGTCCTAGACCATTTTTCTGTGTACGCGCCTGTACAGTTTCAATTCTATGTCCATTTTTAAAATTGCAGGTGTTACGTTATCTTTAGGCAAGATAAATACGATCGTAAAATCTGAAACCTTATTGTTCGTTTATTTTATGGCAATCGTTATAAATTTTGTTTACTTTGAGTGTTTACATTGTTAAATAAAAAAATTTACTAAAAGAACGAAGAAAGGAGAAATTATTCTAATATTTGAAAATGTTACATATTTTCTATATATAATTATATGTAGGTAATTCAGTTCATTTTAAGTGTAATTTTATTTAAACACGTAAATTCTACACCACAAACTGTTTTATTCCACAGATAATGCAATACTGAAAATGACTCATAAATTGAAACAATTACTACAATTACTAGTTTTTAAAATTTCCAACCATTTTTTTTAAATCCCGTATGTAGCAATACATTAACAAAGTAATTATAAAATGTATTCTATCTAATGGAGGGTACATCTATAACAATTTCAAAGGAGACACTGCCAATAAATTAATATTATAATAATAATTAAATATACATACTCCCGTAAGTTCTTACTTTTTTTTTTTTGGCGGCATGTAAATTTACCTTTGACCTTTTACCTCTTCGGTTGCCCATTTTTATAAATCAATAGAAAATTATTGAATAGAACAACTTTTAAGCATAGTCAACTAAATAAACACCGAATTCAAAGATATGGCAGAAAATTAAGGCGGAGCTTAGAGACTCCCTCTACTATTACTAGATTAGTTTAAAACCACGCTACCAGATGGATACATCTCTCGATGCTTGTAAATGCCAGTATTTCATATAAATAGTGTTTCGGTGTGGGCAAAAGAATTGGTGCTAAATATTAATTAATTTTCATAAACAAGGGCTCATTTTAAAGATAAAAGTACAATCTATAGGATTTCAGCTATGGAAATTGCAATTGTTATTGATTTACGGAGTAACAGTGATGTGAAGTTAGACAAAGTTTAGGACACTGTAAAACTGAAAATTAAAAATAAAACCAAATTTTACTACTGAAATCCAACGGGGCCAATCTTTATCTTCAAATTAAAAAAAAAATCAAATTGATCCGACAACATTTGGTTCAAATTCTTTGTCCCTTCCAAATGCACGTTTCCGTTGCGCGTAACCTAGGTACATTACGCTCTTAAGCGGTTAATAAAATTTCGAAATTCAGCGTCGTACAAAAATATGCGTCGTTGAAAAATATATCGTCCATAATTCAATTATTTAATTTACTTATTCGTAACATTTTTTTTTTATATAATATTTTACCAACAAATTCTACGGTCTTTACATATATTTTTGTTTGATTTTGATCAATTTAAAAATGTTGAACATAACACTGATGTTCATAATGATTCTATTGATTTCAGGTAAACCGCTGACAGCACTGTACGTGACAAACTTATGGATAAATTTGTCATGCCTAATGAACCTATCAAAAATAATGGTTAATATGTCGGGAACCATAAATATAGTTAAAGTAGGAAACATTTTGTCACAGTCCTTTGAAATTTATACCGGAGTAAAACAGAGATGCCACATTACCTCTACTACTTAACCTTGGACTAGAGATGGTTCTAATCTAGGATGATTTAGTAAAGGATGCGCTATTCGTGTGTTAAGCGTGTTCTACATTATACTTTATTCGTCAATTTTCTAAACTTTTTTCTTTGAACTAGAAGTTGTCAAAGTTTTAATACAATTTATTTTTCAATTTTTTGGTAGAGAATGAAATTCTTACACGTGTTTCAGTTCATTTAGAGTACCAACATAAACATATAATTCATATCTTGTCAAGTGTTTATAACCTAGCTAGTAGATTTGTAAAATTACTGATTTACGTACAAAACACAATTTATATATTCGCCTATTCAAACCAATGATCAACTAAACACGTAGTAATACAAAATATTTACAAGCGTAATAATGTTGGTACCTATGTTAAAAGTACCTACTGCGCATGTGCGGAGTTCGAACTTGAAGAAAAATTGGACGGAATCTAGTTTTGAAAAAAGTTGACCTTGACTTCATAAAGTGTTCTACACTGTACAATTTCACTGATTTATTTCTAGTACAAGTTCTAGTCAAAGAAATAAGTATGAAAATTTGAAGCGAATTGCATAATGTAGAACACGCTTAAAATGTGTTGAAACCCTTACTGAGTGAGAAAGATATATATCGCGGTACTGCCTACACACGTAAGACGCTATTACTGTGCTAAATTGTTAGATATACACAAGGTGGCGAAAAGAAAAATGTTCAACAGACTTGTGATATTTCAAAACGAATAAAAATATGTGTATCTATTTGTGTTATATATTTTATTTCCATACTTTCATTTAATCAATTATCACAACCAAATAAAAATTATCAAACAATCCCTTATAGGTAAAGATTAGAATATTTCTATGTAATGTAAAAAAATATATATAAAAATTAACCCCTCTGCACCCCCTCCTCCATATATTTCATTTTGTACATCCGTCTTTCAATCCTTCATTATTCGAACGATAAAAATTAAATTAATTTCTGGTTTGTGGGGGGATACTCAAAGGATGTGACCCTTCAACGTCTTATAGGAATATTTGAAAAGGACCCATAGCTAGCCACCTCTGGTATTTTGAATCATTAAATTTAATAGAGATTCTTGCAATCGGGCCATAGTCATGTAATTTTCGCAACAAGATGTTTGGGTAGTATTATTTGGCACTAATATTTTTCAAGCTTATTTTAGTTTATTGTAACTACCACTTTATCCTTTAACTGACTGATTAAATTCATAATACAGCCTCCTTTATTGGCAGCCTTTAATTTTTAAAATATCATTAAAGATTGTTTTAATGACAAATAATATTATTTTAAAATGATTAGATAAATTTTAAATACACATTTATACAGTTTCAGGTCCGTTTGACACGATACGCAGAAAATTAACACCGTGTTATACAAATTTCTCAAATATGTTATAAAATTTGCTGTGAAATTACGAGATTTTAGAATAATTTCTAAGAAATTCCATAATTATTTTCATTTAAAAATACGCTTGTTTCAAATTCAAATGTAGCACATGCGCATTACGTAGTTGCAGTGTGCACAGTACAGACATATATTGCCTTCTTTCTCAACAGGGGTTTCCACACAATCGTCAATGTTGTTAGTATACGAATAGCGCATCCTTTACTTAATCATCCTAGGTTCTAATACCCTTTTCACACTAGAACTTTAAGATCGGATGTTAAAGTGAATGTATCTTTAAACGCTAATGTGAAACCGTATGGCCTCGTCTAAAAACAAACGATGTTTAAGACAGAGATCTGCGTCTTAAACATCGTCCGCATTGCCAACTTAATTTCTATCATAAAAAAATACTCCTTGAATTTGTGCAGTCAATATTTTATATTATCATAAACAAGAATACTGTATTATATCGACGTTATAAGAAGTTTATACTTATTGTTATAATAAAATTATTTATTTTAATAATGAGTAATAAAATACAGAGCTACAATAATTGAGATAAAATGTATCGACTTACATGTTAATACACGTGTAATATATTCTTTAATGTAGTGTCTTTATTGTAGAATGAAATGAACTATCCATATTTGTTTATAATAATTCAAAATGTGCGTCTGCGCAGACAGTTCAAAACTGGTAATTTCATGACGGTAACTTAAGGACAAAATTACTGTAGCTGATGACAGCACCGGAGATTCAAACATCAAGTGTGAAAGCATACCGATGTTAAACATCGGTGAACTTTAAGTTCACTCGTCTTAAAGTTCTAGTGTGAAAAGGGTATAAGAAAATCCCTAGCTTTTAACAACTGAGGTCAACAACCAGTGGCGGCGCTAGCTCTTAAAATATGGGAGGGCAGGAAATTTTTGAGGAAAATTTGGGGGAGCCAGGAAATATTTGAAATTATTTTTTTATCGTTTACCCACAAAAAAAACAAGGTCCTCACTTCTAAAATACATTTTTCTTCAAAAAATTCTGGGGGGGATCAACTGGGAGCCAGAGCAATTTTTGAGGGGGACCGCCCCCCCAGACCCCTCGCCAGCGCCGCCACTGTGAACAGCTCAATGGGTATCACAACATTTTAGGGTATACAAATGACCGAAATTTTATTTCAAATAAGGTTGTAGGCGTAGTATACCTAACCCAATTTACTGGGGTCAAAACTCAGAAAGTAGAACTCAAAATGTATTTTGCAGTCGCTTCTTTCTTAAAAATTAAACTCTTTTCATAATTAATTTAGACGGAACGAAAGATTCGGAGTAATATTTTATGTTCAAAAACTGTGAGGTGTTGTTCACGTTTTGTTAAGATCCATATTGCGGAGCCATACATAAGTATGGGACGTACTATAATTTGGTAGAGTCTGATCTTGGTGTTTCTTGTGACGGATATTATTTTCTTTAAATTTAATATTAAGTAAACGTTGTTCATGTTTCTATATAATATTTTCTGTTGTTTCTTTGAGATGTAATAGAAAATCCGGATAAAAATGTCTGCAGAATCTAAGATAAATCTTTGGAGAAATGGAATGAAATTTTGGTTTAAGATTCAATAGAATACAGATCCTATTGTTTTCAAGTTATTTCAATGGTCCGAAAAATAACAAATTATTTTCGGTCGACTAGATCCCTTGTCTCGATACTGTATAGATATAATTGATTTTCAGAGGATATTCTTTCATGGTAGAATTATTTTTATTGAGTGTCTATATATAATTCTAATAAATACTATGGTAAAAGGAAGTAAAAGGAAGGTAAAATTCGCTGAAAATTTTGATGTATAGATTGTCACTATTTTATTTCATATTTTCTTAATTTAAGTTTTCTATAAGAAACTTGTGAAAACTATAACATTGCGTCTCCCTTTAAGATATCCGAATTTATGATGGTGACTCAATAATTTCGTAATAATTCGTAGAGCACTGACGATAGTTTTTGTGACTTTTTAAGCTTTGGCACATATTCAACAAATCTCGAACCTAAGTAATATTTAATTTGAAATTAATATTATTATGTGCTTTTGATGCGGTTAATAAACTTTATCAGACAGAAAACATTTTGTTCGAATTTTCTATCCTTATCATCATTTCATGTTATCCTATCATTAGTCTTACGCGTACGTGATTTATTAATCTATTTATAAATGAAATTCTTTCATTTTTTTCTGAGACTGTCTCATGAAAGGAAGTGTATTTTGTGGGCATATTTTTACTATAATTTATCATTGTTGATAAGTAGGGTCAGGTCGCTGATGTCGCACGTATCACTCTGTTCCATTCTGCTCGAAATATCGTGATGATTCAGCCTTTTTATGTCTCATATATGTTCTGTATACTACCAACAGAGGCGCACATGTGGGTAAACACAGGAATTAATTATTAGACTTACATAATTTCTCTAGTATTTTTGGAAAAAAAAAGTAAAATTGATCGTTTTAAAAATGAATTTATTTAATTATTATATTTGCATATAAATTGGTTAAAAGGTACTGCGGGCTACCTTTTAAGTTTTTACAAAAACTAAGAAAGGAAATTTGTTTTTTTTTTTTTTGAACACACTGTTTTATTTCTTTTCAAAATATTCTTCTTTAAGATTTATACACTTTTGCATGCGTTCAAAGCAATTCTCAAAACATTCTTTGCACTCTGAAGTTGGTATCTCAAAAACATGATTTTCGAAGGCTTCAACAGCTTCTTAAGGTGATGAAAATCGATGTCCACGCATTTTTTGTTTGAAATTGGGGAACAAAAAAAAGTCGTTAGGGGATAAATCAGGTGAATACCGGCAATGAGACATTAATTCGATGTTTTTCTCCTTCAAATAATCAATTGTTTGACGTACTGTGTGGGAGCTTAAAGTGTCATGATGAAGAATGATGCGAGGTTTTTGGTTGTTTTTCCTAATTTTGTCGTTGACTTCCAGCAAACAAATTGTTGTATACCACTCAGCATCAACTGTTCTTCGATCCTCTGGAGGAATGGATGCGACATGTCCTGTACAACCAAAGAAACAAACTATCATTTTCTTGGAAGTGCTTCGTAAACAAACAACTTTTGTGGGTTTCGGTTTATCTTGGAAGGCCCAAACAGTGGATTGTTGCTTAGTTTCCGGTTCATATGAATAAATCTATGTTTCGTCACCTGTAACGACGTTGTATACGGATTTTGCAGTGCCTAGGTTGAATTTTTTTAGCATTCCCTTACGCCTTACACCAATTAACACGAGCCTTTTTTGAGCTTCGGTCAAATTATGCGGAATCAATCGGGAACAGATCTTTTTCACAGCTAAATGTTTTTGCAAAATCGAATGTTTTGCAGTCTACGATATGTCAAAGTATGTGTCTATCTCTGGGAACGATAGCCTCATAAAATCAGTTAAAATAGAACACCCGGTGGGCTAGGAGCGTTTTAAAAAAATAAGGCGATCGTGGAAGACCCTAAAATCTGTTTTCCGGGGTTTTCTCTTCCCAGCAACCTCTGGATTAAATTGAATCGGAACTGGTCACGGTGGATGTAACGCTATGATACATAAATGAGGATTGAAGGATTCGCCTTCCTGTGGACAATTGACTATATTTTGTATATTCTGAGAGCAATAAACTCAACTGAATTGAATGTCATTGATGAATGCCAATTAAGAAAATTCGAGAGTGCATTAATAGAAGTAAGTAGGATTGCTTCTAAAACAATAGCCTGGCTTGTAGAGGTCGATCCCAAATTATAAATCCTGTATTTATTTTAAATTATGTATCATGTATTGTAATTACTAACTGTAGCGAATTTTAAATATACTCGTATGATGCTAGTTTGCGAATTTTCTCATTAAACCTCATAAACTTGAAAAGCGACAGATAGACTTCCCATTTCTTTTCAAGTTGCTCGTTTATGTTTATTTGTGTTCGATGATGTGTCCACACCTATCGAGCATATTTATTCGTTTGTGTTTATTTGTAAAATGCGTAACAAGTATCAGGTAATATGCGCACACCCGAACTTTTTTCTTCTTTTCAAGGATATGCACGTAGTAACGCGTTTCGTGTTCCCGACTATGTTGAGTTAGAAGTTTTGTAGCTCGTCATATCCAAAGAGATTCCATTTAAGAATGAAAGTAACATTAAGGCCACGCGAGCACAACATATATAAATCGCACGGTGTTGTTATACGTATAACAAGTTGCTAGGATACGTCAGTTTAAGGAGTGTAATCTAACAATTTCAAATGTGGACACGAAAACATGTATCTTCACATGTGAGGTAATTTAAAATTATTTGTTTTTCTAAAAGAAATATTGGATAGAAAATAGAAAATTGTGTGATAAAAATGTGTAAACTTTACGTATTTTTCAACAAATCTTCTATAAAAATAAAATTGGAGGCTATATCTTATATTTTGTCCACATATTTCTACATAATTCAGGTGATTATGACGATTACTACAAAAAAAAGAGTTTAAGGGCCGGATTACTAGACGTGACGGAATAGCAAACGGCTGCATTATATATAGTATACCTACCATATAGCAAAAAAAAATATATTTTTTCGACAAATACCTTAGTACATAGTTATATTTATTTTTCGAAGTCGAAAATTTAAAAATGAATATTTTTTTTTTTCAAACTCGCAGTATTTTTCCGATATCAAAGAGATATGGATCAAAGATTCCAGCCTTTTGGCCAAAATTTGTATCATGCAGACAGACAGAAGATACATTAGTGATAGTATAAAGGTTTCTTGGTTATACTTACGAATCCTGAAAACGTAGCGGTTATTCAGTTAGTACAGTAAAAACAATTTGGTGTTTATTGCTCGTTATTTTTAATAAAACCGTTACCATATGACACGTTCACCATGACATGTCATTAGTGAATGATTAATTGCAGTTTCAAATTTTAATTCACTGAGAACTGCCTTAAAAATGTACCGTGTTACTTTTACCAAATATTTAGGCGGACAATGTCATTAAAATTCAAGCTAATTCGTTTTAAGCTAGCTGTATACTTTGCGGCCAATGTGCACGTTATCATTGATCCATGCCGTGAATTATTTAAACAGATATTCATAGTAAAGAACCATTGTTACATCTTCTGTTTCAATGGACTCGATTAGTGCATTCTGATCTGGATCATCATCATCACTGGTTCTACAACTCGTAGTGAGTCTTGACCTGTTTTAGGGTCTTCTTCCATGCTTCTCTGCTCCTTGCCTGCATATTCCAGTTGCCTATATTAAACTTTTTGATGCCTCCCTCCACCTGATTCTTGTTTTCGATCTACCCAATGGTGTCTGCCTTTTTATTTGTTTGGTAGGTTCTGTAGCAATCATTTTTTTTATATGCCTCATTCGTCTCAACCTTCTAATTTTTATTGTGATAACTATATCTGGTTCTTTATATTCCTCGTAACCTTGTAACCTTGCAAAAAACAATAAAAACCTGCAAATTATAGCTGGATTTCGCGTCGGAAATAAAGAGTGGGGTGACGATTACTGGCTGAAAACAGAGGATAGAATATGCAGAATGTGCCACAACGCAGCAGAGAACTGAACACCTAATTAGAGACTGTGAAGAAGAACTTAGAAATGCGAAATCATCTCCGCATATTCTAAGTGATGTTTACCTTGATGTGCAGTGGATGAAAAGAGTGAAGAACAGAAGGACAAAATTACATCGACTATGAAATGACAGTTGTATAATTTTAGTATGTATATGATAAAAATTAATTATTATCACAATCAAGTATAGTTTAGAAGTTTCAAAATGTATATAAGTATAGACTTATTGTAAATTTTAATACCGCAAGGTAAAAAATAAAGAGCTTAATACTATTGTATCATATTCCTCGCTCTTTAATTCCTCCGTATATATGTCGAAGTTACTTTTCTCTCAAATGCTCTCAGTATTCTGTCATCATTTTGGGATATAATCCAAGTTTGCGAGACATATCTTAATACTGGTCTTATAAGGGTTTTATAAAGTTTACATTTTGTACTTCTTGTTACCAAGCTTGATTTCTGTGTCTACAGATCCCGAAATATGCTTTGTTGGCCACGTATACTTTTTGGTTTATTTCCAGATTAGCTTCATTTTGACTAGTGACTAAAAGACCAAGATATATGAAATTTTTTACCATAATTGCGGGTATCCATTATGGTGTTCTGTAGATTCTGGAAATTTCTTAATCCTGCAGGCATGTGTTTGGGTTTTTCAACATTTATTTGTAAACTTTTGCAGCTTTACGAATTGTAAGATCCCTTCATCATTTTCCTTTTTGTTATAGTAATGATGATCGGCGTATGATAAGATTTGCACCCTTCTATTCAAGATCATCCCCCTTTTGTTTATGTTGGCTTCCCGGATGGCTTTTTCTAACGCGATATTGAAGAGAATAGTTGACAGCGGATCTTTTGGGCGCAAGCCGGTATATGTTTGAAAAGATCTGGTTCACAAAACTCTAAAAATGAACATGCGCAGGCTACTAGACTCTGGCGCTGAATGGCCGAAAGAAGTTTGAAAACTCACCAAAAACTGCACTGAGCTCATTCATACTTAAATTCCTATGGAGAATTCGGCAAAAGATTGTTTGTGATAAATTACGAAATGTTATCAAAGTTGGAAAAGAGAATAATTATTGCTCTCTATGTATTCTGACAACACGTCTGGGCATAATCTGCAAAGGTGCGACATCATTTTGTCGTATTCATCATAAAAAATGAATTTTCTACAGCACTCAAAAACTGTAAAAGGCTAAAAATTGTATAGATGTCAATGGCAGCATAATTGTAGCCGACGGTGGTGCCTCTACTGAAGTAGAACATCGTATCCAAAAGGCAAGACAAGCATTCAACATGCTTAACACAATTTGGCGATCGAACCATATTACCAGGAACACAAAACTTAATATATTTGTAACCAACGTAAAATCCTTAATGTTATACGGATGTGAGACGTGGAAGTATTCGTCAACAAATGCATGCGTAGTATCCTTAAAATAAGATGGACGGACAGGGTCACTAATCAAGAGCTATTAATACGCTGCAACCAAATTCCCATAGACAGAGAAATCAGGCGGTGCAAGTGGAACTGGATTGGCCATGCACAAAGAAGAGGGTCAAGAAATTTAGCAAGAATGGCGCTAGATGATTGGAATCCACAGGGGAAGCGTAAAGTCAGTCGCCCGAAATCTACCTGGAGAAGAAGTATCAGAGACGAAATTAAAACGGAAAATAAGACGTGGTCCGAAGTAAAAAGACTTTCAGCCAAAGAGTCCGATGGAAGAGATTTTTAGAAGTACTATGCTCCAACTAGAAGTGATGGATATATATATATATATATATATATAACGGATCAGAGTTTAAATAAAATGAATGTTGTTTCACTACCTCATGTATGTATTTAATTTCCCTAAACTTATGCACAGCATTATGTATAAACACTGGTATATTTTTCTATGCCGTGTTGCATATAGACCGTACATATAACAAAAATATATGTGAAACAATTTGCGGGTCGCAGCTCGTCATATGTTGCGAAGTAACGAACTCGCTTTTACGGATTCGGTCGATGCACCATTTCTTTCTATCTTGATTGAACGCATAGTGTAGAATAGTGGTTCTCAAACTGTGCACGACAACAGGACAGTTGTTATGACAAAAGACAGTGCAATATAGACTTTATTGCATGCTGATGGCAACAATAAAAAAAAATAAGCATCATGAAAAAATGACGTACTCCTCTCACGAAAAATGTTACCTTTTTACTGCCGTAGAAAAAAAAAATGTCAACAGGTTGTGAAGCTGAATTTTTTTATATATATTTATTTAATATAAACTAAAATTTAAAATGCAATAGATCATATTCAAAGAAAGAACAACTATTGTAAATTGCATAATGACTATTTGGTGTAAATATCACTATCTAAAATAATAGGTAATTTAATTTCACAATACATCGAAAAATAATAAACATTCTTTCATAGTTATGTATGCAACAAGTGCATAAAGCAATACTTATTTTCACTAATGGGAAGTTACCTGCACGATCCGTAGGCGAGTGCAGCAATCCCATGAGTGAAAAAAGACTATTGATTTATGTATGAAGGCGCATTCAGAGTCCGTAAATCAATAGACTGTAGATTACGGCTTGTACTCTGTTGGTTGTCACTAACAAGTTTGTCATATGGTAACGCGTTAAACCATTCAGACCTCTAAATTTAATACGTTGTTGTTTGTCGATTGTGGATAATTTTATAAACTTATAGCTAGTGAGTTGTTTTAATGAGACAGACATATAAATACATTGGCTATCTTAGTCTATCATAGACACCGTAGATATCGTATGCCTTAACTTAACCTAACAAAATGTCATAATTAACAAATCTTGCTCAAAATTACAAAGACGGATAGTAAATATGATCAATTTAGGTAATTAGGGTAGGTTTAGTTAGTTAAAATCAAGGACAGTAGATTTATAAAAACGATAATAGATAGAAAACATTTTACGAAGCCGGTTTTTAATGTAGTTGGTTTAAAAACACACAGATGTCGGATTATTCGTAACCTACTAATTTTTAACTGAAGTAAACAGTACGTAGAATGTTAAAACAATGAATAAAAACATAATGCACAACGTGACTACGAACTATCTACACCGTGTTAATTTAAAGAGCTCTGAAAGCGGCTTGAGTTTCATAAAATATTTTTTCTACGACTGTCAGCAATTAAAAAGAAATCTAGGACAAAATTAAAATTTTAGATTTTTTGAGCGAAATTATCACCATATGACTTTAATTGCCCCCTCCAGTCATAGAATCTACTAATCTCTGAATTCTTGCGACTGGTACATTCTCCCAAAAGTTTTTTTTTAAATCCAAATCTTTCCTTTATTATTATTTAGGCTTATGAAGTTTACATAATTCTATTTTTTCATCTGACCGAAGATTTGCGATCGGATTTATGTCAGGAGATGGGTTGGCCATAACACTCAGTTTATCGTCTACAAACATTTTTTTTACTACTTTGGCAATACGTTTCAGGCCATTGCTGTGTTAGTAAATCCAAATAACGTTGAATTTTCTAAGAATATCTTCTTGTAATATTAATATCTATATATATATATATATATATATATATATATATATATATATGTGTGTGTGTGTAAAAGACAACTTCTCTCTATGCCTGTCTGTCTGCATGTGCGCTCGAGAATTGCTGATCCGATTACATGTTTTTTTTTTCTGTAGCTATATCATGTGTGGTAAAAGGGGGCGAGACAAGAACTTTTTTGGCAAATTTTTGACTAAAAATCGTGTTAAAAGAAACGAATTTAAAAAACTACTTCTTGTTCCTTAATCTTCGTCCTAAGAGCTTTCTTTCGATACCACACAATATATTTTTTTTATAATTAATAATAATTTATTTATTCTACTGATGACACAAAAATCGTCCTTTTTTCGAAAAACTAACCTGATCAAAATTTTCTGTTGAACTATTCCGGTTCCTTTCAATGTTCATTATAGAGATTTTTTTTGTTCAAGTTTGTTCAGGGAAAGTTTTGACATACTTTTGCCAAAAATCCCATAAAAAAAATTATTTTTCAAAAATATAATCTACTTAAAAAGAAATTCTGTTGATCCACGTACCAAGTAGTTTCATTTGATATGCCACTCAAAATTTAAATATATATATATATATATATATTTTTTTTTATTAACCTTTATCTACCGAAAGTCTCAAATATAAGTCGGTGCCGGTATTTATTGTTGACTGAAAGACTCGTATTTGAGTCGCTGAAAATTTCGTTTCGTTTTTGTTGCATAATTCGAGTGTATATAGAACGGGCGCTAGCAAATTTTAAACAAATGTTTACGATTTCGCGCACTAGAGTCAAAATAAATTCCGGCCAGCAAAGAATACTACCGAAAATTAATCTTTTTCTTCTTCTTCTTCCCTAGCCTATCCCATGTCATATGGGGTCGCTGTTCCTTATCATTCTTCTCCATTCATTTCTGTTTTTCCATTCTTCTCCCTGTAAATCTTTGCTGGAGAAGTCAGCCATGAGGCATTCGTTCCACCTCCGTTTAGGGCGCCCTGCCTTCCTCTTACCCTCTACCTTCATTTCCAACATTTTTCTCCCAATGTGATCCCCCCCCCCTCCTCATCACATGGCCATACCGCCTGAATCTCTTTTCTTGCATTTTCATAGATAATTCGCCTACTTTCAGTTGATTGGGTTATTACCGAAAATTAATGCCGGACGTTAAAGGTTAAATACATAATTGTTTATAGGTATTTATTTCGCGATTTTTTATTTTTTGAACTCTCATTATTTTTCTTATATGTGGGTCAAAGAGTTGTATAAGGTTACCAAATTTCAACTTCTATGTTAAGCCGTTTGGCTACAATTTGTAACGTACAAAAAGACAGACAGACAGACAGACACACACTCACACACAGACAGGCAAACAGACAGACAGACAGACACACATACAGACAGACAAACATACAGACGACAGAGACATGAGTGGCGTTATAAGGGGTTTTTTGGTGGTCATACCTACAAAACCCTAAAAAGTAAACATTATATTTTCTTATTGGTGGGCCGTATAAAATAATTCGGCAGGCCGCCGGTTGCTGAACCCTGCTCTACAATAGTTGGAAATGTTGTGGTAGCACAAGAAAATATAATTGTATGCTTCATATGCATGTTGAAGGTGATTGCATTCTTTCATTCTCCGTACCGTGTATCACTCCCAGCATAATATCTTATTCTCTGTATTCTCATTAACACTGTACACTTATTTGTCATTTCATTACATGTACATCCATGTAACAGAGACCTCATTATCAGATAGTGTACGCAATATCACCTATCTCTGTTTGCCTTACAGCTCCCAGTTGTGTATTTCATTTCTGTTAGTTCACTCGTTCGCGGGTTATTGCCGCAAAACTTGCTGCTGAAAACATATTAACTTCATAATCCGTGCTTACCACAGAAAAAAGATATTTTATACATTTTCACTAAAAGAAAACTGCGTTTAGAAGCAGAGAATTTCAGTATTTATTAAAAGGAATAAGGAGAAAATATTGAGTAATATATGGTAGAAAGGTTGGGGCTTATAGAATAATATTCAAGAGCAAAAAATCCTACTACTATTTGGTAAATATTACCATCATTTTAATCACGTGACCTGAAGAAGTTTAGAAATGGCAGTTATAAGACAAATAGACAAAATAAATTAAGAAACTACCTGAAACAAAATAATTACAACAAAAAAATGCAAATATTAATTTAGTTTCAGATAAATCTTCTCTCTTATATGCCTTGATCTATTACTGGCGCCTTTTAATTTACAAATTATTTAAATTTACCTTATGCTTATGTTTTAATATAGCAGAAAACATCCTTTTATCGACATCCAAAACCCGTACCTGTCAAGAACTTTACGTTTTCATAAATAATCTCATAAACATCAATGTACTACTTGTCCTATAACCCAGCGGTTCTTAACCGGGGGTCTCGATCCCCAGAGGGATCCCGAAAAGACCTTAGGGGGTCCCGAAATTAAAAGAATAAACAGAAATTCATATTTGGTACGTTGATATATGGATTATATTATAAAATGCACTTATATTCCGTAAATAAAATATTATTTAAAAAATTTTCTTAAGGGGGTCCAAAAAATATTTTAGGCTAATTGGGGGTCCCGAATATAAAAAGGTTAAGAAACGCTGCTATAACTGACACTTTTAGGATTTTGTAGGTATGACCAAAAAACCCTTATACCGTCATTTTGTCGTCTGTCAGTCTGTCTGTTCGGTAAAAATTGTAGCCAAACGGCTAAACCTAGAGTGTTGAAATATGGCATACTTATAATTCTTTGATCCGCAGATAGGAAAAATACTAAAACATCTAAAAAACATATCCCCCTAAAAATATTAACAAATATGAGCACATCGAAAAAAAAAAATATTTTTATAAAATTCTGAGTAGGGTATCAGTGAAAACCTAAAAAATAAATTATTTTGATGCGATTCTTGCCAAAACTTTGCAAAAAATTTTTTGTCCCACACGCTCTAGCCCAGATGGTTTAAACTAAAAATCTGAAAAAATTCTAAGTAATGTATTGGTGTGAACCGGAATAGTACAACAGGAATTTTTGATCAGATTATGTTTTCAGAAAATAACTCATTTTTTGTGTTTTTTGGTTGTACAAAAGTTATAGTTATGTAACACACTATACTAGAAGGCGTTTCTGGTTTAATGGATAACTTGCTCGCTTGCTACGCTGCAAATTAGGGTTCGCTCCCGGGCAGAGGAAATAATTTTATTTTGTTTTTTTTTTTTCATTTTTATTTTGTTTAAATTAATTTGTTAAAATTCTAGTTATATTTTGGCAAATGTTGTATTTAATTTTTAAGAGCGTAAATTTAATAACCAGTTGGAATTGTTGGAATTATATTTTCATTCTATGTATCATGTATAGTCCGTACCAAATTAGTTTTGAAGATCGCAATAAAATAATAAAAGTAAGGGAACTCATAAAATTACAATAAAAGTGATATAACTAGGAGTGGCAACCCATAGCCGTATGGATTAGTTTTTCAAATTACGCATCTTACTTAAAGGATTAACAAAAACAAGTATACTTATTTATATTTAGTACTTAAAGGTATGTATGCACCACTGACCGTTGACAGTTTACAACGTGGTTGTAAACATGAACCCTAGTTCTTTTGTAGTTAAACAATGTGATTAAAGTTATACGGGATAATTGTTTTATGCTGATCTTCAAAAATAATATGGTATGTTCTATATACGAAACCAGAGGGGCGGAGAATATGATTTAAAACAACCAATGGCGCAATTTTGAAAATCTTAATGAATCTTGCTATATAAACAAAATACTGCACATACTAGGCCACCTTCAGAACTTAGATTAACTTAAGATTAACAGACATGATTTAAATATATACCAGCTAGTAGGTATAGAATTTTGCAAGATAAAAGAAATGACTTATCTATCTTTAACGATTTAATCCTTATTGTCTCTAAGAGGGCCCTGTAGTAAATAACAGGTAAAACAGTTAACTTGACTGATCCGGATTAAAGATATTTTGCCTGTATTTGCACTTGTAGTGTGAGGATAATTTTTAGTGAACGGAAAAAATAGTCTTTTTAAAAAATATGTTAAACACATTTATATCAAGCGGAAAATATATTCTAATGCAGCGTTTCTCAACCGGGGGGGCGTGAAAGCTTCGTCGGGGGGCCGCGAAGTCATATAAAATCGAAGCATGAAATTATAATAGAAAAACGCTCAATTTTGCAAGATATATTCATAAATATATGACATTTATATTCATTAAAATATACCTTTTAAACTTAAATAAAATAAATTATACTTATTTTGGCAACTAATTTAAACTAATTAAAACGGTTCGCGTTGGAGGTACTTCATGTACTTTCAAGGAGGTAAGACTTGAACTTGCAATATTTTTTGTTATGCTCCGAGCTACTGTTAGCTAAAGAGTAAGGATGCGAAAGTGTTCAAAATGGAAAGCATTAGCCATCCAGATGAACCCGTAAATAAAAAAATTAACCTGTATAAAATTCTCGAGAGATAACTCCATTATACTTCCAATAGTAATTTTCATCCCTTTTTGAGATCTCAGAATTATCATTGATAGCCCAAAAGTCATCCTATTATCACCTCTGTCCTCCCATTTTACCATATAGGCCGTGTCTTCAACGCTATAGCTCTGAAATTTTAATAAATCCTCAATCAAAATGTATAACTATTTATATAAAGATACAAAGTTACAAAATATAAACTATTTTAGATCATGTAGTAAAATAAAATAAATAATAAAAAAATAGTGTATTGGGCCCGGTTGTTCAATTTCAACCACCTGTATACTATTGATAAAATATTAATATATGTGTTTATTCTCATAAAGAATTATTTTAAGCAATTCTGTTCCTTATTTATTAATGGTTAATGACTATATTCCTTAATAAGCTTTATCAGGATTAGCCATCTTGATATGAAGTGATACGTGATTTTTGCAAGTGGCGTCTTCGTTTCTTTCTGACATTTTTAGTTATTTTTAAGTGATAAAAGTGCAGAAAATACTTGAAATAGTGTGTTATAGTGTAGACTTTAGTGTTTCGACTCCATGCAGACCAAAATTGGAGCGACTGGAAAGGTATTTGTAGAAATTTTTGTTAATTTTATAATGTAAGTCATTGTTATGTAGAATGTGCTTCTATGGAAAATATAAAAACACATATGTACATGCATACACTATCGGCTATAACTAGAGAAACAAAAATATTTTTTAAATCATTTTCATAAATCCCGATTGTTGACTAAATGAATATTGAATTATATTGGTATAGCAACAACAATTTATAAGTTAGAACCTGCTCTTAAAAATATTTGTTGTACTGGTGCAATAAATAATATAATTAACTTTCTGCTGCAGCAGACCATCTGCATATTTCTTTTGTAAGACTTAATAATAAAACAATTTTTTGTGGTTAAATTTTTTCCTTTGCCCTCGCTCCCGTTCTTGTCCCGACAATATATATATATATATATATATATATATATATATATATATATATATATATATATATATATATATATATATATAGGGGGGCGCAGACAATATTTAAATTATTTTGGGGGGTCCCATGCCAGATAAGGTTGAGAAACACTGTCCTAATGTATTTAATTAAATATATGTATATCACACCCTGTTACGGCATATATGTTGAACTGTAAGTATTTTAAAGCTTTGTGAACAGGCAGATATTATTTGCCAGGGAGAATCTATTTTCGTAAAATAACTATTTACTTGCGACACATATAAAATTGCTGATCGTGTAAATAGTGTACTATTTCGTTTTCATATCACAACTCCTGTTTCATGAAACATCTTTAATAAGGTTATTCTGAACAAGACTTGTTAACCTTAACACACAGTAACCCTTCAAAGTCAAAGTATATCCTATCTTCTAGCATGTAATATCTGGTGAATCTGGAACTTAACAGTCTGTTAAAATTAACAACTCAGAATACCCCTGTAAATCAGCTTACGTAAGCAACAGTAAAGCACGTCATTTACTATTGCTTGAAATACTTTGAAATAATAAATGATTTATTTCTAAAAATATGGATTCACAAAAAATTAGGCCAATTATATTTCACGAGTTCAAGGATGGACTCACTGCAAACTCAAAATGAATACATTAGAGATTAAAGAATGGAAATGTTACTGAAAGAACATTTTTTTCATAAATTTCAATACATTTTTGAAAATCAAAAGCATGGACGACCAAAACACACATTGTATCCAAGGTGACCAGATTTCAGTTTAGGTAAACCCTGAGATTGAAAAAATACAGTTATATTATTCAATTTTGCGTTTATTTCCTAAAACATTAACAACGTCCATCTACCGTCAACCGTTACCCGCTACTGTCTGACTCGCACTACCGGCTGACAGTTGATAGTCCAAACGCATCAGTTAGCGACACACAACAGTCAAACAGTCGGCGACTTTTGCAAGCTCTATATATCCGGCTAATCGACTTTAACCGCTGGCGTGATCGGAAATAGAAAGAGTTAGATATACGCAAGCATTGCGCGCGAGATTTTCGATGATTATATAAAACGTAACTGTAGGAAATGCAACCAGCATTGACCCTTTTAGGGCAACTGGTTACTCCTGCTATACACATATCTAAAAATTATTTCTCAAGTTCTTACTGATTTTTGGTAATAGCCATAGCGCAAAATGTGTTGCCTTAATACGGAATTTAGTATTTGCACAGTTTCCAATTTGTTTGCATCATCCTGAAGATCATTTTGTGTAGCTAATAGTGGTAAATAATTTTTATCAATAAAAATGTACTTAAAAATTGATTCTTAACTCTGTCCACTAGGGTTAAATAATCGAAAATGTTCGATCCTCTTTCATGATAATGAAAAAACTGCATGAGTTGAAATATAAGTTTACTTCGTCCACCATATTCGCCAGATATTTCTCCAACAGATTATCACATGTTTCGATTGCATTTCTAAAAATTTTATGGGGGTGTGAATTTTTACAAATTTAAGTATTTTGTAGATTAGCAAGAGACAAAAAATTGTGAGTACATATAAACCATCACAAAATTCGATAAAGCTTCCATCTATCAGATTATATGTGTACTTAATTACAAGATGTGCACGCATCAAGCATAATTAGCTAGTTAAACAAGTAGTTGGTTGTGATTGTTATCTTGGGCTTTTCGTAACACTACCTCCAACAGCAAGGTTAAACAGCAAAGGAGAAGAGGCATATCCTTGTTTGACTCCAGTATGTATTTTAAAGGTTGTGAAAAAAAGTTTCCTGCTTTCACTCTGCTTATGGATCCCGACACACACACCATTGTCATCTTGATAAGTTTACTAGGGTCTCTAGTCTAGGGATGCTAAATTCGTCCATGATGGTATTAAAATAAAGAAATTTAAAAAAACTATCCGTTCATTATTCTATACTTTAATAGATGTCTTTGATATAATACAATAAATTTATAAAGAATAATTATTTTTCTCAACGACACAAAAAATTCGATGTTTTTCGAAAAACGAATCACATTAAAAATTCCTGTTGAATTATTTTGGTTCCCATCAATGTACATTGTTGAGAATTTTTATCAGATTTTTAGACCAGATTCTCTGAGAAATAGGATGTGGGACAAATTTTTTTGTTTTGATATATTTGGCGAAAATTATTTTTCAAAAATAAAATTTTGCTCATTTGTATGTGCATCAAGTGGTTGTATTTGATACCCTACTAAAATATTTCATTTTTCGTTAAATACAAATTTGTTTATATTGCGATATATTTTTTTGGAGTCTCAGTGTTTCTTCTATAGGGGTCAAAGAACTGTATATGTTTAACATTGTAGATGTAGTCGTTTCGCCACAATTTTCACCGTGATGACAAGTTCAATAGCGCTCGAGGGATATTTTCGTAATGACATGTTTGTTAAAAGGGCGACGTTCAGTATAAATCATATACTTTTCGAGTGATGTCGATAGGGGTCAAAGAACTGTATATGTTCAACATTGTAGATCTAGTCGTTTCGCCACAATTTTCACCGTGATGACAAGTTCAATAGCGCTCGAGGGATATTTTCGTAATGACATGTCTGTTAAAAGGGCGACGTTCAGTATAAATCATATGCTTTTCGCGTGATGTCAATAGGGGTCAAAGAACTGTATATGTTTAACATTGTAGATCTAGTCGTTTCGCCACAATTTTCACTGTGATGACAAGTTCAATAGCGCTCGAGGGATATTTTCGTAATGACATATCTGTTAAAAGGGCGACGTTCAGTATAAATCATATACTTTTTGAGTGATGTCAATAGGAGTTAAAGAACTGTATATGTTCAACATTGTAGATCTAGTCGTGTCGCCCCAATTTTCACCGTGATGACAAGTTCAATAGCGCTCGAGAGATATTTTCGTAATGACATGTCTGTTAAAAGGGCGACGTTCAGTATAAATCATATGCTTTTCATGTGATGTCAATAGGGGTCAAAGAACTGTATATGTTCAACATTGTAGATCTAGTCGTTTCGCCACAATTTTCACCGTGATGACAAGTTCAATAGCGCTCGAGGGATATTTTCGTAATGACATGTTTGTTAAAAGGGCGACGTTCAGTATAAATCATATACTTTTCGAGTGATGTCGATAGGGGTCAAAGAACTGTATATGTTTAACATTGTAGATCTAGTCGTTTCGCCACAATTTTCACCGTGATGACAAGTTCAATAGCGCTCGAGGGATATTTTCGTAATGACATGTCTGTTAAAAGGGCGACGTTCAGTATAAATCATATGCTTTTCGCGTGATGTCAATAGGGGTCAAAGAACTGTATATGTTTAACATTGTAGATCTAGTCGTTTCGCCACAATTTTCACTGTGATGACAAGTTCAATAGCGCTCGAGGGATATTTTCGGAATGACATATCTGTTAAAAGGGCGACGTTCAGTATAAATCATATACTTTTTGAGTGATGTCAATAGGAGTTAAAGAACTGTATATGTTCAACATTGTAGATCTAGTCGTGTCGCCCCAATTTTCACCGTGATGACAAGTTCAATAGCGCTCGAGAGATATTTTCGTAATGACATGTCTGTTAAAAGGGCGACGTTCAGTATAAATCATATGCTTTTCGCGTGATGTCAATAGGGGTCAAAGAACTGTATATGTTCAACATTGTAGATCTAGTCGTTTCGCCACAATTTTCACCGTGATGACAAGTTCAATAGCGCTCGAGGGATATTTTCGTAATGACATGTTTTGTTAAAAGGGCGACGTTCAGTATAAATCATATACTTTTCGAGTGATGTCAATAGGAGTTAAAGAACTGTATATGTTCAACATTGTAGATCTAGTCGTTTCGCCACAATTTTCACCGTGATGACAAGTTCAGTAGCGCTCGAGGGATATTTTCGTAATGACATATTTGTTAAAAGGGCGACGTTCAGTATAAATCATATGCTTTTCGCGTGATGTCAATAGGGGTCAAAGAACTGTATATGTTCAACATTGTAGATCTAGTTATTTCGCCACAATTTTTACCGTGATGACAAGTTCAATAGCGCTCGAGGGATATTTTCGTAATGACATATCTGTTAAAAGGGCGACGTTCAGTATAAATCATATGCTTTTCGCGTGATGTCAATAGGGGTCAAAGAACTGTATATGTTCAACATTGTAGATCTAGTTATTTCGCCACAATTTTTACCGTGATGACAAGTTCAATAGCGCTCGAGGGATATTTTCGTAATGACATATCTGTTAAAAGGGTGACGTTCAGTATAAATCATATACTTTTCGAGTGATGTCAATAGGAGTTAAAGAACTGTATATGTTCAACATTGTAGATCTAGTCGTTTCGCCACAATTTTCACCGTGATGACAAGTTCAGTAGCGCTCGAGGGATATTTTCGTAATGACATATTTGTTAAAAGGGCGACGTTCAGTATAAATCATATGCTTTTCGCGTGATGTCAATAGGGGTCAAAGAACTGTATATGTTCAACATTGTAGATCTAGTTATTTGGCCACAATTTTTACCGTGATGACAAGTTCAATAGCGCTCGAGGGATATTTTCGTAATGACATATCTGTTAAAAGGGTGACGTTCAGTATAAATCATATACTTTTCGAGTGATGTCAATAGGAGTTAAAGAACTGTATATGTTCAACATTGTAGATCTAGTCGTTTCGCCACAATTTTCACCGTGATGACAAGTTCAGTAGCGCTCGAGGGATATTTTCGTAATGACATGTCTGTTAAAAGGGCGACGTTCAGTATAAATCATATGCTTTTCGCGTGATGTCAATAGGGGTCAAAGAACTGTATATGTTCAACATTGTAGATCTAGTCGTTTCGCCACAATTTTCACCGTGATGACAAGTTCAATAGCGCTCGAGGGATATTTTCGTAATGACATGTCTGTTAAAAGGGCGACGTTCAGTATAAATCATATGCTTTTCGCGTGATGTCAATAGGGGTCAAAGAACTGTATATGTTCAACATTGTAGATCTAGTCGTTTCGCCACAATTTTCACCGTGATGACAAGTTCAATAGCGCTCGAGGGATATTTTCGTAATGACATGTCTGTTAAAAGGGCGACGTTCAGTATAAATCATATGCTTTTCGCGTGATGTCAATAGGGGTCAAAGAACTGTATATGTTCAACATTGTAGATCTAGTCGTTTCGCCACAATTTTCACCGTGATGACAAGTTCAATAGCGCTCGAGGGATATTTTCGTAATGACATGTCTGTTAAAAGGGCGACGTTCAGTATAAATCATATGCTTTTCGCGTGATGTCAATAGGGGTCAAAGAACTGTATATGTTCAACATTGTAGATCTAGTCGTTTCGCCACAATTTTCACCGTGATGACAAGTTCAATAGCGCTCGAGGGATATTTTCGTAATGACATGTTTGTTAAAAGGGCGACGTTCAGTATAAATCATATACTTTTCGAGTGATGTCAATAGGAGTTAAAGAACTGTATATGTTCAACATTGTAGATCTAGTCGTTTCGCCACAATTTTTACCAACAGGCACATGGGTGGCATTGTAAGGGTTTTTGATTATATCTACAAAACCTTTAAAATCGACAGTTTAGAAATGAAGCTGTAAAACATGCATTTCGTGAAATTGTTTCTTTCAGAAATTTAAATTTTTAATATAAAAGCATCAATTGTTTAATTAATCATTTGAAATTATGTGCGGAAGCTAATGATGATTATTTTGAGTAAACAGTAAACAAATTCCATGTATTGTTATTATTTTCATTTGCAAATTTTTATTAATGTTTGCAATTTCAAATGCACCAACCCAATATGTGTGCAGTAAAAAGAGAGCACATTTCTATTTTTTTCTGCTTCAAATTAATTAGTATCACAAAGTCTTTTCAGTTCCTTCGCTGAATAAATTTTAATATAGTACATGTTTAATTCTTTGTGGTCTTATTACTTATATTTCTTTCTTTGATTCTTTATGTCTATTTCAAATATTAACGTTTATTTGCCTTTGTTTTACTATATTTTCTTTACTACTTCTTGTAGTCTTGAAAGATTTAATTCACGTTTGTTCTCAGTTATCATATTCTTATTGCGTCGTCCATTTTTTACGCATTTATTTTCATGCACAGAATTGAAACTTTTCAACCATAAAACTTGAAAAGTTTTTGTACAAATGATATAACTTTGAAATGAAGAATATTATACGTCGTTTTGATCTTTTCTTTATCTTTATATTGTTTTTAGATGTATTTTTAGTTGTGAACAACTTGAAAACTGACATTAAGTTTCGGGAAAAGTTTTTTATTACCGCCATTCAATATTTGTGTCATATCCTGAATCTTTTCTAAAGCTAACATTGTCTTGAATCAATTTTAATACCTGGAAAAAAGGAAAAATTATACAATGAATACTTTCAAAGTTATCCTTTTGAAAATTCAGGTAAAAGATATTATTATACATATTTAAACCTAAACAAGTATAATAGAGATGGTAATCTTCTGTTTCGCATCTGAAAACTGATTTTATAAATATAGTGAAGCATTTTTAATATCTCGGCATTGAATTATCTAAGTCAGAATACAAGTGCTGGAAGCAAATAGAATGACGGGTTGATGTAATGGTCTAATCCAGCGTTTCCCAAAGTGTGGGTCGCGACCCGGCACCGGGGCGCAGAAAAATGTTGCCGGGTCACGAACAAAATTGTAAAAACACAAAAAAGATTTTTTTTTTTTGTAAATATTATTTTTTTTTACGACAGTTAATCTCTAAAATAGTGTGTATTTGTGCTCTTTATTACTATACTATATTCTTTATTACTATACTATACTCTTTATTACCTATACTATACTCTTTATTACTATTTATTACTCTTTATTACTATAAAGCTACTGCTTTAAAATAAAATTTGTTTTGTAAATAAATGTTTTCTTTCATAAGGTGGGTCGCGAAAAATTTTAAAACCTCGTACCGGGTCGCGGTCAAAAAAGTTTGGGAACCGCTGGTCTAATCTGACTAAACAAACGTATCTACAAATATTAAATTGTTGAAATTGAAGAGTTTGAAATTAAGAAAAAAGT
The DNA here is from genome assembly GCA_963971575.1 of Liopterus haemorrhoidalis. NCBI lineage: Eukaryota > Metazoa > Arthropoda > Insecta > Coleoptera > Dytiscidae > Liopterus > Liopterus haemorrhoidalis. The sequence continues at coordinate 50,849,952 of OZ020615.1, forward strand.
AGATCTTTCTTTCAAAAACGTATTTGGGATGATATAAAGGCAAGAAACTCTTAAGGCAACAGTGTTATCGAAAATGATTATCTCAGTACGTCAAAAACTATGAGGCTCCTAGAAACAGTCAATATACTTATACTCTATCTTAAAAAGACTGATAGTAATAAATCATTTTGTCAGGCAGTTACCAGTGGCATGCACATTTTAAACACGTTTAAATTGGTTTTGTGTATTTCTATATTACTATTTATCATTTTATTAAACGCACGCCTGTGACCATATTTATCATATAATTAAACACACCCCTGTGACCATATTTTTCCTCAAAATTTTAGGGTCAAATTTTTATGGTCTATTGTGTTTAAAACTAGTTCATATTCCCATATAATATGTGCGGCACACTCGGTTGTTTTTAACAATATTTCGTTTCGAACTATTCATATTTTGTCGCTTTTGTTTTGCCGCTTCTGTGTGAAAAAACAATAACTTTTTACAAATAATAAATTTTAGTACTATCAGTCTTTCTGAGATAGAGTATAACAGAATATCACCAGGAAACCCTTACTAAACCGGGTAATTTTGGGCTCTAGGCAAAAATGTTTTCTGGGTCATCTTAAATTATTTCGTAGGTAGGACCTCAGACTAACAACCAAGATGGACACTGTTGTTGATATTAATGTGTGTCTCCAACATTGTTTACATTTTCCTAGAATAAATCGTTGATTCCCGAATATTTACGAAGGTACACGAAGATCATGTGTTACTTATTGCCGACCTTCTTTACGTGTTTGTTTATATTTGAGCAAGGTAGGTTAGTGAAGAGTGATGATTGGTTCACAGCAGGCGCACACCCAGAATGTTTTCTTATGGGCTCACGTTCAATAACAAGGCAAATGTGTCCCTTAAAAACGTGTTTTTTGAGTGCTCGGGGGAGGGGAAGAGGCTGAAATCCGTAAAGCCCGGAGCGAAGCCCCAGGGTACGCGGCTGTTTCGAAAATGCATTTTTTACAGGAATATTTGAAAAAAGTGTACGTGTATAAAGGCTTGAGATTGACTGGCATATATGGTACAAGATATAAGTTGTATTTAATTGATGAATAAAATTAATTTACTTTCGCAGATATTTTATGAGGTTACGTACCCATAATTTATTCTTAGGGGGGCTCAAAAGACTTTTTTAAACACTTTTCGAAAATTCAAAACGAAATAATGAAAGGAAGCTGCAAACCGTCCTTTGGCCCGCTGTTTCCATCTTTTATTATACCAAGATTCCAGAAGATTATGTTTAATAATGTCAAATGGGGGGAGGGAATGTCCGTGAGCCCTTATCTCTAGGTGCGCGCTTTTTTAATATACAGACCAATTCTGTAACTCAGTTACTATGATCATAGTACCTAAATTTGTCACTATGAGCCAGGTCAGTTACTATCATGAATGAAAGTCATTATACTTTTTATAATATTTTATTTTGTAGTAACGTTACTACACAGTAAATTTTTACAGAATTGATCTGATAGTTGCATATTACTTTGAAAAATTGTAATAAAAGTATTATCATTCGTGACCTTGTAAAATAACAATAAATCCATTTAAAATAACAGATCTTATGGTGAGAGTTGTAAAGAGTACCGCGTTTACTGCCTTTAAAATGTAACTGCAGGATAATAAAATGCGGCGACAATACTTTACGACGATTTTTATAAGTAATATGAAACGTACCCGGTCTTGATTTTCTGAGGAGACAATCAGATCAATTCTGTAAAAAGTTACTGTGTAATAACGTTACTTCAACATAAAATATTATAAAAAGTATAATGGCTTTCATTCATGATAGTAACTGACCTTGCTCATAGTGACGAATATAGTTACTATTATCATAGTAACAGAGTTACAGAATTGGTCTGATTATTTGACAATTTTGATTAGTCGCAATAATAGTAGTTAATTGTTATTAGCTTCTATTATTATTATTATTATAATGGTGTTTGTCAGGTCTAGACAAGCGTCCACTAATCTCAAACTTCAGCAACCTTTTGAGCCGCGTCATACTAGACACTAGTGGAGCTAAATACACACGGCTGCATCCCAAACCCTGGCGATATGCAGACGCGGAAATTGCGCTAGATCCAGTGTCCGCACAATGCGGAGTGACCCAAAAACACTGCTTTCTACATCCTGCAGATCAAAGTGGTGGCAGAGGATCTGCAGGGGGGAATGGACTCAATTTCACTTCGATAGGAGGCTTTCATACCACCCAAAACACTAACTATTAGGACTACAAGCTTAACTTTATACCCTGGATACAGCTTTCTAAGCTCGGATAAGAGATCCATATACTTGGATCCATATTCTTCTCAGCCGGACTAGAGAATTCGATCACAAGCATCTGTTTGGTCTCGATATGCAGGAGGGTAGCTTCTATTATTATCATTATTAAGATATTGCTTACGAAAATAAGAATAAGAGCTTAAGTGGCGCATAAAGCAAAGAAGGTAAATCCTTATGTGAACTCCAGCACTACATGAAAGTCACGTGGATGGTGCGATGTTGTTGTTATTACCCCTACGTAAACTATGCTCATTTTTAGGTAATTATTGGCGGCTGAACCAACCCTTGCGCCAATATGTATCAGAAGGTGAATATTTCAAGGGAATTAAACCCCTGTCTAATTTGTAACCAACCGGTTTACCTCCGAGCCAAAGCAGGCCTTCGGTGGGAGCATTTATTTATTATTATTTATTTTTTTAGGTGGTGTCTATTGTGCGTTGTTATGAATAGTTAAAATTATGTTTTTAATTATAAAACAAGTTTATCAATTATTTTTTTGTTATGTGTCCTAATTTAATATCAAAACATCTGGTACAAATCATGCAGTGCCAAAAGTTTTATAAAAACAAGTGTATAAACAATCGTATTAGAAGAGTTCTTTAGGCGCTCAATTCCAAAATTCGCGGCATTTCTTAACATCAACATTCTTAAAATATCTGTACACCGGTGTATATAAATATCAAAACAAAGCTAAAATCACCCTTAAACTTACCATTTAGACTAGAATTCAGTTATCACACTACGAAACAAACACTATGTCACAACTAATGTCTATACACAACCACTTCCTACGCTGATTAAATGCGAACTGATTGTTTAATACCATGAGATGTTGCGCCAACAATGTTGTTTGACACACTAAAAGCATGGCGGATTTTGTTGTGGGGGTAAGAGAATAGAGGGTAATAGGGTATATTCTACCATCTATCGGGTACAAGCTGAAGTTAGCCAGAGAGCGTGTAGAGTGCACCATTTCAAGGTCACGCGACTACTTGCGGTTGACTCGCTGGACCAAGAGAGAGCAGCTAATGCGGGAGAATTCTGGTCAAGGTCATTACAAACTGCGATATTTGGCGGTAAAATTATCCAATATATTTAGATAAAATGTTTTTTCGCATTAAACAACGCTTCAGTAGCATAATTGCTGCCTTATGCTACAGTACTGCTTATTTCCATAAGCAGTACTGTAAACTCTCGTTAGTGTGAACACATATAATTCGAGCTTGTTCACATTATTGAATCAGGCAATAAAACAATCCTAAAGAGTCAATTATTATTGCTGTATACATGTAAACGCCTTTTAGCGCTTGTATAAATGTCAATTAAAACACACAAATTCGAGCACAAAAGACAACATTTATTACGACAATTTATCATCTGGCACATATGTCATGATATTAAGTTTTTTTATTGTTTTTATTTAAGTAATTAATGGGACATCGACATCTTGGGTTATTAGTACCCGGTATTGTATTTTATAAGATATTGTTGATTATATTTCATTGTGTGGGTATTATGTATGTTAGTGGTAGTCTATAGTTGTCTGTATAGTTTTGTGTTATTTAGAAATTTAAGTAGGATTTTTTTGTTATTGTTGTTAAGTGCTTCATGTAGGGTGTCAGGTATTTGGTGTGTCTGTCTTATTGTGTCATATTTGGTGCATTCCGTAATAAGGTGTTGTACTACAATAATTGTGTTGTTATAGTTACTATCGTTACATATTACAAGAGAGAAGAAACGCCCCCCCCCCAAGAAAGAAGGAAATGCCAAATTTTTTATGGTCTTAGGTAAATATATGTATTTAAAAAATAAGGACCTTTTTTTTAGGTCATCACTTGTATTTCAGAAGTGAGGACCTTTTTTTAAGATTATCACTTTTCTTAGAAATGAGAATAATTTAAATAATTTTGTCTTATATAAATGTTTAAAAACATATTTCAGATGTTGAAGATTTTGCGCAGACAATTATTTGTGAAAAATAATTGCAAAATTTACTAAAATAAGAGGAAAAGTATAGAAATATGATAATATTAAGAAAATAGGTTAGAGATTGATATCTACCTGTAGAAGCCATGCCAAGGCTTCTGGAGTTATGTCATTCAATGCAGCTAGACCGCCGGGAAATTTTCTGTTTGGGCACTCGTCAATAATGTGGCTAATTGTTTGTGAGAGGGCTCCAAAGTTACAGGCAGGCAAGTCCGTCATCCCTCATTTAAACAGCAATGCATTAGTGGGATGGTAATGAAATCCTCCTTTCTGTCAGGAGAAGCTCGAAGAGGGCATTCGAATGCAATGTGCTGCACTGTTTGGTTTGGAGCGCCGCAGTCACAGTTTGGCGAGGAAATGATGTCCCATTTCGTGAAAGTAGCAGCACTTCTACCGTGATTGGTACGAATGCGGTTAATGGTGGACCAAAGATGTCGAGGTAGGTCGAACCAAGGTGGTTCACATTTAGTAGGCATCAACGCCTGCCATTCTAATGGTCCATTTGTTAGCCATGTAGACCGGGAGCTCATGACAGTTTTTAGTCTCCGATTTCATACAGCATGCCTTTTGGAGGAGAGAATATTTACCCTGTGACAACAAAAAAGGGATGGTACTTAACCCCTGCACGCTTTCCGGTCATAGGGAAAATTGCATTTCCACTTAAATACAAAATCTTTGTGCTTTTCTCTGATTTAATATTGCTTGCCCTTTTGTCAAAAGGAAGTTATAACAAATTTAAAGTCTTTTAAATATATGCATACGATTCGGAGGGTCCCAAAGGGCTCAAACGGTCATGTGATCTTGTAATAAAAAAATATGATTTTCCGCGTATTCATACAGCATGCCTATAATTAAAAGACTTAAAATTTGTTATAACTTTCTTTTGACAAAAAGGCAAGTAATATTAAATCAGAGAAAAACACAAAAATTTTGTGCAAGTGGAAATGCAATTTTCCCTATAACCGGAAAGCGTGCAGGGGTTTAGTACCATCCCTTTTTTGTTGTCACAGGGTAAATATTCTCTACTCCAAAAGGCATGCTGTATGAAACCGGAGACCAAAAATGTCATGAGCTCCCGGTCTAAAGTGTCAATTTAATCAATGTATCCGAATGTAATTCTAACTGTAGACTATTACTCGTCACTGATGGATGTCGAGATTTAAGCCTAGGGAGAAATGGTTTGTGATCTGCATAATTAGGCAGGTTTGTGTTTGTCAAAATTTTCTTGCATTCTCGAGCACATGCAGCCACCGGCTGGTGGCGGAACGGAGGGGAGGCAATTACAACGTCAGTAACCAGTAGGTTGCCTTCGATTTTATCTTTTTCCGTAATAAGTTTCATTGCTCTATTTAAATGCACGTCGATCTTGCTAGCATAGGTTCTGTTAAGCCATACTGAGGAGCAATCTCGGCCGTTGAGAATACTATAGCAAGAGCAGCTGTGCGCAGTATAAAGTATATATCAGGGATGGCCAAAGCATCGACCGCGGTCGACCGGTCGACCGCAAGGCCTCTGGAAGTCGCCCGCGAAGCTGACTTGAACATTGACAAATCATAGTGATAAATTCAGAGCGTACTTAGATATCAAAATAATAATAATAAAGTAAAAATTCTAAATTATTTTAAAGATATTTTCAATAGCAACTTATTTCTGCAGAAAGCACAACTAAAAAGAATTATTTCAGTTAATATTAAATGCGATGTACATATTAAAATCAATGGCTTCAAACGTGAGCTTCTGGAAATTTATAAGCAGGGATAAATATCCAAATATTTGGAGAGTTGTTGCATATTTCAATGTCTTTTTTGGTTCAACATATTTATGTGAATCATCATTTTTCTGCATGAATGCGGCAAAAACTTAACAGATCACAATTATCGGATCTACATTTGTAATCGTGTTTAAGAATTAGTTTAAGCTCGTACGATCCAAATTTTGACAAACTTGTCGAAACAATGCAATATCAAGTGTCATCAAATTAAAAAATTCCATTGTTTTTGTTTTTTTTACTGTATTGTTTTTAAATTAACTCGCAATTTATTTTAAAAAAATTGTAAAACAATATTTTCTTTTTTTCCCTACATTTTCTTAAATTTTTTAAAATTCAAGACCAGTTCTACAGATTAGTTTTTATGTGTAATTTAATAACAGTCATAGTGAAATGTCTTCGTCATCAGTTCGTAAGAATCTTCTAAAAACGTCACCAATTGGTCTTCCAAAAAAAACAAAATACGGCGATTTGTGAGTACCTAAAAATTTCTTAAAAATTTCCTAATTCGTAAGTACCTTCTAAAAAAACGTAGTCGACCGCTGGAAAATCTTATCCAAAAAAGTCGCACCCAACCTCTAAAAGTTTGGTCACCCCTGGTATATATTATACCTTAGCTGACGCTCCCCACGTAGAGCCAGCAAGTTTTTATAGTAGGTTGTTCCGGATTTTCAATTTGGCAGATACGTTAGACAGGTGTTGACGAAAAGTGAGTGATCTGTCCAACGTTCCATTATGCAACACTGCGCATTACAGTTCCGATACAGCTCCTTAATTAAATCAATTAGCTTCTGCGGTACTCGTTTCTCCCTGAGCGCTGTTAAGATGGCTTCGATGTGAACACTGTCGAAGGTCTTCTGAAAGTCTCTGAAGACTAGGTATAGCGGAAAGCGTCATTATTCGGTTTGTTCTAATTAGGGCTTACAATACCGGGATTCCGGGATCCCGAATACCGGAATCCCGGACGATTTTTGTCCGTTACTAAAAACCGGTATTTATGTAAAAATACCGGTATTTTGGTATTACATTAGTTGATAAAAATTGAATTTATGCACAATATAAATCTAATTTAAAATAATATTAATTAATTACAAGAAATTTTTTTTGAAGATAAACAAACAATTTCAAAGATGAAATTACTTTTTTTGAAAAAACAGGAACAAAAGGAACATATTTACAAAATGTGTATGATTTCTTAATGACAATAGTGCCGACAAGTGTAGAATCAGAAAGAGCTTTTTCGGCGGCTGGTTTCCTCGCTTGATGATGAAACGATTGATTGTTTATGTTTTTTAAGAGCATACTTTAATAAACAAAACGCAAGTTATTAATATTATTTCATAAATACTTTCAATTTAATTATATTTTTTGCTTCTTTAATTATATAATGCCATACGAGCCTATTATATGTAAAACGTAACATAGAATTTAATATGTACTTTTTTTTACTTGCACGTTTTTTTGTATCTATCTACTCCTACTCTCTATGTAATAAAATAAATAATATCTACTCATTTAAGAACAATATTTATTGGATTTTATATATTATTTGTTAACAAGTCAATATAACAACTGAGGTAAGTAAAAATATAACTAGTAATTTTTTTATTAATAATACCGGTTTTAATACCGGTATCCCGATATTTCAAATTTCAAATATCAAATACCGGTATTCAGATTTTAGTTCGGTATTGTAAGCCCTAGTTCTAATATAATGTTTAGAGTTTTGATGTGATCTATGCACAACATGTTTAATTTAATTCAGATTAAAGTATTCATTTTTTTATTTAATTTTTTAGGGTTGCATAACTACATATAAAGATTTATGTGCCTGAAAATGGATCAAAATACTTTACTTCAATAAAAATGTAAATGCGCGATAAAATCTACTTACTTAGTGTTTTTGCTTATCCTTTGTAAATAAAGAAAATCCATATAAAATTACAATGGAGGTAATAATTCATCGTAGGATACCAGGACAATAAACAAAAATACATTATTCAAAAGAGGATTATGTAAGTTCTGAATATCTTCTGATCAATAACGGATGCTGGACCAATGATATATTGTTCTATTTTACATATTTTAGAATACAGAAGACAAGAATATTTATCAGAACCACAGTACCCTAATTAATGCTAATCTTAAAATCGTGGAAAGGTAATCTCAGTCGTTATATTAAATAAATTATTTGTACTTGTAGTTAGCCGTGATGGATTCTTTTGATTTCGTGAATCATCGATTTTAAAGTCCCTTTTAATCAAATCCGCCAATATTAGCCATGGCCACGTAATTAAAATTAAAGTATCTTTAACATAGTATTGTGGTAAATGGCTAAATGGGTTCACTTTGTCTTACATAAGTTTGCATCGTAATTCACTGTAGCGAGAACGTTTATTAAGTTTAAATTATCTTCCACTTCAGTTCCTTCTTCCAGCTGAAAATTTAAATTTTTCTTTACGCATGAGTGACTGAACAAATACTGATCCGTATTTAATCTTCTTGTTAACGACATTGAGACTGATCGAAGTTTTCGATTAATTGAATTGTCACAAACTCGATTGGTCTATCGGGACATAATCTTGGAAAAATGTTGCGCACTTATCGGTTAGGTACAATTTCCCGAAAAATGGTATTTTAAAAATTTATCTTTCTTTGATTGTATGATTACAGTGGGACGCTAGGTTTTAAAATTGGATGAGAGGCAGTGGACAAGAAATATTGCTGGCGGTACAGTTGTTTTTTATTGAGATAGATATTTGTACACCGAAAGGTAAAAGAAACAAGAATTCCTAGACGGCTCTTTCCTACCGGTTCGTGGGAACAACAAAAAATACGCTACCCTTTCTCAGTTTGGACAGTATATCCAGGGGGGGGAAGCTTGGGCCACAACTATTTGTATGGGGGCCGGGTACTCTCGAACCTTCCGTTGGCGCCGCCACTGTATGGTTTGAAGACATATTAATCGTTGTCGAATTATTTTCCTCAATTTTACAAATCTTTTTCAATCAATTTTAACTTTTTAATTGTCAAAACTGTTATTTATTTATTTATTTATATTCATTTTACTTACAGAAAATAATTCCAAATCCCAAATACACAATGTAACAATAAAAACAAATTACACAGTAAAAATATATATAATAGAGACATAATAAGTTAGGTAATAGATTTTATTGGATAAACAAATGCGTTGGTAGAAATGTTGAATAAATCTAGTTTATTGATGTTATTTAATATGTTAAAAGTTCTGAACAGTCTTATGCCGGGTTTACATTGGTAGAGTAAAAGAGTTAGTAACTAGCGCAAGTACTACGCGCTTTACTCTACTATCTTATTTTCAGGATAGTAGGTGTTCATACACAATTTACATACTTATCTTATTTTCTGGATAGTAAGTGTCAAAACACATTTGACATCTTCACTGTGATTTTGTTGTGAGATTAAATTTTTGCAAAAAATAGTTTATGGATATGAATATACATCGTCGCCGACGTGATGCCATTAAAACAATGGTATTTTGTATGACATCATTTCTTGTGGAGGAAATAACTGATTGTTTTATTGAAGAAATCGGTACAGAATATAAGCCTAAACGAAAATGGGTTAAAAAATGGATTGATAGAAGAGCTACCCATGGCGCATCAGCCCTTCTATTTCGTGAATTAGCTGTGGTAGATCAAAAAAGTACAGACTGTGTTTAAGAATGACACTAGATGATTTTAATAGGCTATTAAATTTAGTTAGTCCATTAATACAACGAACTGATACACTAATGAGGGATGCGATTACAGCAAGAATAAAACGCTTTATTAACGCTTTATTTTCTAGCCACAGGAAATAGTTATCGTTGTCTACAACATCTTTTTCGTGTATCAAAGGCAGCTATTTCACAGATGTGTTCAGAAATCATCAAATAATAAATCAATGTTACGCAATTTATGTAAATAAATTATAACTTACCTGATATGGGTTGTTTTCTATTTGTTATGACAGGGTACCGCTTGGCGCCAATTTGAAATGTATTAATTTTGCGTAGTGGGGGAAAAGATAGTAGCTAGTAAATACGTCGACGAGCTACCTGCTATCCTAGCCCAACTACTAGCAGCTAGTACTCTACTAGTCACATTGTCAAATGTTTACACAGGGATAGTAACTAGTTGCTAGTTACTTGCGCTAGTTACTAGCTATTTTACTCTACCAATGTAAACCCGGCATTAACTTCAATGTAAGTATTAAACCTGCAGTTAGTCGCATGGCTGCTGCAATAAAATAGCGAGTGGGACCGATTCTCTCTCCCAGATACTCGAATATTAAATTGTCTTAATACGTCCGGTACAAAAATCACACTGTTCATAACTAAGTATAGAAAATACATATCGTCATCTGTAATTTTTACGAAAGAACAAAATAGCTAAAAACAGCTATTTGTATGATGAACATTTAGCTACAATTCGGCGCGACGTACACAAATATGCGTCTATTGGTTTGAAAAATGGCATTCATTATGCAATTTGTTTATTAAGAGTTAAATAACAATTATTTTCACAATTAAAAATATCCTATTAAATAGACAAAAATTCGCTACAAATTTCGATGTATAAATTTTATTGCAAATTGTCAGATTTGTATAAGAAATTTGTAATCTGTGGGGATTATACATAAAGCAACTCGAGTATTTAATTCTTTAAAATGACTACTTGAAATAAATTGTTAAGTGCGGAACCCTGCAGTGTTCCCAGACGAAGACACTGACCAGATGCCTGCTCTAAAGAGCACGAAATAAGCGAATGGACTATATTTTACGTAATCTTACACGATTGTAGAATGCTGGAGGTGGGATGGGAGATATACTGGTTAATGGACTTACCTCGTACTTGAAGCGTGATCGTATCAAAGGGCCCTTTGAACTGCTGTAGTCTGGTCCACTCTGGCGTAGGAGAATATTGGACACACAGAAATCGCGAATTAACAAATAAACAATAAGACACGAGACGAATGTAAACGGGACGTACATTCGAAGAGACCGAAACGGTGTCGTTTACGGGAGGACGAGGCTCTAATAGCCTAACTTATCGACAAGCTATCAGTCAGCGCTCGTTCGATACTGTACTAAAAAATATATAAAAAATTAGAAAATCCCCACTTAAATAATAAAAGCGTCTCACAGAAGAGAGGCGCGAACATAAATAAAAATGAATAATAAGGTAGGTAGATAAGTAATCATAGAACTCATTTCGTTTACTTTAAAATTTATTTACTTTAAAATATAATATATTATATTGACTACTTATACGTTAATACATATGGCAAATAGGACAGTCTATATGACGTTAAAAGTATCACTTATACCCTGGTAGGAATAGATTCCACCCAAGATGTACTTATAGTTTCCAAAATGGCGAATACGGTATTCACCAGGTTGAACTTCTGGAGTTACTTCCCACAGTATGGTAGCTTCACTGGAGGCTAACAGCTGAGACTTACGACCCCAGATGAATCTGCAAATAAGTAAATAAATTAACAAATCTAGTATTAAACCATTAAAAAAGAAACTAACAATAAAGTATTTGCATTTGGAATCATAGTTTGAACTTTTCGCTATTCAGTTTATTGTTATGAATACAGTTCTACTTGATGACATCGACTTGGCGGACGACCTAGATGTTGAATAGTCTAGAACAGTGATTCTTAACCATTGTGCCACGGCACTTTTGTGAGCCGCAAAATTCTTGAAGTGTGTCCCCAAATTTTAGAAATGCATACAATAAAAAAAAATTGTATGTACTTTTATACAGCAATTTATTTGAACTATTCATAAAATTGTTTTTGACCATTTGACAACACTAGAGGAGAGAATTATAAATTACTTCCCAAATTTCGATATAAAAAAAACTGATTGGGTTCGTAATCCATTTGTGATACGTCTATATATGAATTATCTTTGAATGAAGAGGAAGAACTAATTTCGCTTTGTAATAATCGAGATTTAATTTCAAAAAATTTGGAAGAGTCAATTAATTCATTTTGGATTAACATTAGATGCCATAATAGCCAAAAAAGCTTTAAAAATATTATTACAATATTCTACATCTTATTTCTGCCAATTCGGATTTTCAGCATTAACCAATATAAAAACGAAAAAAAGAGTCTTTTAAATGTAGATGACGAAATGAGGGTGGCATTATCATTTTTACGACCAAATATAAATAAAATTATCAAAAAACATAAAGCTCAAATTTCTCATTAAATGTATTCTTATAATGAATTTGTAATTAATGACTTAATAAACATTCTGTTGTACTTGTAGTATATATTATTTTATTTTACATTGAAAATTATTATCATAAACTATTTTACACAGTGTATTATAGGTAAGTAAAATTCTTTTGAACTTATCTAAAGCGTGTTCTACATTATACTTTATTCATCAATTTTCTAAACTTTTTTCTTTGAACTAGAAGTTGTCAAAGTTTTAATACAATTTATTTTTCAATTTTTTTGTAGAGAATGAAATTCTTACACGTGTTCAGTTCATTTAAAGTACCAACATAAAAATATAATTCATATCTTGTCAAGTGTTTATAACCTAGCTATTAGATTTGTAAAATTACTGATTAACGTACAAAACACAATTTATATATTCGCCTATTCAACCAATGATCCACAAAACACTATTAAAGACGTGGTAATACAAAATATTTACAAGCGTAATTTTAATATTGGTACTATTGTTAAAAGTGTCTACTGCGCATGCACAGAGTTCAAAATTGAAAAAATTTTCAACTTAAGTTTGTTCAAATCTAGTTTTGAATAAAGTTGACCTTGACTACATAAAGTGTTCTACACTGTACAATTTCACTGATTTATTTCTAGTACAGGTTCTAGTCAAAGAAATAAGTATGAAAGTTTGACTAGAATTGTATAATGTAGAACACGCTTTATAGTTAGTGCCGCCAAATTTTGAAATTGTTAAAAGTGTACCGCGACAAAAAAAAAAGGTTGAGAATCACTGGTCTAGAATCTTCTGGAAACCAGATGCCCAAATATACGATAAGCAGCCAATCAGGTACGAAAAATCAGTAGAGTCTATACCGATAACGTTTACTGAGTAAAATGAAGAATAGAAGCTTAGCTGAGGTATAAAATATTGCAGGCGCGCACCCATGGGGGGGGGAAGGAGGTAAGCTCACGGGCTTGAGCTTAATTTTAATGTAGTCAGAAATAGGAGAGCAGGAATATCGACAACTACCTGGAAAATAACCATTTGCCTGGAATTGATAACTATAAATTTGACCTGCGGACGGACTAAAGAGATATATTCAGAACAAGACAAATGAAAAGTGTTAGTGAAACCTAGATAGAAACACAGTTCAAGACTGTAACTCGTGAAACTCAATTGTAAACCTATAATGACGTAGAAATATACAGTGCAATTTGAAATATTTGCAATAGCCAAGATGGGCAGGTTTAGCGAACCTGTTGTGTAACAAACTTTTGTTTTAGAAACGTCTCTTGGCGCCCTGTGCTCCCTTGCGAAGTAAAATAAAAATAATTGGTTGATACTCCATGAACATTTGATCATGGTTCAAACAGCTCACACTGGCAAACTATGGAACTCCTAAGAACAATTTTATGGCTAAGAAATTTAGGGCTTGAATATTGAGCTCCTTATATTACCTGAATTATCTAAGGTGTCTCTTTAGGCATATCAAAATCCGGAACACACAAGTCAGAACGACTATTCAAAATTTCACTTTTTAAATATTTAGCATCCGCGTTTGGAACACAATACTCCATAGGATTTTCAATTGCTATTTCCACACACATCACCTCTTCTTTAATTGGATACCATTTTTTAATTAGTTGGAAACACATACAGTTCCATGGGTTTCCATTAACAATCAAATTATGTGTCACATTTATATTTCTCATAAATTGAACAGGGAGATAGTTTAATTTATTAGATGATATATCTAAAGTGTTAATTTTAATCATATGGATTCCAAAAATATTATCAATTTCTATTAATTTGTTTCCATTTAAAAATAACCAATCATACTGTTCTCTTCCAGTAAAGGTTAAATCGCCAATGTTTCCAATTTGGTTGAGGGATAAATTAATGTCGTTCAGATTTACAAAATTTTCAAATGCCTTTTCAGGGATGTATTTTATAGAGTTGCCCCCTAGGTTTAATTTTTGTAATTTTCGGGGGTTGGCAAACCATTTTGCGTTGAATTCCTGTAGATCATTACAGGCTAGATTTGCCCAAACCACTTGCATTCCAAATGAAAGATCTTCGATGTCATCAATCTGATTTTGGTTTAAGTAGATTATTGCCAAAGGTGTTTCGCTAAAATGTTCAGCTCTGACTTTAGTGATATTATTTCTGGATAAATTTATCATCCTTAAATGCTGCAGATTTTTAAATATTGGAATTTCCTTTTGCTGAACATTTTGAATAAAGATATAAGTCAAAATATGTAAATTTTCAATTCTTTCAATTTGTGTGTCACTTTCTTCGTATGGAGAAATAACATCTATGTCTTGATAGTAATAATCTCGATCAGTAACATTTTCAAACTTCTTAAATTCAACTTTAATATCCTTCGTGAGTCTTCTAAAGTGAACTTTGAAACCACAAGTTAACACAATACACAGAAAGAATACAAAAAGCTTCATTTTGATACTGTTGAGTAGTAGTTAAAGGTGATCGTTATATAGTGGATTTTTTGCTGGCTAATGAGGTTTTTTGATGGCTTCACCTGTAGTATCGTCACTTAATTATTGATGATAAGACTTCTTTGTGATCCCGTTAATTTAATAGTTGTTTACTACATTATCAAAATGCAGTTAGCAACGCTCAGATTATGACAAAACTGTGTAGCTCAGGGACGTAGCCGGGGGGGGGCATAGGGGGCATTTGCCCCCCCCCCCAGGATAGTTTACCTTATATAAAATATAATTTAGATTGTTAGAAGTTTTCTCCACCGGAGGTGAAGAAAATTTATAAATTTACTGGACTTTTATTATTTAATATACTACAAAAGACCTAGAACAAGGCTTGGCAACCTGCGACTCATTTAGAAAATTTTGTGGCTCTTTGAAAATTGGCTGGTTTTTATTTTAATATAATCTATTTTTTAATTTTCAACTTTCTGCCTGTACTATACAGGTTTTGTATTTTTCAGAATATTTTACGGTGCAATTCACGCCCAGTAATTCCCCGAGTTACTGCTTATTCCCTTTTAGAAGAAGTTATTTGTTTCGAAAAAAAATTATCTATATTTGTGAATGATTTACGTGCAAAAACATTTTTACATTTTATTAATTTACAAAAACATGTTATTAATGCATTTTTTTGCACAAACTATTGTCAACATGCTAGAAGCTTTTCGAGATAGATTTAAAGAGTTTAGAAAATATAAAGCTACACTAGCTTTTTTGACAAAACCAATTGAAGTAGATATGTAGCAATTACATTTATCACCTTCAATTAGTGGATTTGAAATCCAAAGGCTTATGGAATTATATAATCTTAAAACTTAATTCTGAACTGGAAAATTTAGAAAGAAAAAAGTATCTTCCCAGCATAAGCGGACCGAAATTCGCAATCTTCAAAATGTAGATAAAGTTCTTTTCGAAGCTTGGAACCGTCTTCCAGAATCATTCAATCTTTTAAACAATTATGCTTTTGACAATTTTCTGATCCATATATTACTGTAAGAAAATCTTTTCACATATGAAATTAATAAAGAGTCAGTTAAGAAGTAATCTTACTGACCTGAAACTTGAGTGCTGCTTTAAGTTAAAGATTACTGAATATTCACCAAATATTAAAGTGTTATAGAACACTATACAGGAGCAATCGTCCCATTAAAAAAATTATTATATTGTAATATACTGGCAAGTGCAATAGGTATCACAAACTAAATGTATAAGTAAATATTAATTTATTGTAATACTTGATAATTTTAAAACAAATAAACAATTTTTACGTTTTTTTTTTTTTCTTAAATATAACATATTGTTTTTAGGGGCTCTTCCATGTTATTGTGTTTTTTTTTTTCAATATAGATTTGGCTCTTTGTCACTGAAAGGTTGCCGACCCCTGACCTAGAACACTGTTATTTTCTACCCAAGCCATGTAATTAAGGTCGTACCGACCAATTTAGAGTATTTTGTTATTTTTGATATGATAACCCTACTTACATTTACAAAATAAGTTAGGTTATCTTATTGTCAAGATATCTGGACTTGTGTATATCTGGACTGCTACACTTCTGAATTTGGATTCAGAAAAAAACGCAGCACTTCAAATGCAATAAACGAATTAACAGCGTTTATAACATCCGCATTTGAGAGAGGGGAACATGTATGTGCCAAGCTGCTGGATCTCAGCAAAGCATTTGATTGCGTACCCCACAAATACCTTCTGGATAAACTGGAGTACTACGGCGTACGAGGTACACCCCTTCAGCTAATCCAATCCTACCTAAGCGAGAGATCACAAGTTGTTTTCAGTAATGGTATTTTCTCAAAGCCGCTCCCCATCACCTATGGAGTTGGCCAAGGCTCGAACATTGCAGCGTTGCTTTTTCTCGTATATGTCAACGACATTGTACAAGCAAGTAATAATTATAAAATATGCCTGTACGCGGATGACACAACAATATACACCAACAATCGAGACATAGCAGTTGCAATGCAAGACAATGAAGACCACTACAATCGGCTTCAAAACTGGTTTCAGATAAACAGACTAACTTTGAACACATCCAAAACAGAAAATATAAATTTTAGCTTAAAACTTAAATATGACGAAAACGTTAGATTTCTGGGTGTCTGTCTCGACTCTCGACTCAATTGGAAATCGCATATTGAATATATTTCTAAAAAATTAAATAAATCCCTGTACCTTATTCGAAACTTGAAAACAAAAGTCTCCGCTGAAGCTTTGACCATGGTGTACTATGCGCACTTCCATTCTATTATATCTTACGGTATAATTTTTTGGGGAAATTGTTCATACAAAGACATCATTTTCAAAATTCAAAAAAGGGCTATAAGAATAATCGTGTCTGCGAAGTTCAACGAGTCGTGTCGAGAACATTTTAAACAACTAAATATTTTAACATTAACGTCCGTGTACATATTGAATGTTTTAACATATGCAAAAGAAAAGGAATTCGAATTTTTCAACTCGAATCCTAATAAATATGAGACACGACAAACAAATAATATCATCCCTACGCCATCCCATAAACTAAAAATAAGCGAGAACAGCCTAGAATACATGGCAATTAAACTGTACAACCACCTTCCACCAAATATAAAACAGATGAATAAGACAGGTTTTAAGAATAACGTAAAAAAAGTTCTCAGTAAAAATATTTTTTATACAATTGACGAATTTCTGAAATTTAAATTTGAGTGACAATAAGATTAGCAAATCATACATTTAAACTTGTTTTTAACTACATATTTATTTATTTTTTATTATTTTTATTTATATATTATTTATTTATTTTTTTAATTATTTTAACCAGTAACATATTTTTATAATTTTACTTTATGACTTTTTAAATTATTTTATGATTTTTTAAAATCCATTGATTTTTTCCTAATTTATTATTATTATTATCATTATTGTTTTTAATTACAACACATTTATACTCACGTCTGTAACGAGGCCACCTAAGTCATTATTACTATTATTATTATTATTATTTTTAAACATTTTATTTATTTTTTTTTTTTTTATATGTAAACCTACTGTACTTTAATTATATAGTTTTATATTTTAACATCTTTATAGTACATATGTGTATATTGTAATGACGAAGTGAAACCTTTGGTATACTAAATAAAGTATTATTATTATTATTATTATTATTATTATTATTATTATTATCTTTTTAAATTGCTTTTTATCTCTTCAATAATAAGTATTAAATTTCATTGTATATAATTACTATACAACTAACATTTTAAATCATTTTAACTACTATTTAACTACTAATTATTAATAATCTTCAACATTGCAGTGAGCGCTGTATTCAAATACCGATACTTTTAAATTATATCTTCGTTAAATCACTGTCAGATCATTGTTATATCACTATCAGTGTTACTTTAATGAACGCTCGGGCTAAGTTTTCATTATAAGGGAGATTTCGGGTGACACTAACAAAAAAATATTTCACTTCCTATTGAGGTAATATATATCAGGTCGTCAAGGATGAAATTTGTAGTTAATAATATTTCCAACTTTAAAAGATTATTATTTGACATTGGCTTAATATTTAACCGTTCTGTTTTTTTTTTTTTTTTTTGCTGGAAAGTTACACAGCTCGCCTGTTTAAACAAATCATTGTATGCTATAAAAAATATCAAGAACTTTATAAAAAAAATAATTTTGTTGAAAATAGAACGGTCGGAAATTCGCACTATTATGAAGTATGAGTTCTTACGTAGAATTACGCCATCGCTGGCTCCTCGATTACAGAAGAAATATACTGCAACTAACTGGACGAAATGATACTTAAATGCAACTTAAAGAAAAACTGCCTAGATAGGTCAATAGATCGACTCCTATCTTATTGCATGATAGCGCTAGACCACACACTGCACAAATGATGTTGAAAAACTACAGGAATTGGAGTTGGAACGTATTCATCATCCTCCATACTCACCAGACCTAGCCCGTCTGACCAGCTCACTGACTACCACTTCTTCCGCAATTTGGACAACTTTTTAATAGGAAAACTATTTAATTCCGACAATACTGTAAAACTGGCCTTCCAGGAATTCATTGACTCTCGTCCGCTAGGGTTTTATACCACCAGCCTGAACAACCTGCCGCTTCAATGGCAAAAGTGTATAAACAATATGGGTGCATACTTTGATGAATAAAATAATTCCTTATATTTGTAAGTTATCAACCAACTTTGTCTTTTTTCAACAAATTTCATCCTTGACGACCTAATATTTTTCTGTTGGATGAATATTTAGGGAGTGAGACTTTTTGCCATATGTATATAAAAAAAAAATATATATATATAAAAATGCAATTTTTTGGACGAATGTAAAGCCTATGGGTACCTTAAAAAATATTTAAAATAACAATATAATTTTATTTTTTGGTCAATGCAGGTTTTTTTCAGTACGACGAATATTCGGGAAGGATGTGGTACGCTACCTTAAAAACAATAACACACTTATTATTTAATTTAAAACAAAAATGTACATATATACCAAAAACTGTTAATATATACCAATAAAAATTAAATCATTTTTGTTACAACCCTTTTCTTTACTATAGTGTGTTCAAAGGTGAGTTTGCAGTACAGGGCATATGGAGTAGTTCTTTTTCATACTCTCTAATGGGTTTACACAATGACACTATCCTTTTCTTGCTTGTCGACGTTGCCAGCTCTAAAACGCGCTGATCTGTGAAGACGCTGTATCCTACAAATGGCCATTTGTTTTTGTTGAGTGTTATTTTGAGTTTTATAAGAGTTGATTTTTGTAAATCAAACGAGCTTTTCATATTATTGTAATTGACACATTTGACACTTTTACAACATTTGGCAACACCGCTCCCATTTGCCATAAGAGCTATACTGCAAACTCACCTTTGAACGCTCTATAGGATGAATATTTAGTAAAACATGGCGCACTGTCTAAAAAAATAAAATATATTGAAACATCTCATTATTTCTTTTATAAAAAAAAAAAACATGGAACAAAAAAGTACGGGAACCCCAGTTAATTAAATTTAAGACGCCGGTTGGTATAATGTTATATGTTTTCCATATATTATGTCCAAATCTGGATATTGACCAGAGCTGCCGTTAAGCTGGGGCAACCGGAGTAGGCCACGTGTAGTGAAATGTGGCACGGCCGTTCACGATGAAAACGTGAGTGAACTTGATTAATAATTTTTCTTGTGAATGATTGTGCGTGATTTAAAATTTGTCGTTAGTGCAATCACGGCGTATCACAACTCATAACAACAAATCTGAATTCGGGAGCGTGCGTGATCGTAATAAAATTTTATTCACGCGCCCAACTCTAAACCGGAGCACTTGTTGGAGCTTTTTGTGAAGAAAAATATGCAGGGCCAGTATCTCATTGCTTTCATTATAGTATCCTAGTTCTTTAAGTTTCTCAAAGGACGTGTAAAATCTGCCTTCCAAGTATCTGACAGTCAAAATGGGATGTACCCAGTGTTGTCTTTCGTTTTTGCCTCATCGGTACTTTCAAGGAACAATAGGTGCTTTCCAGATAGGTGTGATATACTCTGAACTACTCCGAACTGTTCTACTCCAAACTACTCTGAAAATGTTAGCATTTGGAACACTTTAGTTGAATATTTAGTGGAAAGAGGCGCTGCTATCTTACAAATTAACAAATTTCAAAGGAAAACTATCCTAAATGTACAAATTATTTGAAATTTTACATACTTATGATAAGTTAAATTGTTTTTATTTTATATTAAAAAAATACACAGTTATAAATGCGTGATAAATCTTTAACAAGTTTGAATTGTATCAGCTGTTTACCCCCACTACAAAGGAACTCCAAGTTCTAAAATAAAGGTAGGTACTTCAGGGAACGGGAGAAGGAAATTCTGGTGTAGTTGGGAGTGTGTTCTTTTACTTGGAATAACTAGCGAACTGTTCGGAGCAACTCCGAGCTACTCTTTACAGCAACCTGGAAAGCGCCTAATATCCAAAGGAGATAACATGTCTTGATGGCAGCATACACGTTCGATGCCGCAACCGCACAGTCGGTGCTTATTCCGGCCGGTGTGTTTTTCCGGTATGTGTGAAAACATTCTCGGGAAGAAATATTATTGACAACCTTATCTTGAGCAGTCAAAAAAGATTATAAAATATACTATGCGTGGGCAGTTTGCAATATCTAATTAAAATTGCCTTGTTATCTACTTACTTGGTTTCCCAGTTAGCATCTGTAGCTACAAGCGACCAGTTGTCGTCTCCATCATTGCGTTCAATGGCGAGGAAAGTTCTGCCGTGCATTTGATCATTACGGGGGTGTCCGGCGACCTGCAGTACAAACAAACAAATAAATTAATTAATTTACAAGCATCCAACTATCAGTTCTTGTTACAGATATAATAAGATATAAAGCGCTTTCCAGGTAGGCGTGCAATACTCTGAACTACTCTGAAATGGTCTACTCTAATCTATTCTGAAAAATGTTGTGCGTGGAACACTTTTGTCGAGTATTTAGTGGAAAGGCTCTCTTACGAATTAACACGTGTCAAAGAAAAACTATCCTACATATGCCAATTATTTTAAATTTACATATTTATGATACATAATACATGGATTGTATTTACTATTTACAAAAGATACAGGTATAAATGTGTGATAAATCACTAACGAGTTTGAATTGCATCAGCTGTTTACCCCCACATAAGGAACTCCAAGTTCTAAAATATAGGTAGGTACTTCAGGGGACGGGGGAAGGTAATTTTGGAATAGTTGAGAGCCTGAAGTACTTTTACTTGGAACAAATAGCGAACTGTTGGGAGTAACTCGGAGCTACTCTTTTTGATAGATTGGACAGCGCTTATAATGGGTGCATTCGAGTTGTACAGAGTACACTATTGGAGCGAGCGTTCTTGTGACGTAATGTTTATAAAATCTAACCCTACAATTTTAGGCGGCATTTTTACTGTCAGATTAGTTCACGTCAGTCATGAATCAAAATTATATACCTCGGTTTTTCCTTGATTTTTTTTTCAATGATGAAGAAATAAAATTAATTAAAAATTAAATAATAATTAATGAATTAATTTAATGAATTTTTTCCATTTTAATTTTATGCACGGTGTATTTCAATAATTTGTTTGCTGTTTACAGAACGTCACAAATACATAAAATGGCCGTACTCTGTAGCCATAGACAAATAACAATATTATTTGTCTATTGTTATTTGTCTAAGGCTATTATTTTTATTTTATTTATAATTTAATTTTAAACTTTTATTTCTTTCCCGCCGTTCCCCCACTTTTTTACGTCATACTCCATATGCTCGGTCTTAAAACCCCGAACACATAGAGCGCACTCTGAATGCTCGCTCGATCGCAAAACGAATGCAATTGAGTGTACTCCGAGCGTCAAATCGAACACGTTTGAGTGTACAGAACGTGCTCGGAACGCTCGGAGCGTCAAATCGAATGTACCCAATGAAAATTACCAACACAACAACGCGCTAAATTCAAATTCCTGTCAATCATTTATGAACAAATATATTGTATCAAATGTATCATGTTATCATAGCAATCTTTATTTTATTATAAAATCGTGTTATGATGTTTAATTATTCTGCGCGCACCCAAAGTAGGGCACAAGCTTATGCCCTCTTCAGGATTTAAAAAGCACGTGGTTTTACTGTTGTTAAGGAATACATTTAAATTCTAGAGCTCATGAGCTTTTAGTCATCAGTTGTAAATTGAAAGTGAGAATCTCTTTTTATTTGTCAACTAGGTTATTACCAGCCAACAATGACGAATTTATAATATAAAAATTTCAATTGTTTGTATGTGTATTTGGTTTTATTTTTTAACGTATCTTAATTTCATTGCCGGTTAGCAAATCATGGGACAGGATATCACCAGTTAGCCAATCTCGGGAGAGGGTGTCACCTGTCAGCCAATCAAGAGACAGGGGGTCCCCAGTTAACCAATCACGAGAACCTTATGAAAAATTGACGTCACAATGTTACCGAAATTACATACAGACACTTGTTAATTATATACTTAGATTATTTATTCATAAACTTTTTAAGATGGGAAAACAATTCATTTTTACTCAGTACATTACATTTATATTGTTAAAACTAAAAATAATTTGAGACGTTAATTTATGCCTAAGAAACCTTAGACATTTTCTTCATTCTTAGAGTACAAATCTGAAAAATATTGTTCATATCGGTCAAAGGATATAACACTGTCTAAACTTGCTTTTTTTATGCCTACAAAACATTAGACATTTCTATATATAATTATATTAGTAGATTCTTAGAGAATAAATCTGCAAAATATTATTCATATCGGTTAAAGGATATAGGCGTGTCTAGCGTTTATCGTTTATGCCTACGAAATCCTAAACATTTATGCATGAAATTTTATCCGCAGTATCGGTCAAAGGATATAGGAGTATCTAGAGTCGCTTGTTTATGTCTACGAAACCATAGACATTTATATGTAATTATATTCGTAGATTCTTAGACAATAAATCTGCAAAATATTATTCATATCAGTCAAAGAATATAGGATTGTGTGCCAATCACGAGAACCAAAGGAAGTATTGACGTCACAATGTTACCGAAACTACATACAGACACTTGCTTCATATAGGTCAGATACTTGTATTTTGGAAGTCAGGATCTTTTTTTTTTTTTGATCAGCACTTGTATTTTCGAAAGGAGGACTTTTTTTGGTCAACTCTTGAATTTTGGAAGGTAGTGTTTCAAGTCGGCACTTGTTACCGAATAATTTCCTGATCCCTGCCCTTATTAAACTATTTTTTCTTCTAAGCCGCCCCCTAGAAAATAACCTAGATGCGCGCCTGATTATTTTAATATATTTTATTAATAAGAATAATTCCATAAATTACGATGTTGTGATAATATTGAATAGAGACTTTTGTTTTCAGAATAAGTTACATCCGCCACTAAATCCGCTTCTGTGTATCAGAATATCCAAAAATATATACAGTGTTTCAAAATAACTCAAACGAAGTAATACAATTTATTTCTGACTGTTGTTTAATATTTCTTTTTAAAAATACTTGAACTTTATATCGATACTTGCCCTTTAACCGAATCTGTGTATTTAATAATAAGCGAGATAACAATGGTGGAATGTCCCAGCCACGTGGCTGGGACATTCCGCAGCTATGGTTTCATTTAAAATTAGATACATCATACACGTGACAATGTGCTAATTCATTAAAAGTTGTAATTAGACTCAAATTGATGACGATCAGGAAGTATCTGAAAGTAAAAAATCGATGGAAAAAGAACAAAAAATTTAAAAGTTTAACACGTGATAGATTAGCAATATTTCAGCACAAAACTAGCTATTTTTATATAATGCTTAAGAGGATTCTGCACTGTTTACGTCAGAACATTGAATATAGAACTTAAGAAAACTCTTAAGAAATGGTATTGGGAGTTGTTGCACGATTTCGATATTGTCCAAGTCTTCTGAATTGCATGGGGTCTGCCAAATTAGCGCTATATGGACGATGAGGCAATAGATTAAAAGAAAGCCATCTCTAAAAAATCTTTCGTTCGTTGGGCAGTGTATGTCGGCGTGTTGTTGTGGCACAAGATCCCGCGTAACATGGAATGGTTCATCGGATTTCGTTGTGGTCGTACGAGTGCAAATGATGTTAAGCGTCCGGGACGTCCGAATGAGGTTACAACTGAAAATACAGTCGTTAAAAGATAGCCAATGGTCAACATCTCAGGCGAACGTGCATTTCATATCCTGCACGAAAATTTGGGCATGAAAAGGTTGTAGATAATAATATAATATTCATAACTGTTGATGAAACATAGATACATCACTACACACCAGAAATGCAAGAACAGTCAAAACAGTGGATTTCTCCTGGTGAACGTGCTCCATAGAAGGCAAAAAGGGTTCCTTTGGCCGGAAAGTTCATAGCCACGATTTTCTGGGATTCACAACCCAGCAAACATTCAACTAACGGCCGAATGCTGGCAAACTGCTTTTATGCTGGTAAATTACTGGCACCAAAATTAAGTGCAACGCCAGTATTAATAATGTACTTCACATTTGTATTTCGCATTCCGCCTATACGAAGTACTTTACCAGCATTTTATAAGCACTCTTCTTCACTCATACTTTTTACTTAAAACCATCAGAAATAAATCTTGCAACTAATGCGATTATTTTGCACTTTACCGTTGCTGGGCCAGCAACTGATACATCAATGGGCCAGTAACGGCCCCGGGGACACCGGGGTACTGGCCCATTACTTTCAATGCCGGGGAGTATGTGCTTTACCAGTACTGGCCCGTATAAAAATGTTTGCTGGGAAGGCATAATCTTCATCGACTATCTAGAAAAGGGATCACAAAACAATATTATGCCGCTTTATTGGATCGATTACAAGTTGAATTGATGAAAAAGCGGCCACATTTGCCGAAGAAAAAAGTTCTATTCCATCATGACAATGCATCAGCTATATCGTCCGCATGCAATCGGTCGAATTACACTACCAACTGCTCCTTCATCTACTTTCTTCTCCAGATTTGGCATTTACCACTTCTTTCTGTTTCCAAACCTGAAGAAATAATTCGCTGAGAAAAGATTCGAATCGAACGAGGAGATCTTCGCAGAAACACACGCCTATTTTGCAGATTCCGAGAAATTGTATATATTCAATCCCGTCTAACGACGATGGGTGCTTTGAAAATCTCGACATTCCTTCTTGAATGTGCCTTTCGTGACTGTAGAGTCCAATACGCCACACAAAAGTTTTTCCGCACACACAGCACAAATACTCTCCAGATGACACAGACATACTATTAAGTCTCTCTTTCCGTCGAGCACAAGCAGTCTTAGCTAGTGTTATTCTCTGCTGTTCAAACTGGTTCAGTGCACAAGACACCGAGTTTTTCCACCTAGTATGATCAGTACATACCTCCTCCCAAGATGAATGTAGGAGGTGACATGATTTGAGTGAGCTCTTGACCATATCTTATCTTATATCTTCTGTACGAGGCTCCAGGGTTTCTACTGCCATGTGATAGTTCTAAATACAGTACCTGCTTAGGCATACGGTTATCTGGTATTCTAATTACATGTCCTGTCCATTTAAGATGTTTCGTGATTAGGGTAGTTTCAATGCTCAACAGGCCTGCTTTTTTTGAATGTCAGTATCAAGCATGTAGTCCTGCTATTTAGTCTTCAGAATAGGTCGTAAACATGTCTGATGAAATCTTTCCTAGACTCTGATGTATCTACGATAGAGACACCAAGATTCGCTACTATACAGGAGTACTGAGAGGACCACCTAAATCGAGAAATTGTACTTTTTAGAAGACCTAAAGAAGTGCCGATGTACCTGGTTGAAAACTACGGGATTATACGTATTAGGCCAAAAAATATTCCAGAGATCAGAACTGTTATACAAAAGTTGATTATTTTAACGCAGTATTAGTAGTCGCAGCTCAAAAGATGGTTGTTGATGATTACTTTTTAGATAGTTCTTTGTTAAGAATGTTATTCTTGACTGAAGTAAATACGTGAACAAATTGTTTGCTTTCAGAAAAACGATTTGGGAATACAACACGTCAGCGGTGGGCTGGCTAGATACCTTTCAGAGAAATCACCGAGCCTCTTTGTCTGACGTGACGAACCACTGCAATAAAACTACAAATGAACTAACGAAATTATATTTACTACCTTATTGATTAATGATCTACTTTTATGAATCATAAAATACAATCATCTTACCTCACGTCACTAATACGTGCTTAATAAATTAAATTCGGATTTATTGTTGTTTTGTTTTTATTGTCTCACGGGTAAGATTCTCACAGATGGCAGACTGCGTTCTAATTACCGAGAAAAACTGAGTAGCCCGGTGGTCGCGGACTTATTTGGGTATTATCCCTAATATATGTTTGTATAAAAATGATATCGTCAGAACGGTAACCCTAGGTCAGGATTGCGACATCTAGATATTGTTTGATTAAAAAACTATTTGTCAGCGTCTAGCATATGTAACTTGATTATGTAATGCATACGCTGCATTTTCGTAATAAAGAAATATTTGTCATGACGAATGGATATCGGAACTAGGTCAAGCAGTAGTATAATTACATGGACGACGTACGGAATCCGGGCAGAAGAACCTAGTTAAATCCTCTACAAGTTCCAGTTAACACGGTGACGACCGAAACACCAACGCCATATACCCATACAGCTGGTGAGCCAAGCAAGCAGTACCATGTGAGTGGGAGAAAGCTTCTCCAGGCTTCTCGACTCCCTGATGGGCAGCCTCGGCCTCGGAGATAGGTCCAAGGCGATCCTGGCTAACACGAGATGGACCGAAGACTTCTCCAACTTCTTGGGCAAATTACATTGTAAATTGGATATATAATTAATAAATTTGTATTGTTAAAACTAGGAGTGGCCTTTCAATATAACGACCCACGTGACAATATTACCCATTAGAATTGTTTATTGAGCCATCATTACTCCCGATATTTTCATTTTTACTCCATTTGGGGTAATTTACCTCTGTTCCCAGAGACCTGCCTTTTGTGTAATGTTAATTCTGTATTATGACATCTTCATTATTTGGAATGTTTAACTGTAATTTATCTTAAAATTTGTACATAGTACATAATTTTTAAAGTTTCGTAGGTATGACAAAAAAAAAGACAAAAACTTATAACTCATGTGGTTGTCTGTGTGTTCGCTTGTAAATTGTAGCCAAACGGCTGCACATTTGCCTGCTAGAAAATACTGAAAAAATTGTAGCTATAGCTAGGTCTTGATGCAAGCGAACTTTAAGTACGCTTTAAGTCTTTAGACGGAAGCATGTGAATATTCTTTAAAAATTAGATTTTTGATTTTTAATAAATACCCACAATTTGTAATCACTTACTAAATACCTACAAAACCTTGAACTATTTGAAAATTCACGCTTCACATCAATTTTTATGAACGGTAATATTTAAAGAACATATTAAAATATG
This sequence comes from Liopterus haemorrhoidalis, assembly GCA_963971575.1. Classification (NCBI taxonomy): domain Eukaryota; kingdom Metazoa; phylum Arthropoda; class Insecta; order Coleoptera; family Dytiscidae; genus Liopterus; species Liopterus haemorrhoidalis. Next base: position 50,877,808 of record OZ020615.1, read on the forward strand.
ACTCAGTTTAATTGAAGAAACCAGGCAGTGGGCTAAAGACGCGTTTTGAATAAAATATTTGATACATCTGGTAAAAGTCTCATGAGCGAATTTTTATTGAATTATTAGAAGTTATGGAGAAAAAATCAGGCAGTAATCACGACTAAAGATGAAAAAATATGTAAAGCTTACAATTTTCTCAATTTTTTAATCTTAAATTCTTGCATATTGACTGCCAAATTACTTTTAAATTCCTTTCTTTTCGATCACTTTCCCCTTATCAAAATGTTTACAAACTTTGACTTGATATATTAACTATATTAACAGCGTACCGAATCCTGCAAGAGAGGATTTGAAAACAGTACGGATTAATTTTGATATGATTGAAACTTGAAAAAATTTATCGATTGAGTTAATAAAAAATTAAAGGTAACTAAAACTGGATTATTTCTCTTAAGCCTTTCTCATCTATTTCTGATTATAGGTCTTCATCAAATCTTTCCATATAACTATATTTCCAACAGTGCCGGACTTAACGGGTGTCGGACCTGGTGCCTACCAGGGGCCCAGGGGATATTTTCTTATTTAACACAAATTAATATAATGGAGAAACGGGGAAGGGGGCCCCCATGCGTTTAGCGCCAGGGGCCCCCATGCGTTTAGCGCCAGGGGCCCTGAGGGGTGTAAGTCCGCCTCTGATTTCCAACTGTATGGATCCAAGCTAGCCTCGCAGTTTTTTTAAATCGTCGGACTAACGAATTCCTGGCCTTCCTGATTTTTTCGGATCCAGTAATTTTACTCTAGTAATTCGTCTATTGTAGTGAAGCAGCTCGAAGACCGATGTCAGACACTTTGTTAATTGATCGCACCAATGACGTCTAATACTATAGACCAACGGTTCTTAAACTGTGGTCCGCGGACCCCTGGGGGTTCGCGTAGCCATTACCGGTGGTCCGCGAAACAATTTTGACATCCCTTTGTATCCCGTATTTGTTGTTACCTAACTAGTTATTGACATAACTAAACAATAATTAGGAAAATATTAATTATTTTTAACTGCAAATTATTTACAGAAAACATATTATAATAAGATCTATTTTGACCAATATTTGACCAAGAAATGTTTGTATGAGCTTAACGTATTATAATTTGTAACTTTTCTAATTCTTTTTAGTACTATTTTTATTCATTTTATGTTTTTTATTCGTAATGCTAATACAAATGCTTATCTCTATAAATACGCAAGACCATTTATTAAAATAACCAGAGATACATTTTTACCAATATTTATTATAACGTAGTGCCTATGAGATTACTGAGCCAGAAATTAAGTCTCAAGAACGACGTAAAATGCCTAGGGTAGTGATGGGGTCCGCAAAAAAAAAAAATGTTCAAGGGGGAGGGGGGATCCTCGGACTACATAAGTTTAAGAACCACTGCTATAAACACAGCATGCTCTATGCCTTATCACTGTTTGTTATGAAGCCAAGACCCTGTATAATTAGGAAAAGTTATCGTTAGCTCTGTTATCATTAGAACCATTTCTAACGATTTATTATCGTCAAACTCAAACGCAGAGTTATTTTAAAGAACGCCTACGCGCATACGTTTGACGTTAGAAAGGCTCTACGAACAGACTTTTTATAACAGATTAATTTATCAGATAAATTTTAAGTTATCATAGAATAAATTATATAATATCTATCCGTTTTAAATTTAGAAAGTATCTAAAGCTTAGTAATATTTTTTTCTTTAAAATTGTACATCTAGTTGGTATAGTGTTTTAATGCGATATAATTTATACATAAATGCGTACCCATATTTGACACTTGCTTACCAACACTAATGTTAACCCTTTCTGTTACGCAAACATCTTGCGATAGTGCATTTCCGAAACTCAAACATAATTAACATCAATTTAGAAGGACTACATCACAGGACCAAATAGATTATTTTAGGATTCTGACCGAAGACCACAACAGTAGATTACAGAAAATATAAACATTTTTCGTTATAAAAATTTAACGAAAGATTTACAACTTCAGATTTTTCATCAATTTTAAAATAAATTTAAATTCATTTAATGTAACCGTAAAGAGAGTAACCAGTTGTTTCGTTGTGATTAGTAATGATTCTTGTTGGTAGTTCGTTATAGGGGAAAAATTTTAAGATCGTAGCGCCACGCGGATTTTTTTGAAACCATTCTAAATCAGATACCACTTGACATTTACTAGTAAATAATAGCGAAAAGTGTATCAAAAAACGACAAAAAATAAATAATTGTTTGGGATTTTCTGATTTTGTGAAGTGACATTACTTGTAAACATCTAAAATACTACATTTTGTGATCTGGTTTTGAGTTATGGCGGTTTTCCATTGTCGATTATTTTAACTATATTGGGGGAAATAATAATTCCCGTGTTGTTTACCAAGGGGTAGAAATCTACAATGCTGGGCATATAATATTGTGTGGAGTCACTGAAAAAAACAGAGAGTTCATAAAGATTTATGCATTATGCCTACACTTGTGCATTACAAACCCACACACAATAACAGGAATTTTCAAGATATGCGATAATAAATACAAAATTGAAAATATTTTTTGTAGTCACTATCATTAAAATGTAATGAGCAAACTTTGATACAAGGGCTCACTTTTTTTCCAATTTTTAAATTGTTTATCTAAACATCGCGTCGATTCCCAATCTTGCTTTCCCAATTTTGTTTCGAACCATACGGTGTCTGATATTAGTGGAAACAAATGAAACGATATTTCAGGGTTTCTTCTTTTCAATGAATTGCACATAGGCATACAACAATATGTATTATACATTTTTCAATGATTATAATAAAACTTTAAAAACAAACTTCATACAAAACCAATACACAAAACGAAATGTTATATGATGTACACAAGTTCATGAAACGCTCACCAGATGGTAGGGTGCTTAGCTGCAAATCCCTATTTAAGGGACACTTTCTTTCAATGACAGTTCTGTTTAAAAACATAACCTCAATATTCTGTGGTGTTCTATGTATGACACATTTATACGTAAACATGTATCAACTATATTTATTAAATGAGATACTTTTAACTTATTCCTCGTCGACTGGAAGCGATGATGATAAATTTATCATGGATTATTTGAATAGAGGAAAGTCTCGCACCATAAAAAAGTGGAGGGAGGGGATAAGAAACCAACAAAAACCAGGATTCGATCTTGGTTGTTTTGGTAAGTAATAAATACATTAAATTTCAGGAACCGCGTTCCATAAATAAAATATTTTGCCTGTTTTGTTTACATAATATATACATTCCCGTCCTAGTCCAAGTCTATCTTTGACTTAGGGTTCCAATAAAATAAATAGATAATTTTAGGTCTATTTCATAAAAATTAATTCAAAAAATCACAATTATCTGAAAAATTACACATAAAATTAAATAATAATATTCAAATTGAATTTTCGTCAAAATGACCACCTCTGGCTTTCCTAATCGCCTGATAAATACGCGGCATGCGATCAATTAATTTATTTAAATATTGGTTATCAATGTTGTACCAAATATTTTAGAGTGATGACCAAAGGTCATTTTTACCCCTTGCAGGTTTTTTCGCACCTCCTTGTCTAAATGATCCCATAGTAATTCTATAGAGTCCTTCCTCAGATTTTATATTTAGGTACTCTTAACCACTTTGGCAGTGTGTTTCGGATCATTATCTTGCTGGAACACGAACCCTTCACCAATCAGTTCTGATTCGCAATTCAAAACATTCTCGTCTAAAACCCGCAAATACACCTATTTCGGCATGTTTACGTCAATTTTGACGATTTTTCCAACTTGACCACAACCAAAACAACCCCAAACCATTATATTACTACCTCCATGTTTTACAGTTTAGGTAATACACTGTTTCAGAATTCTTTCCCCTGACCGACGACGAACAAATGATCGGCGTTTATTGCCAAAAAATTAAAATTTTTATTTGTCCGATCAAAGCACTCTGCTCCATTCTTCTACCGTCCAATTTTTATGCTCTCGACCCATGCTAACCTTTTTTGGTTTTATAACCGCAACACGACCTCTGATGCCTACTTCAAATAGACGTCTTTTTATTGTGGTAGTGCTAATTTTTGTAAGGTGCGATTAAACTTATGGACGGTAATGTATAAATACGCCTAAAAGGGTAAAATAGGGGCATCACCTTTCTTTTTCTTGAAGTAATGTATTTAAAAACATTCTTTTTTCTGTCTTAGATAACTGAGAATCATTAATTTTAAAAAATTTCTATAAAGAGTGGCCATAATTTCCAGATACATTTTTACGTATGGTCGGCAGCGCAACGTAAGGTGTACTTACGTACCCACACAATATCCATAAATTTGTGTAAATGTAAACGTGTATGTTTTTGTTGTTTGGTGACAAAAGCGTTGAAGCTTTTGACATTGGCATTCTCTTTACAAAAAAATCTTTAATCATCATTCTTCTTTGGCCTTGGTAATTGAAGTTTTCTTTCAATTGGGGTGTGTGTAATAAACCCAAATACCTCCTCTTGACTACGCCAATGAAAGCCAGCTTTTCATTCCAACCACCTGGTAAAATTTTGTTATTTCACGACTTGACAACAAAGGTATTATCGTCAAGCAGCTTTGAGGCAGTGTTTTGAGGATAGATTTTTTGTATTTAATTAAAACCTAGTGTTTTAACGGATTGCTAAATTTATAATGACGTATATACATTAAAATGTACAAAATCACCATGTTTATTTTTCCGTGTCGGGTGTTTACGATCGATTATTTACTATATTGTCATAAACATCAAAAGATTGTTTACACTTCATTCAAAGATGATACAAAAGTTAACAGTATATAATGATTAATTTTCGTGTATTGATATTTCGTACATACGTAAATGCGAAATATCTCCTGGCTATATTTTTGTGTAAAAAGAATATCAAAGGATATTGATATAAGAATAATTTTAATATTTATTCTTCCCTCTTATTATAAAATTTATTGAGAGAAAGGAAAGAAAAATCAGCAGTAAATGCAGTTATCAGACGCAAGATAAAATTAAAGATAAAACTTAAAAATATAATTACTCACTAAAGGAAGTAGGATGGAAGAGAGCTAGACAACAAAGCATCATTGACAAAGTGACACAGAGAATGAAAGACATACAAGGCCAAGAAAGACAGGGAAGAATTAAAGAATCCAGATCCAACAATATGTATGCCAAAATTTGGAAAACACAAATACCGGAGTACCTAATGGAAAAAGGAAATAGAGATAAGAAACGGACGGTAGCAAGATTTAGATGTGGAAACGAGGAGAGAGACAACCAATTCTGAGTATGTAGGATGTGTTCGAGAGAAAGGGAAACCATCGAGCATCTACTCCACAATTGTGACGAAGTTCGACCCAGAGGAGGAACACAAGAAGAAGTTATAAAAGACACAGGATCAGGATGGACATAGATGAATGAAATTTCGCAGGGAACAACGATCATTCAATATAGAATCAGCGGCGTAAAAAAGTAGAAATAAATGAAATGTATATATAGCATATAGTGTAATGTACTAAAAAAATATAGAATTCAAGCCGAAAGGTAGAATTTAATAAAATGTATTATTATTAATTGCAAAATTAATTACAACTGAAGAGCTCAGCGGAAAATTGGTATAATGCCGGGTTCACACGAGGCATCTAATCAAGTAACTAAAAATTTTGTAACTTGCATGACTATTCAGATTAGTACTTGATTTAGTAGCACATAAAGTCAAGTGAATAGAAGGCTCTTGAATTTACTTGAACAAGTAGCTTATTTTAACCAAAATCCTTCTTAAATAGCAGTAAAATAAAATAAACTTCATCTTAACCTCTCCAAATGTAAAATAATTTCCTACACTCGCAAAATCACGCCTTTTATTTTTCCATATTCTATATCCAATCAGTCTTTGTTGCGGTCTGAAAGCACTGTGGATCTGGGTATAACATTTGATTCAAAGCTAACATTTAATCTTCACTTAGATAAAATTTGCTCCTCTTCTCTTAAAATGCTTGGCTTCATTATTCGCAGCTCGTGCACCTTCTCTGACATCAGTGTAATCTTCACACTCTATAATTCTTTCGTGCGATCCAAACTAGAGTACTGTTCTATAATATGGAATCCTATTTACGAGGTCCAGAAAAAGGCTATTGAAAAAATTCAATACAAGTTTTTAAAATTCATCTATTATAAAATCATGGGCTCCTATCCCCCACTTGACTTTCCATATAATACCCTTATTCAAATATTTTCTATGAAAACTTTAAGTGAACGTCGAGACTTAAATTCACTAAACTATTTAAAAAAACTTATTTCCAGTAAGATCGACGATCCCATCTCGTTACAAGAAATTAATTTTCATACCCCTCTTCTCCGTACCAGAAATCCATCTCTCTTCTACCTCCCGCATGCTCATTCCAATTTATTTCTCAAATCTCCCATAAACCGTATGTGCTCACATTATATTCCAAATGAGGCTCTTATAAATCTTTTTTGAATTAGTCATGTATCAATAATTATCCCTAAATCTGTTATGTTTATATATTATTTCTTTTTTTATTATATTTTGTTACTTTTATTTATTACATTATCATTTTTGTATATTTATTTTTTTGTATACTACTTATTATTGCTGTGTTTATCACATTTATATGTTTGCTTATATTGTACCTGTCCACTTATTGGTTAATTCTGTTGGACAGATGTAGTCGAAAATAAAATAAAATAAAATAAATAAAATAAAATATAATGTATCTTAACGCGTTATTGTACTTCTGGATTTTCCAATTTTTTTTATAGGCAACACTTTGTGCCCATGCGGCGGTAACCCTCGCAACTGTCCTGCTTGTGAGAACTTAGTGTTTATCCTGCCTTTAAGTTTTTATTTTCAATGCCCTAATTCAAAAATATTGGTTTGACTTACGAATTTTGCTGTGACGATATCTCCTGGCCTAACAGTTTTCGCTGGTTGTTGAACGCAATCGCCGAATTCTCGCTTCCATCCAGGTACATCGAATAAAACTGGTGGGACTAGTGAAATCACATTATCAATTAATGGGGGATTTGGTCCTGGAGGAAGCTTTTCTCCCTGAAAAATAAAAAAGTAAACATATCAAATATCTGCTTGCTATTTTATGGGAATCAAAGTTTTAATTAAAAAGTTTAATGCAGGGGTCTGCAACCGGCAGCCCGATTTTATGAGATCCACCAATAAGAACTTTTTTTATCCAGTGTAGCCAACACATTAATGCCGCGTTGCTTTAAGGCTCGTTTATAATAGTTCTATAACTTAATGCATATTATATCCAAAAGAATGGAACAGAAGGGTGTCACCATATTCATTCAAAATTTATTTAACCAAAAAAATTCTATACCTGCTAACATTCAGACTCATATATTTAATATCATATACAATTATATATGAGAAAATATTAAATTATAATAAAAAAATTTAAAAATACTTAATCTGCTTTTATTGACTAGCTAACAGACAAAGCTGTAAAAGCCAGCAAACAAAAGAAGAAGAAAAAAAAACTAGCGTTGGATAAGCAGTGTTTCTTAACTGTTTGTAACAAAGTCCCATATTTTAAACTTATCGTCCACTTAAACGTTCAAATCGAAGTCGGTCAAATTGTGCCTAAGAGGGAAGAGAGAGAGGGATGAGAGACGGTAGAGCTACAGGGAAAAGAGAGAGAGGGAATAGAGAGAGAGAGAGAGAGAGAGAGGGAGGGAAGATAGAGGGAAGGAAGAGAGAAAGAGGGAAGAGAGAAAGAGGGAAGAGAGAAAGAGGGAAGAGAGAAAGAGGGAAGAGAGAGAAAAGAGAGAGAGGGAAGAGAGTGAGAGAAGAGAGAGAGGGAAGAGAGAGAGGTAAAAGAGAGAGGGAAGAGTGAGAGGGAATAGAGAGAAGGTAGAGAGAGGGAATAGAGAGAAGGTATAGAGAGAGGGAAAAGAGAGAAGGAAGAGAGATAGGGAAGAGAGAGGCAAGAGAGAGAGAGGGAAGAGGGAGAGGGAGAGGGAGAGGGAGAGGGAGAGGGAGAGGGAGAGGGAGAGGGAGAGGGAGAGGGAGAGGGAGAGGGAGAGGGAGAGGGAGAGGGAGAGGGAGAGGGAGAGGGAGAGGGAGAGGGAGAGGGAGAGGGAGAGGGAGAGGGAGAGGGAGAGGGAGAGGGAGAGGGAGAGGGAGAGGGAGAGGGAGAGGGAGAGGGAGAGGGAGAGGGAGAGGGAGAGGGAGAGGGAGAGGGAGAGGGAGAGGGAGAGGGAGAGGGAGAGGGAGAGGGAGAGGGAGAGGGAGAGGGAGAGGGAGAGGGAGAGGGAGAGGGAGAGGGAGAGGGAGAGGGAGAGGGAGAGGGAGAGGGAGAGGGAGAGGGAGAGGGAGAGGGAGAGGGAGAGGGAGAGGGAGAGGGAGAGGGAGAGGGAGAGGGAGAGGGAGAGGGAGAGGGAGAGGGAGAGGGAGAGGGAGAGGGAGAGGGAGAGGGAGAGGGAGAGGGAGAGGGAGAGGGAGAGGGAGAGGGAGAGGGAGAGGGAGAGGGAGAGGGAGAGGGAGAGGGAGAGGGAGAGGGAGAGGGAGAGGGAGAGGGAGAGGGAGAGGGAGAGGGAGAGGGAGAGGGAGAGGGAGAGGGAGAGGGAGAGGGAGAGGGAGAGGGAGAGGGAGAGGGAGAGGGAGAGGGAGAGGGAGAGGGAGAGGGAGAGGGAGAGGGAGAGGGAGAGGGAGAGGGAGAGGGAGAGGGAGAGGGAGAGAGAGAGGGAGAGAGAGAGGGAGAGGGAGAGGGAGAGAGAGAGGGAGAGAGGGAAAGAGAGAGGGAAGAGAGGGATGAGAGATAGGGAAGAGAGGGAGAGGGAGGCGAGATAGGGAGAGGGGGGGAGATGGAGAGAGGGGGAGAGAGAGATTGAGAGAGAGAGGTGAACAACATAACCGCTCATCTACGGCGCCAAAAACGGGTTCAGTTGTGTTGTTTTCTTTATCTGCAAAACACGAAAATTACGAAACTACGAAACTTTATTTATGAAACAAATGCCATTATTAACGACCGGACAAAATAATTATTTCTAAGAAATATGCTAACTCCATTTATATCTAGCGGGAAATATATTCTAATTAAATATTATCCCTTCCTTAAAACTGCAAATATGATTGTGGTACAAATGTCCAAACAAGTTACTGTCTTCAAATGTGTTGACAAATCAAAATAAAAAATAAATTTTTAATGAGATAGTATTAATTAATTTCGTATCACTATTTTAACTATTATCATTAGCGATTGAATGTAATTTATTTATTTATTTGGAAATCAATTTAAAAGATACCATATTTCACATTTACAAAGTAGGCCTGTTAGGACATATTAAATTTAGTTCCAAGAATAAATACGTTCTATTTATAAAGCGTGTTCTACATTATACAATTCTCATCAAATTTTCATACTTATTTCTTTGACTAGAACTTGTACTAGAAATAAATCAGTGAAATTGTACAGTGTAGAACACTTTATGTAGTCAAGGTCAACTTTATTCAAAACTAGATTTGGTCAAACTTTTCTTGAAAACACATCCAACTTGGAACTCGGTGCATGCGCAGTAGACACTTTTAACAATAGTACCAACATTAAAATTACGCTTGTAAATATTTTGTATTACCACGTGTTTAATAGTGTTTTGTTGATCATTGGTTTGAATAAGCGAATATATAAATTGTGTTTTGTACGTAAATCAGTAATTTTACAAATCTAATAGCTAGGTTATAAACACTTGACAAGATATGAATTATATTTTTATGTTGGTACTTTAAATGAACTGAAACACGTGTAAGAATTCCATTCTCTACCAAAAAATTGAAAAATAAATGTATTAAAACTTTGACAACTTCTAGTTCAAAGGAAAAAGTTTAGAAAATTGATGAATAAAGTATAATGTAGAACACGCTTAACATATTGCATTTGATATGACTCGTTTGATATGACATTATAATGAAAGGTATTTTCCAACTCGTTTATTTACAATGCTCATATCAAACTTGTATTGGTTGGCTATTTAATCACTATTAAATATCCAACGGAGTGACCAAGCGCATTGAGTCGAACGGTTTAGACTGGTGGAATATACAGTCTGTCCTGGGCGGTCGGTGGTTCGAGCCTCCTTTGTTGGTGATATTATTCGGGCGAGAATAATATGTTTATAAAGTGCATTCACGATAAGAATGAGATGACGTCACAGTTGAAAAATTTGATGTGTTGCCAGTTCGCTTATTATCAAAAAAGTTAGGTTATATACAACTACTTTAACCTCGTTCTTTCATATGTCAAACATAAATACGACTGAACAATGCTATATAAACGTGGCAATGTAGGAAAGTGGTACCAACATGTAGTAGACAAATGTAACAATTGAGTAATGCTTTCATGTTAATTAAGTTACATTATGATGTTGGTAATTAAATTAACCAAGTGTGATGTCATCTCATTCTTATCGTGAATGGATTTTATTACTCCCATTTTCGCAATCATTCACCCCTCATCCAGGTGTAGGAGCTCGTTGTAGAAATAGGCCAATGTAAAATAAATAAATTAAAAAAAAAAAAACTATTAAATACTCGTAGTAAATTAATTGGTTATTGGAGCAAATTTAATCTTACCCAGACGCCAAAAACTCTAATCGGAGAGTCTAATTTGTAAAAATACGTATTGAAGTTATTTATATGCGCATTACAATAGTTCTGCCACAAATCTTTCATCTCGCTTCAATATTACATATCTTTAAACGTAACTTGTTTACCAATTTACCTCTATTTTCACCGAGGTTAGGTTGAAACACACAAGTTTGTACATAATTCAAAACTTCGTAATTGGAGGTAGAATTACATACAAATTAGTGAGATACGTTCCAAGAAATTAAGTATCACAAATAGACGATCATTTTACTTTTCTACATAATTCCTAGAAAATTTTGATTTAAATAGTTTGTACCTTTGACATTGTATGTATGTCATTGGTATTAAAAAATTATAAAAAAATGTCACTTTCTTTAAATGTCGATCCATATGACATATGCCAGATTGAAAAATTGATGTGAAGTGTGAATTTTCACACATTTCAGGGTTTCGCAGGTATTTAGTAGCTGAATAATGATTATTTGGGATGCCAAGACAAATTTTATGTCAAAATATTTTTTTATGCCTAATACCATTATTTAAGTTTCTAAATATGTGCAGTATTTTTTTTTTATATAGCAAGTTCCGTTAATATTTTGAAAATTGCGCCTGTGGATTCCATTGGTTGCTTAAATCATAAGCCCCGCCCTCTGATTTCGTATACATTCAAACATAGAATTAAATTATAATTTGAACACTTCCCACTGGTTATTAAATATACGCTTTTAAAAATTAAATGCAACATTTACCAAAATATAACTAGAACTAGGAGCCTCAGCCCGGTCTACCCGATCTTCGCCCCTACGTTGTTAAAACTCGTCGCTTCGTTTTAATATAATAAGGCATTTTGTCGCACTTGTCGATTATAAAACTCGTCGCTCATCTTTTTTTAACACTATTTTATGGAAATTTGCCCTGCTAATGTCTTAAGTTTTATCGTTAATTGACCTTATATACTTAATTAGTTTCCTTCTGTCAAGAAATACGTTCAAAATGTGAAATCTCGTCACATTTTAAATTGCAAAAAATTTGACAGCTGTCACCTTTTGAAATCTTGTAAGCATATTTCTGCCTCAAAATGATCCAAAAATGGCCCAGATTCTTTGAAAAATGTTTTCTGATGCCTCAATATATTATCTCGCACGTCAAAAATGCTATCTTGAACCATTATCACCACTTAACACTTTGATTAACCCTGATATTTTTAATATATATAAATCATTTTATAACACTATTTTATGGAAATTCGCCTTGGAAATGTCTTAAACTTTATCGTTAATTCACCTTAGATCCTTAATTAGTATTCTTCTGTCAAGAAACACGTTCAAAATGTGAAATCTCGTCCCATTTTAAAATGCAAACAATTTGACAGCTGTTTCCTTTTGAAACCTTGTAAGCATATTTTTGCCTCAAAATGCTCAAATAATGGCCCAGAATCTTTGAAAAATGTTTTCTGATACCTCAAAATATTATTTCGCACGTCCAAAAAGCTATCTTGAACCATTATTACCATTTAACACTTTGATTCTCGCCATAAATATTGTGGACCGGCCGTTTTGTATTAAGAATATTTTTAAATTATCGTCTGATAAAACCTGTCCATGCCGATCAATGGTGACTTTGATTCGATACGGATTCGATGAAAAAATTCATAAAAAAATTAACAATAAAAAAAAAATACTTAAAAAAATATATTTTTTTTTTAAATTTAAAAGATGATTTAGGTAAATCTTCAAAAATACATCAAATTATGTCCTATACAAATTTTTGTCCAAGGCTGGGTTTACTAGTTACGAATTTTTTTAAATTTTAAAGTTTAATAATTTCCGTTTCCGGTTTCGGATTTTCGGGCCTAATATTTTCTTGGCGAGATATTATTTATCATGACCATGGAAACGTTACATAAAAGTATGAAAAAATTGAGACTTGGAAAAAATTTCGAAAAATTTTACAAAAATTATTTGATGTCAAAAGCTGAAATATAAAGTTTCATAAAAATTATTTCAGCCGAAGTTGCTCTGCACCTGTACACAGACAGACGGACAGACGGACAGACGGACAGACAGAGGGACGGACAGACAGACGGACAATCAGACGGACAGACAGACGGACAGATAGACCGACAAAATCGGTATGATCACAATACCTCCCTTATATATGTTGGCGGTCGGTAACAATAGGGTTCTTCCCAATTATTAGGAGAATTTTTTAGTACCAGAACGAACTCTTTTTAAGTTAAACCGTTTTTGAGTTATCGTGTATACACACAGTCACACACACATACGGACGGCACTTCGGAAATAGGTTTCTTGGATTCCCTGGACCATGAAACGGGTCATCAGTCAAAATCTCGACGTCGAAAATTTTCGCGATTACAATACTTGCCCCTTATATTAAGGTCGGGCAAGTAAAAACGTTTATTTATTAGTACATAATATTTTTTAATTAAATACATTTAAGAGTTGAAAGGAAAAATGTAATTAAAAATTATAATAATTACCTTAACCAAAGCTTTGGCGAGCTCCTTGTACTGATGTAGATAGACTGTGAGGGTATGGGGGCCAAATGCTGTAGAAGCACCTTCGTAACGTTGGACCTGTTGATATGCAATCATAAACATAGTAACATTCTAACCTTTGCATTAAATACATACATACATACATACATACATACATACATACATACATACATACATACATACATACATACATACATACATACATACATACATACATACATACATACATACATACATACATACATACATACATACATACATACATACATACATACATACATACATACATACATACATACATACATACATACATACATACATATATACATACATACATACATATATATATATATATATATATATATATATATATATATATATATATATATATATATATATATATATATATATATATATATATATATATACTACCGTTACTGCTTACTGCGTCAAGCCAGTAACGGGCTTGCCTGCTCTGATACAAAATGTCGCACTTCTACGTATGCATAGTGGTTTAGCTGCTAAAATATATTTAGAAGTTGTTATATAGTTTTGGTTTTTTAACTTTAGACTGAAGATGACTGGATGTCCCAGTCGAAACGTCTCGTAAAATTATTATTTTGTAATTATATTTTTTAATAAAATTTGAGTAAATAAGAACTATTATTTCTCCTCATATCATTTTTCGTCAAGAACCATATTTCTATTATATATATATATATATATATATATATATATATATATATATATATATATATATATATATATATATATATATATATATATATATATATATATATATATTATATACGCGTGTATGGATTTATTAAACATTTTGCTTTCAAAGTTTGTGATTAATAAAATATGATCCAAAATCCTGGGTGTAGATCCGGGCTGGAGTTTAATATTAAACTTGTTTAAATATCTATTTTTAATGATTACTTTTGAAGACAAACCGGAAACTGATTCAGAATTTAATATTTTAGTAAAAGTATTCAAATATTCTAACGAGGATACAACAGCTCATTCAGGCGAGTAGAGTGTGGCGATCGCCCCAGGACTTTCAAAAAGCCCCATTTTCGGATCACATATAACAAAAGAAATTGTTTATTTATTACAAGTTAAAACATCAAAGTAAAATTGAAGGAAAAAAATTGTTTAATGTACTTAATTTCTTTGGAGCGTGAAAAGCTCTCTGCTTAAAGCCCTAAGGTAGCGGTTCCCAATCTGGGGTACGCGTACCCCCTGGGGGTATGCGGAAGCCCGATTGGGGGTACGTGAAAATAATATAGATAATGGCGAAAAACACCAGAGTTTTACAGAGACTTACGTTAAAGTTGAAAAAGAAAAATTGATAGAATTGTTGACTGATTCTTCTTTTGAATCTGATTTTAAAAAAAAGTAACCTCCTTGACTTCTGGGCAGTAGTGAAAGAAGAGTACTAAGAACTCAGAGCCAAAGCAATAAAACATTTATTACCTTTCACGAACACAGAGCTAGTCGAAAGAGCCATATCATCTTATGCGTACATTAAGAATAAATATCGCAATAACCTTGACGCACCTCCTGATTTCAGGTTATATCTGTCTTCATTTGACCCTGATTTTAAAAAACTCGGATCCTTAAAATTATTAAAAACTTCGATGGAAGACTCTCATATCAAAATGAATAATTGCTATATAAAATTTAACAATTATTCTACTTTCGTTAATGTTAGTAAAATTTATTTTAATGCTCTTTTTATTTGTTTTGATCTTCGCTAATATAAAAAATAAAATAATAATAAAAGTATATAAATGTCATTGTCTAACATAACCTAACATAAAATTTAAAAAAAAAAAAGTATCGGTGCGGGTATTGAAGGTAGGGGGTACCCATAAATCAAAAGTCTAATCAAGGGGTACATGAGAGAAAAAATTTTGGGAACCGCTGCCCTAAGGTATTAAGCTGCGTTCACAGCTCTAAAATTAGTCGACTATAATCTATGACTTGTTCACTGTTGATTGTCACTAAAGTTTGTCATATGGTACTGTGAGCGACCGTTCACAGTTCTAAATTTAATGCAGTATACGTTGTTGATTGCAGTTAGTGCGTTGTTTTAATGAGACAGACATATAAACACATATTAGCTATCTCACTTTACGTAACCTAAAAAATACCGTCGTACAAATTTCAACAAATTTCGGAAATCGTGAAACGAGAAGAACTGCTGTAGTTGCAGTTATAATTTTGTTATCAAAATTTAGTAAGAATAGGGGATACGCATAAAATTTGTATTTCCTTAAAACTACATTATTTTGATATGTTAATGTTAGTTATGTTACCTAACAAAACAAAAATTACATTTTAATTAATATTATCGCCAAATTTTTGAATTAAAATATTGTAAATTTGAAATAAACCACGGGGCGAAGGTTGCCGAGTAAAAATGACTGAGTATGACGTCAAACGATAGGGGTTTCACGTCACATATACAGCTACAACATAATCTTTACACGTGTGTATATTGTATTGTTCGAGAGTTTTGTATTTGTTTTTAAATAATTTTTCACGCATTTATTATTAAAATGGCAGATAAAGATTTTGTTAGGGCTCAGAGTGATAATTTACCCAACATTGATGCTTTTATGCTCATGGAATATATGAAAAATAATGAATGCTACAGTGCTGAAGAAATACGTGGTGTCAAAGCAGACCTGTAAGTAATTTTTATTTTATATTCTATAACTTGTAAACAAACGCTGCGACTCTGTAAAATGTAAATATTTATGTAATTTAGATGTCAGAATTTTACTACATTGTTTACATGAAGTTACAAAACGTTAGAGGCATAATTGAAATACTGCAATATAAGTTATCTATTTTAATATAAAATTTAATTCGGTAAACATGTATAAATTGTTTTTATAGAATTAAACTTTATTTTAATTAAAATCACTCTAACTTTACATAACCTATAAAAGTTATACAAACAAATAAGTTCACAACAGACTATGTACGCCGGTAAGCTAGTAGTGTCATGCGTCAGTTAGAAGGGATATGACGTCACACGTCGTTTTCACGCGCTACATACATTTATGATTTTTTTAAGCCTTTAAATTACAAAAAAAAAATAAATAAATTAAAAACTGCTTTTTATGTTTATATGCAACAAGAGGAATATAATAAAAAAAAATTAAAAAATCATGCCTATCCCCTATTCACGATCTCGCTGATGGCGGGTACGAAAAAAGTCACAAATGCGTTTATACCAGCATTGTTGGTTTGAAAAAAATTGATGTCACAACATTCGTAACGCATTCATTTTCATAAACGCTGCTCATGGCTATATATAAAAGGTGATTTTTGATCAGATTCGTTTTTTTTTTTTTTTAAGTAATCAGAAAGTGAATCAGACATGCCCGATATTATTCACACCCACGTGCGTGAACCTACGCGTGTCGATTCGTTCGGAAAAGCTTGTTACTTTGTTACATACATACATCGATGATAACGTAAGATGGTGTGAGATAAGGTTCATCAGATCTAAAGATGAAGTTGTTGAAATAACAAAGGAAGTCATTCCGCTAATGGACACCCAAACCGGACAAGTGATAGAAAATATTTTAGGGGATTGTGATTAAATTTCAAGGTTTTCTATTATAGGCGGTCCACAATTTTATTTTTCGTCGCATGACCAAAATGTGAAAACTGATTTTATTCTGACTTTTTAGTACATTTCTAAGTGAAATTGTATAATTTAATTAAATTTTGTATAGATTTAATTGCAACTTGTATCCAATGTTTTCACCTATGGTTCTTTAGCCAGTAAGAATAGCCTATTATCAAAACCGATTAATATGCCAAAAACCCGGTACGGATTAATCGTCAAAATTGCCGATATAGCAGATTACCGATTATCTACCGATTAATCGGTGCAAACCTTAAACGAATAATTGAAAAATTCCTTAGAAAGAAGGGAATCACTAGACGTTAAACAATCTCAGTGGCGCAGCCAAGGGGGGGGCGACGCCCCCCACCAAAATTTCACAAAAAAATGCTTCAAAATGAGTCCTAAGGCTCTTTAGGACCTCAGGATTTCAAAATTTTCAACCGCAGATCTCTATCTCATATAGCTTTGAGATACAGTCTTTCGAAAATTAAATATTTACAGTTACACGGATCAAAAAGGCGTTAAGTCAAGAGAGCTTCAATATTTATTTAGGTAGATAAAAGTCTAGATTTCAAAAATTCAAACCGTGGGTTTGTGCCTCTAATTGTTCAACAACAGAGTAATCTTGCTGAAATTTCATATTAACTTTCCCTATACTTGTTTATTTATACTTCTATTTTTCTTGGGAAAAGTAAAATAATAAGATGCCTATCTTTATCCTTCTTGAATGACAGCCAAAAATACTACAATTTGTTCTGCTTTTATAGTGTTTCACAACTAGTTAAACAGTGTTAAGAAACCCTGTATAACCGGCTCTTGTACTTCATATTTTATATTTTTGTGTAGTTCTGAAGAAGAAATAAATTATTTAGAAACTTATCAGCTATAGAGCGTTCAAAGTTGAGCTTGCAGTACAGGGCATATGGAGTAGTTCTTTTTCATACTCTCTAATGGGCTTACACAATGACGCTATCCTTTTCTTGTTGGTCGACGTTGCCAGCTCTAAAACGCGCTGATCTGTGAAGATGCAGTATTCTACAAATGGCCATTTGTTTTTGTTGAGTGTTATTTTGAGTTTTATAAGAGTTGATTTTTGTAAATCACACAAGTTTTTCATATTATTATAATTGACACATTTGACACTTTTACAACATTTGGCAACACCGCTCCCATTTTCCATAAGAGCTATACTGCAAACTCACATTTGAACGTACTATAGATCTAGTCGCTTTATTTATGTCCGCAATCCGTACAATCTTTTCCACACGTTACTTACAGTGTATTCCTCTGGTGTAGCTATATAACTACTGTAAATATTGGATAACCCTCCGACGACAACATCCACTTTTGGTCCACCATTTTCTTCAATTGCTTGCTTAACAGCATCCCTCATTCTTCTTCCGGACATGGTGGTGAATTCTCCAGGAACTGCGGCGATTGCGAAGTCTCCAATCATTGCAAGATGTGTTGCCACTGTGTTCGGAGTCCATTCATACGGGAATGAAATCTATGGATAAATAAAAATAGATAATGTATTTTTAAAGTATTAGCAGCATTTAATTTCCGGTGAAATTGTACTAAATCGAAATGCAATATAAAGTAACGTGGATTTACAGGATGTTTGAATGAATTTCGGACGGTTTTTAATAACTTTTAGTAATAATGTGCAGTCACGCAGACCTACAAAAATACTTTCCTGTCAAAGCCCGACCCACGTCAGTGTAAACTACGTAAGAGCGGTTGTATTATAAACATATTTGACTCCTAGACCGACGTTTTTAATATAAGTTTAATATAATTAATAGTGGTTTTTGATTGAATATTTAAAAAATAATAATAATAGGTTCCCAACGCCTAGATAGGCGTATGGGGCAAAGAAGTTAAGTTTTCCGTTTCTAGACCGCCGGCCGTAGATATGACAGCCACGTGCTCAGTGTGACATTTCGACTGGTCCTATTATCCTTGTATAAACAGGTTCTCATTTTAAGTATTAAATACTTGAGACTCGACCCTAGAGATGGGTACACATACAAACACTCGCATCCGGAGAGTTACGGCGAACCTCCAGACACCTGACAAGGCCTCAGCGGCCCTTGATTAAAATTATGTGAGCCACTGACGGGGACGCCCTGTATTCGGATCGGCTCACCTCATAAACAGGTCGAGGTCCGAAACGAGAGACAGAAAATGCTTCCTCGGGCGTTTTCGAGGGGAGATGGCAGCGGAATCTGGCCCGTCAGACCTGGGAATCCAGACTCAACAAGAAAGAACATGATCCTGGTCAGACAGATATCGAGTAGGAAGAAATAGTAACTGAGACACAGGTCGGAGTTTCAAGCCGCCGTTTCACCCGCGGGACTGCTTGCGGAGGGCCACGGCAGCTCAAAGGTCGGGTTAGGGACAACTGCATCCGGAGAGTGTGGGTGCGCCATTTAGTAACCTAGCGAAGCCTCGAGGATCCGTGCGTAAAACCACGCGAGTCCTGGACGGGTACGCTTTGTATTCGGACCGGATAATCTAGTATACAGATCAGGTCCGAAAACACGAGACGGACGCCTACAGCTGGACACCTGAAGTTGGCGGGGGGACTCGACAGACCTTGTGCTCATAATACCGAAAGAACAACACAGGAAGAACAGAAGGAAGTACAGGAAGATCCAAGAGAGAAGGCAAGAAGATCTAGCCAACCTGCCATGAAGAATAGTCAATTACGAGAGTTCCATGGCAGGGTTGAGGCAAGCAGGGTTTTTAGTCGGTATGCCACTTTGTGGAGAGTCCGACACTACCTGAATATGGTGTCTATAAAAGATTTCCCCTGGATAAAAAAAAAGAGATGGGTGCACAATATCGGAAGATAAACATCCGAAGAAGGTAGGGGGATTCAATTATTTTTGTAGGTTGCCATGAGCTAACTTTTTAATAATTGCAGTGGACTTTTCCTAAACAAAATGATAAAAAGTCTCAATTAATCGATAAAAATTAAAATTAAATCCTGAAAATTACTAGTTTTCAAACATTAGTTCTGCTTAAACCAAAGAAGTCTATCCTCTTTTATTTCAGTTTTTTTATTTTCAAAAAACAAGATAGGCCGAAGTACATTCAATATCCTGTAGTATTAGTCAGATTTTTTTTTATCTAACTCTACCCTTTGGTTAAGTCGGTTTAATTCTATCGTATTTCATTGTTAATCACAGCGGTGCGTATTTGTACAAGTGAAGCTGTAAAAGAAACATACATGCAAGTCCTACTCACTTGATCCAACCAAAGACGTTGCTCCTCATTCATCTGTGAATTGATGGATGAAATGGAATTGATGAAAAATGAATGAAAATGAGATGAATATGAAATAACAAAATGATATAAAAATACAAAAATGATTTAAAAATACTTAAGCTTATAAACACAAAAAAATAATACATAATTAAGCACACAACCTCAATAAATGAGTTGGTTAACATATTTTCCGCACAGCATCTATGGCTATCGGCGCCCGTTACAGCTACAATAAAATAAATGAATATAAAGAAACAATTCGATAAAAAACATCTGCACTTAAAAATTCGTTAAAATAAGTTTTAATTAATCTTTTTAGGGTTTTGTAGGTATGACCAAATAACCCTTATACCGTCATTTTGTCGTCTGTCTATCTGTCTGTCTGTCTGTCTGTCTGTCTGTCTGTCTGTCTGTCTGTCTGTCTGTCTGTCTGTCTGTCTGTCTGTCTGTATGTCTATCTGTCTGTCTGTATGTCTGCCTGCCTGTCTGTCTGTCTGGTCGGTAAAAATTGTAGCCAAACCACTAAACTTAGAGAGTTGAAATTTTGCATGCTTATACAACTCTTTGACGCGCACATAGGAAAAATACTAAAACATCTAAAAAACATATCCCCCTAAAAACATAAACAAATATGTGCTCATCGAAAAAAAAAAAAAAATTTTTTTTAAATTTTGCGGAGGGTATTGAATGACAGCCCTTGGTACGTGGATTAACGATCAAATTTTAATTTTTGCAAAATAAATGATTTTGAAGTGGTTTTTGCCAAAATTGTGCAAAAAAAAAATTGTCCCACACCCTGTAGCCCAGATGGTTTAAACTAAAAATCTGAAAAATTTCTAAGTAATGTACATTGGTGTGAACCGGAATAATACAACAGGAATTTTTGATCAGATTATGTTTTCGGAAAATAACGCATTTTTTGTGTTTTTAACTAAAATATTTAATCCGCTATTTAACACAGTAAACGAGTGAACGTCCGTAGTCCAGTGGTAACTTTCTCGTTTCGTAAGTTGCAAACCACTGTTCGATTCCCGTCAATTTTTAGTGATTCTGTTTTTTTTTTTGCATTTTTATTTTGACGAAATTCTAATTATATTTTGGCAAATGTTGCATTTAATTTTTAAAAGCGTAAATTTAATAACCAGTGGGAAGAGTTGAAATTATAATTTAATTCTATGTTTGAATGTATACGAAATCAGAGGGGCGGAGTTAAGACTTAAACAACCAATGGAAGCCGTAGGCGCAAACCCAAATAATGGTATTAGGCATTCGAATTAAAATTAATAAAAAAATATTTTAACATAAAATTTGTTTTGGCATCCCAAATAATCATTATTCACTTACTAAATACCTGCGAAATCCTGAAATGTGTGAAAATTCACACTTCATATAATTTTTTTTTTTTTTTTTAGTTAAAGCTTAAATGCAGTTAGTCGAACTAGGGGCCAAAGCAATTTTTAGGCGGCCAGAGCAATTGTTTTAAAGATAATATTATCTTCTTTTAGTATAAAAAAGTGCAGTTAGTTAAAAAATGTAATCTAATTCGATATATCTCCTAAAGTTGATTTTTTTACTTTATATTGATCAAAAATAACATATTCTACTAAAAATACTACATATTTCGTGATATATACAAGAGCTTTCTATTCACTTGACTTCACACGCTACTAAATCAAGTACTTTATCAAGTACGAGACGAAATGGTTTACATCAGTGTTTCCCAACCACCGGTCCGTGGACCGGCACCGGTCTGCGATATTTTTTTTTCCGGTCCGCGAGATTTTTTTCCATAGATTTTATTTTACTGTGCAACTATTCGTCTAATAAGTTATAAACCACTTAATTTTAAGATGAAAATCTCGGTCCTTAATCTGTTAAATGCTTAAGTAATAATTAGTTTCTTTTTTTACTAATTATATGTGATTTTTTATTTGTTGTTTTTTTTGTGTTTGTAATCAGTGCAATAAAAAATATAGAACTTTTGCGATACACATTAATTTCTAAACTTGCCGGTTCGCGAATTTTTTCTAGGTCGCTTGCCGGTCCACCATGAAAAAAGGTTGAGAAACGGTGGTTTACAAGATGCAATTACTAAATTTTTAGCAACTTGATTTAGCTAGTAAACACGAGTAAAGCCGGCAAACCAATTTTGTTTTATACTATACGCTCTTAAATTTTCCAACTTCTTTCAACATTCTGTAAATTTATAAACTTAAAAATCGTTTTTGATAAAATCCCAAACCTCCATTTCATTACTCTTAATAATTCTGCGTCATTATTTTGTCTTTATTATTTCAAATCAAGACACACAACATAACAACAGTCC
This sequence comes from Liopterus haemorrhoidalis, assembly GCA_963971575.1. NCBI lineage: Eukaryota > Metazoa > Arthropoda > Insecta > Coleoptera > Dytiscidae > Liopterus > Liopterus haemorrhoidalis. The sequence continues at coordinate 50,900,244 of OZ020615.1, forward strand.
TTAATAAAAACGTCTAGCGTCTTTTTTTACACAACATGGGTTTCTTGACCCTTTTGTTAAATTTACGTGAAATAATGTTGAATCGTTAGAAACAAACGAAAAAACAGATACTTTACTTAACTGGTAGATGCTATCCACAACAGACGGCGTAAGATTGCCTAGAGAGATACATGTTATCATTTGCAACAGAAAAACTCAACAAATAAACACCTTTATAAAACAGAATGGCGTACGTGGTTAGAGTTACAATTATGAACCAGTTTCTGGAAACAGATTTTCCTCCGAATAGTTTTTTTTTGTCAGTGGTGGCTCGCGTGGTTTGTAAATGGTGAAGCACACAACAGGCAGTCCAAGTTAAAAATAATATGAATATTTGGGTGGCACAGTATGATATTCACAGGAGGGGGGCGGAGGCGAAATTTGAAGTTACTCTACTGTAAACAATAATTTTGGATTATCTTGGACCTTGGATTATCTTCTAATTTAATGACAAAACACTATCTTAAGGTGCGGACTGACTTGAGCATTTGTACGCGCACGGATTTTCGTGCGGGTAAAAATATTTGCACACACAACTTTCTAATTTGTGCGCGTAAAATCTCGCTCCGCGTATTTCAGTTATATACACGCACATATTTATTTAAAGTAAGTAGTTGGCTTGTTGGCGTTGTTGTTGGCTTAACAAGTGTAGCGTACATAAGTCGCATTCAGCAGACTTATCGGTGTCTTACCGGTACAAACTTACCGGTGAATTTGACTAAATGCACATTTTTGAACGGCGTATATAAAAACTACAATATCTAAACAATGACAGATTGTAATGACAGTAAATTTTGAATGTAAGCTTTTACAGTAATTTTAAAAGTACATGTGCTTTATATACGTCTCCTCAATATCTAAGTAAACTGACTTAACACTTAATGCCATAATTTTTTACTTGCTTTGTGCTTGATTCTTTGTTACTACAGATATAACTGTCAAAATGTCTACCGGTGAGCAACTAATCGTTAATGAAATCCGGTGAATAACATGGCGACCGGTGAGTAAGTACGGTAACTCACTGGTAGATCAACGTAGGCATACAGGAAAAAAATTTACCAACCGGTAACTCACTGGTGAGTCTGCTGAATGTGGCCATGGTATACTTAGTAAAAAAAAAAGAAAAAAAAAAAAAACGGTGGTGGATGACACAACTATATAGAAGCAGGGAAATATACAATAGTTTAAGTTTGCTAGCAGAACTGCAAATGCAAGAGGTCAGTGGACAATTTTGTTCGAATGTCAGCGGCAGATTTTGAACTACTCGTTAATAAAGTTGGTCAAAAAATTGGGAGAAAGACAAGTTTTATAAGGGCTGTTCCCGCGAAAGAACGATTAGCCATAACCCTACGTTTTTTGCAACTGGGGATTCGTTTACCAGCATACAATACATTTTTACTCCATTCCATGTTGAATATATACTGGTGTTTGGTGGACAAGCTACGGATAGCATTCGTGGAAGGATTACTGTACGCGCACACAAATTATACCTCGTACTCACCTGAGCATTTGTGCGCACACATAATCCGTGCGCGTACAAATGCTCAAGTCAGTACGCACCTTTAGGTTCGGTTATGTTAAACGAGGATTGCCCTTTATATTTCGGGATTTGAGATAAAAAACAATTAATTATCAACAAAAGTGGCTTTATTGGTTTTCAAAATATTCTCCATGAAGATCGATACACTTTTGCCAGTACGCCAAGGGCTACGTCAAGAAAAAATGTTGAGAGCCACCGGTCTACAATGAGGGTCAGGGAGGTAACAGGGGTGGGGCATTAGGGAGAAACTTCTTCACACATATTATTATTATTACATTAATGATTAACATAATTTTTTGAAGATAAAAAAAAAATATTATTTCTACAAAATTATCTGTAAAATCAGAATTGGTAATGAATATTAATCACTTTTCACATACAAGGGCTTATTTTAAAGATAAAATTACAATATAGAGTGGTCAAGTGTTAGCATTATTTGTAATTTTTATTCATTTACTGAGTAACAGTAATGTGAAGTTAAACAAGTTTTGCACTGTAACATTGAAAATAAAAAATAAAAAATTTTTTTCGTATCTTGAAATTTAAAAAAAAAAATCAAATTGATTCGAATATATTTAGTCTATATTTTACGGTTCCAACAAATACAGGTTGATTTATAAATATTAGCACGTTTCCCTCTCCCTGTAAGCTACTTCGAGGTGGGGGAATTTGCGTTCACACCCCCCAATTATGTAGTAAGACTACTGGCCACCACACCCCGCAAACAACGATTGACTTTGGCGATCGCTACATTCAGCTCTTAAAGAACGCGTGTACCAAATGCCATTTCATCATCAAGTATATTATTTACCGACAAAGGTACTGAACTGTAAACAATCAAATCGAAAAAAATGTTAAAAAATAGAATTAGTTATTTAGAATGCTTTTTATTAAATTTTATGATGCTAATTTTGACGGTCCCGTTTCATTTAACCGTGTGATTTTAAGGAAAGATTTTTCTCCAGATTTATGTACCATAAGTATCATATATTATTACTAGGTATATATAATAATATATATAAAATATGTGTGAATTGTTTGTAGTATATCGAATCATTTTATTGGAAAAGATATATTTATATTTCTCCATTCATCAATGATTTTTCTATCTTGTAGTCCTTGTAAATGGTCTACATGTATCAATATATTATAATATATTAAGGGCCGCTTTTACAATCGTTGGATAAAGCTCGGATAACGCTATTCCCGGTATAAAGTGAAAAAATCGCTTTTACAATGCTCGGATAAAGCTCGGATAGGATAAACATCGGAATAAACACCAGAATATCTTATCTAGCCAACGACACTTCAGATAAAGGCCAGTATAAGTTATTCCCTTGCTCTGATTGGTGAATAAGTATTTGTTACCCAGATACGGTAAAAAAAATAATTTGACATATGATAAATGTCACATTATAACGTTTCATTTGAATTTTTATTACAGTTATATAATTGTGGTAGTAGCAGCATAGTGGTTAGCTCGCTTGCTTTGAAAGTGTGTAATCATAAGATCGACTTAGTATGGGCAAAAAAAAAAAAAAACTTAGCTGTTGCAACCATAGGCTCAGATTCTTTACAATGAATGCCTGTATCTCTGAATTAATTTTCGGAAATTTGGGAAATGCTTCATAAGGCACGGTGGTCTCGGCTACTGTAAAAAGTAATCGTTAGGTCATGTCAGAGGAAGCTAGTCGCGACCTTCTGAAAAAGAATCTCTAAAACCTAGACATTGCCATACGAAATAATAATAGTACGTAATCCCTCGTTATCCATGTATTTGTTCAGTAGTTTTGATTACACGCAGTTGGGAAATAATAATTTAATTTATTTTTTAAAAGCGTAGCAATGAACAGTAGCGGCCGATTACCGCTGGAATATGCTTAATCTCATTATTCGCGTTTTTTTTTTTTTTTGTCCACAGTATGTTAGTGGAACATAAACTCCGCGGTGATAAGGGATTACAGTACATAAATATGTATCACAATCAGGGCCACCGCGTGCGTTTGTGCATAGTCTGCACCGCACACGAACGGCTCGTCAAAAGGGCGGCATTTGGTATAGATTCTAATAGAAGTCTACTAGTAGAGGGTGATCTTATAAAAATTTACACGTGGGCGGTATTTGGGCTCGATTCTATTAGAAAGCGGTTTTATGAATATTTGCACACGAGAGGCTGACACCAACGCGGTAGATGTAGCACAATAAAATAATTATTTGAGTCGAATATTTCGACATCTGCCAATATTTCCCCAAACATGGTCAAATTTGTTGTTAATAGTAATGTCAATTTAAAATATGACTTTTCTAATATGTCAGTTTATGTGTCAAACAATACCAACTTTATTTTATTTACAATAAAACCATGGATAACTATCCGAGAATAAAAAATGCATTGTAAAAGCGAACGTTGGAATAAACATCGGAATAAACTTATACCTTAGATAGTTATACCGCTACGTATCCGAGGTTTGTAAAAGCGGCCCTAAATCTTTCAAAGAAATTAGTTGAGAGAGAAAAAATATCCAATCCTATATTAATTCCTATATCCTCCTTGCTATTATGTCTAGTAGTCGCTCCCTCAAATCAAATAATTCAGTTGGAATTGATAAAATATTTTCGATTCAACTAAAAAAAGTTTGAAGAGTCATCGTTTTTCCTCTATCTAACCTTGTGAAAAGCTACTTAATGGACGGACATTTTTCAAGTTTCTGAAGGTTTCTGTAGTTAAGCCTGTAGTACAATATACAATTTCCCGTTTTCATTCTCGTACGATAATTATTGCATTGCGGATTTAGTTCAGAAAAATCGGATGTAAAATTATTGTAGTATACCATCCAATATTTATCTCATTTACTCTGTACCAATTGATGCGCATTACATCTATTTTCGTAAGTTTACAAAATTCAAATAAATGTACCTAACCTAGAGTGGACAGATAGTTTACCAATTTATGAACTGATAATCTTAATCTTTGTCCAAAATCAGTAAATCTCCTGGATTCGCAAATCCGTGTCGTTTTCTGATCTAATTTATTATATTTGAAATTGAAGGGAATTATTATTTTATTTATTTTTTATAATTATTATTTTTGTCTATAAAACTACGATTTTTGTTTATCAAAAATATAATTGCGCATCCTACTGCGCCGTTATTGATTCATTTTGTCCCATATTTTAGGCCGGGACAATAAAAATTGGTTGGTTTTCAATATCGTACAAGATCTCGTACGAAAATCTTGTAATACAGGATACAATAATTCTTGTAATCGTAGGAGATTCAAAACGAAAAACCGCATCTTGTATTACAGGCATTCAATTTTAGATAAGAGTGGGTCATTGAAGGATGTTTGTAATTACATACCCATCTCTTTGTTATGAAAGTTTTTAAAAGTTTTCGAAAAATTAATTAAAAAACAATTCGTTACTTTTTTGAATAACAGTAAAATTTAAAACGGGAACTAAGAATTTTATTTAGAAGGGAGTTTAATTTCTTAGACGGATGATACAGTTCTTAATCTAGGTATTAAAAATATTTAAAAAATTCACCCTTGACTAGTTTTTGAGTTACAGCAAAAATAAGCTTTTTTGAATTAACTCAAAAACAGTAATTCAAAACTTGTAATGGAGGTTATTTTTGAGATCTACGGCTCAAAATACATAGATATACAAATTTTGAACTAAATCAGACACAAAAGTTTTTTTTTTGAAAATCGTGATTTTTTTAGGCATACCCCTTACGATTTTTTCTATTTTTTTGCTATTTTCAAGGGTTTAGTTTAACTAGTCAAATAAATTCAAAAAATTAGGTATTTAAGGCCTCATTTTTTTCGGGACAAAAAAAGGCACACGGGATCCAAAAATTTAAACCGCAAATGTCTATCTTTTACAGTTTTTAAGAAAGAATTTTTTTAAATTAAAAAATGAAATATCAAAATTTTTCAAAAAAATGTTTTTGTTCAAAATGTGGCCTAAGAGCATTTAGGACACCAGAATTACAAAAATTCCAACCGCAAGACTCTATCTATTGTAGCTTTTAAGATACGGTTACGCGAATATTAAAATTTTTGTAAAATTCGCATATTTCAAAACGATATAAATTAAAAATGGTTGTCTCATAGTCCCCAATGTTTTAAAAAATTAGGAAAACATCAAGAATTCCAGAAAGTCTCTACCTGTTACCGTTCTCGAAATAAAATTTTCACAAAAATATTTTATTCCGGTTTTGTCTCAAAATTAATTCCTTAGGATTCCAAAAATGTGAACCATGGGTCTCTGTTTCTTTTAGTACCTGAGATATGGTCTTACGAAAATTAAAATTTGACTAATTTTAATAATATTTAAAATGGTCACAGTTATACAGGCCTAAATACAAGAGAACACAATTTCATCATCGCAAAAAAATAAAATAAAAATAAAGAAGCGCAATAATTACAGAGGTAAATACGCCCATTTACCTCTTATAAATTTTAATATGACCATTCAAAAATTTTAGTTTTGCCAGTTCTGACAATTGTTAACCTAGCTATTTCTGTAGTTAGAATGTTTAAATATTTATTTATTTATTTATTTATTTATTTAACAATTATTTATTTAACAATATGCTACTATAAGCAAAAGTGTTTTAAGCACAAGATATTTTAAGACTGGATATTATATCACGAAATCTTACTACTGGGTTATAAGAAAATTGTTTTGAAAACATTTTTGTGAACAATTATGCTTTGAAATATCATTTTAATTATAAAACATTTTTTATCAAGTGTATATATGTTTATTACTTACTTCTCCAGTGTTGAGTAGGATGGGTTTTGCACCTTGGCACCTCATTTGCTCCTTACTAGGTTTGCTTAACAAGTCCCTGACTTTGTTCCAAAGTGGATTATCTGTGATGGTACCTTGTTTGAAATTGAATGCACCTGGTCCATCTGTGGTTCCTGCTGCAAAACTGTATCCTAGAGCTCCTGGACATCCTTTAACCTATAAAATAATTTACAATTGACAATTCGTTTGCAACAATATGATCAGTAGAAGAAATTGAATAGAAAAAAATTGGAGTGTAGGGGAAAAAGTAATCAATGGAGAAAGCTGGAGAAGAATTAACATTTTAAACAAAATCCATTGTATGTTTAGAAGAGGACACTAACGCACATTTCTTGGGATTTACTTTACAGTCAGATTCATGTTGAGTTATATGGTTCTTAAGTTTTTGGATATAATTGCCAATATACTGCCAATATATTTTCATAAAGAATAAGTCACATTTTAGTTGTTCTTTTTTTTATAGTTTTATGTTGTTAGTACTTAGTGTATTCTTGCGAAAAACCACAAAAACCTGCAAATTATAACTAGGTTTCGCGTCGGAAATGAAGAGAGGGGTGACGATTACTGGCTGAAAACAGAAGATAGAATAAGCAGTATGTGCCACAACGCAGCAGAGAACATTGAACACTTAAGTAGAGACTAAAGTAGGGCTGCCATACGTCCCAGTACACCGGGACATGTCCCGGTTTTGAGGTTTGTGTCCCAGTGTCCCGGGCCAAGAGTCATTTGTCCCGGTCGATTTAAAATTTATGCATATTAAAAAATTATTTTTCGATAATATTGTAGATATACATATATACCTACTATATATAAATTATATAACAGATTCGACGTCCGAAATGTTCCGGAGTAATGCCGAGTACCAGTCAGCTAGTGTCTATGTTGATATGCGCACGCAGCACATTGGCAACACCGAAATTCGCAAGCACTTTTTGCCAGCGGGCAACACTGACAGTGATACGTGATTAAATTGAATCGCCCATTAATTTATATTATATTATTTTAGATTTGATAAAGACGCATCCACAAAAAAAAAACATCAAATTTTTCCAGTCGAACTGAGTGTTCCAAAATGATTCACCATTGATCCCAACGTTTTGCTCTTGGAATACCTATTATCAATCTCTACTTTAATTATTTTTTTTGTCTTTAAATTTTTTTCAACAAATTTTTGACTCATATTTTAGTTAAAATATTGTTTTAAGCTAATTTTGGGGTGAGGATTATGAAAAAAATATTTAAAAAGTTCATGTTTTCCTAGTTTTTGAGTTAGAGCCGAACTGAGTTTTTACCCAAACTTCAAAATGGACCAAATTTTGTTGATCTATGACCAAAAATACATATTTGTACCAATTTTCAATAAAATCGGAGACAAAAATGTTTTGCTTAAAATTCACGATTTTTTTAAGGTCCCCTTACTATTTTTTCGATTTTTGGCCATTTTCAAGGGTTTTGGATTATTGCCCATATAAAATTTAATAAATGGTTTATTAAAGCCCATTTTTTTGTTTCAAAATATGGTTACAAGTCAAGCAGGACCTCAAGATTTTAAAAATTTCAACCGCAGGTCTTTATCGCATTTCGTTTTTGAGATATGTCCATGCGAAGATGAAAATGTCTATAAATCACAATATATTAAAATTTGTCATAATTTTAAAATGCAGTAAACGAATTAAGCCTCAAATTTTTTGTAGTCTAAATAAACTACGAGTAATCCAAAAATTCTAACGTCAGGTCATTTTCTCTAACCTTAATTTGAGTTGAAATTTTTTTTAATTCACTATTTTCACAAATATTGTAAATTATACTATTAAAAAAATTTAATCTCAAAACGCGTTAAACGATTAAAGCCGCAAATCTTTTCTATACTAAACAAACTACGGAGATTTATAGATGCCTATAACCCAGTGGTGCTCAAACTTTATCGATTCCCGGCGCCCTTAATTTATTAGAATTTTTCCGCGGTGCCCCAAGTAAAAACTGGTCTAACTAACGCAGTTGGAGGAATATTAAAATATTTTCGCGGCGCCCCTGTTACCCATCTCCTGCGCCCTAGGGCGCTGCGGCGCACAGTTTGGGAATCGCTGATGTATATGATAAAAATTAATCAATTTCATAATTAAGTATAGTTTAGAACTTTCAAAATGTATAAAAGTATAGACAGAGCCGCAGTAAGGAAAACTTGCGCTAGGGACAGAGCCGTGTTTTGGCGCCCTTTGTAAATAAAAACAAGGTTTTTACCTCTCAAAATTTAAGTGATGAGCAAAAAAAAAGGTCCTCACCTCCCAAAATGCAAGTGTCGAGCAAAAAAAAAAAAAGTCTTCACCACTCAAATGGCGCCCCTTAGCAAGCGTCAGCGCAATTTTCCTTAGTGCGCTAGGAGCCGTCGCCTTACTGCAGCTCTGAGTATAGACTTATTGTAAATTTCAATACCGCAAGGTAAAAAATAAAGAGCTTACTACTACTTAGTGTATTCATAAGATTGGGTCTCCTGATACTGTGATTGTATTTGTTACATTTTATGTTTTTATTTGAGTATTAACTTTGTGTCAACTATTAACATTAATTGCTTCATTAAATAAATTGCAGAAAATGTATTAATTAAAGGATCAAAGGCTCGCACCCTTTAATATTCAATATACAAGTTAAATTATGTATGAAAATTAATTGTGATTCGCTCGTACAGATTATAGATATTTGCTGTTGTTTTTGCTCGTTTCGTTGAATTAAATCTGCTCCAATAATTCAAAGAAAAATTTTCAACATTTTTTACACAACAGTAGTTCTCGTTATGTTCTTTTTCGAGAATTACTTTATAACTCCACTTTGTAAAAAGAATTATTAAAATGTTTAACATTTTTCTTTGCTTATTAATTAGTTTCAGAATAAAAAATTCAGTAACTGTCTGGCGATATCATAAAATTAGAACCTTCTTTTTAGGGTTTTGTAGGTATGACCAAAAAACCCTTATACCGTCATTTTGTCGTCTGTCTGTCTGTCTGTCTGTCTGTCTGTCTGTCTGTCTGTCTGTCTGTCTGTCTGTCTGTTCGGTAAAAATTGTAGCCAAACGGCTAAACCTAGAGAGTTGAAATTTGGCATGCTTATACAACTCTTTGACCCGCACATAGGAAAAATACTAAAACATCTAAAAAACATACCCCCCTAAAAATATAAACAAATATGTGCTCATCGAAAACAAAAATATTTTTTTTAAATTCTGAGTAGGGTATCAAATGAAAGCCCTTAGTACGTGGATTAACGATCAAATTTTTATTTTTGCAAAATAAATTATTTTGATGCGATTTTTGCCAAAAATTTGTGCCACACCCTGTAGCCCAAATGGTTTAAACTAAAAATCTAAAAAAATTCTAAGTAATGTATATTGGTGTGAACCGAAATAGTACAACAGGAATTTTTGATCAGATTATGTTTTTGGAAAATAACGCATTTTTTGTGGTTTTTGGTTCACAAAGTACAAAAGTTATACCAATGTAAGACACTCACATGCATAGCGTTCGATGGCTACATGCGTTAGAGCGCTCTTAAACTGGCTGGAAGACGAAGGGTTTCGAGTTCGAGTACGGAGTGAATTTTATTTTTTCTGTTTTTTTTTTGCATTTTTATTATGTTGAAATTATTTTGTCAAAATTCTAGTTATATTTTGACAAATGTTCTATTTAATTTTTATGAGCGTAAATTTAATAACCAGTCTTATTATATTATTAACAGACGATAAATTATTTTAAAAATATCGTTCATTTTGCCGTGATTACTACAAAGTAAAATTTGTCCTACACACTCAGCATACCGCCTTCACTTATTATATACCTGCGAAACCCTGAAATGTGTGAATATTCACACTTCACATCAATTTTTTAGACTTTCATGTCTCTACAACACAGTTCTCTCTGTATGCTTCCAATCTGCAAAAATTCCTACTCCTGGCAAGTCATGTCATTTGGCTTACTGTCTGGGTAACTTAAGCTGGCCGGTTGCGCAGTAGCAAAAAAAAATAGATAGGCGCGTCGTTGTTATTTGTGTACAGCAGTGGCGGCGCTATCGGGGGGTTCCGGGGGGGATTAACGTAAAAAAAAATATTTCCTGGCCCCCGCAAATTTTACTAAAAATTGTTTTGCCTCCCAGATTTTAAGAGCTAGCGCCGCCATTGGTGTACAGTCTTACAAAAATGAATTATAAGAGTAAATTGGGAAGCGCTCGTGCGTAGAGTCCATTTACTATAACAATGAGATGACGTCATAGTTGAAAAACTTCCCTTGTTGCCATTTCGCTAATTGTCAAAAAAGTAAGGTTATATCGAACTACTTCTAAAAAGAGATTGAAACCCTATATCTCCTATGGATGAAAAGAATTCATGTGAATTATGATGCCGAGCAGTTCTTTTCAACCGATTTGTCGCGAAATTTATGGTTTAAATTATATTAACTCGAGTTAAAATCCAAGGTTAAATATTAAACTACCCATGTTGGAGAGTTAAATATTTTGTTTATTTTAACCTAGTTAGAACTAACTTGCACATTAGCAACGAATTTTTTGTCATTTTTACTCGGGTTAGTGATAATCTGAGTGTAAAGCATTTAACTCTGACGTTAGCAATCGGGCATTAATGAAAAATAAAGTTTAACCTCACTTAAATGTCAAAACTGAATTAAAAACAACTGAACAGTACAATCTAAACCTAGCAACGTCTAAAAACGTTATTAAAATTCAGTAAAAAAATGTACCAACTGAGTAATGGTAGGTAAAATCTCATTATAACATTGGTACTTAAATTAACCGAGTGTGACGTCATCTCATATTTATTGTGAATGGAGTTTATACAATGTTTAAATGAGTTTTGTCGACTGTACTTGGGTTATTGTACGAAACCATGTGATTTTTTTTTTTTTATAAAAAATGCGATATACTTACTATTTGAGTTCTATTAAGCATCGGATTGAACCATTCTACTCTTTGGCTCGGCATATGAATATACTGATGGATTACTTTCAGTGGTCCTGTGATTTCACGAGCTTTTCCTTCGAACCAGAGTTCCTGGAAAATAAAATTGAATCGTAAGAAATATTCCAATATTAGAACTAGAAACTAAATAAATAAAACTAGTATACATTTTTGTACAATAATAATAATATATTTATTGACTTAGGTACATGGATTCTGTTTAAAGTCAGTCAAGACATACATTTAATTGCACAATTATTATTATATGTTACTAGATTTGCATTAATTTTTAAAACCTATATTTAATAATTCTTCTGTGGAGTAAAAAAGAAGTTCAGTAAAGAATTGCTTCATCCTTTTTTAGGCTTTTGTAGGTATAACCAAAAAACCCTTATACCGTCATTTTGTTGTCTGTCTGCCTGTTCGGAAAAAATTGTAGCCAAACGGCTAAACCTAGACAGCTGAAATTTGGCATGCTTATACAACTCGTTGACCCGCACATAGGAAAAATACTAAAACATCTAAAAAACATAACCCCCTAAAAATATAAACAAATATGTGCTCACCGAAAAAAATTTTTTTTTTTTAAATTCTGAATAGGGTTTCAAATGAAAGCCCTTAGTACGTAGATTAACGATCAAAATTTTATTTTTGCATAATAAATTATTATGACGCGATTTTGCCTAAATTGTGCAAAAATTGTGCAAACTCACAGTTACGGGATTTAGTAAGTATAAGAAAATTTGGGTATAAATTCGACTTGCCTCTTGTGTTGTATTGGTGTATATCCGAATGAGTTGAAATGAAAACTGCTTATTTTGTTGTGTCAAAATTAGGGAATGGTAAAATAAGTAAAATAATTCCGACAATCAGCGCTGTAGGATAAACGTATCATTACTCTGCGTGTCATTACTCGCGTCATTGTAGGATAAAAAATCTGTTATCTGCCGAATGATCCCATGCAGTAATGTCATCTGTCATCTGGGAGTGGAACAATGCATAGTATGCAACTCAGAACACCAGTACTTAAAATGTATGTCAGGTTTGCCAGTGCACCAACATGCTGATCCCAACTGAGTTTAGGATCAATTAGTATCCCCAGTAAGTTCGCAGATTTCGGGTTATCAAAATTATTTGCTTTTATTGTTTAATTTGTTGAGGTTTAGTGAGAGGCGATTGGCGTCGAACCAGTACTTAGCTCTTTGCACTGCGATGTTACTAACAATGATAACGTTAACAAGTGATGACGATCTTGCAATTAATGGTGTCATCGGCGTAGTAAATACTAGTTCCACAAATATACGAAGGGAGGTCATAGACATAAATCAAAAATAGGAAAGAGCCGAGGATGGGTCCTTGTGGAACACCCGAGGTTACAGTTGAGGGATTTGGTGAAATATTTTTAACTGAAACAATCTGTGCCCTGTTTTCCAAGAAGGATGTCATCAATATAATACTATTCTCGTCAAACCCACATAAGGCTAGCTTTTCTAAAAATATTTAAGCGTGACACAATAAAAAGCTTTTAAATAATCTATAATATACAAATTAGGATTGTAATAAGAGGACTCCACTGTATATGGATGGAATTTTTTTTTAAATTATTGTATTTGTGAAAAAACAGTATGATCTTAATATTGACTTTCTTAAATTCATTTGATTAATTAGTGTTTTGACAAAGCGCCATCATTTTACTACTTAATTTGCTTATATTTACTTTTTTAGTGGCTAGGATTTTATGTGTTTTTCCTGGCTAGGCGTATAAATCATACTTTCGTGCGACTCTAGAAGTTAAAAGTTAGATTTTCTCGTAATGTAGAATAATAAATTATTAAATTGAATTTATCTTGCCAAAGATTTTGTAAGTGCTCACTTCCAATAAATGCTGTATTTCATTAAATAACGTGCTTTCTTCGGCTTCATGTTCGCTACTAGAACCACGTGCCGAACTGTAAAGTTATCAAGTAATATTATACTTTTCAAATAAATGCTTTGCACTTATATCTTAATAAGTTAAGTTCTATCAATTAAAAAAATATATTACTTATGGCCATTGAGTATTTGTTTAATAAGGTTTTTTAAATTGCTAAAAGTAATATAAGAAATGTCACCCTGTCACATAACAGTCATAGCAACAGCCCTCACATTTGCAACATAAATGGCAAAGACGTAATTAATGTAGCATTTTTCAAGATAGCATATTATCCTGCAACTGTTCGTTTGACGAGGCACTGTCACAAAGAATATCCGCTGCAACGAAGCCTTAGGCGTGACTTGTTCCCAATTGGTCAGAACCTACCCTCTCGAAGTTTGACCTAGATGTTTCCATATAAATATAACCCCAAAATCACAAATCGACACCAGATCGTTTTTTGGCAAACTGGTCACACTACTGCTCTCGTGGCAACACCAGCATCATCCGTCCTGCTATCGTGGCAAGACCACTGCGACCGTACTGCTTTCGTGGCAAGACCAACAAGGATATTCCTGCTATCGTGGCAAGAATATACCTCACGACATTTTCGATTTTATCGCCAAGCACGACACCCATCCACGTTCATCACCGCTAAGTTGGTCACCACTCCAATGTCAATCACCGCTGAGATGGTCACCACTCCAATATAATCACCGCTGAGACATCACCACAACTTCCAAAACCGTATGCGGGCTCATTACAACCAGCATTCTGGCCCCAACACACCACTACCGCCGTAATGTCCGTCTCCGGGGAGGTGACGAACAACATTTTCGAGTAGCTTTTATAATGGTAGTACATACCGAAACTGCAGTCAGCACGTCCAATGTGAAACTTTACCAAGTGCATCATTTAAAAACCGTTTACCTAAAAAGGTATTGGCTATAGCCGATAGAGCATCCAAAATAACATAGGTGGCCCATTAGACCAGAATGTATTTTATTTTTTTGGATACATACAAATGGCACCTAACGTGTTAAGTTAGCGAATAACATAAATTTCAGACATCAAAGCATTATTTGTAGAGTTCTTGTTTAGATCAATAGATAGCACGTAACTTTTCTCTGCATCTAGTAGCAGAGGTAATCCATTAAGCTTTGACATATAGTACAGACGCAAACCATTGCATCCATATGCTGGATTCATTGCTCTGAAGTATTGCTTCCACCTGATAAGTATGAAACACTTTGATACAGAGTACGATTTCAATTACACATGAAACACTTTTATTTCACCGCACATGAAATTAAGTATGTTAAATACCGTATCATAAAGTTGTCATATCCGCGGATAAAATGTTGTTGTCTAAATAAGCAGTGGTAATATTAAGCTTAGAAGGAAAATCTTGGTTACTTGGCAAAGGTAAGTTAGTTCCTTTAATAGTGGTGTGGACGTTGTACGCTTGACGTTTGGATTTTATTTTAACAGAAAAATGGGTCGTGCAAATCATTGTTGTCATAAACAAAGAAAAATAATATTAAAACTGCGGAAAGAGAGCAAATTTTATTCTTTTATTGAATATTGTTCAGCTAAAATTTAATGTAATGCTATAAAATGGCAAGAAAACGAAAATAATCGCGATAGAAAAAGAAAACGCCTCTAAGATTGATAAAATGATAAATGGCTGTTCTTAAAGCCGTCTGACATATTGTAGACGTTGAATAGACCCAAATAAAATAATTTTGCTTTCGTTGGCCTACAAAATGTTGCCCCATTTTGAACCTGGGCAAAATTGATACCATTTCACAAAGTTTATTATTGCTATGCCATGTGATTTCTTTAATATAGTCGGATTGTTGATAGGTGACAGTGTTACATGTATGAATCAAGTAGTGCATTCATATAATAATCTAGTTACCATTTTTCAGCGATTTTAAAAATGTTTTTTGTTATTTGTGTTAACTGTCAGTGTCTAGTAATAAATATTAATTAAAATACGGCTTGCGGCCAATTATTAAATTCACAAACTTTAATTTTAAATCTGCTGGAATAAATAACAAATTATAATTCAAAATTTACATATGAGTATAAATTTTTCCTTATTTATAATTATAACCTTAAAATTAATAATTTTGTTTGCTTGAGTAGTGCTGTAAATTTATTTTCGCGCTCTAATTAGTAAAGATATCTACGAATCATGTCATCTTTTTCATCTCTTTCTAATGTTTTGTTTTTTATTCAAATAATTTGGAAGGTTAGTTGTCAACTTGCGTCACTATACGTTACTATGGGTATGCAAATAATTATAATGATATAGACAGAGAAAGCATATAGTATTGAACATCGATACTTGTAGCAACGAACAGTCACTTATCAGCAATCCGACTATAGTAGCGCTTTTCTTGGACTTCTTTAACAAAAATTAGATTTCTGACAGAGGAGTCAGTGTATTCTCGGTGAAACATAGTTAATATCTTCTTCTTAGAGTGCCATGCTGGATGCTCTGAACTGATAAGTTCATACTGAGAGGGTATATAATAACAAGGAATTAGTAAATTATACAGTGTGTCAGGAAAATTATTTAAGAAAAGGGAAAGGCACTCAAGAAATAATTTAATATGTAAGAACGCAAAGAGGATTACGACAGAATGTTAACAGAAAAGAATGGAAAAAAAGCGTGAGATATTAAATGAATAATATAAGAAACCTAAAACTTGTTTGAATGCCGCAAAAAAGGAGTGAAAACTTTTCTTTGGGATTACAGTGAATAATCTAAATGATCTACCTCAGTAATTTAACTCCTTAAGGATCATGTAAAATTAGAGTTTTTGCCAAAAATAAATCATTTCATTTTACATAAAATTAATATTTATATCCAATCTTACTAAAGCTAACGCACAATGGTTAATTTCACTAATCTAGCTGGACAAAAACAAAGATTTGCAGGTATTTAAATTTCAATGTTACATAAATAACTGATTAGTATACTACCCGAATTAATTAGTTCTAAGCAGGGGCACCGTGAAAGGATCCGGGGTCCGGTAAAACGATAATTACCAGCTCGATAAAATAAAAACTGCGTGTAGATAGATATTTTTCTTTATTTTTTCTATAATACGTATAATACAGGGAAATCATTAATTTCTGAGCGTTACATAACAGTAAACAAAGAGTTTCAAAATATCAAAACTGTATTCCAATTCACAGCTGAAAGTTGCAGCTTTACAAAGAACCAATCAGATTACTTCGTTGACTCGAACTCACCAGAGGAACAACGATAATCCGTTGCGAACTTCATATTTGTTATTAACTCATTGGCGTGTAGTGAAAAACTGTATTCGTTTAATAATCAATTGGTATAAGGTAATAAAAATCGTACCTACGCCTATGTGTTCATGACCTTGGAAATAAGTTTGATAACTAAATGTTTCTGTATTTTATTTAAGTATTACATAACGTTCAGGAATTAATGATCTCACTGTATTTATGTGAACATGACGTGTCTATTATTCATATGAAATCTACCAATCAACACGTCACAAAGAAGACAAAAATACTGTTAACTGATGACAGCTAAATACATAAACAAAATGTGCCATCAAATGGGATATGGGGCTAGGACGTATAAACATTATTATTTCAATATTTATTACTTACTACTATTACCAAATAATTCAACAGAACCACCAATATTAAAATAGAAAGTGGTTTATAAAAAAAAAGAAAAACATTCCTGGACCCTGCAGACTGCCTGGGTCTCGGTAAATTGTACCGGTTTTCTCCGTCTCTCGATGTCCCTGGTTCTAGGATATATAGATCATATGATTCATTTATACCGGTTTACCAAAACATGAACAAAAAACTGCACAAAAAAATTGTCCAGCTAGAATCGAAAAATTACCCACTATGGTACAACGGAGGCACAACAGGTGGTGATAACTTTGTACGCCGACGACAAGCCGAACAATCGTAACTTATGTAAACATAAAAAATCCGATCAAATCAATAAATAGTTGACAATAAATTTTGAAGAAACGACAGTAATTTGTGCTCTTTTGTATTTGTATACTTTATATCCCGATCTGGAGCTGGGATCCATCACTGTGCACTTTTACAAAATAAAAAATTTAAAGAAAGGACACTAATAAACATTTACCATGATACGAGGGTTGCCTCTTATATTTGCGCTAAACTAGTGCTGCCATCTGGCAACTGACGCTTCTATTGTAAACTTCTATTGTAAAGACATTTTTGACGGTATACGTACTCAGAAAGTTTTGACGTACGAGAGCTATTTGTGTTGTTTACAGTAACATGAAAAAATTCATCTTGGCTAAAAATTGAATTAAATAATTTAACATTTTCGAGCGATTATTTTTTACAACTTTCGACGTAGATTAACTCAACAACAGTGCATCGATAAACTTAATTCGACTTTTGGCGATGAAGCACCATCAAGGACTACTGTTTATCGATGGTTTGCTGACTTCAATCGTGGCCGTAGTTCGCTTAAGTACGAATTTCGTGAAGGTCGTCCAAAATCAGTTGTTGTTCCGGAAAACCTAGATGCTGTGCGTGAACTGATACTGCAAGATCGTCATGTGACTTATCGTGAGGTTGAGGTGTATTGCATAAACATTTGGCCGGCAAAAAGATTTTGCGTTGGATCCTACATAATTTGAATATCGCTCAAAAACATGATCGTGTCGATTGATCGAAAGAAATTCTCAAAAAATACGATCGCGTTGCTTCTAAACACGTCTATGACATCGTAACAGGTGACAAATCGTGGATCAACGCGTATGAACCCGAAAGTAAACAGCAGTCGACTATATGAGTCTTTCAAGATGAGCCAAATTCAACAAAAGTTGCTCGTGCACATAGAACTTCGGAGCAAATGGTCGCCTGTTTTTTCAGAAAAACATCGCAACCGTTCCTTTAGAGAAACGTAGAAGGATCAATTCTGAACTGTACACAACCATTTGTTTGCCAGAAGTCTTCGAAGAAATAAGGAAAACCAACCGCCAAAGACGGATCAGTCTCCACCACGACAATGCTCTCACAAATCATTAGTGCTCAAACAAGTGACTTGTTGAGCACTCAAAATGTCGATTTGATGGATCATCCGTTCTGATTTGACACCCAATGACTTCTTTTTATTCCCACATATCAAGAATAAATTGCGAGGACAACGTTTTTGACACCTAAAGAAGAGGTTGATGCGTTCAAAATGCATGTTTTGGATGTGCCTTAATCGGAGTGGAAAAAGTGCTTCGAAAATTGGTTCAAACGCATGCAAAAGTGTTTTGATCTTTATGGAGAATATTTTGAAAAACAATAAAGCCACTTTTGTGGATAAATAATTGTTTTTGATCTCAAATCCCGAAATATAAAGGGCAACCCTCGTATATGGAGCTCAAAAAAAAAAACAATATGGACAAAAAAACCAAACGAACAGCTAGCAAAGAATTTATGGTTGCCATGGTAAAAATGAGGGATGAAAAAATCATGCGGATTTAAGTGCATTACCTGACAAGTAACAATATCGAAAGAAGAACAATTGCATAGTAGTCATAGTCATAGTAATTTTTTAATTAAAAAATATAAATATAAATATTAATTAATAAAAATACAACGCAATACAAAATCATATCATTTAAAATAATATGTAATAGTGAATAATTTAATTAAAATAATTTTCACAAATTTTAATTAACAAGTTTGCGCAAAAAGACTATCTGTTGATTAAATTCGAACTAATATAAAAAGCACGTGTCAACGCGTTTTTATATAAAATGTACATGTTAAAATGTATTTGTTTGCTAGCTTCTCTTGTTATTAATTGTATTTTATGTGTATTTTGGTTGTAGTCTATTTCTATTTACCTCTGCTTTTCCGGCAAGTCTTCCTGCAATAATTTTAGTACTTTCGAAAATATCCTTCCCTGGTCCTGATGCGACGCACTCGTCGCGACGTCCTTCACATGCGCTGCTGGCTACGTCACATGGCAGACCCGAACGTTGGCAACGGGGTCCGCGGATATTTGGTGAGACGTCTCCAAGATTTGTAGACGCAAAGGCGCTTACAAATGAACCCTGCAAAGTAAGTTGGTTTTTATTTTCACTATTTGACAGAAATAAGCTTAATTTTTTTCAATGACTGTGGGAGTTTTCTTGATATTTGGCACAGATAATAAATAGGGTTAAAAAAGTTAGAAATATATAAAGTTAGAAAGTAAAGTAAAGAAGGATAAGGGAAAGAAATAGATATAGAGAAAAATTGGGAGGAAAGAGAAACGAATTCAACTAACCATCAATTGAAAGGCTCAGCAGAAAAGTAGTAGATACACATGATTTGTGTGGAGTTGGTCGTCTCCGTAATGCCGGGTTTACATTGGTAGAGTAAAAGAGCTAGTAACTAACGCAAGTAACTAGGAACTAGCTACTATCCCTGTGTAAACAATTGACAATGTGACTAGTAGAGTACTAGCTTCTAGTAATTGGGCTAGGATAGCAGCTAGCTCGTCGACGTATTTACTAGCTACTGCTTTTCCCCCACTACGTAAAATTGATTCATTTCAAATTGGCGGCAAGCGGTAACCTGTCTTAATAAATAGAAAAAAACCCATATCAGGTAAGTTACAATTTATTTACATAAATTGCGTAACATTGATTTATTAATTGATGATTTTTGAAATCATCTGTAAAATAATTGCCTTTGATACACGAAAAAGATGTTGTACACCAGTGTTTCTCGACCAAAAACGCACCGTGGACCAGAATAATATATAATTTTCTAATGCGGACTACTAATAATAATTGTTGGCTTATTTTTTTCATGAAAACAAATATATTTAATGTGCTACTAAACACATTTATTTTACAGAAAATCACAGAAAGTTTACAGAAAATAAACAAAATATAAATTATTTACATAAAAAATGTGCAAAATAAATTAAAAATAAAACTGCAAAAAACACATATAAAAACTTTCGCGGACCACTAAAATTTTTCTGGGGACCACCTGTGGAGAAACACTGTTGTAGACTACAATAATTATTTCCTGTGGCTAGGAAATAAAGCGTTAATTCCAATTTTATTTTTGCTGGAATCGCATCCCTTATTAGTGTATCAGTTCATTGTATTAATGAACTAACTAAATTTAATAGCCTATTAAAATCATCTGGTGTAATTCTTAAACACAGTCTGTACTCTTTTTGATCTTCCACGGCTAATTCACGAAATAGAAGGACTGATGCACCATGGGTAGTTCTTCTGTCAATCCATTTTTTAACCCATTTTTGTTTAGGCTTATATTCTGTACCGATTACTTCAATAAGACAATAAATTATTTCCTCCACAAGAAATGATCTAATTCAAAATACCATTTTTTTAATGGCATCACGCCGGCGACGATGTGTATCCACATTCATAAACTATTTTTTGCAAAAAGATAATTTCACTACAAAATCACAGTGAAGATGTCAAATGTGTTTTGACACTTACTATCCAGAAAATAAGATATGTATGTCAATTGCGTATGAACACCTACTATCCTGAAAATATGATAGTAGAGTAAAGC
The DNA here is from genome assembly GCA_963971575.1 of Liopterus haemorrhoidalis. Lineage (NCBI taxonomy): Eukaryota > Metazoa > Arthropoda > Insecta > Coleoptera > Dytiscidae > Liopterus > Liopterus haemorrhoidalis. The sequence continues at coordinate 50,921,098 of OZ020615.1, forward strand.
GCGTAGTACTTGCACTAGTTACTAGCTCTGTTACTCTACCAATGTAAACCTGGCATAAGTGAATATATGTGGAAAAGGTTGTACGGGTTGCGGACATAAATGATGCAACCAGATCTAGCTGACCAGTTTAGAAATATTTTATTTCTTCATCAGAGCTGATCTAAAAATGTACGGTTATTGTCAGATAGTAAAATATAGAAATTAAACATTAGTCGAAAGTAATAATGTCAAATTATAAAAAAATTATAAAAATTCAGTCAGTATAAATAAATAAATAAGAAATAAATAAATAAATAAGTAGTAAATGAATAAAATAAAGAGGTTTACAAAAATACTAATTACGTAGCATACAAGTTATAATATATGATGTCGCCGAAAGTGTGATGAGCTGGAGACTCGTCTCCAGTTAAAGAAATAAAATACTACTATTTCGAAACTGGTCAGCTAGATCTAGTTGTATCATTTATATCCGCAACCCGTACAACCTTGTCCACATATACTCGTGATATTTTTAAACTTTTTCACTAAATGTGCATTTATACCAACTAACCAAAAATTAACAACTGAGTTTCTATAAATACTTACATTACACAGGCGCGCACCCAGATTTTCTTGCTGAGGGGACTCAGAAGCCGAAGTTTGTTTCGGGGTTGTAAGACCCCTAGAACAATTTTTTTTTCTTGTATGGGCTCACGTTCAAAAAAAATATAATACAACCCTCAAAAAAAATATTTATTTATATTTAGGGGGGGGTCAGGATAGTGGGTACGCGCCTGCCTTACTGCAATTACTGTTAAATGTAACAAGGAACTTGGAACACATACTTTTTTCTCTTATTCTAACCAGAGTTTATTAACCCAATTTTACACTTTTCGCTATGTCATTTATACTAGCACTTCCCAACCTTTTTTCATGGCGGATCTGCAAATTTATAAAGTAATGTGTATCGCAAAAGTTTTATATTTTTTATTGCACTGATTACAAACACAAAAAAAACAAATAAAAAATCATATATAATAGGTGAAAAAAGAAACAAATTGAAAAAGATTAAGGACCGAGATTTTCATCTCAAGATTAAGTGGGTTATAATTTATTAGGCAAATAGTTGAATAGTAAAAAAAAATCTCGCGGACCAGGAAAAAATCCCGCGGACCGGCGGTTGGGAAACACTGATTTATACTACTTTTCCTCCCTTCAATTGTAAAGAACATTTAACTATCAACACTAAGATCAACACTCAGAAAATTAAAGAGATGAGGATCAATGGCAATTTTTTTATGGGTTGTTGAATAAACTTTTTTTATTTTATTATTTTCTACCGACAAATACGAACTCTTACAATCAAATTTATCATGACATTTCTTCATATTTTTCGTTTTATTTAGGCAATTTCTTGTTGAATGTTGAAAATTTTAAATTGTTACTGACTTGTTAGAGTAGACTCTTTCTTTCAAGGAGCCTCAAAAAAACAAATTTAGCTCAATCAATTCTGGTTAACGAGGTGTCCAATAGAAGTGACCAAATTTTGAAATAGTGCGGCCAGAAAATGCAAAGCACAATATTTGCATCTTAACGCGAGCTGTAAACGACGTGGCTATTAAAACCTCACGTTATTTCACTGTTAATTAATTTCAAGCTCAAAGAAGTGTTTCCACAACACACGATATCGTTCACTAGTGACAGTAACAGTATTTCAATTTTAATTACCGTAACACGTTGTTGCGGCGTTCTCTATCTATAATGAATTGCCAGTGTACTACTACACGATTGTCAAATTACAAGTGGCAGTCACACAACCAACAAAAATGGAGGAAAATCAAAACAGCCTAAATTCCTTCAAATAGAGATCATACAATGCAGGGAATGCTGGAAAGGTTTGAAAAATACCTAAGCAAGAAAAAACTTAATCTAAATGCAGTTAAATCCAAAATCAAGTTGTTTCGTAAAGGAGGTGGAAGGGAGAAAGTAGAAAAATGGCCATGGGGAAAAGAGGATATAGAAAAAGTAAAGGAATATAAATACCTAGGGTACCAATTTAGAAGCAACGGAGGAACAGAGGCACATACGAGACTATTAAATAAGAAGGCCATCTAGCCCTACCGCAAGTAAGGAGTATAGGGGAACGGAAATTCAAAGTTGATTATAGAACTCGTATGCTTATGTACGTTGCTTAAAAATATAATAATGTATGGAGCAGAAGTATGGGGATGAGCGGAAAGAGAACATATAGAAAAATACAAATAAAATACTTAAAATTGTTGTTGGCCGAATGATCGACATACAACAAACGGAGCAAGATACAAAAATAAGAGAATCAAGATATAACAACAAATATGAAAAGAACTGGGCGCTGAGAAAACCACGGTATTTGACAGAAAAAGAAAGTAGACAGAAGAAAAAAGTGATAGAGTATTTAGATGTGGAAATGAGGAGAGGAACAATAATTTTTTGATGAAAGAGGAAGAAAGGACATGTAGAATGTACAGGGAAGGTAAGGAGACAATGGAACATTTGTTGGAAGCAAGGCCACCCCTAGGCGGAGGCAAGTGGGGCACCTGCCTCAGACCCCGCGCCTCTAAGAGCCCCGCGCTTCGACCGTCAAGTAATAAAATAATAAAATACATTAAAAATATTATTCCAAGTATTATAAATAGTTGGAAAAAATTTATATTTTCATTGAATATAAGTATGTGTACTTTGTTAATAGTTAATAATATTAAAGAAAATATCGTTATTCAATATATATATATATAGATGGGGCCCCAGGCCCCGCAAATGCTAGGGGCGGTCCTGGTTGGAAGAATGTGAAGAAATACGACACAGAACGGAAACGATAGAGCAAATTTTGGATGAAACAGAAAGGGGGTATGATTGGATGAAAGAAGAGAAAAACAGAAGGGAGAAAATTAAGAAATGGAGTCAACGAAGATATTAATTAAAGGAGAAGGAGAGTAGATTTTAAGTCGATAGGCGAAAATTATAATTATTATTAAGTAAAAGTTAATTAGTGTAAGATGAAATGTAGTAAATGATATTGGATAGTAAAAATATCTATCTATCTATCTAGAGATCAGTTGAACAAAAGAGTTTTTGATATCTAGAGAGTCTCAATTTTTAATAGTTCGTCCAGTGTCCCGCGAAATTTTAAGAATGTCTCGCTTTTTAGAGTTACATTCCATATCAAAGTGGTATTGTCGTACTTGATAGTGTGAATAACATCAAGAAACTTGTAACCAACTACCTAAAGACAGTTCCAGTTCCGAAGTTCCAGCATTGCATCCAAGAGTGGGTGAAACCTCTCCGACGGTATGTAGTCTTCAAAGAGAACTATTTCGAGGGGAGTAATATCGTTTTGCTGGTTAGTTGCCAATAAAAATGTTTATAAGAGCAGTAAATTAACAAATAACAGGTTACCAACGCCTAGGTAGGTGTATAAGGGCAGAAAAGGTAAGTTCTCTATTTCCTGGCTGATAAATATGAAAGCTACGTAGGGAGTGTAACGTTTCGCTTGGATTTATCATCCCTGTATAAACAGGTACTTATTTATTATTAAATACTTGAGGCTGAATCGATTCAAGAGCTGACTGAACAATATGAGAAGATGAATATTCCGAAGGAGGTGGAGGATTAGAACCTACGTCCCTCTACTTCCTATACATCCGTCTTACCACGGAGTTACGGGAAACAGTCAAACCATTTTTTATAAATGTTGTAAAATACTTACTTGTCCAGGAAGGGAACCGTTGTTCATCTTGGATTCAAAAAGAAGAGCTGCGTATCCCACATTGTCAGAACTGATGAGTTTGTTGGTATTATTCATGCTGGTTGGATGGATAGCGTACCAATGGATGGCACCTAGGGGTTTAGCTTCTTCATCAGCTGAGATAAACCGAACTTGCACCATCTCCTTGTCGACATCGTACTCATATCTTTAAAGAAAAAATATAAATATCAAGCAAAGATATACGGGATTTCATAAAAAATAAAAAAAAACGAAAACTTTGCGCATCACCTAGTGAGTGGAGAGAGTAAATGTTGATTTTATATGATGCAGCTGTCATTTGTGAGAAGACTGTGGTTTAGTATGTTTCGCTAAGTTATTAATTTAGAATTTTATAGCGGTTTTTGTAATTTAAATTACTTTATCCCGACGATTTTCAAGATGGATCTGGTCAAAAAGCAACGTCTCTTTGTGAAATTTTGTTTCAAATTTGGAAAAACGATGATAAAACCCTTGAACTTTCGAAAGCTACTTTTGGAGAAGATACTCCAAAATTTAAGAAGATACTACTTATTTAAGGGATTCGAGCTTGTTTTAAATTTTATCTAATTAATTAAAGGTACATCAACATCTTGGGTTATTAGTACCCGGTATTGTATTTTATAAGATATTGTTGACTATGTTTCATTGTGTGGGTATTATATATGTTGGCAGTAGTCTATATTTGTCTGTATAGTTTTGTGTCTGTTAGAAATTTATGTATGATTTTTTTGTTATTGTCGTTAAGTGCTTCTTGTAGGGTGTCAGATATTTAGTGTGTCTGTCTTATTGCGTCATATTTGGTACATTGTGTAATAAGGTGTTGTATTGTAATGATTATGTCGCCTTCGGGCGTTTTAAAGATGGTAGAAATTCAATCAGATTATAAGAGTACAGGTAGCCGTTCAATTTATAAAACCGACGGTAATGTTGCTCAGGATCGCGTATTTTTCCATATCAATCAACGATTGAATATTAGACAAGTTGAAGAATTTTGTCAAGAAAATTTGACCAATGTCGAAAATTATGACGACGCACCTGCCCACTTATAAAGGATTCAAAAAATTCCAAATAGGGTCCGTGGAATGTATTTCTAGATGTAGAAAATGCGCTGGCAGTGATGTGTAGCTGCAAGACAGTATTTCGATGGTGCTAATTTAAATTTAAAGTAATTTCTTATTAATTAAGTTTTGTAAAACTAGCCCACGAATTTTTGGTCAACCCTAGAGCTGATTTAAAATAATATAAGACGTCATTTAAACTTGTGTTATCAGAAAAACGTTAATTATTTTCTTTTGGATAGCACTTTTTAACACCTTGATTTAACATTCTAATAGCTTTCTTTGTTACCCAGTGACGCTATCCTCATATAACACATGACACAAATTTTAATTATGTACAAGCTTTGATGTTATTTAATGTAGTACATTAAGCTTATAGGAAATACTGTAGTTGCAGCAACTGCTGTAGCTTACAAAATTTGCAGCCATTGCTGAAACAAGTTTTAAAACGGGTTTAATTTATTATGCGTAGGTTTAGATAAATAATTTAACTAAATATAATCATTTAGTCCAGTGCTTTCCAACATTTTAGACTTCCTTCAGCTCCCATGAAAAACAATCAAATAACGCTGTAATTTATAATCGTACATATTTGTAGCAAGTGTCTGTATGTCGTCTAGGTTACATTGTGACGTCAATTTTTCCTAAGGTTCTCGTGATTGGCTAACTGGGGACACCATGTCTCTCGATTGGATGACAGGTGACACCCTCTCCCGTGATTGGCTAACTGGTGATATCCTGTCCCGTGATTCGATACAAGCAATTGACATTTTTATATTATAAATCCGTCATTGTTGACGAGTAATAACCTAGTTATCTAATAAATTCTATTGCTAAAACTAGGAGTTGTATTCAATTCAAACCACTCACGTAACAAATGGGGGAGGCGCGGTCATGCTTGGACCTTGAGAAGCCAGGATGAGTCATGGAGACGTTGCGTTGTGTATCTGTAAGGACCAAGACTAGCGGTAAGGATTAGAATAAGAAATATGGGCTATATATGTCCGCACCGAGAAGTACAACGGAAATACAGAACAGCACAGCGACATCGCCCAGGAGTCCATCAAAGAATCCAGATAGACAGATAACACATCGCAGGGAACAAATTAATCCCACCATCAGAGAAGAATCTTTCTCAGAAACAGAAATTAAGGCTTCCGAAACTGTGATTAGAAGCCAATAAGTAAAGAAAGTCTCGATCATCTAGTTCCATAACTGAGAACATGTTGGATTACGAGGACTAAGTTGCGACAGAAGATCTCTACAATAATAGAACAGGGGTATTACAATTGCGGGTAAAGAAAAGAAACCAGGTAAATCTGTAAATCCAGCGTACGTAAAACCAGACATGTTCGATTCAGAATATCAGATGGGTTGCACTGCCAGGGAACTTCTTACCAGTTACAAGAATGCAGCAGAGGTAAGTTTACCCTAGGTCAGGATTGCGACACCTCAATATTGTGATGTAAGCTGTCTGATTAAAAAACTATTTTTTTTTTTTTTTTTTTTTTTAATTTAATGGCCTTTGCTACTGTGGCAATTAGCCAGGACGATTTTTATGTGAGAAAATTTCCATGCCTTAACGGGATTCGAACCCGAGACCTTCGCAACGTAGAGCACATGTGTTACCACTACGCTACGCTGGTCGGCAAAAAACTATTTGTCAGCGTCTCGAATGCATACCCTGATTACGTAATATGCTGTATTGCCGTAATTAGGTAATATTTCTTATTACGAATGAAGTGGAACTAGGTTAATTGGAGGTATAAGTAAATGGATATAATTCATCAACATATATGTAAATGGATATCGTTGAGCAGAGGAAACAAGACCTCTACGAAGTTCTGCACGATCAAGGTGACGGCCAGACCGACTCCAAATACAGATATTTCCAGGCGAGCCAAGCAACAGACCTCTACTCCCTGAAGGACAACATTCGCCTCGGAGGTAAGTCTAAAGCAATTCCGGTCAACGCGGGGTGGAATGACTTACCCTACCATCCCCTTGTAAAAATACCATCAAATATCATTGTAATTTATAATTATCTAATAAATTCTATTGTTTAAACCAGGTATTGTATTCCATCCAAACCACCCACGTGTATCTTCTTGGTGGTCAGAACATGACCTTCGCCCGGTCCAGCCCGGTTATTGCACCGAATACTTATATGACTCGGTCAACCTACATTGAACATTACTAATTGTAATATGTGTTTTGCTTTGATAAATGTTTTATCATTAAACATGTATAGTTGTGCTTTTCAATTTTTGAAATGATCTTATAGTTAACGTTGAAAATGAAACGTGGAAATGTTTTATTCTGTTTATCAGATATTTGCTTTTGATCTGAGATTGCATCCTATTATTGATACGTGTAGCTCGTTACTAAGCACATGCTTTGAAATACAATTTTAACTTACTTGTCTCTCTCCTCTGGGGGATTAGCGAGATAGGCCGTTGGGCTCCTGTTGATATTAGCGTTCAACAATTCTCCTCGTGTCAGATACATTCGAGCCTCCACCATGTTGTTATGGGCTTTAAGTATCGCCTGGAACAGACATTGTTTTATTAGTACATTGTTTTGGTTTCATTAATTTTATGTTACTTTACTAAACAATAGGAAGTAATTAAGGTTCAAGACATCTTGCCTTGTAATTTTCCAGTTTAATTTAACAATAAAGGTGTAAAAAGGATGTTAAATACAGAGCAGGACCGAGACATTTCAGCGCACCGGGAAGGATATATTCCCCTTTTACCAATAGGTACATATACAGGGGCACAACTTTTACCACGGAACGTAGGAGAAAAGCAAGCCTGTGTCTGCAAACGTTAAACCGCTTGCATCTGCTGTAAAAAGCAAGGGCACGGACGTGAGTTCAACTCCTGCTTATGCCAAATAATTTGTATAAAAACATTTATACAAATTAAAGTTTCTGCTTAGCCGTTCGCAACTGGCTATAAACTGTAGGTGCCTTTCTGTGTACGTTAAAAAATAGACGTAATACTCCTGAATGTATATAGATTAACAACATAGCCATGAAACCTGGAAACAGGAGGCCTAGGCTCAACTCGAGTTGTCGCGCCAATGATGATGACATAGTACGAGGGGTGACAGTGATAAATACGTTTCCGAAATTCCAAAAATGGAGTCATTTATCAATATATTTCTTATTAATCTAATGAAGTCTTGAATACGAAGCATGTGCAGAAGAAAACGATTTTTGGTGATTAATCAGTCTCAAATTTCGAATAAAACTGTAGATTTTGATGTAATTATAGAACAAATATTCCTAGATATACCGTATTATGTTTGCTTCTTATAACGGGTGTTTTTTTTAGAGGTAAAGAACTTTAAGTTGGCATTACTGTTCAAGATGGCGACCGATTTAACAGCTGTCAAGTGATTTATTCTCAGTTTGGTTTGGCAATTCATCATGAATAGACTCACGCCTGAACAACGCTTGCAAATAGTGCAATTTTATTTCGAAAATAATGGTTCTGTGCGGAATACGTATCGCGCACTACGTCCATTTTATCGTCGACAAAATCGTCCATCAGAGCAGTTAATTCGATTAACCATGGAACGTTTTCGCACCACGTTTACTCTTATTGATAACTCGCATCCCCAGAGACGCCGTACGGTGCGTACAGAAGAAGCTATTGGTACTGTAGAGCGTAGCATTGAGGAAGACCCGAATGAGTCCATCCGCCATCGAGCACAGGAATTGGATCTGTGTCCATCCACTTTATGGAAGATTTTGCGGAAGGATCTTGGTTTGCGTGCTTACAAAATCCAACTCGTGCAAGAATTGAAGCCAAACGATCATCAAGCAAGGCGTAGATTCGTCGAATGGGCCCAAAACGAGATTGCCGTTGTTCCCGATTTTCATAAGCGAATTTTGTTTAGCGATGAAGCGCACTTCTGGTTGAATGGCTACGTCAACAAACAAAACTGCCGCATTTGGAGTGAAGCTAATCCTCAAGTGTATGTCAAAACACCGTTACATCCAGAAAAACTGACTGTTTGGTGCGCTTTATGGGCTGGTGGAATCATTGGTCCGTACTTCTTCAAAAACGATGATGGCCAGAACGTTACAGTCAATGGTGATCGGTATAGAGCCATGATTACTAACTTTTTCATTCCTGAATTGAACAGCCATGATGTCCAGGAGCTGTGGTTCCAACAAGACGGCGCAACATGTCACACAGCTCGTGCCACAATCGATTTATTGAAAGACACGTTTGGTGACCGCCTAATTTCACGTTTTGGACCTGTGAATTGGCCTCCAAGATCTTGTGATTTAACACCGCTGGACTACTTTCTGTGGGGCTATGTAAAGTCATTGGTCTATGCGGATAAGCCACAAACGCTTGACCATTTGGAAGACAACATTCGCCGTGTTATTGCCGATATACGGCCACAAATGTTGGAAAAAGTCATCGAAAATTGGACGTCCAGATTGGACTACATCCGAGCCAGCCGTGGCGGTCATATGCCAGAAATCATATTTAAAATGTAATGCCACAAGATTATCTTTCGAATAAAAAAAAATTCATGTCAATCGAATAATCCATCGTTGTTTTATTGCAATTTAAAGTTCTATACCTCTAAAAAAAACAGCCTTTACTTATTAAACGCCTAAAAAACCCTGAAATGTGTGAAAATTCACACTTCACATCAAGTTTTTCTTACAATGTGATACATCAGGGGCGATATTCAATTGTCTGCCTCAGAGCGACATTTAATCTGTATTACATGGACCCAGATTACATGTATCTACGACCAATACAACATACCCGTACGTGTATAATTGAATACTCCCCAAGTAGTTAATTCAGACTTAGCTTAAGCTTTCCAAGTAATATATTGTTGGGAATAATATAATTGTTGGTAACCATGACGCACTAAATTCTGACATAATGTAAGTATCTGAGCTCCTTTGTTAATTATACACCTCACAATTATACCTCCTAAATTTCTAAACTACATTTAACAATGTGTCCATTTCAGCATTGTTCTTATGTCACAATGTCCGACTTAGTTGAATTAATACACACTAATACTAACATGCGATTAAAATGGAACTAATGGGATTATTTAAGACAGTAACAGGCACATCATGAAAACCTTTAATCAGTGATGGCATCCTACCGGTCCGGACCGGTTCGCGCGAACCGTTTTTTTAAATTATTGAGACCTTAGGGAACCGGTTGTTACAATTATTAAAAATAAATTAATTACTCTGACTTCAGTTTTGAATCGTAAGCCGTGCGCTGCAGTGTTGCAAATGTAATATTTATTTTATAGGTTATTAATAATACGCTCTTAAAACTGTTTCCTTCCAATTTCGTGTGAGAGCTTCAGTTGGTGACCACGGATACGCAATCAGAATTAAACTGGTACAGCGCAGATATGTCGGTTGAAAATTTTCCGGTGGTGATGCGATATAATTGTATCAAGTCTCCGAGTGCTCGTCTTGTAACTAGCATGGGAATGTTGAGAGATTGAGGACTCTCCTCGTACGATAGTTGCTGTAGAATTCTGGGTATTTTTGTGACTCGTCTTTGGACAGATTCTAGTAGCTGGATGGCTCTTTGGAGATATGGCGCCCAGACAACGACTGCAAATTCAAGGAATGGGCAAATGTAGGAGACATACACTGCACGGAAAAGAAAGGGAGTTAAATTAAATAAAAAAATTAAATGGCAGTATTGAAATTTTCCGGAACGAATCGGTAGTGCAGGATATAAAAAACAACTTTGATTTTTTAAATGGGAATTGATTTTAAATGGCATTGATTCAATAGTTTAAATTTGAAGTTTGATAAAAATCCGTTTAACCAAATTCACTCTACACGTGTCCACGGGCGGACAGATAGACAGACAGACCGACATCATATATTGAGTAGTGACCTCAATTCGTGGAATCCATCAAAATCTCGGAATGTGAAAAATTAATAACTAATGGGTTTTGAACAGTGATGACATCCTACCGGTTCGGACAGGTTCGCGCGAACCATTTCTTAAAATTATTGAAACCTTAGGGAACCGGTTGTTAGAATTATTAAAAATAAATGAATTATTCAGTTTTGAATCGTGCGCCGTGCCCTGCAGTATTGCAAATGTAATATTTATTTTATAGGTTATTAATAATACGCTCTTAACTGTTTCCTTATATTTAATAAATAGTGAAGTAAGTGATTTGTTTTCACTCTTAAAAATACAGAATAGGTTCCTAGATATCACATGACTTTATAAAACCGCTTCCTGAAAATTTAGGATGCCATCACTGCCTTTAATACAGTATCGAATCAAGACTTTTTCTCCAAGGGGAGAGGATAACATGAACCGTGGGTTGGGATATGCGATACCGAGAAAGTATCGATATTTGGTTATAATAATAATAGTAATAATAATAATTATTTAACCTGTTAGAGTACAGAAATGTTTAAAACATAAATGATACATTAGGTTAGGTCATATGGAAAGACATAAGAATAAAAAATATTACATGATCATTTTACAATAAACAAAATACAATATGTATATATATATGGTATCAGTGGATGATCTTGACGAGTCGGTATAATAATAGGGTTCCTTTTTAAATCGTCGTGTAGGTGAAATAAATAATTCTGTCATGGGACGTTTCGCATTTATTGCAGTAAATGCATCTTCAGCCTGTGATATTCAGTTATCATAAACTGTGATGAAAGATGTGGAAGGTTATGTACCAATCCTAGGTAAAAAGCGAGGTTACAAGTTAAAAATTATAAAACACGTGGAAAATTGTACGTAGAAAATAAAATATGTAAAAATTTGGTTATTAAAGGTTTGTTAATTTTATATATATATATATATATATATATATATATATATATATATATATATATATATATACAAGTAGTAAGAGAAGATTTGAGTCTCATAGTATGGAAATTATATTACAATTAATTATTTAAATATACAGAAACTGAGTAAAAGCATTGCTCAATCAAATAGTTCTTAAATTTACGTTTAAAAATTTTACAATTATATACGAGTTTGAAATCTTCAAGTACAGCATTATAAATTTTTGAGCACATATAGTGAGGATTATGGCTATATAAATGAGAACTGTGTCTATCCAAGCGTAAGTCAAGTTTATTTCTTGTGTTGTAATTATGATGGTTTCTATTTTGCAAGAAAAGATCGGGGTGGGCTTTAACAAAAATTGCACATTCTAAGATTTACAGTGATGGAAGAGTTAATATGTTTAATTCATGAAAAATATTTTTGCATAGGTTCTAGCTGAATTAAAGGTCATGATGCGGACAGCTTTTTTCTGTTGTATAAATATTATATTAGCTTCAGAAGCATTTCCCCAAAACAGTATCCCGTAATTTATAATAGAATGAAATTTTGCAAAATAGACAGACTCTAACGCACAGACTCTAAGTCTCTTTAACATACAACAAACTGTAGACAATTTAGGATTGATATAGTCAATGTGGGAAGCCCATCGTAAGTTTTGATGAATAACTATACCTAAAAATTTGACAGTTGTTAATTGTGTTAATAACGGCGAATGTTAATAATATTGAATAAAAATTATCGATAACGGTATCGTATCGAAAAAAAATATCGATATTTTCAAGTATCGAAAGGAAAAATTAATATATTTTCTATAAAACGTAAAAGATAAAACATTTTTTTTCTTATAATAACAATCTAATTGATTTACAGTAATAAATAGATTAAAGTAGTATGGACATTAAAATAGTACTCAAGACTGAAAAGTGACATGACCTAGGTAACATTAAATTGGATACCGTTCAAGAAGAAAAGAGGTAGACGAAGCCATCGAGCCTAGCAAGAGTTCATATTCACACCAGTTTTGCAAGTGAAAGATCGGATATCCCTACGTAAAATATTTATTATCTATTATCGTTTTCCAAAGATGGAGGAGCAATGCTAGATATTGAGCAACGCTTGAACAAGGCCATGCAAGCTTTTGGTATGTTAAATGCTGTCTGGAGATCTAATTATATCTCAACAAACACAAAGCTGCGCTTGTTCAACACAAATGTAAAATCGGTGCTACTCTACGGATGTGAGACCTGGAAGGTTACCCGTGTAATCTCTTACAAATTGCAATCCTTTGTAAACAGATGTCTTCGTAGAATCACCCGAGTAGAGCTATGGCAACGAACAAACCAAACAGATATCCAGAAGGAAATAAAATTGCGCTAGTGGAAATGGATAGGACATGTCCTGAGGAGAGAGCGGACTAGCGTGCCTAGAATGGCCTTGGATTAGAATCCATAAGGCACACGCAAAATCGGAAGGCCAAAAACAACCTGGAGACGGACAATTATTCGAAGAAGCGACGAATTATGGAAAATCATGGCTGGAGATTAAACATTGCGGTCAATAGAATACGCTGGACGAGTTTTGAGGAAGCCCTATTCTCCTCATAGGAGCCAAGGGAACATATATATATCGTTTTTCTAATTCTGCTGTCCTAGATTTTTACTAACTAAACTTAACCTAATTACCTAAATTGATCGTATTTAATAGAGTTTATTACACTATTTTTAATGGGCTAATGTTTGGGGGAAAATAAAGTACTGTATACTTAAAAACTAGGTAATTAGTTTAGGTTAAGTTAGTAAAAATCTGGGACAGCAGAATTAGGAAAACGATAATAGATAGTTAACATTTGACGAAGGGATTTCCGATTTTCAACTTGCAAAACTGGTGTGTATATGAACTCTTGCTGAAGCCTATAGGTCTGACTGATTGTTTCCCACAGAATTACCCACTCCACTTTTCTTCATTGCAAACACCGAGAAAACTCCTTGGTCTATTTTGATAAAATAGGTCCACACTTTGTTTTTTGTTTTTGACATTTTTAATTAAAATACAAAAATAACATTTCATAACCTCAAACGTAGAGGAAAAAGGCGCCAAATTGCAGCAACTTCTAAACCGTTCAACGCATTTTTCTTGGCGTACTATGTCCTGCGCCATTGCGATTGCGTACCTCGTGCTACCAGGTTTTACAAGAGTAAAATTTTTAGAAGTGTTTCTTATTAGAAAAAAAAAAAACAAAAAAAATACAGAAATATTTATATGTGTAGGTATAAATAAAAATTTGACGATATAGTTTCAACAAAAAAAAAAAAAAAAAAAAAATAGTTTGGCTACAATTTCTACCGAACAGACAGACAGATACATGAGTGTCGATGTAAGGGTATTTAGGTGGTCATACTTGCAAATCCCTAAAAACAAAATAAATAATACATTTTTAAATTTTTGAAAGACATAAAACTTTAAGAAATGAAACATTTGCATTAAAAATGACACAAAAAATCATAATGTAACGAAAATTAAATTTTATAATGACAACTCATTCTAACCTAAACATGTTCAATATAAGGTTGATTTACCAAGCTTAAACAAAATGGCTTAAAGACCAATTAAATAAAATTAAAAAAAGTTACCAGTATCGCCTACCTAGTCCTTCTAGTATATATACAGCAGAAGCAACAGGAATATTAAAAAGCTTGGACCTAATAAAAGAAATGAACCAAACAAAATTCACTATATTCACGGATTCTTTGAGTGTACTGACAAGCATTGAACAGCTTTATTCAAAAAATGCATTAGTACAATCACTGCAAGAAATGCTACACAATCTTAAAACCCGTGGTATAGAAGTACACCTTATTTGGATTCCTTCACACATTGGTATTCAAGGCAATGAGATAGCCAATATTGCTGCTAAAGAAGCCACCCAAAAGGAACCACCCTTGGACCTAAATATTGAAGCAACTGACCTTACAAATGAAATTGGTAAAAGACTAATACTAAAAGAAGAACGAAAATGGCAAGAACTAAGAGAAAACAAACTACGGTGAATAAAAGAAGACACAAAAAAAATGGAAATTCGAAGGGACAAGAAGACAGCAAATAGCAACGACTAGACTAAAAATCGGACATTCCAGACTGACAGACAAATACAGACTTGAAAGAAAAGACCCACCAACTTGTGACGAGTGTAACACAAGATTGACAATCGAACATATTATATTAGACTGCACAAAATACGAGACGATACGACAACGGCACCATATACCTGACAACTTACAAGAAGCTCTCAGTGACAAGGCGGAAAACCTGGCAAATCTTCACGAATTTTTATTAGACACAAATCTATATTCTGTATTGTAATAATATCTCATAATAATAATGGTTGAAATAAAAAACATTGTAAATTTTCAACCATTATTAAATATACAACATTTTCACAAAGTTAATTTGTCGACATTAAATTAAATCTCATAATAATATAAACACAAAATATAATGTAAATTAATAATGTACGGGTGCTAATCACCATAGCAGTGGATGAGCCTCTGTTTGGTTTTAAATAATACAAAAAATAAAAAAATAAAAAAATAAAAAAATAAAAAAATAAAAAAATAAAAAAATAAAAAAAATTTCAAGAACTCATAAGCTAGTTCCGGTTAAACGTTTGTAATGTCATGAATCTACTCACGACAACTCTTGGAGAAACTAAGTCATGTTTACATCTTAAAATCTAAATCAATTAATATCAAAGATTATTACCAGCGTCAAAACAAAATTTTCCGGCATTAATTATTGCAACCTGTTAAACATGCTTGTATATCTTGTCATATAACATATTTTCTTGAACGTACATATATAAATTTATGCAATTTGCAAAGCAAACTTGTGAAGCTGGTCACATAACTTTATAATTTTTAAACTACAAATTGTAATAAAAGATCTGTTGTTAGGTCTGTGAAGTTAATTTATATTTTAAAAGTTTGGAAATAAAATTTATCCTGATTTTTCTTCTTAAATCATTTATTTTGTCACAGCAACTGTAGCAAAACATTATAATTACATTAAATAAAAAAACAAATTACTCGTCTTGAGATTCCTGGAAGGTTAGTTGAGAATAAAATAATGATTGTTGGTTTTGCTATTTTTACAGAATAATTGTGCTAAGGAACTGGAATGTTGAAACTACTAACATCATTACGGGGACCATACGTCCTTTATTATAAAGCAGCGTTTCTCAAGTTTTTTTACTCGTGGTCCCCTTTTAAATTGTATTTATCTCCCTGACCCCCGCCCCACCAAATTAAGTAGATATAGTTGGTACAAGAAAATTGCAGTTTATTACTGAAAAAATGTTTCGAAAATTAGTTTGAACACATGCAGATAAAATAAATTTTATCTTAACAAATAATTTATATTACATAACAAAATAATCAATTAATTAAATTTATTTTTTTATTTATTATTTGTTTAATTTTAATTTAATTTTCCGCACATCGGCCACTATTTTAGTACTTTTTAGGCAGTTATGTTGCATTTATTTAATGTTAACATTGCATATATTTTAATGTAACCCTACAAAAACAAATGACAACAAGCATAAAGTTATTCCATAACAAGTGATGGAATGAAATACACGCAAAATGCTTAAGAAGATAAGTGGTTTAGAATAAAATTCCAACTCTTGTGTTAGAATATTAACTTTCTGTAGTCAAAATTGGTTTTAGAATTGGTAATTTCTATAGTGGTCGTGGGGAAAGATTGTTCAACTGATTTGGTCCATTGTACTCCTTATTTCATTTAAAATCATTTTTAACAGAGACCTAAAGCTGAATTTATTTAGGTTCAGGTGCGAGTTCAGGTTCTATAACATTGTTTTTAGATTCAAGAACCTATTTTTTTCAGGTTTGGTCCGGGTTCAACGAAAATTTGAATAGTATTACAAAATTCTGTAGTGGTCGTGGAGAATAGTATATTATGTTACTAGGTGTAGAACGCGCTCTTTTTTGTGCTGAGCTCAAATGTTGCTGCCGAGGCGCAGCCGAGGCTTGCATATTGAGCGAAGCACAAAAAAGGCGTTCTACTCCGAGTGACATATACTATTTTTTCTTCAAGCGTAGGTATTAAAAATTTGCAACCATAAATACTTATGACTTTATAGTTTCAGATGCTATTGCTGCTAATTCCGGCGGTGCACATTGAATTGGTTGAGACATTTTTAAATTTTTGATCTTTATATTGTGTATTTTGTAACTAATCACAGAATGATCACAAAATAATAATAAAGTAACTCACTAATAACGTAACTAACTTTTGAATTCACTACAAACCACGCTACAAACATATTAAATTGACAGATATTTGTGACTGCTGCCATCACTGCCATCTGTTGATAACTATATGAACTATTTACTAGTATAAAAATGTTCACATTTTGTTACTAGTAAAAAAATGTATCATTTCTACCGAATGTATTGAACAATGTAATGTTAGCATTATAATCCGCTTGAAGAAAAAATAAATTTTTAATACAAATAAAACCATTTAAAAATATATCATTCGAAACTGACACAAACATACAAATAATTGAGAATTTCTATGAGAGAACTATAGGAGTAAAAGCACATATTGAAACTGTAGTAAGAATAAATGATAATACCTTCATAACTAAAATGAAAAATTTCGAAGATAAGATAGAAATATTAAAGAATAAAAATAAACTTAGAGAATACAAACAAGAAAAAATATTTATAGATTGTGACTTAACTCAGAACGAACGTGAAATGCAAAAACAACTAAGATTAAGAGCTGAGCAAATAAAAAATGAAAATGGAAAACGCGCAAAAGTAGGATACGGCTATATATTAATCGACGGAAATAAACTAAAATGGAATAAAGTAACTAAATCAATAGAAGAAATGGAAATACATAAGACGACAAAAAACTAATTAATGACTACACGGGCCAAAGAAAAATGAAGACGAACGCTATTGACAAGGAAAAAGATAGAAATGATCAAATAATTTGGAAACTCGGAACATGGAATGTGAGAAGTATACAAGGAAAAGAGAATGAATTAGAAGAAGAATTCGAAAAGGCTAAAATAGATATACTAACAATAACAGAAACAAAAAAGAAAGGGATGGGTGCAATAAAGACAAGAAGAGGGCATACAATGATATTCAGTGGCGTGGAGAAAAATAAAAGAGCAATGGCAGGGATAGCATGCATAATACATAAGAACTTAGAGCAAGAAATAGAATCATGGAAAGCATGGTCAGAACGAATACTTTCAGTCAGATTAAGTAACATAAATAAAATACAACGTACTATCATAATTGTCTATGGCCCAAACGAGGATGATATAATAGAAAATAAAGATAAATTCTGGGACCAACTGACAGAAGCTACAGAAGAAGCAAAAGGTAAAATATATATTGCAGGAGATTTTAATAGCAGAGTAGGGAAAAGAGATTCAACATACAATGGCACAGTAATAGGAAAATGCGGAGAGGATGTAAGAAATAATAACGGAAGAAGAATGATAGACTTTTGTGTGATGCAAAATCTATTAATTACGAATACATTTTTCAATCACAGAGACATACACAAATACACAAGAGAAGAGAAAAGTCGCAACGAAAAATCTATTATTGACTATGTGTTAGTGGAAAAAGGAAACAGAAGTACAATATTAGATACTAAAGTATATAGAGGGTCTGAAATTGGAAGTGACCATTATCTCCTCATCACAAAAATAAGAGAAAAGAAAGAAGAAGAAGAAGTAAGAAATACAAAACCGACCAAAAATCATATAGAATTTGAATCCATAAAAGCTTACAAATTAAGGAATGAAGAAATATGTAAGAAATATGAAGAATTGGTTACACTGAAACTACAAAGCCATTTAAAAATGTTTGAGGAAGAAAATATAGAAGAAATATGGAAGGTTTTCAAGAACATTTTACTAGATGCAACCAAACAAACGTGTGGTAGTTACAAAAAAAGAGCAGGGAAAAAACAAACGGCCTGGTGGACAGAAGAAA
This sequence comes from Liopterus haemorrhoidalis, assembly GCA_963971575.1. Classification (NCBI taxonomy): domain Eukaryota; kingdom Metazoa; phylum Arthropoda; class Insecta; order Coleoptera; family Dytiscidae; genus Liopterus; species Liopterus haemorrhoidalis. The sequence continues at coordinate 50,939,816 of OZ020615.1, forward strand.
TTAAATTAAATATTAAAAGAAAGAAAAAGGCATGGCAAGCTTACCTAAATGACAAAACTACAAATAGCTATGAGCTTTACAAAAAAGAACGGAAACGAGTAAAAGAACTAGTCCAAGAAGCAAAAAGACGAAGTTGGAAAGAGTTTGGAGAAAAAATGGAGAAAGACAGTAAAGAAAATCAGAAACTATTTTACAGAATACTGAAATCCTGCAGAAAAGAAAAAAAATATGATTCACACTTAATAAAAAATAAAAATGGAGAAACATTAACAGACGATGAACAAATTATGAACAGATGGAAAGAGTATTTTGAAGAACTGTTATGCTCAAACAAGAATAAAGATAACGAGAGACAGCAACTATTAATAACAACAAATACTGAAGAAAGAACCGAAGAAAACATAATAATGACAGAATTACAAGAAGTTGTGAAGAACCTCAAAAATGGAAAAGCACCCGGACAGGACAAGATAACAACGGAAATGATAAAAAGAATGGGACCACAGGGCATGGATATACTACTGCAAATTTTGAACTTAGTACTTAAAAAAGAAGAAATACCGGAAGATTGGCTAACAGCCTTAATAGTTCCGATACATAAGAAAGGAGACAAAAAAGTATGTAATAATTATAGAGGTATTACATTATTGAGCACTGTAATGAAGATTCTAGAACAAATCATCGACAAAAAGATAAAACCTATAATTGAACAAACATTGGATGAGTCGCAAAGCGGATTCAGAAGGGGAAGAAGTATTCAAGACCATATTTTCACAATAAAACAACTAATAGAGAAAACGCATAAACAGAATACTAAGGTTTATCTAGGTTTTATCGATTTAGAGAAAGCGTTTGATAGAGTACCACGCAAGAAACTGTGGGAAATGCTAGAAAATAGGGGAATTAGTAACAAAATAATTAGAATTATACAGAAAGTATATGAAAATAATCGTAATGCAATAATTTATAATAGTCAACAATCGAGTATTTTTAAAACGGAAGAAGGATTAAGACAGGGTGGAGGATTAAGTCCAACGCTGTTTATAACATTTATGGATGAAATTATAAAAAAGTGTAAAAATGAAACAACAAAGTTCAAGGTTGGATATAGGAATATGCAAATTACTGAAATATCGGAAGGAGTGTTTGCTGACGACGTTGTTATAATAGCAAAAGGACGAAACGAGTTACAGGAAAATTTAAATGTATGGAATAGAATATTAAAAGAATACGGTATGACAATGAATAAAAATAAAACGAAAGTTATGGTATTAGGAACAGATGAAATCATAAATATAAAAATAGACGACATTAATATTGAACAAGTTAAGAATTTCAAATACTTAGGAATAGAGATAAGAGAGGATGGAAAACAAGAAATGGAGATAAATACAAGAATAGAGAAGACAACAAAACTTTACTTTGACATAAAGAATACACTCATCAATAGGAAAGAAATAACAAGAACCACAAAAATAAACGTATTCAAAGCTATATACAGACCGGTACTGACTTTTGGCTGTGAGACCTGGACGCTTTCAAGAAGAGAAAAGAGTAAAATACAAGCTTTGGAGATGAAGTATTTAAGAAGAGTAAAGGGTGTGACTAAGATGGATAAAATCAGAAATACAGATATAAGAAAAGAACTCGATATAGAACCGATTGAACAATTCATAGAAAACAGACAACTGGCCTGGTGGGGACACATGCAAAGACTGCAAGACACAAGACAAGTGAAGCAGATCTGGGAGACCAGAACGTATAGAAAGCAAAGAATAGGAAGACCAAGAAATACATGGGACAGAACAGTAAAAGGGATAATAGAGAAAAGAGGAAAAACGATTATAGAAGCTAAAAGAATGACAAGAAACAAAAAAGACTGGGCAAAATTCGTACATGAACCCGTACTGCCATAATATGGAAAAGAAGGAGAAAACAAAGAAATACAGCCTACACCATTCTATGGTAGAAGGCTTTTAGATATATATATATATATCATTCGAAACTGAACGGAAAACCGAAAAAAACGTTATTTTTGCCGGAACGAAAACCGGAACCGATATATATTTTTTAATTGAACTGGAACGAAAACCGAAACGAAAAAAATAACGGTTTGAAGCCCTGGTATAAATCTTAAAGGCGAATATTTTAAAAAGCAATAAAACAGTTTGTTCCAAAAAAATTGTAAAAACTTAAAAGGTAGCCCTCGTACAACGGAAAAAGTATAAAAGTCTTAATTTTATGTTTTTTTCGATTTGCGTGTCTGTTCAAACATCTGTTGTGATTGCGTTCTTGCTATTGCAAGGCACCCCTTTATTTCCTCTGCGCAGTCAATCTGATTTACTACAAGTAGAAGTTAGGTAGTTAAATCGACACTAAATTAACAAAAACCATTTTCTCTAATCTTGCAACGCTGTCTGTGTTTGTTAGATCTTATCTATTATATGTCCGAGATATTCCATCTTTCTTTTCTGAAAGGTAAAAATGAGTTCTTCATGAGCTCTTTCTCTATTATTAGTAAAATATTTCCGTATCTAGTGCATATTATTAACTCGTACATCCAAGGCAGAAGTTTTCAAACAGTAGTAGGTTACGAAAAGTCAACTAAAAGGTTCATTTCGGCAGGAGTACCACAAGGATCTATCCTAGGCCCCCTTCTCTTTAATTTATTTATTAACGACTTTCCAAGAGCGAAACATGTTTCTTATTCGTTATACACAGATGACAAAGCAATTTTTGCGCAATCTTATAGAACTGATACAATTATTAAACGTTTGGAAGAAGCTGCTGTGAAATTTATTAAGTATATGATTAAATGGAAAATCAAAATTAATGAATCTAAAACTGAGGCTATTTTATTCACGAGGTGTAGACCAAATCTTAGTAGAAACATTTCAATTCAAAATTCTGATTTAGAATGGAAATCAAACATTAAAGTTAGTAAAATAGTCTCCGGACACTCCGGACACTATTTACTAACATAGTCAGGTAGACGCTGTTTATTTTGATTTTACTAAAGCGTTTGACCGTGTGAATATTAGACTTTTAATAAAAAAACTAAAAACATATGGTTTTACAGGAGAACTATTAGAGTGGTTTACTTCATATCTTACAGACAGATGTCAATATGTTAAAATTATAGACTATATTTCCGAAAAAATTTCTGTGCCGTCAGGTGACGCCAAATTTCTGTGACGCCACAAGGGTCACATTTATCTCCCATACTATTCTCGATTTTTGTAAATGATATAACTGGGATATTTAATATTGCTAAATGTCTACTTTTTGCAGACGATATTAAGTTATATTATATTATATTATATTATAAAGACCCTGCAGGACGCGTACTTAGTACAGCAAGATATAAAGGCGTTAGAATTATGGTGTAAATCAAATCTTATGGAACTAAATATCAGTAAATGTAAAATTATAAATTTTTCTAGGAAAAAAAATCCAATTATCTACAATTACAAATTATATAACATTGCCTTAGAAAACGTTAAAGTAATTAAAGATTTGGGAGTTACCCTCGACGCTGAACTTAAATTCAAAATACATATAAACAATATTATTAAAAAAGCAAGTAAATTGAGTGGATTTGTAATACGTAATTGTAAAGATTTTCATAATATTAACTCGATTATTTTATTGTATAATTCGTTAATCCCCAGCAACTTGGAGTATTGTAGTATAATTTGGTCACCGCATTATACGAATACTATTAATAGAATCGAAAGGATACAAAAAAGATTTGTCAATTTCACTTTTTATAAGTTAAGATTAAATAAGCAAGAGTATGAGTACTGTGATAGACGGTCTATGTTAAGTTTCAAATCTCTTGAGAGTAGAAGAAAAGTTGCCGAAGGTATTTTTGCTTATAAAATCATAAATGGCATGATCGATGCACCCGATATTTTAAAATTATTTTTAATACGTGTTCCCACATATTTTTGAAGAACAAATACATTATTACATATACCACATAGTTCCACAGAATATGGGAAACATTCGATTATGAATAGGCTATTTTTGAGTTTCAATAATATTTTTGCCAACTTTGATATCTTCTCAAAGAGTCCTGAAGCTGTTATTAATTTAATTTAAAAAAAATGTTAATGCAAGAATATTCACGACTGTTGTCTAGTTGTAAAAGTATTGTAATCCATTATTGTTTTTTTTTCTATTGTACATTATATTGTAACTTTTTTGTCTTTTGGGCTATGCCTGTAACCAAATGAAAATAAAATAAATAAATAAATATTTGGGAGTTAACATGGACCAGAAATTAAATTTTACTAAACATACAAATATTATTTGCAGAACTGCAACAATTGCTATGCACAATTTATTCCCACTACTCAATCGAAATTCAAGACTCTCACTAAAAAACAAAATTCTTCTGTTTAAAACCTGCATTCGACCGACTTTAACTTATGCCTGTCCTGTCTGGAGTAATACATCCTGTTCTAATTATAAAAAAATTCAGGTGATCCAAAATAAATGTCTTAGAGTAGTTGGAAATTATCCTAGATATAAAAAATTTATGGGAAGTGTGAATTTTCACACATTTCAGGGTTTCGCAGGTATTTAGTAAGTGATGATGATTATTTGGGATGCCAAAACAAGTTTTATGTTAAAATATTTTTTTATTAATTTTAATTCGAATGCTTAATACCATTATTTGGGTTTCTAAATATTTGCAGTATTTTTTTTAATATAGAAAGGTTCTTTAAGGGGGGGGTATGGTCAGAGCAGCAAATTTTATACCCATTTTCAAGATTTTTTTTTAGAAAACTGTTAATAGTAACTTGATTGGGATAATACCTACAGTAAAAAACAATCCTTGAAGAGTATCCAAAAAAAATTTTATTGAAAAATATCGAAAATTAAGCTCGTGACATGAATTTGAAATTTTCGTTCAGGACAAAGAGTTGATTTGCGGTGAGACACATAACTAATGACTGGATCATCTAAAACAAAAAAACCAAAAATATTACGTTAGTTTATGAGTTTCTTGAGGTAACGCTGTCGAGATATTTTTTTTTTTCTTTCTTATTTTTTTTTATGGAATTTTTTAATACTGAAAACAGAAATTTCGAAGAAAAAAAATTCCCTTTTTTTCGTTTTTTTGACTTCAAACTTATACCAAAAATTAAATAATCTAGATAATTGAAAAAACTCGACAGCGTTACCTCAAGAAACTCATAAACTAACGAAATATTTTTGTTTTTTTTGTTTTAGATGATCCAGTCATTAGTTATGTGTCTCACCGCAAATCAACTCTTTGTCCTGAACGAAAATTTCAAATTCATGTCACGAGCTTAATTTTCGATATTTTTCAATAAAATTTTTTTTGGATACTCTTCAAAGGTTGTTCTTTACTGTAGGTATTATCCCAATCAAGTTACTATTAACAGTTTTCTAAAAAAAAATCTTGAAAATGGGTATAAAATTTGCTGCTCTGACCATACCCCCCCCCTTAATATTTTAAAAGTTGCGCCTATGGCTTCCATTGGTTGTTATAAGTTCCGCCCCTCTGATTTCGTGTACATTGAAACAGAATTAAATTTTAATTTAAACAATTTCCACTGGTTATTAAATTTACGCTTTTAAAAATTAAATGCAACATTTGCCAAAATATAACTAGAATTTTAACAAAATAATTTAAACAAAATAAAAAATGCAAAAAAAAAAACAGAAAAAAGAAATATTTACGGGATTCGAACCGTAGTTCGAACGTTATCGCTTCGTAAGTTGCAATACTAGGCGATAACGTTACCACTGGACTAAAGATGTTCACTCGTTTACCGTCTTAAACAGCGGATTAAATATTTTACATATTGTAGTTAAAAACACAAAAAATGCGTTATTTTCCGAAAACATAATCTGATCAAAAATTCCTGTTGTACTATTCCGGTTCACACCAATATACATTACTCAGATTTTTTTCAGATTTTTAGTTTAAACCATCTGGGCTACAGGGTGTGGGACAACATTTTTTTTGCACAATTTTGGCAAAAATCGCATCAAAATAATTTATTTTGCAAAAATAAAAATTTGATCGTTAATCCACGTACTAAGGGCTTTCATTGGATACCCTACTCATAATTTAAAAAAAATATTTTTGTTTTCGATGAGCACATATTTGTTTATATTTTTAGGGGGGGTATGTTTTTTAGATGTTTTAGTATTTTTCCTATGTGCGGGTCAAAGAGTTGTATAAGCATGCCAAATTTCAACTCTCTAGGTTTAGCCGTTTGGCTACAATTTTTACCGAACAGACAGACAGACAGACAGACAGACAGACAGACAGACAGACAGACAGACAGACAGACAGACAGACAGACAGACGACAAAATGACGGTATAAGGGTTTTTTGGTCATACCTACAAAACCCTAAAAAATGCAGGTGATACAAAATAAATGTCTTAGAGTAGTTGGAAATTATCTTAGATATAAAAAAATAGTAGATATCCATGACGAGTTAAATATTCAACTAACAAAAGACTTTATTTTCAAGCTAACAGAGAAATTCTTTGCTAAGTGTCCCTTTAATGATAGTCCTCTAATTCAAGATATTGGAAAACACATAAATTACACGAACTTCCTTTTAAAAAATATAAGCATAAAATAACAAAGCACATTTTACTCTAAATGATCGTCATTATTTACCATTACTGTTGTTAGTTTTATGTAGTTACATTATTTATTTTATTATTATTTTTATTTTATTTTTTCTTATTTATTTTTTTTAATTAAGTCATGAAAAATGTTAACTTTTTCGATACTTAATTATGAAAATTAATTATGTTACATTTGTATTATAAATTGTTGATTCTAATAAAGTGTGTAAGTGTAAAATATTTTCACTTCCGTTTTCCAGAGATCCGTTTTCCAGAGAGAGATTATTTAAACATATATAAACAAAATCTGCTCTAGGGTGTTTTGAACAAACTTGGGAATGGTATTCCAAATTTAAAATAAATAAATATGTACATACAAAAATTGATTGATTTTATCCGCAGTTTTTTATTTATTTATTTTTCACTCTAACATCATAAATTTTTTGTGTGAATACACATGTACCAAAAATTTGATATAGTTTAACTTTCATTTCATATAGTATTGGAAAAAATACAAAATAATAAATATTTATATAATTTTAATAATATTAATAGTAATAATTTGCCATAAACATGCTGTCCCATTAATTTCATACACTTTCGGTGTTGTAAAATGGAATAGATGGTGTAATGAATATAAATACTTTGGCGTACAGGGCTCGCATATTCCAAATGGCGGAGTCCACACTCTGTGGGTTGTGCCACCACAATCCTGAAACCATTATGCCCATTATGTCTGTTTGTTCATCTCTTGCAACGTCGAGCTACGTGTCTCGACATAATGCTGCTCTCCGCGTGCTCTACTACCATCTTAAACAAGCTTATGGTATTGACCAAATACTTTTACCATACGTCCCTTCTGACATAGATTTGGAATTACTCCTTCCCCACCTCGATATTATTAGGCCACTAAGCCGATCATAACCCTCCTGGATATCGAGACCAAATGAGCTTGAATTCTCAAGTCCAACCGAAATGAATATCTCTCTCAAGAAGGAGGAAAAGAAGTCCAAGTATTTGAGATCTCCAGTAGCGGACTGGTAACATTTTCCAGCCCTGGAAAATTGGAATAAATCTGCCCCAGTCGGCTTCATTGTATCAAGGACCAGCCCCATTGATCCAAGAATCGGTACTATTGGGATCGGCATACCGGGAAATTGCCCAGTGTCCCGGCGGGCCAGTCCGCCACTGGGAATCTCTTGCCTGAGCTTAGAAAGCAGTATCTAGGGTATAAAGGTAAGCTTGTAGTCTTGGTTGTTGGTGTTTTGGGTGGTATGAAAACTTCCCACCGAAGAGAAATCGAGTCCCTTCGTGTCTGCAGATCATCTGCCACTTCTTTGATCGGCAGGATGCAGAAAGCAGTGTGGCTCGGGTCACTCCGCATTGTACGGGTACTGAATATAAAGTAATTTCCACGGCTGCATATCGCCGTTATTTTATGCTTATATTTTTTAAACGAAGGTTTTGTAATTTGTGTTTTCCAGTATCTTGAATAAGTGGACTATCATTAAATTGACACTTGGCAAAGAATTCCTCTGTTAACGTGAAAATAAAGTCTTTTAATAACTGAATATTTAACTTTTCATGAATATCTTACCTAGGATAATTTGTGACTACCCTTGTTCATCTCAGTCCAACATTAATTTTAGTTTAGTTACCGAATAACTGTACTAGAATCTTCTTTGTTTCTTATTTTTGTAAATATGTATCTTATTTTCCTGTATTATGATATGTTTTGTATATATGTCCTGTTTATTGTATATTTCTAGATATATGTGTTATATGTACAAATCTCAGTGGCTTCGTGCCGTAAATTAAATTTAAATAAAAAAAAGTAATAATAATAAAAAAATAATAAAAATAACATTCGAACCATCTGTGTCGTGTTAATTTTTGTACTCAGTTCTGCCTGTACGCGCCTTCCTTTCAGGTTTTGTTCACGAATGTATGTTACATATACCTTCGTCTCGTGTCTTAGTGTACTTTCGTCGTTCATTTTCGATCTCCGCATCATCTGATCTTTTAGTATCGTGCTTCTTTAAGCAGAGGCAGAATTAGTCTTATTTTACCTGAATTCGTTTACCGTATTTTTCGGACCATAAGACGCACCGGACGATAAGACGCACACCAAATTTGTGAGACAATTTTTAGAATAAATATTTATTATTTCTATATCTTGTACCAGCAACATTCTGTTCATCTTCACTCTCTGTACTATCACTCATCTCGTTAATGTCATTGTTCGTATTATTTTCGTCTGATCAATTGTCCAATGCGTTGCTTATACCGCATTTCGTAAAAGACTTTATAATCGTCTTTTCTTTTACAACTTCCAATGAATTTTTTGCCCAGATACTTCTGAAATTGTCTGTTTCATACGCCTGTTGCTAACATCGTGATTTGGCTTTATCGTCCGTTTTTTCCAGTCTTCCCGCATAAAATTATTAAATGGTTTATTAATCGGCACATCAAAGGGTGGTTGACTTGTAAGGCCTCCAGAAATGACAGCTAATTCTGTATTCATTTCTATTATATTTTCTTGGTTGATTCTCTTTTATGCGCTCTGAATTGATTCCACACTAACATCACACACTTTTTAAACGTATCTATACATTCGGACCATAAGACGCACCCCAATTTTATGACGTTTTTTCTGCATAAAAAGGTGCGTCTTATGGTCCGAAAAATACGGTACTCGCTTTGTTGTCGTGAATGCATTTTACGCATGCATTTACATTAGTGTGTGTTAGTATACTTCGCGAATATACATTGTGGGCTTGTGAAATCGATCATGGCTGTGTGTCCAAACTCTCCATTTCAGACCTGGTGTATTACGAAGTCTACAACATCTCAAAGGGCCCTTTGCTACGTGACGTTTCAACCACTAAGTAAGTCTATTAACATGTATAAATCCAATCCCATTTCCAGAATTCTATAATCCCGTGAGATTGCGTTTAATAGAGTCCACTTTATTTCGAATTTTTCATCCAGATCATGAGTCCTGCCTTACGATCGTCTCGAACGTACTCCTCAGAACAGAAACCTGGTCAATGTGTCTGTCTAGGAACATTGTAGGGCTCTGCATTTAACAACACTTATACTTTTATTTTGGATCACTTGGTTTTTTTTTAGTTTGAACAAGAGCTATCACTCAAAACAAGACAGGATTGAGTTAAATCCGGTCGAATGGAGACTTTATACAGAAGAATTTTATTTTTTAGTGAAAGTCTTGAATATCGATTGAGTAACGGAAATAATTTATGCAAACCTGTTGTTGCAGTTCTGTAGATAAAATTAGTATGTTTGGTAAAATTTAATTTCTGGTCCAGGTTAACTAGTAAATATTTCTTTGGTTTCTATACTAAATTTGTATTGAAAGATGGTCTTTTTTTGGAACTCGTTTCTGCTAATCATCATTCCCGTGAACATAAATAAATAAATAATAACAACGCTTTAATTGATCGTAAAACGCTCCATGACAAATTTTCCACGTCTACACGACTAAAGTGGGAAACAGAATGCAACGAGTTCTACGGCGCGTTGACGGCGTTCGTACGGCGCTATCTGTCAGAAGGAAGTTAAAACCAAGCTATCGTACGCAATGTGCACAGAATGGACAACGTCCTACAGCGTTCGAACGCCGTTAATACTGAATGTTCGTCAACTTCCAACTTTTGACGCCGTTGAACGTTGACGCAGAACACCTAACCTCAGTTTTTACTGAATGGTAAAGTGTTTGTATGTATAAATAACTTGCATACAACATAAATAACATCACACACAAGTCTTCATCATCCATTATACTTTTAATAAAAGAAAGCGCACGTATAAGTACAGATATAGGTTGTCAAGTGACACTTGACGGCGTTAAAAATTATTGCATTGTGTGCAGGCGAAAATTCTCAACGGCGCTAACGCAACGCTGTCGCAAATGACGGCGTAGCGCGCTGTGCATTCTGTTCCAGGCTTTAGAAATAAAACTGTCAAAACGAAATCAAAGTAAAATGGTGCCCAATGTAAGTCGTAAAGTTAAGTTTTGGCCATGCAATATATTTATGACTAGCAGTTAATGCCACAATATATTATAGTGAATAGTGTCTGATATTTTTTTGTCAGTAAACTGGAACAATAGTATCTTTAAATGTGACAATTAAATCCCACAATGCGTTTTAAGAGTCTTTATTGTAACGCAATTCTCACCGCAGCAATATAATGTTAATTTTAAACCTAATTTTAGTCAGTTGTAAACACTGCACAAAGGTCGGACATTCACTTTAGAACCAGTTAATAAACAATGAAACTACACAAATGTTTATTAGTTATTCCTTAGTGCACTAGCATTCAGAGCCGCAGTAAAGAAAACTTGCGCTAGGGGCAAAACTGCGTTTTGGCGCCCTTGGCAAATAATTCCCAGTGATGATCAAAAAAAAATGTCCTCACTTCCCAAATTCCAAGTGAAAAGCAAAAAAAATGTCCTCACTTTCGCAATGTGGCACCCTTTTCCTTAGTGCGCTAGGGGCCGTCGCCCCCTCCGCCCCCCCTTACTGCGGCTCTGCTTGCATTATTTGCCAGTTTTTTACCAAAGTCGACCTTACACTGCAAATCTTAGTGAGTAATAGTACTCCTTTTAAATGAGTACTTTTTATATTACTCATTTAAAGTGCGTACTTGTACTCACTTTGAAGAAGGAGATAAGTGTACGCACCTGAAGTGAGTACTAGTAGTCGTTATAAATGAGTACTTCAAAATACTCACGTAAAACGAGTACAAGTACTCACTTCTAAAGCGGAACTGAAACTACGCGTTATATGTGAGTACTAATACTCATTTTAAATGCGTACTTTTAATACGCGTTATATGTGAGTAACCTAACCTAACATATTAAATTTCCTGTCATATAAGCTCTTTAAAACTAAACAACCAAATAATAGTACAATATTAACGTTTATTAGACAATTAAAAATTAAAAAAAAAGTGCCAAAGTAACTGCTGATTAATAAGTGAATTTAAAGTTAAGTAAAAGTGAAAAATAATAATAATAAAGTGAAATGTAGCATTGACAGGCTGCTGAAGCCAGAATTTATTTTTGCATAGTTTTTGTTTAAGAAGGTTCCGAAGCCTCAAAGTTAGTTATACAAATATGCAGTTTTAATTTAAATGCGATATAATAATAGCACATGTGATGATTGCATTATTTTAGGAATAAATGCGCTCAGAAAATTCAGGTACCTTCTAGATATGGTTAAAGATTTAACATTGATTCTATTATACGACATAATTACCGAGACAATTACATTATATTTTAGATACTAAAATAATACATTTCAAAATGTAACTAAGGAGAAAATAATAATTTTTATCTTCTATTATTCGTAGAAATTGTTTAGAATAATTTATTGAATTTTAGATGATAACTAAGTTCATAATTATACTTAATCATTATGATTATTTTAGTTGTAATATCTGAAAGGTTTGAAATTTTTTTAAATAAATATATTCAAGAAATAATAATAATCGCATTTTATTATTTACAGAAAAATATGAAGCTTCATAAATTCTGGAAATGGATTGCATTGAAAATTGGCAAAAAAGTGTATAAATTATTGATTATAATAATTTAAAAACTATTTTTCTGATGTTCAATCAACATTTTTACTTTTCCTGAATTTTAAAGCTTTATTGTGACGTCACTCAAGAAAAGAGTTTTATACCTATGTACGCACTATAAGTGCGTATTACTACCCTCTCTTCCTTTCCACTACCCATTTAAAACGCGTACTAGTACTCACTTTAAGTGAGTACTAGTACTCATTTAAAGTGCGTACAAAAGTACTCATTTGTACGTGAGTAAAAACGAGGACAAGCAATGTACGCACTTTAAGTCCATTCTACATTATACTTTTTTCAATACTTTTTTCAATACTATCCAACTCTGACGTCATTTCAACTTTTGATACTACAGAATAAAGTGGGGGAAAAAAATAAGAGACAGTGATAAATTTTATATCTTCCATCTCTTATTACTTTTCATTGCCAACTTAAAAATTTTTAGGTTCAGATGGCAGACAACAATTTGGTTATAGTAAACCAATTTATAAATATTGTTTAATTGTGCTAAGTTTATATTTAATTATATGATCTAAATAAACTTCTTATCAACTTAATAAACTACTAAAAGTTAAGTTGTAAACAAAAACTAAAAAGTTGGTGTTGGTACGACTGAAAAGTACAGAACTGTCATCCAAAACTAACCCCGGTCAAATTTTGGATTGACAGTTAAAAGAGATTGGGTACTTCTGGTTTAGAGAAATGCCGGTCGGGTCAGAAATTTCCCGATAAAAATGTAGGCCCCCAGTCAATTCCTACCCTTGCAAGACAATTTTGTCTTCTAAGCCCCCCCTCCCAAGAAAAAGCCTGGATATAATTAATTAGTAATCTGCAATATGGGTTAGCTGACTTAAATATCTCGAGAAATATTGCAATATCTCGAGCAAGGAGGTATATGAAATTATTATATTTCTCTAGAAATCAAACACTAAGCGGAAATCTATAATTAAACGTCAGGAGCAACAGAATTATGTAAAATAAGATGTAAGAAACTGCTACAGCAATAACAAAACCGTCAAACAATATGTTTGACATTGCCTTGAGGTAACTGAATAGATGAATAAGAAATACCATATAACAGCCTTTAGACATAAATTAGACAACACTGTTCAACAGTGGCGGATTTATGATTTTAATGCTCTATTTTTAGGGTTTTGTAGGTATGACCAAAAAACCCTTATACCGTCATTTTGTCGTCTGTCTGTCTGTCTGTCTGTCTGTCTGTCTGTCTGTCTGTCTGTCTGTCTGTCTGTCTGTCTGTCTGTCTGTCTGTCTGTCTGTCTGTCTGTCTGTCTGTCTGTCTGTCTGTTCGGTAAAAATTGTAGCCCAACGGCTAAACCTAGAGAGTTGAAATTTGGCATGCTTATACCAACTCTTTGACCCGCACATATGAAAAATACTAAAACATCTAAAAAACATATCCCCCTAAAAATATAAACAAATATATGCTCATCGAAAAAAAAATATTTTTTTACAATTCTGTGTAGGATATCAAATGAAAGCCCTTGGTACGTGGATTAACGATCAAAATTTTATTTTTGCAAAATAAATTATTTTGAGGTGATTTTTGCCAAAATTGTGCAAAAAAAAATTGTTAAAACATGGTTTAAACTAAAAATGTGAAAAAATTCTAAGCAATGTACATTGGTGTGAACCGGAATAGTACAACAAGAATTTTTGATCAGATTATATTTTTGGAAAAAAACTAATTTTTTGTGTTTTTTTGCTAATAATGTACACAAGTTATAGCTTTGTAACACGCTACACTGGTAGGTGTGTCCTGGTCTAGTGGTTATGACGCTGGCTCTTCACCCAACTAACTCGATCGAAAGGGATCGAACCCTGCGAGAGGAGACAATATTATTTTTTGTTTTTTTTTTTTTTTAATTGTTTAAATTATTTTTTCAATATTCTAGTTATATTTTGGCAAATGTTGCATTTAATTTTTAAAAGCGTAAATTTAATAACCAGTGGAATTTTTTAAAATTATAATTTAATTCTGTTTCAATGTACACGAAATCAGAGAGGCGAAGCTTATAACAACCAATAGAAGCCATAGCGCAATTTTAAATTCTTAATGAACCTTGCTATATAAATAAAAAAATACTGCACATATTAAGAAACCTAAATAATGGTATTAGGCGTTCGAATTAAAATTAACAAAAAAAATATTTTAATATAAAATTTGTTTTGGCATTCCAAATAATCATCATTCACTTACTAACTAACTGCAAAACCCTGAAATGTGTCAAAATTCACACTTCACATCAATTTTATTACATTTACGCTCTACAGTTTTAATACATTTACATAATTTAGAATCTATGAATGCGACGAAAAACGGAATGTTTTTTTTTCAGAGATAAAATTGGTAGGTCGGAATAAATTAATATTTTTGAGGATTCTTTCTTTTAATGAAGTTAATGTTTTTCAAAATATGCCTACTATAAATCTTTAAACCATTTAAATGTGACTTTAAGGCCCAGTTGCACAATTACCACTTAATTATAAGTTTAGCTAAACCTTAAGCTTCAGCTTAAACCAAATACTTATGCGCCAGATGTTGTACAGTCAAAAATATAAAAATACTTAGCTAAGCCAACTGATGTGATAAATTCACAAAGTTGGTAATATGGAAAATTAATATTTGGCGGGGAAATTTTGAAATTCAATATAAACATAACTGTCAATGTTATTTGTCAATGTCACTTGTCAAGTAGTTTATTATACAAATAATGCAAATTTTACCAGCAATGGATAATACGGTAAACGAAACGTAAAAATAAATGTACGACGAACTTATTTGATGAGTTGGTATTCTATAAAATTTATTTAAAAAATATAAATACAATACAGTCTGTTCCAAACGGTTAAGCGGAACTAAATGGGGATTTAGTTCTTTTAGGTTGTCACGAGAAGGGACCTTGCTTGGGTTATTTCATTTTTCACGTTGGGATGTCAAAATTTAAAATTCCAACAATGAAACCATGGAAACGAATGACATATGTCAAAATTAAATATTTTTTTTAGATATTTTAATGACAAAAAAATAAATAAATGGGAAATTTGTATTAAGAATGACACAAAAAATCAAAATATAAAGAAAATGACATTTTAAAATGATATTAACCTTAACCAAAAAATGTTTATTGTAAGTATGATTTACAAAGTTAAACAAAACGGCCGAAAGGCACGATTTAAACGATGAAAGTAAATAGATTGCAAAATCTAGTTCCGCTTAACCGTTTGGAACAGACTGTATATTATTGTGTGTAAAAAATTAAATTAAATGTTGTGGAAGAAAAAAAATCTCTTTGGACGAACATACATGATGAATTTAACCATGTAATCGGTCACTCTTACAGAGAAGCAGAATATTATAATATATATATATAAAAGAAAACTAAAACATGTACAAGAAAAAAAAAAAAAAAATATGCCGACAATAAGTATTCACTGAAAGTGACTGGAGGTGGTTCAATGGCAGAATGCTCAGAGAAAGAGTTAGAATTAATATATTTTAAATTACCGGCAGGTCATAGACAAGATATTTACATTTATAAAGAATTTTAATATTTATACATTATAAATTAAAAAATAAACATTTATTATTGTTCCTAACTCGAATGTTGTCATTATATTTTCTGGTTTGATTTATTACTGTGTTAGGTATATTGTTTATAAAATTAACATCTGTTTCTAGATCTGGATTAAGATTTGTCAATCAATTGCTCCCAGAACTCGAGAAAACCGTGCGATATAGCAAAAGACTTGGCGTACATTACACTGTTCCATTAGGCATTGTAATATATTGATGACGCTAGGTACAAATTGCTATATTTCTCGATATTTTTCCTATATCTTTTGAAGCTGTAGATTTATGGCAACCAGTAAACTCCCTTACCATTAACATACTTCAAATAATATAATATCGTAGGATTTGTATTGAAGTGAATGCGTGGTTCCTGTAAATATTATTTCATAAAATATTAGGTATTTGTGTACCAAAGCACTAACTTACCTATTAGTAGGATGGTTAATTAAATGTTTAATATGACATAATCTTGAATTACAACTTTATTTACTTAATATTACTATTTACTCGAAATCTATTGTAAAATTTGTCATCATCACATTGATTAATATAATCATACCGGTGCTTATAGACGGGTATGCGGCGAAATATATTAATATATAACATTTTCATTCAATCAAATTAATCTGATCAATTTTAATATGACACATAACCTGTCCTATTTGACAGTTTATTTTGGCTTAAACCAAACAAATCTACCTCTTAAGTATTTTCCTGTTTAAGCTTAAGTTTGAACCAAAAACTGAAACTGTGCAACAACTAAACCATAAACTAAAACTTAAACCAAAATAAAAACTTAAGCGGTTACTGTGCAACTGGGCCTAAGCGTATAAATACTGAAATTACATTATTCAAGTTTTTCTTTAAAAATGTTAATACGAGCTAAATGTTAACAAACACTAAAATAATTGCTTGGATCTCAGAACGGATAACTATCAAGTTCTTATTTAGATTTCAGTTTTTAATAAAAATATATATTTTTTTAATTTATTTTATTTTAGATCGGCCTATTTCTGCAACGAGACTAATCGCCGATGCCAGGGGTCGAGCTCCTACACCTGGATGAGGGGTGAATGATTGTGAAAATGAGAGTGATGTAAACATATTATTCTCGTTCGAATAATATCACCAACGAAGGAGGCTCGAACCACCGACCGCCCAGTTCAGACTGTTTCTACAAGTCTAAAACCGCACGATTTAATGCGCTCGGCCACTCCGTTGGCTTAATAAAAATATTGGAAATGACAAAGTGAATCGTAAATTTTATATTTTGAAAAAAAGGGGCGGTGCTTCGCCAGAGCAAAATCTCATTCTAACTAGCATACGCGTTTTCGCTGACGAGTTTTTTGTGGTGGACTTATACGGAACATTAACCAAAATGAATATTTCGGTGTAAAATAAATATGCCTAAGGATGAGTCGACAAACTGATTGCACAGTATTGAAAGATTTCATAGCATCCGGGATTGGAACCCGGTATTCCTGTGTTCCATGAGCAACCTTCTTACCGTTGAGCCACGACAACTTATATTTTATTCAACAATATTGTTATCAATTGCATGTTATCTTTCCAAATTATTGCGTTGTTCTACGCCTACATGAATGATAATACATAATCTGAATATGAATTTGACTTACTTGGGTTATTCCAGATATATAGGATGTGTAGGTTTCCTTAACGAAGCCCAGGATAGAGATATCATATAAGAGGTCCCTGAGGAAGCCGCCGGGCGTTGAATGGGAATGAGTACCGCTCAATATAACATTATCTTGCGTATACACTCCTTCTCCAACTTTAGCTTGAAGATTTTTCAGCACCTATAAAGAAACAAATTTGTTAGAATTGACAATGAATTAGTGGTGTCAAGCAAAGTCATTTTTAGGTAATATATTTTAATCAGTAACCTCGTAATTCCCAAAAGTTAAATATGACAATAGATCAATACATGAATATCCCGGTTATTGCGGTTAATGCTGCCAGAGAAAAACCACAATAAGCCAAACAGCAATAATCGGAAATATAAATGTATGGAACATTTCCAAAATTTTTATTTTGAATTTCTTCCATAGATTATTTATTAGTTTACAGACACATGTAAATCAAAAAATTTGTGTGAAGTGTAAATTTTCACACAGTTCAGGGTTTTGTAGGTATTTTGTAAGTGATAACAAATTGTGGATGCATACATTAAAAATCATCAATTTCTATAACTTTTGAAAGAATAATCCACAGTAATGTTATCTAAAGATTTACAAACATACTTGAGATATCCTCGCAACAAAACCCAGACTATCCAGTTCTTCAGTCAGTCAGTTAAATATTGTATACACGGTGTTGCAAAAAAAAATGATCTTTCGAAATTATTATCCGATCAAAAATTCCAATTCTATTCCGGTTCACATTAATGTACATTACTTAGAATTTTTTTTAGATTTTTAGATTAACTCTTGATTATGTAGGGTGTGGAATAAGTTTTTTTAGTACAATTTTTGCAAAAATCGTGTTAAAATAAAGAAATGTTAAAAAACTACTTTTCGTTCGTTAATCTTGGATTTAAAGATTTCTTTTGATTCTACACAATAAATCATAATAATAATAATAATAATAAAATACAGAAAATTGGATTATTTAGAAAAAATAATCTGAACAAAAATGTTTGTTGGACTATCCCGGTTCCCATCAGTATATGTACATACTAAGGATGGGGAAAAAACATCGATGTATCGAAAACATCGATGTTTGTTTTAAAAACATCGATGTTTTTACCATCGATGGTCAGCTGGCGATAGTATCGATAAAACATCGATGTCTACTACCGATGTCGATGTTTAAACTTTGAAATTCAGAAACTACCGCTAGAGGCGCTGGAATCTTAAAAATTTAATTTTTATTAGTACACAAAATATAAGCGCCATCTATTGTGATATAACAATACTAATAGTGTTAGTTCTTATTCTTCTTAGCAGTTAGCAGAATACTTTTAATTTTTCTTGACAAGTTTATCGTCCGGCTTGCAAAAACAATGAAAATTTCGCAACCAGCTTGTAGCTACATTGGCTCGCAATCTATGTAACACACCATTTTATGCTGCGCGGTACCTGTGAAATAACCCATTAACTCGAACATTTACCGCAAAAATAGAAGTATAAACCGCAATAAATCGAAAACCGCAATCATCAAAACCGCAATAACTAGGGTATTCATGTACAACATTTCTTTTCACAGTTTTTTCCACACCAGTCTGTTAACAGCAAAAGAGATACAAGTATCTCCAATCTGTTTGATATATATATATATATATTTATTTATTTTTATTTTTGAGTCAGTGAGTTGAATAAGGCATGCGTTGAATCAATGGAAGTTGATTATTTTTTATATAAATGAATTTACAAGGTATTCTCATTAGGGTGATGATATTTCGAAACAAAATGTGATTGTAAACCTCTAATTATAATCATTATTGGATATGTATATTGCAAATACTTCTTGTAATTAATGATACGTAAGAGAAAGTGTATAACAAGTACCATTTTACAATCTTCACATTTTTGTAAGCTACTTGTTTTATTTTTGCAATATTGATAATAAAACTTTCACAACTTATAACATTTATAACAGATATCTCTTTAAATATTAAGTATGTAATCTGCATTTATGCAATTTAAAAAAATATATTTTATATTTTTGTAGATGAATTAACCATATTTTTACGTTTATTTTTTTTAATTTATTTATATCGAGTCTGTAACGTGCTATACCTGGCTACTGCTCTATTTTATTACATACATACATACATACATATGTACATTCATATATGCATGCATACATAATAAGAATATAAACTCTTATTTTAAACTATAAGGTGTCGAAGTTGTGCGTAGGGGAAAGTAGGGGAACCGTGCGCAGCGGGTAATCGTGCGCACCACTGAAAATTCAAATTACGCGGTATTTTAAGACAGTTTTGGCATCTAGGCTTGACAGGGGTGTCGAGCAATTAGCTTGGCGCCATGAGCGGCGACTCTATCATGTCATTTGTTTGCAATACTTGGAATTTTGTATATCGATGCTTATAGATATTATTCTAGACGTGTGCGAATTAAGACGTTAAGTTCATAATTCTCATCTGATTATTCTCAAATAAATATTTTCTTAAAGGATAGGATCAACTGCTTGTATGCATGCAATTTCGTTATATTTAACTAAATAGTTTTTGAGATGTTAAGTGATTTGTTTTTAAAGTCATGATGGGGTAATAATGCGCAAGAATTCGCACCAATGATGGATTGGAAAAAGCTTATGTCACCATACCATGTTCCAGTTCCTATAAAAAAGATAAATGCCAAGAACCCGTAAATGTTAACGCTGCAAAAAGAGTCCGAAGGCGTATCCTAGACCAATCACCAAAAGTAAAAAAAAGCAAAAAGAAAAAACCAAAATCCTCTGATTCATCTTAAGTATCTCATGACATGGATGATAATAACATCTGCGACGATGATGAAGTAGATGACATCGACCTAAGCTATGTTCTATCCGATGAAAAACCCGAAGTAAACTTTACATGCGGAAGTCATGAGGAACAAGGGAAAACTGAGCTATGGTATACATGTGTCGCATGCGGCTTATGGAACCATGTAGCCATGTACCGGTGCAGACTCGCCTAAGCAATATATTTGCGAGTTTTGTAACTTGTAATATTTAAAATATCTTTTGGTTTAATAAATATTTTTGCATTATTTTGTGTTTTAATCTACTGCGCATTATTCCCCACCTAATGCGCACCATTACCCCCCCCCCCATGGAATTGTGCGCAAATGCACATTTGTACTTTTATAATAGCTACAATAATTCTGATGGTACTCTTTGATAGCTAAATAACATGAGCTTCTATGGCCATTTATAAAGTTTCTATAACATTCATAAAGTGGCGATCAGAACAAATCTCGCTTAAGTGCGCACCATTCCCCCACTTTCCCCTATACCTACAGGGTGTTAAAAAAATAGTTGAAAATTTTAAAACGTATAGTACTGTCCAACTTGAGTGAAGAAAGCTTAAATTTAAAAATATTATATACAACCCGGTTATGTTTGATATTTCTACCCACATCATCTTTAATCTTCTTATCAGATAACTGCTTTTAAGGTCTAATGAAGTCAGTATTAGAAGAGTTTTGTACACACTTTACAGACCTGTCTTAAAACTGTTATAAAAAATTCTAGTGATGTCATTTGGCCTTTGCGAACTACCTTAAAACATCTTGTATATAGACTTCTGACAGCTTGGATTAACAGTTATCCAAATTTCTACACTGTAATATTTATCATAGTTATTGCTTTGCCATCTATTTCATTAAAGAAATAACCATCCACATTACTCGCGGATGGTTACCAAGGAACGAGAGCACTCAAATAATTATGAATAGCAACTGTCTAAGAATTTAATTTAATTTTCTTTTTATCAATCAGAATTATAACTTATTTATTGTAATAATAAATAATATAATTATGGCCGGTATTATAAAAACCTAACTAAAGGTCCAACTAACTAGTTGTAAACTAAATTTAGTTGATAACTAATATAACAAGTTATTTAATTTCGGTATTATAAATCAGGACAGCCAGCTATCTAACTAGTTCACACCTAAAATAAAAATGCAAAAAAAAATACAGAAAAAATAAAATTCACTCCGTACTCGTACTCGAAACCCTTCGTTTCCAGCGTATTTTAGCTTACTACACCAGTGCTCTAACCATTACGCTATCGCACGCCTTGAATGTGAGTGTCTTACATTGGTATAACTTTTGTACTTTGTGAACCAAAAACCACAAAAAATGCGTTATTTTCCGAAAACATAATCTGATCAAAAATTCCTGTTGTACTATTTCGGTTCACACCAATATACATTACTTAGATTTTTAGTTTAAACCATCTGGGCTACAGGATGTGGGACAACATTTTTTTTGCACAATTTTGGCAAAAATCGCATTAAAATAATTTATTTTGCAAAAATAAAAATATGATCGTTAATCCACGTACTAAGGGCTTTCATTTCATACCCTAATCAGAATTAAAAAAATATATTTTTGTTTTCGATGAGCACATATTTGTTTATATTTTTAGGGTGGTATGTTTTTTAGATGTTTTAGTATTTTTCCTATGTGCGGGTCAAAGAGTTGTATAATGGCCGGTATTATAAAAACCTAACCAAAGGACCAACTATCTAGTTGCAAACTAAATTTAGTTGATAACTAATATAACAAGTTATTTAATTTCGGTATTATAAATCAGAACAGCCAACTAAGTAACTAGTTCACAACTAAAACAATTTAGTGTCAAGATTTACCGACCGAACGTTAGTTATACAACTGACCGGTAGATGCCTACCTATAATTTTGACAGTGAAAAAGAATTTTCAAATGGAAAAAAAAAAAAAAAACGGGATAGAGGTTAAAACTATACAGAAATTGAAAAAGAGCAATTAATTGATATAGTACATAAATATAAAAATGTAGCGGAAAACAAAAAAACTGATAATGTTAGTGTTATTGAAAAACTAAATTAATGGAACATAACGGATGGTGATGAAACACTACTGACAGATGATACTGATGACATAATATGTAAATTTATGTTGATTATGTATATAAATCTACTAATATGATTTTTTTTTATGTACAATATTATCCTTACTTTGCAGTTATTATTATCAAGTATATATTTTAGTATAAATAATATAAACAAGTTATTTCAATGTAAACTAAATGCTTATTATTTAAATTTAATACAAATATAGTTGCCAACTATAATTTAGTACCCAGAAATTCTGTCAACTAATTTAGTTTGTAGATTTAGTTGGGAACTTTTTTAAACCAACTTTTATAATACCGAAATCTATGGTTTAAATTAGTTTAACTCTTAACTAAAATTTAGTAGCAAACTATTTTGCTTTATAATACCGGCCATAAGCATGCCAAATTTCAACTCTCTAGGTTTAGCCGTTTGGCTACAATTTTTACCGGACAGACAGACAGACAGACGACAAAATGACGGTATAAGGGATTTTTGGTCATATCTACAAAACCCTAAAAAGATTTACAGCCCTAGTCGAAGCTCGCATAAGATAAATGAAACGATTTGGAACATAACAAAGATCAGGATGGAGAACTTGTGTGAGTGATGCCAAAAGTAATTAAGATTGACATTTGACGAGGACAGGAGTAATTACAAATCTAAACTACGATGGAAAAGATTGGGTGGACGGCGACGTGAGTATAGTATAGGCCCAATCAATAGGCAAAGATTGGCGAAGCATCGTAAACGAAATAAAAGACGTGTTTTGCAGTAACGTTTATATTAAAATTATTAAACTTTTGTTTTTATATGTATGTAAGGGTCAGATCTAGTTCTTGGACGTCCATTGTAATAAGTTACGATGGTAACGATAACATAAGGACATATATGTGACAGATTGTACATGGACATAGTAATAAATGCTTATATGTGCTTGGATTTGTGTGCTTTAATTCAGTGCTTCTCAACCTTTTATGGCCTGGGACCCCCCAAATTATATAAATATTGTCTGCGGCCCCCCTATATATATATATATATATATATATATATATATATATTTTGACATTTGAGTACACTTGTATTTGCTACGCCGTGGTTTATTTATTTATTTATTTACTTATTTATTTATTTATTCACTTATTTTATACGTTTTCCTGATTTTTTTTTTATATTTTTGACATTATTTCTGTTTTTATTTATTTATTCTCATCATTTTTATTTTTACATGATTTGTTTTTTATATATTTTTTTAATATTTTTTAATATGCTTATGTATTCTATTTTATTGTAGACTGATGATGACCACATTTTCGTGGCCGAAACGTCTCCATTTTATTAATTCATAATATATATTTTATAATTTGACGATCAACCAAGAAGTTTTATTTATACATACTCACGTCAAGATCCAATTAATATATATATATATATATATATAGGGTGTATCAAGATAATGGGAACACGAGTTTCTTCGAAAAGGCGACGTGGCTCACACGTCGTTCACACGTCGCTCACACGTCGCTCACACGTCGAAAATTTTGAACTAAAATTTATGCACAAAATTGAATGGTAGTATTGAAATTTTCCGGAAAAAACCGGAATTACAGGATATCAAGGACAATTTCGAATTTTTAAATGGGAACGCATGTCATATTGGATATCTTTGGATGGAGCTTTTCAACAACTTTTTCTTAAACATTTTTTGAATACCTTTTACGGTTGACAAAAAAACTGTGATATTTTTAAATGACAATTATATTCCCTATAACGACTTGAAAGTAAAGTATTTTTATTTACAAGTGTTCAAAGTGCCTTCCATTTTAATTTAAACACATTCGTATCCTTACTCTTGAGTTACCTGTAGTTCGGAGAGCAATTAAAAAAAATATATAATAACAAATATTGCACTTTCAAATCGTACTTCAAAGCACAACTAAAAATACTTGAAGTACCTCCAACGCGAACTATTGTCAGAGAAACCCATTAACCGACACATACAATTTATTTGACCTTGATATAGTCTGCTTATAGTCTGTTTCTTTTGTTAAAGCGGAACTAGATTTTCAAATCTAGTAATTTTTATCGATTAATTGAAGCTTTTGATCATTTTGTTTAGTAAAAGCCCATTTACTCATTATAAAGTTAGCTAGTGACAACTTAAACATTTGAAATAGCCTGTAGTTTAAATTAGCTGTCAAAATAGGTATATTAAGTATAAAAATAAATAGAATATTTATTTTATTTATGTTGTGAAATGTATATTTTTATGAATATCAATATAACATACTCGAATTTATAAATATGAATAAAATTTATATCTTGTATGATTATGTGCATTTTTATTATATTTTCATGTTTCGATTGAGATTCCCCGGTTGAGAAACGCTGCTTTAATTGATATTATCATAAACGCTATAAATCGTTCTATCATGTATAACATAATGTGAGAGAATATAAACAAAAGATAATGATATACGATCTGTTCCTTCACAAGAAATTTTTATAAAAGCATGTTAATATAAAATAATGTAGATGCTTACAAGTTTTGAACATTTTATTATAATTTATAATACGCTTTATATAACATAGAATATGCATAGTTTTTAGCAGAATAAGATGATATTTTTTGCGATTAATAAGCAATATAATACCTTATTATAATAAATTAATTCTGTATTAAAAATAATAATGTTTTGAATAATAATAAAAATAATAGGTTCCCAATGTCTAATTATTGCTGTGTTTATCACATTTACTTGTTTGGCTTAATTTGTACCTGTTCATTTATTGGTTAATTCTGTTGGACAGATGTAAAATAAAATAAATCAGAGTGACGAAAGAGTTAAGAGCACTAATAGCTTTAATATAATTTTATAATGACACCTTTTCAGTGGATTATTTAAAATAATATGAATTTTAATTACATACCTCCATGCGAACTCCATGTCCCATCATGCCAGCGTCCGTGCTTACGAAAACAATACGCTGATTACCGTCATCCATAATGAAAGCTCGGGACCATTGTCTAAGGTGAATACCTTTACCCTTTTGGTCAGTCTTCGCATATCCCATCTGAAACACAAATATTACAAAAGGATAAGTTTCCTGTGACAAGAAATAAACCACTTGAACAGTGCTTGTTATGGTATAACTAGCTATACAATATCATGTAACAAAGAGTAGGGTATCGTTCTGTTTCAAGAAAAGAGATGTCACTTTTTATAATTATAAACGGGGCAGAAATATCGTTGCACGAATATATAAAATTTCTTCAACAATTTTTTTATTTGTCTTTTCTAAATATTAGTTTAAATAAAATATGAGTTTCTTAGGCCCAGTTGCACAGTTACCGCTTAAGTATTAGTTTAGCTAAACCTTAAGCTTCAGCTTAAACCAAATACTTAAGTGTCAGATGTTGCACAGTCAAAAATAAAAAAATACTTAGCTAAGCCAACTGATATGGTAAATTAATCAAGTTCAAATTATCAAACCGATGCCTATAGACGGGAGTGCGGCGAGGGCGAATAAATAAATTAATGTATAACATTTCCTCATAATCATCATCATATTCCTCATTCACTTCAACCAAATTAATTTTATCCATTTTAATATGACAGATAACCAAAAATTTGCAGCAATCTGACAGCTTATTTTGGTTAAACAAAACAAATCTACCGCTTAAGTATTTTTCTATTTAAACTTAAGTTTAAACCAAAAACTGAAACTGTGCAACAACTAAACCATAAACTAAAACTTAAGCCTAAATAAAAACTTAAGCGGTTACTGTGCAACTGGGCCTTAGGATAATTATTCTAAAATACATTTTAGACAGTAAAAAGCTTTTACGTTTGCTTATATGTTGCTAAAGCTGAGTAACATCACTCACTTGATACAGTGGTCTCTTTGATAGGATACTGAAAATCAAATTGACATAAATCTATTCCGCAAAGTCCATATGCAAACAGAAATACGAACAAACAGGAAAATGTATTTAAAATGACATTTGATTTTAAATACTGACATGGTAACATCGATTTTACCTATTCTTGATAAAATTTATATTTTTTTATGTACAATTTTCCTTGTTTTTTTTTACTTTTTAACCTTGTATTTACCAATGATTGGAATATCCGCCGTGTAAATTTGATATAATGTTGGACCAAGTACACTACCCTGGGGTACCCCAACTTCTAAAAGAAATTTAGTGGGTAGTTCGTGTTTAAATCTGACCTGATAAAATAAGATTTGAACAACTAAAACAATTTTCAAAAACAAAATTCTAACGCATACGTATATCTATCTACCTATATGTGAACACATGAACTTTTGTAACAACCCAATATAAAATTTATATTTTTTGTATATTTTTTTGTGTAAATACTTTTTATTTGAAATATAATTTAATATAAAAATAGAATTCCAAGGTATAAAAACAAGAATAAAAAGAAATATATATTATATTTGTATGTATTATTGAAAATAAATTATTATTATTATTATTATTATATATTTTAGTTTAGTTTAGTAATTTTATTCTTGTCTTTCATGTACATAAATATTACATAACTAGTGGACCCATTGCCAACTGTGTTGGCAAACAAATCATTACCTTAATGTGGAACTTGCTCGACACCTCAGACTTCTTTCTCTAGCCATACGCCTAACATCCAATTCAAATTGAATCAACTCTTCGCGTATTATTAAAAACTGGACAAATTATGAATATTATTCCGAATTATTTATTCATTAACTTTTTAAGATGGGAAAACGATTCATTTTCACTCAGTGCATTACATTTATAATGTTAAAACTAAAAATGATTTAAGACGTTAAATTTAAAATATATTTATTAAAATTAATTTTCCATTTTCTTATTTAATATAAAAATACGCACACGGAATAAAAGGGCGTCATTTGTTCAATATACAGAGATTCTAAACAGGTGGAACTGTGCAGAACTTTTAAAACACAATTTATTTTTAGGTGGTTTTTAAAAAAATAAAAATAAACAATTATCAACCATAACATAAGATAGTGTTTTTAAGGTGAATCTAACCTAAACTAAAAGGTAAATGATATTTTAATGTGATAAATAAACAGAAACCATTGTTTTAGAGCCACTGATAATTCTTTAGTGTAGTCGTTATGTGCTGTCATCTGTATAGAGTTTGCAGTGGTATATTGTAAATCTTGTCCTAGAAATCGTAGAAACAGGGCCGGTTCAGGGGTCGGGACTTTTCCCGAGGCCCCGCGCTTAAAGGGGGATATTTCTAACAATTATTAGTGGCTAGGGCAAGTTTTTGACACCAAATGCATTATTTTCCCGAGGCCCCGCAAAACCCACAGCCGGCACTGCGTAGAAATAATAAAGCATTGAAAAAATAATAATAAAGAAAAAAAAAAGTCACATTTTTCTTACTTACTTTCATCAAAACCAGGTTTGGGTATTATATTATATATAACAATGTACAACAATAATACTATTACATGAAAAGAAAGTCAATACATAATAATATAAGAAACTATTTAAAACATTAGAGATATGGACAGGGAAAAAAATAAATAAATAAATAAACAGTAATAAACAATAAATATGGAAATTATCTAAAAAAATCCTTAACGTCATACAATTCACTCTCAATTAGGTATTTTTTAACATTGGTCTTGAAGATGAGTGCATTTTTTGACAACTTTATTTCATCAGGAAGCGCATTATAGTATTTACAGCAATTGAAATGGGCACCCCTTTGGTAACAGGTTAAATTGTGTGGCCTTGGAACTAGTACATCTTTGTTCCTTGTGTTATGGGAATGTTCGATTTTTACGAACAGTTGTTTATTTTTGTAGTTTATGTATGTTAGCGAAAATATCATTATGCAA
This sequence comes from Liopterus haemorrhoidalis, assembly GCA_963971575.1. Lineage (NCBI taxonomy): Eukaryota > Metazoa > Arthropoda > Insecta > Coleoptera > Dytiscidae > Liopterus > Liopterus haemorrhoidalis. The sequence goes on from OZ020615.1 coordinate 50,968,089, forward strand.
CATTTACCCTTATTACCGATCGTGGTGTGCTATATCGTTGCTAAGGTATATTGTTTTATGTAAATAGAATAGTAGAAAATATATCATATGCTGTGCGAGACGTATTAGTTGATCAATAAAATCATGTCTTATTATTCATAAAATAACTTTTTTATTAATATCAGAAGTGGGATACTATTGTGCAATAATAAATATATTTTTTAATGCAACAATACATTGTTGTAAAGAAATTTTCGTATAATATTGCAAAAGCTAATGAAAAGGTTTAAGTTATTTTGTGTTAAGTTAAAGGTGACGATTGTGAATCATATAAAGGTAGTATGAATTATGAGCTAGATAATAGATTGGCGAATTTTGAGTTATTTTGTCAAAAAATACTTCAAATGGTTTCTATGGAAATGACATTTATTGGAATAAATGTGAAATGTGACATTTGTTTGAAAAATGCTGAATCTTAACACTAAGAACGTCAGGATTAATTATCCAAAGCAGATCTCTAAAAATTGTCAGGATGAACGAGTGTTGCTTTGTTATTAACCAACACATTTTACGAAGGTAACTGGTTATATTGATGACGACTAAAATGGCAAGAGGTATTTTATTGATTTGGTTAAATCATATGGCACGTGTTAGCCATAATGAATAAAAATTAGATTTCAGATTTACTATTTGAGATTTTAATAATTGAGTTTTAAGACTAGAGACATCAAAATATGAGATTTTGTTTTTGATATTTGCGATTTAAAATAAGATTTGATATTTGATAATTAATATCTGAGTTTTGAGATTTGAATTTGAGCGATTATTGGAAAAGACAAACAACAGATCACTGGGATCGGAATGGCATAATTAATAAATATAATAGATGAGTTGAGAGTTGAAAGCTTGTTGAGTACCGCAAGACAAGCCGCTGCCAGTGGCATTAGGCCGGCAATAGCTCTGTAACCATGGTGGCAGATGGTGAGCTATAGCGACGGGCCGATGATGATGATAAAGCACTGTGTGTGCAGAAACGAATAGACGGTCTCTGAGCTTATTGTACTATATAAAATCTGTAATGAAAGAATCTAATAGATAGTTACTGAGTATCTGAGCTTGTTGATCTAGTCACTGAGTTCGTGGTAGAGAAATGAAATGATAACAAAAAGTCTCTCAACTTTCAGATCACGATTTATACTTTGCTATTGGAAGGTTTTGTTGTAAGCAAATATTTATTTGAACTAATTTATATTGGTGCACGGTTGATTTTGTGAAAGATCAATTCTGCGCCCAAATTGCTTAATTTAAAGATTATGAATTAGGTGAAGACTTTCAAGATGCAGTAGAAGATGAATGGTGGACCAGCTCAAGAATGAAGATCCTGGTATGCAGGATACTGTTGTTGATAAGGAGCAGACCACTGGTGATATGCAGGTTGCTGTTGCTGATAACAACAACGCTGTTAATGGTGTGAAGAATACAGTTGCGTCCCGAGGACGTTCCGCATGTCAGTCTGGCCGTGTTAGCGAAAATATTATTATGCAACATTTACCCTTATTAACGATCGTGGTGTGCTATATCGTTGCTAAGGCATATTGTTTTATGTAAATAGAATAGTAGAAAATATATCATATGATGTGCGAGGCGTATTAGTTGATCAATAAAATCATGTCTTATTATTCATAAAATACCTTTTTTAGTAATATATATAAAAAGAAAAGAAATTGCACAACACTTGAAAATAAAAGAAGATACAATTTGGAAGATCTCTTGAAAATGTAATTTAATGGAAAAATTTAATTTGATAGAATACTAAAAAGCGGGTGCACATTTAAATAAACTTAGTTGACTGACAGTTGTTAAGCTTAATTTAGATTAAGCACGAATATCAGAACTTGTATCAAAACTCGTGATTTATATAATAGACATGCATGAAGAATGACACGTATATGTGTATTAAGAATTTCGGCCCTAGCTCTTCAAGTGATTATCTCAATTTCTGTTCGTCAGTCTAGGAAACCAAATTCTCGTGTAATGATGTTAAACTTTTTTTGTTGAGAAATTATTTGTGTGAAAGTTTTTGTTCTCGACAGTCGCACGATTTATTAATATTTATGTGGGGAGGTTCTCGCTCCAACATTATTCTTAGTTTAGTTCCCGAATAAAATTCGAACCATCTGTGTCGTGTTAATTTTTGTACTCAGTTCTGCCAAAACGCCACCGCCAGGGTTGGACTGGGATTAAAATGTGTACCGGGAAATCTGGAGGAAGTCGGGCCACTATATATATATATATATTTATCATTTTGATTTTCGGGCCAATTGACCCTTCGGGCCACCGGGAAATTCCCGGTATCCCGCCGGGCCAATCCAACCCTGGCCACCGCCGTTCAGGTAACCTGCATTTAACTTAAACAAAAACTTCCTTGCAAAACAAAACTTTTCCTATAGCAGAGACTGCAAAAACAAACGTTTGCATTCAAGTAATTTTTTACAAAATAATACATTTCCAATAGCGAACACAAAAGGGAGCTTTGTCAAGAGAAACCCGGTGGAAAAGCAAAAAAGTTTTTCTTGTGCTCATAACAGTAATATCGCTACGAATATAAATATAAATTTTTATATTGCAAATTGTAGCCAGTATAACTATTTACTTTTATATAAATCTTTTATTCTGTAAAATTTTATGATTTGCTTCTATATTCCTTTCTCACACTAATTTGTAAGTAATAGTTAATCCTGTAAATTTAGGTAAAATTGTCAACATTTCATGTAAGATGTTCATTCTTCAGGACCCAACAAGCCGAAATATATATCAAGCAGTGGCGCAGCCAAGGGGGGGGGGGCTAGGCCCCTCCCAGGGCCAACAGAATTGGCACAATTTTTATACAATACTAGCAGATTGAAGGACGCTGCTCGGGAAGGAAGATAAAATTTGTTAACCACAACAATAATTAATTTTTAAATTACTTCATTGTAAACAATATTGGCATTTTTTCTTTTTTTCGTACAAATAAACATTTTTTTAAGATACCTACTCTTGATAAAGCGACATAATTATTGTTCAAGTGAAAATACATCACTTTCCAAATATGCTCCAACGAATTATATGAAGGGGAGTGTTGATCCTTTTTCCCCCCTGACACATCGACTAAAACATTTGCCCAGTCAAATGATAAAACTGCTTTAAACAACTAGTTACTCGATTCAGATAAGCTAAAGTGGTCTTCGTCATAACCTTCAGAATTTAATTTTAAAACGACACCTCAAATATGAAATAGAGTAGAAATAGTAGAAATATAATAAAAAGAGTAGTTTTGGAGACAATCGTGCTCTAAAAATCGGTATTTGGTTTTATTTTGTAGATAAATGTGAATATCAATATCTTTTTAGGTATTTTGTTGTATGTTGTACACACAAAAAGGACTGATATAAGTTGTACTGAACAACAGTGGCGTATTCAGGTGCACTGGGGGAACATGCTCGCCCTTAAGATCCAAAGAAATGAAAATTTAACAAATTTAACATAATCGCACAGCAAAATAACTTATGCATTTTACAATATATAACTATATTTTATTATAAATATTGTTGAAATTAACAGAAAATGCATATTTACATGTTATTTTTAGGTTTCCGTAAGTATAATCAAGAAATCCTTATTCCGTCACATGAGTGTGTTCGTACGGTAGAAATTGTGGACAAGAAGCTGATTTAGAGAATTGAACTTAAGTACGAGAAATATTGAGACTTCAAAAATATATCCCGCGAAAAATATAAACAAATATGTATTTATCGAAGAAAAAAAGTTTGTAAAATTTTGAGGGATATCAAATGAAAGTTTTTGATACATCGATTAACAATTACTTTTTTTTATCGACAAATAATGGAACTATTATTTGATATAAACATCAATATCCAACAGCAGAGGTGTCGGACTGATTTGGGTCGCGGTCTTTTTTTCATACAAAATTTTGTTCAAGACGAAATTTTAAATATCCCTGAATTTTTTTTATGAACAGAAAAGGGGAAGAGAGTATATTTTATATTTTTAAATATATTTTTTCCCTAAATAAGCTCAAGTGTTTTTCATTAACTCTTCAGGGGACACAAAAAATGCCCTCTAAATTTGATTCGGCCCTCCCCAAGACAAAATTCTGGCTGCGCCACTGATATCAAGTTTTGATAAAATATTTTGTGGAATTTAACCAAGTATGTTATTTGCTATTTATTCATCATGTTTCATCAAGAGTTAACAACTATATCTATTAATATTATCTAGTAATTTATTAAGTAAACTTTCATGAACATGCATAAATCGCGTCTGCGATAATTGACAAATTGATTAATGACTTGATAATTGATAATTGACAAATCTTCTCTATTATTGTATTTCCCTGTGCTCTATATTTCCCTGTGCAATATACTCAAACTGGCTTAAACATGAGCTTGTTGTTTTTGATTACAGCGTATCCAAAGTGTTAAAATCTTTCCAAAATGTGATTTACCGTGCAGAATTGTATGAAAAGTTGCTGCTTTAATCTTAAAGGTTTCCTCTATCTGACAGTATATTATATGGCAATTGTTTGATCAATTCTTTAACAGCAGCTACATTTTCCGAAATTACCACTTTCTCAGGTCACCCAGAACGTGGTTCATCTTCTAACTCAGCGGTTCTTAAACTGTGGTCCGCGGACCCCTGGGGGTCCTCGAAACAATGTTGACATTAACTTTACAGCCCCCAAATTTTCAAATAACTTATTTAATAAAAATCCTACATGGTTAAGACTTTTTGTATTTGTTGTTATCTAACTACTTATTGACATAACTAAACAATAATTACTAAAAATTTTACCTATTATTTTTAATCAACTGCAAATTTTTTACAGAAAACATATTATAATAAGATCTATTTTGACTAATATTTGAACAAGAAATGTTTGCATGAGTTTAACGTATTACAATTTTTAACTTTTTTTAATTCTTTTTACTACTATTTTTATTAATTTTATGTTTTTTATTCTATATGCTAATAAAAATGTTCATCTCTATAAATGCGCAAGACCATTTATTAAAATAACCAGGGATACATTTTTACCAATATTTATTATAACGTACTGCCTATGAGATTATTGAGCCAGAAATTAAGTCTCAATAGACCGGGAGCTCATGACATTTTTTGTCTCCGATTTCATACAGCATGCCTTTTGGAGGAGAGAATATTTACCCTGTGACAACAAAAAAGGGATGGTACTAAACCCCTGCACGCTTTCCGGTCATAGTGAAAATTGCATTTCCACTTGCACAAAATTTTTGTGTTTTTCTCTGACTTAATATTGCTTGCCCTTTTGTCAAAAGAAAGTTATAACAAATTTAAAGTCTTTTAATTATAGTCATGCTGTGTGAAAACGCGGAAAATCATATTTTTTTATTACAAGATCACATGACCGTTTGAGCCCTTTGGGACCCTCCGAATTGCATTCATATATTTAAAAGATTTTAATTTTGTTATAACTTTCTTTTGACAAAAGGGCAAGCAATATTAAATCAGAGAAAAGCACAAAAAAATTTGTGTTTAAGTGGAAATGCAATTTTCCCTATGACCGGAAAGCGTGCAGGGGTTTAGTACCATCCCTTTTTTGTTGTCACAGGGTAAATATTCTCTCCTCCAAAAGGCATGCTGTATGAAATCGGAGAGCAAAAACTGTCATGAGCTCCCGGTCTACAAGAACAACGTAAAATAACTAGGGTTGGGATGGGGTCCGCAAAAAAAATGTTGTTCAAGAGGGGCTCCGCGGACTACATAAGTTTAAGAACCTCTGTTCTAACTCATAATTACCATGTTGAAAATTTATATACCACCACTTAATTGTCAACAGGGATTGACAATCATCATGGAATATACCAAACATTTCTTCAATTGCACTATTTACTTGCCAAATTAAGTTTAAAATTATACAAAATTATTTTCCGGTAATTAGGTCTCGGCCAATCGACGTAGTGTGGTGGTAACACATGTGCTCTGCGCTGCTAAGGTCTCTGGTTCGAATCCCGTTCAGGCATGGAATTTCCAAAAATAAGAATTGTCCTGGCTAGTTGCCAAAGCAGCAAATGACAGCAAAAAATCCTTTTGATGTGAACAGCATTTTTTCAGTTTTACTAAACAAAATCTCAACACAGACTGAAGATAAAAAAATAAAATTGTTGCTGCATTTATATAAAAGACTCATGTTTAAATTAGTACAAACACGATATCACTGTTTGTTTATATTAGCTCACAAATATACAAAATATTTTTTAATACAAATCTTGTAAACCAAATTATTGCAAATAACAAAAAAATATTTTCGGTAGCTCAAAAGTCAAATTATTTAGGTTAGGCCCACGTTCATTTACAAGGATAATATATCCCTTAATGTTCGCGCTACTGCGAAACCTATTTCTAGTGGGGGGGTTTTTAGTTTTAATATATTTCTTTTATATATACGCTCGAACAGGCTTGCTCCGACAGCAGCTTGTATCAGTATAGTTAGTGTGACAACTCTGGCTATTGTAGCCTTGTGTACCGTAAACCCCGTTTTTCGGTCTCTACTAAAGACGACCCCGTCTTCTATTATTCGTGTGTGGACTTAATTGTGTGTGTGTCTCAACGCGGCTGTGTGTCCCATCTCTTCTCTCTCCAGAGCGGACCCACTACTTCAGTTCAAAGGGCCCTTTGATTCGACCACGCTTCAGTCCGAGGTAAGTCCAATTAACCGTTATTTCTCCAATCCTATCTTCCATATTCTACAATCGCGTAGATTTGCGCATGATACAGTCCAACCGCTTATTTTTAGTGCCCCTCAGAGCAGGGTTCTGGCCAGGGTTCCCATCCGGGAACACCACCAGATCACGCACTTAACATTTTGGTCCTTCGAGCCGGATGTTATTGTGCGTAGCGTCGCGACGGTAGAATCTTTAGAATCGTTAAAATTGCATTTTCTCGCGGTTTTTTCACTTATAAATTCATTCCTTTGTTAAAATTTGCTATTTTAGTTCGTGGTTTTTGCAAGTTCGTTATTTTTGTTAATCCTTCGCACTTGTATGTCAGTTAACATACGGGTATTGTTTCGTTCTGTCTTTGCGATAACCTTCCTTCGAGGTCACCTGTTGTGATTTCTTCTGTCAAAATCAGCTGTTAGTTTATTCAGGTCCGTATTTAGAAATTTTCCTTTTTCGCAATGGATACTTCGACATTAATGTTAGCACGCGATGCGATCAGGCGATCTATTAAATCCATGCTAAAAATCGCTAGAACCGCGAAAAAGGATATAAGCCATCATGAATCTTTGAAAACTAGGTTTCAAGACCTAGAGAGCCTTACGTCTGAATTTAAAACCCTGCAACTTCAGATAGAAGCTGAAATTCAGAAGCTCAAAAAATCTGATGACTTAGAAGCTCAATTCCAAATCCGGGAGCAGAATGAAGATTACGTATATGAGATAAAGGGTATTTTTCGCAGTTTGTTTCCTAGTGAAGATGCTACTTCACCCCCTTTGTCTCACCCTAAACTTTCTGACGTTCGTATGCCTAAGCTAGCCATCCCTCAGTTTTCGGGTGATTATACGTCATGGTGCAGTTTCGCGGATCTCTTTCGCAGTCTAGTCCATGATAATGACCAGCTCACCCCCGTTACTAAATTCTACTATCTGAAACTTAACGTGAGCGGTGAAGCCCTTAACGTAATCAAAAGTCTAACAGTCACTGCTGAAAATTATTCTGTCGCCTGGGCGCTCTTGGAGGAGAAATATGAGCACAAACGCCTCATAGCAACGCAACATCTGGAAAAACTTCTTTCATTACCCAATATTTCCACCCAATCACCGACGGCACTCAGAACCTTTCTGAATGAAGTTTGGGTGAATGTTGAAGCGCTGAGGGCATTAAAGTTACCCGTATCTACATGGGACTTTATTCTGTCCGTCATTCTCCTCAAAAAACTAGATGCTAAATCGCGTGAGGCTTATGAACTCTCGCTTGATGAGTGCAACCCCTTTCCGAAACTTACAAATCTCTTAGATTTTCTAGGAAAGAAATTGCGCTCAAAGGAGTCGTGTTCACCATCGGACAGCGTGACTAGCACGACTTCCAACCCCATTGTCACACCACGTCGTAAACATTCGGCGTCAGTGTCATTTGTGTCCAGCAAATACACTCCCCCTAACTGTGTTATCTGTCAGACACCTCATTTTGCTTATCAATGTCCAGTCTTTAAAAGTAAATCTCCTCGCGAACGGTTTACTATTGCTAAAGACAATCACTTGTGCATGAATTGTCTGAGCTCTTCTCACCAATTTAATTCATGTCCCTCGGTACGCTCTTGTTCCATCTGCAACAAGCGTCACCATTCGCTCTTACATTTTAACGGTAGCAGTCCTGCTACCAGCAGTTTGACTACGCCCACGCAGCGCCCAGAATGCGACCATTCGGAGTCCGGCCCTGGGTCTGCTGGTATTTCTACCCTTGTTAATTCGAGTTCGCAACCAAACTTTGTGTTGCTAGCTACAGCTCTTATTAACATCACCGACGTACATGGCCGACCGCATGCTTTAAGGGCCTTGTTAGACTGCGCTAGCCAGTCTAGCTACATAACTGAACCATGCGTTCAGCGGCTTAGATTAAAGCGTCGTCGCCTGCACGTCCCTATACATGGACTTGGAGGAATTAGCGTGCCCAACGCTCGTGGCATCGCTACCTGTACTATTTCCCCTCTCGGTAAAACTACCCCTTCATTTGTCACTTCAGCTGTTGTGGTTCCATGCATAACTGGAGTCATGCCCAACCGGGCACTGCCACACAGTTCTACCTTCTCGCATCTCACTGCGTTGAAGCTCGCTGATCCGCATTATAATTCGCCCTCACGCATTGATATGCTTATCGGTGCGGATCTCTTCCCTCACATCTTGCAAGGCGGGCGGCTACCCAGTATTCTAGGGTCACCCGCAGCCTTAGAAACAGTATTCGGTTGGGTTCTGATGGGAGAATTATCTGCACCTCAGATAAACCCAATCAATACTTTTCATCTCGCTACTGACTCGTCTAATGAATCTACTTCATTAGACACTGCCCTCAAACGATTTTGGGAAATCGAAGAGGTCGCATCTCCAGCACCTGTTCTCAGTTCTGAGGATAGACGCTGCGAGACTATATTTCGGGACACTGTGCGTCGCGACGCCACTGGTCGCTACAGTGTCGCCCTACCATTTCGAGCCTACCCACCTACCTTAGGTAACTCTAGCGCTCAAACGCTGCGCTGTTATTCCGCATTACAGCGGAGGCTTACAAAAAACCCTCAGTTAAAAACTGATTATCTTGCCTTTATGCAAGACTACATCGACACAGGCCATATGAGCCAACTCGCTAGGCCAAATATGGAAGAAAATAGCTATTTCATTCCACATCACTGTGTACTTAAACCAGACAGTACGACTACAAAACTCCGTGTCGTTTTTAATGCCTCCATGAAAACCTCTTCGGAGATGTCATTAAACGACGTCCTGTTGACAGGCCCTCCACTGCAACAGGATCTCTCAGCTATTCTGATACGGTTTCGGTTTTATAAATATGTTCTGACAGCTGACGTCCGTCAAATGTACAGACAAATCCTTGTTCATCCTGAACACAGACCATTTCAACGGATCTTATGGAATTCTGATTCTTTGCAACCCCCACATGTGTATGAGTTAAATACTGTCACTTATGGCATGAGCTGCGCGCCGTATCTTGCTCTACGCACCCTCCAGCAACTAGCTCACGATGAACAGCATAAGTACCCTTCTGCAGCCCAAGTTATTTCCACATGTACCTACGTGGACGATATTATAACTGGAAGTGACACCCTCGACGGTGCCATTCAGTTGCAGCAGGACTTATCCGCGTTATTCGCGAGCGGAGGATTTGAATTAAGAAAATGGAGCACCAATAATCCGCGAACTTTGATCCACGTCCCTCCTACGTTTAAACAGGTCGTGGATACTCCTCTTCAGCTAGACCGTGACCTCTCTATTAAGATACTTGGCCTACGCTGGAACCCTCTTCTGGATCAGTTCTCTTATGAGACAGAATCCCTTGACCCCGTTTGTACCAAGCGGAAGATTTTATCCGAGATAGCTAAGATCTTTGATCCGCTGGGGTGGCTGGCCCCCGTGACTATGTTTGCTAAACGTATCATCCAATTGTTATGGACTCTTTCTGTTGATTGGGATCACGAGCCCCCTCCAGATATAATCAGTCGTTGGAAGCAATTCCAGACTGAGCTCAGCGCTCTCTCCGCGATTAGCATCCCGCGATATATCGCGGTGGGAGAGTATTTAGATCTAGTCGGATTTTGCGACGCGTCCGAGGCTGGCTATGCAGCCGTTATATACAGTCGGTCCTCTTCGCTCCACTCATCCTCCCAGATTACCTTATTGTGTTCTAAAACACGCGTTTCCCCCCTCAAACGAATATCGCTCCCGCGACTTGAACTTTGCGCTGCTGTACTCTTGGCACGCTTATTTAAGTCACTGTTAGACATGTTGTCTGTTTCTTTTCGTGACATCTACGCATGGTCTGACTCAACTGTTGCTCTTACTTGGATCGGGTCTTCCCCGCACAGGTGGAAAACCTTTGTTAGCAACAGAGTAACGGAAATACAATCCGTTCTCTCTCCAAATCTCTGGCGGCACGTGCGTTCCGCTGATAATCCAGCTGATTGTGCCTCACGCGGAGTGCTTCCCCGCGAGTTGGTCAATTTTGAGCTCTGGTGGCATGGACCTAGCTGGCTCATGCTCCCAGTTACAGAGTGGCCTTCTCCACAATGCTTTAATAACTCTGTCGCGGTGGAGGAAATTAAGTCTGAGAAAACAACCCTTAATTTTCTCAGCACTAATCCACCGTCACTAGAGCTACTTGACAGATATTCCTCACTGTCGAAGCTACTCCGTATCACCGCGTACTGCCGTCGCTTCTTCACTCGAACTCGTACTGGCAGTTCCCCCGCATCCACCTGTCTCACCACCAATGAGATTGATACTGCTCTTACTACTTGGATAAGGACAGTTCAATCAGTGGTATTTTGTGCTGAATTATTAGCGGTGCGAAATAATCGCCCCTGTCCCAGATATTTACAAAAATTGAATCCATTTGTAGATAAAGATGGAATTCTCCGTGTCGGAGGCCGTCTTCGCCATGCGTCTATTGACTTCGAGCAAAAGTATCCTATTCTTTTGCCTCGCCGCAACCGTCTTACTAGTTTAATTATCAACCAGTATCACCAGCGGTATCTTCACCCCGGCCCACAAGCGTTACAGGCTATTTTAGGTCGCAGATACTGGATCATATCCGCTCGTAACGTTATACGACATGAACTTAGCAAGTGTCACCAGTGTTTTCGAGCTAACCCTATAGCTCACACCCCTTTCATGGGTGACTTACCCTTTACACGAGTCACCCGGATCAAACCCTTTCAAACTGTAGGCGTTGACTACGGTGGACCGTTCCCCGTATCGTTTTCACGCGCTCGCGGAATTCGCACCCATAAGGCGTATTTATGTCTCTTTGTTTGTTTTGCTACTAAAGCTGTTCACTTAGAGATCGCCTCTGACTTATCCGCGGACGTATTTCTTGCCGCCTTTCGACGCTTTTTTGCGCGTCGAGGCCGCTGCAATCACATTTATAGTGATTGCGGCACCAACTTTGTAGGCGCTAAGCGCAAACTCTCTGAATTGTATTGCCTGACTCAAGCTCAGGAATACAATAACCATTTAGCCACTGCACTGCTTACTGACGGTGTTCAGTGGCACTTTAACCCGCCTTCTGCTCCCCATTTTGGGGGCCTCTGGGAGGCAGGCATCAAATCGGTGAAGAAACACCTATCTCGAGTTGTAGGCGACCGGATCCTCACTTATGAGGAACTGTATACTGTTGTTGTTGAGATTGAAGCCGTTCTTAATTCTCGACCCCTATGCCCGATAAGCTCCGATCCCAACGATCTATGCGCGCTCACTCCTGGTCACTTCTTGATACAGGAACCTCTGGTCGGTCTGCCCGATCCTGATGTCACCCCCATTAACCCTAACACTCTCTCGCGATGGCAACTCGTGCAACAAATTCAGCAACATTTTTGGAACCGCTGGCATCACGAGTATCTAAATACGCTGCAACAGCGGAGTAAATGGCTGTCTAATACCTCTCCGATCTCTGTTGATCAGCTGGTCATTATTAAGGACGAACTGTCACCGCCATTACGGTGGAGACTTGGCCGTGTCGTCGCCGCTACCCCTGGTCCTGATGGGATTATTCGAGTAGCAACCATTCGCACTCCCACGGGCACCTTTCTTCGTCCCGTGGTGAAACTATGTCCGTTGCCTAACGGACATACACCCCCTTAACTTTCCCTTTCGTTTTCTTCCCTCGTTGAAAGATTTGTATCTTTCGGCGGGCGGAATGTTCGCGCTACTGCGAAACCTATTTCTAGTGGGGGGGTTTTTAGTTTTAATATATTTCTTTTATATATACGCTCGAACAGGCTTGCTCCGACAGCAGCTTGTATCAGTATAGTTAGTGTGACAACTCTGGCTATTGTAGCCTTGTGTACCGTAAACCCCGTTTTTCGGTCTCTACTAAAGACGACCCCGTCTTCTATTATTCGTGTGTGGACTTAATTGTGTGTGTGTCTCAACGCGGCTGTGTGTCCCATCTCTTCTCTCTCCAGAGCGGACCCACTACTTCAGTTCAAAGGGCCCTTTGATTCGACCACGCTTCAGTCCGAGGTAAGTCCAATTAACCGTTATTTCTCCAATCCTATCTTCCATATTCTACAATCGCGTAGATTTGCGCATGATACAGTCCAACCGCTTATTTTTAGTGCCCCTCAGAGCAGGGTTCTGGCCAGGGTTCCCATCCGGGAACACCACCAGATCACGCACTTAACACTTAAAAACGTATATTGTGGTCTTGAAGCCCGTTATCACCCCCCCCCCCCCCTCCGGTTCGCGCCTTTCGTACAGATGTGGTTTTGTAAGAACTATTTGAAAAGAATCTTGTGTAAAGCTTCAGACTGATTGGTATGTATGGTACTATAAGGTGTGCTAATTTAATCTATCAATAAAAATAATAAATTACTTTCGCAGATACTCTGCGAGGAGTTAGCTAGTAGATAAATATAATTGTTACACAAAATCGTGCAATTCGAAACTTTTAACCCACATTATGAAATTTTAAAATCATTTAAAATCATTAAATTCAGCTCACTTTCAAATAAAAAATAAAAAAAATATTGTAGGTCATGAGACCATTATTAAATTTTATTATGTCCAATTTTATAGTAGGCTTAAGTATGGAATATGCTTCTGGGGATCATCAACTATGGCAGATGACATATTTATTTCCCAGAAAAGAATAATACGTTGTATAACAAACAAAAGACGCACTGAAACATGCAGAATTCTTTTTGTAAAATACAAATTATGAACAGTTCCTGGTATTTAAGCCTGGAACAGAATGCACAGCGCGCTACGGCGTCAGCGCGCCGTCATTTGCGACAGCGTTGCGTTAACGCCGTTGAGAATTTTCGCCTGCACAGAATGCAATAATTTTTAACGCCGTCAAGTGTCACTTGACAACCTATATCTGTGTTTATACGTGCGCTTTCTTTTATTAAAAGTATAATGGATGATGAAGACTTGTGTGTGATGTTATTTATGTTGTATGCAAGTTATTTATACATACAAACACTTTACCATTCAGTAAAAACTGAGGTTAGGTGTTCTGCGTCAACGTTCAACGGCGTCAAAAGTTGGAAGTTGACGAACATTAAGTATCAACGACGTTCGAACTCCGGAGGACGTTGTTCATTCTGTGCACTTGCGTACGACAGCTTGGTTTTAACTTTCTTCTGACAGATAGCGCCGTACGTACGGCGTCAACGCGTCGTAGAACTCGGTGCATTCTGTTTCCCACTTTACATCTTAGAGTTGCTGGTCTATGTATTTAAAAATCAAATATACTTAGCTCACCATTTGAACCAGCATTCATATAACACCGGAGAAAAAGATTGTTTCAGAACTCCAGCAAACATACTGGAACTGACAAAAAAATCACCAAAACCTGTTGGTATTAAAGTATTTAATTCAATGCCATTCCATGTCAGAAATGAAACGCAGTTTGCTTTATTTAAGCGGAAGATTAAGGTATTTCTTATAGATCATTGTGTATACTCAATTAATGAATTCTTAAAATCTTGTAAGGACTGGTGTAGTCATGCCAATGGGGAACATTGATTTTGGGTAGGTTAATGTATGATTTTATTGTTTTATCAATTGTATAACTTGACTTACTTATCAAAATCTGTGTAAAATTATAAATTCATGTACTGAAATATCCTACATGCAGTGCTGTATTTAAAGGATTAATAAATATTATTATAATTATTATTATTATTTAGTAGTAAATAACTAAGCGTGCAAATGCGAAACCGCATAATAAGAAACTGCGCCAATCTAGGGATTACTGTGTATGCACGGTTAAAGAGGGCTAAAACCATTGTTCCCACAGAGCTCAAATCATTTTGATACTACATATCGGGGATATGAATGTTTTCTCAAGTTTTCCCATCTGAGAAAGTGCTAGTTAAGTCAGTAATAATACTAATAACTTTCTAAAGGTTAGATAGTTTGGCCTAAGGTACTATAGGAAGCCACGGGGTCAGCAGAATGTTTCGATTTGCCTTATTGTTCCTGTACAAACTGGATATTTTTAAGTATTATTACTTGAGGCTAAATCGACTTCTGAGCTTATTGTTACAATCAGTCAAGGTAAAATGTAAAATCTCTTTCTGTAATTTATGAACAAACACTTAACTACAAGGATTACTCCAGAGGGTTCGATTAATTGAATTAATTTTAGTTTAGTTTGGAGGATATGAAAATAATTTATGATAAAGTTGTTGAAACGGTTGCTTGCTTTGACACGACTTTGTAAAAATACTCGTGAGAGAGGTTTGAGCAGGGTTGACGCGAGTTTATATTCTAACTATATTCAAATTATAATACAAAATTTTAACGTGAACAAACTAATATTAAAATGTTAAATTTTGGAGATTTACACCAGGGGCTCTGAACCAGCGATCAATAAATTATATGATTTCGGAATTCGTAGTGTAGTTGCAGAATTATTGTAGAATATGTTCAAGTTCCGTACAGATCTAATTGATATTATTAAGTTAAATCATATAGGATTACAAATTAACGTTAAATCTGATACTTTGCCAATTAACATAGGGGTTCCTCAGGGATCAGCACTCGGGCTAGTATTGTTCACGTTGTTTATTAATGACATTGTATTTTTCGTAAGTAATTTTTAGCAATAAATGTAAATGACACAACAGCTCCGATATCTTGAATAGACTACATCGAAGTTCTAGGCTAAATCCAAGTTTCGTCACCTGTAACGATGTTGTATAAGAATTTTACAGTATCTAAGTTGATTTTTTTTAACATTCCCTTATACCAATCAACACGAGACTTTTTGAGATTCAGTCAAATTATGCGGAATCCATCGGGAAATGATCTTTTTCACAACTAAATGTTCATGCAAAATCGAATGTATTGCAGTCTGCGATATGCCAAAGGATCTCTCAATCTCACGGTAAGTCACATGCCGATCTTCTTCAATCATTTTTCGCACAGCATCAATGTTTTTTTGAATCACAACCGATATTTAGACAGACATTACTGACGGACGCACGACTACGACGAAATTCTGCAAACCACTTGCAAACTATCTTTTCTGATGGTGCTTGATTACCAAAAGTTGAACGAAATGAATCGTTGCATTGTTGTTGAGTTAGGCCTTTTCTAAGATCGTAAAAAACCATCTAACGAAAACCTTCACGAGTAATATACATGTTTTCACAAACTAGTTTTTTTAACGCTCTCTGTCAACAAACTACTCGGTCCATTTATCAGCTGCCACTGATTTCACAATAACAAATGTCAAATTTTATGAATATAGTAATGACATATTTCAATATTTCCATCTAGTAGTCGTTTGTAAAAACATAAAAGGTAACCCTCCTATTTTTAAACCAGACTTAAGTGCCAGTACGGATCATGGTCACCCTTTATAATCACCGTGATTGAAACAGAACGGTCACTAATCACGGCATTCTTTGAAAATCACTGTTTCGCGTACCTCTACAAAAGACCTTGTTTATTTTTTGTTTTGTATTGCAGTGTTGCCAGGTTGCATGGGTTGTCGGGCACTGTTCGAGAATACAGTTTAAGGAAGTTATGAGTGAATTGCTTCTTGATTTTTCTCGTATGTGACATCGTCATGCGATAGTCGAGAATAGAATTCCAGTTCAGCTTTCCCTTATGATAGGTTTATCGGGTATTGTGGGTTGCGTAACATAATCACTAGATATATTATTTCTAAAAATACTTACAAAGGTAACTTCAGCCGCCGGTCCCGTGACGTCAGCTATCCCAATTCCAACTTGAAGGGCATTTAGAACAGGAATTCCTATAAGGGCAAGGCCCAGTAGCCAAGTTAACTTCAACATCCTCGCCTGAAACAAAAATATATTTTTAATATGTGAATTTACGACCTATAAATAGTAAATGATCACCTTACAATACGGCACCCTTAATAAGTAAAAAAATCTGTATATTATCACTGTATCAGTATATTAGAGAAACCAACCTAGTGTTTAAAATCAGTGTATAAAAATTCCATCATGGAAGCTACTACAAATAAAGAACAACCTACAATCTAAAGTTCACTAAATACAAGACCCCCCCTCCCATAAATATATAAACGAATATCATGAAATAGATAAATATATAAGGACTTTTAACAAATTTATACGTGGAACAAAAATTGTAAGCGAAACTGGCTTATCGGTAAAAACAACAACAAAACATATGCCTTTTACCTATTTATCTGCCGTCTAATACAATATTTTTGCTGCAAAAGATAGAGGGAACACGATTTTCCCCAAAAACTCGATGTGTGAGCAAGTTGAGGGAAAAAATTTGATAACCAAAGTCTACCCAAACAATCGAATAGTAGTATTAAAATATTTCGAAACAAATAAGAAGTACCAGATATTAAGGACAACATATTTTTTCAAATGGGAACTTTTGTCGTGCTTGGTATCTATTAATAGAGCCTTTGAAAATAACCAAATTTTACTTAAATTTTTTTTAAAGTTGCTTTTACGGTTTACGATAAATTTTATTTTTTATAACTACTGGAAAGTAAATTATTTTTATTTACAAGTGTTTAAAGTGTATTAAGTCTTCTAGGCGAGTGATGAGGTCCTTTTGGATGCCTCTTTGTGAGGAATTTGCTGCACGGAAGGCTGCATCTATGTTAATAAGAAATAGTAGTGGGGACAAAACGCAGCCTTGCTTCACTCCTGACTTTACACAGATGAGATTGCTTACTTTCCCATGGTGTACAACTTTGCTCGTAGAATTAGAGTACATGCTTCTGATAACATCTGTTATCTTGGTCGCGATACCGTTCTTTGCTAAAATCTGTCACAATACATTTCGGATAATTCTGTCGAAGTCTTTAAACAAGTCAGCATACAGTAGATGGACCTACATTCCATCGCTTGTTCCAGAATAAATCTTAAGGTATTAATCTGATATATGCAGGGCCTGTTAGGTCTAAATTCACCCGGCTACTCATGAATGAATTGTAACGAATCGTTTAGACCGCCGGAACAACGACTAGAACTTTCACAAACCACCCGTCCCGAGAATTTCTTTGAACGCATTCTAGCATTTTTTTGGGATTTTAAAGGGTACATATTTGTGATAATTCAGATAATAGAAAATAAGAAACCTTACGTTTACAACACGTAACTTTAAAATATTTTATTTATGGTTTATAGTTGAAGGAGACTTTTGTTCAAAATTATTACCTAATAACTTCGACACTTCCTTGACAATCTTTTTAGCCTTCTTCGTTGAAAGGCCTAGAAATGTCTCATAAAAACACCCGTCTCTCTGAAAACTAGGGCAGAGAGTATTCGGTCCGGTTACCATAAACATCTAAGTTGTTGAATTCTTAGAGGCACTGTGTCGGCATTCTGGTGGTCTATCCGATTCTCTTTGTTTTAAACGTTTCATTATTTTTGTACCTATTTTACTTTTTCAAACTAATTGTAAATATTAGTTTTAATAAATTAATTAATTTTAAAACGTCTTACTTAACGCGTGTAAACCTTTACCTTTAAGAACTTACGTGAATAGCTAAGTTCTATACTAATTACAAGATGCCTGATCAGTTGGTTGGTAAGTACTAATACATATCATGTAATTCACATATCGTAATGATTAACCCTGAATAACACTCACGCCTAGTTCCCTAACTCCTTTAGTCAGGAATCTCATTTCAGTTTGAGATTAGACTTATCAGAGATTATATCACAGGCTCGCTGCTTAATTGATAATAAATGGTACGTTGTAAAGTTACCTATCAGGGCTCGCTTCAGAATGCTTCTGAGCTATCTTGTATTCTTTCAAAGATGAAAGGAAAGTACTTTACTTGTTGTATTGTTTATGGCGTATACTTATTCAATGAATAAAATCGGTGAGAGGCGGCCGGGAAGACATTTGCACACACCTCGAAAATATCTAGAACTGGGCCTGATATTATCACACATCGGTATTACATTATATTTGAGAAAATACTAAAGAAAAGATAATAATAAGTTGAAAAGAAAAATTACAGACAAAAAATATTATTTATGTTAAGGCCGTATGAACGACTTCAAAAGACCGCAGGTTCCCCGCCCCTGCATTAATTACTCATCGTTCAATCGACCCCTGATTGATCTAATTTGTACAGTATCGGAATGTTAGGTGGAGTCAACGGGGATTGGACTAACATCCTCATTCTCCAATGCAAATTTGATCAGCCTGTAACCAACATTTTTAAATTAAATAAAAAAGGTTTCATTAAAGGGTTTTCTTTTTTATTTGATTATAAGAAACTACCGAAAAGAAACAGAAAAAGGGCAGAAAAAAGTTTTCTACAGAAATGTTAACTACTTTGTAATTAATTAATTTATTTTTTTAAATCAGTGAATTTAAAAAATAACTAATATAATCTTTGGAAAAATATTATTATTAACCATAGATAATAAGACTAGATCAGAATATATTACACAGAATTTATGCCTTTTAGTGACTATGAAAGCTTTTCTTATCTATCTATCTTTTCTATATGTAAATAACGCTAGCTAAACAATCTGAAATACTGCACTGAGAAAAATGGGTACTAAAAATGGTGTATTTAAATTTTGTATTCTTAATTTTAAAATATTTCTTTTTAATTCAAGTGTAAGCATACTATATTTTAGAAGAATATTTGAGTTAATT
Organism: Liopterus haemorrhoidalis; assembly: GCA_963971575.1. Lineage (NCBI taxonomy): Eukaryota > Metazoa > Arthropoda > Insecta > Coleoptera > Dytiscidae > Liopterus > Liopterus haemorrhoidalis. The sequence goes on from OZ020615.1 coordinate 50,987,482, forward strand.
TGAATACACCTGTTTGTTTAAATATTTTCTTTTAAAATTTAATACAAAATATACTTAATTTAAGTGAACAATAACTGGGCATGCGCATTGCGCTTTAATATATGTACATGTGACTAGTTTAATGCATATACTATGCGTAGAAAATTACAGCTGTAGCAAGAATCCCTTGACGATATTATATTAATGCCACCTCTATTGCCTCCACATTCTGTGCAATCGAAGTCCACATCTAGACCTGTACCAGTACTAGACTTATATACACACAAAACGGATTAAAACAGGGGCTGGGAGTTTATTATCAAATGTATGTAATTAAAAATTAGTAATTGTATATACCTAGTGTTATTAATGTAATGTATAAGTTATGGAAAAGTATATAATTGGGCAGTATGTATTATATATTGTGTCGAAGCACAAGATTTTACCAGGGCGTTGTAGCCCACTGGTAGCTAGCATTGCACTTAGAGGATAGGAATACCAGGGTAAAGCATGGCCGTGAGGCTTAGGACCTGGGCTCTCACCCGGAGAGCCGAGTTCGTCTCCTCCACGGGGAACAACTTTCATTTTATATTATTTTTTTATTATTTGTTTTTTTGAACGTGTAAAATTAGAAAAACGCCAGCGATAAAAAGACAGCGATTATTTGCTTGATGAACGGATCCACCAACTCTAAACCACTGTTAGCCGGAACGTAGTTGATACGTTGACTAACAGATGGTGTGGCCTACCTTGCCTTAAGTTCCCATGGCCATAACATCGACTGAGCAGATACACCTGCCAAGGAAACTATGATTAAGACATCTGAACCATAGGAACTATACTAGTGATCGGGCACGGACATTAAGGCAGACACGATTTGCCATATTGCCCAGCTGAACTACACATTGTATATAATGTTCGAATTATGCTCTTTGCCCATAACATAAATAAAATTAATAATTAAAATTGAATAAAATACTTATTATAAAAACGTATAAATTAGAATTTTTATTTTAATTACACAAGACACTTAATTTGAAAAACTTTTTATTGTTAATTTAATACTCCAATATACTAAACTTAAGTAAACGGTGTATTAGAATTAAATAAACCATATATTAAAAATTTAAGAATATTTTCTTTTTATTTGTAATATATTTTCTACTTAAATGCGCAAGTATACCAGTATATTTAAATTTATAACACTGTGCAATTGTCACTTTTTTAAAAATAATTTCTTTTACATTTAAGTATAATTCCATTTAATTTTAGTACCAAATTTTTCTCAGTGTGTGGAAAATAGTGTGAAAAATTTAAAGTTTCTAGTCATTCAGCCATTTGGCCACAATTTTTACCGAATAGACAGACAGACATAGGAGAGTTTCTTGATCATATCTACGAAATTATAAAAACTTTTTGATATATTTAACTGTTTAACAATGTTAACAATGGGCAAGGGCAGATCCAGGTGGTTGCGATGTAGGCGATCATCCGTCCCCCAGGAATAATTATGTATTACCTTATTTTTCGGTATCAAATTTTTGAGACAATTTTTAGAAAAAAATATTTATTATTACGATAACTTATACCAGCAACATTCTGTTCATCTTCACTCTCTGTACTATCACTCGTCTCGTTAACGTCACTGTTTGTATTATTTTTGTCTGAACTATTGGTGTTAATCTCTTCAAAAACCAAGTCATCTTCGATACTATCCAATGCGTTGCATATACCGCATTTCTTAAAAGACTATATAATCGTCTTTTCATTTACAACTTCTCATGAATTTTTTACCCAGGTACTTCTGAAATTGTCGTCCTTTTCATACGTTCTGTTTTAACATCGTAACTTGGCTTTATCATTCATTTTCTCCACTTCTCCCGCATAAAATTATTAACGGGTTTATTAATCGACACATCCAAGGGTTGTCGTTGACTTTTAAAGCCTCCAGAAATGACAGCTAATTCTATATGCATTTGTATTATAAGTTCTTGGTTGTTTCTGTTTCATACGCTCTGTATGGATTCCACACTAACATCGCACACTTTTTAAACGCACCTATACCAGGGGTCGGCAAAATTTCGGTGACAAAGGGCCAAATCTATATTGAAAACAAGAACTATATTTAAGAAAAAACCGTAAAAATTGTTTATTTGTTTTAAAATAATCAAGTATTACAATAAATTAATATTTACTTATACATTTAGTTTGTGATACCTATTGCACTTGCCAGTATATTACGTATAATAATTTTTTTAATGGGACGATTGATCTTGCATAGTGTAAAATAAGACTTCAATATTTGGTGAATATTCAGTAATCTTTAACTTAAGGCAGCACTCAAATTTCAGGTCAGTAAGATTACTTCTTAACTGACTCTTTATTAATTTCATATGTGAAAAGATTTGCTCACAGTAATATGTGGATCCGAAAATTGTGAGTAGTCCAAAAGCATAATTTTTTGAATGATTGAATAATTCTGAAAAACGGTTCCAAGCTTCGAAAACAACTTTACCTACTTTTTGAAGATTGTGAATTTCGGTCTACTTATGCTGGGAAGCAAAATGCACTTTTCTCTTTCTAAACTTTCCAATTCAGAATTAAATTTTAAGAATATATTATCCCATAAACCTTCAAGATTTGAAATCCAATAATTGAAGTTCAAATTGTGCCTGATTAATCAATGGGAATGGTGATAAATGTAATTGTTGCATATCTACTTAATTTGGTTTGGTCAAAAAAGCTAGTATAGCTTTATATTTTCTAAACTCTTTAAATCTTTCTCCAAAAGATTCTTGCATGTTAACAATAGTTTATAGTAAATTAATAAAATGTTTCTGCACGTAAATCATTCACTAATACAGATAACTTTAGAAACTAATTACTTCTTCTAAAAGGGAATATGCAATAACTCGGGGAATTACCAGGCGTGAATTGCACCGTAAAACATCCTGAACAATACAGAACCTATATAGTACAGGCAGAAAGTTGCAAATTTAAAAAAATATATTAAAATAAAAAACAGGCCATTTTCAAGGAGTCACCAAATTTTCTAAAAGAGCCGCAGGTTGCCGACCCCTGACCTATACCATCAGACCATAAGACGCACCCCAATTTTAAGTCAATTTTTCTGCGTTAAAAGGTGCATCTCGTTGTGCGAAAAATACGGTATGTACATATAATTTATTGACTGACTATACTGACTATATTGTTTTGCAGAAAAATTAAATATTGATTTCTTGTCTCCAGCACTGACAGGAAACGTAAAATAAAGCTAAAAATCAGCCTAACAAAGCTCAAGAAAAGAAAAAGAGAGAGAACGAGTGAGTGGATCACTGAAGAGAATTATCGCTGCGTTACAGTTTTTCGCTTCAGTTATTCTTTGCTTTAAGTTGTTGGCAGGAAATTAATTTGTATAGAGAATTTATAGAAAATAATAATCGAATTTGCATATTACTTATTTCAAAAGAATTTTTTAGAAAATTAAATGAAGATAAAAATTAATAACAATGCTTTTTACACCGATATTAATATTAAAATAAAATTCCGATCATATTGAAAAGAATAACATATGATAAAATAATATATTGTGCAACTAGCGAAGAATGCCATATATTTTGCATGAGAATGAAGAATTCATTCAAATGCGGAATATGCAATTACAATTTTTCTATAAATTGAAATCAACTTAATACAATGTGAAAATAATAAAATTAGTTTTTCCTGATATTTTTGACTGACATAAATAGGTCTTAATTAGAGATGGGTCGTTCATGAACGAACCGGCTCACTGAGCCGGCTCAGTACACCGACCGAAGTGACACGGTTCACCAAATTGAAATGAGCCGGCTCACGGCTCACTGTATAGTTTCAAGTTTCAAGGATACGATTGGTCGGGCGATTGTGAGCTGTGACCGGAGTGATCCGGAACTGGATCGATGTCATGTTGAACTTCGCGAGAACTCGGCTTGTAATGAATTATCATAAAGTGTATTTTGTCATCAATTTGTAGGGCAGTTTATTTGAAACTAATAAGTCTGTATTTTCTTACAACTATACTATATAAAAATATTAAAAATATTGCCCAAATCCCAGATGTCCGATTTATAAGGGCAATAAACATCGCCATAAACTTAACACATCTGGTTTAAAATACAGTATCTACATAAAGTGAATTGTTTGTTTCAAAAATGTTAGATAATTCACTTCTATAGATTTTTATTTATTTAACTTGTTCATATAATGCGAGAGCCAGCTGAGCGACATTTTACCTACCTACATATTGCAAACCAACAACCGTATTGAACGAACGACCAACAACTGACCGACCTGTGTCTCGGGAACATGTTTCCAGTTCATATAATGCAAGAGCCGGGGCTAAGCGACGTTCTACCTACGAACGAACGACCGACCGACCAACAACTGACCGACCTGGGTCTCGGAAATATGTTTCCAGTTCATAAAATGCAAGAGCCGGCTCTAAGCGACGTTCTACCTACGAACGAATGACCGTCCGACCGACAACTGATCGACCTGTGTCTCGGAAACATGTTTCCAGTTCATATAATGCAAGAGCCGGCTCTAAGCGACGTTCTACCTACAAACGAACGACCGACCTGTGTCTCGGAAACATATTTACTTAACCGGATCACTGAGCCGGATCAATGAACCGGCTCAACAAACTGAACGACCTCCACTGATCCGGTTCCGCAAACTGAGCCGAAATTCCCATCTCTAGTCTTAATCCCCTTAATCGTTTCTCGAGACTCCATTTATGTTGTGATTCGGTACACCCGAAGTTGGCAATTGTAGTGAGAGGCTACATTTTTTGCCAGGTAAGGTACTAGGACAGTGTTGTTAGTTCTTACCTAGAAGGTGGAAATTAAGGTAATACAATACAGGCGCGCACCCAGGGCACCCAAACATAATATTGATATAAAACTAGCGATAATTGGTTGATTTTATTTGTGCAAATATTAATTTATTATAACAAATATTGTATTACGTAAATGAATGACATTATTTTAAATTAAAATTTAAAATTTATAATTTAATACAAATATAAATTTTGCCCTGGTTTAATTCATTTGATGTTCGAATTACAAGTACTGTAACAATTGAATATTTATATTTAATATAATTGGTCATATTAATTAATATTTTCACACAGAAATAAATTATATTGTTAATTAATCCACCTCAATAATCATCAATAATATTACTTTAGAAATAGAATTTGTACATGTATTCGCAACTCCAAATAACAGTGAGACATCTGGTGGCAACTTGGTAAATTAAACCGAAGCGTATATTTGTATAATATTTGTAGTGTGTTGTGCTGCAGTTTTTCTGAATTAAGACGTATTTTTAAATATAGTGACTTAAATACACTCATACCTCGCTTTACGGCCTAGATACGTTCCGGAAAAGTTGGCCGCAAAGCGAAAAGCCGTATAACGAATCAATTCCGAATTCTCAAAACCAAGATCATTTGCTAGGTTCAATATGGTTTGTCGAAGTTCAGAAATAGAATCAACTTAAGGATCATTAGTTTTTATTCTTTCTGGCCATATTTTTTTCACATTTATTATTTTTTTGGCCGTTTAACGAAACATTTTGGGCCGTATATCGAAAAAGTGCCATAATTAAAGAAGGCCGTTATAGCGAAAAGCCGTATAAAGAGCGGCCGTATAGCGAGGTATGAGTGTACAGTGCTTTTTTGCCGAAATAATATTTGAACAGATAAATATTAAGAAAATACTTCTCACATATTCGCTTCTCGTCGGCCATCAACTGTCATACGCAGCGCCGCCAACGTTAGTTTGAGTCGCGAATAGGCTATTCAAAAAGTTTAACCAACTGAAATTTTTATTTTCCTACGAGTTTTCATGAGTTATCTTTTTAATTATTGACCTGGGCTTTTGATAAATGGAATGATCAAAAGCCTCACTAATCGATAAAAGTTACTAGCGTTCAAAATATAGTTCCACTTAAACCAAAGTTATAGGCTATATATTATCATTAAATTTCAGACGTACTTATGTTTTCAATTTGAGTGAATACGTTTTCATAGTCGTACTTTTTAAAAATATAATTTTGACATCTTTTTTTTATTTATTTACAAATAAATAAAAAATTAAATTTTGCTAGAGGACTATTGGCCCCTGATAAAATAAAATTAGAAACCTTACGTTTCAATACGTAACTTTAGAAATATATTTTTTTATGGTTCATTGTTCAAGGAGACATTTTGTTCAGTGTTATTGCTTAATAACTTTGAACACTAGCATCTCCTTGAGCAATGTTTAAACCCTTTTCCTAGAAAAGCTACTAGCCCTCTTACATAAACACCCGTCTCTCTGAAGAAAAGGTCAGAAAATATTCGGTCCGGTTAGCGTAAACATCTAAGTTGTTGAATTCTTAGAGGAACTGTGTCGGCATTCTGGTGGTCTATTCAAATCTATTATTTTAATTTTTGTCATTATTTTTACCTATATTTTAATCTTTCAAACTTGCTCTTGTAAATAGTATATTATAATAAATCAAATTCATTAATTTTAAACCGTCTTACTTAACGTGTGTAAACCTTCACCTTTAAGAACTTAAGTTTACAGCTAAGATCCAGACTAAGTACCTGAAGATTACTTAAGATGCCTGATCAGTCGGTTGGTAAGTACTAATACATATTATTTAATTCACATACCGTAATGACGAACGCTGGATAGCACTCACGCCTAGTATCTTTTAGTCAGGAATCTCATACAGTTTGAGATTAGACTTTATATAATATCACAGGCTCGCTACCTAGTTGATAATAAATGGTACGTTGTAAAGTAACGTATTAGGGTTCGCTACACTACCATTTCATTCTTTTGGTAAACTTTGGTCATCAAATTTCCCAATTTACTCACACGTCGCGTTTTCGAGAAAAATCCAATTCCTTCTATTTTGATGTATATACTAATATCTAGTTTGATGACACCCTGTATTCATCGTCAAGCATCTTTGTTTTACATATTACCATGTAGTTTTCTTTATGCTCATTTCAAGACAGTCTTTCATCCCTGATTTATTTACTTTACTTTCAGTTTCGTTAACTAAATTAATTATGCATCTAATACAAATGAAACTGAAACTAGTAATAAAATTTATATTCAGCTCAGTCGACAGTTACCAAATAATTTCAGTTTCTACTTTCTTCTAATGGCTTAAACAAATATTGTTCAATATTTAATGAAACTAACCTAATAGTGTCGTTTACTTTTAAATTAAATATTTAATTTAAGAAATACATATCCGCGTATAGCAAAGATGAAACAGAAAGTTAATCTGTATGTATAAAAATGAATATTTGTGGCTAAGTCCGGAAATTCTAACCCACTTCCAGATATGCTATCGAGTTGAAATTTTGCATATAGGTAGGAAATGCCTTCATCATAACTAGAAAAATCGAAAATCTCAAAAAAGTCCCATCAGAAACGAGAAATTAATAATTTTGTTTTTAATTATATTGGACCATTGACACCTTTATGAGACTTTCAGCGAGAACGCGGGAATTTCTCTTCAATACTTGACTGTATGCCTATACTGACTTCGTCGAGCGTTCGGCCAATATCGGAAATGACCATAAACATTAATGTCAGTGGATGGATGCTTTGTTAGAACTGATTAGAGTTTTCGTTATTCAATTATTTAGCATTAGACATTATAACATTTTTAGAATTATTATCTGTCTGTCTGTGATTTTTTTCCAATAAAATCTTAATATCTACTGGTTGGACTTATATGAAATTTTGTATATATGGTTATAACATAGTCAGTTCCATGATAGGATACTTTTTATCGACGTACCTCGGTTAACGAATTCCCACTTTAACGAACTTTTTTGAAAATCTGTTATTTAAGAACCAATATCCGTCTGTATTTCCGTCAGTCTGTTTCTCTCTAATACAAGACCCAATCGAGGTTTCTTTTTATGTGACCTCAGTTAACGAATTTCTGTTTTAAAATTTGTTTTAATGTTCGTATATTTGCTATTAAGAAAACAGTGTGTTTCTCTCTTCTGATAACTTTGATTCTAAAATATCATTCACGTGACATTATATAAGAAATATTTATTCGGAAATATGTTATTAGTACGATAGAATATAATATATTCTGTGTTATTAATATAGAAGTCCTTACTTAAATTATTTGTGTACAAGCACATATTTATGAAAGGGTACGAGTAAAACAAAATACATATAATTGGATCATATTAAAATGATTCGCACCAAACTAAATTTAACCCATTTCGACATAAACCCGGTCTAAATTGGCTACGGCTGCTTTTTTCCGGTAGCGAAGCATCGGGTACACTGCTAGTAGAATATATTAATTGATAATGTAAAGACAGGCAAACGATTACAGAGAAACATGAAGACTATGGATTCAAGGCCTATAGTAGCCTTGATTTTTTTCTATAATTGAAGCATTATATTCTGTTCAAAATCAAGAAGTAGTGATCATGCAATATTCACGTGATAATTTTGTCGAACTCTCGTCGTTTGTTGAGCAGTTAAATTTATGTTATAGCCAATAGGGTGGCGACTTCAATCTTTCATGCCATTTTATTACTATTTCTGCATTTCGAACAGGTACGCTTTGAGGTCCACTGTATTTTCAACATGCACCTACAGCACCATAATACGAAGTAGTCTAGCTTACTCTTATCTGTTACTTTCAATGCCCAGAATTCCGGAAAAGAGGACCAGATATAGACTTATCTAATTTTTGTCTTCAGAATGATATTCGTGTCTGCCCAAATTATTGTTAGTTTGGTCATACCAAACTTGACTAGGGCAACCAGATATTTTATTCTCTCTGAACATCCACCCTGGTTAGAAGTGACAGATCCCAGATTTGTGAAACGATCCACAACATCTGTACCAAGCAAACGAGTATCGTCAATAGCTTAGTTTTTGATCTGTTTATTCGCAAACTTAGTTTTTTACTTGCTGGCACAAATTTTAGTAGCATACTTTCAATTTATTCCTCATCTTTAGCAATGAGTGGTATCGTCCACCGAGTAGGCATCGTCAATAGTATCGCACTCCGTAGGTTAGATATTGTACGATCACCAATAACTACACTACGCAGTCATTCATCTAGGCCAGGGGCGCTCAGACTTAAACCATCGGCGATCGACCATAAAAGCATTAGGCGGCAAGCGATCGACTAGGTAAAAATAACATACAAAGTTCATAAATGGTTATATTTATTAATTGCAAAAATACAACAACTAATGTTATTTTTATGTTGATGAATGGCATTGCATGTCATCTGCATACTTTTCATAAAACGGCACATAATTACAAAGTGCCAAACGCAAGCATGAATTAAGATGTTCGTCACTGAGCCGATTACGATATTTAGATTTAATTATTTTCATTTCGGAAAACGCAGACTCGCAGAAATAAGTTGACCCAAATAATGCTGTTAACTGAAGGGCTATTTGTTTCAAACATGGATATTTTTCTTCAGATAAACAAGTCCAAAACTTGTTATCTGTTGCTCTGGCTTTGAGATGTATATCTGACATAATTTTCAAGACTGGAATGAGATCTACCTCATTCCAAATAATATCTATTAAATGTTAAATCTTAAATTATCATCTATTATTCTATCAGATAGTTTAACATTTAATGTTCGTTACTAAATTAATAACCATTAAATTACAATAACTGTAAAAAAATATTTAAAATACTTTTTATAAATATGTACGCGATCGACTTAAAAACCTCTCGCGATCGACTGTTTGAGCGCCCCTGATCTAGGGAGTTTATCATAAAATATTCCCCGAAAATATTAAATAACAGTGGGGAGAGAATTTACCCTTGTCACACGCATTTTCTGCGATTGTTGTGTAATATACACGATATTAGACACGTAATATGAGTCTGCTTGACTTTTGTCTCACTGTTTATCCGTGGCTGTGGAATAGTTTGACACTATATACGCTTAGTACTTATTTTGACCAAAGCCGGAAATAAATTCACTTTTTAAAATAATTGCAGTATCCGAGACTTGAGATGGGAATCCGGGAATTACGAGATATTAAAGTTGTTTGTTTATTTATGTGGCGGAGTATAATATTAAGGAATAAAATATTTGATGCTACGCTATTATTTGCGGACGTTCTCTTTTGTGATCGATATTTGTTAATAAAAAGTTATAACTTCCGGATTCTTGTTCACTTTCTACATCTCGCAGCCATAAAGAAGAACGGTTTTAGGATTCATATTAACTAAACGGAAATTTGTGTTGCAAGAGAATCTGGACAAAAGCAAAACGACCTGCAGTGAGATCTCGTAAAAGATAAGGAGTTAACAGAATATCTGCTATTGATATATAAGATACCTAAAAGCAGGTCACAATTCAGGTCAGAGAAAGAGAGAGAAAGAGAGAGAAAGAGAGAGAAAGAGAGAGAAAGAGAGAGAAAGAGAGAAAAATGGAGAGAAAGAGAAGGAGAGAGAAAGAGAGAAAAAGAGAGAGAGAAAGAGAGGGAGAAAGAGAGAGAGAGTATTTTTATTTTATCGCCCATTGTAATATTCATTTGAATGTTTTGATATGTTTTATATTTGTGTAGCTCTTTAAGATAATATCGGTTATCAAAGCAACAAGTGTGTTGGACAGAGTGATGTCATTTAATACATTTTTATCAAACAATGACCTCGTTTTCTACTTGATTTACTTGAATTACATAAAGTTAATCGATTCTTAACTAGAACAAATTCTCTTTTAAACGAAGGTTCACTTTTTATTTTAGTGCTTCATTACCATAGAAAATTATCACTATACCTGTATATTATAATAATATTGACATATTTTATGTAACTTAATTATGTTAAGGTACATAAGACAGTTAATACAAGATAAGTATAGACATAACAGAACTAGGATTTTAGTTTATAATTATTTGACGTGTATAATACAGGTATAATAGGTAATAATTGAGAGCCATCTCGCTATTATTATCATATTTGTCGATTTCTATACACTATCGCGTGAATGCGCTTGCTTAGACTCAACCTTGGTTATCTTAGAATATCTCTTTAGAATCTTCAGAACTACAAAGATCTTCTTTTAAACGGGTAATTTGAAATCGTCATACGTTCGCCATCACTGTACTATGCTGTAGTTACTGATAATTACCGCTGTCGTAACAATTGCGAATATGAGTAACTAGAAAAGAAAATTGAATATGCTAGCATTATCTGACAAAGTGAGGTTGATAAGTGAAATTGACAAAGGTTTAAAAAAGAAAAAGCAGATTGCCACAGACTTTGGTATTCCTCCAAGTACACTTTCTACAATTATAAAAAATCGCGAAGAAATTCTGAAGAAACCCGAAAATGGTGTAACCAATAATCGCAAACGTTAAAATCAGTACCTACAAGGACATCGACAAAATTATTTATTTGCATGTAGTCATACATGTATTTACTGTCAATAAATTCAATGAAAGCGTTATTTTACTTATTTTGTAGTTATTTCTGTAACTAGAATTTTCCATATCTCATATTTTCATTGAACTATGATGATTCGACTTACGGAAATTCGACTCTAGTTATAATTATTCTGTACTTTTATACTACTGTACAATCAACTATCACAAAACGTCTTTTTTTGTTAGTATTTTCTAGATCTTGAACAAGTGAAGATATTTTGTATTGATTATTAAATTTACAAATAGCACGCCATTATCGTGTAACCAATTAATCGCATTAATCCAAGGATAATTGTATAACATAGTTAATGCAAGATTTCCAATATAATATTATATATAATTACAAGTTAGTTTTGGTAACTAAGCAATATGTTAATTTAAGGGGATAAATAAAAGGTCGTAAAGATCTATGTCTGGTAGAAACGAGAAAATACAAGGTGTCTCAAAAGAAATTTTATATTTATTTAGCTTACTGCGTAAACGCAACGTATCCGAGGGGCGCGGGGGTTATGTCAATCGGTAGCCTGGCTCTTGGGAATTCAGTCGCTGTGGAGCGTTTCTCGGGAGCCGACCGCGCGTTATGCGTGCGAGAGTTTTACAAAAACGGTGATTCGGCGACTGTAGCGCGTAGAAAATTCTGCAGTATTCGAGGTTTTCGCCACTTAAATGATGCGCCAAGCATTCCTCTCATTCGACATTGGGTTAAAAAGTTTGAAGAGACTGGTACAACGCTGGATAAATCAAAATCCGGGCGACATAGGTCATCAAGAACGGTAGAAAACGTGGAGAATGTTAATCAGTCTGTTCGTGACGACCCGAACCTTTCAATTCGGAAGCGCGCAAGTGCTTTAAATGTGTATAGATCATCATTACATCGCATTATGCACAAAGACCTAAAGCTGCACCCCTACAAAATTCAATTTCCCAACTACTTAATTTCGTAAATCAGGTGATTGAACGATTTTCAACGTTTACCAACATTTTGTTTTCGGATGAAGCTCATTTTCATCTTAATGGCCACGTAAATAAGCAGAACTGCCGCTACTGGAGTGCAACGAATCCGAAACGCAAACATCAGAAACCCCTACATTCGCCTAAAGTGATCGTATGGGCTGCCATGTCGGCGCGAGGAATTACCGGCCCTTACTTTTTTGAAGACGAAAGGGGGCGTGCAGTTACAGTGAATTCAGAGCGTTATGTGGAGATGTTAGACAACTTCTTGGTACCTGAACTGCAAAAATTTCCTGGCTATAACCAAAGAACATGGTTCCAACAGGACGGAGCAACTTCACACACGTCCAATATGTCTCTGCCACGTGTTCGTGAAATTTTCTCAGGCAAATTGATCTCCCGGAGAGGTGACATAAATTGGCCTCCACGCAGTCCAGATTTAACCCCTATGGACTTTTTCTATGGGATTATCTTAAATCTAAAGCTTACGCCAATAAACCGACTTCACTGGCGCATTTGAAAGAAAATATCCGTCACGAAATGGCAGCCATCTCTGAGTCCACCTGCCGAGACGTCATAAGTAATTTTACTGTTCGATTAAATGAGAACGCGAGGGTCTACATTTAGACGATATTATTTTTAAGAAATAAATCCCCAAAAAGTGTATTTTAATAATTAATAAACATTTTTTCTATATACGGCTTACTTTTTTTTTAATCGATCCACTAAATATAAAATTTCTTTTGAGACACCTTGTATCACGTAGTGCTTTTGTGAGTACCTGTTGCATAAATATAGAAATTTTCTACGCCAACATTTAAACGACGGAAATTTATACACCAGCATACGACAAAACATTTATATGAGCTCAAATTTATACGCCGAGTACCTACTTTGTACAAATGTTTGGAGTATACATTTGTACTATAATAAATTTATACGTTGTTAACGACAGTTGTCGCTTAGACGTTTCTTTTAGGGTTTCAGAGACAATTTTAAATATCCGAAACTCCAGACTTCCGTCTGTATAATAAGACATACATGCTTATGATTCATGATCAGGCATGTGCACAAATAATAAACAGGTTCAAACATGATAAGATCATCAAGACCTAATACGCCCTATAATAAAAATTGTTTAATTAGTGTTTTGTCTTTCAGTAGTGCGGTTGTGTAATAATGAGCTGTATTTTTATGTACTCACCCAAAAGGGCCAAAAATGTCCTTTTTAAGTACAGCAAAATATATACACAAGTCAGTAGAATTTGTAAACTATTGGGTGAAACGTTAGAAAATTAATAAAAACGTTGACGATTTACCTAATTAAACGTGGATTAAAAAAAGTGACTACGAAAAATCAAGATAAAGTGATTTTTAACGTTTTTTAAAATAATCCTATTTTATCTTTACGTAAATATCAGGCAATTTTGTTAAAAAAGAACATTAAGTTAAGTCTAAAGACCCTGAGAAGTCGTTTAATTGAAAATGATCAAAATTCAGGAGCACCAAACAAAAACCATTGTTTTCGGTGAAACATGTCGAAAAACGACTCGCTTGGGCCAAGAAAAATTTAGATTGCGATTGGAGTGATGTGGTTTTCTCTGATAAATCTAAATTTTATGGCTGGATGAATATGGGGGTACATGAAATATAAGCTTCGAACAAAAAACGTTCAAAATTTGGATCAGCTCGTCAAATATGGCAGATATGGAGATCACTGCCAAAGTCTTATGTCGAAAAGCTGGTAGAAAGTGTCTCGAAAAATGCCAAGCAATAATTGATAATAATGGAGACCAATTATTAGGAAGTAGCGTAATAATATTTACAGTACATTTTTAAATTATTTTTAGTTTTTTCATTTCTCTCTTATAGTTCTCCAAAAATCAACAAGGACGTCTTATTATACAGACTGTACTTTGAAATGTGTTTTTGCATACAATTTATAAAACGTCCCCAAAAACACCTTATATATCGACATCTTAAAGATAAGTCTTCTATGACATACGTCTCATATCAAGGTTCTTGATTCTTCTACACTTTAACCAATCGCGTAGTTTCTGTCATACAATGTTTCAAAAAAATATCTTGAAGAGACAGCGGCTTTAAAAAACCATGCGCTCCGACGAACACAAAATTACAGTATATGACGTGAACGTGGAAAGAATTGCGAATTTAGTGAATTTGAGTATTGATAAAGTTAAATGTGATATTATTTTCATATTCCTTTCGTTCACACATGTAAACTTTACTAAACAACAAAATATACCATGTATATTGCGTACAATGTTAACCTATACACGACAACAACAATATTAAGTCATTCAAAAATACGACGCTGAAAAACTGTCAACGTAGATCAAAAACTAATTTTTGCATTGAAAATGGGGTAAAATCCTAAATTAATCACAAGCAAGATCAAACAGCTAAACTTAACTCAATTCATGTTTGAAATGAGTATAGTGTAAACATAATTTATAAAAACTTATTATCTTGTAATTTTTTGACATGCCACTGGTTTTTCTTCTTGATGTTGTGATTTTTAGTTAGTTTTGTTCTTCAATTTCTCATATTAAACTTAATTTTATACAATTTATTTTGTTTACTTAAACAAAAAAAAAACAAAATCGTAGATATAAACAAAAATCGAACGGCTGAAATCTCAAATCGATATCACTCGTCTAAAACCACCCTTCCTTTAACTACTTCTTAAATTGAAATGCGCAATTCGCGCACATAACTGTTATCGCGTGAAACCGGGGAATCCCCGAATTATATATTGTGTATTTATATAATTACGATCAGTGAGCCACGAACACTGCTGTACGCCATACGCCGATTTGTTATAATTGTCCTAGCTTCCTCTTGTGGTTGGCGCTTGTGGCGTATCTCTTATGAGTAAAAATTAATAAGATTACATTTTGATAAATTGATTTATTCTTTGTTTTTTTTTTTTTACAAATTATGATTTAATAATTAAAAAAAAAGGTTTTTATACGTTTATTATTATGCATTTCCACATTTGCAGTTGGTTCAGTAATAAAGTACCCCGCATAATCTAATTTTGCATAAAAACAATCCTACGGCCAGTACTGCCTATGGCTTATGGCTGGTTTATACAACTTAGCCATAATTTTGCTTAACGTAACTGAGAAGTACCTTATCCATAAGTATTTAACGATCCCCAGAACGAAAGTGTTCGGTTTATACAACCTTTTCCTTAACTTTTTCTTAATCTCGATCGTCAGCCGCAGCCAATGAAATGCGCTGTTTAGAGTTTGCGCAGTTCCGCAGTAAACATCGTAAACCTAACCTTTATTCTAAACGTCAATCGCGAATTTTGGAAGCTATTTTATTAAAATGAATAATGAGCAAATGATTGTAATATTCCTTTATACTGCCTTGGCAGCATCTGCCGTGTTCGTGTCATCTTTATTATTTCACAAAAATAAAGTTCGTTGCCTATTTCATAACAGTCATAGTTTCGCGCATGCGCTGTTCAGTGATTTAGCCGTAATTTAACCACGAAAGTTGAAATGTTGGAAACTTTCAAGGTTACGGAATTCTTATTGCTAAGGTTTGCTTATGGATAAATTGCGGCTAAGGTTGTATAAACGTACATAGGCGTTTTGTATAGTTTATCTTTTACGGGTTAGGGATAAGGTAAGGAAAAGTTACTGTTAAGGTTGCATAAACGGGCTATTATTCTGGACTTATTTATGTGAATGGCGAGAGCTCCCGCACTCTTTCATTTAGCTCTACACCACTGATGTCGATCCCGCTTAAAATTGTAGACAAATAAATAGTCTCTCCAGACATCACAAGGTCCTTCCTCAGGATCTTATGTCTGTTACCCTAGCAACGATAATCCTCTTACATTTTTGCACGTTCTCTTAAAAAAAATTGATGTGAAGTGTGAATTTTCACACATTTCAGGGTTTCGCAAGTATATAATAAGTGAGGGCGGCATGCTGAGTGTGTCGGACAAATTTTGCTTTGTAGTAATCACGGCAAAATGAACGATATTTTTAAAATAATTTATCGTCTGTTAATCTAACAAATTTTATGTTAAAATATTTTTTGTTAATTTTAATTTGAATACTATTATTTAGGTTTCTAAATATGTGCAGTATTTTTTTATATAGCAAGGTTCATTAATATTTTGAAAATTGCGCCTATGGCTACCATTGGTTTTCATATGCTCTGCCCCTTTGGTTTCGTATGCATGACACATAAAATGAATATATAATTCCAACATTCTGGTTATTAAATTTACGCTCTTAAAAAATAAATGCAACATTTGCCAAAATATAACTAGAATTTTGACAAAATAATTTAAAGAAAATAAGAATGAAAAATAAAACAAAAAATAAAATTGTCTCCTCTGCTGGGGAGCGAACCCTAGAATTCTGGGTAGCTAGCGGCAGCTAACCATTAAACCATGATACGTCTTCTAGTCTAGTGTGTTACATAACTATAACTTTTGTAAATCGTAAAAAACATAATCTGATCAAAAATTCCTGTTGTATTATTCCGGTTCACACAAACGTACATTACTTAAAATTTTTTCAGATTTTTAGTGTAAACCATCTGGGCTACAGGGTGTGGGACAATTTGGCAAAAATCGCATCAAAATAATTTATTTTGCAAAAATAAAATTTTGATCGTTAATCCACGTACTAAGGGCTTTCATTTGATACACTACTCAGAATTAAAAAAAAAAAAAAAAATCAATGGGCACATATTTGTTTATACTTTTAGGGGGATGTGTTTTTTAGATGTTTTAGTATTTTTTCTATGTGCGGGTCAAAGAGATGTATAAGCATGCCAAATTTCAACTTTCTAGGTTTTCCGTTTGGCTACAATCTTTACCGAACAGACAGACATACAGACATACAGACAGACAAACAGACAGACAGAGAGACAGACGATAAAATGACGGTATAAGGGTTTTTTGGTCATCAAAAACCCTAAAAAGATAAAATTAAATCAAAGATCTTTTATTCGCGAAATATTCCGCTGCAATAAATTTATAATCAAGTGTATTACATTGAAAAGTGAAGAAGGTCATTCCGAGAGTGAAAGTAGTGAAATGTTATGTTAAATTACATTAGCACTTGCACTGAACGACGAGACCTACAAACAACACGCCTTTGTGTTCAGTTGTCTGTGTCATGATCGTGATTGCAAAGCCATCATTTAGTCCCGCATGTGGGCGGTGAGTTTTTATATGTGGCTCTACTAGCATATATATATATACAGTTACTCACAAAATTGAGCATACAAGAATTTGACAAAGATACTTTTTAATAAAACGTGACTATAAAACAGATTTTTTGAATACTAATTAATTTTTATTTATAAAATACACCTTGCAGATCCAAAATTATTACAAATAGTATAAAGTATAGTCATATTTGTTAAAAATTTGTTAAGGAAAACTAAAAATAATAATTTTTTAGAGAAATTGAGCGTACTAGTTAATTTTGATTGATTTAAGACCTGTCTTTACCTGAAATTATATTGCATAGGTTTTATCTTGCAACAGATGGTTTTTTCATTAGTTTAGTTTGCATTAGGCCACATTCAAGTACAGTCATTTTGTTTCTATTATAATGGAAAATAAACGTAAACAGACTGACGAATCACACGAAAACTAATAGTTCAATTATACGCCCGGGGTCATACAATGTATGAAATAGGTGATATAGTAAACCGAAGACATTCCACAATACAAAAAATAATAAATAAATTTAAATATGAAGGTACTATGAAAAACAAAACGGGCAGAGGCAGAAAAAAAATATTATCAACTGTGGATGAAAGATGTATTTTGCGAAAAATCAAGCAAGATCCTAAAATTAGTGTACCCCAGTTAACGTCAGAATTGTCACAAAGATTAAATTAAGAAATTTCAGTAGAAACAGTCCGCCGAGTACTCCGGAATAATATTGATTTCAAAAACGAATAAAAATAAACGCTTAGAATTTGCAAAAATGTATGTAAACAAACCAATTAGCTTCTGGAATAAAGTTATTTTTTTTGACGAGACGAAAATTAATTTTTTTGGGTCGGACGGCAGACAAATTATTTGGTGGAGCCCAATAAAGAATTTAAAAAAATTAATACCGTTCCAACAGTAAAACATGGAGGCGGATCAGTTATGTTGTGGGGTGCTATGGGCTCAAACGGCCCAGGTAATTTAGAATGTATAGAAGGGAGCATGGATAAATGGAAATATATAAACATCTTACGGCTTGAAAAAAAAAATAATCTTACGGCTACTGCAGAAAAATTAGATATGCCACCAGTTTATTATTTTCAACAAGTTAACGATCCCAAACATACTGCGATTATTGTAAATAAATGGCTGTTATACAATGCACCAAAATTACTCAAAACACCGCCACAATCGCCTGATCTCAATCCAATTGGAAATTTATGAACAGAATTAAAAGTTCGGATAAAAACAAATTCATTTTCTAATAAAAATGATTTTAAAACGAAACTTCAGGAAGAGTGGAATAATATACCAGCAGAAGTTTGTGGAAAATTAGTGCAGTCTATGCCAAATCGCCTTCAAGCAGTAATAGAAGCAAAAGGTGACGCGACAAAATATTAATTTAAATTAACTGATTGTTTTCTAATTATTTTATTAGTATTACTACTTTTTGTACGCTCAATTTTGTGTCTCTGAAAATTTATATATTTTTTGTTTTCTTTAAAAAATGTTTATTAAATATTATTTAATTTTATACCATTTATGATAGTTTTGTATCTCTAAAATGTATTTTAGAAACAAAAAATAATTGGTTTAAATAATATGTTTTATAGGCATCTTTACCTAAAAGGTATATTGCTAAAACTTTTGTACGCTCAATTTTGTGAGTAACTGTATATGGAAGACTGTTGTACCTTGAGTATAATGTACCTTGGAATACTTTTAAGATTACCTGTACCTTGTACCTTGGAATACCTGTAATATCTAGGGGCTTCTATGTGATATATGTAAAATTATTAAGAGAATCATACACGATTATCTGTATTTAAAAAAGTTGTCAGTCGTTTTGTGCCACATCAGCTTTCTAATTTCCGAAAAGCAGAGCGTATGGTGGACATCTATTTTTCTTTAAATTGTGACAGGTTAAATTATATTCCTTTTTTCGACGTACTTCGAGCTGTGTATGGATTCATGAAGATAGGAAATCTCCAACAATAACCTGGAACGAGTCGGGAAAAAAGTAAAGTGTGCAGTATTCTTTAGAAGTATGGGCCTCGTAAAGACAGTTAAAGTGGATGGACAGAAGATAATTACAGCTAAATGGTACATTGAGCAATATTTGCATTAAGTGCTCATTTTAGTAGAGTTCCCAAGGATATGTTACATTATAATAAAGCATCGTCTCATAGGCTAGCTTCAACTCCAGCTTTTGGCAGAAAAAAACACCCGCTTCACCTGATTTGACAATGTACGACTATTTGTTATCTTTTTGGGCTTTTGAAAAATACGGTTAGAAAGTTTTCATTTGAGGAAGAGACTGATGCTGCAATTCATGATTGATTTGAAAGGTATTCTGGAAGAAGATTGGTTAGGAACTTTTATGAAGTGGAAGGATATAATGGTGCAGTTTGTTTTTGTTGAAGAGAACTACTTTGAGCATGTTTAAAGTAAGCTCCTAAAAAATATGAACCATATGTCTTATTCTCTATAATTCTTGCGTGGCCGTATTAATGATATAACATTGACTTTTTTAATGCTTGATCTTTGTAAATGGCAAAAAATATGGTGTATGCCTAGCAGACAACAAGCATACCACCTAACTTTTTCGTTTTTTGGAAAAAGGCCCTAATGAAAACTATTAATTTTAGCTAAAAGCTCACAAGAAACACACAATAGAAACACAAGAAATTTAATTTAATTTTATGCTTCATATTTTACAAAATATCCCTGAAGAACACAATAAAATTACTCTTCAAAAATATTTCTGTTTCATGTTATTACATTTTTCAATATTAAAAAGCATAGATAAATAAAAAGCTGTAACTATGTCATACACGTGGATAATCTACAGAGCTTTTAAGGGAAAACTCAGTTTATTGAATACACAGTTTGTAACTACAGCATAAGTTGCAGGGCATATGAAATTCACTTACGTAAAGTTAATGCCTATAATCGAAATGTGAATTAATTATTCATTACTTCTGACGAGAAAACGAGAAATCAATAAAACAATTGGCATTCCCTTGGCCCAAGGCCCAAGGCCCAAGGCCAAGGCCCAGGTAAAACAATAAACCCCCCTCGAAATGTATAATTACGGGCCCAATGACGGGTAAAACAAAAAACTGCCTGTAGATAGAAACTGTTCAAGGAAGAGGAACAGCTCTGCAGAAGCTGCTGTATAAAACCCGAGACTATACATCAGTTACGAAACTATGAAGAACAGAAATCGGAAAGCAGGGATCCTTTACTGCTTCTGGGAGAACTACGAGAAGGAATAGACTGGAAGCAAATAATACGAAATGCAAGGATAAGACAAAATGTATATACACAATGTAAATATTGAGCTGATTCAAAAGTTCATCCATTTTTTTGACAAAAATTTAAGAAAAATTTTATTTACTAAAAGTTACTATGTGTCTATACGATGACCTTTCTTTCTCGTAGAAGCTCTGAGGTTTCTGGCTAAAGGATTGATTCAGGTGATTTTTCAATTCTTCCAAAGAAGTAAACTTTTGACCATATAAGCTGCTTTGAAGCGATCTAAATAAATGGTAGTTCGAGGCTGCAAGGTCGAAAGAGTATGGTGGATGAACCATAACATCCCAGTTAAGCTGCAAAAGTCAGGTGGTCAAAAATAGGTGGGGTCTAGCATTGTCCTGATAGAACGCAATACCTTTTCTGTTGCCTAATTCAGGCCGCTTCTGGTCGATTGCTTGCTTTAATTTACTTAGTTGTGAACAATATTTCTCTGAAATAATGGCAAAATTAATTAGAAAAAAACATAATTTTTCTGATCCACTTAAGGCACGTGGAATCGTCAACGGAACCCTCATCGTACACAGCACAAATCTTTTTTTACGTCTGCGAAGCATTTTTGCCTTTTCGGAAATAAAAAAGCATAATATATCGAAAATGCTCCCTATTTTCTGCCATTTTTAATAAATAAAATAAATAATAGGATCCCAAAACCAAGATAGGCGTATATGGGGCAGAGAAGGTAAGTTCTCCATTTCTAAACCGCGGGCCATAGATATGAAAGCCACGTCGTCAATGTGACGGTTCGACCGGTCCTATTATCCCTGTATAAACAGGTACTCATTTTAAGCATGAAATACTTGAGGCTGAGTCGACCCCAGAGCTGACTGGTTAACAAATTTAAAAAAACACAACCAAATAACAAATTTTTTTTCCGATGTACTCACTGAAATGTTTTCTGTCAAATGGCCTCAAGAGTTAACACGTGTGAAGTCAATAACACTTCAG
Source organism: Liopterus haemorrhoidalis (assembly GCA_963971575.1). Lineage (NCBI taxonomy): Eukaryota > Metazoa > Arthropoda > Insecta > Coleoptera > Dytiscidae > Liopterus > Liopterus haemorrhoidalis. Next base: position 51,009,381 of record OZ020615.1, read on the forward strand.
TTTCGCATTGTAATGCCATATAGAGTTAAAAATGGGACGAACTTTTGCATCAACTCAATATTTTTGTAGATTTTAGACCGAAAGGCAATAAAATATTTTGTTTTTCTTTTAGTAATATTCATTAATTGTTCTAAAATAATTGGTGTTTAGCCCATTGTTGGCTAGAAAGAAATGTAGTGTGGGGCTGCAATCCAGAGGCGTAACCCTTGAGGCGGGGGGCAACTTTAAGATGGACCTTAAAAAGACAGTTATTTTTATTCATTTTAAGAAAACGAAGGAGAATGAGAGAGAAAGGGGATGAAAGATAGAGAGAGAGAGAGAGACAGAGAGAGAGAGAGAGAGACAGAGAGAGAGACAGAGAGAGACAGAGAGAGAGAGAGAGAGAGAGAGAGAGAGAGAGAGAGAGAGAGAGAGAGAGAGAGAGAGAGAAAGAAAGTTGTTCTTCTCTCGTTGAGACAGTTATTTTTATTCATTTTAAGAAAACGAAGGAGAATGAGAGAGAAAGGGGATGAGAGAGAGAGAGATAGAGAGAGAGCGAGAGAGAGAGAGAGAGAGAGAGAGAGAGAGAGAGAGAGAGAAAGAAAGAAAGTTCTTCTCTCGTTTAGCCTCAAATATACAAATATAATATACAAAAATAATATTTACTCACCATATTAGTAAACCGTCCAATTATTTTATTATTATAATTAAATAACTGAATTATTCATAATTTGCATAATACATTTTAATATAATGAGAGACTTCCGTGTTTATATGACACATTGAGATTCGTGCACTGTATTTATATTATGACAAAGTTCAATGTTACTCTTTGTGAGTAATTCACACCAATGCCAATGTGTTAGCAGTTATACGCGCACTGACAGCACACTAGCGAAAATCAAAGCATATATTTGTCATCATATGGTTTCATTACGTCATTTTATTATTGGAAGTAAATTACGTATCGCAAACAGGAAAACCATTCTTTGTGTTGATAAAATTGATTAGTTCCCTACGAATCATTTCCGAGTTTCGTAGGCACCTAATAAGAGATGTGTCTATTGACCACAGACACAATATTTTTCAAAACTATTTTTCATTACTCTTGTGGGATTATTGTGTCAGGATTTTAAATAAATGGTCAGTGTTAGAGTTTTTAAATGATTTGTATTTGGACTGATATGATGTTGACTGTTCGGAGATGTATCTGTAACTGACTAAATATTACTATCTAGAGGGATCGTTTCTCGTAGCGGCCAGATAGTTTATGATCCCTTTGAGGTAAAAATAATTTCTTAAGTGATGGAAAAGCACGAGACTATTTGTAAAATCTAGCAATGGTAACTAAGGTTTTAAAATAAATTGAATTGTAAAAATACCTGAAACATGTTAAAGCCGAAGGAAATTAGTAATAAAATATATTCTGGAAATTTTCATTAGGTGGGTCATAAACCATCTGTCGTCACACCCTTATTGAAATTACAAAAATATTCAATCTAAAATCAACTACAGTGGTACCTCAACTAAAGAGTTTTTCGATATGCGAGCCGTATCTCGGCCAATGTTTTGCTTTGAGTTGAGAGCTAAAATTCGAATTACGAGTGGAGGAGGTTATCTCTACAAGTGAGATGAACGAAATGTTGGGAATGTGGGTGAATGTTTCCGATTTTATTAAAAAAAAAAAAACACCAGAATAAGTTACAACTGGGCGTTCGACGATGCTATTTAATGACACTTGCCGAACTCATTTCAGAAACATTGTGAAAGGGAGGATGAAACAGACCGCATTGGACAGGTGTTTATCGAAAACCTTGCAGGTAAAAGTGAAGAAAGCGTGACAAAAAGGACAAAAATCAGCGAATAAGATTCAGTTATGCAGTTCAACCTTTTTCCTCCACCTCTGTCAGTATCTTGAAGTCGTCTGATCTTCTTTACCTTGATGTACATAATACTTAATCAGTTTACTGCAGTAATTCTATTGTATTGCGCTTTTATACAATATTCCTTATTTATAAACACAATTTTATTATCTAAAAACATGTAACAAAAATGTGGTGTGTTTTAAGGGCCCGGAACGTATTAATGGCTTTTCAATACATTCCAATGGGGAAAATTGATTTGACATACGAGTAATTTGAGTTACAAGCTCCGTCACGGAACGAATTAAACTCGTAAGTCAAGGCACCACTGTACTTTTAAGCTGAACTACTACATATTGCTGCGCCCAATAAACCTGTCGTGAATTTAAGTAATTAGACACCAATTTCAAATCGGTAAATTATTATTTTGGTAATTTACTGCAACTCACTACATAATACTAAACTTCCAAGGTTATTATATTTCTTTGTAGTAGTTAATATCATAAACGCCGCATGGCAATAAAAAAATATATATATTAAAGTTCCCATATTTTTCAATATTTTAATTTGACAAGTCTTAGCATAATTCGCTATTTTCATGAAAAGCACTCAAAAAACTATTTTTTTCTTTCCTAGTTAAGCTCAAATACATTATTTCAAATACTTTTTAAAAGTATTTGATATTTCAAATACTTTTTCTCAGTGATGACTAATACTATTTGTTATTTCAAATACTTTGATCGGTATTTAGTATTAGAAATACTTTTACCGAGTATTTGGGACAACTCTGATTACAATCAGCTGATGGTTCGATACCCATTTTGATGACGTAGGTTCTGAAATTTAACAATTCAGACTCAGAATTTCTTTGTTTTTAAATTAAATTTACTATTATATTTAATGATAAAACTATATAGTTGTAGATACAATATTATATTTGACTCGTATATAATAGCTATATGTATACTCGTATATAATAGCTAATGGAATCTAAAATTATGGGGCGCCTAGTTAGCTCCTAATGCGTCTGTACTTGAGTACAACAGCCCTGATTCCAGCTAGATTCAGTACGTCATCCGTTTTGTCTGAAGACAATAGGCAGTGAACAATAATAAACGCCTTTTGTTTTAAGTTAAGCTAGTTAAAATGTTTTTAAAATGTATTTAATTAAATACTACTCCTATTTGTTTTGATTAAATGCTATTTTTGTTACTTTAACAATATATATCTCTGTCTGTTCTGTTTGACACTTTTTTGCTTATCTTTTAATTTTGTCTCGAGATTTATTGAACGACTCTAATACCTTCTTTATTGGATTTCTTATTTGTTATTGCTGTTCGTTCAGTCCCTCTTTACTCAGTTCACTTCACAGATAAATATCCCTCTAGGATTAAGACGCATCTCAGTTGCACCAAAGTTGAATTGGATAAGTTAAAGAAATTTTGAGGTTATTTTTATTTGCAAGTTAATGGCGAAACTGTCAACGTTAAGAAAACTTTCTTACAATACACTGGAGGGAAAACATGTCCAGTTAAAGAACATGCAACCAAGAACATTGATAAATTGAACCAAAACTGTTTTAGTCGCTTTTGTGGTTTGGCCCAATTATTTGTTCCAGGCTTGTACAGTTACCACCAACTTATGCATTAAAGTCCCTCAAGATGTCACTCTTTTTTACTTGGCCGACCTTAATATATAAGGGGCAATTATAGTAATCGCGAAAATTTTCGATGTCGAGATTTTGACTGATGACCACGTTTCATGGTCCAGGGAATCCAAAAAACCTATTTTAAACTGGTACTTAAAACTCTGGTACCAGCTCTGGTACTAAAAAATTCTCCTATTAAATGGGAAGAACCCTATTGTTTTTTATGAAGATCGGTTGACTAGAAATGGCAGTTTACTCCTGTCGATTTTAAGATTTTTGCGAATTTTAGCAACAGAAAAATATTTCGAAAAAATTTGTTGAACAAATCTAGCGGAGGTTTCCCTTCGCCACTGGTTTAATGCTGTTTTTAATACGTTGAATAGCGCTGTGTAAAACATTTCTTTTAATTCTTGCTCGCTGGGTTCCGTTGGGGCAAAACACTGGAATATCGATATACTTTTAAATGTGCTACGCAATCTTGCGTATATTAATCTGTCTGAGATCGGTTTCCATTCACCTATCCTCATTTTTTCGGACAAAACGATACCTACCCCGCTCTCTCGAGGATTGTTTTCTGCTTTTCCTGAATACAAAAATACTCCTTTGTTAGGGTTTTGTAGGTATGACCAAAAAACCCTTATACCGTCATTTTGTCGTCTGTCTGTCTGTCTGTCTGTCTGTCTGTCTGTCTGTCTGTTCGGTAAAAATTGTAGCCAAACGGCGAAACCTAGAGAGTTGAAATTTGGCATGCTTATACAACTCTTTGACCCGCATATAGGAAAAATACTAAAACATCTAAGAAACATACCCCCCTAAAAATATAAACAAATATGTGCTCATCGAAAACAAAATTTTTTTTTTTAATTCTGAGTAGGGTATCAAATGAAAGCCCTTAGTACGTGGATTAACAACAAATTTTTATTTTTGCAAAATAAATTATTTTGATGCGATTTTTGCCAAAATTGTGCCAAAAAAATTTTGTCCCACACCCTGTAGCCCAGATGGTTTAAACTAAAATTCTAAGTAATGTATATTGGTGTGAACCGAAATAGTACAACAGGATTTTTAGATCAAATTATGTTTTCGGAAAATAACGCATTTTTTGTGGTTTTTGGTTCACAAAGTACAAAAGTTATACCAATGTAAGACACTCACATGCAAGGCGTGCGATAGCTTAATGGGTTAGAGCACTGGTGTGAAACGAAGGGTTTCGAGTTCGAGTACGGAGTGAATTTTATTTTTTCTGTTTTTTTTTTGCATTTTTATTATGTTGAAATTATTTTGTCAAAATTCTAGTTATATTTTGACAAATGTTGCATTTAATTTTTAAGAGCGTAAATTTAATAACCAGTCTTATTATATGATTAACAGACGATAAATTATTTTAAAAATATCGTTCATTTTGCCGTGATTACTACAAAGTAAAATTTGTCCTACACACTCAGCATACCGCCTTCACTTATTATATACCTGCGAAACCCTGAAATGTGTGAATATTCACACTTCACATCAATTTTTGTCTGTAGTGACCTTATGATCGTACCTTAAGCTTAGGTATCATGTAGAAAGAATCTGGTTTTTGCAAACTGGTTTAAACCGGTTTGAATGCTCTATCGATAACTAATGTATAAGTGTACTTGTACTGAGAGATTAGGGTTCCAAGTGGTTCAGAAAATTTAGGATTTTTTTCTTTTTTTTTTTCAAAATTAAGTAAATTAAAGCGAGCAATCGACCATAAGTGGCCTGAATTAACCAACAGAAAAAACATTGCGTTCCATCAGGACAATGCCAGACCACACGTGTCTTTGGCCATCGGACAGAAACTTTTACAGCTTGACTGGGATGTTTTGGTTCATCCATCATATCCTCCCGACCTTGCACACTCCGGCTATCATTCATTTAGATCGTTTCAAAACAGCTTAGATGGTAAAAACTTTACTTCCTTGGAAGACTTGAAAATCACCTGAATCAGTTCTTTAGCCAGAAACCTCAGAACTTCTTCGATCGCGGGATTATGTAACTACTGGATATGTGGAGAAAGGTCATCGAACGGCACATACTGTATTGATTACATGTAACTTTTAATAAATAAAATGTTGCTTCAATTTTCGTCAAAAAAAAAAACGGGACGAGCTTTTGCATCAACCCAATACTTTAGACATAACGGTAGATATTGCAATAGGGCTTTATAAAAGCTTTATTTGAGTACTTTTTATATTGTGTTAAGTCATAAACAAGATTTTACCATTTCTTTATTTTTTACCTTTCTAAATATATTTGAAGCTTTTTTCTATATAAATCTGAGAGTCATATTTGAAGGGATAAAAAAATATTTACTGAACGATCGATCTGTGATGAGAAATTCGCAAGAATGACAGACTTCACCGTTCAATCTTACCAAGTGTTTAATCAACGAAAAATTTGCGGAAAATTCTTAGAAAACTATCTGGAGAATGCGTAGGTGAAATACTTTGGAAAGTAAATAACAATTTATGATGTGGAAAGTACTTAACATAAGAAAAAAAACAACGATTGTTGTAGAAAGAACCTACAGATTAAGATGGATTAAGGTTGTCATTTATATTGGTCAGCTGATACAGCCCCCGAACATTATATTAATGCTGAGTAAACAATAATTAGAAAAATATATAAAATTCTCAGCATCAAAAAGAAAAGTTCATTTTACTATCAACGGTTTTACTATCAACAATTTAAACCAAACCGTGGTTATCTACTTCGCCAGTCTGTCACAAAAATATGCAAAAAATATGTAGTCTCCATTTTAGTCACACCAACTGCTACTCATTTAAAAAGATTCAAAATAATAGAAAATGACAATTGGACAACAACCTGTCGTTGGTTCTGCAATATCTCCTATGTGAAAAAAATAAATAAAACTTTACAGGAAGCACAAAAAACTAAATAATAAGGGAATATAAAATATCTCCTGGTGCCGTGAAACAACTCCTAAGTGTGTTTCTGTACATAGATGATATTGTAGTATTGTATAAATATGTGTTCACTCAGAGCAGTGAGTGCAGTTCCCAATGACTTTTTCAATGCAGGGAGTCGGGATTGAAAGTATAATATCCCGGGATTTTCCGGGATCCGGGAAATTAAATCTTTGCAATAAAAAACATCTTAACGCTACGTATCACCCCTAGAGATAATTATTTTTTTATAGAAAACTAACCATCTGAAATAAAATTAGTGACAATCTATACATTAAATTTTGCACCGATTTTGTATCTATCTAATAGAATATATGAGCCCATAATTATGAAAGTGGTGTAAGTCAAAATTTCAAAAAAATGAGTTTATCAGTTATTTCACATCACATTATTTTAAACTAAATTAATCCAATGTAATTTTCACGATATTGTCAAAAATGAACCATTAGGTAGTGCTTGTAATTTCAACATTATATGAAATTCATTTAGTGTTAATTATGAAAGTGGTCTAAGTCAAATAATAATAATATTGAAACGATAGACAACAAATTTTTGGTATCTGGTCATTCCTTTTTGCCGAATTGATAGAAAAGTGTAGAAGAAGAAATAGATTTTGGTAAAACGAACGTCGCAGCCGGATTTTATTTCAACGAAACCACTGGAAGAGTCACCGTGGGCGAATCTGTCTCTTGACTTTAAATTCAATGGATGAGATTCTTGAAAAATGAACCTTATAAGATGCTCTATAAAACTTTTTTAGATGATTCTAAATTCCACGTTTTGGATCTTTCACCTAAAAGAGGAAGACCAAAAGTATACGGAAATATTAAATCACTTCCATTATACACCACCCCTAGACCAGTAACGGAAGAAAAACATAAAGATATTATGTGTTTACTACCATAAATCCCTCCAGTTTTTCAGGAACACTTTAAGAATCTTACAAAATCATAATGATAAAAGCTTAAAATGATAAAAATTAATTTTTTAAAAATAATTAATAAATGTTCATGAATTATTTCATTAAAATTATTGTTTCTAATAAAACGTGTAGTTTTTTATTGCTTTAAGTCATTTATAGGACATACAGTTAATTTTGAAAATGGTCTAAGTCAATTCAAACTTCAAAAACAGCATTTTCGTATGAAATTCACACAAAATTTCATATTCATAATAAATTTCCATTATTCAAGACTAATAAAATACTAAATTAAAATGTTGCGTAGTATAAAAATATTTTTTAATTTATTCAAATGCAAATCATTAAATACCTCGAAATAAGAAATATATGACTTAGACCACTTTCATAATTATAGGTACATAATTGATTATAGAAAAAATTATTGTAATAATGTTATCACTCAATAACTTCATAAGGTATCACACAACATGTTCTGTAATTTTTTAAATATATTTGTGGATTTAACTTTTATATTTATATGGTTTTGTGTAGAAATGTTCAAATAATACGTCAACATTTTTTCGACATGATTGTTTATGGTTTAGAACCCTCGTCGAAAAATATTATAGTCGACGATAATGAAATGCCATTTAGTACACGTATTCTTTACAAAAATTAAATCATTTTTACTCGAAGAACCTATATTGAGAACCGCGGCAGATTCGAGATGGCAGCAAAAGTAGATTACCAAGTACAATAACTATAAGTAATTTTCACAATAGAACAAAATATCTACAAACATGTTTGTAGAATGAAGATTTAGCCTCATGGTACACAAATATACGTCGAATGGTTTACAAGATGGCATCTATAATGCAATTTTTTATTTAAAATTACATTACAGTTCTTTTTACAATTAGAAATATCCTATTATATACATAAAAATTCGCTGCAAATTTTGATGTATAGATTGTTAATAATTTTATTTCAGATTGTTAGTTTTGTATAAGAAACTGTACGGTTGTGCGTCCCCTTAATTATTTCTTTATTTAAAAATTGCAATAAAAAATCAAATATACTTTTTTATAATAACATATTACACATCATTGAAAAAAAATTGATGTGAAGTGTGAATTTTCACACATTTCTGGGTTTTGCGGTCAAAGAGTTGTATAAGCATGCCAAATTTCAACTCTCTAGGTTTAGCCATTTGGCTACAATTTTTACCGAACAGACAGACAGACAGACAGACAGACAGACAGACAGACAGACAGACAGACAGACAGACAGACAGACAGACAGACAGACAGACAGACAGACAGACAGACAGACGACAAATGACGGTATAAGGGTTTTTTGGTCATACCTACAAAAAGAACTTTTTTTAATCAATTAAACAAAAGAGGAAATGTGTAATAGATATAAATATATAATATAATACTACCTATATATTTTGTTGAATGTTGATTTTTAAAATAAGTTTTTAAAAAACATAAAACATCAACAGAATGATCAGAGAGACCACCGCTTTTTTTTGCAACGATATTGCCATAAATTGAAAAACGCATTTGATCGTGTTGCTTCATAAAGTTTATTTTTGAATAGATATTTTGTCGGGTTTTATTTCTTCTATATGTTTATGGAATGCATTTATCGCTTTTTCCAATGCGTGCTTTAATGAAACGTGCCTTTTGCTGTTTACTTGAAATACTCTGGATTTAAAACCGGGATTCGGAATTATAAAATTAACAAATTTCCCGGGATTTCGCTCCCGGTACCCACAACATTAGAGGATTAATACATGGCTTCAGTGGCGCACCCAGGAATGTTTGGGGAGGGGGCGGTAGACAAAAAAAAGTGAAGATATAAAAGAAAGCTCCTCGCTTCTGAAATACAAGTAATGACCAAAAAAAAAGGTCTTCACTTGTACAATACAAGTGATGAGCAAAAAAAAAGGTCCTCATCTCTATATATTTACCTAAGATCATAATGCTAAAAGATTTAAAAATTTGGTATTTCCATCTTTCACAGGGGGGGCTCGCCACACACCCCCCCCCTGGGTGCGCCACTGCATGGGTTTTTATGTATCAAAAACTTGAACTCTGTAAAAACTGCACTCAGGAGGTATTGCAGATCCAACGACTATACTTTAATACAAATATTAGTATCACTGGGAATATCATTCTCTACAAATACATATTTCAAGAGTATTAAGTATAAAAAAAAGGAAATATATGAAGCCTTATCAGCTTATCTCATAAACACGAACATTGACTTTTAAAAATATTAATAATATTGTTTATGATACTATATGTCGTTATTACACATTCAGAATTTATAGGTACTTACTTGTTTACATTATATTTTACATAAATAATCGCTCCATATCCAAACTCAATATTTTAGCGAAAATATACGAAAAACTAATTAATCAACAAATCTTCGTGTTTGTCAAGCCGAATATCGTCGAACAACAGCACGGTTTCTTTCCTAAAAGATCAGTTGAAACTAACCTTAACCCTTTCGAGCCCACTTTTGCAGGATGATGTTACAAACATTTTTATTGGCTTTATATGGTCAGAGGAGCATATGAAAGCATATTTGCTTGATTTATAATAAACAATACATTATACAATAACTTTTAGGCCCTGGGACATATAGGTCCCAATGGGACTTTTTGGTGGGACACTTTTGACCCAATGGGATACAATGAAAGTCAAGATTATATAAAGAAATATTATTTATTATTGCAAAATGAACTACTACATTAGTACAAACTAATACTTTAGAACGTAAGCAATACAAAATGTTTATAAACTAGGTGTGGAAAGGGGAACAATTCTTCCACAATGGTATATTGCATTTTTGACAATATTGTTTAGCCCTTCTTTCAATGTGTCGCTTTGCACATCGTCCACAACGCTTTCTTGTCGGTCCAAATAGTGGCAAATAATATTCCCACGTCAAGCATTTGTTTGCTTGAATTAGAAGGTCTACCCAAAGAGCGGCATCTGTGCTTGATTTTCGTTATCCGCTTTCCCCGTTCATCCATTTCCTCCGCTAATGCTGACAAGCAATCAAGAAAGGGTTCCTTCTGTCTACTTTTTTCTCTATATATAATCCAACTGTTGACGGCTGTCACCATTACCATTCTGTTTTTTCATATCATATAAAGTAGACATTTGATCGGCAAGATCTACTCCACCCATATATTGGTTGTAGAAAGAAATTGCTTCTGGGCAGGGCACGTCGATTTTTTTCCCATTCTTTTGCTTCCGCATTACAAGTACAGTGTCATCATTACAACAATTAGTCAGCACCAACACTTCTTTAGTATCTTGCCATTTTATGAATAGCGTAAGCAACAAACTGTGAGGAAAAAGCTGTTTGAAAACATGCAACCTTGTAGAAGTTCTTCTTATATTTTCATGAATCTTACATCCTCGTTCCGGAAAAACAGGAAATTTTGGTACAAAATTTCGAGGTACATCTGACCAAACGATATCTGGATCTACTACATTTTTATTTGCATTGCTATCATTTATGTTATCCTTGACTTCTTCTGGACTAATTTCTGCTTCAAAGTCATAGTTATCTTCGTCTTCTTGAGAGAAATCACTTTCATCTGACCCATCTGAATCATTTTCATAGTCTGAATCCTCATCTGTAGCAAATGGACCGTCTTCACTAGATTCTATGTCCAACAAATGTTCAGCAAAGAACTGCAATTCATTATCTATCAATTTTCGTTTGGCACTGAAAAATACCATTGGGACAATTTTATACCACCGCAAAATACCAGTGGGACAATAATGTCCCGTAATTTTTTAGTTACAAAAAGAACCATAGAAACGTAAGTGATTTCTAAACTAACAACTTTAGCATCAAAATTGACTTGTAATATTGACTTACCTCATTTTATTTTACATAAGACACACGAGACACAAGAAATTTTAACGTAAAACTGTAACATCCACTGAAGAAACGTCAAAGTTTAGGTTATAACAGTACAATCAATGCTACTAACACAAACTACAATACAAAAATATACTTACACCACCACTTTCAGTAGTTTATATGTATTTTCGGATTAAAATTTTCCCAGTGAAATACATTAAACATGTCTTGGGACATAGGTGTCCCTGTGGGCACGAAAGGGTTAAATATATAGCAACTACATCCTAAAAAATCTTGATAATAGAATTTAAGTTGACTCATCTTACACAGATTTTAATAAATGCTTTGATAAAATTGATCACAATATCTTAATAAGAATGCTCACCTTAATTGGCATTCGAAGAGACTTTTTAAGGTGGTTAATGTCATATATAAGTAATAGAGCTCAGGCTGTTTGTTTGAATGAGTTAACATCTAGTTAGGTAACCATAACATCAGGGGTACCCCAGGGGTCTCACCTTGGGCCCCTACTATTATTAATATTTATTAAAGACATTAGCCTTGTAATAAAAAAATTCTGCACTCTCTTGTTTGCTGATGATTTTTAGCATTTTTCCAAAATCTAGTAGATGCTGAGCTACTGCAGGCAGACATTAACAGTCTTCATTTGTACTGCCGATCATTTTTCCTGTCATTGATATTTTTGGTACTAATATTTGGTACGCTTATTTTCTGTTCTACTTGAAATTGAAATATTTCACTTATCATTTAAGTTACAGTAAAAATGCACATTATTAAAACCGTAGGAAGTAAGGGTACTCCAGCTAGTATAACATAAGTGTGCTAAACCATTTAGAAGCGTAGAATAATTTGAAAATTAAATTTTAATTTGCAGGTTAAGTTCTGACAGGCATATTAATGGATTACATACTCATTAAGTACTATTCTGTTATTGTTGCTTGTCTAGACATGGAAATTTAATATCTGATAATGTTAAAAAGATATATGAGCAAAACATTATGTTTCTTGAAGGAGAATGAAGATTAAAAACAGAAGAGCGGATAGAAATTAAAGTCTGTAACGAGTACAAGTATCTAGGAGAAAACACAGTGGATAATTAAAATTGTGGGGAAGAGATAGATCAGTCAGCGTTTTTGTGAAGTAAAAGCTAATCTGATCAAAAATTCCTGTTGAACTATTCCGGTTCTCATCAATGTACATTACTGAAATGTACATTTTCTCAGATATTTAGATGAATCATTTTGGGAAATAAGGTTTGACAAAAGTTTCACACATTTTTGGCGAAAATCATGTAAGAATATTTGATTTTTTTTTTTTTATTAAATTTTTTTAATTTTGGTCGTAAAGGAGGTTTTAGTTGTTCACTCAACATTTTAAAAAAATATTGCTTTTTTTTCGTTAAATGCAAATTTGTTTTTATTTTTCTGGCGATTTGATCTGGATATTCATACCAAATTTCAATTCTCTAGGTCTAGCCATTTCAACACAATTTCTGCCGTACATAATAATAATTTATTGATCCGACAGTACAAGTAATATTGGATAAGTCAAAATTTTAATAATAAATATCAAATATAAGACATATAAAAGTATAAATATAAAGATAATAAATTACAATATTTATGTTCGTCAATTTACAAATTAAATAAATAAATAATTAACAAAGTAAATAAATACATAATTAACAAATTAAATAAGTCAGTTCAAATCTTAAATGTGTTTACTTATTGTTGCTTATTTAGATTATAAAAACACTCACTGATTAAAAATTTAACTAGCCTTTTTTTAAATAGCGGCAAGGTTGTACTATCTTTGATGTGAGAAGGTAGTTTATTATATTTTTTTTTCATTAGTATATTTGAATTTTGTGCCATTTTTGCAAATCTAACTGTTTGTATTTCTAAATTACTGCCTTGTATTATATGTATGTATATCTGATCGCTTTTCGAAAACTGACGTTTTGTTGTAAATGCTAGCCTGGTAGGTATACATACGCGGTAAAGATAAAATATTCAGCTCCCTAAAAATAGAAACACAAGTGGTTCTACGGTAGCACCCAACCTTATTTCTAATGATTCTTTTCTGCATTTTAAATAATATATTAAACTCTGAACTTGTGCGCCAGCATACTAAACCATATTACAAAATGGAATAAATGTGACCAAAGTAAGTATGTAAGTAAGTATATAGACAAACAAGTAGGCACATATAAGGTATAAGGTATAGGAGGACGACAGCCCGAGAACAAATGGAGATGGAAAGGGGAGGATATAGAACAAGTAAAAGAATTCAAGTACCTAGGGTATACTTTTCAGAAGAGCAATGAAGACCAGACACACATAAAGGAGATAACAAAAAAGGCAAGAATGGTAATGGGAAGAGTTTGGAGTATGGGAGAAAGAATGTTTCAGAACAATTTCAAAAGAAGAATTTTTATGTTTGACAGTCTGGTTAAAAGCCTCTTATATGGACAGGAAATATGGGGATGGCAAGAACAGGAAAAAATAGAAAGATTGCAGGAACAATACCTGAAATGGACTTTGGGCTTAGACAGACATACCCCAAGTTACATTATTTTGGAAGAAACAAAGAGAGAAAAGCTAAGAATAATGACGGGCAAAAGAGCAATGAAGTTCGAAGAAAATATTGCGACCACCGAAAACAATATTTTAAAAGAGTGCTGGAAGGAAAAAGAAACTAATATAACAAAATGGACAACGAAGAAAAATGAATTCCTAGCAAGAAATGGCACATCAAAGGAAGATATCGAAGGAAGAAAAAGATCTGGGCTAGAAACAGTGCTAATGGTGACGGAACGAGATAAAGATGTGCAGAAACAAGAGCAATGGAGTAGAAAAACCAAGTCCCGATACAATCAGCTCTACCAATAAATTACATGTACAGAAGTTCCAAGGTACCTGGCAGAGCCCAACAAACAGCAAAAGATTATTGCGAGATTTAGATGCGGAAATGAAGAGGGGGCAAACTGCTTCTGGACGAAGGAGGAGGAGCAGCTTTGCAGGACTTGCGGTACAGAGATAGAGACTCTTAATCATCTGCGATGCTGTGAAGGACTGGAGTTAGAAAGCAGGGGTCCTTTACAACTTCTGGGAGACCACGGAAAAGGAGAGGATTGGATGAGAGCAGTGCTGAAGGCCATAAAAAATAATAATTAACACAATAATATATGTTACAATTTATGTAGATCTTAAGCCGAAAGGCAACAAATAAATTATTTTACTACTACTACTATAAGGTATAAGGGTTTGTTACTCATACTTAAAAAACCCAACAAAACTGAAACTGATCTAAATGCTATATAAAAAGTGCCTATAAAAGTGGAAAAGGCGGTGGCAGCGATGAGTAACCGTAGAAGGACAGGATTTTGAAGATAATAACTTCAATATAAAGTAATTATTAGAGTCTGGCAAAAATATGCAACGGTACTTTAGTTAGGTGTTTTTCGATAAAAAGCGGCACATGTGTTATCTGTAGAAATAAAATGTAATTATATATATTTGTAATGTGCCCTGCTGTCAAATAGTGTAGCGTATAAAAGGAGTGACCGGAATTATCTCGGATATAATCCCAAAATAATGAGGTGTCATTATTAAGATAAGAATTCATTGCGGTACAAGTGTTTTATTCTTTTGTTTTTTGTTGGTCTTTATTTCCAAATAGTAAAAACTTGAAAAATGAAAAAGTTTTTAAACGATATTATTTATTATTAATAAATAGTATACACAAGCAAAATAAATGCAATTTTAATATCAATAATAATAATAGTAAGAAATTTTTCTACTTGGTGTGTGTTGTAGTGAGTTTTTTTTTTTTTCTTTTCTCAATAATAATAATAATAATTAATAATAATATTTATGAAAGTAATAAGTTTTTAATTATTTAAAGAAATCATTAAGTATTTTTTTAAATTTTCATCAGAAAAATTTGTTCTTTTCGATGTATATACTTCCTTGAGAAAAGAAAAAGACCTCTCTACATCAAAACTTGTTATTGGTGCATAATTATAAAAAGTATATATTTCTTTATATTTATTAAGTATATCCTGATTTGATAATAAATTGATAGAAACTTGTAGTAATACTTGTAGGTCAGGATTTTTATTAAATATACTATCAATTTTTGCAGAAAACTGCAAACCAAACTCGCTGGGAACAGATTTCAGTTTGTTTACTGTCCAATAAATAATATTTAAAGATTCTGACAACGGCAGGTTTTGTTTTTCTAAATTTACTATGGTTGAAGGAAGAAATTCAAAATTAGTCTTTATAAACTTTAACTCTTCATAAATATTTGGTTTTTGTATATATAATATTTTTTGATATTATAATGCTTTGAGCATCCGGAGTTAGATGGAAATAAAAAAATTTAAAACTTCAAAATTGTTAACATAAAATAACGCCGCTTCAAGTCAAGTTCCCCAACGTGTCACAACAGGATTTGGTGGTAAGGGTAAATTTGGACATAATTCTTTATATAAGGATACTCTTAATGGCACTACCCTTTTTTACCAATCTCCTATGTCAAATAGGCTTTGAGAAAAGAACCTAGTATAAGCGTTTCACTTTTATAAGAACAAACTAAGAGGAAATTTTGTTTTGTATAGTTTCCATCTTTGAAATTGTATGTCATGTTGGTATTAAAAAATGTCACTTTTTTAAAATGTCGATTCATTTGACATGTCATAATGAAAAATGATATCTTAATTATAATGACCATAATCTAGAAACCTAAAGTCGGTTTTACAGTGTAAGGAATATTTTTATTTGACATTTAAAGTCAGTAATACACTATAAAAGTAACCAAAATAACCAGATCTAGTTTGTTCTTATAAAAGTGAACTGCTTATATACCCAATACAGTCTATATAAAGTATATAGTATGCTATTATCAGAGGGGGCGCTTTATAAGTACAATATAAGTTAAAAATGATTACTGAATTGCTTTATGAATTGCCTATGGCAAAAGTACCGTTGCATATTTTTAGCGGTCTCTATTAACGATGCTATCGGTGAATATTTTTATCAAACTTCGTATTTTAATTATACTCGTATAATTAAATTGTCCTTTACACCTACAGTCTATTCCAAACGGTTAAGCGGAACTAGATTTTGCAATCTAGTTACTTTCATCGTTTAAATCGTTCCTTTCGATGGTTTTGTTTAAGCTTTGTAAATCATACTTACAGTAAACATTTTTTGGTTAAGGTTAATATCATTTTAAAATGTCATTTTCTTTATATTTTGATTTTTTGTGTCATTCTTAATACAAATTTCCCATTTATTTATTTTTTTGTCATTAAAATATAAAATAAAATATTTAATTTTGACATGTCTTTCGTTTCCATGGTTTAATTGTTGGAATTTTAAATTCTGACATCCCAACGTGAAAAAAGAAATAACCCAAGCAAGGTCCCTTCTCGTGACAACCTAAAAGAACTAAATTCCCATTTAGTTCCGCTTAACCGTTTGGAACAGACTGTAACCTTTTTTTTGAGAGTATAGTCTGTCACATATATTATCACAAAATTGAAGTGATAAGTCAAAAAGAAGGAAATCATTCTAAATTCAAGAGGTGAGCAAAAAAAAAAAATATTACAAAATCTGGATCATCAGATTTTCAATCACGCCTATTCAAAAGAAGATTCCTCTGTAAAACACCAAGGTCATAATAGTAATCTTTCTATTACTTAAATGATGGTCAGTTATGAAAATTATGTGGTCAAGATCATGGACGAATAGAAAACCTGTCCTAACAGTTGTAGCCTTGGGCATGTATGGAGAGTGGCTTGTAATAGACTGCATTAAGACAAAGAGTTTCAAAAGATAAGTATCAATCACATTTTCATCTTACAGTATTGTATTTTCTAGAAGCGCTGAATACTGGCAACGACTCTATGTAACATTATTCCTAGAAAGACATTGGTGAACTAAATAATACCTTTGAACTTCGTGGTAGTTGCTGTGGTGCACCAAGATAAACCACCAGCCAACTCCTTCCCATACAGGCCTCAAGCTTTGTACCCAGTGAACATCCTTAGGACACTAATCCTTTGTCAATATCACTTAAACATAAAGCCTTTACAGGCGAAATATTTGGTCTTGCGGCCATTACATTTGCTTTTTCTAACAGTTAGTATTGGGACTATAAGCTTGGCCCCATATCTTTATCTTCTTTATATATAAAAATGGATATTTGTGGCTATGTCCGGAAATTCTAACCCACTTCCAGATACGCTACCGAGTTGAAATTTTGCATACAGGTAGCAAATGGCTTCATCATAACTAGAAAAATCGAAAATCTCAAAAAAGTCCCATCAGAAACGAGAAATTAATAATTTTGTTTTTAATTACATTCGACCATTGGTATATCTATCACATATGCAGTGACCGGATAGGAATTTTCATTCAATAGTTGACTGTCTAAATGTATGAACATCGTGAGTGTTCGCTAAATATCGGAAGTGTTCGGCCCGAGAATAACCTTTTATGGATAATTATTTTTAACGGAGTTTTCTTAACTTATTTTTATTATAATTATTTTTTTTTCTATCTTTTTTTTACGAATATTGATTTAAATGCGATTAATAGCCATATTTTTTCAATGTGGGCTACTTGCTCATTCTTCTATTTTTGTTTAAAAACATCTATTTTCTGTATCTATAAAATAGAAAATATTCGGAAATTGTAACCCACATATGGTACTGAGTTTTTATGCAAATTTGATGAGTGTGGAAATTTGGTTTACAGGTAGAAAATGCCGTCTGTATAACGATAAAAAAAATCGCATTAGAAACGATATTCATGAATTTTGTTTTTATTTATATTTGGGCATTAACATAGTTTTGAGAAATATTTAGTTGGATGGCTTTAGTGCAGCTTCGGACATCGTGCATTTTCGTGCGTAATTGTTATAACCCGAAGCCTGAGGTTGCATTTAGTTTACAGTCAGTCTAACCTAAACAACTGTTGCGAACGGATGTATGTTTATTATCTATCTATATATATAAAAGGCAGTGTCCTGACTGACTGACTGACTGACTGACTGACTGACTCACTCATCACCGCCCAGCCCGAACCCCTGGGCCTAGAAACTTGAAATTCGGAGAGTATATTCCCTTCATGACGTAAGCACCCACTAAGAAGGGATTTTTCGAAATTCCACTCCTAAGGGATGAAAAGGGGTGAAATGTGATTTCACGAATTCATTAATATCTCTTAGGGCCGATGGGATATCGACTTAGTTTTTGCTTACAAGTATTAGCCATACAAATACCGAAAAACCAATTTCGGGTTTTTGCCCCAATCAACCCCTAAAGGGATGAACCTACAATCGGGGTGGATTATACATCCCGTTGTATTTCCTGTGTTCGTTTAGTTGCAACATTAATTTTTGGCACATAGGTGTCTTTTTAAAATATCTCGAAATCGTATTGACAGTTTTTTTAAATTTCACCCCTAAAGGGTGAAAAGGGGTGAATTGTGATTTCAAGGATTCCTTAATATCTCGTAGGACCAATAAGATATCGACTTGCTTTTTGCTTACAAAGATTACCCATACAAATACGGATAAATATATTTCAGGATTTTGTCCTAATCAACCCCTAAACGGTGAATCTACAATTGGGGTGAATTATACATCCCGTCGTATTCCCTGTGTTTGTTGAGTTATAAGGTTTCTTTTTGGCACATAGGCGTATTTTTAAAATATCTCGGAATGGTTTTGACAATTTTTTAGAATTTAACCCCTAAAGGGTAAAAAGGGGTAAAATTTGATTTCAAGGATTGTTTAACATTTTTTAGGACCAATAAGATATCGACTTGGTTTTTGCTTACAAAAACTACCCATGCAAATACCGAAAAACCAATTTTTGGATTTTGTCCTAAACAACCCCTTAAGGGGTGGATCAACAATCGGGATGAATTATACATCCCGTCGTATTTCCTGTGTTCGTTTAGTTGCAACATAACTTTTTGGCACATAGGTGTTTTTTTTTTTAATATCTCTAAATGATTTTGACATTTTTTTTAATTTCACCCCTTAAGGGTGAAAAGGGGTGAAATGTGATTTCAGTAATTCCTTAATTCTTTTAGGACCCATAAGATATAGACTTGGTTTTTGCTTATAAAGATTACCCATACAAATGCCGAAAAATGAATTTCACGATTTTATTTCCCTAAAGGGGTGAATCTACATTCGGGGTGAATTATAGAACCCTTTGTATTTCGAGCGGTTTGTTGAGTTATAACATTCCATTTTGGCATATATGTGTTTTGACAGTTTTCTTTCACTCCTAAAGGGTAAATTAGTATTTTTTTGTTAGAAATAAAAAATTCGGAGAGTACATTTTTCAGTATGACGTAAGAACCCACTAAGAAAGGATTTTTTCAAGTTCGACCACTATCTGGTGAAAAGGAGCAAAATGTTTTTTCACGGATTCATCAATATCTCTTAGGACAGATGAGATATCGACTAGATTTTTTGTTACAAAGTTTACCCATACACAAGTTTAAAAACAAACTGCGGATTTTACGCCAATGAGACCATCAATTACCGTAGCGAAGCACGGGTTTTCAGCTAGTACTATATAGGATTCTGTAACCTGGAGGCCTCAAAATAAAAGACTTTTTGATGGATATGAAAGAAATATGTGTTATAGATTTATAGAAATATTAAGGAGAATGTTCTTTTATTCTTCTTTTCCTTTCTAGGATTGAACTTGTTTCCTTTGACATAAGTTTCGTAAAATTCCGTTTAAATAAAATACTACTCCACCTTCTTCTTGGTCTGCGTACACTCCTCCTTCCCATGCATAATTTATCTATTTTGATCTGTACTATTCTTTGGGTTTCCTCTATGATTCTTTTCTAATATTCTTTATCGATCTGTATCGATAAAAACGTCCAAAAACCAAAACGGACATTTCAAATTCATGTAATGACCTAAAAAAAAGGTCCTCGTTTCCAAAATATAAGGGATGACCTAACAAAATTAAAGGTTCTTGCTACCTAAATACAAGGTGTCTCAAAAGAAATTTTATATTTATTTAGCTTACTGCGTGAACGCAACGTATCCGAGGGGCGCGGGGGTTATGTCAATCAGTAGCCTGGCTCTTGGGAATTCAGTCGCTATGGAGCGTTTCTCGGGAGCAGACCGCGCGTTACGCGTGCGAGAGTTTTACAAAAACGGTGAATCGGCGACTGTAGCGCGTAGAAAACTCTGCAGTATTCGAGGTTTTCGCCACTTAAATGATGCGCCAAGCATTCCTCTCATTCGACATTGGGTTAAAAAGTTTGAAGAGACTGGTACAACGCTGGATAAATCAAAATCCGGGCGACCTAGGTCATCAAGAACGGTAGAAAACGTGGAGAATGTTAATCAGTCTGTTCGTGACGACCCGAACCTTTCAATTCGGAAGCGCGCAAGTGCTTTAAATGTGCATAGATCATCATTACATCGCATTATGCACAAGGACCTAAAGCTGCACCCCTACAAAATTCAATTGGTGCAAGAATTAAAGCCCCAAGATGCCAGTCAGAGGCTTAATTTCGTAAATCAGGTGATTGAGCGATTTTCAACGTTTACCAACATTTTGTTTTCGGATGAAGCTCATTTTCATCTTAATGGCCACGTAAATAAGCAGAACTGCCGCTACTGGAGTGCAACGAATCCGAAACGCAAACATCAGAAACCCCTACATTCGCCTAAAGTGACCGTATGGGCTGCGATGTCGGCGCGAGGAATTATCGGCCCTTACTTTTTTGAAGACGAAAGGGGGCGTGCAGTTACAGTGAATTCAGAGCGCTATGTGGAGATGTTAAGCGTGTTCTACATTATACTTTATTCATCAATTTTCTAAACTTTTTTCTTTGAACTAGAAGTTGTCAAAGTTTCTACAATTTATTTTTCAATTTTTTGGTAGAGAATGAAATTCTTACACGTGTTTCAGTTCATTTAAAGTACCAACATAAAAATATTATTCATATCTTGTCAAGTGTTTATAACCTAGCTATTAGATTTGTAAAATTACTGATTTACGTACAAAACACAATTTATATATTCGCTTATTCAAACCAATGATCAACAAAACACTATTAAACACGTGGTAATACAAAATATTTACAAGCGTAATTTTAATGTTGGTACAATTGTTAAAACTGTCTACTGCGCATGCACCGAGTTCCAAGTTGGATGTGTTTTCAAGAATAGTTGGATCAAATCTAGTTTTGAATAAAGTTGACCTTGACTACTTACCGTGTTCTACACTGTACAATTTCACTGATTTATTTCTAGTACAAGTTCTAGTCAAAGAAATAAGTATGAAAATTTGATGAGAATTGTATAATGTAGAACACGCTTTAGACAACTTCTTGGTACCTGAACTGCAAAACTTTCCTGGCTATAACCAAAGAACATGGTTCTAACAGGACGGAGCAACTTCACACACGTCCAATATGTCTCTGCCACGTGTTCGTGAAATTTTCTCAGGCAAATTGATCTCCCGGAGAGGTGACATAAATTGGCCTCCACGCAGTCCAGATTTAACCCCTATGGACTTTTTCTATGGGATTATCTTAAATCTAAAGTTTACGCCAATAAACCGACTTCACTGGCGCATTTGAAAGAAAATATCCGTCACGAAATGGCAGCCATCTCTGAGTCCACCTGCCGAGACGTCATAAGTAATTTTACTGTTCGATTAAATGAGAACGCGAGGGTCTACATTTAGACGATATTATTTTTAAGAAATAAATCCCCAAAAAGTGTATTTTAATAATTAATAAACATTTTTTCTATATACGGCTTACTTTTTTTTTAATCGATCCACTAAATATAAAATTTCTTTTGAGACACCTTGTATAAGGGAAGACCTAAAAAACAAAGGTCCTCACCACCAAAATATAAGGGAAGAGCTATAAAAAAAAGGTTCTCACTACGAAAATATAAGGGTGAACTAAAAAACAAAGGTCCTCGCTTCCAAAATATAAGGAATGAGGTAACAAAAAAAAGGTTCTCGCTACCAAAATATAAGAGAAGACCTGAAAAACAAAGGTCCCCGCTTCCAAAATATAAGGGATAAACTAACAAAAAAAGGTTGACGCTACCAAAATATAAGGTATAAACTAACAAAAAAAAAAAGGTTCTCGCTACCAAAATATAAGGGATAACCTAAAAAATAAAGGTCCTCGCTTCCAAAATATAAGGGATAAGCTAACAAGAAAAAGTTCTCGCTACCAAAATATAAGGGACAACCTAACAAAAAAAAAGTTCTCACTTCCAAAAAGTTTCGATAAATTTGATACCCCAGCGCTAAACACACAGTACTTCTTTTTTCTAGTAAAGTAATCGATACCACGTATTATTAATACTTTTCTCATTACCAATTACCGATATCAATACTACGAAATGATACCAATACCGATACCTGAGATTGATAATTACAGTGCGATGTTATTTATGTATAATAGCACCATTAAGCATTACTTTTGGCAGCCTTGCTGATTTAATAATCAATCATTGTAAATATTATAGGAAATTAACTTTCTGATTAGTCAGTACCTTGAGTAGTTAAGGACAATTATAAAAAAAATAGCCTCTAAATTATAAATGGGAAGGGAAAATGATATCCGTTTGTGAAGAAGATTTTTTATGCTACAATAGATTTAAAAAGTAACTGGATATGATCATCAAGACGTGCATTAATACATTCTGCGCATATAAAAACAGCTTTTATCAACAAAAAAAAATCCAATATATTCATGAATTCACGGTATTCGCGTTTGCTTTTTATTTACTTTACTAATGAAATTTTGGTACTACTTATAACGTCATAGCATAATCAACATTATTTTCACCTGAAGAGTTATGGTATACTTCGAGAAGAATTAAATGAAATTACTTATTGAAATAAGATTAATGACCTAGTACCTGGAAGAGCATAAAACCTCCATAAAACTAACAGACAATGCTGGCCTTAAGCACATTCCACAGATTTACTCGCGTAGAGCACATTATGGGGCCCCGCGATTAAATTAAAAACTTGGAAAAAACAAATAAATTAAAAAATTTAAATTAAATAAAAATATAAATACTAATTAATACCATAGAAATACAATAGCAGAGATATGAAAGCTACGTAGTCCTTGTGACGTTTCAACTGGTCCTATTGTCCCTGTATAAACACTCATTTTAATTATTAAATACTTGAGACTGAATCGACCACAAAGAGGACTGAACAATTTCAGAAGATAAAAATCCAAAGGAGGGAAAGGTTTCGAACCCGCGTTTCTGTGCTTCTTAAACAACCGTCTTAACACGGAGCAACTCTCCTTAAAAAGATGACTTCGGGGATTCCCGATCATTTTTGGTAAACTGAATATGTCTTTCTCGATTCCCAAAGGTTAAAGAAGTCGGGAATTTTCCAATCGCAGCTAGGACCACCTGGAACCCATCAATCTCGCATTATAATAACTGGTATTTAATAGTAACTAGAAAAAGAAGACATTTTCGAAATCGGAAGAGCTGTTAAAACAAGGCTATCCTCTGTCTCCCACTTTTTTTGCTAATTCTTTAGGACACATCTACAGAATTATATTATAATTGTTATATCGGACACAGAAATGTTTCCAGGGATGTTTTAAAAGTTCTGGGAATTTAGCTATAATTTTTATTATTTTGTTAATTTTCGTCAATATAACAATGTAGTATTTCAACATAATCTCCATTTCACTGAATACATTTATCCCAACGATAAACTAATTTTTTAAGCCGTCCTCAAAAAACTTTTTCGGTGTCTCCTATTGAGTTTCTATTCTGGTCTCAACAGCCTTCGCACCCAGCGCGGCGAAACCTTGCTAACGCCTAAGCAATCATGCAAGATGTCATGAAATTTCGTGTGCCTATCCCTAAGCGCACACTTAATTGACGAATAGTCATTCGCCTGTCCTCTTTCAGTAGGTCTTCGACGGCAGTAATGTTTCGTTCATTTACCGAGGTGCTCGGGCGCCCACTGCGTGGATTGTCTTCTAGTGATGTTCTACCGGTTTTAAAAATCGATCGATCCACCGATAAACAGTATTTTTGGATTCTGCAGACTCACCAAATACTCCTTGCAGAAGCTGAATAATTTCTGATGTTTTTGCTGCGTCTTCTATGGTTACAAAAACCGTGCTATGAAAACACGTCTATATCAGTCGAACACCTAAAACAGACTGAACAATATTGCACTAGATAGTTGCACAAACATGTCCAGACTTGTCTGGCACCAATAACATTGCCTATAAGTTCTGCGTAATTTAACTATAGCACAATTCCCAGAATTTAGGAAACATCCCTCGTATTTAGGACAGTTACTATCATTCAGCAACAAAACAGAAATAGACTAAAACGGCCTAAATAGACTAACTTACAAACTGTAAATAATTTTTCTTAAAGGAGGCCCAAGCCCGAAAAGGTCTTTAACGGTAGGGCGATTTAAAAAAATAAAATCCTAGTGAAGAGCAAAACAAAAAAGGTCCTAACCTCCCCAAATAAAAGTCAAGTGCACAAAAGTTAGAATTAAAAATGCGAGACATTTGGCGCGAAATACGGGACGAATGGTCACCCTATTTAACGGGTTATTATTATTATAATATTATTATTATAATACTATTATTATATAGTAAATAGTGGGTGGTAGTTCTACTATTCGAAGTTCTACAATTAGTAGATAATTTCTCCATGCACATGCCCCTGGTTCATTTTATCGATAAACGCAATTTAAACTATCGGACAAAATATGTTACGATATAGAGTATCAAATTAATGGCTCTTAATGTCTCACTAACATTTTAATGTAATGCTCGGTAATAATCCTATCACTTAGGTTTATATTGCGCATTGTAAATTTACTATTACCACATAACTACATAACCTAAACTCCTATATAACATTTTATAGATCATAATTTTACACAATACTTCGCAGAAATCCCCAGAGTCGTAAAATTTTATATCACTAAATGCAATGCAAGTTATTTTAATAGTTAAATCTTAAACTGCTGAGAATTGTCAAGTTTAACAGAATATAACTTCTGTAGGATTATTAATAGTTTAAGTATTAAAACCAAAAATACGCCTTTTTGGGATTTAGTAGGTATAAAGCTGCGTTCAGAGCTCATAAATTAGTCTAGACTATAACTTATGCACTACTGATTGTCACTAACAAGTTTGTCATTTGGTAAGGCGAGCAAAACTGTTCAGAGCTCCAAATTTAAGAAATTATGCGTTGTCGATAGTTTTCCAAACTTATAACTAGTAAGTTGTAACACTAAAACATGAAAATACCATATTTTAACCAAACAAACAGTACATGTTAATCAGTATTACACAGGCTGTTCAAAAATGAACGTGGTCATAAAAAGCCCACTAAATTTAAGGTAAAACAATATTTTACGGAATAAATTTGTACTAAATAACGTATGTATCATATGTGCTAACGTATGAGCTGCGTATCTGTGAGACTAATGTTAGTTTTATAGATACGCAGCTATGTTCTTGTTAAGAGGATGTACCTTTCAATAAAATTTTAACCTAAATTGTTAAGTTTTGATCACTAATAAAAAATTATATAATTTAGCTCTGCAGGCCCAGTTGGCCCATGGCTTGGTTTACAATTTTCCTCCATCCTTTTTTATCCTTCGTCTTCTCCTTCCAGTTGCTGATGTTGCATTCATTTATGTCCTTTAAAACTTCTACCTTCCATCTCGTCCTTGGCCTACCTTGTCTCATTTTGCCTCCTATGGTACTTTCTAATATCTTTCTTGGTGTTCTATTACTGTCCATTCGCATTATGTGCCCCATCCATCTAAGTCTGTTACTTTTCACTACTCCTACTATGTTCGGCTCCTTGTATAACTCTTGTAATTCTCTTGTTCGTCTTTCCCATCCGTTTTGAGTCATTTTTCCTCCGAATATTTTTCTTAGGACCTTCCTTTCCCACACTTTTATCCTTGTTAGTTCCTTTGTATTCAGCGTCCATATCTCACTTCCGTACACAACTATCGGTCTTATTATTGTTTTATAGATTCTAATTTTTAATCTTTTGGATACATTTTTGTTATACAAAAATTTTCTCAAACCAAATAGGCTACGATTTGTTGACATAATCCTTCTTTGTATTTCCATCAAGCTGTCCGGTTTTCTATAGAATTCTACTCCTAGGTATACAAAATGATCCACTTCCTCAAACGTATATTTTTTTCCTGTCATTGTTATTTCCAAATTCTTACCCACTTCGCTTTCTGTCCATTGCATATACTTGCTTTTATTCTCATTTATTATAAGTCCTATTTTCGCAGCTGCTTCGCTCAGTCTCTTAGTTGTATTTTGTAGTTCGTGCCTCGTTCTTGAAAGTATAGCGATGTCGTCTGCAAACGCCAGGCATTGATGAGGTTTATGGTACAGCAATCCGGATCTATTTATATTTGCCTTTCTTATTACGGATTCTAATGCAGCGCAAAATAATAGTGATGACAGCGGGTCTCCCTGTCTTAAGCCTTCGTGCACAAATTTCTCTGATGCAATTCCATTTACTCTCACTCTGTTATTTGTTTCTTCGAGTGTTAATAAAAAATTACTGATAAGAAATGTGATTTTTTTTTCTCATTCCATACAAATTTAATTTATAAACAAAATTTCAGATGACATTCTCACGCTTACATATTAAATTTATATGAACGTTTAATATTTTATTCAATTTTACGTCCTTTAGGAAACACAGTAGGAAACACCTACTTCTCTTACTGATTTTAATTGAAATGAACGGAAAAAATATCAAAGCGTATTTTCAATCACTGGATACTTTTGAAGGACCTTAATTTGTCTTGTCCAAGGCTTCACAAAACCACGGTCCACTCCCAAACCACTTGTGTGGATATAATTTTTCGTATGTTTTTAGTAAATTGCTCATCAAAATAGCAACAAGAGTTATTCAAATAGTTTTCATTAATAATGACCCATTTTCCTTAAGTGGTACTACTGTGGTACCTACGAACCTACGAAAAACGAGTGAGATTCTTTTTGTTTGACATTCCATATAAATTTAATTTGTAAACGTCAGAATTTAAATTGTTTTCTGAAATTTGTTTATAGTAATAATAAAATATTTAAAATGATAAAAAAATTAAACTATTATATTAGCTCGGTGTCATGGTATAAACATAAAGTAACGATCCAAGTATCTGTATCTAATTTGTATCTAGATACTTGTAACTAGATTAGTTGCGAACGGCTAAGCAGAACCTGTAATTTATATAAATATTTTTACACAAATAATTTGACATAAGCAAGAATTGAACTCACATCCGTGCCCTTGCTTGGCAAACAAATAGCAGGTACAAACGATTTAACGTTTGCAACTACAGGCTTGCAATCATAAAATGTCTGGTTACTTGCATGGATGTAGTTATATGTACGAGACTGCATACGTGTGAAAAGGATAATTAAATAAATGAAAATTCAAGGCGCATCCTATTAATATTACCTACTTCTAACACCAAATATTAAGAACTATCTGAAATACATTGTGAATATAGATTAAAAATTTATTTATCAAAACAAATATTTTATTTATGAAATAGTACGATCCTGCAACCAGAAATAAATTAAAATCCACCAAACAATGATAAATAATACAATTCTAGAACAAACATAAAAATATAAATATAAATATATATTGCAATAAATAGTTAAAAATAGAATTCTCTTCACATTATTTGTAAGAATAAATACTAGTTTGGTATATTCTGCAATACGAAGTTAAATTTTGAGTTAAAAAATTAATTAATTTGTGAATTAAACCGGTATCGTACGCGCATTGAATAAAAAGTCTAAAGGGAGGAAGCGTACATGCTAATTGGACAATCCAGGATGGTTTTTCAAAATGGCGAAGAATAGTTTTCGGCTCTACAGTGGCGTACGGCAATTTATTAAAATAATTGTTATCGGTTCAAAAAGAAAAAATACCAATCTCGATATTTTCAAAAGATGCTAAAAATAGAAGATTATCCCCGGTTTTATAAACAAATGCTCAATCCTGTGTTAGCTAACACGATGCTAAAATAACACGCTGTTAAAATTTAACTACGTTTCATAAAGAAATAGCATCAGATTTAACATCGTGTTAAGTCAGGGGTCGGCAACACGGCGCCCTCGCTATTGAGATACACATATAATATACTGAGCCCAATATCCACACGAGAACCGAAGACCTTTTTTTTGCTCATCACTTGAATTTTAGGAGGTGAGGACCTTTTTTGCGCATTACTTGGATTTTGGGAGGTGAGGACCTTTTTAGATTAGACGACCTTGCCAACCACGAGTGTTTACATATTTTACGATTTTATGCGACCTCAATAACATTTGAATTTATTGCGCCCTTATTGACAAAAAGGTTGCCAACCCCTGACCTAGATGATGGTGAATTAGAACGTTTACGGTTCTGTCACATTTGAAAACGAAACACATAATCTATTTGTTTCTAGGTTATGCTATAACGAAACAGTTGGGAATAACTAAACAGATAAAAATATACCTAGAATTCCCTAAAATATTGATTTAATAAAATTTAATTAAAATATTGAAAAAATAGAATTTGTTCTATTTTCAAAATAAATTTTTCAATTTATTGTTGAAATTTAAACCCTTTACACACATCAATAAATTGAAGGTCGGCCGACCGGCGTAGCGTAGCGGTAACATATGTGCTCTGCGTTGTGAAGGTCTCAGGTTCGAATCCCGTTCAGGCATGGAATTTTTCTCAAATAAAAATTGTCCTGCCTAATTGCCACAGCAGCAAAGGCCATTAATTAAAAAAAAAATGAAGGTCAACTTTTTCAATTAATTGATCAAAAAACTGAATAGTGTAAAACCCTCTTAATAAAAATTTAGAGAAATAGCAAAGTTATGAAATAACCTGCCATTATAAATGGATTGAAATGTTTTGTGGATAAACAAATATCTTTTAACGACCAGTAAGTGACGCCCAAGCTAAATATCGGAGAGGTTTAGCTGAAGAACCCCATGTAGTATAGTAGCAGAGCTTCTGTAGTACAGTAAAAGCACGTAATATCCAGGACGTGCAAGACCGGCATTTTGGCGGATAACGAAATTTACCGAATAAAATAATGTATCTATTTAAATTAAATAAAAGGAATAGTTTAACATAGACATTATACAGGCTGTCCCAGGAGAAATCTACCTAGTTCTAAGGGTATGTGCCTTCATAAGTAGGACTGATTCAAAAAAGTTATAGCTTACTAAAAAAAAAAATACAAAATATTTTTTAAATAACTTTTCTTTCTTGCACGACCTGCATATTTTATATCCTCAAAAAAGTAAAATGGCACTTTTACTCCATAGGGAGAATGTCACGTTTTACAGAGGGAGTAAAAATGTTTCCATGACAACAACAACAATATAGAATGGAATTAATTTTACTGAAAATTAAAAGTATTTGGCAATGCTGCTAAAAGTACGCTATCAGATTTGAACAGTCTTCAGTATGAAGATGCTGTATCGGAGCATTACATTCAACTCCTACAAATGCATTATTAGCTGAAGCAAACGTAATGCTGCTTGAACTGCGCAGAAAAATTCTATCAGCAAGATTTATACTTTATCGTATACAGATCAAAAGTCCTATACCTATTGGTCAATATTGTATAGAGGTTCTAACGTCGAATTATTGGAGAAATAGAAACATCTTCCTCAAATTATCGTGAAAAGGACCTATCAATTTTGGATAAGATAAAATTAAAATGGCGAAATTCACACCATATATTTACTGACGGATCAAAATCAACCAATGGCGTAGGTGCGACGTTTTAGATCCACAGCGCAGGAAAATAGGAGTAACAGGAGCAACATGAAAATAAAGACCCATTTAGTTCCGCCTAATCATTTGGAATAGACTGTATAACACAATGAAACATATTATACAGCACAAAATGTTGAATTCAGCAAAAATGGATCCACTTCCGAGTAATTTTCAATTATTTTATTACAGCATCATTCACAAAACTGTTTATTAAATTTTTCATATAACCTGACTTTGGAGATAAAAAATATACCATCACCTTCGCCATCAATTCGTCTACATGTTCTGAATTGTTTTTGATTCCCACTCGCCATAACTATATCTTTTTTGAATCAGGTCTATATTTATATAACTTTTGTTTGTTTAAAATTAATGAAGAAATACACCCTTGAATTCTATAAAATTCCTCCTAGGACACTGTTACGGTGTATTTTTTTTTTTTTTTTGAATTATTGATGTTTCCGAGAATGCACAGTTCTACCTGAGCAACCAATACATGTCAACTGAAAACTGTTGTGTATTGTTTGTTAAAATAGACCTTTGTTTTGTTTTTCTTATTGATATTCTTCAACATAAAATATGTTTTTTACCTATTTTTCATGAAATTTCCTTAAGTCCTATTTCACAACTTATTCATGTTAGTAGAAATTGAAGTATCATTGCTGTTTACATACATATCAGGTTAAGAAAACGTCAAAATTTTATTATCTGAAATGTGAAAAATGTTTTGTTCATTCTAGCAATAAATATAAGTGCGATAATTGACGTATATTGGTTGTAAAATGGAGAAACTGTTTTTTACTATCCATTTTTCGCAACGTAATAGTTATTTATAAAACGAGTGCATAAAAAGTCATTCTTGTATGAATGGGAAGTTTTTTTATCAGGAGCCGCAGGCGAGTGATAATAACCCACGAAAACAAAAAGACATTTTACACAAGTTGTATATAATAGTAACCTTACAACTCGCAAGCTTTCAACTTCGCTGGGCCTGTCCTGTTTGTGTTCCGAACAAAATAAAATAAAATAAAATAAAATAAATAAAGACAAAACATAATTACAGTTCTATTTTTATATTTCAAAACATCAAAAACATGACAAGTTAAAAATCGAGCGTATCCCAGCAAACATTTTTATACGGGCCAGTACTGGTAAAGCACATACTCCCCGGCATTGAAAGTAATGGGCCAGTACCCCGGTGTCCCCGGGGTCGTTACTGGCCCATTGATGTATCAGTTGCTGGCCCAGCAACGGTAAAGTGCAAAATAATCGCATTAGTTGCAAGATTTATTTCTGATGGTTTTAAAGAGTGCTTATAAAATGCTGGTAAAGTACTTCGTATAGGCGGAATGCGAAATATAAATGTGAAGTACATTATTAATACTGGCGTTGCACTTACTTTTGGTGCCAGTAATTTACCAGCATAAAAGCAGTTTGCCACCATTCGGCCGTTAGTTGAATGTTTGCTGGGATATTTTTTATCCAAAGTATAGTATACACAGCAAAAAAAAAAAAAAAAAAAAACATAAGTGTAAAAGTTCATTCTCTGTTTGGTTAAAATCTAACAGGGCTATTCAGAAACAAAAATAAACAGTGTTTAAATTCAACACTGTCTAAATTCAGTGTTTAATTTTTTTTCCTATTCTAAGATACTTTTTAAACAACTACATGTCTACATGTCTTTTTTTTAATGATTTGGTTTTGCAAATGCAGTTTTCTGAATTACAATTAAATTTGTGAATGATTAAGTTTTCAAAATTAGGTTGCAAATTTTCATATAATGTAAATGTAAATAATGAGATTTATCGGAATTTAATGACAGTTTGTTATTATCTAAATTCTTCATTTATTCAGATAGTGTTATTTTTAAGAAATATCACTTTTTCAGTGTTAAAATTAACACTATTTATTTTCTAATAATGGGTGTTTTTTTTAGAGGTATAGAACTTTAAATTGCAATAAAACAACGATGGATTATTCGATTGACATGAATTTTTTTTTATTCGAAAGATAATCTTGTGGCATTACATTTTAAATATGATTTCTGGCATATGACCGCCACGGCTGGCTCGGATGTAGTCCAATCTGGACGTCCAATTTTCGATGACTTTTTCCAACATTTGTGGCCGTATATCGGCAATAACACGGCGAATGTTGTCTTCCAAATGGTCAAGCGTTTGTGGCTTATCCGCATAGACCAATGACTTTACATAGCCCCACAGAAAGTAGTCCAGCGGTGTTAAATCACAAGATCTTGGAGGCCAATTCACAGGTCCAAAACGTGAAATTAGGCGGTCGCCAAACGTGTCTTTCAATAAATCGATTGTGGCACGAGCTGTGTGACATGTTGCGCCGTCTTGTTGGTATGATTTAATGTATTGCCACAAGATTATCTTTCGAATAAAAAAAAATTCATGTCAATCGAATAATCCATCGTTGTTTTATTGCAATTTAAAGTTCTATACCTCTAAAAAAAACACCCGTTATTATAATTTAACCAGTATGTAACTGTAAATTTTACACTATATTTAACTAAAAAGGAAGTGTAAATAATAAACATGAAAAGCGAGGGATTTCATGGTACACTAAAAGTTCATTTTTTAGTATACCCATTCCATCTGTTGAGATTTCATTCTTTCAACTAATAGATTAACAACAAGATTAAAGTTTTCAAGTTTTTAAAGTCAACAAAACCAAAATATAAAGCTACTATTGTTCTAATATACAAACATAAATTTTAGGCTGAGGCTGCATAATAATGCGATAACATCATGGCGTCAAGCTTTCATATAAGATAAAATACTTATGCTGAAGTAGTTCATTTTCTGGTTATGATTGAATAAAGATGTTTAAAGCCTATGTACAGTGATGGCATCCTAAATTTTCAGGAAGCGGTTCTATAAAGTCATGTGATATCTAGGAACCTATTCTGTATTTTTAAGAGTGAAAACAAATCACTTACTTCCATTTATTAAATATAAGGAAACAATTTTAAGAGCGTATTATTAATAACCTATAAAATAAATATTACATTTGCAACACTGCAGGGCACGGCGCACGATTAAAAACTGAAGTCAGAGTAATTCATTTATTTTTAATAATTCTAACAACCGGTTCCCTAAGGTTTCAATAATTCTAAGAAACGGTTAGCGCGAACCGGTCCGAGCCGGTAGGATGCCATCACTGCCTATGTATGAGTTTTATTTAACAATCTCAAAAAAACTCATATTTCAACACCATCCAACACGTAACCCAAAACCTGCCGTGCTGTTAAAATGAATAAATTATTTTTTATTTTTCATATTCCTCTACATCTCCTTCTTTTAACCTATTTTTCATAATATATTTCTAGATGTTAGAAAAATAAAAAAATTACAAAGTTGTCACGTATTTCTTGATACTTTAACATATGTAAAGTTATTTACAGAGCATATCTGAGAGTACATACCTTCATTTATACGTCCTTCAAACCTCCGACATTGCAGGTAGCACTTCCTACGAATTATTAAATCCTGTCGCGTAGATTGTCACTACAGCTGCATACAGAGTCATACACTGTTTGAACACTGCATGTTATATACACTTATTTTGTAATTATCTTTAAACATTTTAATTAATGAGAACTCTGTGAAAATATTTAGAAAGGAATTTTTAAGATTAATTGGCAAAACTGCATTTATATCTGTGCTTCTCAAACTATTGAAAAAAACACACACAGACACAAAACAGATACAATAAACGCATGGTTTTATGAACTAATAGAAACCGGGAGTATTAAAGCAAATTGCTCAAATAACACCCACCTGCGAAATAGAATTTTTTTCCCGTTATTTCAGAATTAAAAGTTTATGCATTGAATTCAATGAATATATTGTTTTTCTGCAATACGTCAGGATTAAAAATACTTTATAATTAAACAATCAAGATAATTTCAAATACCAAAACTAAAGTGCAATTTAAAAGTTACGTTTTCTAGATTTAGCATAAGCAAAATTATTAATAGGTGTGTTCGATTTGCACATTTGCAGTTAGTGTTTACTGCCGCGTTAAAAAAATCTGTTCGTTTGGTTTCGCAGTAACTGCAAATCTGTTCGATTTGTCGTAATTTACTGCCAGTTTATGACGCTACTGCGAAAAAGTTACAGCTGCTTCTCTTGCGGATTATTTGTTACGGCTGCGTTTGTTTACCTTTTTTGAGTTGGTACCATAGATAAAGTATAAATGCTTGGTACTTTGTTTTGACTTTTTGACAGGAATATGGCTAGCATATTTGTTTTGATATTTATACTATATTCTTTGATGGCTAATGTCTTACTAATTCTTTTTTTGAATATCCTGGGACAATATTTTCTATAAAATTTTTCAGTTTTTCTATCCTGGGGCATTTTGTAAACCTCGCAAATACAGTTCATAACTTCATCATCTGAACTCGAAAAATCTAAATCTGAATCAGATGATTCTGGATTTGATAATATTTCAAGACCCATTAAATATATCTAATACTTTTCACCCTTTCGACACTAGGCTGACCAGATTTTTTTCACAGAAAAAGAGTATACTAAAAAAAAAGGTTAGACTCCAAAAATTCAAATAATGAGCAAAAAACAGAGGTCCTCATTCAAAAATACTAGTGACAAGCAAAAAAAAAAGATCTTCACTTCCAAAATAGAAGTGATGAGAAAAAAAAGGTCCTCACTTCTAAACTAGAAGTAATAAAAACAAGTGACCGTCAAAAAAGAGTATATTCAGGGTTATTTTTTAATAAAAAGTAAGAGTATAGAAAATATTACTCAAAAAAGAGTATAATACTCTTAAAAAGTACGTCTGGTCACCCTTTTCGACACACAAGATAATCTCCGAACCAAATCGTAAAAAGATTCTTAACCTGGAAAGTTATCTGACATCTGTCTGACATTTAACATTTACGTCAGACGTACTTCTTATTCTTTACGTATAAACAAATCGAACAGAAAATTAAACTCGCTGTATGTTACCAGTTTTTAGTAGTAAACTGCTAACTGCAGCGTTTTACTGCTAGCGTTTAGCAGTAGGTATAACGCGAAGGTGCAAATCGAACATACCTAATAATATTGGAAATGTCGATTGCAGGGTCAATGTTTAGTAGGGAATAGTATATTTTCTTCCAACTGAGTCACAGACCCTACTTTCTCCACGAACACCAGAAAGCAAAGAAAAAAAAATAACAAATAATTACCATATTTTAACAAATATTTTATATTACATAACAAATTAATCAATTAATTAAACTTATTTTTTTATTAATTGATTAATTTGTTATTATTATTATGTAATAATATTATAATTATATTATTTGTTTAATTTTAATTTAATTTGCTGCACATCGGCCACTATTTTAATACTTTTTAGGAAGTTATGTTGCATTCCCGCGATGTAAAGATTAATGTAAACATTGCGTATATTTTAATGTAACCCTACAAAAACAAATGACAACAATCATGGAATAATTATTCCATAATAAGTGATGGAATGAAATACACGCAAAAAGCATAAGAAGATAAGTGCTTTAGAATAACATTCTAACTCTTGTGTTAGAATATTAAGTTTCTGTAGTCAAAATTGGTTTTAGAATTGGTAAATTCTATAGTGGTCGCAGAGAAAGATTGTTCAATTGATTTGTTCCATTGTACTCCTTATTTCATTTAAAATCATTTTTAACAGAGACCTGAAGCTGAATTTATTTAGGTTCAGGTTCGAGTTCAGGTTCAATAACATTGTTTTTAGATTCAAGAAAAATATTAAATAATATTAATTACAAAATTACAGTACAAAATTGTACTTCAAAAACCAAATTATTATATTTAATAATCACATAAAATACAATCAAGTTATAATGTGGTAAGTTAGAGTCAATAAGAAAAATTTACTAGAAAAAAAAAAAAATTGCAACTCTCTCTAAAAATATAATCTATTCCTAATGTTTAAGCGAAACTAAATTTTGAAATTTAGTAGCTTTTAACGAGTGAATCGGTCGTTTGGCCATTTTTAGGGTTTTGTAGGTATGACCAAAAAACCCTTATACCGTCATTTTGTCGTCTGTCTGTCTGTCTGTCTGTCTGTCTGTCTGTCTGTCTGTCTGTCTGTCTGTTCGGTAAAAATTGTAGCCAAACGGCTAAACCTAGAGAGTTGAAATTTGGCATGCTTATACAACTCTTTGACCCGCACATAGGAAAAATACTAAAACATCTAAAAAACATATCCCCCTAAAAATATAAACAAATATGTGCTCATCGAAAACAAAAATATTTTTTTTAAATTCTGAGTAGGGTATCAAATGAAAGCACTTAGTATGTAGATTAATATTCAAAATTTTATTTTTGCAAAATAAATTATTTTGACCCAATTTTTGCCAAAATTGTGCAAAAAAAATTTTGTCCCACACCCTGTACCCCAGATAGTTTAAACTAAAAATCTAAAAAAATTCTAAGTAATGTATATTGGTGTGAACCGAAATAGTACAACGGGAATTTTTGATCAGATTATGTTTTCGGAAAATAACGCATTTTTTGTGGTTTTTGGTTGACAAAGTACAAAAGTTATACCAATGTAAGACACCCACATGCAAGGCGTGCGATAGCGTAATGGTTAGAGCACTGCTGTCGTAAGCTAAAATGCGCTGGAAACGAAGGGTTTCGAGTTCGAGTACGGAGTGAATTTTATTTTTTCTGTTTTTTTTTTTTGCATTTTTATTATGTTGAAATTATTTTGTCAAAATTCTAGTTATATTTTGACAAATGTTGCATTTAATTTTTAAGAGTGTAAATTTAATAACCAGTCTCATTATATGATTAACAGACGATAAATTATTTTAAAAATATCGTTCATTTTGCCGTGATTACTACAAAGCAAAATTTGTCCTACACACTCAGCATGCCGCCTTCACTTATTATATACCTGCAAAACCCTGAAATGTGTGAATATTCACACTTCACATAAATTTTTTTAAGCTACTGTATATCAGACTTACATTGAATATTCTGTATTAAGTTGACTTGTCATTATTAAATGTCATTTTTATTGCCATTTTCATTACATTTTCATTCGTTGTATCATTCTTAATACAAATTTCGCATTTCATAAATTTCTTTTTTTATTCAAAAAATGTATTAAATATTTTATTTTTTATATGTCACTCGTTTTCTTTTTAGTATTTTGAGTTCTTTCTGCTAATATGAAACATGAAATATTCTAGACAAACTCGGTTCTCATGACAGTTTAGGAAAATGAAATTCTCGTTTAATTCAAAAAAAAAAAAAAACCAAAGTAATAGGCTTTAACCTAACATGAATATTAAATAAAATTATAAAATATAAATAATAAAAATGAAAAAAGGGCCAAATATTGATTTTTTTTTCTTGTATTTTTATATTTAAAATGTTAAGCGTACAATAATTTCTTGAACCTGTTAAAAATACATGGTTACCAGTTACCGGTATACAATAAAAGGTTCGGGTTTAGGTTAGTTCACTGATCTTGAAATATAATGGTTCGGTCAGATTCACGAAAAATACAGGTTTTTTCGGACTTTCAGGTCCCTGCTTTTTAAATTTAAAAATGGCCTATTTCCTCCACATTTGGTAATCAGGAAGCAAATAGATGTAAATGGTAGTTTCTACATTTGAAAATCGAGACTCCAAAGATTTGTTATTTATCAAACGGTATGCCTGTAACTTCACTAAAGACTTTTTTGGTGCCAGTATGAGAAACAAGATCCGTTTTCAATAGTTCAATCAATTATTTACGATTTTCTTCCAGATCTTCCGGATACAATTTGATAAGTTCTTATGATTTTGTTGCAATTTCTTCAGGTATAAATGATTGTAGCTAATTAAGATATCCAACACCCAACGCTATTCATCTTTTGATAAGCTTTCATGATAATCTTTGATAAGGTGTGCGTGCCAGAGATGGGCGTCTAAGCGTAAACTTGAATTTTTTACGTCTACGTGTAAATTTACCGTAGACAGCGTAGAGAAGTGTAGACTGTGTAGACACGTAGAATCTGGCGTAGAATAATGAAAAATGAGGTTATGTAACGTTTAAAAAATAAAATACCGCCAGTTTTAAGTAGAAGAAGAAGTAAAGAACTCAAATTTAATATTTTTGGCAGCTTCCTGACCCTTCCTGATTAAAACAACTGCTAACTTTTAATTTTAATTTTACTTTTGTAGTTCATACAGACAGAAACCAAGTAATTTATGTTGTCCATAACAACATACGATTTGTGAGATAACATTTTTGGAAACAATATATGTAATTAGAACTACATAAAATTGAAATAAACATAAACATTAAAGTAAATTTAAACTATTACCATTCTATTATTTCAAATATTACATTTAAACGTACTGCGCATGTACAGTTTACATTCTACATTCGACACGTAAACAAAGGCATATTCTACTTGACATGTTTACGCGTAAAATCTACATTAGTCTACATCATGTATTCTACGCGCCCATCACTGGTGCGTGCACACTACGCAAAGATTTAGAACGGCTCGGCGAGCATACAAGTACATATAGAAAAATGTTTGTCTGTTCTTATTTTGCCATCAAGATAACATTATAATTCTGATTACATCTTTAAACTTAATGTCGTACATTCTTTATGCACAAATCCGAAGCATATACTATTTTTGCTACTAGCTTAATCCGGCACTGACTATATTATTATCGGTATAATTAATGCTTCATTCTCAAAACAATCGGTTTCTTAACAAATAACAAACAATTTCTCAATTCATTTATCGCAAATAAATCAAAATATTGACAATAAATTTATTTAAAAAATGTAAAGTATTTCTCAAAAATGCTTTCGTAATGTTTTGAACATTAAACTTAAAGATCAACCAAAATTTATAGCAACCTTGAAAGAATATGTGCAATAGTATTATAGTACAGCTTGGTCAACTTTTTTAGATAAAAATTTCATTCAAAATAGTTGCGAAACTAATGTTCACAATATGCAAATTTAAAAAATTTATTTGCTACGGTAATTCTAATTTTGTGTTATAAAAACTTACGAAAACTGACCTCAGCAATTTAGTTCAAGATGATCTAGGATTTGACCATTAGGAAAATTATACAGTAAGAATAATAAATAATGTTTATTAAAGGTCATTTTAAGTGAGAGACAACCAATTAATAAGAGCAATTTTACAGTGGATAAGACCTGGAATGAGAATGATTAAAAAAAACAGTACCGGGATTATGGAGGAAGTGTGTAACAGGTTCAAGATACCCGGGTTCTGCGCTCTATAGCAGTATTTCTCAACCGCTGGTCCGTGGACAACTGGTGATCATTAGCTAAATTTTAGTGGTCCGCAAGTGGTCCGCAAAAAAATAAAAACTCAACGTCATTACCTCGGCAAACTCATAAACTAACAAAATCTTTTGATTTCAGATGATCCAGTGACGAGTTATGCTGGTCACCGCAAAATCTAATTTTTTTCCCGGAGTCTGAGAAGATTTGCCACAGCTGGCTCATTTCGCCATATTTTGCCTTCAAATTTTTTTTGTATCTTCTTCAGAACATACTTTATATATGTACTTAGTTTGAAAATGAATAAATTTAACCATAGATTTGAAAAAAATTCACAAAAATATGCTTAAAATGTGGTTATCAGACCCTACCCCTCCCCTTAAACTGGGGTCCGCGGACCCTTGAGGGTCCACTTAGTCATTACCGGGGGTCCGCGAAAGAATTTTGACATTAACTTTACATCCCCCAACTTTTCGCTTTTATTCAAATAACTCATTTAATAAAAATCCTACATAGTCAAGACTTTTGTATTTGTTGTTACGTAACTAGTTATTGACATAACTAAACAATAATTAAGAAAAATTTAATTATTTTTATTCTTCGAATCATTTGCAAAATATTTCAACTGCAAATTATTTACAGAAAACATATTATAATGACATCTATTTTGACTAATAATTGACCAAAAATGTTTTTCTCCACGACCACTATAGAATTTACCAATTCTAAAACCAATTTTGACTACAGAAAGTTAATATTCTAACACAAGAGTTGGAATGTTATTCTAAAGCACTCATCTTCTTATGCATTTTGCGTGTATTTCATTCCATCACTTGTTATGGAATAACTATTCCATACTTGTTGTCTTTTGTTTTTGTAGGGTTACATTAAGATATATGCAACGTTTACATTAAATAAATGCAACATAACTTCCTAACCTAAAATAGTGGCCGATGTGCGGCAAATTAAATTAAAATTAAACAAATAACAAATAAAAAAATATAGTTTAATTAATTGATTAATTTGTTATGTAATATAAATTATTTGTTAATATAAAATGTTTGTTAAAATAATTATTTGTTATTTTTTTTTTTTTCTTTCTGGTGGCTCGTGGTTCCTCACGCTCGCCTGCGGCTCGCGCTCTGAATGTTCCACTCGCATCGAATTTTCTCATTCCAACCTTGTTACAGAATATACTATTATGAGTTCAACGTATTATAATTTGTAACTTTTTTAATTCTTTTTATTACTATTTTTATTCATGTTATGTTTTCTATATGCTAATAAAAATGTTCATCTCTATAAATGCGCAAGACCATTTATGAAAATAACCAGCGATACATTTTTGCCAATATTTATTATACCGAATGAGATTATTGAGCCAAAAATAAGGTCTCAAGAACGATGTAAAATGCCTAAGGTTGGAATGGGGTCCACAAAAAAAGTTTGTTCAAGAGGAGGTCCTCGGACTTCATAAATTTAAGAACCTCTGTTCTAAATGATTATTTTTGAAATTTTTTGTTACTTTTGCTATGATCTTTTGTTCATATTCTGTGATTTTTATTACCTATTGAAATATTATATGTAGAATCTACATACAGGTACAATAAATATGTTTAATAGTTCTATTTTTATTTTTTGTGGTCCGCGGTAGAAAATTAAATATTTTACAGGTTCGTGGTACGTTTTCGGTTGAGAAATGCTGCTCGATAGGGTCCATCAATTGGTTCCATGGGATTGCCATGTCATGCGAGTAAGATCGGACACGGACATCTGGGCGATGCGATGGTCAACTGGACTGTGGTCAACTGAACGATAGTCAACTGGGTGACGGACAAATGGACGACGGGAAATTGGAACGAAAACTGTTCTTATGATCATTGTCTTTAAAATTAACGATCTTTTCTGTTCATCTACTAACTGGTAAATTTAAATATCTTATTTTTTTAAAACGAGTTAAAAGATCAGTCTAAACGTAAAAATTGAAAAATTTGACTTATAATTAAAATTTATTTGTGTAGAACAGTGTTCTTCAACCTTTTTGCACCCGCGGACCGGTGAAAATAGGATAAATATTTCGCGAACCGGCTGAAAGCTAAGACACAAATAAAAACCAATATAAATAGTATTTTACTATTATACTATTAGTGCAATATCTGCTGCTGCTTCTTTGTTAGAAAATTTGATATACGTGGCTACAGAGTTGTTTTTGAGAGACAAAGCGCTGCATTAACATCCATTCGATTTCTCTGTTTGATTTTTATTATTGATATGGCTGAAAAAGTATTTTCGCACAAATAGGAAGTCGAAAAAATGACCAATTATTTGATAGCTTAATAACTCAAAGATTGATATTCTTTTTCTAGCGATTCCCAAAATTGAAACGATGATTGTATTTTATGTCTGACCACCAGAGTGACATCAGAAGACAACTCGATCAGCTTTTCTTTTTCACGAGAATCAAGTGCACATGACTTTATATCTTCCAGGAATGGATTATTAATCCAAAGGTTACCTTTACGAAGCTTCTCATTTCAGGGAAATAATTATTAAAATATTGAGATAATGCTCTTAAATGCTGACTTATTATGTTGAATATGACTTTCTGGTTGACATCAATAGCAAACAAAAATTCTTCCAAAAGTTCTTCCTTTTGTAAGCGACTATTCCAAAATATTAATATTAAATAAATCATAGTTTGGATAAAATTTGGTTTCTGCGTCGACTCAAAGAAAGTGCTATATACTCGTGAAGAAGTGTGCATCTACATGATTCGGTCGAAATTTTTCGCGGACCGGCAGGAATTTTCTGCGGACCACGGGTAGAAGAACACTGGTGTGGAATACTGAATATTGTGTTGTAAGTTAAGTTACGTTAGGAAAGCTATAAAAAAAATGACATCCTGTTTTTACTGGTGTTTACGTTTTGTTTTATTCATCATTTTGAATAAAAGATATTCTTTTTTGTTTGATATGTTTTATTAATTAATTTCTCTATAGAATTTTCTTTACCTCCCCCATCCTCAAGTATTTTTTTTTCTTGTACTTCTGCTCTCCCTTAAAGTGATTTTGAGAATTTTTGTCCCCCATTTTCTCCAACTTATTTTCTGAATTTTTACCTCCCCCATCATCAAGTGATTATTTTGTACTTATTCCCTCCCTTTAAGTGATTTTTAGAATTTTTGCCCCCCTGCCCCAGCTTATTTTCTGGATTTTTACCTCCTCCGCCGTCAAGTAAGTGCCCACCTTTCAAATGATTTTTAAAAATTTTGCCTCCCGCGCCTTTTAATTTTCTAATTTTTTACGCCCTCTCGACCTCAAGTGATTTTTAAAATTATATAAGCACCCCTCGTGGCTAATAAACCGGGGCGGTTTATTTTCTAGATTTAAAATTTTACCTCCCCCGTTTCCAAGTAATTTTTAAAATTATTGCTCAACGTGATTTTATTCAATAATAATTTTTCTGTAAGGATTTTTATTGCTTACTTACTACTTTTTAGGGTTTTGTAGGTATGACCAAAAAACCCTTATACCGTCATTTTGTCGTCTGTCTGTCTGTCTGTCTGTCTGTCTGTCTGTCTGTTCGGTAAAAATTGTAGCCAAACGGCTAAACCTAGAGAGTTAAAAATTGGCATGCTTGTACAACTTTTTGACCCGCACATAGGAAAAATACTAAAACATCTAAAAAACATATCCCCCTAAAAATATAAACAAATATGTGCTCATCGAAAAAAAAAATATTTTTTTTAAATTCTGAGTAGTGTATCAAATGAAAGCCCTTAGTACGTGGATTAACGATCAAAATTTAATTTTTGCAAAATAAATTATTTTGAGGCGATTTTTGCCAAAATTGTGCAAAAAAATTTTTGTCCCACACCCTGTAGACCAGATGGTTTAAACTAAAAATGTGAAAAAATTCTAAGTAATGTATATTGGTGTGAACCGGAATAGTACAACAGGAATTTTTGATCAGATTATGTTTTCGGAAAATAACGCATTTTTTGTGTTTTTTGGTTGACGATGCATACATCTTATACTCTTATAACACACTTAGTTGATAAGCGTTTGGTGGTCTAGTGGCTCAGTTGCTCGACAACCACACAGGATCGTTGTTCACTGCACAGGTTCGTTCCTGGCTTGTGGAGTCAATTTTATTTTTTGTTTTTTTTTTCATATTTATTATGTTTAAATTAATTTGTTAAAATTCTAGTTATATTTTAGCACATTTTGAATTTAATTTTCAAGAGCGTAAATTTAATAACCAATTGGAATTATATTTTCATTCTGTGTCATTTATACGAAGCCAGAGGGGCGGAGCATATGATTTAAGACAACCAATGAAAGTCATAAGCCCAATTTTCAAAATCTTAATGAACCTTGTTATATAAAAAAAAAAATACTGCACTTATTTAGAAACCTAAATAATGATATTAGGTATTCGAATTAAAATTAACAAAAAAATATTTTAACATAAAATTTGTTTTTAAAGCTCTGAGATTAACAGACGATAAATTATTTTAAAAAGATCGTTCATTTTGCCGTGGTTACTACAAAGCAAAATTTGTCCTACACACTCAGCATGTCGCCTTCACTTATTCTATACCTGCGAAACCCTGCAATGTGTGTAAATTCACACTTCACATCAATTTTTTATG
Organism: Liopterus haemorrhoidalis; assembly: GCA_963971575.1. Lineage (NCBI taxonomy): Eukaryota > Metazoa > Arthropoda > Insecta > Coleoptera > Dytiscidae > Liopterus > Liopterus haemorrhoidalis. Next base: position 51,053,470 of record OZ020615.1, read on the forward strand.
TAATCTGTAGTAAAATATGGAACCAGATGCGTTATTTGATAAAAATTGATGTAATTTTGATTATAATAATCTAAAATTAAAAGGATAGAATATGTCAGGCATGTGCAACTTGCAAAAGACCAAGGGCCGGATAGCGATCTGAAGCACATTCGCGGGCCTAAACTTTTTAACGATCTTATTTTTTTAGAATCATCAGTTTTGTTTTAAATTACTTCACTGATAAACAATACAGTGAAACCTCGATATAACGGACCTCGATACAACGGACTTCGGATATAACGGACAGCGTGTAAGCGATCGTAAACTGCACGTGACTGCAAACTCGGGGAATCACTCGAGTTGCGGCCGGGAATTCGCAATTTTAGATTAATAGTTAAGATTTAGTTAATAATTAAGAAACAACAAACTTCAAAAATCCAAACAAAATTTGATACATTTTTCAAACCAGTGTCACCGAAATCAGGAAGTTCAAAAACAAACATTGACAACTCTCCTCAACGGGCGTATAATGACATATCATCTGACGAATAAAGTGCAATTTTAAAGTGTAATTAGAATGTAAACTTTCGTTTATGATATATTTCTATTTGATAGTAAACAAATAGCTTATTCAGAAATTTTATTTTTATATAACGGACATTCGGCTATATCGGACAGGGTGTCACTCGCATTGGTCCGTTATATTGAGGTTCCACTGTATTTAAAAAAACATTACTGATATCACTAACCCAGATTAGAAAACATTAAAAAAAAATACACAATAATTTAATGAAACACAATTAATTACTGTAATAAAATATCACTTATTTTTAATAATAATTTAATATAGTTACTAATTAATTTATATTAATTTCAAGTTTTATATCACAATTAATTTTCATTCACTGTTTAGCTCACGTGTGTTAACAAATCACTTCCTATAGACGTGCGAGTCATTATCACTGTCACAATACGAAAAGTGTGTTATACGGACTAGTAGTCTATCGCCTTCAACAGTTACATATGTGATTTGCAGTCGGTCGGCAGCTTCGGGCACAGTTTCCCTTTCCATGACAGAGTGGGAGATCATATTGTTAATCACCACAGTGTTTAATTTCAGTATACCTACTGGCTAGCATAAACCCTGCTAGATGGAGATGCCATGTATATGTTTTGGTTTATGTAAATTTGTTATTATTACGAAGTGATAAACAAAATTGAGATTTAAGCACAAGAGATATTGGAGATGAATTTCACATAAAAAATAAAAAGTCAAATTGTGTTTTAGTGACAGCAATCTTCAGACTCAGCCTGGGGCGTTTAATACTCAAAATTTTCACATATTTCAGGGTTTGGGTTTATACAAGGTGTTCATTTTAAATTGCTCACCATTGCTATCTTTTTAAATACCTTGGCAGCACCGTGAATAGCAACAGCAACATCACGGAAGAAATAACTTTAAGGGGGTAGACCACAGTAGAGGCAAAAAAAAGAGTCATGTTTTGGAAATTTTTTTCTAAAAAACTAAACTAGATATCGAAATTCGGTAAAAAGTTCTATATTCAATAGGTATTTGAAATTCTTTGTGAATTTTTTCAGAATTTTAAATAACAAAATGGCGGCTCCCCAGCGGTTCTCCAGAGACGCTTTTTTTTTTCTTAGCTGCGCGGCCGTAAGATTTTCTCCTGAAATTTTAAAATTATGATCATCAGCCAAGAAAATTTCGATAAAGCATCATAACAGCTAGAGAAGTACGTAGGATTTTTTTTTAAAATTGATTTTTGCAAAAATGGCGTCATTTTGAAAAAAAAGTGAAAAAAAAAATCCGAAAAAAACGCTTGAAAATTGTTAATACTAATTGAAATATTCAATATAAAAAAAAAATCCTACGTTCTTCCAAGCAGACACTAGTTGTGAATATGCTGTAAAAATTTCAAGTTGATCAAACAAAAATTGTTTGAGATATCTTTACGGCCAGTTTGAAAAACGTTATTTCGAGAAAAACGCGTTTAAAGTTTAAAGTATTTAAGTGCAACAGTGAAAGGCGCCGCGCTACTTTTAAAATTTTTAACCCTTAGAAGTTTTTTCATTATATGACACTTTGCCACGTGATTTCTATGATGATAAGGTATAGTTTAAAGCAAAAAAAAAATCGATTTTTTGAAAATTCTACTGTGGTCTACCCCCTTAAGAATCCTTTCTGCGAACAAAGCCTACTATGCCCTTAACAGTCTGTTCAGATCACGCTTGCTATCCCGGCACACAAAAATAAGATTATACAAGACCCTTCTTCGACCCATACTCTCATATGGAAGTGAATCTTGGACACTTACACAAGAATAAGAACGCCGGCTGAAAATCTTTGAACGTAAAATTTTACGGAAATTTTTTAGTCCTGTCCAAGAGGATGGGATATGGAGAATTCGAATAAATTAAGAGCTGCGTGATCTTTATAATGAATCGGCTGTGGCTGGCTTTGGCTGGGATAGCGTTCCAGGCACAGACAAAATCAATTCATCAAAAATCAATTCATCGAAAATCAATTCATCGAAAATCAATTCATCGAATGATCAATTCATCGAATGATAAATTCATCGAAAAAAAATATTTTGTAAATATTTGAGAGGAATGCCGAGGGGATCGGAAAGTCAAAAGAGCAGTGGTCAATAAAAGTAGACAAAAAAACTTTTTTTTCTTTATTATTATTTTATTTCTACGCAGTGCCGGCTGTGGGTTTTTCGGGGCCTCGGGAAAATAATGCATTTGGTGTCAAAAACTTGCCCTAGCTACTAACAATTGTTAGAAATATCACCATTTAAGCGCGGGGCCTCGGGAAAAGTCCCGACCTCTGAGCCGGCCCTGTTTCTACGATTTGTAGGACAAGATTTACAATATCCCACTGCAAACTCTATACAGATGGCAGCACATAACGACTACACTAAAGAATGATCAGTGGCTCTAAAACAATGGTTTCTGTTTATTTATCACATTAAAATATCATTTACCTTTTAGTTTAGGTTAGATTCACCTTAAAAGCACTATCTTAAGTTATGGTTGATAACTGTTTATTTTTATTTTTTTATAAACCACCTAAAAATAAATTGTGTTTTAAAAGTTCTACACAGTCCCACCTGTTTAGAATCTCTGTATATTGAACAAATGACGTGTATGTGACGCATGCGAAGTGTTCAGTGGAATATTGTAAATCTACCCCCAAATGTGAACGCAATATATTAAAGCGGGCAAACAATTAAATTTTAGTGTGCAATAGTTTCTCACGATTTATTTCAAACTGATTTGGGATATAGTGTAAGTACAGTTTATTCCGTGTGTGTATTTTTTCATGTGTGCTTTTTTCCGTGTGCGTATTATATAAGAAAATGGAAAATTAATTTTAATAAATATATTTTAAATTTAACGTCTCAAATCATTTTTAGTTTTAACATTATAAATATAATGCACTAAGTGAAAATTAATCGTTTTCCCATCTTACAAAGTTAATGAATAAATAATTCGGAATAATACTCATTATTTGTCCAGTTTTTAATATTACGCGAAGAGTTGATTCAATTTGAATTGGATGAAGTTAGGCGTATGGATAGAGAAAGAAGTCTGAGGTGTTGAGCAAGTTCCACATTAAGGTAATGATTTGTTTGCCAACACAGTTGGCAATGGGTCCACTAGTATGAAATAAATCTTTGTACTTTCTCAGTTGTTCATTATATGATTTGATACCAACACTTCCGGGTTGGTATCACAGTTTTGATATGACGTCAGTGAAACCTTTAACAGCTATTATTAACATTTCTTTCAATAGTGGAGTATTTCCCAGTGCACTTAAGTGCTCAAAAATAGTTCCAGTATTTAAAAATGGTTCAAAAACATTAATAGACAATTACAGGCCCATTGCGGTTCAGAGTTGTTTCTCCAAAATATTTGAGAAACTATTCCTAACCCGATTAATATCTTATTTAAATAAATTTTCTCTTTTAGAAGATTCCCAACATGGCTTTGTTAAAAATAGATCGACTGTAACAGCAATATATTCATTTATTCAGAGTATTTACCAAGCCTTAGATAATAAAAGCTTAAGTCTTGGAATGTTTTTCGATTTATCGAAAGCATTCGACACAATAGATCACTACATACTCTCTGATAAACTCCGTTTGCTTGGTATATTTGGCATACCCAACAATTGGATTATGTCATTTGTCACTAGCAGAGATCAATTCGTGTCAATAACATCTGCATCGAAAAACTCTAAATCGGCTACTCGTGGTTCCCTTTCAGGTGTTCCACAGGGCTCGATCCTTGGTCCAGTGTTATTTCTGCTATTTGTGAATGATCTACCTCAGCATCTATCTAATGGAGTACTTTGCCAATATGCCGATGACACTAACCTCTTGATTAACTGTCCTAATCCACAAGACCTTCAAACACGAGCTAATGACCAATGTTACGTATTCAATCAATGGTGCATAGAAAACAAACTTCTCTTGAACAAAAACAAAACAACCTTCCTAAATTTTCACAGCTTTCAAAATACCCAAATTAGTAGCCCATTAATACGAGTCCCAAACTCATATTCCCTCCAGCAATCCCAACAACTCAAATTTCTTGGACTTATAATCCATCAAAATCTTCGTTGGTCTCCACATATTGATTATATAAATACTAAGCTATCAGGATCATGTTATATGCTAAAAAGGCTCAGGTACTTTATTTCACCTTCAGTATTAAGATCGGTTTATTTTGCGAAATTTCATTCAATTATAAATTATGCTATTATTTTCTGGGGAGCATCAAAAGAAGCTCACAAAATTCTCTTGCAGCAAAAAAAAGCTATTCGAATATTGACATTTACTCCATATAGAACTTCCTGTAGAAATTTATTCAAAAATCTTAAAATATTAACAGTTCCCTCACTTTTTATTTTAGAATGCGCACTATTTGTCAAAAATCATTACAGTAACTTTAATATAAATAGTGATTATCATAATCACAATACAAGGAGTAAATCTAGCTTGAATATTGAGAGGCACCATACTACCTTGTACGAACAAAATCCTCGTTTTATAGCTGCAAGATTATATAATAAGGTCCCTGATAGCATTAAAAGTATAACCAATGTAAAATTATTCAAAAATATGTTTAAGAAATATCTACTAGAACATACGTTCTATTTAATCTCTGAATATTTAAATTACAAAGCTGACTAATGTTAAATTTTGAATTCTGTTTAACAGTAGAATATCTACCTATGTAAACATTATATTGACTTAACCTCTGTATTTCTATGATCACTAACAGGCTCAATAAAATATTATTATTATTATTATTATTAGTATCACATAGTATCTAGGGTGTTTGCTGATCCAACGAGGTATTATTTTATACAGTTCTTTTACTGACATTGGGAAGGTTATATTAACTTTAGAGAGGTATTTTATGTTTTCGTGGAGAGGGGTATTATTTCGTATTGTTATACGGTGTATGTATCTTTATATGGGTTTAAAATGCTTCTTGTCTAAAGAGTAGCATGAGAGACAAAATGATATCCCCTCATGACATTTTTTGCTAAGACGATTGAAAATATTAGAGTGTTGTTTCCACCATCGAGGAGTCCGCGATGGGCTGCCATCAAGGACAGACCAATTACCTAATTATAAATTATAATAAAAATCAACGAAGGACTGCTGTCAAGGGCAGTTCAGTTACTAATTTGAAATTAATAATGCCAATAGAAAGTTCGCAATTATGAAAAGTTTAGTTAATTTTTGGATATTAGTAGTTTGGATTATTAATGGTTTTGGCGATTAATACTATTTTTTGTTGTAAATTTGAATGGTTGTCAACTCTGAATTTTCAGTGCTTAAAATTTAAATTCTTGCTAAAATCTACTGGTGAAACTTAATTCCTGGCTGAAGTACATTCTTGTACGCGGGTAAATAAAATGGCCAAATTGCAAGTTAAATTATTCATTTTGCGTAAATCTTATTTTTATGTAGTCTTATTATCTTTTAATATTTACTTAAAAACCACATTATAATTTAAATTGTTCTCTCCACCAATCCTGGACGAACATGTAATTTTATGTAACTGTCAAAGGACCCTAAAGAACGCAGGTAGGTGCGTTGGAATAAAGAAAGATTTTTTTCTTTTGTAACAAACTGTTTTATTGCTTTTCAAAATATTCGCCTTTAAGATTTATACACTTTTGCATGCGTTCAAACTAATTCTCGAAACATTTTTTTCCACCATGAAGTTTATATCTCAAAAATATGGTTTTAGAAGGCTTCAATAGCTTCTTGATAATGAAAATCACTGTCCAGACATTTTTTGTTTGAAAATGGGAGAACAAAAAAATGTAGTTAGGGGATATATCAGGTGAATACGGGCATTGAGACATTAATTCGATGTTTTTCTTCTCCAAATAATCAATCTTTTGACGTGCTGTGTGGAAGCTTACATTGTCATGATGAAGAATGATGCGATGTTTTTGGTTGTTTTTTCTGATTTTATCTTTGACTTCTGGCAAACATATTGTTGTATCGGTTCCCGGTCAGTTTATAAGATGCCACAGATTTCATAATGACAAATGTCAAATTTTACGAATATAGTAATGACACATTTCAATATTTCCATCTAGTGGTCGTTTGTAAAAACATAAAAGGTAACCCTCGTATAATACGCACGAACGTGTGGTGACGGCTCTCTACTACAATAAGAATTTAAAAAAAAATCTTTTATAATTCCTTTCTTAGCCTCATCATCAATGGGCTTTTACAACTCTTAGAGCGTTTTTGCCCTCTCCACAAACTTCTTCCATTTTTCGCGGTCACGCGCTAATCTTCTCCAAGCTTCGCGCGGAACTAAATGGACTTTTTATTTACTTAAGTTGTCACGAGCTCACTTTTTGACGATTGTAATAATAATAATAATAATAATAATAATATTTATTAAAATGTAATATACATTCTGTCAAAAATATTGATATGAATACATATGAAATTTAATACATAATTAATTAAATAGGTACATTTAATTATATTGAATTATAAATTTAGTTCATAGTAGTGGTTTCACGCTGACTCAAAGCGGAAGTTAAGGAAATCTTCTATATTGTAAAAAGACATTTCCACTAAAAACTTCTTTAATATTTTCTTAAATCTCGGGAATGGCAGGTCAATCCATTCTTTTGGTAGCTTATTGAGAAATTTAACTCCGTAATTATATTTCGCAGTTGTCGTTAGTCTGTAACGATCCATTTCAAAATCTGTTTTGGCTCTTGTATCGTAATTATGGATATTAGTTCGTCTTAACAGTTCATTTTTTTGTTTGGCAGAAGCAAGTATTTGTGCCATAATATAACTACATGTTATGGTCAGTATTTCGAAATGTTGGAACAGTGGTTTACAGTGAGTAAGCTGTAGTTTATCCTCAATAGATCTTACAGCTGTTTTTTTGTAAGATTAGCACTGAGTTCAGATGACTTTAACAACCCCAGATCTCGATGGTATATGTAGCACGGGAGTGGAACAGAGCATAGTATGCGCTTAACGCTGCTTTCTCTCCTACAGTTTTCGATATTCTTTTGACTGCATAGATTGCTGTTGATAATTTCTTGCAGAGGCTATCGATGTGAGTTTTCCACGTGAGTCTGGAATCCAAGTACACTCCAAGGAATTTTGCTGAACCTATAGTAGCGTTCATATTAATCTTACTTGGTGTAAATATTAATGAGACCGTCTTAGCATTGTTGATTAAAAGTTTGTTAACATTGAACCAATTTTCAGCCTCCTTCATGGATCTCTGCACGGCATTGTTTAATTCCATAAGATTAGGTTTGGATTCCATTAATGTTGTATCATCAGCATATAGTACCGAAGTGCATGTTATATGCTGCGGTAGATCGTTGATAAATATGATAAACATTAATGGGCCTAGGATTGAGCCCTGTGGTATACCGAATTTGATTTTTTCTAGACTACTTGCTTTATTATTGTAGAGGACCATCTGGATTCTATTTGTTAAATACGATTTTATTAAATCTAGAGCAATTCCATGAAAGCCATAGTGGTCTAGTTTTGCTAGTAAAATATTGTGCGACATACAGTCGAAAGCTTTTGACAGATCACATAATTTAATTTCACATATCTTCCTTGTTTCAAAAGCGTTTGTAATGTAGTCTACAAGATATTTTATTGCTAATGTAGTACTTTTATAGTTCCGCTCGAAGCTGAGATTTACTTTGTCTTTATTATTAAATAAACGATTCTAGATAGAAGTTTTTGTTTTTAGAAACAATAAAAGTATTAGACAATAATTACATCAATTTCATGCACGAATAGAGATGCTTGTGATTTCACAGTATGCAGCAATTCAAGTTCAAATGTGACATAATTGGATCAGAAGTCTAGACATAATGACCGAAGCAAAGATGTCACAAGACGGTGCGGCAACAGATAAAAGATTTTTTGTTGCCTGTATTGTATTAGACTTTGTGAAGCAGGTAAAACAGTTTTTTATTTATTTAATTTCTTTCAGAAATTTATGATTAGTTTTGTCATAAAAAATGTACAGAACCGGATTAAACTAAACCTTATCTCTACGAATTTCTGTACAAATTCTAGTCTAATGGTTGGTTTATATACGGAACAAGAATAAGGAATAGGAAATAAGAATAGTACACAAGAATAAAAAATATTAAACCGTTTATAAAGGACATAACATTTCATCGCTGCGCCTGCGTACTTGCGTTGGCCTGTGTTTAACGTTTGTCACTTGACAGGTTCTTAAAACTTACAAGAAGAATAAATAAAAATAATAAAAACATTTTATTGTTATTTACAACCCTCTGATCACAACTGAAAAACATCTGTTGAACAAACTTTATTATGGCAGATATTTTGATTGCTGTGCGCAGGCTTATCGTGTCTTATTCTTGAAATATGAATAAAATGTTGAATGTTACCAACTATTCTTATGTTTAAGTTAAATTTCATTCCTACATAAACCGATATACGGCGCAGCCATGTTTTAACATCTTGTGTACTATTCTTATTTCCTATTCCTTATTCTTGTTCCGTATATAAACCAACCATAATACTGTCTCTTATGGTGCGATTATGGTCCAACATGTAAATCTTACAGAATTTAAGTCTAAATGAATCTTTAACTTCGACTGTTAAATTATTTAAAATTTTGCTATTATGGTCAACTAAATTTAAATACTTCAGCTACAGAATTGGTACCTTGTTAGAGGCTAATTAAGTAACGTTCAACTGAGCATTGCCGGTCTCTGTCTGTGCGCATTGAATAAAGAGAGAAAGCAAAAGTAACGACATGTTAATTTAGTGTTTTTAGTGCTGACTCACAGAACTTTAACGTGATATTGAAGAAAACACAAAAAAATACATAGCAAAATTAATTCAAAGTACATTATTTATTAAAGCATGTTTACAATATTTACCCAAAAATAATAAATAGTAAAAGTATAATTTTAAGATAAAAATGTATGTTCATAGGTAATTTTCATACAAAATAACACACATGGCTTAAGCGATTCGTAATGAGCCTGCATACTTGGTTTATAGCTTTGCTTAAACTACTCTGGCTCATGCAATTAAAAATGGAGTTCCCCACAGCTTTTTGGTCAGAACCAGTTGCCAAAAAGTTGATAGTTCCTAACACTTTGAGATGTAGTGGAAGTTCGTCTTGCCTTATAGGTTGTCTATTATGTAGTGGTTGCAAAATTTCGTAGAAAATCAGTTATTTGACAGCCGAAAAAAATTTCTAAAACTCTCATTATCCATTTCAAATGGATTTTCTGTGTCTCTTATAAATCTTCGTTTATTTATATATGTTTATAAATTTATCTTTTATTACCTATAGTCATCTTCTTCGGCAATTAAATGAACTAAAACATGGATCAATTCCATTTTCTTGTAAATAAAAATGTTTAACTTTAAATACAATTTCGGGAAACGTTACAGTTTGATCCAGTGTCCAACACAACCTCAAATTTAGCGCTATAGAGAGATATATCTGGCTGTAGCTTAAAGAAAAATTTAAGGATTTATTTAACGTTAAATGGTGACCGTAATTGCACTTCACGCTTTAGCGGTCACCAATTTGAAGGGCACAGGCTTTAGCCTGTGACCTTCACATTTAAAGAGCTTAAATATTTAACTGAAATGACCATAATCGCACCATTAAACTGGGAGGCAGAAAACTTTAAATTTAGCTTTTTAAACTAAAGGGTTTTCGTGAGACAGAAGCACTCGGTGACCGATCCTCTTATCTCTGTACGGACAGGTACTTATTTAAGTATTAAATACTAACGGTTGAATGAACTCTAGAAGTACAGAACAGGTCCTAAGGTTTGTGGGGCTGAGTGCAAATATAAATGTGAAGCCGAAGAAAAATTGACTTTACTAACTTGAAAAATACATGGTTTTTAAAATGAAAAACATTATTATGAAAACAAATAACAAGAAAAATTCTATGCCTCGAAATAAATACAATTTTAATACAAGAAAAACAATATAATTAAACAAAACAACATGCTTTATTACAGAGAAATTCTACGTGCATTACTCGCTGCAAAATTTATATTAATAAAATTTGTGGCTATATCTGTTTTTTTTTTATCTTGTTGCATATTTGATTTATCCTACACGTTTCAGATAATTAAAAGTCGATAAAAGATCATTTTTTTTCAGTCTGGCCTTTTCAATTTTTACACATTTCAGGGTTTTATAGGTATTTAATAAGTGTAAGAAGACAGCATAATTAGCGTCGATTAGCCTCGTTGCAGAAATAAGCCGATGTAAAATAAATAAATTTAAAAAAAAAGACAACATAATACTGGATGTCTAGGTATATTTATCACATCAAAATTAACAATTTTTTTGATAATCACTTTTGTTCGTTACTTTAGAACTAAGAGCTTACATTAATTTTTAAACAAAATAAATAATTTGCCAAATATCCCAGCGTTTTTTCCTGCATTTGATTCGTATTCATGTTTTCATTAGATTAATAAGAAATATTTTACAGTGTAGAGTGTAGTGTGGTGTGGTGTGAGAAACTCAGTTCGCAATTTAAAAAATATATTATTTTTTTAATATTTTTTATTCCAAAAAAATACCCGCACCATCTTAGCTATAAATACAAAAAATCCATAACATTATTAGCCATAATTTAACCATGAATTAAAAAAAAATAATTAATTTTTTCAAAAACACAAAAACTGCTATTTCTTCCAAAAACACAATCCTGATTAAAAATTCCTCTCGTACGTTTCCGGCTCAGATCAATATACATTACCTATAATTTTTTCAGATTTTTGGTTTAACCCTTTTTGGTAAAAGAGTGTGGGACAAGAACTTTTGCACATTCTTGTCTAAATTCGTGTTAAAAAAAAAACGAATTTCAAAAACTATCTATCGTTCCGTAATCTACATCTTAAGAGCTTTCTTTTGATACCAAACAATACATTTTTTAAAAAATTTTTTTTATTAACAACACAAAAAATCGACATTTTTCAAAAAATGTATCTGATCAAAAATTCCTGTTGAACTATTTCGGTTCCCATTAATGTTCATTACGGAGATCTTTTTTTAGATTTTTGATCAATCCCTTTCGAAGATAGGGTGGAAGACAAGAACTTTTTTAGAACATTTTTGGCTAAAATCGTGCTAAAAGAAAAGAATTTAAAAAACTACTTTTTATTCCTTAATCTAAGTTTTAATATCTTTCTTTTTATTACACAATAAATTTAAAAAAATATATATTTTATTTATCAACGACACAAAAAAATCGACATTTTTCGAAAAACTAATCTGATCATAAATTCCTGTTGAACAATTCCGGTTCCCATCAATGTTCATTTTAGAGATTTTTTTCAGATTTTTAGATCAACCCTTTTTTTAGATCAAAAGTTTTTTTTACATATTTTTGGCGAAAACCCCATTAAAAATTGATTTTTTTAAACTAAAAATTTGCTTGTTTATCCACGCATTAAGAGGTTTCATTTTTTATGCCAAAATTTTTTTAAAAATGTTTATTTTTTTATTTATTATATATTTGTTTATATTTATGTCGGGATGTTTTATTTTAAACTCTCAGTATTTTTCTTATGTGTGGGTCAAAAAGTTGTATAAGCATACCAAATTTTAAAATTCTATGTTAAGATGTCTGGCTACAATTTCTACTGTACAGACAGACACATGAGTATCGTTATAAGTACGGTGACCATACGTCCTTTATTTAAGAGGACAGGCCTTTATTTCACTGTTCCGTCCTCTAACTTTATTTATTTTCTAAAACAGGCGTTTTGTCCCTTATTTTGTGAACTCGTCGCAAAGTTAATAAAAATAATTTAATAATATATGCTGTGTACACATTTTATCAAACGTGCATAGATTATCGAAATAATTGGGCATGAGTTTTATTGAAATAGAGGTGTTTGAATGGGTCACATTACGCGAAATCCCTTTGTGGGCGAAGGTAGAGGAAATCTATATTTTTATTTCGAATCATTGGTCCGTAAATATACTCGACGGTGAATTATTCGATGAACACGATCACACACGTCACGTGTGTAAAAAAATACGTCACAAACGAAAAGATCGACGAATGGCGACAGAATAACAAGCCCTGCCATCAAAGGTGGGTTGAGATTTTTGAACATTTTACAACAAAAGAAATTGCTTTTAAAAACATTTGTAAAATCGTAGAATTTTCTTTATGTTTGCCTGTATCTAATGCCCCCGTCGAACGAATATTTTCATTGGTGAATAATTTGTGGATGAATGAAAAACCCAGTTAAAAGTAAGCACATTAGCGGGTCTATTCTCTAAGTATGATGTTAAAATCTTAGCGTCAGAAACTGACGTTAATTTTTTTAACACCATTTTTAACGTAAATGCATTTCGCTAAACATACGGAGTGATTATTTAATGGCGAGACGACGTCACTGGAAGTTTTAATAATTTGCCGTTTCATACACATCGTAGCAGGCGATTATGCGCGCATGCGCATCAAGGTTATTATATCTCTTCAAGGTTATTATAGTCATAGTATTCACCAGTATTTCTGCTAGGAGGCACGTAAAATTCGGTGACGTCGTCTCGCCATTAAATAATCACTCTGTATATGTGTTCAAATTATAGCGCGGCGGCGTTAAAATAGCCATTTAACTTTCTACAATAAGCGCCTACTAAAACGGTGGCTTTAAAAGTTAACACTGGTGTTTAGTTTGCAAAAATAGCAATCCTATTTAAGTAAATGTCATGTTACTTAAAAAATAATAATAAAATACAATACGGTAGGAATATTAATTATTATAAGACAAAATTCAAACTTTCTATTACTTTTAAAGTGAATTCTTTACAGTAGAGCTAAGAATGACGCTTCGTAATTTTTACAAGTAACCCAGACGCAAGTTCAAGTAATTGTATAGAAAGGAAGTAAAAGAAGTATTGAAGAGCAGTTTTGGTTTTTGTTGAGACACAGAACTTTAAATTATAATCATCTGAAAGCTACAAAACTTCACTTATGCCTCCGCCGTGTTTCAAAATATCGCAGTACATTTTAATGGTGTATTAATTGAAGAAACAATTGATCAGATTGATAATGACGATCACAAGAGTGTTATTCCAGGGTAGAAATAGCGTAATAAATCAATTAATTATTTAATAATTAATATCACCGAACACCTTTTTAAAAATAGAATGAACATATAATTCACATTTTATTCAAAATACAATGTAGTATATAAATTGACTAAATAAAAGTTGAATAAAGTTATATTTTTATTTAATACACTGTGGAAACCACTTATAATGAGTATCACAGGACCAAACATTTCTGTTCCATTTTTAAAATAAATTTCGCCACTGAATATTTAATTCAACACTGAAATATTAGATTAAGATTCTCTTGGCATTTGACACTCCTATTAAAATTCAACGTAGCAGCGCATGCGCTTGTAGTAAATATTAGCCTCTCGACGAGGTGAGTTAGCACCCCGCGATGACAAATATTGTATTAACGCTTACCTTAACAAATGCTCTTACAGAATAGCATTTTTGGATAATGACGTTAGACATGGAGTTAAAATAAAAATATTAACCTGACGCTAATTTTAACGTATTTCTTACAGAATACACCCGTGTAAGCGTGTATTTCCGTCAAATACAACTTTCAAATCAAACGTACGGAATTTTATGACTTTATAAAGCGTGAACCGGCGCTATTAAAAAAAAAATCTACTGAAAAGTATCAAAATTAATGTTATTTAAATTTTTACAATGTGTGTGTATGTGTAATAATTAATATTGTTTAAAATTTTAACGAATGCGTTGTTGTATGCTACTATTTTCGTAATGAATGTTATAAACTTTTATAAGGTATTTTTTTTTTTATTTTCTTCGATATGTCCTTTATTTTCCTTAAAAAAATATGGTTACCGTAATTATAAGGGTTTTTTGTTGATCATACCTACAAAATCCTAAAAAATAAAAACCTCAACACGTGTGGCAAAACAATGCTTTATGAAACTTGTGTTTTAATAAACTATTTTGAAACCTAAATTCATTTAATTTCTATAAATTAAACTCTCATACATGTGTAGGTATGAGAGTAGCTAGAGCCCTTTTGACACAGTCGACCTTGGTTATATTGTTTTTTGTGTTGCAATACAAATTTTAGCATTATAACTAGTTTTAATTCTATTCCCGTCCATTGTACGTTTACATACACGTGTTTCATTAAATAATTTCAGCTAAACTACAAATTTCAAATATTAAATTTCATGATGTCATATGAAGTGTGATGAGAAGCGGAAGTCATTTGATACTAAAACAATAAACAGAGTTGTTTATTTCCTTTGCATTTACATTTCAGTTGACGGAGATTCTAAATTAATATTACTGGGGGAAATATTATTAAACCTTTACCCCCCACTTTCATTTTCCGATATTGCAGTTAGATGTGGGCCCACTCAGTCTCAAGTATTTAATACATATAATGCTTATTCAGTGATAACAGGACTGGTTGTAACGTTAAAAAAAAGCAATTTTTATTTTATAAAAAAAATTAAAACTGTACAGCAGCCTACTACGTAAAATAAGGCAATATCGCATAAATTTCGGTAACCATGACTACACAATAATATACAAGTATCAACAGTCTTTTGTTTTTCATTCGTAAAAATTATTTGTAAGTGGACCTTCGTTCTCAACAGAATAATATTTTTATACTGTGTAGAGCAGTGTTTTTCAACCACTGGTCCGCGGACTGGTGCCGCTCTGCAGAAAATTCCTGCCGGTCCGCGAAATATTTCGACTGAATCCTGTAAATGCACACTTCTATTAACGAGTATATAACACATTTGTTTAACAACTTTTGTCTGAACCATTAATTATTTAATATTTACTAGCCCCAATACAATGCCTCTCGCGGCTATTTTTCATACTTCTGAAGAAGTTAGTTCTTTGGGATAGTCGCTTATAAGATTTAGAAATGTTTCCACTTTTGGAAGAATTTTTTATTGCTGCTGATGTCAACCAGAAAGTCATATTCAACATAATAAGTCGTAACATGAGCCTAAAATTTTAATAATTATTTCTGAAAATGAGGATCCTCGTAAAGGTAACCTCTGGATTAATAATCTATTCTTGGAATATATAAAGTCATATTCATTTGATCCTCGTGAAAAAGAAAAGCTGATCGAGTTGTCTTCTGATGTCACTCTGGTGCCCCGACATAAAATGTAATCATTGTCTCAATTTTGGAAATCGCTAGAAAAATAATATCCATCTTTGAGTTATAAGGCTATCAAATTATTTGTAATTTTTTCGACTTCTTATATGTGCGAAAAGATTTTTTCAGCCATGTCAATTATAAAAACCAAACTAAGAAATCGAATGAATGTTAACGCTGCGCTTCGTCTCTCAGAAACAACTCTGCAGCCACGTATATCAAATTTTCTAATAAAGAAGCAGTAGCAGATGTCGCAATAATAATTGTAATTATATAACTCTAGAACATATACCTATATAATAATAAGATACAAGGTGTCTCAAAAGAAATTTTATATTTAGTGGATCGATTAAAAAAAAAGTAAGCCGTATATAGAAAAAATGTTTATTAATTATTAAAATACACTTTTTGGGGATTTATTTCTTCAAAATAATATCGTCTAAATGTAGACCCTCGCGTTCTCGGCACTCATTTAATTGAACAGTAAAAATTACTTATGACGTCTCGGCAGGTGGACTCAGGAATGGCTGCCATTTCGTGACGGATATTTTCTTTCAAATGCGCCAGTGAAGTCGGTTTATTGGCGTAAACTTTAGATTTAAGATAACCCCATTGGAAAAAGTCCATAGGGGTTAAATCTGGACTGCGTGGAGGCCAATTTATGTCACCTCTTCGGGAGATCAATTTGCCTGAGAATTAAGCCTCTGACTGGCATCTTGGGGCTTTAATTCTTGCACCAATTGAATTTTGTAGGGGTACAGCTTTAGGTCTTTGTGCATAATGCGATGTAATGATGATCTATGCACATTTAAAGCACTTGCGCGCTTCCGAATTGAAAGGTTCGGGTCGTCACGAACAGACTGATTAACATTCTCCACGTTTTCTACCGTTCTTGATGACCTAAGTCGCCCGGATTTTGATTTATCCAGCGTTGTACTAGTCTCTTCAAACTTTTTAACCCAATGTCGAATGAGAGGAATGCTTGGCGCATCATTTAAGTGGCGAAAACCCCGATTACTGCAGAATTTTCTACGCGCTACAGTCGCCGAATCACCGTTTTTGTAAAACTCTCGCACGCATAACGCGCGGTCTGCTCCCGAGAAACGCTCCATAGCGACTGAATTCCCAAGAGCCAGGCTACCGATTGACATAACCCCCGCGCCCCTCGGATACGTTGCGTTCAAGCAGTAATCTAAATAAATATAAAATTTCTTTTGAGACACCTTGTACTATCTATATCAGTTTTTATTTGTGTCTTAGCTGGTCCGCGAAATATTTATCCTATTTTCACCGATCCGCGGGGGCAAAAAGGTTGAAAAACACTGGTGTAGAGTATTGAAGATATTTTATAGACCTTCGAAGGGATTTTTTTGAGAACGTAAAGGTGAATAGGACATTGAGTTCCTACGATTTATTCCTATTGGTTTTTATAAGTACAGGCAGAAAGACAGACAGACAGACAAATGAGTGACGTTATAAAGGTTTTTTAGTGGTCATACCTACAAGCCCCTAAAAACGTTAAAACAAATGCTTTTTTTTATCCAATCAATTTTTTAAATTACATTATTAGTTCGGGTCCCAGAAAAAGTTTACGCCTCGACCCATGATGTAAATAAATACGAGCCCTGTCCACTTTCAGTTGGCCCAGCTATGAAATTTTCAGTTTCTTTAGAAATTATTAAATAATAAGTAAAAGTAAATGCTGCTTTATACATTTTTTTACAATATAATCATATTAGAAGCAAAGGGGTCAAAATTTATTCCGTAATATTTAATTTGTGATTATAAAAATTATATTCGTAAAACAAACGTATTTTTTGAGTTCATGTATTCTTGTACTGTATATAAAATAATTGGATTTTTGCGGTGGCTATGCGTAGTAGGCGTTGGAAAACAAAGTTTGTTTATTGACTGTGATGTATTAAAAGTGTTAAGTCTAAATAATTTTAAAACATAGGCAGAGGCAAAGCTATTGATGAAAAAATTCGGTTAATCATTGTGAACTTAGCAAAAACTGGAAAAACCAATTCCGAAATCGGAAAATTATTAGGTTTGTCAATATACAGTATTACAAATATTGTAAAATTGTACAAAACAAGTGGTTCAGTTGCCCCAAAGCCCCAGTACGTGAAGAAAACTACACTGAGGGACAATGACAAACGTGCATTAAAAAGAATTATTAAGGATAACAGACGTGCTAACTACAGTCAATTGAGTGTACTGTGAAGCGATGTTGTTGGAAGACGTGTTTCAAGGTCTACATGTCATAAGGAAGCTAAAAAATTAAGATTTGGAACCTATAAGGTAATATTTTTTTAATCGGACTGTTAAATGTATATTTACAGAAATTTATAAAACTTTCTTAGGCCAAGGAAAAACCATTGTTGACGTCTAAGCAAAAGAAAAACAGGTTGAAATGGGCAAGAGAACATAAAATATGGAATTGTGAAAAGTGGAACAGCGTGCAATGGAGCGATGAGTCTAGGTTTGAAGTCTGTGTAGGGGACAACCGGAGCAGAGTTGTTCGTCAGAAACATGAAGCATATCATCCCGATTGCTTGAAAAGGAAGGTGAAATTTCTAGCATCTGTCATGGTCTGGGGTTCAATGTCTGCAAGAGGTGTAGAAAAACTTCGCTTTATCGATGGCATTGTTAACACAGCCAAATATTTAAGTATTTTAGAGGAGTCTCTGTTGCCAACTATGGAACATGCATTAATCTCTGGGGAGGATTTTATTTTTCAACAAGATGGAGCCGCTTTCCATAGGTCAAACAAATCTTTGAAATGGTTCCGTGATCATTCTATTCCACTTTTAGAGTGGGTTTCAAGTAGCCCAGACTTATCCCCCATCGAGACACTTTGGCACGAAATGAAAAAACGATTGCGTATAACACCGGCTAGAACAATTCCACAATTAAGACTAAAGCTTCAAGAAATATGGGATAATTTTACTCCTCGACAATACCAAGACCTTGTAGATATTATGCCTAGAAGAATTAATGCCGTTATAAAAATGAAAGGTGACGTTACCCAGTGGTAACTTCTGAAATAGGTTTTCAAGTTGATGGCTTTCAAATGGAAATATTATTTTTTTCTTATTAATTTACTTTAATAGTTGTAAATATTAATCGTAAATCTCTAAAATGTTTAATTGAAAATAAAATATTATCTAGATTTCATAAGCTATTTGCATTCTGTTAATTGAACACCAATAAGTAAAAATTTCAACTGGGCCAACTAATAGTGGACAGGGCTCGTACGATCCTGGATTAAGTTTTTTGATTAAATTGTTTTCTTTTTTGTGAATCAAATTGAAAGGAAGCTGTTTTTGGGATGATGTTATTTATCAAGTCAATGCCAATTTTTTACTTGTTAAAAAGTTAGTTCTTAAAATGTTAAATTCACCTTCTTTTAAAAAACTTCTACGATGTTGAATTTATAACGCCCAGTTTAAATATGTGAAAACTTTTTCATGCTTAATTATATTGAATTTAAGAAAAGAGAGACAAGGATAACTGAGAGATGAAGAGAAAGTTGGTAAGTAAGAATCAACGAGATAAAAAATAAATACAAAGAAGCGAAGAAAGGCACAGACAAAGAAAGAAAGTCAATCAAAGAGGAAGCAAATAGAGACAAGGTGAAAAAATTTTGGTGCACATCAAAAATAGCTATTTGCAACTAATACTGCTCTTATACGAGGGAGGTTCAAAATTGAACTATATATATATATATATATATATATATATATATAGTATGTCGGAGTTTCTCAACGAATAATTATTATAATTAAACAATTTCTCATGATATTCGTCAATATATTAAAATCACAATACAAATTTACATTTGAGACGTTTCGTGTGTAAAGTCACACATCTTCAGTCTGCAAAAAAGTGCACAGTCACATTATAATAAGTATTTATACAAAACTAAAGTCAATACAATAAAATCTCCTAAATCTACTCTCCGGACATCACAAATTAAAAAACAGGTACGTCACAATATAAACAAAAAAGAAGAAAAAGGAAAAAATAACATACTTTTTCCCAAAGATGTGATGGTACGTTAGAATTTGCAATGTAAAATGAATGTAAAATCATAATTTAAAAAATAAATAAATAATAAATATTCGTAATAAAATGACAATCCAGTACAAATATTAAAAAACTAGCAAAAAAAAAAAAAAAATTAAACAATCAGGAAGTGAACTTATTTCGAGATCAACCGACCTTACCTAGTATGAATTTTTTTTTTTTTTTTTTCTGAAGGTAATTGAAGAGCTAGAGCATACAGGTATTCATCACATAATTGCAAAATAACTGTATCAATACTGTTCAATCAGTTTTATTAACGATGGCATCCAATAATGTTTCGAATTAAAATACAGTAATACCCAGCATAGTGCGGATTCGTACAGAACGAATTCGCTATAGTACGGTTTTTAAAAAATCACAATAGTTATTTTTATTCATTTATTTCTTGACAAAAAAAAAAAAACAAAATTTTTCGGCTTTCCCGAAGAACACGCGAAAATTGACGAACCAACTTCGAAGCTCTTGGTACTTGATACTTGAATTTAAAATAAGTTTTTTTGGAATCATTTATCAATTTTAGTATGTATTTATAGTATATGTACCACGATTAGTGCGGATTCAAATAGTATGCCATATTAGCTGAACCGATTAACCCTACTGTGCGGGATATTACTGTATTATATTTCTTTTAAATGAAAGGGTAAAAGCAATAGATTCGTCGAAATAGTTCGAAGAAAGTATTATCTCTTATAGACTAAATCTATAAGAGACTATCTCTAATAGACTTTGATTCGTCAAATTCTTCCAGAATGAACGTGTATGTTTTTTACTAATTACTAAAGCCCGGATAAAAAAAGTTTTTCTAGGAAATAAGTTCGTTTTTAATTTTTTATTGTTAGGAGCCTGCAAAATATTTGTATTTTTTATTGATTTTCTAATGTTAGTTTTAATTATCAACAATTCAAACAAATTGAACTAATGCTACACATAGTGGTCTATTGAAATAACAAATTATACGTATCAATCACATTACATAACTGGATAACTTTAGATCATTAAAATTTTATAAAAGATAAGATTTAAGATATATTCAGCTGACATGCATGTTTTTTTTTTTTTTTAATTTTTGAATATTTTTTACTTCTGAATTTATTTGAGTGAAAATGTTTTTTAATATTATTCGGACAAATGAAAAAAAAAATTTGTCATGAAATTATCATTAATTTTCAGTTTTCTTCATTGCCAGCTACGATTTTTATATATTTTCCTAATATTTATAACCTAATCTAATCTAACCATGAATGATGAGTATGATTTGGGAATTAGACAAGGGGGAAGGTAGACGGGAAAAGGGGGGTTTGCCAGTGAAGCCCGTCACAGCAGGACTTTGGTAGCACTATTTGAAGGCGGGGCATGGAAGGTTTAACAATAGAGTTTGTATGTTATTTACTGAGTATGATTTTCTAGTTCTACATTTCTTAATTTAACAAAATTTTATAATAATCAAATATGGTATATTAAAAACTTTTTTTGTCCGGGCTTTACTAATTACCAATATAAACAATATCTGTTTAAGATTAGGTATAGAACCTTCTCTTCAATCATGCGAATATTATACTGCAAGTAAATCATACTAATCAATACAAAAAAAAATACATTACTCACCACTATATTGGAAGTTAGATTTTAGGTTAACCAGAATTGGTGAAATTGGATGTATGCGATCTGAAAACAAAAGGATTGCATTATATTTTCCTGTTTCCAACAATTCTATATATTATTAATACTGTATTTTAAATTACTTCTAATAACGTTTCATACATATTATGTATACATAATAAGGAATTACTTGTGACGTCATTCTCTTTATAAAAATCCCGACTATATTTAACGTACTGGGGAAATATCTGTCTCATAAATTGGCACTCATGAAGTCATAAAATGCGAGTCTTACTTTCTTATTTTCTCTTGTAACAATAACAACCCATGTGTGCAGTAACTCAATTGAAAACGTGAATAAGTATCGTGTAGAAAAAGGCCATCTGTTAATAAAACCGTCATTTAAAATGTGACAAAGGAGCTGAAAGAGATTTCAATGGATTTAAACTAATTTGGGTATTTATTTCCTGAAATCATCTTAGTTATTTCCTACGAATTCAATCAAAAGTAGGCAATTTTAAACTAGTTTTGAGGGTGTAAGGTACCTAAGTATACAACCATGAAAAAACAATAAATTGATTTTTAGCTTGCAAGATTTATGTGCGTACGTCGGTTCACGAATTCCCGTTTTAATTTAATATTTCGTACATCTGCTATTAAACAACTATCCATTTATATGTCCCGCTAAAAAATATGGCAATTTACGCATTTATTTATTTATTAAAAAATTTGCATTTACAGGTTTAAACCTAAATAATACATAATAAAACAAATTCACACATAATAATATTACAATAAAAATACAAAATTAATAAATTAAATTATTCCATCCTGACTATAGAAATACTCTTTTTGAACCCGACTAGTATTGAACAAAAAATATCTGCTGTGTTATTAAATAATAAATAAAAATACACATGAGGAAAACAAAATGTTTTGCAACATTTTTTTAATTACTTAATTACTTCTATATCCAATAATTAGGATATAAAAATGTTATGATCCAAACTTAGGAAATTTATAAAAATCAATGGCATGTAATACTTCCGCGCGAAAGACATAAAATAGAGTGTCAAGGTTAACCAGATGGAAAAAGACTCGTATTTCAATTACGTCAGTTATGGATTGCATAACTATAAAAACATTAAATGAATTTGCAATAAATAATATCAATTTTGAAAAAGTTATTACATTTTGTGCACCTTTGCGTAGGATGTAGCAATGGAGGCTGACAAAGAGAGCCAGAGAGAATCAGAGAGACAGTAGTTGCATAAAGCGTTAAGTCTGACAATATAGTTAACTATGCATCACGTTAAGTGTTGCTGAAAGCATAAAAAAAAGCATAAATAAAAAAAAATTAATGCACACTAATGTGAATAGAAATAGTACCACAGGAATTTTTGATCTGATACTTATTTCGAAAGTTATCGAATTTTTTGCAACAGTGTGTTTTCAATATTTATCTGACTGACTGGAATCGGTCTTGATGCAAGCGTATCTCAAGTACGGTTCTCTAGAGCAGCGCTTCCCAAAGTGTTTTCCGCGATCCCAGGGTTCCGCGATAAAATTCTGGGGTTTCGCCGGACAACTTCCTCTTTATATCCCTCTTGTTTTAAATGTAATAAAATTGGATATTTAAAAACAAAATAAAAAGAATTTAAATTATAGTTAAAAATTTATTCAAGAAAAATACAAAAAAGAAAATAAACAAAAAACCAGAATAAACAACTTTCTGGTCTGATATATATGACGAATATCCTCATTTATCAAAAAGGGCTATTCAGTTTTTGTTACCGTTTGCTATGTGCATGTGTGAATCTGGATTTTCAAAATACGCTGATACAAAAATGAAATATCGCAGCAAACTAAATGCTGCACTAGATATGTAAATTTGATTATCCAATATTACTCAAATTTTGAAAGAATATTAGAATCCAAAAAGCGAAAGCATATTTCTCATTAAGCTGTTTTATCAGAGTCTCACACTTTAGATACACAAAATAAAAATAAAGGCAAAATAAAGGCTTATTACAAGACTTTTTTAATTTTTTTTTATGTTTTTAAGTACCTATGCAATGAAAATGACTACTAATTTATAAACTCTTACTTTTCTATCGTATTTATAAAAGGAATTTTTTTGCAGTAATGTATTGAAATTATTTGCGTATAGTAGTTTTTTTTTTTTTTTGTTGTGTTTAAATTTGTATCAAAAATGTTTCCGCTTAAAGCTGTTTCCAGAATTTTTACTTAATGGGAGAGTTGTGCTCGTGACAATAGTTACTGGATATCTTTATAGATGGCGTTAGTAACCAATTTAAATTTCAAATAACCACAGTAGATGTCGCTAAATGCTACATTAGTTCCATGTCATAGTAAAACAAACGTCATTGTTTTTTAACGTTAATATTTTAAGGTGTTTCGTGCTTCATTTGGACAAGGAAATCAATCAATTCGTGTACAGTGCCACGTGCTACAAATTAGAAGTAATTTCTGATGTTTTATGTTCCAATGTTCCGTGTTCTGTGTTGTTTTTCAATCATTTCAATGTTCTGTGTTTCCACTCTTCTGCTTGCTTTATAAGGAAGTGTATGAAGAATAATCGAAGAACTGTAGTAGTTTCCACGTAGTAATCACAAATAAATGAAGCCACAATCAACTTATTTATGTATTTCTGTCTCGTACATGTCTTGCATGAATAAGAAAGAAATATATAAATAAGTTGATTGATGATTCGTTCATTTGTGATTAGACAAACTTATTTGTATTTAAAATATATACTAAAAAACTGAACTTTGTATTTAAAATGTATGTATATTTTTTAAAATAAAACTTGATTTTATATTATTATCATGTTTCTTTAATAAATATTTTTCTGCCTTAAAAATAAAGAAGTAACCAGGCGGTAAATTTTAAACCGAATAGTTACTGGATATGAAAATAGAGGCGCTACTGTACCACAAAATTTGGTAAAAATTAAAAAGTGACGATTATATATGCAGTACAAAATGTGCAGCCTCTGAAAATGGCGATTAGGCAACTAATTAAAAATAACAATGTTGCACGCTAGTGAAAAATATTAATAACTTATGTTCAATGAAGAGTAGCCGGTCGCTATGGCGTAGTGGTCAGCTCATTTGACTGTTAACCATGGGGGCTCGGGTTCGAATCCCGGTGATAACATGGTGTATTGTTTGTATTTGTTATAAAACGTAATGTATCAATAATAAAAATGAAGATAAAGATATACTGGTTAATGACCATCGTAGCTAAGACCAAAAATTAAATTAAGAAAAAAAAATATATATATTAAGAGTAATTAAAAAATATGACTACAGTCTATTTATTTGTGTGTATATTTTTTAAAATAAAACTTGCTTTTATATTATTATCATGTTTCTTTAATAAACATTTTTCTGCCTTATAAATAAAAAAGTAACCAGGCGGTAAATTTTAAACCGAATAGAGTTACTGGATATGAAAATAAAGGCGCTACTGTACCACAAAAGCACAGAAAATAACATGTAGGTTTCCAATCTCCTCTTGGTGATCTGTGCATGGCACCCTCCACTTGACCGGCATTGCTCCTTATTACCCCGATCTGAGCTCGTGTGACTTCTTACACCCAAGAAATAAAATATACCTCAAGGGCTGTCATCTTGATACTTCGTACAACATAGAGAAACTTGTACTTAACACCTACAGGCATTTACAGTTCCGGAGTTTCAGCACTGCTTTTAGAAGTGACGGAAACGTCTGCGCTGGTGTATAAGGTGTTTCTGAAGGAAACTACTTTCAGGGTAATAATATCGTTTTGTAGTTAATTTTACAGTAAAAAATGTTATAGGAACAGTCTTATTAAATTTTTTACACGCGTATCCCTCCTACTCAACCGGCTAGACAACATAGTACACAATGAGAAAAAAATCATTCATTGATGTATACAGGGTGTAACAGCGAAACCAACATAACCAATATAAGCTTTATTATTATAGTTACAAAAAAATACTACTGAACCAAGTTATAGGAGACCAATGGGGACATCTGCTTAAAGAAGAAAACATTCTTTTAAACTAGTGGTCTTCAAGTTAGAGTACTAAGTTGTATTTTTTTTCAAAGGGATTATACATATTTTTTATACCTATTTAATAGCGTATTTTTTTCTGAATTCAACCATGTATTAGTTTAATATCCTTACATAATAAAAATATTGATAAAACTGCGATTGAAATTTGAATAATTTTTTATTTTCAATATTAATGTACAGTAAGCTATAGATGTGTTTGGATCACGCTATTTCTGGCATATTCATTGTCATTAGCTATTTTTTATATATTGAAGTAGGCTTTTCCTGAACAAAATGATCAAAAGCTTCAGTCAAACGGTAAAAGTAACTAGAATTGAAAATCTGCCTAAACCAAAGGAACAGATTTAACGTAATTTTTGTTTTTTGTTAACCACTCCGTTATTTAGCCTTTTCAATCATATGTATTTAGCGTAGAAGGCGCTACTTTCTGTTTTGAGCAAAATATCAAAATTGTCCCGGATTGAGAGGCAAATATTATAGTAAGTCTATCTATGGGTTTAGTCTAGTTCACCATTATTGGTAATCGATCAAAAAATTATCGCAATGGAGCGGCAAAGTCAATCAATATTGTACATGCATGAGTACATGTACATATATGAGTATAAAGTTGTGCATAACGTGGAGCTCTCTATGCTTTTACAAAGAAGTCAATAGAAATCAACTTGACTATATCCAAGGTCAAGACTCGAAGTTAATAACATTATCTCAAAACAAATAACACTTAGATTTATTTTCTTGATATTATAAATCATATGATTGATAATGAACTGAAAATCTACAACAAAAATTATAAAATCTTATCAGTACTTGTAAAATAATAGTTTTTTTTTTCTTTTGTTAAGATCATCTACATTATCTTGAAACTGACAAAGTTATAATTAAGTATGATAATAAGTTGCTGGATAATTTCTATACATTCAGTAGCCCCATATTTATGTATGACACCACAATATGGATCTTACTAAAGCAATCATGCAATCATGTGGAATCTTTGATCCCACCCAGTCATCATTATACAGAGCACTAAATTTTACTTAAATCTAACCCTTAAAATACAATTTCTTTTTAATCAAATGAACACGAAAATTTACTTAAGCCAACCCTTAAAATACAATTTTTTTATTTATTCCCACCAAAATGTACTTAATCAAACCATTAAAATATTTTTTTTCAAAAGAACACGCAATTAAATTTATGCCAACTTGTAAAATAATATATTTTAATTTTAAACAAAAGAAGACTCGAGCTCTTATAGTTATGGCCCCAGTTGTCAAAAGCCCCAATTGTGAACGGCCCGAATTGTCCATCGCCCCAGTTGTTAATGGCCCCAGTTGTGAAAAGCCCCAATTGTGTACGGCCCGAATTGTCCATCGTCCCAGTTGTTAATGGCCCCAGTTGTGAAAAGCCCCAATTGTGAACGGCCCGAATTGTCTTACAGCCCCAGTTGTCTGGTTACCGTATGAGAGATATGTATTTCTTTTACGTTCAACCGTGAACCGTAATGTGGGGCCGGTTGTAATACTTTCCGATTAATTCAGGCAGTTGCCCCAAATTTCTTGGCAATACAGTGTTGGACTGCCATCGATGTCCTGTCTGGTATTGTACTTTTAGATAGACGACAAATTGTTAAAAAGGACCTAGAAACATTGCACATTTATTGTGGAAACAAGCTCGATATGGGAAAGTCATCCAACAGAAGATATACCGGAAATTGGGGTATAAGATACCAAAAATAATTAAGTGCTTAAAAAGAAAAAGAAATATTTGACAGTTTTCTCCATGTACTAGATTCACCAGCTCTTCAGTTACGCGTGTTAATATCAGTCTATCTGATTAAATTAATTCTAAATCTAGTAATTGCTTTTGTGTTCCATTTAATAGGAGTTGACAATGGCTGTCTACTTGTCAATAATTGTAAAGCCAGTCACGTACAGTATGACACCGCCATCGGTCAACCATGACATTTGTCGAGGTCTTATAATTCACTGATATCCAATCGTAGGAGAAAATCTTGCTTGACATTTGTGGCAATGAGATTAGTATCTGATACAAGGGAACAGATGCAAAATGTAAGAATATCTTACATATTCTTAATAGAGAGGCAGACGGTTGTTTTCAATCAGACATTGATGTCATACCGTACTTCAACGTCAGACCTTCACTGCGTAGTATTACTCGTAAAGTAAATTTTTGAAAAAGTCTAACCAGCTTTCATTAAGAAGGAGATCCACTTTCTGCAGGACCCACCCATCATTTTACATCTCAATGCTCGGGGGTATGTTGCACAAATTGTGGAAGAATTGCTCTAAAATGAATTAACCAGTTCGCGGCAATTGATTCGTAACTATCCGATATATTTTTGATGACGTAGATTTCTCTATACATCTCAGCTTTGAAATTTATCATTAATTTTGAGAATTGAACACAGATGTAGCTGGGCAGGCCATCTATATATATAAAATCCCTGAGGTGTCTGTCAGATGTCCTTCCAGAGGTTTTTTGCGTACTTCCCGGTGACCTAGAAAGTTGAAATTTGGTATGTGGTTTCTTGGGAACAGATGAAAAAAATCCTAAACCTAGAAAATTCAAAAAGGGGGCGAGCCTGCGACTCGAAAAAGTTTCCATGTTATCTTAATGGGACAAAAAATGAAGTTTGTTCGATTGCGTTGAAATTCAATATGTGCGGGTAATTGAAACTCCTAAACACGACCTGGTCATTAGTTTTCTAAAATTTTGATTATCACTGCCACATTCACTGCCATGTCTACTCTGAATGAGTTTGGGATGGTTTTTTCATTTACGTATATTTTTTTTATAAGAATATACTTTTGTAAAATATTGACTACGTACTCTAGACTGAGGATGACTGGATTTACTAATCGAAACGTCTCTTGATATTTTATAAATAAACTTTTGACGAATATTCAAGAATTTTTATTTCCTCTTATATATATATATAATAGTTAAATCTTGACGTATGTATATGTAGTAAAATAAAACTTCTCAATCGGTCGTCAAATTGTAAAATATATTGGTATACCAATATAATATTACTAATTATATTATAATTTACTATATATATATATATATATATATATTTATATATATATATTTATATATATAATATTTTTAGTAGTACTATTTCAACACATGTTCCATTTGAGTAAATTTTAATCTTTAGAGCTTTTTCAAATACGGATTAGTATTTAAACTGAATGATCTCTCTTGCTAATTTATTTGGATTAGCGAGTTTGTTGTAGCTTGTTGAGCTATACAAAATTTGTTATAAGTTAATTACCATATAGTTTCTGCTTTGCTGCGTATCAAAGGTTTATACTGAAATAAATGAAATTCAAAAAGTTTTCCACCATACGAGGTTCACGGTAGAATAATTGAGAATAAGAAAAACCTGGAAGACAAAAGAAGCACTATAATTTTATACAGTTATTTAACAGGCATTTGAAATCAATATGGTTAAAGTTAGGTTAGGATTTAGTTAATTGATTAATTGAGTTTTAGTTTATTTAAAACTCAATTAATTTTTGTTGGTATCGTTGAGTTAAAATATAAAAGTAAGCTGAGAGCATCGACTTATGATTGATTATGATTTTAAAAAAGGTTTACACGCTTATGAGTATAAGGCAAATTTCCTATATTAAATTCCTATGGCTCACATTTGTGCCACAACCTTTTTATATAAATTGTAAACTAGTAATCTACTCTCATTGCTTCTTGTATCGTTATTTATCACATCCTCTTTATGAAATTTTATTTGTGAATTATTTTTATTTATACGTATTACTAGCGATAAAAAATTCAAAGAGATTTTAATGATGTTTGTAATCATTTTTTTGTATTCCTGATATTCATGTGATAATTTTGATATTATTTGTCAGCATTTAAAATTGTGCAATGATAAATTGAACATCATTTCCAGTTTAATTTAAAATCGTTTATATCAAATGTCAAAGGAAATATTAAAACAATATTTGATAATTAACAAAAATTCAGCTTAAACGAAAACTAAAGCTATCGAACAGTACAAATGTAAAATACATACTGCAGGTAATGTTTAAAAATGTAAAGTGTAAATCCAGCATAATAATTTTGAAGTGCTGGAAGAATGTATCTAGCATCCTTCGTCAATAATAACAACTTTAGAATGGGAAGAAGAAACAAAAATTAAGCATAGCACTGTCGGAAATATTTGTAATGTTGTCTACAGCAATGTTTCTTAAACTTGTTGGTCCGCGACCCCCTTTTGTACTTAAAAGTGTCAAAGGACCCGCCGAAGAATGGTTATGTGTAGATAAACATGCCGGTGGGAGGGGGGTTAATTTAAATTCAGAAGGAGTTAATTAATTTTGTTTAATTGCATTGACACACTCATAATTTTGATTAAAAATTTTTACTATCAATAAAAATTAGTAACTTATCTTTGGTACATCTTTGAACAAAATATTCTATTTATATGTTTCGACAATAACTTAAATAATTGAGTTTACTAAACATGTTTTGAATCAAATTTAATGTGATTGCTGATTCGTATTACCCTCACGATCCCATATTTGTTGTAGACAAAAGCGTATTCTACATCAAAGAAAAATACTACAAGCAAGCAAATGCATCTTCTACCTAAATACAGTAATCCCTCGTTTAACGATAGGAATACGACCCTCAAATCCGTTACGTTTTCCTAAAACGGATAACACATTAATACTTAATCAAGCGTTGATTGCATAGCTGTTTTCTTCGTTTTACGTAACATCTCACCGCACAGCTTCCTCAACATCTGGATCATTTTCCAATGAAACATTTTACGAATGAAACATTTTACTGACAAAATCGTTGCAAATGGCACATCCGTGTCGAAATTAAAATTAGCAATTTTCCGTTTCAAATTTTCTGCAGTAAATTGTTGTAGTTCCTTATTTGTGAGATGGTAGTCAAAGTCATTCAAAACGGTAGAAAATATAAATCAACGAAACCAAAGCTAAAGCAATATTTTTAACTAAAAGACGACTTATCCTAAAAAATGTAGCAATGTAAATAGAGCAAACATAGAATGGTCCATAGTTAAATACCTAGGGCTCCACATGGATCAAAAACTAAATTTCACGCATAACTGTAATCAAATATGCCATAAAGCTACAGCAACAATGACCTCACTTTTTCCTTTATTAAACAGAAATTTAAGATTATCCCTTCAGAACAGAATTCTTCTATATAAATCAATTCAGACAATTATTGATTTATGCCTGTCCAGTATAGCTACATCTGAATCACAAATTACAAAAAAACTGCAAATTAAACAAAACAAATCACTCAGGTTTGCTGAAAATTACCCAAAACAGAAAAGCACCAGAAATTCACGAAGAATTAACAATAGAATATATCAAAGACGTAATCTATAGCAGCGTTTTCCAACCGAATACAAATGTATTGTACGAGGTCTGTTCAAAAAGTATTGCGAATTTTGTGTTTTTTCAAAAATTATTTATTTATTCATGAATATCATTAGTACCCCTTCAAAGTAATCCCCACCAGATATTATACACTTGTGCCAACGTTTTTTCGAATCCTCGAAGCACTTGAAAAAATAATTTTTTTGTGATCTTGTTCAGCTCCTCCTTCGATGCCGTCTTTATCTCCTCACTCGTAACGTAGCGTCGTCCTTTCATGGGCCTCTTCAGTTTCGGGAACAAGAAAAAGTCACAGGGGTCCAGATCTGGGGAATACGATGGCTGCGGCATTATTAGTGTGTTGTTTTTGGCCAAAAATTCGCGCACAAGCAACGATGTGGGGGCAGGGACTTATCATTGCTTCGGTCCAAGGTAGCTTCACCATATGCCACAACATTCGGAATGCGTCCGTGCACTTAATTTTGTTTTTCACACAAAATTTGATACAGATTCTTTGATCCATTTTTTGGTATAGGCAAAAATCGAAGACGAGCCAAAACACGTGCAAGCAAAGCAACTGTCAAAAATTAACTGAACGTTCAAAATGGCCGAACTGGTCGGCATAAGTGAGAGACATGAGTACCAACATAACGCCACAAAAAAATCGAAAATCGAATATACGTAACCCACGGAAATTCAAAATTCACGATACTTTTTGAACAGACCTCGTATATGTACTCTACATTAGCGTTCCGCAACCTTTGGTATCTATCTACCCAATAATAATAACAAAATTAAGTCGACCCATGTGCGTAGGAAAAAAATTAAGCAAGTGCAGGACAATAATTTTATTTTATAAACATATAATAATTTTATACCAGTATATACTAATGGCTTTTCTGCTCCTGATTCTCGTTCACCAAATTGTCTATTCTTGCTTCAATTGATTTAGTTAATGCAACCCTCAAGGTTGTGTCAATGCGATATATATATATATATATATATATATATATATATATATTTATATATACACAAGTGGTCGCAAGTCACGACCCATTTTTAAATTTCCACGACCCAAAATTGGGTCGCGCCCCAATGGTTGCGGAACGCTGATCTACATCCATATTATATCTCAGTAATAAAAAATCACAGAAAATGGTCAAAAATTCATAAGAAAATGAACAAAAAATTTAAAAAATGATAATTTATAAGCCTTTTGCGGACCACAAAATTTTTGCTGAAGACCATCAGTAGTCCGCATACAATCGATTGAAAAACACTGATTTATAGAATCACTGTTAACTTCTTTTTAAAATGTGTTGTAAACAACAGTCCTCTCATACAGAAAATAGGAAACTACGAAAAAAGTGAACTACCATTCACAAGGTATAAGCTTAAACTAACTAAACACATATTACTTTTGCTGGTCTATTATTATTTTATAGGAATTCTAAATTTATTTATATTGTCATATTATTATGTTCTTAATTAATTTATTTATGTAATTTACACAAACTAATGTTCATATGTCATATTGGTTTTCCACTTTTTTTCCTTTCGATTTTTAGGGTTTTATAGGTATGACCACCAAAAAACCCTTATAACGTCACTCATGTGTCTGTCAGTCTGTCTGTACGATAGAAATTGTACCCAAACGATTGAACATAGAAAGTTGAAATTTAGCATACTTGTACAACTTTTTGACCCACATATAGGCAAACTATAGAGAGTTCAAAAAATTACAGCGCGGGATAAATATAAACAAATATGTATTTAATGGAAAAATAAATATTTATTTAAAATTTTTGAGTGGGGTATCAAATGAAACATCTTAATTCGTGGATACACAACATATTTAATTTTTGAAAAATATATTTTTTTTATGGGCTTTTTTTTTGTCAATATAATGGCATAAAACTTTTGTTCCCCACTCTATCTCTCAGAGGGATTGAACTAAAAATCTGAAAAAAGATCGCCCGCAGATACATACAGTCCATCTATTTAAGCCTGGCAGATGACCTTGGGTGCGCAGTAGCAATCACTAGAAATTAAGCCTGGAACAGAATGCACAGCGCGCTACGGCGTCAGCGCGGCGTCATTTGCGACAGCGTTGCGTAGCGCCGTTGAGAATTTTTGCCTGCACACAATGCAATCATTTTTAACGCCGTCAAGTGTCACTTGACAACCTATATCTGTGTTTATACGTGCGCTTTCTTTTATTAAAAGTATAATGGATGATGAAGACTTGTGTGTGATGTTATTTATGTTGTATGCAAGTTATTTATACATACAAACACTTTACCATTCAGTAAAAACTGAGGTTAGGTGTTCTGCGTCAACGTTCAACGGCGTCATAAGTTGGAAGTTGACGAACATTCAGTATCACCGGCGGTCGAACGCCGGAGGACGTTGTTCATTCTGTGCACTTGCGTACGACAGCTTGGGTTTAACTTTCTCCTGACAGATAGCGCCGTACGTACGGCGTCAACGCGTCGTAGAACTCGGTGCATTCTGTTTCCCACTTTAGAGTGGGGACGTCAGTTGACTTCAGACTGTCTTGCTGCAAGCATCAGTGAAAGTACATTCGGATGAAAAAGTATAATGGAATTTAAGACGAAATTATGCGGGCGCGTAAACCATAGTCAGTGTAAGGAGATTATTAGTAATGTGATTGACTTTATGACTAAGTAAGCTGCAGCAGGGAACGTGATTATACCTTTGAAGAATATTTTGGATCGAGTTTCAGCGTGCACAGGCGTTTCTTCAAGTAGATTTAACAAGGAAAAAAAAAGTGTCTGCAGGTTAGACAAGTTAAAAGTTGTAATACAATATAACTTTAATACAAAGATGAGACACGGACGGAACAAATATTTTGAACAAAAGAATCCGAAATTTCACGTTCTAAATTAACAATCATAATAAATATCTTTGTTATAAGACGCAACAAAGCTGTTCAATAAAAACATTTATTTTGTTTGGTAAACTTAGTTCAGTTCTTAACAGGCTTTTCATTTTTATTTCATTGTTATATTATTTATACATTATTATTTTCTAAATTCAGGTGAATGTTCCACATTTTCGTCACCTAGAAAACAGAAAGAAAGAAGTGAACAGAAAATATGAAATATAAAAAGTAATCCATTAAATTGTGGAAAAAATTAATATTTTGATGAAAACTTGTGTCGCGTACTGTACAGTCCAAGCGCTCGAGCCTCTCTTTCTTTCCGAATGCGTTCTTCTTCTGCGCGAAACTGATTTCCCACACGCCAGTACTAAATAGATTTGCTGTATACAGTAGACAAAATCTAACTCCACTCCCTTGTCGTACCTACTGATTTAAAGGATTTAAAACCAACACTTGTAATTGTGTTATGTAGTCACAGGCATTAATAGTTTGGCCTTCTAATAATCATCAATCACTGACTAAATACCAACGAAACCCTGAAATATGTGAAAATTCACACTTCACGTCAATTATTTAATAAACGTATCATTCATCTCAATATCCTTGATCAAATAAATATAGATGTTTCAGTTCTATTTTGTTGACATATTTGTTAGAGTTCCTAGCTATATTTTGGGTATAGAGCCCTGGGCTAATAAGTTTTTCGATATCCGCATGCGAACCCCATCCACATTTCTGATTTTAGAATCCGCAACATTTACAAATAGCAATACCCACATCCGTTTATATTGTAACAGCATGCGATCTATCTCTTCACATTTATTTTCATTGCTTAAAACCAAAAATAATTTAAAATGAATAGATATATACATTTACATACATATCTATACTCTAAATAGGGCGCATTTATATCACTTGAGGTGGGGTGTGGCTTTGGGGCCTTAGTCTCACAATTAAATTTTGTTTAAAAACTAAATACCTAAAATTTTTAATTCATTCACGTATTATTTATTATTTGTACCGCTGTATATAAAATAATTATTATTTTATTTTAGCGAATATAAAATCATACTTCTCCGTTTCTGCTGATTCTATATGCAGCATAGTTACATTTGCGTCGCTCTTGCCCAACACAATTTCGTAAATGATGAGGCTAGGATGTTAAATTTCTGTGGTTGGTAGTAAATAGACCAGGTATCCAAGGATTCCTATTGTACCTTTACCTCTAACTGGTTTGTTGGTAACTGTGTTCAGAGTTTAATAGAGTTTCAAAGTATCATAGATTAATTAAGGCTGCGTATAACCCCTAGAGGTTACCAATTTCTTATACACAATTAACAAACTGAAATAAAATTAGTATCAATCTATACATCAAATTTTGCACCGAATTTTTATCTATCTAATAGGATATTTTTAATTGTAGAAATATTTATTGTAAAAATATTATCGCTCAATAACTTAATAACTGACATCAGCAACATTGTTCTGTAATTTTTTAAATCTATTTATGGGTTTCAAATAACTTTTATATTTACATAGTTTTGTGTAGAAATGTTCAAATAATACGTAAACATTTTTTTCGACTTGATTACTTATAGTTTAGAACCCTCGTCGAAAAATATTATACTTGATGATAATGGAATGCCACTTGGCACACGTATTCTTCACAAAAATTAAATCATTTTTACTCGTTACAACTATTTTGAGAACCGCGGCAAAATCAAGATGGCGGCAAATATAGATTATCAAGTACAATAACTATAAGTAGTTTTCACAATAGAACAAAATAGCTAAAATCCTTTTTGTAGAATGAAGCTTTAGCTACAATTTGCCGCATCGTACACAAATATACATCGATTGGTTTACAAGATGGCGCCTATAATGCAATTTGCTTAATTACAATTACATAACAGTTTTTTCTAAAATATAAAATATCCTATTAGATAGATAAAAATTCGCTGCAAATTTTGATATATAGATTGTTATAAATTTTATTTCCGATTATTAGTTTTGTATAAGAAACTATAGGGAACTATAGGGTTGTGCGCCGCCTTAAATTCCAATGTAGGGACAAATTATAAAGGCTTTGAATAAGAATAGAACATGATACTTAATTTTATAATTAATAAATGAAACGTTGCCTACAAAAATATTTAACACGGTAATTAAAACCAAAATAGCATATTATACAACGAGTATGAAATGACTATTCCAAGTTTCATACTATGTATTTTCCACGACTATAATTTTGTTACTTACTTATTTAATTTGTATTCTGTTCCCTTTAAAAACTAAGAATAATTTGAGAGTAGCTTTAAACATATTTATTACGTTGCATAGCAATGGTCATGTACATGTCATACGGAATGTAAATTCAGTTAAAATAACAATACTTGCATCAGCTGATTAACTGACTGACCAACTCTACCAAAAAATGTATTTGCAAAATCGACAACTTTAACTATATTATTTAAATTTAATCAGATTTTCTTTACAAACTAACAATAATTTGACAGATGTTTTCGATCTATTTATTACGTTACCTAGCAACGGTTGGCCATTATTGCTTGAACCTGTTACGTAATGAGTTCAACCTGTTACCTAATGAGCTCATTACGTAACAGGTCAGCGGTGTGTAATAAAAAGAAGTGGGGAACGTGCTACATTTACTAATCACTGACACGCCTGTAATGAACATATATCTATACAGTCGTAGAAACATAATATTTCATATAATTTTATATTTTTTTAATTAATTTTTTAAGTAAGTTACTACAACCAACACTACGTTGGAAGTTAGAAACTCGAAATATTAATAATTACGTTAATTTTTGATAGAAATAAACAGCACTTTTTCTTCACTAAACATTTATTTAGTTAAATGTACATTTCGAAACAGGCGCGCACCCAAGGAGGGCTCAGTGGCTTGAGCTCCCCTACCCCCTTGCACTCAAAAACAAGTGTTTTTACTGTTTTTAAGGAACTTACTCGTGTCTTTATATCTTCACTTGAATTGTAGACCTTATGAACTTTATTTAAGTCATCACTTGCATTTTGGAAGCGAGGATCTTTTTTTGTAGGGCATCGCTAACATTTTGGAAATAAGGACCTATGTTTTTAGGTCAAAGTAGTTTAGTTTAGGCAAGGCAGCTAGTTTATAAAAAATACATGATCATATTTTACTACTTAGTTTTTCGACAGAAGGAGCGCGAAGATTGAGATTTGCCTAGGTCTCCAAAAAGGTTTGGGCTGGCCCTGAAAGTCAATGGTCGCGTTCAGCGCCCTAAACAGTTTAGTACGTTCAATACGTTTACCTTCTGAACGTTACCGTTGACAGTCAACAGTTTACTAAACATCTCAACGTAAAAATTTTACGTTTAGTTATGTTGACTTGTATACCTAACCTAAATTTTTAGCGGAAAATTTGTACAAGATACAAGTTAAATAGCACTGGAGCTAACAAATTGATTAATTCTGCCACTTGACAGTCTAAAATGGTTTTTATTTATTAGAAATTGATCTCTAAATATTTTTTAAGGTTATGTACTCAAACTGTCGAACACTCGCGTTGAAACTAACCGGTAACCGTTCAGACATTCACCAAATTGTTTAATCAACGTACGTTTACGTTTAGACTCAACGGTTTAGGCGCTGAACGCGCCCAATATCTTTTCTTGGTTGTTCGTAAGTCAATAACGATACTTTTATAGAAATATGGATGTTATAAATCATTAACATTTTCGTTTTATATTTTTCCAATATCAATGTAGAACATCTAAAGTTACCATCGAAGTCAACTATCAATAACTTATGAACCATCCCTAGATTTTATGGATACTTTTAGATAATTTACTAATGTACATAATAGATATATGTTTTAGAATTTTGCGACACGTGACTCTTTTATTAGTTCAGTTTGTTTGACAATGTAATTACATAATGAATGGTATTTTGTTAAAGAAATTTAATTCGCAACCTTTGTGAGAGCTTTGTTTAATTCTATAAATCATGCCATTATAATCCAAATTACATTAAGATAATTAAAATTCTATTAAAGTGCTAAGATCCGAGATGAAGTTGGAGGAGGATAGAATGGGAAAAAAGGACACTGACACGATATTTAATTATGGCCAACGGGACAATTAAAAGTTGGAGATATTAGCAGGCAGATAATTAGTATTTGTGAAGAATATTTTACGAAGAGTATATTTTCTTTGACTCCGTTGTGGATAGGCGCCTAATTTACTATTAGATCAGGGATGTTGAACCTTTGAAGTCTGGCAGTGGCGTATATAGGACTCATGGTTAGGGGGGGGGGCACTTATGGTGTTATCTGTAAGACTGGTGGCTCGCAACATAATTTGGTAGCCTCTGAAGCGTTATATAGCAGTATAGTCATATCTAAAGAACGAATTAAAATAGAGTTACGATAAAGTTTTATGAAGCCATGGTATTTTCAAGTATTTTTGGTATTTTCAAGGAGCTGAATATACTTACGCTTTATGCGCAGTTCATATTTCTGCAAGCCAAGGAAATAAAGAAAATATGTGGAAATCTTTGTATGCGCAAAGAATCGCATATTCACAACATTAGATCCAAAGAAAATTTAACTGTGCCACAATCACGACTGGAAGTTACGAGAAGGATGAATATTGTATTCAATATTTTCAATAAAATCCCAGCCCATGATAGAAATATAAATGCGAAAAAATTCAAATATATTTTTAAAAAATTCCTTGCCAAACAAGCCTACTATTTTGTTCAAGAATTTCTAAATGAATAACTTGTATTTATTGTATTTTTAAATAACTGTTTTCTTGTAAACATTGTTTTCATATACTTTTTTTTTTGACATAACTTGTAAATTACTTTAAGTTGAATAAAGGTAAAGATAAGTTAAATTCCCTGACAGAAATTAATAGAAACCAGTGGCGAAGGGAGACCTCCGCTAGACTTGCCCTCCCATAAAAAAAAAATAATAAAAAAAATACATAATTTGTTTTGTTTTTTTAATTTAAAAAGTTATTTAGGTAAATCTTCAAAAATACATCAACTTATGTCCTATACAATTTTTTGTCCAAGGCTTGGTTTACTAGTTACGAATTTTTTTAAATTTTAAAGTTTAATAACTTCCGTTTCCGGTTTCGGATTTTAATAAAAAACAATAGGGTTCTTCCCAATTATTAGGAGAATTTTCTAGTATCAGAACGAACTTTTTAAATTAAACCGTTTTTGAGTTATTGTGTATACACACAGACACACAGACACACACACACACACATACGGACGGCACTACGAAAATAGTTTTTTTGGATTCCCTGGACCATGAAATGTGGTCATCCGTCAAAATCTCGACATCGAAAATTTTCGCGATTACAATACTTGCCCCTTATATATTAAGGTCGGGCAAGTAAAAACGGTCACAACGTTCCCCTATGAAAGAAGAAAATAAATAGAGGTAAAATTCACACTCAAATACCTTTTTTTAACACTTTTTACATTTTTTAGCAGTCACTATATACACGCATGTGCAAAAATAAGTGAAATATAGCAAAGTTTTTTTAACAGTCGTAGAAAAATATTATTTGAAAACATAGTTATATGCTAATTTAACACAACAAACTGTTTTATTTAAAAATATCTCATACCTTTGAAAGGGTTGTTTTGCAGAACCATGTTGATTAAGCTTTTTTCATTTATTTTGATCAGTACTAATTAGCTTTTAAATTCCTCGACCTTTTTTTTAACAGCCTTTATAATTGATATAGATCACACAAAAAATTCTGATGAAATGTTACAGAAATCATTATTCGAAATTGTGAATAATTATGAAAATTATTTCTCTGTCACAATTTTTCCGGATTGAGAAAAATTTGATTTAGATTGAACAATAAATATTGCAGATATTTTGTCAAACTATGGAACTCGCAGCTCAACAAAATATATAGAAGAATTAAAATTATTGAGAAAAACGCAAGAAATCGTTATCTCTTTTTACAACGAACAAAAATTTAACTAAATAAACTGCAGCATGTGAAATGAACTTCGAAGAATAAAAATAAACTGATTTGAAGACAAACAGTATTAA
Source organism: Liopterus haemorrhoidalis (assembly GCA_963971575.1). Classification (NCBI taxonomy): domain Eukaryota; kingdom Metazoa; phylum Arthropoda; class Insecta; order Coleoptera; family Dytiscidae; genus Liopterus; species Liopterus haemorrhoidalis. The sequence goes on from OZ020615.1 coordinate 51,093,390, forward strand.
GATAGTAGATATAATTTTAGAATGAAATAATGTGTCCAGTTCATTTTGCCCAATCCTAAAAGATTTATCATTGTCTGTTTGGTCTTGTATATCTGGTATACATCTGGTAGGAGAGACTGGGATTGTTGTCACAAATTTTTTAATTGTTTTGGATGACTTTGTTTAAATAAATTTTGCTCCACCTAAAAGTTTAGAGTTTTTCGTATGATGTAGAATGTAATTAAACTTCTAATAACCAGGAAAATATTTTATTAGAAAATTTTAAAATTTCTCTGTAGCTGTGACAAATGACCCCCCCCCATTTTTTTAAGACGTCCTCAAAGAACTTTTTCGGTGTCTCCTCAATCCACCTATTTATGGCACGTTCCACAGGTTTTAAAACGATCGATCCACCGATAAACAGTACTTTTGGATTCTGCAGACTCACCAAATACTCCTTGCAGACGCTGAATAATTTCTAATGATTTCACACCTTCTTTCTACAAAGGGTGCATTCGAGTTGTACAGAGTAGAGCGAGCGCTGAGCGAACAGTTGATGGTGACGTCATGAATAGAGCACGAACGGAGCGCAGCAACTCGAACACGGAGCGAGCGTTCTTGTGACGTAATGTTCATAAAATCTAACCCTACAATTTTAGGCGGCGTTTTTACTGTCAGATTATTTCACGTCAGTCATGAATCAAAATTATATACCTCGGTTTTTCCTTGATTTTTTTTCAATGATGAAGAAATAAAATTAATTAAAAATTAAATAATAATTAATGAATTAATTTAATGAATTTTTTCCATTTTAATTTTATGCACGGTGTATTTTAATAATTTTTTTGCTGTTTACAGAACGTCACAAATAAATAAAATGGCCGTACTCTGTAGCCATAGACAAATAACAATATTATTTGTCTATTGTTATTTGTCTAAGGCTATTATTTTTATTTTATTTATAATTTAATTTGAAACTTTCTATTCTTTCCCGCCGTTCCCCCACTTTTTTACGTCATACTCCATATGCTCGGTCTTAAAACCCCGAACACATAGAGCGCACTCTAAATGCTCGCTCGATCGCAAAACGAATGCAATTGAGTGTACTCCGAGCGTCAAATCGAACACGTTTGAGTGTACAGAGCGTGCTCGGAACGCTCGGAGCGTCAAATCGAATGTACCCAAAAAGAAAATTATTGCTCTTTGAGATTTTGCTGCGTTTTCCATGGTTACAAAAACAATGCTATGAAAATGCGTCTACATATATCTGTCGAACACTTAAATCAGACTGAACAATATTGCACTAGATAGTTGCATAAACATGTCAAGACTTGTCTGACATCAATAACATTGCCGAGTTGCGAGGGTACATCATAAAACTAAAATCTTGAAAATTTCACTTATTATTTATATCAAAAATGTATATAAGAAAATTTGTTTAGAATGAAGAACTTCTTTTTTCTGTTTAATACTGTTTTGAATAAGAAGATTAATTAAGCGACTAAAGGAAATGTTACCTATGAACTTGAAATATATCACATCATTTACTTAATAGCAGAAATATAAATAAGAAAAATTATTAAGAGTGAAGAAAGTGTGAAAATTATTTACAGCGTATAAAGTAAGTATTAAATATAAATTTAATTTGGTATCTATATATAAAGCTTTAACGTAAATTATTCTATGTTTATTTTGCGAAATGGAAATTAAAATGAATTACTATTCAAATGAAGATTATTTAAATTTACTATTATCTATGAAGAATGACTGAATGTTTAAACAACTTGTTCATTTATGTTGGATATGACTATTTATACACTTTGTATATATAACCAATTTAGTATTTAATTATTTAAATAGACAGAATATTTATACTTACAATGAACAAATACATGCATTTCCATTAGTCTGTGTATTGTATGAGTTTTGTATTAATAATTATTTAATTAATTTATTTAAATGAAACTGTTTTAATATAATACAATTTTTTCACCCACAAACTAAAATAAAATCGGAAACATATAAATGAATGCGTGATATTGCGAATTATGCTTTTTCTTACTAAAACCGATTCCGGTATATATGCTTGGAAGGTACACCGGTACACCGGGACATGTCCCGGTTTTGAGGTTTGTGTCCCAGTGTCCCGGTCCAAGAGTCATTTGTCCCGGTCGATTTAAAATGTATGAATATTAAAAAATTATGTTTCGATAATATTGTACATATACATATATACATACTATATATAAATTATATAATAGATTCGAGGTCCGAAATGTTCCGGAGTAATGCCGAGTACCAGTCAGCTAGTCACTAGGTGACTGGTACTGACAGATGAGCGCAATTCGCTTTCTATTGACACCGTGAAAAGCATAATTCAATGTGTTTTAAATTATAAAATGTCATGCATTGAATTCTATAATTATATAAAAGGGAAAAAAGAACTGCTCCAAAAAACGAAAACATCGGAGAAGTATGATTGGGCAAAGAAGAGCGATGATAAAGAAGCCACGGAAGTCGGGGAAGGGGGAGAGTAAAGGCAAGAGAAGAATGGAATGTAAGGTTCTATTTGGTTTTATTAAATTGAATCGCCCATTAATTTATATTATATTATTTTAGATTTGATAAAGACGCATCCACAAAAAAAAAACATCAAATTTTTCCAGTCGAACTGAGTGTTCCAAAATGATTCACCATTGATCCCAACCTTTTGCTCTTGGAATACTTATTATCAATCTCTACTTTAATTTTTTTTTTGTCTTTAAATTTTTTAATTTTTTTAAAATATTGTGCAATTTTTTATAATAAAGCTATTATTGTCGATAAAAGTTTTTTTAAAGTTTTGGGGGGGGGTCCCGGTCGGTAGTCCGACAATTATGGCAGCCCTAGGCTTGCCAGAACTTCAGCTGCGTCTAGAATTTTGTTTGCAGACTCCCGATTAGACATATCAATTTTGATTTTGTTGCTGCCTGTTGTATATGTAGATGTTTTCATAACGCAAAAGAAAGCCATAAGAATCTTAAGCAATTTAAATAACATGTCTTCCTGCAGACCTTATTTTAAAATATTAAAAATATTAACTATCCCCTGTATGTATATATACTATTGCTTAATTTATGTCAAACAACATGCCTTAAATATCATTAAAATAAATCCGGGTGATAGGATTGTTACCAGATATGGTAACAACCTAAAAATTCCTAAGCTCAGACTTAAATCTAGCAAAAATAGTACTAGTTACTGGTGTCCGAACCTCTTTAATAATCTTAGCGAAGAATTAAAGAGTTTAGGTCTAAACAGCTTTAAAAGAAAAATAAAAGAGATTTTAGTTAATAAAGCATATTACTCTATTAATGAGTACATTGATGACCCTTTATCTTAGGATATATTTATGTTTGTGTTGGAAGAGATAAGTGGTAATTGTTGTATAAACTAACAGCGCAAAGTATACGGAGTGATTATTTAATGGCGAGACGACGTCACTGGAAGTTTTAATAATTTGCCATTTCATACACATCGTAGCAGGTGATTATGCGCGCATGCGCATAATCTTTTTTCTTCATAATCAAATTTTCTTCAAGGTTATTATAGTCATAGTATTCACCAGTATTTCTGCTAGGAGGCACGTCAAATTCGGTGACGTCGTCTCGCCATTAAATAATCACTTTGTATGTAATTAGGGATTTACTATTTATTTGTATGTGTAATTAATAACACAGGTCAACAAAAAAAAAATATTTTTTTTGAGTCTTTATTTTAATGACTATTTTCTGTTTCCTTATATCGAAAAATAACTAAAACCTTCGTTTATTTTTGAAAAACTTTGCTTTTGTACATTTTACAACGATCAATATATATTTATTTATTTTTATGACCATATAAGGAGAAGCGCGTTATATTAAGTAAGGGTGGGGACGAGCGGGTGGAAAGCAAGTGGCATTTCACTTACGTGGTTCTTAATCGGTATGCGCATGCACATTGCAGCGATATAACGCATTTTGTGTGGTGGCAGATCCAAAAAATGGCGTCAAAAAGTTGTAAACACGAGATAGACTCATCCTGCTATATTTGCGGTGAATTTATCAAAACAAGAGAATAGTTGGATTTCTGATGGGAATGCATCTCAACAGAAATCCAAACATCTTAAAATCTCCTATCACTGGCCAGGTATACTCATCATACTTTAAACTCTCAAGCACCATTTTCATACTTTCGTAATTTTCTTTGAGCATTACAGAATGAGCCAAAGGAAGAGATGGAAATTTATTTTCCGACCGCCTTGCATAGGCGGTTATACTAAATATCCTTGCTAGCTTTATTTTTGTCGGACCACAAATAAAGAAAATAATGGCCAGTGACGAATTTTCACAGATACTCAATACTCATGAAAGGAAAGCCTGAAAGCAGTGGTTCATGATTTTCTCGGAAACAACAGAGCAGACAATTACATAGAGGTTATTGCAACTATGCTTGATAACTTTAAATTCATGGGTTGCAGAATGTCCCTTAATGTGCATATGTTACATGCGTACTTGGACCAATTTAAAGATAACATGGGAGCCTATTCGGAAGAACAAAGTGAATTCATCAAGACGTGATGGACTTTGAACGTCGTTATCAGGGGCAATACAATGAGAGTATGATGGGGGAATATATTTGGGGGCTAATACGAGAATGTCAATACTATCACAGAAGAAATACGAAAAATAATCATTTCTAAACTTTTTTATATATTCTGTTACAGTAGTTGTTTGTTTCGAATGCTTTTCTTGTAAATAAAACTGATTCAAATTCATAATAAAAGTTTGTATTATTTTTACATACAATAAAGGTCTGAAAAAAGGGAAATTTTCTTAAAATCCGTAATTTCATTCTGATAGCTACAAAAGCAAACTTTTTCGGGTAAAACTATTTTTTCTTTAATTAATAATGTGGAAGAAATAAAAATCAGATATGCAGAACCCAGACTCAAAATTCCTGTTGACCGGTGTAATTGTTTTTTTCTTAACTTGTATATTTAATTATTATATTATTTTTTTCAACTTTACTTACTGTATCACATTTATCTTTGTATTACGTGTAGAATCTTATGACAATTCCATAATGTATTATCATTGACGGAAATAAAGATATTATTATTATTATTATTATATATCTGTAATATATTTGGCCTCCTCTCTGAAATTTTCGCAAATTTTTTTCCCTACCCTCATTTTCTGTAGGTTACCAGCATTGCTAATTTTGCTTTCTAATATAATGATATAAGAGCCATTGTCAACAATGCTATAATATATTGTTTTTATTTATTTCGTAGTAATTTAAACTATTTGAATCAACCTGGTTAATTGTATTTTCGGATATACTAATGATTGCCGGATTACGGCTTATCTCATTAGCGAGCTCATTCTGGACTTGCGATATCACGTCACCAGCTGATGAGTGTGCAGTATATGTTTTCTTTGGCTCGGATGGTGTGTTTTGTGAATTGCGGCTTCGTTTTAGTGTATTGTGAAAAGAGATGTGATTTTCTGGTGTTTCATCTTGTTGAGTAGAATCATAATTATTATATTCGTACTGGAATAGATTATTGTGGATAACGTCCATGGCCTGGACGAACGCGGCTATCGTTGAAATGCCCGGGGGTTCCTCGCCCCCACTGGTGTCCACCATGGTTACGGGTGACGCTTACTTAACGTTGGAATTTTCTTTCACCACAACACTGATATATTGTAAGTAAAAACACAATAATTTTATTACAACTAAATGTAGTTCTCGTTAAGTGTAGTTAAATTTACAAAACCGTGATTGCAATCTTATCAATCAACTAAATTTAGCATCCGCGGTGACAACAATCGGCCTGGTTCTGTAAAAAGTTACTATGTTAGTTGTTGCTGAGTAACGTTGCTACGAAATAACTTTTATAGTAGCTTTCTTAAGTTGGTTTTGCACAGACAAAAAATTTGATCAATTAATTGAAAAATTTATTGGTAATCTTGGAAACAAGAGCATCACTTTACACACATCAATTTATTTATCAATATTATTGAAAATTTTTACATTACCAACTGTAAAACATGTTGACATATTTATCAAAATGAAAATATTGAAAAAATCTTCACAAAATTACGAACTGTGAACAAAAACAAAAGAAATATCCTAGATGATGGTAAATTAGAACGTTTGAGGTTATGTGAGATTTGAAAACGAAACATAAATAATATATTTCGAAGTTATGCTACAACTAAACAGTTGGTAATATCTTAACAGATAAAAATATACCTAGAATTCCCTAAAAAATGGATGAAAAACTTGTTCTATTTTCAAAATAAATTAATCAAATTTTTTGTCAATTAATTGATCAATTATAACAAGTTACCTTTAGTAACGTTGCTACAAAGAACCGTGAAGCTAGAAACGGATTACGTTCAGCGCAGGCGAGGTATTCGTTTTTATTTGAGTTTGACAGCTATGTTCTAAGTTTCTGAGGTTAAACAAAAAATGTTATATAAACGAAATCAGAAAAAGAATTGCGAACAGATGGAAATTCTGTTGAATTTCCTAGAAAACCATTGAACAGGCTCGCACAAGAGCCTGTTCATTGAACATTCACAGAACATTGATCTCGGAAGGGTCCATTTCGAAAAAATATCTGTAATATAATACAAATGTATTGTTGTGTTTTTATGGAGAGGGCTGGGTTTATATATTAATTTAATTTTGAATATAATTTAATTTTTAATAATAAAAAAGGTGATTTTCATTTTCAATCGCTTAGTTTTTATTAAATAAGTATTTGATTTTTCAATTTCGAGGGAGGAGGTCTGAACTCGTCGACCACCCCCTTGTGTGCGCGCCTTCTATTGACAGTCGTAGGTAATACTTTAAAAAAATATTGTACTGTTATACTATTATAAAACAAATGTAAATCAACAAAAAAAAAAAAAAATAGAAATTGAACTAGAGTCAAATAAAGAACTCGAAGAATTTCAATTGACTGGTAATGTAATTGTCTAAAAACTAAGTCCTAAAAGTATATTAAATAAAATTATTTACACAGCATTTTGCTTATGATTTATATTTCCTTTATGTGCCATAACATAAAAATCCTTTGTCTATGTTACTCCTCATTGTCAAATGCTTGAAATAATTCATTATTAAACAGAAAAATTGCGATTTTTCACGATTTTAACAAGTTATTTTGAAGTTACTAAGTGTAGCAACTGCTTTCTGTTAGTTGTTATTCATAATAACTTTCTTAGCAACTAGTTACTAATTCCATAGTAACTTTTTTCTTACAGAATACGGATTTCATGAAAGTTGCTAAAAAAGTTACTAACCTTGTATTTAGTAACTTTTATTGTAACGTTCAGCACATGAATAAAATGAAGTTTTTATTGAAAAAAAAAACATGCCGCTCGCAAGCGACAGTGACGGCTTATGCCTAACTATGTCCTAACTCTAATAATTACATTTATATACTGAAGGAAATTTAAATATCCTCACCTATAAATTTTGGCACCCTAACGTTATTAAGTAAATAATCAATTTAGTGCTTAAGATACAGTTTCAAACAAGTTTTAACATGTTCGTTATGGATTTATGTTTATGTGCTTTTCGCACAGCTGCATTAAGGTAGCCATACACGGTGAGAATTTCCTCAAGGAAAAAGTCTCAAGGAATTTCTTGAGGAATTCCTCTACCGAACCCTCGCCCACACACGGATAAGATTGGCCTCAAGGAAAACGCCTTGAGGACCTCAACTTAGGCTTGTGCGTCGAATCAGCAGATGCTCCTGATTTCATCGATTCCTTAATTTTTTTATTCTCTTTTCGGAGAGCGCTTCTGATATTGTTTATTTTTTTAATTACGTCATTTTTTGTAGCTTTCTCGTCCACTTCTTTTATTTTTTCCAATAATTTCGCGTACGCAGCCTTCTTTTTATTTCTATCATGGTATTCTTTAGAATTTACTTGCCACAAGCAAAGTTCATTTTCATACATTAGTATGAATTCCGATAAAAATTCTCTAGACATGACTAAATAAATTCGACACTCACTTTACAAATCCTCAAGGCCGACTGTCGACAGCACACACACACGGTAGGAAGAGTCTGGCCTCAAGGACAATTACAATCTGGCCTCAAGGCCGCAATATGATTTTTGTTCGGGATTTTTTGGCACAAGTACTAGCCGCGGCCTCACGGACGCCGCCATACACGGTGAGGATTTCCTCAAGGCTTGAACTGTTCAGGCCAAACCTTGAGGAAATCCTCATCGTGTATGGCTACCTTAAGATGCACAATTTTCATTTCATGATAGACTTTGAAGAGGAAATATTATAAGTTGCACACATCAGCAAAAGTAATTAATAATTATTTAAAATTAAGGAAAAATGATGCAGTGGCGGCTCGTAACATTATTTTCTGGTGGAGCAAAAAACTTTTTTAGAGCAAAAGCTTATCAAAAAGGTTTTTGAATGAAATTTCCTTGAAATAACTATTGTTTTTTTTTTATTTTCTTCGGAACTTGTTAAAATAAATTCCGGTCTTGGTAGTCCTAAAGTTTTAAGTCTAATTTTTATATCATAGGTTCAATTATTTTTGTAAACAAGTTCTAAAATTGAAATCACGCTATTTTCATTCTCATTCATTTTTAAAATTTATTTATTTATTATTATTTTTTTTTTTTTTCCAAAATTCGCCACTTACATAAAACACAATCACATAAACTTAATAAAATATAGCGAGTAAATTATTATCAAATATACTAATAAAACACTATTTTAATAATTTAATTTTTAAAACATCGAACATACATAACCTTTTATTAACACATAACTACAAACAAATGTCAAAATAAAGCACTCTGATTGATAATTAAAACTACGGACAAAATATGTTTTGACCCACTTGCAATGGCTGCTACAGATTACGTACTATTGCTCGTCCTTCACCCCCGCTTGTAACCCGCATCGACACTCGTACAAATATTTCAGACATTTGCTGTTTTGCCCTGCCTGGCATATGTCCATTCTAAAAACATTTGTTTTAGGACGTGAAACGCGGCGCGATGCGAATTTAAATTATAAATATTTCAATATAACTAAATATTAATTTAAAATGGGTAAAATGAAAATAATACATGTTATTATTATTATTTTTTATTAAAAATTGTCTTCTTTTTCAAAAGTAAATAATTGGAAGGGCATTGCACCGTTGCCCTCCCTGCACCAGCCGCCAATGAAATGATGGTAAAAACTACAGTGACTGTATAAAGACAGTGTGGCCATACGATGGTCTCATTTTCTATTGGTCGAGCTGAAGTCCGCCATATTTCTTCCAACTTTGTTACAGATTACATAAGGTTTACATATGTTTAGCTTGTGTTTCAGCAGATTTAAGTGATATTTTCCAATAATATACGTATATTTATTGAATAAATGCATAATTGTCAATATATACATCAGTTTTCTTTATTAATATATCTTTTATATATAACATGTTCTGCTTTTTGCTCTGCTTATTCTTTTTTAATATGAAAATATCCTATTTTTTTAATTGAAAATATTGATATTCCCAATTAAAAGTGATCGTCAAAATTACGATCGTTTCATCAACTTTAAATTTTGAAGTACTACAAAATTGGTCCGAAGGGCCCTTTTAAAGTAACGTTAGTAATATGTTCCAATGTTATGTAAATGAGTACTTTTAAAGTTGAGAAAAGTAAAATTGATAGGTGATTATAAAAACGTGCGTTTTCCCAAAAATTATAGAACCCAACATCATTTTTTATTATTTTTGTCCTATCTTTTTATTCTAATTCTAATGTCCTGTATGAACTTGTTTTCTTAAATCTAAAATATTCAAATTAAAATAAATAAGTATATTTTTAACAAATTTTTATAAAAATAATTGTTTTCGTTTATGTAGGTCCTCAAATAAAATTATAAAATAATAAAAATATACCTTTTATATTTCCTTTCTTGTCCTTTTTTAATATTTTTTTTCATTTGTTTTCTTTTTATGTTTATATTTCAAAAAAATACCTTCATCGGTAGGTAATTTTAATATTTTAACTAAATAAATGTTGAATCATATACATTTTTTTGTTAACAATAAATTGATATTCATATATATGTATATAAACATAAATACGTAAAACTATTAAAAAATTTAAAAATATTATATTATATTAGGATCTATTAACATTTATTCCATATAACCCAATACAAATCTGGAATAAAAATGGCGGCTACAGTTCACTGTAGTAAAAACTATGGATATGGAGGCAATAGAAAGTTTAAAACTCGTGACCTTCGGACAATATACAGAGAAGCATCGTCTAAAAAATTAACAGCTACCCAAATTAAAAATAATTTGAGTTACCACTTGTACAAGAAGATTTCGGCAGATATTACAACAAAACCCGCTGCTAAAATGGACAAAAAGGGCAAAAAAAAACAAAATTAACGGAACGTCATAAAAAAGCGCGTATCGGGCCAACCGAAACGCAAACGAAATAGATACTATTTATGTTTTAAATAAAATAAATGTATTGGTTACTGAACTAAGAAAATTGCCAGGGCGGGGCCCTGCCACTCAAAAAAAGAACCAGGGTATGAACCTGATTGTATGAAAAAGCATATACAGCTTTCAGGAAATGGTGTGAAAAGTGAAAAGTGTGGAGGCAATTCCACTGAACTACTATAGAACATACCATATTATTTTTGAAGATCAACATAAAACAATTATCCCGTATAACTATAATCACATTGTTAAACTACAAAAGAACTAGGGTTCATGTTTACAACCACGTTGTAAACAGTCAACGGTCAGTGGCGCATACATACGTTTAAGTACTAACTATAAATAAGTATACTTGTTTTTATTAATCCTTTAAGTAAGATGCTTAATGTGAAAAACTAATCCCTACGGCTATGGGTTGACACGCCTAGTTATATCACTTCTATTGTAATTTTATGAGTTCCCTAACCTTTATTATTTTACTGCGATCTTTAAAACTAATTTGGTACGGACTATACTATTTTACGTGGAAATGAACCATCAACTTCCAACAAGCATAAATTTTGAGTCAATTAATAATGTTATTAGTAAAAAAACTAATTTACAAAGTGAAGGTCACTATATTAATATTGTAAATTCTAGTAATATTAGTATTACAATAAATAATAAATAATTATGAAATTTGTCTTTTTTATATCTGTCATATTAAGGGAAAAGTTCAAAAAATTCCCTAAGGAATGAAGTGACATTTTGTATGTCAAAAACTAGGTACATAAAGTCGGTTTTGCACTTGGTTTGAAAAATAAATTTTTATATTACCTTTAAATAGCTTCAGATCAATCGAAGAGTAGCGAAGGTCCGATATAACATAAGAAAAAAAATTGATGTGAAGTGTGAATTTTCACACATTTCAGGGTTTTGCAAGTATTTATTAACTATGTGATGATTATTTGGGATGCCAAAACAAATTTTATGTCAAAATATTTTTTTATGAATTTTAATTCGAATGCCTAATACCATTATTTAAGTTTTTAAATATTTGCAGTATTTTTTTTATATAGCTAGGTTCATTAAGATTTTGAAAATTGCGCCTATGGCTTCCATTGGTTGCTTAAATCATAAGCCTCGCCCTCTGATACCTTCAAATATAGAATTAAATTATAATTTCAAAACTTCCCACTGGTTATTAAATTTACGCTTTTAAAAATTAAATGCAACATTTACCAAAATATAACTAGAATTTTGACAAAATGATTTAAACAAAATAAAAATGCAAAAAAAAAAACTGAAAAAATAAAAATTGACGGGATTCGAACACAGTTTCTTACAGAAGTTTCAACTCACTAAGCGACAATGCTACCACTGTGCTATACAGGATCACTCGTTTAGTATGTTAAATAGCGGATTAAATATATTACATATTTTACTTAAAAACACAAAAAAATGCGTTATTTTCCGAAAACATAATCTGATCAAAAATTCCTGTTGTACTATTCCGGTTCACACCAATGTACATTACTGAGAATTTTTTCAGATTTTTAGTTTAAACGATCTGGGTTACAGAGTGTGGGACAAAAAAAAATTGGCACAATTTTGGCAAAAATCGCCTCAAAATAATTTATTTTTCAAAAATAAAATTTTGATCGGTTATCCACGTACCAAGGGCTTTCATTTGATACCCTACACAGAATTGTAAAAAAATATTTTTTTTTTCTATGAGCATATATTTGTTTATATTTTTAGGGGGATATGTTTTTTAGATGTTTTAGTATTTTTCCTATGTGCGGGTCAAAGAGTTGTATAAGCATGCCAAATTTCAACTCTCTAGGTTTAGCCGTTTGGCTACAATTTTTACCGAACAGACAGACAGACAGACGGACAGACAGACAGACAGACAGACAAACAGACAGACAGACAGACAGACAGACAGACAGACAGACGACAAAATGACGGTATAAGGGTTTTTTGGTCATACCTACAAAACCCTAAAAAGCAAATCAGCATGCATTTGATTCTCGACTTGCTCATTCTTGCATTTTTTGCCTTGTAGAGTTTAAAGTGCGCCATTCCATGCTCTGGCGCTGGCTACAATTTTTACCGAACAGACAGACAGACAGACAGACAGACAGACAGACAGACAGACAGACCGACAGACAGACAGACAGACAGACAGAGAGACAGACAGACAGACGACAAAATGACGGTATAAGGGTTTTTTGGTCATACCTACAAAACCCTAAAAACATTGATGACAACATCGGATGAACACATCAATATTAAAAAGGTAAAAATAACGTAATTTTTTTATATTTTATATCTTTATTTTTAGAAGTTCTGAAGGCGGAAGAAATTTTCTTCTGAAACTGTCAATAAGATCATAATATTGAAAAAAAAAAGTTTTATCATAAGCTTATTACGTTCAGTAATTTTTCGCCCATTTGCTTAATTAATTATTAAATCGACAGTATAATAGCCAATAATTACAAAAGCTACAACATTCATATTTGCAGCTTAAGTACTTAACTAATAATTATAAAATAAGTACACTTACCTAATTTTCTCAACAAGGGCACATGGAACAACTTCTCACTGTTTACTGAATAGACTAATGACGAGGCTTAATTTATATTAATTATCTGTTCATATTTATCTGAAATCTGCAAAGATTACGATGAAGTGTGTTATTTTAATTGTTTATATGTAATAACACAATTATATTTTATCTAATCTATTGAAGTACAATCTGTTCACAGGTTCAAGTTAATTAAATTTTAAAAATATAGAGAACCAAAGAAAATATCTGAGTATGAGTACTTGAAGTTTTAAGTCTGTTACATTATACTTGTTTCCAAACACAATGTTTTTTTTTGCGTATTATTGACGTATTATCTAAAAAATTTCAATTCTATCCAATATGAACACAACTTTTGAAACCACTTCTATTTTGTTTAACGTACTTATCAATTATTTTTCAAGCGTAACAATTTTATGTAAGTTTTATGATGTATAGGTTATTCCAAACCTTTAAGCGGAACTAAATGGAGTTTAAACTTTCTTAAGTTGTCCTTTATATATTGAAGATGGCTTTTCCTAAAAAAAAATGATCAAAATCATTCGGAAAAAGTTACTAGATTTGAAAATCTAGTTCCGCTCAAACCAAACAAACCGCATATACTGTTTTACATTTTCTGACATATTTAATTATTCTGATTGACATCTGATCTTTTAAATAAAAACTATACTGGCATATTATCAGTGCCGCAGCAACATAAATTTGCGCCTGGTGCGTAAAATTTTATGACGCTTCTAATTACGTACGTAATTTTTTTAAATTTAATGTTAGGGTGATTGCATCAGTATGGCAACTTTTAAGAAATTTACTTACATAGTTTTCTTCACCAAAATGTTATTTAAGATATTTACTTACCATATTTTATCGAGAATCCTTAAAATCTTATTGTTTTATTTTGATGCAAGTGGAAATAAAAGAATAACTTAAATAAAAAACGAAAAATAAATAACATAACTTTATTCATAAAAATCACAAAATCACCAGTATAGGAACATACAAAAATATGTATTATAAAGTAATTTTTAGGGTTTTGTAGGTATGACCAAAAAACCCTTATACCGTCATTTTGTCGTCGGTCTGACTATCTGTTCGGGAAAAATTGTATCCAAACGGCTAAACCTAGAGAGTTGAAATTTGGCATACTTATACAACTCTTTGACCCGCACATAGGAAAAATACTAAAACATCTAAAGAACATATCCACCTAAAAATAGAAGCAAATATGTGCTCATCGAAAAAAAAAATAATAATTTAAATTGTAAGTAGGGTATCAAATGAAAGCCCTTAGTACGTAGATTAACGATCACAATTTTATTTTTGCAAAATAAATTATTTTGACTCGAATTTTGCCATAATTGTGCAAAAAAAAATTGTTCCACAACCTGTATCCCAGATGGTTTAAATTATTAATCTGAAAAAATTGTAAGTAATGTACATTGGTGTGAACCGGAATAGTACAACAGAAATTTTTGATCAGATTATGTTTTCGGAAAATAACGCATTTTTTGTGTTTTTAACTAAAATATGTTAAATATTTAATTCGCTATGTAACACAGTTAATAAGAAAGCGCCCGTAGCGTAGTGCGTTGTGTCCTCGCTTCCTAATTTGCAAAATACAGTTCTATTCCTGTCAATTTTATTTTTTCTGTTTTTTTTTGCATTTTTATTTTCTCAAAATTCTAGTTATATTTTGGTAAATGTTGCATTTAATTTTTAAAAGCGTAAATTTAATAACCAGTGGGCAGTGTTAAAATTATAATTTAATTCTATGTTTGAATGTATACGAAATCAGAGGAGCGGAGCTTATGATTTAAGCAACCAATGGAAGCCATAGGCGCAATATTCAAAATCTTAATGAACCTTCCTATATAAAAAATATACTACACATATTTAGAATCTTAAATAATGGTATTAGGCATTCGAATTAAAATTCATAAAAAAATATTTTGACATAAAATGTTTTGGCATCCCAAATAATCATTATTCACTTACTAAACACCTGCGAAATCCTGAAATGTGTGAAAATTCACACTTCACATCAATTTTTTAACAATAAATTTATAAAAAAAAATTTTAAAAAACATTCGTTGGTATTACTTTTTGGTTTAATTTTAACTGCTTTCTTTGGTTTGGTTTAAATTGCAATATTAACGATTACATTAACAAATTATGTTACAAATCTTTTAATAAACTCAAAAATCATGATAATCAACAAATATAAAAAGGGACAAAATATAAACTCTAGGATAATGAAACACAAAATAAAAAACACCTAAAATGAAACACAAAAGAGCTAAAGAAATATTATATTACATAATTGAATAACAGAATAAATAAAAAATATACCTATATTTTATGACAAAAAAAAAAACAAATGGTATATTTGAACATTAAATAATAAATATTTTGGTATTTTAATAATATATTATATAATCACTTTAACGGAATGTAAAATTAAATAAATTGAACTTTTCTGGCTTTTAACTAACGAGAATTCGTTAATTAAGTCTTTATAATTTAATGACTGCGCTATAGTATTTTTTATTGATATTAAAGCTAAATTTGACAATCTATCTTGGCTCATTGTAGAACACAAATAAAGTTTTATTAACTTTAATTTACTAAAACTGCGTTCATTCGAAGCAACAGTTACAGGGAGCGTTAAAAATATGCGCAGCGTAATGCTAATATTAGTGTACACATCTTTTAAGTGTGGATCGAAAAATATCGATACTGGTATCGCATCAATAGTATCGGAACATCCCTAGTTGCATAAGAATGCCAAAGATCAACATTCTAGGTTCAGCCGTTTGGCCACAATTTCTACGAAACAGACGTGCAGACAGACACATGAGGGTATAAGGCAGGAATGGTCAAACAACGGCCCGCGGGACAAATCCGGACTGCGAACTGTATTTATGTGACCCGCGTAGCAATTTTTTTTTTTTTTTTTGTTGCTTTACCTAGTCTGGATTTCCTTTCTTGTTGCTCATCACTTAAGTTGGATTTCCTTTTCTTTTTGCTCATCAGCTAATTTGGGTATCCTTTTTATTTGCTCAATCAGCTAATTTGGATATTTTTATAATCAGAGAGTTTGGGTTTCCTTTTTTTTCTGAACCTCTAGTCCAGGGGTCCCCAAAGTGGTCGATATTGACCCCCGGGAGCTTCTGGCTCGGGGGTCGATTGGAGGTCTATGGAAGAAAGTTAAAAATTACTAGTATAATTTTAAAATATAACTGTGTAGCTACACAGTGGTTGAGGCTGGTTTTATCCTTGTTAATTCCATCCTGATAAAACAGATGAACAAGTTAGATGTAGAATTCCGTGGCGATTTGAGGCTGAAATCAACTTATTTTGAACCCGACATTTCTAATCTTGCAATGAGTCACCAACCACACCCGTCTCATTGACACTGATAGGCAATTTTATTTAATAATAATATTATTGTAATGCAATTAGATATAATTATATTAGATTAGGGTGACCATTCGTCCCGCATTTTGATTTGGTGTCTCCAGGGCCGAATTTTGCTCTGTACTTATATTTGGGAGGTGAAGACCTTTTTTTTGCTCTTTACTTATATTTGGGAGGTGAGGACTTTTTTTTTTGTTTGCTCTTCACTTATATTTCGGAAGTGACGACCTTTTTTTTGCTCCGTCCCGCATTGCCGTCTCCAAGAAAATGGTCACCCTATATTAGATAAATGTAATATAAATAAAAAACTGTACAATAAACAATATAAGAAATCACATAAGCGTATTTTTGCTTGCTCTATTATAATAACATAATTGTAAAATAGAGAGGGCCGATACGAAGTCGAAAAACTCTTCTGGGGGTCGACGGTCAAAAAAGTTTGGGGACCCCTGCTCTAGTCTGTGACAACTTATGTCGGATATTTTATGGCACGCTTCAATTTAAGTTTGGCCATGGTTGGTATAACAGTTTCTTAGTCAAAGCTACGGAACCCTGGAAAGCAAAAAAAAAAAAATGCTGCATTGAATTTTTTCATCACCTTCTTTTACTTCTCACACAGTTTTATGTCACTATGCACAAAAATTATCTCATTTTCTATTTTATACCACTAATAAATATCCCTGTCCCTGAATATAAAACTACCCGCCTTATATCCATATAAAATAAGTAGCTTAGTTTCAGCAGAGATCAGGAAAAAATGTTGCACATGCCATAACTGCGACCTACATTCCATGAATATGTTATTATACGTTTAGGTACAGCCTTTTTTAAAAAGCATACAAATATTCAGTGGTGTAGTCAGGAATTATTTGGGATAAACGAAATTTTTTGACATAAACAAGTTAAAAATACTCAGTTAGAATCAATTTTTCGCAATAATTGAACGTTTTTAAAATAAAAATTAATGAAACAGTGTTTAAAAATAGTGTAAATAATTAAAAGTTAGTATTAAAATAGTGTTAATTTAGTGTTTTGTGTTAAAATAGTGTGAAGAGGTTTTGAAAGAAGACTCAGTTCTAAATCTTCCAAAGTGAGTACATAGTTTTTTATTTCAATATTATAACACTAGGTTGTTTAACCCTTTAACAATTACGGGTTTTTAACAACAAAAACATTTTTTGACTATTGTATTAACTTGGTTCTTTACCATCCTTTCTGCATCTTTTCTTTTACTATTACTTTCTTTACATAGAGAGTCATGTTGTTTTTCGAAAATACTTGACATGGTGGTATATTTTTTGGTTAATTATACGAAATTAAGATACGTTAAAATATAAAATTAAATACACATACAAACAATTGAAATTTGTATATTATAAATCTGTCATTGTTGCTGGGTAATAACCTAGTAGTAAAATAAATTTAAAATCACAGAAATTCTGAGCGTCAGTTGTAAAACTTGAGAATTGACACCATCAACTGATGTTGTATGCATGAAACTGACTTATTAACGACCTTAACTTGACTAACTGTTTTAAATGACTCGCTAAGCCTCACTGTATTATACTACTGCCCTGCTGGCCTCAGATACCGCGTCTTGTATGGAAAACCTTATTACCTTCTATAAAAGTCGAAAACATTCGGATAACTCAAGGTTCTCCGTCCACTTCAAGGTTACGGTATTCTTTGGCAGAACCGTTTCGCAACAACAGTTTACATGGAGCCCATGGTATATATTACATTTGCTATTATGCGGTAGCGGCGCCAGCGAATGGGTCCAGAGTGGCTCCTATGAAAATTGTTGGAACCCAGGTGCTCCCAGATATGCTTGGAGAAAATTTTAAGTACCCAATTCATTTTGAGAATATTTCCAATACTGCCCACTTTCATCTTTTCAAAATTCAAATAATATTTTCATTAATATTTATAACGATAAAAAACTAGTGGCGAAGAGAGACCTCCGCTAGACTTGCCCTTAAAAAAATATATAATTTTAATTTTTTTTTTTTTTTAATTTAATTTTTTTTAGGTAAATCTTCAAAAATACATCATATTATGTTCTATACAAATTCTTGTCCAAGGCTTGGTTTACTAGTTACGAATTTTTAAAAATTTAAAAATTTAATTACTTCCGTTTCCGGTTTCGGATTTTCATAAAAAACAATAGGGTTCTTCCCAATTAATAGGAGATTTTTTTAGTACCAGAACGAACTTTTGAAGTTAAACCGTTCTTGAGTTATCGTGTATACACACAGACACACACACACACACAAATACGGACGGCACTTCGAAAATAGGTGTTTTGGATTCCCTGGACCTTGAAACGTGGTCATCAGTCAAAATCTCGACATCGAAAATTTTCGCGATTACAATACTTGCCCCTTATATATTAAGGACGGGCAAGTAAAAATGCTGTGCCTTCCAGATTTGAAAAGCTAGTGCTACCACTGCTATTATGTTAAACTGGCACGAAGGACACCAATCCAACCAATACTGTACTCAAGCTAAATCCACTAGGGTTAAGACGGCCAGGGAGACCAAAGAAACGGTTCACTGAAGGTGGACCTCCAAAAACCTCCGAAAAGGGCCTGAAATTGGAAAGAAAAAGTGAGGAATAGGAAGGTCTAGAGCAGACCAAGGCTCACCAAG
This sequence comes from Liopterus haemorrhoidalis, assembly GCA_963971575.1. NCBI lineage: Eukaryota > Metazoa > Arthropoda > Insecta > Coleoptera > Dytiscidae > Liopterus > Liopterus haemorrhoidalis. Next base: position 51,112,526 of record OZ020615.1, read on the forward strand.
GGCTATTGTGTCAAAGAGACAGAAATGGTAAGAATCTGTTAACAACACTAAAGAAACCGCTATCAACTAAAAGTGTCGTAGAAAAAAGCGAATCGACAAACAGTCGATTCGCTTTTTTCTACGACACTCCCTATCAACATTTATGTTTATTATGGTGTTATGTTTGAATCTCCATACTTTCAAGTTTATTTTTCGATTGGAATGTGTGTAAATACCCAAACATCCCCGTTGGCTACGCCACTGCAAACAGATTTATAATTCTTAGTTATACAGTTATACAAAGCCGCACAACAAACATGTTGAAAGGGTTGCATGCATTTACAAAGCTAGGCGCTGGGAATTAACATAGACTATGTAATGTTAACTTATGTCCTGGTCCATCCAGTAACTTTTAAACGCAAATGTTAATTCGTAGCTTAAGGTTAAATTATTTACATATACTTTAATACCAAATTTATCATTCACTTAATTCGAACTTGTTAAAATGTAATCAGTAAGTTAAATAGAGTTATTTAGCTAAGCTACTGTATTTGTTGCTAATCTATATACAGGGTGTTTCAACAAGTATTGACGGTTTGCGATAGGAAAGTATAGGCTCATTAATAGACATAATTGGGCCAAACAAGCAAAAATATAATTTATTATGAAAGGCATTTATTACATTTTTACTAATTTAAAAAAATACGTAATAACTGAGCAAGCATGTGGCTGCAAGCATTTAACGGCTTGTTCCTACTGTTTTACCGCTAAACAAGGGCACGGACGTGGGTTCAACTCATGCTTATGTCAAATAATTTGTGTAAAAATATTAATACAAATTACAGATTCTGTTTAGCCGTTCGCAACCGGCTATGAACTGTAGGTGCCTTTCTGTGTACGTTAAAAAATTGACGTAATACTGACCATATTACTCCTGAGTGTACATTGATAGAAAACATGGTCGTGAAACCTGGAAACAGAAGGCCTAGGCTCACTTCGGTTTGTCGCGCCAATGATGATGATGATAACTGAGTAACTGAAAATAGACATTTTTAGTTTTATTCAGCTACTGAAGATAGCTTCCTCGTAGCCGAAATGTACGTCTAACGACAATAAAATAATTTGTGAAGTAATGAATCTTTTTAATTTTACCTCATCATAAACTTCACCTTAATTCAACAATTAATATTTAGAATTAGGAGTATTTAAAATATTTTAATATGAAAAATACAAAATGATTATTTAAAATGTTTGAACAACCTTTAAAATTTAACAGAAATTGGAATTGAATAATATGAATAATTATTTGAATGATGGAGAAAATAAAGATTTCTAAAATTACTCTTATTATTTTCTTTCTAAGAACTAATTTTTGAAAAATATCAAGAAACTTTATGTACATTGACATGAATTTATAAAAATAACTCGTGTTACAATTTATGCATTGCTTTGCGAATTTTGCGAGGATTGCTACTTAAATTTTGCCGATGACGAAGAAAACAATAAAATTGTTTATCTTAATATTTTTGTTGTTTTTCAAAATATTCATCTTCTTGTTCAATGAACTTTTCCAGCTGGTTAAACCAATCCTGCAAGCACTGGGTCTACCTTTCAAGATCGTAATAGTAAGAAACGAGATTTTCATAGGCTTCGGTCTCCGCTTCAGAGTGTAGCGGGCCCCTGGTACGAATCTTTAAGTTCGTACCATTTGTATAGAATATGTAGAGAGCCTTGATATAAAGTAAACATATCGAAATGCTTACTTTCTTAAGTTTAATAATTATGATTATTTAACATCTAATCCAGCCTCCGATGTGGCATAATCCACATAATCGTCAGCCTTCGTGCTAGACAAAAGGGGCCATTATACCGGAAGCCAGTGTCCGAAGACAATTTTGTATCAAATGCCAAATAATAGTGGTGAATATAAGAATTTTATTCACAAACTTAAGTGAGTTTGGTAACTAAGGAGTTCGGGTACCAGGCGTGAGTTTTATCCAGGGTTCAACATTATGATATGTGAATTAAATGATATATTTTGGTACTTACCAACCGACGGATCGGGCATCTTGTAGTTAGTTTGCTTCTTAACTGTGCACTTAACTATTTAGGGGTGAATGGTTACACACGTTAAATAAGACGATACGAGTTTTAGTATTAAGTTTAAAGTTTTATTAAAATATAAAATTACAATTAGTTTTTAAATGTTCACAAGAATATGAGTTTATGAAATATAGAAAAATAATATGAAATAAATCCGAATCGGTAGCACACCAGAATGTCGAACCAGTTCCTCTAGAACCCCATAAGTTTGATCTTTAAGTTAACCGGGCCGAACACGATCTGATCCCTTCTCCAGAGTGCTAGGGGTTTAAATAAGCATTTTGGTAGTATTTCCAAGAAAAACAAAAGGTTTTATCTTTGATCAGGAGGAAGCTGTTTAAAGTTATTAGGCAATAACTTTGAATAACAGTCCTCTCGAACAATGAACCATCAAAACATATATTCCTAAAAATACGTGTTTTGAAGTAAAAATCCTAATTTTTATCTGATTATCTGAATATCTAAAATGTATTCTTTAAATTCCCCTTGTACTAATGCATAAAAATGATTGTAATCTCTTTTCTACGAAATTCTCGTGCTGGTGATTTGTGAGGGTTGGTTCTTTATTCCAGCGAACTGACCGATTCGCTACAAGAGCAATTAAATTTAATTAATTTTAATCTGCGCATTTTATCTTTTATAAACGGGAAGAGGAAGAAGTCACAAGGTATCATGTCGGGACTGTAAGGTGGATGAATAATTTATTCCACTCCTGAAGTGTTCAGGGGCTCGGTAATTCTAGCTGCGATATGTGGTCACACATTGTCATGATGAAGAAGGATTATCATTTTAGGTCGTTTTTCGCGTACTTTTTGAAATATATTAAATCAAATTGTGGTATACCGTTCAGTAGTGACTGTACGACAATGTTCCAGTGGAGCAGAGGCAATATGACCCGTACATCTAAAGAATAATGCAACCATTTTCTTGTGATCCGAGTACATTTCGGTGTGTCTTTGTCTGGGAAGATCCACTAAGCCGACTGCTGTTTATTTTCTAGTTCGTAGCATTAAATCTATGTTTCGTTATTTGTGACTATGTCATGTCAGATTTTGACTGGCCTCTGTTAAATTTGTATTTTCTTGCTCCACTCCACACGCGCCTTTGTTTTAACATCAGTAAACTAATGTATCCACCGAGTAATTTCCGAACCACCAGATGTTCATGAGGAATTGTATTGAATCGAGTCATGGATATGCCCAAGAATGGCTCAATATTCATGTTAGTGCATCGGTTACCTACCTCCAGGGGCGTTCAGTGATATAACAACAAGGGGAAGCAATTAAAAATAAATAAATAAATAAACCATATAATTCGTACTCTAATTCGTAACTAATACATATTGACGGTGTCTCAAAAGAAATTTTATATTTAGTGATCGATTAAAAAAAAAGTAAGCCGTATATAGAAAAAATGTTTATTAATTATTAAAATACACTTTTTGGGGATTTATTTCTTAAAAATAATATCGTCTAAATGTAGACCCTCGCGTTCTTGGCACTCATTTAATCGAACAGTAAAATTACTTATGACGTCTCGGCAGGTGGACTCAGGGATGGCTGCCATTTCGTGACGAATATTTTCTTTCAAATGCGCCAGTGAAGTCGGTTTATTGGCGTAAACTTTAGATTTAAGATAACCCCATAGGAAAAAGTCCATAGGGGTTAAATCTGGACTGCGTGGAGGCCAATTTATGTCACCTCTCCGGGAGATCAATTTGCCTGAGAAAATTTCACGAACACATGGCAGAGACATATTGGACGTGTGTGAAGTTGCTCCGTCCTGTTGGAACCATGTTCTTTGGTTATAGCCAGGAAAGTTTTGCAGTTCAGGTACCAAGAAGTTGTCTAACATCTCCACATAACGCTCTGAATTCACTGTAACTGCACGCCCCCTTTCGTCTTCAAAAAAGTAAGGGCCGATAATTTCTCGCGCCGACATCGCAGCTCATACGGTCACTTTAGGCGAATGTAGGGGTTTCTGATGTTTGCGTTTCGGATTCGTTGCACTCCAGTAGTGGCAGTTCTGCTTATTTACGTGGTCATTAAGATGAAAATGAGCTTCATCCGAAAACAAAATGTTGGTAAACGTTGAAAATCGCTCAATCACCTGATTTACGAATTTAAGCCTCTGACTGGCATCTTGGGGCTTTAATTCTTGCACCAATTGAATTTTGTAGGGGTGCAGCTTTAGGTCTTTGTGCATAATGCGATGTAATGATGATCTATGCACATTTAAAACACTTGCGCGCTTCCGAATTGAAAGGTTCGGGTCGTCACGAACAGACTGATTAACATTCTCCACGTTTTCTACCGTTCTTGATGACCTAGGTCGCCCGGATTTTGATTTATCCAGCGTTGTACCAGTCTCTTCAAACTTTTTAACCCAATGTCGAATGAGAGGAATGCTTGGCGCATCATTTAAGTGGCGAAAACCTCGAATACTGCAGAATTTTCTACGCGCTACAGTCGCCGAATCACCGTTTTTGTCTGCTCCCGAGAAATGCTCCATAGCGACTGAATTCCCAAGAGCCAGGCTACCGATTGACATAACCCCCGCGCCCCTCGGATACGTTGCGTTCAGGAAGTAAGCTAAATAAATATAAAATGTCTTTTGAGACACCTTGTATTTATAAATTAAATCAATTCTTCGAGATTGCATTATTAGTAATGACTTTGCTATGGATAATAATGCTAGTTTAGACAAACGTTCTTGTCCAGTAGAATTTCTAATATAGGTTGTCATTCTTTTTAAGGCCGAAAATGATCTTTCTACAGATACACTAGTAAGAAGTATAGTTATAATCAATGTACATAAGAAGACCAATTGCGGAAATGCAGCATTTAAATCTGTAAAATTAATAAACTTCAGAAGTTTACTTCAGGAGTTTCTTTAAATCCTCTGAATCCTCTGAATCCTCATAAAATATTTATCATAAACAGATTTTAAATTTTCAAAAGCATGCTCGTAAATTTTTTTTTATAAGTATTGGATTTCGTCAGACATATTAATTCTAAAATAAGTAAATTTGATAAATCCTTAAGTTTATTATCTATCTGCATAATAATACTGTCTAATATTTGAAAAAAAAAATCTTCTATAACTTCTTTTGACATCTCCTACATTATCATTCTTAAGACGTATTTTTGTAGACATATTCTAACATTTCATTTGCAATTAATTGTTATCTTAAATTCGTCTACTTTTAATAAACAATACTTAATATTGCTAGTTTAACTTTGCAGTATATTGTATAAAACATGATTTAAGGCACAAATATCAGAAAAAACAGTTAGAAGAAATCAATAATCAAAATCAGGCAACTATGTTAAAAAATATACAAATTCTTGACATGATATTGGTCAGAAGCAGTTTGAAAATTACATCTTTGAGCGCTTTTTGATGGAAAGAGAAAGAATATGGCGCGAAATTTCGTGATTCGCTGTTTGTCAAATGTTATGGAAACCACATGCAGTGCGAATATATGAACTTGTACAATATTTGAATATTTTTAGCAAATACTTATCAAAGTATGTTCAGTATTATTGAAGACAATTAATAGCAGTTCTTGCGACCGAAGCGCGTATTGGGCGTAATATCTCGAAGAACCAGTGTCTTTGGGTTCGCCAGACACAGAGTGAGTTTACTGTATAGTAAACACGGGCTGGTGGTAGGTTTTGGGGCGACACAGCGACTAATACGGAAAGGACAGGTCTTTGTACTCTTTACTGACGCGGCATGAATGCCAGTCTTAACACACAGAGATGCGTTAGCCTTTGGGAAAACAGGTTCCTGATTACGCCCACATAAAATGCTGTTAGGAGGATCCCTATGCGTCAAACGTCCTCTTGAGTCCCTAGCGAAGGGGTGCGTAACGTGCGGATATCAGCGCACAGTAACCTACACCAGGAGGGTCCCTAGTGAGTAAGACTGCCTGGACGGCTGCGTGCAAGTGTAGCTAACTCTAAGGGGCTAAATAAAGTGTTCTACCTTACCAGACTTGCAGCTGAACGTCCATGTATATAGATGTAGTATGTGCCAATTCTCAATGTGGGTACAACGGTTATAGAAAGCAGATACCATGCAAACTTATCCTAGGTTCCAAGCCAAGCGGGTGCAACGGAATGCAGGGTGGGACCATGCAGAGCAAAACGGCAAGGCGCAGCGGCAGAGTCTCAATCCTTGGACTTGGAGTACCTAAAAATGGTTACAAACACAGTATTGCTCTCATAGAGGTTGCTATAATAAATACTGCGGCTACTCGTGGTAGCGCTACGTAATACCATGTGGACAGTGGATGAAGAAAGTGACTGAATATCTAAGAATATAACTAAATACTTTTCTTTTAGTGCTGTATCGGCGTGAGAGACGAGTTGAGATGTTGTGCTGGAGACCTGGAATTCACGGTCTACACGTGGGTTTAGCGGGAAGAAAACGGTTTTAGAAGAGATGTTGTATTCATTCAAGTGGAATTATAACTGACGTCAACTGCACTTGCTAGCAACGTGCAGACCCGTAAGAGACGAACTCCGACAAGTGAGCTAGCGAATGCAGTGACGAAGAGGCGATGAAGTTGAATGCGGAGCGGCTGTGTTCGTTGTCTAAACAGCAGTAAACACCAATAAAATTTTGTGTTAACTTGTAATTTTTAGAAAATTAAAAAATACCAATATTACTAAATATATTTTCCGGACAGCGTCGATAGTTTTCGGAATGGCAACACCAACAGGACAACCTTTACGATGTTCGTCTTTGACAGAAATTCTCCCACGCTGCAACTAATCGAACCACCGTTTTATAGTAGCCAAGGATGATGCTTCAGTGCCAAAAGGATATACAGTACTAGGTTTACTCAATACAAAGTTACATTCAAAACAAATCTTGTATTAAGGAGTTATATACAATCCCTTTAATCTCCCTATCGTAATGCATTTAACTATTATTCCTGTGAGGTTATTGTAATAGCAGAAGTTGGGCTGCCCTTTAGTGACCTTATTATGTATTTCCATACAACTACACATGTAATTAATGATAATATTCGATCAATTTAATCCCTCGGTCACAGATTCCAGGAAATGTATACTCTCAATAATGACTTATAATGCCGTAATATAACCCTTCAGGGCTCTTAGACACAAAATTTTAGGTGCCAGGGAGATATGTGTACAATACCAAGTCAAATATTAAATTATAATATGTATTTACACTCTATAAATAACAAAAATAAACATGAGAATATGTTGTGTATGTGAATGTACGCCCTCTGTATTTAAATATATTTATTAAACATATTGTAGCGGGACATAAAATGTAAATATATCGAAATATTTACTAAATTAATATTTACAATTATGATGATTTAATATCCAACCCGGCCTCCGATGTGGTATCACCACACTGTGGTACGTCGTCGTACTGGACGGAAAGGGTCATTATACTGGAAGTCATTGTCCGAGGACAATATTGTAACAAAGTCAAGAAGTTCGGATACAAGATTTGAGCTTTATCCAGGATTCAACGTAGTGATAGGTAAATTAAATGGTATGTCTTGGTACTTACTAACCGACGGATCAGGCATCTGGATTGCTGAAAACTTGGTTTTAAATGTGAAGGGTTACACAAGGTTAAGTAATGATTCAGTTTACGAGGACTACCTTTTAAGTTTTTACAAAAACTAAGAAAGAATTTTTTTTTTGGATCAACCGTTTTATTGCTTTTCAAAATATTCGCCTTTAAGATTTATACACTTTTACATGGCTTCAATCCAATTCTTGAAACATTTTTTCCACTCTAAAGTTGGTATCTTAAAAACATGGATTTCGAAGGCTTCAACAGCTCAACCTGTTGATTTTCATCACCTCAAGGTGATGAAAATCGCTGTCCACGCATTTTTTGTTTCACATTGTGGAACAAAAAAAAAAAAAGTCGTTAGGTGATAAATCAGGTGAATACGGGCAATGAGACATTAATTCGATGTTTTTCTCTTTCAAATAATCAATTGTTCGACGTGCTATATGGGAGCTTACATTAGCATGATGAAGAATGATGCGACTCTTTGGTTATTTTTCCTGATTTGGTCGATGAATTCTGGCAAACAAATTTTTATATACCATTCAACATTAACTGTTCTCCGAGCCTCTACAGGAATGGTTGCGACAAGTCCAATAGAACCGAAAAAACAAGCGACCATTTTCTTGGAAGAGCTTCGTGAACAAGCAACTTTTGTGGGTTTTGTTTCATCTTGGAAGACCCAAACAGTGGATTGTTGCTTAGTTTCCGGTTCATATGAATAAATCCAAGTTTCGTCACCTGTAATGATGTTGTATACGGATTTTGCAGTACCTAGGTTGAATTTTTTTAGCATTATCTTACACTAATCAACACGAGCCTTTTTTGACCTTCAAATTATGCAGAATCCATCGCGAACAGATCTTTTTCACAGCTAAATGTTCATGCAAAATCGAATGTATTGCAGTCTGCGATATGCCAAAGGATGCTTCTATCTCAGGGTAAGTCACATGTCGATCTTCTTCAATAATTTTGCACACAGCATCGATGTTTTTTTGAATCACAACCGATTTTGGTCGACCTTCACGAGATTCATCACTGACGGACGCACGACCAAGACGAAATTCTGCAAACCAATTGTCTTGCTTGTGCTTCATTACCAAATTACCAAATTGTGCTTCATTACCAAAGGTTGAATGAAGCGAATCTAAGCATTGTTGTTGAGTTAGGCCTTTACTAAAATCGTAAAAAATTATCCAACGAAAACCTTTACGAGTAACATTCATTTTTTACAAAAAAAATTTAAACGCTCACTGTCAACAAACTTCTCGGTTAATTTATAAGGTGCCAGTGATTTCACAATAACAAATGTCTAATTTTACGAATATAGTAATGACACAATATTGCCATCTAGTGGTAGTTTGTAAAGACATAAAAGGTAACGTTCGTATATTACAAAATATATTTTACAAATTGTTTTAAATAATCTCAAACTCTGACGTCAATTGTCAGTTGAAAATAAAATGATACGGGACAGTGAAACTGCCAATTTTTTTATATTTTTTCAATATCTCCATGGCTTTCAGGTAGACAATATTTCTGATCATATTGTATAAAAGCAGTAAAGTCTATGAACAATTGAACACACGATAAAAACAACTAAACACATTATATAAGCAAAAAGTAGCAATGAGTAAATCTTTGACCCAGATGCAGTAATTGCAGGCAAAGGGAAGATTATTATTGGAAACCGTCTTTTTTTCATTATAACACAAAAGACGTGTAGTTATATAAAAAACTTCATTAAGGTGATTCAGTTCCAGTTTTCTGCATCAAAATGACTAAATTAAATAGAAAATGAACATATTTTATCCATAGGCGTATCTAGGATTTTTATTTAGGTCTTGGCATTTTGTGGTAAAGACCATCCACATGCAGTACAACTATCCATTTTGGCCAGATGCTAAATTGCATGTTAAATGCGTAATTTTATATGCACTGTCTTTTATTTATGATTTATAAATTATGAATATACTTTAAATCAATGTTCTTCAACCTTTTTGCCCCCGCGGACCGGTAAAAATAGGATAAATATTTCACGGACCGGCTGAAAGCTAAGACATAAATAAAAACCAATATAGATAGTATCTTATTATTATATACCGTATTTTTCGGACCATAAGATGCACCGGACGATAAGACGCACCCCAATTTTATGAGACAATTTTAGGATAAAAATATATTCACAAATGCTTAATTTTTATTTATTACGATAACTTGTACCAGCAACATTGTGTTTATCTTAACTCTTTATAATATCAGTCTTTAGTATATTAATGTCACTGTTCGTATTATTTTCGTCTGAAATATTATCAGTCTCTTCAAAAATTAATCCAGCTTCGGTTTCATACAATTCGATGCTTATACCGCATTTCTTAAAAGGCTTTATAATCGTCTCTTCATTTACAGCTTCCCAAGAATGTTTTGCCCAGATACCTACTTTTGAAATTTTCCGTTTCATGCGTCCTGTTGTAACATCGTGATTTGGCTTTGTTATCTTAATTGGCTTAATTCTTCCCGCATATATATATATATATATATATATATATATATATATATAAAACTTCTCTGTTGATCGTCAAATTATAAAATATATATTATGAATTAATAAAATGGAGACGTTTCGGCCACGAAAATGTGGTCATCATCAGTCTACAATAAAATAGAATACATAAGCATATTAAAAAATATAAAAAACAAATAATGTAAAAATAAAAATAATGAGAATAAATAAATAAAAACAAATAATGTCAAAAATATAAAAAATCAGGAAAACGTATAATATAAGTGAATAAATAAATAAATAAGTAAATAAATAAATAAATAAAGCACGGCGTAGCAAATACAAGTGTACTCAAATGTAAAATGCACTAAAAAAGAAATGAAGACAGCTTACCTGAGGAGATGTGTGAATAGTTTACACCAGTTAGATACAGAATGAGTCCGTGAATTACAGTAGAGAAAAAATATAAAGAAATTTTTATTAAAAAGATTGAACATATGCATATGCAACGATTTAGTTTTTAAAATAATCAGTTAATGACGTATAAGATGCACTGAGTTTCTGTATGTCACTGCGTTTGTTTACGTTTTTTTGGAACGTACTTTGGATGTGTAACATTTCCGAGACAAGCCTTTTTCCGTTGTGTTTTCCAATATCCAAAATCTGTACTTGATTATAGTCAAACTTATGGTTGTTTTCGTTGGCGTGTATAGCTAAACCAGTTCTAAAAGGTTTCAATCTGGTGTCGCTTTTATGCTGCGCGAGTCTACATTTAAGCGCCTGACTGGTGGTGCCAATTTATATTTTTGACATTATGTATTCCATTTTATTGTAGACTGATGATGACCACATTTTCGTGGCCGAAACGTCTCCATTTTATTAATTCATAATATATATTTTATAATTTGACGATCAACAGAGAAGTATTATTTATACATACACACGTCAAGATCCAATTAATATATATATATATATATATATATATATATATATAAATACATATATTAGACATATCAAAGGGTTGTAATTTACTTGTATAGTCTCCAGAAAGAGTGCTGATTCTGTATTCATTTCTTTTAAAATCTTTTTCGTTGATTCTATTTTATGCGCTCTGAATTAACGTACCTCGCATAATCGTCCATACCTTAGGACCATAAGATGCACCTCAATTTTAAGCTCATTTTTCTATGCACAAAGGTGCGTCTTATGGTCAGAAAAATACGGTAGGTATATATTATAGAGTTATATAATTACAATTTTTAGTGCGACATCTGCTACTGCTTCTTTGTTAGAAAATTTGATATACGTGGCTGCAGAGTTGTTTCTGAGAGACGAAGCGCTGCGTTAACATCCATTCGATTTCTTTGTTTGGTTTTTATTATTGACATGGCTGAAAAAATTGTTTCATACAAATAGTAAGTAGAAAAAATGACAAATAATTTGATAGCCTTATAACTCAAAGATGGATATTCTTTTTCTAGCGATTTCCAAAATTGAGACAATGATTGCATTTTATGTCTGGACACCAGAGTGACATCAGGAGACAACTCGATCAGCTTTTCTTTTTCACGAGGATCAAGTGAACATGACTTCTTCCAAGAAGGGATTATTATCCAGAGGTTACCTTTATGAGGATCCTCATTTTCAGGGAAATAAAAAAAATTCAGATAATGCTCTTAAATATTGACTTATTATGAAATATGATTTTCTGGTTGACATCAGCAGCAATGAAAAATTCTTCCAAAAGTGGATTTTTATATCTTCCTCTTATATTCGACTATCCCAAAGAGCTAGCTTCTTCAGAAGTATGAAAAATAACCGCAAGAGGCTATTTTGAGGCTACATTGGGGCTAGTAAATATTAAATATTCATGGTTCAAAGAAAAGTAAGCTTCTGCGTCGGATAAAAAAATGTGCTACATATTCGTGAATAGAAGTGTGCATCTACATGATTCAGTCGAAATATTTCGCGGAGCGGCAGGAATTTTCTGCGGACCACGGTTTGAAGAACGCTGCTTTAAATTATCAAACTAAATGTCAATAATCACTTTTCAATACGAAAACAACAAAATATTGGCAGCCATTTTGGTAGTTAGAATGACATAATTTCCATCAGAAAAATTTGTAAGTAAAAATTCATTTAACCTCCTTTCTTTAGTATTTTTATTCAATGCCTATGAAACTATTTATTAAATATAAAAAATATTTGTTGGAAAAATACAATAGTTTCTAAAACGGTCAAGAAACGGCCTAGAAACTAATCTAGGTTTTTCTAAATAACCATATATCATTGAAGTCCCAATATTCGGAGATGAAATCAAAGATTGAAAAAGACAAAATAAAAACGAGAATAAAATTTCAAAGCCCGACTGTCTGCTCCGTTTGCATGTGATTCTTATGCAGTGTATTCTAGAACCTGAGGGTTTGACCTTCGATTCATATTTTTCATTGGAATATACATTTTTCCAGTATTTTTCTTTCATTTTTCATCATACATAAAAATGATCACATGTTATATCTTCAAAGAGTGTTTTTACAATAATAATTGATTTCATGGTCTAGATAAACGATTTCTATTTTAGTTCCATAACCGCACAACTACAGTCGGATTTTTTTATACGCCACCGAGCAATATAAAACGCGTATATATATTATTTTATTTATTTTTAATGTTTGGTCTCTGCAACTGAGGGCCATTAACCAGTCCGGGTGATATTTTTTTGGTGCTTAGGCTTTTATTTCGACAGAGGGTACTGACTAATTTTTTTGATAAAAATCATGAATTTTTTCCTCGAATCCGTGTCAATAAACGTCACCTTTGATCAGGACGGACAGGTTTTACCAGATGATAAAAGATGTTTATTCATATTTCTACTATTTAGCAGACGATTTCAGACCAAAACTATATTGAAAAACCTACAGTTGAAGGTATTTTATTAATAAAATTGATGAAATGTGTAAAAAATACATAAGAGTTGATAAAGATAATGGAGTTTTTTAAGGTTTTAACATATTTTCATAAATTTTGAAAATTTTGCTGACCCTAAAATTGCCTTCAGTTAAAAGTGCTTTTAAACTGAAAAAAAAGTAAGAATTAAGAAAGTAAGAATCAGTTTTGAGTTATCAAAATATATTTTAAGGGTCGTTCGAACGTTTTAAATGTTTACAGATAGGTTTTAAACCTATCTGTAAATACGTTCAAATAAGTTTTCAGGATGAGAATAGATCTGTTAAGCAGTTTTGTTATTTTAATTCTGGAAACTGTATTTTATTAACTATTTTACTAACTATATTAACGAAAGTATAAAGTACAATGTATTAGGAGGATAGATAAGACTAATAAGATAGAATAATATTTAGTAATCGCGCAATTTTAATTGTGGTAAATCTTGAAGTATTATATACCCAGATGTCATTTTAATATATTATTTCTTTATACACGTGATTATTATAGGATGAAAGTGTTTTTTTATCATCATGAATGTCTTTTCTTTTGCATTAAAAATGCTAATTTTAAGACGTATTTCAAAAAAACTTAAAAATTATGATAAAAGGATTCACGGTAAGTTCATCGAAAATCAATTCATCGAAAATCAATTCATCGAAAATCAATTCATCGAATATCAATTCATCGAAAATCAATTCATCGAAAATCAATTCATCGAAAATCAATTCATCGAAAATCAATTCATCGAATGATCAATTCATCGAATGATCAATTCATCGAAAAAAAATATTTTGTAAATATTTGAGAGGATTGCCGAGGGGATCGGAAAGCCAAAAAAGCAGTGGTCAATAAAAGTTGACAGACTACACTTATTAAATAACTATCATACTTGGTCTATTAATAATTTTTAAATTTTCCATTCCGAAAATACGCCAGGTAAAAGATACCTGTTGGATTATTTTGAAATCGAACAGGGCTCCTTAGATCAGAAAAATCCTGTTAATGGGATCATAAATATACTTAATACACCCATTCTTAAAGGATTATAAAAATGGTATTTCCTCATCTGTTAAGTTTTAAGGTTTTTGTGTTATGTACATAGTTTTACTATTCATATTTACTATACCACACATGATTTGTTCAATGTACGGTGATTCTAAACAGGTGGCATTGTTATGTTAGTGTGAGTTTGTTTTGTCATTAAACTAGATGATGGGTAGCTCGCTTCGCTCGGCTTCTTCTAACCAAACCCTTACTAACCTAACCTAACCTAAGATAGTGTTTTGACATTAAACTAGAAGATGGGTAGCTCGCTTCGCTCGGCTTCTTCTAACAAAACCCTTACTAACCTAACCTAACCTAAAATAGTGCTTTGTCCTTAAACTAGAAGATGGGTAACTCGCTCCGCTTGGTTTTAGACTTTTACTAACTAAACCTAACCTAATTAGCTTGTTTTTAGGCGCATAGTACTTTATTTTCCTCCATATTAGCCCAATTAAAATGCGTATCATTGTGTATGAATTTATAAATATTATTTGCGTGCAATTTCCCATAACCTGTCTTATTAAACCTTAAAAACAAAACATTTATTTCTTTTATTATATAAGTTTTCTTATTATATTTCTTTATTTATATTCAAACACTATGTCACTTTATTTACCTTTTTTTTAAAACCATATAAAAAAAAAAATACGCAATTATTTCTTAGTCTGTCTACTTTTATTGACCACTGCTCTTTTGACTTTCCGATCCCCTCGGCATTCCTCTCAAATATTTACAAAATAGTTTTTTTCGATGAATTGATCATTCGATGAATTGATCATTCGATGAATTGATTTTCGATGAATTGATTTTCGATGAATTGATTTTCGATGAATTGATTTTCGATGAATTGATTTTCGATGATATGATTTTCGATGAATTGATATTCGATGAATTGATTTTCGATGAACTCGTCGGTTACCGATAAGAGTATTAATCAGCGCCTCTCTTGAACAACGAAGCAACTACCAACAGTTCAAATTTAGGAGGCAATTCCTTCGTATTACTGAATTATAACAAGCATCGGTGAAATTTTAGTGATTTAATAAATTAAAAAACGACTATAATATATTTACATGTAAACCAAATTATTAAAAAAAAAACTGAAAATTATAAATACCTTTTTTAATAGTTAAACAAAATACTAAATTTAATAACGTAAAATATTACTACAACCTATATATTATTACAACGAAAATCTGCAAATTTCACATCTCTCAGTTTACTCAAAAGTTTTTCGTAATTTCCAAGTAACATGATTAATAGTGAATCCTATGCAATAATATTTAACTATTTTATTAATCTTTCTCTATTTTATTCAGAATCCATGTATTCTTTAGAGTGAAATAAAATATTATTTTTACGTTTAAATGGCACAAACGTAAATTAATTAACCGATTTGGATAATCCTTTGAACATTGTATGTATAGATTAGAACTTCCCGAGTGTTATTGGCTATATCAGTGTTTCTCAACCGGGGTGCCACGACACTCTCACCGTGGTGCCCGAGTTTTATAATCGACAAGTGCGGCAAAATGCCTTATTATATTAAAACGAGTCGTGAAGCGAAGAGTTTTGTCAACGTAGGCTGAGGCCCCTAGTACATCTATATTTTTATTTTGGATAAATTAGTTACTCACTCAAATGTACGGATATTGGTTACCTAAGTACGCAGTTCGTCGCGCTATCATCCATTCATTGAAATTTATCTGAATATTATGTTTATAAAGCACGTTATTATACGAGGGGAGTTTGATAAGTCTGTAACTTTGATAAGAGATGACGGTCAGATCGCAAGTTTGATGTTAATTCTGACATTTGCAATTCTTTGTAGACACATTAAGTTTCAAGTAGATCTGTCAAACGGTACATTTTAGCAGAGTTTGGAAGCGGATAAGTTGGTGTTTATTTATTTTAATGGATAAAGTTAAATCCGTGTGTTGATAAATCACTAATTTCTGCGTGAATAAACTATGAAGGAAACTGAAACAAAGCTAAAACAGTATTATGAGAACTTCGCTCCGTCGCATTGAATAGTTCACAAGTGCTTCACTTAATTTCGTTGTCGTATGAGCACGAACGTTGCTAAGCAACCGAGACATTCAAAAGAGGTCACAACTGATAATCACCGAGTGAAGGACGAGAAATAGCCAAGATGATAAACATTTCAGACGAACATGTGTATCCTGCACGAACATTTGGACTTGAAAAAGCTATCGGCAAGATGGTTGTCGCGTCTGCTTACAATGAATCAAAAATGGAATTGCGCGACCAATTCTAAGTATTGTTTGGACATATACAAGCGCAATCCAAGTGATTATTTTGCTGCATTTCATAACCTTTGATGAAACATAGATCCATCACTTCACACCAACAATGAAAGAGCGGCCAAAACAATGGATTTCTCCTGGTGAACGTACTTCGAAGAAGGCAAAAAGGGTTCTCTTGGCCGGAAAGTTCATATCCACGATTTTTTGAGATTCTCAAGACGTCAAGATCTTCATCGACTATCTGGAAAATAGAAAAACGGTCACAGTCAATATTATGCTACTTTATTGGATCGATTACATTCTCTTCATTTACATTCAAAAAACAAAAGTTTTGTTCCCCATGAGAATGCATCAAGTCACTCGTCGCATCTTTTCTTTTCTAGCTGAATTTTTCAAAATACAATCTGCAAGTACATTTTTGAGTTTTTAACAATTCGTGGAACTGCTAATGTCGTATTACTGCCATACACTTAAAAATTTATTTTATTATCAAGCAGCATGCAAGTTTTTTAACAAGAATCGATTCCTCCGTTCTTTCCGCCAAGCAGATATCACTCACAATAATCATTTAAATATTGAAATTGTAAAAACAATGTCTTTCTTTAGTTCAGTTTTGGAATTTTCGGAAAAATCCGTACGTCTGGCAACCTTGTTTGGTACACAACGCTTAAATGTAAAATATACAGGTGAAGTTAATTAGGCAACCCTTTTTACTTTACAGTATGTGGGTAGTATATCTTGCAAGAAATTGATAAAGATCTCATTAACTGCGCAGATCAATATTTTGCATATTTCTCATTATATTCATATTTTACGTTATTTGCTTAGTCAAAATTGTTGTACTAAATTCAAAATCAACGCAAGCAAAATACATAGGATAGAACTAGAAGGAAAGCAGATAGAACAAACGGAAAGGGGGAAAACAGCTTAGATGTTATGGTTTAGGTATATTTCACTGTAGAAGGGGATTATAAAGTTCTTTCATGATAATTATGAAGTGAAGTACAGTAATACCCCGCCACTCAACGTTAATACGTTCTGAAAAAGCGTCTAATAGCGATTTCGTCGAGTGGCGAGTCAAATTTCCCCATAAGAAAAAAATGTATGTGAAGTGTGAATTTTCACACATTTCAGGGTTTCGCAGGTATTTGGTAAAGGAATGATGATTATTTGGGATGGCAAAACAAATTTTATGTTAAAATATTTTTTTATTAATTTTAATTCGAATGCCTAATACCATTATTTAGGTTTCTAAATATGTGCAGTATTTTTTATATAGCAAGGTTCATTAAGAATTTTAAAAATTGCCTATGGCTTCCATTGGTTGTTATAAGTTCCGCCCCTCTGATTTCGTGTACATTGAAACAGAATTAAATTACGCTTTTAAAAATTAAATGCAACATTTGCCAAAATATAACAAAAATTTTG
This sequence comes from Liopterus haemorrhoidalis, assembly GCA_963971575.1. Classification (NCBI taxonomy): domain Eukaryota; kingdom Metazoa; phylum Arthropoda; class Insecta; order Coleoptera; family Dytiscidae; genus Liopterus; species Liopterus haemorrhoidalis. The sequence continues at coordinate 51,130,364 of OZ020615.1, forward strand.
ACAAAATAATTTAATCAAAATAAAAATGCAAAAAAAACAGAAAAAATAAAAATTGACGGGATTTGAACCGTAGTTCGAACGTTATCGTTTCGTAAGTGCAATACTAAGCAATACTAAGCGTTAACATTACCACTGGACTATAGATGTTCACTGGTTTGCCGTCTTAAATAGCGGATTAAATATTTTACATATTGTAGTTAAAAACACAAAAAATGCGTTATTTTCCGAAAACATAATCGGATCAAAAATTCCTGTTGTACTATTCCGGTTCACACCAATGTACATTACTTAATTTTTTTTCAGATTTTTAGTTTAAACCATCTGGGCTCATCAACTCTCTAGGTTTAGCCGTTTGGCTACAATTTTTACCGAACAGACACACAGTCAAACAGACAGACAGACAGACGACAAAATGACGGTTTAAGGGTTTTTTGGTCATACCTACAAAACCCTAATAAAGGGAATCATATGTACATATATACATATAAGGAAATACATACATATATGTATAATTTTTTAATACACTGTTTAAAATTTTGAGTAATGACAATATAAGCATACATAAAACAATAATGTACAGCAGTGGCGCACCAAGCGGGGAGGCCGGGCCCACCCTAAAAAAAGGAAATAAAAATAAAAACACACAAACTGAGATGAGAACCTTTTCATCATTTTGTATTTCCGAAGCGAGGACTTTTTTTTAGATCATCACTTGAAATTTAGAAGTGTTAAACAATTTAGTCTTCCGCCCCCCCCCCCCCACAAAAATTCCTGGGTGCGCCACCGATGTACAGTAGTCATACACTATACTGTACAATACTGTACTGTAATAGAAAACAGAAAAAAAAAAAACAGAAAAAAAGAAGAATAATAATCAGTATTGTATACATATTTTAAAAAAATGTCAAAAACCTTGACATATCACGTGATCGGTACTCGATCACGCGTCGGATAGCGATGCTCCGTCGACTCTCACTCTCGACATTTACGTCGAGTGGCGAAAACGTCGAGCTAAGAGGCAGTCGAGTAACGGGGTATTACTGTAGTAGTTGATAAATTTATTTTACTGTTAGTTATTTGTTTACAAATGTCAAAAAAGTTACGTTATATTCAATCACTTGTAAAAAGGGATCGAAAACCTGTATTTCCTACGGAGTAAAGAGACTAATGTGAATTATAATATAGTTTATGATCTCAACTATAGCAAAAATCTCAAATAATAGTATTGTCCTAGGTTCTTTTCTTTTTTTTTTTTGTTTAGTTAATACAGCCGCAGAAAAACATATGTATATATCAGTGGCGGTCGGTGAATCATTTTTGGGTAAGCAATTACAAAGAATAGACACGCTCGTGCTTTGTCGTTGCTATATTGCTGTTGAGCGATATAGTACGAGCTTGTCCGATCATACTAATTGCATACCCAAACATGTCTCACCGACCGCCACTGGTATATATCAATATTTATTTATTATTCCAATTGCAAGCATGCAAAAGAAGTAAAAAAAAAAAAAAAAATGAAGCTCGTTAATAAAGCGTCGTTTTTCACTGATAAGATTGCTGCAGTTGCCTACGGCTCGCGCGATCAAACTTCCCGTTCGTGAAAAAAGTTATGCTTTATGCACTTGTTGCATAAATATTTATTTTGTATCTATTCTCCATGCGGGATAAACGTACCTATATATTAAAATTGGCCTTTTTAACATTTTATAAATTAAAAGTTTATTGTTATATTATAGATAAGCAGGGCCGGCGAGCGGGACGTTGGCGCCCGTAGGTAAGACTTAATTCAGCGCCCCTAGCCAGGTCCGTAACTAGCTTTTTTCGAGCCCTGGGTAAGATTTTATAATTGGGTTCCCTTAAATAAACATATAATATAAAGTGATGTCCTGAAAACAAAGCCCTTACTTTTAAATATAAGTGGTGACCTAAAGAAAAAGTCCGCACTTCTAAAATACAAGTAATGACTTAACAAAAACGGTCCCCAACACTAATTTACTAGAGATGACAAAAAAATGGCCTCACTTCTAAAATAAAAGTAATGGCCTAAAAAAAAGTTCCTCACTATAAAATTACATTACACTAATTATATTTACATTTGGCGCCAATTTAAGACTAACGACGGCGCCCCTCACGCAGCGGCGCCCGCATGCACCCCATGCCCTGAATGCCATCTTCCGCTGGCCCTGTAGATAAGGTCCTTTATTATTTATTTTAAATAGTTGCATAAGTATTTTATTAGTAGAGTTGCAAGTTTCTTTACTATGTTGAGAGATTTTTTAATATGTATTATGAAATAATAATTACTTAATTGTTACTTGTATAAAAAGTTTATAAATTTAAATATAAAAAACTAAGTAGGTAATATATTTGTTCACTTGGGAAAATAATCTTGACATATACTCCACGAGCCCTAAATCTTATCGCAAAAAATGTGTGTAGACTATTTTTTTTGTAAAATTGTGCTTGTAATTAAATGGTACATATTAACTTAATAATTTGCATAAAAAGCATGTTTACATTTTAAGGAAAATTATCAAATTGAAAACATTTACTTAAAAATTATGCAAAAAATCGGTGGGAGCTCGAGAAATCGATTACTAAGACGACTACAGATGGCGCACAGTGGGGCAGGAGAGCTTCAAAACTGGCATCAATTGAGGTATTATAGGACTGGATTTTAGATATTTGTTTTAAGGGCACTTGGTAGACTTAAGAAAAATGCATTGACAGATTTTTAAATGTATATTTACTAATATAATTATTATATAATGTCTTACAAATTAGTATAAAAAATAAAATAAATAAAATAACTGCTTCAAAATTCATATTCATCTTCGGAATTTGAAAATATATCATCATTTTCATCGGCATTGTCACTGGTATCATCATCATCATCACTGTTATCCCGATGACTAATGACATATACGTCTGGAGGTTTTAATGAATCTAGTGCTTCTTTTGGAAGGTTTTGTAGATTTTTTTTAGGTAATAAGCTCAGAAAATTTTAAGAATAAAAATTAACGAATTAAAAACCTAACCTATATTTCTATTAACATGCGCATTTTTAATTGTATTTGTTATGTTTTTGTGTGCATTGTAACAAAATATATGATTAGGAGATACTAATGTGAATGTCATAAATGAATTAAATAGCGAAGAATGCCGTACCGTTAATTGAAATATTTGACGTTAGTCTGTCATGTGCAGAATGATAAAATTAAAGAAGTTGAGTTTGTTAAACGCTAAACCATAATTCTACTTCTAATAAATACTTTAAACATAAACCATAAACAATAACTATTAAACGTTACAAGTCTTATAAGCCCGGCATAGCAATTATAATTTATTATATTAAATAATCAAAGAAATTATTATTGATAAAATGATAATAAAACATAACACACAGAAAAGGTCATAACACATATTTAAAACTTATCGCAACTATGAAAACGTATATTTCAATGTACATGCTTTGAGGAAATATTGCAAAAATATAAAAACCATAAAAATGTATTGTCCTATAAAAAATATCTCAAATAAAAGTTGTCAGCTTTAACTTGTTCATGTTGAACAAGTTATGTTGAACACATTTATGTGAAATATTACTTTTTTTAAGAAATATTCGTCAAATACTAATACGGCTAAAATAATAATAAAATGAACTAATACGTCCGGCGGACGGACTTTTATAAATATCTACGGCACGGGCAAAAACGGGCACAAAAAAAAACAGATTTATAATCTGTAATCATCAGCCATTATAAAAAACCAAAAATCGAAGCTGGGACGGGTTTGGAACATAAACATAAAGTCCATTGTTTCACAAAATTACATATAAATGCAAAATATTTCTGGCCATTTTTCAGAAGCCTATTTATATATATTGCATGCACTTAAATATTATTTTATTATTACTTAAAGTTAGCTACAAACCTGAAGTTGAAGGATCCATGAAAATTTTTTCGAATTTTTCAAAAACTACGGCTTAAACACACCAGAAACACAGGACTGAAAATAACTCGCGCAAGAGACGTGTAGTGTACGCTAAAGAGTTGTGTTAATTAAGGGCTGTAAGGGGCTAAAGGGCAGTTTTGAGCTGGCCAAAATGGGCAGATAAGTTGGTCCAGAGTCTCTAGTATACATTACTCCCAAAAAATTTAACGTTACGCCCATTTTCATTTTTCGACTTTCTGCCAGGTTTTTTGCGATCTTGCCCCACTGTGCGGCGTGGCAAGTCATGGCCAATGTTTACACTTGTCTAACTCCGTGGATCAAGTGTATAGACAACAAGTCACAAGTCACAGCCAACGTAAGGTGGGCTTGGCTCTGACCTACGTTCGCTTCCGAAGCGGTATTCTTTTTACAAGTCAAAGGACTTTGCCCAGCATTGGTGCAGACTTGTACATGCATGTTAGCACCGTACACACAATGCGTCATCACATCACTCGAAAATGTGCTCAAAAGGAAGGTTATGACCATTTTTGCTTAACTATGACCTCTACTTAAACTAAAAACTAATTTTTTATAATTTTAATCTAATTTAAATATCAAAAGTAAGGTCGAAGCTGCCACCATAACCTCACTTTCACTGTCAGACGCCATTTTACTAAAGTTGGTCCAGGGTTGCTATTTTTGTACTTGGTCAGCACTAACGCTTCATCGACACATCGTTTGTATGGTACGCATGTAGAAGTGTCGGCCAGTGTTACATGTTACGGCCAACTTCAGAACCACGTTGGCGAACGCTGGTACACCGTTTTTAGGCGCCTTTAGGCACGGTGAAGCTCGGAGGTATGTATTGTCGCTTTTAGGCAGCTTATAACACATATACAGAAACTTAAAGGTTTCTTTTTGTACTCAAACTCGAGTAAAGTAATCAATTATTTAACAAAAGAAACAAACTCGATCTCTCTACGATGTTTAGATTGCGAGTTATAAGCGCGAATTTTCGCTCCGTTCTCCGATTTTGAGTGTCAAATTTCCTTGCGTGATGTAATTTCTGGTGGTTGTGTAGAGGCTACGGATTGCCTGGATTAAATTTTCTTCTACTCCGAGTTTCCTTGATACCTCCCAAACCTGATCTCTTACAACTTTGTCGAACGCTTTCACCATATTAATGAAACATAAGTATGCAGTTCTATTATGTTTGTTCAACTTTTCTTGGATCTGCCTAATAGAGAAAATGTGGTCTTGGGTACTGTATCCTGTTCGAAATCCACTTTGGGAGGTTTCTAGCTTGCTTTCAGTAAGTTTATTTAACTTCGCCACCAGTATCAATTCATACAATTTCTCTGCAGCGCTCAACAGAGATATGCCCCTATAATTTTTTCAGTCTCTGTTATCTCCCTTTTTATATATTGGTACTATTATTGCGCATTCCCAGTAATACGGAATTTTCCCAGTTTTCCAAGCTTCATTGAGTATACTGTATAGCAAATCTACTCCATTTTCTCCCAGATACTTTAGCATTTCCGGCCTAATGTTATCATGTCCTGCTGCTTTTGCCACTTTAATCTGTTTTAGACTGCCAAATTTCTTCTTTACTGATTCCGCCCCTTTCATTATTAATTGTTGTGGAACTACTATTAGTTTTGAGGTACATAGTATTGCACTTGCTTTGTAAATCATATATAACATTTGCAAATTGCAATTTCTATGAGATATAATAAGCAAGTTCTTGCAAAACGCCCAAAGACATACAATATCTTACGTGTCAGCCACACAAACGATCGGAATGACGTAAATTCTACATCAAAAACAGCTACGCGCAGCTTACACGATAAAATTCAGGACTCTCGGGATATACCCTATGAATATTTAAATTTTATTATGTGATTCAAAACAAATTTCATCAAAGCTGGACTGGAAAGTCGCTTAAATCTCTCCTTGTTTATTGACATTTAAATTAAAGTGACAGTTGCAATTCTACAACATACTGAAATAATTACCTAAGGCAGATACAGTATATGTTTATCTTTCTATCCCTTAGCCCTCTTTGAGGAAAGTTATTTTGAATTATATATTACTCAGCTATAAACATACATACATATTGAAACATAAATTTATATATCTGTTTCGACAAACTCAAACAAATCGGTTATGATTAACTTCAGAGATACTTATTTGAAAAGAAAAAGTTCATCTCATTAGGAGGGTTTACAATTCTATACTTCTCTTTTGTTCGGTCTAAATTGGAGTATTGTCTTGTTGTTTGCAATCCCTTACATAATAGGCATAGGGCGTTTACGAAAATTATACCGGCAGCTACCAGTTACACTGACTGCTTCCGAAAATACAGAGTAATAAGTAATTAATGACAGGCGTTTGAATTTTCCTTTTATTAGGTTAATCTTAAAGGTTGGTACCAGGGGCTACACATGGGAATACTTCAAAGTTCATTACGTAATTTCCCCAATCGAAAATATGTTTCAACAATAAATGTATTGCTTAGATTTATCAAAACCATCACTTATCTAAAATCACATTGCATATATTTATTATTATTTATGTGTTTTTTTTTACTTACCAATGAAATATATACAAATAGTCCGGGTGGCAGCGTTGCATTTTTGATGATCATTTCATCCCGATTAATTTTTTTGTAATTAATAGTTTAGATCTGGCTAATAACACTGGTTAACACAATTTTTGCTGACTTACATCTAAGACTTGTTTCTTACTAATTTGGTGCTGCTGAACTCAAATATCACATCAGTTTTTGCGTATCACATCAGATTTTTGCTCTACAACAAATACATATTTTCGGCCAAATAATGCTACTATCATTTAATTTTAGACGTCGATACTGTAATTGGTATAAATTTGGCGAACAATAAGGACTAAATAATTAGAAAATATTTTTAAATTTTTATTTATAGTGAAAGAAAGAAAATGAGAATAGTTTTAATTACATTTTAATGCATTGGAGTGTTTAAATAAAAATACAAAATAATTTAAGGATTAAATGGTCGCTTGTAAGATCTTCTGGAGTGCACCATTCCCGATAAGTCTCTTTTAATACTCCAACAGTAGTAAGCGATCATGTGAGTATCCCATCTTCCTTGATAATGTCTCTCCATCCCTTTTAAATCCTGATGGAAACGTTCACCCTGTTCATCACTAACATCTGCAAGATTGACAGGAATTCAAGATGACTGTTTAAAATTGAAGTTTCACGCTATAACAAGTACCTGCATGTAAGGCATTCCTACGAAATATATTGGACAACAAGAACGAAGTTGAAATTAAAGTAGACGTATATCAGAAAGTGAAAAGGTGATAGGCAGAAACTGTTAACATTTTTGAAATCAGCACCCCAAAATTAGTTAAAAACAAGTATCAGATCTAAATCAGCAAAAAAAAGTACTGATTTGTAATTCTATTCGAATAAAAAAAAATTAAAAAATCAGTCCAGTTACTTAATTCACACATCTCGTATATATGTACCCAGGTACTTAGGAACTTGTCGGCACATAGAGTATATCCCGAAAATTAATCTTTGAAGCATTATTTACCAGCTTACAGGAAGCTGGCAGTTACCTTTTTTGATGTTTATTATTTTGATATATATTATTAGTAAATTTCTCGGGCATTGAGAAGTGACCATGACTTTTTGCAATCGAATAATACTTGTTAAACTACTTACTCAACAGTTAAAAACAGAAGTGAAATTCAAAATATTTATTAACACATTAGTAACTCACATGTAACGTTACTTGAAACAAATACCTAGGTATTAAAAAATTAATTAACATAAAGAGAGAGAGAGAGAGAGAGAAAAAAAAAAGAATTAAAAAGGAATTACTCCACTTTATTTTCTGATTCAATTTCTGAAGTCGCTGGTTCGGCAATAGTATTTCTCTACACTTTATCGACGGGAAGTGAATTGCATATGGTATTCTAGAACAGTGTTCTCAAACTTTCGACAGTTGCGGACCAGTTTCAGAATTCCACACTAACCGCGAACCACCAACTTCAAGAAAAACATTATTTTTGCATAAAGTCCAATTATTAATAATAATGAAATTTTGTGTGCGTGGACCACCAAGATCTGACCCGCGGACCACTTGTTGAGAAACACTGTTCTACAGGTATCACATTAGTTTTTTTTATTTCATGACCTTTGCAACTAAGGCCATTAGTCAGGACAAAATTCTAATAAAAATTCCATACCTGAACAGGATTCGAACCCGAGATAATAGTAACGCAGGGCACGTGTGTTACCACTACGCTATGCCGGTCAGCCACGACAGTTATACACAGCGTTGCCAGATTATTATTTTACCAAATTGGGATTTTTACCAAATAAATATAAAAAATTCAGAATTAAGGCGCAAAAAGCGGGACAACCTAATAAAATGTTCAGTTCAAAATATTTCAAAATATTTATAAAAAGACTCTCTCCCACAAAATAGTACTGACGAGCAAAAAAAAAAAGTCCTCACTCCCAAAAATATTATTATTATTATTATGTGAAATTGGCTTCTGGATTTCTCCATTGCCAGCTGCGATTATTTGATTGTGTTTCTTTTGCTTAATCTATTCTAACCGAAATGATGATAATGCTTTTAGGATTAGACAAGAGAGGGAGGTGGACGGGATAGGGGGTTTTGCCAGTGAGGCCCGTCACGGCAGGACTTTGTTAACACTTAGATGGGGGGCCATGGGGGGTTTAACAATAGAGTTGTGTATATTATTTAATGATTATGATATCCTAATTCGACAGTTCGTATTTAAACAGAATTAACAATTTACTGGCGTAAAATAACACATTGATATATTAATAATATTCAATCATAGATTAATATTAGTCGACTCTAAATATGTGGCTATGGCTTTATAAATTTTTATGTTTTGGTGGCTCAGTAAAATTTGTACGTTGGTAGGTAGAGATATTTGTTCGGAAACTAAGATTCTAATTAAGTCGTTTTGTTCTGATTCATATTTTTTACATGAGAATATCATGTGGTTTGGGTCAGCCGGTGTATTACACATGTCACAATCACCGTTTTCTATTAATTTAATGCGTTCAAGATGGGTGGGGCAGCTAGTGTGATCGAACCTCAGCCTGCATATTTTGACTATAGTCTGACGTGGCAGTTTTTGACTAAAAAACCATGGTTTCTTTTTGACTGTGTCATTTACTTTAAAATATGCCTTTCCTTTTGAGTCACTTGCTTTTCGGAATTCTTTTTGCCATTCCTTCATAACAGTTATCTTTTCGATATTTATGTATTCCTCAGATGTATGTGGGGGTTGTATTAGTCGACCATTTTGGGTAGCCATTTTAGCTAAGTTGTCAACAGTTTCATTGGGCTCCACAGTGAGATTTTACCCATATGATTTTTGTATTGCTATTGTACAGATTTCGCATTTTATTTACGTTATCAATGATTTTGTACAATATAGACGGGTGGTTTTGCATGCCTGGGGCCTGCAGTTTTTTTAGAACGCTTTGACTATCTGAGGCAATTATTACGTATTTATTAGTGAACTCTTGTTTTATGACGTATTCTGTGGCTTTTAGGATAGCTAACATTTCGGCGTGAAAAATAGATATATTATTTGTGACTTTGTACGATTCTGAGTATTTATTTGTGTAGTCGAACACTGCCAGTCCGATGCCATTCTCCCAAAAAAAGAAGTGATGAGCAAAAAAAAAAAATTGATGTGAAGTGTGAATTTTCACACATTTCAGGGTTTTGCAGGTATTTAGTAAGTGAATGATGATTATTTTGGATGCGAAAACAAATTTTATATTAAAATATTTTTTTTGTTAATTTTAATTCGAACGCCTAATACCATTATTTAGGTTTCTAAATATGTACAGTATTTTTTTTATATAGCAAGGTTCATTAAGAATTTTAAAAATTGCGCCTATGGCTTCCATTGGTTGTTATAAGTTCCGCCCGTCTGATTTCGTGTACATTGAAACAGAATTAAATTATAATTTAAACAATTTCCAGTGGTTATTAAATTTACGCTTTTAAAAATTAAATGCAACATTTGCCAAAATATAACTAGAATTTTGAAAAAATAATTTAAATAATATAAAAATTAAAAAAAAAAAACAAAAAGTAATATTGTCTCTTCTCACAGGGGTCGATCCCTTTCGGATCGGGTTACTTGGGTGAAAAATCAGCGTCTAATACCACTAGACCAGCATACACGTTACAGTGTGGTGTGTTACAAAGCTATAACTTGTGTACATTATTAGCAAAAAATCACAAAAAATGCGTTTTTTTCCAAAAAGCTAATCTGATCAAACATTCCTGTTGAACTATTCCGGTTCACACCAATGTACATTACTTAGAATTTTTTCAGATTTTTAGTTTAAACCATCTGGGCTACAGGGTGTGGGACAAAAAAATTTTTGCACAATTTTGGCAAAAATCGCTTCAAAATAATTTATTTAGCAAAAATAAAAATTTGATCGTTAAGCCACGTAATTTAAAAAAAATATTTTTGTTTTCGATGAGCACATATTTGTTTATATTTTTAGGGGGGGTATGTTTTTTAGATGTTTTAGTATTTTTCCTATGTGCGGGTCAAAGAGTTGTATACGCATGCCAAATTTCAACACTAGGTTTAGCCGTTTGGCTACAATTTTTACCGAACAGACAGACAGACAGACAGACAGACAGACAGACGACAAAATGACGGTATAAGGGTTTTTTGGTCATACCTACAAAACCCTAAAAAAAGGTCTTCACTCTCAAAATAGAAGTGACAAACAAAACAAATGTTTTTATTAATGCGTGATTTTAGCTGTCCCGCGCGGGACAATCTATTTTTGTTCAAAAAGCGGGACGTCCCGCGGAATTGGGGACGCCGGGCAACTCTGGTTATACATAACATTTACCAAATTTGCTTTTTTTTTTTCAGAAATAGACAAGAGTCCTTTATATAAATTTGTTAAGTCTTTAGGTATATTCTTATTTAAAGGTTTACCTGTTCAGTTTTAAAGGCCTTTATCAATAAAATTTCTGTGATGTAGTGAATTACCGACATTTAGAATTAGTTATTGGTAGAAGAAATTATAATATTTTGTATTGAGTTTTTTTTACAACATCTAGTCTACCGAAGTGGCAAGTTTAAGTGGGTAATACCAGGCAGGTACATTTATTAATGAAGAAATTTAAGTAAACCAGCACCGGTAACAATCTTTCTACGTATGCATTAGACGGCATCATCAAGTGCTGATAAGTCGCCGATAGCCGCATGTTTCTCGGCATCGAATACAATATTTCTAAGTGTGTATACCCTTATCAGGAAAGATTTCATACCTAAAAATCCAGGAAAGTATGAAAAATTCTTGTGATTTGATTAAAAATCACCTGACAATACCCAAGAATAGAAACAAAGATATTGTTAATTAACGAATAAATAATGCGATTATTAATTTGAGTATTTAAATTTCCGATGTTAAAATTGTTGATTCTTTGCCAGTTTGGCAGATTTTCAACTGTTTACGGTTTAACAGAAATTCAGCGAAGACTTGGAAAGAACTTTGATAGATTCTATTAAATTTAGAGGAATAATAATTAATAAGGGCAGTTTTGGAAAAGTACTAAAACATTTTGGATTGTTTCCAATAAATTGATCAAATAATATTCCATTGTTCCTTAAAGTAATCAACTAAAAATGATTTAAGCACAATCACGGGCTGACTGATTGAAGATTAACCCAGCGATTTTTTCAGCATTTGCTTCGCATTTAGTATCCATTAAATGAATAAGAAATATATTGAAAAATAGCTTAATTTTTTTCAATTTCAGATATGTACATATATCTCACTATTAACAATGTGCTATTTTTTTCATAAGTATTTCACTACTATAAATGATTTATTTGTCTTTGCTGCTGTAGGAACAATAAGTTTAGCAGTAGGCAGAGCTGATAACAAACATGATCTGATTCTCAGATGTTGAATTTTTACCGACCGTCAACATATATAAGGGAAGTACTGTGTTCACACCGATTTTGACATTTCGAGATTTCGATGGATCTCCACGAATTGAGGTCCCTACTTAACGTTTTGACTATTTTTAGCATGATGTCTGTCGGTCTGTCTGTCCGTCCGTCTGTCTGTGTGTGTACACGTGCAGAACAAATTAGGCTAAAAGGATTTTTATGAAACTGCATATTTAAGCTTTTGACATCAATGACACGAGTTGATCAACTTTTGGTAAAAATAGGTTGACTAGAAATGGGAGTTTACTCGTGTCGATTTTAAGATTTTTGCGAATATTTAGCAACAGAAAAATATTTCGAAAAAATGTATTGAACAAAAGTTTTGCTTTAAATGCAATAACTAATAACTTTTATTAGTTATTGCATTTATGGTTAATAATTTCTCGTTAATATTAAAATAAATTTTTAGTTAAACCCGTTTGCGTTAAATTGTGCGGACATTTTTATTTTAGTACAGTTTTGGAAAAAATCGTATTAACATAAAAACAAAAACTAAAATATATTTAGTTTCTTAATCTACGTTTTAAGAATTGTTTTTTTGATACCACATATATATTAAAAAGATAATTAAATTTTTCAACAACATAAAATTTTCGATATTTTTCAAAAAACAAATAGGATCAAAAACTCCTATGAACTACTCCGGTTCCCATCAATGCATATATATATTTATTTTTTTTCAGATTAAGATCAACTTCTCTGGGAAATAGGGGGGCCCCACAAGTTTTTAGACATATTTTTGGCAAAAATCCCATAAAAAATAATTTCTTCAAAAACGAAAATTTGGTTATTTATCCTTGTATAAAAAGGTTAAAAAGGTTTATTTAAAAAATTATATATTTTTTTTATTCAATACATATTTGCTTATATTTATTCCTGGATGTGTTTTTTTAACTCTCTATACATTTCCTATATGCGGGTCAAAGAGTTCTGCAAGCATGCCAAATTTCAACTTTCTATGTTCAGCCGTTTGGCTACAATTTCTACCGTACGGCTACAATTTCTACCGTACGGCCAGATAAAAAATCAGGCAGACAAATAGAGAGATTTATGATTTAATAATGATTTATTAATGTTAATAAAATGTATACATTTCTTAAATGCGTCAAAAATACAAACACATATTACATTGAAGGAATCATACAAGTGTACATTTATCATTAGATTAACTTATTAATTATTAGAACCAATCAGTGGCGCAGCCAAGGGGGGGCGACGGGTCTGGGCCCCTCCCAGGACCAGCAGATTACCCGGCGCTGCTCGGAGAGTTGAAGATAAAATTTGTTAACCACAACAGTAGTTAATTTTTAAATTACTTCATTGTAAACAATATTGGCATTTTTTATTTATTTATTTATTTTTTTCGTATAAATAAACATTTTTTTAAGATTGCCTACTCTTGATATGGGCCGTTATTGTTCAAGTGCAAATACATCACTTTCCAAATATGCTCCAACGAATTATATGAAGGGGAGCGTTGATCCTTTTTTCCCCTGACACATCGACTAAAACATTCGCCCAGTCAAATGATAAAACTGTTTTAAACAACTAATTTAGTAGTAAAGTGGAAATCTGTTTTCGGTATAACCTTCACACGAGTCTGTTCGTTCGATACAAATTGTGGACAAGCGGCTGATTTAGAGAACTGAACATAAGTAAGAAAAATATTGAGACTTCAAAAATACATCCCGCGAAAAATATTGATAAATATGTATTTATCGAAGAAAAAATCAAGTGAAAGTTTTTGATACATGGATTAACAATTACATTTTTTATCAACAAATAATTGAATTATTATTTGATATAAACATCAATATCCAACAGCAGGGGTGTCGAACTGATTTGGTCGCAGTCTATTTTACATACAAAATGATACGCAGTGACGGAACTTTAAATATCCCGAAGGGGTTCTTGACATTGTTTTATAAAAAGAAAAGGGGAAGAGAGTATATTTTACATTTTTAAATATATTTTTCCCCTAAATAAGCTCAAGTGATTTTGATCACCGCTTCAGGGGCCACAAATAAGGTTGAGGTCCGTATGCGGCCCGCGTGCCCTCGAAATTTGATTCGGCCCTCCCTAAGACTAAATCCTGGCTGCGCCACTGGAACCAATAGATGTAAAATCACAATTCCAATATTCTTGTAAAATGTTTTTTCTTTTAGTGTTTTCTTTATTACAAAATTAAATTTATTTGTGGGCAAAGATTTGACAGATTGGGTAAGAACATTGTAGAAACGTGTCGCATAATAATTAAGTGTGTATCGTGAATACACGAGTCTGACATATCCAGGTCTTATCAAATCTTTACCCCTTGTATTGTAATTGTGTACATCCATTTGAAGTGTTTGGTCAGCTATATTAGAATGAACGTGGGTTAAACAATATAATATATAGACAGATAAACTTAATATTTTACTTATATCATTTGCTTATCTCTGAGTTCAATAACCGGACAATATGATGTATTCTCTATTAATTTTAAAAATTGTTATTTTATATCGTGACTATTAACTAAGCTCTGATGAAGATTTAAATTAAATCGAAACGTTAGCGAAGTTAATAAATTTGTTTTTATTTTCTAACTGGTCCGAATCCCATTACCTTCAACTATAATTAATATTTTACCAAAATTATTTAATGTTCTTCCTGAGAAGATTAAAAATAATCTTTCTACATTCTCCAGTCATTCTTTTAAAAAAAAATGTTAAAAAATGGATACTCAGTATGCCCGTTGACGTTATTAATTCTATAATTTCAAACGTTTAAACTGTGATAATATATTTCTCATTTTTTCCCTTTTATTTATTTTTTATTAGGTAATTTATTTATTTATTTATTTATTTACTTTCTTTTACTTGAAATTTTTTGAGATCTGGAGTTTATTAATCCATTTACTTTTCTTAATTTGTATTATTGAACTTTTATTCTGGTACAGTATTATTTTATTTGTTTTATTGTTATTATTATTATTATCTATTATTTTTATTTCTTTATTTTATTTTATTTATTTATTTATTTATTTTTAATATATTTATTTTTTATCATATATTAATTTATTTAGTAATTTGTCTACATCAGTTTTTTTAATTTTTTTATTTAAATTTTTATTTTATTTTACTTTTTGTTATTTATTTTTATTATATTTATCTTTATCATATATTAATTTATTTAGTAATTTGTCTACATCAGTTTTTTTCAATTTTTTTTTTATTTAAATTTTTATTTTATTTTACTTTTTGTTATTTATATTTATTATATTTATCTTCATCGTATATTAATTTATTTAGTAATTTGTCTACATCAGTTTTTTTATTTATTATTTTTTTTATTTAAATTTTTATTTTATTTTACTTTTTGTTATTTATTTTAAATATATTTATCTTTATCATACATTAATTTATTTAGTAATTTGCTTCTTCTTTTGTCTACGTCAGTTTATTTTTTATTTAAATTTTTATTTTATTTTACAATTCTTTTTTTTTTTAATTTCTTTTTTATGATTTCATTTTGTCACCACAAGATACTTCGTATCTTTTATGACAGCATTTTTATCATGTGTATTTACGGAAGAATTACATTTATATTATTATTCTAACTTTTTTATTTTTTTATATTATTATATGTATGCATACATTTTATTTATTGTTAAGTCTATTTTATAATTTACCTTCAATGTATCAATGTTATATGAAATGTGTTACATACATTTGTATAATCGATGTAATATTTATTTCGTTCAAATACAAATACAAATACAAACAGACAAACAGACAAACAGCAGACAAACAGAGAGACAGACAGACAGACAGACAGACAGACACAGCAGACAGACAGACGGCAGATAGACAGACACATAAGGATTTATAAGGGTTTTGTTTGTGGTCATACCCAGGGTTGGACTGGGATTAAAATGTGTACCGGGAAATCTGGAGGAAGTCGGGCCACTATATATATATATTTTTTTATCATTTTGATTTTCGGGCCAATCGACCCTTCGGGCCACCGGGAAATTCCCGGTATCCCGCCGGGCCAATCCAACCCTGGTCATACCTACAAAATCCTAAAAAGCAACATTACTGACTAAGTCTGGTTTTGCAGTTAATGTACAATAAAGCTGCATTCAGAGCTCAGTAAATCAACACGTTGTACGCTATGGATAATTTTTAAACGAGGTCATTTGGTATGATCGGATGTGCTCGTGCTTTGTCGTTGCTATACTACTGTTGGGCGATATTGTACGAGCTTGTCCGATCATACCAATTGCAATCGTTTAAAAACTATCCATAACGCACAGCGTGATAATTTACTGAGCTCTGAATGCAGCTTTAGAAAAGATTTGTGTTGCAGTAAGTTTTTAAAATAAAATTTTCAACCAGACGTAAATTTGTTGACTGCAATATTTTTAATAGTACTCGCATTATATAATTAAATAGAGAGCCAGTTTTTGTCATCATTATCCATTTTTTCCATATATGGAAATTTTTTATTTTGCTTCTATGCCATGTTTCTATTGTGATTAAAAATTGTTATTTACAATGTTTACTTAATTACTACTGCTATTCTAACATTGCAATACTGACCTATATACATATTTATTTAGAATTAACTATTTGTTTTTTTCTTTTACATGTAATCTTAAACGGAAAAAAGTCAATAAAAACCAGAGCTCAACAGGTAAAACAGATTAGTATAAAAACGTAGCTGTGAGCGAAGCAATTAATTTTAACTTTGGCCAAACAAAATTAAATAAAAAAAAAAAAAAAAAAAAAAACTTTGGCTGGTAATTTTATTAGTTTTGCCAGAAATATTATGACTACATGTCGCACCGTAAGTAAGATATAAATAATATTTCGTAAAGTCATTTTACTAGACCTTGTTTACATTGTTATTAATAGAGGTAGAACATGAAAATACAAATTTATGATACACGGAAATCATAAAAATTGCATTGTTTTTACATAAGCAAGAAGTTAATGTGACATTGACTAAAATGAAAAACGACAGAACAAACTGATAACTGATTATAAAACAAATTTCCGCGTATGACCTGAATATTATAAAACTAGTAAGCATGATCGTACTTCATATATTTTTTGTTCTATACGTTTTTGCGGTAACATAAATAATAAGTGATAAATTTCAAATTAATTTATTTATTTAACCAGTAACTAAACAGATTTGTACAGTAGTGTACAAGTCCAGTTACATAGTACTGGGAAAAAATACAACACAATAATTATAATAACAATAATATAGAAATACAATAAACATACAATAAAATACAATATAACTAGTCTAATTTATTTTTATATCAACAAACTTTCTATAATTGTCGTTAAAGATATCTACATCTCTATCACAGACTTGCTTGTTTACTAGACTCATCATTTTGTTCAGTGGTGACATAGATTCTGAAATTTTGAAAAAGTGATCATTTTTAATTCTTAATCTTATGTCAGGAACTTGATATTTAAATTTTGAAGAAGTTCTGGGGCATCTAGTTTATTATTAAATAATTTAAATGCGAAATTCAAAGTGTGGGGAAAAATTAGACTTATTTTCTCGAGAAAAATAATTATTAAAATACAAGGTGTCTCAAAAGAAATTTTATATTTATTTAGCTTACTGCGTGAACGTAACGTATCCGAGGGGCGCGGGGGTTATGTCAATCGGTAGCCTGGCTCTTGGGAATTTTGTCGCTATGGAGCGTTTCTCGGGAGCAGACCGCGCGTTATGCGTGCGAGAGTTTTACAAAAACGGTGATTCGGCGACTGTAGCGCGTAGAAAATTCTGCAGTATTCGAGGTTTTCGCCACTTAAATGATGCGCCAAGCATTTCTCTCATTCGACATTGGGTTAAAAAGTTTGAAGAGACTGGTACAACGCTAGATAAATCAAAATCCGGGCGACCTAGGTCATCAAGAACGGTAGAAAACGTGGAGAATGTTAATCAGTTTGTTCGTGACGACCCGAACCATTCAATTCGGAAGCGCGCAAGTGCTTTAAATGTACATAGATCATCATTACATCGCATTATGCACAAAGACCTAAAGCTGCACCCCTACAAAATTTAATTGGTGCAAGAATTAAAGCCCCAAGATGCCAGTCAGAGGCTTAATTTCGTAAATCAGGTGATTGAGCGATTTTCAATGTTTACCAACATTTTGTTTTCGGATGAAGCTCATTTTCATCTTAATGGCCACGTAAATAAGCAGAACTGCCGCTACTGGAGTGCAACTAATCCGAAATGCAAACATCAGAAACCCCTACATTCGCCTAAAGTGACCGTATGGGCTGCGATGTCGGCGCGAGTAATTATCGGCCCTTACTTTTTTGAAGACGAAAGGGGGCGGCAGTTCCAGTGAATTCAGAGCGTTATGTGGAGATGTTAGACAACTTCTTGGTACCTGAACTGCAAAACTTTCCTGGCTATAACCAAAGAATATGGTTCCCACAGGACGGAGCAACTTCACACACGTCCAATATGTCTCTGCCACGTGTTCGTGAAATTTTCTCAGGCAAATTGATCTCCCGGAGAAGTGACATAAATTGGCCTCCACGCAGTCCAGATTTAACCCCTATGGACTTTTTCCTATGGGGTTATCTTAAATCTAAAGTTTACGCCAATAAACCGACTTCACTGGCGCATTTGAAAGAATATATCCGTCACGAAATGGCAGCCATCCCTGAGTCCACCTGCCGAGACGTCATAAGTAATTTTACTGTTCGATTAAATGAGTGCCGAGAACGCGAGGGTCTACATTTAGGCGATATTATTTTTAAGAAATAAATCCCCAAAAAGTCTATTTTAATAATTAATAAACATTTTTTCTATATACTTTTTATTTTTTTTTTTTTTTTATTTTTATTAATTTGGCTACACAACAGGACATCGTCCTAATTACAGCGCAGCACTAATAATACACTATTTGTATATCAGTAACATAATACATAATGTATATTTAATTATTACTATAATTAATTAAAATAATATATAATATAATCAATTCTTATAATATTAACATATTATTATTATTATTAAATACTAAAACAGTAATTCTTATAATCTTAGATAGCTAAAGCAGATGAAAAAATAATTAAAAATCAAAATAGTTTAAACTTACAATAAGCAAGTAATTAATGATCGTCTGAATATCATTAAGTTAGAAGAAAAAATGTCAGAAATAACAGCGGATTTAGAAATATTATTAAATTCTAGACACATTCTATTAATAGGCGAATTATAAGCAAAGTTTGTTTTATTATGAGGTAACAAGAAAAGGTCGTTCATTCTCGTGTTGTAAGATGGCACACGAAATGATAATGAATTTATTAAATCAGGACAATCTATTTTATTATGAACAATCTTGTAAAGAAAAATTAAATCAAGAAATCTACGTCTATTTTCTAAGGATACTAGATTGATATTGTTATTGGGAAATTTAAAATTTACATACTTGATAAATTTATTCTGTACTTTTTCAATGCGGTTAATGTAAGTTAAATATTGAGGAGACCAACACGTAGTGGCGAATTCTAACTGACTTCGGACTAGTGTATAATATAATGTCAGTAATGTTGAACTATTTCTAAAAGGAACTGTCGTTCGCCTTAAAAAGCCCAACATTCTATATGCCTTTTTAATAACTTCGTTCACATGAAAATTAAAGATTAATTTGCAGTCAAAAGTGACTCCTAGATCTTTTACACAAGTAACATCCATCAAACTATAATCTTGAACTTTATATTTGTATTTCAAAACATTTCTATTTCTAGTAAAAGATATTCTTGAACATTTCGAAAGATTCAGTATTAATTTGTTATCTTTACAATAGTCATATAATCTGTGTAGGTCGTCTTGTACATTCAAACATTCTTGAACATTTGATACTTTCGAATATAACTTAAGATCGTCTGCAAACATTAGAAAATTTGAATTTACAAAACATTTAGTGATATCATGTACAAAAATGTTAAATAACAAAGGACCCAAATGTGAACCTTGCGGGACCCCTGATGTAACATTAACATATTTCGAGGTGAAACCATTAACAACCACACACTGTTCACGATTAGATAAGTAAGAATTGAACCAGTTCAGGAGATTACCATGCACACCAACTGCAGCTAATTTCGTTAACAATATGCTATGATCGATTTTATCGAACGCCTTGCTAAAATCAGTGTATATGGAATCAACCTGAATTCCTTCATCCATCGCATTCAGAATGTATTTAACATACAGAGTTAAATTGGTATTTACAGATCTACAAGGGAAAAACCCATGTTGTTCAAGTGGTATAACATTTTTAACAAAGTTAAATAACTGAGTATAAATTATTTTTTCAAAAATTTTTTCAAAAATGCAAAGTTTAGAAACTGGTCTATAGTTTTCCACCATACCCCTATCACCACATTTAAAAATTGGAACTACCAGTGCTCTTTTCCAATACAATGGAAAGTTACCTTCACTTAAGGATTTTTTGAAAATAAGTAACAGCGGAAAGCTCAAAGAGTCAACACATTTGAAAATGAATATACCTGGAATATCATCAACACCCGCTCCTTTTTTAATATCTATTTCTTTTACTATAGTACTAACTTGATCAATATCAATTTCAATATTAAATAATGTATTGTTTAAAGGGTTGAAGGAACATGTATTAGCAGAACAATTATTTGATGAAGTAAAAACAGAACTAAAATAATCACAAAAAAAGTTAACAGCCTCCTTACCATCAGAAGTCCTATGCTGTCCATATTTGATAATATTAGGAATATTTATTTTCTTAACATTCGATATATAAGACCAAAATGTTTTTGAGCTTTCCTGTATACTACTTTCAATATTATTCAAATAATGTGAATAGCACGTTTTTGTTTGAGTTTTAACTCGTTGCCTTAGATCTGCAAAATAATCATAATAATATTGAGACTTAAATCGTTTAAATTTTAATCTAGCTTTATGTTTCATTTTTATTAATTGAATTAAGTCCCCAGTATACCATGATGGATATTTCCTTTTTTTTGTTCGTCTCTTAGGAACATATTTTTCTATTAATTCATAAAGTATATTGTAAAATCTAATAACACAATCATCAATATTTAAATATAGAAATATATTTTCCCAATCAACATTAAATAATTCAGAATTTATTTCTTCATAATCAGCTCTACTGTAATTGTAAATATTTCTTGGATTAATAGGTAAACTTTTTACATAACAAAAACTTAAATAAATCTCCAGAGGCGGATGGTGTAAATCGACATTAACTAAAGGGGAGTTACAGTTTACAACTTTAATTTCGTCAGTATTACTTAAAACTAAATCTAATATACGGTTATTATGATTAACTACTGAATTGTACTGAAATAAATTACAGTATGTAATACTGTCGGTGAAGTCATTCCTTGAAGAATTAAACGCATTGCTATAAGAGATATCACCACTAGCAGACCACTGTATATCAGGCAGGTTGAAGTCCCCACAGATCAAAAAGTTCTCATTATCAGATACAGAGTCGCGAATAAAACATAACTTGTCTAAAAACTTAAGCAAAGCCGAAGTATTACTCGGGGGTAGGTACACGCAACACACATGTAATTTACGTTTATAAGAATCTTCATTCAGTGTAATCCATACATCTTCCGCCTCACTAAACCATTCAGTTCTAGCTTCAAAATTTATACCATTCTTCACGCCTATCAGCACACCACCACCATCACTTTTAACTGAATTTTCCGAAGATCTGTCACGTCTCACTACACTGTAATTATCACAAAGAACTTCGTGATCATAAATAGATGTATTTAAGAAAGTTTCCGTCAAACAAATGATGTCGTAGTCGCCTGACAGACTGTTGCATTTAATTGTATTAGTTTTTGTTCTTAGTCCCCTTACATTCTGATAATACACCGATAAAGCCATTATAAAATAAAATAGTTTCAATTTGATTTGTTAGAAAATTAGACAAATTATACTAATTTGTCAATATCTGAAATGTTATGGATTAGGTGTGTTCTAGATTCTTCTGATTTTTTGACGAAAATCTTGCAGTTGCGGGTCCATATAAATTTATACCCTTTAGGACGAAGACATGTACGTGCATGTTTGAATAACTCGTTATTTTGAGGAGTTAAATGCTCATTTACGAATAATCGAATTTCTTCCGTGCCTCCTTCTATAGGTAAGTCTTTCGCTGTGATGATCCTTTTTTTCCTGTACGCAGTAAGAACCTCATCTCTGACACGACGTGAAGTAAATCTAACTACAACATTACGTGTTCTTTTATTAAGATTAACAGTATGAGGTTGGACTCTATGTGCAGCATCGATGTCAGTATTGTCAATATTAACACCGACACCAGCACCAATTTGCTTAACAATATCCACCACATTTTCGTTGCGACTTTCGGGTACATTAGCTATTATTAAATTATTAAGTTTTGAATGCTGTTCCAAATCATTAATTTTTATATTTAATTCACAAACTTTTCCTTTTAGGGCATCGTTTTCCTCCTTAATATTATCAACCATTTTCAATTTTTGATTGATAATACTTAAATTGACCTCGAAATCAGTTATTTTGTTACTACAAAATTCGACTGATTTGAGAAGAGTATCAAATCTTTTGTCCATTTCTTTTACCAGCTGAGACTTCAATGTGGACAGCAAGTCTTTGATCTGACTCATTGTACAATAGTCAGCGGTGATATCAGTTGGTTCAGAATCGTCTACTACAACTGATGAGTTTAAATTCTGAGATCGACAGCCTGAGCAAAACCATGTTACCGTCCCCTGTTGTATAATTTTTAAATTATTTTCATCAATATTTACACACAGTGCATGATATGACATACAACATTTACCACATTTTATGCCAATACTCTTTCTTCCAATACCCTTAGAGCACTTACTGCATGAGACGACCATGATCACAAGTTGATTCCGTGTGAGTTAAACTGGTAAAATGTAGGAATTAACTTGCAAAAGTTTGCAAACAAAAAAACACTCACTATATTAAATAAATTTAATTAAAAAGTTAATGTTTTTAACTGAATTAAAGAGATATTATTTAAATATTCAGTCAAAATAATTAGAAAAATTCACTGCACAATTTAATATAAATTACAATAAATAAATCAAATTTAAAACACTGTAAAATAACTTAAATATGGAGCTATAAAAAACCAAAACTGTATGTGTCACTGACAAAAAACTGGCTTACTTTTTTATACGGCTTACTTTTTTTTTAATCGATCCACTAAATATAAAATTTCTTTTGAGACACCTTGTATATATCTTTTTTTAAAGTTGAAAATATTGTACAGTCTAAAAACATGTTAAAATTATAGTCAACTTTAAAGTACTAAAGTATTCATTCGGCACAAGATACATATGTATAGAGAAATTTACAAAAAATTAAGAAATTAATAATAATAATAATAGTAATAATTATTTTATTTAACTTGTAGGTAATCTTTACATAACAGTTTTAAAATGAACAAAAAATGAAATGTAATTGATTATAATAAATAATACACTAAATTAATATAAAATGTTGTACCAATAAATGCTAATTAGCTAAATATTATAAATCGCTTCTTATCTGTTGCCCAGTGGTGCACGCAGATTTTTGGCTTGGGGGGTCCAATTATGCATAATTTTTATAAAGAAATATTATATATTTAAAACTTATTATAAACACAGAGCAAAACTTCAATTTCAAGTGAAGACCTAAAAAAAAAACAACCTTACTTCTAAATTTTAAGTCAAGAGCAAAATAACCCAGCAAACATTTTTATACGGGCCAGTACTGGTAAAGCACATACTCCCCGGCATTGAAAGTAATGGGCCAGTACCCCGGTGTCCCCGGGGCCGTTACTGGCCCATTGATGTATCAGTTGCTGGCCCAGCAACGGTAAAGTGCAAAATAATCGCATTAGTTGCAAGATTTATTTCTGATGGTTTTAAGTAAAAAGTATGAGTGAAGAAGAGTGCTTATAAAATGCTGGTAAAGTACTTCGTATAGGCGGAATGCGAAATACAAATGTGAAGTACATTATTAATACTGGCGTTGCACTTACTTTTGGTGCCAGTAATTTACCAGCATAAAAGCAGTTTGCCAGCATTCGGCCGTTAGTTGAATGTTTGCTGGGAAAGGTCTTCATTTCTAAGTTTCAAGTGAAGAGCAAAAAAAAAGTCCTCACTTTTCTCACGGTACGGAGGGGAGGTCCGGACTCCTTGGACCCCCTCTTGTGTGCGCCACTGCTGTTGCCACAGTTGCGTTGCAAAAGACAGAAGACAAATTTTATCAAAATTAAATTATAATCAGTGACTATAATCACTAAACATTTTTTTAAATAGTTTTTTAAAAGCACAATGCGTTTAACGTGGCGTCGAGAAAAATTTACATTTCTCGAGAAATTTTTTTTACATTTCTCGAGAAATGAAAAATTGTAATTATAACTTTTTCTCGAAAAATTATCGAGAAAGAATTCTTGAGAAGAAACACTAACCGTGATTGAGTAGAACGTTATAGAGGAGTAGGCTAGGTTTCTCTGTCTATCTGTATTCCATACGATATCCATTTGCTTCTATCTCTGATTAACCTAGTTCCACTATTTGATTTTTAACTAATTATGAAAATGCAGCGTATTCATTACGTAATTAAATAATGTCTGACAAATAGTTTTTTAATCACACAGCTATATGTTGCAATGATCTGTTTTCATATTTTAAACATTTTTTGTTTTCTCATTTTTGTTGTTAAATCAATTATAATAAGAAGTACCAAATTTTGAAATGGACAGACGGGAATACAGATTGAAGTTGTTAAAAAACAAATATAGTCACAATTTTTATTCATATAGATCAGGGGTCCCCAAACTTTTTTGACTAGAAGAGTTTATCGGCTTCTTATCGACCCCCTTTATTTTACAATTACGTTATTATAATAGAACAAGCAAAAAATACGCTTATGTGATTTCTTATATTGTTTATTGTACAGTGTTTTATTTATATTACATTTATCTAATATAATTATATCTAATCAGATGCAATACAATAATATTATTTAATAAAATTTACTGTCATTGTCAATATAACGGGTGTGGTTGGTGTAGCTTTGCAAGATTAGCAATGTCGGGTTCAAAATGATTTAATTCAGCCTTAAACCGCCACGGAATTCTACATCTAACTTGTTTCTCTGTTTTGCCAGGATGAAATTAACATGGCTAAAAACAGCCTCTACCATATACGAATTTTAAAATGCTAGCCTAAAGTGATCTACTATTTCCGAAAGTTTTGGATATTTCTGTACAACCTTTACATTTGTCCAAAAGTAACTTAAAATAACATTTTTAAAAAGCGTTTAAGCTTCAAGATCAACCGTCAATTCAGTAAGTTCATCTTGTATAGTACTTTAGATGTTTTCAACATCTGCAGAAAAAGGCGCGATAATCCAATGGAATGTGCATTTTCTCTAAATCCTCAAAACGTAATTTAAAATCCACGCTCAATTTTTGAAGATGCTTTGTGTATATTTCCAAGTCTTCATCTTTTACTTCCAATTGTCGCAAATTCGAAACATACTGAAAATCTCTTCGTAACAATGAAGATCTAAATAAATCTAATTTAAATAACTTATATTTATTTTTATATATATATATATATATATATATATATATATATATATATATAAAAGGAACAACAGAGCAGAGCAGCATGTTAGAGAAAGGGTGAAGAAAGCAAGAATGGTTATGGGGAAGCTATGGAGCATAGGAGAGAGGAGGTTTGACGACGATATCAGGTGGAGAATGAAATTGTTTGACGGGGTTGTGAAGAGTATCCTCATGTACGGAGTAGAGATCTGGAGATGGAAAGAATGGGAGATAGTAGAAAGGGTACAAGAGGGATACATGAGATGGATTATGGGATTAGACAGAACGACACCAGGATATATAGTGAGAGAGGAAATGAAGAGGGAAAAGTTGAGAGTAGGAGCCGGGGCGAGGGCGGCGAAGTATGAGGAGAAAATCAGGAGGGACGAAAGAAGGAAGATATTAAGAGAATGCTGGGAAGAAAGAATGAAGGAAGAACAAAAAGGTAAACTGTCGGAATGGGGAGAAACAAGGAAAGAGTACTATTGGAGATGTGGGATGGACATAAGGGAAGCTGAGCGAAAGAGAAATGGAGGAAGAAACATAGTAGAAGAATTGAGAAGGAGAGACAAGGAGGTACAGGAGCAGGAAAGAACAGTAAGAATAGACACTTCAAGGAATGTGAAAAGGTATAGGGAGATAATGACGGTAGGAATACCTAAATATTTGATAGGGAGGAGAGGAAAGGCAGGGGGCAGAGTTAGAAGGATTGCCAGATTAAGATGCGGAAATGAAGAACGGATTAGTAGGTATTGGGCAAAACCGGAGGATAGGGTATGCAGAATGTGTAGAGAGGAGGAAGAATCCTTGGAACATCTTACAAAAAGATGTGGAAAGACAAAATGGGAGGGAGAGATAAAGGAGCTGTTGAGTGAAGAAGGAAAGGGAGAAAGGTGGGCGAGAGTACTCGAGGAAAGAAGGAAGGAATGCGGAGAGGTAAGACAGAACTGAGTACAGGAAGGAAGAAAGAGGCAATGGAGGAGGAAAGGAAAGAGGGAAGAGAAGCGAAGAAAGAGGGGAAGAAGAACTGGAGTCAAGAAGGAAGGAGACCGGAGACGGAAGCCGAAAAGAGATTACGAAGAAACAGATGTTCACCGGAGGTAGAAAGTAGAAGAAGAAGAAGAAGAAGAAGAAAGAAAATCATAAAATGTATATTATATTATTTTATTTTATTATTATTATGATTATTTTTTTCTCAATGTAATAGTTAAAACCCTATATGCCGCAAGGCCTAGGGGAAATAAAGAATTATATATATATATATATATATATATATATATATATATATATATATATATATATATATATATATATAACTGTGTAGTTATTATACTAGAAGTTTTTAACTTTTTACCATCAACCCCCAATCAACCCCCGAGCCAGAATCGACCCCTAACAATGTCATATCGACCCCCGGGGGTCTATATCGACCACTTTGAGGACCCCTGATATAGATAGATAGATTGTGTAGTGTGCATTTGCACATATTTCAGTATTTTGTAGGTATTTATTAAGTGAAGGCTTACTCAAATCCAAAAAGGGTCAAAATACTTAATGTGTCAGTTAAAATCTTTTGCTATGATCATGTCAAAATGAACAATATTTCGATATTTAATATTTAACACAATAACTTGTCTTCCGCAAAACGATACTAATGAAAAATAGTTTTTTAATGTATTGATTCACACCATTATACATTAGTTGTCTTACCTGCACTAATTATTTCATGTATAATATATGGGTATACTTGGTTTTACCTCATGAATAAACAGTTGTAATTTGTAATTTGTAATTTGGTATTCACTGTTTTACTTTGACAAAGGCGAGAACTGAAACTGTAGATTGTATAATAAACAAATCAGTGAAACATAAAATAGTGTTATTCAGTGGCGGCTGAAACTAAGAGGCAAACGGGCACATACCCAAATTGCACTATACGAGATGTTTAAATTAAGTAACCGGACTGGCAATATAACGTTTGATCTGGCAACATTTGGGACGCGGGACTTGGAGGGGCGGCAGGTAAACATGTGATACTCCTTCAGTACGATTTTGAACTCGCTAGAGTAATTTTGTTGTCCGTAGCGATTATTTTTTTCGTGAAATAATTTTTTCTAGTGTGTTCTAAAAATGACATTCATTTCGATCAACGGTGTGCTATCAGGTTTTGCTTTTTTTAAAAAAGCAAATCAGCATGCATTTGATTGTCGACTTGCTC
Source organism: Liopterus haemorrhoidalis (assembly GCA_963971575.1). Taxonomy (NCBI): domain Eukaryota; kingdom Metazoa; phylum Arthropoda; class Insecta; order Coleoptera; family Dytiscidae; genus Liopterus; species Liopterus haemorrhoidalis. Next base: position 51,158,218 of record OZ020615.1, read on the forward strand.
ATTCTTGCATTTTTAGAGTTTTGTAGGTATGACCAAAAAACCCTTATACCATCATTTTGTCGTCTGTCTGTCTGTCTGTCTGTCTGTCTGTCTGTCTGTCTGTCTGTCTGTCTGTCTGTCTGTCTGTCTGTCTGTCTGTCTGTCTGTTCGGTAAAAATTGTAGCCAAACGGCTAAACCTAGAGAGTTGAAATTTGGCATGCTTATACAACTCTTTGACCCGCACAAAGGAAAAATACTAAAACATCTAAAAAACATACCCCCCTAAAAATATAAACAAATATGTGCTCATCGAAAACAAAAATATTTTTTTAAAATTATGAGTAGGGTATCAAATGAAAGCCCTTAGTACGTGGATTAACGATCAAATTTTTATTTTTGAAAAATAAATTATTTTGACGCGATTTTTGTCAAAATTGTGCAAAAAAAAATTTTGTCCCACACCCTGTAGCCCAGATGGTTTAAACTAAAAATCTAAAAAAATTCTAAGTAATGTATATTGGTGTGAACCGAAATAGTACAACAGGAATTTTTGATCAGATTATGTTTTCGGAAAATAACGCATTTTTTGTGGTTTTTGGTTCACAAAGTACAAAAGTTATACTAATGTAAGACACTCACATGCAAGGCGTACGATGGCGTTGTTGGTTAGAGCACTGGTGTCGTAAGCTAAAACTCGCTGGTAAACGAAGGGTTTCGAGTACTGAGTGAATTTTATTTTTTCTGTTTTTTTTTTTTGCATTTTTATTATGTTGAAATTATTTTGTCAAAATTCTAGTTATATTTTGACAAATGTTGTATTTAATTTTTAAGAGCGTAAATTTAATAATTATCTTATTATATGATTAACAGACGATAAATTATTTTAAAAATATCGTTCATTTTGCCGTGATTAATACAAAGTAAAATTTGTCCTACACACTCAGCATACCGCCTTCACTTATTATATACCTGCGAAACCCTGAAATGTGTGAATATTCACACTTCACATCAATTTTTTGCCTTGTAGAGTTTCAAGTGCGCTATTCCAAGCTCTGGCGCTTGGTTTCCGGGTCGTACTTAAACACCCAACAAGTCCCGCCACCAGTAATGACACGTTCCAGAAAATGGGTATAATTTTCAATCGATTCCAAAAAGTCAAGGCACCTTTGTCTCCTGATGTCCTTTTGGTTGTGTAAAAGGTTTTTTGGAACCATTTTTGCGCAGATTTTTCTCATTCCCAACTAATTGGTCAAAATCTGATGAACGGTAGTGGTCAAATTCAACTCTTCCCCGATCATTCTGACTATCAACTGACCATCTGAACGCGCAAGATCCCAGATTCTGTTGACATTTTCATCGGTTCTTGAAGATGAAGGCCTTCCGCTGCGTGATTCATCTTCAATCAACTCTCTTCCTTCTGAAAATGCCTTAAACCACCAAAAAACCTGGGTACTTGACAAAACACTGTCTCCGTAGGCCTGCTGAAGTTTTGAAAAAGTTTCCGTTGCACTGTGCTCAAGTCTGAAGCAAAACCTGATAGATCGTTGCTCGAAATTAATGTCACTCATTTTTAGAAGGCACTAGACAAAAATTGTTTCACGAAAAAAATCGCTACGGACAATAAAATTACTCTAGCGAGTTCAAACTCATACTGAATGCGTATCACATGTTCACCTGCCGCCTTTCCAAGTCTCGCGTCCCAAATGTTGCCAGATCAAACGCTATGTTGCCAGTCCGGTTACATAATTTATACACCTCGGACATGCTAGGCAGAAAGAAATGAAGTTGTTATAATTTTCAAATTTTTTGTTTCCTATTTTAATTTTTTAACCTAGACATAACACAGGAACTAAATCCTTTTTAAAGTACGCTACGCTGGAAATTTATATCAGAAATTTCTTCCAGGGACAGCTTTAAATGTCCCAGGGACTTAACAAAATAGCTTCGGCCGACTTTGGCTTACGAACGTTACGAGCCGACAAAGCCGTAAAAGGGCAACGTCTTATCCGACTCCAATATAGATACGTCATCTTATATGTCTCTTCAAAATATTCTAAACTGACCAATCTTAGTAGCCATTTTCTGTTATTTTCACATCTATTTAAATATGTTAAGTTGCCGGCCACCGTAGCGTAGTGGTTAGTGTATCGATGCACTGACTTGTAGGCCATGGGGGTCGGATTCGAATCCCGGTTATGGCATGGATTTTTCAAATATAAAAAATCAGCTGTGGCCACACAGGACCGACCGCCATCACAAAGTACTTATTTAATTTATGCTGTTTCATCAAAAAATGTCTCAAATAAAAGTTGTTAGTTATTGCTTTTATATAGTCAGATTGTTGATAGGTGACTGTTACATGTATGTATCAAGTAGTGCAGTCATATAATAATCTAGTTACCATTTTTCAGCGATTTTAAAAATGTGTTTTGTTATTTGTCTTAACTGTCAGTGTCTGGTAATAAATATTAATTAAAATATGGCTTGCGGCCACTTATTAAATTCATAAATTTTAATTTTAAATCTGCTGCAATAAACAAAATTATAATCCAAAATTTACGTATGAGTATACATTTTTCCTTATTTATAATTATTACCTTAAAATTAATAATTTTGTTTGTTTGAGTACTGCTGTAAATTTATTTTCGCGGTCTAATTAGTAAAGATATCTACGAATCATGCTGTTTCTTTCTAATGCTTTGTTTTTTATTCAAATAATTTTGAAGGCTAGTTGTCAACTTGAGTCACTCACTATACGTTACTATAGGTATGCAAATAATTATTATGATATAGACAGAGAAAGCATATAGTATTGAATATCGATACTTGTAGCAACGAACAGTCACTTATCAGCAATCCGACTATAGCAACTTTTGTTAAATACATTTTTTCGAAATATTTCTCTATTGTGAATTATTCGCAAAAATCTTAAAACCGACACGAGTAAACTCCCATTTTTACCAAAAGTTGATCAACTGATTGATGTCAAAAGCTTAAATATGAAGTTTCATAAAAATCCTTTTAGCCGAATTTGCTCTGCACGTGTACACGGACCGACAGACAGACAGACAGACCGACAGACCGACAGACATTATGCTAAAAATAGTCAAAACGTTATGTAGGGACCTCAAGTCGTGGAGATCCATCGTAAACTGGTGAACATTTTGTAAAAAATATACCCCGGGAGCCCGTTATTCCCCGGCTTCCTCTACTACACTACACCGGTCGGCACGGCTAACACTTGAATTTTTGAATTTCGAACCCATTGCCATTCCCATTTGAAATTTCAAATTACTGATTCTCACTCAACTGGTGATTTGAAGAAAAGAATCTCTTTCAAAATATATTCGGGTTTGCGGCACTGAATAACCTTTTATCTATATTTGTGAAAATACATCATTTATCCAGGCTGAAACATAATTAATAGCGCTGCAATGAAAGCCACACCAGCCAACATGATGAATTATGTAAAACTAAAAAATCCTTTTGACTGAAATGGTCATAGATCACGTGAAATTATTTAGGCAATATAGGGAAATGAAGACTGTGAATACGAGGATTGCATTTATATTTCGGGATTTGAGATCAAAAACAATTATTTATCAACAAAAGTGGTTTTATTGTTTTTCATAATATTCTCCATGAAGATCAAAACACTTTTCTATGCGTTTGAACCAATTTTCGGAGCACTTTTTCCACTCCGATTGAGACTTTTTCCACTGCGATTGTCAAATTATGTGGGATCTAACGCGAACAAATCTTTTTAACGGCCAAATGTTCATGCAATAGTGAATGCTGGTCCCACTAATGCCCAAGGATACCTCAATCTGATGATAAAATACATAACAATCTTGCAGTATCAGTTCACACACAACATCAATGTTTTCCGAAACAACAACCGATTTTGGACGACCTTCACGAAATTCGTCCTTAACGCTACATACAACCCCCAGAGATTATTAGTTTCTTATACAAAACTAACAATCTGAAATAAAATTAGTGACAATATACATCAAATTTTGCACAGAATTTTTATCTATCCAATAAGATATTTTTGATTGTAGAAATGTTATTGCTAAATAACTTAATAATAGGTATTACACAACAATGTTCTGTAATTTTTTAAATATATTTGTGGGTTTCAAATAATTTTTATATTTATATAGTTTTGTGTAGAAATGTTCAAATAATACGTTAACATTTTTTTCGACATGATTGTTTATAGTTTAGAGCAGGGGTGGTCAACCCCGCGCCCGCGATACTATTCCCGGTAAATGAAATATTTTTTTAAATTTTATTTCCAATCAATTTCATTTTCCAACTTTTAAGCAAAATTTTCTTGGAATTAAATACTTATTTATTAATTGAAATTTTCAAGTAATTTTTTATTATGCCATATTAAATACCTCCCTATATAATAAAATATAAGTAGTTCCACTACAAAAAATATTATTTTAGCGAATTCTATCGAATTTTAGCGCCATTTTTTATGTTTCATTTTATTAAAACTGATCATTGAATGACAGTTTAAGAGTAGCAGTATCAAATTACTGTCCTGATTTTGAAAACTTATGTCAAGAAACAGTCTCAACCTTCTCATTAACGAATAATAATTTATCATATATTATGTAATTATATGTAATAAATGTCGTTCAATAAAATTTTTATTACAAAATATTATTATTATTTTATTGTATCATGTTGTGTTAAAAATTAAGAAGAGCATTTTTTCAAAAAATAATGGGATTTTAACCTATAAGTAAAATGAAATAAAAAGATTCAAAATCAAAAATGACAAAAATTAACAAAAACAATTTTTTTTAAGAAATTAATATTGAGAAATGAAAAATAAAATAAAATTAACTTTAACAATAAAAAACAAAACATATATGATGTCATTACATATCATTGCGCCCGCAACGTCTCTGAAAATTCTTAATTGCGCCCTTGCTTCCAAAAAGGTTGGCCACCCCTGGTTTAGAGCCTTCGTCGAAAAATATTATACTTGATGATAATGAAATGCCACTTGGTACAAGTATTCTTTACATAAAATGGAACATTTTTATCCGCCGCACCTATATATAGAACTGCGGCAGATTCGAGGTGGCAGCAAAAGTAGATTACCAAGTACAATAAATATAAGTAATTTTCACAATAGAACAAATTATCTCCAAACATATTTTTGGAATGAAGCTTTAGCTACAATTTGCCGCATGGTACACAAATATGCGTCGAATGATGTACAAGATGGCGTCTATAACGCAAGTTGTTTATTTACAATTACATGACAGTTCTTTTGACAATTAAAAATATCCTATTAGGTAGATAATAATTCGCTGAAAATTTTGATGTATAGATTGTTACTAATTTTATTTCAGGTTGTTAGTCTTGTATAGGAAACTGAACGGTTTTGCGCACCCTTAAGCGAACTACGGCCACAACTGAAGTCAGCAAACCATCGATTAACAGTAGTCCTAGATGGTGTTTAATCGCCAAAAGTCTAATTAAGTTTATCGATGCACTGTCATTGGGTTAAACCACGTCCAAAGTTGTAAAAAATAATCGCTCGAAAATGTTTACGATTTTTTAGCCGAGATGAATTTTTTCAAGTTACTGTAAACAACACAAATAGCGCTCGTACGTGAAAATGTTCTGTTTTTTGTCTACTTTTTTTGTCGTTTGTATACTACGGGCTTAAGGAATAATTTTATTCTTCTTTTAATTATATTAATACAGCATTATCGTTTTTCGATTTTTGTACATTACAACCGCAAAATCTGCCTGAGAATTGGTTTTGGCACGCGTTTTCCTCCTCAACCGGCCCTGATTAGAATATTATTTATAAGTTAGAATAAATAAAACAATAAATAATAGTATTTTGAACATTGTTATAGGTTACAATCAGTTAATAATAAGCCATCTTGATGTCGTAGGTTCTGAAATTTTATAATGGAGGCTCAGAATTTCTGAGTTTTTAAATTAAATTTACTATGTTCCTAATGATACAAGTATATAGTTATAGATAAAATATTGTAATTGACTGGCATGTAATGGCTATATTATACTCGGCTGATTACAAACTTCATTCTCGTGAAATCTCCATTTTATCCTTGTTAAATAAAAACTATATTTCGCTTTCAATATATTTAATACTAACGGTTGTCTTTGCTGTGTATTTATTTATAGTTGGAATAAAATATTTATTTTCAATAAGACCGTTAAATATTTTTAAGGATTTATTTTATGAAAAGATAAATTATAAGTTATTTATTTTGCATGATAAATATTTAATGCATTATAAAAGCAAACATTTCACATCGAATCCTATATTATATAATATTTGATTAATAAGGGCGGACACTGGTTTGTAGTATTTATAAATATTTATTTATTTATTATTATTATTATTTTTTTTTGATACCAGGTTGCATAATAATTTATTTTCTCTGTGTATGTTTATTAGTATGAATATTTTCTTTATTTGTTTCCTACAAATTTTACCAAATTGTCTTAATTTGTTCGATTGTCTCAGTTGTAAACAATTGTCTCAGTTTGTATTTACCCCGAAATACAAACTTACTTTCTATTATAGAAGTAAATAAATTGGTACTTTGATCGTTTAACTCGTGTATGAAAATATAAATAAATAAACAAATAAATAATATGACACAAAATGTTTGTTTTTCCTGAGCGAAAAGTCAAAGTTGTAAGCTGTTCAGGTTAGTATCTGAAGAATATGAAAACTTTATAGAATGGAAAATTGTTAGGCAGTAGCATTCAAGTTTAACTGGTTGACTGCCATAGAAAATTATTTAAAAATGTTCAAGGTGCCAAGTTGAATATAAATGTTATGTTGGTCTAGAACAGGGGTCGGCAACCTTTCGGTGACAAAGAGCCAAATCTATATTGAAAACAAAAACAATAACATGGAAGAGCCGCTAAAAATATATGCTATATTTAAGAAAAAAAAAACTAAAAATTGTTTATTTGTTTTAAAATAATCAAGTACTACAATAAATTAATATTTACTTATACATTTAGTTTGTGATACCTATTGCACTTGCCAGTGTAAGATAATATAGTGTAAGATAAGACTTCAATATTTAAAAAAGCCAGTGGTGAAGAGAAACCTCCGCGAGACTTGCCCTCCCATAAAAAAAATTTTAAAAAATTAAAAAATTTAAATAATTTTTTTTTTTTTTAAATATTTAGATAAATCTTCAAAAATACATCAAATTATGTTCAATACAAATATTTGTCCAAGGCTTGGTTGACTAGTTACGAATTAATTATCATGACCATGGAAACCTTACATATAAGATATAAGTATGAAAAAATTGAGACTTTTTACAAAAAAATTTCGAAATTTTTCGTTTTATCAAAAAACGTCTCAAATAAAAGTTATTAGTAATTGCATTTATAGTAACTTTTGTTCAATAAATTTTTTCGCAATATTTTTCTGTTGCTAAATATTCGCAAAAATCTTAAAATCGCGACGAATAAACTCCCATTTCTAGTCAACCGATCTTCATAAAAAACAATAGGGTTCTTCTCATTTAATAGGAGAATTTTTTAGTACCAGAACGAATTCTCTAAGTTGAACCGTTCTTGAGTTATCGTGTATACACACAGACACACACACAGACACACACAGACACACACACAGACACACACACAGACACACACACAGACACACACACAGTCACACACACAGACACACACACAGACACACACACAGACACACACACAGACACACACACAGACACACATACACTAACAGACACACACACATACGGACGGCACTTCGAAAATAGGTTTTTTGGATTCCCTGGACCATGAAACGTCATCAGTCAAAATCTCGACATCGAAAATTTTCGCGGATACAATACTTGCCCCTTATATTAAGGTCGGGCAAGTAAAAACGTTGAGCAAGAAAGATTTTTGGTCATATGTATGTTTCTGTTAAGTCAATAATAAGGGAGATATTTTAAGTTTTTTAATAAACCCCGAAACAATGCCCTAAAATAAAAAATTTGAGATGCCTTATAGCCTATGTTCTAATCATGGTCTTACTATCATACCAAATTACGTGAAAATATGTCTAACTGTTTTTGCATGTATCGCGGACAGACTCTTTTGCGGATCTGAAACGTGAAGAAATCAAATATGAAATAGGAAAAAAAAGAGTCTCCAATTTTATTAATATAGATGATAAATGTTTTAGGGATTTTTAGGCAAATTTTTATATATAAGATTTGGTATTGAATCAAATCTATTAGACCGGGAGCTCATGACATTTTTGGTCTCCGATTTTATACAGCATGCCTTTTGGAGGAGAGAATATTTACCCTGTGACAACGAAAAAGGGATGGTACTAAACCCCTGCACGCTTTCCGGTCATAGGGAAAATTGCATTTCCGCTTGCACAAAATTTTTGTGTTTTTCTCTGATTTAATATTGCTTGCCCTTTTGTCAAAAGAAAGTTATAACAAATTTAAAGTCTTTTAATTATAGGCATGCTGTATGAAAACACTGAAAATCATATTTTTTTATTACAATATCACATGACCGTTTGAGCCCTTTGGGACCCTCCGAATCGCATGCATATATTTAAAAGACTTTAAATTTGTTATAACTTTCTTTTGACAAAAGGGCAAGCAATATTAAATCAGAGAAAAGCACAAAATTTTTGTGTTTAAGTGGAAGTGCGTGCGTGCGTGCGTGCGTGCTTGCGTGTGTGTGTGTATACACGATAACTCAAGAACGGTTTAACTTAGATAGTTCGTTCTGGTACTAAAAAATTCTCCTATTAATTGGGAAGAACTCTATTGTTTTTTATAAAAATCCGAAATCGGAAACGGAAGTTATTAAACTTTAAAATTTTAAAAAATTCGTAGCTAGTAAACCAAACTTTGGACAAAAATTTGTATAGAACATAACTTGATGTATTTTTGAACCTTATGTATGTAATTTACCTAAAACTTTTTTTAATTTTTTAATTTTTTTAATTTTTTTTTTATTATTTTTTTTATGGGAGGGCATGTTTAGCGGAGGTCTCACTTCACCACTGGTTTGGTTTTTTAATTATTTTAAAATTGTTATTAATTCATTCACTGAACATTGGTCTACGTCATTAATATTGTTTACTTGATTTTAAAGGAAATTTTTAATAATTTTCGTGACACTAATTCTGCCGTTTTAGACCCACGTTTTAGACTTGATCAGATCAATTCTGTAAAAAGTTATTGTGTAAGAACGTTACTACAACATAAAATATTATAAAAAGTATAATGGCTTTCATTCATGATAGTAACTGACCTTGCCCAGCAAACATTGAACTAACGGCCGAACGCCGGCAAACTGCTTTTACGCTGGTACATTGCTGGCACCAAAAGTAAGTGCAATGCCAGTATTAATAATGTACTTCACATTTGTATTTCGCACTCTGCCTATACGAAGTACTTTACCAGCATTTTATAAGCATTCCTTATTTGTATTAATCCAAGGTTATTTCTAGCGAGCCAGTGCTTATGTTTATAACTTTTTTTGAATGTAATAATTTGAAAAGTCTGACCGTTCTTAGTCATAAAACACCCTAATGGCGTGGTCTTCGAGGGTCGGTACAAGTGATATTCTGTGAGTTCAAGTTGGGACGTGTTGGTGAACAGTTTTTAAAGATGTTTGATATTTGAATAGTTATTGATTGTGAGCATTATACAGTTTTTTATTGTGATTTGTGTGTGTTTTGTTAGATTTAAGGACGTAGTTTACACAAACTATTTCATATTAAATTGTTTAATTTTTAGTTTAGTTCAATCATAGTTTTTTTCATGTAATAAAATTTTCAATTATTAATAAATCTGATACAAGATTATAAATATGTCATTTAAAAAATATAATTTGTCATATTTCATTTTGAATAGTGACATCTTAAATATTTTGTAAATATAATACTAACCTAAAATAATACAAACTTAATCCAAAACTGTAAAGCTTTTTTTACAATATAACCAAGTTTCTAAAAGTCAGTAATACACTATAAAAATCACCAAAATAACCAGATCTAGTTTGTTCTTACAAAAGTGAACAGCTTATAGCATTAATGCTTATAAAATTTGTTTATTGAATTTATTTTAACAAGTATGAGTTCTTTAGGTTGGCACTCTTCAAGTCAGGGGGAAAAGATGTGGTAGATAATACAAGACGAATATTGGCGAAAATTATTAGTCACCCCTTATCTTAAGGATGAAATTGGTTTGACCGAAATGGCAGAAAACCATTTTCTTAAAATTCTTCATTAAATTAATAAATTAAATAAACTAATTCCTGTTATTCCTGAAATTATATTTATTTAATATTTATAAATAAATCAATAAATTATAACTGTTAATTCAATTTACAATCGGCTAGTTTTACCATCGTTGAATAAATTTATTTAACAACTTAAGTTAACAATATCGCATCATTCTATTGACAGCAATGTTAATTTCTTCATTAATAGTTTAAAACCGATGCGATATTGTCAACTTTACTTGTTAAATAAATTTATTCAACGATGGTGAAAATGGCCAAATGAGTATTTATTTTGCACCTAACCATTAATTTATTTTAATACTGGGTAAGTACACATATATTACATTTGAAACACTAGAGAGTGGGTATAATATAAGCACTAGTCTGTCAGAAATAAATCTTGCAACTAATGCGATTATTTTGCACTTTACCTTTGCTGGGCCAGCAACTGATACATCAATGGGCCAGCTAACGGCCACGGGGACACCGGGGTACTGGCCCAGTGCAAAATGCCAGCACCGGACCAATGCGAAATGCCAGCACTGGCCCAGTGCGAAATGCCAGCACTGGCCCATTACTTTCAATGCACTTTACCGTTGCTGGGCCAGCAACTGATACATCAATGGACCAGCTAAGGGCCACGGGACACCGGGGTACTGGCCCAGTACGAAATGCCAGCACTGGCCCATTACTTTCAATGCCGGCGAGTATGTGCTTTACCAGTACTGGTCCGGATAAAAATGTTTGCTGGGTGCTCATAGTGACGAATTTAGTTACAATTATCATAGTAACAGAGTTACAGAATTGGTCTGAATGCCTCCGGTGCATTACATATGTTTTGCCAAATTACTTTATGAATCAACGGTTTTCGTTCAGCAACTAGACCATGAATATTTGCTACTAGCAATCAGCGCTATAATCATCACAGAAATGTATCGTTAATTTAAACTTATGATTACGTTTTCTTATTAATATTATTCGCTAATTATCGGCATGTGGGTGATTCGCGATGGTTTAGAGCAGTGTTTTGCAAACTATAGAATGTGGAGTACTGACAGGTTTACCAAAAATTTAAACTTTGGTTGCCAGAAGGTTTTTAGTATATTTTTCTGGGAGGATTTGTCAGTTAAAAAAGACTGACAGCTATTCACAAGTCATGTAAGTCAAATTCGATCGACAAGTATTCACGCGTTTGAAGCCATGTCAGTTACATTTGTACAGAGATATATGCAATATCAGTGTATGGGAATACGCTATCTGTATGGAAATAAGAATGACCTTGCCTGACGAAACCATCTTGATTGGATATTCTATTACGGAAAGTAATACAATAAAAATATTGTCCTATGACCGCTAGGTGCTTGGCCTGGCATCACTTTATCAGTTTCTTTAGTTGGCTCTAATAATAAATTCAACGTCAGTCAAATATCACTGACATGGCAGACAGAAAGTTAATAAATCAATAAATTGACATGATTTACCTTTAAGAAAAACTAACAAAAGCAAAATTTAAATTTGTTCAATAGCTCTGTAGTTTCAAAGGTTATGTGAATTGTTTTAATCTTCCAAATTTAATCAAGGACATGCGTAAATTTTTTCTCGGCCTACTCTGACTTTTTTTAATCGCTATAAAATACGAGGGTTAAAAAAATGGCAATATTGAAATGTGTCATTACTATATTATATTATTATTTATATTATTATACATTATTATATTATTATTGTGGAATCAGTGACAGCTTATAAATTGACCGAGTAGTTTATTGCCAGCGAGCACTTAAAAAAACAATTTTGCGAAAAAATGGATATTACTCGTGAAGGTTTTCGTTGGATGATTTTTTTACGATTTTAGTAAAGGCCTAACTCAACAACAACGCATAGATTCGCTTCGTTCAACTTTTGGTAATGACCCAGCAAACATTTTTATCCGGACCAGTACTGGTAAAGCACATACTCGCCGGCATTGAAAGTAATGGGCCAGTGCTGGCATTTCGTACTGGGCCAGTACCCCGGTGTCCCGTGGCCCTTAGTTGGTCCATTGATGTATCAGTTGCTGGCCCAGCAACGGTAAAGTGCATTGAAAGTAATGGGCCAGTGCTGGCATTTCGCACTGGGCCAGTGCTGGCATTTCGCATTGGTCCAGTGCTGGCATTTTGCACTGGGCCAGTACCCCGGTGTCCCCGTGGCCGTTAGCTGGCCCATTGATGTATCAGTTGCTGGCCCAGCAACGGTAAAGTGCAAAATAATCGCATTAGTTGCAAGATTTATTTCTGACAGACTAGTGCTTATATTATACCCACTCTCTAGTGTTTCAAATGTAATATATGTGTACTTACCCAGTATTAAAATAAATTAATGGTTAGGTGCAAAATAAATACTCATTTGGCCATTTTCACCATCGTTGAATAAATTTATTTAACAAGTAAAGTTGACAATATCGCATCGGTTTTAAACTATTAATGAAGAAATTAACATTGCTGTCAATAGAATGATGCGATATTGTTAACTTAAGTTGTTAAATAAATTTATTCAACGATGGTAAAACTAGCCGATTGTAAATTGAATTAACAGTTATAATTTATTGATTTATTTATAAATATTAAATAAATATAATTTCAGGAATAACAGGAATTAGTTTATTTAATTTATTAATTTAATGAAGAATTTTAAGAAAATGGTTTTCTGCCATTTCGGTCAAACCAATTTCATCCTAAAGATAAGGGGTGACTAATAATTTTCGCCAATATTCGTCTTGTATTATCTACCACATCTTTTCCCCCTGACTTGAAGAGTGCCAACCTAAAGAAATTATACTTGTTAAAATAAATTCAATAAACAAATTTTATAAGCATTAATGCTATAAGCTGTTCACTTTTGTAAGAACAAACTAGATCTGGTTATTTTGGTGATTTTTATAGTGTATTACTGACTTTTAGAAACTTGGTTATATTGTAAAAAAAGCTTTACAGTTTTGGATTAAGTTTGTATTATTTTAGGTTAGTATTATATTTACAAAATATTTAAGATGTCACTATTCAAAATGAAATATGACAAATTATATTTTTTAAATGACATATTTATAATCTTGTATCAGATTTATTAATAATTGAAAATTTTATTACATGAAAAAAACTATGATTGAACTAAACTAAAAATTAAACAATTTAATATGAAATAGTTTGTGTAAACTACGTCCTTAAATCTAACAAAACACACACAAATCACAATAAAAAACTGTATAATGCTCACAATCAATAACTATTCAAATACACATCTTTAAAAACTGTTCAGCAACACGTCCCAACTTGTACTCACAGAATATCACTTGTACCGACCCTCGAAGGCCACGCCATTAGGGTGTTTTATGACTAAGAACGGTCAGACTTTTCAAATTATTACATTCAAAAAAAGTTATAAACATAAGCACTGGCCCGCTAGAAATAATCTTGGATTAATACAAATAAGGAATGCTTATAAAATGCTGGTAAAGTACTTCGTATAGGCGGAGTGCGAAATACAAATGTGAAGTACATTATTAATACTGGCGTTGCACTTACTTTTGGTGCCAGCAATGTACCAGCGTAAAAGCAGTTTGCCGGCGTTCGGCCGTTAGTTCAATGTTTGCTGGGGAAGCACCATCAGAAAATACTGTTCACAATTAGTTTGCAGAATTTCGTCGTGGTCGTGTGTCCATCAGTGATGAATCTCGTGAAGGTCGACCAAAATCTGTTGTGTTTCAAAAAAACATCGATGCTGTGCGCTAAATGATTGAAGAATATCGGCATGTGACTTACCGTGAGTTAGAGGCATCTTTGGCATATCACAGATTGTAATACATTCGATTTTGCATGTACACTTAGCTGTGATAAAGATCCGTTCCTGATGGATTCCGCATAATTTGACCCAAAAAAAGCTCGTGTTGATTGGTGTAAGGGAATGCTAATTCAACCTAGGCACTGCAAAATCCGTATGCAACATCGTTACAGGTGACGAAACTTGGATTTATTCATATGAACCGGAAACTAAGCAACAATCCACTGTTTGGGTCTTTGTTCCAATAAAATGATCGCTTGTTTCTTCGGTTGTACTGCACATGTTGCAACCATTCCTTTAGAGCAGTGTTTCCCAACCACCGGTCCGTATACCGGCACCGGTCTGCGAGATTTTTTTGCCGGTCTGCGAGATTTTTTTTACTATGCAACTATTCGCCTAATAAGTTATAACCCACTTAATTTTGACATGAAAAACTCGATCCTTAATCTGTTAATTGCTTGAGTAATAATTTGCTTCTTTTTTCACTGATTATATGTGATTTTTTATTGGCTTTTTTTTTGTATCTGTAACATCGCATCTATTGGTGATTCGACTTGAGCGATCAGAGCTAGATTAGACGACCTTGCGAACCACGAGTGTTTACATATTTTACGTTTTTATGCGCCCTCAATAACATTTGAATTAATATTGCGCCCTTATTGAAAAAGTTTGCCAACCCCTGCAGTACAGTATCAAAAGAAAACTCTTAAGACTTAGATGAAGTAACAAAAATTTAAATGTTCTAAATTTAAACACGATTTTTCCCAAAAAATGCTACATTTTTTTCCACATCCTTAGAGGAGTGGTTAATATGAACTTTTGAAAAAAATATTAATAATGCATATTGATGTGAACCTATATAGTTTATAAGGTTTTTTTTTTTTTTGAAAAAGAGATTTTTTTAATTTAAGTAAAGTTTTAAATAAAAGTTCTTGGTCCATAGATTAACAGACGATAACTGATTTTGAAAAAAATTTTAGTTTTGACGTGACTACTAAAAAATTTATGTGAAGTGTGAATATTCACACATTTCAGGGTTTCGCAGGTATATAATAAGTGAAGGCGGTATGCTGAGTGTGTAGGACAAATTTTACTTTGTAGTAATCACGGCAAAATGAACGATATTTTTAAAATAATTTATCGTCTGTTAATCATATAGTAAGATAATTATTAAATTTACGATCTTAAAAATTAAATACAACATTTGTCAAAATATAACTAGAATTTTGACAAAATAATATCAACATAATAAAAATGCAAAAAAAAAAAACAGAAAAAATAAAATTCACTCCGTACTCGAAACCCTTCGTTTACCAGCGAGTTTTAGCTTACGACACCAATGCTCTAATCAATAACGCTATCGTACGCCTTGCATGTGAGTGTCTTACATTGGTATAACTTTTGTACTTTGTGAACCAAAAACCACAAAAAATGCGTTATTTTCCGAAAACATAATCTGATCAAAAATTCCTGTTGTACTATTTCGGTTCACAGCAATATACATTACTTAGAATTTTTTTAGATTTTTAGTTTAAACCATCTGGCCTACAGGGTGTGGGACAAAATTTTTTTTGCATAATTTTGGCAAAAATCGCATCAAAATAATTTATTTTGCAAAAATAAAAATTTGATCGTTAATCCACGTACTAAGAGCTTTCATTTGATACCCTACTCATAATTTAAAAAAAATATTTTTGTTTTCGATGAGCACATATTTGTTTATATTTTTAGGGGGGTATGTTTTTTAGATGTTTTAGTATTTTTCCTATGTGCGGGTCAAAGAGTTGTATAAGCATGCCAAATTTCAACTCTCTAGGTTTAGCTGTTTGGCTACAATTTTTACCGAACTGACAGACAGACAGACAGACAGACAGACAGACAGACAGACAGACAGACAGACAGACAGACAGACAGACAGACAGACAGACAGACAGACAGACAGACAGACAGACAGACAGACAGACAGACAGACAGACAGACAGACAGACAGACAGACAGACAGACAGACAGACAGACAGACAGACAGACAGACAGACAGACAGACAGACAGACAGACAGACAGACAGACAGACAGACAGACAGACAGACAGACAGACAGACAGACAGACAGACAGACAGACAGACAGACAGACAGACAGACAGACAGACAGACAGACAGACAGACAGACAGACAGACAGACAGACAGACAGACAGACAGACAGACAGACAGACAGACAGACAGACAGACAGACAGACAGACAGACAGACAGACAGACAGACAGACAGACAGACAGACAGACAGACAGACAGACAGACAGACAGACAGACAGACGACAAAATGACGGTATAAGGGTTTTTTGGTCATACCTACAAAACCCTAAAAATTGTCCCATTAATTCAGCATTGACCGTCTTCACTTACTAAATACCTGCGAAATCCTGAAATGTGTACTAATTCACACTTCCCATTAACCTTTTTAATAATTTTGACAATTCAACACCCAAACAAACAGGTCCTTTCACTAAAGCGCAAGCGCCCGTCTGAAATAGCGATTTCCTGAAAGCGAGCATTGGTGCGCTTAGTATCGCGGTAACTTTGATTATAAGAGGTCGCCGAATATTGAAACAGAATTGCGCGAACTTTCACGACAAGTGTAACTAAATTGAATAGTTTTATAAATAACAAAAAACTCAGAAACTGAAACTTGGACAAATCAGTGAGTGCGGAAGTGGTGAAAAATAATAATAGAGGAGTTTTTTGAAAGTCAAAAAATTTTGAGTTCACAAAAGCCTCAAAAACGCAAGTGTGTATACTAAACAAAAATAATAGAACCACACAAAATCATTTGCGACACTAAAAAATATTGTGTAAAATATTTTAAAACAAAGTGCAAAGGAGACAAAATAATTTTTGTGATGATTATTTGAGCAAAAAATAATTAAGAAGTATATAATATTTCTGTCAAAAAGTGTGTTTAAGACCGCCAAAGGAACAAAAGTAGTTTTTGATTAATAAATCTGTCTCAAAAGTGAATTATAGACGACTCAAAATTTTGTGTAAAATCCCAAAGAATTTAATTAAATATTTTAATAACGTATGTAAATTCACGAAGAAACAAAAAAGCTAGGTAGTTTTACTCAAAATTAGATTAAAGAATTTTGAGAAGTAAAAAATGCGATACAACTTTTGAGGCAAATCAAAAGTGAATTTGGTATTGAAAACTTTTGAGCATTATCTGATAAGAATTTTAGGATATTTCTGTTCAAAAACTAATAAGATGCACAAGAAAATTTGAATTTTTGAGCTGATATTTGAAGCATAAATTTACTACAATAAAAAGTTTCAGTACTCAAAAATTTTGCGGCTTATCTTAGAAGTTATTCGTGTTTAAACTGTGCTCTGATGTACACAGAAAGCATTAGTTTTTAGCCATAATAAAGAACTTTATACTCAATTTCGTGAAATAAAATTACTAACTTAAACAAAAATTTTATACTTATAAAAACTAAATTGTTTTTTTTTTTTGTACGTCCAAACGCTAAAATCAGAAACTTTTAACAAACGAATTGAATTGTGTAAAACTTTTCCATCAGTTTTAAAGTGCATAATTTGCAAAAATAATTAGTATTACAAACAAGTGCATAGTTTAATGAAATGTAGACAAGAATTTAAAGCCTATTAATTTAAATAAATTAAGTGAACGTGTGAATGTGCAAAAATTTTGCTAAATCATCTGTGAGAATAATGTTTGAAACAAACGCTATAAAGAATAAAATTAACAGAAAAAACACATCAAAAACTTTAATAATTACGATTGAAAAAATTGAGAAAAAGTGATTTATTATTTGTTAAATTATCTTTCAAAGATAATTTCAAAAAAAATCTTCAAACAAAAATTTAAAAATTATTTTAAAGCACAAAAAATTAGGCATAAAGTAATTTTGCATTTATGTACAGCATTCCATTTTGGCCAATTTTGAAGTTATAATTAAAATTATTTATATAATTTACATTCTTCTTCTTCAGTCTTTTATAATTGCTGGTATCATCCTAGATTTCAAGTTCCATTAAAAATAAATTATATTATTTAAAAAATGTCTTTTAATAATAAAAAACTGTTTATTCAAATTGTTTACTAATCTATAAAACTTTAATTGCGTTAATAGCTTTATATACAATTTAATACAAAACGTTTTTATTCCAGTATTACAAAGAAACAATAATATTAAACAAAAAATTAGGTACCTGTCTGACTTAAAAACTAAATAAACTTAAAAACATAAAATACCGAATAGCGTCACAAACAAAAAAATTAATTGAAGTGTAAAATTAATATTTTTTTGCAATTTGCCATAGACTCTTAAGAAATCTCTACATAAAGAAATAATTCTTTTTACTGAAAAATCTTGATAACGAATTCAAAACAATATCAAATGGAAAATAGATCTGAAAAAATTGTTTCTCAGGTGCTAATAACTGAAATTTAGTGAAAATTTCGCCCTTAAATAAAACAAAACGTTTCAAACGCTACTTGTATGCGTTTGATAAGGGCCCGAAATCATTAAAAATACTAACAGGGTGTTGAATAAAAAATTGGCTTAATAAAATTAAATTAATACAAAGTGCTAATAGCCTCAAACACATATAAAAAATAAGAACAAACATTAAAAAAAAGAATCATCCAATAATAGACACTAGTACCAAAAACAACTAAAAATGAAATATTTAACAATAATCATTTTCTTCAATTGACAGCGCAAATAGCTTTAAATGAATTTTATCTGAACAAGAAACGGAACAAAAACTTGCTTACTTGAAAAGATCTACCACAAATATAATTTGTTTTGGAAGAAATTGAAAAGGAATAAAACCTGTATCAACTGGTTCTTCAACGGACGTATATAGCCATAAATGCTTAAAATATAACTTTATTGCATGAGAAATAAAAAGTTATCTAGTGCAAATACTCCAAATTGCATGCAAGAACAACTGTATAAAAAACATAACTAAAAACTATTGGATCTATGGGAGCTCATAGATATAATTGCTTAAAAACAATTTTAAGGTGAATAAAAAGTTAACAGGATAATATTTTAGAATACAAGCAAGAAAAAATGTGTAAAAGTCAAATAATGCTTTACTTATAAAACTGCAATTGATGCAATACTTTCAACTTGATATGGATACAATATTAAAAATAATGCCTAGATCAAAATGTAACTAATTTGGATACAAAAAGATTTCAAGATGGATTTGACAGAAGAACCATTCTACGACCTAACAACCTTTCAATCCATTGAAAATATATCGGAATTAACATTCGATCAGCCTCTGGAATTTAGCCTAGGACCAAAGAGGGATTCTTTGTACATAGTGATACCAATTACAATAATCTACGGTATAATATTCCTTACGGGCGTTGTTGGTAATGTCTCAACCTGCATTGTAATAGCAAGAAATAAATCAATGCACACAGCCACAAACTAC
This sequence comes from Liopterus haemorrhoidalis, assembly GCA_963971575.1. Classification (NCBI taxonomy): domain Eukaryota; kingdom Metazoa; phylum Arthropoda; class Insecta; order Coleoptera; family Dytiscidae; genus Liopterus; species Liopterus haemorrhoidalis. The sequence continues at coordinate 51,177,771 of OZ020615.1, forward strand.
TATCTATTCTCGCTGGCAGTTAGTGATCTATTATTATTAGTTAGTGGATTACCACAAGAGATGTATTCGATTTGGTCCAGATGGCCTTATGTTTTTGGGGAATTGTTTTGTGTGTTACGTGGACTTGCTGCTGAAACTAGTGCTAATGCTACTGTTTTGACTATTACGGCATTTACAGTGGAAAGATATGTGGCTATTTGTCATCCGTTTCTGAGTCACACCATGTCTAAATTATCAAGGTAAGGTCAGGTTTAGTGTTTTTAGAATATGTTTAATTAATTTTTTTCTTATATTACTTATGATTGTTTTTATTTGGTTGTTCTAAATGCATAAGAAATTGATTTATGAATACGATGTCAAAATTTCTAAAATAACATGTTTGATGCAATCAAAGGTGCTCCTTAGAGCAGTGTTTCGTAGACAATTCAATATTTGAGTAGACCGGTGGAAATATTATTTTAAAAATATTTTTTTTCTACGATCTTTAGGAAAACTGGTCTACTTATCCAGCTCGTTTCAGTTAGGTAGTGGATTCATTTCCACACTAATGTGGAAATCAGTGGCGCACCCAGGGGAAGAGCCCGGGGTACCGCCCCCCCCCCCTAAGAAGGAAGGAAATAAAAATCAAAACACAAACACACTAGAAAATAGAGATGAGGATCTTTTTTTCAGGTCGTCACTTGTATTTTAGAAGTGAGGACCTTTTTTTTAGGTCATCACTTTGTATTTCCGAAGCAAGGACCTTTTTTTAGATCATCACTTGTATTTTAGAAGTGAGGACCTTTTTTGTTTTAGGTCATCACTTTGTATTTCCGAAGCGAGGACCTTTTTTTTAGATCATCACTTGAAATTTAGTGTGAACCTTATTCATAATTTAAATAATTTTGTCTTCCCCCCCCCCCCAACTAAAATTCCTGGGTGCGCCACTGGTGGAAATGAACTCCACATCTGCACTAGTGTGGAATATATATTATGCAACGGGCATGGAATGATGGTCATTTCACAAGAGTATGAAAGTTGCGCCACAAGCCGCAGGCGAGTAGCGTAATTCATACGAGTGAGAAATGACTATTCCATGCAAGTTTCATACTATGCTTTTTCCACGACTATAACTTTATTGTTTAATTAATTTTTATTCAGTTCTCTTTAAAAATTAACAATAATTTGACAGTTACTTTCAACTTATTTATTACGTTGCCTAGCAACGACCATGTACGCTGTCATACGGAATGTAAATTCAGTTAAAATAACAATACTTGCGTCAACTGATTAACTGACTGACCAAGACTAATGCGGGGTTGCTAACGTAAGAGTTTTCTCTAACTCAAGTTAAAATCATTTGTTTTTGTATGCTACAACATACAAAAACAAATGATTTTAACTTGAGTTAGGGATAATTCTTACTTTAGCAACTGGCCATTACTCTATTAAAAAATATATTTTCGAAATTCGAAAATTTTAACTATATTATTTACGGATAATCCGGGTTCCTTTACAAACTAACAATAATTTGATATATGCTTTCAACCTATTTATTACGTTGCCTAGCAACGATCGGTCATTGCTGCTTGAACCTGTTATATAATGAGCTCAACCTGTTAAGTAATGAGCTCATTACGTAACTGGTCAGCGGTGTGTGATTAAAAGGGGAATGTGCTACTTTTACTAATCACTGACACGCCTGTAATGAACGTATATCTGTAGAGTCGTGGGAAAATTAATTTTCATATTTTTTAGTAAATAGCAACAATTTTAACAATTATATTTTCCGAAATAGTAATAATATTTATTTGAAAACTTAGATTTGATTAATAACACCCATTTTCTTTACATGTTGCGTGCAATACTATATCTACGACTGTTATAACAAAAAATAAGAAATAAAAAAAAAAAACAGTTTTAAATTTTGCATTTATGTACAACATTCCATTTATACAAATTTTAAATTTTAATTTTTTTCATAAATTTATAATTAATATGGGTTTAATATAATTTAAATACTTCTTCTTTTTCAGCCTTTTATAATTGCTAGTAGCATCCTCAATTTCCAGTTTCATTAAATATAAATTAAATTAAATTACTACGACCGTTCTGAGGGCTGCGAAGAACTAGTGAATAACATTTTTAGGGTTTTGTAGGTATGACCAAAAAACCCTTATATCGTCATTTTGTCGTCTGTCTGTCTGTCTGTCTGTCTGTCTGTCTGTCTGTCTTTCTGTCTGTCTGTCTGTCTGTCCGTTCGATAAAAATTGTAGCCAAACGGCTAAACCTAGAGAGTTGAAATTTGGCATGCTTATACAACTCTTTGACCCGCATATAGGAAAAATACTAAAACATCTAAAGAACATATCCCCCTAAAAATATAAACAAATATATACTCATCGAAAAAAATATATATGTTTTTACAATTCTGTGTAGGGTATCAAATGAAAGCCCTTGGTACGTGGATTAACGATCAAAATTTTATTTTTGCAAAATAAATTATTTTGAGGTGATTTTTGACAAAATTGTGAAAAAAAAATTTTGTCCCACACCCTGTAGCCCAGATGGTTTAAACTAAAAATCTGAAAAAATTCTCAGTAATGTACATTGGTGTGAACCGGAATAGTACAACAGAAATTTTTGATCAGATTATGTTTTCGGAAAATAACGCATTTTTTGTGTTTTTAAGTAAAATATTTAATATATTTAATCCGCTATTTAACATAGTAAACGAGTGATCCTGTATAGCACAGTGGCAGCGTTCTCGCTTAGTGAGTTGAAACTACTGTAAGAAACTGTGTTCAAATTCCGTCAATTTTTATTTTTTCAGTTTTTTTTTTGCATTTTTATTTTGTTTAAATTATTTTGTCAAAATTCTAATTATATTTTGGTAAATGTTGCATTTAATTTTTAAAAGCGTAAATTTAATAACCAGTGGGAAGTCTTGAAATTATAATTTAATTCTATATTTGAAGGTATCAGAGGGCGAGGCTTATGATTTAAGCAACCAATGGAAGCCATAGGCGTAATTTTCAAAATCTTAATGAACCTTGCTATATAAAAAAAATACTGCACATATTTAGAAACTTAAATAATGGTATTAGGCATTCGAATTAAAATTCATAAAAATATATTTTGACATAAAATTTGTTTTGGCATCCCAAATAATCATCACACAGTTAATAAATACCTGCGAAACCCTGAAATGTGTGAAAATTCACACTTCACATCAATTTTTTTCACATTACATATAAATTTATACGTAATGTCAAAAAATAATATTTTCTCACTTGTTTTTCATTAATTCACTCAATTTATGCAACACGTAAGGAAAATGGGCATCCTGTACGAGGGTTGCCTCATATATTTTGGGATTGCGCTAAACTAGTGCTGCCATCTGGCAACTGACGCTTCTATTGTAAAGTTTGACATTTTTGATGGTATACGTAAGCAGAACATTTTGACGTACGAGCGCTGTTTGTGTTGTTTACAACTAACTTAAAAAAATTCATCTTGGCTAAAAAAATAGAATTAAATCGTGAACATTTCCGAGTGATTATTTTTTACAAATTTCGACGTGGATTAACCCAACAACAGCGCCTCGATAAACTTGATTCGACTTTTGTGGATGAAGCATCATCAAGGACCACAGTTTATCGGTGGTTTGCCGACTTCAATCGTGGCCGTAGTTCGCTTAAGTACAAATTTCGTGAAGGTCGTCCAAAATCGGTTGTTGTTCCGGAAAACATTGATGTTGTGCGTGAACTGATACTGCAAGATATGTCATTTGGCTTCTCGTGAGATTGAGGTATCCTTGGGCATTAATTACATTCACTTTTGCATGACCATTTGGTCGTCAAAAAGATTTGTTCGCGTTGGATCCCATATAATTTGACAATCGGAGTGGAAAAAGTGTTTCGAAAATTAGTTCAAACGCTTGCAAAAGTGTAATCTTCATAAAGAATATTTTGAAAAACAATAAAGCCACTTTTGTTGATAAATAATTGTTTTTATAATAATACCAAATCCCGAAATATAATAGGCAACGTCTCTCTATCTGTGTGCTTCTCACTCGGAAACTGTTGATCAGATCTTAATGCGTTTTTTTTTTTTCTATGTATATGTATATCATCTGGTCAGGTTTTCAGCTGTGTTTTAATAAAATCGGTTCGGTAATTTCAAAGTTAAATTTCTGCGCGTGACTGAAACTAAATTCATGTTTTCAGTTCATATATAACGCATTTTCTTGAAGTTAGCGACAACATTGGTTTCATCAGCGGCCAAGTTGGTACACGATTTATAAACTAATCAAAATTGAAAAAAATAAAATAAATAAATAAACTGTTTAGAAGTTCCAAGGATATAATGATAATTATGTGCGTGGGTGTTACAAAATCCATTTTCCGGTTTTACGCATTACTTGAGAACAACTGATCCAATTTTCATGTATTTTTTTCTACTTGTAACTCCATCATCTAGTTAAGTTTTAATACTTGTTTTATTAAAATAGATTCAGTAGTTCTAAAGTTATAATTAAATTTGTGCTTACGGGTGAAACGTAATTAAGATTTTCCGTAAATATTTAACGTATTTTCTTGAAATTATCAACAATAACGTAGGTGTCGTCAGCAGCAAGTTTTATCTTTAATTTTTATTGGCCTTTGCTGCTGTGGCAATTAGCCAGGACAATTTTTATTTGTGAAAAATTCCATGCCTGAACGGGATTCGAACCCGAGACCTTAGCAACGCAGAGCACATGTGTTACTTCACTTCAGATTTAAAGGAATTTTTAAAATCTGTTCATTAGTCCCAAGTAAATAATGATATTTGTGGGCGTGGGTAATACAAAATACATTTTTCTCATTTATATTTAAGACATTTTTCTTGAAATTTTCAGTGACAACATATATTTCTTCACTGGCAAAATTGGTATACGATTTATATATTAATCAGAATTGAAAGAATTTTTAGAATAGGTTCAGTAGTTCCGAAGTTACGACAATTTTTACTGGAATGTAATCTTGGGTCAGTTTGAATCTCTTTCCCTTACTTACATGTCTGTCAACACGGTTGTAGATAAGCAAGATGCTATTAACCATCCAGTCGAATTCCTTTTCATGACCCATCAGGATTACCCCTCGCGCTCTTTCTTGAAATTAAGGTGCACTAATAATATTGCTTAGGAACATTAACCCGCCAAAATTATGCAATGGAATACGATTTACGGAAAATTTATCGCAGAAAATTCATCGCGAGATAATTCATCGCAGAAAATCCATCGCGGGAAAATTCATCGCAAGAAAATTCATCGCTGGTAAAATTCATCGCAAGAAAGTTTATCGCAGAAAAATTCATCGCAGAGAAAATTCATCGCAGGGAATATTCATCGCAGGGAAATTAAGTTAAATATCGGTTTATTTTAATTCGTACAGTTAGAGAATTCCATTGAAATTGAAATCGTTTAATTGGTAATTGTTATTACATATAAGAGACATAAATAAGATAGACAATTAATATCAACAAAAATACTTTACATAAACAAAATATTGTTTAGTTCTAATATTTGGCATGGTGGTCTTCTATGTTTTCCACAAATCTATATTTACCTATTTCGGTGTAAGTCGATTACTTCAGAAACTCTTAAAATGTTCAAGGAAAACACAAATTTTCACATAAATTTGGATTAAAAATTTGATAAGCCCTTATTCTATTTTCATTCAATACTCATGACACACACGCGTAACGCGTAAGTAAGTTGGATTGATCCTAATTTGATCCAAAAATTTCGACCCTACTCTCAGAAAATGGATTGGACCTAATTAGGTCCAAAAACACCAACCATACCTAGTTGGAGTTTATCTAATAATTTTTCATCAATACATTTCGTTCCCAGCAATGCGCACGTACGTACGACCTTAGCGTTTGTAATTTCCCTGCGATGAATTTTCGTCGCGATGAATCTTGCCTGCGATGAATTTTCTTGCGATGAACTTTCCCTGCGTTGAATTTTGCCTGCGATGAATTTTCTTGCGATGAATTTTCTCGCGATGAATTTTCTCTGCGATGAATGTTCCCCGCGATGAAGTTTCTTGAGATGAATTTTCCACGATGAATTTTCCACGATGAATTTTCTGCGATGAATTGTCCGAACCCGATGGAATACGTCTACAGTTGAATAGTTTAAGAGACGACGTACTAAAGGCAACCATTACGACTGGTTGCGGTAACGTGAAAATGTAATCTCTAGAATATGATTCCTACAATTTTACCATTTCATTTCAATAGCCTTTAATTTCCTGTTAAGGTTTGTTTTGCGATGACTATTAATAAAGTTGTAGAGTCAAACCCTAAAGATAGCTAGTGTTGAATTGCGGAGTCCATGCTTCTCACATAGATTATTATATGTATCATGTTCGCGTGTCAATTTTAAGCAATTTTTACCTGCTAGCGCTTAGTGATTGAACTAAAAACATTATTTATGAAGAGGCTCACAGATAATATTTATGTTCAGTTTAATCCTGGTCGTTCACATGTTTATAGTATTGTCTTCTGTCCGCTCATATAATTAAGAGTAAACGAGCTGTATGTTAAAAAAAAAAATATGTGAATTGTGAAATTTCACACATTTCAGGGTTTTGTAGGTATTTACTAAGTGTAAGAAGCCAACATAATACTGGATATCTAGGAATATTTGTTCTATAATCACATCAAAATCAACAGTTTTTTGATAAACACTTTTTTTCGTTATTTGACAAAAACCCCAGCGTTTTTTTAGAACGTAACTCAAAAGTGATCATATACTGGTGATCTAAGGCAAAAAATGTATGAGTAAAACAATATTACAAAAAATTCAAAAATTTTGAGATTTTTTTTGGTCAAAAATTTTTTGACTCCGATTTTAGCCAAAATATAGTTGTAAGCTAATTTTAGAGTGAGAATTATGAAAAAAATATTTAAAAAATTCCTACTTTCCTAGTTTTTGAGTTCAAGCCATTTTGTCAGTTTTTTGCCTATAATTCTAAAACTTTTGCCCAAACTTCAAAATAGACCACATTTTGTTGTTCTATGATCAAAAATACATATTTGTACGATTTTTTCGATTTTTGGCCATTTTCAAGGTTTTTGGATTGCTGCCCATACAAAACTTAATAAATAGTGTATTAAAGCCCAATTTTTGTTTTTTTAGACTAAACAATGTAGAAGAATTTCAAAAATTCAAACCGCAGATTTCCATCTTTAACCGTTTCTGGCTAGGATTTAGCCAAATTTCCAAAGAAAAATTTAAAAAATGAAAAATTTTCATTTTTTTTTTTTGTCTCAAAATATGGTTATGTCAATTTGGACCTCAAGATTTCAAAACTTTCAACCGCAGGTCTTTATCGCATTTAGTTTTTAAGATACGTCTATGCGAAGATGAAAATTTCAATAAATCAGCCCATATTAAAATTTGTCATAATTTTAAAATGCGCTAAACGAATAGGGCCTCAAATTTTTTCTAGAGTAAATAAACTACCAAGAATCCAAAAATTCTAACCTCTGGTTGTTTTCTCTAACCGTTTTTGAGTTGTGATTTTTTACATTTCACACTTTTCACAAATAATATAAATTATGCCATTAAAAAAATTGTCATAATTTTAAAACGCAAATCCCCAAATTTGTTTTACTATGTCTTTGTCTGCCGTCTGTTTTATTTATTTATTTATTCATTTATTTATTCATTCATTTATTTGTTGTTTTTGTGTCTCAGACATCGTAAATGATCGTACACAGATTTTTGACCTGTAACATTCAAGTTTTCATGACCATATTTTTAAAGATTACCCTAATTCAATGTAGATAAATTTTTGATAATGGTCCTATATATTATGTGGTGAAATTTTATTTACTTTAATATTTTATTAGACTAATGAGTCCACATACATATACAAGGTGTCTCAAAAGAAATTTTATATTTATTTAGCTTACTGCGTGAACGCAACGTATCCGAGGGGCGCGGGGGTTATGTCAATCGGTAGCCTGGCTCTTGGGAATTCAATCGCTATGGAGCGTTTCTCGGGAGCAGACCGCGCGTTATGCGTGCGAGAGTTTTACAAAAACGGTGATTCGGCGACTGTAGCGCGTAGAAAATTCTGCAGTATTCGAGGTTTTCGCCACTTAAATGATGCGCCAAGCATTCCTCTCATTCGACATTGAGTTAAAAAGTTTGAAGAGACTGGTACAACGCTGGATAAATCAAAATCCGGGCGACCTAGATCATCAAGAACGGTAGAAAACGTGGAGAAGGTTAATCAGTCATTTTTGAAGACGAAAGGGGGCGTGCAGTTACAGTGAATTCAGAGCGTTATGTGGAGATGTTAGACAACTTCTTGGTACCTGAACTGCAAAACTTTCCTGGCTATAACCAAAGAACATGGTTCCAACAGGACAGAGCAACTTCACACACGTCCAATATGTCTCTGCCACGTGTTCGTGAAATTTTCTCAGGCAAATTGATCTCCCGGAGAGGTGACATAAATTGGCCTCCACGCAGTCCAGATTTAACCCCTATGGACTTTTTCCTCTGGGGTTATCTTAAATCTAAAGTTTACACCAATAAACCGACTTCACTGGCGCATTTGAAAGAAAATATCCGTCACGAAATGGCAGCCATCCCTGAGTCCACCTGCCGAGACGTCATAACTAATTTTACTGTTCGATTAAATGAGTGCCGAGAACGCGAGGGTCTACATTTAGACGATATTATTTTTAAGAAATAAATCCCCAAAAAGTGTATTTTAATAATTAATAAACATTTTTTCTATATACGGCTTACTTTTTTTTTAATCGATCCACTAAATATAAAATTTCTTTTGAGACACCTTGTATCTAGATGGCATAAGAGTTTAAAAATATCATACTATTTTTATTCTAAAAACCGATTTTAACAATTCAGACGGATAGACCACAGAATCCTATCTATAAAATTATGATAAATTATTGAGAGAATTCTAGTTTCATGATAAAGGTGTACATTCTTGAAATATTTGAGATGACTGCGATTATTTGAAATTAAATTGCGGACAAGACTCTAATTTAATATTAAAATAACTATTTATGTAACAAGTAAGTAAATGAAGGTCATTATCATACGAATGTACAATTTACAGAACGTGGTAAACCCGAAACTTCTCGCATCTTACGAGGGTTGCCTCTTATATTTCGGGATTGCGCTAAACTGGTGCTGCCATCTGGCAACTTATGATTCTTTCGTAAAGTTTGATATTTTTGACTGTATCCGTACTCAGAAAGTTTTGACGTACGAGCGCTATTTGTGTTATTTACAGTAACTTGAAAGAAATCATCTCGGTTAGAAATGGAATTAATCGCGAACATTTTCGAGCGATTATTTTTTACAACTTTCGATGTGGTTTAACCCAACAACAGTGCATCGATGAACTTTATTCAACTTTTGGCGATGAAGCGCCATCAAGGACTACTGTTTATCGATGGTTTTCCGACTTCAATCGTGCCGTAGTTTGCTTAAGGATGAATTTTGTGAAGGTCATCCAAAATCGGTTGTTGTTCCGGAAAACATTGATGCTGTGCGTGAACTGATACCGTCATGTGACTTATCGTGAGATTGAGGAATCCTTGGGCATTAGTGCGACCAGCATACATTCAATATTGCATGAACTTTTGGCCGTCAAAAAGTATTGTCCGCTTTGGTTCCCACATAATATGACAATCGCAGTGGAAAAAGCCTCAATCGGAGTGGAAAAAGTGCTTAGAAAATTGGTTCAAACGCTTGCAAAAGTGTATTGATATTCATAAAGAATATTTTGAAAACAATAAAGCCACTTTTGTTGATAAATAATTGTTTTGGATCTCAAATCTCGAAATATAAAAGGCAACCCTTGTATATTGTGGCATCGACAAAATCTTATATTATACTTCATTTGCAACATAACAAAATTGGCATTAATGTAGTATCACAGTATATACCAGTAATTTCATTTGTTGCTGGCTCGTTTCATGTTGATGGGACAAATTTTCGTGACCTTGGTCCGTTCAGGAAAGTAAAAAACGGACGAAGCTCTATATTAGAATGGTTGAATTTGGTCCACAGTACATAAGTGTTAATTAAATTGGGTTGTAAATGAAATGATTGAAAATATTGAAGATTTGTATTAACTCTTTCAGTACAACTGATTCCTCCTGCTAATCATATATCTAAAAATTATTTCTGAAGTTCTAACTGGTTTTTGGTAATAACCATAGTGCAAGATGTGCAGTGTCGGACCGAGGCAATCTTGCACCCCGGGCGAACTCCTTGTTTTGGCGCCCTAAAATTTTTCAAAATTCTAAAATTGGTTGACATAAAAAATAATAAAAAATAAAATAATTAATAAATCAATTTTTATTCACAAAAGTATTAAAAAACAAAAAATCAAAACTTAATAATTACAAAAAATTATTATTTCACTAATATTAATTTATTTCTAAGCAGGCGATACACCTCAAAAATCTAATAGGTAGGTAATAATTATTCATTTATTCAAAAAATTTTTTTCTTGAAAGATAAAATGTGATCGCGAAATGCAGAGGGCAAAGGAAAAGGCCACGTAGCTGGATCATTATATTGAAAAATACTTTCAGAAATGTAGTCTACATTTTCCTCAGTATTTGTCAATTTTTCGAAAATTGTCATTTCTCTAATATCTGATAAATTAAATGATAATTCTTTAGTTTCGTTTAATAGCACTCAAATTTTTAACATCTGCATTTTGTGATGTACCTTCTCCAAAAGGATTGTTAAGCAAATTTGAATTAGATACATTTGATTGCAGATAGTTGGATAGATATGTTGCACTTTTAGAAAATTCATTTTCTCTTTCCAATTTTCTTTTACCGTTTTGTGATCTAGATAATTTTTTATGTGTCGAAAATTCCAAATTACTGCAAAAAGTTTAATAAGTAGAACATGCATTTTAAGTTTATAAAATGTAAAACTTACCAATGTTATTAAAATAAATCCTCCTCGCCCGCGCTTTTATCCGCGGCACGGCGTTCACAAAAAATCGTATACCATGTCACTTTCTTTTCATATTCTTTGGTTACAGTTTATTTTTCAAAAGATAAGAAGCCTTTATTTTATAAGTATGCTATTGATATGAATGAATAAAAACATTGCCAAATTAATAAATAACCAATAATTTTATATATAAAACATAATACCTAAATCAAATGCAATTTATTTATATTGTCCGATTCTTATTTTGGCGCCCCTCTAAAACTGACAGACCGGGCGGTCGCCCGGTTAGCCCGCCCGTTAATCCGCCACTGAAGATGTGTTGGCTTAATACAGAATTTAGTGTTAGTATAGTTTCCAAGTTGTTTGCAACTTCCTGAAGAATATTTTGGGTAGTAAATTATTTTTATCAATAAAAATTTATTCAGAAATTGTTTTTTAACTCTGTTTTCAGAGGGTTAAGCAGGGAATTAGTAACAAAATGAAATTTCGATATACTATCAAAAATTAAATTTTGTAATTTCTCGAAATTAAGAATTATGCATTTTATTACTCTAAAAATGAATTTTGAAAACGATTACATATTATCATTATTATTATTTTATGTAATACCAAAGTTTATAAAAGAAATTTTATAATCCTTGAGAATACTACAAGTAGTAAAATAATAAAGTAGGGACATTTTTTAAGAGTAACTAGAATCTTCTTTTCCTTTAATTATCAATTTCAGTTAAGTAAGTTCAGTGAGATCATTAATTCCTAAGAATTATGTAATACTTAACAGAAACATTTAGTTATCAAACTTATTTCCAAGGACATGTATACATAGGCATAGATTCGATTTATAGTACCTTATACCCATTTATTACACAGCTCTACAAAAAAAAAGGGTCATACCCAGACATGCGATACATGGTTTCCGAAGTATTTTTGCTCGCTGATCACGAATCTGTGGTCGGTTTGTCTCCATCAGGTCCTCAAACCTTGCTAAGGTCAGGGTCAAGGTCAAATCCGAAAATTTGATTAAAAAAATCTAAAAAGATTCATATGGGGGTTTTTGAGGTCGCTGATTACGAATCCAGTGTCCGTATTTCAAATATTTAAACCGCAGGTATCTATCTTGTACCGTTTTAAAAATAGAATTTTTTGAAATTTTGAAAAAATGAAATAAAAATCAAAATTTTTCAAAAATTTTTTTTTTCTTAAAAATGATATCTAAGGCTATTTAGGACCTCAGGATTATAAAATTCCGACCGCAGGTCTTTAGCTATCATAGTTTTTAAGGTGTGTCCGTAATTTTTTTTAGAATTTTTGGAGGTGTTTCGGCCATTTGACCTTGAACAGATTTTGACCTTGTCTTGATAAGGTCAAAAGGACACTGGATTCGTAATCAGCGACCTCAAAAACCCCCATATGAATTTTTTTAGATTTTTTAAATCAAATTTTCGGATTTGACCTTAGCAAGGTTTGAGGACCTGATGGAGACAAACCGACCACAGATTCGTGATCAGCGAGCAAAAATACTTCGGAAACCATGTATCGCATGTCTGGGTATGACCCTTTATTTTTGTAGAGCTGTGTTATTAAATGAATACTGTTTTTCTGTACACGCCAATAAGTTAATAGCAAACATGAAGTTCGCAACGGATTATTGTTGTTCCTCGGGTAAGTTCTGGTCAACGAAGTAATCTGATTGGATCTTTATTACGTTGTGATTTTCAGCTGTGAACTGGAATACAGTTTTGATATTTTTAAACTCATTGTTTACTGTTTTGTAACGCTCAGGAATTAATGATCTTACTGTATATACATATAATAAAAAACTGTTTGAAGTGTTAGGGTTAAAAAATGGAATAATTAAAGAAAGTTGAATATACATTTCATTGATTTTTACAGACCGCCAACATATATAAGGGAGATATTGTGATCATACATATTTTAACATTTCAAGATTTCGATGGTTCTCCACGAATTGAGGTCTCTACATAACGTTTTGACTATTTTTAGCATGATGTCTGTCTGCCTCTCTATTTGCCTGTCTGTCTGTCGGTCTGTTTGTCGGTCCGTGTACACGTGCAGAGCAAATTCGGCTGAACGGATTTTTATGAAACTTCATATTTAAACTTTTGACATCAATGGCACGAGTTGATCAACTTTTGGTAAAAATTGGGTAACTAGAAATGGGAGTTTACTCGTGTCGGTTTTAAGATTTTTGCGAATATTTCACAACAGAGAAATATTTCGAAAAAAATTATTTAACAAAAGCAATAACTAACAACTTTTATTTGAGGCATTTTTTGATAAAGCAGCATAAATTAAACAAGTACTTTGTGATGGTGCTGGGTCCTGTGGTGGCCACAGCTGATTATTTTTCTTTTTGTTTTTTTGTAGGTCTGAACTAAACAGTAGTTTTTCACTCTTTTTAAAGAGTAAAAAAAAAAACTCAAATACACCAAATATTTATTCTGCTGACATTCATAGAAAAAAGAATTTGACTGCCGCTTTTTTAAAAGATTTGAAATTTATTGTTTTGTCCTGACTCGTATAGCTCCAGAAAAGGTCGCATATTGAACCTGCTCACGCAAGCGCATGATAATTCTGGTACAAAAAAAAAACCGGAATGAAATCATATTACCTCCCTTGTCTTCACGGCTACATAGAAAAAATATCTTTTTGTTTATAAAAAAACTTTAATCGTTAAAAAATGAGCTTGTAACACCTTGTATGTACTTCTAATTAAGAAAGTATTGTGATTATATATATTTTTTTTTTCGGATATTATTATCAATCGGTTATTGTTATCAAAAACCCTGATGTGATCACATTAAGCAGTGTGCACTCCATCTGTATTGGCTGCGAGGAAAGGGAAATGTTATTAAAAACTGAAAAATCCTAATAACTGAATTTGTATTCTTTTGTCATATTACTCGTATCATTGTTCAAGGAACTAAATTGAAATACGGGATCGTAAAAAGGAGAGCAAAAAGCAACTGGCTGTTTAAATTAAATTTTGTGGAATATAATGTATCCATATAACATTTGTATGAGAGCATCTAGAAAATTATTATTAGGTATGGATCGTAAATTTTTTATACGTTTAGGTTATGGGTAATAAAAATAAAAAAATAAAAAAGATTGCTTAGTTCTGGAATGAATTTATGGAGAAGTTCAATGTGTATATCTCCAAAATGATGAAGGGCTTTAGCCTTTCATCGCTTCTCTTATCGGAGGCCCATCTTTTCCACTGCACTCTCTAGTACCGTGATAGATTCGTTCATTGCGTAAGATTTTCGGTTCAGAATAACAATGTCATCAGCCTATGTTGGAAACAGCATTTTTTTCAGTATACTATTACGGGTCTTTTACCTTTCCAGTGTTTTATCGAACAAAAGGCAAGAGAGTGTATTGCCCTGTCTCAGACCTGTTCCTGTCATGAAAAGATTTGATGTTTTGCCATCTATTTTTACTTGGCACTTGACGTTGCTCATTGTCTTTTCTGTCATTCTAATGGTTTGATCAGAAATTTTAATCAATTTCATTATTTGTTCTTGTACAGTTCTTTTCGCACAATGTTGTCATATGCGCTTTAAAATTTAATAAAGAATATATTGGTATCGCTTTTGTATTTCTTGACACTTTCGATGATTTGTTTAAAGGCAAAGATTTCTTGTCGGTCGTTTACAGTGCCTGGAGCATGGCAAATAAATGGTAGACAAAAAAAACTGCTTCCCACTGTGTTTGATTTATGGCTACTATCCGTTAGTGTCAAGACTAAGTTTGATATGATATGATCCGGAAAATAATAAACTTAACAATTCAATCATAGACCGAATACAATCTAGTATGTCCACGTGCAGTGAGTGACAGAAGAAAGAATTTTAAAACAGGTACTGCAGGGGATACCAACGGAGATACGATAGAGACAAAATTCAAAATAATCGAGCAGAGCAGTGTCGTTGCTGCGTAGTATACGTCAGTGTCGTTTTGTGACAGCATCGTTTGTGTCTAGTAATGAAATAATTAGCAAAGAATTTCATTGATTTCGATAAATTTCATTCGTTTTTCATAGGCACCTGCAGCCGCTTAAGTATAGTAGGCGTAGTCTTCCACGTTTTGCCGATGGGGCCGATTGGGCCAATAGGGAAAATGATTTAGTTTTAGTAACGAACAAGTGCACCAAGTTGTATTCCATTATCATCAAGTATAATATTTTACTATAAAGGTTTAAAACTATAAACAATCATGTCGAAAAAAATGTTAATACAATAAATATCAGTAAGTATTTGTTTATTCGTGCCTTTCGGTCTTGAATTATCTACATTGCTCTACATTAATTTAGTGTGATATATATAATTATACAATTCAAAATAAATCTAAATCTATAAATTTACAGATTCTAATATTAGTCTTTACAAAAAGAAATATTATAAATCTTGTACTGCCTAATAATCTGACGTTTTCTTCCATAGGGGAAGAAAACGCAACGTCATATGTGGCGAAGCTGGAAGACTCGAAAGTGATATTAAACTGTTACTCGTGTATTTGTTTACATGGTGAAAATGAACACGAGTTGTATTTTTCCTGTTTTCCGAGCTTTTTTTAATGTGAAGGTAATCTACGATTTACAAGATATGTAATAATATACTATTCTAAAGAAATTTCAAGAAAATTTTTAGTTTTTCATTGTATTTTTAATTCTTTTTGACTGTCTGTCAATATAGTAACAAAATATATTAGTAAAAATTAATATCTCTTCCTGAAAAAGTAGAAGGGCCTTTTAATATATCAACTGATGGTTTAGGCAAATTTTGGGTGGGATAAATGATTTTTTTCAGTCTTTTCTTTGACGTAACAAATCACTTTCCATAAAATGCAACGAACAAACTGTTATGTCGCGTTGATTAATACAATCATAATTTCTAGTGAAATTATTTATTAGCTAATATCGATACATCAATAAATGTCAGAATCTATATTTTGTCAATGTCTGATAATCCTCGTTGCCGTTGCTACGCAACATGGTAGGCCTGCATGCATGCATGGGTTTGGATTTTTGTTCATTTTTAGTTTTTGGGTCCATAAAAACCTACGATACACTTTCTCTCTGCCCCCAAACGTCGTTTCAATGGATATTTTTTTCGATTTAGGTAAATTATGGAATGTTCAAGAAGGTCAGGGCGGTTAGGAAGTTTCCCCTATAATTTTCGTTCTTCTTTCGAGGACCTTCTTCATCTATAGGTACCCACTGCCTGCCTCACCCAGCACTCTGCACATTAAGTACGTTTTATTGCTAACAAATTCCTTCCACTGCCACCAGTGGCAACACAATTCGCCGTTTTATTGCAAATATTTTTCCACCTCCTTCCCACTTTTGCTACGAGCTCGTGAGATCGTAGCGTTGGTGGGTAGATAATTTTCGCGCTAAAATATTGTTTTGGTTAATCTAAAAAGTTTGTTTGAAAGATTTTGACAACAACGAATTTGTAAAATTGCTTCAAATGTGAAGACATTCATTCTAAAATGTGATTTGAATGTTGTATTTAAGAACTGAGGAATAGTCAATTCTACATAATTTTTAATTTTTGGAAAATGATCATTACACGTGCTAAAATACTATTTTAATTATGAATAATAAGACTGTATCTTTTCTTCAATTCTTTTATTAGTTAATTATTACTCGTTAAACAAACTTGAAATAACCAATACTTATTTCTGAATTATATAATATAAAATACTACCATCCAATTTTTCTACATCGTAGTCTTTTCTAAGTCGATAGACGTTATTAATACCAAATAATATGATAGCTCTTTGGTCCATTTTGTATAATTATTTTATGGTTATGGTGAATTATCAAAGTCACAGTTCCGACCTTGAACGCTTCAAACGACAAAGGATTTTTGATCGTTTTTTTGCACACGTTCTTCTGGCTAAACTTTCGCAACTCGGTTGAAAGCAATAAAACGTACTTATTGAACTAAGTTCTTCTCCTACTCCGCTACAGGACAATAGGTGTTGGATTGTCTCTGTGGCTTTTCCGCAAGTTCTACAGGTTCTTTGGCATTCTGGTTTAACAGAAGCAGTTAGCGCTTTCTTCGTTTTCGCACCGGAATCTAGCAATGATCTTTTAATAAAAATAAAATAAGTATAAAAGTTATTTAAAACACATAAATATACATAGGAATTTAAAAAATTACAGAAAATTGTTGCCTGGTATCCATTATCAAGTTATTGAGCGATAACAATTTTACAACAATTAGAAATATTCTATTAGATAGATAAAAAATCGCTGCAAATTTTGATGAATAGATTGTTACTAATTTTAATTCATATTGTTAGTTTGGTATAAAAAACTTATAATCTCTGGAAATTATACGTATAATTATTATTAAATACTGGTCTGGAACAAATCGTATTTTTCAATGAGTTAATGATGTTTAAAAGTATTGTTCCTGAGGAATAGTGTTAGTTGTATTTAAATTTATAATTACTAAACATTTATCCGGAATTTACCTGAAGATATAGCATACCAAATATTAAGAGAAGTCCAATTACAGTAGCTCCTGTAGAGATCCAATTTGAAATTAATAAACAATTACTTGAGATCATCTATGTCTCAAGACCGTTTGGCATCATTAGCATCCATTTCAACTGAAAGCGAGACATGAAGCAATTTAAATTACGAAGATATTGTAATGCATTTTACTGAAAATCAAGTTAAAGAGTTCTTAGAAACTTATTGTTTGATCGTAATAAATAAAATTGGTTATTTATTTAATTTGTGTTCTTATATTATCTATCGAGTCTAGAAAAATATATGCAATGATCAATTAAAAATCTAATTATTCAGAATCTATTAGCGTTTTTTATAATATATATATATATATATATATATATATATATATATATATATATATATGTTATATATATATATATAACATTAGCGGATTGTGGAAGGATCTGAAATCAACCACAATGAAAACCATGTTTGAAAAAAATTATGGCCAGAATGCATAAAAACTAATGATCCTGAAGTTGATTATCTTTCTGAAATTCGAAAAACCATATAAAACATAGCAAATGATCTTGGTTTTGAGGATTTGGAAGAAGGTGATGTGCTTGAATTACTAGATGCTGATAGAGAACCCCTTTCACACGACGAACTGATCCTATTAGAAGCAGAAGTACTTAATGCGGAGCCAGAGCCTGGTGTATGCAAACAGCTAACCTCAAAGAACTTGTCGAATGCGCTTTCCTATTTCGAACAAGGAATAAAAATCCTTCTTCAAAATGATCCCGACGTAAAACGCAGCGCTAAAGTTTATCGAGGAATTAACTCAATCATTAACTGTTATAAAGAACTGCAAAAAGAAGCAGACAGCAAGGCAAACAACGTTAGACAAATTTTTTAAACCAGGTTAATCCACAACAGCGGAAAGTGATGATGACAGTATAGTTTTTTAGTTTCAGTTTATTATTATATGTACTTGTTCTGTATTTTTATTTTATATGTAAGCATTTTTAAATGAAACACATATAAAGAAAAAAATGCATTTTAAACTAAAAACTACACACTAACGTACACGTACGTAATTATTTTATTAAAAAAATTGGAACCGATCCTATTGAATTTATATGGATTTATATCAATATAATTGATTCGTTATACGGCTTTTCGCTTTGCGGCCAATTTTCCCGGAACGTATCTAGGCCGTAAAGCGAGGTATTATTGTACTGTCAAACAACTCATTGTTTTAATGTAAAATAGATTAAAGCAGTGTTTCTCAAACTTTCGACCGTTGCGGGCCACTGTCAGAATTCCACGCTAACCGCGGACCACCAACATCAAGAAAAAAGGTTTTTTGCGAAAAGGCCCATTATTAATACTAATGAAGTTTTCTATTCGCGGATCACCAAGAACTGACTCGCGGACCACAGTTTGAGAAACACTGGATTAGAGTATGGTGCGTATTGTGTAATCCAGTAAGTAATTCCTGGACTGGAGTAAAAAGTGAAAAACCTAAATAACACAATTAAGGTGTTTGGCGTACTATTAACACTATTATCACTATGGTGTACTATTCAGAGAGTCGAACCGAAATTTATTTCGTTCCGGTTTTCGGTTACGTTCCAAGTAAACGTTTTTCGTTCCGGTTTCGGTTTCGGTTCGTCGAAAAATTTCGGTTCAGTTCCGGTTCGGATCCGGTTCAAATAACAAGTTAAATTTTAATAACAATGTGAACTTTCTATTATAAAAATAAAAAATAACAGTTCGTAGAATCGTAATATTATAAGAAAAAAAACAGAAATTGTTAACAAATTAACTTTATCTACGCCGATTTTACATGTATATTTGACCAATTAATGTTCACACGTAAACTTCCATCACTGGTGTTGGGTGTATGAGCCATTAAATTGTTTTTTCTTTTAATTTTGTTTATTCATTTATTTCTGATAATCGTTGATAATCGGGCACAATTAGGTAGTAAATATTTAATAAAAATAGAACTCTTTACTAACCTTTCATTGGACACAATACAGGAATGTTACGTATAATCTGCATCTATACAACATAAATATATGCAGAGCCGGCGCAAGGGTCAGCGGCGCCCGCAAGCAAGATTTAATTGAGCGCCCCTAGTAGGGCGCAAGTAGCTTTTTTCGAGATCATCCCTTCTAAATTTCAAGTGAAGATCTAAAAACAAAAGGTCCTCACTTTTAAATTTCAAGTGAAGACCTAAAAAAAAAAAGGTACTCACTTCTAAAATTACATATCACTGGGAATGCATCCCATCAGAAACCCAACCATCTATCCCCTATCACTAGCCAGGTATACTCATCATACTTTAAACTCTCAAGCACCATTTTCACACTTTCGTAATTTTCTTTGAGCATTACGGAATGAGCCAAGGGAAGAGATGGAAATTTATTTCCATTGTGAAGGACAGCTTTTAAACTTTTTGTAGAACTGTCTATGAAAAGATGCCAGTCAGAAGGAATACATGAGATTCCGACCGCCTTGCATAGGCGGTTATACTAAATATCTTTGTCGGACCACAAATAAAGAAAATAATGGCCAGTGACGAATTTTCAGATACTCAATACTCATGAAAGGAAAGCCTGAAAGCAGTGGTGCATGGTTTTCTCGCAAACAACAGAGCAGACAATTACAAAGAGCTTATTGCAACTATGCTTGATAACTTTAAACTCATGGGTTGCAGAATGTCTCTTAAAGTGCATATGTTACATGCTCACTTGGACCAATTTAAAGATATCATGGGAGCCTATTCGGAAGAACAAGGTGAACGTTTTCATCAAGACGTGATGGACTTTGAACGTAGTTATCAGGGGCAATACAATGAGAGTATAATGGGGGACTATATTTGGGGGCTAATATGAAAAAGTCCATACAATCACAGAAGAAATACGAAAAATAATTATTTCTAAACTTTTTTATATATACTGTTACAGTAGTTGTTTGTTTCGAATGGTTTTCTTGTAAATAAAACTTATTCAAATTCATAACAAAAGTTTGTATTATTTTTACATACAATAAAGGTCTGAAAAAAGGGAAATTTTCTTAAAATCCGTAGTTTTATTCTGACAGCTACAAAAGCAAACTTTTTCGGGTAAAACTATTTTTTCTTTAATTAATAATGTGGAAGAAATAAAAATCAGATATGCAGAACCCAGACTCAAAATTCCTGCTGACCGGTGTAATTAGTGACTTCCATCGATGTGTATCGATTAATTAAAACCCTAATTTAGAATGATTAGAAACTATTTAACTAGATCTTTGAGATTATTGTAGAAACCACTCAAAAACTTTCTTTGGGAAGTGAATGAACCTAACTTTAATCTCCGGGTTGTACTGAAACTTGTTAAGTATAAGAAAATACGCTACAGTGGGAAGGAATTCTTCAAATAGGCTTTTCAGAACCGAAAGATGAATACAGACTTAGAAATATAAACCTATTCATATATTTATTCATAAAATAAAATTTATTTTCTGAATATTTAGTCTCAAGATGGGATTCGAGATTCAGTATCGATACAAAAGCTAATGTTCCTTTTCATGTGCTGTACGTTCACCTACTACACGATGAATGCATTCTCAAGAAGTCTTACATTATACAAAATCACATAATAAAAATAACACATCGAAAAATAAATATCTGTCCAAATCTTGTTAGCAATGCCATATAAAAATAAGAAAAAATTAAGTATATTGTGTTTGAAAATAAAAGCAGAACAGTTCTATATAAATATATTCCTAGGATCGAATTGGCTATATCAGGTGGTTAGAGTCTCGTCTAGAAAGGTTTATGCAAGTATAAACATATTAATTCTTGTTGAAAAAACATATCTACTTTTCTAAAAATATATTTTTATACCATCGTTCGTAAATAAGGCACTTATTATGTACGCATTACAGTGTCTAAAATGGCAATGTTAATGCCATTTTACATTTTCCCGCAGCGCCCCAATCAATATATAAAAAAAGGTCTTCACTTCTAAACTACAAATTGATGACCAAAAAAAATTGATCGTTTAAAAAAACAAAACAAAAAATTGATGTGAAGTGTGAATATTCACACATTTCAGGGTTTCGCAGGTATATAATAAGTGAAGGCGGCATGCTGAGTGTGTAGGACAAATTTTACTTTGTAGTAATCACGGCCAAATGAACGATATTTTTAAAATAATTTATCTTCTGTTAATCATATAATAAGACTGGTTATTAAATTTACGCTCTTAAAAATTAAATGCAACATTTGTCAAAATATAACTAGAATTTTGACAAAATAATTTCAACATAATAAAAATGCAAAAAAAAAAACAAAATAAAATTCACTCCGTACTCTAACTCGAAACCCTTCGTTTCCAGCGCATTTTAGCTTATGACACCAGTGCTCTAACCATTACGCTATCGCACGCCTTGCCCGTGAGTGTCTTACATTGGTATAACTTTTGTACTTTGTGAACCAAAATCCACAAAAAATGCGTTATTTTCCGAAAACATAATCTGATCAAAAATTCCTGTTGTACTATTTCGGTTCACACCAATATACATAACTTAGATTTTTTTTAGATTTTAAGTTTAAACCATCTGGGCTACAGGATGTGGGACAAAATTTTTTTTTTACAATTTTGGCAAAAAAATCTCGTCAAAATAATTTATTTTGCAAAAATAAAAATTTGATCGTTAATCCACGTACTAAGGGCTTTCAATTGATACCCTACTCAGAATTTAAACAAAATATTTTTGTTTTCGATGAGCACATATTTGTTTATATTTTTAGGGGAGTATGTTTTTTAGATGTTTTAATATTTTTCCTATGTGCGGGTCAAAGAGTTGTATAAGCATGCCAAATTTCAACTCTCTAGGTTTAGCCGTTTGGCTACAATTTTTACCGAACAGACAGACAGACAGATAGACAGACAGACAGACAGACAGACAGACAGACAGACAGACAGACAGACGACAAAATGACGGTATAAGGGTTTTTTGGTCATACCTACAAAATCCTAAAAAGGTCCTCACTTCTAAACTACAAAGTGATCATACAAAAAACAGGTCCTGGGTCTTCGCGGCGCCACTGAAGCCTAGCCACGCTGCCCAAGGGCGCCGCGGCGCACAGTTATGGAAATGCTGGCTTAGACTGATCTATAGTTATTTGGCAGCTATGTTGGCATATTAATCTGTACAAGCAGGCACACACCCTGGGAGGGAGGGCTCCAAAAACAAGTGGTTTTTACGTGTTTTTGTAGAAATACAAGTAGTGACCTATTTATTTTAGGGTAATTACTTTAGGGCAGGGGTACTCAACCTTTTCATACCTACCGCTCACTTTAGCATCTCTATTGGTAGAAAAATGTTCATACCGTCCACCTGTTGTATTATAATAATAACTTACAAAATTTAGCTGCAAAAATCTTTATAAAACAACTTACTGCATCATCTCTTATTATTAAACACAACAAATATACATGCACCAAAACGCGGCAACGTTGGATGTCACAAAGTACCCTGTGTAACACAGTACCCACACTTCCCTTACCCGTAATTTTTGAGTAGAGGTTTAATGAACTACATGGGTTGATTAAACCTTAAATTTATCTTTTTATTTATACTTTGCATACATAGAAGTATGAAGTCTATTGAAATTACATTTAGTTAATTAAATTATTAATGAGATCAATGAGGCTGATGCTGTGAAACTAAATATTGGATATCTGGTTCAATTTTTGTAAGAAACAAACGAAGGTCTCCTCTTTCGGAAATATTCAGACGGTTTCTTTCTATGGTCATAATATGATTAACAGCACTAAAGCCTGATTCTACAAGATACGAGGTAGGGAAAGGTATCGATAAATTGAATATCATTTTCCACAAATTGGTAAAAAAAAAAAAAAAAACGGAAAGTAGTCAGCATTGGACAAAACCCCTACCGCCCACCAAAAAATTCCTAATGCCCACTAGTGGGCGGTAGGGACCAGGTTGAGTACCACTGCTTTAGGGTGACCATTTGTCCCGCTTTTTGCGGGACTGACCTGCATTTTGATTGGGTGTCCCGCATTCTAACATTTTGTCCCGCATTGTAACTTGTATTTGAGGACCTTTTTTTTTGCTCTTCACTTGGATTTGGGAGGTGAGGACCTTTTTTCTGTTTGCTCTTCACTTATATTTGGGAAGTGACGACCTTTTCTTGCTCCGTCCCGCATTGCCTTCTTAAGAAAATGGTCACCCTACATTACTTGTATTTTGTATTTTATAAGTGAGGAACTATGTTTTTTGGTCATCACTTGTATTTTAGAAATGAGGACATTTTTGTTTTACTTTATCACTTGCATTTTAGAAGTGACGACCTTTTTTTTAGTCCATCACTTGAATTTTAGGAATGAGGACTTTTTAGGTCTTCATTTGTACTTTAGAAATGGGAACTCTTTTGGTTTTAGTCATAACTTGTATTTTAGAGGTAAGAGCGTTTTTGTTTTACTTTATCATTTGCATTTTAGAAGTGAGGAACTTTTTTTAGGTCATCACTTGTATTTTAAAAATTGATGTGAAGTGTGAATATTCACACATTTCAGGGTTTCGCAGGTATATAATAAGTGAAGGCGGTATGCTGAGTGTGTAGGACAAATTTTACTTTGTAGTAATCACGGCAAAATGAACGATATTTTTAAAATAATTTATCGTCTGTTAATCATATAATAAGACTGGTTATTAAATTTACGCTCTTAAACATTAAATACAACATTTGTCAAAATATAACTAGAATTTTGATAAAATAATTTCAACATAATAAAAATGCAAAAAAAAAAACAAAAAATAAAATACGCTCCGTACTCGAACTCGAAACCCTTCGTTTTCCAGCTTACGACACCAGTGCTCTAACCCATTAAGCTTTTGCACACCTTGCATGTGAGTGTCTTACATTGGTATAACTTTCGTACTTTGTGAACCAAAAAACCACAAAAAATGCGTTATTTTCCGAAAACATAATCTGATCAAAAATTCCTGTTGTACTATTTCGGTTCACACCAATATACATTACTTAGAATTTTTTTAGATTTTTAGTTTAAACCATCTGGGCTACAGGGTGTGGGACAAAATTTTTTTTGCACAATTTTGGCAAAAAATCATGTGAAAATAATTTATTTTGCAAAAATAAAAATTTGTTCGTTAATCCACGTACTAAGGGCTTTCATTTGATACCCTACTCAGAATTTAAAAAAAAAAAATTTGTTTTCGATGAGCACATATTTGTTTATATTTTTAGGGGGGTATGTTTTTTAGATGTTTTAGTATTTTTCCTATGTGCGGGTCAAAGAGTTGTATAAGCATGCCAAATTTCAACTCTCTAGGTTTAGCCATTTGGCTACAATTTTTACCGAACAGACAGACAGACAGACAGACAGACAGACAGACAGACAGACAGACAGACGACAAAATGACGGTATAAGGGTTTTTTGGTCATACCTACAAAACCCTAAAAATGAGTACTTTTTTGTTTTACTTCATCACTTGCATTTTAGAACTGAAGACTTTTTTTATGTCACTATTTATATTTTATAAATGATGACTTTTTTAAGGTCTTCATTTGTATTTTAGAAGTAAGACCCTATTTTTTAGATCAACAATTTTGAAAAATAAAGTGCATTTGACCAGCACTTTTTTCCAAGAAATTTTCCGATTCCTACCCTTCAAAAAAAAAGTTTACCCCCCGCCCCACCCATCAGAAAAATTCATGGGTGCGCGTTTATGTACAAGTATCAAAAGTATGTTTAAAAATTTAACTATGCAGGTCTATGGGCAAAAAGTACAAATCTGTGTAGTGTCCATTATTGAATAAATAAATAAATTATTTGCAGCTTATTTTGATTTACTCTACAAAAAATCATTTTAACAAGGTTTTAGAAGAAAGGTAACAATAATCTGATATTGACATGAAAAATGTGTCGCAAAAAACCTTTATGATTACGCGCTGGAATTTTATGTTTTTGTTAAGTTAAACTTTTTTAACTCGTGTAAAACAAGTGTAAAGAAACTAATTGCTTTTTTCACTTAAAACCATTTATTATTTTGCATAATTATTTTCCTTATTTCAACACTGAGACTGAAACATAGATGATTGTTCTAAAATAGGTTATTTTTCAACGTAAATTGTTTTGGCAAAAGAGAATGTCTTCAGTTAAGTTTCATTCTATTTTAATTAAAATGTTAAACTTATTAAAGTGAAAAAATAAACCTATATTTTAATAAATTATTGTTTGCTGTGTAAATTTTACTTCTATATAAATGAATTAAAAGCATGCAGTCAAAGTTCATACAGACACATATACGAAATATGAACAATTTTATTTTTGTTCAGTAAAAAAAATACTCCTTCCGTCGGAAAATGATGGTATACATATATATATATATTTTTTTTCTTGACCAAAAATATTATATACCTTTATAATTTTAATTAATTAGAATAATTTTATTTATGAAATAGTTATAAATATCTAGTAAAACAAAGAATAATATAAAAAATCAGCTGTGGCCACCACAGGACCGACCGCCATCACAAAGTACTTGTATAAAATACATTCTAGCAGCAGAGTAGAAATAATTTGGCCTAATATTTTCGAACAGAGATATTATTTATCATGACCATGGAAACATGACACATAAGTATGAAAAAATAGATAGAAAAAATTTCTTAAATAAAACTTTTGTTACATACATTTCTTCGAAATATTTTTCTGTCGTTAAATATTCGCAAAAATCTTAAAATCGACACGAGTAAACTCCCATTTTTAGTCAACCGATTTTTACCAAAAGTTGATGCAAACTCGTGCCATTGATGTCAAAAGCTTAAATATGAAGTTTCTTAAAAGTCCTTATAGCCGAATCTGCTCTGCTCGTGTACACAGACAGACAGACAGACAGACAGACAGACTGACAAACAGACAGACAGACAGACTGACAGACAGACAGACAGACAGACAGACAGACAGACAGACAGACATACAGACAGACAGACAGATAGACAGACATCATGCTAAAAATAGTCAAAAAGTTATGCAGGGACCTCAATTCGTGGAGATCCATCAAAATCTCGAAATGTCAAAATCAGTATGATCACAATACCTACCTTACACAAATATATTGTAGGTCGGTAAAAAATTATTTAACAAAAGTTGCTATAAAAGCAATAACGAGCAACTTTTATTTGAGATATTTTTTGATAAAACGAAAAATTGTTGAAACATTTTTCGAATTTTTTTTTAAGTATCTAGTTTTTCATACTTATATGTAACGTTTCCATGGTCATCATAAATAATATCTCTGTTAGAAAATATTAGGCCAAGTTATTTCTACTCTGCTGCTAGAATGTTTTATACAAGTACTTTGTGATGTCGGTCGGGCCGACCGCAGGCCCTGTGGTGGCCACAACTGATTTTTTACAATTACACGAGTCTTTTTAGCACTTTTGTATTTAGCGCTTTAGCACTTAGCACTTTTGGTGAAAATCATGTTAAAATGAAAAAATTTCAAAAAACATTTTTTTCTACCTTGATCTACGTTTTAAGAGCTTTCTTTTGGTACCACACAATTAATTATTTTTAAATAATTTGTTTTTCAATGGCACAAAAAATTAATCGAAAAACTCATCTGATCAAAAATTCTTGTTAAACTATTTGAACTCCCATCAATGCACATCTTTTTTCAGTTTTTTAGACCAACCCTTCTGGGAATTAGGGTGGGGGACAAAAGTTTTTTGAAACATTTTTGGCAAAAATCCCATAAAGTTCCATTTTTATCGTAAAGCCAGACAATAATACAAAAAATCTTAAGGGTTTAGAATAAATCACTTAAAAGAGGAGATTCCAGGGGGACAACTCCCCCGCCCCCCTTTCCCTTACTGTGGACACCCCTGCTCTTAAGTAAAAATTAGTTGACTCTTCTACAGAGGCGGATTTAACGGCGGGTGCACCGGCGCGCGCCCTGGGCCCCGACTTCTGAAGGGCCCCGCAAAACCCCAACTTTCGACTAATGACACCAAGTTTTGTTTCATATGTATAATATTAATTACTTACAAGTTTACAATCGGCGGTAAAACCTGATAGTATGTTTATATTCGCTTATTTATTTAAAAATATGGTTAACATGTATTTTCCCTGTCTCTCTCTTTTTTAAGGAGTCCAATATTGTCTCGTGCGCCCGGGGCCTCAACCAGCCTTAATCCACCTCTGCTCCTCTAGTATAAAGTTTTCTTGGTTTTACCTTCGCAACCCTAAAAAGTTCCTCTTAAGATGACCCAGTATTTTTACAGACACGTGTCAAATCCTTATATTTAATATCGTGAAAAGACAGTTTTGTAAAATAATTTTATTTCTTTTTTCGGAATATATATTTTTCTCTATTTTCTCTCTCGACTTACCAGCTTTAAAATATAAAATATACCTTAGATTCTAAAACTAAATATATAATTCTGTAAGTTACATAAAATGTCCTAGACATTGTAGATATTATTTACAGTAATATTTTAAGACCTACAAAAATATTTACGATGTTTTAAAATGTTGAGTTAAAATATTTTAAATTTTTTATCTCTGTTATGATTCACTCAGGTAGCAAATTTATGTAAAAGTGTGTTAATATTATCGTATTGTTACAAAAATTGTAGATTATCTGTTCAGAAATGTAAATAACGTTGTTTGGAATAAGGAACTATTAGAAAGTAAAATATGGAGTAATTGTAATACCGGGTTAACGTTAGGCTAGTAAACGGGATAGTTACGAGGCCTAGTAATTAATCCGTTCATTATACTATGCCTTAACTAGGGTATTAGGTGTTTACACACAACGTGGTAGTGTCTACCGTGTTAACTGGACTCTCCCTAAACCGGGATAGTAGCAATATTATTAAAGTAAAGGTTGTCTCGTGACTTTTGACCAATCAGAGCATGAGAGGAAATACGTCACAATTATGTATAGTTCAAACTAGCATACAGAATTAATATAGATGTTGCACATAGATATTTATTTCAAGACAGTTCTGCTGAACAAATTATTAATAAAAACCTAAGGAAATTTTAAACTGATTTATATAAAATTTAAGGTGATGTATATTTGTAGTATAGTTAATAAATAACAATAAAATCGAATACAAATATAATTTTAGGTATATTTAAATAAAAATAGAAAAACAAATTGCTATAATAATATAGTGATTAATAAAATTTGAGGTTATATCTGTTTTTAAAAACGACGAAATTTGGTACAATAGAGTAGAACCGGGATTCAAATATAGGCATGGTATCTCAAAATTTTCTTTCTTGGTTAAATCTGGTACTAAAAACTTTTATTAAAATATTTTCTTTATAAACAGAACTAGACTCTTAACATATATTAACCAATTATTAAAAATCTTAAATATAGTTACAGCACTGACATTTATAATTTAAATACTATAATTATTAAAGCTTCAACCAACTATATTGTGGATCCTTTAGTTCATATTATAAACTGTGCCTTTGATAGCGGGACATTTCCTTCAGTGCTTAAATTGTCAAAAATTGTTCCAATTTTTAAAAAAGGCGATACTAATGACTCTTCAAACTATCGGCCTATTGCACTGACGCCTATTTTTTAAAAAATTTTAGAAATCGCCTTAAAAAACAGATTAGTAAATTATCTAGAAAAATTTAATTTGTTATCAGAACGTCAGTATGGTTTTAGATCTAAACGGTCTACAACGAAAGCAGCCAGTGAACTATTGTCTGATGTCATTAAGGCACTCGAGGGTGGTCTTCATGTGTCTGCAACTTTTTATGACCTCACTAAAGCTTTCGATTGTGTCAGTCATTATGAATTGTTAAGCAAAATCGAGCGCTATGGATTTCGTGGGATTGCATTAACTCTAATAAAATCCTATCTTTCGGATAGAAAACAAATTGTAATGTACAATAACAACACGTCTAACATATTTGCTCTTAATGTAGGGGTCGGTCAAGGAACGGTGATTGGGCCGTTACTATTTTTATTATTTATAAATGATCTACCTGATGAAGTAAATGCTAGTACTGTTATGTATGTAGATGACACAAATTTTATTAATAGTGGTGTTGATCATGATCACGTTGAACAGAATATAAAAGCTACTATGGATGAAGCTATATTGTGGTTTAATAGGAATAAGCTTAAACTTAATGAAGATTTTAAACTTTCCATTTAGTTTTTAGTCTCAACAGATATTTCCACAATGATCATCTGTATCATGTTCAACATGTAAAATTTTTAGGATTTGTGTTAGATGCACAATTAAATTGGAAAGAACATGTGAAATATGTAGCTAACAAAATTAATTCGTACAACTTTATGCTATATAAAATCATGAGATACGTATCACCACATATAGCAAAAATTGTATATTTTTCATACATACAGTCTGTCATGCAATATGGTGTTATTCTGTGGGGCAATTCTACTGATTCTATTAGAATTTTCAGAACTCAGAAAAATGCTATAAGAATACTTGGTTGGGTTGCAAGAAGAGCGCATTGTAGACAGATTTTTAAAGAGTTAGGAATATTAAGTTTTCCTTGCATATATATATATATTGCAAATGCTATTATATATAAAAGAAAATGGATATTTATTGAATAGTGGAAGCGACTTTCACAACTATAACACCAGAGCCAAATCTGATTTTCGTCTACCGAAAATAAGGTTAAATGTTTCAAAGTCTCTTCCTACATTTATAGGCGTTACCCTATTCAATAAATTACCTATGCATATCAGAGAATTAAATCTCCAAAAATTTAAAAAAGTTATTTTTAAATTCTTAATGGAGAAAATGTACTACAGTATTCAAGAATTTTTAAATGATAATATTGATAGCTGCAATTTTGTGATTGTGTAATTGCGTGCAGCTTATTTATTTATTTATTTATGTTGTTTGTATATTTGTATATTTGTGTATTTTGACATAATTTAATGTACATTTCTTGTATTTGGCAAATTTAATAAATTATTATTATTATTATTATTATTATTAAAACTATACAATTAAATTGTTTATAAGAAAACAAATATCATTTCTTCTATGATTTTTTTTTCAATTTGATGAATATTAGTGTAGTTACGGGGAGACACCCTAAACCTGAAATATTGAAATATTTCACTTATTATTCTCTTCACATCAAAAATGAATGTAAGAAAATTTATTCAGAACAAAGAAACATTCCTTTGGAAGAAAAAAGAAATTAAAACAAATAAAAAATCAAAAATTTAAACTATATTTTTATATTTATAGCAAAAAATCAAACTTCACGTGTATATAACATATACGATAAACGAAGAATGACGTCCCGTTAGCATACGGATGACGCGTAGCCTCTCTATTTACCCCCATCACTACAAGTTACGATGAGGGGATGAAATGAGCAATTTTTAACCTCATGGGTAGAAACGAGTCAGCTGGAAGTTGCTTATCACTTTTTTCCCGCCATTGTTCTGGAGCGCATAGGGATAGTTTTTAATCTACTGAATAATCGTGATTTTAGATATTTTGCAATATTTTTAGGGGTTGAAACGAGTAAAATTTACTACGCCGTTCGGTTTATGAAAATCGATCAATCCATATAAGGATAGTGCTACTTTGTGCGTATGCACATTCTCTCCTGGTTTTGGGATAGTGATGTCGACGGGATAGCACCGTATTGTGTGTAAGATACTTTCCAAGTTATTGCACAATATAGTGAACGGGCTAGCTACTAGACCTAGTAACTATTCTGTTTACTAGCGTAATATAAACCTGGCATTATACATTATCCACTAGACCATAGTGGAGGCCAATTTAAAGTTATAATATAAAGCAGGGATGGGGAGTCGACAGAAAAATTATCGACTCCCGACTCTCGACTCCGGAGTCGGTATTTTCGAAAATCGACTCCGACTCCGACTCCGACTCCCGACTCCTTTCACTGGTAAATTGTAAAGTCTATTCCAAATGTTTAAGTGGAACTAAATGGAATTTTTATTTTCTTAATTTATCACGAGTTCACTTTTTAACTATCAAAGTGGGCTTTTGTTAAACAAAATGATACAAAGCTTCATTCAATCCTTAAAAGTTAGTAGATTTCGATATCTAATTCCGCTTAAACCAAAGAAACAGACTATACTTACATTAAATATCTTGGGTTTGGGTGAGCTGTTTTTATAAAATGTCATTTTCATTTCATCTTGACTATTGAGTCATTTTTAATATAAATTTTCAAATATATTAGTTTAAAAAAAAATTGTTTTGTATTTTATATAAAGTCTGTTCCTT
The DNA here is from genome assembly GCA_963971575.1 of Liopterus haemorrhoidalis. NCBI lineage: Eukaryota > Metazoa > Arthropoda > Insecta > Coleoptera > Dytiscidae > Liopterus > Liopterus haemorrhoidalis. Next base: position 51,209,592 of record OZ020615.1, read on the forward strand.
TGGTTTAGGCGGAACTAGATTTTCGGTTAGTCTGTTCCAAACGATTAGGCGGAACTAACCGAAAATCTAGTTCCGCCTAATCGTTTGGAACAGACTATACTTTATTTTTCATAACATGTCACTTTTTTCTTTTGACATATAAATTTTAGCTGCCAACATGAAACATAAAATAATCACAAAGCCCGTTACAACTTGAGAAAATAAAAATCCAGTTTAGTTTCGTTTTAACATAATAAACAAAGTACACAGAAAAAGAAAAATTAGATATGACTAAAAATTAATTAAATTTTTAACTGGAAAGCGTGAAGGAAACCGGAATTGAATATTTTTAATTTCATTTTCGTTCATGAACAGAGAAAAAATGTCGTTCCTGTTTCCGTACTTTAAAAAATTCTGGTAGTATGGTATTTTACTTTCGTTTTTGGATTGTTCTCATCCTTGATAAATATGTAATCAAAGAGTCGGGAGTCGATAACTTTTTCCGACTCCCGACTCCGACTCCGACTCCTCATCCCTGATATAAAGTATAACTTATGTTACTTAAACTAATCCGTTGATAGGTTGATAGGTTGAAATAAAATAAATTATTATGTGGCTACTAGTTTCGCTGAATCATTTAATTACAGCATCTTCAGGCCTACAAAATATGTTTAACAACAATGTAGAGAAAAAGCAGATATAACATAAATCAAAACGTACCTTAAAATTCATTAAATAGAAAAAATCACAGATTAACATTTGTGGATATGAGGTACACCCATTACAATATATGTAAGAAACATCTTAAACTTTATATGGTGAAAGTTAAGTAGAATGCTTAGCAGCAAACATAACCACATGGTGATGATATAGTTAGCTATGCAGTCCTGTCAATTACTTATGGAGTCATGCTAAAAAATGTACAAAACGAATAAATAACACGTAAATGTGAACAAACGTATGAATACGTACCACACTTCGTCGCAATAAAACGAAGATGGAAGGTTTAAAGTGACGGTAAGCGACGAAGCGAACTTGACTCCATTTGTAAATCTTGTCTTGCAGTCCCAATATTTACAAATGGAGTCAAGTTCGTATATTGAACTATCGAGTGGTATAATGGATTCTGCAACTCAACTTAAAGTTATAACTAAATAATTAAATACCGATATTCTGCATATTATGTAACTCACAAACTGCTAACGAACTATTGATATTCTGAATTTTCCAAGTCAATAAATTTAGTAGTATTTGTATATATACTAATACAGCGATCTTCAACAAGGGCGGTACCACCCAAAATTTGCTATTTGCACTTTCAAGTAGGCGGCAAGATAATTAAATGATGTATTAAAAACATCCAAAATATACAAACTCATATTTGTGGGAGGAAATTTATGAAAAGAAAAAGTTACTAACATTTTAGAGAAGAGTATTGATATATGTATTTTGAACTTTTGAGCTAAATTAACTTTTAACTACGTATCTGATTGATAAATATAGGGATAAGAAAAAAAATATATATGTAAATAACATTTGGTGGAGGCAGCCTACAAGAGTTGTACTGCCACGTTAATTAAGTAAGTAATAATCTTTAAAACATTCATAAAACATCACAAAAAATAGTTTGCTATGGTGATTAGGGCCCGTACATTAATAATTTATATTAAATTTTGTGTTTATATTATTATATGAAATATTATTACAATATAGAGTACAAATTTGTGCCAATTAAAAATTTTTGCAGCCTGTAAATTTGCCAGGTTTTCTACCTTGTCATTGAGGTCTTGTTGTAAGTTGTCAGGTGTCGTTGTCGTATCGTTTCGTATTTTGTGCCGTATATGTTCGATCGTCAGTCTTGTATTACACTCGTCACAGGTCGGTGGGTCTTTAATTTCAAGTCTGTATTGGTCTGTCAGTCTGGTTTCTTCTTTTTGTATTAGCTTTTTACCAATTTCATTTTTAAGCTCAGTTGCTTTATTATGTCCAAGGGTGGTTCCTGTTCGGTGGTTTCATTGGCAGCGATGTCGGCTTTCTCATTGCCTTGAATACCAACATGTGAAGGGATCCAAGTAAGATGTAAGTCTATACCACGGGTTTTAAGATTGTGAAGCTTCTCTTGAAGTGATTGTACTAATACATATTTGAATAAATCTGTTCAATGCTTAAACAGTACGCTAAAAAAATTCGTGAATATTGCTTTGTTTTGTTCTTTTCTTCTATTATCTCCAAACTTTTTAATATTCCTGTTGCTTCTTTTGTATATACACTAGAAGGACTAGGTAGCCGATACTGGTGTATTTGATCGTTCTCTACTACAGCTGTTCTACAGTTATTGTCAAGAATTGAGGCATCAGTATATATAGGCGTAAAATCTTTATATATATGGCTAATCTGGCGAAATTCTTGCTGATAGATTTCTGGGATGGTGACACTTTTCGGTAGCTTGCTGAGTTGTATATTGCAGTTTAGTTTACTGTTCAACCACGGCGGGGTTTTGATAATACTTTCACCCTGGATCTTCTGGGGGATGGAAATATTAAAGTTGTTGAAATTATTTGCAATTTGGATATGGACTGGGTTGACTGATGGGTGCTGGATTTGATGGAAGTTGTTCCGGGTAGTAAATATGCGTGGGAAAGTAGGATGATTTGCTTTATATGATAGGTTTGTGACGTACTTTAATAAACCTTTTTTCTACAAATACTGAGAGGATACTCTCCAGTAAGGTTCTGAAGACTGGAGATTGGGCTTGTGTGATATGCTCCAGTTGCAAGTCTGATGGCAGTATTCTGTATTGTCTCTATTGACTTTAGTAGTGTTTTACTTGCATTGCTGTACATAATACGTCCGTAATATATTTTAGATCGTATTAGTGTTTTATATATTGTCAGCATCGTACTTACTGTCACCCTAGTAAATAACCGTAGTTGTACGTACCAGGAGTACGCCAAACAGTTTACTATAAAATGTATTATTAATACAATATTTATTTTAACACTGCCCCCGTATCCACACTAAAACATAGATTTATTTTAATTTTTGAATCCTATTCGTCCTATAATTTTACAGGCTACTTAAGATGTAGTTAACATACTTAGGGGTAGGCCTGGAAAAGAGTATTTTATTTGCCATTTAAATATTAGTGGGCCGTACGGAAATTTTTAACCTCACGAAAGTTACAAAAGTGGGGATTAAAATGTAGCAGAACACGGTACTAATATATAATTTATACTTACTACTCCAGTTAAATAATTTCCATTACGAATTAAAAGTTATTTTTAGAAACAACAGTTTTAATGGAGTTTTGTGTTTATTGTACGACGCAATTATAAATAAAGAAACATTTGAATGGAACCATTTATTAATAGACACGTCCCAAGAAAAATTTAATTAAATTCGAACAAAGGAAAGCTTAAACAAGTACACGAGGTCAAAAATATAGTAGGACTAGAGATGGCAATAAAAACTGATTAATCGATTAATTGATCATTCGATTAATCGAAATATTATATCGATTATCGATTTACTAAGTAGAAAATAATCAATGAATCGATTAATCGATTATGAAATTTAAAAAAATATACACTCGCCGGCAAAAAAAAAAAAAAAATGAGATTGTCTTAATGTTGTATTTTAAAGGCTAATAAAAAATTATTTAACCATTTTATTAGGAAACTATAAGTAATGGGAGCAGGGGCGTATCCAGAAATTTGTCAAGGGGGGGGGGGGGTAATTTTTAAAAAAATTGTGAATGAAATCCCCCCTAGGATGTTTGTGAAATAGGATAAAAGTTTAAATTCCTTACATAATAAACTATTTATTGTCAAAGGTTAACAGAAAATCAGTCATAGCCAAAATCACAGTAAATGAAATTAAACTTATTTAAAAGTAATTATTTCTTATAGTATAACTAACGAAAAATAACAATTAACAAAGAATATCAGTCATGTACTAACAAAGATCACAGTAAATAAAATTAAACTCTTATTCAAAAATAATTCTTTCTTATAACTAAAGAAATATAGCAATTAACAGAAAAAATCAATCAAAATCGATCATAACCAAAATCACAATAAATTAAATTAAATTCGTGCTGCATGTCATAAAATGCTCCCATTCTATGACTTTCATTAAAGTAGCTTTGTAAGTATAAATAGTCAGCTACTATTTTGTGGTTTATTAGAATATTCAATTAAAAATTTAAATCTTAAAAATCAAGACATCAAAAAACTAGTAAATTTGACCGACATATTTGTATACCAACCGGAACAAGGGCTGAAAACCGGAACGGTCCTGGTCAAACCGGAACGTATGGTAGCCCTATTTAAATTATAAAACACTAACATTGACTATATATCATAATACGATATAAAAAATAATGGTATCACAATTTTCCATTTTTTTAAATGAAAACTACATATTTAAAAATTGTTAGGGGGGGCTGCATCCCCTAGCTCCCCCTTAAATTCGCTCCTGAATGGGAGGCAATACAATGTCTGCATAAACAAATATTATTTTTTGCTTATTAAACTGGCTAACAGTAAATAATGCACGTTTGAACAAGTTTATATAATATCGCATATTAAGTACGTAAGTTTAACACAAATAACTCGTTGTTAAAATAAAATTTTGCCATTAGTTACCCATCTTAGAGATTTCCAAACTTTTACAAGTATATTATTGTGCAAAAAAATTAAAATGTGGCTGAAAGACGTTGCACGAGTTGCGCCATTATATAAAGATGGTCGCAGTATTGGAATATCGCTGGTGTTTGGGATGTAGCTAAAAACTCTATTAATTACGCTATAAAGCGTCATCAGTAAACTGGCCTCTACATAAAAAACCTGGTTCAAATCATCTATGAATCTCAAGCGCTCGAAATGACAGATTTCTTATCCTAATGCGCGATCGTGGCCTTAACTTTTCTCGCACGTCATTTTGAAGAAGATCGAAATTTGCAATTTTATCACGTACTGTCCAAAGACGATTAAGAAAACAATGGCTTGCATCTAGAAGACCTGTAACTTACCAGGTTTTTCTCGCAAATTATCGAGTTGGAAGATTGCGTTTCGCTCGTGAGTATTTGAACTGACTGGACGCAAATAATAGGTTTAATTTATTCTACAAAATACCGTACTCGATTGTGTATTATAAAAGTATATTAATAAAAAATGTATTTTATGAATACTAAGACATGAATTTATTGATTTAATAATATATCTCGCACATCATATGATATATTTTCTGCTATTCGCTGTACATAAAATAATATGCTTTAGCAACGATATAGCACACCACGATCGTTAACAAAGGTAAATATTGCACAATTATATTTTCGCTAACACGGCCAGACTGACACGCGGAACGTTCTCGAGTCGAAACTGCATTCTTAACACCATTAACAGCATTGTTGTTATCAACAACAGCAACCTGCATATCACAAGTTGTCTGCTCCATATCAACTACAGCCTCCTGCTTCTTGCAAACCATTAATAGCATCCTGCATACCAGGATCTTCATTCTTGAGCTGGTCCACCATTCATCTTTTACTGCATCTTGAAAGTCTTCACCTAATTCATAATCTGTAAATAAAGCAATTTGGGCGCAAAATTGATCTTTCACAAAATCCACCATGCACCAATATCAGTTAGTTAAAATAAATATTTGCTTAAAACAAAACCTTCCAATAGCAAACTATAAATCGTGATCTGAAAGTTTAGAGACTTTTTGTTATCATTTCATTTCTGTACCACGAACTCAATGACTAGATCAACAAGCTCAGATACTTAATAACTATCTATTAGTTTCCTTCATTACAGATTGTGTACAGTACTACAAGCTCAGAGACAGTCTATTCATTTCTGCACACTCACTGCTTTATCATCATCATCAGCCCGTCGCATAGCTCACCATCTGCCTCCATGGTTACAGCCTGTACATAGAGCCATTACCGGGCTGGTGCCACTGGCAGCGCCTTGTCTTGCGGTGCTCAACAAGTTTTCAACTCTCAACTCATTATCTATTATATTTATCAGTTTATTTTGCCATCCCGATCCCAGTGATCTGTCGTTTATCTTTTCCAAACGCTTAAATTTAAAACTCAAATCTCGAAACTCAGATCTTAAATATCAAATCTTAAATATCAAATCTCAAATTTTAAATCGCAAATATCAAAACCAAAATCTCATATTTTATGTCTCAAGTCTTGAAACTCAAATATTCGATCTCAAATAATAAATCTCAAATCTAATTTTTACTCATTATTGCTAAATTATATTTTCGCTAACAAGTATGTACCAGGTTCTAAGTATGAACCTGTCTAGTACAGTGTTTCTCAACTGAAAATGTATCGTGGACCATTAAATAATAAATTTTCTACCGCGGACCAGTAAAATATTTAAATTTTTTACCGCGGACCCCTAATAGTAAATGTATTATCAAACAAATTGTTTATGTAAACTCTACATATATCCTAGAAAAAAAAAAATCACTGAAAAATTAACAAAATACACAAAAAAGGAACAAAAAATCGTAAAAAAATGAGCAAAAAATCTCAAAAATAATACTACTAATTTTTAATCTTCGCGGACCACTAAAATTTTGCTAAGGACCACCAGTGGTCCGCGGACCACCTGTTGAGAAACAGTGGTCTAGTACACGTTTATTACCAATCGTATGTAATCATACATTATAGGTAGAAATAGGAAATAATTTCACTCAGATTTTTGGACAAGAAGCGTTTATTTTAACAAAACACAACGTTTCGCCAACAACATTGTTGGCTTCTTCAGGTGCTATAACAATAACATCATAATAGAAAACAATCTTATACAATCAATAAAGACTATTTACCTATGTTAGTTAAACGTTCATGAACCGAAAATAAATACGAGTTCACATGTACCATTTTGAGGTTATACTTATTCTAATCTGTTTTTTCAGAATTTTGAAGAGTTTGGCGAGTTAACTTGAACAATATCCTTTTACCTTGTGGTTCCTTCCTCCCATCTCCACAAAATCAAAATTTTACTTAATGTAACGTATTAATATCATTAAAACATGTGTTAAACAGTTCGTTTTGGATTCTCTAGGGTAATAGAGTTTTTGGGTCCGATATACAGTTTGGGGTACTCTTTCCGCAGGATCTTTGTGCATACCATCGATTTTGGGGAGTGAGTACGTCGGACTGTATGAAGATTTAATACTCTATATCTTTCTAGGTTTCCAACTGTTACTGTTCTGGTTTTTCCGGTGTCTGTACCGGTTTAAATTTTGTTTTTTAGTTTTTCTTGCAATTTTTATTTTTATTGTATTTAAAATTGGATGTATGGATCCTTAAGGGTTTTGGGTTTGGGATTTGATATACCATCTGAGGTACCTTTCTCTCATTACTTTGTGCGTACCATTGTTTTGAGGGATTGGTACGTTGAATTGTATGATTGCTCCGAAGCTCATTACTTCTTTTTGGTTCTTTTCACTGAGTTGTTGGTTGGGAAAATTTCATGATTTCGAGGGTTATCGGTGCATTATGTTGTACAGGGTGGGACACTGTCAACTCTGTTGAGTTGTGCGTACCAAGTTGCCAGGGGGGATAGCGTCGCAGCCTGTCATATTGATGCGCTGATAAAACTTGATATCATTGTATTTATGAATAAGTTATTATTGGACAGTTGTATAGTTTATTTAGTCTCGTCTTGAATTGTTAAATTTAAAATTTAAAGAATGTTTCTATTTTTGATCATTATATTACAATATTTAATTGTAATTTAAGTCCTGTTTTCCTATGATCTGTTTTCTTGAAATACACTTTATTGTCAATGAAATTCTGCAATTCACCATCCTTGGAGATGATTGATGTACAGCCTGTTATACCTACGTTTAACTAACATAGGTAAATAGTCTTTATTGATTGTATAAGATTGTTTTCTATTATGATGTTATTGTTATAGCACCTGAAGAAGCCAACAATGTTGTTGGCGAAACGTTGTGTTTTGTTAAAATAAACGCTTCTTGTCCAAAAAGCTCAGTGAAATTATTTCCCATTTCTACCTATATTCAAAATTGGACGTTAAATTACTAATCTACGATCATACATTATAATAATTATTTCATTTTATTATACGTAGGAAAAAATCAGTCATTGTTGGGCAAACCTAAAATTGGGTTCGATTAGATTGAGTTAGTGCATTGGTTAAATAATGTTTTTACTTTTTTACACAAAGAATAAACTTGGTTCAACCTCTCCTTTCTGAGTTATTTCATTGCCTTTGTTAGTTTCAAAGCATAACCAAATAACCCACAACAGATAACAAACTGAAAATGTTTAAGTTCTAAACTGTGTTCATGTGTTCATCAAAGTTTCTTAGATCTTTGCTTCGATATCTTTGCAACTTGTGAGATTTTCTTGGGTATTGTATAAAACTTTTGGAGTAGTTTAGATATTACAAATAGAATATGTAATAATATACTTTAGCACTATATATGTTTATGAAGGCATTGTGAATTTGTGATGTTCTTTCGCAAACCTGTTCATCCGTATTGGAGTACCTTAGTGCTTCCTAGTTTGATATTAAGATATACGAAGGAAAGTCAGTAATTAGATCACAAACTGATGTTGGAAAGCTGAAAAAAGCAGTGAGCTATTTCCAAAAGTGTCATTAGTTGGCAGCATAATCCAGATTGATAACACTTAAGTGACAGTTGCCGTGTGTGTGCGCAGGCAGAGTGAAAATGGTGATCGTGCTCGAAGAGTATACTGCGGAAGAGCAGCGTGCTGTTGTGCTATATTTGTGGGCAAAATACTTCCTGCAAAGAATATCCATAAAGAAATGTATCCTGTTTACAGTGAAGAGTATTTGAAGAGTGCGTAAAGCACTATAACTGGGAAATTCTCTCAAGGTCGCTTAAAAGTGGTTGACGAACACTGAACAACTCGACGGATGGACAAAATGGTTCGAGCTAACAGACAGGTTACAATAGACAGCATAGCAACTGCAATAGGATGTTCTAATGGTTTGACCTACAAAAAAGCATCTTGGCTGCAAACGTTTCGTGGGTGATAACGATATTGAACGAGAGGTATGCATGTGACTGAGATTGCAGCCCAAAGACTTTTATACAACAGGCATTGGGGCATTGATAAAGTGAAGTTAGCAATTTATTACCACAATTTATTGGTGATAACTCAGATAAGTAACCAAACTAATATTTATATTTCAGACAAAGATTAATTAGTATTTACGTGCATATGGTCGGCATATATTTTTGGCACATTAGTTATCTGTTACGAATTTACGATTCACTTTTCATTTTACGTTTACAAAAGTCTCAAGTTATAATAATAAACAAATCTACACTTATCTCTAATTGAATGATTATACTGACTTTATTTATGAAATTTTATTTCCGAAATAATACCTTAAATTACCTCCCTTAAGAGAGAGGGGGGGATGGAGGGAGAGGGAGAGAATGTCACAAACATTTTGTTAAAGTAAGCAGTGGTGTCACTTATTTGCCATCACTGGTTTAGTTCGTATGCATTTATAGCAACCAATTTTGCAGACCCAGTTCCTCTAACATTATTTCTAAGTTATTATCAAATAATTGCATTTTCCCCCTATATTCTTCTTAGCTCTGTTTTTTCTTAACACTTAATTTTCTGTTACAGGGCCATAAAACTGATCCTGACCGTGTGGGTTATCTCTTTATGTTTCGCAATACCGCAAGCTTTGCAGTTCGGTATAGTTCAGCAGCCGGAAGTGTTGTGTGTTGTAAAACGAACCTTAATAGACCATTCCTTCGAATTATCAACATTCCTATTCTTCGTAGCTCCGATGACCTTAATAACCGTGTTGTACGCATTGATTGGACTTAGGTTGAGGAGTAGTTCAATGATGAAAAGAGATAGACATACGATGAGTTGTAGAGACCCTTCTTGCCCTAATGGAGACGAAGTTAAAAGGAGTTGCAGACATCAGCATGGACAGAGTAGCAGAAGAGTACTGAAAATGTTGGGTAAGTACTTCTATTTATAATATTTAACGTCGATAAATGGACCACTTGTTAATAATTACATATTTGTTTAATTAAGACAGTCTTGTGATTATAAATAAACAAATACAGACAATATAAACAATCATAAATAAACAAATAAAAAAGGGAAAAATAATAAAACTCTTGGTTATTATATTCAAAAATATATTGTGCTGTTTTTATACTTAATTCAGCTTATTATGCCATCCTCAGAATACAAAGGTCTTACAGAAATGACTGTAATGTATAGCTACTTAGCTGGTACAATAAACAGGTTTTAAAAGCAAAATCTAAAGGATTAAAAAGGTGTTAAAAGTGGAGAATTAGCTCTACTTGTTCATTCATGAGATTTTGCTTTTCAGAATTAACCCTTTTAATCTCTTCGTGCGGATTTTGCCATTTGATTTTCTTTACCACAATTTTTATGACGGACCTAATTGAAAAGCAGGGGGGTCTGTATGAAATTTTAAAAACTTAAAAAAAAAACTTTTGGGAAAGATGATCTGAGTTGAACTGCAGGTTTTAAGTCGTTAGGGTGTTTTAAAGATGGTTGAAATTCAGTCAAAGAGAAAACGGGTAGACGTTCGATTTATAAAACCAACGATAAGGTTATCCAGATTCGTATATTAATTCGTATTAATCATTTTTTGAATAAACTTTAAATAATGACATTTTATTAGGAGATAAAAATTCTACAAGATTACTTTTTACTCCTATTCAATTTAGGTATATAATGTGACCAATTTAAAGTCAATTAATCACAAATTTTACCAATAATATTTAATAATTATGTAAATCATTATCAACTATTATGACAATAATCGCCCCCTTTTTTACACACAGTTAGTAAACAAAATTCCACTCCCAACAAATATAACATGTTTACTTGCCACAGACAATCAGGACATACTCTGGAACCTCTACTTGTTCATTAAAGAAAATAATATAAATATATAGGATAGTTTTATAAATATATAAAATATATAATTATCTGTCATTATAATATGTATACTGGTTATATAGCCGTAGTTTGCTAAAACCAAATAAAGGATAATTAAAAAAAAAAAAAATTATCAACTAGGAGTATATGTTTTTAATAACGCAGATAAAATTATATTATTATTTTTATATATGCTATTAAATACCGATACACTCAAATAATCCAATGTATATTTTATTAATATATTAGAGCAGTGTTTCTCAACCGATGGTCCGCGGACCACTGGTGGTCCTTAGCAAAATTTTAGTGGTCCGCAAAAGGCTTATAAATAATTATATTATTTTTACTTGCCCGACCTTAATATATAAGGGGCAAGTATTGTAATCGCAAAAATTTTCGATGTCGAGATTTTGACGGATGACCACGTTTCATGGTCCAGGGAATCCAAAAAACCTATTTTCGAAGTGCCGTCCGTATGTGTGTGTGTGTGTGTGTCTGTCTGTCTGTGTGTCTGTCTGTCTGTGTGTATACACGATAACTCAAAAACGGTTTAACTTAAAGAGTTCGTTCTGGTACTAAAAAATTCTCCTATTAAATGGGAAGAACCCTATTGTTTTTTATGAAAATCGGTTGACTAGAAATGGGAGTTTACTCGTGTCGATTTTAAGATTTTTGCGAATATTTAGCAACAGAAAAATATTTCGAAAAAATTTATTGAACAAAAGTTACTATAAATGCCATAACTAATAACTTTTATTTGAGACGTTTTTTGATAAAACGAAAAATTTCGATTTTTTTTTTGTAAAATTAGTCTCAATTTTTTCATACTTATATGTAACGTTTCCATGGTCATGATAATTAATTCGTAACTAGTAAAGCAAGCCTTGGACAAAAATTTGTATAGAACATAATTTGATGTATTTTTGAAGATTTATCTAAATATTATTTTTTTTTTTTTGTTAAATTTACATTTTTTTTTTTAAATATTTTTTTATGGGAGGGCAAGTCTAGCGGAGGTTTCCCTTCGCCACTGGTTTAGATTTGTTGTAAATTTTTTATGATTGCCTTTTGCTCATTTTCTGTTATTTTTGTTAATTTTACAGTGATTTTTTATTACTGAGATATATGTAGAGTCTACACATACAATAAATTTGTTTAACCCCTTCAGTAATCATTAAAAAATTTAAAAATGGAAAAAAACACAATTTTTTTTTATAAATTAATTTTATTTATTGAACATATATATCCTTCATAAAAGCCATTTCGGGCCCAAAATGGGATTGAAAGTTGATATTATGGTGCATAGTGTGGGTCGAGAAATAAAAGAAATTCATAAAAAATATTCATTTTCTCTCGTACCTCGTTTGAATCATCGTAGCTGTCTTTTTTCTTGCTTCCACATACCATGAATCGTATTTATTTTCTCCCGAGTACATTCGGGAGTAATCTTTTCTGCAGGTAAAGCTTGCCCGAGTTATCTCGGGTGTGGGAATTTTTGCACATAATAGCCGCCCGAGTATACTCGGGCGTAGTCCTTAAGTGGTTAATAGTACATTTATTTTTTTGGTCCGTGCTAGATAATTAAATATTTTGCTGGTCTGTGGTACGTTTTCGGTTGAAAAACGCTGTATTAGAGTATAACAAAAATAATAATAAACGTTTCAACAGGTAAAAATCCTAATGAACTTGAATAAATAACAAATACAGTAAAATGGAATAGAAACGAATGGAATGATACAGGACAATTAATTTCTTTTGTTGCAAACTGATTATTGCTTTTAGCATAGTTATGATTTGTACACCCAAATGAACAACAATTCACCATTTTAATTCCTAATTTATAATGTATTTATCTTCTTTAGCCCATAAATGTCCCAAGAAGGTTAAACGCTATGACAAGTGCTTAAATTAAAATGGCGATTAGGTGGAAAAATAAAGAAAATATGTAGTTTTAAAATGTGGATAATAAAATATTTGTATCTATGCTGGTTATATTTTTATAGCCACACGGAGGTTACTTTCCGAACAGCCTTCGTACAAGCGAATGAGATAGATATAATGTAAGGGCATATAATAATTTATTTCAAACTAAAAATAAATTACAGAGTTTTACATGAGAACATACAAAATTGTTACACCATTAAGAGCAAAGCTCAGTGCATAGCGGTATCTAAATATATAATTTGTTCTTGTGTACGCTTGTGCAGGTCTAAAGGTGTGCTCATTTATATTAGAACGTAATACTATGAACATACAGATGTAAATACAGGTACATGTATATAAATTTAAAGAAATAAAATAAATATATAAATAAATAGATAAAATTAATAACAATAATAATGTTAGATATAAGATATAAAAGTTTACAAAATAGTACAGGCAAAGGTTATGTAGATTTACTTAAAATATTGAGAATTTCTGAGTTACTAAGTGAGTAAATCCATTTTTTAATAATTTTTTTACAATTTTTAGGATGTATGTTAATATTATTAACAATACAATATTTTCTTTAGAGGTGTGATAGAAAAATGCACGTTATCTTTTGTTTTTGATGTTTTAAAGGTACTGCTAAGTTATTAGTGACAGCTCGAGTAGAGTAACTGTGGTCGTGTAATTCAATAACAGTGCTTTCTTTTGTAATATGCTTGGCGATTGCTTCCACATATAATTGGTTTATGGAGAAAACGCCGGTTTCGGTGAAAACCAACTCCGATCGAAATCTCTTTGGTTTAAATGTCATTATTTTAATGATAGTTTTTTGCAATATTTTTAATCTATTGATATGAACGTTAGATGTTCCACCCCAAACTAAGCCATAATAAATTGTTTTTAAATTTTCCACAGGAAGAATATCACGTACATTTTTAATATATATATATATATATATATATATATGAGTAAACGATCCTGACGAGTCAGGATAATAAATGTGTTTCTTCTTTATTCGTCAAATAGGTAGAAAAAAAAATAATAAGTTAGTTTAACTCATTGACAATGATACAAGATATTTCAAAAATACGAAGCAACCAAAAAAAAAAAAAACAATGAGTTAAACTAACTTATTATTCCTACATATTTTCCGATTAAAGAAGAAACACAAATATTATATATATATATATATATATATATATATATATATATATATATATATATATATATATATATGAGTCATTCTTTTTCATCGAGAGACCCCATGCTGTCCAAAAATGTATTAGTCTATGAAAGGTCTACCAGGGCTCATTCGATGCTTATTGTAGTCTAGTTTCGAAATCCGAGTGGCTCTTTTACGGAAACATCGTAACTTATCAAATATGGCCACCAATCCCACGTGACCTCTACCTTTTCTTCGATAAATCGATTATAAAGTCAACACAATCGAGTCAATTTGGGTGTCAAACCCCTGAAAATGTTACCTAAAGGTAGTTGAGGCGGCTGTTAATGAATCCAGGGTCAAATTTAGAAAATTCAATATGGCGGATGCAATATGGCGGCCGAAACCACGTGCCAAGTGAAGATTTTTTAAAAAATTATTTGATTTCAATATAATATAATGCCTGGGGGTTTATGGGGTCACTGATGATGAATTCAGGGTGCAATTCAGAAAATTAATATTCTAAGAATAGTTTAACGTACTATACTGAATAAATTTTTAGGAATTGTTTGATTTAATTTTTCTTTAACGACTCTTTAATTTATTAAGGGATAAAGATTTTTGGAAAAAATTTGAGAAATTATAGTTTGAATAGTGTAAATATAAGTCAAAATAGTTAATTTTTATAGTTCAACAAATAAAGAAAAAATTGAAAAAAAAAAAAAAATTAAAAAAAATAAAAATTATAATCTCTTTTCTCCGTCGCTCGTTGTTATGATGAGTATAGTCAAAGCTCAGTCCATCAGTTAGTGTGTCATGCTTGGTTTATATACGGAACAAGAATAAGGAATAGGAAATAAGAATAGTGCACAAGATGTTAAAACATGGCTGCGCCGTATATCGGTTTATGTAGGAATGAAATTTAACTTAAACATAAAGCCTGGAACAGAATGCACAGCGCGCTACGCCGTCAGCGCGGCGTCATTTGCGACAGCGTTGCGTCAACGCCGTTGAGATTTTCGCCTGCACAGAATGCAATCATTTTTAACGCCGTCAAGTGTCACTTGACAACCTATATCTGTGTTTATACGTGCGCTTTCTTTTATTAAAAGTATAATGGATGATGAAGACTTGTGTGTGATGTTATTTATGTTGTATGCAAGTTATTTATACATACAAACACTTTACCATTCAGTAAAAACTGAGGTTAGGTGTTCTGCGTCAACGTTCAACGGCGTCAAAAGTTGGAAGTTGACGAACATTCAGTATCAACGGCGGTCGAACGGTGTAGGACGTTGTCCATTCTGTGCACTTGCGTACTACAGCTTGGGTTTAACTTTCTCCTGACATATAGCGCCGTACGAACGGCGTCAACGCGCCGTAGAACTCGGTGCATTCTGTTTCCCACTTTAGGTGTTTTGCGTCAACGTTCAACGGCGTCAAAAGTTGGAAGTTGACGAACATTCAGTATCAACGGCGGTCGAACGGTGTAGGACGTTGTCCATTCTGTGCACTTGCGTACTACAGCTTGGGTTTAACTTTCTCCTGACATATAGCGCCGTACGAACGGCGTCAACGCGTCGTAGAACTCGGTGCATTCTGTTTCCCACTTTAGGTGTTTTGCGTCAACGTTCAACGGCGTCAAAAGTTGGAAGTTGACGAACATTCAGTATCAACGGCGGTCGAACGCCGGAGGACGTTGTTCATTCTGTGCACTTGCGTACGACAGCTTGGGTTTAACTTTCTCCTGACAGATAGCGCCGTAAGTACGGCGTCAACGCGTCGTAGAACTCGGTGCATTCTGTTTCCCACTTAAGAATAGTTGGTAACATTCAACATTTTTATTCTTATTTCAAGAATAAGACACGAAAGTTTGGTCAACAGATGTTTTTCAGTTGTGATCAGAGGGTTGTAAACAACAATAAAATGTTTTTAACGGTAATAAACGAAATTTTTTAAAAGGTTTTATGAATCAGAACCTTTCAAGTGACAAATGTTAAACACAGGCCAACGCAAGTACGCAGGCGCAGCGACGAAATGTTATGTCCTATATAAACGGTTTAATATTTTTTATTCTTGTGTACTATTCTTATTTCCTATTCCTTATTCTTGTTCCGTATATAAACCAACCATTAATGGTAGCAACGTGTAGCCACAGAAGGGCATCATATGTAAGTTGATTATTTAAATATCAAATAATTTGGTTAGTATCCACTACAGGTTAACAATTTTTTTTGCGATATTTGGAATATATTCATGCATACTTTGAACTCCACTGTGAAGCAAATTGGTCCATGTGACGTAAATTCTATTGTAGTTCAATCACTGTAACTATAGTCTGTTTCAAAAATTGTATTTTCAACATGTCTTTTGTTCTTTTATGTGGTATAGAAGCGACCCGCTGTTCCTACCATAGAATTTTATCGTATTCAGCCGAATTTGAATTCAATATGTGACATCATTGTTGCTATTATTTTTTTTGACGTCATAAACTCAGCATCGTAACAAGGTTGAAACGACTGCAGCCCTTTCCCAGGTAAAGAAGACTCTGTGTCTTTGAAGACCCGAAAAATAAATATATAATAAGGCGGAAAACAATATTTTTACGGATTATTTTTATTTATTTGTGATTTTTCAGGCTGTGATTTGATTTTAAATTTTACCTATGCATAAAAAAATTTCATCACTGATTCATACCTTCAACTTGTCAAAGTAAGTTTATAATTTGTGATAATTGAAAAATTAAAAATCCGTATTTCAAATTATTTACAGTCAAATTACCAACAATTAAAATTTAGTTTTATATAAATATTGTACCTTAATACATAAATTACCTTGACTCAATAACGTAGTCACAAAATTAGCCACGCACAGGTTGTTCAACCTTTAGTGGTGATTCTAATGTTTTACATTTTCATTTATCTACTATGTATACCAATGTACAAATATTTATAAAATAAAACTTATTATTATACAGTCAGGCCCGGTGAGTGATGTTTTTCTTGTGTGGGTGAAAAATGTTTTGCACTTTTCAGGAAAAAATTTTGTTTACCTATGATATTTAAAATAAATATTAATCATATCTGTGAATCATTTGTCATTAACTTTTAATTAAAAAATTATTTACCATCTATTTTTTAGATCTTTTAAGCGCCTTTTTAGGGTTTTGTAGGTATGACCAAAAACCCTTCAACCGTCATTTTGTCGTCTGTCTGTCTGTCTGTCTGTCTGTCTGTCTGTCTGTCTGTCTGTCTGTCTGTCTGTCTGTCTGTCTGTCTGTCTGTCTGTCTGTCTGTCTGTCTGTCTGTCTGTCTGTCTGTCTGTCTGTCTGTCTGTCTGTCTGTCTGTCTGTCTGTCTGTCTATCTGTCTGTCTGTCTGTCTGTCTGTCTGTTCGGTAAAAATTGTAGCCAAACGGCTAAACCTAGAGAGTTGAAATTTGGTATGCTTATTCAACTCTTTGACCCGCACATAGGAAAAATACTAAAACATCTAAAAAACATATCCCTCTAAAAATATAAACAAATATGTCCTTATCGAAAAAAAAATGTTTTTTTTTTTTTATTCTAAGTAGGGTATCAAATGAAAGCCCTTTGTACGAATCCAATTTTTATTTTTGCAAAATAAATTGTTTCTATGCGGTTTTTCTCCAAAATTGTGCAAAAAAAAAATTGTCCCACACCCTGTAGCCCAGATAGTTTAAACTAAAAATCTGAAAAATTCTAAGTACTGTATGGTACATTGGTACGAACCGGAATAGTACAACAGGAATTTTTGATCAGATTATGTTTTCGGATTTTTTTTTGTGTTTTTTGGAAGGGAGGTTTTTTGGAGGGGTTGCGGGTTCATTGCAAATGTCATTTTTATTCCGATCGTTTTTTCAAAAAGATAAAATAACCTCGTTTATTAAAAAAATTGAATTATGGACTAAAAATTTTCAAGATGACATATTTGATATGTTTTCGAATTTAAAAAATAATTGTTGCATTGACAAAATTAAAGAACATAAGTTTCTTTTTATAGGACAGTTACAAAATTTGAAGCAATATTTTAATCATTATTTTCAAGATCTAGAAGAAAATGCAAAATATGAATGGATATGGAATCCGTTTACTATCGATTATAATGATAATTTTGAGCTAACAACTAATGAACAAGAAAAATTAATAGAACTTTTTTTTTGAATTAACTTTTTTTTTTGTACTAACTGTTTTATTGTTTTTCAAAATATTCGCATTTAAGATTTATACACTTTAGTATGCGTTCAAACCAATTCTCGAAACATTTTTTCCACTCTGAAGTTGGTATCTCAAAACCATTGTTTTCGAAGGCTTCAACAGCTTCTTGAGTTGAAATTCGCTGTTCACGCATTTTTTGTTTGACATTGGGAAACAAAAAAAAAAGTAGTTGATAAATCAGGTGAATACGGGCACAGAGACATTAATTCGATGTTTTTCTCCTTCGAATAATCAATTGTTTGACGTGCTGTGTGGGAGCTTGCATTGTCATGATGAAGAATGATGCGACGTTTTTGGTTGTTTTCCTGATTTTGTCGATGACTTCTGACAAACAAATTGTTGTATACCGTTCAGCATTAACTGTTCTCCGATCCTTTAAAGGAATGGTTGCGACATGTCCAGCACAACCGAAAAAAACAAGCGATTATTTTCTTGGAAGTGCATCATGAACGAACAACTTTTGTGGGTTTCGGTTTATTTTGGAAGACCCAAACAGTGGACTGTTGCTTAGTTTCCGGTTCATATGAATAAATCCAAGTTTCGTCACCTGTAACGATCAGTATACAACCGATTTTGCAGTGCTTAGGTTGAATGTTTAATTTTTTTAGCATACCTTTACACCAATCAACACGAGCCTTTTTTGAGCTTCGGTCAAATTATGCGGAATCCATCGGAAACAGATTTTTTTCACAGCTAAATGTTCATGCAAAATCGAATGTATTGCAGTCTGCGATATGCCAAAGGATGCCTCTATCTCACGTTAAGTTACATGCTGATCTTCTTCAATAATTTTTCACACAGTATCGATGTTTTTTTGAATCACAACCGATTCTGGTCGACCACGAAATTCATCACTGACGGACGCACGACCACGACCAAATTCTGAAAACCAATTGTGCACAGTCTTTTCTGATGGTGCTTCATTACCAAAAGTTGAATGAAGCGAATCTATGCATGGTTATTGAGTTAGGCCCCTACTAAAATTGTAAAAAATCGTTTAACGAAAACCTACACGAGTAATATCCATTTTTTCACAAACATGTTTTTATTAACGTTCAATATCAGCAAACTACTCGGTGAATTTATGATTTCACGCTGCCACTGATTTCACAATAACATATGTCCAATTTTACGAATATAATAATGACATATTTTCATATTGCCATCTAGTGGTCGTTTGTAAAAACGTAAAAGGTAACCCTCGTATTTGCCAAACAATTGTTGCGAGAGATTATCGTACCACACACACAATTGTTCGGAAGTTGTTTTCGCGCATCCGGTAACCGATTGTCCGGGAATGATTCCTCCTGGTCATCAATTTTTTGTGAGTGGTTCCCCCTGGTCATTAATTGCCCGGGAGTGGTTCTAGTCCCCCCGGTTACCTATTAGCATGGGGGATGCAAATTTAATATCTTTCCCAGGATGCTAAAAATTAACGTTACGCCATTGGGGGTATAAAATAATGTTGACTGCTTATGACACTATGAGGTTTTAATCTGACTGTGTGTGATATTTTAATTCCTTTTGAAACGTTAAATTTAACAATGGCATTATCATAGTTGCATTCTGTGCTTAATTACAGTATTTAGTGTCGTGTTAAAGATTTTGCATGTACATTTATCATAATTAGTATGTTTGTTTGCTCATTATATTGATGAAAGCAACTAAACACTATTCAATACAATTTAATTCGTTGAAATTAGCACGTGATGTTTTGCGCACAGAATAAATTAATTTACACTGTATCACTTACATTGAGGTCATTTTCATGTCAGTTTCATAATAAATTACATTTAAATTACTTGACAGACATACAGAACATTTTCAATGACGATCAATGGCAAATTATTGATGTTTGATTTAATACTGGATATTTTTAAACAAGGACTTAAAAACTTAATTATAACTTAAAGTAATCTAGCTACGAAGGTACACCTGGTGGTTGTAATTGTAACTAAAAGAGACAACTACGAACATGTACTTTACTTAATTAAAAGATACAATGAAACAATATTCAGATTTAATTCTAATTTCAAACCTCCTACTGAATGACGTTGCGGTAGTGACAAACAATATTGATTACTTAGATAATTTTTAGAAGATAAACACAGTTTTGCATAGTAACAGCCATTATAGGAATTAAAGTTTACTCTTGTTCTTCTTCTTACTCGGTATTGCTAATAAGTTTCCTAAGTCTTCTCCTTCAGCGATAAATCCTTGAGTGATTTCCAAGCTCAATTGTCTATTGACCTTCCGAATGGTAGTATTCTAAACAAATGATCGTAACAGCTGTTAATTTTACGTCGATGTAAAAATCAGAAATACATTTCAAAGGTGGGTCCGGATAAACACAAATATATCGATAATAGCTGGAGTACTTCGTACGGCTTTTGTACGGTACAAGGGCCGTTTTTTCGCCTAGGCCAACGAGGCCATGGCCTAGAGCCCGATTTTATAAGAGCCCCGGTTGCTGGACTTAATTTTATTTTTCTGATTTAAGTTACTGATTTTACAAAAAAATAAATAAATAAATAACAAAATGAATTACATTAACATTATAAATTTACCAGGAAATTCATATTTCAGTTGAACTACTGTTCGGCATTATAGAATTTATGTATGTAAAATGTATTGGGTTGATGCAAAATTAACGACACTTTCTTTTGTTCACAAGTTTATTCAACAAAAAAAAATTGCTGTATGGAGACGATCGAGCAGAGCTAGATAGAAGTTGATATTGAATTTTCGTTTGCCGTTTTTGTACGGAATCCGCTTCTGTTGACGCTCATCATATTTATTCCACCAAAAGCAAATGCCGTTTGCAAAGATCTCCCAGTGGATGATTCAGCTTCTATCCCACAATACGCACCACATTACCTTCTAACTGTGGACATCTTTTGCTATTCCTTTCGGCGTTTCACCCGGAGATACACAAACTTTTTTTCTTTGACATTTTTGAAGAGCAACCACGATTCATCACCAGTGACAAGTTTCTTCAAAAATGACGATTGATCGTTTCTCTGCAGCAATTCGGTGAAAATTCGAACTCGATCGACTTTGTTGTTGTCGAAGAGTTCACGAGGCACCCATCCAGCCAAGTTCCACACTTTTCCAAGATTTTTTAGGTGACGGATGATCGTGGATTGGTCGACATTGAAGTCTTCGGACAGTAGCCGGGTTATCATGCTATCGTCCTCTTCCATGACTGACAAAAGTGCTTGATCGTCGAAAAATAAATTATTTTGACATGATTTTTGCCAAAAATGTGCAATTTTTTTTTGTCTCACCCCCTGTAGGCCAATGGGGTAATCTAAAAAATTCTAAGTAATGAACATTGGTGTTAACCCGAATAGTACAACAGGAATTTCTGATCAGATTTTCTTTTCGGAAAATAACGCATTTTTTGTATTTTTTGGTTCACGATAGAAAAAATTTAATACGTTATGCAACACAGTAAACCAGTAAGCGTTCATAGTCTAATGGTTAGCCTTCTTGCTTCCTAAGCTGCAAACTAGGATTCGCTTCTGGGGAGGAGACAATTTAATTTTTTTAATCTTTATTTTGCTCAAATTATTTTGTCAAAATTATAGTTATATTTTGGCAAATGTTGCATTTAATATTTAAAAGCGTAAATTATATAAAAACCGATTTTAACGTATGTAATACCCTTTTTTGTTTCATCATTTTAACCTTTGAGCTAAGTAATTTGTTTTTGTTATTATATTTTGAAAAATAGTAACAAGACACAGTTGACTTTTAACGAGCATTTGCATATAATGACTTCTTAAAATTTTACATATTTTTCATTGTTATACAGAAATATATACGCTCCCTGGTTCACCTTGCTTTGTTCGGTGAACATGGAAACTAGAACACGCATTTCCTTGTACCCAGACCGTCTGCTATTGTAAATACGAATATTTACAACACAGCAAAATGTTATTAACTTACAAAACATGTATTAATCCTATAAAGAAACACATGGTTTATTATGAAACAATAAAATTATCGTAATATTCGTAATAATGGGTAGCAGTGGCGCCTCTAGGACTAAGCAACTGGAGAGGCAATCAAAGTTAAAAAGAAAAATCAGCTGTGGCCAGCACAGGACCGACTGCCATCACAAAGTACTTGTGTATATACATTCTAGCAGCAGAGTAGAAATAACTTGACCCACTATTTTCAGACAGAAATATTATTTATCAGAACCATAGGAACGTTACATATAAGTATGAAAAAATCAGCTGTGGCCACAACAGGACCGACCGCCATCACAAAGTACTTGCATAAATATCATTCTAGTAGCATAGTAGAAATAACTTGGCCTAATATTTTCTAACAGAGATATTATTTATCATGACTATGGAAACGTTACATATAAGTATGAAAAAAAGTAATTTTTTAAAATTTTTATCAAAAAATGTCTCAAATAAAAGTTGTTAGTTATTGCTTTTATAGCAACTTTTGTTAGATCAATTTTTTCCAAATATTCTTCTGTTGTGAAATATTCTCAAAAACCTTAAAATCCACACGAGTAAACTCCTATTTTTAGTGAACCGATTTTTACCAAAAGTTGATCAGCTCGTACCATTGATGTCGAAAATTAAATATAAAGTTTCATAAAAATCCTTTTAGCCGAATTTGCTCTGCACGTGTACACAGACCGACAGACAGAAAGACAGACGGACGGACGGAGGGACGGACGGACGGACGGACGGACGGACGGACGGACGGACAGACAGATAGACAGACAGACAGACAGACAGACAGACAGACAGGCAGACAGGCAGACAGGCAGGCAGAACGACAGACATCATGCTAAAAATAGTCAAAACGTTATGTAGGGACCTCAATTCGTCGAGATCCATCGAAATCTCGAAATGTTAAAATCGGTATGATCACAATACCTCCCTTATATATGTTAGCGGTCGGTAAAAAATACAAAAGCATACTAGTTATACAGTTTTGTTTTTATATTGACGATCGTTCAGATCAACCATGTGATATTTATTAGGCTGCATAGGCAGAAATAGCTTTTGATGAAGTGCCTCATAAACTTTATCATATTTGTTCATATTTACTGTAGGTTTCTTGGTCATATCTACAAAGCTCTAAAAATGTAATCCCCGAATTGAAAACAGTTTCTTCAAATGCTTTTACCAAATGTTTTAGAACGGTAAAATACGTGGGTAAATGTAAATTGCATCGAATGAAAATAAAACATTTTTCGTGTTACTTAAATTGTATTTCTATTTATTTCATTAATCCGAGTATATAATAATTGCCAAACCTCGTACATTGAGATGGGGAAAAAAAGAACCAATTTTAATTTTTTATTTTGATATATTTCTGATTCTGTTCCTCTGGTCCGTGTGTCCGTTGACAAAGCGTTTTTTGTAAAAAAATTTAGTAATGGCTAAGTAGTATTTGATATATTCGAACCTCCTTTTCACAATGTCTACTTTATTTTTGTGTGTTTGAAAAATAAAAGAACAAAAACATAATACACAAAGAGGATTGGAATATTCTATCGAACGAAAACTGTTTATTCATAACGAAATAATGGAAATGTGGTTGTTGATCCCCAACAAATGGGTAGTCAAAGTATTTGTTTGGAAATTTTGAATGAAAAGTTAAAATGGTATTTGGAATATATGTTTCATCAAAATCATAAACATTTTTGCCACATAACTTACATACTCAATGTCATATCAAATTTCAGTTATCAGCGTGGACATTAGCTTTTGTGTAATTTTTACCGTTCCATAGGTAAAACCAATTAACCTTTATACCGTCACTCATATGTATGTCTGTTCAGTTGAATTTGAGACCTAACAACTACACCTAGGGAATTAGAATTTGGCAAGCATGTACAGATTTTTGACTTGCCTATAGAAAAGATTCCGAAAAATATTGTCACAATTATGATTGTATGCTAATGTCCCAATTCCTTCAGCGGCCTTTAGGTGGTGTAGTTCGCAGTTGCCGACTTGCGGTTGTGGGAATTAAAGAATGTGCAGAGTGTTGCGTGTTTGTCAACATAAGTTTTGAACTACATTCTAATGTGCTGATAAACATTATTCAATTGTGCCGACTATGGTCTTTAATTGCTGCCAACATTTACACAAATGAATAATGTTTCCAAAACAATTGAGGTAGCACCTGACGTCATAGTGTCCTGGTTAACAGTTATAAAATGGTCTTAGTGAATAGAGTCGTTAGTCAGTGATTCATTGAGTCAGTCATTGAAGTAGTCAGTTATTCAGTAGTTATTCATTCGATCATTTTTGTGAGCACGCTATCGAAGGACCAGCCCAGCTGTTCAAGTCACCAACCCAAATTGTGAGTGCCGTCTACAGGGCTTCTCCACGTGTCCACCTCGTGCGGATACATGGGGTGGGTTTTCCGATCCTGGAGAAGCCGGGACAAGAACGGGACTTACATCAGCTACTAACAGACAACACCAGCAGCCATTCTGACAGTTATTTGTATTGTGATGTAAAATTATTATTATATAATAAATTTTGTAGAAAAGGTGTCCGTTCTTGAATCCACCCCGTGACAATATATACATATGTGTATCAAATCATAAAAACCGAAACTATTTTATGTGCCTATGGTTCTACAATCATAAGCAAATGGTTTGTCAATTTGTCTCTAAACAGAAGTAAATGTGAAAGTATGGCTATTCCTTTAAAAAACTTTACATTTGAGTTTCCAGGCTTTATTAAATTTTTGAGGTATATGCTGACACTGATTGGAAATATGTTGATTATGTGTGTGGTAAGCTATGTCGAATAATTTTCTTACTGAGAAATCTTGTCGATGAAGTAACTAACGACTTGCTTTTAGTAGTTTATTACTCACTTTTTCAGTTATATTTCTTTTGCTATTTTAGTATGGGAACACTCGTTCTCTGCTGATAGATTTTTTTTTACTGTAAAGATAATAATTATTACAGTGCGTAAGCTTATTGTCGACATTTTTTACAGTGCGGACTGTCATTTTTTAAAAAAATATTTATGATTTTATTTTTGTATGCTTATTTGTTTTTTTACAAAAATATAAATGATTTAAAGTCTTTCAATGAGATTCATATTTATTACCAGATATAGATATCGTCTATCTAAACCTAGAAATAGCACTAATTACTTTGCTACTATTGGGTTGATGCAAAAGTTCGTCCCGTTATTTTTTTTTTAACAAAAATTAAATTAAAAAAAAGGGATATTTTATTTACTAAAAGTTACATTTAATCATAATAGTATGTGCCGTTCTGTTCGATGACCTTTGTAACGAATCGGTTAGTTTGCCAGAACAATGAACCAAACTTTCACAAATCACCCGTCGGGAAAATTTCTTTCAAAGGGATTGCCATCGTTTTTTTTTTTTTTTTTTTTGGCATTTTGAAGGATACTCTAAAATAAACATTTATAAGAATTCAGATAATAAAATAAAATTAGAAACCTTACGTTACAGCACGTAACTTTTTTACATTTTTAAACATTGAACACTAGCATCTCTTTGAACAATGCCTAAACCCTTTTTCCTAGAAACGCGACTAGCCTTCTTATATAAACTCCCATTTCTCTGAAGTCGTAATGATGAACACTGGATAACCATCACGCCTAGTACCCGAACTCCTTTAGTCAGGAATCTCATTTCAGTTTGAGATCAGACTTCCTATAATATCACAGGCTCGCTACCTAGTGAACAATAAATGGTACGTTATAAAGTAACATACTCAGGGCTCACTACACATTTCTCCATATCTCCGGTAGCTACATAATCCCGCGCTCGTAGAAGTTCTGAAGTTTCTGACTAAAGAACTGATTCAGGTGATTTTTCAAGTCTACCAAGGAAGAAAAGTTTTTAGCTATTTTGAAGCGATCTAAATAATTAGTAGTCGGAGGGTGCAAGGTGGGGAGAGTATGGTGTATGAATCAAAACATCCCAATCAAGCTCTTAAAGTTTCTGTCGGGTAACCAAAGACACGTCTGGTCTAGCGTTGTCCTGATGGAATAGCAATACCCTTTATGTTGGCTAATACAGGCCGCTTCTGGTCGATTGTTCGTTTTAATTGACTTATTTGTGAACAGTATTTCTCCGAATTAATTGTCTGGTTTTCAGTAACAGCTCATAATAAACGATTCCCTTCCAATCCCACCAAGCGCATGTGATAATTCGTTTAATAAATTGACAGTCAGTAAAACTTTTATCCCTAAATACATTAGCAGCATTTATTAGGAATTTGCTAATTAATTTAAACTGGGTTGTACACTGTGTCATTGGTTGTACACTGTGATTTTTTTGATTTAATCTTTAATACCAGGTATGTAAATTAAGTAACCGGATTGATTTATTATTATTATTTTTTTAAATAGAATTACAATTAAATAATGTCTCCCTCAAAATAACTTCCTTGGGAAGCCACACAGCGCTATAGACTTCACTGCGTATTTTGCTGTATGTTTTTTTTTTTTTTTGCTATTGGCCCCTGATACATATATTTTTATACAATATTATTTTTACATAGTATAAATACATAATATTTTTAAATTTTGGCGAAAAAATTAATGGATTTTAGATAATTTATTACATTGGAGAGATGTTCTTGGTTGCTGCTTAAAGCTTCTTTGAGTGACAATGGGATTTGGAATCTTAACCTCTCAACTTGATAATTAGGACAGTCGATTATTAGGTGTTTTAGATCTAATCTAGTTTTGCAATTATGGCATTCTATGGGATTTTGTTTTTCAAAAATATATTTATGAGTAGCTAGTGTGTGACCTAATCGGAGTCGCGTAATAACAATTTGATCTCTTCTATTCATATTGGTTTTACAGTAGCTGAAGTCTTCTTTTATTTGACTGAAATGATTTGTTATTGTGCCCCAGTATGAAATTAATTTTGAATTTAATTTATTTTTAATATGGTTAATGAAGTCTCTATGTGGAATTGGTATATTTATCAATTTTTTATTTGTAGCTAATATTTCTGCCTGATCTGCTTCTTCATTTTCTTTGATACCAACGTGAGAGGGGATCCATAGGATAACAATCTCTTTTCCTTCAATAATAGCATTATGCACATTTGCTTGAATGCCTTGAATTATCGGGTTTTTCGTGTGGTTGTATAGTTTATTTCTAATTTTATTTCAGATTGTTAGTTTTGTACCGTTCGTTCCGTTAATTAATCAATATTACTATTTACGAATCAAATAGAAATTTGCATCTTACAATCAGCGCTTCATAGTCCTTACGGAAATCTCTCGTTTTCTGCGCAAATTAAATTTTGAAGTGTCTTCTGGTGCGGTTAATTTTCGATTATACTATTAATAATATTCGTTGATCAACGGCGTTCTAAATGAATCTCGATGTTCCAAAGCGCACTCTTCGAAATCAACCTTTTCTTTATATTGTCAGATTATGTCATACCCAGTCGAATTCGTTTTTTTTTATTACTGTATTATTTATTCTGAAAATATTTTGACATAATGATAATTAATTGACTTCATGGAACACACTTGATGGAACATGTTAATAAGATTGGTTCTTTGATAGGTTATGGCGATTGGTGTCGCTTGAATTGAACATGAATGTTCTGTGTAGTTTTTTATTAACATGACACTAAATATAATCTACTAGTTACATTAATTATAAACACGTTTGTTGGATATCAAATGTTACTTATGTTGCTGAATATGCATCAATGATAGATGATATAACATGAATATTACTTGAATGTCCTCTCAGTCTTCATTCTTCATTCAGAGTTCTGTACGCGATACGAGTTTTAATCATGATCTGATTTGTATGAATACTGAGATGACACTGATTACTCAAAGATACATGTTTGCAGGAATCGATATAGACTCCTTCACACAACTGCAAACTCCTAATAACAATAATCTTAAAAACTAGATTATTAGTGAGGACATCAATACGAGGGTTACCTCTTATGTTTTTACAAACGACCACTAGATGGCAATATTGAAATGTCATTACTATATTCGTAAAATTTAACATTTGTTATTGTGAAATCAGTGGAAGCTTATAAATTGACCGAGTAGTTGGTTAACAGGGAGCGTTAAAAAAAAACAAGGTTGTGAAAAAATGTATATTACTCGTGAAAGTTTTCGTTGGATGATTTTACTCAACAACAATGCATAGGTTCGCTTCGTTCAACTTTTGGTAATGAAGTACCATCAGAAAAGACTGTTTACAATTAGTTTACAGAATTGCGTCGTGGTCGTGCGTGCATTAGTGATAAATCTCGTGAAGGTCGACCAGAATCTGTTGTGATTCAAAAAAACATCAATGCTGTGCACAAAATTATTGAAGAAGATCGGCGTGTGACTGACCGTGAGATGGAGGCATCCTTTGGCATATCGCAGACTGCAATACATTCGATTTTGAATCAACAAATCTGTGAATCTTTAGCCGTGAAAAAGATCTGTTCCCGATGGATTCGGCATAATTTGACCGAAGCTCTAAAAAAGGCTCGTGTTAATTGGTGTAAGGGAATGCTAAAAAAATCAACCTAGGCACTGCAAATTTCGTATACAACATCGTTACCGGTGACGAAACTTAGATTTATTCATATGAACCGGAAACTAAGCAACAATTCACTGCTTGGGTCTTCCAAGGTGAACCGAAACCCACAAAAGTTGTTCGTTCATAAAACACTTCCAAGAAAAGAATTGCTTGTGTCTTCGGTTATACTGGATATATCGCTTTAGAGGATCGGGGAACAGTTAATGCTGAATGGTATACAACAATTTGTTTGCCAGAAGTCATCGACAAAATCAGGAAAAACAACCAAAAACGTCGCATCATTCTTCATCATGACAATGCAAGCTTCCACACAGCACGTCAAACAATTGATTATTTGAAGGAGAAAAACATCGAATTAATGTCTCGTTGCCCGTATTCACCTGATTTATCCCCTTACGAATTTTTTGTCAAACAAAACGAATGTCAAACAAAAAATGCGTGGACAGCGATTTTCATCACCTCAAGAAGATGTTGAAGACTTCGAAAACCATGTTTTTGAGATACCAACTTCAGGCTGGAAAAAATGTTTCGAAAATGGGTTTTAACGCATGCAAAGTGTATAAATTTTAAAGGCGAATATTTTGAGAAGCAATAAAACAATTTGTTCCAAATTTTTGTTTTGTTTTTTTCTTAGTTTTTGTAAAAGCTTAAAAGATAGCCCTCGTAGTAAATTGTAAATTGTACCCTTGTATTCAAACTTTAAACTAAAAAAAAGGTCACTGATAACTCAACTAATCTTTGAGGGCGTTTATCTTAAATAACGGTTAAGTTAATATATTTAAATAATTTGGACATTTTTAAACTAATTTTATTTAAAATAATGATTTTTTTAAATGATGATAGTGTTTAAATTATAAACATTGCTATAACTATTTTTCAAATTTTTAGCAATTGATAATATTTTAATTAGAATCAGCAGGATAGAGAAAGAAAAATTGGTATACATTGATTTATTAGGTTCATTTAGAACTACGGAATTTGGTATGGTTGATATAGCCTGTTTTGCTACTGTGGAAAAAAACCTGATTGAAATCTTCTGACGTCAAATTACTTACTACCTTTTTATTAGATTTAGACACTTCACTCTCCTGTCATAATGTTTTAAGTGGTTTTGGATCTGTTATCAAAGGACTGTATCGTATTATCTTAAAATGATATTCTGGCATTTTTATGTTAACTTTATAACATTTTTAAAATTGTTTGTACAAAGTTTTATATTCTATATAAACTTTGATAAGCTCATATAAATTTTTCATATTATTTTTTTTTTTAATTTTAAAAAATGTTTGAGTTATGACTAGCAGAAGTATTTACAGACTGTTCGAAGTTTCGTCAACATCATTGTTATATTTGGAGGGATTTACTTGACCGACTCCCGCCAGAAAAGGGTATTGTAGCGTCATTCCTGATGTACGTCAGGAAAAACAACTCTTGATTTCTACAGACCTGAACATTGCGCCGAAAGACAAACAGAACAACGAACCTAAAGGTGCGTATTAACTTGAGTATTTGTGCGCGCACGGATTTACCTGCGGATATAAAAAATTGCTCACACAACTTTCTTCTTTGTGCGCGTAAAATCGCGCTCCACATGCACATATTTATTTAAAGTAAGTAGTGTCAACGATGGCGGAAAGTAATGTTGTTGCCTTAACCCTTACGTTACGGTGTCCTTTGGTTGCGGTGTGGGGTACAAATGTACCCCATTTTTATTTTATCGTAAATAAATAATTTATTAATAATTTGTATTCAGGTTTACTATGGAATATATTAAACATGTTTTTTAGATGAAATTACAATATTTTCAATTGCAATGTTTTCATACGTTCAACATTCATAAAATCCTGTTTCATACTAACCAACTAAATTTCTAGTAAAGTATACGCCCAACCTGATACGTCCGTCCTGTCCGAAGTCCAGAACCACACTGAAGCGGGTTCTTAGGCGGTAGCTGCTTTGCAAAAATCAGGGAATTCACCGGAGTGGACCCCGCCCTTTACTTAAAAATAACCAATAAAATTCATGAAAAATAAATTAATTAATATTAGGTGTTTAAAATAAAAAATTAAAAATATTTACCTACATTGTTTCATAAGTAGGTAAATAAAGTATTTATGGTATTTATAAAACTCGAGAACGATTATTTTATTCAAATTTTGTGGGGTACATTTTAAGTAGCACCGCTCCATTAACAAGTGCAGCGTACATAGTAATGCACATACTTAGTAAAAAATAAAAAACAAAATAAACGGTGGTGGATGACACAACTATATAGAATCAAGGAAATATATATTGATTCAAGTTAGTGGACAATATCAAAGAATTTTTCGATTGTCAGCGGCAGATTTTGAACTAGTCGTTAATAAAGTGGAAGAAAGATACAAAATTTGAAAAGGCTAGTCCCGTGAAAGAACGATTAGCTATAACCTTTTTTTTTGTAACTGGAAATTTGTTTTCCAGCAAGCATAGCATTTGGAAATATATATTTCGTGACTTCCGGTAAAAAATTCTTAATTATTGTTTTTAAACATTCGAATATCTACATGTTCCGTGTATCATTATTGAAGTATAAATTAATTACCTTTTCCTGTACCAATGCTTTTTCTTCCTTTTACCTTTCCCTTTGGAACGACCCCAAAAGGTTCGTCGAAATCGTCTCCCAAGCATCAATCTTTTTTTGATATGGATATTTTTATGGAAGTTTTTCATACTCTTCAATGAGTTGCAGGGCCGACTCATTACTCCATTCTATGTTGAATGTTTACTGGTGTTTACTAAAATTTACGCGCACAATTACATGACTGCATAAACCCTTACACACTGAGCGCACAAGTTCTTTGATCTTATCTGTGGGACCGACAAGCTACGGATAGCATTCGGGATCGTAAAAGTGTACACGCACACATATTATACCTCATCTGAGCAATTTTAGGCACACAGAGTTCGTACGGGCACAAACGCTCTAGTCAGTACGCGCCTGAATATCAAACAGAACGGAGATTGGACATTAATTTCGACGGGCTGAACAACAAATGGAACCGTTTTGTGCTGTTTCCCGAGTTTCTTGCAAACAAATATGGAACCTGCGGCGTTTATATTTATTATTTGTTAGCCGCGAAGAAAAAACGAAAAATATCAAGAAGATGGTGGCAAATTATGGAGTATAATGTTGAGGATGTCTTGCTTGCGACAATAACTCGTGTTGTTGGTACACATTAATCAATTGAAAATATTTCTGTTCTGGCCACTCCATTGCTGCTGTCTCAAGTACCTACGCTTACAGTATAATTACAAAAATAATAAAGAATAATAATAGTCTCTAGTATGACGCGGCTCAAAAGGTTGCTGTAATTTGCAATTAGTGGAGCTTGTCAAGACCTGACAAACCTAAAATAATAAACAAAATTACAATAAAACACAGTAATAAACCTTACTGCATTCTCCGCACATTCGTTGTTTTATTTGTGGTCCCGTCCAAACCTGCAAACACATTCGTGCGCTTTTTTTCCCCATGTATTACAAGAAAACCGACAACTGATGGATCTATCGCTTGCACGAACGCGAATGGGTAAGATTTTCAATTCTGTTTGCAAACGAGTTTGTGGCCCTGTCCAAACTGGTGTCTCATTTGCCGTTCTCCTTGGTATTCTGTTTATCGTTCGGCGCAATGTTAGGTTTGTACCAAGCTTTAAGATGTGGACTGTAAGCTGGTTGTATTAGTTCGGAAAAACGGATGTAAAATAGGGATAATAAAATGACACAACGGGATTTACCCCTTTGTGCTGCCTCGATGCATGGGAAGGGACCCATTGTGTCGTCTGCTGCTACACCAACTGGCTGTGAAAGAGTTGTGAAGAGTGAACGCTAGTTTTGAAAGTGTATAGCTCTTTCGTATATTGGCTCAATTAATCTGATTCATCTTTGAATGTCTTGTTTCGAACAGAATCACTATATTTAAAAGAAAAGGTAAACATGCAATAAACCAAGAGAGACGTAAAAATGGGGAATACCACCACCTTTTTCCTCAATTAAAAGGAGATGATATCAGATTTTTAAAATATTTGTTTGTTTGGCGCTGACAAGCTGCTTAAACTGCTTAAACGTTTCGGTAAGCGGGTAGCCGACACCGACCGGCGCTGACCAATATAGCGTGTGCGGTTATATTTGAAGACATGGACAGATACTGCGGCAGATCAGCGTTTGTTGCCAGTCAAGCTGGTGCCGGTTTTCTGTATGTTCGCGGCCTTAGACACAAGAATAACTCAGACAACACAGCTGAGCATTAAAGGCACTTCCGCTCGAGTAGAATTAAAATTATGAATAGGACGAAACGACAAATTTACCCATGAATTATTTATATTATAACAAGCATTATTCATGAATTTAGCTCTATGTTGCGTATGTTTGAAACACTGGTGGCGAAGACTACCCGTAGTTCTGTTGTTGCAGTTGTAAAAGGGATTCTGCGAATATCTTATTTTGAAAAGATGTTCCAGAATATTGGCATTGTCTACACGGAGTCTGCATAAGCTCACTAAGAATCTGCATCGAGCCGCTATTGAGTGGAAAAAGTTTTTTGGCAGGTTTATCATCATTTGAGACATATGGTCAACCTTTATATATCAATTATTTTTAATAAGATTGGCAACAAATTAAATGTTCAAGTTATTACATGTTTTAAAACCCACGCATTTTATTCCAATATCATGATATTTTAGGTACAATAAAATTATTACGCTACAGCGTAGGTTTTAGGTATTCATTCATATATCATAATAAATTTATTTTCAATTTTTATATTTACATCAAAGGAAAAGTAGGGCTTGATTCCGGAAACGTATATAGATTCGCCTACTCGTAGATTTCTGTTTATTATTTTTTTTTCGTTCGAAATTCAGTACGTATGAAAAAACCAAATACCTTAGCCTATTTTGATACGTGACTTATATAGAGATATCATATTGTTGCATAAAGGAAGCAGTTTGCCATAAAATGCAGACAATTTTATTGACAGGAATAAAATTCAATTTGACACTATTGAACAAGTTGCTGGTTTATAAAGTATTCCTGAAACTCATATTGACATATGGAATTTAGTCGTCGGGTAGAACCAGTAATTTTATTAGATAGAAAATTAACCCTACACTGCACGATTTTTTCTTTTAAAAAGTAAAAATCTTTTTAAAATGTGTTAGATGTCGGAGATAATGGGAAATATAATTTAAAAAAAATCTATATTGATGAAATTATTATTTATTTTGAAATAAATAACTTTTATTTTTCGTGAATTTGAACCTGAACCGAACCATTATATTTCAAAGTCGGTAAAACAAAACATAAATCCGAATGTTTTGTCATTAACCAGGTAACCATATATTTTTAACAAATTCAATAAATTATTATGTACTCATTAGGTTTGTTCCAACAGAAAATTCACAGCACTTCAGAACGTGAATCAAAACTGCTTAGAATCCATGTGCGAACGTATAGTTCTAGAATCATCTTAAATAGTGTTGGAACGAGTTAGAACCGTTGAGAACCGTTTGGTTTGTTTATCCTAGCCTATAAATCACGAAATCAAAACAACATCTGTTAAAAAACATTGTGCCTTGTATTTTTAAACTGAAGTAAATCTTTTTTGCTGGAAATGTCTTTCAATAACGACATTTTCCTTGTTGTTTGGTCATTTTATTATGTTTTAGTCTTGTTGCTCAAGAAATATGGAATTCGGACTATTATTCTCTCCAAACTACTTTTGGAAACATCAAATCTATCTGCTACATCTCGAAATCTTGCAGTCTGACAGCCAATATAGAAGTTGATTCTGAGCACTAATTTTACCATTTTGGTCAGAATGGTACTTATAGTATTCACATGCTTCAAAACTTGCTGTTAGTGGTTCAATAACATTTCTACTAACTCGAAAATTTTCAAAAAAAACCTATATTGTGGCACTATTATACGTAGGTAATTTTCATTGTTTTGCCTTATTTCAACAATAACATTTCGCTTAAAAATCCTGACAAATCAGAAAAATCACTGTCTTCTTCCATTACTACTACTTATTCAATCAAACTAACAAAAACAAATAAGTGAGGTTAGATAACACGTTAAACTTATTCAGAATTAAAAATTCTTGTAAAATCCTGGAACTTTAAGAACGATTAGGAATCAGTTTAGAACACAATTCACTCGTTCTTGGAACACTGCTCTATAAGTTCTGAATTTTTAAATTGACTTGTTGGAACGATAAAACCGTTTTGCGAAAACTCAGTAAAGTTCTGAACGGTTCTGAACTTTTGTTAGAACAAACCTAATATTTTATATTTAAAAAAAAAATCAAAACTGAAATTTGATATTGGACAATTTATTTTTATTATTTATATTTTATGCACATTAGGTAAAGTCTATTTCTTTGGTTTGAAAGTGCGGAGGACGACTTTCAGCGGTCACAGCAACCCAAACCAGACAGAAGCTGGTATTTGCTTTCTGAGTTCAACTCTTTGCTCCTGATTATCGTTGAACTTCCCCTTTAACCAAACACGGTCGTTTTGTTTGTTCACCTACTATTAAACTGTGAAAATATTGTTATCTAAATAGATTTATGCTTTCAGCGTCTGTGCTCTTTCCAGTCGTAGTTTTTTCTGTGTCGGCGTTAAATACTTTTGAATTTTGTAGGGTTTGAGCTGGTATTTATTTTCTAATATTCAACGAACGCTTCACTTCAACATTTTCAGAGGTCTTGCCAATTTTCTTGCTATTTGTTTCAAACGTCGTTCAGTTTGGGCCTTTACTTGCCGAACTGTTTCTCGAGAAGTTGTTGTTGGTTTTGAGTCACCGTTGTTGCGATGATGCCAATAACATTGGAGCGATCTATGGTACGATACGCAAACATTTTGTTTACATTAAGATGCGCTGGCGAAAATACCGAATTACCTGCCAAATATAAGGAAAGCAAACTGTTGCGCGTAAAATCCATGGTCAGTGTCTTTTTTTGTTGTCACCTCAGAACAAAAATCTAACGATGACTTATAAAAAATACAATACACTGCTGTTTCAGCAAAATGATAACTCAGTGAGAGCCAATTACGTGGTTCAGAACTGCGTATAGTAAGAGAAGAAATCTCTAGAACAAAAAGTGCCAAAATTAAATATAAACCAATTGGAACAACATCCCAATTTTCATGACATTATCTATATATATATATATAAGGTTTCTGTCGCTCCTATGTGAAGCATAGAACCTCAATAAACTTCCGAAATTTGGATCTGTCATGCGCTAGATGTTTTAGCTCCCTCCATGTTTTGCTGCTTTCGCTGGCTTCCTTCATGGTTAGTCTACGCCATGTGGCCGTTGGTCTGCCACATCCACGGCTCTCTTGTGGGTTCCAATCAAGAGCCATTTTACTGATGGACAAAGGGTTCTTCCTTAAGGTATGGTCTACCCATCTCCACTTCCGCTGTTTTGTCAGGATGTCTATGGAGCTTTAGCAGGTTCTCTCCCAAAGACGAGCGACAGACCAAAATATGCGTAATATTCCACTCAAGCAAGAACTGACGAACACTCGAAGACGATGAATAATGAATCTAGAAGTTTCCAAGTCTCTCGTATAGTAGAACCAGCATGATATTAGAATTGAATATTCTCATTTTTATGGACTTGGCATACTGCGAAGTGTTCCAAACATTTTTCAGCATACTGAAAGCATGCCTAACTTTATTAATCCTCATTTTAACATCCTCCTCGGTGCCTCCAGATTTCCATGAGACAATGCTTTCGAGATAAGTAAAAATTTCGACGACTTCAATAAGGTGATCGTTAACGCGGAACTTGTCTTGTTGAGTGGAGCCTAATCGCTTGGATTTCATCTTCTTAATGTTGATTGCGAGGCCTAACGATTGCACCTCCTTTACGAGCGAATCTAGTATTGCACTCATGTCGAAGGTGCGAGAGAGAAGGCAAAAGTCATCTGCATACTGATCTTCCAGGTGGGAAGATCTGGAGATTTTTGACTAACCAGTGTGCATTTAGCAATATCTAAATCATTAAAAAAGCAAGCTGAAGCAGGAACGCTTTTCCTATAATCCAGCGGTTCCCAAACTTTTTTGACCGCGACCCATTACGAGGTTTTAAAAATTTTCGCGACCCACCTTATGAAAAAAAAAACATTTATTTACAAAACAAATTTTATTTTAAAGCAGTAGCTTTATAGTAATAAAGAGTAATAAATAGTAATAAAGAGTATAGTATAGTAATAAAGAGTATAGTATAGTAATAAAGAATATAGTATAGTAATAAAGAGCACAAATACAGACTAATCTAGTGATTAACTGACGTAAAAAAAAATATGTACAAAAAAAATCTTTTTTGTGTTTTTACAATTTTTTTCGCGACCCGGCAAAATTTTTTGCGACCCACACTTTGGGAAACGCTGTTATAATCTGTTTAGACTAATCTGTACGCACCCTGCCTCATGCGTTAATGTCCCTGCTTTTAGCGAGATTTTTCAATTAGTCCAATATGTGAGTACGCCGGTATCATATTGATTAACTTGACAAATCTCTTA
The DNA here is from genome assembly GCA_963971575.1 of Liopterus haemorrhoidalis. NCBI lineage: Eukaryota > Metazoa > Arthropoda > Insecta > Coleoptera > Dytiscidae > Liopterus > Liopterus haemorrhoidalis. The sequence goes on from OZ020615.1 coordinate 51,246,996, forward strand.
TAAATTGATCTCTTCAGTATATTGGATTGTCGTTAATTTCATTTTGTGAAACTCACTTATAGATGAAAGGTTATTAATTGAAATTGTTCTCTCGCCATTGTTAAAGTGGCAGTTGAACTCTGACAGTAACGTAACCGAAACTGCAGTCCGGAAATAAAGGAATTAGTGAAATATGATAAATTAATTTCATTTAACAAACTTTTATTTGATCTATTAAAATTCCTTCATGGATTGTGGTAATACAGACTGGCTAGAACCTGTATCTTTCAGGAGTGTAGACAATAGTTTCTAGACAATATTTGAACAACGGAAACTTGTACGCCGGCATTTATACGAAAAAACTTTTATACGAGTGAAAATTTATACTCCAAGCACTATACAGGCTGTTTGTTTGAAAAGCCGCACCTCGAATAATTCCTTTATTTTAAGAGATACTAAAAATTCTTAACTAGATATAAAAACTAGATATAATTAAAAACGATTTGATGTTAATACATCTTTAATATCAAACTCGTACTAACATGCAAGAAAATTTGCAGGTCTTATTTGTTTTTTAAAGCTTGCAATGTTTAACTTTGTACGATTTATGTTATTTATTATTTTGTAAATAAATAGTCGCCATTTTGAAATGGTTAAAATTAAAGTATGATATTTTGATATTCTTGTGAAGCTGAATTAATGTGTTTCAAAAAAAGAAAAAAAAATTAAGTTCTCTTCGACCAAAACAAAAGCGATGCATTTTTGTAAGACCAAGTATAATAGATATAATCCAAAATTGTTCTTAAACAACAGCAGCATAGAATATGTGAAAGAAACAAGACTCCTAAGAGTAACGATAGACAGCCAAATGACATGGAAACCACATATTAAAAACGTGACATCCGAATGTAATCAGAGATTGAGCATCATTAAAACACTTGGTCATCAAACATAGGGAGCACCCGAAGTTCGCTTATAAAAATATATCAGGCTCTCATCAGATCGAGACTAGAATACGCCAACATTGCTTACGGAAATGCTAAAAATACCGTACTCAAGATCTTAGTACCTGTACAAAATACGGCAATCCGAATAGCAACAGGTGCGTTTCGCACAAGCCCGGTCATAAGTCTACTGTGCGAATCAGGACAACTCCCATTAGAATACCGTCGAAAAGAGCAACTTCTAAACTATACTGCAAATCTTCTAACTAACCCCGAAAACTCAACCTATCCAGAAATATTTCAAAAACCCTCACAAAAAATCCTACATTCTACACCTATTCAAAAAAGAATAACTGATTGTCTTAACCAATACAACATAATTCTGCCGCACATTGAGGGGAACCACACCAACCGCATTCCACCATGGCTCATCGAACATCCAACTTATATTCTTGAACTGACGCAGTACAAGAAGAAAGACGTTTAGAATTTCTTTCGTTCCATAGAGAAAAGTAGAAGCATGCCTACTAACTTTTGAACAATTCCTGTAAAATTTATACAACGTTACATATTTTGAAATTTATGTCATCACAGTAGTCCTCCTGTAGGAGGACTCCTGTAGTACGTGGAAAACCATGAAGCCACGTGATCGTTACGCCGAACTACCAGACCTTCCGTTCCCCTAGCTCTGCTAATGTACCACTCAAAAATTAGCTGTGGCCACCACAGGACCAACCGTCATCACAAAGTACTTGCATAAAATACATTCTAGCAGCAAAGTAGAAATGACTTGGCCTAATATTTTCTAACAGAGATATTATTTATCATGACCATGGAACCGTTACATATAAGTATGAAAAAATAGATACTTTGAAAAAATTTCGAAAAATTTTTCAAAAATTTTTCGTTTTATCAAAAAATTTCTCAAATAAAAGTTGTTAGTTATTGCTTTTGTAGCAACTTTTGTTAAATAAATTTTTTCAAAATATTTTTCTGTTGCTAAATATTCGCAAAAATCTTAAAATCGACACGAGTAAACTCCCATTTTTAGTCGACCGATTTTTACTAAAAGTTGCCCAACTCATTGATGACTATGATTGTGCCATTGATGACAAAAGCTTAAATATGAAGTTTCATAGAAATCCTTTTAGCCGAATTAGCTCTGCACGTGTGCACAGACAGACAGGCGGGCGGATACACAGACAGACATACAGACAGACAGACAGACAGACAGACAGACAGACAGACAGACAGACAGACAGACAGACAGACAGACAGACAGACAGACAGACAGACAGACAGACAGACAGACAGACAGACAGACAGACAGACAGACAGACAGACAGACAGACAGACAGACAGACAGACAGACAGACAGACAGACAGACAGACAGACAGACAGACAGACAGACAGACAGACAGACAGACAGACAGACAGACAGATAGACAAACGGACAGACAGACCGACAGACATCATGCTAAAAATAGTCAAAACGTTATGTAGGAACCTCAATTCGTGGAGATCCATCGAAACCTCGAAATGTCAAAATCGGTATGATCACCAATACCTCCCTTATATGGGTACATTCGATTTGACGCTCCGAGCGTTCCGAGCACGCTCTGTACACTCAAACGTGTTCGATTTGACGCTCGGAGTACACTCAATTGCATTCGTTTCGCGATCGAGCGAGCATTTACAGTGCGCTCTATGTGTTCGGGGTTTTAACACCGAGCATATGGAGTATGACGTAAAAAAGTGGGGGAAGTTTAAAATTAAATTATAAATAAAATAAAAATAATAGCCTTAGACAAATAATATTGTTATTTGTCTATCACTACAGAGTACGGTTATTTTATGTATTTGTGACGTTCTGTAAACAGTAAAAAAATTACTAAAATACACCGTACATAAAATTAAAATGGAAAAAATTCATTAAATTAATTCATTAAATTAATTCATTAATTATTATTTAATTTTTAATTAATTTTATTTCTTCATTATTGAAAAAAAATCAAGGAAAAACCGAGGTACATATATAATTTTGATTCATGACTGACGTGAATTAATCTGACAGTAAAAACGCCGCCTAAAATTGTAGGGTTAGATTTTATAAACAATACGTCACAAGAACGCTCGCTCCGTTAGTTCTCTATTCATGACGTCACCATCAACTGTTCGCTCAGCGCTCGCTCTACTCTGTACAACTCGAATGCACCCTATATGTTGGCGGTCGGTAAAAAGGGAGGTGTTAGATAGAAGATCAAGATCTCGACACTACTGACGTATCTATGGAAATATAGTATTCTATGGATCTATGGAAATGATATATAATGTGTACTAAGTTGTCAAATGAATAAAATATATAAAGTTTTGATTGAATATTTATTTAGTGTTCTGCAGAGGACATATCTCTTTTCAATATCATTTCTTCACCATCAATAGTCGCAACAAGAATCTATTTGAACTAGTTGAACATATTTGCTTTAACACATACAAATCGTTATTTTCTATCAATGTCAGTTGTATCGTTTAAGTCATCACAGATGATATTGACCATTGAGCGAAACGTCGGGGACTGTATATATCTTATTCTTGGGCTGAAACACAATAAACTCTGATTTATTAACATTATAAATTAGGTCATACTTCAGAGCATAACATTCACACAGTGCCAACAGTTTGCTCAGTCCAGCCAAAGATGGTGCAAAAACCAGTGACGAGCCAACCCCACAGCCAAGTCTTTCCTCGTTCATCTGTCGACTAAGATCATCCATGTAGATGTTGTATTTTTTTTTACTTGCCCGACCTTAATATATAAGGGGCAAGTATTGTAATCGCGAAAATTTTCGATGTCGAGATTTTGACGGATGACCACGTTTCATGGTCCAGGGAATCCAAAAAACCTATTTTCGAAGTGCCGTCCGTATGTGTGTGTGTGTGTGTGTGTGTGTGTGTCTGTCTGTCTGTCTGTGTGTATACACGATAACTCAAAAACGGTTTAACTTAAAGAGTTCGTTCTGGTACTAAAAAATTCTCCTATTAAATGGGAAGAACCCTATTGTTTTTTATGAAAATCGGTTGACTAGAAATGGGAGTTTACTTGTGTCGATTTTAATATTTTTGCGAATATTTAGCAACAGAAAAATATTTCGAAAAAATTTATTGAACAAAAGTTACTATAAATGCAATAACTAATAACTTTTATTTGAGACGTTTTTTGATAAAACGAAAAATTTCGAAAAATTTTTGTAAAATTATTTAAAATTTTTCCAAGTCTCAATTTTTTCATACTCATATGTAACGTTTCCATGGTCATGATAATTAATTCGTAACTAGTAAAGCAAGCCTTGGACAAAAATTTGTATAGAACATAATTTGATGTATTTTTGAAGATTTATCTAAATATTAATTTTTTTTTTTTTTAATTTACATTTTTTTTTTATGGGAGGGCAAGTCTAGCGGAGGTTTCCTTTCGCCACTGGTTTATAGATGTAATAGCAAAATTGTTCCTTTCAAGCATATCAGAAATGCTTCTGCCTCGTGTTAGTTATACTAGATCCTTCAATGTTTGCTTAATGAAATTGAAAAAATTAATTTGCAATTTTCAAAGGATATTATATCGCAGAATATATTTCGCAAAACAAAACTGAGAATACATCTTAAGAAGTAGAAACAATTCAAGCTGCTGTCATTATTGTAGACATTATTGAAGAAAACCTTTCCAAGAGAAATGTAAGCTAAAACAAATAATAGGAAGATCTTTTTTAAACACTGATTTCTAATAAATGAGTACTGATATTAGTGTCTTAGTTGGCTCTGAAAATAGACAGTAAAAACGAGTTCAACATAATTTTACAGACGAAAACAAAGTTTATTTAATTATTAATTGAGATCCGAGAATAGAGAACCACTTAAGAGGAGACACGTGGTACTTAAAGTTAAGTATCCTTCATATAATGAGAGGTTGTTTTCATTGATTGGACATATGATGCGGATGAATACATGTAGAGGATACATTGAGAGTACAGGAAGTAAGAGTCTATTCAGGAATATGCAGTCCTTATCCAGTGTATAATATAATTGTGTTCGGTTATACAAGTGATATGTGTTGAAACGATTGTTGAAATAAAATTTAATAAATACTGTAATGTTGTTCCTGATGTACATCAGGAAAAACGACACTGTGGATTTTAAACTGACTGTATTCGTTCGGATAAACGGGTATAAAATAGAGGTAACAAAATGGCACAATAGAATTAACCTCCCAGTGCTGTCCCGATGTGTCAAATGAATGTATTTTTTTATAATAAAAGTAAATTTAAAATACTACGTCTATGAAGACTTATTAAATGTAGTTCAGAACCTAATTTCGTCCTAATACTCTCAATAATACATGTATTTATTATTATATGTTATTATCATATTAATTATAAAAACCAGAGTCCAGACAAACTTAGGAAATAATTCTATTTCATTGATTAACCAGTAGCGTAGTAAATTATCGACTTGTATTAACTTTTCCATACTTTTTTCAATACTTTTATTCGTATTTTTCAAAGTCCTTATTAAGAACTTATAAATGTTGAATTTTTGAAGTAATTGCCTGAAAATTTCTCAGGAAATAGTTATTTATTTATTTATTTATTTATTTATTTATTTATTTATTTATTTATTTATGTATTTATGTATTTATTTATTTATTTATTTATTTATTTATTTATTTATTTATTTATTTATTTATTTATTTATTTATTTATTTATTTATTTATTTATTTATTTATTTATTTATTTATTTATTTATTTATTTATTTATTTATTTATTTATTTATTTATTTATTTATTTATTTAAATCTATACAGATTTGTACAATAGTGCACAAGTCCAGTTGCATAGTACTGACAAAAAAATACAATACAATTATAATAACAGTAATACTAATAATGAATAAAATAAAAAATAAAACACAATATAAGCAAACGTACAATAAAATACAATATAACTAGTCTAATTTATTTTTATATTAACAAACTTTCTATAATTGTCGTAAAAGATATCTCCTTCTCTATTAGAGACTTGCTTGTTTAATAGACTGATTTTGTTTAGTGGTACCATAGATTCTGAAATTTTGAAAAAGTCATTTTTAATTCTCAATCTTATGTCAGGGACTCGATATTTAAATTTTGAAGAAGTTCTGGGGTATCTAGTTTATTATTAAATAATAGACCGGGAGCTCATGACATTTTTGGTCTCCGATTTCATACAGCATGCCTTTTGGAGGAGAGAATATTTACCCTGTGACAACAAAAAAGGGATGGTACTAAACCCCTGCACGCTTTCCGGTCATAGGGAAAATTGCATTTCCACTTGCACAAAATTTTTGTGTTTTTTTCTCTGATTTAATATTGCTTGCCCTTTTGTCAAAAGAAACTTATAACAAATTTAAAGTCTTTTAATTATAGGCATACTGTATGAAAACGCGGAAAATCATATTTTTTTATTACAAGATCACATGACCGTTTGAGCCCTTTGGGACCCTCCGAATCGCATGCATATATTTAAAAGACTTTAAATTTGTTATAACTTTCTTTTGACAAAAGGGCAAGCAATATTAAATCAGAGAAAAGCACAAAAATTTTGTGTTTAAGTGGAAATGCAATTTTCCCTATGACCGGAAAGCGTGCAGGGGTTTAGTACCATCCCTTTTTTGTTGTCACAGGGTAAATATTCTCTCCTCCAAAAGGCATGCTGTATGAAATCGGAGACTCAAAACTGTCATGAGCTCCCGGTCTATAATTTAAACGCGAAATTCAAAGTGTGGATGTCGCATCTCCATTCTAATGTTCGAAATTTCTTGCTATTATTGAGAGCTAGGTTTTTTAACTGGTTTGCATAAGAGATACGAAAAAGATATTTTGCGGTTAATTTCAGGGTCAGATTTCTTACAAATCTCTTTTGTACTTTTTCTATTTGATTTTTGGGCTCCAGATTGTATTCGCATACTCTAATTTAGATCGAACTAATGCACAGTACAGTAACCAAGTAGTAGATATTTTAAAACTACCACTGTTTCTTAGTACAAATCCTAAAGTTTTTAGGGCACTATTCACTATAGTCTATGTGGTCACTAAAATTAAAATCGTGTCTAAATAGTACACCTAAGTCTTTCACTTTACTATCTCCAAGCAGCACTATATTGTCAATATGGTAATCGTGGGTTATTTTGTTTATATTACGTGTAAAGGATATTATTGCATTTATTGATGTTCATTTTAAGTTTATTTTTTATTCACAAGTTTTTTGCAACAGCAGGCCTTTTCAATTGAAAGCGGACGATTAAACGAAATTAATTGTGATAATAGATACATTTGCCAAAAACAAAGTAAGAAGGAGACATATTAAAAATTATATTAAGTAGTTAGTGTATAATTAGTTATAAATGTTTGATTTTTAATGATTAATGTTTTGTTTTATGATTAATATTTTGTTTTATGATTTATATTTTGTTTTATGATTAATATTTTGTTTTATGATTAATGTTATGTTAAGTGAAAAGTTATTTATTTTATTTATTGGACTGGAACACACACAGGACAAGCCCAGTAAAGTGTTCTCTGTATAATAATACACGTTATATGTTTAAATTATTACTAATTAAAGTACATAATCAACAAATTCAAAATATTTTAGATACATACAAGTAATGACATATGCAATTTATTGGACAACATAAAGTTTATCTTAGAATTTCAATGCACTTTCGGCGGAACAGAAGTTTGGCAGAATTGAAAATATCAATAGTCCCAAAGTTCATATTATAAGTAGATGCCAATCTGATGGGGAGTGAATTTCGGAAGGAATTATATATGAGGGAATATGAAGACCAAAAAGTTGTGGCAGGTCACTGCTTTCAGTGATGCTATTAACAATCTCATAAAGAAAAAGCATGTCCGCTAGCACACGACGATTTTTTAATGTTAAAATATTATAATTAGTATGTACTACTTTAATATTAAAAGTAGTACAGGCAGATTCATAATTTTCATAAGGGGTGTCTGTTTTATAGCAAAGGTATTTAGAGCTTTAATCTGAATTCTTTCAATTTTATTTACATACTTATCATACTGGGGGTTCCAAATAACAGATGCAATATTTAGTAGACTAATAACATAGGCAAAGTAAAGATTTTTGATAGGAATTACCGATTTAATTTTTTTTGTGCTACGAATAATAAAACCCAGCATTCTCCAGGCTTTAGAAACCATATTTATTATATGAGCTTTAAATGATAATTTTGTGTCAATATACACCCCAAGATCCTTCACAACTTCAGTCCTATTTAATAAATTCCCATTTAACTTATAATCAAATGTAAACTTATTAGTATTTCTAGAAAATGAAACAATTTGGCAATTACCATAATTCAAGAAAAGTTTATTAACATCGCAATATTTATGGAAATTGTCAAGGTCATTTTGAAGCAATATTGCGTCAGAAATTGAAGTAATTTTAAAGAACATTTTCATGTCATCAGCAAATAATAGAAAATTAACATTTGAAATATAGCTAGTGATGTCGTTTATGAAAAGCAGAAAAAGTAATGGTCCTAAATGAGACCCCTGAGGGACACCAGATGTAATTTTTACAAACCTTGACGTAAATTGATTGATTTTCACAGCTTGACTTCGGTTCTTAATATAGAGATAAACCATTTAAGTAAATCCCCATGAATACCAATTTTTAAGAGCTTATTTATTAGAAGGTTATGGTTGATTTTGTCAAAGGCTTTACTGAAGTCTGTGTATACAGAATCCACTTGAATTTGTTTATCTAAATGTTTTAGCAAATAGTCGGTATACAAAAACAAATTTGTGTCAACCGATCTACCTCGAACAAATCCGTGTTGCTGGGGAATTATGTAATTCTTGACGAAATTGTAGATATTATTAAAAATTAATGATTCAATTTTTTTTCCAAAAATATATATAGTTATAGAGTAATAAATTAAATTTTTCAGTTTGTTCTTTTAATTTCTTATCATAAGTAGGTATAAAAGTACTATTATGAATATAATTTTATAGAGGGGGGCACCAGAAGATATTTGCGCCTAGAACCCAAAATATTATAAATCCGCTTTTGATGAGAAAGAACAGTTCCGCAAACCATTGATTTCGAATTGCTGTTCAAGTAAATCATGAGTAATTTTGAATTATTCTAACGCACTTAATTGTTTTGTATGCAGTGGCGGCTGCTACAGGGTGGCGCTGGGACAGTGTCCTAAAAAAAATTAATAAGGAAAACTGTATTTAAAATCTTATTTATACTTTAAAATTGCATTAAACTAGCGAAATATATCTGCGTATATTTATTTTTTTTATTTCTAATTCAAAGATTTTTAATGTGTTTTAAAAATTTTAATACATCTAGAAAACAATGCTTGTGGCCACTACACGTTAGTGTCCCGGTACAGTGTTGCCAAATGCGATTTCTAATGCATTTACACAAGTAATAAAAATGAACTGGAAGGGCAACAGTGGCGAGTTGTTAGTGTGAATGTGTTGGTGAATTTACCAGGTCTACAAGTATGAAATGCGGATTTACTTTTTTTTAATAAAACACATTAAACTCAAAAGAACAGTAAAAGTTTATTTATTCAAAGTATGCTCCATTAGTAGTTATACATTTTTCCCATCTTTCAGGCAACTTGTGAATACCTCGCCAGTAGAACTCTTACCCTTTCCCCGCAAACCATTCATCTAGCAATTCTTTCACATTTTCATGTGAACAAAAGTGCGTGATCCATCGATGCGAACAAGTGGTAATCTAAAGGGGCCAAGTCTGGTGAGTAAGCGGCATGGGGTAGCACTTCCCACTTGAGTGCCTCCAATGTGTTGCAAACTGCTTTTGCCTTATATGATGGAGCGTTATCGTGAAGAAAGATTACCTTGTGCTGTCTTCTTTCGTATTCTGGTCGTTTTATGAGCAGCGAATGGTTCAATTCGATCAGTTGTTGTTGGTAGCGTTGGGTATTAACTGTTTCACCAGGTTTTAACAATTCATAATAGACCACACCCTTTTGGTCCCACCAAGTACAGAGCATTGTCTTTTTGCCAAAGCGATTCGGTCTTGCAGTTGATGTGGATGGTGAGCCTGGGTTCAGTGAGCTGGTGAGCTCAGGGGAAGAATTCTTATTCTGAATTATTTAAACAGTTGAATATTTCAAATAAATCCATTTTTCATCGTCAGTAATGATACGATGCAAAAAAGACTTTCTTTTGTATCGTGCAAGCAAAATTTCACAGTGTTTTTGCGTTTTTCCATCTGCCTCTCATTCAATGCATGTGGAACCCATCTGCCGACTTTCTGGATCTTACCCATCTCTCGTAGGCGATTGGAAACAGCTTGTTGACTAACGCCTAACTGCTCTGCTAGTTGTTTTTGGGATTGACTATCGTCTTCCTGTAGCAATGTTTCTAATTTTGTATCTTCATATTTTTTTGGAGGTTTTCTATGTTTTTTGTCTGTAAGATCAACGTCACCACTTTTGAAACGCCGAAACCATCGTTCACACGTATCTTGCGATGGAGCATATTCACCATAATCTTCTCGAAGCAGTCGGTATGATTCAGCAGCAGTTTTTTTCAAATGAAAACAAAACAGTAGTACTGTCCGCGAATGCTCTTTATTTGGCACAAAATTTGACATTTTTAACACAGTAAAACAAAACTATATGATCACTTTTCAAATTATAACCTATACGCATTTGACACTTAATGATAACTTAACAAAACGCCATATGTGTTGAAACTTTGAACTATACACTCTGTTTGCGCGGCAAGTTTGAAAAAAATCCGCATTTCATACATGTAGACCTGGTAGACCGACGGCTTTAGCTTAGCATTCAATTTATTTGATTTTACTCAGATTGGAAACTGGATGCAGTGTGTTATATTAAAACTAACGTGCTCAACTATGAAACTATATTATTAATAAAAATATTGGTCCTCATTGGCCAAAATTGAATATTTCACAATCTAACAAAAATGGAAACAGAACATTAATAGAGAGTTCAGTTAAAAAACAATGGTAATAATTTAGAATGGGGCACCAAAAGCTACAATTTTTTTAACGACCGGTAATTGAGCTATCTTTAGCTTGGAGCTTAATAAAAATATGTATATAATAAAAAATTATTCACTTTCAAGTCGTACTTGGAAGTATAATTTGAATGCGAAATATTTTTAATCATTTTTAATGTCATTTTGGTCAACTTAAGTCTTTAAATTTTTTTACCAACTTATACATCGCGTTTTTGAGAAAAATCGTATTCCCTCTACTTTAATACATTGTGTATATGAATTCTAAATATGTTTCACAGGCCAGATTCTCTTAGATCGGGGGCCATATATTTAAAAATCACAGAGGACGGGTGGGCGAAATTCTGAAAATCATTTAAGAACGTGGGGAAGAAATGTTTGTATGTGTTTTACTTTTTCTATTTTTGTAGTACTACTGTTATCTTTTGCTAGCTGTTGCTGATTAGGTTAAAAGGCACATAATATACATGTTACAGATTATCAATTTATTTTTAGTGCTTAATATCATATTTGATTAAATAGAGTAAAGCTGAACATTGAGCGTAATTGCGTACAATTTAATTTAGTGTCTAACTTTAGCCCAAGATATTACACATTCTTTGATCGCAAAATTATTTCATTATTAAATACCACATTATTGGTTTTCTTATGCAAATATTATAGATGGGTTTAGATTTGACGTATTTTGTATTTATTTTTAGTTTGGTAAAAAGTTGTTTAATTTTATTATCAGATTCCGTGAGGCTGTTAACAATTGTGTCCACACGCCACGACATGTGAAAACAGTCGTATCGTTTGCACAGTTTCTATCATCAGACACTAACATATGTGACGGTATAAAGCCTGGAACAGAATGCACAGCGTCATTTGCGACGGCGTTGCTGAGAACGCCGTTGAATTTTCGCCTGCCCACAATGCAATCATTTTTAACGCCGTCAAGTGTCACGTGACAACCTATATCTGTGTTTATACGTGTGCTTTCTTTTATTAAAAGTATAATGGATGATGAAGACTTGTGTGTGATGTTATTTATGTTGTATGCAAGTTATTTATACATACAAACACTTTACTATTCAGTAAAAACTGAGGTTAGGTGTTCTTCGTCAACGTTCAACGGCGTCAAAACGGCGTTCTTGTCTCGCTCGTAAACCGTTCAATATGAAGTAACCCTGTCATTAATTGTTTGTGTTGGATTATTATCCCCCACATCCGCAATCAACTGTTTATGTTGGATTATCACCCCACCCTGTCATTAGTTGTTTCTGTTGATTTACCAGTCATCAAACGTTTGTCACAATCCTTTTGTTTATTATCACAAATTATAAAATTGATGTGAAGTGTGAATTTTCACACATTTCAGGGTTTCGTAGGTATATAATAAATGACGGCGGCATGCTGACTGTGTAGGACAAATTTTGCTTTGTAGTAATCACGACAAAATGAACGATATTTTTTAAATAATTTATCGTCTGTTAATCTAAGAGCTTTAAAAACAAATTTTATGTTAAAATATTTTTTTGTTAATTTTAATTCGATTATCTAATACCATTATTTAGGTTTCTAAATATGTACAGTATTTTTTTTTTTTATATAGCAAGGTTCATTAAGATTTTGAAAATTGATCCTATGGCTTCCATTGGTTGTTTTAGGTCATATGCTCCACCCTTCTGGTTTCGTATACATGACACATAGAATGAAAATATAATTCGAACAAATCCAACTGGTTATTATACGCTCTTAAAATGTAAATGCAACATTTGCCAAAATATAACTAGAATTTAGACAAAATAAATTTATGCTCTTAAAAATTAAATGCAACATTTGCCAAAATACAACTAGAATTTTGACAAAATAAATTAAACAAAATAAAAACGAAAAAAAAAAACAAAAAATAAAATTGTCTGCCCGGGAGCGAACCCTAGTTTTCTGCGTAGCAAGTGTGGAAGCTAGCCATTAGACGAGGATAAGCCTTCTAGTATAGTGTGTTACATAACTATAACTTTTGTACATCGTCAACCAAAAAAACACAAAAATGCATTATTTTCCGTAAACATAATCTGATCAAAAATTCCTGTTGTACTATTCCGGTTAACACCAATGTACATTACTTAGAATTTTTTCAGATTTTTAGTTTAAACAATCTGGGCTACAGGGTGTGGGACAAATATTTTTTTGCGCAATTTTGGCAAAAATCGCCTCAAAATAATTTTTTTTGCAAACATAAAATTTTGTTCGTTAATCCACGTACTAAGGGCTTTCATTTGATACCCTACTCAGAATTAAACAAAAAATTTTTTTTTTCGTTGAGCACATATTTGTTTATATTTTTAGGGGGATATGTTTTTTAGATGTTTTAGTATTTTTCCTATGTGCGGGTCAAAGAGTTGTATAAGCTTGCCAAATTTCAACTCTCTAGGTTTAGCCGTTTGGCTACAATTTTTACCGGACAGATAGACAGACTGACAGACGACAAAATGACGGTAAATGGGTGTTTTGGTCATACATACAAAATCTTAATAAGAGTAGTATGCTGTCCTAGTACATATGTCGTCTCCTAAAATAAATTGTGAATTACTAGTATAAAGGTGTCTTAGGTATATCTATGGAATTCTAAAATTGACAATTAGTATGAGTCTGGGAGATAATTTAGCTATACTTGGAGCTAGGGTTGCCAGGCGTCCGGATAAAGCAGGACATAGTTAGGCTTTTTGATTGCGTGTCCGGCCAAAATAAACGGTGTCCGGCTTGTCCGGCTTTTGTTAGGCTTATTTGACAACTGCATTTTGAAAGAAACTGAGCTTTTAAAGCAGATTTCTGCCAACCAAAAATATGAATAATTATTTTTATAGTTTATTCTTAAAGTTTTGTTTTGTTTTTGTTTTGTTTAGATTGTTTTTTTTATTTTGTTTTGCTTTGGGAAGTAATAGCAAGTAAATAAGATTTATTTGTGCAATCGCCTCTATTTAATTTAAGAAGAATTTAAAAATGTTGATTTATTATGCATTTTAAATGAACAAATTGAACAGAAAATTGGAACGAATGAATATTTGAAAGAATATTGGACAGACAGTAGTATTTTTGCAGAACACAATAATTTATAAAATGCTTCGCGGGCCGGATAGAATTTCAGCACGGGCCGGAACCGGCACGCGGGCCGCCATTTGCCCATGTCTGATCTAGAATATAATTTTGATTTATGACTTTATTTGACTGATTAATAATAAATTATTTAGATTGATTTGGCGTTTTATTTATTTTTTATTTATTTTTCATTAGAATTTAACAAGATTTATGGTAATAAACAAAAAAGCTTGATTCTACATAAAAAAAATTTGTCGTACCTATTAATACTGAGAAACAAAATCCTCAATAATGTAGGGAGTCCGGCTTTTTTACCCAAACGTCCGGCCAAACTGGCTGGTCTGTTCCGCTATTAGGTTTGGCGACCTGGCAACCCTACTTGGAGCAATGGGACAACTTTACAAAAGTTGGAGAACAGTTATTATGGTTTTTGTAGGTATAACCAAAAAACCCTTATACCGTCACTCATGTGTCTGTCTGTCTGTACGGTTGAAGTTATGGTGAAACGGCTAGACCTAGAGAATTGAAATTTGGCATGCACCTATTTTGTGCTACATTTTTTGATACTCTGCTTACTGAAAATTTGCATCCGATTGAAAATATTTCCTTACACCATAATTACATAAATAACTACTTCAGTTTTTTACAAACAAAAATTTATACACATAAATTGTTCGAGACACTTTGTCTTTCCTTGTCAAAAGTCGGAACAAGTTCAAACTTGCATGATACCGTACACCTTAATGTGACAGATGCAGATTGCGACGTAACATTAGTTATTTTATTTCAATGCCAACAATTAAGTTGGGATTGCTTAATATATTTTTTAAAATATGAGTAAAGTAATGTTATTTTAGTGACTCTAATCAGTATTCTGATAATCATTTCTTAAATTTTGTTAATTATAACAGGAGAATTAATTTTACTCCAGAATATTATGCTATAACTTATAATAGAATGGAGATTTGCATAGTAATAAGATTTTAAGCCAGACAAAGAAGTTGTCATTTTGTGTCCACGCATTGTAACAATAGATTCAGATATATTTTTTGAAATGGCGGCAATGGAATAATCTCACTTTAAAGGGCTATTATTACATGTAACTGAAACTTTACTATGATAAAATTTTTCTCGAAATTATTATATGACGTCTTGTCACTATTCACAGCTAATTTGTTCTATTCAAAACAATTAATTAGATATTTAATATCACTATTAATAGCCATTTCTAACATTAATAGAGCGTTTAAAAAAATTAACCGAAACTTCCACAAAAATTAAAATCCCAGCTTAATGAACACTGCTGAAGCATTAATATATAACAGGAATATCAAGGACCCCAGGATTGACCCTTGCGGAACTCCATAATTTATAGTTAGTTCGTCGGATTTGATATTCTCAATTAAAACAACTTCTACTTTGGTGGTGAGTTGTAAATCAATTAAGTGCTGTTTCTCTTATACCAAAACATGCTAATTTATGAAGCAATATACTATTATGATCAACAGTGTCGAAGGCTTTATTTAGATCCAAAAATACTGTTTGTACTTAAGTTTGGTGATCAAGACATTCATAAGCAAAATCCAGAGCCGGCGGAAGCGGGCATGCAAGGCATGCGGTGCATGCGGGCGCCACTGCGAGGGGGGCGCTAACGTGAGATTCAAAAGAAGCGTCATGTAAAAGTAATTTCAGAAGTGAGGACCTTTTTTTTAGGTCTTCACTTGAAATTTAGAAGTGAGGACCTTGTTTTAGATCTTCACTTGATATTTAGAAGGTAAAACCTTTTTTTTTAGGTCTTCATTTTTTCACATGCTCGAAGCAAACAAGTTACGCCCTGCCTAGGGGCACTCAATTAAATCTTGACTACGGGCGCCAAAGACCCTCGCGCCGGCTCTGGCAAAATCAATTAGTTTAATGACGGCATCCTGTAGAACAGGATTTTCTAAAACCAAATTGTTCTTTACTTAGTATGTCATACGTAATAAATTCAAAATAGTTCTGTAAAAATTAATAACTTATTCCACCATTTTGATGTTTAGTACCAAAATTCCACACGAGATGGCAGACCAATGTCCAGAATGTTACAGTGACTGTATAAAGACAGTGTGGCCATATGAACTGTAGCCGCCATGTTTATTCCAGATTTGTATTGGGTTATCACGGATTCTTTAATATCTCTTCGGGTCGATGGGATATCGACTTAGTTTTTGCTTACAAAGATTACACATACATATGCCGAAAAACTTATTTCAGGATTTTGTCCTAATCAACCCCTAAAGGGGTGAATCTACAAACGGGGTGAATTTTACATCCCGTCGTATTTCCTGTGTTTGTTGAGTTATAAGGTTTCTTTTTGGCACATAGGTGTCTTTTTATAATATCTCGAAATGGTTTTGACAGTTTTTTAAAATTTCACCCCTAAAGGGTGAAAAGGGGTAATATGTGATTTCAAGGATTCTTTAATATCTCTTAGGACCAATAAGATATCGACTTGCTTTTTGCTTACAAAAAATACCCATACAAAACCGAAAAACTAATTCCAGCATTTTGTCCTTATCAACCCCTAAAGGGGTGAATCTACAATTGGGGCGAATTATACATCCCGCCGTATTTCCTGTGATTGTTGAGATGTGACATTACTGTTTGGCACATAGGTGTATTTTTAAAATATTTCGAAATGGTTTTGACAGTTTTTTTAAATTTCAGCCCCAAAGGGTGAAAAGGGGTGACATGTGATTTCAAGGATTCCTTAATATTTCTTAGGACCAATAAGATATCAACTTAGTTTTTGCTTACGAAGATTACCCATACAAATGCCGAAAAACTTATTTCAGGATTTTGCCCTAATCAACCCCTAAAGGGGTGAATCTACAATCGGGGTGAATTTTACATCCCGTCGTATTTCCTGTGTTTGTTGAGTTCTAAGGTTTCTTTTTGGCACATAGGTGTCTTTTTATAATATCTCGAAATGGTTTTGACAGTTTTTTAAAATTTCACCCCTAAAGGGTGAAAAGGGGTAATATGTGATTTCAAGGATTCTTTAATATCTCTTAGGACCAATAAGATATCCACTTGCTTTTTGCTTACAAAAAATACCCATACAAAACCGAAAAACTAATTCCAGTATTTTGTCCTTATCAACCCCTAAAGGGGTGAATCTACAATTGGGGCGAATTATACATCCCGCCGTATTTCCTGTGATTGTTGAGATGTGACATTACTGTTTGGCACATAGGTGTATTTTTAAAATATTTCGAAATGGTTTTGACAGTTTTTTTAAATTTCACCCCTAAAGGGTGAAAAGGGGTAATATGTGATTTCAAGGATTCTTTAATATCTTTTAGGACCAATAAGATATCGACTTGCTTTTTGCTTACAAAAATTACCCATACAAATACCGAAAAACTAATTTCAGGATTTTGTTCTTATCAACCCCTAAAGGGGTGAATCTACAATTGGGGTGAATTATACATCCCGTCGTATTTCCTGTGATTGTTGAGATGTAACATTACTTTTTGGCACATAGGTGTATTTTTAAAATATTTCGAAATGACAGTTTTATAAATTTCAGCCCCAAAGGGGGAAAAAGGGTGACATGTGATTTCAAGGATTCCTTAATATCTCTTAGGACCAATAAGATACCGACTTGGTTTTTGCTTACAAAGATTACTCATACAAATGCCGAAAAACTTATTTCAGGATTTTGCCTAATCAACCCCTGAAGGTGTGAATCTACAAACGGGGTGAATTATACATCCCGTCGTATTTCCTGTGTTTGTTGTGTTATACAATTTCTTTTTTGCACAAATGTGTCTTTTTAAAATATCTCGAAATAGTATTGAAAAACGCATGTTTATATAAAAAAAAAATAGGATATTTTCATATTAAAAAAGAATAAGCAGAACATGTTATATACCCTGACTTCAAAAAGAAATTACATAAGAGTTGGCTATGGAAAAATAAAATAATGTATACTACAAGCTTTATGTAACAATAAATAACTTATGACAACAAGAGTGATTTAATTAATTCAGACAGTAAATTAATTCTAAAGCTTTCTGTTGACATTACTTTTATTTTCCATAGCCAACCCTTATGCAATTTCTTTTTGAACTCATGGTATAAATGATATATTAATAAAGAAAACTGATGTATATATTATCAATTATGCATTTATTCAACTAAAATTATGGTCAGGTGAAAAACAAAATGAAATCAGTATGGAATAACATTAAAATTAATGAAAGTAAATACTTCTTATAATTGTGAAATCATCCATTTATCCATGATTTACTGGCATAATGTTTTTTTATGTTCATTTAGCCTTTTTTCCCAGCAATTTTTAACCTAAACATAACAAAACGTTTCCTTATTTTTAATTTTAATTTGTAACAATTTAAAATATGTGCACAGTTTACATTATCTACATTACTCATCACAAACACAACAATATTCACTATTAAACGTCTAAATATACGTATAATATTTGAAAATATCACTTAAATCTGTTGAAACACAAGCTAAACACATGTAAACCATATATAATCTGTAACAAAGTTGGTAGAAACATGGCGGACTTCAGCTCGACCAATAGAAAATGAGACCATCGTATGGCCACACTGTCTTTATACAGTCACTGTACAGATGTATGATTTTTTAGAATTTTGATGCTTACCTTGAGCAGCAGCCAATTGTGGTTTTTTTGAATTTAAGAGTTTAAATCGATTATTGTGATTATTTAAAATGAAATCAGTTTAACAAAAATAATTTTACTTATTACTTTCATTTACATATTTTATTACATGAAAGAGTACAATAGACAATTTTTGGCGTTGACAGATCGTTGCCATGGCAACATTTTACTCACTAGTGCTTAAAAGCGCCTTACGCACGGTGGTAGAATAAAATATCTTTTCTAAATTTTCGCAAATTCGCAAATACGCATATTTGTGGTTTTATTCTACAGTATCCAATAATATTATTAAAACATTGTTTTTATTTTTGTTGTACTTGTGCGCAGTTTATAATTCTTAACTCTGTTTGCTGGCATGAAAAGTGGAGTCGTGAATTGGAATACATTTTAAAGATTTTCTAGAGAATTTCGGAAACTGTTTTTTTAACTATGATGGAGGATTTTCTGTCTGACAATCTCAGGGGAGTGCTTATTCTTAAGTATCAGAGAGATTTTAAAATATGATGAACTTTTTAAGATAAAAGCAGCTAAACAAAGTTAAAAGGAAGTAAAATTAAAAGGTATATCTGGTCCCAACTGGCTAACAAAAATATAGCTTCGCACAAAATAGGATGCGAAATATGAAAAGTCAACGTCTGCTGTTTCTTTAAATCTCACGGACTCATCTAAAAAACAAATATGTGCTCATCGAAAAAAAATATATTTTTTTATAATTCTGAGTAGGGTATCAAATGAAAGCCCTTGGTACATGGATTAACGATCAAATTTTTATTTTTACAAAATAAATTATTTTGAAGCGATTTTTGCCAAAATTGTGCAAAAATTTTTTTGTTCCACACCCTGTAGCCCAGATGGTTTAAACTAAAAATCTGAAAAAATTCTAAGTAATGTACATTGGTGTGAACCGGAATAGTACAACAGGAATTTTTGATCAGATTATGTTTTTGGAGAAAACGCATTTTTTGTTTTTTTTTTTGCTAATAATGTACTCAAATTATAGCTTTGTAATACGCTACATTTTTATCCTGGTGTAGTGGTTATGACACTGGCTTCTCACCCAACTAACTCGATCGAAAGGGGGATCGAACCCTGCGAGAAGAGACAATATTATTTTTTGTTTTTTTTTTTTGAATTTTTATATTGTTTAAATTATTTTTTCAAAATTCTAGTTATATTTTTTAATTTAATTTTTAAAAGCGTAAATTTAATAACCAGTTGAATTGTTTAAATTATAATTTCATTCATTTTCAATGTACACGAAATCAGAGGGGCGGAGCTTATAACAACCAATGGAAGCCATAGGCGCAATTTTTAAAATTCTTAATGAACTTTGCTATATAAAAAAAATACTGCACTTATTTAGAAACCTAAATAATGGTATTAGGCGTTGGAATTAAAATTAACAAAAAAAATAATAATATAAAATATAAAATATATAATAATAATATAAAATTTGTTTTGGCATCCCAAATAATCATCATTCACTTACTAAATACCTGCAAAACCCTGAAATGTGTGAAAATTAACACTTCACATCAATGTTTTATTTTTCAATTTCAGAAACGTATTTCTCACTTTTAAAAATGTGTTATTTGATTTAAAAGTGTTTCACTATTATAAATGATTTATTTCTCTTTCATACCTTAAAAAAAAAATTGATGTGAAGTGTGAATATTCACACATTTCAGGGTTTCGCAGGTATATAATAAGTGAAGGCGGTATGCTGAGTGTGTAGGACAAATTTTACTTTGTAGTAATCACGGAAAAATGAACGATATTTTTAAAATAATTTATCGTCTGTTAATCATATAATAAGACTGGTTATTAAATTTACGCTCTTAAAAATTAAATACAACATTTGTTAAAATATGACTAGAATTTTGATAAAATAATTTCTACATAAAAATGCAAAAAGAAAAAAACAGAAAAAATAAAATTCGCTCCGTACTCGAACTCGAAACCCTTCGTTTTCCAGCAGTGCTCTAACCCATTACGCCATCGCACGCTATGCATGTGATTGTCTTACATTAGTATAACTTTTGTACTTTGTGAACCAAAAACCACAAAAAATGCGTTATTTTCCGAAAACATAATCTGATCAAAAATTCCTGTTGTACTATTTCGGTTCACACCAATATACATTACTTAGAATTTTTTTAGATTTTTAGTTTAAACCATCTGGGCTACAGGGTGTAGGACAAAATTTTTTTTGCACAATTTTGGCAAAAATCGCATCAAAATAATTTATTTTGCAAAAATAAAAATTTGATCATTAATCCACGTACTAAGGGCTTTCATTTGATACCCTACAAAGAATTTAAAAAAAAAAAAAATTGTTTTCGATAAGCACATATTTGTTTATATTTTTAGGGGGGTATGTTTTTTAGACGTTTTAGTATTTTTCCTATGTGCGGGTCAAAGAGTTGTATAAGCATGCCAAATTTCAACTCTCTAGGTTTAGCCGTTTGGCTACAATTTTTACCGAACAGACAGACAGACAGACAGACAGACAGACGACAAAATGACGGTATAAGGGTTTTTTGGTCATACCTACAAAACCCTAAAAACAACAACAAATAACAGTAGGTAGATTGCTCGGGGAATTTTTCACAAATTTCAATTAAAATTATAAATTAACGGAGTAATGTGTATTTCCTTTTGTACAATTTAATTTACTGCCACCTAGTTTTAGATTCCATTTGTAATTGATATTCTTATGCATTGCTTTGAAAAATCTAAAGGACGACTTTATGTAGCAAAAATGTAGTGGAAAATGTAATTCCATATAAACTATTCTTACAATTAATCTTCTGTTTCATCTGTGAGTGGCAGGAAGTGCTGCAAATGCCATTAGACTTAGTTTACAGAAGATTACTGTCCATGTACAAAGCTTGAAAATATCGCTGGTTCTCACTGTACTCGTTAAATATATAATGTTTCATGTGTCTGCGAACATAAATGCATATGTAGACATGTTTGTGGTTTTATGTGGTTGGGAATGCTAGAGATGAAAAAAGTAAAGCTTTATGCCCGAGGGAAGAATTAAAATTTGTTTACAAAAATACAGTTGTATGATTAAATAAATAAACAAATGAGAACTTTTTTAATAAGCTAATAATATTAAAGAGATTTAACATAGTTGTATAAAATATTTTTTCTACGACCACATTGTGGTAAATGTTCAACAGACCTGTAGAACGTTTTTTTTTTTTTTTTATAAATATTAAGCAGTTTCACCTGACAGTTTTAAAAGTTAACAGGTAAGAGTAAATGTCATGTAAGCTTTCCGTACCAGTTCTGGCATTTAATACATTATGAAAGTGGTTAATATAGCACATTTCATAAAAAAATCTTTTAGAATCGTTGGGAAATCTATCCAACACCTTAGGATTCTCGAAATCCACAACATGATTAGTGGAAGCAACATGTGTAGCTAAGGTACATTTCTGAGGATTGACACGGCAATCCGATTTATGCTGTGTGATCCGATTTCTAAGTTTTTGGATTGAACTTCCCACATATACGATAAGTGGTCAATCTTCTGTTTTAATTTGGTATTAATAACTGAAAGTTTTTTTTAAGGTTTATCTGCTGTTATGAGGTTATCCAATCTAAGAACTTTTTTGATACTATTAGACAAATGACCCATGTAGGTTAATGCCCTATATTTAATAGGTTCTACTGTAGGGGTGTCAGGTCCCTGTATTTCAAGATTCCTGCTATGTGAACTAGGTTCATCTGTATTTATGTTGAATAAAATTTTGTAAATTAAACGTTTGGGATAAGAGTTTTCAATAAAATTTTTTGAAAGTTTAAGTAAGTTTTTTTGGAGTAGGAATTCATCTGAAATTTTAGTTACCCTATATTTCATGGTTTTGACAAGTGCAATTTTATATTTTAAAGGATGAAAAGAGTGAAAGTTTAGGTAACGGCCAGAAAAAGTTTTTTTTTGTGTACCAATCGAACCTAAGTACGTTATGAGGATCTCTAAATGCAAAAGTGTCTAAAAACGGAACCCCTTTTTTTATATCATCTTCTTTTTCTACAGTGAACTGTAGAGAAGGGTGGTATTGGTTAAATATGTTTAAAGTAGCTTCTACTTTGCCCTCAGGGACCGTTAAAAGTAGATCATCTACATATTTTTTTATGAAAGGGATTTCAAAATCAAGTTTTTCAGTCACCTTTTTAAGAAGAGTATCCATTACGAATTGTGATAAGATTGGACTAAAGGCTGAACCCATAGGTAGCCCTTTATTCTGCAAGAAATATTTATCATCGTATACAAAATAGCAGGAGCGATACAGAGTTTCCATGATCTCAATGAATTTAGTTTTACTAATTTTAGTAACTTTTTTGATGTCAGGCCACCTAAGTTGGATTTCATTGACTATAAGGTCCCATGTAATACTTGGGAATAACGAAACTACATCTAGGCTAATGAGCCTGTAGTTATCAGGCAGAATAGTGCCTTTTAGGTCCCTAACTAGGTCAAAAGAGTTGTTGACATAGTATGGATTGTCCATATCATACGATTTTTTAAGAATACTAGTAATGAAAAAGGTAAGTTTTTTATAAGGTCCGTCAGAACCGTCAATAATATGCCTTAACGGCAATTCATCCTTGTGAATTTTAACGTTTGCGAACACTCTAGGTGGTAACGCGTTATGCTCTTTGAGTTCTCTACTCTCCGTATCTGAAATGTATTTTTTTAATTTTAAAGATGAAATAATTTTGTTGTTAGAATTTTGAAAGGAGGTAGTAGGGTCTCTAGGAAGCAACGAGTATGTACCCTCTTCGTTAAGTATCCCTTCCAATTTGTCTACGTAGTCTTGCTTATTCATTAAGAGAGAAGTTTGGCCCTTATCGGCCCGTAACAAAATGAGTTGATTATTATTGTAAAACTGTAAAATTTCAAATCAGCGGGAATATGAAATTCAATTACAAAAAGTTTTTACAACATTGTAATTGAATTTCATTGTAATTGAATTTCTAAAATTAAATACATTTTTTATTTATTTATTCAAAAGAACACTTATATTTACTTAAATCAACCCTTAAAATACATTTTTTATTTATATAGTCAAAATAGCACTAAATTTTACTTAATCTAACTTTTAAAATACAATTTCTTTTTACTCAAATAAACACGAAAATTTACTTAAGCCAACCCTTGAAATACAATTTTTAATTTATTCTAATTCCCACCAAAATGTACTTAATCACCATTAATTATTTATTTATTTTTCAAAAGAACACGCAATTTATTTTATGCCAACTTGTAAAATAATTATTTTTTATTTTAAATAAAAGAAGACTCTAGCTCTTATAGTTATGGCCCCAGTTGTCAAAAGCCCCAATTGTGTACGGCCCACATTGTCAAACGCCCCAGTTGTTAATGGCCCCAGTTGTGAAAATCCCCAATTGTGAACGGCCCGAATTGTCTTACGGCCCCAGTTGTTTGGTTACCATTTTATACTGCTTGTTTGAAAAAATAACCCACATATGTCGAGATGCTAATAATTTTTTCCGAAATTCCGCATAATATAACATGACCGACGTTTAACAACTACACTCCTAGAAGATGTTGCACTTAAAAAATTAAAATAATTTAGTAAGGATAGCTGTTCATTGTTCATTGTAAATGGATAATTTAACATGTAAACAAATAAGAACAACTTTGACATTACTCGTTTCGATCAGCTGATTTACAGCGAACGCGGTGCGGTTATCGGTCATTGTTGAGCCCAATAGTCTATTAATTTTAAAGTTGTGAACATAGCTTATAAGAAACATTGATATGTTGGGAAAGCATAGTTCACAGCGACCTTGATGTCTACCCTATGTATTGTTCATGTTTAATAGTCATATAAAACAATGCCACATCAGGGAATATTACAGGAATACATTGTAAATTATGCTTGTTCCTTGTAAACAGTAAATTCCATTATAACGAGATGTAAATTAAATTATATGAATTCACCAATACAATTTCAAGGGTTGGTAACAAATTTACCCTTTACAATCGTTACGGATTTTAAGAGAAGGTACTTGAGTGTAATATAGACAAACAGTTTAATGGCAACGAGAAGTGTGGAATTTTCACGTAATCGCGGAGAGTAGATGTTTCAAGTAACACTTACAGGGTATTAGCTTCAAATTGTTAACATAAATTATGTAACATGTTTGTTAATTAAATTGTGATAGAATTCGGTGCACCACCGCTACCGGTAGGGATGGGTGGTAGCGTCCCAGCAAACATATTTATACGGGCCAGTACTGGTAAAGCACATACTCCCCGGCATTGAAAGTAATGGGCCAGTACCCCGGTGTCCCCGTGGCCGTTACTGGCCCATTGATGTATCAGTTGCCGGCCCAGCAACGGTAAAGTGCAAAATAATCGCATTAGTTGCAAGATTTATTTCTGATTGTTTTAAGTAAAAAGTATGAGTGAAGAAGAGTGCTTATAAAATGCTGGTAAAGTACTTCGTATAGGCGGAATGCGAAATACAAATGTGAAGTGCATTATTAATACTGGCGTTGCACTTACTTTTGGTGCCAGTAATTTACCAGCATAAAAGCAGTTTGCCGGCATTCGGCCGTTAGTTGAATGTTTGCTGGGGTAGTTAGAAGGTAGGGGGTGGTCCGCACGGGCGACACATCTGGTCTATTGCAACGAAAAGAAAATAAGCTTTCTGATAATATTAAATATCAATAATCAAAAAAATCAAGAATATTTAAAATATTTTGTCACAATAGGGGATACGCATAAAATTTATATTTCCTTAAAACTATATTTTTTTGATATATTAATGTTAGTTATGTCACCTAACAAAACAAAAATCACATTTTAATTAATATTGTAGCCAAATTTTGTAATTAAAATTTTGTAAATTTGAAATAAGCCGACCACGGCGCGAAGGTTTCCGAGTAAATACGACTGAGTATGACGTCAAACGACTGGGGTTTGACGTCACAGATACAGCTACAACATAATCTTTACGTGTGTATATGGTATTGTTCGAAAGTTTTGTATTTATTTTTAAACAAATTTTCACGAATTTATTATTAAAATGGCAGATTAAGATTTTGTTAGGGCTCAGAGTGATAATTTACCCAACATTGATGCATTTATTATTTAACATAAAGTTTACTTTTTTCTGAAATATCGGTTTTATTTCGCCTCATAGCTTTCAGCCACAAATTTCGCCTTTTCTGTTGTTTTTCGCCATCAGGTAATGATATAAATTGTTTTTTTTTTTTTGGATTTCTATTTAAACTATTTGTGCACATCGGTACTAAACAATATTTTCGACTATGTTTCGAAGTACTGGGGCCTGGATCTTCCATATTTTATATACTTTAATATAAAATTTAATTCGGTAAACATGTATAAATTGGTTTTATAGAATTAAACTTTATTTTAATTAAAATCACTCTAACTTTACATAACCTATAAAAGTTATACAAGCAAATAAGTTCACAACAGACTATATAGGCTGCACGTTGTACACTGGGTAGGCTGTACGCAGTACACTGGGTAGGCCAATAGTGTACTACGTCATTTAGAAGGGGTATGACGTAACATGTAGTTTTCGCGCGCTACATACATTTATGATTTTTTTAAGCCTTCAAATTAAAAAAAAAAATGCAAAACTGTTTTTTATGTTTATATGCAACAAGAGGAATATGATAAAAAATTAAAATAAAATCATGCCTATCCCCTATTGCTGTTAGTGTTGCTAGCTTTAAAAAAAGTAATTCAAAAATATTTATGATCTACGACGTGTGTAAACTAAGTAACCGCACTGGCAACATAGCGTTTGATCTGGCAACATTTGGGACGTGGGACTTGTTGGGCGACAGGTGAACATGTGATACGCTTTCAGTTGGAGTTTGAACTGGCAAGAGTAATTTTGTTGTCCGTAGCGATTGTTTTCTGGAAACAGTTTTTTCTAGTGCGTTCTAAAAATGAGTAATATTCATTTCGAGCAACGGTGTGCTATCAGGTTTTGCTTCAGACTTGGGCACAGTGCAACGGAAACTTTTGCAAAACTTCAGCAGGCCTACGGAGACAGTGTTTTGTCAAGGACCCACGTTTTTTGGTGGTTTAAGGCATTTTCAGAAGGAAGAGAGTCGATTAAAGATGAATCACGCCACGGAAGGCCTTCATCTTCAATAACCAATGCAAAATGTCGACAGAATGATGGGGAAGTGTTGAATTTGATTTTGACCAATGAATTGGGGATGAGAAAAATCTGCAATGCACCTTGTTACATAGCAATTTCAAAACTAGTTTGTTTTTGGCCAGTAAAACCTTTCCTGTGGCTCCTCATCCTCTTTATTCGCCTGACTTGTCCTTGTGACCTCTTCCCAAGATTGAAAAATCACCTCAAGGGACATCATTTTGGGACACTCAAAAACATTCAAACGTCCGTAACGGACCAGCTGAAAACTATTCCAGTATCCGAGTTCCAGCACTGCTATGAGAATTGGAAGAACCGTCTCCAGCGCTGTGTGGCTTCCCAAATTATTTTGAGGGAGATAATATTGAATTGTAATTCTATTCTAATTAAAAAAAATTTAAAAATCCCTCCGGTTACTTCTTTTACACGCCCCCCCCCCCGTACACGGGGTAACAGTTAGACATTTTAAATATTTTTTATTCTACCTATAAGTTGTAATATTGTAAAATAATCTGCTATCCGTCCTACGAATGTCAAACGCTTTCACTTTACAATTGGTACTGTGTTAAAATGTCACCCGTCCAACCCTTTTTTCTCGAATATTTTTTAAATATCTTTTATGATTTACGACAAATTCTATTCCATATAATGACTTGAAAGTAAAATATTTTTATTTACAAGTATTCAAAGTTATTCATCCTTATTCTTAAGCTATCTGTAGCTTGGAGCATAGTACAAAACTAATAAGTAAAAAATTTCATTTTCAAGTCGTATTTTAAGTACGGGTAATATAGGGGCATTATCATTTTTTTTTTCTTGCTGACTGCACACTAAGCTATTTAAAAACATATTTGCTTTTCTCTGAAATAAGCGAGAACAACTAATTTTAAAATATTTCTAAACAGAATTTTAGAATTTATGAGGTTATGTTTAGGTAACGTCCTTATGTACACATAATATTCAGACAAATTTCAACGTATGAATGATAGTGCGACGTACGGCGTATTTAGATACTCACACAACATCCGTATATTTGAGTGAATACTATGGGTATGTGCACATATTTGATTACTTAGTGACTTAATTGTTTTTATGAAAAAATACGACTGTATCAAGATAAATATCAGTTCCAGTTTCACTTTTCCATGACCACTTTTTTTTCACTCTCAGAAATAAATGTTCCGGACAAGATTAATTTTCTTTTGTAGGTCTACTTCGTAAATACCAAGCTTTATTGATGGTCTTCGAAATGTTTTTGAATAGCCTTTTATCGCAAGCCTTTGTTATGATACTTCTGGGCTCTACTATTGTATTGAAATGTTCTTTTATCATATTCTTCAATTAATTTTGTTAATTGTTCAGCTGATAGAATTCTGTAAACAAATTATCTTAAATTTATATTCCACCTATAATGAATGTATATGCTGCAAAACATTCATTATTGACTTTAGTTGAAGTATAAAGAATTTTTATAGTCCTTATGACTATACCAATTCTTTCTTATTAAACAGAAAAATCAAGAAAAAATGTAGAACAAAAATTGTTTAGAGTAAGAAAACAAATCTTTTTTGTCCAATGCATTTTTTCAATTAGATGAATATTTGGGGAGCTATGGCCGGACATCCTAAAACTAAAATCTACATATATTTCTCCCTTATTATTGATTTAACAGCAAAATCATGTATGACAAAATAGTTTATAAAAAGAAATTACATTTTTTATTTTTGTTTTTCTTTTTTCTTTAGATGAAATATCTCCCTTATTATTGACTTTACAGCAAACAGGTTTTATAACAAAAATTGTAATGGCTTAATTTACAATATTTGTGAAAATTGTGAATTAAAACAAAGTTTACTTAGTCTAAAAAAAAAAAAAAATGGGGCTTTAATCGTGCAATGTGTTTTGAGATTATGAAATTTTTTTTTATGGCTGAGTTTTTTGAGAAAATTATGAAATAAAAAAAAAAAAAATTACTCAAAAATGGTTCAAGACAGAGGCCTTCGGTTAAAATTTGTGGATTCTCTGTGCTTATTTAGTCTAAAAATAATTTAGGGCTTTAATCATTGAATGCCTTTTTGAGATTATGACATTTCTTTTTAATGTCATAATTTATATTATCTGAGAAAGTGGTAAATTTAACAAAAATCCAACTCAAAAAAAGTTAGAGAAAACGCCCTGAGGTTAAAATTTTTGGATTCCTAGTAGTTTATTTAGTCCAGGAAAAATTCGAGGCCTTATTCGTTTTGCGTATTTTAAAATTATGACAAATTTGAATATGGCGTGATTTATAGAAATTTTCATTTTCTCATGGACGTATCTCAAAAACGAAATGCGATAAAGACCTACGGTTTAAATTTTTGAAATCTTGAGGTCCTAATTGACTTGTAAACATGTTTTGAAACAATCAAAATTTTGAAAATTTAAATTTTTTTTTTCTAAATTTTTTTGGAAGTTTTGATAAATCTTAACTAAAAAATGGTTAGAGATAAATATCTGTGGTTTAATGTTTTAAAATTCTCGTACATTTTTTAGTATAGAAAAAAATTTGGTCTTTAATAAGCCAGTTATTAAGTTTTTTATGGGCAATAAACCAAAACCCATGAAAACGGCAAAAAATCGAAAAAATCGTAAGGGCTAGACCTTAAAAAAATCGTGACTTTTAAGAGAAAAAAATTGTTTCTCCAATGTTATTGAAAATTGGTACAAATATGTATTTTTGGCAAAAGTTTTGAATTTATAGGCAAAAAACTGACCCAAATCGGCTTTAACTCAAAAACTAGGAAAGCATGAATTTTTTAAATATTTTGTGCATAATCCTTATTTTGTACATAATCATTTTTTGCTAAAATCGTAAATTAAATTTTGTTGTAACATTGGTATACTTATACATTTTTAGCCTCAGATCAGAAATATATGATCACTTTTGAGTTACGGATTCCGTTTCCGGATATTCGGTTTCAAATACCAGATTCTAGGGTCGGTTATTCAAAATCGGGTAAATCCGAAACTGGTCTAACTACAAAACTCTACATACAGTCCGACTATCGTAAGCTGGCCGGCAAATTTTTGCTTTGTATTCATATTGAATCTTAATTATTCAAATACAGAGTGCTTAAAATATTTTGAATCTTAATAATGTAGATAGTAATGAATGCTAAAACATTCAAATGAAGTTAATTGCCCTTCAAAAGGATACTTCCGTCTGAGCATAGAGCTAGAAACGGAAAAACGTATGAATTGTCCGGTATCGGCCAAACGGATCTGTCGAACGGAGCCAAGTACGTTCCATTATGTTTTGTTCCGATGAACTACTTGTGTGTGGAGGAGCTGGCAATATGTTAATTAAAAAAATAGAAACAGCACAAAAATGATTTTAAAAATTATGTATGGAAAATGTCGGCGGTATCCAAGTAGAGAACTATTTATGGAACTTAATATTTTCACCATAAATCAGTTATATTGTTTATCTATTTATGGATATATTTATAAAAATAAACAGTATCTTCATGATTTACTATCTATGCCTCTTGACGCATATTCAACTAGATTAAAAAAATCGCAGTTATCTTATTCCGCTGGTATTAAAAAGAAAGTTGGTCAATCTAATTTTCGTTACTTCATTCCTGTTTTGTTTAATTTCTTTGTTAATACGGACTCGGTAGATAATTTTATGAATATGCTTTCTCGTAATCATAATCAAAATATAGTTAAAGTCAAGAAATTTCTGAATAGTGTTTCGGAAGACTGCCTCAAAGAAATCCTACAAGGAAACGGTTATTACATGTGAAATATCCTATTACGAGTATGTAAACTCTGGAAAAAAGTGCTGAGAGATGAATATTCAGAGCAATAAATAGTAAACGCAATAATGTCTTTTTACCTAATAGTTTTGTAATTTAAATAAAAACAAATATTTATGTTCCTATATTTATTAATACTTTTTTTTTTGTCTATATTATTATTTAATTTTTTTCTCAAGGTTTCACAAGGAGCAACAAGATTGTCTGTCTTAGCTTTTTGTGATTCCTCGCGATTGTTTGTTTTGTATTATTATTGTATTTTTTTTAAATTAATTTTTTAATGTGCATATCGTGGCATTATATACAGTGTGTTCCAAACGGTTAAGCGGAACTAAATGGGGATTTAGTTCTTTTAGGTTGTCACGAGAAGGGACCTTGCTTGGGTTATTTCATTTTTCACGTTGGGATGTCAAAATTTAAAATTCCAACAATGAAACCATGGAAACGAATGACATTTGTCAAAATTAAATGTTTTTTTTTAGATATTTTAATGACAAAAAAATAAATAAATGGGAAATTTGTATTAAGAATGAAACAAAAAATCAAAATATAAAGAAAATGATATTAACCTTAACCAAAAAATGTTTATTGTAAGTATGATTTACAAAGCTTAAACAAAACGGCCGAAAGGCACGATTTAAACGATGAAAGTTACTAGGTTGCAAAATCTAGTTCCGCTTAACCATTTGGAACAGACTGTATTTATGTCACTGTATGTATATATACAATTATTTTGTGAATAAACATAAACATAAACATAAACTAAAATTGTTTATTTTAATATTTGTAGGTTATCTTATCATAAACAAGATAAACACACGTAAAAAGTTGATAGAATATTAATTATGACAGGTATGCAGTTCGATCCAGAAATGTTTGGTACATAATCCTGACATGAAGCGCTGCCAATTAGATTGATGTAGGTCTCATGTGTAGTAGGTAAATGGAGATACTTGTACCTGCACTATGTGAGAATTCGTCCTTCATACAACCTCCAACGGTCAATGTTACCTGATCACAGCATTAATAACACTCGGGCACTCTATCATTTTTGGATTGATTGGTAAATATGAGTACGTAACAAAAGTTCGACCTATTCCAGTTAAGAAGAAGAGATTCGGTTTTTGAATTTGTATCTCTTACATGATAGCAATTTTATTTGATGCTAAAAAATGGTTTTATTATATTTTTGTTCTATTATATTCCAATGTAGAATAATATTTTTGTTACATATTTAACCGTCAAAGAACAACATAGAATTTTTGAGGCACGGGTAACATAAAATCCCATTTGTAAAATGTAATAATAGCAGTGGCAGCTTGTGGAAACCTCTAATGAAGATGCTGCAACCAATGGCGTAGATTCAAATTTACGCTAATTTGAATATAGAAAAATCAAATATCTCCTATCTTCTACCCTATATCGTCTACCCTATAACATCAGTAATAATACATTAAAATCTGTTGAACAACAAGTGGACCTCGGATTAACTGTTAGTTTTAACTTAAAGTGGGATAATCACTTAATTAATATCACGAAAAAAGCAAACTCGTTATTATATGTGTTTAAAAAATCATTTAAAAACTTAACAGCAAACACTTTTAAAAAACTTTATAAAACATATATAAGACCAATTCTCGAGTTCGGTGTTACAGTGTAGTGCCCTTACTTGGAAAAAGACATACACTTAATAGAAAAAGTGCAACGGCGGGCGACAAAAATTCTTAAAGAGTTAAAAAATTTAAACTATGATCGACGACTACAGTCATTAAATTTATTAACATTAAAAAAAAGAAGAGAACGTGGTGATCTAATTGAAACGTATAAAATATTTAATAACTATTACTCTTGTGATCTCAAATCTATTTTCAATATTAGCAGCAATAATAACTTACGTGGCCACAGATTTAAACTAGAGAGACAAAAATTTAAAAAATTAGCAAGGGAACATTTCTTAGCCAACAGAGTGCATCACTTGTGGAACAGTTTACCAGATAATACTGTGACCGCCACATCAGTAAATAGTTTTAAAAATAAAATAGATGAAGTTCTTTTTCAGTAGTTATGTTTAGTTATCTTTTCAAATTGTTAAACATTTAAATCATAAATTGTCTGTGCAAAATTATAACTAATTTAATATATTGTATGTATATATTGTTTAGATTGTCATCATAAGTAATTATATAAATGTGTTAGCTGTAATATATAAATTACTATACTTGTTAAAGTAAGGCATTATCGGCTTTGCCGCCTGCTTTACTAAATAAATAATAATAATAATAATAATAATAATAATCTTCTTACACACTGAATTCTTATTTAAAATAGAGTATAGGTTATATTTATCGGTAGACAACCATTTAGTATGCTCCTAATTTCACTTAGGTTTTCCCGTCAATTTTAACGCCAGTTTTTATTAACTTACTTATGCAAATATTTAATTTATTATATTACTATCTAAGTAATATTGTCTGTAATTACATATTTTAGATATAATTTATGGCTTCCTTATCTCAAACATTATAAAATTAACATATACATTACTTTATGACATAATTTGCTTAGCAGTCATTAACAATTTTATTTTTGAATTTATGAAGTTCAGTTATTTGTGTAAACATACGTTGAAAAAACCTGTACATTTACTTTGTTTAATTGTTAGCTAAGTTTAGTTTTTGTATTTGTTATCTTAAAATAAAAGGTTTGATACGAAGATGACCTATATAACACTATTCAGGGCCGTGTTACCCATTAAGTTTAGGACATAGTGCCTACGTAAACAAAATTAACAAAATAAATGACTGACAATTAGGGAAGAAACTGGGAAGAAAATAGTTACTTTTATTTTTTATTTTATCCTTTACACACATATTATATAAATCATTTTTGAACACAGAAAATATTAATAAAAATTTTAAAAACATTGGTAATAATTAACGACATACCACCATTTTGGTGTTTAGTACAAAAATTCCACATAAGATGCTAGAGCACTATCCATAATGTATGAGGTAGACTTTATTCCAAACGAAACGATATCCTAGATCAGAGTTTCCCAAACTTATTGAGCCGCGAAGCACTTTTCACAAAAAGAATTCGTCGCGGAGCACTATCATTGCTATATATATATATAACAACACTAGTAGCTCGCGGACCACCAGTAGACGCTCGCGGAACATCAAGTGCTCCGCGGAGCACAGTTTGGGAAACTCTGTCCTAGATAATCAGCGAGATTATGAAAAATAGCGTTAAGTCCCGGTAAGGGTTACCTTTAAGGCACGCCGGTTTTTGTCGAATTACTATTCTGAACGAAAGTTTCCGTGCACATTAACGCTGGAAGTTGGAGTTTATTAAATAGTGCATTTGGCTATATATTCTAGTACAAATTAAATTAAAAATTAGTAAGCAATAAAGATCTTAAGAGAAAAATTATCTTATTTTAAAAATCACTTAGGCACGGAGGAGGTAAAATTCAGAAAATAAACTTGAGTGGGGTGGAGCGGGGGGGGGGGATTCTGAATATCACTTGAACAGACGAGAAACAGAAATTCAAAAAAATCAAATGAGGACGGTGAAGAAAAACTCCCTAAAGGGAAAGCAGAAGTACAAAAAAAAAATTACCTGAGGAAGGGAGAGCTGAAATTCAGAAAATAAACTAGGGGCAGCGAGGCTGAACATTTTTTAGAATGACTTAAGCAGGGGAGGGGTATAAACTAATTCAGAAAATAAACTGGGGTGGGGGATGGAAAATTTATAAAAATCCCCGAAGAGGACTAGACTCCATTCACAATAAATATGAGATGACGTCACACTTGGTTAATTTAAGTACCAACGTTATGATATGTTTTAATCAACATCAATTCATAACTCAGTTAGTACATTTATTTATGTAATGTTGGTAAATTTTTTCAATGTTGTCAGTTTGTAATAGGATTGTTCAATCGTTATTTGTCAGGTTGACATTTAAGTGCGTATTAAGTGAGGTTATATTTAATTTTTTTGTAATTTTACTCTAATAAAAATGCCCAAAGCTCTTTTAGCCGTGCTCAAAGGATGGTTTTGTCTCTTATTAATTATTTCGACAGATAATTAATTTGATTTAAGGAGAGCTTAATAGGAAGATTAATAGTGTCGACAGTAACATGTCGACACTATTAATAAACTCACTTAATATAATATAAACCATAAATTTCGCAACAAATCGGTTAGAAAGAACTGCTGTGCATCATAATTTACATTAATTCCTTTCCTCCATAGGAAATATAGGTTTTCAACATATTTTTAGAAGTTGTTCGATATAAACTAACTTTTTTTGACAGTTTTCGAATTGGCAACAAGGTGAGGTTTTCAACTGTGACGTCATTTCAAAGTTACGGTAAATGGACTTAGAAACTAAAAAAATCATTTGAGAATCGTGTACTGAAATTTAAAATATCACTTGGTGGCCGAGGGGAAGTAATAACAAATCATAATATCACCAAGTGATGGGGAAGGGCAGAAATATCACTTTGGGATTGGGGAAGCATTAATTTAGTGTACATAAATATGTACAAAAATCTACAGAACGTATTAATGTTGGCGGTCTCTTCCGATTCTGTAAATAGAGGATTTGTTTTGAATATTTTCAAGACGGTTAACAAGATTCTGATGACTGGTGTTCTATACGGCTGTCGCATACTACAGTTGACTTCTTACTAACGTGGAATATAGAAACTTTATAGAGTTTAGGTCATGCAAATCACGTGTTTATCTTTTACCAAAGCAGAACATCCGCAGTGATTTAAATGATCCCGCTGACATGATTATTAAAGGAGAGATGGCAAGTTAAAACTACGCCAAGATCATCAATTTTATACTGTTGCGCCCGTGGAGCGCAAACAATAATATTATTACCTGGGTGGAAAATATTGTGCGCTATTTCCCAAACACCCGGTATAATATTCTTATATTATTTTCGAGACCGAACATTTCCTACGAATTCTAGGTTTGGACTGGTCGGTCTCCGCTAATGCGTTCATTTTCTCCCGCAAATACATTACTATTGCAGCAAACTTGTGAGAGTTAACATCCAAGTTTTGTGTTTTTTTGTGATATTTTACGTTCTTTTCGAACATTGTGGGCCATCAGTGCCAAATATGGTCAGAAGATTTGCGGATCTCTGACCTCCTATAATCCGCGCGATTATCTGGCTTCCTGCCAGCAAACTAGAAGAATTTCGGACGATTTCCAGATTCTTCCTGGATCACAGCAACCAAGGAACTTTCTGCACCCCCCTGCGTCACCTAAGTATCCTCTTTTTTATCTTATTTGTAAATAAGATACGCGTAAGTAGAGAATCATATTAATTTTCACTTTATATACAAATTCCTTTGTTTCCAAAACTACGTGTTTTGAACAAAGAATAGTTTATTTTTTGCTATTTAGGAGCTTACAACTCCTAAATTTGTGTGTGTGTGTGTGTGTGTGTGTGTGTATCTGATACACTCTTGCAGATTGCCCGTTTTTTACGGCATCTTTTAATGTATTTAATGTTGCAAATGCATTTTAAATTCATATATATTAATTGTTTAAATAATTATTATTTATTAATCATTTGCTACGATTATTTATTAATTATTATTAATTTTATATTTCTAGTCGTTCCAGACTATTTGTTTAACCTACAGCGTGTTTCAGACAACACCGGTGGTGTACTTCTTTATTATTTTCATTTAGATAATTTATTACTAATTGTTTTACATTTAGTTAACCTGCCCATTAATTGTATTTCTATTGTTGCATTTGCAATTGGGGGTTAACTTATTTGTTACGCATGCCAGTTTGGCCATAGCTAGTCAACAGTTTGTATATATTTGCATATTTCTTGTATTTTAGGGTTTAACTGTTCAAATTTAATTATTAATATTTTCTTTGTCATATACAAACTGTTGGTTCGCTCACATGTACCAGTTTAGTGCATATTTTTGTAAATACTGTATATTTATAACCGTTTACAACTGAGAATAAATTTTGTGTCTTAAGTTTCTCACCCAAATGTAATTTGGTTGTGTCGGGGAGAAACTATCTAAGCCCAGAATTTTATGTGAGCTTCGACTACAATTCGCACCTTTAAAATTGTAGAATTTTTATCACACGTCTACCGGGTATTCCATTAATTTCTGTAAATTATTTTATCTATCACGCCTGTTATGATAATTTTCGAGTGAGACTGGCTAAAATACATTCATTACTTTTCCTACTTAAATTTTTGTTTGTAAAATTATTTCATAAATTCTCCGGTTACTCAAGTGCAGCTCGTAGGTTCCTCGTTGTTTTGGGACTCAAGAGGAGAGGTTGGTGGTCGTTTATTCCTCCTTATTCACACTGTGGGCCTCGCCGTTTCTACCTATATGTTCCGAGGGTGAGCCTTCCAACTTGTGTAAGTCTTCGAGAGAAACCCCTTGAAGTGAAGTACGTCTCTACCTACCTGTCTTCCTTTTGTGTTCGCGATCTGCACTGGAGTAACTCGCCTGTTTTTAGCCAGCTCTCTCATTTGTCTGAGGTCTTTCGGTGCATCTACAGCCACCTTACGCCTCCTGTACAGTTCTTTAATTCCCACGAATATTTTTCGTTGCCCCCCAGCAAACATTTTTATCCGGACCAGTACTGGTAAAGCACATACTCGCCGGCATTGAAAGTAATGGGCCAGTGCTGGCATTTCGTACTGGGCCAGTACCCCGGTGTCCCGTGGCCCTTAGCTGGTCCATTGATGTATCAGTTGCTGGCCCAGCAACGGTAAAGTGCATTGAAAGTAATGGGCCAGTGCTGGCATTTCGCACTGGGCCAGTGCTGGCATTTCGCATTGGTCCAGTGCTGGCATTTTGCACTGGGCCAGTACCCCGGTGTCCCCGTGGACGTTAGCTGGCCCATTGATGTATCAGTTGCTGGCCCAGCAACGGTAAAGTGCAAAATAATCGCATTAGTTGCAAGATTTATTTCTGACAGACTAGTGCTTATATTATACCCACTCTCTAGTGTTTCAAATGTAATATATGTGTACTTACCCAGTATTAAAATAAATTAATGGTTAGGTGCAAAATAAATACTCATTTGGCCATTTTCACCATCGTTGAATAAATTTATTTAACAAGTAAAGTTGACAATATCGCATCGGTTTTAAACTATTAATGAAGAAATTAACATTGCTGTCAATAGAATGATGCGATATTGTTAACTTAAGTTGTTAAATAAATTTATTCAACGATGGTAAAACTAGCCGATTGTAAATTGAATTAACAGTTATAATTTATTGATTTATTTATAAATATTAAATAAATATAATTTCAGGAATAACAGGAATTAGTTTCTTTAATTTATTAATTTAATGAAGAATTTTAAGAAAATGGTTTTCTGCCATTTCGGTCAAACCAATTTCATCCTAAAGATAAGGGGTGACTAATAATTTTCGCCAATATTCGTCTTGTATTATCTACCACATCTTTTCCCCCTGACTTGAAGAGTGCCAACCTAAAGAAATCATACTTGTTAAAATAAATTCAATAAACAAATTTTATAAGCATTAATGCTATAAGCTGTTCACTTTTGTAAGAACAAACTAGATCTGGTTATTTTGGTGATTTTTATAGTGTATTACTGACTTTTAGAAACTTGGTTATATTGTAAAAAAAGCTTTACAGTTTTGGATTAAGTTTGTATTATTTTAGGTTAGTATTATATTTACAAAATATTTAAGATGTCACTATTCAAAATGAAATATGACAAATTATATTTTTTAAATGACATATTTATAATCTTGTATCAGATTTATTAATAATTGAAAATTTTATTACATGAAAAAACTATGATTGAACTAAACTAAAAATTAAACAATTTAATATGAAATAGTTTGTGTAAACTACGTCCTTAAATCTAACAAAACACACACAAATCACAATAAAAAACTGTATAATGCTCACTATCAATAACTATTCAAATACACATAAACTGTTCACCAACACGTACCAACTTGAACTCACAGAATATCACTTGTACCGACCCTCGAAGGCCACGCCATTAGGGTGTTTTATGACTAAGAACGGTCAGACTTTTCAAATTATTACATTCAAAAAAAGTTATAAACATAAGCACTGGCCCGCTAGAAATAACCTTGG
Organism: Liopterus haemorrhoidalis; assembly: GCA_963971575.1. Lineage (NCBI taxonomy): Eukaryota > Metazoa > Arthropoda > Insecta > Coleoptera > Dytiscidae > Liopterus > Liopterus haemorrhoidalis. The sequence goes on from OZ020615.1 coordinate 51,285,921, forward strand.
ATTAATACAAATAAGGAATGCTTATAAAATGCTGGTAAAGTACTTCGTATAGGCAGAGTGCGAAATACAAATGTGAAGTACATTATTAATACTGGCGTTGCACTTACTTCTGGTGCCAGCAATGTACCAGCGTAAAAGCAGTTTGCCGGCGTTCGGCCGTTAGTTCAATGTTTGCTGGGCCATGTTGACGCCCAGCACCTTTCTCTTTCGAACCGGAACGGTGCGGTCGCCACACATACATTGATTCAAGAGGCACACTGTTAAGAACGTGGCTTACATCAGAGGGATCTTTCTTGAGTGAGAAAATTATAAATTTTCATTTCGAGATGTTCAACTGAAGGTTGTTGGGAGTGCACCAATATGATATGGAATCCATATCCTGCTGTAGAAGATCTAGTCAGTAACACTTTCGTATATTCTATAAATCTTCAATTCATCAGCGAATAATAGCTATGTTTAACGAATAAACCAATATCTTTTATAAATGGAGAAAATAGAATAAGTCCGAGATGCGATCCTTGAGGTACTCCAGATTTGACAACAATTGTCCTTTAGTTATAATGATAATCCGGCCCAGTTGAAGTAACTCTTGAATTTTTCGAGACAATCCTGTATTCCGGGTTAAATGTGACGAAAAACTAAATGCGGTAAACTCTAAATGAAAAATTGATATGAAATTTTACATATTTTAGGATTTCGCATGTATTTAGTGAAAGAGTAAAAAATTTGAATGAAGTGGCAATTTCATTAAATTTGAGACACCTCGTGCTTTTGGTACTCACTGTTAGATCAGCTTTCAAAATTATTTACATTTCTTCAAATCAACAAAGCTTTTAACGAGATGTTCGAGTCATTGAAAGCAAATATTGGGGCCAAAGTTGGTAGATATCCGAGGGTGGAGATTAAGAATAATTGTTTGAGGATCATGCTTGTCAGTATTTTTTTTTATCATAATTTAATATCTATTGTTAACAAAATTATTTTTTATATTTTATGGTTACATTTTATTTTATTATGTATGGGTACATTTATAAAACTGTTCAGTAAAAATTAATGCAAGGCATTTAATCTATTTAGCATAATTGAATTAAATTATTTTTTTCAATGACAGGTACGAGTGTGAGTGACGTACATGTTATTAAAAATAATATTAACAAATAATTTTCATTTATTTAAAAACGAAACAAACAATAAATCTAAATTATAAAATAAACGTTAAGTCCATTGCTTAGTTTTACGTAATATGATTTAATATTATTTAGTTTTTAAAAATTGAAAAATTAAACCAGAATTGTGCAATTCAAATATTTCGATTAATTTATTTATTTTTTTAATGAAATTTAAACTACGCTAAACCTATAACTATGAAATAATAAATCATGTGTCCAACTGTAAATACATAAAGTTGCTCATATTGCAACTTTTTTTTTTTTTTGACTGAATTAGTTATGATGTTTTTTGCTCAACAACGATGGATATTAGCGCCATACAAAGCCCATCTTTATAACTAAAATACTATTTATAAGTTAGAATAAATAAAACAATAAATAATAGTATTTAAATGTTGTATCAGCTGATGGTTCGGTAGCCATCTTTCTGATGTAGGTTCTGAAGTTTTACAATTGACGCGCGGAATTTCTGTGTTTCAAATTAAATTAGTTGTTTTTTTTTACGATAAAACTTTATAGTTGTAGATAAAATATTTCCACTAGTATATTTATTATCATGTGATTTCAATAAGGCGTTTAACCTTGTAGTGCATGAAATATTATGTCATAAACTATATTTCTATGGTATCAGAGGAATAGTTTTAGATCTTTTAAAATCATATCTAGAAAACAGAAAGCAAATTGTAAAAATTTCGGAATTTAGTACTCAATTCATAAAAGAAGATTATTTTTCAAGTCCAAAATTAAAAAAAATATCAGTGCCACAAGGTTCGGTTTTAGGCCCGCTACTTTATCTAATTTATTATAATGATTTATGTTGCAAAGATAAAAATCTTATAGTTTATGCAGATGACACTTATATGATTTTTTGTAGGAACAAACCTGAGATAATTGATAAAACTAACTCAAATATAAATGTTATCAATCATTGGTGTGAAGTTAATGGTATACAACTGAATTATAAGAAAACCAAAATTATTCATTTTTATCTAAAACATAGTGAAAACTATAATCATGATAATGTCTCAACTTATATCAATAATATTGAAACAACACGCATTCAGAAGTGCTTGGGTATTCAGATAGACGAACAATTGAATTATAAATGTCACATAGAAGAACTCAGTCGTACTCTTAATAAAGTTTGTTATACTCTGAGATATTTTGCTCAATTCACCAATAGTAATATACTCAAAATCATTTACTTCAGCTACTTTTATTCTAAAATATTGCATTGAAATTTGGGGTCTTGACTGAAATAAAATTTTTATTATTCAAAAAAGAGCTATAAGAATTATTTTTAAATTAAAGTATAGGCAATCATGTAAAAATATATTTATTGCTCAAAACTTATTAACTTTTCCATGCATCTACATACACTCGGTTCTCAAATATGTTCATTTAAATAAAAATAAATTTAATTTTGGTACATCAAAATACAATACACGAAGGGAAATTATTTTATTACCTACACATTCAACATCAGCATTTGAAAAAAGTGTTTTCTATATGGGAGCTAAATTGTATAATAAATTAAATACTGCAACAAAAAATGTATCAATAAAAAAATTTTCAAGTACTTTCAAAACATACTTTATATCAAAAGCGTACTATAGTACAAGGTGTCTCAAAAAAAAATTTATATTTAGTGGATCGATTAAAAAAAAAAGTAAGCCGTATATATGTTTATTAATTATTAAAATACACTTTTTGGGGATTTATTTCTTAAAAATAATATCGTCTAAATGTAGACCCTCGCGTTCTCGGCACTCATTTAATCGAACATTAAAATTACTTATGACGTCTCGGCAGGTGGACTCAGGGATGGCTGCCATTTCGTGACGGATATTTTCTTTCAAATGCGCCAGTGAAGTCGGTTTATTGGCGTAAACTTTAGATTTAAGATAACCCCATAGGAAAAAGTCCATAGGGTTTAAATCTGGACTGCGTGGAGGCCAATTTATGTCACCTCTCCGGGAGATCAATTTGCCTGAGAAAATTTCACGAACACGTGGCAGAGACATATTGGACGTGTGTGAAGTTGCTCCGTCCTGTTGGAACCATGTTCTTTGGTTATAGCCAGGAAAGTTTTGCAGTTCAGGTACCAAGAAGTTGTCTAACATCTCCACATAACGCTCTGAATTCACTGTAACTGCACGCCCCCTTTCGTCTTCAGAAAAGTAAGGGCCGATAATTCCTCGCGCCGACATCGCAGCCCATACGGTCACTTTAGGCGAATGTAGGGGTTTCTGATGTTTTCGTTTCGGATTCGTTGCACTCCAGTAGCGGCAGTTCTGCTTATTTACGTGGCCATTACGATGAAACTGAGCTTCATTCGAAAACAAAATGTTGGTAAACGTTGAAAATCGCTCAATCACCTGATTTACGAAATTAAGCCTCTGACTGGCATCTTGGGGCTTTAATTCTTGCACCAATTGAATTTTGTAGGGGTGCAGCTTTAGGTCTTTGTGCATAATGCGATGTAATGATGATCTATGCACATTTAAAGCACTTGCGCGCTTCCGAATTGAAAGGTTCGGGTCGTCGCGAACAGACTGATTAACGTTTTCTACCGTTCTTGATGACCTAGGTTGTTTTTATATGTTTATTTATATATATTTTATAATACAATTTAGTTTGACCTACATGTATTATATGACTTGATATATATTTGCTGGTCCGTTGCCTAGTCACCTAGCCTACTAATTTATTATATAATTTTAGTTCATAACATTTCCCTCTTCAAGTTTCTTATTATAATAATTATTATTTTTTTAAATACTATTGTATTATTATTTAATAAATATATAAGAACTTCGAGATACTAAAGGGTAATATTTAAAGGTGATTTAACTTTTCTGCCACTCCTTGTATTGAAGTGTGTTTTCCTTAAGTGAATTATATTTCTTCTTATGTTTTTACCATTATTAGTTTTTACTAAATATGAACGAGGTTGATCTGACTTTTTAACTATAATACCTTGTTCCCAAAATTTACTGTCCATATTTTGTACAAGCACCTTTTCTCCCTCTTCGAATTCGTCATTTTTTATATTAGTTTTCTTATTGTAATATAAGTTCTGTTTCTTCTGATTATCAATCATTTTTTGATACAAACCTTGAGGTATTAATTTAGGAATCAAGTTATCTATTTTGACTGGCAGTTTTGTTCGTAAATTTCTACTATTAAGTAATTGTGAAGGAGAATAATATAAATTTGAAACTGGAGCGTTCCTATAGTTCAATAAGTATAATTCTAAATCCTGCTTGGAGTCGCTTGCTTTTTTAAGCATTGATTTTATAATCCCTACTGCTTTCTCAGCTAATACATTACTTTTAGGATAGTGAGGGCTAGATGTTATAAACTGAAAGTTCCACTGTTTTGCAAATTCTTTCAGTTCATAGGAATTGAAAGGCATATTGTCCGCTATAATTATTGCTGGTATGCCATACCTTGCAAATAATTCTTTTAATTTTGTTTTAATAGAAAAACTATTTTTACTATTAAGTTTGAATACCTCTATCCACCTAGAATAATAGTCAACTGTTACAAGATAGCTAATTCCTGCAAAGTCTGCTATATCAGCTGCTATTTTGTAAAAAGGTATATTTGGTATATTATGATTTATTAGAGAATTTTTTGTTTTAGATTTTTGATATTTTTGACAAATTTGACAACCGCCTATTAAATTCTTAATATCCGACGATATACCTGGCCAGTAAAATAATTTATTTACGATTTTATTAATTTTAGTTGCGCCTAAATGTGTTTCATGTAAGGTCGTCAGAACATATTTTCTAAGTTTTTTAGGTACAATTAAACGATTGTCAATATATAATAGGTCATCATTAAAATCAATATCATTTTTTACTTTCCAGAAGTGCTTTAATTCATCATTAGTATTTATAACTTTTGGCCACCCTTCAAAATAGTATTGAGCTACTTTAAGTAAAACTGAATCATTTTTTGTTTCATCTTTAAACTGTTCTAATCTATATTCACTAAATTCTATTTCATTAGTTCCTATGCTGTGAATGACATCTTTCATAGTCTCATCGACACTAATTTTTGTTACAATACCACATCTTGATAAATAGTCTGCAATGTACATATACTTTCCTGCAAGATATTTTAATTCAAATTGGTAAATCATTAATTTTATTTTTAGTCTTTTTATTCTATTATTTTTAATTTTATATAATGGCTTATTTATTATAGAGACTAAAGGCATATGATCTGTATAAATAGTTACATTTTTATGACCGTAAATGTAATTATGGTATTTTTCACAAGCAAAACAAATAGCCAAGAGTTCTTTTTCAATCTGTGCGTAGTTTACTTCAGATTTATTAAGAGATCTTGAAGCAAAGTACACTGGTTTCCTGTTTTGTAATAAGCAACTACCTAATGAATCTTTAGATGCATCACATTGTATTTCAATGGGTAACGTAGGGTTAAAAGGAGAAAGAACTTTTTCGCTGCTAATTATGTTTTTTAAATCTTCCACAATTTTTGAATGATTTTCTGACCATTGCCAAGCAACATCTTTTTGTAATAAATTTCGAAGAGGGGAAATAATTCCTGATAAATTTGGAATGAACTCTCTTAAGTAGTTTATCATACCTAACATTCTTTGCAATTCTTTTTTATCTTTAGGATTTTTTAGAGATTTGATAATTGAAACTTTATCTGGATCAGGAAACATTCCTTGTTCGCTAAATATTACACCTAAATATTTTATTTTACTTTCACAATATTTAAATTTATCGAAATTGAATTTAATATTATATTGCCTTGCTCTTTTTAAGACAGTTTTTAAAATTTCATCATTTTCTGATTTTGTGTCAGTAGCAATGCACAAATCATCAAAATAAATCGATACACCTTTAATATCTCCAAAATACTTATATACTAACCTTTGAAAAATTTCTGGAATATTCGATAAACCAAATGGCGCCCTTAGGAATCTATACGTTCCAAAAATTGTACTAAATGAACAAAGTTTACTTGATTTTTCATCCAATTTAATATGATGAAAACCATCTTTGATATCTAAAACAGTATAACATTTTTTATTAGCTAAATTGGGCGCTAGTTCCTCCAGAGTAGGTATTGTATATCTTTCACGTATAATGTATTTATTTAATTGCTGAGGATCAATGCACATTCTTAAGGAACCATTTGGTTTCTCAACTATTACGATATTATTAACCCATTCTACAGGTACAGTGACAGGCAATATTACTTCTTTTTCTATTAATATTTTCAGATGTTCTTTGAATTTTGTTCTAATTTTCATCGGAATTCTTCTAGCGGGACTTGTATGAGGTACTGCATCATTGTTCAATTTTATTGTACATTGGTCTGGAAAACATCCTAGCCCGCTAAAAACATCTTTATGGTTATTGAAAATTTTTAATTTTCGCGAATCTTCTTCCTTACTTTTGTTAACAATGCTGTTAACTTTCTTTATTAAATCTAATTCAACGCAACTTTCCAATCCCAAAATTGGCGTGGTTTCTTTGTTAATTATAACAAATCTTGTCACAACAATTTTATCTTTGGTTTCAATTTCTAAGTCTAGCTGTCCAATAGGTGTGATATGAAATCCTCCAAAGGCTTCTAATTTGATTTTACTTCTTTTAATATATTTTAAGGAATTTAGTTTCTTAACGTAACTAAGAGGTAATACAGTACCTAGACAAAATATTATAACCACTTATAATTTTTTAAAAATTCATTGTTTTACACAAAATCAACAAAATAATAATACACCAATTATATTTTTATTTTGTATTTTATTATTTCAAATTATTTTAGTCCATTTATAAAATGTTTTTTAATATTTTGTGTTGCCCCCGTTTGCTTTTATTACTGCCGCAATTCTTCGAGGCATACTCTCAATACATGCCCTAATACAATTTTCAATTTCTGGAGAGCCATGCCATACTTTTTTAATATTATCTATAAACACTTGTTTATTAGCATTATTTAAATCATAAACAAGTCTTTTCAGGAGGTTCCAAACATTTTCGATAGGATTGATATCCGGCGAATTACCTGGCCAGGACAAAATCGGTACTTGTTGTTCTTGCAGGAATTTTTTAACAGATTTAGCAGTATGACATGGCGCCCCATCCTGCATGAATATTGTAGTTGGCGTTCTTCTATAATCATCAAAATAGGGCAAGAAAAAATGCTCTAGAATATGGATATACTGCTGTTGTTGTAATGTCCCGTCGACGAAATAGAGAGGCCCTGGTCCAAAACCGCTAATTACACCCCACACCATTACCGAAGGAGGGTGTTTTACAGTTTTTTGTATGCATTTGGTGTGATATCTTTCTTTAGGGCGCCTTCTTACATAAATTGTTGCGTCGGATAAGCAGTGTAGGGTGGATTCATTCGAAAAAAATACCTAGAAAAAATTTTCAGTTTATTAATTAGAGCAATTAGCTGATCAAAAACACGCTAATAAAAGAATACTTTTTTCCAATCATCAACAGTGAAATAGGAATACTCTGGCAAATTTGAGTCGATTGTTCATCATTCGTTTTGTTAGATTTGGCTTTTTAGTAGGTTTTTTGCATTTTATGTTTGCTTCGCTGAGACGACGTTCAATTGTCTTCTCTGATACATCCGCTCCATAAGTCGACAAAAAAAAATTCACTTCTCTTAAAGGAGCTCTTCTACGAGCACAAACTATCTGGACTATTTTTCTGTCGGTTCTTGGACTAGTTTTTCTTTTTCTTCCAGAATTAGCACGTCGTGTAGGTGTAACGGCAGAATTATATTTAAGTTTTTTTGCCAATTGCACCACAGAACAGTGACTAACGTTCGTATTTCGCGAAATTTCGCGCATTGAATGCTTCCCTGTCTTCAATAAGGCACAAATAGCGGCTTTTTTCTCCAATCCGGTATCTGGTTTTTTACCCATTTGAGCAAATTTGAAATAAAAGACACTTTCAAAAAAAAAAATCTTTACCTCCACTTAAAAAACAATAACTGCCCCAATTTTATTTTAATTTTACTTAGCATAAACTCAAAATACAACCGTTCAACGCAAAAATTATTTATTGAATAGTTATTCTTAAACTTACTATCTTCAAATGATATATCGCAATACAATGCTTTATATTGTTCAAACACGTTTAGATAGGTTTAAACAAGCAAATCAGTCTCAGAATAAAAATACAGAGTTGAAGATGTTTAAAATAGCTTATCTTTTAATAAATACACGATATGTTAAAGAAATAAATAAAGTAGCATATCATTATATGTCGACATTTTTAATAAACAGTTGTTTTTGTAAGTGGTTATAATATTTTGTCTAGGTACTGTATATTTACTTCAGCCCCACTATCTAACTTAAATTTGATTGGTATTCCTTTGATTGTTACAAATTTGGTCCAGGATTGTTTTCTTCTTATTTCTCCAATACGAATTACTGAATTTAATTTCCAATGCTCATCATCACTGACATAACTGTTAACTTCTTCACAATTATCATTTTGTTCTAATAGTTCATTGCATTTTTTACTTTTGCATGCTATTGCAAAATGATTGGGCTTCTTACATTTGCTGCAAGTTTTTCCCATTGCTGGACAGGTTCCAAAGTGACTGTTATTACACCGATAACATTTTTTTAATTGATTTGGGTGTGCCTTATTTCTTTTAAACTCAGTTTTATCTGAATGTTTATTAATAATGTCAACACACTCATTTGTTGAATTTTTTAAAATTTTCATATTTTTCTCGGCCATTTCAACAGATTTACAAAATGTCACTGATTTTTCTAAATTTAGATCTTCTCGCAGTAATCTTTCTTGAGAACTTTTATTTGATAGTCCAAGAATTATTTGGGCTTTCAGTAATTTTTCTTCCTGATTTCCAAAATCACACCGTTTAATTGCACTTTTTAAATCAGCAAAATATTTATCAAAGGATTCCCCTGACTCTTGTTTCCGTGAGAAAAATTTAAATATTTCCATCGTTTCATTCCGTTTAGGAATACAATATTTTTCCAACGTTTCTAAAATGTATGGTACTGATTCTTCATTTTCATCCAAATTCTTTAACGTGTTGTATAATTTTAGAGCTTCTGTTCCCATTAAGTTCTTCAATCTTGCTACTTGCACATTTTTTGGTTTCTTGCTGGTTTCAGTAGCAATTAGGAAAATTTCAACTTCTTCTTTAAAATTGCGAAAATTTTCACAAACATTGTCACTTAAACTTAAGACGTTTGGCTTATTATATTCCATTTTTATTTATTTTTTTAATATATCGACTGCGCCATGTTTTTATATGTTTATTTATATATATTTTATAATACAATTTAGTTTGACCTACATGTATTATATGACTTGATATATATTTGCTGGTCCGTTGCCTAGTCACCTAGCCTACTAATTTATTATATAATTTTAGTTCATAACATAGGTCGCCCGGATTTTGATTTATCCAGCGTTGTACCAGTCTCTTCAAACTTTTTAACCTAATGTCGAATGAGAGGAATGCTTGGCGCATCATTAAAGTGGCAAAAACCTCGAATACTGCAGAATTTTCTACGCGCTACAGTCGCCGAATCACCGTTTTTGTAAAACTCTCGCACGCATAACGCGCGGTCTGCTCCTGAGAAACGCTGCATAGCGATTGAATTCCCAAGAGCCAGGCTACCGATTGACATAACCCCCGCGCCCCTCGGATACGTTGCGTTCACGCAGTAAGCTAAATAAATATAAAATTTCTTTTGAGACACCTTGTATAAATGAATTTCTTTCTGATGATGCTGACATATAAAAAATTTAAATTAAAATTAATAAAAATTGCTATTTTTTTAATATATTGCAATATACGTATATATAATTTAATATAATATCAAATGTATAAGATGTATGGTATGTAATGTTTTCATTTTATAGAAATATTTAAGAGAAATGTATAAGCATTTGTATTTGTATTTGTAATTATCACTGTATAACATTTTATTTTGTTTTTTCTCCACAGAATGTTATGTATTCTTTTTATGGAGAAATAAAATATTATTATTATTATTTGTATTATTATGGAAACGTTGTGAAATATCGGATCAGTGACCTATGTATCGTCATCTAAACGTCCGTGGAAAATTAAAGTACATTCAACAATTATAACGTTAGGAATTATAAGTTTCCAAGAGAACTGTTTTGAATATTCATAGTGGAACTATGGATTAAACAACGTTTATCAGATGTTACATATTCGTAGTATACCTGAACCGTCACCACAAATATTTACAGAAAAGTTAATGAACTATAGTGCGTTCGAAGGTGAGTTTGCAGTATAGCTCTTATGGAAAATGGGAGCGGTGTTGCCAAATGTTGTAAAAGTGTCAAATGTGTCAATTATAATAATATGAAAAATTCGTATGATTTACAAAAATCAACTCTTATAAAACTCAAAATAACACTCAACAAAAACAAATGGCCATTTGTAGAATACTGCGTCTTCACAGATCAGCACGTTTTAGAGCTGGCAACGTCGACCTGCAAGAAAAGGATAGTGTCATTGTGTAAACCCATTAGAGAGTATGAAAAAGAACTACTCCATATGCCCTGTACTGCAAACTCACCTTTGAACGCACTATAGAAATGCGAATGTACTGGAAAATATTGCGCATATAAAGTTAACAATGATTGTACAGTCCGGCTATCTTAATTTGTCCGTTTGTGTCATATCCAGAAAAATAGGAGAGACATGTTCAGTACAACCGAAGAAAAGAGCGATTATTTTCTTGGAAGTGCTTTGTGAACCAACAACTTTTGTGAGTTCGGTTCATCTTGGATGATCCAAACAGTGGATTGTTGCTTAGTTTCCGGTTCATATGAATAAATCCAAGTTTCGTCACCTGTAACGATGTTGTATAAGGGTTTTGCAATGCCCAGGTTGTTTATTTTTTTTTTAGCTTTACCTTACATCAATCTACATGAGCCTTTTTTTGAGCTTCGGACAAATTATGCGGAATCCATCGGGAAAAAATCTTTTTCACAGCTAAATGTTCATGCCAAATCGAATGTATTGCAGTCTGCGATATGCCAAAAGATGCCTCTATCTCACGGTAAGTCACATGCCGATCTTCTTCAATCATTTTGCGCACAGCATCAATGTTTTTTTGAATCACAACCGATTTTGGTCGACCTTCACGAGATTCATCACTGACGGACGCACGACCACGACGAAATTCTGCAAACCAATTGTAGAGTCTTTTCTGATGGTGCCTCATTACCAAAAGTTCAACGAAGCGAATCTATGCATTGTTGTTGAGTTAGGCCTTTACTAAAATCGTAAAAGATCATACAACGAAAACCTTCACGAGTAATATCCATTTTTCACAAATTTGTTTTGTTTTAACACTCACTGTCAATAAAATACTTGGTTAATTTATAAGCAGACACTGATTTCACAATAACAAGTGTCAAATTTTACGAATATAGTAATGACACATTTCAATATTGCCATCTAGTGGTCGTTTGTAAAAACATAAAAGGTAGCCCTCGTACCACAACTTATACCCTACTCACTCAAAATACTGTCGCACTCTGCGCAGTTTAGTCTCACACCGACCAGCTTAAGTTACCCGGACTGTAGTTCTGAAAAGAATAACTAGTGAAAGAGAACTTGTGGACTAAATTAAGAAAGCAAGATACCATATTATTCTCCACAACCGCTATAGAATTTACAAATTCTAAAATCAGTTTTGACTACAGAAAGTTAATATTCTAACAAGAGTTGGAAGGTTATTCTAAAGCACTTATCTTCTTATACATTTTGCGTGTATTTAATTCCTTCATTAGTAGGAATAATTATTCCATGCTCGTTGTCAGATGTTATTGTTCACTCAAGGTATAAATTCTCCCGAGCTGAAAATTAGTACAGACGGTTTCTATGGCGTATGAATACATTAAAAAATGCAAGTTTATTATTATTTTTAAATAAACTAACACAGCTTACTAAAAAGTAATAAAATAGTGACCGATGAGCGGCAAATGAAACTAAAATTAAACAAAAAATAAGTAAAAAATAAGTTTAAATAATTAATTAATTTGTTTATGCAATGTAAATTATTTGTTAAAATAAAAATTTTGCTAAAATAATTATTTGTAAAATTTCTTTTCTTTTTCTGGTGGTCGTGGAGAAAGAAGGGTCAGTGACTCGAGTTATGCACGGCATGGGGCGCCTTGTCGGAAGGGGTATATTTTTTTACCTTTCTTTTGTTATTTTTTTTAAAAAGGGGGCGCCGTTTTGAATTTTGCATGGGGGTGCCCTGTATACTAGGGCCGGCACTGCCTGTAGCTCGCGCTTGGAATGTTTAACTCGCATTGAATTTTCTCATTTTTTCAAATTCGTCTATAATGGAACGCGCAAACGTGCTCAGCCATGAATAAAGAACGTTTTATACACAGTAAGTTTTTAGTAAGTTCATATGTTTTAAAATAAGAAAGTTGGCCAGTTATGTTTTATAGAGACTAATGTCATTGTATACAGAACAATGACATTAGCTTTTTAACAAAATGGCTAACTTGATTATTCAAATTTTCGGTGACGAGTATCTCGAGTCCCAATGGTAATGGATTTAAAAAAACAGCACACTGAATGAAGGCATAAAAAGAGTAAAACGTGATCCTGGACGAATTAATTTGAGATCTAGAGAGGATATCGTAAATATTGCAAAGGATCAGAGTGGCTAACAACCAATCGAACAATCTAGTTTGTTGTATTTTCAATATTTCCGAATAAAGGCTCATTTACATTTAGCTACAAGTATGAGGACTTGTATGCGATACAAGTCAAATTGACTTGTTACGATACATCACCTCATACATGAGTTTATACAATTTAAGTATAATTTGTCAAACCCATTGACATTTGCTCATACTTTCTGTATCGACGGCCCCTAGCGCACTAAGGAAAAGGGCGCCGACGACCTTGACTGAGGGGCGCCACATTGCGAAGGTCAGGACCTTTTTTTTTTGTTCGTCATTTGGATTTTGGGAGGTGAGGACCACCTTTTTTTTGCCAAGGGCGCCAAAACACTGTTTTGCCCCTAACGCAAGTTTTCATACTGCGGCTCTGTGAATTACTGCAAGTACATGTGTACTTAAGTACAAAAGCTCTCCTCGTCATCAATAGACATTTTTTGCGAGTGTATGCGTGTATGCAAATGTAAACAGAGAACAAAAATGACATGATTTTTGACTTGTATATTGACATGTGTATGTTGATTAGTATGATACGATTAGAATACTTGTATGAACTCATACTTGTATCTCATACAAGTCCTCATACTTGTATCTAAATGTAAATGAGCCTTAACGCTGATGATGATAATGGTAAAAGACAAAATGTTTTGAAAACTGTAATATTTGAATCGATGAAAATTATTTGCAGCTATTGACGCCTTCAGCAATGTTTCTCTGTAGAATTATGTTAAATATAGAATTATCAGTATAATGGTCTTAATTACAATAACATTTATTGCGCTTATAATTCCATTTTTATCGTGTATTTTTATACTGTTTACAATATTATACATGTCCGTTAAAATATTTATTTTTACAACGTAGTAAAATTACTAGGTTCGGTAAAAAAATACGTACTCTCCTCGATATCCAGACATAAGAGGTGCAATAACTAGAAAACTCGTATAATACGTTTCATACTCATGTGTAAAAATATTAACCGTAGAAAACCTTATTTTATAACCTTAGTGATAAAAAAAATATTCTAATCTAAGTAAGTAATTGCAATTAAAATGATAATTAAAAAAAAAAAAAAAAACATTGCCTTTGGATTAGGTCACAATTTGACAACATTAATCTTATTTTTCCATTAGGATAAAATCCAAATTAAAAAAAAATTAAAAACCAACACATATCTCTTTGGATTATAAAACAATTTGGTAAGATGAATAAACTTAATTATAAAACATAATCAAAATTATAAAAACAAAAAACTTCTACAATAATTATCTTTGGATTATAATTAAATTTGGCAAGATAAATCCTTATAATTAGAAATCAAACTTATAAAATCAAAAATCTAGTATATACTACTTATAGTTTAGTTTTCTTCCTCATCTGTCTCTTTGTCATGGTCACATTCATTGCAAACAAATATAGTGTGGTCCCAGCAAATATTTCTTAGACAAGATGTGCATTGTGTCTTAGATTGTCTCTTTTTTTTAGCTGGACATATTTTGCAGCTTCCTCTGCATGCAGTGGAACTTGTGCCTGGTTCATTGCTTCTCACCCTGTTGTTATTAGATTTTTGCCATTTTGTCACCTTATCATGTTCCGTAAAAAAAACTGCTTATCTCTGATAAGGAATAAGGGCACATCTTCTTCTTCCGAACTCGAGCTGCTTGCTTCTTCTACCTACTGAATTCCTTCGTTACTTTCTACATTAGAAAGGTGGTCGGAAACTTCTGAACCTACGTCACTATATCTATATCTTTTTCTTGTATTTGCGCAATTATCTCGGAATCACTAATAGGTCTACGAGCCATTTTTTATAAAAAAAAAACTTAGTTGAAAAAGCAAGAAAAAATATTTTTGCAAACAGAGTCGCGCGTAACCCTTTCGACGACGGGCGCGTGTAGTCTTTTCGACGCCTCCGCCGCGTAGGTAACAAAAGATATTTGGCCAACACAGGACGCGCGGGGAAGAGGGGTATATAGTTGTTTTTGTTTGTAGTGAACTTAGTCGTGGTCGTGCGTCAGTCAGTAATGGATCTCGTGAAGTCGACCAAAATCGGTCCAAAAAAACATCGCGTAAAATGATTGAAGAAGATCGTCATGTGACTTACCGTGAGATAGAAGCATCCTTTGGCATATCGCAGACTGCAATATATTCGATTTTGCATGAACATTTTGCTATGAAAAAGATCTGTTCCCGATGAATTCCGCGTAATTTGGCTGAAGCTCAAAATGAAGCTGAACTTCCAGCCATTACTTTAGAGAATTGGAGAACTATTAATGCTGAATAGTATACAACCATTTGTTTGCCAGAAGTCATCGACAAAATCAGGAAAAACAACTAAAAACGTGGCATAATCCTTCATCATGACAATGCAGGCTCCCACACAGTACGTCAATCAATTGATTATTTGAAGGGAAGTAGAAAAACATCGAATTAATGTCTCATTGCCTGTATTCACCAGATTTATCCCCTAACGACTTTTTTGTTCCCCAATGTCAAACAAAATATGCGTGGACAGCGATATTCATCTTCTCAAGAAGCTATTGAAACCTTCGAAAACCATGTTTTTGAAATACCAATTTCAGAGTGGAAAAAATGTATCGAGAATTGGTTTGAACGCATGTAAAATTGTTACAGTAATACCCCGCCACTCGACGTTAATTCGTTCTGAAAAGGCGTCGAATAGCGATTTCGTCGAGTGGCGAGTCGAATTTCCCCATAAGAAATAAAGGGAATCATATATACATACAAAGCACTACTGGTGCCAGACCTGTCTTTCAACAAATCACTATGCAATGACCTGGCTTTTGCACAAATTATAGTTTCAGAAAAACGCTATCACCAGCTAACTTTTTTTCTTTGATCCAAACTAAGAATAATTTTTCAATTTAGTCAATAGGTGGACGAAGTTTGGTTATTGAAAAAACTCCCTTCGCTACATCGGCACTTTTAATTGTTTCCTTATGCTGTACAAAAGTACTGATCGTCGATTTAGGAATGCCATACCTTGTTGACAACTCAATCACACGAATACCACTTTCATATTTGGCTATTATTTCTTTTTTCTGCTCCATAGTAATTCTTACTGTTTTCCTTTTAGCTATGCTTGCATTTCTAGCCTTCTTTGGGCCCATAATTATAAATATAAATCACTTATTTTAGCAAAAAACAAAAAGTTCATATCAGCACTAATTCTGAGTTGTTTTCGTCAAGATATATAGGCGCGAACTGCTGGCCATGCGTTCATTTCGCTTTGTTTACCAAAATATGTATCACGTGATCGGTACTCGATCACGCGTCGGATAGCGATGCTCTGTCGACTCTCACTCTCGACATTTACGTCGAATGGCGAAAACGTCGAGCTAAAAGGCAGTCGAGTGGCGGGATATTATTGTAATTGAAATTGATTCGATCATCATAGAAGTTTTCATTTCGATCGTACGGTCTTAAGCACACACATATTTATTCATTTTCTTCTTTACTATTATTATAATATGTAAATTAGCTTGTAAAAGCATTGGCATTCATAAAATGTCTTATGTGACATCGTAATTCTGCAAAATATTATTTAGAACCTTTATGAACATGCGTTTTAGTAGAAATAAACAAAGCAGGTTCATTTAAATCAAAGTTTTCCAAGAATATTTCAAAGAAATGTCACACATAGTCGATTTTAACCTGCTTATCATATTTAACAAAAGAAAATTCTTCAAATGCTTTAGGTTATTATTAAGTACTAGGAACTACATGACGTTCCCTTACTTCCTACGTATTTTGTATATTTTTGATGTAACGTAAATAATAAGTGAGATAGGTAGTTCAATGAAATGTTATTATTAAAAACTGCATTGAACAAAAAGAAATAGTTTTCCATTCTAAACATTGTTTTGTAAAATATATTTTTTTTGTTAAGGCGCATCCCCACTATGCCGCAGTTTGCCAGTTGGCAAGGCCAGCTGGCAATGCCAACTGGCAAAGCCAACTGGCAAAGCCAGTGGCTGTATACACGTCCACATCTGTGTTGGTATTTAGTTTAGTCGCACAATGTTCACCGAGGAAGATTTACTAATTGCTTCAGCTGCTGTTATCATACTTGACAGTGAAGAAAAAATACGCAAACGGCGCAAACGACTGTTTTGGGTACGTCCAAGTCTTCAAAGTAGATCACGCACCGGACTTATTACATTCCCTCTCTTTTTTTATTTCGCGCGAAAAATGACACACCAAGTTTTTGATTTTTCTATCAATTTCTTCTTTTTGTACTCCAAAACTAACCGCAATTTCCAATAGAGCGTCACATCTCTTATTCCTGTCTTTATAGTCCTTTAAACGACAGTCCCACAAAACAGGACGATCCCGGTACAAATCGATCAAATTAAACACTTTTTCGTTTGTCCACTCCATCTATAAACAACGTTGCTCATATGCGTCTGAATCACAACCTGAATTTAAGCCTAAAGCCGAGTGATGCCAGTTGGCACGTCCCCACTGACCGTTCTTATCGGCTTTCTTTGAAGGAGACCGACACTCGAGCGATTCTCGTTGGCATGCCGCTGGCACGATGGCATGTGCCAACGGTCACGTCCACACTATGCCGCAGTTTGCCAACTGGCCTTGCCAACTGGCAAACTGCGGCATAGTGTGGATGCCGCTTTATGTGGCTAGTGAAATATTTCAATTTAATCTTCTATTTAACCTAGAGTGAACAAAAAAAAAAAAAACAATTTTTCCCCTTCAAATAATCAATTGTTTGTGGAAGTGGAACGTGCTGTGTGGAAGCTTGCATTGCCATGATGAAAAATGATGCGACGTTTTTGGTTGTTTTTCCTGATTTTGTCGATGACTTCTGGCACACAAATTGTTGTATACCATTCAGCATTAAATGTTCTCCGATCCTCTAAAGCATGGGTCGAAGAACAGTGGTAAATTATCCCAAACGGGGTAAAAACTAAATTCTTGGGGGTAATGAGATATTAACAGACATAAATGATATAAATACAAAAAATCATAAAAATTGCGTTTCTAAATACATTTTCTAATACTATTTTATGTTAATTAATATGTAAATTCTAAAGAATTCAATAAATAATCTATGATTTTTTTTTACAAACTAATGGGATAACGTCGGTGTAAAGACATATATTTCTGGGTAATGGGTAAAAATGTTCCCCGACCATTAAATGTTCCAGTAAAACAGAAGAAACAAGCGATCAGTTTCTTGGAAGTGATTCGTGAACGAACAAAATTTATGGGTTTCCGTTCATCCTGGAAGACCCAAACAGTGGATTGTTGCTTAATTCCCGGTTCATATGAATAAATCCAAGTTTCGTCACCTGTAACGATGTTGTATACGGATTTTGCAGCGCCTAGGTTGATTTTTTTTAGCATTCTATACAGCAATAAATACGAGCTTTTTTTTGAGCTTTGGTCAAATTATGCGGAATCCATCGGGAACAGATCTCTTTCACAGCTAAATGTTCATGCAAAATTGAATATATTGAGGTCTGCGATATACCAAAGGATGCCTCTATCTCACAGTAAGTCACATGCAGATCTTCTTCAATCATTTTGCGCACAGCATCGATGTTTTTTTGAATCACAAGCGATTTTGGTTGACCTTCACGAGATTCATCACTGTCGGACGCACGATCACGACGAAATTCTGCAAAACAAATGGAAAAGTTGAACGTAGTGAATAATTCATTGCTGTCATTCCTATTTCCTGTCATTGCTATCATTCAAATCGTAAAAAAATCATCCAACAAAATCCTTCACAAACTTTTTTTAAACGCTCACTGTCAACAAACTATTCGGTTAATTTATAAGCTGTCACTGATTTCACAATAACAATTGTCAAATTTTACGAATATAGTCATGACACATTTCAATGCCTTCTAGTGGTCGTTAAAAACATAAAAGGTAACCCACGTAATAAGTGAGATATTTTTAGTTTTTAGGTAGCGCTTTTCACAAGCCCTCAAATATTCATGTTACTAAATGCTGCATTGTACAGAAAATAATCAACTTTTAATTAATTGTTTTTTCATTCTAAACTACTTTTTTTTAAATCTTAATCATATAAAGATTAAGCAAAAAAATGTCGCCAACTTAACAAAATGAATTAGCTAAAATTATTTTAACTAGCCAAAATGAATTTTTAGTCGCAAATTTTTATCCTTGACCTTTCTGTTACCCTTAAGGATAATATTTCTATTTTTAGGTGCACTGTTTAAGTTTTTTCTTTTTAGATGCAGTTTAACTTAAAATAATTTAATCATTTATTATTTTTATGCTATGCAAATTACTTTGTGAAAAGCATTAGATATTTATAAAATTTCTTGGTACATCGTATTACTGCAAAAATTCACCTAGAATCTTTAAAAATATGCTTTTTCCAGGAAACAAACAAAGTACATTGCTTTGCATTCAAATTTTCCAAGAATATGTCAAAGAAATATAACACAAAGTCGAATTTAATACTCTACTGTAATCATATCTACCAAAAGAAAATTCTTAAAATTCTGTACCTTATTATTAAATACTAGCTGGCATGCTCATATTTTGACGTTTTTTGTTACAAACATTTTTGCTGTTATGTAAATAATAAGACATATTGCAATTAAATCTTCTTATTAAAAACAATACAATGAATCAAAAAGCACAGCCTCTTCATTCTAACCAATTTCTTGTAATTTATATTTTTGTTTTTAAGTAAATAAGAAATGAGATATTTTAAATGTACTACTGCTTTGTACTGCTTATCTCGATTAGGGGGATCAGCGTAAAAAATCTACTCTCAGAGAAGAGGCAGGATCCGTCGAAGGCGGCTGATCCCGTTTTCTCCAAATTTTCCCTACCGCTTAAAGGTAGTTTTATTTTTCATGGATTTCGCGATTTCGTTTTTTTCTTGATTCTTTTCATCTCGATGGATTTTTGCAAACAAGACCACATATGTAGCGACGTTGTTATATAATGTTAAAGTTAAATACTATTTAATTATTTATTTTTTTATTTTTATTTTTTGTCAGTATACTTAGGCCCTCTTTCTGAAAGCTTAGTTAACTACAACCAAATAGTCAGAAAATGGTTACTATGGTTACTTCTGGGATTGTTGTATTGTAACCTAGTTTAACCAAAAGATTAAACTCGGCTAAGGTTTCAGAAACCGACCCTTAGTGGTTTCTTTACATTTTTTTAAATAACTTTGCCCTCGTTGCCGATGAAGTTGAAATGAGTCATTTTTAACCTTATAGATAGGGGACGGGTAGGTCGAAAGTTGCTGGTCACTTTTTTTTCAATGTTTCCGACCATATTAATCGAGATTTTAGATATTTTTCAATATTTGTCGATTTCAAATTGGGGTTGAAACGAACAAAATGTACCTTCAGGATTAAAAGGGCGAGTCCATCGAATGCAGACGAGTTCTGTTGGTGTGGGGGCATTTCTAGGATCGGTCGAAACGTCAAGGTTGGCTAAATGAATTTCAATAATTTCATTTGTACTTCATGGTACTTACTTTGAAGGGCCCTCCACATAGTGGATTCCAAGACTTGCGAGCGGTATCAAGAAAATCTAAAGGATCCGCAGGTTGGTTGCTTAGATTCTTTATGAGAGGAATAAGGGTGTTTGAATTAAAGTCTGCATTTTACTTAATCTACGTTTAATGTTTAGTTAGAATCGATAGGTTATTAATTACATTAGAACTTACAATTTAATGCTGGCTATAAAATCCCATGAGAGACACTCAACACAAAACCTCACAATCACCGTATTCACCTCACAAGCCGCTAAACACCTCACAACACTCACGGTGTTTAACCCGTTAACGAGGTTCGTTTATTTCATTTAAACAGTTCTCAACACTTCCAGATTACTTCTGGTTTACCCACTACAAACTACCGGGTTTCTCTACCAAAATTACTTGGGAGGTTCGTCCGTTCACGATGACGGTTTATTCATCACTCCTTTTTCTCTCACAAGATTTTTCCAACTCTTTTCTTAAACTAATAATCTGATCTCTGACCCCATTTTTTGGTCGTTGTAAAAATAATCAGCTCTCCACATTAACAAAAAACACTTTTATAAACTTATCTTTCTATGACCGATAAATTATAAACCCAAGTAATTAATTTTGACTCTAATTACTACGAAGTCTATATCACTGAAAATATATTGTCGCCTATCACCTTCTGTGTAAACATTTGACCATTGCTATTTGATCTAAACAATAACGTTCTTTCAAACTAATCATATAATATACGACCATAACTCACTCTTCGTATCTTTTTAACACTTAGCTAGAAAAATATGTGATAGCTCAACCAATCTTTGAGAATGTTTATCTTAAAATAGATTAGTTTTTATATTTGAATAATTTGAATACTTTTTAACTAATTGATTAATTTTATTTTAAATAATAATGAAATTTCATTTCTGAAATTACCACTCCCACATTGGACAAATTTTCTTTATCTAGTCAGGTCGTTTTTCTGGTTGCTGTTGCTATTTTCTCACGATTATAATAATAATTATAATAATAAAATAATAATTTATTGATCCAGTAGATTACAAGCAAGCAATATTGGATAAGTCATTTTACAAATTATCAAAAATTAATATCACTAACATTGCCAAAATTTTAAAAATAAATAATTAATATAAGTCATATAAAAGTATAAATATATACATAATAAATTACAATATTTATGTTCGTCAATTTACTAATTAAATAAATAAATAATTAGCAAATTAAATAAGTCAGTTCAAATCTTAAATAAGTGTGTATACTTATTGTTGCTGCATAAAATACTCATTTAGATTATAAAAACACTCACTGATTAAAATTTTAACTATCCTTTTCTTAAATCGCGGCAAGGTTATACATTCTTTGATGTGAGAAGGTAGTTTATTAAAATTATTTTTCATTGTATATTTGGATTTTGTGCCGTTTTTGCAAATCTAACTGTTAGTATTTCTAAATTATTGTTTCGTCTAGTATTATATGTATGTACAAAGTCTCTTCAAAAAGTATCGCGAATTTTGTGTTTTTTCAAAAATTATTTATTTATTCATGAATATTTATTTTGTCCCCTTCAAAGTAATCCCCACCAGATATTATACACTTGTGCCAACGTTTTTCCCAATCTTCGAAGCACTTGAAAAAATCATTTTTTGTGATCTTCTTCAGCTCCTCATTCGATGCCGTCTTTATCTCCTCACTCGTAGCGTAGCGTCGTCCTTTCATGGGCCTCTTCAGTTTCGGAAACAAGAAAAAGTCACAGGCGGCTAGATCTGGGAAATACGGTGGCTGCGGCATTATTAGTGTGTTGTTTTTGGCCAAAAATTCGCGCACAAGCAACGATGTGTGGGCGACGATGTTTCGCGGCGACCCGTCTCATGCCTAAATCATTAGTAAAAATCGAATGGCACGAGCCAATCGATATGTTTAGGTCCTCAGCAACTTCTCTAACGGTAATTCGACGATTGGCCAATACTATTTTCTTCACTTCATCAATGTTTTCGTCTATTGTTGACGTGCTCGGGCGTTCGGCACGCTCTTCGTCGTTCACATCTTCTCGGCCCTCTGAGAACATTTTGTATCACCGATACGTTGCTTCGGTCCAAGGTAGCTTCACCATATGCCACAGTCAACATTCGGAAAGCATCCGCGAACTTAATTTTGTTTTTCACACAAAATTTGATACAGATTCTTTGATCCATTTTTTGGTATAGGCAAAAATCGAAGACGAGCCAAAACACGTGCAAGCAAAGCAACTGTTAAAAATTAACTGAACATTCAAAATGGCCGAACTTGTCGGCATAAGTGAGAAACATGAGTACCAACATAACGCCACAAAAATATGGAAAATCGAATATACGTAACCTGCGTAAATTCAAAATTCGCGATACTTTTTGAACAGACCTCGTATATATGACCGCTATTCGAAATCTTGTGAAATTGTACATGAAGGCTAGCCTGGTATATACTTGTATATATGTACATACACTGTAAAGGTAAGATTTAAAAAATCTGGATCCTTATAATAGTTATATGTAGATATAAAAGTAATAAAATCTATTCTTACACATAAGTGTTAAATCTGCAAAGGTAAAAGAGGTTATTTTTGTGTTTTTGTTATTTGAATTTAAATAATTACAAAAACCACTGCACCTGCTGTTTACATTGGTCTGCTGCACATAGGAGAACTCTGAATAATGAAAAATTTAGTAGTGAGGATAGGCTAGTAGAATAGTAACTATCTCATCTGCAAAACCATCCTACCCCGAATACTAGTTCTAATAATAGGGTTTGTTCAACCTCAAGCAATTTCATTAGGATAGTAGCTATTTTTGTCACTACCAAGCTAGCTACTAGCTCGTTTACTTGCTACAGTAAACACGCCCTTATCCAATTTCAAAGCTACAATGGTGTATAAATTAATTTATATGACATTTAGCAGAAACAATGTGGCGGGTGATAAGGGAAAAGATTAACAAATACAAATCAAACTTTATAATTTAATTTCTAATTCTACTAACGGGAAATTGGAGAGTTCTGTTAATTCAGTTTAGAGCAGGGCTGCCCAACCAGTATCGCGGCGTGGTTTTAAGTAGATCTTTAGTTTCTCTTGCTTCCATGTATTTAAAAATACATTTTATAAATATAAAGTAAAAATTAAAACAAGCTTCTCGCAAGCCTACGTTCAAATGTCGTATTGAAATGTTTAATAAACGTTATATGTAAACGTTATATAATAGATTCTTATTTTTTCAATAAATTCTGGACCACTTTACCGCATTCATTGCCATGGGGGTGACCGGCAAAGAAATTTAAATCAAAGCTACTAACGATAAAACGCGCGAAAAGTAACTGTCCGCACAATCGCTCACGTTTTATTGAGTGGGATAAGTAACTGGCAAGATGATAGCCTGGCGCAATGTAATGTATAATTTTTCTAAATTTTCCTTAACGAAGACCGGTGATCGCACATCAAAAAACCACTAATTTATAAAAATACACCGAAAAAAAACCTTATCTAACATATCCTAACCAACAAAACTTAAAAACAAAGAATCATTTTCTAATCATCTTCCATAA
Source organism: Liopterus haemorrhoidalis (assembly GCA_963971575.1). NCBI lineage: Eukaryota > Metazoa > Arthropoda > Insecta > Coleoptera > Dytiscidae > Liopterus > Liopterus haemorrhoidalis. The sequence continues at coordinate 51,309,923 of OZ020615.1, forward strand.
AATTCGTTGGCGATCAATGTGTTCAGAGCCGCAGTAAGGAGAACTTGCGCTAGGGGCGGAGCCGTGTTTTTGGCGCCTTTGGCAAATAAAGTACTCCCCTCTCAAAATCCAAGTGAAGAACAAAAAAAAGGTCCTCACCTCCCAAAATCTAAGTGATGAGCAAACAAAAAAACAAAAGATCCTCGCCTCTCAAAATCCAAGTAATGAGCAAAACAAAAAGGTCTTCGCCTTCGCAATGGCGCCCCTTAGTCAAGCCCGTCAGTGCCCCTTTCCTTAGTGCACCCAGAACCGTCGCCCCCTCCGCCACCTCTTACTGCGGCTCTGAATGTGCTCGTTTTGCGTATTAGGTTAGTTTTACATGAAAAACAGCTTTAATATTGCAATATGAAATGAATTTTTTCAAAATCTTCTTCCCGAGGGAGAACCTCCCCTCGGAAGGGCAGTATATAACCTCCTTCCCCCAATGGCCGGCTAGGCATTATGGTCGATCGTGGTAACAATATATACAAAAAAAGTAGATCCCAAATACAAAAAGGTTGAACAGCCCTGGTTTAGAGCGTCGCTGATTTTCCTTATTTTCTTAATTTCGTGGGTTTCTAATAGGTTCAGTTTTAATCTTTTTTCTTCAATGTGCAAAATGTACGGGTTGAAAGATGAGATTGTTTTCTGTATTAAGCTGTGCTGCGAATGTGGGCTCTAACGGTTGATTCTTAAATGTTCTTCTGTGTTCGGGTATTTCTGTTGAAGCTGCATCCCATCTGATTTATATATGTAGCATTAAACCTGTCGCAAATTAATCTATAAACTCCACAACGGTCCAATTTTTCTATTCTATCTTTATTATTAACAATATTTATTGTTTTTTGAATACATATTTGTTTATATTGTCACAAACGTAATCCTAGGTCAGGGTTACAACATCTACACATTATGACGCTCAGCTGTTTGATTAAAAAAATATTTGTCAGCGTCTAGCATATGTTACCTGATTACGAAATACATACGCCGCATTTTCGTTATATGGAAATATTTATCATGATGAATGAATATTGGAACTAGGTCAACCACTAGTACAAATGCATGGGCGTCGCACGTATCGAGGCAGAGGATTCTAGCCAATTCCTCTACACGTACCAGTCCACACTGTCGGTCGTCACCAAGACACCGACGCCAGATACTCGTACAGCTGGTGAGCCAAGCAAGCAGTACCATGTGAGTGGGAGAAGGCTTCTCCAGGATTCTCGACTCCCGGATGGGTAGCCCCCGACTCGGAGATAGGTCCAAGTCGATCCTGGCCAACACGGGGTGGACCAAAGACTTCCCCAACAAGGACAGATTAATACAATTACACTGATAACAGTAAAACATTGTAAGTGTGATATATATTTTATAAATTGTATTGTTGAAATCATGAGTGGCCTTTCAATCAAACCAACCACGTGACAATATTTTTCCCGCTATGAACTTAATAGTTTTCCTATATGTGGATCAGAGTTGTACAAGCGTGGCAAATTTCAATTTTCTAGGTTCAACCTGTGGCCGTTTGGCCATAATTCTATCAAACAGACAGACAGATATACACAAGAGTGACGCTATAAGGGTGTTTTGGTCATACCTATAAAACCCTAAAAATGAGTATAGTAAATGTTTTTCACAGATGACGCACGCATAAATAAATACACTGTTATAACAACGCCAACGGAGAAGTAGAAGAGGTGAAGAGTATAAAATACCTAGGTTATATACTAACGAGGAACAATGGGGCTGAACTACACATAAGGGAAAGAGTAAAGAAGGCAAGGATAGTCATGGGGAAGCTGTGGAGTATAGGAGAGAGAAAGTTTAGAGACGATATTAGATGGAGATTGATGTTGTTTGACGCCGTGGTGAAAAACATCCTGCTATATGGGGTGGAAATTTGGGGATGGAAGGAATGGGAGAAGGTAGAACGAGTACAGGAGAGGTATTTAAGATGGATCTTAGGGGTAGATAGAACGACACCAGGGTACATTGTACGAGAGGAACTGAAAAGGGATAAGATGAAAGTGGGTACAGGAAGGAGGGCGGTTAAGTACGAAGAGAAAGTTAGAATAGAAATAGACAAAAAAATAATGAGAGAATGCTGGGAAGAAAGAGCCAGAGAGGAACAGAAAGGAAGATGGTACGCATGAGGGGAGATGAGAAAAGAGTATTACTGGAGATGCGGAGTTGATGCGACAGAGGTGGAAAAGAGAAGAAAAGATGGGATAAGCGTGATTGAGGAGTTGTGGAGGAGGGATAAGGAAGTGGGGGAGCAAGAAAGGACAGTCAGAATAGACAATTCAAGGAGCGCAGGGAGATATAAGGAGGTCAGAGCTATAGGGGTACCAAGCTACTTGAGGGGAGAAAGAGGAAGGTCAGGAGGGAGAGTTAGTAGGATTGCGAGACTAAGGTGCGGGAATGAAGAGAGAGGAAATAGATATTGGAGGAGACAGGAGGATAAGATATGCAGGATGTGCCGGGAGGAGGAGGAAGATATAGAGCACCTCGCGAAGAGGTGTAGAGAGATGACAGTATGGTCGGGGAGCACAATAGACCTGTTGCACGAAGATAGAAGGGGGGAGAGGTGGGCGAGAGAATTAGAGGCAAGAAGGATGGAGATTGGCGAAGGATAATAGGAAGGGGAAACGGAAAGAAGAAAGAAAAGAGAAAGAAAAAAAGAAGATTGTAAAATGTAAATTGTATTGGATGTTATTGTTATGTATTTTTGGATTGATTGTTTTATATTTTATTTTATTTTGGTTTTTTTTTGTAAATGTTAGCACCCTGAACGCCGCAAGGCTTAGGGGAATAAAGAATATATAACAACGCCAACGGAGTGGCCGATCTCGTTAAATCATACAGTTCTGACTGGCAAAAACAGTATGAACTGCAAGATAGCTGGTTTAAATCTCCGTTGGTGATATTATTCTGTCGAGAATAATATGTTAACATTAGTCCCATTTTCACAATAATTCACCCCTCATCCAGGTGTAGGAACTCGCTCCTGGAAACGACGATTAGCATCGTTGCAGCAATTGGCCGATGCATAATAAATAAAATTAAAAAATATAAACAACACGTTTCATTGTGACCTGGGACGTCTGCTATGAAAATATTTCTTTGCTTGTTTATAGAGCTGTGTAATGCTTTACCTGTGATTAATTTGTTCCTGAAGTCTATTAACAGTACCTATTTTGTTGAGCGTTACTCCAAGCTATTTAAAATGTTTTTTAGTGTGCGCATCTGTCCCTCTACTTTTCTTGACGTTTTTATAGGATTTCATTTCTCTAGGGATCTAATTTATATATTCACTAGGTTATGTCGTGGTGAAGCTGTGCAAATTAATCTTCCTAGGTTTCCGAACATTTTTACTATGTTAACAAATTTCTTTTTTACAATATTTCTTTCACCATATTACATGTTATTGGTACTGTCTGGGTTGTTTTGTAGGGCTGTTGTGATGTTGTTAGGGATGTTGAATTTGATTCTTGAAGAGTTATATGATTCACATTCGGGATATAATATGTTCTATGGTCAATAGCACGTCGCAATTTTCACACCGGGGGGGGGGGGGGTCTCTGATGAATAGGTGAGTCTGGAGTGTCCAATGCGCAGTCTTGTCATTAATATCTGTATTTTTCATCCTTTTTAGGGTCTTGTAGGTATGACCAAAAAACCCGTATACCGTCATTTTGTCGTCTGTCTGTCTGTCTGTCTGTCTGTTCGGTAAAAATTGTAGCCAAACGGCTAAACCTAGAGAGTTGAAATTTGGCATGCTTATACAACTCTTTGACCCGCACATAGGAAAAATACTAAAACATCTAAAAAACATATCCCCCTAAAAATATAAACAAATATGTGCTCATCGAAAAAAAAAAATATTTTTTTATAATTCTGAGTAGGGTATCAAATGAAAGCCCTTGGTACGTGGATTAACGATCAAATTTTTATTTTTGCAAAATAAATTATTTTAAAGCGATTTTTGCCAAAATTGTGCAAAAAATTTTTTGTCCCACACCCTGTAGCCCAGATGGTTTAAACTAAAAATCTGAAAAAATTCTAAGTAATGTACATTGGTGTGAACCGGAATAGTTCAACAGGAATTTTTGATCAGATTAGGTTTTTGGAAAAAAACGCATTTTTTGTGATTTTTGGCTAATAATGTACACAAGTTATAGCTTTGTAACAAGCAACACTCTAACGTGTGTGCTGGTCTAGTGGTATTTGACGCTGACTTTTCACCCATGTAACCCGATCCGATAGGGATCGAACCCTGGAGAAGAAGACTATATATATATATATATATTTTTTTTAAATTTCTATATTGTTTAAATTATTTTTTCAAAATTCTAATTATATTTTGGCAAATGTTGTCATTAATTTTTAAAAGCGTAAATTTAATAGCCAGTGGAAATTGTTTAAATTATAATTTAATTCTGTTTCAATGTACACGAAATCAGAGGGGCGGAACTTATAACAACCAATGGAAGCCATAGGCGCAATTTTGAAATTCTTAATGAACCTTGCTATATAAAAAAAAAAATACTGCACATATTTAGAAACCTAAATAATGGTATTAGGCGTTCGAATTAAAATTAATAAAAAAAATATTTTAATATAAAATTTGTTTTCGCATCCAAAATAATTATCATTCACTTACTAAATACCTGCAAAACCCTGAAATGTGTGAAAATTCACACTTCACATCAATTTTTTTCAGATCCCATACCTTTATGTCTTTCTTGATGTTACGTAATTTTTTCGTGTTGTATTGTGATGTCTTTGAGAGCATTCTTAAAGTCTGTTGCCGGTATGGAGATATTTTGTACTGGGCTTGTATCTTCTTTTGCTGCGTTGTCGGCTTGTTCGTTTCCGTCAATGCCTGAATGACCAGGTATATTTTATTTTGGTATAAGTTTGAGAGTTTGTGGATCTCTTTTTGTATTTTATGGTTGGTTTTTTACTTTGCACGTTCTGAATGTTATTTAATGCGGCTAGAGAGTGTGAGCAAATTGCTATTTTATGATTATTAGCAGTTATAGATTGTAGTGCTATGTAGGTACTTAATTCTTCAGCTGTTTCTATGGATAGAGTACTAAGCAATCTTGAAGATGTTGTGGTTTCAGCTGTTACTTGGGCAATCCCAATATAAAGTTTGATTTTTGTCTTATAATAATTAATATTTTTACCATCTTGTATTTTATTCAATTTCTTTTAATAACATTGTATTACTACATTAAGACCAACCATTTATGCAAACTAAACACCAGAATTAATTTTAAAGCCACTATGTTGGTAGGCACTTATTGGAGAACGTTAACTGGCTATTTTAACGCCACCGCCTTAAAATTTGAACCAAAATATACTTTAACACAAATATATAGCGAATATCATTTACGTTAAATTGGTGATAAAAAAATTAACGTCAGGTTTTGACGTTAAGATTTTAAAATCTTGCTTAGAAAATAGATCCTCCTGAAAGAATAAGATACAAGCCTCTAATGTTAATTTTAATATGAAACTATAAAATATATTCTTTTGATTTGAAATTCTGTGAGGAACGAAACAAAATTTATTGAAATATGAATTTTATATTAAACGGGCAACGTTTATTGTTCGAGTATTTGTAGAAAAATTGCCAATTATTGACAAGAGCACGCTGTGATCCATTCAGGATTTAATCCATTAGGTTTTATGTGTTTCCGATTTAGAAATAGTGAAACATTTTATCGTTGAGTTACAGAACAACTGTTCCACATTTCAAACGTATCACATAAAATATCAAATAAAACTAAACTTCATTTTAGTTCTATATTGAAGATATTTAAAATAAAATACGCTATTATGTAAAACGTGTGACAGGATATCTTATGTAACTAAATGGAAAATAAATTATTATGCAAAACTACCTGCATTTGAATAGGTTATACGAACATTTACCTCTCAATATATTTTTTGTATTTATTCGTCCGTTAAAATATTTGTGGTAAAATCGATTTTGTCACAAAATTTCATTTTTTATTTATTATAGCGGTTCATATTTTTATCATTATTCGTTATTATTATTACATGGTGAGGTAGCAGAAGCCATTTAGCTTGTTATGCTCTAATACAGTAAAAATTTACAAACAATACTAAACTTAATAAACTATACATTTAAGACTAACAACTTAAGATACAACTAATTTATACATTTAAGATACAGATTAACATTATTATTGAAATAGATGGGTGATTCGATTCTGAAGCTGTTGATATTTGGAGCTAGGATTGTTTCCTCCGGGAATGAGTTACAGGTGCTAAATGCTCTGTTGGTTAGGAAGTGCTGACGTTGGGGCCGATGGAAAATTTCGTGTGAGAGCCTTAGTTAGTGACCACGGAGACGCTCATCAGAATTAAGCTGGTACAACGCAGATATCGCTTGAAAATTTTATGGTGGTGATGCGATATAATTGTATCAGATCTCCGCGTGCTCGTCTTGTAACTAGCTTGTGAATGTTCAGAGCTTGAAGTCTCTCTCCATACGATAGTTGCTGTAGACCTCTGGGTATTTTTGTGGCTCGTCTTTGGACAGGTTCTAGTAGCTGGATGTCTCTTTGGAGATATGGCGCCCAGACAACGACTGCAAATTCAAGGAGTGGACGAATGTAGGAGATACACTGTACGGAAAAGAGAGGGAGTTAGATGCGGACAGGACATTCGGACAAAATATATAATTTTATTTGCTTTTTTGACTTTTTGAAGAGTATGCGAGGACCGTTCGAGATTTGAGGTAATAACTACCCCCGGATCAGTAACTGACCCCGGAGCAGACACATTCTAAGGCCGTTCCTTGTGTGAAGTAGTGAAAATTGAGGATCTTATTTCCAAGGTGAAAAACTGGTATTTCGCTGAATTAAGTGGCAATAACCAGTCTGCACACCAATTTACAATTTTATCCAGATCACTTTGAAGGAGGGAGTGATTTAGTGATGTGTTGTAGATTTTTAGGTCATCGGCTTTTGGTTACATTTGGTTTTCAGATAAAAGAAGGTCGATGATAAAAATGATGTATAAAATTGGGTCAAATTGTTTAGGAAGTTATTGGCGTGCAATTGCTATTTTATTCCAACCTCGTTATGTACTTGGTTCTAGAAATTTCTTCTCTTACTGTCAACATCAGTAGATCTTGATGCATACCTACTGTTCTCATATCAAACAACAGTCTGTGTCTGGTTTTGTAGGTATGACCACCAAAAACCCTTATAACGTCACTCACTCATGTATCTGTCTGTACGGTAGAAATTGTAGCCAAACAGCTTAACATAGAAAGTTGAAATTTGGTAAACTTATACAACTCTTTGAACCACATATAGGAAAAATACTGAGAATAACGGTTTAAAAAAACACACACACACATTCTAAGATAAATATACACAAATATGCATTTAATGAAAAAATAAATATATTTTTTAAAATTTTGAATGAAATCTCAAATGAAACCTCGTAATGCGTGGACCAACAAGCAAATTTGTATTTTTGAAAAATCATTTTTATGGGATTTTCCCCAAAAAAATATGCAAATTTTCTGTCTTCCGCCTATTGTTTCTAATTTCTCGACCTTTTTCATTTCTCGAGAAATAAAAATTAAACTTATTTAGACTTACTTAATTAAATAATTATTAGAATATATATCTTTTTTTAATGTTGAAAATATTGTAGTGGATAGAAACATGTTAAAATTATGGTCAACTTTAAAGTACTAAAGTATTCATTTAAATAAAATTTGAACAAATGGATAACGGGGCTTTAAAAATGATTATGAAAACGCCACGTAATTGCATAGTAATTGAAAATACATATGTACAGAAAAATTTTCAAGAAATTAAAAAATTAATAATAATAGTAATAATTATTTCATTTAACTTGTAGGTAATCTTTTACATGACAGTTTTAAACTGAACAAAAAATGAAATGTAATTGATTATAATAAATAACACACTACATTAAAATAAAACATTGTAACAATAAATGCTAATTAGCTAAATATTATAAATCGCTTATCTATTACCACAGTTGCGTTGCGGGTGCAAAAGACAAATTTTATTAAAATTAAATTATAATCAGTGACTCACTAAACATTATATTTTTTTAAAATAGTTTTTTAAAAGCACAAAGCGTTTAACGTGGCGTCGAGGAAATTTTACGAGAAATGAAAAATAACAATTAAAACTTTTTCTCTAAAAACACTACTCCCACCCTATCTCCCAGAGGGGTTGATATGAAAAAAATCTCCATAATGTACATTGATATGAACCATTTGTTAGTTTTTGATGCAAAGCAACGATGGCTATTTGCGCCTAAAGCAGCCTCGATGGAAACCGGAATACTTCAACAGAAATTTTTGAACAGATTAGTTATCGATTTTCGTCATATTTCCTATAATTCTATAGTTCTAGATTATAATTATATAGGCTATATATATATTATATAGGCCTATAGACTATAATTCTAAGTAAATGCAGAAAATATCGCTGGGATTCTGTAATTTAAATTTTATTGTGACGAAGTTATTAAAATTTAATTTAAAAAACTTTAAATGGTCTCTAAGTACTCAAATAACGAATAAAAATGGTATAGGACAGTCGTTCAATCAACGCAGTTAGTCATTTTGTGTCATAACTGCAAAGACAAACTTAGTAGCGAAAAAATAACTAAATCGATTTTTTTTTAATGTGAATTATAGACTTATATTGCTCTTCACTCTTTTATTTTACTAAAACATATCTTTTCAAGTCATATTTAGTTTGTGTTCGATAGTCATTTTGAAGATTTACAAATTTTAAAAGTGTTTATTTAATATAGGGACATTTGTATTGGTATCGATTAATAAAACAATGTTTACGTTTGGCATTTTATAATACGTTTTGATGTGTTTTGATACTTGTGTTCACATATATCTAACTTATAGTAATTTCTAAAAACCTTTTTATATAGTTTGATGTTTATTTAGCAGTTTTGTGTTTAGTTATATATTTTCGTATAGATTTATTATAGATTTCTAATTGATATTGTGTGTAGTGCATAGCTTTTTAGGTTAAATTCAACGTACTTCTATTTTCTTTTCTTTGATCATATTTCTCTTTCACATCAACCCTTTTTAGGACTATTTAGCCTATTAGAATAGTTTATTTGTTTCCATTCTGTTCTTATTCTTATATTTTCATTTCATTTCGATACAAGTGATAGCGTACTAATATTACATTCGTTAAATTGATGAATGTAAACGTACTAAATATGGTGTCACAAAAACATGTGACGTTTCCAGTGACGCAACTGCACTGATCCGCCACTACCCTATATCAAAATACTTGTGATTATAGAAGAAATATTGCCCTAGACATTTAACATTCTGTTGGCTTCTTACACTCATTAAATGCCTACAAAACCCTGAAATGTGTGAAAATTCACACCACATCTAATTTGTTTAATGAACATATTATATATATAAAAGCCCTAATTTCTGTGTATCCTCCGTAACGCTAAGTTCCTGGGTGCTAGCGGGTGTTGAGGTGTGCGGTCGGTCACGAAGTCAGTGGTGGGAGATGCGAACGATGTACCTACACCAAACAGCTCACTTAGCGAGAATATAGCTCTTAGCTCTCCAGTCAGTATATACTTCGGCTTGATCAAAGAATTTTATGTCAATTAATGTTATCTATTACATATCAGCACCTCAGAAGTAACTTGTATTAAGTCACAAATGATAAACAGCTCAGAAAAGACGATTTAAGATTGTTTACTTCCTTGCGTTGATCGACTTGATACAGTTTTAAAGCAACGTATATTGAAACTGGCTAGAGCTATAGTTCCAAATTATTTTCCATTCGACGGACTATAAAGTATTAAGTCACTTGGCACTAAAATGTCATTTATAATAAAAATGTGACTTGATACAGTTTACCTCTAAGGTGATGATATATAATATCCCTTTACCCAAATTCTCAATAATTTTCGGCCGTCTTGCAGCTTTTGAAAGAGGCACTATTTTATTACATTTTTCCACTCTACCGACCTTAGAGGAATAACATATTTGGTAATATATTCCTCAAATTTTATTGTGACAATGTTCCGGCTCTAATTGTTCTTAATTTTTGAGGAACAACTGTTTGTCTACCTTTAGAATCAATGTTTTTTAAATACAATAAATGCATCGTTTCCGTGTCGTCTTTAAGATGAGATATAAAATTCGATGAACTATTTTTATATTTTTCAATTTCAACTTTAGGTTGGCATTGAATACATTGTGCAATGAAGTTATTTTGCTCAAAATATTTTTTTTTTTCAACTAAATATTAAAATATATTGCATTTTGAAAAAACGTATCATCTACCGTATTCGATTTATATAAAAGATTTCTTCTTTTACCATCATTGGCTTACTGAAAAGAGTTTGAAGCTCCTGAATGCTTCAGATATTAAAAGAGTCGATGCACCAAAACTTTCACGAGTATCGCTGTCACTCATGTTGGCGAAAAAATACAAATATATAATTGTAAAATATTGAGAACTGACAATAACTGAAGTGACGCCTAGCGGAATATTTTGGAACTTAACGGAATAGGATTTTGTGTAGATGTGGCTCATTTAATTGCATTGTTTCTATGTGTTAAAGTGAAGAAAGTGAATAAAATGTCTTTAAAATCGTAACAGAAAATTAACTGCAATGTTAATTCTTGTGTATCAAATGGCAAATGTCAAAAAATCATATTCCAATCGCCATTTTGTAAGCGAAAACAGCGCCTATAGGTAATGTCACTTCTCAATATCACTCAAATTTTTCACTAATTAAGTCTGCGTCCAGAATGTATAAATACTAAATTCCAATGACCAGTGAGAGTGAAAAAATCAAATCTCAATCCTGATTTTAGTTTTAGTCATAACTAAAAATTTAATCATAATAATGAGTAAATATTTAATTTAGTTACCAGTGTGAATAACTGCATTATGAGTGATGTATCTTACACATTAATCAAGTCTTAAAATTAAATTTTTAATCTCAATCCTCAATCATTAGTTTGATTGCAATTTGCCCAACTCTGGATATCAGTTTGCCAACGCTGTCAGCAACGGGTCTGCTAGTGTTATATATTTATAATTCATTTTGTTTTTTTGATAATATCCTGTCAATTTCAAAACAGATTTATTTACATTTTAAACATTATATCTTTGTTCATTAATAGTAAATAAACAATAATAATTATTATCTATTAATATAAAAACGATTAAACTATTGTAGAGAATAACTTTTCTATTGCTCGTACCTACTTTAGAGTATCTTATTTATTTCCAAGGTTATTTTTTTTGCCACATTTAATTTACTTATTATTGAACGTATCATTTTTGACGTGTAAACAACTTTTTCTTTCGTCTTTAAAATTAAGGTACATACATATTTTATGTCAGTTGCAAACAAATCATATAATTTGTTTTGTGTTATGAATAATAAGAAAGATAAACAAACATAATATAAGAAATGTAATATCTGAGAATATTGTTTTAAAATATTTTCACATCATACAAAGAATATTAAATAATACTACTACAAAAATAAAATAAGATTTTTAATATTTTATACCAGAACCGGCCTAATTCATGAAGTGGCTTGGGTTCAAGTATTAGGTGCAAAATATACTATAGTGCGTTCGAAGGTGAGTTTGCAGTATAGCTCTTATGGAAAATGGGAGCGGTGTTGCCAAATGTTGTAAAAGTGTCAAATGTGTCAATTATAATAATATGAAAAACTCGTATGATTTACAAAAATCAACTCTTATAAAACTCAAAATAACACTTAACAAAAACTGCGTCAAAAACTTTGTAGAATGCTGCGTCTTCACAGATCAGCGCGTTTTAGAGCTGGCAACGTCCACAAGCAAGAAAAGGATAGTGTCATTGTGTAAACCCGTTAGAGAGTATGAAAAAGAACTACTCCATATGCCCTGTACTGCAAACTCACCTTTGAACGCACTATATAATAAAATATAAATAGAGAGAAATTACTTTTCATTTTATTTAAACTTCGCGCTCTACAAATTTTTCTTTGTGCAACAGGTACGTAGAATTTCATTATGCGGATTTTAAAACATTGCAATTATATCTGATATAAAATTACATGAAATATTCCTTTGATACATAATCATAAAAATGCTATTATGAATCTAAAAATAACTTTTTTAAATTATTGAAAAACATCTAAAGAGGAAGACAAAAAATAACAATTCTTTGATAATGAGAAATGCTCTTGAAAGTAATAGATTGTTCCAGTCATTAAACACTCGGTTTGAAAGAAAATTTGCCCGAACGTTCTTACGGAACTTTTCGTGACATAACTTTAACGAATGTCCACGTAAACGAGAGTCTACATTAAGTACAATGACCTAAATAAAAAGAGGTCCTTATCCAAAAATACAAGTGATGACCTGACAAAAAGTCCTTACTTCCAAACTACAAGTAATGAACTAAATAAAAAGAAGTCCACTTCCAAAATACAAGTGATGACCTAAAAAGAAAGGTCCTCACTTTCAAAATACAAATAATGACCTGAATAAAAAGAGATCCCTACTTTCAAAATACAAGTGATTACAAAAAAAAAAGGTTCTCACTTCCAAAATACAAGTAGTGACCTAAATACAAGTAACGACGACAAAAAAAGTCTCACTTCCAAAATACAAGTGTTGACCTAAAAAAAAACGGTCATCACTTGTATTTTAACCACGTGTTTTTTGAGCTTTGGGGGGGGGGTATATAAAGAAAAGAAAGAAGAATAATAGCGGGGTTATTTAACTTGTCTGACATGCTTTTAGCTAAGAAACACCTGTGTTGTTATTTAACATGTTTTACTCCCAATCCCCTAATTTTATTTTCGAATTGGTTGACACAAGGTCGATGTATATTGTCGGAAACTCTATTGAATTTGTAAACAAAACTAATTATATCATATTAATTTCTAATGATAGATTTGTTTTATTCGCTTGGAACTTATTTATTTAGTTCCCGTAGCCGAATTGAACATAGTTTTACAAAGTTTTCATCTACTATTATATTGTACAAGTGTGGTATGTATGTTCTATTCAACTTCTGGTGTATCTTAATTTTTTCGGTAACGCGGAGAGAGGAAAATGAACCGCCGTCTTATCCGGGTGATATTTTTTTAGTGCTAAGGCTTAATTTTATTTCGTCAGGGGGTACTGACTAATTTTTATTGATAAAAATCATGCATTTTTCCTCGAATCAAAGTCACCTTTGATCGGCACGGACAGGTTTTATCAGACGATAATTCAAAAATATTCTTAATACAAGACGGCCGGTCTAGAATATTTACGGCGAGAATCAAAGTGTTAAATGGTTCAGGGTAGCTTTTTGGACGTGCGAGATAATATTTTGAGGTATCAGAAAACATTTTTCAAAGATTCTGGGCCATTATTTGAGCATTTTGAGGCAAAAATATGCTTACAAGGTTTCAAAAGGAGACAGCTGTCAATTTTTTTGCAATTTAAAATGTGACGAGATTTTACATTTTGAACGTGTTTCTTGACAGAAGAATACTAATTAAGGATTTAAAGTGAATTAACGATAAAACATTTGCAGGGGGAATTTCCATAAAATAGTGTTAAAAAAAGATGAGCAACGAGTTATCGACAAGTGCGACAAAATGCCTTATTATATTAAAACGAAGCTAACAACGTTGCAACCAAAGTTTTAACAACGTAGGGGAGAAGACCGGCGTAGCCGGGCTGAGGCCCCTAGTTCATTCATATTTTACGTAGGTACTGTACAATAGTTTAAATCTAAGGTGGCAGTTTGCAGTTAGATGCGTATTATATTTGAAAAATAATACCGGACGGAGCTCATTCCACGCTCGACTATTGTACGGGTAACTTCATTAGGTTCAATATGTAAAGCACAGTTGGAACTTGATTTGTTTCTATTTTAAAGTGCTCTGACCCGCAATTGTACGTACGCCCATCAGCCACGTTAGGCTGCGCGTACAGTACATAGTATGTGCACATATATTAACATATTTTGATTATAAATACCTAGTATTGCCATAAAATCCTATTAGGTAAATTAGAAATATTAGGCATTCGAGGCACAGCACTAAATTGGATTGCTTCATACCAATCAAATAGATCACAAATAGTAAAAATAGTTTATCCACCCCTATTATTCAAACATGCTCAGTTCCACAAGGAAGTGTAATTGGGTCGTTACATTAACTCATTTATGTAAATGATTTTCTAAACTGTGTTGACGACGCCTTGGTTACGCAGTTTGCAGACGACACCTCATATCTACAGTGCAATCAGACGTTAGATAAGCTCATTGAAAAAATTAACAATCATATTGCTAATATGTCCGACTGGTTCTCAAACAACAAAATTAGTACTCAATAAATCAAAAACAGTTACTATGTATTTTAATATAGCCCATGGAGATAAGATTAATATTAACAAACAATTAATTTTGCCTTTAGAATGTGTTGGTATTACAAAGTTCTTGATTGTAGCGGGATAACAATAGACAGCAACTTAAACTGGAAACAGCGTATTAACATTAGTCCCAAACTTGCCAGAGCCTCTTTTTATATGAAAAAAATTAAACAACTTAGTAACACGACTGCATGTAAGATCTACTACATTTCAAATTTTCACTCCATTTTCACATATGGAATTGTATGCTGGGGAATGGTAATGGAAACAAATCGATTATTTGTTCTTCAAAAAAAGGTTTTAAGAATACTATGTGGAAAACCATTTCGTTATCCATGCAGAAATCTATTAAAAGACCAAAAAATCTTGCCACTACCCTGTATTTACATATTAGAAACTCTACTATTTGTCTTCAAAAACCTAAAAGATTTTAAATTAATAGGTAACCATCACAATTACACGCCATGGGAAACGCCTTATGATGGTCCCTACTCATCGAAGTACGCGATATGAACGAAGCCCAAATTATATGGCATTGACTTTGTTTAATAAGCTCCCAAATAATTTCCATGACATAACCACATATAAAACTAAAAAGAGGTGAAAAACTTTTTCCAAACCCATTGATTTTACTCCATAAACGAGTTTCTCCATACTTTATGGGACACAACCAACTAAGAGTTAATAGTTAATTATAGTATGTGATTCCTATTTTATAATTTTTTATTTGATTTTGTATTAAACAAGTCTAATTTCTACAATTTGTATGATCCTAAAGACTTATAGACTATAGAAAGTAAATAATTAGTTAATAGTTTTATAGACATATTTTCATAATATTTATTTAAAAGGCAGTTACTCAAAATGACTATCATTTGCTTTAGCACAGGACTCTGTTCGGCCACTCATAAATCGCAGTACGCACACCTCCATTGGAGAATTGGTCACAGCTAGCAACAGAGATCTTTTCCAAGACTTAATATTTATGCCTAGAGCAAATTATGCTCTGTAAACCGACCATAATATGCAGTCCAGTGGGTTAAGATCGGGACTCCCAGCAAGCATTTTTCTGCAGTGATGAAACCGGGTACATTTATGTGGGATTTTCCTATATTCCCGCATATAAGTCTCAACCAAAGCCAACTAAGAAAGACAGGACAGACCAGAGACAATTGAAGACAGTTACTAAGGACACTGTTGATTATTATATTGTTTATTGTATTGTTATGGTTGATAGAGTTTGTTTTTAATAATATTGTTCACTTTTGTCGTTATATTTTGTATTTTACTTGATTTGCAATATAATTTGTGTGATTAAGACGTGTAGTTTCTCATTTTAAGACGGAAATACTACGTTTATGGCGAGCCATTTTTGCAAGCGAGTTTTGTTTTATAAGCCGACTTTGTTTTATGAACCATGGCTTATTATTAAATATAGTCGTACTAAAAGGTTTTACGACGTTATCAGAAATAGTTTCTTGGTACAATGGCACCAATGTTCTATTCTTTTTAGGGTTTTGTAGGTATGACCAAAAAACCCTTATACCGTCATTTTGTCGTCTGTCTGTCTGTCTGTTCGGTAAAAATTGTAGCCAAACGGCTAAACACGGCTAAACGAGTTGAAATTTAGCATGCTTGTACAACTTTTTGACCCGCACATAGGAAAAATACTAAAACATCTAAAAAACATATCCCCCTAAAAATATAAATAAATATGTGCTCATCGAAAAAACAATATTTTTTTAAAATTCTGAGTAGGGTATCAAATGAAAGCCCTTAGTACGTGGATTAACGATCAAAATTCTATTTTTGCAAAATAAATTATTTTGATGCGATTTTTGCCAAAATTGTGCAAAAAAAATTTTGTCCCACACCCTATAGCCCAGATGGTTTAAACTAAAAATGTGAAAAAATTCTAAGTAATGTATATTGGTGTGAACCGGAATAGTACAACAGGAATTTTTGATCAGATTATGTTTTCGGAAAATAATGCATTTTTTGTGTTTTTAACCAAAATATGTTAAATATTTAATTCGCTATGTAACCAAGTAGATACGTCAGCGCTCATAGCGATGTGCGTTTAGTCATTGGTTTTCTAATTTGCTAAACAGTTAACTTGCAAACTAGAGTTCGAATCCTGTCAATTTTATTTTTTTTTTGTAGTTTTCTTTTGTTTAAATTATTTTGTAAAAATTCTAGTTATATTTTGGTAAATGTTGCATTTAATTTTTTAAAGCGTAAATTTAATAACCAGTGGGAAGTGTTGAAATTATAATTTAATTCTGTTTGATGTATACGAAATCAGAGGTCGGGGCTAATGATTTAAGCAACCAATAGAAGCCATAGGCGCAATTTTCAAAATCTTAATGAACCTTGCTATGTAAAAAAAATACTGCACATATTTAGAAACTTAAATAATGGTATTAGGCATTCGAACTAAAATTCATAAAAAAATATTTTGACATAAAATTTGTTTTGGCATCCCAAATAATCATCATTCAGTTATTAAATACCTGCAAAACCCTGAAATGTGTGAAAATTCACACTTCACATAAATTTTTTCACAAACATGTTTCGTCACGTCCTCATAACTCCAAACCACCACAACCATCCCTTCCAAACCATCACAAATGCGGAATTATTCCGCATTTGGGATGTCTTGTTGTGATGTGAGTCTTTTGAAAGTATAGATTTTAATAACAAATCTTTAATACTTCTAAAACATCAAAATGTGAAAACATTATAAATAAGAGGTAGATTCTGTCGAGATATAAATAACAAGATTTCGTTTTATGTTTTACTAATTATGCTCTTAATGATAACAGTATCCTGAAAACAGGCCTCGTTTAATATTGAGTTAATGTGAAATTTGACTCCGTTTTAAAATTGAAAGAGCTATAAAGATAAAATATTTAGTTATCGGATAATAAATACCAAAATAGCCAAACAAGGTAATAGAAAATGGTAGTTAGTAATAAAAATAAATAATTATTAGTAAATTTATGAAATATTGTTCATTTTTTGTACATGTACAAAAAGTTTGGAAGCAGAAGTTGCGAGATATCTTCTGCCAACAGGCTTGAGAGCAGTCTTTATCAACCGGTGGTCCACGGACTACTGGTGGTCCTTGGCAAAAATTTTGTGGTCCGCGAAACGCTTATAAATTATTATTTTTGAGATTTTTTTATGGTTTTTTTAATCTTTTGTCCAATTTCTGTGATTTTTAGGGTTTTGTAGGTATGACCAAAAAACCCTTATAATTTGAAAATGGCCTTCGTTATCAAGGCTTTTAACATCAAATATGTGACCAGTCTTGTTGGAATGTAACGCTAATGCTGTGCAGCTGGGTTTGAATTTTACGTCACTTTTATGTTGGTAAAAGGGTTTTTTTTAGGGTTTTGTAGGTATTACCAAAAAACCCTTATACCGTCATTTTTTCGTCTGTCTGTTTGTCTGTCTGTCTGTCTGTCTGTTCGGTAAAAATTTTAGCCAAACGGCTAAACCTAGAGAGTTGAAATTTGGCATGCTTATACAACCCTTTGACCCGCACATAGGAAAAATACTAAAACATCTAAAAAACATATCCCCCTAAAAATATAAACAAATATGTGCTCATCAAAAAAAAATATATATTTTTTTAAAATTCTGAGTAGGGTATCAAATGAAAGCCCTAAGTACGTGGATTAACGATCAAAATTTTATTTTTGCAAAATAAATTATTTTGCCGCGATTTTTGCCAAAATTGTGCAAAAAAAATTTTGTCCCACACCCTGTAGCCCAGATGGTTTAAACTAAAAATCTGAAAAAATTCTAAGTAATTTACTTTGGTGTGAACCGGAATAGTACAACAGGAATTTTTGATTTGATTATGTTGTCGGAAAATAACGCATTTTTGTGTTTATGTTAAATATTTAATTCGCTATGTAACACTCCAGATCAGTAACTCTGGTAGCTCAGTTGGTTCTGTGATGCACTTTGTAATTTGCAGTGCGAACGTTGCAGAGTTCGAATCCTGTTAATTTTTATTTTTTCTGTTTTTTTTTGCATTTTTATTTTGTTTAAATTATTTTGTCAAAATTCTAGTTATATTTTGGTAAATGTTGCATTTATTTTTTAGAAGCGTAAATTTAATAACCAGTGGGAAGTGTGGAAATTATAATTTAATTCTGTTTGACGAAATCAGAGGGACTTATGATATAAGCAACCAATGGAAGCCATAGGCGCAATTTTAAAAATCTTACTGAACCTTGCTGTATAAATAAAATACTGCACATATTTAGAAACTTAAATAATGGTATTAGGCATTCGAATTAAAATTCATAAAAAAATATTTTGACATAAAATTTGTTTTGGCATCTCAAATAATCATCATTCAGTTACTAAATACCTGCAAAACCCAGAAATGTGTGAAGTTTCACACTTCACATAATTTTTTTATTCATTGTCAGTGTTTTGTTATTACTGAGGTAGTATTGTAAGAACAGTAAATTAATGTTGGCGACACAATCTGCTGTGGAGTACATATGGCATGCGCTGTCCATCTTGGTTATTGGTCTGAGGTTCAAGCTAAGTGGCGGACTTGCATGAGTGTATATAACGGGCTTTAGGCACTAAGCAATAGTAGGTGGGTTCGGGAGGCAAGCTTCGAGTCACTCTGTTTAACTCCAGAGCGTTCGAGAAAAAGCCTAAACGCTTGCTCGGACGATATTTCCGAACCCACTTAGTATTACAAGCGGACAGATTCTGTGGCATCGAAAGACACTCAGTTATAGTGTTATTATGTGGGCCGTTATCATTTAATTGTTCCTGAATATCCCTAATTTAACTGACGTAGTCTATAAACCTGGCGTCAATACTTTTTGTTTAGAACATGATTTATTCTATTTCCCTGACGCTAAAAACGAAAAATTTCCAAAATGGTAGTCGTAAATGTAATGACTAAAGTTCATGTTTATAGTAAACACTGATGTTTATAATAACATATATTAATTAAAATAACTACTAAAATAAGGTTTTTTAGATTTAACATCCCACAGTTACACATTATACTTTAATTCCAAACTTTTTTTGTATTTATTTAGTTTTTATATGCACCATGTGTTATGTACAAATAAGTTTATATGAATATGTCTAGCCCTTGGGCTGTTAAATAAAATAAATATATAAATACATTATGTTGTACAAGTTGGTACGTCAGTTTTATATTAATGCCTTTGGATTATTTTTGAAAAAAATTGTCGTATAATAAAGAACTTTTTAAAACTCCATTTCCTTTATCTACGACTGGAGAGTTTTCCAGAGATGCCGGGCCGCATGTACCTGATAAAAATGCTTTATCTTATACCGTAGATCTGACCGTCTGCCAGAATCCAGCTGTCAATTACATTGTTTAATTTATCTGCAAATATTCCGTTTTGTAATTCATGTTTTTTTATGAGAATATTGTTTATTCTAGAATAATTTCATTCCGAACTTATGCTATTCCACTTCAATTCCAGTTTTTCAGTTTAAATTGTTGTTAAATACTTTAGTCTAGCCTTCTGCTAATATAATTTAGTAACAATAATTTTGCAGATTATTGTTAATTTGCAAATATTATTGTTCTAACATTCAATTAATTGTAGTTACTTTACATGTGCCTTCAGTTGAATTTTTCTTTAATTGTTAATGCAATAATCATTTATTTGTTCAACATTAACTAGTAATTCTTATTTAATATTGCACTAAAGGTTGGTTTTCACTACAACACTTTATATAATAATATTTCTAGTGCTAATTATAAGATTTGTGCAATAGGTATTATTATATTGTGTCCGATCAAGTACACTGGCTATTTTATATCGCACCATATCTTGCCAGGTGTACTTTACTTCAGTGAGTTGAGTCCACGAATATTTTAGTGTTAGGTACATCGTTGGTAGGGGTCACCGAGGGAGCTTCGACTCCCCCTTTCACCTTATTTGTGGGCCTGGATTTTACCCTTCTTTCCCCAGCTAGGGCTAACTACTCCTTTTGTGCTAGTCTCCTAGAACAGCCCCTAGGAGCAGAAGAGTTAAAATTCCCCTCTTTCCTTAAGTTCGAAACCGGCGTCTACTCAACTCACTGCGCGTACGTCCACGATACGATTTACCACTACATTTACCGCACGCTGCGCTACCAACTATTTATCGGTCCTTCGAGTTAAAATCGTCAACCACTGTGTAGCTCTGTCGTGATCTACGGTTATGACCAATCGTAGGTGGGCGCAACAAACAATATATTTCTTAGTTTAATGAAGAAAATTGAGCAAAAATTGCAAAATTTTATAATTTTAATTTTATTGTCCTGAAATTATTGAGAATTTTTTAAATTTATTTAAAAAAAAAAATAAATGGAAGCTCTTAGTACTCAAATAAAAATGATTATCAAAAAACTAGCAAAATTAAACCTGGTTCTTCTTATAGTACAGAAATTATTAAATTAATCTTGACTTTTTCAAAAGACTTACTTTACGTTTAATATAATACTTCTCTTAATCCGCAAGTGGAATATGACGTAAGTTTGATTCAATTTTCATTTTTTAAACCAATAACTGTCTTTCTAATATCTAGATTTCTGAAATAATCTGAAAAGGAACACTAATTCAATTCATTAATTCCTAGCACTGTCTCAGAAGTTTTTAAAGTTAAATTTTTTTACGCACAGACACGATGTTTATTTGCGGCCAGAATGTTAGGTTCAAACTTGTGATCTATTGCTCAAAAGTATTATATAAATATATATATATATATATATTTATATATATTAGATTAGGAAATAAATAATTAAATTTTTGATGAGTATTATTTCAAGTATATTTATGGATGTAAATAATAATGGCATAAATGACAAAAACATTGTTACAATTATTAGATTTTCGACTCATGTGTCTACATTAATTTTTGATAACTGCTGCATAAAGTTTGGGCATCGTATTTAACATTTTAATTAAAGTTTCCTTTAAAATTTTATGCTAGTCTTCTTGCAAAATTCTCCACAAATGTTCTTTAGAAGTGGAGCACGCTTTTCTCACCATTCTGTCCAATTCATCCAGCAATAGTTCAATGGGATTCAGATCATGGGACTGTGGTGGCTAAACTATAACTTTTATCATTCCTGTAGCAGACAGTTTATGTTAGCAAAATTAATCTACGCAGAGCTTAAAAGAGTGTTTAGGGTTGTTAACTTGCTGAAATGGCAACATTTGATTTTCCAGAATGCTCCAATATTGCTCTTTCTTGATTATTCTTTCAATTCTATGAATATTACCAACTGCACTAAAAAGACAGCCAAAAAGTTATATTTAATGAGTTTTATTGAACGAGTTTAAGTGTTAAAATAGTCTGTTTCTTAAAGTTTACAATCCTAAGATTGGTTGGCATCAGCTCTGTATTCCTCTCTGACTTCTGCATTTCTGTTTAGATCAACATATTTCTGACAGTTAAGCTGCTCCTTCAACTGACTCATATAATTTAAGGGGGGTATTCCTTTAGGATTTGTTCCTTCGACCATACCTTCCACGATAATTTTCAGCAAACCCTCATGCCGCAAAATATGCCTCATCAGGCTCTTCTTTTATTTATATTTTGAAGCAGAAATCTTCTTGCTTCAGCTCTTTGAAACACTTCTTTGTTTGAGACTTTGTCAACCCAGTTAAAAGAGCAATATCCAATTTATTCAACATGGCACTTCATTGTTGCTATTTAAAGACATTTGTGTGAAAGAGAATTTTCTTTCTACATTGCAACAAAAACAAAATAGAGTAAGTTGGATGCCACGCCTAATATTAGAATTCAGATGTCCACAATTAAACAAAATTTTGAAAGAATATTGAAGGAAGGGAATCTTTATCATTCATATTAATTCATAATTTGAATGAATTGTATTTGATTTTCCATTATTAATCTGTATATTGTATTATCAATTAATTATTTTTGATTTATTGTTTTATAATCAGTAAAAATAGTCAAAAATGGTAGGGAACAGCACTAATAGAAGAAGGCCAATTGAGATGGTATGGTCTTATCCAAAGATTGGATGAACGTAGAGATACGAAAGTATATGAAGCCACGGTTGTGGGGACTCTGATATATAAATATGAAATGTCACGGTTGGCTGATAATTTATTTCATTTGTACTTACTCTGTACATCCCTCACATTATAGGTTCCAGGACTTGCGAGCGGATCAAGTCTGGACCCCCCCTTAGGGTCCGCTAGCTGGTTGCTATGATTCTTGGAAGGATTAAGGGTTGTTGAATTAAACTCAACATTTTAGCTAATCTACTTTAATTATGATACGGTTTAAATATTTACACTAATTACACTAGACTTATAATTACGTCGATACGTAAATCCAAATGAGACACACATTCGCACACACTAGACACACTTTACACCAAACACTAATTTAACCGCTACATGTTTCTAAATATTGTCTCTCCACTTTTTAGCTGGTCACTACACTAACGTTCCATACGGAATTACTTGTTACATTTTACTTGACTTGACCGGCAACACTAAATGACTCTAACCCATGGTTAAGAAAATCTCACACTACTTAAAAACACGACTTAACTTCTTCACTCTTTAGACTCAACTCTTAAAAACATGACTTAACGTATTGACGGTTTACAATCTACTTTTTTTAACATCTTAACGTTATGATGGTTTTCAATCTACTGCCCTTAAAACATGACTACTCTAAAATGCTTACATCGCCTAACTGTTAAATGTCATTTCACACCTATTGACTGTCTGTCTTGTACTATCTTAAAATTCATAATTTATTGGTGATAACTCAGATAAATATCCCATTAGAAAATAGCCGAATCATAATATTTATATCTCAGACAAAAATTAATTATTATTTATGTGCTTATGGTTGACGTTTATTTTTTTAACACAATAATTTACGATTCACTTTTCATGCTACATTGACAAAAGTGTCAAGTTGCAATAATAAACAATCTATCGTTATCTTAAATACCCTTTCTAAGCAATAGATTATTTTTGTATCGTTTAACAGATTAAATATTTTACTCTAATTGAATGATTATAATGAATTTATTTATGAAATTTTATTTATGAAATAATACCTAAATTACCTCCCTTACACGGTATCTAAAAGATGACGCAAAGACAAGAAGTAGGACACAAGACAGATATGAATGGAAAACCTGTGGTAATGATCGCCCGTGAAAAAAGAAAATAAATAGAAATAAAATTGAAACTCAAACAAAGCTTGACACAATAGGTGCTTTCCAGATAGGTGTGAAATACTCTGAACTACTACGAAGTGTTCTACTTCAAACTACTCGAAAACAAAACAAAAATTTTTGCATGTGGAACACTTCAGTTGAGTATTTAGTGGAAAGAGGCGCTGCTATCTTATGAATTAACAAATGTCAAAAAAAAAAACTATCCTGAATGTACAAATTATTTTAAATTTTATATATTTATGATAAGATAAATGGATTTAATATTAAAAAAAAAAAAATGCACAGTTATAAATGCACGATCAATCTTTAACAAGTTTGAATTGCATCAGCTTTTTACCCCCACTACAAAGGAAGTCCATGCTCTAAAATATAGGTAGGTACTTCAGGGGACGGAGGAAGGTAATTCTAGTGTAGTTAAGAGTGTGAAGTGTTTTTACTTGGGACAACTACTGAACTGTTGGGAGTAACTCGAAGATACTCTTTTTGATAGCAGGAAAGCACCTCATGAGTTGGTAAATGGGCTTAACGATTAAGTAAGTACCTAAGTAAAAAGGGTCAATTCTAATTTTTTTTTTATTAAGGATGTAAAATGTTCCACAATTGAAATAAGTTGGAAATCGCTACCCTAGATTATTTGGCGATGAAAAGCGGCATTGAAAGCTGAAAGCAAAGTTGAAGATGAAAGCACACAAGTGTGGATATAACTAAACTACTCCTAGTTGTGGTTTTACAGTTAACATGTTAAAAACTATTGAAGTACCTCTGATTCAAATATACGTCATCCTTTCGCGATTTAAATCCAATAAACTGAAGCTTTCATTCTGAAGTACGTTAAAAGTTTTCTTGTTCTATTTAAAATTTCTGAATACACAGAATATAGTAAGCTTTTTATTTCAGTTACTATTTACATACTTGAAACTTTGAAAGCTGAATTTTTATTGTTCATTTTTTATCAATTTCGAATCGTGTATGAAGTTCTAGTGGATATGTTATATAAAATAAGTACATATAACATGGCATAACCAAATTCCCGTATAGCGTCACTGTGTCTGTCTGTCTGTACGGTAGAAACTGTGGCCAATCAGTTGGAATTAAAAATTTGGCATGCTTGTACAACTCTTTGACTTACATATAGAAAAACTATTGAGAGTTCGAAAAAATACATGGAGAAAAATATAAACAATTATGTAACACTCGAAAAATAATTATTTTTTCAAAATTTTGTGTGGGGTATCAAATGAAATCTTTTAATGTGTGGATAAACCAGCAAATTTTTGAATAATCAATTTTTTTATGGCGTTTTGCCAAAAATGTGCCAAAAATCTTTTGTTCCTTACCGTAATTCCCAAAAGGTTGGTCTAAAAAACTGAAACAAAACGTGTACATTGATAGGAATTGAAATAGCTCAACAAGAATTTATTATCAGATTAGTTTTTCAATTATTTATTTTTGTGTCGTTGAAAAAACAAATTATTTAATGAAGGGTTGATGTAAAAATGTGAAAAAATATTAGTTATATACATATATAACTAATATTTTGATGAGAATCGAAATAGTTCAACAGGATTTTTTTATCAAATTAGTGTTTCAAAAAATATTGAATTTGATGTGACATTGAAAAAATAATTATTATTCTTGTTTCTAAATTTATTCTGTGGTATCGAAAGAAATCTCTTACAATGAAGATTAAGGAACAAAAATAGTTTTTTGAAATTTTTGTATTTTAACAAGATTTTAGCAAAAAACATATTAAAAAACTCTTGTCTCGCACCATATAACCAAGGGTTAATCAAAAAATCTAAAAAAAAATTATGATAATATTATATTTTCGGAAGATTTTTTGTGTTTTTGACAAATTGATTTTTTTTTTATTCATGGCTAAATTATAACTAATAATGTTATGGCTCTTTTGTAATTATGGCTAGAATAATGTACGACTTAAATACATTAAATAATACACAACTTAAATAGAATTAAAAATATAATAACAATTTTTTAACTACTGAGAATAGACTTTGTACGCGTAGTAGAAGACATTATGTAATGCAAGTTGCATAGCGTTTACGTGTGAACGTATACAGGTGATATATTTTAACCTGCTGCTTGAATTATTTTAATTTGTAGTTTTTAAGTTATAAAATACGAATAAATCATTTACTGTAGTAAAATACTTATAGAACAAATAACACATTGTTAATATTAAGAAATAATTTTCTGAAATAAAAAAAGAGGCTTTCATCAACATATTTCTTACTAATTTAATGTAGATTTTGATACAAAGCAAATCGCAAAAAGAATCCTTTGAATTTATTAATTTAATTTTCATTGTGACGATATATTCGCAAATTATTTAAATTTAGTTTAAGATATTTTAATTGAGATGAAAGCTCTTGGTATACAAATTAAATATAATTAAATTAATTTTCAAGAAACTATTTATTTTGATGTTCTGTTGGCTTCTTAAGTCTGTTCTACATTATACTTTTTTCAATACTATCCAAGTCTGACATCATTTCAACTTTTGATATTACAGAATATAGTGGGAGAAAAATAAGAGACAGCGATACCTTCCATATTTTATTACTTTGTGATGCTCTTCACTGACAACTTAAAAAATTTTAGGTTCAGGTGACAGACAACAGTTTGGTTAAAGAACCAATTATAGTAACCAATTATACATATATATAAAAGCCCTAATTTCTGTGTGTCATCGTAACGCTAAGTTTCTGGGTGCTAGCGGGTCTTGCGGCAAGCGGGCGGCCACGAATTGAGTGGGGAAACGACGTACCTCGACAAATCTGACTTACCAGAGCTCTCAAATCAGTACGTTCGGTTACCTGACGATAGGATGTTGTGTTAATTGATGTTATGCCCGCGGACTGACCGGTCCGATACTAATTTTTAAACGACACGCATTGAGCGGCTTTTTAGGATTACCTAGGTATAATCAGAAACAGCTATACCATTGATGTCCACCATATGGCCCCCGCGGGCCGTATCCGGCGCGTTACTAATTTTGAAACGACACGCATTAAGTAACTCTTAAGGATTTCCTAGGTATAATCAAGAAACGTTTTTGTTTTGTTAATATAAGCAGAATCATGCAAATTTTAATAATTGATTCCTGTTTATATTGATTTTTATTCGTTACCAGTTTGCCAACGTTGTTGGCAAGGGGTCTGCTAGTTTATAAATATTGTTTAATTGTGCTAAGTTAATATTTAATTATATGTTCTAAATAAACGTTCCTCTCGAACGAGATTTCTCGAACCATGTACATCGGCTATAAGCGTTATTCGGTTGTTTTCTTCTCTTGCTGTCATATAGATTGTATGTAAGTGATTGATAGAAAAACCAGCCAGAACCACTTGGAAAAGGATATCTTAACTAAACGTACGTTTCACAATAACATTTCCCCAATACGCACATATAATTTTCTTGTTTTCCACTACGATTTGTGGAAAATTTGCATTTTCTATAACAATATATAATTACTAAATACAACCTTCAAATTATTATCAAACGTCTGTCTAACAAATCAAAACATTTTATTGGAAATAATTATAATGAAAATAATACTTAGTTGTAACCTTGGTTATTTCATGAAAATGGGGAAATTAAAAGAATATATAAAAAAGTTTTGTGTAACATAAGATTTTATACATAATGTTATGCACGTTGAAAGGAAATTTTATATTGAGGATTCCTAATTAGAACACGGAACTAACTTAATTAGTTTATTGAATTTCAGTGGTATACGTGAGACAGCTTCAAAGAGCTCTCTGAATATGTGATTTTTTATTATTCTTCATCCTAATAGTGGTCAGGGACCTGGAAAATCGGGGAAATCAGTTTCCAGTTTTATTCTGGTTTTGTTTGCATAATTTCTTTAATTTATTTGTCGATAATTGTAATATACAGGGCGTTATATTTTAGTAGACACAGCAAATATGTCGCTTATTTATTAAGTTTTTTTTAAGTAATTTATTTCATATAATATGATTTATAAAGCAACATGTAAGCTACTTTATGACGGATGTACATTCATGATACCACTTCCGGATTATTAGTAATTAATATCAACTTTGAAATTTCAAACGGAACATACTACATTTTTTACAAATTTGACAAAAGTACATCAAATTTGCTTTACAATCATGTAAAATAATCCATATGCTACATTATTAAAAAGTAAAATGGAGGGCACTTTTTTATACACCTAGTCGAAAAAAGAATAGTGAGCCATGACTAAAAATTAACTAAAACAATTGTAACTATTATTATTAAACGATAATTTTTATTGTGATTTTACAAGAAATATTTAAAATGACTCCCAGCCTCTTCAATACATTTTTCACAACGTTTTAAAACCGAATAAGTAGCCCTTTCTATTTGGTCTGCAGATAAAGATTCAATTGCCGCTTCAATTTTATTCATCAGTTCGTTTAATGTGTTTACTGGTTCTTTATAAACAAAATCTTTCAAGTAACCTCATAAAAAAAAAAAAAATCAAGTGGGGTCATATCGGGAGAACGAGCAGGCCACCGATTTAAACAATTTGTTCCAATAACACGTCGCTCAAATGTATTATTTAAAATATCAACGCATCTTCTCGCGTTATGCGCAGGCGCTCCGTCTTGTTGAAACCACATACCAAGCCTATTTCCAAGTGGAATCCATTCGAAAAAATCGTATAAAACATTATTTAAAAATTCAGCATACAATGTAGCCGTCAAATTTTCTTCATAAAAGTAAGGCCCAAAAATTTTGTTTTTTAAAATCCCGCACCAAACATTTATTTTAAAACTAATCTGGTGTCTTGTTTCCCGAATTTCATGAGGATGTTCCATGCTCCAATAGTGGCAGTTTTTATTATTAAAAAGTCCATTTCTAGAAAAACTAGCTTCATCAGTCCAAAAAATTTTTGCGTAGAAGATTGGATCTCTACGTCTTTTTTCCAAAAACCATTCACTAAAATCAAGTCTACGTTGATAATCGCCTGGCAATAGTCCTTGTCCTGTTTGTATTTTATATGGTCTGTACTTGTGTTTTATTAAGATTCTGTGAATTTTAAAAATGTTTATTCCTGTTTCAACACATGCGTCGCGAACGGAAATTCTGGGATTGGCCTCAAAAAGCGCAAGTACATTAATTTTCACATCATCTTCATTTGGGATATTTTTTTTTTTTTTCTTCTCTCAAACGAACCTGTTGTTCGTAGTTTATTTACTAGTTTCACAAAAAACGATTCACTTGGCTGACGGTGATGTGGATATTCTTGTCGATAAAGTTCTGCAGCTATGCGTTTATTTTTTAAACTTCGAAAATACACATCTAGCATATCAACATTTTCTGAGTTAGAAAAATTAATTTTATAATAAATTAATAAGGTACTACAATGAAACTTGCTAATAATAATGGTTAGAACAATTATTACTGAGTAAATACTCAGTAACAATTGTCAACCTGTAAATACAGGTTTACAATTGTTTTAGTTAATTTTTAGTTATGGCTCACTATTCTTTTTTCGACTAGGTGTATAAAAAAGTGCCCGCCATTTTACTTTTTAATAATGTAGCATATGGATTATTTTACATGATTGTAAAGCAAATTTGATGTACTTTTCAAATTTGTAAAAAAATGTAGTATGTTCCGTTTGAAATTTCAAAGTTGATATTAATTACTAATAAACCGGAAGTGGTATCATGAATGTACATCCGTCATCAAATAGCTTACATGTTGCTGTATAAATCATGTTATATGAAATAAATTACTAACTCAATAAATAAGCGAGATATTTGCTGGGTCCACTAAAATATAACACTCTGTATAAGAATAAGTGAATTTGATTGCACACTTTATTTGTGTATTTAGCTGTCATCAGTTATTAGTATTTTGAATCACTTTTCGGCGTTTTTGTTTGTAGCTACTGCTGAAATAATGGTCACGAAAACATAAATAGTATATGATTAAAAAATAGGTTTCGGACCAGTCAAAAAATAAAACAAGTTTATTTAACTATGCTGACGTTTCGATTTATTTTAAAACCTTGTCTATGTACACGCAGTTTTTAACTTATTATCCCGATTGTTTTCCCAGAGACCGGAATTGTAGTTTTACCGGGGCCAGGCTGTATCAAGATAGAGTGAATCAAGGCTATATAAAGATAGAGGGAACACGCTTTTTCTCGAAAACGCGAGGTGTAAGCAAGTAAGTAAGGGTAAATAATTTAGTGACCAAATTTTACCAAAAGAATCGAATGGTAGTATTGAAATTCGGAAAAAACGGATGTACGGGATAACAAGAACATTATTTTTTTTTGTTCAGATCTGTCATAACTATCCGTAATCCTAAATAGCTTTGCATACGTTTACTATTGTTTATATTCATATATATACATTGCTTACCAATGAAATATGTATACATGTGGAAATAAATGGCATTTTCTGATAACAAATACACTGAAAATTGATAAACACGCAAACGTAAATACTCAAACATCAATGCCAAACACTACCCGTAAAATTATAGTTATAGACGTCATGCCAACAGCTATGGGTACAAACATTGGAATAAGGAAATTGCCAAGACGACTACTCAACAAATTCAAGCGCTTTTCAGTTGTTTATGACCGATCTGTATTTTATTAAATATTCACCATTTTGCTACATGTTCCAGACCTCCTTTGCTATATGTAAGCCACGTGATCAGCGTGACGTTTCTATTTTGCTTTTATAAACAGACACGCACTTTAAGTATTAACACCCTAGACCAGGGGTCGTGAAACTTTAGAAGCTGAAGAGCCAAATTCACCCTTTACGGCATCTGGAAACATTTTAAAGAGCCAAAATTTTGTTTTAATCATGACTTTTTGTATGTTTTCTAAATTTTATACTTTATCAAATTAATTTGAAGAGCCACAGGAATGTCCTCAAAGAGCAGTATTTGGCTCTCGCGCCGCGGTCTGCCGACCCCTGGCCTAGGCTGAGTCAATCCCGGAATTGACGACACAGTAACGCGAGAAAAAAATTCCGCGGAGATATCTGGAATTTGAACTCTTGTGTTCCATTAATAATAATTTATTTTATATTTGAAAATTGTATTTTCACAAAGATTGACGCAAAATTATAATACAGAAGACTGTAGCTGTCACTGTAACAAAAAATGTTGCTCTTAGTTCATTTAACATAACAATATAACAATCAAATTCACCGTCTTTCAGCAGACTCAATCTCGGTAATATATTTTTTCTTCGGCTTTTCAAAATCCCTACATTTATCTATTTGACCTAAATTGAGCTTTTTTGCATACAGAAATGGTTTGTTAGACCTCATTCAGCCCTGAAAGCGGAAGCCTAATGAAGCTTAAAAGCTTATTTCAGTTTTAATGTTTTCTTATTTCAATCTTTTCACAATTTGATTACAATTGTTTTGTTTAATTTTTCGAAAGGTAATCATGAAATAATAAAAAATATATTTTAAAGTGTACTTAAAACTTTTACGGATTTTTTTAAATTGTTTTTTGCGTTTACAGACAAATGTAAGTATGACAACAAAACATTCTTTATAACGTCACTTATGTCAGTCTGTCTGTACGATAGAAAATAGACCAAACGGCTATACCTAGAAAGTTGAAATATGACACGCTTGTACAACTCTTTGACCCACATATAGGAAAATTACATTGGGTTCCAAAAAACACATCCTAGGAATATTATAAAAGATCTGTATTCAACGAAAAATAAATGTTTTTTGAAAATATTGCGTGGGTTATCAAATGAAACAATAAACACTAAAAAAGTGTGGATAAACCAGTAAATTTTTATTTTCGCAAAATATGCGTCAAAAAACTTTTGTCTACCACATTATTTTCCAGAAGGGTTAATCGAAAAAATTCTCCATAATGTACATTTATGAGAACCGGAATAGTTCAACAGGAATTTTTGATCATATTAGTTTTTCGAAAAGTATCGAATTTTTTCTGTCGCTTAAAAAAAATTAATACATATATTAAGAAACGAAACAGTATTTTTTTTAAATTTCTTTACTTTAAAACGATTTTTTTCAAATCGTAAGTGTAAAAGTTCATTCTCAGTTTGGTTAAAATTTTAGTGTTACAATTGTCATTTAAAAAAAAGTAAATAAAAGGCCCCACCTCCTTCAGATTTTTATCTTCCGAAAATGTACAGTTAGCTCTGGGGTCCACTCAGTCTCAAATATTTCATACTTAAAATGGGTATCTGTTCATTCAGGGATAATAGGACCGGTCGAAACGTCACACTGACCACGTGACTTTCATACCTATGGCCGGCGGTCTAGAAACGGAGAACTTACCTTCTCTGCCCCATATACTACTATCTAGGTGTTAGGATCCTATTATTATTATTTTTTTTTTAATTTTAACCAAATCACATAGTAAATCTTCCTTTATTCAGATAGTGCAGTAGCGTGTTTTTTGCAGTTTTTTAAAAAAAATTATGCACATTTTTTATGTAAACAATTTATATTCTGTTTATTTTCTGTAAACTTTCTGTGATTTTCTTCAAATAATATAAATGTACTTAGCAGCACATTAAATATATTTGTTTTCTTGCAAAAATGTACCAACAATTATTATTAGTGGTCCGCGTTAGAAAATTATATATTATACTGGTCCGCGATGCATTTTTGGTTGAGAAACACTGATTTAAATCATGAATTTTGTGAATTTATGTAGAAATACAATAAATATAAATTTAGATAAATGGTTTTTATGATAGTACTTTATTTTTAACGGTGCTTTGTTAAAAGTATTTCACTAAAATATTTTCCGATATTCAATTACTAGGGGCCTCAGCCCGGCTACGCTGGCCTTCACCCCCTTCTGGAGCCGTGAGCTTGGGTTCATATCACTGTTACTTTTGGTAGTGATCAGTAGTAAAACTTTCTCAAAAACTGTGTTCCGTAAACTAATCGGTGACAGATTTTAAATTAGTACGGAATGAATAATCAGTTACAGGTTATTACGATTAACTTATGGTAAATATTAATAATAGCACTGCTTACTATTCTGATTACAAACTATATAGATAGCTCAGTTTAAGAATTTTATTTTGTAACCATACGTAATCATTTTATATAACAGCATATAGTTTTTATCGGAGAGACTAAAATTTTGCAGCGGCAAAATTTGATGATAGGTTTTTCAGTACAAATATTCGATAAACCTGAACCAAAACTATTTTCATACATTTCGTATACACCAATAAAGACGTTTCATCTTCTCTCCATGTAAAAATTTAACAACAAATACTTTGTCTCATCTCATAGCTGAAAAATATTCAAAATACTTTTAGAACATTTAAAAAAATAACCAATATAAACACTTATTCAATTTTATGTATTTTTATACATTTCTGTAATTAAATTAACTTAAATCCTCCAGCAGTTTAACAATTTTTATGCAAGTTAAATCAAATTTAATCTTTATAGATATATTCTTCGAAAAATAATCTCAAAAAATGTCATTATAACTGTGGGAGAGAATATACAGTGAGTCTTGGTTTAACTTTATGCAAAATTGTCTCGATTAACTAATCAAAAATCATACAGACCTTAAAAACGATTTTACACGTTTTTAAAATAATTTAAAAGTAATATCGTGGTTTTTTTATATAGAAAACTAAGTTGTCATTTCTCCTGTCAATTTATACTCAAAATGTAGTGGAGCTTGGTTTAGCTATGAATTGTAAAACTCTGGCGATTAATTAATCGAAAGATATATACAACTTAAAATAGTATTTTACATGTTGAAATAATATTTAGTTTTCGATTATTACCTACTTAGTAATTTTCAGTTCAGTAACATTTTTAACTGTAAGACAATTGTATGGTCAGCAAAAATGTTTGAAATTACAAAAAAAATGCGTAATAATTACCCACACTTATGTATTTTTTACACAATTCAGCGATTATTAAAAAAAAAAATCGATTATAGATTTTTCGACTTAGTTTTGTGCTAAATTTATCTTTTGAATTGTAACACATTCGTATATCGTCAACTAAGAACTATCCGTGTCGTTGAAGTATCCGTGAAATGTTCAGCTTTTTAGAAATTTGTTGACGATCAACGGTACGGTTTCGAGGAAAAAATGCATGATTTTTATCAATAAAAATTAGTCAATACCCCCCGTCGAAATAAAATTAAGCCTAAGCACTAAAAAAATATCACGCGGATAATCACGCCCCTCACGATAAAATATCACGCCTAGTACTCATAAAGAACTGGATGAACTCTAATTTTCTATCACTTAATTATATAAAATCTAACTTTGTCACTTTCTCGACAAATATTACCACTCAACCTCTATTTGATTGTATTAAAATCCATACTGATTGCTGTACAAAAATAAATTGTATGTGTCTACTTATAAAAAGAGTTAACTCTGTGAAATATCTGGGTGTAACCATTGACCATAACCTTAAGTGGGACTTACAAATTCAAACAATTAATATTCGACTGCGAAAAACCATCTATGTTTTTAGAAAATTAAGAGACTTCATGCCTATCAACTTATTGCTTAATTTTTACTATTGCTTGGTACAATCCATACTTACATATGGTATAGTTGCATGGGGAGGTGCAGCTAATAGTCATATCAAGAGATTATCTGTTATACAAAATATAATCCTAAAAACTATTTTTCGGAAGCCACTTTATTACTGTTCTGAAAAATTATATTCAGAAACCAAAATAATGACCATTAGGCAATTATATATTTTAAGTATAATCAAATACATGTATAGAATGCAACTACCCATTCAACGAACATCCCATGAATATAATACCAGAAATGTTGGTCAAGCATTATTGTTTAAAACTAAAAAAACCATTGGTCAAAGATGTTCCACCTATTTTATACCTAAAATTTATAATAATTTTAATAACTATTTAAATGAAAATAATTTAATGTTTTTGGGGAAACAAACAGTTAAAATTGCTAAAACCTGGATTTTACAACTAGATCAAAATAAAATAGATGAAATTCTTGTTACTAAAATTTGATTATCTTTTTTCATATAAAAATAAAATCTAAATTGTATTGTATTCCATTTCATTCTTTTCATTAATTGCACAGTCCGATATACATTAGAATAATTATATAGAATTAATTAATATATAGATACTACACGCATACCTTACGGTATTAGTGGTGTACACTCCCCAAATATTAAACCATTTAGGGGGGTGATTTACTCTTGTTTGTTTTTATACTTATTTTATCTTGTCTATTTATATATATGTGTATATATTTTGTGCAAATAAAGAGATATATTATTATTATATTATAAGATGGCGGTTCATTTTCCTCTCTCCGCGTTACCGGAAAAATGAAGATACACCAGAAGTTGAATAGAACGCAACATACCAACACTTGTACAATATAATAGTAGATCATATAGTATCATATATCCAGAAGAGAAGATGGCATGGAAAGGTAAATCATACAACGGATAGTAGATAGACGTTGATCGAGGCAGATATCGCAAATCCTGGGTCGACCAAATGAAGCTATAAGTCAACTACATACAGTAGGTGGCCAAGTTATTAGAGACAGTACACTTTTTTTTGTAATTTTCAAGTTTAAATGCATTTTGTGAGAAAATAAATTGTTTTTAAATCATTTTTCTTCTATATTCTTGTTGCTGGTATCATTATTATTTTAAAAAGCGGGAGATCGCCAAAGAAATCATCACCACCAAGCGGTAATTTATAGAAACCTTTATCAGAGAGTGGCATCACAACCCCAATCTCCGACACAACGCAACAGTCTGCATAGAAAGCATGCCCAAACGCCTGGAAACCGCAATCGCAGCAAAGAGTGGCATTACAAAATATTAAGATTTTCCTTAATTTGTTAAATTAAAACTTTTTATACAAAAATAAATGGTTATGAATAATCAATTATGTCGTTTTATATTCTAAATAGAGCACTCTAATGAATAAAAATAAATACGAGACCCAAAGCCACTTATTTCCTCATTAAATTCATTTGAAAATTACAGAAGATTTGTACTGTCTCTAATAATTTGGCCACCTACTGTACTACAAGAAATTACACATTTGGTCAAAGATCGAGAAGCGTAAGCAGCGAAATCGAAAACTATTGGGCGGACATGACGCCACCAAATCCATAAGGCAATGGAGAGATAAAGAAAGAGGGAGAGAAAGAGAGAGATAGAGAAAGAGAGAGAGAGAGAGAGAGAGAGAGAGAGAGAGAAAGAGAGAGAAATTTTCTTTCTAATATAAATCTTTTCTTTGATGAGAGAGAGAGAGAGAGAGAGAGAGAGAGAGAGAGTGAATTTTCCCTTCTAATATAAATATTTTTTTTGATAACACTATTCTTGATAGTTGTGCCAACTTCACTGAGTCGGGGCTCCTATATCATTCTGCACTAGTTGCACAATATTATATTCTAGAAAGGAAAAGACGCTGGAAGCGATGAAGTTTGGTACCTAGCTAAGTAAAATTATTTTAAATGAAGACATAAAACTTTACATAAGCAAATAAAGACGTTACTC
Organism: Liopterus haemorrhoidalis; assembly: GCA_963971575.1. Taxonomy (NCBI): domain Eukaryota; kingdom Metazoa; phylum Arthropoda; class Insecta; order Coleoptera; family Dytiscidae; genus Liopterus; species Liopterus haemorrhoidalis. The sequence goes on from OZ020615.1 coordinate 51,346,208, forward strand.
TTATATGTATATTAAAAAACTTACACGTGTATGTGATAATATAACATTTACTGCGCTAGGTCAGGTATAATCATATATTTTATGGCTTACAATGTTAAACACAGATTCCAAAGTACTTCCTAAAACCTGTAATCTTGTAGTTAAACAGAAAATTGTTAAAACTACATGTGTTTTTATTATCTACAAAGTTAGACCGTTGAAAACGATAATTGTAAATCTGTGATACAGGATAGCAGTGCTTCTCAAACACCGGAATATTACAAAAAATTGTGTATAAATTATTTCACATATTGAATATAGATTGTATATATTGTATTTCTACAATCATATGAATTTAGGGTTAAGTTTTTTTCTTTCTCCAACAGTAAATTTTCTTCCCTATTATAAAAGAGTATCTAAGAAAATTGGTAAGATACTAAAGAAGCATCCAAGTAGCCTTCAAATCGAGTTCGACTTTAAGATCTATTCTATCATGCACGAAACCCAAATCTGTCCTAAACAAAAACTGTGTCTACTCTATTCCCTGCCAGTGCGGGAAACAATATATTGGTGAGACTTGCAGTCCTTTGAATGTGAGGGTTAACGAGTATAAGAAAAAGTTCAGCAGGGCAAAATTTACAGTCCCAAACTGGCTGAACATGCTTGGGGAAATGAACACCATTTCCAATGGAAAGATGCTAAACCCTTAATGTATGAGGAAAACAAGTTAAAAAGAAAATTGAAAGAGTCTGCTTTGATCGAAAACTCTGGAGATGCTGTCAGCCAAGCTAGCATGGAATTTCGTCAACTCTGGCTTTTTATTATTCAAAACAACCTTTCTAATCCTCAAGTCACTAATCCGGTAACAAACAACTCATTACAACATAATAATGTGACAAACAACCTTAATCCGGTCGTTAATCCTCCTCAGGTAGTCCCGTACCTACCTATAGCTGACGCCAATCACCCAATCAATAGCAACACACCTATAACCTGTTCTCACTCTTGCAATACCCGGTATAAAAACTAATAAAGTAAGTTCAAATGTTTATCACTTCTCGTGATCGCTGAAGACGGAAACAGATTGTTGAGCAATTTCCGTAACGTCCGAATATATTTTATATAACTCATGAAGTATTATATCTTTTTGATACTAATACTAATTATATTGTACTATTCTAACCTAGTACTATCAACAATGGCAAACGTCCAAAATAACGGAGTCCGCATTAATATTGAACCATTGCAAAATAATTTAAACGATATTATCAGGTATGTAGTGTCTGGTGACCTGAAAATATGAGCTTTTTATGAATATCTTGTTTCCTGGGCGCCTTGACCTAACCCGCGTAACAAGCGAAAGTCAGTTTGGATAGGTTGAGACATTTGGGATTGTTCAATTTGGCTAAGACTAGGAAACAATTATCAAGTGCCGCCACGAGATTACTGTATGCTAGGGTTTCCCTCGCAAGGATACTCCACATTGTTGTGAAGGAACTAGAGCCCCAAGCGCCGGTGTTGATATCGTTTGCCGTCAACGAGAAGCGTAGGAAACGGTGGTACTTAGTATTATGCTGCGAACACATGGTCTAAGGTACATAAAACTATTTCTTAACCAGCTACACTGAAATCCGATCTAGGCGGGCTTCATGCACAGCGCAAGCTCCGAGTATTCACCGCGATCTGGCCTTACATCACCGCTTCACCGTACGTTTGCCAGAGGCCACCCCATCAATTGCCTAGGGTGTCACTACCGCTGCCATATAAGACAGACAGTTTGTACTTGAACTGTCTGTCTTTTAGCACTTCCTGCCAGTTCCACTACCGCGGGTATGTCTGTAGATACCTTTAAACGGCGACAACAAACGAGAGTATAAGCCACGAAACTTCAGTTCAATTTCCCTGAAAGTTTTTACTAATCATTTCAGTTTACTACCTCTTTTGACAATGAAATAATTAAGAATTGACTTGTACATCTTATGATGTAATAAATTCAAGTAATACTAATGTTTTTCTCTTGCGTACAGCTACCCACGTGCACCTTCTAAATGAGTCAAGAGGTTCCGTTTTGTCTCACATTTTAACAATGTTTTTATAAAACACTAGTCACTGATTACTACAAAACCTTTCTAGAACAAAAAGTACATTAATTTAAATGGAAATACATTCTTTTAATAAAAAATGTTACTAATTTAAAACAATGCTGTTCCACTGACAGCCTTATGATTTTTTTTTTTTGTATCGACGAAATATTTGAATAATTGTTGGGTGGTGTGCATTACTTATGATTATATTTAAATAAATGCACACAAAACAAAAATGTTTACGCTTTTAAGTTTGAATTAATATTAACAAAATCAATATTTATTGAAGCTTTTTTGTCATATGTACAAAAGATGTATTAAAGTGAAACCTTTGCATGTTTGCGCAATAAGGAAAACGGAAAAATATTTATTTTTTCTTAATAATAATCAATGCCATATATTAAATAATATATAATTTACTAAAAACTCCGAGCGTTTCCTTTTAAATTCCTTACGTAATATATGCTACCAGGCTGGTTTGCGTACAGAATGCAAATGCACTGTTAATATTGAACACATGCGCATTGGCAATCCCAGCAAAAGCCAGCAGGTGTCACGTAGATCGCAACTTAGTAAGCTAGCTATCGTCTTACTGTATGCATGTGTGTTGTAACAAATCGCGTAACCTACCCAGATAACGCCTCTAAGACTTTCGAACGCCACCCATTGTGAACCCTTTGCGAAATTTTAGCATTTTAGTGAGATTTTGAAGTTGTATTACAGTTATAAGATTTTAGAATTTAGTTAATAAAAAAATAGTCATAAATTTCAAAACGAATTTGAGTTAAACATTATTATTATTAGATAGTAAAACGATTTCAACAGAATTCGCCTTACTTACACCCTCTGTCGAACTTGAAAAAAGACTTGAAAAAAAAAACCTTTTCCAGTTATTGGTAAAACGACGTTGGTACACTTCCATCATTTTCCTGCAAGATCCTAAGAACAATACTGATGGATATCCATTAAGATGGAGAGAGATTCGCTGTTTTACTTATCTTAAAACTAAAAAATTCTCCTAGAGCAATTAACTTTGAAGTAAATTTTCTCGAAACTTTAAATTATGTACTTAAATCCATTTTCTTCTAGCCCCCTCATTTGTAATTATTGTATACATTTTATTGTTCAAAATGAATTTTGTTCAAAGTTATTGCTTAATAAATTTGAACACTGAAATACCCTTGGACAATTTTAGACTTTCATTCCGGGAAATGCTATCAGAACTCTTATATAAACACCAGTCTCTGTGAAGACAAGGTCAGAAGTATTCGATCCGGTTCGCCAAAAGATCTAGAAATGTTCAATTTTTAGAGGCTTGTGGTCGATTTTCTGATGATTTATTTGATCCTGTTTCTTTATTTTATCATATTTTTATGAACTTTTTTCATTAACATTTAATTATTTTGTAGATCGTCTATTACAATAAATATTTAAACTTAATTCGAAAACCGCCTTCTTTTACTTAACGTGTGTAACCATTTGCCTTTAAAAGCTTAAGTGATCAGCTACCCAGACTAACTACAAGATGCCTGATCCGTCGGTTGGTACCAATAATTATACAATGGCCCGCTACAGCGTGTTCTTACACAGAACTTATTTTCGTAAAAATTAGTTCTGTGTAAAATTTAATAACGGCGCCAATTTTTAATCGATCTTTCACTGATAAGGCGAAAATAAAAATACTTGGAAGACCATTCGGAATTCAAACATGAACAATCCGTCTCCAGTAAAAACAAATCTTTGGTAGAATATTTAATGTTAGGACATTACTAATAAACAGATTTAGATTTGTTATTGTGATGTAAATAATGCACATTTGTGTTTTCCTTGTTTATCATAAATTGTTTTTCTTTGTTTAAAGTTAGTTAAAATTAGTAAGAATGTTAATGAGTTTGAAAGTTAGTTAATTTTCATTTCATTCTAAGTACTCTTATATACGCAAAAATATATGTTTATCTAGAAAACATGTATAGTTAGAGTGCTGTTCCCACAAGAAATAGCCAGTGTCGTCACATGCGCAGAATTAAACATTGCAAAAAGCAAAAGACGTAGAACCGTCTGTAAGTCGTATTTCTATTGGTTTGACGTCATTACTTGATGCCTATACAATGACATCACTGAGCAGTTCTAACACTCTAATAACTTGAAATTTCTATAATCAATAATAACTGGTATTTATAAAATTTGCGACCACAGATTTATGCAGCCTGAAACGCCTCTGTAGAGGTAGAGGTACGTGCCAGTAGAGGTACGTGAAAAGAAATATATATTGGCACGCAAACGAAATGATTTTTATTGTAATATATTAAAAAGAAACATATTGCAGAATATGCAATCAACCTGTTTATTTTGTGATTATAGTCAACTCTTGTCAGTTCGTTGAACGAACAGCAAGCAAAAAAAAAAAAAATTACTGCGATCTTTAAGTCAACGTACTCTACAGTTGCATTCGATAAATTCGCCCATTATTAATTTAAATAACAAATAAATTTTAAGAATAACAGTCATATGACATATTGGACTTCTGGATCGTCTAATTCACCATCGTTGATATTATCCGAGAATGTTGCCAATCTTAAAGAAAATGAAAAAGGTCCGAGCACAAATATACAGATAAAGCATCAATAGACAGATAAAGAATAAATAGACAGAAAAAACATAAATAAAGAGACAGCATAAATAATAAATAAATAGAGAACATCTTACAGAATATTATATAAAGGTTGAAAAAGGAAGAAGTCCTGAAGGAGCAAATAGGCTTCGTTTTAATACGCCAAAATTTTTAACTAACTAAGAAGATATACTGGAAGACGAAGGATGATTATCTGTCTCTGTAACCTAAGGAAGTAGTTTGGAGATACATGCACAACTAATTCGAAATGCGACAACGGGTGAGGTAAGAGAAGAAAATTGGCACGCCATCATTTATTATATACGTGGTTTATATTATTTGGCACGTTAGCACAAAGAGGCTCGCCACCCTTTGAAGACGAAGGATGATTACCTGGCTCTGTAACCTAAGGAAGTGGTTTGGAGATACATCCGCCTAACTATTTCGGAATGCGACAATGGATGAGACAAGAGAAGAAGCTAGATACGCCATCACTTAATATATACATAAAGTTTATATTATTAGGCACGTGAGCACAAAAGGTTCTCCACTCCTGCAGATTTCTACAACACTCCTTCTCGACTTGTGTTAATATATCCCGTTTTATCTAGTCTACATTACATTATGAATGTTAAATAAAATACTCTTATTTTATAGGGTGACGTATCTTGTTTCATGCGTTCTATATGACTACAGAGACCTATTTTGACAGTCACCGTTTACCAGAAATAATGGATGTCAGCGTGGCAGTGCTATTGATATAAGACATATTATGTTTCAGCGATATTGCTTTAGCTCTTACGACTTGCTGTATATTATCCTGATACATGGATATTGCCACCCGTGTAGTTTTCCTCTTCTCCATGTGTGTGCAAGAATGAATGTACATCTAGTGCATGATCAAATCAACTGCAGTATCAAACGTCGAACTCAACTGATGCAAGTCTTTGCACGTTCAGCAATAAACTCTGTATCTTTCATTCAACATTTATGAAAAAATTCCACATGTCTCAGTTATATATTTATTGCTCGCCTTTTAACTTTAAATATTTATTATTACATCTTTGACGTACGTCATGAAAAAGTAAATTTGTATGCTGTTCATATTTTAACCAAATTATATAGTTGCAGTTATTAAAAAAATTTAAACATTTAATGAGTTGCTAAAATGTCATTTTTAACGTCATACAATATGTTTATCAGTAGGTAATTGACTATAATTATATCTTTTTATTATTAGTGTAATATATTAAAAAGAAAACTAAATTTGTTTCCAAGAGGGCCTAGTATTTAATTTTTTAAATTTTTGTAAGCATGATAATTATTAGGATAACTTAAAAATATTGTTAAAACCAGTGACTAAGCAACTGGAGGCTTTCAAAGTTTAAATAAAGGTACTTTGGTACAACTTACAAGAGGGTACTTCGAAATGTGGTAAAAAGAGATGAGCTCACTTCTCGTGATCGCTGAAGACGGGAACAGATCGTTGAGCAATTTCCGAAACGTCCGAAAATATTTGATATAACTCATGAAGTATTATATCTTTTTGATTTTAATACTCATTATATTGTACTATTCTAGCCTAGTACTATCAGCAATGGCAAACGTCCAAAATAACGGTGATCGCATACTAATACTCAATATATATATTGTACTGTTCTAGCTTAGTACTATCATCAATGGCAAACAAATAAATTAATGGTGTCCGCAAAAAAATAAATATAATCGGAGTAATGCTGTGGGCTATGTGTGCTGACGGGTGTTTTAACCCATCTAACCCCTACCTGCGTTCGCCACTAGGAGGATGTGTAAATCCAATCAATGCGAGAATGAATGAGCTTCTTAATTCCATAATAAAAAACAATGCCACAAAGTGACTTTTATTTTATTAATCTTTATTTAGTGACGCTTCAATAACATGATTTTTAGCATCAGTTGTTACATTTATTGTATTACATATATTATATATTGTTGTTACTATATGGTTATATGTTATCATTTATATTTCATTCGTGAGTTTTTCTTCATTTACGAAGTTGATCAAGTTGGTGGTTGAAGTGTTTTTGTTTTGCAGTGCTTCTTTAATGGTGCTTGGTATATTGTGTCTATTTCGGTTGGTGCAATATTTGGGGCTGTCTATTATTATGTGTTCCACTGTTAGAGGTGTATTGCACTGTGTGCAGATTTTGGGTTCACTTCGTGCATGTTGGTGTTCGTGTATGATTTTAGTGTGCCCAATTATCAGTCTATTGAGCATAGTTTGTTGTTTCCTACTTCTGTCCAAGTTGCATAAATTTGTGTCTTCTTTAACTTGACGCAGTTTATTGTTGGAGATATTTGTCCATAAACAGTTTTGATGTATTTTTGCCTAGTCTCTAATTATTTGTTGGAAGTCTTTTGCGGGTGTTGTGATGTTCCTGAGTGGGAAATTTTTGCTGTTTTTTGCAGTGCTGTCTGCCAGTTCATTGCCTGGAATTCCAGCGTGACTGGGAATCAAAGTGACTTTGTAATGGACATTCTGAGGACATCGTTCACGAAAAAAAATGTAAGGTTACTTAAATAGGAAAGAAAGGGTATTAATCTAATGCTTTGGGAAGCCCTTGAAATTAAAAAGTGCATTAACTCAGGTAAAACAATCAGTAATTAAGAATAACTAGCTAAAGATTACCTCGAATTCTTGAGAGAAGGTTTAATTGGATACGTACACTCTATATATACCTGCGATGTATGTCAATTAAGTTACTTTGGATAATAACGGGAAGGTCGAAACATGTCAAGTGAATAATAAACGATTTAATGGAATTTGTGGGGACATTTCATTATCAATATAAAATCACGGTCAACTAAGTGAATTTAAAAACACTCGCTGACAAAAAAGGATTGCCTTACAATTGTAATTTAAAGACTGATAAAAACTTAGTTAACTCTTTTAAAACGGATCTTTAAGTATCGGAAGTTAATGCTATGTTTATTTAACTAGTAATAAACAAACAATGCATAAAAAAACATTTTTTAATTCTCAACAGCCCTAAAATTAGATGTCCCCTTGAACGAAGTAAACAAATTTTAACACTAATATCTCATTGTTAAATATTTTTTTTTTAATTGCGAGGGATATTCGGAAAGAAATCTCCATTGTTGCGTAGCGTGAGTAGTAGGTGGAGCACTGCCATTGTTACATCGGCGGGTGCAGTGATTCAGTAAGCTTCCAGCTGTGCAAGGGGGAGCGTCGTACTGCCGAGTGTTTGCTTGTTATTACCTCAAAACATGACTGCCGAAATAGAATATCCCGCCAAGATTGAACCATTGGATCACGGTCTCGAAACTTTCCGAAAAATTTCCGGAAGTTTCTCGGACTGTTTTGTACGAGATAGTCACCGAAAAATTAGGCTACCAGAAGTTTTGTGCTCGTTGGGTAGCAAAATTGCTGACCGAGATCCACAAAACCAAACGAATGGGTTGCGCCCTAGACTTTCTTCTAGACTTGGCTCCAAGTGATTTCCACCTGTTGAACATGAAGAACTGGCTTGGGTCCCAGCATTTCGTTAATGATGAAGATCTTCAAAACCCTGTGACAGGTAGCCATAAATTTTCTGTGCAAGCAAGCTGTAATTCTGTGTTTCTCTTGAATATATCACCACGTTATCAGTAATTTTTTGAAAATTTTGGAGAAAAGTTGATTTTCTGTGTCTCCTATGGTTTTCTGGCCGCACCCTAGAAATTAATATTATTCTCCAAGCAACAGACATAAATGCAAACTATTGTTTTACGTTAATTAGTTCAGTACCCGTATAGTAAATGCATTTTGCAACTTATTTGAATATCAACAGAACACTTAATTTAAAATTCACTTTGTTTATACAATGCATGAAGCAACCAGTGTTAAATCAACGAGAAAATAGAACGTCGAAGTGATTTATGGAAAATAGTAATAGGGAAACATAATGTTTTCGTTCCAGATAAATTTAGAATACATTTAACATATCATAAACTGAAAAGTATGTTTGTATAATTTTAATAGGAAACACGGATATTTATTTAAGAAATAACTCGCGAATTAAATATATAATGCCAAATTTACTTGATTTTATCCTAAAGCCAAAATGCTATTCAGCTCTAAATTGAGTTCTTGAGTGAAAGTTATAAATAAATGAACAATTTAAAATCTGATTATATTTGATATTTGATATTTATTTTAAAAGTTCTGTAAACAACAAAGCAAATTACACGCCATAACGAACATACTTCAACGAATAACAAACTTCCACGAAGAACTTCCAATTTATATATTTTCAAACGATTAGTAAAACTTTGTAGTTCAATATTGGCGGTTAGGGAGTAGGTGTAAAATAATTTAGACATTGGATATTTTAGCAACTAATTTCGAAGAACTCGTATTTATTATCAAGACTGCGAGAAAAGTAGCGTAATCAGGAAATTGGTTAACAGGAAAAGATAAAAGAACACTAGGATAATTTCAAAGAATAAAACAAGTTTATTTGATACGTATTTCGGCCTATGAAGCCATCTTCAGAAATACAAAGAATTTACAGAAATACATAAATAGAAAATTTACTAACTATTAGAGAGGAAAAGGTATTGGAACAAATGTGGCTATAATTAGAAAACCCTACCTAAAAGGTAAAATTATATGAGATAGAGAAAGAGAGAGAGAGAGAGAGAGAGATGGGATTAAAAAGGGATTAAAAAGAGACGAACATCTAAACTCAACTTGTTCATTCATGAGATTTCTTGACTTAGAAATCGCTTTCTTAATTTAAAATACCTCTAATAAATCAAATTTTAATCCGTTCAAAAAGATTTTTTCTTTCAAAAAGGATTAAAATTGGAGTGATTTTGGGACACTCAAAAACATTTAAACGTCCGTAACCAACCAGCCGAAAGCTATTCAGTATCGGAGTTCCAGCACTGCTATGAGGATTGGAAGAACCGTCTCTAGAGCTGTGTGGCTTCCCAAGGAAGTTATTTGAGGGAGACAATATTGAATTGTAATTCTAGTCGAATATATATATATTTTTTTTTAATCAGTCCAGCTACTTAATTTACACACCTCTTAGATATCTAGAAATTGAACAAAAAATAAGCGAAATAATGGGGAAACCATGCATATTGTACGAAGAACATTTAATAATTAAAGAGCCAAATTGAAATAGAAAAAAAAAAAAAAAAAAAAAACTGTGTATTTTTACAAAATTAGACTTTTACTACTTCTCAACATAATCCCCACGAATATTAATACACTTGTCCCAACGATGAACTAGTTTTTTTATACCTGATGCAAAGAAATCTTTGTCTTATTGTTTGTGCCAGTTTCTCACAAATTCTTTGACTTCGTCGTTGTCGCTGAACTTTTTTCCACGTAATGCTTCCTTGAGTGGACCAAACAAATGAAAACCAGAGGGAGCCAAATCTGGACTGTACGGAGGATGAGGTAGTATCTCCCAACCCATTTTTTCAATGGTTTCTTGGGTCAGTCTGGTGGTATGAGGGCACTGTTTCGGGACCCACCTTGCACTTATTTTGCTGTACTTGAGCTTGTCAATGATAAGGTGATGAACTGTGCCAACACTACCTGCAACTTTTTTGCTATATCTACAACTGTAATACGTTGGTCTTCACGAATAATGTCGTCAATGCGGGTTTCAAGGAGTTGACACTTCAGCTGGCCGGCCAGGGCGTTACTCATAAGTCACTGAGGTTCGACCATTTTTGAACTGTTCTACCCTCTTATAAAAATTTCCGGGATTTATACAACTTTCACCATACTGTAAAATAATTCGAGAAAAGATTTTACCGGATCACTGAACGTTGTTCAACTAATGTGGAAACTTCAAGCGGACACGAAATCGTTAAATGCAATTTTGAGGTTATAAACAAAACAATTTTTATCCGTCAGGTGTTCTCAGCTTATCCCAGTGATGCCAACCTAAAGTCATGAAAGTACCAAACTCCTCCTACAAGCCGTTTTTTTTTTTCTACATCACTTTGTCTCTTTAATTATTGAATGTCCCTCGTACATATTTTAAAGTGGATTTTGTAAAAAACGAAGCCAAAAATTAAATGATATAACATTACCTAATTTTCGGCAAAAATTGATATTGAATATACCAATTCTAGGGTGACTATCTCTTCTCCAGATTCAAGTAGGTACATTGTTAGTTGATATTTGATTTTATTTTTCTGAAGTAAAAGAAATATCGAAAATCACATGTAGAATTTTATTAGCAAATTCTGCTTTATATCTGAGTGAATCAGCTACAGAACTTATATGTGTTTATTTATTTATACGGTTGCTATGAAAAACTTTCGAAAATTACCAGCACATGTTTATAGTTCAACTATTTTAACTTTATTTAGTTTGTTTTTCACTTTATAGACATTGCATTTAATTTTTATTTGCATTATGCTGTGGGATTATTATGTTTGCATGATTTTAAATAAAAAATGCCGGTGTTATAGTTTTTAAATGATTTTGTATTTGGCTTAAAATGAATTTCACTGTTCTGAGATGTATCGGTAAATGGTTAATGTTGTTTATATAGAGAAAGGTATTATGAGTCGTATTGATCAGGTGGTTCATGTCCTCTTTGGGGTAAAAATAATCTCTTGAGTGAAGGAAAAATACGTGCGTATTTGTAACGAATCGGCTAGTCCGCCCGAACAATGACTAAACTTTCACAAACCACCCGTCGTGTTAAGAATTTCAATTTTTAGCTTTTAGAATTTTAGGGATCTTTTAAGGGTACATTACAGTTAACATTTGTGACAAATCAGATAATAAAATAAAATTAGACATCCTACGTTTACAACACGTAACTTTAAAATATTTTGTAAAGTTTATTGTTCAAAAAGACTTTTGTTCAAAGTTATTATCTAATAACTTGAACAATCTTTTTACCTTTCTTCCTAGAAATGCCTTATAAAAACACCCGTCTCTCTGAAGACGAAATCAGAAAGTATTCGGTCCAGTTAGCGTAAATACCTAAGTTGTTGAATTCTTAGAGACACTGTGTCGGCATTCTGGTGGTCTATCAGATTCTATTTGTTTCAGTATTTGCCATTATATTTACCTATATTTAATCTTTCAAACTTAACTCTTGTAAATAGTATTACAATAAATCAAATTCATTAATTTTAAACCGTCTTGTGCGTAAACCTTCACCTTTAAGAACTTTAGTGAACAACTAAGATCCAGACTAATTACGACTAAGATACCTGATTAGTCGGTTGGCAATTACTAATGCATATCATTTAATTCACATATCATAATGATGAACCCTGGCTAACACTTACGCCTGGTACCCGAAGTCCTTTAGTCAGAAATCTCATTTCAGTTTGAGATCAAATTTCATCACAGGCTCGCTACCTAATTGATAGTAAATGGTACGATATTAAAGTAACATATTCAGGACTCGCTATATATTTGTAAAATATAAAAATTGTAATATAACTAAGGTTGTAAAATAAATGAAATTGTAAATATACTTTTTGAGATATTTTAAAACTGATGGAAATTAGTGATTAAAAAATATGTTACATGGGTCAAAAACCACTGCCGCCACAATGCAAATATCGCCGTTTTGGGTTGAGAAACACTGACCTATATAACACCCAAGATACATATAATATTATTAAAACCATATCCACAAATCCTCACGCGGCATGTTATATCAGAATTTTAATCTCACTAACTGAATTCTTAGCGACGTCTTCGCTACTAAAACCGCTTCTGTATCTGTTAATTTTCCCACTGGGATTTACTGAATCGTGTTTTATGAAGATCCTCTATTTTCTGGTATATAACCTCGTGTATTTTACCAGACTCTTCATAAAAACTGCTTTTTCTCCACACTAAAACAATTTAAGATTTATTGAAAGTTATAAAACATAAAACTGAGATGCTGTTTTTAGATTGACATATATTTTTTGGGGAAATATAAAAGAGAATAATACGGAAAGATTTATTATGTCAAGGTATTAAAGTAAACAGAGAAAAGAAAAAATCAAAATCAATAGTGCATTTTTGTTAAGTAAATATTGAGACACACTTCATCTTTCTTGACAGGAATTTGTCGAAGTTGAGATTAAATTAAGTGTATTTCAGAGTAATTGCAGTCTCAGGATTTAACAAATCCAACAAAGTAAATCATTTGAAAGAATTGAGTACTTATATATTGGCAAAATACTATATTATAAGAATATGCTTGCTACTTCTCGATGACAGTATTTTTAATTTGTAACATTCCTGAATAATTCGGGTACAAACGTAATTAAAATGATCATCCCTAATATTTCATCTAAATACAGCCCTAGAATTTTTACATTATAACTGCTTGATATTGATTTCGTTTCTTTTATTAATAAACAACAATTTGCTTCGGATCTATACTTTTAAAATTTTACGTATAGTGGATTTCGTTTATAACGACATCTGATATAACGACATTTCGATTTTTCCTACGTAATTTCAAAGTCCCGGCCAGAAATATCTTTTTCTACGTGAGACTTATCACTTATAACGACATCGGATATATAGTGGCTTAACATCCCTGGTGGGATTTTGCCGCTCATTGAGCTTTCTAAATCCAATTTCTTGGGGTGGATTAGGCCCCTTTTTATCTTAAGTAGTTCCTATTTTCTTTGATAACTTTCTCCAATGGTTTCTATCTCTTGCTTTCCCTTTTAATGTCTTCTTCTACTTCTTTCAGCCACGTTAATCTCGGTCTTCCTCGCCTTGTTGTTCTTCCTATATTCCACTGCAGTACTGATAGTATTGTTGACTTATCCTGCTCTCCATGCGTGTCCTAGCCATTTTATTCTCTGTCCTTTATTTTCTTAACAATGTCTTCTCCTATTATTTCTATTATCTCGTGGTTCATTCTTGAGCGATATTCATTTTCTCGAGTTCTTATTAGTCCTAATATTGTTCTTAATATTTTTCTTTCTACTATTCTTAAATTTTCTTCTTCTTTTTTGGAGAGAGTCTTTGTTTCCGCCGCGTATAACATTATTGGTCTTATCATTGGCTTGAATACTTTTAGTTTTGTTCCTACTGTTAATATATCGCTATTCAGAACTTTCTTATTTGCATAGTATGCTTTATTTGTAGAGCCCTGCGTGGATGAGCTTTTCTGTATCCGCATCCGATCCGCATCCGCACATCCAAGATCCGCATCCGATCCGCATCCGCAGCTTTTGTAAATAACAAATCCGCATCCGCAAAAATATCCGCACTATCCGCACTACAGGTTTTGCTGTCAGTTTGGAAAGAACTAACATATTTCGCCTGTTTAGGTAATCTCTGCTCTAAAACGCTACTGAAAATTTTTGGATTTACCAGCTTATTTATTACTAACCTAACCTAAGGGACCCCAAAAGTTTTAAGGCCTAGATGCGCTAATAACTTATTTAAATCTAGAGAGAGATAACAATTTTGGGGGGCCTAAGCGTTCTTTTTCGTAGGGAGTAAGTGGCGTGCTGCTTTTTTTAATATTGAATTTAAAAAAAAAAATCAGAAAAGTTACTTGATAGAAGGTGCTTCATATTTTTAGGATCAAGTAATTCTCTTACGCCATTTCGCGCATGAGTTAGGCGTTGCAACTTTTTCAAATAGCAACATGTGTCATTTTTCAAATTTTTGGGATCTGCAAGAATTTTACTTCGAGTAGTATAAAAAAATTGGCAGGTTACATAATAAAATTTTCGATAAAAAATTATGTAGGTAAATTTTGGTATTTAAATAAAACTTACTAATCAATTTTATGTAAAAAAAAAAACCTTTATCAGATTTAAAAGGCAGAATTAGATCAGAGGTAGGAAGAATTACGTCAAAAGTGTACTAGGAAACTTTTGTCCAAAATATTATTTTCTATAATATATTCAATAATAAAAAGAAAGTGAAGTTGATTGTCTCAACTCAGTCTTGATCATGGACAATTGTCTTAATAAAAATAACATAAAGTGAGATTGAATGCTACAAAATATCATGTATATACAGACAACCGAAAATAACCGAGGACTGCGTAGTCAGAACACAATTGCTTGTTTCTCCGAAAGTAACCGAAGATTTAATGTTCACGCGGATATTGCGGATAAGCATATATGACATTTAATCCGCATCCGATCCGCATCCGCATGGTTTAAATGATAATTTATCCGCATCCGCAGAAAAGTTGCGGATATCCGCGCATAATCCGCGGATACCCGCGGTTTTGCAGGGCTCTATTTATTTGTTGTCATTATATTTTCTCTAATTTCTATATTCCTTTCTCCATTGCTTGCTAGCATGACTCCCAATTATCTGAATTTTTCTACTTGTTCGATTTTAAATTTGTCTATTTGTATTTTTCTGTTTCCCAACATTTTTCCACGTCTCATTATTATAGTCTTACTTTCATTTTTATTAACTTTCACTTTTATTAATTTATATTTAGTTTAAGTTCTATGTAAAATATGTCAATTTAATATTGTTATACAATTAACAAAGAAATTAACCGATTTATAAACAATATTCTTAATGAACTGAGTAATATGTCCTCTAAAGATTTGATTTTAACACATGTTCTTTCTGTCTGTAAACATAATTTTTAAAAATTTGATGCAAAACCACAAACAACTTTTTTTTACAGTTAAGTGGTGTCACAATTTATAATAAATAATTTATTAAGAAATAAACGTAAGGGAACTATGTAAATTTATGTACATATTATTTATTGTAAATAAATATTTTTATTATTATTATTATTTATTTTTAATAATACTTTTTCTCCTTCCCATCTTATCTCCTCTAGCAACTTCTTCATTATCTTCCTTGTTTTTGTTACAAGTAAGACGTCATCTGCATACGCTATTAATTGTCCTTCTCCTGTTATGTTTCCTTCATTTATTTTCCTCATGATATATTCACGACATCAGATATTATGACGAAATTAATATAACGACGAAAAATGGCTTGAAATTTGAGTAAAATTATCTTTTATAACGACGTATCAACACTGCCTTACGCGTAAACGGCGGGGAGGTACCGAGTTGTGAAAAGGCAAGACGAAACGCGACAAACATATTCATTCAGTGGTTAACTACGAGTTGAAGGTACGTCATCGACGTCGATATGGCGAAACGAAAAGTATTAATGTAAATTTTTCAAATATTGATGAAGAATTCGAAACGGAGGAAGATATAATGAAAGATGAAATTTTAGCTGGGTCAGATCCGAATTTGGAGAAGAATATAAACAACGACGATGTGGAAATGAATGAAACAATCGAGTTCCAAACACCTACTATAAAAGATTCATTTTCAGTAGTTGAAATAATTCAGCATTTTTTCTCGTTTAATCTAAATTTAAAAGGGGTTAAAACAGATTAACATTTGGAAAAATTATTGAAAACAACTTTTTATAAAACCAAATACCACAAAAATAAACCAAAATGACAGATTTTTTTGTCAAAATTAAAATATGTAGACATATATACGAGTTATGTAAATTAAGTAACCGGAGTGATTTTTTTAAATTTTTTTATTCGAATTGAATTACAATTCCATATTGTTTCCCTCAAAATAATTTCCTTGGGTAGTCACACAGCGCTGGAGACGGTTCTTCCAATCCTCATAGCAGTGCTGGAACTCGGATACTGGAATAGCTTTCAGCTGGTCGGTTCCGAACTTTTGAATGTTTTCGAGTGTCCCAGAATGATATCCCTTGAGGTGATTTTTCAATCTTGGGAAGAGAAAAAAGTCAAAAGGACTCAAGTCATGCGAATAAAGAGGCTGAGGAGCCACAGGAATGTTTTTACTGGCCAAAAACTCGCTTATTGAAATTGTTGTGTGACAAGGCGCATTGTCTCTTTCTTCTGAAAATGCCTTAAACCAACAAAAAACCTGGGTCCTTGACAAAACACTGTCCGTAGGCTTGCTGAAGTTTATCAAAAGTTTCCGTACCCAAGTCTGTAGCAAAACCGGAAAATTACTCTAGCGAATTCAAACTCGTACTGAAAGCGTATCACATTTTTACCTGCCGCCCCTCCAAGTCCCGCGTCCCAAATGTTGCCAGATCAAACGCTATGTTGACAGTCATATGTAAAATTATGTAAGTGTAAAGTTGTTTGTAATATTGTTTAATTGTTAATTCTTGCACTCATTTAAATGTACTCTTTTCTAACATAAATAAAATGTACATATTTTTCTACATTCTATTTATAGTGTTAGATATAACGACCTACGGTTATAACGATTGAATTTCATTGTTCCCTTCAACTTCGTTATAAACGATATCCACTGTAGTAGCTTTTATCTTTGCCAAGGATAAGGTCATTAGCAACTAACCACTTTTTGATGCCATCAAGTTTACAGTTTAATCTTGGAACTAGAATCATGTTATTATCTGTGTAGTGTTAGATAAGCCGCACTTTGAAGAAACATGAAACTAGAAATAGGAAACCTGAGAAATGAAACGGAAAACTTGAACACGAAACATTATTTCATGTTATATAGTTTAGTCCGCAATGGATTCAGAATCTGATGACTTTTAGGTTGATGTAGCAGTTACAAATGAATGGCGACTTCATAGAACGCATAGACGAAGATATAGATGTCAAACCATTCGTTGCATATTAAATTTCATGGATGTGAACTCTATTATTAAACATTATGAACAATCTATTAAATTTATCTACAATTCACAACTTATAGTGTATTAAATTTATAGCTGTGAATGAAGCTTTAATGTTCAAAGACATCTCAGTACATTGATGAAAAAAAGACAAGCCTGTCGTAAAAGCTTCTCTGTATGTTTGATAGTTCCAAGTTATTTTAGCGCATTCACCAGTGATTATTCTCCTAAGGAAATCTGCATGTTATTAGTCAGGACTGTATCAGGACAAATTCCTGTAAATAAATTTCATACTTCATAGACAGTACTTCTAGAATGATACCATTTTAAAATAAGATTTTATTATCTTGGATTCTATTGTTTGAAGACTTTATAATCGTTTTCTTCGAATTGAAGTAAGGGCAGGCTCATATTTCATCGGCTCTAATCTTTTTTGTGGACAGTGTTTTTGTTTTACTTTTTGCCACAAATGTCAAAATTTTAGACCACAACTCATAAATGATCATATATTTGTGATCTGAGACTGAAAGTGTATAAGTAATCCAATTTTCCAAAAAATTGATGTGCAGTGTGAATTTTCAACCATTTCATGGTTTTGCAGGTATTTAGTAAGTGAATGATGATTATTTGGGATGCAAAAACAAATTTTATATTAAAATATTTTTTTTGTTAATTTTAATTCGAACGCCTAATACCATTATTTAGGTTTCTAAATATGTGCAGTATTCTTTTTTATATAGCAAGGTTCATTAAGAATTTTAAAAATTGCGCCATGGCTTCCATTGGTTGTTATAAGTTCCGCCCCTCTGATTTCGTGTACAGTGAAACAGAATTAAATTATAATTTACACAATTTCCACTGGTTATTAAATTTACGCTTTTAAAAATTAAATGCAACATTTGCCAAAATATAACTAGAATGTTGAAAAAATAATTTAAACAATATAAAAATTTAAAAAAAAAATACAAAAAAAAATTTTGCCTCTTCTCGCAGGGTTCGATCCCTTTCGGATCGAGTTACTTGGGTGAAAAACCAGCGTCAAAAACCACTACACCAGCATACACGTTCCAGTGTAGCGTGTTACAAAGCTATAACTTGTGTACATTATTAGCAAAAAATCACAAAAAATGCGTTTTTTTCCAAAAACATAATCTGATCAAAAATTTCTGTTGTACTATTCCGGTTCACACCAATGTACATTACTTAGAATTTTTTCAGATTTTTAGTTTAAACCATGTGGGCTACAGGGTGTGCGACAAAAATTTTTTTGCACAATTTTGGAAAAAATCACTTCAAAATAATTTATTTTGCAAAAATAAAAATTTGATCGTTAATCCACGTACCAAGGGCTTTCATTTGATACCATACTCAGAATTATAAAAAAATATTTTTATTTTCGATGAGCACATATTTGTTTATATTTTTAGGGGGATATGTTTTTTAGATGTTTTACTATTTTTCCTATGTGCGGGTCAAAGAGTTGTATAAGCATGCCAAATTTCAACTCTCTAGGTTTAACCGTTTGGCTACAATTTTTACCGAACAGACAGACAGACAAACAGACAGACAGACAGACAGACAGACAGACGACAAAATGACGGTATAAGGGTTTTTTGGTCATACCTACAAAACCCTAAAAAAAAGGAATTGGCATCTTATAAACAATTTTTGTTATATACGTATTTGCTGTTAAATCAATAATAACGGAGATATTTCAAAAGTTTAGCTTTAAGAACTCGCCAAATATTCTCGTCATATATGATTTTGCTGTTGTCAATAATAAGGAAGATATATGTAGATTGTAGTTATAGGTTGTCCTCCCGTAACTCCCCAAATTTTCATCTAATTAATAAAATACATACATTGAACAAAAAAGGTTTGTTTTCTTATTATAAACAATTTATATATATATATATTTATTTATATTTATATATATATATATATATATATATATATATATTTATATATATATATCTGCCAAGTCAATAACAAGGACAGTTTTTCAATAAACAGTTTTAACCCCGAAACACCCCTTAGAATAAAAATTTTGGGATGCCTTATAGTCTGTGTTCGAATCCTGGTTTCACTCTATCATCATACCAAATATGTCCAATCGTTTTTGCTTAGAGACAGACAAAAATTGTATTTTTTGTGGACATGGTCTTATAATGATCTGAAACGTGTAGAAACCAAATATGAGACCGAAATAAAAAAACAGATATGGTCTCCAATTTTATTATCGACCGCGAACATATATGAGGGAGGTATTGTGATCATACCGATTTTTCGAGATTTCGTTGGATCTCCACGAATTGAGGTCCCTACATTACGTTTTGACTATTTTTAGCATGATGTCTGTCTGTCTGTCTATCGGTCCATGTTCACGTGCAGAGCAAATTCGGCTAAAAGGATTTTTATGAAACTTCATATTTAAGCGTTTGACATCAATGACATCAACTTTTGGTAAAAATCGGTTAACTAGAAATGGGAGTTTACTCGTGTCGGTTTTAAGGTTTTTGCAAATATTTCACAACAGAATAATATTTCGAAAAAATTTATTTAACCAATGTTGCTATAAAAGCAATAACTAACAACTTTTATTTGAGACATTTTTTGATAAAGCAGCATAAACAAGTACTTTGCGATGGCGGTCGGTCCTGTGGTAGCCACAGTTGATGTTTAATATAGATATAGCGCATACCTGTTCAAAATTTCACCGTTTGTCACTGATATTCGTCTATTTAACCCGAACTATTTAGTAAATTTCCCATTGCAAGATTGGAATGCGTAGATTAGTTTAGTATATAACCGCATAGGTACATAGGTCAAAGGCCAAACGACAGACTATCAGGACTAATATTGTTTTGCCGAGTTATCATAGAATATTCCATACCTTTGTAGGTTGAATTGTTAAATGATTCAGATATACACTCGTACAACTAATTTTGTTGAAATACTTTTTAATTAACCTAGTTAAAGAGTACTATATAATTTAAATATGTAATGAGTAATGATTCAATAAATTATTTTCAACTTTATTATAAGCTACGTATGTGGTAAGTACGACAATTAGCAAAGTTGCACCGCGTGCAGAATAATAACTATTAATTAAAAGCGAAACACCAATTATAGATTAAAATATCTAGAAACATATTTTTAGAAAGATGCTTTATGTCGGATTTACATTGGTAGAGTAAAAGAGCAAGTAACTAGCGCAAGTACTACGCGCTTTACCCTACTATCTTTTTTTCGGGATAGTAGGTGTTCGTACACAATTGGCATACTATCTTATTTTCTGGATAGTAAGTGTCAAAACACATTTGACATCTTCACTGTGATTTTGTTGTGCAATTATCTTTTTGCAAAAAATAGTTTATAAATATACATCGTCGCCGCCGTGATGCCATTAAAAAATGGTATATTGTATTACATCATATTTTGTGGAAAAAATAACTGATTGTCTTATTGAAGAAATCGGTATAGAATATAAGCCTATACAGAATATAAGGTATCATTTCTTGACCACTTCATACTGAAATATATACAACTAGGGGCCTCAGCCCGGCTACGCCGGCCTTCAGCCCCTTCGTAGATAAACACTTTGACACCTGCCATTAAAACTTTGATTCTTGCCGTAAATATGCTGGACCGGCCGTCTTGTATTAAGAATATTTTTGTTGTTTACGGGCGTGACGTCACCTAAAAAATAGAGCAATCGTCTACAGCGGACCAAACAAATAAGAATAAAAAACTGACCGAGCCGCCGCTAAAAAAGAAGAGATTAAAAAGAAAAGCGATCCCCCGCAAAGATAAACCGGTTTTAAGCAATACAGAAAAACAACCCGAACCCTCCTATTTTTAGTTCAAACATACCTGACGCTCGCGAACAAAGCCTTTCGAATCGCGAGCTCTCAGGGGATGACCAATATTCCACCGAAAAAAATACATACATTACCGAATCACAAAATATAATAAGAGACTAGGGGCCTCAGCCCGGCTACGCCGGTCTTCTCCCCTACGTTGATAAAACTCGTCGCTTCGCGACTCGTTTTAATTTAATAAGGCATTTTGCCGCACTTGTCGATTATAAAACTCCTCGTTTTCTTGTATCGCTCATTTTTTTTTAACACTATTTTATGGAAATTTGCCCTGCAAATGTCTTAAATTTTATTGTTAGTTCACCTTAAATCCTTAATTAGTTTTCTTCTGTCAAGAAATACGTTCAAAATGTGAAATCTCGTCACATTTTAAAACGTAAAAAATTTGTGTTTTTGTGCCACATCAGCTTTGTAATCTCCAAGAAGCGGAGCGTATAAGAATTTACTACGAAACTTTAAAACTCTTAAATAATGGTGGACATCAAATTTTTGAAAAATTTCCGCCGCGGCTTATACCTGAGAGGGTGGAATTTGGCAACATGGGGTCTGGCGTTATCTTGGAGAAGGATGACTTGGCGTCGATTTGCAGCTATTTGAGGATGCTTTTTGATAAGTTCTCTGTTCAGTTGCCTTAATTGATTACTGTAGCAATCTTCTGTCACTGTTTGAACTGGTTGTAGCAGTTTATAATTGACAACTCTTTCTTGATCCCACCAGATACATAGCATAAACTTATGGCTGTGAATGTTGCATTGTAGCGTCGCTATGGTTGGTTGGTCAGGGTCCATCCAATGTTTTAGTCTCTTAGGATTGCCGTAATAAAAACATTTTTTAGTCCGCAAAAAACAATTTTTTCTGCTTGGCCAACAGTGACAGGCAAATTTTGTACCGAATTTAAATCGCAACTTCGGACATTTTGTGTAGAACCCATCACATTTATTGCTTGTCATGTATTATTTTAAATGCAAAATAGTCAACATACGCAAACTAAAAGCTTTTCGGATCAAACAGTCATTCTAAAGTATCTGTATAGCCATCCATATGTGAACACCTGAGCTTTTGCTTCAACTTAATAAAATACATATTCATTATTTTTACTATTGTATGTCATCAAAATAAAAGCAATACAAATTTTAAGAATAAAAAAAATAATTGATTCTCTCTTTCGCGTAAAACAAAAAATGTTCGACTGAAAAATTGTTGATTTGCGTTAATTGAGTTTTGAAAAAAGCGGTCCTCACACGGTATGAGATTGAAAATGCAATGTTATTTACAAAAAAATTTCAATACAATGTTCATTTTGTCTCACAGGCTCATTTTTCTCCTGGTTCCTCTATCTTGGACAATAGGGGATACGCATAAAATTTGTATTTCCTTAAAACTACATTATTTTGATATGTTAATGTTAGTTATGTCAATTAACAAAACAAAAATTACATTTTAATTAATATTATAGCCAAATTTTTGAATTAAAATATTGTAAATTTGAAATAAGCCGACCACGGAGCGAAGGTTGCCGAGTAAAAACGACTGAGTATGACGTCAAACGATAGGGGTTTCACGTCACAGATATAGCTACAACATAATCTTTACACGTGTGTATATTGTATTGTTCGAGAGTTTTGTATTTGTTTTTAAACAATTTATCACGCATTTATTATTAGCAGATAAAGATTTTGTTAGGGCTCAGAGTGATAATTTACCCAACATTGATGCATTTATGCTCATGGAATATATGAAAAATAATGAATGCTACAGTGCTGAAGAAATACGTGGTGTCAAAGCAGACCTGTAAGTAATTTTTATTTTATATTCTATAACTTTATGTAAACAAACGCTGCAACTCTGTAAAATGTAAATATTTATGTAATTTAGGTGTCAGAATTTTACTACATTGTTTACATGAAGTTACAAAACGTTAGAGGCATAATTGAAATACTGCAATATAAGTTATCTATTTTAATATAAAATTTAATTCGGTAAACTTAAATTTTATAAATTGTTTTTATAGAATTAAACTTTATTTTAATTAAAATCACTATAACTTTAAATAACCTATAAAAGTTATACAAAGAAATAAGTTCAAAACAGACTATGTACGCCGGTAAGCTAGTAGTGTCATGCGTCAGTTAGAAGGGGTATGACGTCACACGTCGTTTTCGCGCGCTACATACATTTATGATTTTTTTAAGCCTTCAAATTACAACAACAAAAAATTAAAAACTGTTTTTTATGTTTATATGCAACAAGAGGAATATAATAAAAAAAAATTAAAAAATCATGCCTATCCCCTATTATAAGAAACGACAATTAATATACTCTAATAAACATAACAAACTGAGTTCTTGGTGGTATTACACAATCAACATATCGGTTTCCAGCTCTTTGGCAAACATGATGACAGCCGTATGATGACCGTTAGCTAAATATCATCCGTAAATAAAATTGAATGAAAATCCAGTTAACGTGTTTGCTTGGCTCGTAGGAAGATAATCAATCAGTAGTATCTATTGGGGTTTGTTTGTAAGGTATCCTGGTTAGCTCATCCCTGTGTATTTTCTCATCATATTGATCGATTAAGTAAATAATTAAATTCTTATACAAATACTCGCTAAAGAAATTTTATAGGACAAACACAAATAAATTAGAATATAAGTATATTCAAAAAACTGAACAGATGCAGGGTGAAGGTAATAGATTGTAAAGGGGTTAGTTACCATCCGATTCACAGATCAAAATAACCTATGTAAGAAAAAGTTTTATAAGAATGTAATTGAAATTTATAAAATTCATTATGATTGCTTGACAATTAGGTCGCGAATATTATTTCATTTTCAAATCGAATAAATTTCTGCTAGGATATTCGTCTGTTATTTTCAACATTTCTAACTTAATATACGCATAAATCTGTTTGATAACATTTGCATCTGGTGCAAATATAAAATCTAGAAATGTAATTTTTCAACTCATGTTACTCCATGTGCAACATCTGTTGCAGTAGTTACCAGGGGCGCACACAGACTTTTAGCTTGGGGGGGGGTCCAATTATACATAATTTTTATAAACACAGGACAAAATTTCAATTTCAAGTGAAGAGCAAAAAAAAGGTCCTCACTTATAAGTTTTAAGTGAAGAGCAAAAAAAAAAAAGGTCCTCACTTCTAAATTTTAAGTAAAGAGCAAAGAAAAAAGTCCTCACTTTTCACAGTACGGGGGGGGTCCGGACCCCTTGGACCCCCCCCTTGTGTGCGCCCCTGGTAGTTACTACACATTTTATAATTCAGACGGAAATAAATACGTAAGTGCTGTCATGGGATGCACAATAGAGAGAGAAAGAGAGGGAGTAAGTGAGAAAAAGAGGGATTGGGACAGAGACAGAGATCAGATAGGAAAGAAAGTGCTGAGTGACAGCAAAATTTTGATATTATTATTGTTAAAATATAAAATTATAAAGCTTTTAT
Source organism: Liopterus haemorrhoidalis (assembly GCA_963971575.1). Classification (NCBI taxonomy): domain Eukaryota; kingdom Metazoa; phylum Arthropoda; class Insecta; order Coleoptera; family Dytiscidae; genus Liopterus; species Liopterus haemorrhoidalis. Next base: position 51,370,851 of record OZ020615.1, read on the forward strand.
ATCAAATATCCACAGCAAAATTAAAATTGAAAAAACATGTATGTGTCTTTCAAAACAGTTCTTAATTGACACTGAAATACGTATTATTGAAAAAAATATTTATATATCAGTAAATTTAGGGTTTTGCTGATATTGCAAATTTGTTTTTTTATTGTAAAAAGTTTATTATGAGTTATAATCGTATATAACATTGTAATCTTATGTGCCTACTAGCAGAGTAAGCGTTCTTCGCACGGATTAAGTTCAATTAAGTTCAGTTAAGTTGATTCTAAAATAAATAATCAAGTTTTTTAATAATTTTTATCATGTCTAAAGAATTTCTTTGTACACTAACATTTCAATTCCTTTTCATGCAGTTCACGTGGGCGTCCCTTTCGGCGCACAAATGAAACATTCTTTGATTTTATTCGCCCTTGAACACGAAACATAGAGCCCACTAGAGAAACAGCTTGTATAAGATGAAAGTATATTAAAATTAAAGAATACATATTTTAAAAGTTTTTAATTTTCAATGATGTTGCAAGGTATTTTAATTTTCATTTAGTACATAATACAAAGTTGCATCTTATCAGTTTTCAAAATGACCTGGGTTTTACACAGCTCTTAAGTCTCTGTGGCTACTCGAGAATTACGAAGCGTTTCTACAGGAAAACCCTCCACTTCTTTCATCAGGAAGAGCTTCAGACGAACGATATTAGGGTATATCTTTTGCAGGCCATGTCCAGAAGCACGAACCACAATTTGTAATCCAGGGGTTTAGGTCAGATCTGCTAGATCAACAAACAGCAGAAAAAATTAAGTCCAGTACATTGGCTTCAAGCCACTGCTGCGTAGTCTTCATCTTATGTGCTGGCGCTGTCTTGCTGGAAACTCCAGTGATGATCACAGGGAACATCCTATTGCAGTTGATATGTTGTCTATTATAACTCGCCTGTTAGCGTGAACCATCTCGTCCACCCGTCGAATACGAACCATCTGAACGAGACGCCCAGTTCGGTGTTCGTTAACAACTTTTAAGCGCCTTTGAGAGAATTTTTCGTCCCAGTTGTACACTGCTTTACGCGACAAACACTCTTTACTGTAAACAGGATACATTTCCTTATGGTTATCTATTGCAGGAAGTCCTTTTGCCCACAAAAAACGCACAACAGCACGTTGCTCTTCCGCAGTATACTCTTCGAGCACGATCGCCATTTTCACTCTGCTTGCGCACGCACACGGCAACTGTGTGTTATCAAGCTGGATTGTGCTGCCACCTAATGAAACTTTTGGAAATAGCTCACTGCTATTTTTAGTTTTCCAACATCAGTTTGTGACCTAATTACAGACTTTCCCTCGTATTATTACAACAAGAAAATTAAAATATCTTTAAGCATCTTGTGGAATTTCACTCAAATCTATGTGACAGTATTTAAGGTAAGACTAGGTTTATAATTTTTTTTTAAACCAACGTTAAATCTTGCGTTCATTAACTGAATCTTTTCCGAGTAGGGTAACCTAGTGAACAGTGAACCAGTGGTACACAGTGAACCACCATACATATACGAAGATCTGTGTATGCTAGAAGATCGTTCTTATCAGTACATATTTGTGTTCTCAAAACATTAGTAACAAATCAGTCCGCTGTAGTATGCACCCTCGTGTAGATGTGTGTGGAAGATTTTTGTGAATTAGTATCGTGGATTTTAATTTTTAGGTAGGTATATTCTTGTTTATTACTAGGCCACTTTAACATTAAAGAGTAAGGTCTTGTTACCACTATATATTTATTCTTATTTATGAATATTTTAACGTTTAAAACATGGACTTCAATTGCTTGGGTTTAGGTGTGCGGTCATTTGAAAATAAAATGGCGTCCTGGTACACAGTGAACCAAAACAAAGTGGTGCACAGTGAACCGGTTCACTGTGCACCATGTTTACTTTTAATAGTGGTATACAAGTGGATCACATAATGATTCTGAGCTGTAATCTTTTATTTATTGAATCTTTATTAAACAGATCAACAAGCACATTCCTTTGCTCTACAGATTCTAGAATAACAGAAGCTTCTGCTGCCTCTTCACCTACACTACTTGCAGTAGCGGGACCTTCATTTTTGTCTCCTAAGGAGTTCCGGGATCCAATAAGAGCAGGCCCCAGAAAAAATAAAAGAAAGTCTAGATCGCTTGGCCGTAGTCTAATTGCTACTGACACACCGAAAAAAAAAGAAATTGAAAATGTAAGATTAACTGCAAAAAGAAGGAATGAAGCCAAAAATAAGAAGGTAGTTCGGACGATTCTAGCGTCCAGCTCAGAAGACGAGGCTGAAATAGAGTTTCAAGAGACAGATGATGACATTGACTGGATGGAAGAAAATGAGAACGAATGTCCCAGAGTTGATTGAAGATTTTATTAATAAACCATTGCGTAAAGTTCCTAGCGAGGGAGAATACGTTTATAATAAATTTATTATGTCGGTAAAGTGCTTGAAACTAGGAATGAGTCAATGGAATACTTTATCAGTTTCTTGAGACTAAAACCGGAAATTCAAGAACAGTTTTCTCTGGTTCAATGTTCACCATACCCTTGGTTCACTGTGTACCGTGTCAGTACACAGTGAACCAAAGTGCCATTTTTAAAAAAAAATCTTAAATCTACTAATTCTTATGACATATTGAAGTTTAATGGATATAAATTTTAAGATATTAATTGCACAACCACACTATGCATTTTGAGATTTATATGTCTACTCGTTGTCACTCTATATGCCTTTAAAAAAAGGTGGTTCACTGTTAACCAGGTTACCCTACTGTATTTATTCGTCTTCCAGTTTCAGATGTTCACAATCTCAGTTTAAACTCATAAAGGAAAATTGCGAGAAATTCTCCTTTCTGCATAATAGAACAAAAACTTAAATAAGAACTGTATCAATGGAGCACAAGAGAAATGTGGCGTGTGCTTAGTAGTAGAATGTTTACTGATGAAAATGGTATAACTGTAGACAGTTAGTATAACCTGAAGTTAGCTGTTCAACAAAAAGACGCGAAACTTTAAGATATCTTCAAACCGACATTCATTTAGGAACAATCTAAAATATATTGTATTACAATTTGTTTGAATATCTTATATTTTTTGACGAGACAAAAAACTAAAGAGTATTACATTTAAATACATACATATATTTTTTAAATAAATGCAGTCATTATTTAGGAGAAAGGTGATGTAATAAATCCTTGAATATTTTTTAGAAATTTTTTATCACATATCGTATCAGTCAAATTATTATTTTGACTTTTGACGAATGCACAGAGTAATCACTGCACTTACAACTATAATTAAACTTTTAAATGTTAAAAAACACTAAATTAATTTTGAGTCTATAATCACAATTAGCTGAAAAAATATGTTTTTAGACAATTTTTTGACTTATTCTAACGTAAGTAATTATTAATTCATTTTTAATGTCTACCTTACAAAAGGTACTAGGTTATGTGAATAGTCCGTTAAATGAGTCATCCACTACAATGAACAGTTATATTTTAACCATTGGCGCAGCTAAGAGGGGCGAAGGGCCTCGACCCTTCCCCCCCTGGGCCTGCAGAATTGCCGCAATTTTTATGCAATACTAGCAGTTTACACGGCGCTGCTCGGGGAGTTAAAGATAAAATTTGTTAACCACAACAGTAGTTATTTTTTAAATTATTTCATTGTAAACAATATTGGCATTTTTTTTTTCTTATAAATTTAACATTTTTAACATTTATAACATTTTTTAACATTATAACATTTTTTTAAGGTTGCCTACTTTTGATAAAGCGACATAATTATTGTTTAAGTGAAAATACATCACTTTCCAAATATGCTCCAACGAATTATATGAAGGGGAGCGTTGATCTTCCCCCCCTACCCTGACGGTGTGTCAACATTCTAAACTATTCTAAACATTTAAACAGACTAAAACATTCGCCCAGTTAAATAATAAAACTGTTTTAAAAATTTTCATTACTCGATTCAGATAAGTTGAAGTGGAAATCTGGCTTCGTTATAACCTTCAGAATGTAATTTTAAAACGACACCTCAAACGTGAAATAGAATAGAAATATAAGAAATATAATAAAAAGAGTAGTTTTGAAGACAATCGCGCTCTAAAAATCGGTATTTGGTTTTATTTTGTAGATAAATGTAAATATCAATATCTTCTTACGTATTTTTGAAATTATGATGTATTACACACAAAAAGGACTGATATAAGTTGTACTGAACACCAGTGGCTCATTAAGGGGGGGCACTGAGGGCACATGCTCCCCATTAAAGTCTAATGAAATGAAAATTTAACAAATTTAACATAATCGTACAGCAAAATAACTTATTCATTTTACAATATATAAGCTATATTTTATTATGATTAGTGTTGAAATTACCAGAAAATGCATATTTACATTTTAATTTTAAGTTTTCGTAGGTATAATCAAGAAATCCTCATTATATCAAATGAAAGTTTTTGATACATGGATTAATAATTACTTTTTTTTTTATCAACAAATAATGGAATTATTATTTGATATAAACATCACTAACAGCAGGGGTGTCGAACTGATTTGGGTCACGGTCTATTTTTTCATACAAAATGATAAGCAGTGACGAAACTTTAAATATCCCGAAGGGTTTTTGAATTTTTTTTATGAAAAGAAAAGGGGAAGAGATGTTTTACATTTTTAAATATATTTTCCCCTAAATAAGCTCAAGTGTTTTTCATTAATGCTTCAGGGGCTACAAAAAAATAGGTTGAAGGCCGTATGTGGCTCTCTAAATTTCATTCTGCCCTCCCCAAGACAAAATCCTGGCTGCGCCACTGATTTTAACACATTAGATCTAGGATCTTCCCTTATTATCATCACAATTCTGTGTGAAATTAAAAATTGAAAATGTAGTGAACCAAAGCACAGGACCCAGAAATAATTAGAAGCACCGATAAAGGTAGTAACACAGGATGCAAGGATCATTTTACACCGTCGAGATAATTTTGCGATATAATAAAAAAAGAAAACTTACGGTCACCACAAAAATGTCTGGTGCGCGAAATTATGTTGTTCCAACCCTGTTTCTAATGATAATAACATCGTACACATATCATCAGCATATGCTAAAATAATGTAGAACCTATTGAATATACCAGGTCTGCAAGTATGAAATGCGGATTTTTTTCAAACTTGCCGCGCAAACATAGTGTATAGTTCAAAGTTTCAACACATACGGCGTTTTGTTAAGTTATCATTAAGTGTCAAATGCGTATAGGTTAGAATTTGAAAAGTGATCATATAGTTTTGTATTACTGTGTTAAAAATGTCAAATTTTGTGCCAAATAAAGAGCATTCGCGGACAGTAATACTGTTTTGTTTTCATTTCATACCGACTGCTTCGAGAAGCTTATGGTGAATATGCTCCATCACAAGATACGTGAGAACGATGGTTTCGCCGTTTCAAAAGTGGTGACTTTGATCTTACAGACAAAGAACATGGAAAACCTCCAAAAAAATATGAAGATACAAAATTGGAAACATTGCTACAGGAAGACGATAGTCAATCACAAAAACAACAAGCAGAGCAGTTAGGCGTTAGTCAACAAGCTGTTTCCAATCGCCTACGAGAGATGGGTAAGATCCAGAAAGTCGGCAGATGGGTTCCACATGCATTGAATGAGAGGCAGATGGAAAAACGCAAAAACACTTGTGAAATTTTGCTTGCACGATACAAAAGAAAGTCTTTTTTGCATCGTATCATTACTGGCGATGAAAAATGTATTTATTTTCAAAATCCCAAACGCAAAAAATCATGGGTGAACCCAGGCTCACCATCAAGACCGAATAACTTTGGAAAAAAGACAATTCTCTGTACTTGGTAGGACCAAAAGGGTGTGGTCTATTATGAATTGTTAAAACCTGGTGAAACAGTTAATACCCAACGCTACCAACAACAACTGATCGAATTGAACCATTCGCTGCTCATAAAACGACCAGAATACGAAAGAAGACAGCACAAGGTAATCTTTCTTCATGATAACGCTCCATCACATAAGGCAAAAGCAGTTTGCAACACATTGGAGGCACTCAAGTGGGAAGTGCTACCCCATGCCGCTTACTCACCTGACTTGGCCCTTTCAGATTACCACTTGTTCGCATCGATGGGTCACGCACTTGCCGAGCAGCACTTTTGTTCATATGAAAATGTGAAAGAATGACTAGATGAATGGTTTGCGGGGAAAGAGGAAGAGTTCTACTGGCGAGGTATTCACAAATTGCCTGAAAGATGGGAAAAATGTATAACTTCTAATGGAGCATACTTTGAATAAATAAACTTTTACTGTTCTTTTGAGTTTAATGTGTTTTATTTAAAAAAAAGATCCGCATTTCATACTTGTAGACCTGGTAATTCCTATTGTGTTCACATCGGCATCGCGAAAAGGTTTTTGCAGAGCTATGTTAAAGTGTAAAGGTCTCACAAAATCTCCTTGCGTTAATCTTGTTTTTGTCGTAAATGATTCTGACAGGTATTGTTTACTCGCACCATTACACGCACCATTATACGCTTCATCACCTCCTGCTCTGTCGTGGATAACTTGGATATTGAAATCCGATTATCCGGTATACTCAAAACCATCGTGTCTGACCATAGCTTATGTTTTACAAAAGTATAATATTGTCACGGGGTTAGTTAGATGGAAATACAACTCTTGGTTTTAACAATATAAATCTATAATATAATACCCCAAGCTGTGTCCCTGGCTGTCTGGGTGCGTGGAAACAATTGAAGCGAGTTTCTTATTATATAGTAGTATTAATTTATGTATTGGACAGTAGTGTGCTGTGAATTTTAGTTTTCAATGTTGACAATAAATTAGTAAAAATGACAGTTGTGTTTTTCGTTAAAAAATCACTTCACAATTATTAATATTCGACATTTTTGATTAAAATTATTATAAGCAGAAAAATAATTATTTTAAAAAATATTTGGTTTGATGAAAGTAAGTAAGAAAAATGTGACTTTTTTTTCTTTATTATTATTTTTTCAATGCTTTATTATTTTTTTATTTCTACGATTTCTAATTATTTAAATAGTGATTCTTTTATCTGTCTATTAGTTTTTGGCGTTCTTGCTTCTTTTTTATAATAAATTAATATATTTCACTAAAAATAGTAGCAGCAAGATTCCGACATGTAACGTAACTTACCGAAGTTTACCGAATATTTATTTTTTCAATGTTTTATTATTTTTTTATTTCTACGATTTCTAATTATTTAAATAGTGATTCTTTTATCTGTCTATTAGTTTTTGGCGTTCTTGCTTCTTTTTTATAATAAATTAATATATTTCACTAAAAATAGTAGCAGCAAGATTCCGACATGTAACGTAACTTACCGAAATTTACCCAAGTATCCAAACGTCATTAAACGCGCTAGGTGACAACTTATTTGTGTAAATTTAAAATTGGTTCGAAATATTTAAAATATTTTGGTAAAAATTAGAAATTGATACATTCAATAGTTTGCACCTTTGAAATTGTATGTCATGTTGGTATTAAAACATGGTACAAAATTTCACTTTCTTAAAATTTCATTCCATTTGACATATGTCATAAAGATAAATGATATCTTAGTTATAATCATAACTAACATATCTGAAGTAGGTTTTACAGCGTATTTAAAAGTCAGTACTACACTATAAAAGTAAACGGGCAAGCAATTAAATTTTACTTTGTAATAGTTTCTCACGATATATTTCAAACTGATTTGAGATATAGTGTAAGTACGCTTTTTTCCGTGTGTGTATTTTTTCATTTGCGCTTTTTTCCGTGTGCGTATTTTTATAGTATATAAGTAATTGGAAAATTTATTTTAATAAATATATTTTAAATTTAACGTCTCAAATCATTTTCAGTTTTATTATTATAAAGGTAATGCACGACTGAAAATAAATCGTTTTCCCATCTTAAAAAGTTAATGAATAAATAATTCGGAATAATACTCATTATTTGTCCAGTTTTTAATAATGTGCGAAGAGTTGATTCAATTTGAATTAGATGAAGTTAGGCGTATGGATAGAGAAAGAAGTATGAGGTATCGAGCAAGTTCCACATTAAGGTAATGATTTGTTTGCCAACTCAGTTGGCAACCGATCCACTAGTTATTAAATAATTATTGAATTACAATGTATTATTGTAAGATTATATTCGTCTATGGGAGTTGGGAAAGTCTTCTCACCGGTTCTATCTCCGAGGCAGGAGTTGCACATCAGGGAGTCGAGGAGCCTGGAGGAACCTTCATATAGTTAGAGCCATGCAAATCCGCGGATATCTACGGATTACCCGCGACTATCCGCCATTTTTATACGGATGCGGATAAATTATCATTTAAATCGTGCGAATGCGGACTATATATCATATCCGCTTACCCGCAATATCCGCGTGAACATCTTCGGTTGGACGCCTCTTCCTACGGGACGACGCATTTAGAACCCCAAAAATGTATCGCTGGCATTTATATTGTGCTTATAAGAGTGAAATAATAATAAATTACGGCACTTTTTGCTTTTTTACTCTTCCCATTAAGGGTGCGCACAACCGTACAGTTTCTTATACAAGACTAACAACCGTAGAATTAGGAAATAATTTCATTCCGCTTTTTGGACAAGTAGCGTTTATTTTAAACAACACAACGTTTCACCAACAACATTGTTGGCTTCTTCAGGTGCTATAACAATAACAATAACATAACAGTAAAGTAACAATCTTATATAATTATAAATTAATTTACATATGTTAGTTAAACGTAAATCTAACAAACTGTACATCAGTCATCTCCAAGGATGGTGAAATTGCAGAATATCATATGACAATATATGAACTTGAAGTATACAGAAAATAGGAAAAACATGAGTTAAATTTTAAATATAATACTATGATGACAATAGGTAGTGACTATTAATTAAATTTTACATTTCAAACAAGACTAGAGATAAATATACTAATGTCCAAGATTTACAAAGATTCAATAAATAAAGAATGATAGTAAGACCGACCAATGCATCAATATGACAGGCAGTCACACTATCCCCCCTGACAACCTGGTACGCACAAATCGCAAGGTTGACAGTGTCACCCCCTGTACAACATGATGCACTAATAACTCTTAAAATCATCAAACTTCACATCCAACTAAATCAGTGAAAGAACCCAAAAATAAGCAATACAAATATGTTTGGAGATAAAAATAGGTATATGCTATGGATAAAAATGATTTATTTTATGTAAAGAATACTTGTACTAAGTGGCATTTCATTATCATCAAGTATAATATTTTTCGACGAAGGCTCTAAACTATAAACAATCATGACGAAAAAAATGTTGACGTATTATTTGAACATTTTTACACAAAACTATATAAACATAAAATTTATTTGAAACTCACAAATATATTTAAAAAATTACAGAATATTGTTGTGTGATACCTATTATTAAGTTATTGAGCAATAACATTTTTACAATAATTTTTTCTACAATCAAAAATATCCTATTAGATAGATAAAAATTCTGTGCAAAATTTGATGTATAGATTGTCACTAATTTTATTTCAGATTGTTAGTTTTGTATAAGAAACTAACAATCTTTGGGGGTTGTACGTAGCGTTAAGACCTACTTTACGCTTACTTAAATAGTTAAATATAGTAGAGTTTATATAACAGTCGTAGAAACAACAATTTCTTTGGATTTATTGTGTTTATTAATTTAAAAATAATTATATATCGCACTATTTTGCATTTTCGGAAATATTAGTAAATTTACCATGATAATTTGCCACATTTAAAAACATAGAAGCTCATATCAAATTTAAAACCAGTGGCGAAGGGAAACCTCCGCTAGACTTGCCCTCTCATAAAAAAAAATTAAATTTTTTTTTAATTTTAAATAAAAATAAATTTTAAATATTTAGATAAATCTTCAAAAATACATCAAATTATGTTCTATACAAATTTTTGTCCAAGGCTTGCTTGGTTTACTAGTTACGAATTAATTATCATGACCATGGAAACGTTACATATAAGTATGAAAAAATTGAGACTTTTCTGTTGCTAAATATTCGCAAAAATCTTAAAATCGACACGAGTAAACTCCCATTTCTAGTCAGCCGATCTTCATAAAAAACAATAGGGTTCTTCCCATTTAATAGGAGAATTTTTTAGTACCAGAACGAATTCTCTAAGTTAAACCGTTCTTGAGTTATCGTGTATACACACAGACACACACACAGACACACACACAGACACACACACACACACACACTGGATTCCCTGGACCATGAAACGTGGTCATCAGTCTTTTGACTGATGACCACGACATCTCAAATCGAAAATTTTCGCGATTACAATATGTACTTGCCCCTTATATATTAAGGCCGGGCAAGTAAAAATAAAAATATCTTAAAATTCTTGAAATCGTCATATAACTTTCATCTTTTAATAATAGGATGAATTTAAGAATTTAGTTTATTATTAAGAAGTTATTTTTTAAAATTTGCTGATCTTATAGGACTTTACTTGTTATTCATTGGTCATAAATGTGATAAAATAATCTGTTTAATTATTTTTAAATATCACTGCTTTAAAATAATAGTGAGATATTTAAAAAAACTAAGTTTCTAAGATAACTTAGTTTATTGTTGTTTAAAGTTTTACATTTTATATAAACTTGGTTTAAGAGTCGAATAATTGTAATTTCCAGCTTTATTTTTTAATCTATATAATTTCAGTACGACTTTAGATAGAAAACATATTTTTGGACCAAGTAATATTAATGTGATAAAATTTTAAAAAATTTAGTAGTATTTTAAAACAGCAATATGCCAAATAAGACGAAACATGTTACATATTTCCAAACAGACAGCAAATCCTGTGTGGATTGTGCGGATATTTTTGTTAATGCGGATTTTATATTTACAAAGGCTGCGGATGCGGATCAGATGCGAATCCTGTCTATGTGGATGCGGATCGGATGCGGATAAAGAAAAACGTATCCGCGCAGGGCTCTATATATGACTGCTGCTTAGCTCATCAGATGTATCGGTATATGGAGTCGTTCTCTTGGTCCTCACCTTATTGAGTAGAACTTGTAGAGGAGTTGGTTAGATTCTTCTGCGCGGTTTCCGTACGACATCTATTTACTTATACCTCTGATTGACCTAGTTCCGATATTTATTCTTCATGACAAATATTACCTTATTACGAAAATGCAGCGTATGCTTTACGTAATCAGGTTACGTATGCTAGACGATGACAAATAGTTTTTTAACCAAACAGCTGAACGTCACAATGTTTATGTGTCGTAATCCGGACCTGGCATTACTTTTGTGAATATAATATTGGAATTTTATAATACGAACAATCTTTTTAGGGTCAAGATAAAGTTGTTGTCATTAAAGAGCGGTAAATTGAAAAACTGCACCGCTTCTTCTTATAATAAGTGGTTCGTATTACAAGTGCGATAAAACAAGTTATTACACTTGCTTTATCTCAAAGTAATAAAGAGTAAGACTCTATTGCTTCAACCACAGGAAATTCTCTTTAGCTTTCAACGTCCAGTGAAGCGTCGAGAAGATTGAACGCTTCGTTTTCCTGTAAGATAGACGTATTTTCTAGTAGTTTATAATTTTTTTTATTTACCAGGTCTACAAGTATGAAATGCGGATTGCATTTCATACTTGTAGACTTGTAGTAGGATGCAAACTTGCCGCGCAAACAGTGTGTCTAGTTCAAAGTTTCAACACATATGGCGTTTTGTTAAGTTATTATTAAGTGTCAAATGCGTATAGGTTATAATTTGAAAAGTGACCATATAGTTTTGTTTTACCGTGTTAAAAATGTCAAATTTTGTGCCAAATAAAGAGCATTCGCGAACAGTACTACTGTTTTGTTTTCATTTGAAAAAAAATGCTACTGAATTATACCGACTGCTTCGAGAAGCTTATGTTGAATATACTCCATCGCAAGATACGTGTGAACGATGATTTCGGCGTTTCAAAAGTGATGACTTTGATCTTACAGACAAAGAACATGGAAAACCTCCAAAAAAATATGAAGATACAAAATTGGAAACATTGCTACAGGAAGACGATAGTCAATCACAAAAACAACTACCAGAGCAGTTAGGCGTTAGTCAACAAGCTGTTTCCAATCGCCTATGAGAGATGGGTAAGATCCAGAAAGTAGGCAGATGGGTTCCACATGCATTGAATGAGAGGCAGATGGAAAAACGCAAAAACACTTGTGAAATTTTGCTTGCACGATACAAAAGAAATTCTTTTTTGCATCCTATCATTACTGGCGATGAAAAATGGATTTATTTTGAAAATCCCAAAAATCATGGGTGAACCCAGGCTCACCATCCACATCAACTACAAGACCGAATCGCTTTGGCAAAAAGACAATGCTCTGTACTTGGTGGGACCAAAAGGGTGTGGTCTATTATGAATTGTTAAAACCTGGTGAAATAGTTAATACCCAACGCTACCAACAAAAACTGATCGAATTGAACCATTCGCTGCTCATAAAACGACCAGAATACGAAAGAAGACAGCACAAGGTAATCTTTCTTCACGATAACTCTCCATCATATAAGGCAAAATGCCCCATGCCGCTTACTCAACAGACTTGGCCCCTTCAGATTACCACTTGTTCGCATCGATGGATCACGCACTTGCCGAGCAGCATTTTTGTTCATATGAAAATGTGAAAGAATGGCTAGATGAATGGTTTGCGGGGAAAGGGGAAGAGTTCTACTGGCGAGGTATTCACAAATTGCCTGAAAGATAGGAAAAATGTATAACTTCTAATGGAACATACTTTGAATAAATAAACTTTTACTGTTCTTTTGAGTTTAATATGTTTTATTTAAAAAAAAAAAATCCGCATTTCATACTTGTAGACCTGGTATATTAATAGACCTCACAGTACAGCCCTGTTGAATACCAGATATAGATAATGAAAAACTGAAATAAAATAAACTTGTTATTTTTACTAAATTGTTAATCACTGGACAAGTTTCGACCTCTCGTCCATTTTCAGAAGTGAAAATGACCTAATTTTGTTTTTAGAGACAACTGTGATTTAGCTTTAGGCTTGTTAATTTTTATACAGGGTTTAAAAAAATAGAAAAAATTTGAAATATGTCAAATTATAAAGTACGAACGGAATAGGATAAAATGATTATTATTTTAAGCTTTAATTAAAATAAGCAAAACCTGAAAAATAACAAGAGCACAAGATAACAAAGGCAATTTCGTAATAATAAAAATTGTAAAAATCTCCTGGAGTTTTGAATCTAAACACATCTGTCGCCAGAGGCTGTCTATCAAATGACTAACGTTACATTAACGCAAACCAGGCATACCTAAGCCCATTCCCTTCATTCTATCTCTATGCCTAACCCACTCTCTTACCATCTCTAACCACACCAACCACCACTACAATACGCAGCAGACGACATAATTTGCATGGGTATTAATTTGTTCCGACATCCTTATCGAATTATTAGTCCTAGATATGTAGTATGATAGACTTTTATGTTCTACATGAAATGTCTATTCTAAAATAATTGTTATCTTTTATATTTTTACAAACGACACTAGATGGCAATATTGAAATGTGTTTACTATGATAAAAAATTTGACATTTGTTATTGTGCAATCAGTGGCAGCTTATAAATTGACCGAATAATTTGTTGACAGTGAGTGTTTAAGAAAAACAAGTTTTTGAAAAAATGGATATTACTCATAAAGGTTTTCGTTGGATGATTTTTTACGATTTTAGTAAAGGCCTAACTCAAAAACAATGTATAGATTCGCTTCGTTCAACTTTTGATAATGAAGCACAATCAGAAAAGACTGTTCACAATTGGATTGCAGAATTTCGTCGTGGTCGTGCGTCCGTCAGTGATGAATCTCGTGAAGGTCGAACAGAATCGGTTGTGATTCAAAAAAACATCGATGCTATGTGCAAAATGATTGAAAAAGATCGGCATGTGACTTACCATGAGAAAGAGGCATTCTTTGGCATATCGCAGACTGCAATACATTCGATTTTGCATGAACATTTAGCTGTGAAAAAGATCTGTTCCCGATGGATTCCGCATAATTTGTTCGAAGCTCAAAAAAAGGCTCATGTTGATTAGTGTACGCTCTACAAAATCATCAACGAAAAAAAATGGATTCAGAACAAATTGTTAGTTTTAAGAAAAGGACTGGGAAAATCTTGTGAGAGACAAAAATTAGTCGTTGTTAAACCTTGAGCGAATCGAGTATAAATCTCTGAAGAGGAACTGGTTATTTGATGCCATAGTAATCGGATGAACCTCTCGAGCGTTTTTGTTGAGACACTAGGTATCGTGGTAGTGGATAGACAAGAAGTAGTCTGAAATTTGTTTGTGGAACAGTTTTAAATGTAGTTAACTGAACCTCGAAAATGGTCTTAAACCCTGTGAGTGTATGAGGCGTTTAAAAGGCTCTTCGCGAGATGTTAAGGTGATTGTGTGGTTTGCGTTGTGTCTTTTATGAGATTATTTACAGCTCTTATATAGTGTAATCATGCACCTTTAAATATCACACTTGAACTATCATTAAACGTAGGTTAAGTAAAATGCAGACTTTAATCCAAAACACCCTTATTCCTAAAAAATTATAGCAACCAGCCAGCGAATATTTAAGAGTTTTCGGGCTCGATCCGCTCGTGAGTCTTGGAGACAAACTATGTGGAAGGTTTTTCGAAGTAAGTGCCATGAAGTACCATGAAATATTTAAACTTCATGTGGCCAATCGTGACTTTTCAATCATATTTAAAAAGAGTCCCCACAGATGTATGATCAAACAGTAAGCAAAAACTGTATGATCTTAAGTAACTATTATACATAGACATAATTGCCACAACAGTTGATAAGCAGGAGGTCCAAATATAACAAGTTGATTATCGAACTGCCAAGATGTACGAAAAAGTTTGAATTAATATTTATTAATCCGACTGTGGTTGCTTGTTTATTAACATATTTATCTTAGAAATGTGTTAATGTACAACATCTCCAACATCATTCATTTTTGAAAATGGCCTTCTTTATCAAGGCTTTTAACATTCTCATAATCAAATATGTGACCAGTCTTGTTGGAATGTAACGCTAATGCTGTGTAGCTGGGTTTGAATTTTACGTCACTTTTATGTTGGTAAAAGGGTTTTTTTTAGTGGTTGTGTAGTTTCTGTGTAACTATTATTGCATTCTTTACATGGTATTTTCATATACAACTTTTGAAGTTTCAAGTATGGGAATATTTAATTTATGTTAAAAATGTGGTTGTAATTGATGTCGTATCTGATACCAAATTAATGCCGTATTTTTTTAAAATATTTTTGAAATTGAGTTGTCCAGTATTACAAAATAGAAAAAGTTATCAAACGTAATAAGAATGTTTACATAATTGTTTTTAGTTTAGAACCTTCTTCGACAAATATTATATTTGTTGATAATGGAATGCCACTTAGTACAAGTGTTTGCAAAAATTAAATCATTTTTACCCCCAGGACCTCAGAACCGAAACAAATTCAAGTTGGCGGCAAAAATAGAACACAAAGTACAATAACTATAAGAATTTTCACAATAGAACAAAATACCGACAAATGTATTTGTAGAATGAAGGTTTAGCTACAATTTACCGACTATTACGCAAATAGGCATCGATAGGTTTACAATATGGATTCTATAATGTAATTTGTGACGGACAATGACGGATTTATAATATAAAATTTTTAATTGTTTGTATGTGTATTTGGTTTTATATTTTAACGTATCTTAATTTCGTCGCCGGTCAGCGAATTACGGGACAGGATATCACCAGTTAGTCAATCACGGGAGAAGGTATTACCAGTCAGCCAATCAAGAGACAGGGTGTTCCCAGTTAGCCAATCACGAGAACCTTAGGAAAAATTGACGTCACAATGTTACCGACACTACATACAGACACTTACTAGTTATACAGTTAGATTATTTATTCATAAACTTTTTAAGATGGGAAAACGATTCATTTTTACTCAGTACATTACATTTATATTGATAAAACTAAAAATAATTTGAGATGTTAATTTATGCCTACGAAACCCTATAAGTTTCTGTATGCAATTATATTCGTAAATTCTTAGATAATAAATCTGCAAAATATTGTTCATATCGGTCAAAGGATATAGGAGTCTCTTGTTTATAGCTACGAAACCCTAGACATTTATGTATGTAATTATATTCGTAGATTCTTAGAAAATAAATCTGCAAAATATTGTTCATATTGGTCAAAGGTTATAGGATTGTTTAGAGTTTCTTGTTAATACCTACAAAACCCTAGACATTTCTGTATGAAATTATATTTGTAGATACGTTGAGAATAAATCTGCAAAGTACTGTTCATATCGGTCGAAGGATATAGGAGTATCCTAGGGTTTCTTGTTTATGCCTACGAAACCCTAGATATTTCTATGAGTTATTTTATCCGAAGATTTTTAAATAATAAATCAGCAAAATATTTTTCATATCTATCAAAAGATATAGAAGTGTCTAGAGTTTCTTGTTTATGCCTACGAAACTCTAGACATTTCTATACATTGTTTTATCCGCAGATTCTTAGAGAATATCTGCAAAATATTTTTCATATCGATCAAAGAATATAGGAGTGTCTAGAGTTTCTCATTTATGTCTACGAAACCCTAAACATTTCTGTATGTTATTTTGTCCGCGGATTCTTGGAGAATAAATCTGCAAAATAATGTTTATATCGGTCAAAGGATATAGGATTGCCTGCCAATCACGAGAAACTTAGGACAAAATACAGACACTTGCTAATTATATATGTCAGATTTTTTTTTTTTTTTTTTAAATATGTTTGGACTTGGCTACTAAGGCCATTATCCAGTAGAAGCAATTTTTTATTTTGAAAATGTTACAGAATATTACAATGCACATTTTTTGGACAACACAAAATATCCATGCCATAACCGGGATTTGAACCCGAGCCCCCCATGGCCCAGCAATTAGTACACTGCTACGCTAACCACTGCGCCACGGTGACCGGCATATGTCAGATTACGTGCCGTGGATTTTTTTTTATAATTAAAACTATCCTATTAGATAGATAAAGAGTCGTTGTAAATTTTGATATATATATTGTTACTAATTTTATTGTAGATTGATAGTTTTGTATAAGAAAACATACGGTTGTGCGCCCTAACAGTAGTATCAATTAATACCAAATTGCCGGCGCCATGACGTGAAAAAAAAACACACAAATCATAATAGAACCACCACTCAAGAGGTCAAGCGGGCATTATTTATTATTATACAATTTAGTTAGCAACAAAAATGTTTGTTTATAACGTCTTATATAAACATTGTATTTCCTCCCAATTAACTTTAGTTTCCTATCGGTTAAATACCTTTTTAACAGCCTTTAAAGTAAAATTGTAAGACTTTTTTGTCTGGGAGCATAGGTACTTCGTTGCTAATTTTGCCTTTGTGCAAGATTGTGCCTTTTGCATTTTTGTACAGTTCTTTAATAATGCACACCATATTGTGAGGAATGCCTCCAAGCAGGAATATTTTTAAGTATTATGGAAATTAGTTAGAGTGATTTAACGAAATTAATGTTTATCAAATAATATAATAGTAAAGAGAAAATAATTAGTGTAACGGAATTGGAAATCTTCAAAAACGCATCTGAACTGATAATCATATCTGATTTAATGATTTTTCTTCCCGTGTTCGGCCCTCACAGGTGTTTTATTATAAACCAATGCAAGGTTAAGATAGGAGGCGAATTATTCGACAATTATTTCCTGTCATTAGTAATGGAAAAAAAAAACTTGTTTTAATCTTAATAATTTTGCCAATGAATTTGTTGAAATATCACCAAGGTTGCGGAATTTATAATGAACAAAATTACACGTGAATATCAGTACCTGTCAAAAAGCAGAACACCAGTGGCGGATCCAGGGAGGATAATGAGGATAATACCTTAAAGATTTGTTTTGAAAAATTATTTTTGTTGACTATACCAGGTCTACAAGTAAGAAATGCGGATTTTTTTCAAACTTGCCGCGCAAACAGAGTGTAGTTCAAAGTTTCAACACATATGGCGTTTTGTTAAGTTATCATTAAGTGTCAAATGCGTATAGGTTATAATTTAAAAAGTGATGACATAGTTTGTTTTATATTACTGTGTTAAAAATGTCAAATTTTGTGCCAAATAAAGAGCATTCGCGGACAGTACTACTGTTTTGTTTTCATTTGAAAAAAACTGCTGCTGAATCATACCGACTGCTTCGAGAAGCTTATGGTGAATATGCTCCATCGCAAGATACGTGTGAACGATGGTTTCGGCGTTTCAAAAGTGGTGACTTTGATCTTACAGACAAAGAACATAGAAAACCTCCAAAATAATATGAAGACACAAAATTGGAAACCTTGCTACAGGAAGACGATAATCAATCACAAAAACAACTAGCAGAGCAGTTAGGCGTTTTGTTTCCAATCGCCTACGAGAGATGGGTAAGATCCAGAAAGTCGGCAGATGGGTTCCACATGCATTGAATGAGAGGCAGATGGAAAAACACAAAAACACTTGTGAAATTTTGCTTGCACGATACAAAAGAAAGTCTTTTTTGCATCGTATCATTACTGGCGATGAAAAATGGATCTATTTTGAAAATCACAAACGCAAAAAATCATGGGTGAACCCAGGCTCACCATCCACATCAACTGCAAGACCGAATCGTTTTGGCAAAAAGACAATGCTCTGTACTTGGTGGGACCAAAAGGGTGTGGTCTATTATGAATTGTTAAAACCTGGTGAAACAGTTAATACCCAACGCTATCAACAACAACTGATCGAATTGAACCATTCGCTGCTCATAAAACGACCAGAATACGAAAGAAGACAGCACAATGTAATCTTTCTTCATGCCACGTTCTTCTTGGCCATCCTCTGAACTTTCTTTTAGGAATTCTTGCTTCAAAAACCATTTGTTGGTTTCTTACTTTTATAAAATACCTAAAATTTAAAGACTGAAATGTGTGAAAATTCACTCTTCATATAATTTTTTATTATAACATCTTATTATTGATTACATTTTTTTTTATAAATTTAAACATTTTGAAATAAAACATCTGGTAAACTTCAAAGTTAATTATAATGCGTTGTTTTTAGATATATTATTTAAAGGAAGCAGAATATATTTGCATGATTAAATTTAAATATTTTTGATGACTTTTTTTGATTAGTAACATAATTAATAATTTAAATACAAAGTACAAAGTTTTTTAATTTGTAATTTAATAAGTAGGGGACGGACACAATTATTCTATTTAAGAAATATGTTGACAAACATGCATATTATGCGGCAAATATGTTCTAATGTGTTTTTTTTTGTATTCATTCCGCAGAATAATTATCATTTTACTACGTTTCTTCTTTTGAAACAACTGAATTTGTCTAAAATGTCAATGTTGTTATCCGGATTATTATTAACTACGAGGAATTTTTTCAAGTTACTGTAAAATATACAAATAGCGCTCTTATGTCAAAACGTTTTGAGTACGTATACCGTCAAAAAGGTCAAACTTTACGATAAAAGCGTCAGTTGCCAAATGGCAGCACAGTTTAGCGCAATCCCGAAATATAAGAGGCAACCCTTGTATTATATAGTGTTTAGGAGGGCCCAATAAAAAAATTTTGCCCGAAAAAAGCAAGCTAGTTACGGCTCTGGACGGTGCCACTGAACTTTTTAATTATATACCACACTTAGTTTGTGATTTTTCAATTTGACACAGTAAACCTAACAATTTAATATTTGAATTAGATTAAAATTAAATAAGTTAAAATTGTTTGTATACAATTTCAATTTTTCTATTTTGACTTATATTACTTAACCCCTTCAGTAATCATTAAAAAATTTAAAAATGAAAAAAAACAATTTTTTTTATGATTGAATTTTATTAACTGAACATATATATCCTTCATAAAAGCCATTTCGGGCCCAAAATGGGATTGAAAATTGATATTATGGTGCATAGTGTGGGTCGAGAAATAAAAGAAATTCATAAAAAATATTCATTTTCTCTCGTACCCCGTTTGAATCATCGTAGCTGTCTTTTATCTCGCTTCTACATACCATGAATCGTATTTATTATCGCCCGAGTACATTCGGGAGTGATATTTTCTTCAGGTAAAGCTTGCCCGAGTTATCTCGGGTGTGGGAATTTTCGCACATAATAGCATAATCCAAAAAAGAGCTCTTATAATTATGAATAATGTCCCCTCCAGAACCCACTGCCGGGAACTTTTTAAAAAATGTAGAATAATGTCAGTGTACAGCCCATTTGTATATATCTGCCTGGTGTATGTAAAAGAAAACGCAGCCCAGTTTGTCACCGTTTCCTCAAGTCATTCTTATAATGTTCGCTCTAAAGACAATATTCGTCTCCCTAAAATAAGACTTGAGAAGTCAAAAAACGGTCTTTACTCGGCTGCATGTTTCTTCAATTATTTGCCTTCTGCTGTCAGAAATGTTAATAACAAGACCTTCAAGAAAAAACTTAGAGAGGTCTTTCTTGAAAACTGTCTGTACAGCACTGATGAGTACTACAGCATTGATTGGAGCAAATACTAAAAATCCTTTCTCCTTTTAAGTACCCATCTGGCAATTGTATTGTAATTTTATAATTTATATTTCAATTTATATTTCTAATAATTATGTATGATCTTTGACTGGTGTAAACGTGTGAAAACTTGTACAAGCACTAAATAAAATTATTATTATTATTATTATTATTATTACTCGGGCGTAGTCCTTAAGCGATTAAGAATACGTATAACTATATCTTCATCCATATTTAGATTCTTACTAATTATTCTGCCAGAATAACTGCAATATACATAAACTAACAAAACAAATGTATCAGGTCGTCAAAGATGAAATTTGTAGTTAATAATATTGTCAAATTTAGCAACTTATTATTTGACATTAGCTTAATATTTTACCGTTCTGTTTTGTTTTTGTTGGAAAGTTACACTTCTCGCCTGTTTAAAGAAATCATTGTATGATCTAAAAAATATCAAAAACTTTATTTTAAAATTAATTTTGTTGAAAATGGAATGGTCGGAAATTCGCACTATTATGAAGTATGAGTTCTTACGTGGAACTACGGCATCGCAGACCGCGTGAAACATTAATAGTGTATTTGGCTCTAGTGTTACAAAGTGAGACATATCAAATTGGTCCACCAGGTAACCTAAAAAAAAGTTCGTACAGGTAACTTAAAAACCAAACAAAAACAAAAAACCTGGCTCATCGATCATAGTAGAAATATACTGCAACCAACTGGACGAAATGATGATAAAAACTTAAAGAAAAACAGCCTAGATTGGTCAACAGATCGTCTCCTATCTTATTGCATGATAACGCTAGACCACACAATGCACAAATGACTGTGGTAAAACTACAGGAATTGGAGTTGAGACTTCTTCATCATCCTCCATACTCACCAGACCTAGCCCCCACTGACTACCACTTCTTCCGCAATTAGGACAACTTTTTAATAGGAAAACAGTTTAATTCCGATAATGCTATAAAACTGGCCTTCTAGGAATTCATTAACTCTCGTCCGCTAGGGTTTTATACCACCGGCTTGAACAACCTGCCGCTTAAATGGCAAAAGTGTATAGATATGGGTGCATACTTTGATGAATAAAATAATTCCTTATATTTGTAACTTATCAACCAACTTTGCATTTTTTTTCTACAAATTTCAACCTTGACGACCTAATAAATACTGTGAAATTATTCCCGTTCCAGTAATTAGCACATTCTCGGTTAGATGCTATACTTGTCGTGTCATTGTGTAGGTAATTTACAGCTTCGGGCAGTTTCCCAATATATTCTTACGGAGAATATAGAACTATGGTATCCGTTACGGTGCCTTGCAAGGGGAGTTAAAATATAAATATAGGTAGTATCTGAGAAAAAATAGTTGCATGCGCGAAAAGTGCTCTCTGACAAATTGCGTGAAGTCAAATTGAGCGTAGCATATAAAAACAACAAGCTGTTAGGATTTAAAGATTTAAATTAAAAATAAAATAAGAATCTTAACATTTTTATATATATGGAATTATAATAAATGGGTTATTATTATTACTAAATCAAATTTAAAAATGTTAAGATTTAAAAATAAAAATGATGTGAAGTGTGAATTTTCACACATTTCAGGGTTTCGCAGGTATTTAGTAAGTGAAAGATGATTATTTGGGATGCCAAAACAAATTTTATGTTAAAATATTTTAATTCGAATTCCTAATACCATTATTTAGGTTTCTAAATATGTGCAGTAATTTTTTATATAGCAAGGTTCATTAAGATTTTGAAAATTGCGCCTACGGCTTCCATTGGTTGTTTTAAGTCATATGCTCCGCCCCTCTGATTTCGCATACATTGAAACATAGAATTAAATTATAATTTCAACACTTCCCACTGGTTATTAAATTGACGCTTTTAAAAATTAAATGCAACATTTGCTAAAATATAACTAGAATTTTGACAAAATAGTTTAAACAAAATAAAAATGCAAAAAAAACAGAAAAAATAAAATTGACAGGAAGCGAACCGTAGTTTGCAAATTAAAAATAAAATAAGAATCTTAACATTTTTATATATAAGGAATTATAATAAATGGGTTATTATTATTACTAAATCAAATTTAAAAATGTTAAGATTTAAAAATAAAAATTGATGTGAAGTGTGAATTTTCACATATTTCAGGGTTTCGCAGGTATTTAGTAAGTGAAAGATGATTATTTGGGATGCCAAAATAAATTTTATGTTAAAATATTTTAATTCGAATTCCTAATACCATTATTTAGGTTTCAAAATATGTGCTGTAATTTTTT
Organism: Liopterus haemorrhoidalis; assembly: GCA_963971575.1. Taxonomy (NCBI): domain Eukaryota; kingdom Metazoa; phylum Arthropoda; class Insecta; order Coleoptera; family Dytiscidae; genus Liopterus; species Liopterus haemorrhoidalis. Next base: position 51,393,844 of record OZ020615.1, read on the forward strand.
ATATAGCAAGGTTCATTAAGATTTTGAAAATTGCGCCTACGGCTTCCATTGGTTGTTTTAAGTCATATGCTCCGCCCCTCTAATTTCGTATAAATTGAAACATAGAATTAAATTATAATTTCAACACTTCCCACTGGTTATTAAATTGATGCTTTTAAAAATTAAATGCAACATTTGCTAAAATATAACTAGAATTTTGACAAAATAGTTTAAACAAAATAAAAATGCAAAAAAAACAGAAAAAATAAAATTGACAGGAAGCGAACCGTAGTTTGCAAATTAAAAATAAAATAAGAATCTTAACATTTTTATATGTAAGGAATTATAATAAATGGGTTATTATTATTACTATATCAAATTTAAAAATGTTAAGATTTAAAAATAAAAATTGATGTGAAGTGTGAATTTTCACATATTTCAGGATTTCGCAGGTATTTAGTAAGTGAAAGATGATTATTTGGGATGCCAAAATAAATTTTATGTTAAAATATTTTAATTCGAATTCCTAATACCATTATTTAGGTTTCTAAATATGTGCTGTAATTTTTTATATAACAAGGTTCGTTAAGATTTTGAAAATTGCGCCTACGGCTTCCATTGGTTGTTTTAAGTCATATGCTCCTCCCCTCTCATTTCGTATACATTAAAACATAGAATTAAATTATAATTTCAACACTTCCCACTGGTTATTAAATTGATGCTTTTAAAAATTAAATGCAACATTTGCTAAAATATAACTAGAATTTTGACAAAATAGTTTAAACAAAATAAAATGCAAAAAAAAACAGAAAAAATAAAATTGACAGGGAGCGAACCGTAGTTTGCAAATTAAAAATAAAATAAGAATCTTAACATTTTTATATATAAGGAATTATAATAAATGGGCTATTATTATTACTAAATCAAATCTAAAAATGTTAAGATTTAAAAATAAAAATTGATATGAAGTGTGAATTTGCACATATTTCAGGGTTTCGCAGGTATAGAATTAAATTATAATTTCAACACTTCCCACTGGTTATTAAATTTACGCTTTTAAAAATTAAATGCAACATTTGCTAAAATATAACTAGAATTTTAACAAAATAAAAATGCAAAAAAAAACCGAAAAAATAAAATTTACAGGAAGCGAACCGTAGTTTGCAAATTAGGAAGCGAGAACGTTAACCATTAGACTACGGACGTTTACTCGTTTACTGTTTTACATAGCGAATTAAATATTTTACATATTTTAGTTAAAAATGGGTTATTTTTATAGTCGACAAAATGACGGTATAAGGGTTTTTGGTCATACCTACAAAACCCTAAAAAGAATCATTTTTCGTGGGGGACATTTTCCATTGGCCTCTACATAAAAGCTGCTCTTGCAATCAATGTGGATGTCTTGGTAAAGATGCTATTGAAAATCAGGATAATGCACCAGCTTACACTTCCTTTGACAGTTTTTAGTGAAGAACGAAAAAACTCTCGTTACCATCTACCCACACAGAATTATAAATGAATAAAATGCGACCTGCGTGCTCATAATATTGTATTAGATTTTTTAATTTTTGAATAAGCAGTTATTTAAAATATTTAAGTTGATAAAAATCTTAACAAAAAATGTTTAATTTTGCATAAATTAATTCAAAAAGTTGTTTATGAATATAATAATGAGATAAAGAAATAAAACTTCTCTTTGAGTTCAGATTTAATTAAGTTCTAGAGTTTTTTTTAAGTGATATTATAATAATTAGATGTTTTAATATAAAGAATAAAGCCTCAGGTTTTCTTCCTCTGTTATTTTGATTGTTATCACTTACAAAGCTTCTACAAATTTTAAATAACTGTTACATTAGTTAGAAAAAGTAGTTCACCCTGAGTACTAGTAAATTAAAAACCTATTCAAATTAGTAGCACATAATAATTTATAGTTTTTTAGCGCCTTTCTTTAATGTTCGATTTTTGCAACAAAAAAGAAGCAAAAAAATGCTAACATATAATTTCGCATAACTTTTTAGAGTTAATTGAGTTAATAGACGATTTATTGTGCACGAGTAACAAATATATAATCGCGTTTGGCAAACATAACTGTTGAGTATGTTGACTGACAATGAGCGCATTTAGCAAACGCAACTGCTGAGAGTCAGCATTCAAATTGTTTACTTTGTGATACTCAATAGTTAAGTTCGCTAAACGCGCCCATTGTAACGTTCAAGCGGGCATACGAGAGCCTAAAAGGTGGCCCTCGTTTTTTTACAAAAACTAAGAAAGAAAAATGGCTGACCGGCGTAGCGTAGTGGTAACACATGTGCTCTGCGTTGTTAAGGTCTCGGGTTCAAATCCCGTTCAGGCATGGAATTTTTCAAAAATAAGAATAATCCTGTCTAATTGCCAAACAGGAAAGGCTATTAAAAAATAAAAAATAAAAAAAATAAAGAAAACATTTTTTTGAACAAACTGTTTTATTGCTTATCAAAATATTCCTTTGTAAGATTTATACTCTTTTGCAGGCGTTCAAATAAATTCTCGAAATATTTTTTCCACTCTGAAGTTGGTATCTCAAAAACATGGTTTTCGAAGGCTTCAACAAATTCTTGAGGTGATGAAAATCGCTGTCCACGCATTTTTTGTTTGACATTGGAGAACAATAAAAGTCGTTAGGGGATAAATCAGATGAATACGGGCAAAGAGACATTAATTCGATGTTTTTCTCCTTCAAATAATCAATTGTTTGACGTGCTGTGTGGGAGCATGTATTGTCATGATGAAGAATGATACGAAGTTTTTGATTGTTTTTCCTGATTTTGTCGATGACATCTGGCAAACTAATTGTTGTATACTATTCAGCATTAACTGTTCTCCGATCTTTTACATAAATGATTGCGACATGTTCAATACAACCGAAGAAACAAGCGATCAATTTCTTGGAAGTGCTTCGTGAACGAACAACTTTTGTGGGTTTCGGTTCATCTTGGAAGACCCAAACAGTGGATTGTTGCTTAGTTTCCTGTGTAAGGGAGGTAATTTTGGTATTATTTCATAAATAAAATTTCATAAATAAATTCATTATAATCATTTAATTAGAGTAAAATATTTAATCTGTTAAACGATAAAAAAAATAATCAATTGCTTAGAAAGGGCATTTAAGATAACGGTAGATTGTTTATTATTGCAACTTGACACTTTTGTCAATGTAACATGAAAAGTGAATCGTAAATTATTGTGTTAAAGATATACGTCAACCGTAAGCACATAAATAATAATTAATTCTGTCTGAGATAAAAATATTATGATTCGGCTATTTTCTAATGGGATATTTATCTGAGTTATCACTAATAAATTATGAATTTTAAGATAGTACAAGACCGACAATCAAGAGGTGTTAAATGAAATTTAACAGTTGGGCGAAGTAAGCATTCTAGGGCAGTCATGTGTTAAGGGGGTTGAGCTTAAACCGTCATAACGTTAAGATGTTAACAGTAGAGGATTTTGACCCGTCGTATGGTTAAGACCATGTTTTGTAGTTGGTTTTTAAGAGACATGGGTTAGAGACATTTAGAGTGTTTGGGCGAGTCGAAATAAAGTAACAATGTAATTCCGTATGAACGTTAGTGTAGTGACCAGCTAAAAAGTGGAGAGACAATATTTAGAAACATGTAGTGGTTAAATTAATGTTTGGTGTAAAGTGTGTCTAGTGTGTGCGAATGTGTGTCTCATTTGGATTTAGCTGTATCGACGTAATTGTAAGTCTATTGTAATTAGTGTAAATATTTAAACCGTAACCGTAATTAAAGTAGGCTAGTTAAAATGTTGAGTTTAATTGAACAACCTTTAAATCCTTCCAAGAATCATAGCAACCAGCTAGCGGACTAATAGGAGCGGTCCAGACTTGATCCGCTCGCAAGGCTTGGAACCCATAAGTTGAGGGATGTACAGAGTAAGTACAAATGAAATAAATAAATCAGCCAACCGTGACATTTTCATATTTTATATATCGTAGCTCCCCACACCTGTTCATATGAATAAATCCAAGTTTCGTCACCTGTAACGATGTTGTATAACGGATTTTGCAGTGCCTACGTTGCATTTTTTTAACATTCCCCTACACCAATCAACACGAGCCTTTTTTTGAGTTTTGGTCAAATTATGCGGAATCCATCGGGAACGGATCTTTTTCACAGCTAAATGTTCATGCAAAATCGAATGTATTGCAGTCTGCGATATGCCAAAGGATGCCTCTATCTCACGGTAAGTCACATGCCGATTTTCTTCAATCATTTTGCGCACAGCATCGATAATTTTTTGAATCACAACCGATTTTAGTCGCCCTTAACGAGATTCATCACTGACGGACGCACGACCACGAAGAAATTCTGCAAGCCAATTGTAAACAGTCTTTTCTGATGGTGCTTCATTACCAAAAGTTTAATGAAGTGAATCTATGCATTGTTGTTGTGTTAGGCCTTTACTAAAATCGTAAAAAAATAAATGCAACATTTACCAAAATATAACAAGAATTTTGACAAAATAATTTAAACAAAATAAAAATACAAAAAAAAACAGAAAAAAATAAAATTAACAGGATTCGAACTCTGCAACGTTCGCACTGCAAATTACAAAGTGCTAAGTATTAATTTTAAAATTGTTATTTTATATCGTGACTATTAACTAAGCTCTGATGAAGATTTAAATTAAATCGAAACGTTAGCGAAGTTAATAAATTTGTTTTTATTTTCTGACTGGTCCGAATCCCATTACCTTCAACTATAATTATAATAGTTAGCTGGAAAGGAGTTCCAGCATTTAAATATAATGTCCTGTGGTGTTTCCTCCACAGATGTCTCATTTTTTTCCAGTGTTAGTGTCGTGAACATTACAGTGTTAGCGGTGTTTTCTATACATATTTACATTTTTTTAAATTTACTTAACACACGAGATTTTAATATCTGTAGGTTCTATGCTGGTCAGATTTTTATTGAAAATTTAAGAGCCGCACTTGTTTCAGCAAAGAGCCGCGGGTTGCCGACCCCTGGCCTAACCTATGACCGAATTATGTTCGCAGTAGGAGCGGCATTGTTGCGAGTAATGTTGAATCGTCGCCGAGAAGCTCTTTGCGTCGCGATCACAGAACTGTTGTTTTCCAAATACACCCACACGGCAAAGCCTCGATGTCGTCCAGTCCAAACCATATTAGCTGCTGAATTGGGGTGACTGACGGAACCCAATGACACAGTAAGCACCGGTTGCCCTTACCACAGTCCGAGCAGTGTTCCCACCAAAACGCTAAGTCGTTTATGCTGCACCCTGTACTAAATGCCAATAGATGTAACCCAATCTTAAACGAGTAGAAAGGAAGTATAAGAAAAAGAAAAACAAATGTAGCTTCTAATTTATCAATATCTCTTTTCATCAATTCTGTTAATAAACACTTTTCTATCAATTCTAAGAACTATTTTCAGAGAAAAATTCTGTTAATTAATATTTTCAAAATAAGCAATAAACATGTATTATTTCCTAAAATATTAATTTAATTCCATTTCCAAGTATATTTTTGACAGGAAATTAATCTGGGATATTGGCAATTATTTGTAAAGTATAAATAACATTAAACATTTCCTGCGCAATTGACATTGAATTTATATATTAAAACGGAGATAATATTGTTACATCATTGTGTAATACCCTTTAAGAAAAGGAGTTCAATATACAGACGCCCTCGACTTTCGCACAATTCGCTATTTCGCACATTTTAAAAAAATATATTTTTGTCAAAGGTTGAGTTGCGTTCACTCATACATCGCGTTCAATCACACATTCTCTATAACATATGGAACGCAATAAATAACATAGGAGACTCGTGGGCTGAAATAAAAGAATCAACAATGAAAGGTTCTTGGAAACAATTATGCCCACAAATGATTTTGTGAATCCTGAAGAAACCCCAGAGACAGTCACAGATGAAATAGTTAGCCTAATGAATGAACTTAACTTGGATGTCACCAACGAAGATGTTAATGAGTTGATTGAATCTCACTCAGTACCTCTGTCAAATGAATACTTAATCGAGCAACAAGAATTAAGTGAAATGCATAATGAAAGTGAGGAAGAAGAAGCCGATAAATATATTTTTCCCCTAAATAAGCTCAAGTGATTTTGATTACCGCTTTAGGGGCCACAAAAAATTAGGTTGAGGACCCTATGCGGTCCGCGTGCCCTCGAAATTTGATTCGGCCCTCCCCAAGACAAAATCCTGGCTGCGCCACTGGATAAATATATATTTCAAATATGTAATATGTTCCTATTATTGACAAATAAATACATACATATTTTAAAATACAATTTTTCAAGTTTTTTTTTTTTTATTATCCCTCTACTTTCGAACATTTAACATTCGCACACGCTTTCAGGAACCAATTATGTGCGAAAGTCGAGGGCCACCTGTAATAATCATTTGAAATCGTAACTAAGTGCTAGGTTATATAAATGACATATTCATATAACCTAGTAAAATTCAACACATCTGAGAAGAACCATGGAGGCATTTAACAAAGTGAAAATATATCGCTGATATTGACGGACCTGGACGTAGCACGCACGACCTGTTTTTGTCCGGAAAAGAGTTATGGTTTTATCCACCTTGAATAGAATACAAGATTTGACATAATATAATATTTTGGGACTCTGTGAGGCATTGTCAACCTCGCTTTGTTTCATATTTCAGAACCATAAGAATGGGACGTATCATAATTTGGTACGATCTAAACTTGGTGTTTCTAGATTGGCGTCAAAAGCAGCCGACTACAAAACAGGATGCATTAGAAGCTTTAATTCTGTTTATGATTTGCTGTTGTGCCAAATTTACCTGATACATCAAAGCACCTATGTATACTTACTAAATCCTAAAGCCTTTTTATCATATTCTGGTGTGAGGCTGTTGGCTTTTGAGTGTTAAGCTTGCGGTAGTTCTTGCCAGTTTTTTCTGTCTTATGTCATAGTCAATGAATCCCATTCCATTCTTCTTCTTGCCTTCTTTGAATTCCATCTTTGAATTTGTGTTGTTTTCTATTCAGAATATAATTTTTTGAAAAATAATTTTTTTATGGGATTTTTGCCAATAATGTTTGAAAAAACTATTGTCCCTCGCCCTATATCCCAGACGGGTGGATCTAAAGGTCCCTACATAACGTTTTGACTATTTTTAGCATGATGTCTGTCTGTCTGTCTGCCTGTCTGTCTGTCTGTCTGTCTGTCTGTCTGTCTGTCTGTCTGTCTGCCTGTCTGTCTGCCTGTCTGTCTGTCTGTCTGTCTGTCTGTCTGTCTGTCGGTCAGTCGGTCGGCCGGTCGGTCTGTCTGTCGGTTCGTGTACACGTGCAGAGCAAATTCGGCTAAAAGGATTTTTATGTAACTTCATATTTAAGCTTTTGACATCAATGGCACAAGTTGATAAACTTTTGGAAAAATCGGTTAACTAGAACTGGGAGTTAACTCGTGTCGTTAACAGAGAAATATTACGAAAAAATTTATTTAACAAAAGTTGCTATAAAAGCAATTACTCACAACTTTTATTTGAGACATTTTTTGATAAAGCAGCATAAATTAAAAAAGTAATTTGTGATGGCGACCGGTCCTGTGGTAGCCACAGCTGATTTTTTAAATATCTTTTACGGTTTATGAAATATCGTATTCTATACAACGATTTAAAAGTAAAGTATTTTTATTTACAAATGTTCAAAGTGCTTTCAATTTTGATTTAAACACTTTCGGATGATTTTACGCATGAGATATCTGTAACTCGGAGCATAATAATAATAAAAAAATAATAATAGTAAAATATCTTTCACTTTCAAGTCGTACCTAACTGAGAATACATTTATTTAAACAATAAATTTTGCGACAAACTGGTTGGAAAGCACTGGATTAGGGTAATACTGTAGAGCTGATTGTTATTTTGTATATTGGTTTCTTTTGATGGAATTTTTAGCATTTATTGGCCAAGCAGTGTTTGAATTTTGCATTTAAATCTCTGTAAATATATTCAGTCACCCAACGGTTGTCTGGTTATTTATAATTAAATTTCAACTTTTGCAATTATTAGGTCCTCATTTATATTTAGTGATATTGAAAATTCATTGATAATTTAATAATGAACCGATTGTTTCCAGAATTCTATTTGCAACTGGAAACTCACGTTAATTAATACATGCAAAATAGCTAATTATGAATTGGAATATTTTAAAACTACTTCGCATAAACAGAATGAACTAGTCTGAGCTAAAATCTCTCTTCTAAATATTGAAATAATACTAATGAGTTTAAGTCTTCACGTGTAGTTGTATTGTTGGTGTAATTAAGGTATTAACAACAATTCATGGAATTATTTTACAAATCTATACAACGAAAATTGAAGAGAAAATTTCAAGCGTGTGTTTCATCATACTGCTTACGTCCCATTTGTTGAACGAAATCAGATATATTACTCTGTTGTCTTTCCAAGTAACTTGTATACTAACTAGAGGCTTGTAAAAACAAGACCAACAAATTAGAATTGACAAAAATCAAGATACAACGTAAAATACAGTAAAATAAAAACTATAGGAAAACCAGAATACTTAACAGCAGAGGGGAAACTTCAAAAAATAATTGCAAGATTCCGCTGCGGAAACGAAGAAAATATAAACAACTTCTGGTTAAGTGAGACAGAGAAACTGTGCAAGATTTGTCGAGAGGAACTGGAAAATATAGAACATCTGGGAGAATGCAAGGAGATGGAACCGGAAACGATGAAAAGCGAACAGTTATTGGTAGTTACTATACAAAATATTAAAAATGATCTGTTAATAATATTCATTTTCTTAATTAATAAAAAAAAAGATTGTTTAAGAGTAGTTGCTATCTTTATGTCCAGGTAAAAATATTAAATACTATAAAAAAAAAAAAATAGAATTTACTATCAAAATTTAATTTTTTACTATAATATATGTAGAGGATTGTTAGAGGTAAGAATTACATTTTTTTTAATTTTAAAAATATTGAATAGAATAAAAATAAAAGAGGATTATCAAAAGTTGCTATCTTTATGGCCAATACTGTATATCATGTACCTATTTAATTTTTGGGCTGTGTGTTTTATTATTTTTCCTATACGTGGAACATATATACAAAATTTTTGTATATATGTCCAGCCGTTTTGTTTAGAGATGGGTCGTTCATGAACGAACCAGCTCAATGAGCCCACTCAGTACACTGACCGAAGTGACACGCTTCACCAAATTGAAATGAGCCGGCTCACGGCTCATTGTATAGTTTCAAGTTTCAAGGATACGATTGGTCGGGCGATTGTGAGCAGTGACCGGAGTGATCCGGATCTGGATCGATGTCATGTTGAACTTCGCGAGAACTCGGCTTGTAATGTATTATCATAAATTGTATTATTTATTGTCATCAATTTGTAGGGCAGTTTATTTGAAACTAATAGGCTTAGTCTGTATTTTCTTACAACCATACTATATAAAAATATTAAAAATATTGCCCAAATCCCAGATGTCCGATTTATAAGGGCAGTAAAATTAACACATCTGGTTAAAAATACAGTAGCTATATAAAGTGAATTGTTTGTTTCAAAAATGTTAGACAACTGACCGGGTCTAAGCGACGTTCTACCTACGAGCGAACGACCGACAACTGACCGGGTCTAAGGAAGAGCCGGCTCTAAGCGACGTCTACCTACGAGCGAACGACCGACAACTGACCGGGTCTAAGGAAGAGCCGGCTCTAAGCGACGTCTACCTACGAGCGAACGACCGATAACTGACCGGGTCTAAGCAAGAGCCGGCGCTAAGCGACGTTCTACCTACGAACGAACGACTGACCGACCTGTGTCTCGGGATCATGTTTACAGTTCATATATTGCAAGAACCGGCTCTAAGCGACGTTCTACCTACGTGCTAACGACCGACCTGTGTCTCGAAAACATGTGTACTTAATCGGATCACTGTGCGGAATCAATGAACCGGCTCAACAAACTGAACGACCTCCACTGATCCGGTTCCGCAAACTGAGCCGAAATTCCCATTTCTAGTTTTGTTACACTTTCTACCGTACAGACAGACACATAGGTGACAGTATAAGAGTTTCTTGATCATACCTATGAAACCCTAAAAAGAATTCATACAAAAGAGAGATAAATATACACATATACAAAATACTTACACAAATTAAATCAAATGTAACACAATTATGTTATTGTTCAACTAATTTTAATCTAAATTATCTTTTTCAGTTGCTGTCGTGGTGGCATTTTTCATCTGCTGGGCCCCTTTCCACGCCCAACGATTGGTAGCCATCTATGGGACAAGTAAAGAACTTCAAAAAGCTCACATTTTCAAAGTGTACGAGATTGTCACGTACATCAGTGGGATCTTGTACTATGTATCAACAACTGTAAACCCAATACTATACCACATCATGTCAAATAAATTTAGGGAAGCTTTCAAGGTAATATATTAAAATTCGTTAAAATTTACTGGTAAGGGAAATATATAAGATCATAAAGAAGTCTCAGTAACTTCAATTTCTGCGTTTTATTTACGAACTGTTAAATGGTTTATCTAGAAACTTGGATTTACCTATCTAACAGTGATGGATTACGTTGCCTGGGGGCTTTGAGAAGTTAAATGGAAAATGGCCCTATATATCTTTTAATATTCTAATAAGAATAATTTATATTGCTAACTTAAAAATACACATAATAATTTTCATTTTAAGAGAATTTCAACGTAAGAGTTTTCTCTAACTCAAGTTAAAATCATTTGTTTTTGTATGCTATAACATACAAAAACAAATGATTTTAACTTGAGTTAGAGATAATTCTTACTTTAGCAACCGGCCATAATTCCTTTTATTAATAGATGATTATAAAGATTAATGTGCCGGATTATAAAAATTTCATATTGGCAGATACGGATTATTTTGTAGAATATTTGCGGATACGGATACGGATAAAAATGTCCTGTTCACCTTTATTAATAAAATGTGTTTAAAAATTATCTTCATATACAAAAATCAATTTCTGTTTGTTTGTTTGTTAAACGGATGGATCGATTTTCACCAAATTTAGTATAAAGGGGTAAAATAATCCGAGGAAGGTTTTACTGAGGGTTCCAAGTTTGTCCATACCCCCCCTAGGGTAGTTATGGGGTGAAACCATCATTATTCACTTTCCGTGCAATTTAAATTAATTACGTACGCTAAACCTTAAAGCCGCATTCAGAGCTCTTATATACAGCTTATAGACTGTATCTTGTAGACAGTTTACTGTCACTAGAAGTTTGTCATATGGTAAGACGTGAAACCGTTCAGATCTCTAAATTTAATACGTTGTTCGTTCTGGATTGTGGAAAATTTTCTAAACTTATAGCTAGTGAGATGTTTTATTGAGACGGACATATAAAAACATTGACTATCGCAGTCTATCAGTGACACCGTAGTTATCGTATGCCTTTACATAACCTAACATAATGTCATCATTAACAAGTCTTGTTCAAAATTACAAAGACGGACAGTAAATATGAACAAATTTAGGTAATTAGGTTAGGTTTAGTAAGTTAATATCTAAGACAACATAATTATAAAAACGATAATATATAGAAACCATTTTACGAAGCCATGTAGTTGGTTTAAAGACACACAGATGTTGGACTATTCGTAACACATGAATTTCTAACTTGCTGTGAACGGTACATTGAACGTTAAAACAATGTATAGAAACATCGATGTCATGTTGAACTTCGAGAAAACTCGGCTTGTAATGTATTATCATAAAGTGTATTTTGTCATCAATTTTTAGGGCAGTTTATTTGAAACTAATAGGCTTAGACTGTATTTTCTTACAACCATACTACATAAAAATATTAAAAATATTGCCCAAATTCCAGATGTCCGATATATAAGGGCAATAAACATCGCCATAAACTTAACACATCTGGTTTAAAATACAGTAGCTACATAAAGTGAATTGTTTGTTTCTAAAATGTTAGATAATTCATTTCTATAGATTTTTATTTATTTAACTTGTCCATATAATGCAAGAGCCAGCTTAGCGACGTTTTACCTACCTACATATTGCAAACCAACAACTATATTAAACGAACGACCGACAAATGACCGACCTGTGTCTCGGGAACATGTTTACGGTTCATAAATTCAAGAGCCAGGGCTAAGCGACGTTCTACCTATGAACGAACGACCGATCTGTGTCTCGGGAACATGTTTACCCGGCTCTTCATATAATGCAAGAGCCGGCTTTAAGCGACGTTCTACCTACGAACGAACGACCGACCGACCTGTGTCTCGGGAACATGTTTACAGTTCATATATTGCAAGAGCCGGGGCTAAGCGACGTTCTACCTACGAACGAACGACCGACCTGTGTCTCGGAAACATGTTTACTTAGCCGGATCACTGAGCCGTATCACTGAGTCGGATCAATGAACCGGCTCATCAAACTGAACGACCTCCACTGATTCGGTTCCGCAAACTGAGCAGAAATTCCCATCTCTAGTGGTGACCACAGCTGATTTTTTCATATTAAGGTTAATTTAAATAATTTTTAAGCTGTCTTGTGAAAAGTTTTAGGATAAAAAATAAGATACACAATAATAAAAATTAGTTATAGTTATAACCTTCATGTGATTATAAAATAATAATAAAGCTTTTTTGGTAAAATAAACAGCGACTGAAAAGTCAAATATTTAGCTTTTCTAACATTCTACGCACTTCGATGAATGGGAGAGTATACTATAAATGTTCAATTATAAAAACTTGAAACAAGTCATAAATTTTCATAAATTTAATTTTAATTCTCCGTGAATTTCACATTTTGATATTTATAAATTCATCTACAATATTCACATTTCAAACTCATGTAATTTGAAACATGTTCTGTTCATATTTAAACTGAGGCGTAATTGATGAATTTGTGGTACTGACAGTTTATTTTCTCGAGTTGTATTAGTGCCTATTTGAGTTTATAACTTTCTATATTCTCACTTGAATGCAATCATGAAACCACTTTTAGAGAATCGGAAACAGATATTCGAATTGATTACTGCTTTTCCTCCATTGAAATCCTCAACTGAATTAATGCCAGCAAAACGACAATAAATAGACTGCAGATTGTTTCATGAAAAATCACTACGGAAATATCCCAGCAAACATTTTTATACGGGCCAGTACTGTTGAAGCACATACTCCCCGGCATTGAAAGTAATGGGCCAGTACCCCGGTGTCCCCGGTGTCCCCGTGGCCGTTAGCTGGCCCATTGGTTTATCCCTTGCCGGCCCAGCAGCGGTAAAGTTCAAAATAATCGCATTAGTTGCAAGATTTATTTCTGACGGACCAGTGCTTATATTATACCAACTCTCTAGTATTTCAAATGTAACATATGTATATTTACCTTATACTTACCCAGTACTAAAATAAATTAATGGTTAGGTGCAAAATAAATACTCATTTGGCCATTTCACCATCGTTGAATAAATTTATTTAACAAATAAAGTTGACAATATCGCATCGGTTTTAAACTATTATTGAAAAAATTAACGTTGCTGTCAATAGAATGATGCGATATTGTCAACTTTATTCGTTGAATAAATTTATTCAACGATGGTGAAACAAAAGTAAAATGTAACATATTAACAAAATTAAGGAGTGCTCATAAAATGCTTGTAAAGTACTTCGTAAAGGAGGAATGCGAAATACAAATGTGAAGTACATTATTAATACTGGCGTTGCACAAACTTTTAGCGCCAGCAATTTACCAACAGAAAAAACAGTTTGCAGGCATTCGGCCGATGGTTGAATGTTTGCTGGGATGATGTGATAAAAAATCGCTAAATAGATCATAAAACTATTATATATTAGATGGAAAGAAAAAGAAGCACTTAGCTTTTTGGACAATACGTATATTTTAGAAACACAACATTTCGCTAAACCATTGTTAGCTTCCTCAGGTGCTATAAATAATAACAATAACAATAGTAATATTAAATCATAAAATGATATGTTATACTATTAGCTATCATCAAATATACTGACATCATCAAACATCATCCATTGATGATGTTAGTTTAACGTAACATTAGATTAGGTAATCGATTACACAAAGTAAATTATGTAACATATCATTTTATGATTTAATATTACTATTGTTATTGTTTATAGCACCTGAGGAAGCTAACAATTGTTTAGCGAAACGTTGTGTTTCTAAAATATACGTATTCTTCAAAAAGCTAAGTGATTCTTTTTATTTCCATCTAATTATTTGGACGTTAAACAATTTTCTAAAACTATATTAATAAGAAATTATTCTACATTTAATTACCTTCGAAGTACTTTTGTTGCAGGGGCTTTAGCGAGCTCCTTGTGTTGATGTAGATAGACTGTGAGGGTATGGGGGCCAAATGTTGAAGAAGCACCTTCGTAACGTTGGATCTGTTGAATTGAAATCATATAGTAACATTCTAACCTTTGCATTAAATACATATATATATATATATATATATATACGCGTGTATTGATTTATTAAACAGTTTTAATACAGATTTATTAAACAGTTTGCAAACTTTGTAATTAATAAAATATGATACAAAATGAAAATCTTGGGTGTAGTTGTGGAGTTTAGTATTAAATTTGTTTAAATATCTATTTTTAATGATAACTTTTGAACATAAACCGGAAACTGATTCAGAATTTAATATTTTAGTAAAAGTATTCAAATATTCTAACGAGGATACAACAGCTCATCCAGGCGAGTAGAGTGTGGCGTTCGCCCCAGGATACACTTTCAGAAAGCCCCATTTTCAAATGAAAAATAATAAAATAAATTGTTTATTTATTACACGTTAAAACAACTAAGTAAAATTTAAGGAAAACAACTGTTTAAAGTACTCAATTTCTTTGGAGTGCAAAAAGCTCTATGCTTAAAGCCCTAAGGTTTACACTTATGTCTCGAGATGGCAACGATTAATCGAATAAACGAAATAATCGATTATTTTGTTTCAATTAATCGATTAAGCATATGATATTTTTGGTTTCGATTAATTTGTTATTAATCCATTACTTTATTTTATTTTCAAGAAATTACTTACTTGTATTGTTGAAACACTGGTATCTACCGACCTGTTCTCTTCTTTTCAATAAAGACCCTAGATAACTAGGACTTCTGAATACTCGTTCTCGTCCATCTGGAGAACTAAACTCAACCGCTACTCATTTCTGCACAATATACTACTATAGTTTGCGTCCACTCAGTGCAAATGCTCACGATCGAAACGAAATCCTCCACCTCATAATTTGCGAGAAAAGCCTGGCAAATTACAGGTCTTAGTTCTTGTTTCCTCAGTCGTCTTTTCAGTTCGTGATGAAATTTCTTGTAGCTCGTAGATGCTGTTCGCTGATGACGGTTTATAGCGTAATTAATAGAGTTTGTAGCTACATCGAAAACACCAGCGATATTCTAATACTGTGACCATCTTCATTTAATGGCGCAGCTCGTACAACGTCGTACGGCCACATTTTAATTTTATTGCACAAACGAAGACTTGTAGGGTCTTAACACTCTAATTTTAACCAAACTGCGAATGAACTTTTACACTTATGAATTTTGTTCTCTCTAGTTTCGGCCTGTCTTTAAAACAAGAAATTAATAATAAAATTCCATCTGGAACATTAGGTGTCAATTTAAGCTCCAGCGGACGTAGTCCTTTGAAATCCTTTCCTTTTCCTTCAGTTACCTTTTAGTCTCTTTCAATACCTTTTAGTTCCGATCGTATCAAATTCTTTTTCAGCCTATTTCAGTTAGGGGATTTTGCATCAGTTATCTCAGGAATATAGAATATCACATCACTGGTAACGAGAGTGGCACTGTAGGCCAGAAATAAAAATTGTCTTTTTCGTCAACAGTGAATTTATTGTCAGTATTTAAAGGGGCGTACCACCGTATAGTTATCACTAGTTTCTTACACAAAACTAGAAATCTGAAATTAAACGGGATATTTTGAATTGTAAAATAAACTATTATACAATACTAGTGGACCCATTGCCAACTGTGTTGGCAAACAAATCATTACCTTAATGTGGAACTTGCTCGACACCTCAGACTTCTTTCTCTATCCATACGCCTAACTTCATCCAATTCAAATTGAATCAACTCTTCGCGTATTATTAAAAACTGGACAAATAATGAGTATTATTGCGAATTATTTATTCATTAACTTTTTAAGATGGGAAAACGATTCATTTTCACTCAGTGCATTTTATTTATAATGTTAAAACTAAAAATGATTTGAGACGTTAAATTTAAAATATATTTATTAAAATTAATTTTCCATTTTCTTATATAATATAAAAATACGCACACGGAAAAAACGCACACGGATTAATACGCACACGGAAAAAAGCACACATGAAAAAATACACACACGGAATAAAGCGTACTTACACTATATCTCAAATCAGTTTGAAATAAATCGTGAGAAACTATTGCACAGTAAAATTTAATTGTTTGCCCGCTTTAATATATTGCGTTAACATTTGGGGGTAGATTTACAATATACCACTGAACACTGTGCATGCGTCACATACACGTCATTTGTTCAATATGCAGAGATTCTAAACAGGTGGGACTGTGCAGAACTTTTAAAACACAATTTATTTTTAAACAAACATATAAATCAAAATTTATAAATGTATCACAATTTTAAAGTTTAAAATATTTTCTTGATATATATTGGGAAATCTTTTGGTACTTCTCAGATTTTCAAAAAACAACATTTGTAAAACGAAATATTCCATAGAAGTTTTAGACAAATGAAAATATTTTAAAATGTTTCTTAAGGTAAATTAAAAGGGTCACTCATATCACGCAGTTGGCTTTGTTTAATTCGAACTGATCTCCTAAAAAGCATTTGTATATTTTGTTTTCACCTATATTAAGTTATTACTTATTAACTTCATCTTAAATTTGTTCTAGTAGTAATTGGTTTAAAATAAACATATTTGCCAAGATTAATTCTAAAAATCAGCTGTGGCCACCACAGGACCGACCGCCATTATAAAGTACTTGTATAAAATACATTCTAGCAGCAGAGTAGAAATAGCTTGGCCTAATATTTTCTAACAGAGATATTATTTATCATGACCATGGAAACGTTACATATAACTTTGAAAAAATTGAGTCATAGAAAAAATTTCGAAAAATTTTTCAATATTTTTTCGTTTTATCAAAAAATGTCTCAAATAAAAGTTGTTAGTTATTGCTTTTATAGCAACTTTTGTTCAATAATTTCTTTCTAAATATTTTTCTGTTGTGAAATATTCGCAAAAATCTTAAAATCGACATCAGTAAACTCCCATTTTTAGTCAACCGATTTTTACCAAAAGTTGAACAACTCATGCCATTGATGGAGGAAGCTTAAATATGAAGTTTCATAAAAATCCTTTCAGCCGAATTAGCTCTGCACGTGTACACAGACAGACGGACGGACGGACAGACGGACAGACGGACAGACGGACAGACGGACAGACGGACAGACGGACAGACGGACAGACAGACGGACAGACAGACAGACAGACAGACGGACGGATGGACAGACAGACCGACAGACATCATGCTAAAAATAGTCAAAACGTTATGTAGGGACCTCAATTCGTGGAGATCCATCGAAATCTCGAAACGTCAAAATCGGTATGATCACAATACCTCCCTTATATATGTTGGCGGTCGGTAAAAATTGATTTATTCTGCCTATTTAACGTTTAGAGGTTAGAATTACAGTTGGTTAAAAAGTTAATACCATGTATTTGGCTGAAGTTAAAATTCCAAATATAACCTACTGAATGAACCACATTGCGGTTAAAATTTTAACGCCATAGAATTACAGAATAACAAAATATTGTAAAGCGTGGTTCAAAATTTTCAACCTCGTCCTTCACTTTTTACCGACCGCCAACCGTCGGTTTTACTGTCCGTCTGTGTACACGTGCAGAGCAAATTCGGCTGAAAGGATTTTTATGAAACTTCATATTTAAGCTTCTTCCATCAATGGCACAAGTTGATCAACTTTTGGTAAAATTCGGTTGACTAAAAATGGGAGTTTATTCGTGTCGGTTTTAAGATTTTTGCGAATATTTCACAACAGAAAAATATTTCGAAAAAATGTATTGAACAAAAGTTGCTATAAAAGCAATAATTAATAAATTTATTTGAGACGTTTTTTGATAAAACGAAAAATTTCGAATAATTTTTGTAAAATTTTTCGAAATTTTTTGTCTCAATTTTTTCATATTTATATGTAACGTTTCCATGGTCATGATAAATAATATCTCTGTTAGAAAATATTAGGCCAAGTTATTTCTACTCTGCTGCTAGAATGTATTTTATATAAGTACTTTATGATGGCGGTCGGTCCTGTGGTGGCCACAGCTGATTTTTTTTAACTTTTTAAGATACAGAATAGACCCTAAAATATTTTATATTGGTAAATTTTGGGGATATGAATCGGATAAATTCAATTCAAATTTTTCCTTATGGGGAAATTCATATCGTAATAATATTTTTGTCGACAGACGTTTTCCAACATAATATATTGAAACATTTGAAGATAATTACTCTACTAAATTAGTTATTTTTGGAAACAATTCACCTCAGTAAATAACAAAGTTTAATGGACACGTGCAAATTTTAATTAAACGAATAAGCTCTGTTTAACTCAAATATTCACATTTCATATTACATTGTTATTACTCTAATTTCAAGGCTTTTATCTGTTTATATATTCCTGTTTTCACGTGAAAAAATATAATGCTGATCAAACAACATGTCGTATTTCGACTTCTTTAAAAATTTGCTAACAACGTCGAGACTATTTGAATCTTTTGTCAAGTCAAGTCGCTTCTTATTTCAAATAAGCATCAAACTAAATTCGATATAGAGCGATTCAAGAAATTAGATAAAATTGGAAAACTTTTTTATTTTTTTTTAACTTAATGTGGATACTCTAAGACTAAAATCAACTACTACAGATAGCAACAACGAATGAAATGTGACATGTGCGAATTTAAATAATTAGGCGCCAATTTCAAACCAATAAATTATTAGGTCGTCAAGGATGAAATTTGTAGAAAAAAATGCAAAGTTGATAGATAAC
Source organism: Liopterus haemorrhoidalis (assembly GCA_963971575.1). Taxonomy (NCBI): domain Eukaryota; kingdom Metazoa; phylum Arthropoda; class Insecta; order Coleoptera; family Dytiscidae; genus Liopterus; species Liopterus haemorrhoidalis. The sequence continues at coordinate 51,413,031 of OZ020615.1, forward strand.
TTATAAATATAAGGAATTATTTTATTCATCAAAGTATGCACCCATATTGTCTATACACTTTTGCCATTTAAGCGGCAGGTTGTTCAGGCCGGTGGTATAAAACCCTGGTGGACGAGAGTCAATGAATTCCTGGAAGGCCAGTTTTACAGCATTAAACTGTTTTCTTATTAAAAAGTACAAATTGCGGAAGAAGGCGTAGTCAGTGGGGGCTAGGTCTAGTGAGTATGGAGGATGATGAAGAAGTTCCAACTCAAATTCCTGTAGGTTTGCCACAGTAATTTGTGCAGTGTGTGGTCTAGCGTTATCATGCAATAAGATAGGAGTCGATTTGTTTATCAATCTAGGCTGTTTTTGCATAATTTCGTCCAGTTGGTTACAGTATATTTCTGCTGTGATCGATAAGCCAGTTTTTTTTTTTGTTTTTTTTTTTTGTTTTCAAGTTACTTGTACGAAGTTTGGCGAACCAATTTGATATTTTCTGCTGCGTAGTAACACTAGAGCCAAATACACTATTAAGATTTCGCGCGGTCTGTGATGCCTTAGTTCCACGTAAGAACTCATACTTCATAATAGTGCGAATTTCTGACCATTCAATTTTCAACTAGACTAATTTAAAAAAAAGGTTTTGATTTTTTAGAGCATACAATGATTTCTTTTAACAGGCGAGATGTATCCCTTTCCAACAAAAAAAAAAAAAAAAAACAGAACGTTAAAATATTAAGCCAATGTCAAATAATAAGCTGTTAAATTTGACAATGTTATTAACTACAAATATCATCCTTGACGACCTGATATTATTTTAGTAATTTACTCCAATTTACAACATTATTTCATACTAAAATTCAAATTATGGAATAGTTACCAATATTTTAATTTGACAAGTACAAATATAAGTCGCTATTTTAATGAAAAACGTTAATAAAGGCTTGTTTGCTCGTTTTTAATTAAGCTCAAGCTTGTCCAAATATATTAGCATTGTTAAGAAAGAATTGTTTGAACTATTATTTTTTTTTTAATAGTACATTAATCGATACCATGAAGTATTGTTTTTTTTTTTTTAATTCGGATATTACTAAAGTACCGTGTGATCATAATTTCTTGTCAGTTACATAACAGTAAACAATGAGCTTAAAAATATTAAAACTGTATTCTATCTCTTATCTAAAAACTCCAATTTAACAAAAAAATTATGTCGGCCTTGGTAGCGTAGAGGTAGCGCTCCTGCTTCACGAGCCAAAGGTCCCGGGTTTGAATCCTGGTCAGGGCATGGATGTTTGTAAGACACAGTGTAATTGGGGCATGTAGTCCTGTTCTGTGTTTTTTAAAAGAAAAAAAAAAAAAGAATAAAAAAAAGAACCAATCAGTAACGATATTGTATTGATAACTTCATGTTGTTCGTTAACTCAGTGGCGTGTAGAGAAAAAGTAGTAGTTTTTGTTAAGATATATTATTGTTTTTTTCGTTATTATTGTTGTTGTTGATATTATTGTTATTAAGATTGTAATTGGAAGACGATTGTTGATCGAGGTTAGCTCTTAGAGGTATGTGAAATATTGAACATACATAACCTAATATAAAAATCGAATCTACGTCTATGTGTGCATGTCCTTGGAAATAAATTTGATAACAAAATGTTTCTGTCAACTATTGCATAACTGACAAGAAATTATGACCGCTTTGTATTATTAAACACAAAGTATTACCTTCGATGCACCAGCTGACAGTAGAATATAATTTTTTACTAGTAAAATAATCGATATCAAAGTAATATCGATACTACAAAACGATACCGATACCGATATAAAGTATCGATACCTGCGATCGATATTTACATCCCTATCGATATAAACGTATTATTATTGAATATTGTGTGAATGTATGTTGTTGTTATGATATGCATGTATAATATAAATTCAGGCGTTCTTGCTCAGGAGACGTTCGCGCGCTGCTGCGGACGTCGTCGTACGAAGCGTCGCTCGTACTCGATCCTCAGCAGGTCGGCGGGTCCGGGAGTCCGCGGCTTCCCAGGATATGGCAGAGGACCGCCACGAGGACAGCCACAAGAGAGCACTGATTCGGGCACTTCGCTGACCAACAGACACTCGGAGGAGAGTATGTGTATGCACCCCTCTGGAATTATCGGATCTCAGTAAGTTATATTTATATCTACACTATCTCTAACACCTAAATTATGTACCAAAATGTATATTTAAATACCGGTGAAAAATGTTATAAGATAGAACAAAATCTGACCTTGAATTTTACAACCTCCTGTAGAATTAACATCTTTGTTTCAGAATAGGGGTATATTGAAGTGAAAATTTAGTGTTTATGCTTAATTAAATAGAAAAAAAATCAGTGGCGTAGCAACTGTACTTTACCTGGGGGCGAGGCGAATTAATAAATTGTATTTTCTTAAATAAATGTTGTTTATTCCTTAAATATACATATATACAGTAAATATATGTATATTATAAAAAATTCATAATAGCCTTACTTATAAATTATACTTGACCTCAGTGGCGTACTTAATAAGTATTTCCTTTGCGAAGTAGTTAAAATTTAAAAATTACCAGTGGGGTAGGTAAGTATTTATTGTAGTTTATATAGAAGACAAAAGTAGTTCAAAATATTTTATTGACATTTGTGTATGTACACATCACAAAAAAAAATAAATAAAACTAAAAATTCAATTGTTTATGGTACACCATAAAAACATAGCACGGCACATTATGCCACATTTTTGCAAAAATATCTTGTCTCTTGTGCTGCAACATTCAGCGCAATACCTACATGGGTTATACCCTTTTCACACTAGATCTTTAAGATCGAATGTTAAAGTGAATGTATCTTTAAACGCTAATGTGAAACCGTACGGCCTCGTCTAAACACGACCGATGTTTAAGACACAGATCTGCGTCTTAAACTTCGCCCGCATTGCCAACTTAATTTCTATTATAAAAAAATACTCCTTGAATTTGTGCTGTCAACATTTTATATTACCATAAACAAGAATACTGTATTATATCGACGTTATAAGAAGTTTATACTTATTGTTATAATAAAATTATTTATTTTAATAATGTGTGTTTATTTTAATAAAATACAGAGCTACAATAATTGAGATAAAATGTATCGACTTACATGTTAATACAGGTGTAATATATTCTTTATTGTAGTGCCTTTATTGTAGAATGAAATGAAATATCCTTAATTGTTTATAATAATTCAAAATGTGCGTCTGCGCAGACAGTTCAAAACTGGTAATTTCATGACGGTAACTTAAGGACAAAATTACTGTAGCTGATGACAGCACCAGAGATTTAAACATCAAGTGTGAAAGCATACCAATCTTAAACATCGCTGAACTTTAAATTTACTCGTCTTAAAGATCTAGTGTGAAAAGGTATTAGGCATAGCTTTAGTTCGTTCGTCGAACGAACGTGGAAAATTTGGTGAGTAAATATAATGGTCGCTCGTGTCCCAGTCGAGCGCGTACAAAATTGCCAGTAAGACGCGCTCGTGTCTGACACGGGAATGTACATTAAGGGGTTAACTGTTAGAAATAGACTGGTTCTAAAAAAATAACCGAATCCGGATTTACCCGGTTCCGAATATCCGAACTTAGAACCGCGTATCCGGGATCGGTTATCTGGAACCAGGTACCTGTAGCGAACCGGTTTCGTTTCTTTACAACGTACCATTTATTGTCCACTAGGTAGCGAGCCTGTGATATTATATTATGTCTAATCTCAAACTGAAGTGAGATTACTGACTAAAGGAGTTCGGGTAGTAGGCGTGAGTGTGATACAGGGTTCAACATTATGATATGTGAATTAAATGATATGTATTTGTACTTACCAACCGACTGAACAGGCATCTTGTATTTAAGTTTGGATCTAAGCTGTTCACTAAAGTTCTTAAAGGTGAAGGGTTTGCACTCGTTAACACAGTTTAAAATTAATGAATTAAATTTATTAACAGTAATATTTACAAATAGTTTAAATGATTAAAAGTTTAATATGTATTTAAAGGAATTAATAAAATAAAACAAACAGAATTGAGTAGACCACCAGAAAATATCGACACAGTGCCTCTACGAATGCTACTACCTAGATGTTACTACTAACAAGCCTGAATACTATCTGATCTCATCTCCAGGGAGATAGAGGTTTAAATAAGCAGTTTAGGTATATTCCCAAGAAAAGGGTTTTGCTTTGTTCAAGAAGATACTATGTTCAAAGTTATTAAGCAATAACTCTGAATAATAGTCTTCTTGAACCATGAACCATTTATAAAAAATATATTTCTAAAAAATACGTGCTTTAAACGAAAATTTCTAATTTTTATTTTATTATCCGAAAAAAATATATTTTTAAAATACCCCTTGTAAAAAAAGACACAAAACACGATGGTAACCCTTTTTCTAAGAAATATTGGTGATTTGTGAAACTTTCTGATGGACTACTCGATTCGTTACATACCCTGTCCCTCTCTCTCTGTCTCCCTCTCTTCCTATCCCTCTCCCTCACCCTCTCCCACACTCTCTCTTTCTCTCTCTCTCTCCCCCCTCTCCCCCCTCTCCCTCCCCCCAACCTCTCTCTCTCTCTCTATCGATCTATCTATCTATTTACCATTCTATCTATCTATCTATCTATCCATCTATCTATCTATCTATCTATCTATCTATCTATCTATCTATCTATCTATCTATCTATCTATCTATCTATCTATCTATCTATCTATCTATCTATCTCTCTCTCTCTCTCTCTCTCTCTCTCTCTCTCTCTCTCTCTCTCTCTCTCTGTCTGTCTGTCTGTCTGTCTCTCTCTCTCTCTCTCCTCTATATATATATATCTCCCTCTCTATCTCTTTTTATCTCCCTATCTATATCTCTCAATCTTCCTCTCTCGTCCTTCTACTCAGTACTGAGCATAGTGAGTTCCCCACATACAGCTATGTTGTGCGTGTTGCATGTATCGCAGATGTCACATCTACTATTTTTACATGGTTTCTGAACATCTTTTATTTGTTTTTGAAGAAATTCTCGTAGGAAAATTTACCTCGGTAACGATCCCTCAGCCTTCCGAGGGAGAACGACTGGTTTGCCAGAACCGGGAGTTGAACATTGTAACTTATGCACAGTTAATCACACACTAACCAACTTCACTTTACCAATATGCCTACGATTTATTAAGCACGAAAAGAACATTATTCTGATAACGCACCAAGTCAGACTTGAACCTATTTCGACATTTCCCTGCCTTAGTTGGTTACGACTGCTTATTTCTGGTAGAAAAACGGCGGAAAGACGGAAATTGTTCAATTGCCTAATACCTAATCACCTAATCAACTGTTTATAATTAATTATCACCCCTCGTCATCAACAGAATGTATAGATTTTTTTTTTAAATTATATTTATTTTGGGGTGCTTCAACTGCTTGGTTATTTACACCCCGTGACAATATTTACATGGTATTACTGAATTATTTTAGCACTATTTGTAGGTTATTTGACAGAGCTTCCACTATTGTAGCTGGCAGTTTGTTACTCCCTCTTTCGACGTCGTATTTTTCACAATTCATTAATATATGTTTGACTGTAATGGATGTATTGCACATGGCATATGTTACAGTCCTTTTAAGTAGATGCTGGTGAGTCAGTAGCGTGTATCTGATTCGTAATCTAGTTATAGCAGTTTGTTCTTTTCTTCTTCCTAGAGTACTACAGCGATCGATTTTTGGTTTAACTTCCCTCAATTTATTACTTTGAACTGCTTGCCAGACCGAATTCCAATCTTCGAAAGTTTTTTGCTTTATTTTGTGGGATTGGCATTTGTAGTTCTTCAGCTGTTACTGCTTCTTTGGCCGCTTGATCAACTTTTTCGTTGCCAGGTAATTACTGTATGCGAAGAAATGGTTGGAAGGGAAGAGAATGGAATAAAATAAATTATAATGTAAAGTAATGAAATGTGATGTATGTTTAATAGGATGTTGGGATGTTAATAGGAGATATATGTTTTGTAATTATAATTGTAGTAATACCCAAAACACCGAAAGGTCCAAGGGAAATAAAGGATAAAGGATTATATATACTGTATGCGAAGGAATCCACAGTATTGCAATTTGTTTTCCACTTGTTATCGCTCTGTGTAGATTATCCTGTATTTCTTGAATAATGTGGGTTTTGTTGTACAATTGTTGCAAACTTGTGCTTAAGGAACAGTGCTTAAGGAATCAGTCTGGATAGTGTAATTTTTCGTCTCTCGGTTATCTTGCTTTATTTTGTTGTCTTGGTTATACTCACGAAATCTTAAAGAACCCAACCTGTAGGTAAAGTTATTTAATAAAATTACAGGTGGCTAGACCCACCTGTAATTTTTTTTCTTTAAGTCTGCAACTTTTGCACTTAATGACCCGCCAGAGATATTTAATATGAAAAATTTTAAATTAAATTTACAAAAGCTCATTTAAAAATATGTTTAATTGAAAACATGAAATTCAAGTAACAAGGAAGTAGAAAATTGCTGGGAAATACTTTCACTTTGAGTCATTTAGGAATGTTAAGCATTACGTTTCCAAATAAAACATTTCTGTTTCAAAAGTATTTAAATATTTATTTAAAGGGCATCTTTTCGTAATTAATTTTCATTTTTATGAATTCGCAATAAGATACTCAATAAATACTTAAAATTACATCGGACCGGTGAATACAATAATACCTCAACCAACAAATTTAATTCATTTCACGAGGTGATTCATAGTACGAATTATTAATTAACCGAATGAAAATTTTCCATTAGTTTCACTGCAAAAATACATCCTACAACTTCCCGAAAAGTAGGACTGAATAGTTGCAGATTTATTATTTACACTTTATACAGTTTACAGCCCGTACAGTTCATAGTTTTCATCACCTTCAGGCTATTATCCTGGAAGTTTCAACTGTCCTTGTAGTGTTGCAGAAATCTTAAAAGTTTCTTCTCTCTCAGATTTTGTTTTTTTGGCTGGTGAAAATGTAAAGAATTACTCCAATGTTAGCTGGGTTTACCCCTTCTTTAAGATTCCTTTGACGTAGTTTAAACACTTACAAGTGTTTGGAGTGTTGAGGTGTTTTTGGATATCCTTATAATTACATGCATCGCATTTTGGATTTTGGCATACAAATGACCGCGCATCGTAATGTGAATAATTTGCCAAATTCCAATTCGTTAGCCGATGTATTACTGGGTATTATTTTTCGATCAAGTAGTGCTATTGAGTAAGCCCATGAACTGTTTGTGCCTTTCTGTGTATACTAAAAAAAATTACATCATACTGACCAGATTACAGGAAGAACTCGATACACGCCTTAGTTTCGTTCCTAGGAGAACCGTCGTAAACCGAACTGGCTTAAAATGAACCTATAGTGATGGTATAGTAGGTACCTTTCCTGAAAAATTGAAAATTACGAAAGTAATACCAATATACAAAAGCAGAGGTGTAAACAATGTATCTAACTATCGGCCGATAGCCATAATTCCAATATTATCGAAAGTTATCCAGAAGATTCTTAAAAATAGATTAATAGATTTTTCACGGAAAAAAATATATTTTTTAAAAACCAGTTCGACTTCAGACCCAACATGTCTGCGTTAAATTCCATTACGGAGCTCGTTAACTATGTAACTGATAGCCTTGAAAACTATACGAAATCACAGGCCACATTATGTCACATTATGACCTTTCTAAGGCTTTCGATTGCGTCTCTCACAAAATCCTGCTGGACAAGCTTGAATGTTGTGGCATACGTGATACTGCATGTTGATTACGTTGATTACGTGTAGAAATGTTGGTTACGGAGTTTTTCAGGGTGGAATATTAGGACCTCTCTTCTTCATCGTTTTTATTAACGACCTTCCGAATATCTTTTTCGATAACTTCGCGGATGTAATACTTTATGCGGACGATACCACAATATTAACAAGTCATACATCAGCAAAAAAGTTATTCGACATTTCGGAAACTGTCCTAGGTAAAGTAAAAAACTGGTTTACTACAAAAAAATTATTCTTAATGCCAGCAAGACCTAGCAAATTATCTTTTCCCTAAATCGCAACACCGACGAAGTCTTTGAGTACGGTGATCCTATTAAATTCCTAGGAATATATATAGACGGTCAACTCAGTTGGTACCACAACATTAGCAATTTGGTCATTTCCATGAAAACAAACTCTCTACGCTTTTGTCAGGCTAAAAACTACGATTTCTTTTGAAACACTGCGTATTTTTTATTTTGTAGCGTTCCAGTCTCGTTTGTCTTACGGTATAGTCCATTGGGGAGTAAGCTCATCGATCACCCGCATTTTCATAATCCAAAAAAGTGCCTTTAAAATTATGAATAATGTCCCCTCCAGGACCACTGCCGAGAACTTTTTAAAAAATGTAGAATTATATCAGTGTACAGCCTGTTTATCTATATCTGCCTGGTGTATAAGAAAACGCAGCCCAGTATGTCACCGTTTCTTCAAGTTATTCTTATAATGTTCGCTCAAAAGACAATAATTCATCTCCCTAAAATAAGATTTGAGAAGTCAAAAAACGGTCTTTACATGGCTTCATGTTTCTTCAATTATTTGGTATACGGATATGTTAGCATTACAGTTCAAGCGCATTCAGTTTCTTGTTAAACATTCCTTTGCAATGACAAAAGATAATAAGGTCAATTTTTTAAAGTCGTAGGTGTATATTTGAGCAATGATTGCTTTTCTCCTGGGCAGTTATTTGTTACTTTGTCACATGTTGGTAACAAGAATTCCCAATTTATTTTACTCCCACAAGTATGAAAACGACCAATATAGAATATCAAGAAGTTATAACATAACAATACTACGAAAAAAGTTTCAAGTTAAAGTAAAATATAACTTTGTGAGAAATTCTTTTGTTAGTTTTATTAATTGAACAAAATATGTAATAAGCCCCAAGCAAATACCGTATGTATGTTTTGTTTTTTCGGTAGCGAAGCACTGTATGTAATATTTAAAGTAAATTCTTACTAAACAATATTAAAAACATACAAAAACTCTTTAGTATTTTTCAACATTAAGTAAACCCAAACAAAACAATATTTAAATACACGAACTTTTTTAAAAACATTAAAACATAATTAAAGAAAAATCTTGCCGTACATTATTTTTATTGCATGATCAACCAAATTTAATGTACAAAATATTCGTTTTAGATTATATATAAATATGTTACTGGTGTTTCAAATAACTTATTGAATGCGCACATTCAATATGAAAATGGTGTTTTAATTAAAATATTGGGAATCTAATTTTTCATTCATCAAATATTTTTAAGCTGATGATTATGAATTTATTGCACATTTATTTATGTTTACAAGTATAATATAAAAGGGATATACAAATTTATAAATGCGCTAACATTTATTCTTATGTCATTTTTTAAAATATTACTAAATTTGCTTAGTACAGTATAAAAAGTAGTATAAAAAAAAATATTTATTGTACATTTATTTATTTATTTAATGCTTTTGTAATTTTTTTATTGAATACATCTCTTTATACATAAAAGGCAACGTGTCTGTCTGTCTGTTGTCTGTATGTGCGCTTTTCACTTGAAACTGCTGCATCCAGGAGTTTTTTTTTTTTTTTCTGTAGCTTAATTATCTCGTTATGTGTTCGGCTGTGTTTTATTAAAACTAGTTCAGCGTTCCAAAGTTATAATGATAACTGTGCGCGCGGGTAAAACGTATTCCATGTTTTTCCGTTCATATTTAACGCATTTTCTTGAAATTTTCAACGACAACATAAGTTTCTTCAGCGGCAAAGTCAGTATTCGATTTATGCACATCAGAATTGTAAGAGTTTTAAAAATATGTTCAAATATAATATGTACTGCTATTAATGCGCGCGAGTAACACAAAATTCATATCTTCAAATTATATTTAAGGCATTACTCGAGAAATGCTGATTCGATTTTCATGTTTTTTTTTTCTCTCTCTCTCTCTTTCTATCTGTAGCTACATCATCTGAACAAGTTTTAGGCTGATATTGCATTTTTAGTGTTTTTGACAAATCTAATTATTTTTTAATTCGTGGCTAAATTATGGCTAATGCTGTTATGGATTTTTTTTGTGTTATGGCTAAAGTAGTGTCTGTCTTCTTTTGAAATTAAAAATATAACAAAAAAATTAACAATTGAGAATCGAGTTCATGGATGTAAGCTCCGCCTACTATTATTTTTCAACCTATTGTTTCAATTATTTTTGTTTTTTGTTTTTAAGATATCGCAGAAGAATAGATTATTTATAGTAGCGAAATACTTTATACATCAAATAACACATTGGTAATAGTGAGAAATACGTTTCTGAAATGTAAAAAAAATCTATATATGAATATATTTCTTATTAATTCAATGTCAAAAATTTAGATACGAAGCATACGCAGTAAAAATCGCTGTGATTTTTAATATAGATAGATAGATAGATAATACTTTATTTATGTACCTTTCGGTTTAAATCTACATATTTGCATTATTAACTTTATATTTCACATAAAAAACTATAATATTGCTAACTAGGGTATCTTCGCTTCAAATTCCTTCTTCTCTCCAAGACCTCTTCCATCCATATCCATCCTTGGCCTGAATCACACAGCACATATTTTCTTGTCTCTTCTTTATATTTCATTTCTCCGCAATTCTTCAGTATGTGCTTTATGGTTTCTCTTTCCTCTCCACACAACCTGCACATTCTTTGTTAATCCTTTCTCCAGTATTCGTTTTCCGTTTCCTCATTTCCGCACCTAAATCTCGCTATTACTTTCTTCTTATCTCCGTTCATTTTTGTTTTTAGGTACTCTGGTATCTGTGTCGTCCAAGTCTTTACATATTTGGCGTTATATCTGGAATTTGTTAGGCTCTCGTTTCTTTCTTGCCCTTGGATATCCCTCATTCTATCTCTTATTTCTAGTGTCACATCTTGTCCTCCCAACCTTTTTATCGATATCTCCCTTGTTGAGTAGCCGTTATATTCAAGTCTTTTTCTTCTTTTTACTTCCCATTTGGATTCAATCTTTCTTTGCTCCAATTTTCTTTCTATTTCTGCCCAGAATTGGTTTAGCAATTTTTTTTTCTGGATGTCTTATCCTCTCTTCAAATATAATTGCTCTTTTTGTATCTTCTATCCTGATGTTGTCAACTTTCACTTCTTCTAATATTATGTACTGCGGTGTACATTTGTCTAGACCCAATGTCCACTTAATATATTTATTTTGCACCGCTTCTAATTTCTCTTGGTCCTCCCAACCCCATATTTCCGCTCCATACATCATTATACTCTTGATTATGGAGTTGAACATGAGCATCCTTATCTTCATATCTCCTTTAAATTTCCTCTCACCTATGCCCCATACTTGCGGCAATGCTTGCATTGATTTCCTTACTAAGGTCCTGATTGTGCTTCTGGGCCCCCACTGCTTTTAAAAACATATCCCAGGTATCTATATTCTTTCACTTGCTCAATTTCTTCTCCACACCAATCCCATTTCTTTTGAGTCTCTCTGCCTCCTCCTTTCTTAAATACCATAATTTTAGATTTAGCAGCGTGTAACTTCAGTTTTTTCTTGTGTAGGTACTTCTCAAAATACTTAAGGAGTTTCCTCATTTCTTGTTCTGTTTTTGCAACAATAGCTATATCGTCTGCATAGGATAGAGAGATAAATTTTGTATTGCCTACTACCAGTCCGTCTAATTGCTCTCTTTGAAAAACTTCTTCTAAATCCGACACGTACATGGAGAACAGAGTTGGGCTTAACAGACATCCTTGCCGTAATCCTTGTTCTGTCCAGAATTCTTCGCTGTATTTTCCTCCGTTATTTATCTGATTTCTTGTTTCTTTGTAAATATCTTGAATCCTTTTTGTGATTTTTAATATAAATTTTATTGTGTCGAAATTTCTACTAATTATTTAAATTTAGTTAAATAAAATTAAATGAAAGCTTTTGGTACTCAAATAACGAATAAAAATGATTATTAGTTTTTTTTTTCATAAACTTTTCGACAACCTTTAAAATTTTGTTAGTAGTTTTATTCATTTATTCAAGTTGATGTTGCCCAATAGAGCTGCACTATAAACATGCCGCCCCAATAAAAGCACAACAATACAAAATACAAAAAATTCTTACGATTAAACAAATTTGTACGTATCAAGCTGTATTTATATCAATAGACAGAACATTATAGTTTTATATTGATACATGTGTGATGTATGTATAGATTAAACTAGTGGCGAAAGGACGCCTCCGCTAGACTTGCCCTCCCATAAAAATTATAATAATAAAAAAAAAAAGATTTAGGTAAACCTTCAAAAATACATCAAATTATGTTTATACAAATTTTTGTCCAATGCTTGGTTTACTAGTTATGAATATTTTTAAATTTTAAAGTTTAATAACTTCCGTCTCCGGTTTCAGATCTTTACAAAAAAAACAATAGGAATCTTCCCAATTATTAGGAGATTTTTTTAGAACCAGAACGAACTCTCTAAGTTAAACCGTTCTTGAGTTATCATGCACACACAGACACACACACAGGCACATATACGATTTTTTGATTCCCTGGACCATGAAACGTACTCATCAGTCAAAATCTCGACATCGAAAATTTTCGCGATTACAATACTTGCCCTTTTTATATAATATTAAGGTCGGGCAAGTAAAAATAAAGATAAAGTATTATTATTTTATTCTGAATTAAATAGTATATTATGTTACTAGGAGTAGAACGCGCTCTTTTTTGTGCTGAGCTCAAATGTTGCTGCCGAGGCGCAGCCGAGGCTTGCATATTGAGCGAAGCACAAACAAGGCATTTTACTCTGAGTGACATATACTATTTTTTCTTCAAGCGTAGTTATTAAAAATTTGCAACCATAAATACTTATGACTTTATAGTTTCAGATGCTATTGCTGCTAATTCCGGCGATGTACATTGAATTGGTTGAGACATTTTTTAATTTTTAAACTTTATACTGTGTATTTTGTAACTAATCACAGAATGATCACAGAATAATAATAAAGTAACTCACTAATAACGTAACAAATTTCTGAATTCACTACAAACCACGCTACAAACATATTAAATTGACAGATGTTTTGTTTATGGCGACTGCTGCCATCAGTGCCATCTGTTGATAACTATATGAACTATCATTTTTTAATTTTTAATCTTTATATTGTGTATTTTGTAACTAATCACAGAATGATCACAGAATAATAATAAAGTAACTCACTAATAACGTAACTAATTTCTGAATTTACTACAAACCACGCTACAGACATATTAAATTGACAGATGTTTTGTTTATGGCGACTGCTGCCATCAGTGCCATCTGTTGATAACTATATGAACTATTTACTAGTATAAAAATGTTCACATTTTGTTACTAGTAAAAAAATGTATCATTTCTACCGAATGTATTGAACAATGTAATGTTAGCATTATAATCCGCTTGAAGAAAAAAGAAATTATATCGAAGGCTACTTATGTTAATTTTTATCGTTTTTTTAAATGAATTTAAAGAGCCAAAGAAAATATCCACGTTTGTGGTATACTGGTTAACAGATCTTGATGTTCTGTGTATTGGTGAGTTGTGGTTTGACAAGGTACTTAGTACTGGAATATATAGCATGCTATGATTTCGTACCGGGTTGTGGTAAATCTTAAAATTAATAAACGGAATAATTGATTGACCATCTATAATATTAATTATTATCTACATAAGTAGAATTTATTTATTTACGAAATTTGCTTACAGATAAAAATCCAAATAGCAAATAAAAAATATAACATAAAACAAAATTCATAGTAAAAAAAAAAAAAATACATAATAATTCAGGCAAAAATAAGTGATTTTATTTGGTTAATAAATGCGTTAAAAGACATGTTGAACAGATCTAGGGTATTGCTGTTATTTAATGAATTATATGTTCTAGTCCAGCGTTTCTCAACCGGGGGGCCGCGAAGCCATTCAAGATCGAACAATTTTGCTCAAATGTGCTCAATTCATAAATATATTACATTTATATTCATAAAAATATACCTTCCATGACAAAAATAAAATAAATTATACTTATTTTGATAACTAATTTAAATAATATCAATGTCAAATTAAGTGTATGTGTCGGCTGATGCGTTTCTGTGATAACGGTTCGCGTTGGAGGTACTTCAAGTACTTGTAAGTTGTAGTTTCAAATGGGCACGACTTGAAAGTGCAATATTATTATTATTATTTATTATATGCCGAGCTACAGATAATTCAAGAGTAAAGAAGCGAAAGTGTTTAAATCAAAATGGAAAGCATTTTGAATACTTGTAAATAAAAATACTTTCAAGTCATAGGGAATATAATTTTTCGTCAACCATAAAAGATATTTAAAAAAAATTTCTTTTAAAAAATTCTATCCAAGGTGCAAAAAATTGTCCTTGATATCTTGTACAGGTTAATTTCGGAGAATTTCAATAGGTACTACCATTCAATTCTTTGGATAAGATTTGGTCATCAAACATTTTTCCCAATTAGCTCGCATATCGCCTTTTTTACCGTGCCGTCTTGCAAACGTCATTTTATAAAACATACTGATGTAAATATTTATTTATGCCGTCTGTTAATAAAGAGAACTGAACTTTTAAAAACCACATTTTTTCATCGCGTTTTTTACAAGTGTTTTTGTGTCGAGCTTGCTTTTATTTCTAAGTTTTTGAGTATTTCTACAAATATATAATTGTGTTATAAGCGTTTAAACTACGGCACAGACACAATAAAAACGCTGACGCCACGGTGCACCCTGTATATATGTATATATAGGGGGGCCGCAGACAATATTTAAATAATTTTGGGGGGTCCCATGCCAGAAAAGGTTGAGAAACGCTGTTCTAGTCTATCAACGCAAGTATTAAACCCATAATTAGTCGCATGACTTCTGTAATAAAATAACGACTAGGAACGAGTCTCTCTCGCAGGTACATGTATATTAAACTTAAATAAAACATCTGTTACAAATATGACACTGTTTATAACTTTGTATAGAAAACACATGTCGTAATTACAAAATTTATTTTTTACATACTCGACACGTTCAATTTGATACTTTTGCAAAGGATTCCAGTTATTGAAGTAATAGCGTATTTGCCTGAACTCAACAGCAAATGCTTAACTTCGAAGTGCAAGGTGTTGCATATACGACTATGTCACTAGGAAATTGCTTCCATTCAATGTTTACGGTCCAACCAAAATAAGTTCCTGCCCCACTAGCAAATCTTCATATATAGTCCCATATGTACATTTTTTTGCAATTTACAACATGATTTTATAAAAAAAATATTTTTCGGTTCCCGTCGTTGGTGGCCAGATTACTGGACGTGCCGGAATAACAAAGAGCCGCATTATCGAAAGTGTATTGTGTATAGTAAATTTATATTTTCTGTTTAATATAAATGTATCTGTTGTACATATATTTTGTATAAATATGAGTACATCACAAGCAGATTTTAACATGGCAAATTAAAAGTAGCAATGTTTCCTTTGCTTCCGTGAACTGCACACCACTGTGCTTTTTATATGTTAACTTAAATAGTAACTGCAGCTTCCGGTTTGTTACACTAAAATATTAAGTCTTGGGATTAGCTTTCCTCTGTTGAATTATGATATCGTCCATCTCTTTAACACATCATACATTACCCTCTATTTTTAGTTCTAGTTACTTGTAAACGTTACAGGCTTTAATTTCCATCCCTCCATCTATATTTAAATCTTTGTACTATCCTTTAAAACACATCTCATTTAGTTAATAAATAATATCTCTGAAATTATTTTGCAAAGGTTTAGTATTAATGAGGACATTATTATTTTGGACGTTTGCCATTGCTGTACTAGGCTGGAATATTACAATGAATTGAGTATTAGTATTAAAGAGCTATAATACTTCCTAAAATGTAAATTCGGACGTTTTGGAAATTGAAAAACAATCTTTTTTCATCTTCAGCGATCACAAGAGTGATACACGTTTACAATTACTTTTTACACCGGTTGTTGTTGGGATGGGATGATGTGGTAGGTGTCAAAACATAATAATAACCGTCCTAATTCGCCGATCACCAATTCGTTAAGACAGCACATTATCACATAAACATATGACAAATATTCCGGTCATTCAGCCCGGAAAGAAGTATGGCTTATTACCCGACATTAATTAAGTGACCAATAGCAACGCACCAAAAACTTCATCCCATCAGTACAACACCTGGTATAAAAAGCCTGTAACTGCAGACGTTTTTCATTCTTGTGATCACTGATCTAAGACGAAAACAGACTGTTAAGCAGTTTCCGAAATGGGCGTTATATTTCATGAAGTATTATATTTCTTTGAAATTAATACTCATTATATTATAATGTTCTATTTTATTACTATCAGCACTGACAAGCATCAAAAACAATGGTTTCCACATAGTTAATTAATGGTTTATAACAGCTAATTATAAATTTTTATTTTACAGGTTGCGAAGAGAAAATGCTGACACCTCTTTGACAGACTGCAGTAACGGAAGTATCATCTTTCAGCAGCGTCTAGCGCAGCAAATAATAGATAATAACCTTACAAAACCAAACCCAGGAGAAACAGATTCAAATTTCTCTTTGTCACGAAAAAAACAAATACGTTCTAGAACAGCTCGTTTCCTTCGGGCGTTTCGTTGTTTGGCTAAACGTACTCTTGATGAGAGAATCCAGGGTAATTACAATAGTCCTGCAAGAGAAGCTCAGTTCGGAACAGAACCGAACTTACCCGAAAGCTACTGTATGGTTTCGTGTGATGTTAGTAATAGCAGTTTAAAAGATATTGAGAATGGGGCGTTGGAAGATGAATTAACGACGTATATGAAAGAAATTCATAACAGGGAACTTATGAATGACTGACTGAGAAATTATTGTCCCAGTTAGCATAGGATTTAGTTTTCAGTTCCGTATACATGTTGTTATACACTTGTTTATTTGTTTAGTTTTATAGCTAAAGGCTCAATTTAATCTTAAACTTAAACAATTTATTAAAGCTTTTTGTACAAGGTTTTTAAAAGTTCTGAGTTCATATCAAATTGTGATAAAAATATTTTACCCTGAATCTTGACATAGTCGGGGCTGAAGGACCACGAGGTCCTGAGCGCCTTATGACAGCACCGACAATAATGAAAAACACATATATACAGCAAAGTGAATGGGTGAAGGTCCGTTCGTATTCCGTTGTTATCGGGCACCAAAATACCTACCCACAACTCTGGGTTGACCATAAAAAACAAAAACCAGACCAAGTGAAAATGGATTTGATGGGTTTACTTGTAGCGAACAAAAGCGAAGGAACGTAAACGAACAGCGAATGCGGTGTGTGTAAATGGTGAATAATAATGATACAATATATTCGTTTGCCATTGCTCAAGTACCGACAGGCATCAGTACAGTAAAGAAAGTTCGGGTTCATACGGATTCAGTACATATATTTAAAATTTCAGTTAATTCGCTTGCAAGAATTGACATGTTTACAGAATATTATTTTAGAATACTGTTTAGTTTGGGTTTTTGGTAAATAATTAAATATATGAAACTAGTATATAAGACCCATTGCCAAAAATAGTTGCGTTAATAATAACCTCACTTTTAAAAAAATTAATTTCCTGAAGTTCTGTGTTCAGCACATAATTGCCATTTGACCCTCGATAGGACGATATTCCTAATGTATCTTTGGTGGAATCTTTCTAGAGTTTTTATATACCGTTCATAGAGACACCATGATTCACTGTAGTGGAGAAGTACAGACAGTACAGCTGCATTGTATATCATTAGGTGCTTTACAGATAGGTGTGAAATACTCTGAACTACTCCGAAGTATTCTACTCGAAACTACAATGAAAATTTTTGCATGTGGAACAGTTATTTGAGTATTTAGTGGAAAGAGGCGCTGCTATCTTACGAATTAACAAATGTCAAAGAAAAACTATCCTAAATGTACAAATTATTTTAAATTTGAGATATTTATGATAAGTTAAATGGATTTTATTTAATATTAAAAAAATACACAGTTGTAAATGCGTGATAAATCTTTAACAAGTTTGAATTGCATCAGCTGTTTACCCCACTACAAAGGAACTCCAAATTCTAAAATAAAGGCAGGTACTTCAGGGGACGGGGGAAGGAAATTCTGGTGTAGTTGAGAGTGTGAAGTGCTTGGAACAACTACCGAACTGTTCGGAACAACTCCGAGCTACTCTTTACAGGAACCTAGAAAGCGTCTATTATCTTTGTTAAAGCTGTAAATCTCGGCAGCACCATATAGTTGTTTTTAGAGCACCGAAAGCCTCGAATGCAGCGGATATTCTTTGTGACACTTCATCATCAAATAGACTATTGCAGGATAATATGTTATCTGGGTACTTGAAAGACATTACATTAATTACGTCTTTATCATTTATATTGAGAATAACTTTTATGAAACAGTTTAAATTAATTGTTTTTTATGAATTGATACCCTAACTCTTGGCAGAATTAAAAACAACATGCAACAAATGTAGGTTCTTCCAATTACATTTTTGCATATTTCTGGTGATATTTGAGCAATTTGTTGTTGAACTTTGTCCTTAAGCAGTTTAATTATTATTGGCTTGTTCTGTAGTCTCTTATCATTAAGTAGTCCGAAAGAAAAGATCTGTCGCAATCAAATCTAGTGAACGAAGTGGCCAATTCTTGCCACCAAATTTTGTTCAGGAAATGCACTGTGGAAAATTTGCTTCGTAGCGAGAACTTGTGCGATGTGGTACCGTCTTGTTGAAACCACATATTGCTCACCTTATTGATTAATTACAACACAAATAAGGAAGCATATCACGTAACCGTTTATCAGTGACAGTAGCAGCATTCTAGTAGCATCTATAAAAAAAATCCAATGAATGATACCACCAGCTCATTTACAAATTAATATTCACTTTAAGATAGTGAAGAGGTTGCTTATGGATCAATCTTGAGTTTTCTGATTCCCAATAATGGTTATTTTGTTTGCACATATACGTTTAGATACTAGTTTTGTAAGGATTTGGAATAACAATTTTGATGAAATATTGTAATTTGCCATAACGATTTGCCTGCGTCCGAATACACGACTAAATTTACCACTGAAATCTAATAAAATGGCGACAAAAGAAAATCAGGTGAAGTTCGTTAAAACATCTTGTATTACGCTTTGATATTTTTGGACTACGCTAAGCAGCTATCCAAAACTTGTAGCGGTCAATCTCTGAAAAAATTTAAATGCTGAACGATGATATCCAATGTCAAGTCACCCAATAAAACTTTCCCGCTATATCTTCTTTTGCTTTTGAAGAAATACGTAATCTAGGTTTTTTAACGTAAGTTCCAAAATGACTTACGCTGCGCTTGCAATAATTATTTCTTGATTGATCAATATATTTTACGAACCGTACGTAAATCTATATGGAACAATGGCGAATATAAACAAACGAAATGGCTTGAATTAAGCCTTTTGAACTAAACTTTGCCTTATTCGATAAACAGACAGTGATTGGTAATGTTTACATGACGTAACTAGCGACACTGTTTTTCTGTTGTGTACTAATAACCAGACCGTAAACTACAATTTTACCAATTTATTTGTGTAAATATTTCACGAATTCTCAAAGGGAACAATTGAACTTTGGATTTTCAATGTTCTTTACGTTTGTTCGCTGTCATTCGTTATATGTAAACCCACCATAAGATCTTGCTTCATAATTTTAAATTTTTATCTAGTTTTTAAACAATTGCTCCAATAGCCTAAATACAATTTGTTCTTAAATCTCAATAGAATGGTTTTTAATGGCAGTTTTTTTCCATAATTTTGACAAGCTCAAAGTTATTGATGGGCTTAAATATAAATATATATATATATATATATATTTTTTTTTTTGAATTTATGGTATCCGATAAAGATAATTTAATTATTCATGTGGAATAAGAAGAGAAGGACAAGTGAAAAGATGAAATTATGAAATTCATCAATATGAAAGTCTTTGAACAAGAAAAGCTGTCAAAAAATAGATTGGTTTCTGATGGGAAAAGTCTTTTCCCTAAATATGGACTATTTTTATTATATTATTAATATAATACTGTAACAAAATTTATGAATTTGAAGCTCTTTAAAGTGATACATTCCTTTTTAGGGTTTTGTAGTTATAATCAAAAAATCCTTACACTGTCAATCATGTGTCTGTCAGTTTCTCTGTTTGTCTCACGCTTTCCTTCTGATTCGAAAGTTTTTACTTGACAAACTAGTCACGTTCATTCCCTGTATCCTCTGATACCTTACAGCATTTCGTAGGTATAACCATGAAACCCTTATACCCAGTCGTCTGAGAGTCTGTCGGTCTGTTTTAGTGAAATGGTAGTGAACTTAACATGTTCAAACTTGGTATGCATATAGGTATATATATATATATATATACGAAGGAAAGTTCTTGACGAAATTAATATGGTTATTAAATAAAATTCTTATGTTATACTCGTCATATATTTTAATAAATATATGACGAGTATAACATAAGAATTTTATTTAATATATATTTTCGGAACTCGGATTCTGGAATAGCTTTCAGCTGGTCAGTTACGGACGCTTGAATATTTTCGAGTGTCCCAAAATGACGTCCTTTGAGTTGATTTTTCAATCTTGGGAGAAGGGAATAGTCACAAGGACTCATGTCAGGCGAATAAGGAGGCTGAGGAGCCACAGAAATGGTTTTACTGGCCAAAAACTCGTTTATTGAAATTGTAGATTTTTCTTATCCCCAATCTGATGAACGTAGTGTGAGTCAAATTCAACTCTTCTCCGATTATTCTGACAGTCCACTGACGATGTGAACGCACAATATCCCGGATTCTGTCGAAATTTTAATCGGTTCTTTAAGATGAAGTCCTTCCGCTGCGTGATTCATCTTCAGTCAACTCTCTTCCTTCTGAAAATGCCTTGTACCATCAAAAAACCTGGGTCCTTGACAAAACACTGCCTCCGTAGGCCTGCTGAAGTTTTGCAAAAGTTTCCGTTGCACTGTGCCCAAATCTGACGTAAAACCTGATAACACACCGTTGCTCGAAATAAATGTCATTCATTTTTAGAACGCACTAGAAAAGACTGTTTCACGAAAAAAATCGCTACTGACAACAAAATTACTCTAGCGAGTTCAAACTCGTACTGAACGCATATCACATATTCACCTGCCGCCCCTCCAAGTCCCGCGCCTCAAATGTTGCCAAATCAAACGCTATGTTGCCAGTCCGATTACTTAATTTACACATCTCGTATATGAAGTTAAAAAAAATTTACATTGAATTATTCTTTAATATCGTATAATGGGATTTCAAAAAGGCATCACACAAAAACAAATTGGTGCCATGCGAAATAGCTAAATCCATGGTTAATAATCAATATAAAATAGCGTAATACAAAATATCAACCTAAGTTTTTAAAACTATGTATCATTCAATATATTTAAAAATATTGTCCACCCCGTGACAATATACAGGATAAAATATCGATAGTTGAGATATCAAAAGTTTACTGGAAATAAAAAGTTACTGTATGTAACTAACTTTATTTCTTTGGAGAATATTTCAAAAAGCTAATTCTTATAAACTTTTCTAATTTATATTTTTTTAACTTCTATAATTCAAAAATATTTAACCCTCCGTTACTCGCGTGATTCTTTGTGAAGTCATTTCCTGCGCGGATTTCAAGTGTCATCCATCGAATTAGTGCTGCATGTCGGAGATTTTACTTTTTATTTATTTTGTAAATACCTTCAATTATCAAAAGTTTATTGCAAGTCAAAAGTTAGAATATTTAACTAACCCTATTTCTTGGAAAAATATTTGAAAAGGCTGCTTTATAGAAACTTTTCTAATTTATACTTTTTAACTTCTATAATTTTAAAATATTTAACCTTTCGTTACTCGCATGAAAACGCCATAACTCGCGCGGTAAGCAAGTGTTATCCATCGAATCAGTGCTGTAATGATGCGAGAGAGGCACTCGTTTCACTTTAACTGACAAAGGAGCGCCAGAAGCCTGTTGATTTGGTATTTTATCAAATATATAAATATATTTTCCTTTACATAGCTCCTATAGATATATTATTAGTGCAGTTAACTCTACTTTCTGCAGCATCAACTGCAGATTCAAAATGTTTGACCATATTTCAATTTAATTAGTGATTTTTGATTCTAAAATTTAAAAAAAAAACAACATTCTCGTCGCTTAATCGCATTTGGATCAATTGTGCCCCTGGACTATGGGCTATTTTGCCCAATGGATAAGGAGTGCCACCAAGAGTATTTTAAAATTCTAAATTATGTATAAGATCCTGATTGACTGTTCTTCGACATAAATTCTACTAAACAGACAGACAAACAGAAAGACAGACAGTGAGACACACTTGAGTTATAAGGTATAAGTATAAGGGTTTTTTGGTTATATTTATTAAATCCTAAAAATCAACGACCCACATACTAAAATTCGCGGACCAGTGTTGGTCCGTAGACCACACTTTGAGCAACTGATCTGTACAATAATTAATTAAACGATGTATGCCTTTTTCAGTTCCAAATTCTATCCTCGAAAAATTATTAGACTAAGATTCTCTCTTTAACTCCGAAGACGAGTTACATCCTATTATATCGCCGATGGTTATATAACTATAATTAGAGTTTCTAGATTTTCCCAGGATTCTCTGGAAAAAATTTCTCATCCAACTTGAAAATCCTTTTTAACGCACTCATAATTCGATGTACGTTAACACAAAATGAAAATTTTTCAACATCTGATAAATTTGTTACAAAATAAAGATCATGTTTTTTAGGCAGAGCACTTTAATTTAGTCTTAAAAATGACAAATAAAACATATTTGAAGTATTATTTCAATTTTAAGACGAATAATATCATCTGTTTTTGTAGTGATATTTAATTTCATTATTTCATGGAAATGTTAATACAATCTGATATATATGAAAAAACCGTATTGTATACCATATGGCAGAGTTTCCCTAACTTTTAGCCGCGGAGCACTTTTCACGAGAAGAATTCGTCACGGATCACTATCATTGCTATATATACATATATATATATATATAGCAACACTAGTTGATCGCGGAGCACAGTTTGGGAAAGTCTGCCATATGACATGGTATAATAAAGTCTTTATTCATTACATATTACATATTTATATGTTGAGAAAACCCCAACTATAGCAGAAACCTAAACAGAGCAGCTTTTAATAAACAGAGCAGCATTTGATTTCTGTTCTGTTTATTAAAAGTTATTATTATAATCATTATTATTGATGGTCTACAAAAATTAAATAAGAAATATGGTTTTCCTGAGAATTTCCGGGAAATGTAATTTTTCGGTCTCGATTCCCGAAAATACAACAGTATCAGAAATTTAGAAACCCTAGCTATAACAATTCTTACAAAATCCTTTGCGTAAATCTGCATTCACTGCTTCAAAATTAATACACTGTAAGCTATGAGTTGTAGATAAATTTAACAGACTGTTTTAACGTTTACTAACAGCGTTCACAGCTATGAAAACTAATGCATAATTAAACTAATGTTGTGACTTCTATGTTTTTTCAAACCAACTACGAAGGCGTTAATGCATTTATGTGACTTTTTACGAACCCACCATCGATGAGATGGTGATTTATTATTATATTTTAATAATAAAATTGTAGTCGCTACTACAGCAACTCTTTTTCGTTCTACGATTTCCGAAATTTGCGCGACAGCATTTTTTAGGTTAAAGTGAGATAGCTAATGTGTATTTATATATCTGTCTCATTAAAACAGTTTATTAAGCATTAGTTAGCGAACTCTGTCCACAACGTACAGTGCATTAAATTTAGAGCTGTGAACGGTCGCTTGAGTTACCATATGACAAACTGGTTAGTGACAATCTACAGTGAATAACTCACTAAGCACGCGCATTAATTTATAGCCGTGAATGTGAATTGTTAGTCTTACATGCAGACATGTTTTATTGCTAAAATGCATCTACCCACTCTCAAAATCTTATGTTACTAAATCTCTTCAAACTATAGTTTTTGCGCACTTCTACAATAAAGTAAAAATTACTAGCACATGACAAAGAGAAATTTTGAAAATCTCAATGTTTAATTATATGAATGTTTAATATCTTAATGTGACTCGGCTTACGGCTTACGAATTTATCTGACTGGGTTTGGCGAATAAGACATGAAACGTCTTTTGACATCATGAAAATTTTAAGAAATAATTTTGTGTATCTTAATATTGATGGCTGTTTGAAATTGTGATTTTTTAAAAAAATTAAATGTATTTTAAGTATTAAAATGTAAATTAATTAATTATTTAAATATAAAAAGTACAGTTTATTATATTGTGTGGTAAAGTTAATTGTTAAGAAAAAGAAAACATGAAATAATGTAGATCAAAGAGAATTTGAAAAAGGGAGTGACCCAAGGAGCGTCGGAAAGTAATAAAAGAGGTTGAGATAGACAAAGAGAGGAATAAGTGGAAGGAGGGTGAAAGAAAAATGTGACAGAAGGAAATAGAAAGACAGACAGAAAAGTTGATGCACAAAGAGATAGAGGGCCATCCATAGATATACATTCCTGCTTATGGAGGTACGGTAAGAAGCAAGGTAAAATTAAGGAAAAACCTAAAAATTACAATTAGGATCCAACCCTTCAAAAAATTTGTTCTTCTTCTTCTATCGACCAATTTCGATGGGAGAAAATATTCCGGCCTGACAAAATATGTACATCGAATGAAAATTGTTATATGACAAAATATGTAGTTTCCACGATAGAATATGACATTTGAACAAATATTGTACTCATTTGTGTATACGTTTAGGGACGTCGCAATTAGCATTATGAGGGTTGCCTTTTATATTTCGGGATTTGAGATCAAAAACAATTATTTAGCAACAAACGTGGCTTTATTGTTTTTCAAAATATTCTCCATGAAGATCAATATACTGCTGCATGCATTTAAACCAATTTTCGAAACACCTTTTTCACTTCGATTGAAGCTTTTTCCACTGCGATTGTCAAATTATGTGGGATCTAACGCGAACAATTCTTTTTGACGGCCAAATGTTCTTGCAATAGTGAATGTATGCTGGTCCCGCTAATACCCCTAGGAAACCTCAATCTCACGATAAGTCACAAGACGATCTTGCAGTATCAGTTCACGCACAGCATCAATGTTTTCCGAAACCACAACCAATTTTGGTCGTCCTTAAGCGAACTACGGCCACAAATGAAGTTAGCAAATCATCGATAAACAGTAGTCCTTGATGGTGCTTCATCGCCAAAAGTGGAATTAGGTTCATCGATGCACTGTTGTTGGGTTAATCCACGTCGAAAGTTGTAAAAAATAATCGCTCGAATATATTCACGATTTAATTCCATTTTTAGCCGAGATGAATTTTTTCAAGTTACTGTAAACAACACAAATAGCGCTCGTACGTCAAAATATTCTGAGTACGAATACCATCAAACTTTACGACAGAAGTGTCAGTTGCCAGATGGCAGCATTAGTTTAGCGCAATCCCGAAATATAGGTAAGTGGTAACCCTCGTAAGTTAAATCTTAACGAATAGTGTGATACCAAAAAAATAAAAAAATATTATCTTGCAATATATATATATATTCGTATAGGTATTCGTACTCAGAATATTTTGACGTACGAGCGCTATTTGTGTTGTTTACAGTAACTTGAAAATATCCATGCACGATACGTTTAAAATTTTATAAATTGACAAACTAATTTTAATAAACTGACGAATAAAAGAGAACCTGCGTTTTATATATATATATTGCAAGATAGTATTTTGATAAGATTTTGTATGTTGTTTTAACTCGAGTTAAAGAATGAGTTAAGTATTTTACTCATTCATCAGTGACTTACTATACAGTAGGTGGCCAAATTATTAGGGACAGTACAATTTTTTTGTAATTTTCAAATGAATTTAATGAGGAAATAAGTGGCTTTGGGTCTCCTATTTATTTTTAATCATTAGAGTGTTTTATTTAGAATATAAAACGACATAATTGCTTATTCATAACCATTTATTTTTGTATAAAAAGTGTTAATTTAACAAATTAAGTAAAATCTTAATATTTTGTAATGCCACCCTTTGCTGCGATTGCGGCTTTCAGGCGTTTGGGCATGCCTTCTATGCAGACTTTTGCGTTGTGTCGGAGATTGGGTTTGTGATGCCACTCTCTGATAAGAGTTTCTATAAATTGCCGCTTGGTGATGATGATTTCTTTGGCGAGTTTTTTAAAAGCACAATGGGTTTAACGTGGCGTCGAGAAAAATTTACATTTCTTGAGAAAAAAATTTACATTTCTCTAGAAAAGAAAAATGAGAATTATAAATTTTTCTCGAGAAATTCTCTAGAAAGAATTCTCAAGAAGAAACACTACAGTCAAGGCAACCTTACTTTACATATGACTTTTAAGTTACGGCCTGTATTCAGTTCACAGATGGCGCACCAAGTAATCGTTCACTTGCATATTTTGTCGTTCAGCTTCATATTTTGCTGTTGTTTTAAAATTTGGTCTTTCTTAGAATCTAATTTGCCGTTAATAAACTTTATTTTATCGGGCCGAAAAATAGAACCTATTTCAATGTAGTTTAGTATAAGTAAGACCATATTATTCTACCACAAGCTGAGGCAGTGGTTCTTAACCTTGTTTATAAAAACAACGATTATATTTACAGGGGTAAAAAATGCTAATAATATCCTATATAACGCTTGTACATTAAAAAAAAAAAAAAAACTCGTACCAGTCCATGGAATGTTAACGTATGTCGGTTTCTTACAGCAAAATATGTTTCATTTATATTTTATAATTTAGATTTATAATTTTAAGTAGTATTAAGCTATTTTTTTCCAGAAACGCCGAAGTGCCAAAATATTACTCCATAACCCTATTCCCTAGACCAGTGGTTCTCAAACATTTTAATGTAAATGCATATCGATTATGTAAAATTTCCTGCACCCCGCAACATCATTTGCATGAAATTATAAAAACATTTTACATATTGTGTCGCTCAAAGTTGTGGCGGTAATTAACATTAAAAACGCGCTAAAGCGAGTAGTGATTTTAAAACGATCGGAAGTTAATATAAGCATCCAAGAGTTGTAACCTTGCATTCATTCAATTGCGTAAAATTTTATTATGCGTATAAAAATTTATCACACAACTCCGTGGCACCCCTACAAGTAATGAACGACACCCCAGGATGCCGCGGCACCCACTTTGAGAACCACTAGACGAATTACTTTAAAATCTGAAAAATTTAAACAAATGTTAACATTAATGTGAACCGAAATAATACGCTCGGAATTTTTCTGAATACTTTTTTGGAAGTTGTCGAACTTTTTGCATTCTTCACAAAATTAATTATTTTAAAAAATTCAATATGTGCTACCTAATAAACGCCCTTGACGCGTAGATTATTAAACAAAAATTGTTTATAAATCTCTATTTTGCGAGGTTTTTGGAAACATCAAATTTTTTATATTTTTAAAAACACATAATTTAATTCATAAAATTGAATTAAAGCTCTCAGTATGTAGATTTATGAATTTATGAATAAATAATTGGGTTTGATGTGATCGCAACAAAAATGTTCACCTGTCAGTTTCCATTACTAATTACTAAATACCTACAAAAAGTGTGAAATTTATCATATACAAGTAGTCGCAAATATCCATATTTAACTCCTCTGTCAACGTAACGTTTTTGAGGAACGCATTCCTATCGTTAAACGAGGTATTACTGTACATTAAATATCAGAGTAAAATTAAGTGATTTTGAACTCAACTAAATTGTATTAGTTGGCATGTTTTTGTTAGTAGGAACCCCGTTATACATTAGGGTTGTACATCGAAGGCAAAACATCGATGTTTAACATCGATGTTAACATCGGCGCTTACTATCGATGTTGAAAAAACATCGATGTATCGGAAACATCGATGTTTTATTAATATTAAAAAAAGCTATTTAATTATATTATATAGGTTTTATTTAATAACGTAAAGATAAAATACGAAAAAAGTAACACATAATACACAAAAAGCATTTATTAGATTTTGAAATTGAAATATTCCTTTTTAATAGTTATTAATTTCACATTAATATTATTATACCCAATATAATAATCCTAATTTGTACCTACAGTCTATTCCAAACGATTAGGCGGAACTAACCGCAATTTTCATATTTGTAATTTGTCATTAGATAATTTTTTATATATTTAAGTTAACTTTTTCTGAACAAAATGATCAAAAGCTTCAATCAATCGGTAAAAGTAACTAGAATTGAAAATCTAGTTCCACCTAAACCAAAGGAACAGACCTTACTATTTTTACATTTCTAAAATGAAATATTGGATTTTATTACAATACTAATATAGTAATCTTAATGTTAATTTTATATTATTTAACATAAAAATAACACTGTCTTACACAATTATTTTTATACTTTTTTAAGTCGAAATAAAGTCTGTTCCTTTGGTTTAGGCGGAACTAGATTTTCAATTCTGGTTACTTTTACCGATTAATTGTAGCTTTTGATCATTTTGTTCAGGAAAAGTCAACTTCAATATATAAAAAAATAGCTAATGACAACTTACAAAAATCCAGGGATTGGAGGAATAACAACTGGGAAAGTGTCAACAAGACTGAAAAGGAAAAAGTGTGTTGGCGTCGTTGGTCGTTCGCATTGTTTGCAAAAATTAGAAGTTTCTTCTTATTTTTTCGTATTCTGCTAACTGCTAAGAAGAATAAGAACTAACACTATTAGTATTGTTATATCACAATAGATGGCGCTTATATTTTGTGTACTAATTTTAATAAAAATTAAATTTTTACTATTCCAGCACCTCTAGCGGTAGTTTCTGAATTTCAAAGTTAAAACATCGACATCGGTAGTAGACATCGATGTTTTATCGATACTATCGCCAGCTGACCATCGATGGTAAAAACATCGATGTTTTTAAAACAAACATCGATGTTTTCGAAACATCGATGTTTTTTTCCCATCCCTACTATACATCAAAGTATCACAATAAGATCGTTCTTATTTCTACTTGAGTGCAAGATCCGTATCCGTATCCATGGACCAGGGCGCAAATAATCCGTATCCGTAGCTGTATCCACAGATCTGGCTTTTCTGTGATCCGGCACATCACTAGGACGAGGCTTGCCTTTTATATTTCGGGATTATTTATCAACAAAAGTGGCTTTATTGTTTTTCAAAATATTCTCCATGAAGATCAATACACTTTTGCATGCGTTTGAACCAATTTTCAAAGTGCTTTTTCCACTCCGATTGAAGCACCTCCAAAACATGCATTTTGAACACAACAACCGCTTCTTCAGGTGTAAAAAAACGTTGCCCTCGCAATTTATTCTTGATATGTGGCAGTGGCGGCGCTAGCTCTTAAAATTGGGGGGGCCAAAACATTTTTGAATAAAATTTGGAGGGGCCAAAAAAATGTTGAGTAATATTTGGGGGGCCAGGGAATATTTTTTATCATTTACACATGAAAATACAAGTGATGACCTAAAAAAAAGGTCCTCACTTCTAAAATATATTTTTCTCCAAACAATTCAGGGGGGGGCAACTGGGGGCCGGAGCAGCTTTTGGGGGGGACCCCTGCTAGCGCCGCGACGGATATGAGGGAATAAATGAAGTCATTTGGTTCCAAATCAGGACTATACGGTGGATGATCCATCAAATCGACGTTTTGAGTGCTCAAAAAGTCACTTGTTGAGCTGATTTGTGAGAGCTCGTATTGAGCGATATTCACATTATGTGGGATCTAACGCGAACATATCTTTTTGACGGCCTAATGTTCATGCAATAGTGAATGTATGCTGGTCCCACTAATGCCCAAGGATACCTCAATCTCATGATAAGTCATATGACGATCTTGCAGTATCAGTTCACGCACAGCATCAATGTTTTCCGGAACAACAACCGATTTTGGACGACCTTCACGAAATTCGTCCTTAAGGCTGCGTATAACCCCCGGAGGTTACTAGTTTCTTATACAAAACTAACAATCTGAAATAAAATTAGTATCAACCTATACATCAAATTATGCACCGAATTTGTATCTATCTAATATGATAGTTTTAATTGTAGAAACATTTATTGTAAAAACATTATCGCCCAATAACTTAAAAATAGACATTAGCAATATTGTTCTGTAATTTTTTAAATCTATTTGTGGGTTTCGAATAACTTTTATATTTATATAGTTTTGTGTAGAAATGTTCAAATAATACTTCAATTTTTTTTTAGACTTGATTACTTATAGTTTAGAGCAGGAGTCCCCAAACTTTTTTGACCGTCGACCCTCAGAAGAGTTTATCGACTTCTTATCGACCCCCTCTATTTTACAATTACGTTATTATAATAGAACAAGCAAAAATACGCTTATGTGATTTCTTATATTGTTTATTGTATACTGTTTTTTTTTTTATATTACATTTATCTAATATAATTATATCTAATCAGATGCAATACAATAATATTATTAAATAAAATTTATTGTCATTGTAAATGTGACGGGTGTGATTGGTGACTCTTTGCAAGATTAGCAATATCGGGTTCAAAATGATTTAATTTCAGCCTTAAACCGCCATGGAATTTTACATCTAACTTGATTCTCTGTTTTGCCAGGATGGAATTAACATGGCTAAAACCAGCCTTAACCATATACGAGTCTGGAAATGCTAGCAAAAAGTGAACTACCATTTCCGAAAGTTTAGGATATTTCTGTATAACATTTACATTTGTCCAAAAGACACTTAAAGTAACATTTTTAAAAAGCGATTTAGCTTCAAGATCAACCGACAATTCATTAAGTTCATCTTGCATAGTACTTTTGATGCTTTTAACATCTGCAGAAAAGGGCGCGATAATCCAATCTGGGATGTGCAGTTTCTCTAAATTCTCAAAACGTAATTTAAGATCCAAGCTCAAATTTGGAAGATGTTTTGTGTATATTTCCAAGTCTTCATCTTTTACTTCCAACTGTCGCAAATTCGAAAAATACAGAAAATTTCTTCGTAAGAATGAAAAGATAAATAAATCTAATTTAACTTCACTTATATTTATTTATAATTGTGTAGTTATTCTACTAGTAGTTTTTAACTTTTTTCCATCGACCCCCAATCGACCCCCGAGCCAGAATCGACCCCTTACAATGTCATTTCGATTAGAGCCTTCGTCGAAAAATATTATACTTAAAGATAATAGAATGCCACTTGGTACACGTATTTCTCACGAAAAATAAATCATTTTTACCCGTAACACCAATTTTGAAAACCGCGGCAGATCCAAGAGGGCGGCAAAAATATATTACCAAGTACAATAACTATAAGTAATTTTCACAATACAACAAAATAGCTACAATCATATTTGTAGAATGAAGCTTTAGGTACAATTTTCCGCATCGTACGCAAATATGCGTCAATTGGTTTACAAGATAGCGTCTATAGTGCAATTTGCTTATTTACTACCTAACAGTTTTTTCTACAATTAAAAATATCCTATTAGATAGATAAAAATTCGCTGCAAATTTTGATATTAATTAGATTTTTATTAATTTTATTTCCGATTATTAGTTTTGTATAAGAAACTACTGAGGACTATAGGGTTGTGCGGCGCCTTAAAGTCAGCAAACCACCGATAAACAGTAGTCTTTGATGGTGCTTCATCGCCAAAAGTCGAAGTAAGTTCATCGATGCTCTGTTGTTGGGTTAATCCACATCGAAGGTTATAAAAAATTAACGCTCGAAAATGTTTACGATTTAATTTCATTTTATTTATTTATTTATTTATTTTTTATATTTAATTTAGGGAGCCTCAACAACTAAGGTTATTGGCACCCGGTACATTAAATTTTTACAATATTGATTTATATAAATTTGTTTAATATTATATTTTGTTGTATAGGTGGCAATCTTTGAGGAATTTTATTACATTTTCTTCAACTTGATGTACATTCTTCAGAGCTTCCTTTAGCGTTGATGGTATATTATATTTTTTCCTTTGTATATGATACTTTTCACATTCTATAAGTAAATGGTTAACAGTGATTTTTTTTTATCACAGATGTTACATTCTGGTGGTTCTTGATGACGAAAATATATTTGTGCGTGAATAACGTGTGTCCAATACGCATCCTGGTTAAAACTATTTGTTCTTTACGATCTTTTTTGCATTTCCACTCTTTTGTATCTTCTTTTATCAATCTGAGGTGGTTCTGTGACAATTGCCAGCATTTTTCCCATTCTGTACGTATTTTAATTTTAACATGATTTTTAAAATCATTGGCTGGGATCTGTGTATTTAAAGGTGGTAAATTAATAAAGTGCTTTGCTGCTTGATCTGCTTTCTCGTTTCCATGTATACCTATATGTGATGGAATCCACATGATTATAATGTTTTTCCCATGGCATATGGCATCGTGTATATTTTCTTTAATATTCCGGATGGTATGGTTTCTTGGATAGAGTTGATAAATACTTAAAATGGTACTCAGCGAGTCACTTTGGATAATAAAATTTAATCTTCCATCTTCTGTTTCTTTAATTAGTTCCGTTGCTTTTAGCATACTAAAAACTTCAGCTGTAAAGACACTTGTTATGTCTGATAGATGGTAACTGTGAGCTTCGTTGTCAAAAACGACTGCTGCTCCCGGTTTAGAGTTTATTTTTGAACCATCAGTATAAATGGCATGAAATTGTTTGAATTTGTCCATTAATTCGAGGTATGCCTTTTTGTAAGTATTTGGATGGGTTGTGTCCTTTGGGTACTTAGTTAGATTGAGTATAATTTGTGGTGAGTGAATGATCCAAGGTGGAATTCAGTTTGGTATGTATGACTGTTTGGTATGTATGACTGTATGAATGTATGATTGTTGTATATTGTTGCTATGTATTGGGAGATCATCTTTTAAACAGACTATTTCATTATTTGTCGTGAAAATCTCATTGAATAATGTTATATTAGGATTATAGGCTAAGTTAGTGATGTAAGAAAGTGTAAATTGTGTTCTAAATTTCATTTTTAGCCAAGATGATTTTTTTCAATTTACTGTAAACAACACAAATAGCGCTCGTATGTCAAAACGTTCTAGCGCAATCTCGAAATATAAGAGGCAACCCATGTAACAAGTTTACAAAACACTAGTGTTCCGCAGAATTCAGGTTAAGAATCACTGGGCTATAGTAATCTGTACTTGCGTTGTTAGCCCTTTGAGCAGTGTCAGATAGATTATGGCCCTACTTGGCCATAAGAAATATTATTATTTATTTAAATATAGAAATAACAAAAATATAAAACATTTTTTAATTTAAAACACTCCCAGAAGGCATATACTATTTAAAACAAATACTGGCAAATCAAAGGGTTAATATTAAACTTTTAACATTAATTTTATGAAATGTCAAAACTCATGGATAACTGTTGCGCCCCTAGCGTTTTTATTTTGACGCCTTTCTGCCCCCTCGTTCGCTGTTTTTGTGTAACTCAATCAAAATAAAAGAGAAATAATTTTGTGAAATTCTTTACTTAAATTAGGCTGGTGTATATATGAAATGTCTGATTTTATAACGAGAAATTTAAGTTTTTAGAAAACGTATTTGTATTACTCAAAATAGTCTCCATCTTCATCAGTATACTTCTGCCAACGACGTGGGTGTAAATGAAATTTTTAAATATGCATTTTTGTATGAAGTCATTGAAATTTTTAATGAGTATTTTGATCTCCACTTTTTTGTTAAAAACTATCATTAAGGAACAGCAAAATATGCTAACACATGCACATTTTATCTCTTAATTTTTCTATAAAATACTCATTCATTACAAATAATTTAAATTGATTTTGATATTGATGATATTGGTTAGATCAGTGGTTCCCAAACTTTTCGGTTCCCGGCGCCCTTAATGTATCAGAATTTTTCTGCGGCGCCCCAGGTCAAGACATTGGTCTAACTAACGCAATTGGAGGAATTTTTGAATATTTCCGCAGCGCACAGTTTGGGAATTGCTGATATAGATAAGAAGTAAGTATTAGTTTATAAAGATAGTTAAAAAAAGAAGGCAGGCTAACATTTCATCGAAACTGAGCCTTATTGTGGACATTTTTTAATTTTTTTTACTGCATATGTCAAAATTATAGACCGTAATTCAAAAGTGACCATATATTTGTGATCTAAGGCTAAAAATATATAACTATACCAATTTACCAACAAATTCAATTTCTTTTTTCTACTAAAATTTTGAAATTATGGTCAAAAATTTTTTAATTCCAATTTTAGCCGAAATATAGTTTTAAACTAATTTTAGGGTGAGGATTATGAAAAAAATATTTTTAAAATTCATGCTTTCCTAGTTTTTGACTTAGAGCCGATTTGGTTCAGTTTTTTTTCCCAATAATTCCAAATTTTTTGGCTTAACTTCAAAATGGAAATTTTGTTTAGCTATGACCAAAAATACATATTAATACCAATTTTCAATAAAATCGGAGACAAAAATGTTTTTCTTAAAATTCGCGATTTTGTGTGCCCCATAAGATTTTTTAGATTTTTGGCCATTTTCAAAGGTTTTGGAATACTGCTCACACGAATCGGTTATTAAAGCCCATTTTTTTTTAAATTCTAAACAATCCAGTTGGATTTCAAAAATTCTACCAGCAGATTTCTATCCCTAACCATTTTATAGTTAGGATTTATAAAAATTATCAAAAATTTAAAAAAAAAATTAAAAAAATAAAAATTATGTTTATTTCACAATTTGGTTAAAATTCAATTAGAAACCTCATGATTTTAAAAAATTCAACCGCAGGTCTTTATCGCATTTCGTTTTTCAGATACGTCCATGCAAAGATGAAAATTTCTATAAATCACGCCACATTAAAATTTGTCATAATTTTATAATACGCTAAACAAATTTAGCCTCAAATTTTTTCTAGTCTAAATAAACTACGAGGAATTCTAAAATTCTAGCCTCAGGTCAATTTCTCTAACTGGTAATTGAGTTGTAATTTTTTTTAATTCAATATTTTCACAAATAATGTAAATTGTGTCATTAAAAATATTTGTCGTAATCTCAAAACGCATTAAACAGTTTGAGATAGCGATCTCAAACTGGTGCCCCTGTAACCCATACGCGGCACCCCAAGGCACCGCGGTGCACAGTTTGTGAATCGCTGGGTTAGATGAAAAGTTAAGGGGGATAATAATACGAGGGTTGCCTTTTATATTTCGGGATTTTAGATCAAAAACAATTATTTATCAACAAAGCTGGCATTATCGTTTTTCAAAATATTTTCCATGAAGATCAATACAGTTTTGCATGCGTTTGAACCAATTTTCGAAGCACTTTTTCCACTCCGATTGAGGCTTTTTCAACTGCGATTGTCAAATTATGTAGGATCCAACGCGAACAAATCTTTTTGATGGCCAAATGTTCATGCAATAGTGAATGTATGCTAGTCCCTCTAATGCCCAAGGAAACCTCAATCTCACAATAAATCACATGACGATCTTGCAATATCAGTTCACGCACAGCATCAATGTTTTCCGGGACAACAACCGATTTTGGACGACCTTCACGAAATTCGTCCTTAAGCAAACTACTTACAACTTACAGTACTTTTCTGCTGTTATGGCTTCACCCGTAGACAAGAAGGAATAATCAATTACACCTTATACAAGGTGTCTCAAAAGAAATTTTATATTTAGTGGATCGATTAAAAAAAAAGTAAGCCGTATATAGAAAAAATGTTTATTAATTATTAAAATACACTTTTTGGGGATTTATTTCTTAAAAATAATATCGTCTAAATGTAGACCCTCGCGTTCTCGGCACTCATTTAATCGAACAGTAAAATTACTTATGACGTCTCGGCAGGTGGACTCAGGGATGGCTGCCATTTCGTGACGGATATTTTCTTTCAAATGCGCCAGTGAAGTCGGTTTATTGGCGTAAACTTTAGATTTAATATAACCCCATAGGAAAAAGTCCATAGGGGTTAAATCTGGACTGCGTGGAGGCCAATTTATGTCACCTAAATGGGAGATCAATTTGCCTGAGAAAATTTCACGAACACGAGACATATTGGACGTGTGTGAAGTTGCTCCGTCCTATTGGAACCATGTTCTTTGGTTATAGCCAGGAAAGTTTTGCAGTTCAGGTACCAAGAAGTTGTCTAACATCTCCACATAACGCTCTGAATTCACTATAACTGCACGCCCCCTTTCGTCTTCAAAAAAGTAAGGGCCGATAATTCCTCGCACCGACATCGCAGCCCATACGGTCACTTTAGGCGAATGTAGGGGTTTCTGATGTTTGCGTTTCGGATGTGTTGTATAATTCACCAAACTGTTATCAGTAACGCAGCTGGAGCGAAGACTTTGGAATTTTTTTTTGAGTTAATCTCTTGCGATTATCTTAATAACCATTCTTGTCACGTCATGATTCGGTCCAGTAATAATTCGCGGGTGTTCTTAGCAAGATGCAAAGATCATACAATTAATCGATCTACCTTAATTTTATCGAAGAGTTTATGAGGCATACATTTATCCATTTTTACCGACCGCCAACTTATACAGAGTGTTTGTTTGAAACGCCGCAGCTCGAATAACTACTTTATTTTAGAGATACAAAAAATTCTTCAGAAGAAAAATTAAACTAGACAAAAATGCCCACTTAAAGACTAATAAGATTTTTGCATCGTTTCAGCGGAAATTGTTTCAACTTTTTATCTAGCATAGGGAATTGGTATTTTAATTTCTTGTTGTTGAAAGTACATTAAATAAGCTTTACAATGATATCAAAATATCATACTTTAATTTTAACCATTTCAAAATGGCGACTATTTATTTGCAAAATAATAAATAACGATAATAAATTGTGATTATACCAATTGTGACATTTCGAGATTTCGATGGATCTCCACGAATTGAGGTCCCTACATAACGGTTTGACTATTTTTAGCATGATGTCTGTCGGTCTGTCTGTTTGTCTGTCCGTCCGTCTGTATGTCCGTCTGTCGGTCTGTGTACACGTGCAGTGCAAATTCGGCATATTTAAGTTTTTGACATCAATTGCACAAGTTGGTCAACTTTTGGTAAAAATTGGTTGACTAGAAATGGGAGTTTACTTGTGTCGATTTTAAGATTTTTGCGAATATTTAATAACAGAAAAATATTTCGAAAAAACTTATTTCATAAAAGTTGCTATAAAAATAATAACTAACAACTTTTATTTGAGACATTTTTTGATAAAACGAAATATTTATGAAAAAATTTTCGAAATTTTTTCCGAGTATCTATATTTTTATACATATATGTAATGTTTCCATGATCATGATAAATAATATCTCTGTCCTGTGGTGGCCACAGCTGATTTTTTAAATTTATGGCATGGAGATGAATATGTAATGTGGTCAATGTTTATCATATCTGCAATTTCTTGAGAGATCTGATTAGGATTTTCTTCTTTTAGATTTCTTTAACATCTTTGTTAACTATGATTCCCGACGAACCTGGAGGCTTATTTTGTAGTGATTGCTAGAACTAAAAATTTGAAATCTATGTTGTACGGTGCGTTTGTTTAGAGATGTCTGTATGTTTATGTTATGAGTTGCGTCAGCTGCACTGTTTCCAGGTTTATATTATTGGAAATCCAGAGACAATACATATTTCGTTAAAAATGAAAATTAAACAGAGCAAAAACTTTCCAGAAAAACAGGGTATGTACACAAGTAAACACAGAGTACAATAATGAACTGATTTTTTTATAAGACAAGCTTAAAAATTAACCCATTGCTGCCAGTTGAAAGGAGCGTAAAAATAAAAAAGTTTTCCTTTTATTTACTATAGAAGGAATTTATTTTACAATAGGGATTGACGTTTAATCAATCCACAAGATTGCTCAAATTTATTTGGTTACGTCACAAGATTAGATTAGATTGCTCACACTTTGTTAACATTTTCGTAAGCAATATTAAATATGAGGTTAAGTAGTGACGTCTGGTGGCGTTGGCGCTAAATTAATCTAGCAAATTTCTGTCGTTCATTGCCACTACTACCGCGTTTACCTATAATATGAGTTTTTTACCAATAACAGAGCAGGTTCAAAGATATTTGTTGAAGAAGTTGAAATTATATTATGGATAGTGCAAAAGATAATGGACAAAAACATAAAAAAACCAAAGAAAATATACATGATTCAAAATAAAATTGTATTTTCCAACAACACCGCAGTTATCAAACAGCACGTATTTCATCAATTTTGTTTGGCTACGTTTATATCAGTGGACTGTTTAGAAATGCTCTGAACGCTCTGAAAGATCACTCGAGTGAGCTAAAAATTAACTATAATATACAATACAACTGACTTTATGAACGGATCGAGAACACTTAGATAGCTCGGATTAAATCTGAATGACTAAATGTTAATCTTCTTCTTTGGTTATTGCATTTTTTCAATGATATCCCCGGTTTTATCATAGTTTATTTCTGGTATAGGCTGTTGATAAAAGGACTATATTGTAATTTGTATTACGAATACCTTGTTGATATATAATTTTTCCTACGACTACTATGGAACTGTCTCATTTCGATACTGTTAGTTGACAGGAAATTAGCTTAATTTCGCATGTTACACTCATGCGCGTGCGGGCGATGCGGGAATGATAAATGTGCCCCAATGAGCATGTGCGTTGTGCGGGAAAGATGAAATTCGCAGCAATGCGCATGTGCAGTTTCTGAGAATTTTCATTCCCGTACTGGCTGTGCGCGCATTAATGGCTGTTAACCATATTTATATTGTATTTTTTTGATTTATTTATTGAAAAATGGTAATCGGAGGAATAGCATAGTGAGCAACACGCGCAAAATACATATTCCGCGCTAGTTGCACAATATACTATTTGCGATTCTTTTTGTGATATTTTTCTGTTTCATTATCCCGGATGGCACTGGCAGCAAGTAGCATCATTTTTCTTTTAATAGACCCAATAATTTATAGCTAGTAGAAAAATTATTATATTTTTCTTTTTCTGTCTGGGTAGTTCAATATTTCAACACTAGGGTCGGACAGTTTTAGCTAGACAACGATTTAGGTTCAACGAATTATCAACAAAAATAACTAAACTTTCCTCTAAATAAAAATTGTATATTGTATATGTATATTTTCGGTGACAGAATTTAAAAATTTAATTGTGATATTAATGTAAAAATTGTTATGTAAATTCCATGTATATAAATGTGATAAAAAAAAATTATTTAGACGTAATATTAACATCAGTGTTACCCCCTGGAATAGTAAAGTTAAAGAGCAGACCTGCTGGTTAAACTGTAAAAAGTGGAGTACACTGTACTAGATGTAATATGCCAATTAAATATTATTACTGTTTTTATTGTATGGTGCACTCCATTTTTTGCAGTTGAAGAATGTTATTCAACTAAAAACAATGTATTTATGAGACCATATTAATGTTATTGTAAATGTAAAATTTGATATATGTATGTTATTTTCAAAATAAATTGTTTTAAAATAATCTAATTTGTTTTCTTCTTCTTCTTTTTAGGGTTTTGTAGGTATGACCACCAAAAAACCCTTATAACGTCTCTCATGTGTCTGTATGTCTGTCTGTACCGTAGAAATTGTAGGCAAACGGACAAACATAGAAAATTGCAATTTGGTATGCTTATACAACTCTTTGACCCATATATAGCAAAAATACTGAGAGTTCAAAAAAACATACCGCGATAAATAAAAGCAATTATGTACCTATTTAATAAAAAAATAAATATATTTTTTTTTAATTTTCAGTGGCATACCAAATGAAATCTTTAAATACGTGGATCAACAAACAAATTTTTGAAAAAAAAAAAAAAATCCGTAATGAACATTGATGGGAACCGGAATAGTTCAACAGAAATTTTTGATCAAGTTTTTCGAAAAATGTTTAAATTTTTTTTATTATATTATAACTTAGTTTGTGTGAGGATGCAGATTGATCAGACCACAGGTCTATCCCTTCATCTATTTTCATGTAGTTTGCTGAAATCTAGTTAGGAATTAATTAAATCAGGTACTCTGTTCTGGCTAATTGACCAGTACGTAGGATGTCCTTGATGTAGAGTTTACTACCACGCTTCACTACCATTTTGTGGTATTGCTATAAGTAATTGTTATAAGTAATAACGACCTTTAGTAGAAGTTTAGCTACTCATACACAAAGCCTAATCATGCGATTAAGAAAACAATATTTATATTTAAAAATACTCTGGGAATACATGTCAATCAAAATGCTAATAACTTTTTAATATTGTTTAATTCGGGTGCAGCGAACTTCCATATGAAACGACTATCAATAATTCAGAAATTATTTTTAAAATTGCTATATTCTAGAAACCATTACTATATTTTACCGAAAAATTGTTTTTTGAAATTGATATTTTGAGCATTACACATAGGGATTGCAATCCCGCATGGTTTAATCGCGCAATCCCGCGAGATTCCGCATGATTTCAGCGCATGCGAGATCCCGCACTAATTTTAGATTTGCGGGATTAACATATGCAATGCAATTGAAATGAATAAATTGTCTTTACAAGCAAATTACAGAGAAATATATCTTAGAAGAACACAGCAAAAATTTGAAATATATTTTTAATTGTCAGACGAGGTGGAACAGTCTACTCGACATGTTGGAACGATTTTATAGCCTAAGATTAGGCATCAGAAAAGCTTTGATTGACATTGCATCAGAAATTCATTTCACAGATGAAGAATGGTCTTAAATTAATGACTTGATTTTCTGCCTGGAACCACTGAAACACGGTCTCGAAGTATTATGCAGGAGAGAATCTAATCTCATAACTGCGGAAACAACTTTTCGATTTATGTTGGATAAATTAGATCAGCAATCTTCAACCCTGAGCATTGATTTAGCCAGGGCACTTTATGAGAGATTGACGCAACGTCGTAACTGGCCTGTTAATTTACTTACAAAATCCTAAAAAAATACGAAGAAAAAATAAGAAAAACTGGAAATATATTTTCAATGCCAAAGAGAACCGTGATGCGTCAAGAAATAAAAAAATTGCTGACAAGAGTTGACAAAAATTGAAGAAAATGAATCTGGAGATGAAGAATCTATTGACGAATTCCAACAATCTACTAATCTATCGTTGAAAGAAGAATTAGAAAACGAAATACAGAAATAGAAGAACAACTGAACAAAAAAGTAAGATGCCAGGTATCGAATCTTTTGAGAAAATATTGAAGAAAGAAATGTCGGTCTACGAAAGTGACAGAGTAAGAGACAAGTTCCTGAGTATGACGTACTATTACTTGATGACTATATCGCCAACATGAGTAGAAGAGACTGAGCCAGCTTTTTCAGCCGCTGGTTATATATGTAGCCCTTTGAGAAGTATTGTAGATTGGGAAATGATACTTTGAATAGTGTCTGCTTATTAAGATCACATTTCTTGCAATGATTCTTTTAACTTAATTTCAGTTTTTAGTTATTATTATAATTTGATACTTTTTTCAACCCTTGTGATAGTTTAAATCCTGTGTGCTCGGTCCATTCCAGAATTTTGTTTATTGGAACTTGTAGATTTGTGTCAGCGACGTGAGATTTTTTCCCCTTGTATAAATTACCAGGCCATCTGCGAAAAGGGCTGCTTTTATAAGTGGTGAAATGTTGCTAACAATATCATTGATTGCTATCAAGAATAGGGTGGGTGAGAATATGGATCCTTGAGGTGTACCATTTATGAGTTTTTTCTTGTTGGTTGTAAAACCATTAAATTTTAAAGTGAAAGTTCTTTCTGTAAGAAAATTCTTTATGAAGTGAAGAACGTTGTCTTTAAGACCATAACTTTTTATTTTAAATTGATATTTTACAAGCGCAAAAAATGCTTGCATTTATTTATACTTCAATGATTTCTTTTTATAAATGAAGAATTTTCTAATTGAATTGAATAGTTATTAAACAAACTTTTTTCTACATTTATTTTTTGCGAAATTGTTAATTATAAAATTTTTATGAATAGATTCCAATAAATTTGATTCCATCGCTATAATGCTGAAATTATTAAGTTGCACTGCCCTAATTAGTGCAAGATAACTTATTTCTCTTCAAAACTGAAAAGGATCTTACTCTTGAACAATTACTGCAGGCAATACTTATAAAAAAGGAAGGCAGTTGATACCTTGGGACATACATTCAACTTGGCAAATTTTTGTTCAAAATGAAATTTCCAGTTTAATATATAAGGGGCAAGAATTGTAATCGCGAAAATTTTCGATGTTGAGATTTTGACTGATTGACACGTTTCATGATCCGGGGAATCCAAAAAACCTATTTTCGAAGTGCCGACCGTATGTGTGTGTGTGTCTGCGTGCGTGTGTGTGTGTGTGTGTGTGTGTATGTGTGTGTCTGTGTGATGTATACATGATAACTCAAGAACGGTTCAACTTAGAGCGATCGTTCTGATAAAGATAAAGATCCGAAACCGGAAACGGAAGTTAATAAACTTTAAAATTAAAAAAAAATCATAAATAGTAAACTAAGCATTGGACAAAAATTTGTATGAATTTAATTTGATGTATTTTTGAAGGTTTACCTAAAACTTTTTTTTTATATATTTTTTGTAATTATTTTTTTTTACTTTTTTATTATTATTATTTTTTTTTTTATGGGAGGGCAAGTCTAGTGGAAGCCTCTCTTCGCCTCTGGTTTCTAATTCTTTTGATTTTATTCAATTTTTATTTATTTTATTTCCTGGAACGGCTGCAGCGCTCAAGTGCACGCTGAGCACTTTATGAGCGGAGGCTCCGCGAACCACAGGTTGGGATCCGATGTTCTAAAAAATTGCGCCATCAAAATTTGCCACTTGGATAGTTCAAGTAAAATTTATTTTTAAAGAGGTGTGGTGTGGGCCAAAAAAATGGTTTAATCTCTTTCCTGATAATATTTCTTGAAGTTTAATACTTATTGTAATTAATATAATATTTAATTATGAAAATTATTTATTTACATAAATTATACATAATACATAGAAAAATTCAAATTTGCATATATATTTACATTTACAACAGCCAAACTTACGTTTAAAGTCATAAAAAATTATTCTAAACTTTAGATTTAGAAACTCAGATTTGTATTTATGCAACCCGTATAACAGTTAAGTTGTAATGGTCGCATAGGGCAAGGGATAGAAATACTTTAAATTTAAATTCTTCAGTTATCCAATTTTAAAGTTACTTAGGCCCAGGGACGTAGCCAGGATTTCAGCTTGGGGGGGGGGGGGCAAAAATAACAAAATGTTCTAAATTGGTCGGTACTATCTTAATTACATGACTTTGGTAGAAAATAACAAAAATAACAGCGTTCTAGGTCGGGGGTGGGCAACCTTTCAGTGACAAAGAGCCAAATCTATGTTGAAAAAAAACACAATAACATGGAAGAGCCGCTAAAAAATATATGCTATATTTAAGAAAAAAACGTAAAAATTGTTTATTTGTTTTAAAATAATCAAGTATTACAATAAATTAATATTTACTTATACATTTAGTTTGTAGTTGCCAGTATATTACAATATAATAATTTTTTTAATGGGACGATTGCTCCCGTATAGTGTTCTATAGACTTCAATATTTGGTGAATATTCAGTAATCTTTAACTTAAGGCAGCACTCTAGTTTCAGGTCAGTAAGAATACTTCTTAACTGACTCTTTATTAATTTCATATGTGAAAAGATTTGCTTACAGTAATATGTAGATCCGAAAATTGTTACTAGCCCAAAAGCATAATTTTTTAAAAGATTGAACGATTCTGGAAGACTGTTCCAAGCTTCGAAAAGAACTTTATCTACATTTTGAAGATTGCGAATTTCGGTCCACTTATGCTGAGAAGATAAAATTCACTTTTTTCTTTCTAAATTTTCCAGTTCAGAATTAAGTTTTAAGAATATGTAATTCCATAAACCTTTGGATTTCAAATCCACTAATTGAAGGTGATAAATGTAATTGCTATATATCTACTTCAATTGGTTTTGTCAAAAAAGCTAGTGTAGCTTTATATTTTCTAAACTCTTTAAATCTATCTCCAAAAGCTTCTTGCATGTTAAAAATAGTTTGTGCAAAAAAAATTGCAGTAATAACATGTTTTTGTAAATTAATAAAATGTAAAAATGTTTTTGCACGTAAATCATTCACAAATACAGATAACTTTTTTTCGAAACAAATAACTTCTTCTAAAAGGGAATATGCAGTAGCTCGGGGTATTACCGGGCGTGAATTGCACCGTAAAACATTCTGAAAAATACAAAACCTGTATAGTACAGGCAGGTTGAAAATTAAAAAATAGATTATATTAAAATAAAAACCAGCCAATTTTCAAAGAGCCACAAAATTTTCTAAAAGACCCTCAGGTTGCCGACCCCTGTTCTAGGTCATTTGTAGTATATTAAATAATAAAAGTCCGGTAAATTTA
Source organism: Liopterus haemorrhoidalis (assembly GCA_963971575.1). Lineage (NCBI taxonomy): Eukaryota > Metazoa > Arthropoda > Insecta > Coleoptera > Dytiscidae > Liopterus > Liopterus haemorrhoidalis. Next base: position 51,457,717 of record OZ020615.1, read on the forward strand.
TAAATTTCCTTCACCTCCGGTGAAGAAAATCTCTAACAACCTAAATTATATTTTATATAGGGTAAACTATACTGGGGGGGGGCAAATGCCACCTATGCCCCCCCCCTGGCTACGTCCGTGCTTAGGCCGACATCGATAACGCAGAGGTAGTGATTCTGCTTCTTATGCCAGTAGTCCCGGGTTCAAATGCTGGTCGAGGATTGGATTTTTGTGTTCGTTATAATTATCAAATTATAAAGATTTTTTTTCTATAATTATTGTGTGCAGCTGCGTTCAGTTGGCAAAGCCGAAGTGTGGACGTGTTGATTAGCATGCCAATTGCAAAGCGGTTGATGGAGGTCTGGATTAAAGAAAGTCGCGTCGAGGCACATAGGATGGACGTACCAACTATGCCAAGCGGCTTACAAATACAACTTGGGATTTCAAAACGTATGAGTTAATTTCAAAGTTATGCTGAACAGGCTTGATAACAGACTGATGCACTCTACCCAGAGCTGACAGTGTGGACGTCTTTTCCAACTGGCAAAGTCAAGTTGGCAAGCCTAGGTTGTATTTGTAAGCCGCTTGGTACAGTCTGCCATCAGTCAGTTGGCAACTACATGCCGCGCGACCTTTGGCATAAGTCAACGACACATCTACACTTATGCAGCTTTACCAGTTGGCTTTGCCATGTATACAAAAAATGGATACATTCATTTTTTATGTTACATTGACTTGAACCTCTGTATATTATGTACTTTTGTGTTATTTCAATATTTTGAAACTACACAATCTGAGTTTTGTAATTTTACGTATATGGTCTGAACATTTAACACTAATTTATATTTATTTCAAGTAAAAAACATTATTTGGTAACAATTAATGAATAATAATAATAGTTGTTATAAGTACAAGATGACTAGCATATATTTACATACAAAAATATAAGTAGAATATAAGACTCTGTTCTGTAATAAATTTTAAGAACTATAATCTAAAAGATATTGCAGTACTCGCAAAAATCTGACAGGGTGAAAAATAATTTTCCATATCATTAAAAAATATCAACCTGTCGAAACTTAATATCTGAGTCCTATGAATTTCTGATTGTATATCTTACTTATCCTTGACTTTCTTTCGTGAAAACTGCAACGGATTCACGTACTTTGGTTTTTAAAAAGGATATTTAGAATCAGGCGCGCACACAAAGGAATGGTGGTCGGGTACGCCCCCCCCCCCCCGAGATGGAAAAATCATGTACTTATTTGATGAAAAATAAGCAATCGAAAATAAAAATCAGCTGTTTTATTAATAGAAATTAAACTATAATCAAAATTAACTTAATACCTTCTCACTTACTATGTAATAATGTAAAATTTGTATTATTGTAATATTGTAATATTGTAGCACTCTGAATACTGGTTAATTAAGGTGACCATTCGTACTGGTTTTACCAGTACTGTACTGTTTTTTTGGTCATTGGTCCTGGTTAGTCGTGAAATATAACCAGTACAGTTTAAGGACACAAAATCAAAAATTATTAATTTTTCAAAAGATCGAGTAATCGTTCCATCTTTCAGTACGCGCGTAAATTTAAATACGGCTCAGCAGTATAGCGGCCTTTTCAAATGTACCTTCTTAATCTACAATATAAATAAAAGTATAGTGCGTTCAAAGGTGAGTTTGCAGTACAGGGCATATGGAGTAGTTCTTTTTCATATTCTCGAATAGGTTTACACAATGACTCTATCCTTTTCTTGCTTGTCGACGTTGTCAGCTCTAAAACGCGCTGATCTGTGAAGACGCAGTATTCTACAAATGGCCATTTGTTTTTGTTGAGTGTTATTTTGAGTTTTATAAGAGTTGATTTTTGTAAATCATACTAGTGTTTCATACACTTTTACAACATTTGGCAACACCGCTCCCATTTGCCATAAGAGCTATACTGCAAACTCACCTTTGAACGCGCTATAGTACATTTTATTTTTTCACTTAAAGGCAAAAAAACTAAGCTTACTCTGCAATATTTTTTTAATATATATTCTACGATAGCCTCTTTTCTTCATGCTGACTGAGCAGGCGCACTCCTAGAAAATTAAATGATAGGGGGGTCTATTTCTAAAAAAAATCCAATAAATACGGGGAGGGATGGTCTTATATGTTAATTACATTTTGACTATGATTTGTTTTTTATTAACAAAAGAAATGATTTTATTTTCAGTAGCTTAGTTTTTATTAAGTATATGATTTTTTAGTTCCTGGGGGGGGGGGGGATCAGGACCCAAGGACCCCTCTCCTATTGCACGCGCCTGTACTTGAGCTATTTTAAATGTCCTGGTTTTATATTTGACAAAAATGGTCACCTTAGGTTAATGGACTTTGTTTCCAAGTCCAAAATAATAAATAATGATAATAATAATACCTTCTCACTTCCTTCACTTAAAATAACAATAATAAATTTGTATTATTTTACGGATATCATTTCTTAATTGACTCCCACCGACCAATTGTAGAATTGTAGGAGTTACGGCACTAACAAAACCTTAGCTAAGACATTATTGTTTTTTAAAGTGGCAATATTATTCGGAATAAAAATAACATCAATATTACAGCCTTTACAGTGCTTATAGTTCTTACAGTTGACTACAGAATAGAGCTCAACATTTTTTTACAAACAAACTTGTATATACAAGTTTGTCCGGACTGAAAAAATAACCGGACTAGCATTATAAAGCTTATTAATAAGAAATTGTACATGAAAATGGTCCTCCAAATAATTCCCTTCAGCATCAACGTACCGCTGTCAACGTCTCGACTACTTCTGGCACCAATATCTGACTCTTAGACCATTGACTAGTCCGACTATTTATCGATAAAACATCACATATTTAAAAGCTATATATATCTTAAAATTATAAAACATTATTAAAATAAACTAGTACATAGTTTATACATAATTTCATATTCTGATAGTCTGAAATTTATTTGTGTTAATATCCTTTAGATCAGGAGTGCTCAAACCATGTCTAACAAGTTATGCCTCATTTTCATGGTAGTGTCAAAGGCATGACAGGGGTGAGAGGCGTGGTGTTATATTTACAAGTTCGAATTTCATGGTGGGGTTGGAGGCGTGATAAGGGCGCGTTTTCGGTTTTGACATTTGTATATAACCCAAATTTAACCTAAAAGTTTATACAAGTGTTTGGAGTAAACGGTTATTCAATTTCATTAAATATGTCGTCAAATCGAAGGAGACGTCTAGCTCTTTTTTTATGCATATTTAGACTTAATGCGATATGAAGAAAAGCAATGGTGGGAACGCCCCATATATAAATACAGACGGCAACAGGGTGATTATTTTAACTTGTTGCAAGAAATGAGGCTAACAGACACAGAGAGTTTTTTCAATTACATGAGAATGACACCAACCAATTTTGATGAATTTCTGAGTATTGTTGGACCATTATTATGTAAGCAGAAGGTAATCAGAGAACCTATTGATCCTGGGCAAAGGCTTGCTTTGTCTTTACGGTAATACCCACTTAATTGGGGTATACCATTGTACTTGGGGTATATCACCAGTATACCCACTATATGACACTTCTGCAGTCCATCTGTTGAAACCGAATCCATAATAATAAACTTTATGACTGCCGAAAGTCGCTATTTTGCTACATCAATTTACGTTTTTTAATTTTTTTTTTTTTATGAAATTAATATAAGTGAACGCTAAAGATCTCACCATTCCGAAAAAATATATCTGTTTCTATGGTTTCGACGGTGCGGCCGGCGCTAGAGTTGAAATTTCTGAACTTGCAACACCGCGCTTGTAACACAGCGCCTACGATACCATGGTACGGGTTTTTTCAAAATAAAGCGATCCTATTGGTTGAATTTTTTGTTCCACACTTCCAACACCCGCATGAAAATGAGGCATTACTTGTCAGGTGAAATCTTAATTGTAGCCAACAAACGCAAAGCTTCCAAAACATAGTAATATAGAAAAGCGTGTAATATTGAAAAGGGAAGTTTTCTAAATTTAGTTTTTTTAATTATGTGAATAGTTTTCCAGAATGAAACGTGTTAGAAACTGATGAAAAAGGCGTTTTAATGTGATCTGCACAAAATGGATCGAGAATGACCATCAAACGATACTGAACAGGGGCGCACACAAGGGGGGTCCAAGGGGTCCGGACCCCCCCGTACTGTGAGAAGAGAAGACTTTTTTTTTGCTCTTCACTTAAAATTTAGAAGTGAGGACCTTTTTTTTGTTTTGCTCTTCACTTAAAATTTAGAAGTGAGGAGGACCTTTTTTTTGCTCTTCACTTAAAATTTAGAAGGGAGGACCTTTTTTTTGCTCTTCACTTGAAATTCAAATTTTGTCCTATGTTTATAAAAATTATGTATAATTGGACACCGTCAAGCCAAAAATCTGTGTGCGCCCCTGATACTGAAAATATAATATAAGACATTAAAGAAGAAAGGTGCTCAAAAATATCTCGAAAAATGAATGAGAAAGTCTTTTGTTGCAAGTAACTTTAAAAAAAATTGAAGAATTTATTTCACCCAGTCGTGCTGCACTGGGCATTCCAATTGATAGATTTTGATACTGGATCTTATAATTCGTATTGATAAGGTCTCTCTGCAATAATTAATCTTATTGTACATACAGCGTGCCCCCAAATCAAATATATGTCAATTGACCAAAAAAAAAAAATGAATTAGATTTTATTATAACGGAATTAATATCTGCTTGTCTTACTAATTTAAGGCATATTTTCATTTTTTTTTTTTAAACCAAATGGCTCTTGATAGTTTAAAGAAATCAATTGTTTATCCATGAAAACTATTGAGCCGATTTTTTTTGTGAACTAATTTTAATCAACAGTCTTTTCGAAAATGCTACAATAGTTATTTGTGTACCATGACCAAAAAGTAGATCTTTTTCGGCCACAATATAACATTTTAGAAATGTTATATTTATTTACTTACATTGGATAATTTGTGGTTACTGAACAATTATTGCAATTATAAATGTTCGACTGTTTCAATGTTACCATGGAGATCTTGTAACTTGAGAAATGACACATAGATGGCTCTAGCATCCAGCGGCCAAAAAATAAATGAATCGGCCTAGGCCGAAAAAGATTTACATTATGGTCGGTACTAGATTATTAAAAAGAACTGTTTTAGATATGGTCGCTCAAAAAATGATTTATTAAACATTTCGATTTACTGAACAAAACTGTAATGCAAGAATTAGGATTATTTTATTACCGGCGTTCACCGGACATTAATTAAAATAATATGGTATATTATTTTTATTTATGGGGTTTGTTAAAACAAAAATTCTACAAACACAATTTCAGGCATGATTCTGGAAGCCAATAATGAAATTACAATTGAAATGTTTTTTTTTTTCACGTTTATGGTCTTTACTACTAAGGCAATTAGCCAGGACAATTCCAATTTTTCGTAACGAAAATTCCATGCCTAAACAGGATTCGAACCCGTGACTTTAGCAAGGCAGGGCAAGTGTGTTACAACTTCACTACGCCGGTCGGCGAATTGAAGAGATGAATCTAGTGTTTCGGGAGTTTAAAAGAATATTGGAATTGTAGCAGAAAATTGGTGGTGAACTGGTAGAAGCATATTGTATTGTAGAAATTAGATTTTGAGATGTCAATCTTTACATCAATTTAATCAATAAAGTTTATTTTTGAACGTCTTATATAAAATTCATATTTTAAATTTAATAAACAATGTATTTGAAACAAGTAGAAAGTTTTTAAAACATTTTTGCATATCTAGCAATTTTTTGTCCATTATACCTATTCTAAATTCAATTCAGAGACACACTTTATATGTGTATTATTGTACACTTTTTTAAATAAATACTAGACTTGTCCCAAATATATTCTTGATTTTTTTCTTCATGAAACGCATCACATATGTTTAAATATATATGAGGAGGCACAATACAAAACCGATTTCATCAAATTTTTTTCAAAATTGATATATCACGTGATTATCATTTCTTACCTTGAAAATTATTCAGAAAACAGAAAAAATATGATCAAAATCAACGATGTTTTTTTATAATATCGAATCGAATTGTGCAAGACAAAACAGAACCAACTTTATCCACAAGCGAGTCTGGTGCAAAATCAACTCTTTCCATTTCAGCCAATTACATCACTTCATTATTTTCTCTATTTGCGCAGGTTACACATATAAATAAATACAAGTTTACAATAACAAGTCATAACACGTACATAACTGCCGTTTTTACGTTTAGTTTTACTACTATTATTTTTTATGTGATCTTAGTTATCTAAAAAAAATAAACAATTAATTGAACATTTTTTTAAATATATATATTTTTCAATCTATAATAAAATTTTATTCCATGACCTTTGCATCAAATATTTTATTTTGCTTTTATAAAATTGTTCTTAAGAAACGAGACTGGAAGTGATATGTTGCAAAACCAACTTTATCCAGTAAATCTCAAAAAAACCTACTTTATCCAGACAAGTCTCAGCAAAACCAACTTTTTCAAAAAAAAAAAAAAATGAATTATTTCACACACTTATTTAATCTTAATCGTAACAACAAACAGTAGATATACAAAAAAAAAAAATATTGATAAAACTAAACTCAAATAACGTTTTTTTTTTTTAATACCCAGTTTTGATGACTGTGTAAAGCTGGTTTCGTTTTGAACCTCCTCTTATTTGTACGGAAAAAATTCATTTGAAGTACGAATTTTCGATTTACGGGCAACTTTTCAGGAACACATATCTTCCATAAATAGAGATATTGGTATATGAGATTTCTTGTATGGTCCGTGACTAGTACCAATTTTTTAAATTTCAATAATTGAGCACCCCTGCTTTAAATTATCCTTTTATCACTAGATTTATATCTGGTCTTTCTAAATCTTTCATAATGCTTTCAATAAGTTCTTCTCTTGTTCATTATTTTATAAAATTTAAAGATATTAACAAGAACAAATCTATTATCACAAACCATATCACAATTCATAAATAATACTCAGCTCCTTAGGCTAAGTAAGGCTTAGATCATTATTAACCTCTCCCATAAACCTAACTAGATCAGAACTAGAGAATTCTGTCTCATCCATGTCTTGTAAACTGGAGTTACTGATTGTGTTGGCGCTTTCAGAACTCTTCTGCCTTGCCAATCCGTTCACAGGATCTTCTTTGAATATGGTGAATGTTCGAAAGCGTTGGGCAAAAGCACCCAGACTCATTGGTGGTGATCGATGCTTGGTTACTTTTCCTGGTTTACAACGTTTTGATGACTTTTTCTTGTCGTTTTGGAGCGATCTAAGAGGAGGAAATTAGTCAGTATTTGTTAGTTTGTTGCATGAAAAGAAAATTAACACTAAAAGAAAATTGAAAAATTAATGTAATATGTGAATTTTGATTTTTTCAAGGTTTCGTTGGTATTTAGTGTAAGTGAAAGAGCCCATAGATGAGCTAAAATATTTTGGGAGTAATTGCGTGAAAATTAAAATTTAGGCTTTAATTTAATACCCTGCCCAGCATAGCAATCCAAAATACAGAAATCTCTCGATTAACAACGATTCAATTAGAGCGGTTTATACAATTAGATACGGCGAATAAAAAATTTCGGTTAGCGCGATATTTAGGCTTGACCTAGGTTTTAATAAAAATTAGTAAGAGATGCTACGACAATAGTACATTATTAGTGTTTCTTCTCTATAAAAAGTTCTATTCAAAAGTTCTATAATTCTCATTTTTCATTTCTCGAGAAATATCAAATTTTTTTCTCGAGAAATGTTAATTTTTCTCGACGCCACGTTAAACGCATTGTGTTTTTAAAAGACTATTTAAATTTTTTAATGTTTAGTGAGTCACTGATTAGAATTTAATTTTGATAAAATTTGTCTTCTATGATTTATTGTTACAATATTTTAATTTAGTGTATTATTTATTATAATCAATTACATTTCATTTTTTGTTCAGTTTAAAACTGTTATGTAAAAGATTACCTACAAGTTAAATAAAATAATTGTTACTATTATTATTAATTTCTTAATTTTTTGACAATTTCTCTATACATATGTATTTTCAATTAATATGCAATTCGTGCCTTTTTCGTAATCATTTATAAACCCCGTTATCCATTTGTTATTTAAATGAACACTTTAAAGTTGACTATAATTTTAACATGTTTTTATTCTCTAAAATATTTTCAACATTAAAAAAAAAGATATATATATGAGATTTCTCGAGAAATCAGAAACACTATACATTATGTATATTTTTCATATATTTAGGCAACACTAATAAAATATATGAGTCTACTAAATATATAAGAATATATGTCTAGTAGATATATTTATTGGGCGGAAATATAAACCTCAAAATTTTTAGTAATTAATTTGCCGTACATGGAACCAAACAATTTTTCATCTCGGTTCGAATGAAGCTCACAGAGAAAAATTATAATATTAAAATGAGGGAATATATTGTTTAAACATCATACTTATCATGAAAAAAAAATCATACTTAACATTTAAACTCATTCCAACGCCAACAAGCAAGAACAAATATCGCCTTAGGTGTTGTACAATTTTTTTGGATTTCTACCGAATAAAATAATGATGTTATTAGCTAGAATATGTTTTTATTGAAGTTCTAGCTGAATAGTTTCGCTCACTCGAGCTTTATCAGATCAGTGGAAATAAAAATAAAAAAAAAAAAAACATACAAAACCACTGTAATCTTATACATTCAATATATATACCCGGACACAAAAAATACTATCTGTACATATCGGCGCTAGCAACCACCGATCCCAACGAACAACCTTTAATACATTATTTACCAGCTTACAAGAAGCTTATAGTCGTTTTTTATTTTGATGTTTTGTTGATATTTTTAATCTAATCTGTAACTAAGCCCTTATATTTCTTAGTTATCAACATTAACAATTACTTATCTTCAATAAATTTTATTATTTTGTTAGAGATTTGTTTTCCAAAATCTATTCTGCAGAATTGGCACGTAAAAGTAGGTACAGGAACTTTCATTTTGAACCAGATAATTTTTAATAAAGTATTTCTAGTAAACATGACCTGGTTATCAATGTTCTACGTGTCCACTCTCTAGAGCAGAGTTTCTCAAACTTTTTGAACCGCGGAGCGCTTTTTACGAAGAAGAATTCGTCGCGGAGCACTGTCGTTGTTATATATATAGCAACACTAGTAGATCGCGGAGCACTAGTAGACGCTCGCGGAGAACTTGGTGCTCCATGCAGCACTGTTGGGGAAATTCCAGTCTAGAGAAATAAAGTGCTGGAAACAAGCGCTTGGAAGACAACAAGGACGTTGCAAACCAGCGTTCTACGTGTTCATACTTTTATATTTTTAAATAAAAATTAAGTGTCTGCATTAAAATTTTTCAAAAATATACAGCAATTTAAACAATAGTTCAGTAGAAAAATGAAAATTCCAGTTAGTTCGGCTTAAACGTTTGGAATAGCCTATAGTATTGAAGTGGGTAATTACATAAAAATCTATAGTGCGTTCAGAGGTGAGTTTGCAGTACAGGGCATATGGAGTAGTTCTTTTTCATACTCTCTAATGGGTTTACACAATGACGCTATCCTTTTCTTGCTTGTCGACGTTGCCAGCTCTAAAACGCGTTGATCTGTGAAGACGCAGTATTCTACAAATAGCCATTTGTTTTTGTTGAGTGTTATTTTGAGTTTTATAAGAGTTGTTTTTTGTAAATCATACGAGTTTTTCATATTATTATAATTGACACATTTGACACTTTTACAACATTTGGCAACACCGCTCCCATTTGCCATAAGAGCTATACTGCAAACTCACCTTTGAAAGCACTATATACAAAGCAGACTTTTAAAAAATTTTCAATAAAATAAACCGAAATACTTATTAGAATTTGTTATATTCAATCAATTTTTATTAACTTCAAATATTTATATACTCATCAAAATTGTCTAAGGATATTTAATGAAGTATTTGATGAGGATGGGAAAAGAATATTTGATATTTCAAGATTGAGTTAATGGTGTGTAAGCAGGACCACCACGTGTGTGGCGGCCGCCAATGTGTGGGTATTTTTGGGACCGCCCTTTACTGGAGTCAAACTTAAATGCTGCTGGTGTTCGATTCCATTAGAGGGCGATATTGTGAATGTGTGCACACGGGCGGTTGACCCACGCGCACCTACCCTGTTTAAATACTGTTTGTGGGAATTTTATGGGGTAATAAATGAACAATATTTTCCTGATTTTATTGGGTATTTTATTGTATTTCCTTCTTAGCGTGCCAGGCTCGTTGCTTGGAACTGCTACTTTCGTATTGAACATATTTCGAGGATAGGTTATTTCTCCGCATACAGTTGTGTTGTGTGCGTTGCCTGTGTAACACAATCGTATGAGACCTACAATTTACTATCGTGAAATTCGAACCACTAATTATTTTGGGAAAATTTTACTAGGGCCTTCCGAGGGAGCAACTTTAGAAAAAATATAAGGCTCAGTAGTCAACACACTAACTAACTGAGCTTCGACCGGTTTCATTTCATTGTATATCCTTGGACAATTTGGATGAGTATAATTATTCTATACTTTTATACTATTGTACAATAAATTGTCATAACTACTAGATTTAGAAAGCAATTTGTTGGTAATTTGTAAGTCTTGGTACAAATTGCTATTTTGTATTGATTATTAAGTTTGATTATAATTTTCGCTTAACCAATTAATCATGTTAAAGACGAGATTCCTGTATTCCAGATTTTTTGAAAAACATTGCAATGAAAAAACAGAAAGGTTAATAAGAGCGCCTCTTATTAGCCTTCTTCAACTGCGCCAACTGACGACGGCTTTTAACCGCCAAGATATTGCGGATTTTCATCCGTATTGAATAGAAGATATTGGCCGCATTCAGCAGACTCATCGGTGACTTACCAGTACAAACTTACCGGTGAATTTTACAGAATGTACATTTTTTGACAGCGCTATTAAACGGTATATATGAAAACTACAATATCTAAACAATAACCGATAATCAGTGGCGGACTTTCGAAAAGACTAAAAAGACAATTTTCAAGAACCCAACGAACCCTTCCTCTTTCTCCTTCCCCTTTGAATGCCACTAGGTTGAGGGCCCGTAAATCAAAAATGTCTTGGGCCTGGCGAAGGATTAATCCGCCACTGCCGATAATAATGACAAATAAACAGATGAACAGTTCCTTTTGGAAAAAATTGTTTCAAAGTTTATAAAAAATGGAACGTTTGATGAAGGCGAAATAGATTAAAGTTTAGTGCTAAATTTATCAGAACAACTAACGCATCCAAATATACTTGTATTAAAACGAAATGAAGTAGCAAGAAGGGAAAAATATTTTGAAGTAATTGTGATAGAATGTAATATATGTTTATAAACAATTATTAAATAGATTTGAATGTAAGCACTTACAGAAAATTTAAGATAAACTTGTTCTTTAAATAAATCGCCTCAGTAACTAAGCAAATTGACTTAACACCCTTTTCCTTCTCGCCACAGATATGCAGTCAATATCACCGATGAGCAACCGTAAATGAAATCCAGTTTATAAAATGGCGACCGGTGAGTAAGTATGGTAATTCACCGGTAGATCAACGTAGGCATACAGGAAAAAATGTATTAACCGGTACCGCACCGATGAGTCTGCTAAATGCAGCCATTGTCTACAATGTTTGGGCAGATGATCGGTACATATTTTATTTTTGTTGCAGTCTGATAGCCTATTTTTCTGTTTTTTATTTGAACTCTACTCCTTCCCCAATATCATTGTGTAGTGTTTAGACAGTGCTTATTTGATTTCTTATACTCGTAAATTAAGATTGAGAGATTAATGTCATCGAAAAATTAATCAGAGAACAAGAAAAAAATAGAAGTAAAGATTTTTCCTATATGCAGATGAAAGAACTGTACATGCATGCCCAATTTCAACTATATAGGTCCAACCATTTGCCTTCAAATTCTACCATACTACCTGACAGACTGACAAAGACAGTCAGACAGACAGTGAGTGACAATTTAAGGGTTTCATGATTATACCTATGAAATCCTAAAAATTAAATAAAGCGGCGAGACACCAGAGACCCATTTGCTAGCACATTTTAAGCAGTCGGGACCAGTAACATAATACCACGTTGGGACATTAAGCAACTATCAGAGTAAGTTCTGTATGACTGTATCATTATAATGAAACTTGTAGGGATAATGGGTGGGCACGTATGCCACAATTATTGTACAACATAATATTCTATGTGTTTTTATAATATCTATGTGTTTCTATATACAGGTGTCGTATATACAGGGTTTAAGATATGTACCTGAATTTGCCAATGATTTTATAGATGATTCAAATTTTGGTAGTTTGAATGGGAACAAAATTTTACGAAACCTAAAAACGAAAAATGATACATTTAGGTAAACTTATTAAAAACATAATTATGAAAAAATATTTTATTTAACATAAAACATAAAATATATTATAGCATATATAATTATTTATAACAGTAGCGGATTATAAAAAATATATAAATATATTAACACAGTCATATCTATTTAATATTTCCTAGGTTTTCTCTATCAGGGTTCTATGGTTTCTCGATTTTATGTACGAGATTTTGGCATCAAATAACGAGATGAAACTTTTGTGACGTAGGTAGAAGACCTTGGACAAGTATAAACAAGCTCTGCAATTTTCAATCACGGTGCGTATTAGTACGCTATCACGCATTGTTTGAACTATTCTTAATCGTTGGAAAATTGTTCGAAAATCGAAACATTTTTTAGAGTTTTCGAGTGATTCGTGTTAGAATAACGAAGTAATTCTGTATATACGTGGTATAGAGTACAGCTAAAGACATGAAGCCGAAGTATTACAAAACTTATGGGAAACAATTGGTTTTCGGAGGAGGTAGTGAAAGATTTGATGTCTAGCGGATGAATGTTAGTGTGTAAAAGGTTTCTCATGTTTTCAGGGTTATAAATGTGTGTCTCGTGGGATTAGCTGTCGTCTCATAATTGTAAACTGTAGTGTATAAAACATATAAATAATAAACCCGTAATTTTAATTAAAGTAAGTATAGTTTAAAGTGAAACCTTTAATTCAACAACCCCTTAACGTTCTTTAAGAATTATTGCAACCATTCAGCGAATGCTAGGAGTTCATATCCGGAACCACTCGCGGATTATGATTTCATTATATGGGGGACCTCAAGATTTAGGTACGCACAAAGTAAGTACAACAACAATTAAACTATATATTGATATATTCTAAATTAATCAGGCAACTGTGATTTTTATTCTTATGTAAGGTAAGATTCCGACAAATTGGTTTACAAGATGTTTATAATTCAACTTTTACTTGCCTGACATTAATATACAAGGGGCAAGTATTGAGGGGCAAGTGTGTGTGTGTCTGTGTGTGTGTATACGTGATAACTCAAGAACGGTTTAACTTAGAGTGTTCGTTCTGGTACTAAAAAAATCTCCTATTAATTGGGAATGCCTATTAAGAAGTCTATTATTTTTTATGAAGATCCGAAACCAGAAACAGAAGTTATTAAATGTGATAATAAAGAAAAAAAAAAAAAAAACTTAACTAGTAAACTAAGCCTTTAACAAAAATTTGCATAGAACATAATTTGATGCATTTTTGAAGATTTACCTTTTTTTTAAATTTTTGTTATTATGGGCGGGCAAGTCTAGCGGGGGCCTCCCTTCGCCATTGGTTTATTTACAAATTCATACAATTTTCTTTTATCTAATACCGCATAAGATAGATAAACATAATGTAATAAACATAATAATATATTTTTACGACAACATATAATTATATAAACATAATGTAATTTTGGTATTATTTCATAAATAAAATTTCATAAATAAATTCAGTATAATCATACAATTAGAGTAAAATATTAAAAATGTTAAATAAGAAAAAAACAATCTATTTCTTAGAAAGGGCATTCAAGATAAGGGTAGACATGTTTATTATTTAAACTTGACACTTTTGAAAATGTAACATGAAAAGTGAATCATAAATTGTTTTGTCAAAAATATACGTCAACCATAAGCACATAAATAATAATTAATTTTTGTCTGAAATATACATATTATGGTTGGGTTATTTTCTAATGGGATACTTATCTAAGTTATCACCAATAAATTGTGCATTTTAAAATAGTACAAGACGGACAGTCAAGAGGATTTGAAATGATATTTAACAGTTGGGCGATGTAAGCTTTTCAGGGTGGTTCTCTTTTTATGGAGAGTAGATTATAAACCGTCATAACGTTAAGTCATGTTTTGGAGTTGAGTCTAAATATTGAAGAAGTTAAGTCGAGTTTTAAGTAGAGTGAGATTTTGTTAATCATTGGTTAGAGACAATTAGTGTGTTCGGTCGGACAAGTAAAATGTAACAAGTAATCCCGTATGAACGTTAGTGTAGTGACCAGCAAAAAAAATGGAGAGGCAATATTTGGAAACATGTAGTGGTTAAATTAGTGTTTGGTGTAAAGTGTGTCTAGTGTGTACGAAGGTGTGTCTCTCTGGATTTAGTCATCATACAATTGTAAGTCTAGTGTAATCATGTAAATATTTAAACCGTAATCGTAATTATAGTAGATTAACTAAAATGTTGAGTTTAATTGAATAGCCCTTAATCCTTCCAAGAATCATAGCAACCAGCTAGCGGACTAATAGGGGAGGGTCCAGACTTGATCTGCTCGCAAGTCTTGGAACCCATAATGTGAGGGAGACCTAAAGTTGAGGGATGTACAAAGTAAGTACAAATGAAATAAATAAATCAGCCAACCGTGACATTTCATAGTTATATATCAGAGCTCCCAACAATTCGCTGCAAAATTGATGTATACATTGTTACTAATTTTATTTCAGATTGTTAGTTTTAAATGATAAACTGGTGAAACTGTGGTGTTTACCATGCCCTTAAGAACCACTGCTTTAAGTTGAGAAAGGCTGCCTTAAATTTGAGTTTAAGAAAATATTGCAACTAACACTAAATCCACAAAGTTTAGTTATAGAATTGCAATCAGCTGCTTTTTTTTCTAATCCGCTACTGTGTTATTCTACCAAACATCGGACCTGCTAATAGAGGTCAGGACAGTAGTCTGACTACTCTCACTGTTCATCCTGGGGCGAAACCCCTTCCTTGGAGGTGCATGGTTCATCTGTATAACTCCATCCAGTGGTCGGCTGTCCTGTTTTTGTAAGGGTTGGACAGGCGCACTCTCTGAAACCGATCTTTGGTAATTGCGCAATGATGGCGCACAACGTGAGAGGGTGCTGTAGGTACGATGATGGAGAGAACGATGATTCTTCCTACGGTCACACAGCGTCGCTAGCGTCGTCTGAAAAAGAGCAACAGGTTAGAAAATGAAATGAACAAAAAGTTTCATCAAGTTATAAGTTTCAGAGAAAAAAGAAAATGAAACTGAACTGAAACCATATTTAAAATTTTGAACAGCAGTTTCTAGACATTGTATTTCATTACAAGAATACCTAATATACAGAGGTGTAACAAAATGTAATTCGAAAAAAATCCTTAAAAGAGAGCAATGTTAGGTAACAAAACTATTACCCTTATTCTAAACAAGCTATGTTAAGTTTTACGGCGGCGTACTTGCTTCCTCTTTCCACCACCAACGATGCTTGATATCATCAATTAATCTCAAATTCCATAACCACAATATTTAAAACCTCCATACTGTTCTTTTACCATTTATTTTTTCTTCCATAATTATAGGGCTTAGGTATTACAATTTCCTCTTTTTAATTTTGACCATGTAGATCTGTTCCCATTTTTGTGAGGACCTTTTCGTTCTTTGTTATGCTGGTCCATGAATTACACATTATTTTTCTATAAATCCTTACTTTACTTACTTAATCGTTGAGCCCTTTTACCATTTCTGGTGTCGGGCTTTGTGTGAGTTTGAATGTTATTTGTATTTGTCTTCTTCTTTCACGGGGGATCGTCTCCACAGTTTTTTCCATTCCTTCCTATTTTGAGTCCTACTTCTTGCTTCACACCAAGGGGTACCTCTTCTCTCTACAGCTCTTCTTATTTCATCATTCCATTCCTTCCTAGGTCTTCCTCTTCGTCTCCTTTTAGATACCCTGGCTTCATAAACCTTTTTTGTATCTCTATTTTCATACATCCTTTTTATATGACCAAATGACCATCTCAACTGTCCTTCTTCTATCATTTCTTCTACTGGTTTCGTTCTATAAACCCTTTTATAAATCTATTCTCCAAATTAACTCTTTACATACAGTCCAGGCCTAAACATCATACAGTACTAATGGAGAAATATAGGACTTGATGTTTGGAAAATGGGATGGGTGAGGGAGCAGTTCGTAGCGCAATTCGACCAGTTTGGCCGTTGCAATTGCGGATGAACGAGCTTATGTATTGCCATGGTGGAAGAGAACATTTTGTTCGCTAAATGTGGCCGATTTTTTTAACAGTTCTACGTGTAATCTATCCAGTAAACCGGCGTAATATTTTCCTGTGATAATTTTTTCCTGTTCCAGGTAGTCGATGAAGATTATACCTTGCGAATCCCAAAGAATCGTGGCCGTAACCTTTCCGGCGGATTGAAACCTTTTTGCCTTCTTTGGAGCATGTTCGCCAAGAGATATCTACTGCTCTGTCTGTTCTTTCATTTAGCCAACGTGGTGGCCGAGTGCATTTAGTCGTGCGGTTTGTACTGGTGGAAACCCAGTACGACTGTCCAGTCTGTGGTTCGAGCCTGCTTCGTTGGTGATATTATTCGGGCGAGAATAATATTTTTACATTACTCTCATTTCACAATCATTCACTCTTCATCCAGGTGTAGGAGCTCGCCCCCTGGCATCGGCGATTAGCCTCGTTGCAGAAATAAAGGCCGATGTAAAATAAATAATATAATAATAATAATAATGTTCTTTCATTTCTGGTGTGTTATGAAATACCGCAAAAACTTATTAGAATTACGCTTGTACATGTCCAAACATTGGTTAGAAATGGTCACACTATTCTATTTTTTTGATCCACTGTGAGCAGACGCGGTACCCATCTTGCCGATAGCTTTTTATGCCCAATTGTTCGTGCAAGATATGAAACACACGTTCGTCAGAGATGTTTACCATTTTGGCCATCTTGCGTATCTTTACTCGGCAGTCGTCCAATCGATATTATGAATTTTATTGATTTCTTCAGTTGTAACCTCATTCAGACGGCCCGGGCACTTAGCATCATTCGGTTCATGCGACCACAAAAAAATTCAGTGCACCACTTGTAAATCCTTCCATGCAACGGAGCAGATTTCCCATAATACTATTTAAGTTTTGCTTCAGTTTCTTTGATAGTTTTTTTCATGCAAAAAGTAGTGCTTTATCACACATAATTCAGTTTTTGCCATTGTAGCGAATAAACACAAACTTATCCGCTTCAGAACGCTGTTAAAATTGTACTATTTTACAAATCTATTTGAAACTTAACGTGTATGTCAACAAATAAAGACAAATGTCAGAAATATTATCAAACTGGCGATCTGAGAGCCATCTCTTATCAAAGTCAACTTATCACACACTCCTTGTATTTATCAATAAACCATTAGTTGGTGTCATCTTTTCATTCAGGTATGAAGTGATAAATATGATATATAGGTAACATTTACAATTTCAAACCCTTCTGAATAAATTATAATCATCTAAAGAGTCTCCTTGAATTAAAAAATAAGGACAAATTCCTTAGTTGCAACAAAACGAAGAAGACCATCTCTTTTCTAAATTCAGCTTTTAATTACAAATTCCAATCTTTGCAGTCGTTCTACTAAAAACCTTAATTGCAATTACGACTGTTTTTACTAAAAACATAATTAGATTTATTTGTACAATAGTTCATACGAGGTCAGGTATATAACTTTGTAATATAGTAGAATGTAATTTACAAAATTCACAACAAACTTTATGAGAAACTGTCGTAGACATTTTAGATAAAGTTTTAATGAATATTCCTGTGAAATTTGCAAAAAGTCTGAATCACTATAGTGCAAGTTATTGTTTTTAATATATATATAATTAAAGTTTGTAACTAGCAAAATAAATAAATCTAAAAGAATACTAATTAAACTTTGTTGAGTGCTGCCAAATACGAGACTATTTGGAACTACAAGCAGGAATCAAGGTAGGATAATTAAGGTAGGTTAGGAACTACATCATTGAAAACTTACGAAGTTAAAGTTGCACTTACAGCTTCAAATTTAAAATATTGTACGTTGTGAGCAGTGCCTTAACTAGGCAGGGGCACAGACCCGGGGCCCAGAAAGGAAAATATTGATGTAATAATTGTTTTTGAGTGAGGACCTTTTTTTTAGGTCATCACTTGGATTTTAGAAGTGAGGACCTTTTTTTTTAGGTCAATACTTATATTTTAGAAGTGAGGACTCTTTTTTTTTAGAACATCACTCGTATTATATTGTGCATCGTATTATATCTTCCCAGAGTCCGGAAAAAGCTATTTACGGCCCTGGTTGTGAGTCCTGGATAAACTTAATAGACTGTTTTTTAATCAAATATAGCGTTTACAGCTATAGTCCTTGCAAACTTCAGAATAAAGTATTGCTCTTATGAGAAATGGGAGCGATGTTACCAAATGTTATAAAAGTGTCAAATATATCAATGAACCCAAAATATTATGCGTAATTTAATATTCTTTTTAGGGTTTTGTAATCACCAAAAAACCCTCATAACGTCACTCATGTGTCTGTCTGTCTGTACGGTAGAAATTATGGCCAAACGGCTTAACATAGAATGTTGAAATTTGGCATGCTTATACTCTTTGACCCACATATAGGAAAAATACCAAGACTTCAAAAAAACACATCCCGAGATAAATGTAAAAAATTATGTGTTTAATAAAAAGGAAATATTTTTTTAAAATTTTGAGTGGCATACTACATGAAACCTCTTAATGCGTGGATCAACAATCAATATTTTATTGGATTTTTGCCAAAAATGTATCAAAAACTTTTGACCCACCCTATCTCCCATAGGGATTGATCTAAAATTTGAAAAAAATCTCCGTAATGAACATCGATGGAAACCGGAATAATTCAACAGGAATTTTTGATCAAATAAGTTTTTCGAATTTTTTTGTGTCGTTGATAATATATATATACAGGGTGCGCGGCCAAAATCCGGACAAATTAATCAATTTTTTCAAACTATTTTTTATTGTAAAAATGAAAAAGTTAACAAAAATTTTCTTGCCAAATAATGTGCAAAGTCATAGAGAAGAAATTTATTCAATGTATCCCCCACTAGCTTGAATAACCGCCTCCAATTGTGGTCAGAAGCATTCGCATGTACGTTGTAATGCGTTACGGTCCATATCATTGAAAGCTGCTTTAATAGCGGCTTGAAGTGATGCTACATTTGGATGTCTGGACTTATTCGTGACTCTTTCAATCACGCTCCATACATAAAAGTCCAAAGGATTCAAATCAGGGCTGTTGGGAGGCCAGAATTCTTTTGACCAAAATATGTCAACATTGTCCGACAATCAGTTTTGCACTAAGTGACTAGTGTGGGCGGGTGCACCGTCTTGTTGGAAAACATACGGCCTTCCAGAAGACACAGTCTCCATCCACGGTTTCACCATCGATGACAATTTTCGAATCGACTGTCCTGGATCTTGCAAAATCAGCTCCTGAGTCCGTTGAATGACCTCAGGCGTCCTGACAACGCGCTCCTTCGAGTGTATCTTCCTCGTTGGTGTTGCAGCACCTTCCTTCGACTCCTCCGACATTGTATTTCGCGACGACGTCATAAACCGTCGATCTCGATGAAGTCGATCTACGGGGTTACCCGAGATCGACGGTTTATGATGTCGTTGCGAAATACATTATGTCGGAGGAGTCGAAGGAAAGTAAAAAAACAGTTGATTTTGATATGATAAATATACCTAGACATCCAGTTTTATATTGGCTTCTTACACTTTTTAAATACCTACATAACCCTGAAATGTGTGAAAATTCACACTTCACTTCAATTTTTATTTTGATAATTTATTCAAATTAAATGGAAAAAGTATCAGGTAAAAATGATTAACCATTTGTACCGCATTTTCAATGATCTGCCGTTTTACAGCTGGCAACCTCGCCAAGGAAGAAAAGGACAGTGTTACTAGGAGAACCCATTAGAGAGTATGAAAAAGAACTAATCCATTTGCACTGTACTGTATTCTAACGTTTGAATGGATTATATACAAATTAATGTTTAATGAATGTTGTGACATCTAGGTACTTCAAACTAACTACGAAGGCGTATATGCATTTATGTGGCGGGCAAACTCACGGGCTTGACCCCTCCCCAAATATTAATATTTTTACGTTTTTAAAGCACGCATTTTTCGTGTAGTTTAGCAATTCTATACGTGAGTCCCTCCAAGATCAAATTCTGGATAAGCGCCTGAACTGATTATTTTTTCAAAAGTTTTTAGTGGTTATAACCATTCCGAGATAAGCATCATATGCCTCAACGTTTTTCGTAGTTAAGGCTGCGTATAACCCCTAGAGGCTACCAATTTCTTATATAAAACTAACAATCTGAAATAAAATTAGTATCAATCTATACATCAAATTTTACACCGAATTTTTATCTATCTAATAGGATATTTTTAATTGTAGAAACATTTATTGTAAAAATATTATCGCTCAATAACTTAATATTTGACATCAGCAACATTGTTCTGTAATATTTTAAATCTATTTAAGGGTTTCAAATAATTTTTATATTCATATAGTTTTGTGTAGAAATGTTCAAATAATACGTCAACATTTTTTTCGACTTGATTACTTATTATACTTGATGATAATGGAATGCCACTTGGTACACGTATTCTTCACAAAAATTAAATCATTTTTACCCGTTACACCTATTTTGAGAACCGCGGCAGATTCAAGATGGCGGCAAATATAGACTACCAAGTACAATAACTATAAGTAGTTTTCACAATAGAACATAATAGCTAAAACCCTTTTTGTAGAATGAAGCTTTAGCTACAATTTGCCGCATCGTACGCAAATATGCGTCGATTGGTTTACAAGATGGCGTCTATAATGCAATTTGCTTAATTACAATTGCATGACAGTTTTTTCTAAAATTTAAAATATTCTATTAGATAAATAAAAATTCGCTGCAAATTTTGATATATAGATTGTTATTAATTTTATTTCCGATTATTAGTTTTGTATAAGAAACTATAGAGAACTATAGGGTTGTGCGCCGCCTTAAGTACACTTGTAAGTTGCTAGATAGAAAAAGGTAACAGAATTTTCGATAATTTTTTCAGAAGATATCGACTTCGATGAATTCATTACATCTTCATTCGTCCATTTATACCTGTTGCACAAGTTGTGAATATTTAAAACATTTATGTAATCGATTTTTTTTTTTCTCATTAATTGAATTACAATGTTTACTTGTCACGCCTGTCTTATTTAGTATTGTTTATAGTTGTTAAAAAAATATTTAATGTCTCAGTCGTTATCTCTGAAATGTTAACTAGAGACAGCTAAAGTAAATTGTAATTAACTAATACAATTTATGAACTTGCTAAATATTAAAAAATTAAAAATTTCCACACGTTTGTTTACAATATATTATTGCAAAAAAAAATAAGTACCTACTTAACAAAAAAAAAAAAAAAAAAACAAATAGGTTATGTGTGAATTTCCACACATTTCAAAACTTTGTAGATAGCTAGTAAGTGGCAAAAAAAATGGGGATTTTTTTTTTTTTTTTTCTAATTTGTACGAAATATGTAAAAATATTTATTTTCCAAAAATAAAATTTAGCTCGTTTATCTACACTTTAAGATGTTTCATTTGCTACTACTTCAATGTTTTTAAAAATTATAAATTTTTGTTAAAAACAAATTTGTTTATATTTTTAAGAGATGTGTTTTTTGCCTGAGTATTTTTCCTACATATAGTTCCAAAACCTGTACATGCATGCCAGATTTCCACTCTCTAGGTCTAGCCTTTTCGCTACAATTTGTACTGTACAGACAGACAGATAAACAAACAGGCAGAAACATGAGTGACGGTGTATGTTTTTTTTTTTTGTCATGATTACCAGACCTTAAATATTACAGCAAAAAGTTGAAATGGATTCTTCCAGGAATAAGAAAAAGGGGTCGCCCAAGACTTGGCTGGAGAAGAAAAATTCAAGAAGCAATTGAAGAATTAAAAATAGATGAAGAGCTACTGAGATATCACACTAGAAATGTGAGGCAAAGGATTTTAGTGGATAGGATAAATGACAAGGTTAAAAGAGGGCAGAATAATAAAGCTTAATTCACTTTATGCCTTATGTGAAATTTTAAGACGGGCGACTAATTTTGTCTGTACTAATATGAAAAATCTCAGTTAAATTCGAACATAAGTAAACAGATTGTGAAAATATTTGTGATTGTAGTCTATTTACGTTGAAATTGTAGTTTAGTAATAATATCACGCGATACAATGATGCCACATGTTTTAAAATGAAAATGGAGCAACCTTCGTCGGCTTTATCACTCAACACGTATGTGTTCAGAGGGTATCATAAAAATATATAATTGTGTTACATAAAGTCTAATTTAATAATAATAAACATATATTTAATGAAAGCCGAAATGTCAGAACAACAATACAACATAGTACAGGATTGCCCACTGTTAATTTGTAAAAGACGTTACGTTGAGATTATTTTTACCGTGAGGTGACAGATATTGTTCGGTTACCTAGCTTTGACTACTAATTTTACGAAACTGTAATTTTTAAACAGACTTTATGTGTATTTATTTTGAATGTGTATATTAGTTTTAACTTTTAAAATAATTGCTTATTTTCCTGACGCAGTTTAATCAACGCACGCCCATAGAAATTAAGTGCTTTTGCGCGATTTAGCAGAATTAAGAATATATTACCGTAAATTATTAAATTAGAAAATTATTGTTAGATGTGTTGTTGCCAAATATCTATTATTGGAAGGCAAGTGAATTACAAAAATCAATAATAAATTGTGAATTTAATTTTACCAAGTTATAAATAGTATTTTACTTAATAAGCATATAATGGGAGAAATACTTCACGAGGATGAAGTTTTCCGACCCGAGCCGTAGATGCGGGTTGTAATCATCCGAGTAAAATATAGCAATATATTACAATATTTTATTTACAACATAATTTTTTTCTCTGAAATTAATTTAATAAATAATTAAATATAGTTTTATCATAAAAACATCAGCTGTGGCCACCACAGGACCGACCGCCATCATAAAGTACTAAAAGTAATAAAATAATGTATTTATTTAGCAGCAGAGTAGAAATAACTTGGCTCAATATTTTCTAATAGAGATATTATTTATCATGACCATGGAAACGTTACATATAAGTATGAAAAAATTGAGTCTTTTTAACAAAAATTATTCAAAATTTTTCGCTTTATCAAAAAACGTCTCAAATAAAAGTTATTAATTATTGCTTTTATAGCAACTTTTGTTCAATAAATTTTTTCGAAATATTTTTCTGTTGTGAAATATTCACAAAAATCTTAAAATCGACACGAGTAAACTCTCATTTTTAGTCAACCGATTTTTGCCAAAAGTTGATCAACTCGTGCCATAGTTGGCAGAAGCTTAAATATGTTTCATAAAAATCCTTTCGGCCGAATTTGCTCTGCACGTGTACACAGACAGACGAACAGACATACGGACAGACAGACGGACAGACAGACAGACAGACAGACAGACAGACAGACATACAGACGGACAGACGGACATACAGACAGACAGACAGACAGACGGACAGACAGATCGACAGACATCATGCTAAAAATAGTCAAAACGTTATGTAGGGACCTCAATTCGTAGAGATCCATCGAAATCTCGAAATTTCAAAATCGGTATGATCACAATACCTCCCTTATATATGTTGGCGGTCGGTAAAATTAGTAATTTTAATTTAAAAATACAGAAATTTTGATCGTCAATTGTTTAACTTCTACGTCATCAAAGATTTTTGCTGAACCATCAGCTAATTGTATTGAAATACTATTATTTATTGTTTTATTTATTCTAACTTATAAATAATATTCTTTGGTCTATGTCAGCTTAGAAAAATGTGTGTAAGAAGATAGGAGCTGTTTGTCCTTGATTCGGATTGGTTTAGAACACCATCCCTATTACAATGTTAAAATATTGTTTTTAGTCCAATTGACAGATGTTCAGTGTCGTACATTTCATAATATCATTGTCTTCGAGCACAGATTATTATTCGAGAATATTGTATATGCATCGAAATATATATTATTTATAAGCTATATTTTGTTATTATTTACATATTTAGACTTTTATTTATATTCTAGGCGTAGATTTTATGGAGAATTTATGTAATTTGTTTTTACGCAATTATATACTTTTTAGGTTATGTGACATATAAATATTTTTGACACCTGACAATTAAGAGATTAAGAGGACTAATGTGAGGCCAAAATAAAAAGTTATTGCTATAATTTTTAGACCTTCATATATACATCCTGTTTTTTATAATAAATATTTAAATAAGAAACTTTAGCTCTGAAGTTATATTGTTAGGGTTTTGTAGGTATGACCAAAAAATCCTTATACCGTCATTTTGTCGTCTGTCTGTCTGTCTGTCTGTCAAGAGTTGAAATTTGGCATGCTTGTACAACTTTTTGACCCGCACATAGGAAAAATACTAAAACATCTAAAAAACATATCGCCCTAAAAATATAAACAAATGTGTTCAACGAAAAAAAAAAATATTTTTTTTAAATTCTGAGTAGGGTATCAAATGAAAGCCCTTAGTACGTGGATTAACGATCAAAATTTTATTTTTGCAATATAAATTATATTGATGCGATTTTTATCAAAATTGTGCAAAAAAAATTTTGTCCCACACCCTGTAGCCCAGATGGTTTAAACTAAAAATAAAAGTAATGTATATTGGTGTGAACCGGAATAGTACAACAGGAATTTTTGATCAGATTATGTTTTCGGAAAATAATGAATTTTTTGTGTTTTTAACCAAAATATGTTAAATATTTAATTCGCTATGTAACCAAGTTCATACGTCAGCGCTAATAGCGATGTGCGTTTAGTCATTGGTTATCTAATTTTTCAAACAGTTAACTTGCAAACTAGAGTTCGAATCCTGTCAATTTTAATTTTTTTTGTTTTTTTTTGCAGTTTTCTTTTGTTTAAATTATTTTGTCAAAATTCTAGTTCTTTTTTGGTAAATGTTGCATTTAATTTTTAAAAGCATAAATTTAATAACCAGTGGGAAGTATTGAAATTGTAATTTAATTCTGTTTGATGTATACGAAATCAGAGGGCGGCGCTAATGATTTAAGCAACCAATAGAAGCCATAGGCGCAATTTTCAAAATCTTAATGAACCTTGCTATGTAAAAAAAATACTGCACATATTTAGACACTTAAATAATGGTATTAGGCATTCGAATTAAAATTCATAAAAAAATATTTTGACAAAATTTGTTTTGGCATCCTAAATAATCATCATTCAGTTATTAAATACCTGCAAAACCCTGAAATGTGTGAAAATTCACACTTCAAATCAATTTTTTGTATTATTGCTTGATTTAAACTCTTTAAGCCAAATTTTTCTTTTTATATACAATACATCATTTTTAAAAATTAATATTTTTTAAATTTTTTCAAATTTCCCTTTATACTGAATTTATGTAGTATAAATAACGTAAGTGTATTATCTGCCTTGTTTATTTCAATATCTTATTAACCAATTTCTTTTTTATATTAAAAAAAAATCACTTGCTAATCCTGTTACTACGCCGATGCCCTAGTTGTAACTTATTTTAAATTTCCCGCTATACTGTATTTGTCCTGTGTAAATCGTACTCGGTACGCAACGCTATCCACTATTTTCTATTTTGACATAGAGTATAGTTATATAGATGGGATGTGTGAGGCGGAAATAGTCTACATTGCTGAGCGCCAAATATTTTAACTAACTAACTAACTTACTAAAGGTTTGTTCGTTTGTGTTGCACCAGACTTGTCCAGGACAAGAGCAGCTGACGTCACTATATAAGATAGCATTGGTGGGGGAAGCTGTGGTGTAGTTCAGTGTAGGTTGAGCAACACAAACGAACAGACCTTAAATAAAAACTTATAAAAAAAATATAAAAACTCAGTGTAAAAAAACGTTAATTTTTCACGGGTGAACAAGCATGCGCAGCACTTATTTACACTTGTTTCAATATGAACAACTATATGTACTAGTACGAGTTGGACGAGTTGGACACATAATGCATTTATTATTTGATGGTCATAAATAAAAGTTTTTTTGTATGGCTCCAAATTTGGCAGCCAAACCTTAAAATACATACGATGCTCGATTCAATAGCTTTTTAGGGCATTGGAAAAATGCCCTTTGTATAGAGCTCTTCCATACTTTGCCTCAATTACGTATTATCAAAAAGGAAAAGTTGCCAAAAAATGTTTTAAATCACCACTGTCAACATTAAGTAGATAAAAACTCGCAAAAAAATTAAGTTTTCAAACTTCCTTCCGTACAATAAAATCCGAAGGGTATAAAATCAGTTTATATGTGGCCGTAACCCTAATAAATAATTTTATCGATTACTCACGGTTCTTTTTGAAAGTTACAACTGTTTCCAGCAATGCCTTTTTATGATTATGTTACGATTTACGTCACACTCAACTGTACTTTAGGTTATTTACTAATATCGTTTTTTTATATTGGTCATCAGGATATAGAAAAAAATTGCCATCAATATCAAAATATCCTTTGATGGAAATTCTTTTAGGAGATTAAAGAGATAACTGCGAAAAGAAGTAAAATCCGATATGGCTATCACAGAATCTAGAAACTTTAATATTAAGCGGCGTCCACACTATGCCGCTGTTTGCCAGTTGGCTAGGCCATTTGGCAATGCCAAAAGTAATGTAGATGTGTCCGTTTGCACGTGTCATCCTGCTAGTGGCGAGCCAACAAGAATCGCTCTAGTGTCGGTCTCCTTCAAAGAAAGTCAATAAGAACGGAGAGTGGGGACGTGCCAACCACTGGCATCACGCGGCTTCAGGCTTCAGTTGTAAAGGCGCGTCCCCACTATGCCGCTGTTTGCCAGTTGTCAAGGCCAGTTGTCAAAGCCAAATTGGCAAAGCCAGTGGCTGTAAAAATGTCCACATCTGTGTTGGCATTTAGTTTAGTCCCACAATGTTCCCCGAGGAGGATTTAGTAATTGCTTCAGCTGCAGTTATCAAACAGTAAAGAAAAAAACACGCAAATGGCGCAAACGACGGTTTTGGGTACGTCCAAGTCCTCAAAGTAGATCACGATATGGAGCACTTAACTTAATGAAGGATTTAATATTGGACGATGTGGACGAATTGAATCTCGAGTACAGAAGACGTGGTTAAAAAAACTTTTCTCGAATGAAAAGTAGCGATTTTGAAGTTCTTCTAAATTTGATTACACCAAATATCAAGAAGGAAGATACGTTATTCAGAAGTATGAAAGAAGATACGTTACAACTGAAGCCTAAAGGCGCGTGATGCCAGTGGTTGGCACGTCCCCACTCTATGTTCTTATTGGCTTTCTTTGAAGGAGACCGACACTCGAGCGATTCTTGTTGGCTTGCCATTGGCACGATGGCACGTGCCAACGGTCACGTCTACATTACTTCTGGCATTGCCAAATGACCTTGCCAACTGGCAAACAGCGGCATAGTGTGGACGCCGCTTAACATATCTTCCTTCAGACTTCTGAAGGACTTATCTTCCTTCTTAATATTTGGTGCAATCAAATTTATTAGAACTTCAAAATCGCTACTTTTCATTCGAAAAAAGTTTTTGAAACCACATCCTCTGTACTAAATCCTTCATTAAGTCATGTGCACCATATCGTGATCTAACTTAAGACTTGGACGTACCCAAAACCGTTCTTTGTGCCATTTTCGTGTTTTTTTCACTGTCAAGTATGATAACTGCAGCTGAAGCAATTAGTAAATCCTCCTCGGTGAACATTGTGCAACTAAACTAAATGCCAACACAGATGTGGACTTTTTTACAGCCATTGGCTGTAAAACGCGCCTTTTATTTTAACGTAGATCAAAAATAAAACTAAAAAACTAAATATTTTCACAGAATTAATGTGTTGTCAATATGTCATAAAATTACCATTTCAAGGTCTATGGCGCCTTAAGTAGAATTTTTCAATTATTTAATCAGTTTACAAATTATTTTACTATCATCACAAGCATAAAATTTAACTATTTTCTGTTTTTTAAGAAACAAAATTATCCGCAATTTATGATAAAATATAATTGTTAAATACAAACTAACTGCAAAAATAAACACGAGTATTACATTTTAGTAAAAAATTATCAAGTAATTTTTGAAATCCGGGAGACAGTAATTATAGTATTTAAGCATAACAAATTAAACAAATTATGTACTTCTCCCTCAAGAGTGATCGGAATACCGGGATACTATAAGGGGAAAGAGGAAGATCAGGGAGTAGAGTCAGGAGAAAAGTGAGGCGAAGATGCAGCAACAAAGAGAGGAAGAATAGATATTGGGCAAAGCCAGAGCAGTGTTGCCAAATATAGATACTTTCAATGCACTAAATAGAGCGTAAGAATCCACCAACATTGCACCAAAACTGGGGCGCAGTCCGAGTTTGGGGAGTTCAAAAACAATATCGAACAATTACTTTTTTACTGTATGAAGATGTCTGTTAGTAATAATAATAAATTTATTTATTTTTTTTTTTTATTGTTGAATTATAACTTTTAATATTCAGTACAAGAATAATAAATATATAATAAACATTAACTATTAACTTAATCACATTCAAAACCAAAACATTGCAAACTCCCAATTGCCTAGTTAACATATTTTTAATCACAAGATAAAGTATGTTTCTCATAGACCTGGAGCTTATGACATTTTTGGTCTCCGATTTCATACAGCATGGCTTTTGGAGGAGAGAATATTTACCCTGTGACAACAAAAAAGGGATGGTACTAAACCCCTGCACGCTTTCCGGTCATAGGGAAAATTGCATTTCCACTTGCACAAAATGTTTGTGTTTTTCTCTGATTTAATATTGCTTGCCCTTTTGTCAAAAGAAAGTTATAACAAATTTAAAGTCTTTTAATTATAGGCATGTAACTCTTGATGTAATTTTTCTTACTAAAATTATTAAAAACTTAATTGAGTCAGCGTATCTCCTTATGAATATTGATTTAAATATACCACTTCGCAACTTAAGAAATAAATACCTTTTTCGACAACCTTTTGCTAGGAGTAACTATGCCCAAAACGCCCCCTTAAACCGATTAGTTTCTACATTTAATAATATATCATTGGAGACAGATCCGTTTCATTTGAGTTTAAACACTACAAAACGTCACATTCATACATTCAGTTTTCAAAGCATTTTTAATGAAAATTAATTTTTAATCATTCTTCTGTATACCAGGTCTACAAGTATAAAATGCGGATTTTTTTCAAACTTGCCGCGCAAACTGAGTTTATAGTTAAAATTTTCAACACATATGGCGTTTTGTTAAGTTATGATTAAGTGTCAAATGCGTATAGGTTATAATTTGAAAAGTGATCATATAGTTTTGTTTTACTGTGTTAAAAATGTAAAATTTTGTGCCAAATAAAGAGCATTTGCGGACAGTACTACTGTTTTGTTTTCATTTAAAAAAAACTGCTGCTGAATCATACCGACTGCTTCGAGAAGCTTATGGTGAATATGCTCCATCGCAAGATAAGTCTGAACGATGGTTTCGGCGTTTTAAAAGTGGTGTTTGATCTTACAGACAAAGAAAATGGAAAACTTCCAAAAAAATATGAAGATACAAAATTGGAAACATTGCTACAGGAAGACGATCAATCACAAAAACAACTAGCAGAGCAGTTAGGCGATAGTTAACAAGCTGTTTCCAATCGCCTACGAGAGATGGGTAAGATCCAGAAAGTCGGCAGATGGGTTCCACATGCATTGAATGAGAAGCAGATGGAAACACGCAAAAACACTTGTGAAATTTGGCTTGCACGATACAAAAGAAAGTCTTTTATGCATCGTATCATTACTGGCGATGAAAAATGGATTTATTTTGAAAATCCCAAACACAAAAAATCATGGTTGAACCCAGGCTCACCATCCACATCAACTGCAGGACCGAATCGCTTTGGCAAAAAGACAATGCTCTGTACTTGGTGGGACCAAAAGGGTGTGGTCTATTATGAATTGTTAAAACCTGGCGAAACAGTTATTACCCAACGCTACCAACAACAACTGATCGAATTGAACCATTCGCTGCTCATAAAACGACCAGAATACGAAAGAATACAGCACAAGGTAATTTTTCTTCACGATAACGCGTCATCACATGAGGCAAAAGCAGTTTGCAACACATTGGAGGCACTCAAGTGGGAAGTGCTACCCCATGCCGCTTACTCACCAGACTTGGCCCCTTCAGATTACCACTTGTTCGCATCGATGGGTCACGCACTTGCCGAGCAGCACTTTTGTTCATATGAAAATGTGAAAGAATGGCTAGATGAATGGTTTGCGGGGAAATGGGAAGAGTTCTACTGGCGAGGTATTCACAAATTGCCTGAAATATGGGAAAAATGTATAACTTCTAATGGAGCATACTTTAAATAAATAAACTTTTACTATTCTTTTGAGTTTAATGTGTTTTATTTTTAAAAAAAATCCGCATTTCATACTTGTAGACCTGGTATATATTTATTGTTTTTTATTTTTCAATTATCCAATTACTGTCTTAATAGCTTAATTTGTTAAATATTTTATTTTATATTTATCATCTAGTTATCATCTATAAATTACTATATTGTATCATATAACAATCGAATTTGTAGTTTTTAGGTTCGTCCTGTGTACAACTCTACTACATAAATAAATAAATAAACAAATAAATAAACTCTAGAAAATAGCGTAAGAGCCGAAATACGTATCGAGGAAATAAATAAATTAGTTAAACCTCCTTCTGTTTTTAATCGAATTTTTAAATATAAAATTATTGAAACATTACCCTTTTATATTTTTAGTTCGTGCGGCAAATAAGTGACACAGAAACCATACCGAGTCAGCATTAAAGACTTATAAAAGTATAAATTGCGATCTGTCTCGGGTATATTAGTTTCTGTTATTGAAATCACGTTTCAACTTTTCTAAAAGTTTATTTTAATATCTTCAGAAAATATCTATTTAGAAGTCACTGTAAAGTATACGCTTGCTATGATGCTAAAGAAAATGGTAGTTTCATAGTTATTAATAAGCCACAGTTATATGTATTGTTCTCTTATTGCCTAAATAAATTTTGTTACCAACCAAATCAAGGAAAACGTATTTACAAATGATTTATTAAAAAAAAAAAATCAAATAAAAATAATCATTAATTTCGATTTATTTCTATTCAGCATCAAGCCGGCTTTCATTTTATACTCTTAGCAACGACTTATTCAATTTCCATTTATTTAAATGGGGCCAAAGTTTCTTGTTAGGGTTTTGTAGGTCTGACCAAAAAACCCTTATACCGTCATTTTGTCGTCTGTCTGTCAAATTTTAGCCGAACGCTAAACCTAGAGAGTTGAAATTTGGCATGCTTATACAACTCTTTAACCCGCATATATGAAAGATACTAAAACATCTAAAAAATATATCCCCCTAAATATATAAACTAATATGACCTCATCGAAAAAAAAATATATATTTTTTAAATTCTGAGTAGGGTATCAAGTAAAAGTCCTTAGTGGATTACGTGGATTAATGATCCAAATTTTATTTTTGCAAAATAAATTATTATGATGGGTTTTTTTGCCAAAATTGTGCAAAAAAAATTGTCCCACACCCTGCAGCCCAGATGGTTTAAACTAAAAATCTGAAAAAATTTTAAGTAATGTACATAGGTGTGAGTCGGAATAGAACAGGAATTTTTGATCAGATTATTTTTTCAGAGAATATCGAATATTTTTTGTGTTTTTTGGTTGACGATGTACAAAAGTTATAGTTATGTAACACACTATACTAGAAGGCGTATCCTGGTCTAATGGTTAGCTTGATCGCTTGCTACGCAGCAAACTAGGGTTCGCTCCCGGCCAGAGGAGAAAATTTTATTTTTTGTATTTTTTTCCATTTTTATTTTTTTTAAATTATTTTGTAAAAATTCTAGTTATATTTTGGCAAATGTTGCATTTAATTTTTAAGAGCGTAAATTTATTAACTAGTTGGAATTGTTGGAATTATATTTTCATTCAATGTGTCATGTATACAAAACCAGAGGGGCGGAGCATATGACTTAAAACAACCAATGGAAGCCATAGGCGCAATTTTCAAAATCTAAATGAACATTGCTATATATATAAAAAAAAACTGCACCTATTTAGAAACCGAAATAATGGTATTAGGTATTCGAATTAAAATTAACAAAAAAATATTCTAACATAAAATTTGTTTTCAAAGCTCTTTTAAAAGCTTAAAAAATATCGTTCATTTTGCCGTGATTACTACAAAGCAAAATTCGTCCAACACACTCAGCATGTCGCCTTCACTTATTATACAGGCGGACAAACTTCTCGTGGCCGGGCCTGGCTTATGGTGCGCATATAGAGGGCACTATGAAAGACAGTGACTGATACAGAGAACAGTCAAAGAAACAAGTTCACATTCTTACACGTGTACATTATATTTATCAGTTAGGTACGTCTATAAACACAAGTTCCTCCCATTACAGTCGAACAACAAAACTATAGTAACGTAGCTGCTTGATTTAAGTGATTACTGC
This sequence comes from Liopterus haemorrhoidalis, assembly GCA_963971575.1. Taxonomy (NCBI): domain Eukaryota; kingdom Metazoa; phylum Arthropoda; class Insecta; order Coleoptera; family Dytiscidae; genus Liopterus; species Liopterus haemorrhoidalis. The sequence goes on from OZ020615.1 coordinate 51,490,684, forward strand.
ATTTGACGTTCACTTTGTCGACTTGTTTATTGGCCAGAGGGGGTGCTCTGGCGTCCGACGTCTTTTTCCAAAATCCAGCAATTTCAAGTAGATTGTAAATAATATAGGCTTACAAAAATCAAGAACATTGTTAAATATTTCTCGACTTTGACTATTAATAGCACGTCCACCTAGTTTGCTTTTTGTCTCCATGATTTTAAATATTTAATATATTTTGAATGTTACGCTTATGCACTTGACTGTAATAGCGTGTGTAGTAAATAATGCAATTCGCCAAAGTTATAATCCCCACTACAAATTTCACGCGCAAGTTTCACGCCCAGCCACGAGATATCTGTACTACAATATACCTGTGAAACCCTGAAATGTGTGAAAATTCACACTTCACATCATTTTTTTTTTTAATAATACATATACTTCATGTTAGTATTCTTCTTGAATTTAATTTATTACATGAGTTAATATATGCAACAATTTTAATTTATTTATTTGAATGACATTTCAGTATTAATAATGTATTTGAAGTACATAAATATGCAGAGATGCCAATAACCAGAACTAAAACTACTTGTCATCGCTTATTGTAGGTCACGGTGCAATATCCGTTGAATCTTTCCGGTTGATTGATATTCTATGTGCTTGTTGAGAGAATACTTGACGATTACATTATCGATATTGCAATTTTGGATTGAATTTTATACAAATATATTGAAATGTGCCCCATTTCAAACAACACAACGCATCACATGTCCAATCCATAGTCATTGTTGTTGCCGATACAAGCCTCGATGTTAAGCGTCACAACACACGTCACGTATGACATAGTATTAACTTTTTATACACCGCCGAATTCCGTGAGACATCAGCAATCTTGTGATAACCGTGAATCAACAATATTCTCGATATGGTAAGATATATTAATGAACTTAGAAAATATCCCATTCCAACCAATCACAAGGGCTCTCTAGGGCCATAAACCACATTCCGTCACCAAACATCGTATAAAAAAAAACGGTAATTTTTACAATCTTCAGCAGTTAGATCGCTCTCTGCGAGCTAAAGCATACATAAAATATTTTGAAAAAAAAAAGTGAAAATGACTGAAAGATTTTTTAAAATGGAAAACACAAGTGCTATATTATAATTAAACTGTAAAAATAATTAACCCCAACACGTACCCATATTATGGTGAGCCACAGTGATGCGTAGAAGTTGAAATGTTCTAGAATTAATTTGAATAAAGTACGTTAAAACTAAGAGCAAGGCCTGGAAAACACCCTGCAAGATGCAAATAATTTTTCCGATAACATGGAAAGGTTAAATAAATAATAAGCTAAATATGGTATGTAAATTTGACACCTAATAATAGGCAAATTATAAGGTATAGTTTCTCAGATTTGTGCTTGAAAAAATAAAAAAATGTCAGAATGGACGAGCGTTTGTCTTTAGTTTAATATTTGTGTTCTAAGACTTGAGCCCTAAAATATGAAATTCTAGTTTTGATATTTGAGATTTGATAACTAAGATCTGAGTTTAGAGATTTAAGTTTAGAATTTGAACTTTTATTGGAAATAATAAATGACAGATCATTGAGATCGGAACGGCAAAATAAACTGATAGATAGTTGAGTTGAGAATTGATAGCGTGTTGAGTACCACAAGACACACTGTGCAATGCTGATGATGAGACACTGTGAATGCAGGAGGATAAGGCACTGGTGTAGAGCAACGACAGTCACTGAGCTTGTTGGGTACTGTAGACAACCTATAATGAAAGAAACTGATAAATATTTACTGAGTATCTGAGCTTGTTGATCTAGTCACTGAGTTCGCGGTATAAAAGAGAAAAAAAAAATAATAACTCTAAAAAGTCTCGAAGCTTTCAGATCACGATTTTTACTTTTCTTCTGGAAGGTTCAGTGTTGAAATATTTTTACTGATTGATACTCGTTCATAGTTAATTTTGCGAAAGATCAATTTTGCGCCCAAATTGCTCTATTTAAAGATTATGACTTAGGTGAAGACATCCAGGAGTTCAGTGGAACGAGCTTGGTAGAACTCTGTATAGTCAGGGAGTTTAGTGGAACTCTAGATATTACTAAAATATGAGAGAGTCGCGAGGACGTGACCATAATCGCTATAAAGCGTTCTATTATATATATATATATATAATATATTTACCATAAATACATATTTGCTTATATTATTCATGTGATTCTTCTTTCAAGTCTCCGTATTTTTCGAGTATATGTTCTTAGTATATGCGGGCCAAAACTTGTCCGACGAAATGTCAATTATGTAGGTCCAGCCGTTTGGACACCATTTCTACCATATAGACAGACAGACAGGCATATAGACACATGTATTACGGTATACGGATTTCTTGGTGATATATATGAAACCCTGAAAAGAGTACGAGATAATGTGATTGGATACTGCGCTCATAGTTTTCAATAAATTACTCCGTTTCGATTTTTCACCAAAGTCCATAAATCAGTCCAGCAGTAAAGCTCGAGATTACATGCCAATAATTGCGTCGCAGAAACAAATTGTATCTAACTTTCCACTGAAAGTTTTAAAATACTACAAATGAACAAACAATCGGTATGTAATAAAACGCAACTACAAAACGAACTTTAGGACAAATTGACTAATGAAACCAATGTAACAATGTACTTGAAATAGAAAAACTCTTTAACAGGATATTAGTAGTTTTAAATCCGTTAGGAAGGTTCAAAGTGAAATGAACTAAAACACAAAGGAAGAGTTATTAAATAGCATTTTATTTAACAAACATATAATGGATATATTACACGAGGATGAAGACCACCCGAGCCATAGGCCAGAGTTGTAATCATCAGAGTGTCTTACGGCGTTATCACACTAGAGTTATTATTCAAGTCTAAACTTGGAAAATTAAAGTCTTTGCATTCGAATCGAAGTCTTGTGTGTGTGATAGCATGGCAAAAAAACCTAGGTCTTTAAGTCTGAGCAAATACATCGAGATATATCCCCTGTCTCTAGAAGACAGACGAAATCCAAGAAGTCAAATGCGCGTGAGCGGCCTCGCCCTCTTGGTCAGATCAAGTGAGATGGGTCTATTGTTAACGTTATGTACGCAGACGCAAGTTACTTATCCCTGTTTCGCGTGTGATAGCAGAAGACGTGAAGATTTGAATCCTCGAAAAAGACTTACAAAATAAAACTTGGATAGTATTCTAGTGTGATACGCGTTTTACGAGGACAATATTTTAATTTTTTACAAAAACTAAGAAAGAAATTTTTTATTTATTTTTTTTTGAACAAACTATTTTATTGCTTTTCAAAATATTCGCCTTTAAGAATTATGTATATACTTTTGCATGCGTTCAAAACACTTCTCGAAACATTTTTTCACTCTGAAATTGGTACCTCAAAAACATGTATTTCGAAGGCTTCAACAGCTTCTTGAGGTGATTAAAATCTCGGTACACGCATTTTTTGTTTGACACTGGGGAACAAAAAAAGTCGTTAGGGGATAAATCAGGTAAATACGGGAAATTGTTAATTATATTAATACATTAATTCGATGTTTTTCTCCTTAAAATAATCAATTGTTTGACGTGCTGTGTGGGAGCTTGCATTGTCATGATGAAGAATGATGTGACGTTTTTGGTTGTTTTTCCTAATCTTGTCGATAACTTCTAGCAAACAAATTGTTGTATACCATTCAGCATTACCTGTTCTCCGATCCTCTAAAGGAATGGTTGCGACATGTCCAGTACAACCGAAAAAGCAAGCGATCGTTTTCTTGGAAGTGCTTCGTGAACGAACAATTTTTGTTGGTTTCGGTTCATCTTGGAAGGTCTTCGGTTCATATGAATAAATCCAATTTTCGTCACTCGTAATGATGTTGTATACAGATTTTGCAGTGCATCCTTTTACACCAATCAACACAAGCCCTTTTTTGATCTTCGGTCAAATTATGTGGAATCCATCGGGAACATATCTTTTTCACAGCATGCAAAATCGAATGTATTGCAGTCTGCAATATGCCAAAGGATGCCTCTATCTCTCGGTAAGTGTGATTTGCCGATCTTCTTTATTCATTTAGCGCACAGCATCGATGTTTTTTTGAATCACAACCGATTTTGGTCGACGTCACGAGATTCATCATTGACGGGCGCACGACCACGACGAAATTGTACGAACCAATTGTAAACAGTCTTTTCTTATGGTGTTTCATTACCAAAAGTTGAACGAAGCGAATCTATGCATTGTTGTTGTGTTAGGCTTTTACTAAAATCGTAAAAAATTATCCAACGAAAACCGTTGAGCATTTTATTAGATTTGATAAATTAAATTACTCATCACTTTTTTTGAAAATGATGCAAATAGTCATTAATTCTGTGCACTAAAAATTTCATTAGCTCCCTTTAAAATTGTTATATTTCCAGGAGAAGAGATATGACTTGCTCCACCTCTACATTTAAAATTTATGTATTTGTAGCTTATCATTCAACATGTAGTTAGTTTATTTGGAAATATTTTTAACTCCCTCAAATAACAAATCCAGATTTTTGTGGCTTTATTCAAAATCACTTTTATTTGAATTTTTTTTTTTTTAAATGTCAATATTTCAATTAAATTTTAAATTAAAATAACCAAATTTAATAGAGAAATAAATTAACATATTTAATGTATATAAAAACTTACTCTTGTGGAAGTTTCATCATTTTTAATACCTACGCTCAGTGATTCTTGAAATTTCGATGAATAACGCCTGTCTTTGGCAGTAATTCGACGCCTACGAAAATTCTCAATTGAAACGGAATATCTTTAGTTCATAAAGACACAGTTTGCAAAGATATTTTGTGGTCTACTAATTTTGAATAAATTCTTATATTTTGTTTGACAGATAATCAAAATACTAGAGTAAAAACCTGGTAATTTTAAATTTATGTAAAGAGAATGATAACAGACAAATTCAATGTCAATGTAATCACTGTATTGTCTACGAACTTAGACGAAAGCCATTGTTAAAGGGAGTAAAATAAAAGGGAAAAGAATGAGTATGTTTTCTGGTGGGGATACTGTGTTCTCAGTTTTGATTCAGTCGGGCGTTTATATGTATTTGTACTGTATAAGTGTATTAGTGCTATAATTAGTTTTGATACCAGATAATAAATGCGTAAACACTTTTCCGTTTATTTTTCGCTTTACATTGAGTTAAATCTCTGTATATTATGTACTCTTTTCACGGTGGACACTTGATGACGATGAAGCAGGAAAAAGTGGTAAAGAAATTCTGGTAGGGCTATTTCGGTTAATTATTGGCATGGAGGTATAAGGAAACTCGGAGTAGAAGAAATTTTAATCCAGGCAATTCGTAGCCTCTACACAATCACCAGAAATTACATCAGGCAAGGAAACAACAGAAGGTGTAAGACAGGGGGGAGTCCTGAGTCCAGTACTTTTTATCATTCTAATGGATATCATGAAAGAAATTAAAAATAGAGTGAAGAAGCTTAATATTGGATACAGTAACCTACAACCAGTGAACATTGCCGAATGTGCGTTTGCAGACATGCAAGCAAATGTAAATATATGGAAGGAGGCGTTACTTAAAAGAAATATAGAAATAAACCACAGTAAAACCAAGGTGATGGTCATTGGTAAAGAGGAAGTTCAGATAAATTTAACTCTGGACGCAGTGAAAATTGAACAGGTCAGTATCTTTCAGTATTTAGGAGTCATATTAGACAGCAAAGGAGGATATGAAGAAGAAATCAACAGTAAAATTAGAGATTCAGCAAATGTTTTCCAGGCCCTGAATAAAATCATAATAAATAAGAAAGAAATAAGTAACAACACAAAACTCTGAGTATACAAAACGATTTATCTACCCACATTAACGTATGGTTACGAGTCCTGGGTACTTTCCGATCGGCTCAAGAGCAAATTTCAAGCTGCAGAAATGAAACTTTTAAGAAGTTTTAAGGGTGTCACTAAAATTGACAGAATAAGAAGTTAAATAATATGGGAAGAGCTACAGATAGAAGCAGTATCAAAAACAAGCAGTAGACAGACAGTAATTAAGATGGTATGGACACATCACAAGAATGAAGCAAGAAAGACCGACTAAAAATATATGACTAGCCAGAACTTCAGGAAGCTTCAGGCAAGAGGAAGACCTTATAAAACATGGAACCAAACAGTGTCACAAATCCTAGATAAAAAAGGACTGACATGGAAACAAGCAGAAAATAAGGCTCACAATAAGACAGAATGGCGCAACTTCATAAAAGAATTAGACTGAGAAGAACAACCTCTACACCGAATGGTAGAAGGAGGTTTCTGACTATATATATAGTGGCATGGCTTTGTAAAAGATGGGGCTAAAATGTAGTAAAGTAGGCTAAAACGATGTGGTCGGACAAAAACACAAATAATAAATTAAGATTATATTAAATATTATTGCACAATAATAATTGGGCAAATGTCGGGGAAAAATAAAGTACGCACCTAACAACTAGGTAGTTAGGTCAGGTTTAGTTAGTAAAAGTTTATGACAGAAGAAGTATTGGTCTACTTTACTATATTTTTCCCAAAGATAGAACACAATTGGAGCAAGATTTAGTGAGTATCGCTATACAAGATAACTGGAAGGACACATAACAAGATGGATGGCAGGGGTCAATGAGGTTTACTTAATAATAAAGCTTAGTGATAATAAGGATAGAGAGTGATGCCAAAATAATTGGACAAAGAGCACCAGACCATAAGAATCCTCATATTTATTGAAGGTATACAAAGATATTAGAAAGATTTGATAAACTGAGTAAGTTGGAGGTTTTTCGTGAGTAAGGCTTAAGGAAGGAGAGTGATGCCAAAACTAAATGTATGTTAGCACTTCCAGAACGTTATTTATGGACATGGATTTATAAACATGGATCTACCTATTTCTACCCACAGATTAAGGGACTGTCAAAAAATGGCTAAAGGGTATAATTTAGGTCATAGTAATATGTGTTTTATACGCTTATGTTTATATTTTTTTATTTGTGCGTTATTTGATAGCAACAATATCTTTGTGTAGCACAGAACATATGTCCAACTGACATTTCCCCAGGAATTAATGATGCCTTTTACTAAAGGCATCAGTATCAAAATACTATTTGATACAATTTTACCAGATTTTGAGAATCCTTTAACAGTGAATAACAAAAATTTGTAATGAGTCAACTGATGATTATACACCATTTTGAGATGATCTACTGATTCATAAATCAGTCTAGACTCGCCCACACACTTTTGAATCATTTTAAAAGTCATCTTAGGTCGTTACATTATCTGAGACCGTTCATTTTAATCCAGCTAATCTGGCTAGGTAGACACCCTATTAAAACAATTCGTAGTATGAATCTTAATCAAAATTATTACTTCCCTACGGCAGTGTCTACAAGAATTAGTATTACTGGAATCCTCAACAGATTTCATTAACTTAATCTAATGCAGTATGATCCCAGATAAACCACAGGGTACCCATTCACAAATCTCCCACGCGTAGGTATGGAAATCGACTTCACTTCTTACTTTTAATATACTCTAAACTCACACTCGTCAATTCTTGTGTAACGATTTGTTGGGCAGTTATCGGCAAGGAGATTTGCGACATTATATGTTGCATTCGAAAATTATACTTTTATTTAACCTAAGAACTATTTTTTTATTATCTGTCAAGTATATGTGCAATCTGTTTCATTAGAAACAATAAGCAAATTGTATACAGTAATACCTCGTTTAACATTAGGGATGCGTTCCTCAAGAACACTACGTTAACCGAATCAACGTTAACGGAGGAAGAAATAACACGCGAAGGATAGGGATACGTTACTAAATTGAAAAAAAATACATTATTTAATACATTTATTTTTAATTTTTTAATTAATAGATAGGAACAACTGAAAACAGCTTTTCTTGACAAAACTTAAAGTATAAAATTAGTATTATATGCATGTATGTATTACAAAATTAGCGGTTATACGTAAATAAACTGACAAGTTGTGACATTTTAATTTTTTTACTAGAATGAATCAAGGGTCGATTGCGTTGCTTGTCTCTTCTTTTCTCGTAATAGCTCACTGTAACATGTTAAAGAATTTAATACATTTCTTTTTACAGCACAACTTCGTGAAAAATCTGGATCATTTTCGGACAAAATATCTACCGAATGAGACACTTGACTCAGGCAATCGGACAATATTTTTGTTGTTAAAACTTTAACCGGCGGCTCTTCCATATCAATGTCAGAACTGGCATCTTCTCTTACCAAATTTTCTTCTGTCAGTTCTTGCAATTCTTCATTTGTTAGCGGATAGTCGTTGTCATCCTATAGGAATTGTTGAATATCATCAGCGTCAACTTCATTGAAATGTAATTGGTGTGCCATTTCAACAAGTTCATTCTGGATTTCATTAGCAAGTTCCGATTCTTCTTCTAAATTGAGTCCTACTGTCGCCCAGAAATTACGTTATAGCGAGGTATTGTTAACGGAGGTAACGTTAAGCGAGGTATTACTGTAATTATGTTTACATAGACATGATCGGATAAACCGCCCGATGGCGGTATTCTTTATGCACAACTTCCAATATAGGTTACTACGGACTACACACTACACATCAGTTAATAATACGGAACAAATGTGGTTGCAGTAGCGTACTGGTCAATTCGATTTGTAAGTGTGGGATCCTAATATCTTTCCCCTGCAGGCAAAAGTTTTTTCAAAAAAATTCTTGGCCGTTGCAACCGTAGGCCCACCCCCAGCCTTTCTTTAAACGAGTACCTGTATCTCTGAATAAATATTCGGCAATATAGGGCATGCTTCAGAGGGCATGTAAGCTCAGCGGTCTCTGCTACTGTAAAAAGTAATCGTTAAGTTGTATTAGAAAACGCTAGTCGCGACCTGAAGATCTCTGCCACCTAGGAATTATGCCATACGAAATAAAAAAAATAGCTGTGGCCACCATAGGACCGACGACCATCATAAAGTACTTATATAAATTACATTCTAGCAGCAGATTAGAAATTACTTGGCCTAATATTTTCCTAATATTATTTATCATGACCATGGAAACGTTACATATAAATATGAAAAAATTGAGACTTAACAAAATTTAGAATGCAGAATAATAAAGCTTAATTCACTTTATGCCTTATGTGAAATTTTAAGACGGGCGAATAAGAAGAAGAAGGGGTCGCCCAAGACTTGGCTGGAGAAGAAAAATTCAAGAAACAATTGAAGAATTAAAAATAGATGAAGAGCTACTGAGATATCACACTAGAAATGTGAGGCAAAGGATTTTAGTGGATAGGATAAATGACAAGGTTAAAAGAGAGCAGAATAATAAAGCTTAATTCACTTTATGCCTTATGTGAAATTTTAAGACGGGCGACTAATTTTGTCTGTACTAATATGAAAAATCTCAGTTAAATTCGAACATAAGTAAACAGATTGTGAAAATATTTGTGATTGTAGTCTATTTACGTTAAAATTGTAGTTTAGTAATAATATCACGTGATACAATGATGCCACATGTTTTAAAATGAAAATGGAGCAACCTTCGTCGGCTTTATCACTCAACACGTATGTGTTCAGAGGGTATCATAAAAATATATAATTGTGTTACATAAAGTCTAATTTAATAATAATAAACATATATTTAATGAAAGACGAAATGTCAGAACAACAATACAACACAGTACAGGATTGCCAACTGTTAATTTGTAAAAGACATTATGTTCAGATTATTTTTACCGTGAGGTGACAGATATTGTTCGGTTACCTAACTTTGACTACTAAGTTTACGAAACAGTAATTTTTAAACAGACTTTATGTGTATTTAGTTTGATTGTGTATATTAGTTTTCACTTTTACAGTAATTTCTTATTTTCCTGACGCAGTTTAATCAACGTACGACCATAGACATTAAGTGCTTTTGCGCCATTTAGCAGAATTAAGAATAAATTACCGTAAATTATTAAATTAGAAAATTATTGTTAGTTGTGTTGTTGCCAAATATCTATTATTGGAAGGCAAGTGAATTACAAAAATCAATAATAAATTGTGAATTTAATTTTACCAAGTTATAAATAGTATTTTACTTAATAAGCATATAATGGGCGATATACTTCACGAGGATGAAGTTTTCCGTCCCGAGCCGTAGATGCGGGTCGTAATCATCCGAGTAAAATATAGCAATATATTACAATATTTTATTTACAACTATATGCATAATTTTTTTCTCTGAAATTAATTTAATAAATAAATAAATATAGTGTTATCATAAAAAAATCAGCTGTGGCCACCACAGGACCGACCGCCATCATAAAGTACTAAAAGTAATAAAATAATTTATTTATTTAGCAGCAGAGTAGAAATAACTTGGCCTAATATTTTCTAACATAGATATTATTTATCATGACCATGGAAACGTTATATATAAGTATGAAAAAATTGAGACTTAACAAAATTTTACAGAAATTATTCGAAATTTTTCGTTTTATCAAAAAAGTCTCAAATAAAAGTCATTAGCTATTGCTTTTATAGCAACTTTTGTTCAATATTTTATTTCGAAATATTTTTCTGTTGTGAAATATTCACAAAAATCTTAAAATCGATACAAGTAAACTCTTTTTTCGTCAACTGATTTTTACCAAAAGTTGATCAACTCGTGTCATTGATGGCAGAAGCTTAAATATGAAGTTTCATAAAAATCCTTTCAGCCGAATTTGCTCTACACGTGTACACAGACAGACGGACAGACTAACAGACAGACAGACGGACGGACGGACAGACAGACCGACAGACATCATGCTAAAAATAGTCAAAACGTTATGTAGGGACCTCAATTCGTGGAGATCCATCGAAATCTCGAAATGTCAAAATCGGTATGATCACAATACCTCCCTTATATATATTGGTGGTCGATAAAAAATGGAACAAAAAGACCAAGCTGTACGAACCAGATGATCTAAATTTTCATCTTATTTCAACATTTTGTCCCGCATTAAGATGCGTCCCGCATTTTAACATTTTGTCCCGCATTGTCCCGCATTTTAACATTTTCGATATGGGAGGTGAGGACCTTTTTTTTGTTGCTCTTCACTTGGATTTGGGAGGTGTGGACTTTTTTTTTGCTCCGTCCCGCATTGCCTTCTTAAGAAAATGGTCACCCTACTAACTCTCATAATTATAACACCCGTTACTATAACCTCCATATTCCAGCCCACCATTTAACCTTCTCTAGCAAATCGCCGTTATTCCAAGGGGCTAAATTATTTAATAGTCTTCCTGAAGAACAAAAAAATTGTAAAAATGAAAAGCAGTTCAAAAACAATATTTATAAAATAATTTTAACAATGGGGCCCTATACTATAAAGGAATTTTATTCAAATAACTCATTGCCCGACTTTAATTTACCCTAATTTAAATTTATCTAAGCTTGTCTGTTGAAATAACATGTGATGGTGTATTTTCTTGTGAAATTTTTATATATGTATGTTAGCGAAAATATAATTATGCAACATTTACACTTATTAACGATCGTAGGGTGCTATATCGTTGCTAAGGCATATTGTTTTTATGTAAATAGAATAGTATAAAATATATGATATGATATGTGAGATATATTAGTTGATCAATAAAATCTTGTCTTTTTATTCATAAAATACCTTTTTTATTAATATCAGAAGTGCGATTGGCCTATCACCCACAAGAAAATTAAAATAGAAGACTATAAGTGCAATATTAAAAATATTTTTTTTAATGCAACCATTGTATAGGCGTAAAGAAATTTTTGTATAATATTGCAAAGGCTTATGTAAAGAGAATCACATAAAGGTAGTATGAATTATGAGCTAGATAATAGATTGGCGAATTTTAAGTATTTTGTCAAAAAACTACTTCAAGTGGTTTCTATGGAAATGATACTCATTGGAATAAATTTGAAATGTGACATTTTTTTGAAAAATGCAGAATATGTCAGGATTAATTATCCAAAGCAGATCTCTAATAATTGTCAGGATGAACGAGCGTTGCTTTGTTATTAACAAACGCATTGTATGAAGGTAACTGGTTAGATTGTTGACGACTAAAATGGTAAGAGGCATTTTATTGTTTTGGTTAAATCATATGGCACGTGTTAGCCATAATGTGTAAAAATTAGATTTGAGATTTTGTTTTTGATATTTGTGATTTAATATCTGAGTAATGATATTTGAGATTTGATAATTAAGATCTGAGTTTCGAGATTTGAGTTTTAAAGTTGAACGTTTATTGGAAAAGACAAATGACAGATCACTGGGATCGGAATGGCAAAATAAACTGAGAAATATAATAGATAATGAGTTGAGATTTGAAGCTTGTTGAGTACCGCAAGACATGCCGCTGCCAGTGGCATCAGTCCGGTAATAGCTCTGTAACCATGGTGGCAGATGGTGAGCTATGGCGACGGGCTGATGATGATGATAAAGCACTGTGTGTGCAGAAACGAATAGACGCTCTCTGAGCTTAGCACTGTGTGTGCAGAAATGAATAAACGGCCTCTGAGCTTGTTGTACTGTAGACAATCTGTAATGAAGGAAACTAATAGATAGTTACTGAGTATCTGAGCTTGTTGATCTAGTCACTGAGTTACTGATAGAGAAATGAAATGATAACAAAAGTCTCTAAACTTTCAGATCACGATTTATACTCTGCTATTGGAAGGTTTTGTTGTAAGCAAATATTTATTTTAACTAATTGATATTGGTGCATGGTTGATTTTGTGAAAGATCAATTCTGCGCCCAATTTTGCTCTATTTACAGATTATGAATTAGGTGAAGACTTTCAAGATGCAGTAGAAGATGAATGGTGGACCAGCTCAAGAATGGAGTTCCTGGTATGCAGGATGCTGATACTGGTATGCAAGATGCAGGATGCTGTTGTTGGTATGGAGCAGACCATTGGTGGTATGCAGGTTGCTGTTGCTGATAACAACAATGCTGTTAATGGTGTGAAGAATACAGTTGCGTCCCGAGAACGTTCCGCATGTCAGTCTGGCCGTGTTAGCGAAAATATAATTATGCAACATTTACACTTATTAACGATCGTAGGGTGCTATATCGTTGCTAAGGCATATTGTTTTTATGTAAATAGAATAGTATAAAATATATGATATGATATGTGAGACGTATTAGTTGATCAATAAAATCATGTTTTTTATTCATAAAATACCTTTTTTATTAATATGTATGTAGCTGTATGTATGTATATGTATATACTTATATGTGCATGTGTATGTGCACATGTATGTATGTCTGTATCCATGTATTTTATTTCTTTTAATGTTTAATGTTTATTTCTAATTGTAGACTTATGTATATAGACAATTCCAAATAATTTGTAAAAATTCGTATGGAAATAAAGATTTATTATTAAAAATTGAAGGGTTAAGTTAGCATGTTATGGAAAGGCCTAATGAAAATTCTTTGGCCATTTGTTATTGTCGCGTTAGTGCCGGTTAGTAATTTATAAAAAACAACAGCCACCACAGGTTGTTTTAAGTGGCACAGGCAGTGTTCAATTAAGAGTTTATGTAACTTTTTTTTATATCAGTTCTATTTGTTATTCGTCATGTAAACAATCCATAATATTGTTTTTCTACTTTGCTCATTTAAGATTAATTCGTGTTATACCTTGAAAAATAAATTTTATTTTCTTGTAACATGAATTTCAACACCGCTGTTGTCAGAAACAGTTATTCGTTATCTTGTAGATTAAGAACAACAAATGTTGAGAGTCAAATGAAGCATAAATCATATATTTAATATCGATTTAATAATATGCTTTAGATTTACATGTTGAGTCGACAATTTTGCTTTTTATGAGTGTTAAAGTACGTTGTAAGAATTGTTGGCTGTCCACGTGTCAATTTACACTTAATGCCACCTCATCGTCGCAAGTCTTTAGCTTTAATTAAATGTACGAGGGGTACCTTTTAAGTTTTTACAAAAACTAAGAACATTGAACGATTAAAGTCCCAAATTTTTTCTAAACTAAATAAACTACGGAAAATCCAAAAATTTTAACTGCAGGTCGCAATCTCTAACCGTTTTTTAGTTGTAATTTTTTTTAATTCAGAATTTTCACAAATGATATCGTCATTAAAAAAATTGTCGTAATCTCAAAATGCGTTAAATGCAAAAGCGCTCCTTCGAAAATTTGGAAGTAATTTGTTCAATATGAATATTCCATTTTAGATTTCTATCAAAAACAATACCGCGGAACTTTGAATAATCGATATAATCTAGCGGTTGTACAAGATTATTAATTATTATATTATTTTCCAAATCATTAGCATTAAGAGTCATTAGCCATTATTTTTGTTTTAGTTGTATTAACTTGTTAAGTGAAAACCAATCATTCATTGAAGTTATACTATTGTTTCTAGTAGAAATAACTTTATTAAGGAACATATCGATTTGCAAGCACGAAGTATCGTCCACAAATTGTATAATTCGACCATTTTCTATATAATCTTGGAAGTCAATAACATATAGTAAGTAAAGTAGTGGTCCAAGAACGCCCCCTTGTGGGACCAAAAATGTTAAAGTTTTTAGTTCTGAAATTTTCGGTTATATTTGAACCATTTGCAATCTGTTAGCTAGAAAGGTAGAGATCTAGTTGTGGGCAGGTCCTTTTAGTTCTGTTATTTAATTTTTCCAAAAATTTTATTAAAATTTCGTGTTTTACACAGTCTAATACTTTGTAAAGATCTGCGAAAATGCATATAATATTCTTGTTGTAATTTATGTTTTGGTATATACAGTGAATTTCTTCTATCCTGCAACATTGAAATTATTATTATGCATGGTTTCCCTAGTAAAGACAAAGTATATTGACAGCAATGTAAAATCACCTATGTTGCAAATTAAAAGAAACGCAATTTTACATTGCTGTCAGATTTCAATTACCATAGTAACGATAATACCTATATTGCAGAATAAAAGAAATTCACTGTATCTACAATATGATATGAGTCTATTAATCAAAATTTAATTAAAAAATTATCCAAAGTTTCTGTTAATTAATATTTGATCAAACTATGTCATCTTTTTCCAATTCTTTTGAAGTATTTAAAATTTGTGATTTTGTATTCTCTGATCCTGCAATTTTGTGAATAGCTACTCGAGATTTCTACATTCTCTTATGTTAATGACCTATTCTTTCCACCTCATTTTTCTTTGAAGTATTATTGGAAAAATAAATGAAAAAATAATGTAAGGATAATGTAAATGACGAAAAAGTTAAAATGGAAGAAAAAATAACTTGAACGAAATATTCATGGGAAAATTTGTTACACAAAGCTTCTTAGTTTGCAAAAAATAAATTTAATTCGTTTACAGATATATTTCGTGCTACTGGATAAATATGCTAGTGTATTTTGGATGCATCTAGAAGAGTAACCAAAATTTTTTGTTGAACTACTCCGGTTCCTATCAATATACATTATTGAGAATTTTTTCAGATTTTTAGACCAATCCCTCTGGGAAATAGGGTATTGGACAAACGTTTATTGACACATTTTGGCGAAAATTAAATAAAAACATATTATTATTATTTTTTTAAATAATGATTTGTAGACTTTGGTATCGTAGAGGTAGCACTCCTGCTTCACGAGCCAATGGTTCCTGGTGCAAATCCCGGTCAGGGCATGGATGTTTATGAGCCACACTGTAATTGGGACATGTCCTGTTCCGTAGTAAAAAAAAAAAAAAAAAATTTTTTTTATTGTCGGTTTATCCACGCACTAAGAGGTTCCATTTGATACCCCACTCCAAATTTTTATAAAATATTTTTTCGATGAATACATATTTGTTTATAGTTTTTATGCGATGTTTTTTGAACCCTCCATTGTTTTCATATATGTGGGTTAACAAACAAACGAGTTAAACAAGCATGTCAAATATCAACTTTCTAGGAACAACCCTTTGGCCAGAGTTTCTACAGTACACACAGACAGACAGCCAGACAGCCAGACAGACAGACAGACAGACACACACACAGACAGACAGATAGAAAGACAGACAGACAGACAGACCAACAGACAGACATACAGACAGAGTGCCGATATAATGTCTCCCCTATTATGTTATTATCGAAATTTAAAATTGTCTTCGTCTTTAACCAATTTAACCAATGGATCTTTTTAAATTTCTTTTTTTACATGACCGGTTTCGTTTCCTGTTATAGACAGCGTAATTCCTAGTGTGAATTTTCGTTCACGGTTCGTAACCGGTTCACGCTCCGTCACAATTTTATCAGGTGAATGATGCGTATAAAGCAGACACGCTGTCATTTCTCGCTAGATATATTGCTAACACCCAATCGTAACATTTGTTTAAAAGGTCATAGGATTATCATGGAAATTTCTGATAATTATTCCTGTAAAATATAGAGGTGTTATCTCTAAATGTATGGTTTTAATCTTTATTGAAGCGAAATTGGACTATAAAAATTTGTTCATAGCTTGTTTTAATATGTACCCCTTGAGAACAATATTTTTAAGCCAGAACTAACAATGTAGCTAGTAAAATAAAATTTTGATAATCTAAATTTATAATTTTACTAATTGTGTACAGAGCGTTCAGGAATGATTGATAGGCATTTGCATTTCTCGTTCATTAGGTTAATTTTATAAATTGGTTAGAAATTCTCGAGAAAGAATTCTCGAGAATTCTTAGTACTCGAGAAGTTCTTAGTACTCAAATTATAAGTAAAAATGATTATCAAAAACTGTTAATTTTGATGGGATTATAGAAAATATATTCCTAAACACAGTATTCTGTTGGCTGCTTCCACTAATTAAATACCTACAAATCCTTGAAATGTGTGAAAATTAATAATTCACAAAAAAAAAATTTATAACGAATCCAGTAGCAATTTTCATCGTCAGACAACTGTCAATGTCAAATTATCTCCGTGTCTATCAAATGCGTCATGTACAGGTCGGCTACAAACAGCTAGCGATGAAAATGATTAGCACGGCAATGATCTACATTCAAATGCCTATCATTGGTCAATGAACGCTAAACAATGTGATCCAATGGAACCCTTTGTGTTTTTTAATCTGCCGTATAGAAAATGTATTCTCTTATCATTATTGCATTATGGATCAAAACCAGTCATGGCAACCCTTTGTGTTTTTTAATCTGCCGTATAGAAAATGTATTCTCTTATCATTATTGCACTATGGATCAAAACCAGTGATGGCATCCTAAATTTTCAGGAAGCGGTTCTATAAAGTCATGTGATATCTAGGAACCTATTCTGTATTGACAGTGAAAACAAATCATTTACTTCCATTTATTAAATATAAGGAAAATATTTAATAGCGTATTATTAATAACCTATAAAATAAATATTACATTTGCAACACTGCAGGGCACGGCGCACAATTTAAAACTGAAGTCAGAGTAATTCATTTATTTTTAATAATTCTAACAACCGGTTCTCTAAGGTTTCAATAATTTTAAGAAACGGTTCGGATGAACCGGTCCGAACCGGTAGGATGCCATCACTGTTCAAAACCCATTAGTTATTAATTTTTCACATTCCGAGATTTTGAGGGATTCCACGAATTGTCACTACTCAATATATGATGTCTGTCGGTCTGTCTGTCTATTTGTCCGCCCGTGGACACGTGTAGAGTGAATTTGGTTAAACGGATTTTTATCAAACTTCAAATTTAAACTATTGAATCAATGCCATTTAAAATCAATTCCCATTTAAAAAATCGAAGTTGCTTTTTATATCCTGCACTACCGATTCGTTCCGGAAAATTTCAATACTGCCATTTAATTTTTTTATTTAACTTAACTCCCTTTCTTTACAAATCCTTTTTTGAGACAATCGAGAACAACTACAATTTATACAATGAAAAAGTGGTAATTCTAGGAGATTTCAACATCCCTGCTATTAACGGATCAGATTACTTTTCTAACGTAAATTTAAATGACAAAATATCTACTGAACTATATAGTTGTATGAATCTTTTTAATCTCAGGTCTACCAATTCAATATTAAACAAAAATTCACGAACTCTTGACTTAGTACTTACTAACCTTGCGAATATTACAGTTGACAAGGAATCTGATCCGCTAGTTGCGGAGGATTATGTACATCACCCAGCATTGTCCATAGTTGCTGAGTGCAAAATCTTTGTACACAAACAACCGTTAAATGATAGTGACTCATACAATTTTAAAAAGGCTGACTTTGAACAGGTTTATATTGAATTAAACAAAATAAATTGGTGTTGTTTAAAAAACTTTTCTGACATAAATGAGGCTGTCAATAAATTTTACGACTTAATATACTCGGTTTTTGACAAACATATTCCAAAAAGTAATAAATATAAAAAGAATTTCAATCGTCTATTCACACCTCAAATGATTAGCGTACAGAAAGTTAAAATGTACCATTTAAAAAAAATTAAGGCTGGCTCAGGTGACGCTAATTACCACTCGAGTATGTATAGGCAGGCGAGGAGAGAACTGAAACATCTATTAAAGGTAAGAAATAATGAATATATGAAGGATATTGAGAATGATATTTGTAGCGATCCCAAAAAATTCTGGACATTCGTTAATTCACAAAAAAAGTCGGATACTAGTAATTGTTACACTGACGAACGAAAAAATACTTTTCATAATTATTCCGACATTTCAAATGCATTTAGCGATTATTTTGAATCAGTTTTTGACAAGTTAGGTTCTATGCCATATGTCAGCTTTAACAATTCTGCATCAGATAATGATCCTAAACAAATTAAATTTAAAAGTATTAGTATTGAAGATGTCGAATGGTCCATAAAAAAACTAAAGCCTAAACGCTCATGCGGACCTGATTTAATACCCCCTTATGTCATTAAAGGGTGCACAGACATATTGTCGGAACCGCTTCAAATATTATTTAATTTATCTATTTCTAATAATACTTTTCCAGAAAAATGGAAATTGTCTAGAGTCTGTCCTATATATAAGTCGGGCGATAAAAAAATGATCACAAACTATCGGGCTGTCTCTATTCTTTCTTCTTCTGCCAAAGTTTTTGAACAGATTATCTACAAGGAGGTATTCCAACATGTTTCAGACAAAATAATATCTTGCCAACATGGATTTTTACCAAGGAAATCTATTACTTCTAATCTTTTAACCATTACAGATTTTATTGGTTCTAATCTTGACGCGAATGTCCAGACTGATGTCATTTATCTTGACATGAGTAAGGCATTTGATAAAATTTCACATCATAGAATATTAAGATGTCTGGGATTGATGGGATTATCCCCAAACATACTGAAATGGTTTACATCATACTTAAAAGAAAGGGCGCAATACGTCGAGTATGAAGGGTGTAAATCGCGTATATACAAGTCTACTTCTGGCGTACCGCAGGGAAGTAACCTTGGTCCGCTCCTCTTCCTTCTGGCAGTCAATGACATTCCACAAAATATAAATAACAGCAAATGTTTAATGTACGCCGACGATATCAAATTATTTAGGCAAATAAATAACATCTTGGATAGCTTAAAGTTACAGGATGATCTAAATGCCTTATATCAGTGGAGTGTGAATTCAGGTCTAAACTTTAATCCTGCAAAAAGTAAAATCATGTCCTACACGAACAGTCGTACAGCGATATCGTATAATTATAGCATGAATAATATCGGTATAACTAGAACTACAGTAGTAAAAGATCTCGGTGTGCTTTTTGACAGCAAACTTACTTTCACAAACCATATTACAAATCTAGTAAACGATTGTTATAAACTAACAGGTTTTATCCTTAGAACATCAAAGGATTTCAAACTGATTCCAACTTATTTAACATTATGTAATGCGCTAGTTAGGAGCAAGCTGGAATACGCCTCGGTAATTTGGTCACCATTTCACAAGAATCATATTAAAATATTAGAACAAATTCAAACAAAATTTTTACGTATCGTTGAATTCAGAATTAAAGGTACCTACCCGAAATTCGAATCATCTAATTCACTCAGAAATAAATATTCTGTTGAATCCTTAAGAATTAGGCGCGACTTTCAAACTTTGTTTGCATTGCATAAAATATGGAATGGTACCATGACTTGTCCCGATATCTTATCGCAAATAAATATAAGGAAACCAGTTTGTGGAATAAGGCAGAAAGTATTGTTTTCAGAAAAACATGCACGCACAGAAACTTATAAAATGGGCCCCTTAAAAAGAATGACAACACTTTTTAATACAGCTCTACATAAACACAAAGTTGAAATTCGTATGAGTTTCACTTCATTTAAAAAAACGGTTCACAACTTATTGTGCAGCTTGGATAATTAGAAGGTTTTAATCTGATTTATTATTGTAATTGTATATAATGTAAATTTCTGCAATGTGCGTATATTGTAATATTTATAATTTTATTTTTCATTTCCTCTGTTTTTGTTACTTTTGTTTATCTACTTTTCTCAAACATGTAATGTACATATTTGGTTATATTTTGTACTTGTTTTATATGTGTTTTATGTATGGTCACAAATGGGACTTCGGTCTGTAGTGTCCTTAAAATCAATAAATTCTAAATTCTAAATTCTAAATTCTTTTCCGTGCAGTGTATCTCACCTACATTTGCCCACTCCTTGAATTTGCAGTCGTTGTCTGGGCGCCATATCTCCAAAGAGTCATCCAGCTACTAGAATCTGTCCAAAGACGAGCCACAAAAATACCCAGAATTCTACAGCAACTATCGTACGAGGAGAGACCTCAATCTCTCAACATTTCCAAGCTAGTTACAAGATGGTTAGGAGACCTGATACAATTATATCGCATCACCACCGGAAAATTTTCAACAGACATATCTGCGCTGTACCAGTTTAATTCTGATTGCGTCTCCGTGGTCACCAACTGAAGCTCTCACACGAAATTTTTCATCGGCCCCAACGTCAGCACTTCCTAACCAACAGAACATTTAGCACCTGGAACTCACTCCCGGAGGAAGCAATCCTAGCTCCAAATATCAACAGCTTCAACAATCGAATCACCTATCCATTTCAATAATAATGTTAATCTGTATCTTAAATTGTTAGTTGTATCTTAAATGTATAATGTAGTTTAGTATTGTTTGTAAATGTTTACTGTATTAGAGCATAACAAGCCAAATGGCTTCTGCTCTCTCACCATGTAATAATAATAATAATAATAATAATAATAATAATAATAATAATAATAATAATAATAATAATCAAAAGGCTGCTGAAGTTTGAGATTAGTGGACGCTTGTCAAGACCTGACAAACCCCAAAATAATAATAATATAACGCGTGCTCTACTATCATCTTAGACATGCCTATGGTATTGACCAAATACCAGTTATACCGTACGTCCCTTCTGACATAGAATCGGTGGTGGAAAATTCCAAGTGCCGAATTTATTGGAATTACTCCTTCCCCACCTCGAGGTTACTGACAGCCACTAAGCCGGACATAACCCTCCTGGATATTGAGACCAAACAGATGTTTGTGATCGAATTCTCAAGTCCAGCTGAGAAGAATATCTCTCTCAAGGAGGAGGAAAGAGGTCCAAGTATATGGACCTCTTGTCCGAGCTTAGAAAGCTGTATCCCGGGTATAAAGTTAAGCTTGTAGTCCTGATAGTTGGTGTTTTGGGTGGCATGAAAGCCTCCTATCGAAGGGAAATCGAGTCCATTCCCGCCTGTAGATCTTCTGCCAACTCTTTGATCTGCAGGATGCAGAAAGCAGTGCTGCTCGGGTCGCTCCGCATTGTGCGGGCACTGGATCTGTTTAATTTCCGCGGCTGCATATCGCCAGGGTTTGGGATGCAGTCGTGTGTATTTAGCTCCACTAGTCTCTAGTATGACGCGGCTCAAAAGGTTGCTGAAGTTTGAGATTAGTGGACGCTTGTCAAGACCTGACAAACCCCAATAATAATAATAATTGACCAGGATGGCGTCATGAACACTTTAATTTTTCACCACAAGACGGTGATGTCTACACAATGTAGACTATGTAAACGTCACCCTGAAACGCTTATGCACGTACTTTCTGCGTGTCCCGTTTTAGCTCAATCCAGCTATATATCACGACATAATTCTGCTCTTCGAGTTTTTTACTTCTTCTTGAGACAGAAATATGGTATTGACACAATACCTGTCTTAGCTTACGCTCCCACTGACATTGAAGCAGTGGTGGAAAATTCCAGATGTCGTATTTACTGGAATTATGCATTTCTAAACCTCTAAAATCTCTAAACCTAGACATTTCCATAAGAAATAATAATAGTACAGTAATCCCTCGTTATCCATGTATTTGTTCAGCAGTTTTAATTACACGCAATTGGGAAATAATAATTTTATTAATTTTTTAATAGCGTAACAATTAACAGTAGCAGCCGATTACCACTGGAATATGCTCCTAGCACTTTGAGCGTTTCGAATCTAACTGGCCACTATCACCCCTTCCGCGCTATGTACACTTTTGTATATGTATATATGCAGTACTGGGCTGGAGCCGGTTCAATTGAACCGGTTATTTATTTATATATTTTTCAAAATGCGAACTAGTTACAGTAAAAAATACTCCTGTTATTAACCAGTGAAATTTCCTCATGACATAATGTGTATACGTTTAATCTTATTACTCGCGTTTTGTTGTCCACAGTATGTTAGTGGAACGTAAGCTCCGCGGTGACAAGGGATTGCAGTACATAAATGTGAATTACAATCAGACCACCGCATGCGATTGTACATAGTGCGCACCGCACAAAAGAAGCGGCTCATAAAAGGGACGGCATTTGGTATAGATTCTAATAGAATTCTACTAGTAGATGGTGATCTTATGAAAATTTACACATGGGCGATATTTGGGCTCGATTCAATTAGAGGGCGGTTTTATGAATATTTGCACACGAGAGGCTGACACTAACGCGGCAAATAAAGCACATTAAAAGAATTCTGAGTCGAATATTTCGACATCTCCCAATATTTCCCCAATCATGCTCAAAAATGTTGTTAATAATAATGTCAATCAAAAATATGACATTTCTAATGTCAGTTTATTTATTTATTTTTTTATTTTTTATTTTTCGCCTTTGCTGCTTCGGCAATTAGCCAGGACGATTTTTATTTTTGAGAAAATTCCATGCCTGAACGGGATTTGAACCCAAGACTATAGCGACGCAGAGCACATGTGTTACCACTTCGCTACGCCGGTCGTCTATGTCAGTTTATGTGTCAAACAATACCAACTTTATTTTATTTACAATAAAACCATGGATAACTATCCGAGAATAAAAAATGCATTGTAAAATCGAACGTTGGAATAAACATCGGAATAAACTGATACCTCAGATAGTTATACCACTACTTATCCGAGGTTTGTAAAAACGGCCCTTAGCAGAATATTTTTAATTTTCATAATCCAGTTTATTTATTTTTTTTTCTCATGGATCAGACATATCATAGTTATTTTCCATTCTTTGGGAAGCTCTTCCTTTCTCTATACCATCAAAATAAAATCTTGCTTCACCACCAACATTAAACTCACTGGGGATGTCATCTATTCTTGCAGCTTTGTTATTATTTAAACTGTTTATTATTGCTTTGACCTCAGAGAGTGTTGGTTCATGGATTCATGTTCGTCTCTTTGTCTTGCGGTTTTGTCTTATATAAGTATATAATAATTAATTAATTTAACTAAATTAAATATTTTTTTGCGCAGCGGTTAAATTTATTTGTGCACTGGTTAAATTTACTAGCGGGCTGACGCCTATCCGCAGACATGTGGTTAGAAAACTCTGCAGTAAAGAACACAAAACAACAACCAGCAAAGGAAATAATTAATTGTAACATGTAATGTCAAGTCGTCACACCGTTATGAAGAATTTTATTTTTAATTATCCATTTCAAGTGTACTAGACTAACTAAACGATATCTTAATATAAACACTACGACGAGTTCATGCGACCTGGATTCCCCGCGACAAACATTAGCTCAGACTCTACTGGAGTGGAACTCACGTCCTTGGTACGTGCCTTATAAGGCCAATGTCGCGAGTAGGCACCCACTGCAGTACATGATACAAGATCCGTCATTATAAGAATGAAAGGAGAGGAAAAACAAAAGGTATATTACTAACGGTGCGATATTACAAAATTAATGTATCACTGTAAAGTTAATTAACACTCAGTTTAATTCATACTTTAATCCGTTGCAGGCATTTTTCTAGACTCCTTTTCTTCGCTCATATTGTAGTAAGTAAGATTGTTGGATGAATAATATTGGAGTTGATGTAAAGTTGTATTTTAATTACAACCAAGGTAATAGGCGACATTCTTCGTCTTATCTTATAAATTTCATCTTGCCAAAATACTTATGTATTTACTATTCATTAAATAAATTGTTTCATAAGTTTTATAGTTTTAACCACTACATCCACATATGTAAACTTATAGGATACATGGATACATGGATGATTACTGCGCTGGATTGAAACTTACATCATAAACAGGTCTGAGTTTGTTACCTGCAGCAGCTACACATCTCATGATATATTAGTTAAATCCGGGTTGCCACAGGGTTAGCATCTTGGGCCTATCTTATTTGACATATGTAACTCCAATTTATACTTATTTTGAAAACTGTAAATTTTCATATTTTGCTGATGATCTCAAGTTTTATAGAATCATAGAGGGTTCAACTGTCTGCTATAAAATACGATGTGAATTGCTTTCTTTAAATAAATAGTGTATTGATAACGAAATGTTCCTAAATTTAGTGTTTTGTTGTAAATATCTATAGAAATAAGATAGTCACCAAGTACACTTATAATTTAAATGGTTCAAACCTAAATCCTAACTAATATTCGAGATCTTGGAGTTATTTTTGACTCTAAAATACTCTTTATCGATCACGTAAACTACATTTTATAGAAGTCTTCCAAACTTTTGAGAATCATAACGAGAGTAACCAAACCATTTCATGCCAAAGAAACTTTAATTGCATTGCTCCCGTTGCACTATTCCGCTAGAGTTTGTTTTTTAATTCTGAGGAGTAAATGCAAAATGAAGATTTACATTAGAACATTTTAAGAAGCATTAATGTTTACAAACTAAAGGTAACATTCCCGCAAGTATTAAATTTAAAAATAGGTTGCATCTGAAAACCAATCATGTGATTATTTTATCTGAAATTTTGACAGAAATTTGAGGTTGACGGTTTGAAGTAATGGCTGTCGTTTCATGAAAATTTGCTGGATGTAAAAACGACTTGCTGGCAGCCAATCACAGGTCAGCTTTCTGGCACGGTATTTTTGAATCGCTTCTTCGAATTAAAAAAGAGTATAACAAATTTATTGGAACAAATTCAAATGAAATTAATTTCCATTGTATGTTGTACATTGAAACTGTTAAATATGAATTATCTTGAACAAAGAAGATTGCATGCATATATGTTATTCTTGTATAAGATATTCAACAATTTATCTGGCTCACAAAACTTTATACATTACTTTACATTCCTAGCTCCGATTAAAACAAGTAAATCTGTTACTCTATTTAAAAAATCTAACTCACTCTTATAAAAATTCTCCAATTATTAGATTAATAATAATAATAATAATAATAATAATAATAATAATAATAAAAATAATAATAATAATAATAATAATATGGCCGAACACGTTGCGGGCAAACCTGAACGGTACTAGCGAGACTACAAACCCCCCTTCTATAATAATAATATTATCATACAATAACAATTTTCTACACAAACATTTTTAATATGTCCTTAAAAGCTTTTAAAAGGAATCTTATATGACGTTAGAATAACGTTAAAATTAGTATAGGTAAATAAATTTTGTATTAAGTATAAGATTGTTAATATAGTTGAAATGTTCTTTGTAGCACCTGAGGAAGCCGACAAATAGTTGGCGAAACGTTGTGTTACTTAAATAAACGTTCTGTCCAAAAAAGCTTAGTGAAATTTTTCCTACATTTACTAATTATATCAATTGGACGTTAAAATTTTTTCTACTAGGAATCTTACTGCCAGAATAGCATAATCATCATCTAATTTATTTTTCGTCCACATGTTTAATGTTAAATTTAATGTTATGTGATGATTGATTGTGTTACAGTCATTTTATTTTGTAATCTATAATTCTTTTCTAGTATTCATTACCGTGCAATTTGTAATTTATTTTATAATTCGAGGAAACCTGTTATTGGTTCTGTAAATTGTAGGCTTCCCTCAAAAAACAAATAATTAAATAAATAAATAAATAAATAAATAAATAAATAGATAAATAAATAAATAAATAAATAAATAAATAAATAAATAAATAAATAAATAAATAAATAAATATGTGTATGTAAAAATAACAAAATGTATTAAATCAAATAAATGAAGAACTTTATCTACGAATTAATTTAAACGTTTGCATTGGAAAATTTTAGAAATATTGCATTTAACAACTTAACCCTTGTTTTTAAATAAGTACGAGGTCTGTTCAAAAAATATCGCTAATTTTGTGTTTTTTCAAAAAATATTTAGTTATTCATGAATATCTATTTTGTCCCCTTCAAAGTAATCCCCACCAGATATTATACACTTGTGCCAACGTTTTTTCCAATCCTCGAAGCACTAGAAAAAATCATTTTTTGTGATCTTGTTCAGCTCCTCCTTCGATGCCGTCTTTATCTCCTCACTCGTAGCGTAGCGTCGTCCTTTCATGGCTTTCATAGCGCTGTCCTCTTCAGTTTCGGGAATAATAAAAAGTCACAGGGGGCCAGATCTGGGGAATACGGTGGCTGCGGTATTATTAGTGTGTTGTTTTTGGCCAAAAATTTCCTCACAAGCAACGATGTGCGGGCGATGTTTCGTGGCGACCCGTCTCATGCCCAAATCATTAGTAAAAATCGAATGGCACGAGCCAATCGATATGTTTAGGTCCTCAGCAACTTAAACGGTGATTCGACGATTGGCCAATACTATTTTCTTCACTTCATCAATGTTTTCGTCTGTTGTTGACGTGCTCGGGCGTCCGACACGCTCTTCGTCGTTCACATCTTCTCGGCCCTCTGAGAACATTTTGTACCACCGATAAACGTTGCTTCGGTCCAAGGTAGCTTCACCATATGCCACAGTCAACATTCGGAATGCATCCGCGCACTTAATTTTGTTTTTCACACAAAATTTGATACAGATTCTTTGATCCATTTTTTGGTATAGGCAAAAATCGAAGACTAGCCAAAACAAGTGCAAAAAAAGCAACTGTCAAAAATTAATTGAACATTCAAAATGGCCGAACTTGTCGGCATAAGTGAAAGACATGAGTACCAACATAACGCCACAAAAAAATCGAAAATTGAATATACGTAACCCGCAGAAATTCAAAATTCGCGATACCTTTTGAACAGACATCGTATATTAAAAATTTTAACTCATTCCCCCTTCTCCCTGGACATGCCACCCAACCCGAGTGGTAGTTACGTCACTGTTTTGATTTCAATTTAATTTTTCTAAGTATGTTTCAGTTTCGTCGTGTTCAGTTTCGTGGTTAATTTTTCCACATATTCGTTAGCTTTTGTGAATTCGTCGATTAATTACCGTTTATTTGTCACTAAACTACGGATATTTAGTTCCGCTATTAGCCGCTTTATTCGCTTCAATCGCTTATTTGCACGACAGACCATTGAATACTTAATACCGTTATACGAGATTAACCCACGTATAGAGTTTACCAAAATATTAACCTGTCAGTTATTTAAAATACTGGAATAAATGAATTTTAAAACAGAAATAAATTTCATAAATTGTGACAATAGCAATATATTGGGAGCTGTATTCATGGGCGCCCAAAATCAGAGGCAGGGGGACTGCCCTCTTTAATTTCCACTTTTAAGCATTTTCTAAAGTTTTTTGAAAAGATAAAAAAAATATTGTGAGGTGTCAAAAGAGAACTAAGACGTAGATTAAGGAACTAATAGTAGTTTTCATTTTATTTTAATACGATGTAAAATTTATTAAAAATTCACTGCACCGCATCATTTAAAGCAAAGGGTGCGGAAATAAAAAAAAAATCTGAAAAATTCATATACCTATACATTTTAATCATATAAATTTTGATCAACATCATGATCAATGGACAAGTAATAATATAATAATATTTATAGACCGGGAGCTCATGACAGTTTTTGGTCTCCGATTTCATACAGCATGCCTTTTGGAGGAGAGAATATTTACCCTGTGACAACAAAAAAGGGATGGTACTAAACCCCTGCACGCTTTCCGGTCATAGGGAAAATTGACATTTCCGCTTAAACACAAAATTTTTGTGCTTTTCTCTGATTTAATATTGCTTGCCCTTTTGTCAAAAGAAAGTTATAACATATTTAAAGTCTTTTAAATATATGCATGCGATTCGGAGGGTCCCAAACGGTCATATGATCTTGTAATAAAAAAATATGATTTTCCGCGTTTTCATACAGCATGCCTATAATTAAAAGACTTTAAATTTGTTATAACTTTCTTTTGACAGAAGGGCAAGCAATATTAAGTCAGAGAAAAACACAAAAATGTTGTACAAGTGGAAATGCAATTTTCCCTATGACCGGAAAGCGTGCAGGGGTTTAGTACCATCCCTTTTTTGTTGTCACAGGGTAAATATTCTCTCCTCCAAAAGGCATGCTGTATGAAATCGGAGACCAAAAATGTCATGAGCTCCCGGTCTAATAGTGTTAATGTTAACGCATAACATTGTTAGTTCTACACAAATCCGTATAAGCATTCATAACTCCAATTGAGTGGATAAGCGTAAGAAAATATTTAACGCATAATGTTAGAAGTTTGTATATCTCAAACTTCTGACATTAATATTAACATTAGAACACTGACAACTGTCAAAATGAAGGAATATATTATACTTGAAATTCGAATAAGACTTGTGGATGCAGCTTGTGACATAATTATTAGTAAAAATGTTGAAACTAATATTGAAAAATAGATGTGAAGTGAGAATTTTTACATATTTCAGGGTTTCGCAGGTGTACACTGATACATTTCAAAATAGACGAATATATTATACAGGGAATTATAAAAAAAACTTGTGGCTGCAGTTTATGATGTACTAATTAATAAATGTGTTTAATCTAATAAAAAATTAATGTGAAGTGTGAATTTTCACATATTTTAGTGTTTTTCAGGTATCTAGTACCCAAGTTAAAGCAGCTATATGTGTGGAACATTATTTTTTTTTTGCGGTAATCAAGTCAAAATGAACAATATTTTGAATATAATGCACCGTTTGTTATTCTATGTACAAAGAGCTTTTCCTTAAAATACTACATGAACTTTTAAAATAAAATATGTATTTTTTCAACAATAAAAAAATTAATCTGACAAAAATTCCTTTTGAACTATTTTGGTTTCCATCAATGTACATTATTGAGATTTTTTTCAGATTTTTAGACCAACACTTCTGGGAAACAGGGTGGAAACAAAAGTTAACTTTTTTTTGTGAAATCAAAAATTTAGGTTAGAGTGAGTAGCTTCAGAAACATTATAGTTATTTTATTTAATAATTAACTTAATAAATATTATTTTGGTTCTTTTTAGAAGTACATTAATAAAAAAAAACAATACATATATTTAATAACTAGATATTTTTATTATAAATTGTTTAGTAATTTCTATTGCGTGTAGATGGCAGCTAGATCGATTTATCTATTAAAACATGAGCTATGTATGGTACCAAAGTGTTGTGACTAGCCACTAACATTATCCATTAACATTATGCACTATGAATTACGTACTATCTATTAACACATGAGCTGTGAATGATACTTTACACTAATTAAATACCTACAAGATTCCGATATGTGTGAAAATTCACACTTTCCATATTTTTCTTTTTTTCTTACAAGGAGCAACAAAATTGTCTATCTTCCTCGTGATTCCTCGTGACTGTTTGTTTTGTATTATTATTGTTATTTTTTTTTTCTTTTATTATATTTTTAATGTGCATATCATTATATTTGTCATTATATGAATATAATTTTGAATAAACATAAATATACACATAAGCATAGTCCTTTTGACAAAGAATCCAACGATACCCGTTACTCCAAATCGGGTTTTGGTCGGATAGCGGCTTTTGCAATTGGTCTACTCAAACATATGATGAAAAACTGTTGTTATTCAATGAGTGACATATACGAAATACGTGTTTATCTAATTTTCTAAACAGCGTAAATAAAAATTTAAAAGGTGTGTGCTGTGTATCATAGAACGCTGCGACTCTGCCGCCTTTGGAATTTTGATCGTCATGCCGATTCCCCCAGGCGCCCGAAGCCCTGCAACCCTATTATCCCCTATAGATAAGGTGGACCTGTTTCCAAGTAGTACGTAAAAGCCATAACTTTGAGAAATACTGTGTTAGATAATAACTAAGTACTTGAACAATTCATAAATTGCTTTAGGGTGCTGTTAGTACAGTATAGCGACATTCAATTCGCTTACACACAAATAATAATCAAGTGTTGAATTGAAACTCAAAAGTAGTCTGAATAGCTCATATATATGTATACAGACAGAACAGATCGCATATAATACAATATCGGAATATGTATGCGAATTGAGACAAATAGATATCAAATTGATGTGAAGTGCTTCACACTTGAATTTGCAACTTACTCAGTTAAATATGTTAGCATGGTATTGCAAAAAACTCAATAAATTTCTAAAAAATAATAAAATCAAAAATTCCTATGGAACTATTCTGGTTCACAGCAATATACATTATTAAGAATTATTTTAAAATTTTAGATTAACCTCTCTAGGTTACAGGGCGTGAGACAAAAGTTCTTAAGCATGCTTTTGACAAAAATCGTGTAAAAATATTTAATTTTCACTTCGCTGTTATTTGGCCATAATGCATAATAATAATAATAATCTTTATTTCGCGAAGATATTAAATATACAAACATAATACATTGTGTAGATGTTTTTAAATAAAGATCTGTGGGCATAGCCGATAAGAAATCCACTTTGACTTACATCAGTC
Organism: Liopterus haemorrhoidalis; assembly: GCA_963971575.1. Lineage (NCBI taxonomy): Eukaryota > Metazoa > Arthropoda > Insecta > Coleoptera > Dytiscidae > Liopterus > Liopterus haemorrhoidalis. Next base: position 51,521,822 of record OZ020615.1, read on the forward strand.
AGCGTGTGGAAGGTAACAATTTTTCTGCACACATATACATTTTTGTTTGGCTTTTTGTATACATAACATAATCTTTAGAAAATTGTAGAATGTGTAGAGACGATATTTGTTAAACTTGTTATATTTTGAAAACAAAAGATTTGAAAAATTATAAAAAAGTATGAAAAAATGTTTAAAATTTTAATTGTTAAATGTTTTAATTGTTAATTATATATTGCAAATATTTTAGTTAAGTCCGCATGTAGAACCCATTGTTTAGCTTTTTTATTGAAATTATTATTATTGACTTTTATATTTTTTTCTAACAAATAAGTTGTAAAGTTGTTATGGATTATTGGCGCATGGTATACATAATGATGTTGAGAAATACTCTTATTTACTTTTGCATTGGCCATTTTATTTTTATTTCTTGTGTTATAATTATGTTTCACTTTATTAATCAAATTTTTATTTTTGTTTAAATGTTTTAATACGGTTAGTGCATATATTTGTTTGCAAGTCATAACGTTACTTAGGCTATATAGTTTTTCGGTAGAAAACAAAATCGGTTCATTATGAAGGCTCTTCAATATTAGTTTTTGGACTATACCTATTTTTTTTATTTGATTATTTCTTGCCCCACCCCATCCAATTATTCCATAACTTAAAATGGTTTCGACTAAGGCATAATAAAAAGTCTTTAATTGACATACTGAGTATATTTTATTAATTTTTTTAAAAATATAAATATATTTTCTCAGTTTGCCTACTATAAATTTCACGTGTTGATCCCATTTTAAGTGACTGTCAAAAATAACTCCTAAATATTCATACTTATTTTCCTGTTTAATCATGATTTTATTTTTAGTATCTGTATCTTCAACAGTTAGCTCACTATATAGTGGTAGCTTATTTTTATGAAGCGAAAAGGGCAAAAAAAATGTTTTCTTAAAGTTTATGGTTAATATGTTTAATATCATCCAATCCTTCAGCGTTACTAGATCCCTTTCGGCCGCACTCCTAACATTTGACCAATTTGAGCCTCTAATAAATAATACCGTGTCGTCAGCATATGAAAATATATCACCCATTATTTTTATGTTTAATAAATCGTTTAGGTAAATTGTGAATAATAGAGGACCCAAAATAGTCCCCCGAGGTATACCCCATGATATTTGGCTTTCGGTACTCATTGTATTTTTAAATTTAACTTTTTGAGTTCTATTACATAAATAATGTTTTAAAAGTTTTAACGCTATACCTCTGACACCATATCTTTCTAACTTTTCCAGTAATAGTGTGTGATTTACTGTATCAAATGCTTTAGTCAAATCCAGGAACACAGCCAAGCAGGGATCTGACCTATCTATACTAGAATATATGCACTCTGTGAGAGTCGAGATCGCATCATTAGTTGATTTGTTTTTACAGAAGCCAAATTGTCTATTACTATTACTATAGGATACGAGATATTGAAACATATGCATAACAGCCGGAGCATTATGTATCCATAAAGCCCTCTCATTACGCCCTCAACAAATATTAGTCTCATTTAAGGCCGTACCATATTTTTTTATTGCTATAGTCTAAAGATTACGTACTCTTTTTCATATTTCTGTTAAGTGGTAACAAACTTTCTGTTGCTTTTTGTATAGTTCATAATAATTTTGTAGCAGTACATACGATGACTCATATTGCCTAATACCAATCTTTTAAAATCACCCTGTGTTGATTATTAACCAAAAACTTTCGCTGAAAGTTTTTAAATTGACGTAATTTCGATATTGCCACGTTTGCGGTGAAAACTATCCATTATTAGATTAAAATCGTTTACAGAAAGCCCGGGTAAATTGTAAAAGTATGTTAAATTGTAACTAAAACGTGTTTAAATAGTTTACAAATTAGCTTTGTGCATTTGGCGCGAAATTCAATTTACTCATAGTACTCAAAGTAGACTATGTTGCATGGCAAATAAATATTAGTGTTGATAATTCATAAAACTGATACTACGAACTGACGCCAGTGGTGGATTAAGGAGGATGTCTGGGTTGCAGCTAGGGCCTCACAATGTTTTAGAAGCCGTCAAAATTTCTAATTTAAATATATATTACAATTAAAAAATATAAACAGATTTTTCTTAAGCAAAATAATTGTTTATGGAGAAAAATCATTTATTTCTTAATAGTTTTTCAGCCTATCCATTGTAATAGCCTCCAGGATCATCTTATCTATTGGGTTAATACTCTAGGGTAGTGTTTCTCAACCATTTCTGGCATGGGACCCCACGAAATTATGGACATATTGTCTAATACTACAACCAGGTAACTTGAAATTAACGTTTCTCAGAAAATCAATTTTAAGTTTTCAAGAGCAATAAACAGCAATGGACTTATTTATTTGTTTACTGGGTTTTTGTACTTCAGGCATATAGGAGCACTTATTTAAATTTAGCATTTATAAGATAAAAAATATTTGATAGGTAGGTACAAATAGCTCAAAATACCTAAAATTCGAGTAACCCAATTGCAGTATAAGGGGGATACGATTTTTCTAGAAGAGGCGTCGTGTTAGCAAGTTGGGGAAAATTTTTGATGACCAAAGTTTATCCAAAGAATTGAATAATAGTACTCAAATTTGCCCTAATAAACCGGAAGTGAAGGATATCAAGGACAACTTTTAGTTTTAAAATGGGAACGTATGTCATGTTAGTATCTTTAGATAGAGATTTTAAAAAGAAACATCTTTTACTTAAACATTTATTTAATATCTTTTGGTTGACGAAAAATTATATTCTTTATAATGACTGGAAAATGTATTTTTATTTACAAGTGTTCGAAGTGCTTTCCATTTTGTTTTAAACACTTTTATATCCATACTCTTGAGTTATCTGTAGCTCAGAGCAGAAAAATAATAACAAAAAAAATGTTTTCTTGCTTCGATCTTGTATGACTTCGCGGCCCCCCGACGAGTCTTTCACTTTCCCCCAGGAGCCGCGACCGCCGGTTGAGAAACGCTGCCCTAGGGCATCAGACATGGGTGGATCTAGCAATTTTTCCAAGGGGGTGATGTAATAAACTGAAATAAAAAATACAAAATACGTACGCACCCGAGAAACTAATATTTTATTTTTCTACAACAATATAGTCGATATAAACAATAATTTCAAATTGTACAGAAAGTGAAATATTGTTTATATATTTTTTTAATTTTTTATTACTATGCTCCGAGCTACAGGTACCTCAAGAATAAGGATGAAAAAGTGTTAAAATCAAAAAGGAAGGTACTTTAAACACTTGTAAACAAATTTCAAGTCGTTACTGATACTACAATTTTTCGTAAAATATATGCAAAAATGTTCTTTTTCAAAATCTCTATCCAAAGATATCTAATATGATATACGTTCCCATTTAGAACATGAAAGTTGGCCTTGATACCCTGTACTTCCAGTTGGTTCCAGAAAATTTAAGTACTGCCATTCAATTCTTTGGGTAAACTTTGGTTATCAAAATATTTTACAAACTTGTTTAGACATCGCCGTTTCGAGAAAAATCGTATTCGCTGTACCTTGTTACATTATGTATATAACAAGAATATGATCCCATTTACTGATAAACAAAAATCAACTTGATCAAGAGCCCTGATAATATTTTCAGCCAGAGGCCCCATGCAAGTTTGCTCCGCCACTGACTGGCGCGATATTCAAACCACTCATATAACCCCTATTAACAAAATTAGTTTAATGCAACGCAGAACTATTTATAATCCAATTTAAAATAATTTAATCCATTTGTATATTAAGTATAAAGCTCTTTCATTGTTTGAAGAGTTGTTTAATAATCTAATTCAATACAACACGCCGTTAGAATAATATTTAGGAATCATATACACAGAGCAGATATTTTCATGTACAAACAATTATGACACGGTGTTTAATTTTGTGTACATAATTAAATTGCCTCAAAATAGATTTAAAATAAAGCAGATAATAGTGTTTGTAAAATTGGTTTTACAATAACTAAAATTACAATTAAATTGTGCCAAAATACTGTCCAATTCAACATTATAAAATATTTCTTTAAATAATGGTAGTTGAATAAATAATGAATGTTTACCGTCTTCTAAATTTACTATAATTACTGTCAAATAAATTCTAGTTTGTAACTTCACTTCTTTATTAGAAGTGCGAAGGTGTACTAGGTTTGACAATAATAAAATAAATAAATATTTTTGTTAGAAACCGGATTATTATTAGAATTAACAAACTTTCTATAATTGTCGTGAAAGATATCTGCATCTCTATCAGAGACTTGCTTGTTTATTAAACTGAGCATTTTGTTCAGTGGTGACATAGATTCTGAAATTCTTAAAAAGTGATCATTTTTTATTCTCAATCTTATGTCAGGGACTCGAATATTTAAATTCTGAAGAAGTTCTGGGTTTAGTTTATTATTAAATAGTTTAAACACGAAATTCTAAGTGTGGATGTCGCGTCTCCTTTCTAATGTTTGTACTCCTTGCTATTATTTGTCTCTTTGAGTGCGAGCTAGATTTTTTAACTGGTTTGCATAAGAGATTCGAAAAGGATATGTACCGGTTAATTTCAGGGTCAGGTTTCTTACAAATCTCTTTTATACTTTTCTTTTTGATTTTTGTAGGACATTGTTTTTGGGCTCCAGATAGTTTTCGCGTACTCTAATTTAGGTCGAACTAGTGCACAGTACAGTAACCAAGTTGTAGATATCTTAAAACTACCACTGTTTCTTATATAAATCCTAAAGTTTTTAGGGCACTATTCACTTTATTGTCTATGTGATCACTAAAATTTAAATCGTTTCTAAATAGTACATCTAAGTCTTTTACATTACTATCTCTAAGCAGCACTATATTGTCAATATGGTAATCTTGGGTTATTTTGTTTATATTGCGTGTAAAGGATATTACTTTGCTGTTGATATTCATTTTGAGTTCTTTTTTTTTTTTTTTCGTACGAGTTCACTACTCTATTTAAGTCTTTTTGCAACATCAGGTCTTTCGACTTGTTGATTACACGAAACAGCTCAAAATCGTCTGCAGCAATTGTGATCCACGAAAAACCTTTTTTTTTAGTACACCAAATACGGCATCTATTGTGAAGGTTCTGCTCGCCCATTCCTTCTAATGCCACTGCTAATTATTGTAAGTTGGAATATATTAACTTGAAAAAAAAGAAAACAGCAACTATACAGATTTTTTTAATATAAAGCACTATATTTGCACTGTTCAATTTTTAACCGGCGTCCGGCCCTGTAAACGATTACTCAGCAAGACAGTACTTTGACCCTTAAAAACCCATAGTTATCAAAAACTTGTTCACTACAAACGAGTTCTGATCTCGAAATAACTACCTAAGATTCAAAGAAAGAAAATAAGAAGGTAAAGTATTATACAGAAAAAAAATTAACTAAAAATAAAATAATAGTGTAATGATCCTTCACAAATGACCTCAGAAAATTCGTAAGATGGATGAGTATTACAAAAAAACCACTACCATATTTAGTAAGTTGCAATTTTAAATCGTCCTCATTGCATTTCATAAATTATTATGAACCAGACAAAATGTATCAAGATTTTTTTCGGTGAAGTAGTAATACATATTTCAAGGGCGGTGATTGAGCTTTTTAGGATTTCGTAGGTATGACCAAGGACCTACACAAAGAAGATCCAAAGGGACATGGAAGATTCCTGCGTATACGGCGGTAACTGGACACCACGGAACACACTATCTTCGCCTGCAACAGATGGTTTGCACAAAGGTGCGAGCAAGAAACAAAGACCAACGTGAGGCTGACACCAGAAAATATCACCAGATTTATGCTCATCTACAAAGACAACTGGAGAGCCGCAGAAAGGATGCTCTACACTATAATGAGCAAAAAGGAGGAGGAGGAACGGATCAGACAAGCGGCTGACGGGTGGAAGCCAGAGACGAGGACTAAAACATCTAGCCTGTCGCCGAGATGCCCGTGATATCTCTTGTGAGTTCCTTGGCGGTATCAGAGGCGTAAACATGGTTTTTAGTCGATAGGTCCTTGGGAGAATCCGATACTACCAATTGCGGAGCTCTCTCCTATATAGCGGTGCTTATAAAAAGTTTCCCATGTATAAAAAACAAAAGGTATGACCAAGGAACTCTTATAGCAATGGTCAGCAAGACAGTATTTAAGAAGAACCAAAAAGTCGGAATACCCGTGATTTTTACTCAGAAAAGCTATAATAAGGTGGTAAGACAAAAACACACTAATGCTTGGTTTATATACGGAACAAGAATAAGGAATAGGAAATAAGAATAGTGCACAAGAAGTTAAAACATGGCTGCGCCGTATATCGGTTTATGTAGGAATGCAATTTAACTTAAACATAAGAATAGTTGGTAACATTCAACATTTTTATTCTTATTTCAAGAATAAGACATGATAAGCCTGCGCACAGCAATCAAAATGTCTGCCGTAATAAAGTTTGGTCAACAGATGTTTTTCAGTTGTGATCAGAGGGTTGTAAACAACAATAAAATGTTTTTAACGGTAATAAACGAAATTTTTTAAAAGGTTTTATGAATCAGAACCTGTCAAGTGACAAACGTTAAACACAGGCCAACGCAAGTACACAGGCGCAGCGACGAAATGTTATGTCCTATATAAACGGTTTAATATTTTTTATTCTTGTGTACTATTCTTATTTCCTATTCCTTATTCTTGTTCCGTATATGAACCAACCATTACACGAATACAAAGTTTTAAATTTAAGGAACGCTCGTTTTTTAGTGGGGTTAATACGAATTCATGAGCAGGTGGATCAAGAACACAGCAAGCCCGAACCGTGATAACAAATTTACAGTACATTAAATTTTATTAGGTGGCTGAAACTTTAGAATTTTTAGGTCCGGTTTTTCCACCTTCTCATAAACATTAACTATCTGTTTAAAGTTATGTGATAATTTCTGTGCTGAATAAATGTCATCCCGTCTTTCAATACAAATTAATTTAACCCATAGTTATCTAACGGATAATGAGACTGACGTATTGAATTTACTGATTGGTATTGACATTTATTCAGCAGATGAAGTTCCAGAAAACTTTAACTGTCAGATAGTTACCTAGAAGTTTATCTGAAGGTGAAAAAACCGGGTCTTACAAATGTCAAAAATACCATATCTACATAAGCAAAGAGTGAGACTTAACTCGTGAACCATATATTGCCCATCCTTGCTTTAGATTATTTCATATGTCTATATGTACGACAGAAATTGTTATTAAATGGCTAGACCTAGATAGTTGAATTTTGGCATGCATGTACAGGGTTGAAGATGGAGAGAACACGATTTTTCTCAAAACCGTACTTTGTGAACAATATGGAAAAAAATAATGATCAAAGGCTACCTGAAGAATCGATTGATAGCACTGACATTTTCCGGAACAAACCAAAAATACAGGATATCAAGGATAATTTTGAATTTTTAAATGGAAACTTATATCGGGTATCTTTGGATAAAGCTTTAGAAAGGAAACAACTTTTAGAAAGATCTTGAAGTACACTTCAAGATATTCAAGATTAGAGCCTGGTTTATAATAGATATGCTATGGAACATAAGCATAAAAATTACACTCCTCTCTTTGTTCTGTTTATTACAAACAGATGTTTTGAAGGGTCAAATCCATTGTCCAATACATATGCGTTTATGTTATGGAGTTATTGTAAACCAGGCTTTACAAACAGTAAATAATTTTTAATTCTTATAATTTTATTGTCCACAGTTGGCGACGGTTACGAGAAAAAATATCCAAAAACTTTTGTTTGAAATAATTATTTTTTAAATATTTTTATTTCTACGCGATTTTTGCCACAGTTTTTTGTCCTCCACCTTATCCTCTTAGAGGGCTGGATTAAAAATATGGAAAATTTTACTATATTGTGTACTGATGCCAACCGAAATAATACACTCGAAATTTATTATTATTATTTCGAAAGTTTGTATTTTTCAAAATGGGATACCAAAGATAAGGTTTTAAAAACTAGATAACGAAATTATTAACGAAAAAATAATTCTTTGTAACTAAACATATGTCTTTTTTGCATCACTCAAGTCGTTTGTTTCTCTTTCGTTTCTCTTTCCATTACATACGAAACCTGTGAAACATATGAACATATGAAATATGTGAAAATTCTCCCAAGTGCAAAAAGGTTGATTTATAGGCGAACCACAGTCTTGTTACTGGCTTGTACAGAGTGATTATTTAATGGCGAGACGACGTCACCGAATTTTACGTGCCTCCTAGCAGAAATACTGGTGAATACTATGACTATAATAACCTTGAAGAGATATAATAACCTTGATGCGCATGCGCGCATAATCGCCTGCTACGATGTGTATGAAACGGCAAATTATTAAAACTTCCAGTGACGTCGTCTCGCCATTAAATAATCACTCCGTATATTTGTTATTAATGGAAAAATTTACAACTATTTTGTATTTTGCGTAAAATGTAACTGAAATAGTGCAAAATTGTTTATTTATCTATAATTATATTTGATGTGTTTAACATTGAAATAAAAAATTAATAACAGTTGGCGTAAAGATAAGAAAAAACAAAAAGAAAAATATTTTCTCATATTAATTAAATCGCTTACACCTAATTATTGGGTTTTGTAAAATGTACGCTTAGTTTCGACCAGTGCTTTTCAACCAAAGTGCTGTGGCACATAAATGTGCCACGAGATTTAGTGTGGTGTGCCCCGGGATTAAGAAAATAGCATTGTAACCTGTTTCTTTGGTTTAAGCGGAACTAGATTTTAAATTCAAGTAACTGTTAACGTCTTATTGAAGTTATTGATAGTTTTGTTGAGAAAAATCCAACTTCAAACATTTAAAAATTAGCTTGGATGAATTAACTTTCAACATTTTCAATTCTTTTTATGTAATTCGAATACTGCGAACTCCAGCGTTCTACTGTAAGAACATTCTAACTGAATCCTAACAATTTTAAAATACAGGTTACGAGTAACGTATACCTATTCTTAAATGGTTTGTTTGTCCTTAAGATGAAACCTAATATTCTATAAGCTTCTTAATTATATGCTTTTTTAATTATATTATTGAGAAACTCAACTGATCGGTTTTGTCTCCTGATTGGTATTACCTATCTCTCTCCTACACTGGCGCAATCAGGGGGGTCCAAGATTACCACTCTTGGACCCCCCTGATGGTAATATCCATTTATTAATAACTGAAATTTGTTCATATTTACGTGTAAAAGTTAACTAATGCCATTAGCTGCATGTGTAAATTTAAACAGTAGAACTCTCACAGGGCTATTCAGAGACAAAAAATAAACAGATTGTAATTAAACACTGTTTAAATTCAGTGTTTACATTTTTTTTTCTTATCCAAAAACACTTTTTAAATACTCTTTAATTTTTTAAACATTGTTTTTCTTATTCACAGTGGTTAAGTTGATTTTGTCTATTCAGAAACAACATTTCATTCTAGTTACCGTAGTTAAGTTACATTTTAAACAACATTTTTACCGACCGTCACATATATAAGGGAGGTATTGTGATCATACCGATTTTGACATTTCCAGATTTCGATGGATCTCCACTAATTGAGGTCCCTACATAACGTTTCGACTATTTTTAGCATGATGTCTGTCGGTCCGTCTGTCTGTGTACACGTGCAGAGCAAATTCGGCTGAAAAGATTTTTATGAGACTTCATATTGAAGCTTCTGCTATCAATGGCACGAGTTGATCAACTTTTGGTAAAAATCGGTTGACTATAAATGGGAGTTTACTCGTGTCGATTTTAAGATTTTTGTGAATATTTCACAACAGAAAAACATTTCGAAAAAATTTATTGAACAAAAGTTGCTATAAAAGACATAATGGTGCATTTACCAATATATTGGCATGTTGTATGCCATTCTTGTTAAATTTTTAATAAAGACCTCTTTTTCCAAACTTCGCCGAAAATGTTTCAAAAATATATTTCCACGCTAAATTATTTCTTTTATTTATATGCCCTCCAACATTTTTGTCTTCTATTATCTTTAATTTGTCCTTGCAAAGTTCTATCAAAAATGATTTTTCGTCTTCTTTCCAATTATGTGAACGTTCTCTTTTAATTTACCTTATATTATCTGAATTATTCAAGAAAATTTATATCCTGTATTTTTAAAGACGAATAATCTTCTAAAACATATTTAAAAGAGTTTTACTCAATTTTATTTTAAAAGTCTGCTACGCTGCAAAACTAATTGGCCATGAATTTCAAAATGACAGTTTAGTTCAATTATTTCACTACCAACTCTTACAATTTTCAACAGTATAATCTGTCTCATTTTGTAATATAAGATGTTTCATTTTGTAATACATGACTAGATCTGATGTTTTTGGTGACTTTTGTAGTGTAAACGAACTTTGACATATCCATGTGAACTGATACTATGATAATATTATAAATGTATTGTAAATATACAACATAAAAAAATATCTTTCCCTGTTAGTTACGTATTACAAAATGAGACAGATAATACGAAACTAGATCTGGTTACTTTGGTGACTGTTGTGGTGTAAATGGACTTTTGTGGAACCATGTGTACTTGTAAATCTGGCTTATATATTTTTGGTTAAATTTCATTATACTGAGGTTATATTCACACAAAAAGTACATGTCAGATACCAAATTGATATGGTAATATTTTGAATATACAAATATTTATTTCATCAAACTTTCGATTATTACTCGTATAATAGTAAAAAAATATTACAATTATTTAGGAGTAAATTTAGATTATTCCAAATTTACTCCGTGTATTCATCCTCCAAAATTTAGCCAAAGAATAATAAAAGGTTGTACATTATCAACTATAAACCCCCAAATTTCTCATATATTTAGCCATTTTCGCTTCTTTTTAATATTGTTCCATTTTTCTCCCAAGTTTTCTATAAGTGTTATGTATATGTGTTTTTGTATAGGTATACATCTAATTGTTTTCGCTTATTCATATTTTCTGTTCTGGCTGTATAAAATATATTTCAAATACTTGTCAATTTGTGTTTTATACAATTAGTCAGAGCCGCAGTAAGTAAAACTTACGCTAGGGGCAGAACCGTGTTTTGGCGCCCTTGGTAAACAAAAACAAGGTTCTCATCTCTCAAAATTTAAATGATGAACAAAAAAAAGGTCCTCACCTCCCAAAATCCAAATGACGAGCAAAAAAAAAAGGTCCTCGCCTTCACAATGGCGCCCCTTAATCAAGCCCGTCATCGCCCTTTTCCTTTAGTGCCCCCAGGGCCATCGCCCCCTCCACCCCCCCTTACTGCGGCTCTGCAATTTGTGTTAGTAAATTGACATATAATTTAATGTCCATTATGAATTGTCAAATATTTTGAAAGGTGCCATTTCAGAATTGCCACCCTAAGATGAAATTTAAATTATACAACATAAAATGTCTGTCGGTCCGTCTGTCTGTGTACACGTGCAGAGCAAATTCGGCTGAAAAGATTTTTATGAGACTTCATATTGAAGCTTCTGCTATCAATGGCACGAGTTGATCAACTTTTGGTAAAAATCGGTTGACTATAAATGGGAGTTTACTCGTGTCGATTTTAAGATTTTTGTGAATATTTCACAACAGAAAAACATTTCGAAAAAATTTATTGAACAAAAGTTGCTATAAAAGACATAATGGTGCATTTACCAATATATTGGCATGTTGTATGCCATTCTTGTTAAATTTTTAATAAAGACCTCTTTTTCCAAACTTCGCCGAAAATGTTTCAAAAATATATTTCCACGCTAAATTATTTCTTTTATTTATATGCCCCCCAACATTTTTGTCTTCTATTATCTTTAATTTGTCCTTGCAAAGTTCTATCAAAAATGATTTTTCGTCTTCTTTCCAATTATGTGAACGTTCTCTTTTAATTTACCTTATATTATCTGAATTATTCAAGAAAATTTATATCCTGTATTTTTAAAGACGAATAATCTTCTAAAACATATTTAAAAGAGTTTTACTCAATTTTATTTTAAAAGTCTGCTACGCTGCAAAACTAATTGGCCATGAATTTCAAAATGACAGTTTAGTTCAATTATTTCACTACCAACTCTTACAATTTTCAACAGTATAATCTGTCTCATTTTGTAATATAAGATGTTTCATTTTGTAATACATGACTAGATCTGATGTTTTTGGTGACTTTTGTAGTGTAAACGAACTTTGACATATCCATGTGAACTGATACTATGATAATATTATAAATGTATTGTAAATATACAACATAAAAAAATAACTTTCCCTGTTAGTTACGTATTACAAAATGAGACAGATAATACGAAACTAGATCTGGTTACTTTGGTGACTGTTGTGGTGTAAATGGACTTTTGTGGAACCATGTGTACTTGTAAATCTGGCTTATATATTTTTGGTTAAATTTCATTATACTGAGGTTATATTCACACAAAAAGTACATGTCAGATACCAAATTGATATGGTAATATTTTGAATATACAAATATTTATTTCATCAAACTTTCGATTATTACTCGTATAATAGTAAAAAAATATTACAATTATTTAGGAGTAAAAAAAAAATGAAATTTCCCTCTTAGTTTCGTATTACAAAATGAGACAGATAATATTTAGTTTTAGATATTGTTTAAAAAAATAGTTACTATGTTTCTGAATACATAAATAAATTAAACACTGTCTAAATTTTAAAGAGTGTTTAATTTAGACAGTGTGAATAGGTTTGTTAGTCTTTAGTAACCTAATAAAATTAGATTTTATTAGGTTAAAGGGAAACCTTTATTTTAGTTGCATTTCGGTTTTTCTTTTATTGCACCCCCTTGCTAAATTTCTTCTTGCACTCCTCCTCTCCTACAAAGTATAATGAAATACAAATGCAACAATGCATAAGAAAATCCGTAGAGGCACAACTGAATGCTTCGTTAATAACATGTTTAGACGCTTACTTTTGCATGCAGCTTTGCAAAGAGGCAAAAAAATGTAAATGCATTGTTGTCAGAAACTTCTTTGTACGTAAATACACTTATATTTTGATTATATAGCTCTCTAAGAGGCAGATGAATATTCTTGTTTATATCTATAAATGTATTTTTATATCATAATTGAGTTTAAAAATATGGATTACTGGTTCGTTATTATTGTCAATATAAATATATTACTTGTACACGTGCTTACCTTAAAAGCTTCTCTGAACTTATTAGACATAATATTGTAGAGTAAGGGGTTGATGGTCGTAGAAAGGAAGTAGAGGATTCCACTGGTGTAATTCAACACTAGGTACGTGGTTAGTACCGCCTGGGTGGGCTGTCCATGGTATACATTGGTAATGTATACCGCCAGAAGACGTTGGGCGTGGAAAGGAGCCCAGCATACAAAGAAGGCCACCACCACAGCAACTGCAACAAGATAATACAATTTTAGGTGTTGGAAATATCAAGACAAAACTATTTGAAACTCATAAACTATTTATAACTTTGTGAAACTCATAAATAATAGGTCATTAAACCAGGTTTTGTCATGTTTCAATAATTTATACATTCAGGAGAAATATACCAAAGTTAAAAGGCGATATCATGAAATAATTTTTAACAAAAACTTTATATCAACATAACTTCGATTCGACAAAATTATAAAGTTATAGGATGCTAAAGAAAAATGCGTAAGTACATTAATAATTCACTGATTTTACAAGTAGACGTGACGCTCCCCTTACTTAGATCCTCTGGATCAGGGGTCGGGGAACATTTTTACCCATTACCCATAGATATATTTCTTTACACCGACGATTGGCTTGTAAAAAAAAGTGACAAGCAAAAAAAAAGGTCCTCACCTCTCAAAATCCAAATGACGAGCAAAAAAAAAGGTCCTCATTTCCCAAAATCTAAGTGATGAGCAAAAAAAAGGTCATCACCTCCCAAAATCTAAGTGATGAGAAAAAAAAAAGATTCTCACCTCCCAAAATCTAAATGATGAGCAAAAAAAAGGTCCTCACCTTCGCAATGGCGCCCCTTAGTCAAGCCCCTCAGCGCCCTTTTCCTTAGTGCGCTACTAACACGTTTATAAAATAGCAAATTGGAAAAATTTCCTCATTACCCACAAAAATTTAATTTTTACCCCATTTGGGGTAATTTATCCCGGTTCCCCGACCGCTGCTCTAGATTCTCATCTCTGGAGGCACATGAAACAACTGATGTATATGGAAACGTGTAACTATCAGCAGATTTCCTTCAACAAGTTTTGAATTCTGCCACTAGAATTCGGAACACACCTTAAACTTTAGAAAATACAACTGATTCCTTATTACTCCATGATTAAATGTGTATTGAAGAAACAGCTGACCAATTTGAACAGTTAATTATAATGTACTTTTAGGCCAGACTCCTAGATTACTTAGTGGCGCTTGATTTGCAACTCGATCGGTTCTCAGCTTGGTTGCAGAAAATTCTAAGAAAAATCACGAACATGGTAGCTGCAAAGAAGTGTGAAGTGGCAGCCTAATTGCTATCGCCTGCCCAGGACAAAATAGGAGGCCACCGACTCAGTGACAGGTATCTGAAACTATTCAGAGTGTTCGTAAATGACGTAAGACTCACGCGGCATACGACATCAATTTGTATATAGGCCCCATCCACTTTGCTTCTATTTTGCTCTCTAAATCTGGAAGAGAATTTACCCAGGGTAACAGAACTCTCGCAGAAACACACACGTTGCACACAACAATTTATTTATCAAAAATTAGATTGTCAATTTATAATATAATTGTACCTAACCTAAAAGGTGACATCTTAAAATGTGCAAGTTTTTCCTATGGTGAAAATAGAATGCAAACTTGCAAGAAAAATATGTCCAACGGTGTATAATGCTAAATGTGCCGAGGTGAACCTAAGAGGAACCATTAATAGAGAGGATATCGTGCATTCATACTCATGTAAAACATCGTAGTCAGAAAGATTGACAAAGAAAGATATATACAGTCTGTTCCAAACGGTTAAGCGGAACTAGATTTTACAATATAGTTACTTTCACCGTTTAAATCGTGCCTTTCGGCCGTTTTGTTTAAGCTTTGTAAATCATACTTACAATAAACATTTTTTGGTTAAGGTTAATATCATTTTAAAATGTAATTTTCTTTATATTTTGATTTTTTGTGTCATTCTTAATACAAATTTCCCATTTATTTATTTTTTTGTCATTAAAATATCTAAAAAAAATATTAAATTTTGACATATGTCATTCGTTTCCATGGTTTCATTGTTGGAATTTTAAATTTTGACATCCCAACGTGAAAAATGAAATAACCCAAGCAAGTTCGCTTCTCGTGACAACCTAAAAGAACTAAATTCCCATTTAGTTCCGCTTAACCGTTTGGAACAGACTGTAAGTACGTATCTTTTGTCTCAAACTAAAGTCGGCATGCGCACAAAACCTGTTTTCAGTCGGTAATTAACGTCATACTGTTTCAGAGGAACTAATAAGATCGGTTCCTCTGAACACTCTGCGCATGTCGACTTTAATTTGAAACAGATGATATGTTGGCTTTGTCAATCTTTTAGACTACGCAAAATTCGCGTTATACCTTCTCTATTAGTGGTTCCTCTGATAGGAGAATCCATACTATGAGAGGAGAATTCCTCTGAGAGGAGAATATTAATCTATATTAACAAGGTACGTCTTCTGTCGGAGATACAAAACGGTAACATAATTTCAATAAAATCATACCACTACCTTTGTAATTTGTTGCGAGTGAAAATCGTTATTTTCTAAATGCATCTATTTTCTTTAGCATGATATAACTTTTTAATATTGTCGAATCGAAACTATGTTGAAAATTGTTCGAGAACACACTTTTTAAATTTGGCAGATTCCTCCTGAATCACTCTGTAAATTTCACTGACAGACTGCAATTTCGGATTTCGCCACTGGCAAAGTTACAGTGTAACTATTCTATTCACTATAACTTTGACAATGTCAAGAGCCGAAATTAGGGTGGCCAACTCTTGATGAACTAATATCTGGATATTGACCGAGGATCAGTGCATCAGAATATTGAATGCCTTCAAAGCACATGTTCCAAAGGCAATAGCTTCAAAAATTCTTGCTTAATCATGGACAATGAAAGCTAAGCTCTGAATTTAATCAGAAATTAATATTGATTTATAATAAATATATCTATATTTTCATTTAACAGTAGTATTTTTCTTTTCTCTTTCCTTTGCTACTCTTGGAACATATAGTGACCTACATATTTTTCACTTAAACTAAGTATCATTTTAGGCTGTTAGAGTCCCAAATAAGTTTTATAACAAATAATTACTTAACCTATCAGTTCATATACTAAATTTTATCTATATTAAGAAACTTAATGCTAAGTTGAACAAAATTTAACTTATTCTAACGATTATTTCCGTGACACGTGTTTGGATGGGGGCCAATTTAAAGTGATTACATTAGAATTATCTCCTTCGCTGCACCTGCTATCAGTTTAGGGAAGTTTAGAGCGATTCACACTGATATTATTGATGACTTGAGTTGTAAAGGGTTTAAGAGAACTGTCGAAAATAAATGTGCTAAATATAAAAAGGAAATAATAGAAACTAGTGCATATAACGACAAATAAGGTGGTGAAATATTTGATAAGCACGTTTTTAGACTGCCATCTCCGCCCGACTTCGTTATTACTGACCTACATTCTGTTGGAACTAATCGTAATTAGATGATGGAATTGGAGATAATACTATAAGTATGTGAAAGGCCAGGATTACTTATCAGAAAGCTTCTTTATAAACAATGTTTTTAGTTTTTACATTAGGCGCAAGCAGGTAAAGGTTGTTGCTCGAACTGACACACATACTCGCTGCAAATCTTCTACCAATTTTTGAGCTTCCAGGCTTTTTCATAAATTTGTGGTATACCACAGCTTTACTCACTGCGGTCGATGTAAGTTCAATACTATCTGCTGCATTGGTATTAACATGCTCCATTTTCACATTTCAAGAGTTACAACACAATTTTTTCTCGAAATAAATTTATTTTGATGTATTTGACAAGTTAGAACTTGCAAAGTGTCTGCAAATACAATGTCAGGATATATCAGGTCCAAATTAAAAATGTCAAGCACCGGTTCTCAACAAAAATGAATATTATGATTAAACCGAACGAAATAATTGAAAACCAATAATTGACATAGCTTCAAAAAATCAAATTCTTAAAAAATATAAAAAACAAGAGATCATTTTTATTTTTGCCTTGGGAGTCAACCTGTTGTTTAGATATATACGAGTTTGTTTACGAGTGCGTTTTTATATTCGCGGAATGGGGGGTAAGAAGAATAAATAAAAATACAGAACTATTTTTCTTTTTCAATATATTCACCCTCAACTCAAAAACACTTTTCAGATCTATGAATTAATTTGTGTATTCCTGCGAAAACAAACTGTTTCTCTTTATCTTCAAAATACGCAGAAACCGCAGCTTTTACTTCTTCATCGCTAGAAAATAAAATTACACGTACTTCTTTTTTCATTTTAGGGAACAGGTAATAATCACTGGGTGCCAGGTCCGGAGTGGGTGGTTTAACACTTCGAAGCGTGCCTTGTGTAGGGCAGCCTGTGCAACTCGACTTCGTTGCACGGGCGCTTTGGCGTGCAAGAGCAGCATACTTTGGCAAGTTTTCCGTTTCTCTTTTGTTTGATGCAGTCCCTCAAATTTTCTAGAAGTATTCTCCTGTTATGGAGACATATTGTTCTTTATAATCGATGAGTAGGATTCCATCTGTGTCCTAAAAAGCGGTCGCCATAATCTTCTCAACCGGCTGTGTCACTTTAAACTTTTTTGGCGGCGGTGCACCCTTTTTTGCCACTGCATAGTCTTGCTTGGACTCGGGTTCATAATGATGAACCCACGTTTCATCCCCAGTGACGATCCGACTCAATACTGCATCTTGGTCAAGTTTAGTCAAGTACTTTATAATGGCACGGTCCTCAACTTGACCCATATTCGATATTTCTTTACGTATTGACTTGTATAACTGACAATAACTCACGCTCTAATGATCCAATTATGATGCGGTTCGGTATTTATGGTAGTGGGTAGTCACGCCAGAGAATCCGATTGGCGTACCACTCCTCACTCCTCGGCATCCCCTCCATTCCGTGAATATAAAAACGCACCCTCGTATGTATACATTGAATCAGGCTCGACAAGAGGGGAGGGTAGCCGGGGAAAATTCTCGGGGCCCCCGGGTGTTTTGGGCCCCGGAGTCATGTGGGCAGAGCCCAGCCCCAGGGATGGTCTGACCTTTTTTATTTTGTTTGCTCATCACATGTATTTTTGGAAGTGAGGACCTTTTTTTAGGTCATCAGTTATATTTTCACCTGTATTATAATAAAAATTCCCGGATATAGAATTGATTATTACCCGGGGCCCGCAAAGAAAGTTTCTCCCCGGCCCCAGAAGTCCTCTCGGCGGCCCTACATAGAATACATAGGAAATATATATACGAAGGCTATTGTTTTTTGCAAGTTCAATTGAGTTAAGAAAAACAAATAAGGGTAATAAGAAAAGTTTTAATATACACAAGAGTTACTCATACTTCTAAGTTATTTCTTAACGTAGTCGCCACTAACATTAAGACATTTGTCGTAACGGGGAATCAATTTTTGTATACCCTCCTCATGCCATGTTGCCTCCTGGGTTCTCAGCCAATCTTGCACATTAGTTTTCAGCTCCGCATTAGTACTCAATCGCTTTTTTTCCAACACACTTTCACCCTGGTGAACAAATGGAAATCACTAGTGCCAAATCCGGGCGTGGAAAATTTGCGGTAGCCGAGTTTTACTGTAACAATATCATAAAGAGTTGACTGAAATATTTGAGGAAAATCAATAGAGGTTTCATAAACTATGAACCACTTTGTTACGAATCACTTTGTTCCCTTTTTCGACAATGTCGTCTGTTGCTACGGTTTCTTTCCCTGGCCCCTTCATCATGGATATTAGTTCGTCCTTTCCGAACACCATCACCTCCACCATTTTTGCACAGCACTATCACTCATAATGTTTTCTCCGTACACAACACACAATTCTTGATGAATTTCCGGCACATTGTTGCCTTTTGCTTGTAGAAAATGGATCACAGAGCGAATATCACATGCGGCAGGATTTTCGAATGTAATACCCATGTTAAAACAACGCTCACATTAAAACTACGGCATGTAATGGCTAAACCGATTGGGAGGTACTGACAGATAGCTTGCTAAACAGTACCGCTTAACAATGGCAACTGAGCTTCCATTGCCAAATTAACGGAACTTAACCCTTGTATATACATGACGTGTTATCTTGTGATAAGCCTGAAGTGCAATGCCTGACAGCGGATGGTTTAGACCTAAACCAATTATCACCTATGTATGTACCATATATATACAGGGTGTTTGTTTGAAACGGGGTACCCCTAAAATCTCATTTATTTGTATAGATACAAAAAATCTTCAGAACAAAAGTTAAACTATATAAAAAGGCCCATCTAAAAGTTACTATAAGAATTCTGAGACACTTCCGGTTTCACCGGAAATGATGTCAACTTTTGTTCTAGCATAGGGAATCGAAAATTTTATATTTTTTTCCTAAAAGTACATTAAATTAGCTTTACAATGACACCAAAAAATCATATTTTTATGTAAACCATTTCAAAATGGCGACCATTTATTTACAAAATAATAATCAACATAAGTTTTACGTTAAAGTTGAACGTAGCAAGCTTTGGAAACAATAAAAAAAGAAACAAAATATCTCTAAAATAAACTGTTATAACTAGTTATTATATGAAATAACATGAAATAACTTAGATTTTAATTTTTCAATTAAATGTTTTATAAATACCAAGAGTTTAATAGTTTATTTTAGAGATATTTTGCTACAGTCAACTTTGTAAAACTTATTTTGATTATTATTTTGTAAATAAATGGTCGCCATTTTGAAATGGTTAACATAAAAATATAATTTTTTGGTGTCATTGTAAAGCTAATTTAATGTTCTTTTAGGAAAAAAATATAAAATTATCGATTCCCTATGCTAGATCAAAAGTTGACATCATTTCCGGTGAAACCGGAAGTGCTTCAGAATTCTTATAGTAACCTTTAGATGGGCCTTTTTGTCTAGTTTAACTTTTGTTCTGAAGATTTTTTGTATCTTTACAAATAAAGGAGATATTCGGGGTGCCCCGTTTTAAACAAACACCCTGTATATATATATATAATTCCTCCTTTAAATATATAAATAAATAAATAAATTTGCAACAATTTTGAATTAACAGTTGACAATTATAAAATTGACAGAGAACCTAGGAAAAGGCGTGTATGTCAGTGTTGCACAATTTGTATCCGCCGTACTTTTCCAGTATATGTAACATCTCATTGCTGTCAGTGTTCTGTCAGTAACTCGTAATTACTGTCAGGTTCAAAAGTAATGGTAGTAATGCAGTCACATCTCGTTTACAACCAGCACCATGTCATCCCTGACCTTCATTTTATTCTATATTAATAGCTACATCTGAATCGAATAAAACAATTTGTAACTGTCCAGTAAAATATAATTACACGCTCGTTCACTATCTATTGTTGATAAAAATTATTTATGAGGGATATAATTATTGATTTAGGATTACAAAAGTATTTTGAATGATGATTTAAATAATATTGTTACATTGTTACAATAAAATATTGAATGTTGAACTTAAAGTCACAACCAAACGAATAAGGTTGTGACTTTAAGTCTTTATCAAACTACTTAAATATTGGACTTATACACTAGACAATAATAACACTAAAACAATAAATACCACTAGTCACTATCTTATACCACAGTTATCTATTTCAAATATACCCCCGTGCAGTCCCAGACTAGTGTAGGTATTCGATTAACTAAATCACTCAGTTGCCGTATTGAATTCTACTAACTCAGTGCTCCACTTGAGTTCAATCACTTATCTAACTCTAGTCTGGTGCTGACTGCATGGAACTGACTTATTGACAGCATTGACCAGGGCCGTTTTAGGCCATGCAGGGGACCTTGGACACACATAGTTTGGGGCGCTTTTAGAAAGTAAAAAAAAAAAAAAAAAATGTGAATGAAAACATCAGTATGTACTTTTATTTAGTGATTTTATTGGATATTATGGTTAGCTTTATAGAAATCAAATATAGTTGAAGTGATTACTATTTTGAGAATTGGACTTACGTTGATGATGATGGTTTCTTCCGGGATTTATGTTGTGCAAAATTTTCTATTATGTCCTCAAAGCCTAATTTTTTAAGAATATCACTTTAGATGCACATGATTGACAAATTAGTAAGTCGTTCTTGTAACAATCGTTCGTAATTAATTTTTTATTTCTTTTAGCCGTGAAAATGAGCGCTCTCCAGTACAATTGGTGACCATTGGTGAGCAAAGGAATATCCTTGTAGCAACGTCCACATTAGGAAAAATTTCTTCTAATTTATCTGATTTTATTAAAATAGTAATCCTTAGATACTCAATTCCGCCGATTCATTTGCAAGATTTTTTAATAAAAGTAGTAAAATTGTAGTAAAGTTACACTAAAAATTGAGCTCCTCTTTTTCCCGTGTTAACGACAACCTCAGCATTTCGAGGCCCCCATCAAGCCGGGGGCCCTGGGCTAGTGCCCTATGTGCCCTTATAGAAAAGGCGAAACTGGCTTTGACTGTCCCGCTGAATGATTCAACAACTTGGATAAGACTGACTAGACTAAAAAACAAGCTACGAACTCCTCTAACAAAGCTGAAAATTGCTGAAAGTTCGCCTGATTTCATGGGGGTAAAATTTTTTAATAATCTGCCTAGCAGTATAACTTTAGCTGAGAACCTAAAAAGGTTTAAAAAAACATTAAAAGAATTCCTCCTGGAACATTCCTTCTATAACCTGGACGAATTTTTTTATAAATGTAACCTTTTATAATTACTATAGCTTATAATTAATAATTAGTATAAGGAAACAATGTAATAGCAATAATGAACAATTAAATCTAATTTTCATTGTTGCTAAAAGCATTTTTGTATTGTAGATTGTACTTTTATACTAGTTTTTTTTTTTTTTATTTTTTTTATATCAATTGTATGGTTGTTCCATATGTTCTGTAAAAAACATCTAAGGAAATAAAAATATATTATTATTATTATTATTATTATTATAATTATTATTATTATAAAGTTGGTTTTACAAAGGTCAAGTTTTTTGTCAATTAATTGAAAAATGTATTGGTATCCTTGAAAATAAAAGAATCACTTTACACACATCAACTTATTTATCAATTTTTTTGAAAACTTTTACATTATCAACTGTAAAACATGTTGACATATTTATCAAAATGAAAATATTCACAAAATTACGAGCTGTGAACAAAAACAAAAGAAATAATCTAGATGATGGTAAATTAGAACGTTTGCGGTTATGTTACATTTGAAAACGAAACACAAACTATACATTTCTTGGTTATGCTACAACTAAGCAGTTGGAAATAACTAAACAGATAAAAACAAACCTAGAATTCCAAAATTGACTAAAAATATAACTTGTTCTATTTTCAAAATAAATTGATCAATTTTTTCATCAATTAATAGTTGAATTTATTATTGAAATTTGAACACTTTACACACTTCAATAAATTGAAGGTCAATTTTTTCAATTAATTGATCAATAAATTGAATCGTGTAAAACCCACTTAATTATTCTTAATGACTCGCTGAGATTCATTTTTTAAATAATACTGCCCGTCCAGATGTAGGTCGCGCGTCTCTTACAGTGGACCTTAAAACATTCCATAGATTTCTAGAACTTTCGGGTAACTTAATGTTCAAAATCACTATCCGTTCCAAGGTTACTGATAGATAGATAGTTATTTTATTTATACCTTTCGGTTAAAATCTACATATTAATTACATATAGCTTAATTTCATTTATTTTCAAATACTTATTCTTATTATTGTTGAGTCTTCGTCTCAACTCTTCTCTTCTCTCTAAGACGTCCTCCATCCATGTCCATCCTTGCCTTGATTCACACAACGCGCCTTCTCTTCTTCCTTCTTTAAATTTAATTTTTCCACAATTCTTCATTATATGCTCCAAGGTATCTTTCATCTCCACTCATCTTGCACATTCTTTGTTCATCCGTTCTCCAGTACTCATTCTCTTTCCTCATTTCCGCACCTAAATCTAGCTATTACCTTCTTTTTTAATCCATTACTTTGGCTTGTGAGGTTTTTTGTATTTACCGTTATATTTCGAATTTTTTAACCTCTCACTTCTTTCTTGTCCTTGGATATCCCTCATTCTATCTGTTATTTCTAGTGTCACATCTTGTCCTTCCGACCTCTTTCTTGATATTTCTTTAGCTGAGTAACCATTATGCTCAAATCGTTTCCTTCTTTTTGCTTCCCATCTGGATTGCATCTTTCCTTGTATCTCCTTCCTCTCTATTTCTGTCCAGCATTGACTTGACCGTTTCAAGGTTACTGTATTATACTTTTAATAGATGAACATGTATACAAGTACATAGGTACACAGGTGGAAAAATGGCTCCAATGAAATTTCACCGTCTGCTATGATTCATTGATTCTACGGCTTTTATGTGACTCCAGCTTTTCCCGTGTTCATTTCAATCTTTTTGTTCGGTAAGTCATCAGTCTGTGTTGATCTTTCAATTCTTCTCTTGCCCTGTAGATTTCAATTTAATAGTCCTCAATAGTTCAATAGTCTCTTTGAAATGTTGGTTGGTTCTCGTCTATGTGTAACACCAACCCACTTGCA
The DNA here is from genome assembly GCA_963971575.1 of Liopterus haemorrhoidalis. Lineage (NCBI taxonomy): Eukaryota > Metazoa > Arthropoda > Insecta > Coleoptera > Dytiscidae > Liopterus > Liopterus haemorrhoidalis. The sequence goes on from OZ020615.1 coordinate 51,545,686, forward strand.
TTTGCACTTTTTAATTTCCTGTTTTATTTTTGTTTGCTTTGTGAACTTCCACAGATCTTTACTGACTATGGTGTTTACCAATATATTGTGTTATTGTGCTATGTGAAGTTAGTTTCGTTTATGCATCGTAAAATGTTTGGGCAATTATTTACTTCTGGCAAAGTCATTTCGATTGATAAATGTGAAAATGGTAAGAGTCTATTTTATTCTTCAGTTTCAGTTCTTCCTAAGGCAAAAAATGGACGTTCTATAGAGGGTGCAATAGCTGGAATAATTATTAACAGTATTATTCGTCCTTGGTATCCGAGCATTGCAAGAGCTATATTGGTGTCTTTATTCTTATAAATTGGTGTGTATAAGCTGTTTGGAGACGAGTACTATGCATGCATTAATTTCTCGTTCTAATTATTACTTATACAAAGATCAACTGATTACTGTCATACTGGTTCATTTTTTACCATGCAGGGGATTAAAATACCGTTTTACACTACTTCATGAATGTTCATATGTGCCTCATACACAGCAATGGATCCTGCAGTATCTCAAGTAATGGACTGCAATAGATTTCAGGATATCAAGTGGAATTTGCACTTCAACGATAATTCTGAATTTATTGTCTGGACAGACAATCTCGAGCCGTCCTGTTTCACACTGCCATGTCTACTCTGAATGTGGTTGGGATGGATTTTCATTTACGGATATTTTTTTATAAGAATATACAATATACTTTTGTAAAATATTGACAACGTACTCTAGACTGAGGATGACTGGATTTACCAGTCGAAACGTCTCTTGATATTTTATTAATAAACTTTTGACGAGTATTCAAGAATTTTTATTTCTTCCTTATATATATATATATATATATATATATATATATATATATATATATATATATATATATATATATATATATATATATATATTATATATTATATATATATATATATATAGCAACACTAGTAGATCGCGGAGCACAGTTTGCGAAACTCTCATTTAGAACAATTAACAAGAGAATCAGAATCTGTATTGATGAATGCGGTTGTCACATATTCCATGTTGTTTTTAAGTTAAGGTTGTAAGGTTTATTGTTTTATATATTTGTGGTTGTTCGTTTAAGTGAAGTGTTTAAGCGACCATTTTTACTATTTTATAAAAAAATAGATTAATAAATTAATAAAAAATATTTAAAAAAAAAACTAATGGCCTCACCAAAAATAAGTCCTGCATTTTGATCTCTTACTTGTCAGGTCTTTCCATGTGTCGTGTATACCAATAATTGTTAGATGTTCGGTTAGCTGATCTCTGCATCTCTTGCGAGGTTTTCCCATTGGCCTCCCATATCTTCCTAACAATTCTGTTCTCCCTCATTCTCATAAAGTGTCCTATCCACTGTACTCATCTACCTTTCAGTTCTTGTGTGAAACTCGGCCCAGAGTACAGTTCTCGGATATCTTTGTTCTTACAGATTCACCATTCATCATTAATTTAAATAGGACCAAAAATTCGGGGTAATATTGTATTTTCGAAAACTAGTCTGTTGTCAATCTCGCTTTGTTAACCCCAAGTTTCGGAGCCATACATAAGTACGGGACGTACAATAGCTTGGTATAATCTGATCTTGGTGTTCCTAGAGAGTAATTTCGTTTTGAAGAGGGGACCAAGTGCAGCATACGATTTAATGGCAGATATAAAAAATTTATGTGAAGTGTGAATTTTCACACATTTCAGGGTTTTGCAGGTATTTAGTAAGTGAATGATGATTATTTGGGATGCCAAAACAAATTTTATATTAAAATATATTTTTTGTTAATTTTAATTCGAACGCCTAATACCTTTATTTAGGTTTCTAAATATGTGCATTATTTTTTTTTTATATAGCAAGGTTCATTAAGAATTTTAAAAATTGCGACTATGGCTTCCATTGGTTGTTATAAGCTCCACCCCTCTGATTTCGTGTACATTGAAACAGAATTAAATTATAATTTAAACAATTTCCACTGGTGATTAAATTTACGCTTTTAAAAATTAAATGCAACATTTGCCAAAATATAACTAGAATTTTGAAAAAATAATTTAGACACAATAAAAATTAAAAAAAAAAAACAAAAAATTATATTGTCTCTTCTCGCAGGGTTCGATCCCTTTCGATCGAGTTAGTTGGGTGAGAAGCTAGCATAATAACCACCACATCAGCATACACCTTTCATTGTAGCGTGTTACAAAGCTATAAAGTGTACATTATTAGCCAAAAAACACAAAAATGCATTTTTTTTTCAACAACATAAGCTGATAAAATATTCCTGTTGTACTATTTTGGTTCACACCAATGTACATTACTTCGAATTTTTTCAGATTTTTAGTTTAAACCATCTGGGCTACAAAAATCTGGGTGTTGGACAAACATTTTTTTGCACAATTTTGGCAAAAATCGCTTCAAAATAATTTATTTTGCAAAAATAAAAATTTGATCGTTAATCCACGTACCAAGGGCTTTCATTCGATACCCTACTCAGAATTATAAAATATATTTTTTTTTTTCGGTGAGCACATATTTTTTTATATTTTTAGAGGGATATGTTTTCTAGATGTTTTAGTATTTTTCGTATGTGCGGGTCAAAGAGTTGTATAAGCATGCCAAATATCAACTCTCTAGGTTTAGCCGTTTCGCTACAATTTTTACCGAACAGACAGACACACAGACGACAAAATCACGGTATAAGGGTTTTTTGGTCATACCTACAAAACCCTAAAAAGGGCTATAATAATAATAATATCATGTGTTTCAAAACGTATTTCATAAAGCTGGCTAGGAAAGAATCGTTTTGGCCTCAGCTTGAATGCAATAGTTCATATACAGTCCAGTTTTACAAGTGAAAGATTGGAAATCCCTTCGGAAAATTCTAATTATCCATTATTGTGTTCCTGCACTTCACTTGTAAAACTTGAACTCTTGCTTATTCAAACTACTGGATGTACTAAATTGACATAAGTTCAGTTTAAAGTTCATAAACTGAGTGCTGTAATTCCACAACCTACAATGTATGTCTATCTTTCTCTTCCTTGGTCTTCTTTGATGAAAGTTGTTTTGCAACACATTATATGTTATATATTTAAAGGCATGCGCAGCAAGCCTAGCATACCTGGATAATTATCCACTGCTATAATCCCCCGTAACAAGCATTAAATTCACACTCATGGTGTGATTGAAAATGGTTGTTAACTGTACAAAAAACTAATTTGTGTAATCTAAAATAATGTTTTACGTCAAAGTTTTAATAACACTATGCGCTTTAAAAGAAATACTCATAGATTTTGCAAATTAAGGAGCGTCAAAACAGTTATTATTCTTTTAAAAAGTGATTTAAGTTAATTATTCCGAGTGAAATCGTGTTAAAAAGTTGTTCTCGACTTGTCATAATTGTTAATAAACAATACTTAAACTAACAGCATCTTTTCAATTACTGTTATTAAGTATTTTACACCCAATCACTTCTTTAAATATACTGTTATTAAAATTTATTCACACTACTAAACTTACAATACGTAAGTTTAAAAACCGTACTAGGGTCCAATAAGCAAACAAAGGATTTAAAAATATTTATTTACGCGACCATATGAAAAACAGTTTTTTATCATCTAGTACTAGACAGAAAGTAAATCTTTTTCGACCTAGGCCGATTCGCTTACTTTTTAGGCCAACGCCATCTACGATATTGATGTTTGTTCAATAAAAAGCGAATGTTTAAAATAATGTAGCTAATTAAAATAAATAAGTTTAATTTTTCTAATTAAAATTACTCGGCTCTTCCTCGGCCATCAAAGTGAGATGCGGACGAAAAAAATCCAATTTTTGGCCAACTTCTTCTACTATAAGGAAACTTAATGATGTATTTTCACGTTTTGGTATACCAAGTACTATTGTTACTGACAATGGCACACAGTTTACTTCAGTGTTACTCAACCTTTTCTGGCATGGGACCCCCTAAAATTATGTAAATATTGCCTGCGGCCCCCTATATATATATATAAAACCAGCACGGAGAATTTTTGATCTTCTGTTGAGGCACTATCATAGGAAATTATTTGGGAAAAAGAAGAGAAGCGAAGGATAATGCAATTATTTCATAATTGATCCAATATTTCGTTTATTCTTCATAAACTTTATCAAGGATTTCTATAACAAAAGGTACTGGTCATAAAAGCAAACACAAACTGTACAATTTCTTACCGAAATAGTTAAGCATGTCGCCAAGTTGTTATAAAAGTTTGTAATTGCAGACCCATGGTATGATAAACAGTAATTATATATATATATATATATATATATAACCAGACGGAGAATTTTTGATCTTCATTATATATAAATGATGTATCAAGATGGATGGAACACGATTTTTCTCAAAAAGGCGACGTGTGAGTAAATTGGGAAAATTTTGAACTAAAATTTATCAATAAAATTTAATGGTAGTATTGAATTTTTCCGTAATAAACCGGAAGTACAGGATATCAAGGACAATTTCGAATTTTTATATGGGAATGTATTTCATATTGGGTATCCTTGGATAAATATTTTGAAAAGAAACAACTTCTGACGGTTGATAAAAAACTGTGATATTTTTATATGACGATTATATTCCCTATTAACAACTTGAAAGTAAAGTATTTTTATTTACAAGTGTTCAAAGTGCCTTGCATTTTAATTTAAACACATTCGAGTCGTTACTCTTGAGTTATCTATAGTTCGGAGAGAAAAAAAATAATATAATAAAAAATATTGCACTATTCAGTTTTACCTTTCAAAGTACAACTTGAAAGTACTTGAAGTACCTCCATCGTGAACCATTGTCATAGAAACGCACTAACTAACACATACACTTATTTGATCTTGATATAGTTTACTTACTCATTATAAAATTAGCTAGGGACAACTTTTTTTTTTATTTAAGTATTTATAGGTACATCGACAACTAGGTCATTAGTACCTAGCACTGTTAATATAACACACATACAATAATATATGGTAGTATAACATTGCTTTTTATTATTATTAGACAACTTTAGATAATTAAAATTCCATTTATTTTCCCTTAAACGTTTGAAATAGCCTGTAATTTAAATTAGTTGTCAAAATAAGTATATTAGATATAATAATAAATAAAATATACTATTATATTTTCATGTTTCGATCATGAACGACTCGCGGCCCCCCAACGAAGCCTTCACGGCCCCCCGGTTGAGAAACGCTGGTTTAATTCACAGGATTTTTCGAATTTTTGTAAGAAAAATGGTATTGAACATCTGCGATCTCCTATCTATTCTTCACAATCCCATGGCTGAAAGATTTGTGGATACTTTTAAACGAGCTATAAAAAAACTAAAATATGAAGAAACCTTGGAAGAAAATCCAGATAGAGAAGTTTGATGAATCTCGAAGATCTGCCCGTGAGAGAAAGCCACCCCCACGTCTCAACATACTCCCGTCACGAAACACGTATTACTAGTTTTTCATTTTCGCAAGGCCGGTGTTAAATTAATCCGGTATTACTGGGTTAAGATATAAGAAAAGCTACTAAGAGAATAAATGGTCTGCGTCAACGAATGTTTCAGTAAGAGCAGTGCTGGTTTTGGTGGTGTACCACAAGGAACTGTTCTTGGCCCTTTACTATTTAATATCTATATAAATGATACAAGGTATCTCAAAAGAAATTTTATATTTATTTAGCTTACTACGTGAACGCAACGTATCCGAGGGGCGCGGGGGTTATGTCAATCGGTAGCCTGGCTCTTGAGAATTAGTCGCTATGGAGCGTTTCTCGGGAGCAGATCGCGCGTTATGCGTGCGAGAGTTTTACAAAAACGGTGATTCGGCGACTGTAGCGCGTAGAAAATTCTGCAGTATTCGAGGTTTTCGCCACTTAAATGATGCGCCAAGCATTCCTCTCATTCGACATTGGGTTAAAAAGTTTGAAGAGGCTGGTACAACGCTGTAAAAACCAAAATCCGAGCGACCTAGGTCATCAAGAACGGTAGAAAACGTGGAGAATGTTAATCAGTCTGTTCGTGACGACCCGAACCTTTCAATTCGGAAGCGCGCAAGTGCTTTAAATGTGCATAGATCATCATTACATCGCATTATGCACAAAGACCTAAAGCTGCACCCCTACAAAATTCAATTGGTGCAAGAATTAAAGCCCCAAGATGCCAGTCAGAGGGTTAATTTCGTAAATCAGGTGATTGAGCGATTTTCAACGTTTACCAACATTTTGTTTTCGGATGAAGCTCATTTTCATCTTAATGGCCACGTAAATAAGCAGAACTGCCGCTACTGGAGTGCAACGAATCCGAAACGCAAACATCAGAAACCCCTACATTCGCCTAAAGTGACCGTATGGGCTGCGATGTCGGCGCGAGGAATTATCGGCCCTTACTTTTTTGAAGACGAAAGGGGGCGTGCAGTTACAGTGAATTCAGAGCGTTATGTGGAGATGTTAGACAACTTCTTGGTATCTGAACTGCAAAACTTTCCTGGCTATAACCAAAGAACATGGTTCCAACAGGACGAAGCAACTTCACACACGTCCAATATGTCTCTGCCACGTGTTCGTGAAATTTTCTCAGGCAAATTGATCTCCCGGAGAGGTGACATAAATTGGCCTCCACGCAGTCCATATTTAACCCCTATGGACTTTTTCCTATGGGGTTATCTTAAATCTAAAGTTTACGCCAATAAACCAACTTCACTGGCGCATTTGAAAGAAAATATCCGTTACGAAATGGCAGCCATCCCTGAGTCCACCTGCCGAGACGTCACAAGTAATTTTACTGTTCGATTAAATGAGTGCCGAGAACGCGAGGGTCTACATTTAGACGATATTATTTTTAAGAAATAAATCCCCAAAAAGTGTATTTTAATAATTAATAAACATTTTTTCTATATACGGATTACTTTTTTTTTAATCGATCCACTAAATATAAAATTTCTTTTGAGACAGCTTGTATTACACAATGTGTTACATTATGCGGTACATTACAAGATTGGCTCGCTAATCTGGACCTAGCTTTATGGTTCAGCACTTTTGGCGAAACAAACTCTCACTCTTCATACCTCATACTCACCTGAATTGACTCAGTTGTAAAAACTTGTAAAAAAGGGTTGTAAAAATATGAAACGTATGAATTTTGTATCTGTAGTTACAGTTGCTTTATTAAAATTACAAACCTCGTATTACTTTTATTGTTTATTAAATTTACATTTTAATTAATTTTATTTAGTTTTCCTTTTTCCTGTTGTGCATTTTTTGTTTGTTAGTATTTACAAAAGTCTCTCGAAATTCACATCTGTTACTAACAAATTGTGTTAATAATTCACTTATAAAATATATGCAAAGTAGTATGCAACAGTTAATTTCTGACATTCGTATTCACATGAGGTTCATAATCTAATATTGCAGCTAGCAACTGCTTTAAATATAAATTCTAACCTGCTGCATTTCAGGAATTTTACTTATAAACTATTAAAATAGATTATTGTATAAAATTTTATAAACACATGTCTAAATTACTACTCTTATAAATAATTAATTTTGCAAAAAAAAAGAACTGCTAAAATTAACTTTTAATGGATTTTTTACAAACACTTGTTTAATACACTGTTGAAACAATGTTTCTAAAGCAGTGTTTCTCAAACTATCCGATGTGGCGTACCAGTAGGTTTTATTTCCAATGTGCCACAATCCGGTACGATATATTATATGATTGTTTAATTATTTTTTCTGAAACTAGCAGTGTAGGAGCAGACAACGACTCGCTACCGATACATGCTCTAAAGCACAGTGTCGAGTAAGCTTCATTATCGATTAAAACTTGGAAAATTTTATAGTTCGCGTACTTACAATCGTCCGTACCATACGGCTTGGAACTATGGAAAGGTTGCAAGATATTGACATGGTTTTCAAATTACAAAAAAAAATGCTATTAAAACAATTGCAAAAGTGCCAATTTGATCTTCATCTCACCTATTTGTTAAGAATAATATCCCGACTTTACCAAGCCTATATATTTATAAATGTTTATTAAATATGAAACAATTTAAAAGATTTTAAAACAAATAACTTCTACCATCGACGATGTGACGATATAGGAAGAATGACATGCAAGTACCTAAAGATCCTTTAACGAAGCGATCGATATTATGGGCTCAACCTCATACAATAAATTACCAGATAGATATATGTCATCTTATTTTTTAATATTTTAAATAAGTTTTAAAAAAATACTGTTTAGTGTTGAACTGTATGGGAAGCCCTTAAGGGCTTAATAACGGGCACCTTAAGGATTATCTTTAATAAAATCTTTAGGAATATCGTAAAAAATTTCGAAATACTCTTATTCGTAAGATGATTTATTGTTTAATTATTACAGACAATAAATAAAAGTTATGACTATATAAAAAAAAGCTTCCTAGCGCTCATTTTGCTCCAGTGCCGGGGCAGAATGAGCACGGGCGTGGTATAATGGGCAATCAGCTAAAATCTGGCGCAGAATGAACACACGTGAGTGCATTCTTCATCTTATCATCTACTACAGCGCAAGAACAATATGCCCACTTGCCACATGCTCTGCACTGGAGCAATCAACGTCTGGATATGTGTGAAAAATATATCAACACAGCAAAAAACACGTTTCACCAATTTACAAAATGTAAACGCAAGCTCTCCGTCATACAACTACTCTCGGAAGACAGTAGCGAAGTACTGAACGTGACTGGAGTGCACCCAACATAGCGGGATGCTTAAACAGCCAAAAGGAGAGGATCCCGTTATACCCCAAGAGCCCGTTATACCCCGGGAGCCCGATAAGCCACGGCTTCACCTACTCTATGTAGGAATTTATGGCATAGAATATTGGTTTTTAAATGAGTATAGTACAATTATAATTAAGCGAGAATAATTATGTTATTAATAGCTATTGGCTAGTTGTTCGATTTAAAGAACAATGATACTTCAATGTAGAAAATCGTATTTTGACCTAATATATCTGCATATTCATATCCATATCCATATTCATTATTGAACAAGTACATTAATAATGAACTTGCATAGTCAAATTTACATGTTACAAAATTACAGAATTATAAAATTGATAATAATTGATAATTAATATAAAAATAGGTACTTGCACGTAAAACATTATAAATAAAGTATACAGAATATAGATTAGGTAAAATTATATAGTGGTATCCCAACTGTTCAGAATAGAATTCTTCCAAAGAGTACAATGTCTTATGAAGTAGAAGATTTTTATTGTCCTTCTGAACGAGATGAGGTTATTATTTTTTTTGAGCAGGTGTTGACCTAAAACTATAAAGGTCCTCACTTCCAAAAACCAGTGAGACCTAAAAAAGGGTCCTCATATTTAGAATTCAAGTATATTTCTTAAAACCACGTGTTCTTTGAGCTCTTGGAAGGGGGCTCAATTCCCCATGGGTGCACATGTTCATTACTCTGAATCTTTTAGTGTCTTAAACCGGCCCTTTTAGGAAATATAGTGGAAAGCAAGAGTTCTTGACACATTTTTTCGTTTCAAAAATTAAATTATATTCGTTAATCCTTGAGCTTTTGATAACTCAAAAAAAAACTAGTGGTATATATTATTTGTTTATATTATCCGAGTGGTATTTTTCCTATACTCACGTCAAAGATTTGTATATGCATGCAAAATTTCAACTCTCTGTTGATATTTTAATGTTTGCAGATGCATCTACAAGACGACTGATATTTTCTGATGACCGATATATTTTTCCAAAAGACCAGTACCGAGCTATGGATCATAGTTTGGAAAACACTGTTATACACGTTGCCAGAAAAAATACTTAACAGCGCAAAATAAAGTTTTTGTCTAATTGACTGACGGTTCTAAAGACGAGCAGCAAGAAATATTTTAAATTTTGCACTTTGAGATTTACTTGTAATTTTACCTTTTTATCTTAAAACTGCATAGCAACATTTTTGTTAAAATAGGCTATAATTAAGATATTTACGATTTGCACGTAACACCTGGCAATGTGTTAAAATCTGCTGAAGTCTGCATTACTTGGCAACGTTTTTATGTTGATGATCTTTCTTTATACACAATTTTGATACACGGTCCAAATAAAATGAATTTTATTGCAGGAATATTTTAATTAAAGTCAAATAACTTTATATGATTGAAGTTTAACTAAATTTATTGGTCTTGGTTTTATATATGACTAAAAATAATAATTAATAATTGGAATATCGAAAACTGGAACTTTACACAAAATCTACTATAATAGTTCGGCATGAAGAATGTTGCCAATAACTTGAGAATGTGAGAGGTATTAATTGGGAATATGAGGTCCTAATATTATTGTAAACAACTTGTAAACAAATATTGTAAATTATTAAATATTATAAATATTATTATATTGTTATTTAATTCGATTAGTTACTTTTTGTCCTGCAAAGAATAAAAATATTGTTTATTTACTTTTAAATGATTTCTATTTCCATAATTAAATTGCAAAACTGTTACTAAAAGCTTATTTTCTTTGGGTCTCACAATTTAAGGAGCCTCAATTTTTAACTCAACAAATAAATTTATACAATTTTTAAGGGCAACGGCCTCAGAGATATCGGCCGAGAGATTTTTAATAAAAATTCCGTATATTAAAATTATTTTAATTTTATTCTATTATAAATATTTCAAATAACTACCAAAAAATTTACTTTTATTTCACAGAACCTATTATTTGTTCATCAGTAATATTATTGTAAATTTATCTTATGCTCTATAAAATCAAGAGATATGTATCTCTACACATAGCAAAAATAGTGTATTTTGCATACACACAGTCAGTTATTCAATACGGCGTTATTCTGTGGGGCAATTCTACAGATGCTATTAGAATTTTCATAACGCAGAAAAATGCAATAAGAATACTCAGTGGGGTTGCAAGAAGATCGCATTGTAGACCAGTTTTTAAAGAGCTTGGTATGTTAAGTTTTCCATGTATATATATTCTACAACTTTTGTTATTTATAAAAGAAAATGGATATTTGTTAAATAGCGGAAACGACCTCCACAACTATAATACCAGAGCCAAAACAGATTTGCGTCTACCGAAAATTAGATTAACTGTTTCGAAGTCACTTCCTTCTTTTATAGGTGTTTCACTATTTAACAAATTACCTCTACATATCAGAGAACTTAATCTCCAAAAATTTTAAAAGTCTGTTTTCAAATTTTTAATGGAAAAAATGTACTACAGTGTACACGAATTTATAAATGATGATATAAATAGCTGTAATTTTGTGTAAATTTGTGCAGCTTATTTTGTATAATTCTGTTGACATGGTCTTTATGTACATTTGTTGTATTTGTCACTTAATAAAGTATTATATATATATACTTAATAAAGTATATATATATATATATTATCTCTCACAATTCATCAACATGAAAGATTATAAATTTTGTGATGAGATGGTGCTTCTTAATCTATTTTTAATAAATTTAAGTTAAGTAAAACTTCTCTCATAACTTCCTTGTGTCACCGGAAGTGTTAATGCATATTTGTAATTTGTAAAGTGTATATAATGTGGAATTTGCTCCTGAAAACCAATAATATTTTTCATAATTCTACATAACAGCAGGACAAAGCCTGGACAAAGAAATCCAAGAATACAGGCAGGCTGGAGAAATTGGAAAGGGGTATCAGGTATTTTTGCACTACCTATGATATGCAAATACCTATGATATGCTACCTTTAGTTCAGAGCTGTTCTGCCCACCGAGGATTCCCTCGAGCCCTTGATAAACCGCCCCTACAGCGTATCAACATATTTGTTTTCCTTCAGTAATTTTCTTTGTATTATTATCATCTTTTCATTTGTAATGTCTAAGCGAGATATTCTATAACTATGTTTTTAAGCCTGCTGAAGTAATTTGTACACAGATTTATTTATTTTTTTCATATCTTGTCTCTTGGGTATAATAATTATAAAAAACATAAGCTATTCATTTCATAAAATGCAAATGAAATTGCACATATTACCGAGACCTTGCAGATAAACTGTCTCGAGTTACAAATCAATGAATTTCGAATTTAAATCTGGTATATTAAACTGTTTCTGTTGGTGTGTGATGATTAGATTAGACAACTCTACTTAAATTTCACTGGGGGGTTTAACAAAATGTGGTAAATACAGAGTGTTTTGTTACGAAACCAGACTTGGTTTTGCGTGACTAAAAAAATTATATCACGCAAAAGATTAATTAAATTTATACAAGGGGCAATAATACCACTTATAGCTGCAGGAGAAATGTCTGGGAGTGTTTGTAACTTTAAATATCTGAACAACAAAAACAAATTCGTTATTTTTTCATAATTTTCGCAAAACTATAGGACAGAGGTGTAGTATTGGTCGTGAGATCTGATACAGTATACAAGGTTTGATCAAAATAACTCTATGATTACATTGCGCGACCGCGATAAATTAAGAGGAGAAATAGTGACTTGATATGACGCAGTTGTCATTTGTGAGTTGACTACCGTTGAATTTGTTTTGCTGAAGTTATTTCGAATTTAAAATTTAAACAGCGATTTATGTAATCCGATTTTTTTCTATTTACCTTGACGAATTTTAAGATGAACCTGATCGAAGAGCAATATATTTGTGTGAAATTTAATTAAAAAACAGCTTTTGAAAAATATACTCGAGTCGAACTGCGTGTTTTAAGCGTTTCTGACGTGTTACAGATGGTAGAAATTCCATCAAAGGCGATAAGAGACCGGGTTATCGAGGTCCACGAGTTAATCCGTACCATTCGACAGTTGACTTTTAAAGAGGTTTCTAGAATATCATAAGCGTTTTTCAAGCCATTATAACGAATGTTTTAGGCATAATTCATGCTGCTGCTAAGCTTGTGCCACTTAACAGAAGACCAAGAAAGGAAACAGAGTGGCAACCTCGAAACAACTTCTTAAAAAGCAGAAATCGACCCTAGTTTCATAGATAAAATTATCATGAGTAATAAAGATTGGATTTACGGCTATGACGTGGTAACAAAACGTCAGTCATCGCAATAGAAAATACAGAGTTCTTCGAGGCCGAACAGAAGTGAAATGCGATAACTATGTTGATTATTCACCGTAAATGGGTACCATCAGGTGAAACAATAAAAAAATAATATTTTGGACATCTTAAGTGATTACGTGAGTCAATAAGGAAGGAACAGCCAGATAGATAGAAAAAAGGATCATGGATTTTGCCTCGCGACAACGCAGTAGATCACCTATCCTTTATGGTTCAGCACTTTTTGGCCAAGTCACTAACATTTTCCATCCACCAGATTTGTCCTCGCGTGACTTATTTTTGTTCCCAAAACTGAAGACGTTAGAAGGATCCCATTTTCAATAGAATGAAGGCATTTAAAAAAAGGCAACTGAAGTAAAATCGATTAAAAAAAGTGCCTACAATAGTTATTTGTGTATAAAGAGTGAAAATCTAAATATTTTTGCTCGCAATTTTTGCACTACTATTTGTTTCATTACTTGTCAGAATATGGAACTAATCGATAGCGTAGGTCTATGGGAAGAATTATATTTTAATAAAGTGACACATATAAATTACAGTGAGTAAATTTGCCACTTTGCACTTTAGAGTGGAAAGTGACAGTCCAAAAGCGCAAAAGCGCACTTTCTATTGCGATTGTATAAAAAAAACGTGTCTCTAGAAATGAAAAAGATGCTGGCATCGACCGTAAATGAGCAGTATTTTAAAAGTCATAATTTAAATGTAAAATAATTTCTTATTTATAAAGTTTTGACGCAAGTCCACGCAATTTTTGATAAAATCTTGTATAGGTATTAAAACATTAAAATACAAGTAAGTATACTTAGTATCAAAAAGAACACTTGGTCAAAATATATGATAATGTGAAATTTACAAATGAATGATGCCATGGGTAACTTGATTATATTGTATTTGGTTGACATTTCATAACATGTCGCACATCACACCAGTTTCATTTTTGTCTTATAATTCTACGTTGTCTGGAAAATAGTTTATATTTCTCCACGTGGCGCCACTTTGCTTATTCTCTTATTACTTTCCATATGCCCTTTTTTAACTATACAAAGATTGCTTTTCTTTGGATGATCTGGTGTTTAATTTCATTTTAAAAAATACTATTTACAAGTGAGCCTTTGTTCCATTTTTTTCCTTAATCAAACATAAGAGTAGATATTTTCCAAGAACCACATAATCTGTTCTGAAGAAGGCAATATTACATTTTTAATCAAGTCTGAGATATGAAGTAGTTTTATTTGCTTTTATTCAATTCTCATGTAAAGAAACCTTTCAGAAAATGTCTCAAATTATAGTATATTTGCCAATATTAAATATGATATGACAAAGCATGCTTCAATAACAATACAAACTAAAATTTAAATTGCTCTCCCTCTCTTTCTCTCGCTCTTTAAAGCCGGTCTCACACTGGAACCAACTACGTACGACTGCCGACTATGGACGACTTGGTCGTAGGACTTGAGCTCTCTGATTGGAGCATACTTAACAGAGTCGTTTGTCCTTCACAGGTGGTTGCCGTGAATTTTGCTTCAGTTTTTTCGTATTTGTAGGTTTTATTCGTATTCGAATAATAATAATAATAATAATAATAATAATTCTTTATTGAAGTTAATTGTAATAAGACACAGAAACTTAAGTCAAGTTACATTTACAAAAATTTTACAAAAGTTGTACAAAAGTGTTACAAAAATTTTACAAAATTTTGAATTTTTTGAACTCCTTTATGTTATAAAATGCTCCCTCTATTAAAATGTTTTTCAATTTTTTTCTAAATTGTTAAATATTTAACTTTTTAAGCGCTACAGGCAGATTATTATAGAGATCTATACCCTTAATTAGTGGAAAATTTCCCGTCGAGCTATATTTATACCTCGGTATAGAAAATAGATCCTTCCCTCTCGTGTTGTGATTATGAACATCACAATGTTTTAGGATGCTGTTTTCGTTTTCCTTAATAAACATTATTATACTCAATATATGTAGAGACGGGACTGTCAAAATTTTTAATTGTTTAAAAATTGGCTTGCATGACGTACGTGGTTTAATAGCAGCCATTATTCTAATGACCCGTTTCTGTATTATGAAAATCCTCTGCAAGGCAGAAGAAGCACCCCATAGTTCAAGGCCGTAGGTTATTGTTGATTGAAAATATGCAAAATAGGCCAATCTAACAATTTCCGCAGACACCGTATTCGTCAATCTTTTTATCATGAAAGAAGTCTTGTTCAATTTACTGGACACCTGATTTATATGGTCCTTCCATGTTAATCGAGCATCCAAGTGAAATCCAAGACACCTTACAGAGTCATCAGCGTGGAATTCGTTATTATTAATGTGTATGTTTAAACTGAAAACGACTGTTTTAGTTTTTTCCAAATTAAGACTTAACCCATTGGATGAGAACCACTGTAAGGCTTGAGTTTGGGTGTCACTTAGAGCCCTTTTTACATCCTCAACTTCTACTCCTTCGTCAATAAATTACGAGTCATCGGCAAAGATAGATACAGTCATGGCTGACATATTATCTTATCATAATAATTTGAAAAGATGAATGAGTTGTTTTACCTGGTTGAAAGTAGTAGTTTGTTGATAAGACGAAGAATAAGACGTTCAAGAAGAACGGAATGGCTTAACCAGATATTCCTGAAGAAAGAAGAGCATGACGTGTTTCACCATTTAATGGACGTTTTGAATCAAGATCCCGAGAAACTATTTGACTACTTCCGTACAGGTTACAGGTGACGAAACTTGGATTTATTCATATGAATCTTCTAAATATGGGTCTTCCAAGATGAACCGAAACCTATAAAAGTTCAAGAAGAACTTCCAAGAAAATTATCGTTTGTTTCTTCGGTTGTACTGGAAATGTCGCAACCATTCCTTTACAGGATCGAATAAGAGTTAATGCTGAATGGTATACAACAATTTGTTTGCCAGAAGTTATCAACAAAATCAGGAAAAACAACCAAAAACATCGCACCATTCTTCATCATGATAATGCAAGCTCCCACATAGCACGTCAAACAATTGATTATTTGGGAAAAACATCGAATTAATGTCTCATTGCCCGTATTCACCTGATTTATCCCCTAACGACTTTTTTGTTCGTCAATGTCAAACAAAAAATGCGTGGACAGCGATTTTCATCACGTCAAGAAGCTGTTGAAGCTTTCGATAACCATGTTTTTGAGATACCAACTCAGAAAAAAATGTTTCGAGAATTGGTTTGAACGCATGCAAAAGTGTATAAATCTTAAATGCGAATATTTTGAAAAGCAATAAAACAGTTTGTATCAAAAAAAAAATTTCTTTCTTAGTTTTTGTAAAAACTTAAAAGGTAGCCCTCGTATTCACATTGACAAAATAGTAGCATCAAAACACTCGGCTTCATATTACGTTCGTGCAAAAAATTCGCAGCCAGACAGCCTAACTCGTTTATTTAAATCCCTTGTGTTGAGTCCTTTGAAATATGCAAGTATTGTATGGAACCCGCATTATAAGATTTACAGTGCCCGTCTTGAATCAGTACAAAAACGATTTACCAAATATATGAATTATAAATTTAATAAAAATAACTCATGTCCTATGATGATCGTTTGAATAGGTGTCTAGTTAATTAGCTTCAACAATCAAGGTTTTTGGCACCCGGTATATTTGATTATTATATTGTTTTATGTTATAATTTACAATTTACTCTAAATATTTATAATCTATGTTGTTACAATACATTTTGCTTTTGAAGTGGGAAACTTCAATGAAAAAACTAATACTAAAACTGCGTTCAGTTAGTCGACTATACACTATGACGTGTGCACTGTTGATTTCCACCAACAAGTTTGTCATATGGTAATTATGCTTTGTAGATTGTAGTTAGTGCGTTGTTTTAATGAGACAGACATATAAACACACATAAGCTATCTCACTTTACATAACCTAAAAAATACTGTCACACATATTTCAACGAATTTCGTAAATCGTGAAACGAAAAAGAATTGCTGTAGTTGCGGTTATAATTTTGTTATTAAAATTTAGTAAGAAATCACTATCTCGATGGCGGGTTCATAAAAAGTCACACATAGATGTCATAACATTCGTTAGGCATTAATTTACAGAGCTGTAAACGCTTTCCTTAAACGTTAAAACTATCTACTAATTTTATACACAATGCATAGTCTATAGTTGACTAATTTAGGAGCTGCGAATGCAGCTTTACATTAAAATACAATAAGTGCGAAATGTATCCATATAACGGGTGTTTTTTTTAGAGGTATAGAACTTTAAATTGCAATAAAACAACGATGGATTATTCGATTGACATGAATTTTTTTTTATTCGAAAGATAATCTTGTGGCATTACATTAAATCATACCAACAAGACGGCGCAACATGTCACACAGCTCGTGCCACAATCGATTTATTGAAAGACACGTTTGGTGACCGCCTAATTTCACGTTTTGCACCTGTGAATTGGCCTCCAAGATCTTGTGATTTAACACCGCTGGACTACTTTCTGTGGGGCTATGTAAAGTCATTGGTCTATGCGGATAAGCCACAAACGCTTGACCATTTGGAAGATCAACATTCGCCGTGTTATTGCCGATATACGGCCACAAATGTTGGAAAAAGTCATCGAAAATTGGACGTCCAGATTGGACTACATCCGAGCCAGCCGTGGCGGTCATATGCCAGAAATCATATTTAAAATGTAATGCCACAAGATTATCTTTCGAATAAAAAAAAATTCATGTCAATCGAATAATCCATCGTTGTTTTATTGCAATTTAAAGTTCTATACCTCTAAAAAAAACACCCATTATTACCACTCCAAAGCCGGATTAAATTTCGAGGGATTGAAGACCTAGGTCCGGTTTCTAAGAGCTTATACTCTATCTCAGAAAGACTGATAGTAATAAAATTTATCATTTGTAAAAAAATATTGTTTTTTCACACCGAAGCGGCAAAACAAAAGCGACAAAATATGAATAGTTCGAAACGAAATATTGTTAAAAACAACCGAGTGTGCCGCACATATTATATAGGAATACGAACTAGGGTTAAACACAATAGATTATACAAATTTGACCCTAAAATTTTGAGGAAAAATATGGTCACAGGGGTGTGTTTAATAATATGATAAATATGGTCACAGGCGTGCGTTTAATAAAATGATAAATAGTAATATAGAAATACACAAAACCAATTTAAACGTGTTTAAAATGTGCACGCCACTGGTAACTGCCTTACAAAATGATTTATTACTATCAGTCTTTCTGAGATAGAGTATAGCCGAGTTTAACCATTTACCTAAACTTGGTTACAATATAACAATCCCATAAGTAACCATAGCAACCACTTCCTGACCATTTGGTTATATTTAACTAAGCTTTCAGAAACCAGCCCCTAAACTTACATTTTTTTGAAATAAACAAGACCGTGTCAAATAGTGAGTACGATAGTGAGCAGTACTACAGCTCGGTATAACAAATGCTGGACGTTTATGTGTTGATTTAATAACAACGGAATACAGGAATAAAATTAATTGAAAGTAAAAGCGTAATAATAAAGTAAACAACGCAATAAGTAACCTTATTTTAAATTCAGCATTACTAAGTAGCCATTACTTACTTATAAGTTCAGTGGCGTAGCTAGGGGGTATATATGACGTTACAGCATCAATTTGGGGTCAAAAACATTTAATATTGCTGCCTTATATAATAGATGAAGGCATAGACTGAAAGATGATTAAATGGTATAGAAAATCTGGAAAACGAATTGGAGAAAATATGTATTCAACATACTCCTGATAGTGGAACTGCATCCCGAAGAATAGATCATTATCATCATTGGCTTTAAAACCTCTGTTCGTGGGGCCCAAATATAAAATCTTGCCCAGGGTACGAAAAAAATCGAAATAGTTACAGCAATGCGTAAGCCACTGTATAATTGTTAAGCGTGGATAAATTATTATATTTGACATAAAAATTTATTTCACAATTCAAGATACGATATTAAAATAATAATCTTCTTCTAATATAAACAAACATATTCCATTCACGAAGTATTGGATGAGCTAAAATTATTCGAAGTACGCTAATTTATAAGAAATATGTTACAATGTTATTATATGTTATTTATTTTTTTAATATGACACAGATGTTGTAAGAAATGTAGGTTTAGGAAACGCGGAATCTGTTTACAATTGTTATTTTTAGATTCAATATTTTGTATTATTTGTTAAACGCACATAACTCCCACTCTCTCTTTGAGCATCTTCTGTCGAGTTGACTTTTAGCCTCAATCCCAGCCAGGGTGACCAACCATTTTGAATTTCTAGGGATATCACAGATTTTGGATTTCTATTGACCAAAGGTCAAGAAATCAAGGTAATAATCAATGAAAAACAGTAATAATGAAAATCTCGGGGATAATGAAAGCTTAATTGTTTGAAGCAACCTTTGCGAACAAGGATTTTCCACTCTCATGAACTTACAAACAAAAGATATAGTAATAGACCATATTAGTGTGTCGTCACATACATGTGACATCTGAGAGCTGAGTCCTTTGGAAGTTTTCGACTGGTTTAAAATACATGTGACATTACTTTTGTTACCTTAATTTTATGAATATCTTCAATTTTGGAGCAAAAAATATGTATTTTTGATAAATATATACTAATATATACAGTCCAGATACTTTATATTATAGAATAATGATTTTTTATAAATATATAAATAAGGATTCGAAGGTATATTTATAGGTTACGTTTTTAAATAATATGAAAATCGAAATATCTTTAGTATTTATTTAATTTACACTAAGTAATTATTAAAATTTTGTTTTAGAATGCATAATGGTGTATTGTTTTTCTCCAAATTGTAGCCATTACAGCTACATTCTTAATTCCATTTTTTTTTCACGTTTTTTGACAGATGAAAAACAATAATGAATAAAATAAAAACAACATATTGTTCCTTCAAACCATTTAGATATGGCATACACACTTATTGCTATGTTACTTGCCATAATAACGATTATTAACGTAAAATTTTCAAAATTAACCTGCAAAATAATATTGTTCTGCAAACATAATGACATTAAATTAAAATGTATAAAATAACTTAACTGTCAAAATGATTGAGCTCATATTTTAACTAAATCATGGGTAAACCTGTGACCTTTTTTGGAATTTTTTAGTAACCTAACCTAATCTCAAAAGTTTTTATTTTTCTTCAGTTTATACAGGCCCACTTCTCAAAATAAGCCTCTCCTAGGTTTCATTTTGAGGTTATTTTATCAAAATTTAAACCATTTATTATTCTAATATTATCTGTCCACCTTTTTTTGTAATTTTTCTATAATTATTTTGTTTATTTTATTTTTGTCTAAGCAAAAATAGAACATATGTTAGAAAGTAGTTTTAAAATAGAAGAAACAGAAGAAAAGAAAAGTAGTTTTTTTTTAATTCTATTTATTTTAACACTATTTCAGCCAAAAATTTGTTAAAAACTCTTGTCCCACACCCTATAACCAGCAGATAATGTAAAAATCTGGCCACCCTGGCCCCCAAATCAACTCAATCTGGCTCGTGAAACGTATTTAGAATTGATATACACAATATATCAAGGTAAAGAAAACTTTTTTCAACTAAAGAAGACTTTATCAACTAAAGAAGTCTATTGTCATCCATAACAGCTAAAGTTAATATTACATGAAGCCGTGTGAGCTTTTTGAAACCTCACAGAGCTTGCACGAAGGTATACAAATTCATTTAAAAAATACTTTTATTTTATTTTTGTTTAAGCAAAAATAGAACACATGTTATAATGAGATGGAAAGAAAAAAACAGCTGTCAATTTGATGTCTTTGTAAATGCAGAAGTAATATTTGTTTGCTTAACCTATTCCAACCATGACCAACCTTATTTTTTGTCCCAAATCTCAATATGTCACCTACATATCAATACCTGGCTGTCTTCCCTATATTTTGCAACACGTTATGCAAGAGTCGATAAAGTGTGTCCATTCAACAGTCTCAGACTGTTTACTACAACTTCATTATGAAGTTGGAAGACAGGTATTTGAGAAATGTGACAGAAATAAAATATATGATATAAACCGCTAGCAGTCCTAACAGGATGTAAGCTTATAAAGGGATTTACAGAGATTACTTTAACTAATGCAGATGGTACAAGATGGATTAACATGGATGAAACTTCGGGAGGCAGATGTCCAGCCATAAAAGCCATAAAGTAAACAACATGCAGGTTCATACCTCTATAATAAATCTTAGTTGAAACGACCTTCAGAGTATTTGTGAATAAACGTTCTAATATGTGAATTAGACAGTTCGATTGTGTTAAGTCCATTCTATATTATACTTTTTTCAATACTATCCAACTCCAACGTCATTTCAACTTTTGATACTACAGAATATAGTGGGGGAAAAAAATAAGAGACAGTGATATATTTTATACCTTCCATCTCTTATTACTTTTCATTGCCAACTTAAAAATTTTTAGGTTCAGATGGCAGACAACAATTTGGTTATAGTAAACCAATTTATAAATATTGTTTAATTGTGCTAAGTTTATATTTAATTATTTGTTCTAAATAAACTTCTTATCAACTTAATAAACTACTAAAAGTTAAGTTGTAAACTAAAACTAAAAAGTTGCTGGTTGGTAATTTTGGTTGACAGTTCTGAATTTTTCAATCGTACCAACTACCAACTTTTTAGTTTTTGTTTACAACTTAACTTTTAGTAGTTTATTAAGTTGATAAGAAGTTTATTTAGAACATATAATTAAATATAAACTTAGCACAATTAAACAATATTTTTAAATTGGTTTACTATAACCAAATTGTTGTCTGCCATCAAAACCTAAACATTTTTAAGTTGGCAATGAAAAGTAATAAGAGATGGAAGGTATAAAATATATCACTGTCTCTTATTTTTTCCCAAAAGTTGAAATGACGTCAGAGTTGGATAGTATTGAAAAAAGTATTGAAAAAAGTATAATGTAGAATGGACTTTAGACCAGTATTCCTCAATCTTTTCTCATTCACGGCACACCTATGATTTTCCCAGAATTCCGCAGTACATTACAAGCAAAAATTTATAACAAAATAAGTTCTAAAGTGCATACACAGAATTTATATTTATTTATTTATTTTATTTGATAAATATAAAAAATCAAATTTGAAAGTACTAAATATTATGGTGCAGTGGCGCACCCAGGGGGGTGGCCCGGGGGCCCGTTTACCCCCCCCCCCTCCCGCAAGAAGGAGGGAAATAACAAATTTTTTATCTTTCTTAAATGTATGGATTTAAAAAGAGATGAGTACACTGTTTTGGTGTACTATTTAATTTTTTACATAGTCTATTCCAAACAATTAGGCGGAACTAACAGGAATTTTCATTTTTGTAAGTTGTCATTAGCTATTTTTCTATATATTGAAGTTTTTGGCGTTTGAAGTTTCAAGCTTTTCCTGAACAAATTATCAAAAGCTTCAGTCAATCGGTAAAAGTAACTAGAATTTAAAATCTAGTTCCGCCTAAACCAAAGGAACAGACTTTGAATCAACAAATTTTTATTCTTGGAAACTCTGTTTTTAATGGCCAAAACGTGTCTAAAAACATTTGTTCCCCCACCATATTTTCCAGAGGGGTTGATCTAAAAATATGAAAAAAAATATAAGAGTTAAAACTATCTACTAAATTTATCCACAATGTACAGTAATTAGTCTACTAATATTAGAGCTGTTAACGCAGCTTAAAATTAATTTTTTATTTTTTATTTTATTTTAAATCCAATATCCTGCGCATGCAAGTCTTGCAATGAATCGGCAAAGAAGAAAAAGTAGACGGGAAACAATTTTTTGTTTAAAAATTTTTAAAGAATGCAATATTTTTAGATTGTCCCAATTCTTAAATATCTTCCAAATTTTTAGGCGAAACTATTTTAAATTCAATTTGTAAAAATTTCAAAACAGTTACCACATAATTATTTCTGTAATTGTGGGTTTCGTTATAGCACTAATTAAAATAGTAATAAATTAGCATTAATTTTAATACAGATTTACATGTTGCTATTATTAACATTGTAAATACATAAATAAATCACACAATTTGTGCTGCCGAAAACCTTGAATGAAATGTTTCTTTGTCGACTGCAACTTCAAGGAGCTGAAATTAATCACCGGTGTCATAAATATGTGCACAGGTGACAGCTACAACTGAAATCTTGTTAGTTATATGTAAGTTGGTAATGAAAGAGGTTTAGTTATTTTAAGTTTCATTCAAGATTGCCAACACCAAATAATTAATTATTTCTTGTTCTTCTTGGCTTTATTATAGATTTTCCGTTTTCAGATGCCATCGACTGATTTTTTCCAGTCTCCCAAAGAAAGATCTTTTTCATTCATTAATACAATGTTCCATTACTCGACGAAAGTAACCGCGGTTGAAGTTTCGCGTTCCGAAAGTGTACGACATTAACTTTTTCAGGAAAATTGTTAGGTTACGGAACGCGATTACTGAAAGTTTTGGTTACCAAACTAACCGTGGAAATATCGCGGTTAGTGTGGTTATTTCCTCCCAATACAAATTTCAAATCTAACGTAAACTACAAAAGGCGGAAATTTCAGAACAATTACTATAAGTGGAGGGAATTAATAGTTTCTTTGTAGTGCAAGTAGTAAATTATAATATTATTTTACTATAGTCTATAATTAAAATAGTAATAATGAGTGAAAGTAACTGATTTTTAGTAATATTGATTGTTGTCGTGAAAAATAATATCGGGAAAAATCGTATACATATGTTCTTATATAATGTGCCATTGTAAACAAATACAAATAAAACAAATATTTTTATTAATGAGTTTGTAAGAGTATATCTATAACCTATAACGTCCATAAAATGACAGTTCAGTTGTCTGTTTTATCAACTGTGAAGTGTGACTACCGTTCCGTAACTAAAACTCGTTTTCAGGTAACCACTAGGTAACCACAACTTACCATGACTTTACCGTAACCGCGACCGCGGTAGTTAGGTGTGCAGTTACGGAACATTGTATAAATGTCTCTTTTCTGTTGGAAACCGAAGGTTGGAGAATCGCCTTTAGCCAGCTTTCTTCTTTCATCCTTTTAACGTGCCCGTAACAGTTTAAAGCTCCTTTTCCTAACAATTTTGTCATTACTGTCTGTTCTTACCAAATATTTTATGGTATTTTGAGATGGGTAAGCAGTAAATTACAAATTAATTGCAGTAGTCAAATCAATTAACTACACCATTATTTGACTAAATGTACGAATGTATAACTCTTTAATTTTGCAGGCAATAATTTGGCAGTTGCCTCCATTGTAACTGACGCAATATCTGGTGGTGTCCAGAAAAAGTTTTCGTCGCCACCATCACTTATTTCCATTTTTAAATTATTAACAGTGTTATTTGAATGCATTTTAACAAACCTTCACAATATATATTAAATTTAAGACACTTATTTAATATTGACATAAACAAATTCTATTTTTCATAATATAAACAAGCTGTCTCCGTAGCAACATAACAATAACTTAGTTCTCTTGATTTCTGTTCGAAAATTATATGAAATTTAATTGATTAAATACATTGTAACTGATCTCGGGCGTAAAGTGCATTAATCCCTTCAATAAAAATACCCTCGATACTT
This sequence comes from Liopterus haemorrhoidalis, assembly GCA_963971575.1. Classification (NCBI taxonomy): domain Eukaryota; kingdom Metazoa; phylum Arthropoda; class Insecta; order Coleoptera; family Dytiscidae; genus Liopterus; species Liopterus haemorrhoidalis. The sequence goes on from OZ020615.1 coordinate 51,570,492, forward strand.
GCATTTTCGGGATTAAACCATCACTTTACTCCCTAGATACACAAATAACTATGGTACATACACACATGTAATGTGCTGAACAGCACAGAATATTGACGATATTGTTTTAAACAAAACTGTCATTTGTACAGGGGGGTGAAACTCTAATGGCAAAACGAAAACCATATTACGTTCCATAACCCAACACGAATAGCGCCCCAGCGCTATTCGTGTCTACGCACATGACAGGATGTTGCCTGTTACGGCTTCTGTCATTAGCATCAAAATCTGTAATTTGTGTCAAAATCGTCTTCTGTAATTTTGTAATTTCATTTTTTAATTCGGAAAATGGGTGTTAAATGCTTTGTTTTGGGGTGTGATAGTAGTGAACCTACAAGATATCGCTTTCCAAACCCGAAGACACGTGTGGCTCCAGAATTGTGTAAAACGTGGATGAGGAACATTGGAAATCCAAAATTGGATGGCTTGTCCATGGAAGTGTCCATAAATATTAAGTATTAGTAAATATTATGTTATATGTTAGTCTACTTAATAAATAATTATTTCTGCTAGTTATTGTTTTTCTGTTTCTGTATAATTCCTATAACTGATTGTTCTTAATTGTAAACATAATTAAATGTTATTATTAAATGATACAATTGTTATGATTTATTTTGTCTATTTTTAATATTGTTGTCGTTAATAATGTTCAAAATAGACAAAATAAATTATAAAAATTGTTTCATTTAATAATAACATTTAATTATGCTTACAACTATATCCACTGAAGCATTTGAAATACCCGCGAAAACCCAACCCTTTCCTCCCCTACCAATTTTAGTTCCATAACCCAACAACTACAGCGCTAATTTGGTTTCAAAAATATAACGGCAGTTTCGTATCTATTTCCTTCTTTAACTATGCATTTGTATAAAGTGTTCCTTTAATAATCAACTACCAACAACAATCATTACTAATCGCAACCAAATATCTGGTTACTCTTTTAAATTTACGCTCTAAATAAAGTATTGTCCTTTACATAAATGACATATAGTCACCGTATTATAACTCAAAATGGCATAATTTGCTTTTGTTTCTTTGAAGAGTCGGTCCTCAATTATAGTTGCAAAATAAAATACTTTCAATTACCAGTATTTTTACTTTTGTCATAATCCTTGAAATCCAAGAACAAAAATAAATAAAATGTTTTTTGTCATTTACGCCATGTGTACTTAATGTTTCCTGATAGTTCAGTTCATTTAACATAATTATACTTTACAGTACATCAGTATAAAAACTTGGAAACCCCTATAGAATTAATGGTTGAATGCTATTGGATCAAATTGCCGCTATGGTGATTATTTAACCAATCAACATTTAGTTGAGTACATTAATTCACTCAATTAAAATAGTTTGGTTATTGATAGTGAAAGGACACAATTATTCTTTTTAAGAAATATGTTAAAAACATTCATATTAAGCGGCAAACATTACCTAAGGTGTTTAATTATATATTTTGTGTATATCGCTTCATTTAAAATGTAAGTTTGATTGTGTTAGAACAGACTTTAAGATTGAAATGAAATTATAGAAATTAAGTATTTGCACTTCAAAGAATAGCTATCAGAAAATATTGATAAGCAACAAAAAAAAAAAATCTTATTCCAGAAGAACATTATTAATTATTTAACGGTTTCAAACGCAGTCATCGAAAGTCGACGACGGTGCTTCGTTAATAGTTAAGTAGCTACTATAAAGTCCTACGAGAATGAGATCGTTCATGGCTGTAGAGCCCGATACGAGATGTGAAAACTCTTCCGCACATACAACAAAGGTGGTCAGCTTTATTGCTTCAGAGGTCAACTGTCTCCAAGCAGGATGACTTGTAGCTTAGTTCCCAGGGGGGGTTCACTAAATTGTTTTTAACGATCAAAATATAAACTGATTTAAACAACAAACTTTATGTTTGACAATATTGGCAAGAGATATGACAAAGATTAAAACAAATAGAATCGAATAGACCACCAGAATGCTGACACAGTGCCTCTAAGAATTCAACAACTTAGATGTTAATTCTAACCGGACCGAATACTGTCTGCTCTCGTCTCTAGACGGGTGTTTTTATAAAACATTTCTAAGAATTCAACAACTTAGGTGTTAATTCTAACCGGACCGAATACTGTCTGCTCTCGTCTCTAGACGGGTGTTTTTATAAGACAGTTCTAAGAATTCAACAACGTAGGTGTTAATTCTAACCGGACCGAATACTCTCTGCTCTCGTCTCTAGACGGGAGTTTTTATAAGACATTCCTAAGAATTCTAGGAAAAAAGGTTTAAGCATTGTTCAAGGAGATGCTAGTGTTCAAAGTTATTAAGCAATAACATTTAAAAATATATTTCTAAAGTTACGTGTTGAAACGTAAGGTTTCTAATGTTATTTTATTATTTGATTTCTCACAAATATGTACCCTTCAAAATCACTAAAAAACGATTGCAACCCCTTTCAAAGAAATTCTCGCGACGGATGGTTTGTGAACCGATTCATTACAAACATCCGCTAACGGCAGCTACGTCATAATAGCGAAAATTTGAAAATGTGGAAGTTTTTATAAATTATTTTTTTGGAAAAACCATAATAAAATTTACAAAATATCCTAATGTGTATAAAAACTGCATAATATTAAAAGAATAAATTTAAAAAATTGCTTTACACGTATGTTATTTAATCAAATAACTGTCTTCAAATGTGTCTACAAATCAAAGTAATAAGCTTTACTAATTGGGTGGACCTATGCCATGATACGTTTTTAATGAGTTTATTAATTTTGTAACATTATTGTAACCATTATAGGTGGAGACTGAATGTATTTTTATGCGAAATCAATGATAGAAATGAATCTAATAAATGCTACATTATTAGTTTAATAACTACGCCTAAGAAAACATATTAAATTCAGTTCTTGGAATAAATACGTCCTAACACTAATTATTGGTAAGAAAGATATATTTTTTTATAACTTTTACTTTAACACGTGATATTTTTATTGTTAAAAAAACCGCAACTTATAAATTCAGGAATGTAATGATAATAAGTAAAGAAGATTTCACAGTGATATAAATAGTAAGTTGGTATTTGTGTGTTAATAGAGTGATTATAAATTTTAATTTATGGTTTTATTTATACAATTACCCACATAAGTATAATTTACTGCGACTTTTATGGTTCAAGTTGCAATTTTTAACCAATCAAATATACATAATACAACTATTTATTATTTTTATGTGGGTGTGCAATTCTATAGCAATGCACTAATAAAAAATTAGATAACTTTCGGAAAAAAAAAAAACCGAACAAACAATTCTGGATGTCTATTCTAAATGCTAAACGACTACATACATTTGGCGAATTTTCTCTCAAGGTTAGCGACTGAAACTTTGAGTGACATATTTTGGAGTAGTCGAGAACTGACAGATCTGGCGAATTGTCGCCAAATCCTTAGCGACCGCTTCTGTATTGTTGATATTAAAGTCCTTATATAAACAAAGTAGCACATAGTGGATGTGGTTGGACATAAAAAGTTACCAACCCTACTTGATACCAGTGATAAAAATAGTGTAGTTAAAACAAAACTAAAGAGACATGCCCGTAAATATTAAATTTAAAAACATATTGCATAAAAACCAATCATATAATAATATGTGTATACAATTTATTCATATTTGACACGTTAATAATTTATTTGGCAGTTCGACAGAATTTTTAGATTGGCATGTGATCATACCGATTTTGACATTTCGAGATTTCGATGGATCTCCACGAATTCCCCTACATAAAGTTTTGACTACTTTTAGCATGATGTCTGTCAGTCTATCTGTCTGTCTGTCTGTCTGTCTGTCTGTCTGTCTGTCTGTCCGTCCGTCGGTCTGTGTACACGTGCAGAGCAAATTCGGCTAAAAGGATTTTTATGAAACTTCATATTTAAGCTTTTGACATCACTGGCACGAGTTGATCAACTTTTGGTAAAAATCGGAATGGGAGTTTACTCGTGTCGGATTAAAGATTTTTGCGAATATTTCACAACAGATAAATATTTCGAAAAAATGTATTTTACAAAAGTTGTTATAAAAGCAATAACTATAGGCAGTACATTTTCGAAAGAACACACTGCGCAGAAACGAGTTTTTGACTGAGAGCTTACTGCGTCTGCGCGCACGCGAAGTAGTGGCGTGGTGTATTACTTATTATTTTATAGGTCAGCTATGTGTTTGGTACCTTGTTTGTGTTTCGTTATTTTATTAAAACTGTGTTAAAACAATCAGTTCTTTTCGGAACTATTATATTTCTGTGAGTGCGATATTGGTAAGTTAGCCTTGAAAGTAGCTAAAACACATATGTAAGTAAAACCAATTTGGACCGCCACTGGTAAAATAGCTGAAGTTCACGTCGATTTGATGACTCATTGTGTTTCGAAAATGAACGGCCTATAACAACTTTTATTTGAGACATCAATAACATTTCTTGATGCATTTCTTCCAGAAAAAATATTTCTTTTTGTCAGACCGGGGAAGTGAACACAAATACAAATTTCTCGACAGAACCACACTAGACGCTTGCACAACATACTTTACTTACAATAACGCTATAAATTACTAGATGGTACTACTGTTAGAACGCAAAATTAAAAATAAATCCTATCTAACAAGACAAGTTGGACAAGAAGTACAAATATTTCCAAAACAGGACAAAAAAAGAACATATAAGTTGGACAGAACAAATCATCTAAAGGAAGACTGTCCCGCCCAAAGGAAAACTGTCCTGCCCAAATGAAGACTGTCCAGCCCAAAGGACAGTCCTTCCCAGAGAAGGACTGTCCTTTCCAATAAGGACGGTTGGTAACCTCACCTAATCTGTGGTGGGATAACGAGTAACATAATACAAGGTGTCTCAAAAGAAATTTTATATTTATTTAGCTTACTGCGTGAACACAACGTATCCGAGGGGCGCGGGGGTTATGTCAATCGGTAGCCTGGCTCTTGGGAATTCAGTCGCTATGGAGCGTTTCTCGGGAGCAGACCGCGCGTTATGCGTGCGAGAGTTTTACAAAAACGGTGATTCGGCGACTGTAGCGCGTAGAAAATTCTGCAATATTCGAGGTTTTCGCCACTTAAATGATGCGCCAAGCATTCCTCTCATTCGACATTGGGTTAAAAAGTTTGAAGAGACTGGTACAACGCTGGATAAATCAAAATCCGGGCGACCTAGGTCATCAAGAACGGTAGAAAACGTGGAGAATGTTAATCAGTCTGTTCGTGACGACCCGAACCTTTCAATTCGGAAGCGCGCAAGTGCTTTAAATGTGCATAGATCATCATTACATCGCATTATGCACAAAGACCTAAAGCTGCACCCCTACAAAATTCAATTGGTGCAAGAATTAAAGCCCCAAGATGCCAGAGGCTTAATTTCGTAAATCAGGTGATTTTCTCAGGCAAATTGATCTCCCGGAGAGGTGACATAAATTGGCCTCCACGCAGTCCAGATTTAACCCCTATGGACTTTTTCCTATGGGATTATCTTAAATCTAAAGTTTAAGCCAATAAACCGACTTCACTGGCGCATTTGAAAGAAAATATCCGTCACAAAATGGCAGCCATCCCTGAGTCCACCTGCCGAGACGTCATAAGTAATTTTACTGTTCGATTAAATGAGTGCCGAGAACGCGAGGGTCTACATTTAGACGATATTATTTTTAAGAAATAAATCCCCAAAAAGTGTATTTTAATAATTAATAAACATTTTTTCTATATAGGGCTTACTTTTTTTTTAATCGATCCACTAAATATAAAATTTCTTTTGAGACACCTTGTACTATTCTATAGTTGACAAAAAAACAATAGTTACTTAGTTATCACTAATAGAATCGCGATATTTGCCATGATAGAATAGCATCATTACCTGTTGGTAATGATGAATAGAGTTCTATATTCATCATTACCACCAGAGCACTTCGTTCTCAAGATTTCTAGTAAGATTTAAATCAAATGCCAGCATCTACCAAACGGCACACGTTTTGCACGTATCATATCTTTTTTTGGCGATGAATTCCTAACATTCAAATCCAAAAATCTTGTTTTCACCTTAAATATTTTCCTTTACTTAACATTAATGACTGTTACAATTTAAAGTGTTACAGATGTATTTATTGATATATCAACGCTCTTCTTACAGCAGCGTGGTTGAAATGTGTAATGATAAAATATTCTAAATGCACACAAACAAACGTGACAGATTTATTAAACATTATGCGGGACATTAAACAACAATCAGACGATACTTTATGATAATTAAACTCGTATTTAAATGTTGTAAATATTCATTCCAAGTACTATTGTTTCTATAAAAGATGCATAAAAAGAGATTTAAGACTATGTTTCACGGCCGCTGTGATATATTGAGTCTGTACAAGACGGCTCTAGAATTTTTGTATAATTACTGCTATTTGGTAGGCATTTACAATTGTTTAGTTAAATACGCTTTAACAAACGAAGATGATTAAGCACAAACAACGAATTTTACCGCAGTATCATTGTTAAATCACTCCCACCCTCTCTTTCTCTCTCCCTCTCACTGTCTCCCCCTCTCTCTCTCTCTCCCTCTTTCTTTCTCTCCCCATCTCTCTCCTCCTCTCTCTCTCTCCTTCTCTCTCAATTCCTTCTTAACAAACCGGAAGCAATATATTAGGGCAAATGATTCTAAATCTGATGAGCAAAAAATCCCTTTTGGTGTAGCGCAAGGTTCTATACAAGCCCTACTATTGCTTCTAATTTATATGAATGATTTAACAACTTTCATAAATGATACAAAGACTATTTTATATGAAGACCACGTTGGTTAATCAGTCCGAAAACTTCCAAGAAATTATAACTAGTAACACCTTAATATAAAATCCTGTGCAATACTGGTACTTGGCGAACAGATTAAGCATAAATTAATCTAAAACCTAAGAGCAATTGTTTTTCTAAAGACCAACAACACAGAACATTAGTCAAGATCCTGCTAATTTTTTAGGAGTAACCATTTGCATAAATCTTAGTTAGGAAAAGCATAGAGATTCAATAATGAATCGGACGGTCTTGTGAATGTTTTCACGCGGCTTTGTTTAGATGCTCTTGGTGGGGTTTTAATAGAGTAACAAATAAACATTCTTTTCTTGATTTCATTGGGTATTTCATTGAAAATCTATGATTTTATAAAAAAAAAAATTATTTAATTTTTATTTAAAATTATAAATTAATAGTGTACAAATATTCCAATTTTTGATTTATTTATTTTGCTAATGAAAAAAAAAAAAAGTGTAGGTATCTATTTGCAGTTAATAGACGAGCGTTCCGATACATTTTTTTCTTTTTTTTTTTTTAGCTAATATAAACATTGTCGTCAACATATCTTATGTTGTTTATTTTTTCACTACCCACTACATTACCTTCATCCGCTTTAGACAACGCTTCATCAAAGATGTTTTCTAAATATAAATTAAAAATATTTAAGGGAGAGTGGGTAGGAATAAGTCATTTTTTTTGTACATATATTTATATACCGGGTGAATTATTTAAGGAGCAACACACATGTTTCACATATAATGTTAATGAAGTGAGTTATTTCATTTGCAACATAGCAAATTATGAAAGCAAGCTCATATCCATGGCAACAGATATGTAGTGGTGATTAGATATAATAGTTATTTGACATGATAAAGTTCCTAGACGGCTAAAAAATAGTAAATTAGAAACAATAAATGAAGTTTTATTAGTTTGTTTATATTTACATACAAACAAAAATAATAAGGTCCTTAGTAGCTGTCCAAAACATATTTAAAAAAATAATATTTTGTCTTTTCTATGGATACGATAAGCACTTGTTTTATGGCTATGTTGCTTTTGAAATAACTCACTTTATTAACAATATAAAGAATGACAGTCATATTGCTCATAAAATATCATTACTTCATTTAGAATATTAAATTTTAATTTTTGTTTTCTATTATATTAAACTAGCAGAGATAAGAATTAAGAGCGTTTAGAGCGTTTAATTTATCAAAATATTTTTATGTAGGGTTTGGACGTACGCTACATACGCTCGGTAAACAACTGACTGGTACCACAGAATAGTAAACTGGTACGTGTAACGTGTAACAGCCCAACACAAGGTCAATTTCACGAAATCTTACGGCATGACACGAAGCATAACACATAACACCACACACAACAAATCGTATATACGTTGCGCTGTATATATTAGATAATGTTTAGTTCAAACCTTTGTGAACAAATGATTAATATATTCTTCACGCCGGAGGAATGGATACTCAAATAGGATAGGAGGAATGGAAAAAAAAATTACTATATTAATATACGGAATCAAAATCAGAAACTAATAAACAGATTTCAAGCCAACAGGCAGGATTAAATATTTTATTACCGACCGCCAAGGGAGGTATTGTGATCATACCTATTTTTACATTTCGATGGATCTCCACGAATTGAGGTCTCTACATAACGTTTTGACTATTTTTAGCATGATGTCTGTCGGTCTGTGTGTCCGTCTGTCCGTCCGTCCGTCCGTCTGTCTGTCTGTCTGTCTGTGTACACGTGCAGAGCAAATTCGGCTAAAAGGATTTTTATGAAACTTCATATTTAAAATTTTGACATCAATGGCACGAGTTGATCAACTTTTGGTAAAAATCGGTTGACTAGAAATGGGAGTTTACTCGTGTCGATTTAAGATTTTCGCGAATATTTAACAACAAAAAAATATTTCGAAAAAATTTATATAACAAAAGTTACTGTAAAAGCAATAATTAACAACATTTATTTGAGACATTTTTTGAGAAAAGAAAAAATTTTCGAAATTTTTTCTAAGTATCTATTTTTTCATACTTATATGTAACCTTTCCATGGTCATGATAAATAATATCTGTTAGAAAATATTAGGCCAAGTTATTTCTATTCTGCTGCTAGAGTGTATTTTATACCATACTTTGTGATGGCGTCGGTCCTGTGGTGGCCACAGCTGATTTTTTTAAATTATAGGATTAACAGTGTTGTGAATAGAAATTAAAATGTAATATATTTAAAATTGAATTGAAGAGTCAAATAGGAGGTTTGGGTCAACAGTGTGAAGTTATAAATAATAGTAATAATTAATTTGTAATAACTAAACATGTCCAATAAACATATTAAATGACAAGTTATAAAATCTGCTCAAATTACCGCAAATTCGGCTACACTTTTAAATCGATATCAAAGATACAGATGAGACTGTTGAAATTTATTCCAGTATTGTTTGAATCTCATCATCAGTTTTATGAGTTGTGGTTATCTTTTATTGCCAGAATCGTAACATTGTTAGGTAATAAAATTCTAGAACAAACAAATCTATCTAATTCATAAAAAATATGTGTACAGGAAGGATGGATGACTGGTTCAATCCTCCTGTTGATGATAAGCAACAAATCAAATTTTTGCATTTACGTTATAAAATTTCCGACACGCCTATGTTGAAGAAAAGACATATTTAAAATAAAATCATAAAAAATATTTATCGTATGTCTTATTCTAAATAATTCTAGCATGACTTGCCTATTTATTTTAAGTGCCCAAAATTAAGATTTTTCACTTGCCAACCCACAATTTATGCACCCATTAAGATTGAAGCATAGCATTCTCCATTTATTAGTAAAATAAGAAGGCTTTATAGCTGCGAACTATAAAAATTAAAGCTTTGATCCATTCCTCCTATGACCCATTCCTATCCTCAATTTTCTATATTTACGGAAGTGTTATTCAAAATACATTTCAGCACCTTAGAGGTAAACTGTATCAAGTCACATTTTTATCAGTTATGACATTTTAGTGCCAAGTGACCAGGGCCGGCGCTAGGATTTGCGAGGCCATGTGCGAGAAGAGCTGCGGGGCCTGCTGTTCAGATCCAAGTGAGGAACAAACAAAAAAAGGTCCTCAATTCCATGCGCCGGGCTTGTTGTTGACCGCGGGGCCTGCTGTTGAGCTCCATATGAGGAGCAAAAAAAAAAAAAAAAGGTCCTCATCTGCATGCGCGGGGCCATGTGCGGCTGCACATGCTGCACATGCTGCACATGCCCCGCGCCGGCCCTGCAAGTGACTTAATACTTTATAGTCCGTCGATTGGTAAATAATTTGGAACTATAGCTCTAGCCAGTTTCAATATACGTTGCTTTAAAACTGTATCAAGTCGATCAACGCAAGGAAGTAAACAATATTAAATCGTCTTTTCTGAGCTGTTTATCATTTGTGACTTAATACAAGTTACCTCTGAGCTACTGAATTGTGACCAAATACATATATCAAAGATAACTATTTATATTTTAATTTAAACGTAACAAACTATCCTGCAATACCTTTTAAGAAGCGATTACACAGCTATTTGCATATTTATAATCTGAAACCATTTGTTTTGTTTGTCCTTCCGAGATAAACTGCTTAGTAGCAATTCATTTTCAACATTGTTGACAAAATATGTCACTTGTTAGCTAACAACTTTCTGTCTGGAAACTTTTATTAAAGTCAACTAACTTCCAAAAAGAGTACTGTTTATATTTATTTATCAATCTCTATTATTATTTATTCATCAAGATTGTATCGTGCATACAAAGATTGTTTCTAAGTTTGGAAATGTTTTGCTTAGCGTCAATGAACTGTACTTGAATGAATTATTCAGAAGGCTTTTCTGTTATTATTTGTACATAAAGTTCAAGTTGTAGAACTGAAGCTACAAATCTAAATATCGAAGTTTGAAGATATGTAAGAGGTGGAAACTTAAGCAGCTTTAGCTATGACCTGCCCTCCAGCAGAATACAGTTTATTTACACGATACTATAACTCATACACCAACAAAATTAATACATTACTTAACGAGACAATGTAGATAATTTTTGACACATCTATTTCAAAATTTTGCTACCAGTTGTTTGAAACATTCACCCGCCAGACATCAGAAAATGAACCGCTGTAGCTCGAATGTGGGAAGATATTTATGATGAGATGCGCACATAGCAGGCCGAGCAAAGACCTGGAAAGAAAATCTTCTTAAAGGAGGTCAGTATCTAAAAAACCCAAAAATCACCCTGCCAGGCTTTGACCCATCAAAGACAACTTGGTGCAGACTAAATTATCTGAGAACAGGCAATGCTAGGTCCAAAAGCACGCTTAAAAAATGCAAAATACCTGTGCAAAAAATCGAATAAATGATACGAAATTGTCCTTCTCGCACTTTTGAGGGCGATGCGGAACCATTATTTCTCGCAACTCCTGTTTCACTTGAATGTTTCAACCAACTCGATAGCCAACTATAAGGCTTTCTTTTTTCTACTCTATTGCTTGTTTCTACTCCTGTGAAATATAGCTATCAACGACGTAATTTTTTTTGCGCAACTGAACATATTGCACTCTTTTTGCGTAGTCGCAAGAAGGATACTGAGGGGACAGTTTAAATATAATATAATTTCTTATAAACAAAGTTCTATTTCTACAATTTTTTTACGCATATCCTGGGCACGTCTAATTTGGAAGATATTCGATCTGGTCAGTATCAGTCATTGCTGTGCGCTAAAATTTTTAACTATCTAAGTAACTCCTAATTTTTGCATGTTTTCCGATGACACAAAAATTTTCATTTATGCCAGATTTAACCAAATGATATTACAGAAAGATATCCAGACATTTTATGAATAGACACAAAAATGGCTACTCCCGCTAAATTTAAACAAAACAACTGTGCTTCATATAGAACGGCACAACCCACATCACAACTATGTTGTCAATAACATTGCCCTTAAGTATGTGAATTAACAGGTTGATATTGAGGTCACAGTATCACAGGACTTGAGTTGGTCGCAACAAGTTAATAAGGTGGTAAAAAGAGCTAATAATGTGTCGTATCTACTTTCTAAGACCTTTTTTCGTCCCTCCTCAGAGACGGTTCGCAAACTCTACACAACCTACGTGAGGCCACATCTGGAATTTGTGGTTTCCGTATGGTCTCCGCACCTCAAGCGAGACATTATAGTCCAGCGGCACTTCACCAGATTGGCACATGGTTTTCAGGGACTGTCATACGACGAAAGACTTGTGCAACTTAAACTCTTTACTCTTGAGAAAAGACATTTACGTGGTGACCTTATAACTATGTTCAAAATAGTACGTGGAGATTTCCAGTGCGACTTGTCCAATCTATATACTTTCCACATCGACATATGTCCAAGAGGACATAGTTTCAAACTAAAATGGGGCAAATTTAAGAAAAATGTGCGGAGTAATTTTTTGACACACCATGTTTTCCATATATGGAATAGCTTACCTTCCAGTGCGTTTTTCGGTAGTGTCAATAATTTTAAGAACATTTTAGACATTCATTTATGGACTGCCATATTTATTTGTTTTTCTCTTTATTTCTTTCAATTTCTGTTGTTTTTTGATGTAAAATGTTTCAGGTAAGTTTATGTAAACTGTGTATAGTATTACTTTTAGGGAGCAAAACAAGCCTTGGCTTCAGCTCTTTGATTTTCTAACAATAATAATTATTGAACTCTTTATGTTATTATTCTTTTGGTGATACTCAACTTCGAGTACAGAATCTCGAGTACTCGTTAAAAAGCCTAAAAATATAATTTATCTTTTGTATCCTAACAAAAAAAGACTCGCTTCTTTATTAAAAATATTGAAAAGATAAACAGAAAATCTAATTAAGGTGTCGTAAATAAAGTTAAAATATAGGAAAATTTAGAGTTTACCAAAGTTTATAAGGTAATGAAAAGTACAGAATTAATTCAGTCATTAACTCGGAACAAAAGAAATAACTAAAGTATAAATATCTTGGAAATATGCCGGGTTTACTTGTTAACTACAATTTCAATGGATAATAATTTTTGCAGTAATGAAAAACAAAACGGTTAACATAAAACATGCCGCTCGACTGTAACTAAATAATGATCTATTCCAGAGCAATTCAAAATGTTTTAATAACTGTGTTATATTCATGCTTCACTATAATATCTTCCAGAGCTTTTTGTCATTTCTTTCTAATAATAAATTCTTTATTTACCCTAGGCCTTTCGGCGTTTAGGGTTTTAACCAATACATTTAAAAAAAAATCATAATAATATTAAAATAAAATAAAATAATAATATTATAGTACATTTTTTTTACATTTTATGACTTCTTTCTTCTTCTTCTTCTACATTCTTCCTCCGGTGTTCCTATCTTTCTTCCTATTCTCTTTTCGGCTTCCGTCTCCGGTCTCCTTCCTTCTTGACTCCAGTTGTTCTTCCGCTCTTTCTTCGCTTCTCTTCCCTCTTTTCTTTCCTCTTCCTTTACCTCTCTCTTCCTTCCTGTTCTCAGTTCTGTCTTACCTCTCCGCATTCCTTCCTTCTTTCCTCGAGTACTCTCACCCACCTTTCTCCTTTTCCTTCTTCACTCAACAGCTCCTTTATATCTCCCTCCCATTTTGTCAGCTTTCCACATCTTCTTGTTAGGTGTTCCAAGGATTCTTCCTCCTCCCTACACATTCTGCATAGCCTAATCCTCTGTTTTTGCCCAATACATATTACTTTGTTCTTCATGTCATTTCTTTCTGTTCTGGGTAAGTTTTCTCCAGCTACTGCACCTTTCTTCCTCATGATTTCATCGAAGCCATCTAACTAGCGGAGTTCGGTCTGCTCTCTAATAGACAACTATAGACCAGTGTTTCTCAACCAAAAATGCACCGCGGACCAGTATAATATATAATTTTCTAACGCGGACCACTAATAATAATTGTGGATTTTTTGTGGCAATTTTGCAAGAAAACAAATATATTTAATGTGCTAATAAATACATTTATTTTATTTGTAGAAAATCACAGGAAGTTTAGAGAAAATAAACAAAATTTAAATTATTTACATAAAAAATAAGAAAAAATCTGCAAAAAACACATATAAAAACTTTCGCGGACCACTAAAATTTTTCTGGGGACCACCTGTTGAGAAACACTGCTATAGACCATTCAACAGACGGAAGATTACAATGGATAGAAGTTGCGATGAGGTTGAAAACTGACATAAAGAGAAGTTGACAGTCAAGAACATTGATAGACAGTGAGAAAACCTTACAAAATATGTGGAAAGATTTACAAACGATCTAGCGAATATTGGCATACAAGATATCTCGAAAGGTTTACTGCTAGGTGTTTTTATTATGATTTTTTAGAGATTGAGAACCACTGACGTAATCTAGAGTTTTCCTTTCCGTTTTTTAGGATTTTACTTTTTAATTACGTAACTGATGTACGAGGTACGTGTTCACGACGTTAAAACAGATTTTCAAATCAGATTTACAACGGCATTATGCTCGATTTATTTACTGAATAAATTAAGGAACTGGAAAAAAGCAAAAAGAAAAAGAATTAGAATGAATTACTTTAAAAGTACGAGTCGTATTTTTTAAATCAGTGGTGGCTCGTGACCACTGTAGGAGGTGAGGAGACAACTTTTTTCTACAATTTAAGATGTAGAAATATATTGTTCGTGGCAACGATACGTGAATCATTACAAGAAACTAGGAAATAGATTTGATTTTATTTATTTGTCGTTGCCTCAATTGCCCCATCTGGCGAGCCACCACTGGTTTAAGCCACACTAAGCCAAACGTTTAATAGTGACAAATTGGCACATAGCAAAAATATTTTTCTATTGTCGATGGCATCAAAATCTTTTTTTTTTTGCTCTAAATTAATATTGCTGTGATAACTTTGGTGGATGATTTTTGGCCTCACTCATAGCAGTCTTCTAGGAAATAGTTATATAAGTTGTGAACATAAATAATGCAACTAGATCAAGCTCACCAGTTTCGAAATTTCTTTTATATTTTCCTTAGAGCTACACAAATAAAAATCAGTTATCAAAAAGTAAAAACGCAATAGCTGATTTACAAAGTTTTAAAAAACATACTTGATGTAGTAAAGTGGGGCATTATCTAGTAAAAATTAAGAGTCAGTAGATAAAAATATATTATTAAATTAAAAATAAATAAATAAACAATTAATAGTCAAGAAAATAAATAATAGAAGATACAGTACACACAAATTAAAACAAATAAAATAAATTAAGATATAGCCACGAATATGGTGTGCCGGAAATACCAAAAATACAAAGGAACTTACAGAGACTTGATAGGGGATGACCGATTATTATTTCAAAGAATATTTGTGCGATAGGAAAATAATTATATACTGCCATCTGTTAGAGTATTTTCTTGACTATTTATTTTTTATTTATTTATTTTTAACTTATTCATAATATTTTTTTTAATCCGTGTGGTTAGCGGGAAAAGTCTGGGAGTCTCAGGGAATTTGCGTCTGGGTGTAGTGGCAGCACTTTGAAATTTCTATGCGCGTGCGTCGATCGAACCAGCAGTCAGGCTCCAGCCACTATGGAGACTCTACTTGCTCCTACCACCGATTGCGAAGTTCGTGGTGTTATTCGTTTTATGACGGCAAAAAATAAAAATGATGGCGGTAGGAGCAAATGGAATCTCCATATACGCGCATAGATATTTTACGACGATCTTTTGAAACGATCCTCGTATGATGTATCTGTATGTGTATCTGTGTTAAACGATGGTAACTGGCACACTTATAGCCTCTTACCATTGTCCTGCTTCTGTTCAAATATTAGGACATACTTATTTTAATTTATTTTTATTAGTCCGTGCAAAATTACTTTAATTAACTACGTGTCTAAAATTCTATTTAACTATTTATTGTAAGGTAATACATATTCTAGTCATTTAGATAAGCTGTGTTAGGTGCAAATAGCCACAGTTGCTGTGCGCATATATTGACTAACTAACTTGGGCTATTCATAGAACAATCTCCAGCAAGAGGTTAAACAGAAGAAGTGAGGTGAGAGATCCTTATTTCACTTCGGTAAGCATTTTAAAAGGCTGTGACAAAAAGTTTCAACTTTAACTGCTTATGGATTCTGCCACACACACGCTATTTTCATTCTGATAAGTTTACTTGGGAATGCCAAATTAATTTTTTCCAGAATTTGTTACGTACGAGTATAATTTTCTTGTAGGCTCTTGTACGAATTTTTAATAAAGCTAATAGAATTTTAATATTCTTGTAGAAACACTATATTAAAAATTTTCTCCATTCTTAACAGTAAAATGAAATGGAATATAATTATTATTATCGACGATGAAAAAGTTGCATTTCTATAATTATAAACATTTTCTTGTATTCAAAAAAACAATGTGCTATTATATAAATAATATAGCATTAAATGTATATTCAACAAATTCTTGTGTGAAATTAAAATAGCTAAATATTTTCTGCATTTTTGTTGAAAGAATGTCATTTCACAAATATTAACATTTGCCATAATACACAAAAAGAATGTTATTCGACAACACTGTACATATTTAAAATTATTTTACAAAACATGATCTAAAAAAAAAAAAATCTACCAAAAGGGTATTTCCTTGATGAACAACTTTTGGACAAGTGACAAAACTCAACTTATATGTAGATATATTATGTAGATGTAGATGTAGATATATTAAAAGCAATATTACTGATTAAAGTAAATTATGCAGAAAATTGTGCGGATTTTTATAAAATGCTTCAAAATAAAAAAGATCTACTCTAAAAGATCCATAGTTTAGCGAGATATGAGTGTATAAGTTAATTATCTGTGATTGGAACTTTTTATTTATTATAAATTATTATTATTTATTGTATATAATTTGTATTAAACATATTAATTAAACAATTATATTTGAATCATTACCCACCCCTTTTCCCGTCTATAAGCTCACGTCCAGAATTTTGACCTAAAAAATATGGTCACCTTAATTATTACACAAAAAAAACACTATCACAAAACGATACTGACGTATATTCACATTATTGAATCACAATCAGGGTTTCGTTCTGGCCACAGTACCACTACAGCTCTACTTGATGTTACAGATTAAATTGTAACAGCTACCGATCAAAATCATCTTACCTGCTTAACCCTATTAGACTACTTCAAAGCATTTGACAGTATTAATCATTGTATTCTTATAAATAAACTATCCTATATGGGTTTTGATGCAGTTAGTATCTCATTTTTCCAACAATATCTGACCAACCGTAAGCAAAGTGTGTATTTTAACAACATGCTCTCTTCACCTCTATCTATCTCTAAGAGGGTACCTCAAGGTTCTTGCTTAGGACCTATATTGTACTCTGTGTATATTTTTTATATGGAGAAAGCCTTAAGTAAATTGTAAATTGCGACTCTTTGCGGACGATGCTCAGCTTCATTTATCTTTTAAACCTGAAATGCTGGAAACTGCAGTTCACAATTTTGAAACAGACTTGCCTTCGCTATTAAATTTCTCGATAAACCACTGTCTCAGTCTAAATGCATCTAAATCAGCTATAATGCTCTTTGGCAATAAATCAAAACGTGATCTAGTAGCGCAAAATTTTTATATTTTACTAAATGGGTCCACACTGCCAGTAGTCGAGGAACATAAAAATCTAAGAGTCATTATGGATATTCAACTAAGATTCAAGTCATATATAAGTTCTCTGCTGAAATGAGCTTTCCTTGCTTTGAAAAACTTATATATGAATCGAATCAGTTTATCAAAAAATTTGAGGAAATCTTTAGCTAACAGCCTGGTGCTTTCCATATTCAACTACGGTGATATTTTGTATGGTCCTTATCTTTCCGCTATAGACAAACAGCGCATTCAAAAAACCCAAAAATGTTGTGTTATATTCGTCTTATCTTTGCGAAGGAGATCTCCGACTTCTGAAGGGCTGAATACTCTTCAATGGTTGAATATGGAAAAACGTAGAAAATTACATTATGCTACCTTTGTACATAAGTTGCTTAATGATCAGTCCCCCAGATATTTAGTTCAAAATTAATTACCCGAACTAGGTGCCACAATCTTCCTTTACGTCACACTTCAATCCTTAATATACCGCCGCACAAATCTGATTTTTTTAAACGATCCTTCTCATACAGTGCTCCGACAATTTACAACAATGTTCCCGTGCATATGAAATCCTACTCACACAATAATTTTAAATTTGAGATATAAGCATCAGTTATTTTTATCATAAATAATCTAGTAATTGATACTGAATTTCATCTACCGTTATTTAATAGCGTTCATTTTATAGATACATAGTGAAACAAGTTCGTTATTTCGATTCATCTACGATTCTCACCTGAAAATATTTTCGTTATTACCGACCGCCAACATATATAAGGGAGGTATTGTGATCATACCAATTTTGACGTTTCGAGATTTCGATGGATCTCCACGAATTGAGGTCCCTACATAACGTTTTGACTATTTTTAGCATGATGTCTGTCGGTCTGTCTGTCCGTCTGTCTGTCTGTCTGTCTGTCTGTCCGTCTGTCCATCTGTCTGTGTACACGTGCAGAGCAAATTCGGCTTAAAATATTTTTATGAAACTTCATATTTAAGCTTCTGCCATCAATGGCACAAATTGATCAACTTTTGGTAAAAATCGGTTGACTAAAAATGGGAATTTACTCGTGTAGATTTTAAGATTTTTGCGAATATTTCACAATAGAAAAATATTTAGAAAAAAATTATTTTACAAAAGCTATAAATACAATAACTAATAACTTTTATTTGAGACGTTTTTTGATAAAACGAAAAATTTCGAAAAACAATTGAAATTTTTTTGTATCTATTTATCTATTTATTCCTACTTATGTGTAACGTTTCCTTCATTTGGTTATGATAAATAATATCTCTGTTAGAAAATATTTGGCCAAGTTATTTCTACTGGGCTGCTAGAATCAAGAGATACTCACTGTACTTGTACACGTGTACACGTGTACTTAACAATGACTTGCATTACAAAATACACAAAAATTTCTAGAAATACCTTTGCAATCATTCCAGTTTTGATCTCCATGAAGCCCAAACACCAAAGTCCACACTCTGCCACATTTTTACCACTTACACCTTGCACTTTTACCACTTAATAATAACTAAACACGCCAGAAAAAATGCAATGACTCTTGTAAAAATCACGTATCAAATCAAGATGGCTATCACTGATAAAGCTCATTAGGGAATATAGTCATTAAAAATTAATAATAAGATAATTAACAGAATTGTTTAAAAATATTATTAATGGGAATAAACACATTTATTCCCATTTATTTTGGGATTTTTGCGAATATTTAACAACCGAAAAGCAATAACTAACAACATTTATTTGAGATATTTTTTGCTGAAAAGAAAATTTTTTCGAAATTGTTTCTCTCAATTTTTTCATACTTATATGTAACGTTTCCATGGTCGTGATAAATAATATCTCTGTTAGAAAATATTAGGCCAAGTTATTTCTACTCTGCTGCTAAAATGTATTTTATACAAGTACTTTATGATGGCGGTCGGTCCTGTGGTGGCCACAGCTGATTTTTTTTTTGTAATTGTGTGTATATCTTTATGTCTGCTGTGTTCATTGTATGAATATTTTTTGTAAAAATGTATTTTGTATTTATATTTTTAAAGGTTAAGTTGGAAGACCAGCATTAGCTGAAACTTCACCGAAATAAAGTTGTTTATTATTATTATTATTATTATTATTATTATTCTACTAAGCAGATGTGTCCCCGACCCTGTCCTGCTTTTCTTTTCGAAAATACATAAAAAACAATATTTTCTAAAAACTTATTGTATCAAAAATTTGGAAGCTGCGTTTTTTGATTATATCTACGAAACTATAATATTTAATGAATTGTTAGAGAGGCCAATACCACACAAAACTTGTTGAATCATGTTCAGGGGCGCACACAAAAGGTTAGGGGTCTAAGGGGTCTGGACCCCCCCTCTGTACTGTGAGAAGTGAGGACTTTTTGTTTTACTCATCACTTAAAATTTAGAAGTGAGAACCTTTTTTTTTGCTCTTCACTTGAAATTGAAATTTTGCCCTGTGTTTAATTATGTATAATTGGACACCCCCCAAGCCAAAAATCTGTGTGCGCCCCTGATCATTTTAAGTATTGCAAAAATATTATCACAGATATCCTTCTTCTCTTAATATCCCGAAATATATAAAAATGTACACTTCACATCAATTTTGATTTCATGTACCGAAACCCTATAAGCTTGAAGTTTTTATTTCTTGAGTATAAGTATTTTAGAATCGAATAGACTACTTGGGTTACATTTTAAACCATAATTCCTGATCATTAAATTGAAGATGGGAAAAGTTTTATAAAGCCAGAGAAAATGTGCGCTAGTTTTGTGACATATTTACGGCGCTTTAAAATTGTATTAATAAAAGTATAGATTCAATAGTGCTCTACTGATCGAGACCTTGTATTATTTTTATTCCACACTGCGGTCTCGTTTTCGCACAGCAATAAACAGGTCAAACCACCAGGGAATTAAGGAAATGAGTAAATAAGTAAATAATAATATTTATTTAATGCAGTGCGTAGTTGTTACTATTTTATTTCAAGGACATTATAAAATATTTGATTATTATTATTACTAATTCCGCTGCAAAAATATGGAATGTGTTCATAATTTTATATACAAATATTCAACTGAACTGCGTCGTCATAAATTTTGACATATACAGTATTGGCCATAAAGATTGCAACTTTTAACATTTTTCAATTTTTCAAATTTTAATAGTAATGTTGGAAAATAAATACTCTTAGTTCTATAATTTAATCATATTTTGTCTGTTACATCAATCAGTAGTCAAATAATCTGACTTACAGATTAATAATAAATTATTTCTTCATTTTTGCTTGGACAAAAATATTGCAACTACTTGAATTTTCTTGTTATATGCAGGTTTTATCCATAAATAATATGTAGTGCACAAGTAATATTTCAGTTTACATTTGCCAATCATGGGTCGTAGTAAAACTGTTTCAAGTGAAATTATAAACTTAATAATTTCTGGTTTTAAAGACGGGCTGCTGCAAAATGTGATTTCACAAAATTTAAATGTTCATAAATCTACTGTGTCGCGAATTATAAAACGATTTCGAGAAGAAGGTACGTTTGAAGTTTCAAAAATCCCAGGACGGCCACGAAAAACTACAAAACGAACTGATAAAAAAATTATTTATTTATCTACCAGTAACCCCTTTCTGTCATCAGAGAAAATTTTGCGCCTTTTGCCACAAATGGATCAAGAAAACATCTCAACAAGAACTATTCGCAGAAGATTAGTTAGTGAGGGTCTTTTTAGTCGTCGTCCTGTTAAAAAACCACTTCTATCCGAAAAGAATGCGAAGGCCCGATTAGAATTTGCTAAAAATCATATTGACTGGACTGTGGATCAATGGAAAAAACTTATTTTTAGTGATGAATCTAAGTTCAATTTGTTTAAAAGTGGTGGTGTAAGTTACGTTAGGAGGCCTGCTAATAAAAGATTAGTTCTAAAATACACCTTACCAACAGTTAAACATGGCGGAGGTATGGGGCTGTTTCTCGAGATATGGTATGGGTCCTCTATACCACATTGAAAGAATAATGGATCGATTTAAATATAAAGACATCCTTCAGAATGTTATGGAACCTTATTCTGATGAGTTCATGCCTTTAAAACATATTTTTCAGCATGATAATGACCCAAAACATTCTTCGAAGTCGGTCAAAAAATAGTTCGAGGATTCAAAAATTAACGTAATGACTTGGCCGTCACAGTCACCCTATTTAAATCCAATAGAAAACCTTTGGGAGATTGTCGACAGAAAGATTAGAAACAAAACGCATTCAAATATTGAAGCTTTGTTTAAAGCTTTGCAGGGTGCCTGGTCTAATATTGATAATGAAATGATCACGAAATTATTAGAATCAATGCCTAAAAGATGTCGGGAAGTTATAAATACTGGTGGTTACTATACAAAATATTAAAAATGATCTGTTAATAATAATTCATTTTCTTAATTAATAAAAAAAACAAGATTTTTTAAGAGTAGTTGCTATCTTTATGTCCAGGTAAAAATATTAAATACTATAAAAAAGAATAGAATTAACTATTAAAATTAAATATTTTACTATAATATATGTAGAGGATTGTTAAAGGTAAGAATTACATTTATTTAATTTTAAAAATATTGAATAGAATAAAAATAAAAGAGGATTATCAAAAGTTACTATCTTTATGGCCAATACTGTATATTTCTCTAGATCACTGGTCCTGAACCGGTGCTCCGCGAGCTTGTTGCAAGTGCTCCGCGAAATTTTTAAATCCGAATTATAGTGTTGACTCCAATCATATCTTATTACCCAGATAGAGCATTGACTCTACCGGCCTATATTATTCACTGTGCCAGGCATAACTCTGTTTTTGTTTTGTGACAATGAAAACAATTATTTGCTCGTCAGCATTCGTATGTTTGTGGCGACATTTCCCTTCCTATCTCGCTGTCTGAAGTAAAAATTATTGAAATATGTTGCGTCGCATTTCTCATTTCAATATTTCAGTGTCTCCGTCAGATTCTCTGATATAGTCACATTTTAAATATTTTTATTTGGATTATGTTATGTGAGTTCTGTTCATAAGTTATAACATCTGTAATTCAGGTCTTAGATAACTATCCGGTAAGGCATTTTTTATTAGTGAATTATTTTTTTATGATACAGGCAAACCTACTCCTTTAGCTCATTCTCTCTTTCGATCAGCTCTAAAGTGTGGGGAATCCCGCTGTAGCTGTAGCCGTTTTACAGATATGAAATAACGGACAATACATGGATTGCACAATAGGGAAAATATTTTAAAATCGCAGCGCTATTGTGGCATATTTGGAACTTCCAAAATAGACATTCATTACATATAATCATATGGGGAATAACGTGAATTTGATTGTTTACTGGTGGTTTTTGTAATTTTGCTACAATAATAATACGTGTTTTTATGCAAGGTAATCAGTGAAATATTATAACATCAAATATTAATAAATAAGAATAATTTTAGGCATATTTTTATTAATTTTTTAGGTTGAAATTGACCTTTTAGGTTATTTAGGGTTAGGTTATTTTTTAGGTTGAAATTGATTTCTTTTAATCCACGAATTACACTCAGGTACACAGCAATAATATTTCGACTTCGACATGATTTTTGTCTTATCATCTACTTTAATTTAAGGTTATTTTCATTTATTATCACTTGATACCAGTAAAAACAATTTAAAACTGATTTTAAAATAATATAAAATAACATATAACTTAACAAAACGTAACAATATAATAACAACAATAGTAAAATGCAAAAATATATTTTGATCCGATATAACTCAATGTAAAAAGCGATAGAATGTCTATTTCTGTAGTTGCTTAAAATCTCGCCAGATGTCATATCGCTTAGCAATTTTTCCCTATGTTTTACTCGTATTGGGTGTATTTTAAACTCCTCCAGGGCCGTTTCTACTATTAGGCAAGTTTAGGCGGCTGCCTAGGACGGCAACATTTTAGGGGCGGCAAAATAGCCGAAAAATTAAAAATCAAACAGCGAAAGGTTGTACAAATTAGAAAAAAAAAATTATTTTATGTAATAATTATGTTTAATTTTCAATAAAAATGATGTGTTTGTTTTGATGTATTTGTTTGTTTTTTTTGCCGTTTTGATTTTGGTGCTCCGCGAATTTACCTTATGGTCAAGAGTGCTCCGTGACTTCAAAAAGGTTAAGAACCACTGC
Organism: Liopterus haemorrhoidalis; assembly: GCA_963971575.1. NCBI lineage: Eukaryota > Metazoa > Arthropoda > Insecta > Coleoptera > Dytiscidae > Liopterus > Liopterus haemorrhoidalis. The sequence continues at coordinate 51,594,257 of OZ020615.1, forward strand.
TCTAGATGATAAATTAAGTAAATCTGATTCAAGAAACAAAAACAGAAAGCCCTGCCTTCATTTTATTTCGTATTCGGTATTTTCTACAGATCCCTTTATAGAAACACGAAGCCCTGATTTTACTAAGCTATACAACGCAATGCTTATGTAGGATTTCCAAAACAGGATGTTAACAAACCATTATCGACAACACTCTTCAATGAGAACAAAGTACAGAAAGTCCCTGACTCAGGTAATTGGATCAGTTCGCAACCTGATGCGAAATTCGAGTTTTAAATAACTCAAAGCCATCTTTTATACATTTTACGTTAGCAGTTTGTTTCGTGAATTTTGTCGTAGAAATGATTTACACCAGTGTTTCTTAATCCAACATTTATGGCGGACCGACAAAATATCCATTGAGTTTGGCAAAAATAGTACATAAATCAGATTTTTTTAGGATTTTGTAGGTATAGCCAAAAAATCTATATTTCGTCACTCATGTGCTTGTCTCTTTGTCGGTCTGTCTGTCTGTCTGTCTGTCTGCTTGTCAGTCCGTCCGTCGGTCCATCCGTCCGTCTGTCCGTTTGCTTTCTGTATGTCTGTAGGATTGAAATTTTGGCCAAACGACTGGACTAAAAAAATTGCAATTTGGCATGCTTGTACAATTTTTTAACTATCATACAGGAAATCTGTGGTATCAAAAGAAAGCTCTTAAGATGCAAATTATGGATGAAACGTAGTTTTTAAAATTACATTATTTTAACCAAAAATATGTTTAAATAATTCTTGTCTCCAGGGGCCGCTCAAGACGGTATGCAGGCGATGCGCCGCATCGGGGCGCCCCAATAAAGGGGCGCTGATTCGAAGAAAAAATGTATAGCCTATTACAATAACAAAATAGCTTTAATTAAAATAATATTAATTTTTGTAATAAGTATTGTGACCTTTAATTAAATCTAGCAAAAACTATTTTTATTTACTGCGCGGCACTTCAGACTTCTATTAAAAGGGGCGGCGCCATGAAAGGCGATTTAGAAAAAACTACTTTTTTTTACTGGACAACACTTCTGGCTTCTAGTAAGGGGGGGGGAGTAAAAAGAAAATTTAGAAAAAATTACTTTTTTTACTGGTCGGCATTTCAGGCTTCTAGTATAAGGGAGGGTGCCAAAAAGGAAATTTAGAAAAAAAATATTTATAAAAATATATATCGGAGGGGGGGGGGGGCGCTTAACCTGATTTTGCATCGGGGCGCCAGGTACACTTAAGCCAGCCCTGCTTCTCTCACAAGCTATGCTTCAAACGGGGAGCTAATTTAAGAATCTGAAAAAATTCTGAATAATCCACATTAATGTGAACCGGAACAGTACAACAGAAAATTTATATTTTTGAATTATTTTGAAGGTTATCGATTTTTTTGCAACATCGTGCTCTTAATATTTATCTAAGTGACTGGAAAAATGGATAGCCTGGGTTTTAATGCGAGTGCATCACCAGTACTCTTGAAAACCGTTAAATGAAAACGTCCAAAACTTATCGAAATATATGATTATGACCAGTGAAATGACATAATGATAGAGAGATCAGCTAACCGAAGATCTAACAAGTATTGGTATGTTGACTCATGGGAAGTTCTGACATTTAATTAATCAAGACGCAGGCCTTTTGTGAGTGCGGCTAAAAGACCACCCGATTGGTAGTGCCTAAAAAATAAAAGAAAAAGAAAAAGAAAAAGGAAGAATCTATGTATACTAGTGCACCCGTTGCCAACTGTGTTAGCAAACACATCATTACTTTAATGTGGAACTTGCTCAACACCTCAGACTTCTTTCTCTAGCCATACGCCTTACTTCATCCAATTCAAATTGAATCAACTCTTCACCCATTAAAAACTGGACAAATAATGAGTATTATTCCGAATTATTTATTCGTTAACTTTTTAAGATGGGAAAACGATTCATTTTCACTCAGTGCATTACATTTATAATGTTAAAACTAAAAATTATTTGAGACGTTAAATTTAAAATGTATTTATTAAAATAAATTTTCCAATTTCTTGTATAATATAAAAATACGCACACGGAAAAAACGCACACGGATTAATACGCACACGGAAAAAAGCACACATGAAAAAATACACTCACGGAAAAAAGCGTACTTACACTATATCTCAAATCAGTTTGAAATATATCGTGAGAAACTATTACACAGTAAAATTTAATTGTTTGCCCGCTTTAATATATTCTGTTCACATTTGTAAGGTCAAACCAGATCTGGTTATTTTGTTTACTTTTATAGTGTAGTACTGACTTTTAAATGTAAATTTGTCATTTCAAAATATTTCTTACGCTGTAAAACCTAGTTCAGATTTGTTGGTTATGATCATTATAACTAAGATATCATTTATCTTTATGACAAATGTAATGACATTTTAAGAAAGTAAAATTTTTTACCATGTTTTAATACCAACATGACATACAATTTCAAAGGTACAAACTATTGAATGTATCAATTTGTAATTTTTACCAAAATATTTTAAATATTTCGAACCAATTTTAAATTTACATAAATAAGTTGTTACCTAGTGGTGCTGATATGAATAACCAAACTCGGCCGGTAATTTTTGGTAAAAATTATTCATTTTTATCAAAGCGTGTTTTACTCACTGCATTATATTTACTTTTTTGAAAATTTAAAACGTTAAAATGTTCATCGTAGAAATAAAAAAATAATAAAGCATTAAAAAATAATAATAAAAAAAAGAAAGTCACATTTTTCTTACACACTTTCATCAAAATCAAATATTTTTAAAATAATTACTTTTGTGCTACTAATAAATTTAATTTATATTATTTTTGTGTAAACATATCAATTAACAACTATTATTATCACGCGTTATATGTCAATATACACTTCGGTAAGCTTCGGAATATTTTGTTACATTTCGGAATCTCACTTCAAATTTGTTATGACGTCATAGCACGCACCCACGTACGGACACACGTGGCGTATTATATTATAGATGCTCGTATGTATCATGAACAAATTTCGTCAAACGTACTCCTACAAATCCGAAAAACTTGAATTGACCTTTCATTAATCTCTGGCTAGTAAAAGAAAAATTTCCCCTGCGATTTAAGAATTTGAACACAAGAGCAGAAATTGGTGAATTTTTTGTAAATTTACTGCCACTTATTTATAGACTTATGCGTATCTGAGTATTGTTTTTTACATGACTTGCAGTTATTCGCTAGGTCGTTCGCGCATGCACTTATCCGCCGGATAATTGGCCGCTAATATAAAAACCGGTCGTTCGCGTTAGCTCTAAAATGGAAGATTTGTGAGCATTTGGTCATCCTGACTAACAATATCCAAAAAGGCAAATAGAACATTATACACATTGAATGAAAATCAGTGGAAACTTCCTGCATTCACTGTAATATCGATGCGACATTTTTTTAATTATATATAAAAACGATCTTTGATGTTTGATCACGTGACAAGCACAACCAACTATATCACTACAATAATTATAAGTTAGCGTCTTCTTTACATGGTGTTCTTTATTAGTGGTATCATTATATAAATATAATATACTGTTAAACGTGACCAGGATATGTTTCTCAAGTGGAAGGTCTTTCTTGCAACAATTGCAGAACAGTTAAGCACGGTAGCAATTATACAAATAGCAAGGATATTGTTGAGACAATTTATTTAAACATTTTGCGGCAATTACTGTCAAAGAATCACGTCACGTAAATGTTATGAAAGTATTTAATTTATTAACATATAAATTTAAGTCTTGACCATGAATTAGCATAGGTAACAAAAATTTGTTTATTACAGAAATTTGGATTAATGGATCTTAATAAAACGTCATTTCCGGTTGGTGAATAACGGAAAACATCTGTCATCCTTTCATATTTATTACGGGAAGTTTTTAACCTCGTATCAAAATGTAATATCTTTCCAAGTCAGTGACTTTGATAAGAGATGGCGCTTAGATCACAAGTTTGATATTACTTCTGACATGCTCCGTTCCTTTTAGATATACATACTAAGTTTCAAGTAGATCTGCATTTTTAACCGCGTTCGGAAGCGGATAAGTTTACTCTTATTTGATACAATGGAAAAAACTAAATTCTATGTGTTGATAAATCACTACTTCTTCCGTGAAAAAACTGAAAAAAACTAGAAAAGTACTATGGGAACTCTGTTCCACTGCATGTAAATGCTTCACTGAATTTCATTGTGATCGTACCAGCACAAATGAGGCTAAACGCCGAGACGTCCAAATGAGGTCACAAGCGAAGAGGTGGTCAGTAAAATTCAAAATATCGTGTTTGACGATTGCCGAGTGAAGATACGCTGGGTAGCCAAGATGGTAAACATCTCAGACGAACGTGTCTCATATCCAGCAAGAATAATTGAGCAAAAAAACATATCGGTAAGATGGGTGCCGCATCTGCTCACTGTGTTTCTGAACACTCCAGAAATGAAAGAATAGTCTAAACAGTGAATTTTTCCGAACGGGCTCTGAAAAAGACAAAAAGCAACCCCATTTGGCGAAGAAAAAAGTTCTGTTCCACCATGGCAATGCATCAGCTCACTTACCCGCGATTTCAATGACCAAAATGGTATAATTGTACTACGAACTTCCCCCTCATCCACCTTATTCTCCAGAATTGACCCCCTGCGATTTCTTTCTCTTTCCAAACATGAAAATATTTCTCGCTGGAAAAAGATTCGCGTCGAACAAGGAGATTCTTAATAAAACACACGCCTAATTTGCAGAGTTCAAAAAATCTCACTTTTTCAAAGGCTAAAAATCGTTGGAATACTGTTTGGCAAAATTTATTGAGCTAAAAGGAAACTATATTGGAAAATAAGTCGAATTTTAAGTATAATATCTTTCCAAGTATAATCCATTCACGATGGTTCCTCATCTGAGTAGGAGTTTTTATTGGTAGACAGGAAATACAATATGATCGACAAAAAAATTAAAGAAAAGAATTTATTTAGTTTTAAATAATTATTTGTAAAAAGATATATTTGTATTTGTACTAAAATTTTTGAAAAATACTCCCTCCGTTCCAAAATAAGTGTCCGATTTTAGTTTTTTTAATGGATTATTGAAATAATGAATTTAAATGTATCAGTAGTTATTTATTTAAATTAGTTTTCGATTTGGGTTTCTTTAACGCCATTCAATCATTACAACACAAAGAGTCCCCGTCCAGTATTGATGAACTCATTGCGGCCGTGCATAAGACATGGGATGAAATAACCGCCGAAAACCTGGACAATTGTTTCATTACACTGCAGAAGTGAATGGAATTGACCATGCTTCATAGAGGAGGCAACTATTACAAGCTTCCTCACATTTAATTTAGTTGTGAAAATATACGTTATATATCTAGCATATTTTTTTTTATGAAATTGGACACTTATTTTGGAACAAATAAAATTCCTAAATCGGACACTTATTTTGGAAGGGATGGAGTTCATATTATGATCAAAAGCAACGAAAGTAGATTATCAAAAATGATAAAAAACACAGAATTGCTAACTTAACACTCTTAAAAATAAAATTCAAAACTTACTAGTGGAAACAACATTAGCCATCGCACAGGTTTTGATATAAAAATAAATAATTATTGTTTACATTTATTTAATTACAATGTAATTTGATTTGAAATTTATTTAATTTGTAATCCTTTAAAAATAAAACTATTTTTAAAAATTATAATATTACTTTATTTATATTAATTATTAATTAACATCAGTCTAAAAACCAAGGCTTCGAACCGTTATTTTTTTCGTTTCAGTTTTCGTTCCGGTTCAATTAAAAAATATATATCGGTTCGATTCCGGTTTTCGTTACGGCAAAAATTATGTTTTTTTTTCGGTTTTCGGTTTTCGGTTCAGTTCCGAGTGATAAATTTGTAAATGCTTTTTCAATGCAAAATATTTCATCTAAGAAAGAGGTCCTCCAGCAAATTTCGGAAACTATGACATATATCAATGTTTCTCAATCAAAAACGCATCGCGCACCAGTTAAATATATAATTTTCTAAGGCGGACCACTAATAATAATTGTTGGTTGATTTTTTGCAAGAAAACAAATATATTTAATGTGCTACTAATTACATTTATTTTATTTACAGAAAATCACAGAGAGTTTACAGAAAATAAACAAAATATGAATTATTTACATAAAAAATGTGCATAAAAAGTAATAAAAAAAAACGCAAAAAACATATACAAGAACTTTTGCAGACCACTAAAATTTTTCTGCGGACCACCTGTTGAGAAACACTGACTTATATGACAGTTCTGAACGAAGTTCTGGAACCACAGTTTAGTAATAAATTAAAGAACTCACGGTATTCCAAAACACCAGCTTGTTCTTTATTTTACCGTATTATAATTCAAAATCTTTACTTTCCAATTTTAATTTAATTTTTTTACGCTTATTCGCGTTTTACAAGCTCCATTTCTCATGATCGATTTCACAAAAAATAAACTAATAGTCAACCCAGTTGCATCTGACACTTAATTTATATGCAAGTACCATCCTAACTTGGCGCCCGTATCTCAACATTCCAAATGTTTACAAACAAATTTCGAATGAAATATTTAGTCAATATAACTTTGGGCAATTTGGAAAAATTGATTGTAGTAAATGCCAAAGCTTCGAGAGAATTTTATATCTGGTGATAAAATGCAGCATATTTTTATGATACAATTTTCAACAGATCATATTTTAGCCAATTGGATACGTATATCATATTTTTAAAGCATTAGCAGATTCTACAGTTGGCTGCTATTTAATATTGCTTCTCAAATTGTCAATAAATGCTGATATCATGTTGAAAAACTCTGATTTATGTGAAAAATAAATTAAAATATGACACGTAGTAGTAATAAATATAATTGATAATTGATTAAATAATATTAAATATTAATGTTTTATTTTAATATAATTGAATAAATATTCAAACTGTGATCTTTGTATTCTAGAATTTCCTGTCTTTCCTAACCGAGATATAGATCCTTATAAAGTAATTTTACCTTTACATGACGTCTGGTGTACACTATTTTATTAACAAAACGGATTTAGTTGTAAGAACAGTGATATAAGGAGTATTGGGGGTTATAAGACATTTTTTATTAACCCCACGAGTACCATTATCATTATTATTATGTGTTTATAACGCTCGGGTGAATAAGATCGGTTCAGATCGTAATATCCGTAAGAATGTAAAGATCACTATCGTCAACATTCTTGTTTTTTTTCCACTTTCCTGTGTGCGGCAGAAACATGAATGATTCGCCAAAGAGATAACAATAAGATTGACTCATTAGAAATGTACTCTTGGAAATGAAATCTGGAAATAACTTGGACAACAAGATGTTGAAGGGACTGGTTCCTCAGGAAAATTAATCGACGATGAGATATAGATGTCCGCAATTCAATACTATGGTATTGTTAAATTTTTGACCCAAACAACGAAAAGGCCGAAAATTTTGAGATGACGATTGTCCAAGTTAAAGATATACTGCATCTACTACTGCCACTATATATATCTATGGCGGCGCCGAAAGATTATTAACAGAATAAAAAATATTAAAAATTTAATGAGACATGAATTAAAAATTTACTAATTAAAATGTTGGATATTATGACTCAGTTAATCATTTAGGACCTGACTGTGTTTCAGTCAAGTACTGTGCAAAATAAAGCACACCGGATAGCAAATATTGTTTAAATATAGAATTGTACTGTATCACACCGGCAAATTTAATGGAACAGACATAAAAATCTAATTATTTTCCCTGTAGTGTACGAGCCCCGTCTCAGTGAAATTGACCCAACTATTTAAATCATGGAAATTGTGTAATTATGTTAAAATAAAGTAAATATAATTTAAGAAAAACTGTTTTTATTATAACAGTACTCTGTTTAAAAGTATTTCACTAAAATATTTTCTAACATATTGTATAAAATTTTGAAATATCTCACTTATTTACTTTACATCCAAAATGTATATGAAGCAACATTTTTGTTTTCTCTTCAGTGCAGTTTTTAACAAGAAAATTATTTAGGGGGGAGTGTTACTTATAATGGTGAAATATCTAATTTATCATTTACTTAACAGCAAAAATGTAGGTATATGAGAAAATAAATTATTTCTCTTTGTTCGTTTTGAGATAATTATAACTACATCTTCAGGTTTCTTTTGTTAAGATTTAATTTTTTTGTAAAATATTAGTAAACAATCCCCACATCGTTATATATTTGAATTGATACCCATATATTTCCCGTCTAATATAAATATATTTTATTTGAAAACACTATTTTTGATAACTAGGCCAACTTCACTGAAACGCCCCGTCGTAAAAAAATCGTACATATTGTTGATATCTCTCAGGTAATCTTTTAGTACGATGCTTTTTGGAATAATGTTCAATCGGGTTGAGGTCAGGGGAGCACGCTGGCCAACCCATTACAGTTGCTGTGTTGTTATATCCACTTGATTTAAAAAGTCTGTTACACAGTGGGCGACCAAACATATTCCACCCCACACCATAATTGAACCTCCACCAAAAGATACAGTAGTAGCAAAATTGAATGGTGCATTTTGATCTCCTTGGCGTCGATACAATCTTCGTTCATTGTTTAGTAGAGCATTCAAAGCTATCTAGGTATAGGCTATAAAATAATAAAATTTTAAAAAACCATAATTTTCAATGTTTCGTGTTTATATACAGGATGTTTGAAACGCCGCACTTCGAATAACTCCTTTATTTTAAGAGATACAAAAAATTCTTCAGAATAAAAGTTAAACTAGACAAAAGGATCCACTTAAAAACTATAATAAGAATTCTGTATCACTTTCGGTTTCAGCGGAAACGGTTTCAACTTTTTATCTGGCAAAGGGAATCTGTACCTTATTTTTTTTCTTAAAATTACATCAAATCAGCTTTACAAGGATATTAAAATATCATACTTTAATTTTAACCATTTCAAAATGGCGACCATTTATTTTCAAGATAATGAATGAAAATAATCGCTCGAAAATGTTAACGATTTAATTCCATTTTTAGCCGAAATGATTTTTTTCAAGTTACTGTAAGCAACACAAACATCGCTCGTACGTCAAAACGTTCTGAGTACGTATACCGTACAAATGTCAAACTTTACGATAGAAGTTGCCAGATGGCAGCACTAGTTTAGCGCAATTCCGGAATATAAGAGGCAACCCTCGTACACTTTCAAATACAATAAAAACTTCCTATATTTCACTAACAATCCTCAGCATTTGTGTTTACTGCATCTATGTACAAACCAATTGACCTGGAATATATGAAGTTTTTTTGTTTCGAAGAACAATATTTGACCTTATTTACTTCAACTATTTTATATTAAATGTAAATATAAAAATATCTTCTCGTTGACTCAGTGTTGACTGTTTTATGGTAAGTAAACACATTATTATTTATATAAACTATTTTACAGCGAGTAATTAATGAATCCTACAAAATAATTTGCAATTACATGTCAGAAATAAATATCTCAGAGTAAATAATCAAATATATTTTCAGGAAACGTGTGCATCATTAGAAATAATAATTAAAGTCTCTAAAGTTGGCAACAACTGCAAGTGTAATGAACTAGTATTGATAAACAGGAAAATATTTTTAAGTTGATATATATGTTTGTAAACATTAGAAATATTCAGAAAAACTTTAAGATGCACTTCGTTTAGGCAGTTTCGGAAATAGCACCCTTCAAATTTTCTTTTATTTCTCTACCGCTTTGAAAACGACGTGCTTTTATCATCATGGTTGGATCTACTTTTGGACTGCATATATACCACGTTGAAAGTCAACGAAGGTGCGTCGCCAATTGCTAAGTAGCTTCTATAAAGTCCTACGCGAATGTGATCGTTCATGGCTATAGAGCCCGATACGCGATGTGAAAACTCTTCCGCATATACAACAAAGGTGGTCAGCTACTGTGTCAGATATTCTTTGAGCACATTTTTTTCTTCTCCCTCTAGTGATCTCTGCACGTTCGATTGTTTTCTTCTCAAAGATATTTATTGCATCAGAGGTCAACTATCTTCAAGCAGGATTTGCAGCTGTTTTTTCCCAGGGGGAGTTCGTTAAATTGCATATTCTAAGAATATTGTTGATAGAATCCTTATATCTTTTGCAAGGCGCACCCGGTTTTCTATTATCGTGTTCTAGTTTGGAGTACAATATCTGTTTGGGCAGTCGACCATCTTTCATTCGGAAAACGTGAGCTACCAGTAGTGTAACAGGGGGAATCCGCGACCAGGAATAAAAATCACAACCCGCAATACACGGATCAGGGGCAAAACGCAATCCGCACACACCTGATTTTATCAGGTGACCCTATCACAGTGATGGCGAACCTATGACACGCGTGTCACAGGTGTCACGCCAAGACATTTTGGGTGACACGCATCGTTTACGGACGGTTTTCGGCCAAGAACAGTGAACGCATCTGGGCTCAAGTGTTTGACGACTTGTGGTCCAAACTTGAGAATCTGGAACGAAATTGTTTGGAGAATGACAAATAGTGCCACTACGATCAGGAAATTTGCAGTGCTTGAAATGATTACCGGACATTTTTAGCACTTTATCACAAAATCTAGTGATGGCTTTCCTCACAATTTTTCCCTTTACGTATTTTTGTTTTATTCTTCGAGTTAAATAATATTAAAGCCAATAAAAGAAACCGACTGACAGATGAAGTCAGTAGCGCTTGAACTGCACGAAATACCAACCTTCAGTTGAAGATTTAGCAAATGCAAATCAGCAACAAAAAAGTCACTAATGTAAAGAATTATATGTTTTTGCTTATTAACAAATAAATATATCAAATATATAACTATTTTTTTACTAGGGCTGCAAATATCACAAAATTATGGATATTTCTAAACGTGACACGGCACCCGAGTTAAGCTTGATTTTTTCCGAATTTTGACACACCGAGCTCAAAAGGTTCGCTATCACTGCCCTATCAGTTACCTGATAATATCAGATCGCCTGATAACACGTGACCTGATATTATCAGAAACACACATATTTTTTTTTTAATTTCCCAAGTGACCCAAAAAAATGTATATTTTTTGGGTCTGATCTACAAATATCAGAACATTACAATAATTATTTTAAAAAGATATTTAAAGATTAAATATACAAACTATTAGTTTGTGCATTTAATAGTTACATTTGCTGTAGTTGCTAATGACAAAGTTAATAATGGTGAAGAATTAACTTTAAAAGCCTGTATTTATAAGCTTAAATTGTTGATAGAACAACATTGTTTCGTTAAATTTATATAAAATAAAATTACGGTTTTTTAGCTGCACTTTGGTCTCACACCATCAGATCTAGCATTCGCAAATTAGTGGCTAGCTAAAACAACGCATTTATAATTATGAATGGGTAACATAAGTAGTGTAGAGGAAGTGAAATGTTTTTAAGGAATGATGCTAATTCTTGATGTAGTTTGCGTAGTAGATTACTTAAATCTAATAACACGCTAATTCAGGAGTGTTTACGTTTTGACAAAATGTTTCACACTTACTGATCAACACATTTGTATATAGATATGCAACAAAAAAATAAGTGAGAAATGGTAAATTTTAAATTAGAGCCATTTGAAGGTTTACCGCATTACCATATTTTAATTGACGTATTTTTCATCGTTATGATCAAAATGCTTCGATATTGTCTTTGATCTTATAATGTTAATATTATACTGGGGGTCCCATAATGTTTTTGCAGAGCGCTGGTTTGGAAACGTTGTATAGTAGCGCCACGACTCGGTATTCTCCAGTTAGAGGAAGGTTGCGGATTATTTAGTAAGAATGGGGAGGTGGACGGGAGAATATCCCGCGCTTTCATTGAGCTTTATTTGAAAAACCAAGAATCGTACGTAGCGACACGCCGCCATTTTTGTAATCGTTTGAATATTCGCTGGAGGATTACGAAATTTGGCGTAATTTTGCACAAACAATAATCGATGATTTCTTCGATAATTACATGATCGATAATGTCTTGTTTAGCAACGAAGCCCATTTCCATTTAAATGGGGCCATAAAAAACTGCCACTACTGGAACGATGAGAATCCTAAAGAGAAGCATGAACAACCAATACATAGTCCCAAAGTCACGGTGTGGTGCGCAATGTTTGTGCGCGGAATTATTGGCCCATTCTTTTTTGAAAACGACCAGGGCCAAAATGTTACACTGAACAGCGACCCTTATGTTGATATGTTAAACTATTTTTTTTCAACCAAGGCTTCAAGAATTCGAGAGGTTTGATGTCAATACCTGGTTTCAGCAAGAAGCCCACCCAGCCAGAAGATCTTTGGCGACCGTACAAGAAATGATTCCGGAAAAAGTCATTTCAAAGCAGGAGGACTTACAGTGGCCCTCAAGGAGCCCTGACCTAACTCCTGCCGATTTATTTTTGTGGGGTTATCTAATATCCAAGGTGTATGAGACAGCACCACGCACTTTGAGAGCTTTAAAATTACGAATTTGGGCCCAAATAAAAGCTATTCCAGAGGAAATGCTAGCAGCTGCTTTTGCAAATTTAGGACCAGTTTCTGGAACATTTTTTTACTGACACGATATCGCCTCAATAGTTATTGATACAATAAACCTTATCGAGTCGATAATTTTTTGGCGGTTTCTCGATTCTCATCTGACATGTTTGTTGTATCCAATAACTATTGTAGCGATATATATGCATTTCAATTCACACAGCCAAAATATTTACAATCTCTTATCATTTATGTGATCAATTGTTCACAAATGACAATAGTCAATGTCAGTGTCAAAAATAATTTACAAAAATATATTTTGAACAATTAGTTTAAAAGTAGATTGTTAAAAAATGGCAGAAAAAATGTGTAAAAATTTCACATGTAAAGATTGCAACAGACATATATATATATTTTTTCAAAATTTCCTCTTTATTTTCCGGCATATAAATAAACTACGGTCTCAACAGAGCAATTCGATGTATTACTTTTTTAACAATTTTGCAAACTGTACTTTTGTGTACATGCACATCATCACCAACTAGCATTTGGAAAGCCCCTGTTTCCAGAAATCTCAAAGCAATTAAAATTTGAAGTTGTGCTGAAATAGATTTCCTTCTTTGGGTCATGGGTTCTGAATCACTTCCAATTAGACGGCATAATTCCATACATTTTCCTTTGCTTAACCGGCATCGTTGAATAAATTCTAATTCGCTATGAATGCAGAATGGGTCACTTTTATCTCTCACATTTCTCCGATGTAATAAACATACTGCAATTACAACATCCTCAACAACTTCATCAGAACTTGAATTGTTCATTTTACCTCTATAACAGTATAAGAATATCTTAATATATATGATTTTAAGAAGCAATTACTAGTATATCTTATAATATAAATATATTTTTTTCAAAAATATATTGCAATTGCGAAATAACCTGATCTGTCTTAGGTCAGAACTGACATTAGATGACAATTCTCATATTTATCGATACGATAAAGGGTGTTCATCGGCAATATAACGTATCAATAAGTTATGGGTTCGATATCTCATCAATAAATAGAAAAATACATTAAAAAAACCCAAATTGTGCTATTGTGTCGATAAGTTGCGGTATCCATGGATATCGATACTATATCGATACGATATCTACAACTGAATTTTTCGAGAAACCGGCCCTTAATGTCCAGACTTCGAGAATGTGTGGCACGTTTTCAAAGTAAAACTGCCAATTCTCATAATATTACGATGTACGCATGCACAAAGATAATAATAACTGATAAGGCCTTTATAGGCCCTTAAGTTTGACTTGCTGTTGTTTAAGAATCACTGATCTTTACATTCAAACTATGACAACAAAATTTATTTTTATTTAACTGAAGAGATCATTAAACAAAAATATTATGTTTTCATTACCAACTTTACGGAGTGAAATATTTTTATTCATTACTCTTTTATTACCGTAATTATTTATAAACATCAAAAGACCAAACGTTTATTATTGAAACCGTCAAAAAGAAAATTAGATTTTATTTTTAATAGAGATAATTGTCAGTAATAAAATCTACGTTTTAGTTCCATGATAAAAAATTAAATCAATTTAAATAAAAATGTTGAGATATATCTAATTTTAGGGTCACTAAGTTTTATAGACCTTGAAATGATTTGAGGATGTTTTCTGGATTTTTTGTGGGAGAGTTGATACATATTTTATACTTTATATTATTCCAAGGATTTTTTATTTCGGTTTAGTTGCCAGAACTGAGCCATTTGTGTCGACTTTTCAGCTATAATTCGGAATTTTGTGGTGTGAAATAACACGGTAGAGACGATATTTTATTTATAAAAATAAATTTTCTACAATTTAATACGATGTTTGATCAAAAATTCCTAGAATAAAATCACAATTCTAAATTAAAATTTCCCCCTTTGCAATAATCCCATTAGTACCTAAACATATCAACAAAGCATTGACGGCTAATATATAAGCATTGTTGAACTGCGGCTTCACCAAAGAAAGGATTTAAAATCAGTACAGGACCGACCGCCATCCCAAAGTACTTGTTTAATTTATGCTGCTTTATCAAAAAATTGATGTAAAGTGTGAATTTTCACACATTGCAGGGTTTCGCAGGTATATAATAAGTGAAGGCGGCATGCTGAGTGTGTAGGGCAAATTTTGCGTTGTAGTAATCACGGCAAAATGAACGATATTATTAAAATAATGTATCGTCTGTTAATCTACTTTAAAAACAAATTTTATGTTAAAATATTTTTTTGCTAATTTTAATTCGAATACCTAATACCGTTATTTAGGTTTCTAAATACGGGCAGTATTTTTTTTTTTTATATATAGTAAGGTTGTTTAAAGTCATAAGCTTCGCCCCTCTGGTTTCGTATACATGACACATAGAATGAAAATATAATTCCAACAATTCCAACTGGTTATTAAATTTACGCTCTTAAAAATTAAATGCAACATTTGCCAAAATATAACTAGAATTTTGACAAAATAATTTAAACCAAATAAAAATGAAAAAAAAAAAAAAAAAAATTAAATTGTCTCCTCTGCCCGGGAGCGAACCCTAGCTGCGTAGCAAGCGAGCAAGCTAACCATTAAACCAGGATAAGCCTTCTAGTATACATAACTATAACTTTTGTACATCGTCAACCAAAAGTCACAAAAAATTATTTTCCGAAAACATAATCTGATCAAAAATTCCTGTTGTGCTATTCTGGTTCATACCAATGTACATTACCTGAAATTTTTTCAAATTTTTAGCTTAAACCATCTGTGCTACAGGGTGTGGGACAAAAATTTTTTTGCACAATTTTGACAAAATTCCCATCAAAATAATTTATTTTGCAAAAATAGAATTTTGATTTTTAATCCGCGTACTAAGCACATATTTGTTTATATTTTTAGGGGGATATGTTTTTTAGATGTTTTAGTATTTTTCCTATATGCAGGTCAAAGAGTTGTATAAGGATGCCAAATTTAAAAAAAAATCTAGGTTTAGCTGTTTGGCTACAATTTTTACCGAACAGACAGACAGACAGACAGGCAGACAGACGACAAAATGACGGTATAAAGGTTTTTTGGTCATATCTACAAAACCCTAAAAAACCAGATTTATTCCTGGGCATTAAGAACTTTTTCATCTGGGGTAACAAATTTAAAAACCTTTCAAATACTTTTTCCTACGACTATGGAATTGTCCCATTTCGATATTGTTAATTGATAGGAAATTAAGTTAGAAATTAAGTCACACGCTAAGGCGGTGCAGAAATTAATAAATTCGCTATAATGCGCATGCGCTGTGAGAATTTCCTCACTGGCTGCACGCGCATTAATGACAACAATATATGCATCGAATTTTCTTGATTAAAATTTTTCATTTATTGAAAACTGGTATTAGAGAAGAAGCATATTCCGCGCTAGATGCATGATATACTTTTATGAATTTCCGTGTGAGTAGGATTATCAAATTCTGTATACTCTTTTTGTAAAAGAAATTTAATCGCTGTTGCAATGCGGCAGTTCTGATTTAATTTATTATTTTCATCACTGTTTGTATTACAAATGCGACCAGACAATAAAAATTATTTTGCAAACTTAGCACCTTAACAATGCATCATGGACCCGAGAGGACCATGCTTTCGATACTTCTTCTACACTACCTTTGAGAAACTGCGTCATTGTAAATGACTAACAACAGCAGCGTATTAAATACCTGCGGCTAGATCAGGGGTACTCAACCTTTTCATACCTACCGCCCACTTTAGCATCTCTATTGGTAGAAAAATTTTCATACCGCCCACCTGTTGTATAATAATAATTAAAATACTTTCGCAAAATTTAGCTGCAAAAATCTTTATAAAACAACTTACTGCATCATCTCTTATTATTAAACACAACAAATATACATGCACCAAAACGTGGCAACGTTGGATGTCACAAAGTACCCTGTGTAACACAGTACCCACACTTCCCTTACCCGTAATTTTTGAGTAGAGGTTTAATGAAACCATGTAATTTACTTTTTTATTTATACTTTGCATACATAGAAGTATGAAGTCTATTGAAATTACATTTAGTTAATTAAATTATTAATGAGATCCTTGAGGCTGATGCTGCGAAACTAAATATTGGATATCTGGTTCCATTTTTGTAAGGAACAAACGAAGGTCTCCTCTTTCGGAAATATTCAGACGGTTTCTTTCTTTGGTCATAATATGATTAACAGCACTAAAGCCTGATTTTTAAATAATACTTTAAAAAAATTCCATTTTAAAGTTTTTAGAACGTCAAGTAAATTAAAAAAAAAAACGGAAAGTAGTCAGCAATGGACCAAACCCCTACCGCCCACCAAAAAATTCCTACCGCCCACTAGTGGGCGGTAAGGACCAGGTTGAGTACCACTGGGCTAGATCAACCCCTTAGCTGACTATGAAGTATAATAATTAGGAAGTAAAAACATATTTGACTTACCTAACATCTTGATGACCCTATTTTGTGCAACAGTGCTCCTACTGCTCCTAGGTGGTGCTGCCTCTTCATTCCTGGCAGCAGCTGATAGTATCCTCGAATGTCTCAATTTAACCGCAATCAACACATACAAAACCGAAATAACAGTCATAGGAGCCACAAAAAACACTAATGTTGATAACTCGAAAGCATGTTCCATCAACATTGTCGTTATAGTACAAGAACTCACTTCGAGACCATTAATATCAACCTCATACATAACACCGTAAGGAATTGCTTGAGGTATGGCAAGACAAAGAGCAAAAATCCAAATTGCCATCACGAATTTAACTGCACGAGATAATTTTGACATGGTATGAGTTAAGAAAGGATGGCAGATAGCTATATATCTTTCAACTGTAAATGCTGTGATTGTTAGGACTGTTGCATTGGCAGAAGTCTCCGCAGCAAAACTTTGAAGGTTACAGAATACTTCCCCAAATATATATACCTGGGGCCACCAAAGTCTATACATTTCTGGGGGCAGACCACTGACTAGCAATAATAAATCACTGACCGCTAGAGAAAATAGATAATAGTTTGTTGCTGTGTGCATAGATTTATTTTTTGCTATCACTATGCAAGTGCTTATGTTTCCTATTACACCAGTTAGGAAGATTATGGCATAGGTTACACTTATTGGTATTACTATATAGAGTGGGTCTCTGTGTCCTGGATGGGTCTCTTCCATCTCCGGTATTTCCAATTTGTTGTCGTTGACATATTGGGAGGGAAGTGATAGGTTCCAAGACATTTTGGAAATTAGAACATTATTAGTTAGAGTTAGATTAGATTAGATTTGCATCACATTCATTTAAAATGATAGTTTAGTTACACCTGGTAAAAAAGTTTAAAACTTATATTATTTGTAAGTGTTTATTCACGTTTTTACTTTCACTACAAATTATGCACTTTATGTATGTTTTAGATGTTTTAGTTTTATTATAACACTATCACTTAGAACTAGTTTTTATTGTGGTTTATTGACTTGTGTTATCAGAAGACTGTTTATTTTCTTATCAATGTTGTATTAGGTCACTCAATAACTCTGCTGGTGTTATTTACGCTGCGTCTGAAACAAAAAAGAATATTAATATTTTTGTGATACTCTGTGCCTTAGAACATTAATTCTCCGCTTTTTATTCACAATTTTACTAAAAATTGATTATAATAAGAAAACTGCTTAAATATACAATAGGGATTTAACAGAATTAATAATAAGTAATTTAGCATTTAGTTCAGCTACTAATTTATACAGTATTAGTTAAAACCTGACATGAGGTTAAAATTCTTGGATTCTCCGTAATTTATTTGGTCTAGTAAAAATTATAACGACATTTTTAGGGTTTTATAGGTATGACCAAAAAAACCTTATACCGTCATTTTGTCGTCTGTCGGTCTGTCTGTCTGTCTGTCTGTCTGTCTGTCTGTTCGGTAAAAATTGTAGCCAAACGGCTAAACCTAGAGAGTTGAAATTTGGCATGCTTATACAACTCTTTGACCCGCACATAGGAAAAATACTAAAACATCTAAAAAACATGTCCCCCTAAAAATAGAAAACAAATATATGCTCATCGAAAAAAACTATATTTTTTTACAATTCTGTGTAGGGTATCAAATAAAAGCCCTTGGTACGTGGATTAACGATCAAAATTTTATTTTTGCAAAATAAATTATTTTGAGGCGATTTTTGCCAAAATTGTGCAAAAAATTTTTTGTCCCATACCCTGTAGCTCAGATGGTTTAAACTAAAAATCTGAAAATAATCTCAGTAATGTACATTGGTGTGAACCGGAATAGTACAACAGGAATTTTTGATCAGATTATGGTTTCGGAAAATAACGCATTTTTTGTGTTTTTAAGTAAAATATGTAATATATTTAATCTGCTATTTAACATTCTAAACGAGTGATCCTGTATAGCACAGTGGTAGCATTGTCGCTTAGTGAGTTGAAACTACTGTAAGAAACTGTGTTCGAATCCCGTCAATTTTAATTTTTGCAGTTTTTTTTTTGCGTTTTTATTTTGTTTAAATTATTTTGTCAAAATTCTAGTTATATTTTGGTAAATGTTGCATTTAATTTTTAAAAGCGTAAATTTATCAACCAGTGGGAAGTTTTGATATTATAATTTAATTCTATATTTGAAGGTATCAGAGGGCGAGGCTTATGATTTAAGCAACCAATGGAAGCCATAGGCGCAATTTTCAAAATCTTAATGAACCTTGCTATATAAAAAAAATACTGCACATATTTAGAAACTTAAATAATGGCATTAGGCATTCGAATTAAAATTCATAAAAAAATATTTTGACATAAAATTTGTTTTGGCATCCCAAATAATCATCACATATTATATACCTGCGAAACCCTGAAATGTGTGAAAATTCACACTTCACATCAATTTTTTTGAATGACATAATTTACATTATTTGTAAGAATTCAAAAATAGGTTAGATACAGAGACCTTCGATTGAAGTTTTTGGATTCTGCGTAGTTTATTTAGTCTAGAAAAAGTTCTTAATAAGGTCTTAATCGTTTTACGCGTTTTGAGATTACGACAAATTTTTTTAATGGCTTAATTTACCTTATTTGTGAAAATTGTGAATTAACTTAACTTCGGTTATAATTTTTGGATTTATCGTTGTTTATTTAGTCTAGAAAAAATTTGAGGCTTTATTTGTTTTGCGTATTTTAAAATTATGACAAATTTTAATATCACCTGATTTATAGAAATTTTCATCTTCGCATGGATGTATCTCAACAATAAAATGCGATAAAGACCTGCAATTGAAATTTTCGAAATCTTGAGGTCCTAATTGACTTGTAACCATAATTTAAAACAAAAAAAAAAGAGTTCTTGATTTGGAAGCAAAAAAATTTTGTCTTGGATTTTATTGAAAATTAGTACAAATATGTATTTTTGGTCAAAGATCAAGAAAAATTGGTCCGTTTAAAAGTTTAGGCAAAACTTTTGGAATTATAGGCAAAAAACTGACCCAAATCGGCTCTTTCTCAAAAATTAGGAAAGCCTAGGAATTTTTTAAATATTTTTTTCATAAATCTCACCCTAAAATTAGCCTAAAACTATATTTTGGCTAAAATTAGAGTCATAAAAGTTTTGACCAAAATTTCTAAGTTTAAGGAGAAAAAAAAAATTGAATTTTGTTGTAAAATTGGTATACTTATACATTTTTAGTTTTAAGGTGTCCTCCCGTAGTTCCTCAAACACAACATGTTTTTAGTGTTATTTAATCTAAATCTAGTAATTTAATATTTTTGATAAAAAATTATTCAATTTAATTATATTAAAAAAATAATTAAATTTCATTAACAATGCACTAATTCCTAAAATTTCCATGCAATAATGAAACTAAACGTAAAATATCTAATTGGGAATAATGGAAATATATCAATGAATTGTTTAATTAATAAATAGGTACTTGTATATTGAAAATATTTTTGAATGAAATACACAAAATTACTACGAGCTAAATGCGAGTTAAAATATTAACTATCTAGCCAATCAGTATGATCTAATCCAAATAAAGCAATGGGAATAAATTAACCATTTAGCTGCTGCAGAATGTGTGGGTAGAGCTGTTTTGGATACCGGGACATGTAAGCAGTAAAGGTAATAAAGAGGTTGATGTAGTTGCAAAAGCCGCCTTTCGCAGATATGATTGATGCGAATTTTGGGATGACGCAAAGAGTCATCTGAAACACCTGGTGTTACCTAAATGGCAACATGATTGGCATACAAAATGTAAAGTTGAGGCAGCTTAAAGGAGACTTTAAACCATGGGGTTCTTCCTGCAGAATTAACCGTAGGGAGTACAACTATGTTAAATAAACTAAACACTACCAGCTGAAAGTAGTGGTTCCCCAAAATATTTCATTTATAAAAGGGTTCTCAAGCTGCCAAAGTTTCTGAACCACTGCAGTAAATTATAACTCTATAAGTGTCTGTAAAGAATTTCATATAACTCTTTCAAAAGTCCTTTGGCTAATAAACAAATTAAACTATATATAAAACTGTTGAAATCCTGATTCATATCAGTGCGTCAGCCATTAAATCATTTAAAGCAACATTAGTTATATATTAATTTAAGTAGACTTTAATTAAAGCTACTTTATCTCAATAACATTATTGATTTTTGTTATTAACCAAATAATTTCTCAATTTTTAAAAGGAAATTTCAATTAAAGTTAGACAAATTGAATGTTTTATAATGGAAATTCAAGTTAAATGTAAATGAAATCGATTATTTTGATTTTGTGGAATTGAGTACTCATAAATATAAGGCATATGCTACTGTTTAGAGAGATAAAACTGACAGGTCAAATATAAATATTAAGTGCTGCACTTTGATTATTATCAGTGAAAATATGGTATGCCAATTGAATCAAGAATATTAAAATTAGTTTTTACATTAATACCAACTTTATTGCCAACGAAACCAATGTTATCGCTCATAATTTCAAGAAAATGCGTTAACCCTTTACCGCATAGTGTGCCGTATATGTCACATTCCGATTTTTATTTTACTTTTAAAACTGAATCAGAACGTTACTTAATGAATGTTCATATATTCCACATACACAGCAATGGATCCTGCAGTATCTTAAGTAATGGGCTGCAATAGATTTGGGGATATCAAGCGGAATTTGCACTTCAACGATAACTCTGAATTTATTGAGAAAGGACAACTAGAACATACGACCTTTTCTTTCAAAAATTCGAGGGCGACTACTTTTAATCCCTAATGAAGAACACCTAGCAATTGACGAGCAAATAATACGGAATCATTTTCTTTTGTAACATAATGTAGAATCATAATGTTCCATGTATGGCACCAACCCTAAATTATTATTTTAATTATTATTTTTTCATAAAAATAATAATTAATATTTTAAATATATTTTTTAAATTAATTTTTCTATCAATAAGAACCAATTCCTAATGCTCATGAATTATTTCAGCCAAAAATAAAAATTCATGCAGTAAAGGGTTAAATATGTACGGAAACATGGATTAAGTTTTACCCACGCGCACAAATTTCATTATAACTTTGGAAATATTGAACCAATTTTAATTAAACAAAGCCCTGACAGATAATGTAACTATAAATAAAAAAAATAAATAAAAAATGTATGAAAATCGCATCATCATTTCTCGAATAATGCGTTAAATATAAACCGTAAAGAAGAATTTTGAATTAACCGTGCGCACAAATATCTTTGGAACTATTGAATAGATTTCAAAAATTCTTTCAATTCTGATTCGTGTATAAACCGCGTACCAACTTTGACGAAACCTATATTGACGATGATAATTTCAAGAAAATACGTTAAATATGAACGAAAAACGTTGATTTCAATTCACCCGCGCGCACATTTATTATTATAACTTAAGAACTACTAAACCGATTTCAAGAAAACGTAGCCCAAAACCTGACCAGATGATGTAGCTACAGACAGAAAAAAACTCATGCAAATCGGAGCACACATATGGACAAACAGACAGACAGAAAGACATTGCCTTTTTTATATATAGAGATTGAGATAGATAGATCTATAAGGAACACAGGCGCGCACCCAGGAATTTTTATTGGGGGGGAGGGCTCAGAAGACAAAATTATTTTATAAGAGTAGGGATCGGAAAATTCATATATATTCCTAAAAATCAGCTGTGGCCACCACAGGACCGACCGCCATCACAAAGTACTTGTATAAAATAATGTAATAATTGTAAATATTGCAATAATAATAATCATACCGATTTTGACATTTCGAGATTTTGATGGATCTCCACGAATTGAGGTCCCTACATAACGTTTTGACTATTTTTAATATGATGTCTGTGGGTCTGTCTATCTGTCTGTCTGTCTGTCTGTCTGTCTGTCTGTCTGTCTGTCTGTCTGTCTGTCTGTCTGTCTGTCTGTCTGTCTGTCTGTCCGTCCGTCCTTCTGTGTGTGTACACGTGCACAGCAAATTAGGCTAAAACGATTTTTATGAAACTTCATATTTAAGTTTTTGACATCAGTTGATCAACTTTTGGTAAAAATCGGTTGACTAGAAATGGGAGTTTACTCGTGTCGATTTTAAGATTTTTGCGAATATTTCATAAAAGTAAAAAAATTTCGAAAAAAAATATATAACAAAAGTTGCTAGAACAGCAATAATTAACAACTTTTATTTAAGACATTTTTTGATAAAACGAAAAAAAAAAAAATTTAATTCTATTTTTCATACTTATATGTAACGTTTCCATGGTCATTATAAATATTATCTCGGTTATAAAATATTAGGCCAAGTTATTTCTACTCTGCTGCTAGAATGTATTTTATACAAGTACTTTATGATGGCGGGCGGTCCTGTGGCCACAGCTGATTTTTTTTTACTTTAGATTCCTAATAGATAGATGTATAAAATATAGATAATGTGCAATCATATTTTAATACAGACGATTCCGCTTAATTGGGCCACCGCTTAATTGGGGCAGCCGCTTATTTGGGCCAAATACCAAAGAACAGAAACCAAACCAGGGAACCAACAGTAAATTTACATGTTTAATTGGGACAACATTCCGCTTAATTGGGACAGTAAATTTAAGATCACAGTACATATTATGTTACACATATTCTCAAGAAAAAATATGTATAAAGAATTTAATATTACAGCGTTATTTTATGCAGGAAGGAAATGAAGGGAGCCCTACATCCGCACTGAATACCTGTGCTGATTTTGTAGAATTGAAATGTTACAAAAACAAAAGACAGACTACACAGACTACAGACGACAGACTACAGACGCATTTTTGCATTGAATTAAATTGTATGTACCTATTTATTATTTTATTTTGGAATTTATTATTATTTTTTCTTAAAAGTTTATATTTTTTGGTTATATGTAATTTATAGTTTTGTCCAAGAGTTTATAAAGTAAAATTATTGAAATAAAAATATGCATTGTTTAATTTTATTTGAAATTCGCTTAATTGGGGCAGCCGCTTAATTGGGCCAAAATGCCTAAGTCCCGATGTATCCCAATTAAGCGGAATCGACTGTATTTAGTTTAAGTTTAACCAAATATTAAAATAAGAGTTTAATCGGGTTAAACTATTATCGGAAAAAATTCCAGCGCCCCCTGAGTTGGAATTTTAAAGGGGGCGATGGTCCAGAAAAGTCTGGGAACCTTTGCTGTAAACGCTGCCCTGAACGTTAAAACTACCTACTAAACTTATCCAGAATACACAGTGAACAGTTTACTAATTTAAATAGCTCTGAACGCAACTTTAGTCCCGAACGAAGTTCTAGAAACTCATCCTAACTTTAATTAGAGTAGTTCGAAGTAGAGTAAATAAATTTCAAACTATTTTCATTGAATACATTTCGTTATTATACAGGGTGATAGGCAAATGTGTAAGGGAGGTAATTTTGGTATTATTTCATAAATAAAATTTCATAAATAAATTCATTATAATCATTCAATTAGAGTAAAATATTTAATCTGTTAAACGATACAAAAATAATCTATTGCTTAGAAAGGGCATTTAAGATAGCGGTAGATTTGTTTATTATTTTAACTTGACACTTTGTCAAGGGAACATGGAAAGTGAATCGTAAATTATTTTGTTAAATAAATATACGTCAACCATAAGCACATAAATAATAATTAATTCTGTCTGAGATAAAAATATTAAGATTCGGCTATTTTCTAATGGGATATTTATCTGAGTTATCATCAATAAATTATGAAATTTAAGATAGTACAAGACAGATAATCAAGAGGTGTTAAATGACATTTAACAGTTGGGCGATATAAGCATTTTTAGGGTGGTCGCATTTTGAAGCACTTGATGTTAAACCGTCATAACGTTAAGATGTTAAAAAAGAGTTCAGCTTAAGCCGTCGTATGGTCAAGACCATGTTTAAGAGTGGAGCTTAAACCGTCGTAATGTTAAGTCATGTTCAGTACTTGATTTTAAGTCGTCGTATGGTTAAAGAGTATGTTTTGGAGTTGGTTTTTAAGAGACATGGGTTAGAGACATTTAGAGTGTTTGGGCGAGTCGAAATAAAGTAACAAGTAATTCCGTATGAACGTTAGTGTAGTGCCCAGCTAAAGACATGTGAGAGATAAATGGTTTTAGAGGATGTCAGTCAGGACTGTGGTGTCCAGTGGACAAATTAGTGATTAGTGCTAAAGAGTCCAGTGTTTAGTGTTTGTGAATGTCTCATTTGGTTTTAGGTGTATCAACGTAATTGTAAGTCTATTGTAATTAGTGTAAATATTTAAACCTTAATCGTAATTAAAGTAGGTTAGCTAAAATGTTGAGTTTAAATGAAACAACCCTTAATCCTTCCAAGAATCATAGCAACCAGCTAGCGGACTAATAGGGGGGGTCCAGACTTGATCCGCTCGCAAGTCTTGGAACCCATAATGTGAGGGATGTACAGAGTAAGTACAAATGAAATAAATCAATCAGCCAACCGTGACATTTCATTATTTACATATCAGAGTCCCCCACAAATGTCCGGCACAATTTAAAAGAGAGCATGGTGACGTAGAATGTAATCGATTTTTCCTTTACCAATTTTCTCTAAAATGTGAATTTCGTCCAAAAATAAACAAACAAAAATATGCCTCAAATTTTGAAAACCACTGACTTTTTTTAATTTTTCATATTAATCCAGAAGTTGTGTAGGTGCCATAGAGAAAAAATTATTTTAATTGTAGTTCAATAATAGAATATCAAAGTACGTGTACGTCATAATCTAAAATTTTTGTAAATTTTGATTTTGTAAAACAAAAAAATGGCACATTACACAATTGAAGAATATGCAGACATGCATTTTGTGTATGGGTAATGTGTCGGTAATTCTGTGGAAGCAGAACGACGATATGCTGAACGGTTTCCGAATAGAAGGCACCCAAACAGAAAAACTTTTGAAGCGGTAGCACAACGATTACGCGAAATTGGATCTGTTTTGCCAAAGGGAAGTGAATTAGGAAAATCAGTGGAATTGGATGTTGTAGAATAGGTATTAGAACAAATTGAAGAACATCCAGCAGCTTCTACTAGAGAGATAGGTCGTGAATTTGTGGTGAGCCATTGGACTATTTGGAACATTTTACGTAAAAATTTGCTTTATCCATACCATATACAAAAGGTCCAAAGCTTGACCGAAGACGACTATCCACGAAGAGTTCTTTTTTGCGACTGGTTGCTTCAGCAAAACAACCAAAATCTTGGATTTGTTTCAAAAATATTAATGTCAGATGAATGTTGCTTCACAAGAGGTGGAATTCTGAATTTTCCCAACGCCCATTATTGGGCAGATGTCAATCCTCATCATATTTGTGAAACAAATTTTTAACACCGATTTGCAGTTAATGTTTGGGCAGGAATAATAGGAAATGTCTTCATTGGTCCATACGTATTACCACGACTAACCGGTCGAGTTCATTTAAACTTTTTAATGGAAACGTTACCTGGGGGTCTATTCTGTAAGCATTTCGACAATCGCTTTTACAGTATCGTGTTGAAAGTGGCAATTTACAACACGTCGCGTTGGTATTCTGTAACTTATCGATAGTGCACTTATTGTGTGATAGTGCAGTATTGTGTTAATTTTGAGAAGACACGTACGAACGTGTCGTTTTTGGAGAGAGATATTGTTTTTAGACTTTTGAAAGTTGTTTACGTTTAATTTGAATATATTGATTTACTTATTTTGAGGTTAGTATGATTTAAAATGTGTTTTATATATGGAAATATGTATATTTTTGTTGTTTTTTTATCTTAAATGTTGTAGTTATGGCCGAAGGACTTATTATATTTGAAGTATTGGATGAATTGGAAGAGGAAGAGACAAGGGGATATGTCAATGAATATTTTAATTTATAAAATAAAAATAAAATACATGTCATAAAATATATTATAAAATAAAAATCCTAATAAAACCATAAAAACAAAAACAAAATTAATCTAAATATACCGTCGTGCGGTTTTGCACAATTTTTTGTAGGGGGTAGAGAATGTATTCATTGAGTAAATGTTATTTAGGGGATTAGATGGAAATTCCAAATTTCTATGAAGGATTAGCATGACGTCATGAATTAAGAGAAACAAGTCAACCTTTTGAATAATACCTGCTGGAAGGGAAGTTTGCATAAAATCCTGCTACAATAATTATTATTAGAGTTATTTTAAACAAATTATATTAACTGTTACGGGGCAGAAAAAATTCAGGTCGGAATATGTCCTATCTTTTAGTAGGTATACCTGGCCAGATTTGTAACATGACAATATTAACTAATATCACTGTATATACTGGGTTATGTACATACAGTTACGGTCAAAATAATAAATACACCTAATACACTAACCTTATTATTTGTAGTTTGAATACTAAATAAATTCATATTTTTATTCTAACTGGCATAACTAATAAAGCACTTTATGATCTACTAAAACCATAATATTTATCAAGAAATAATATGTGGTGGTAGAAATATTTTGATATTTGTGAAAACACTACCTGAAATGGTTGGTCAAAATAATAAATACAATCGAGAGAATTTAGTCAAATATAAAATTTATATTTCATTTTACTGTTACTAATTACATAATACTAAGTTTTATAATCTTAGTAATCAATAGCATGACTTTTATTTGCCAAAACGGCCCGACATCGTTTGGGTATCGACTCGATGAGCCGTTGACAGCTCTCTACAGGAATGCTGTACCAACCTTCTTGAACAGCAGTCCATAATTCATCTTTGTTCCTTGGTTTTTCCTGCTCAACCCTATCCTTTACTAGTTTACAAAGATTTTCTATTGGATTCAAATCCGGTAATTGCAGGCCAAGGTAAAACTTGAACATTGTTTTGCTGGAACCATGGTTTTGTTGCACGAGCCGTGTGTTTAGAGTCGTTATCTTGCTGGTAGATCCATATTAGTTGTATATTCCATTCCGCATAGGGTAGCATAATAGTTTCCAAAATTAGGATGTACATTTTTTTCGTCATTATCTCATCTATGCGAAATAATGGACCTATACCATACCAAGAAAAACAACCGAAAACTGAAATCTTACCTTCTCCATGTTTAACGGTTTTTTTCGTGTACTTAGGGTTAAACGCCTGGTTTGGAGGACGCCTAACAATTTTTTTCCCATCATTTCCAAACAACATAAATTTACTTTCGTCCCTAAATAAAATATTTCTCCATTTTTTAACACCTTCTGCACCATACCAGTAAATGTGTTCTTGAGCAAATTCCTTACGGGCTTGTAAGTGTCTTGGTTTTAATAACAGTACTTTTCTAGGCGAACATGATTTTAAATTATGCTCTACCAACCTTCTTCTAATGGTTCGTGCAGAAATATTCGGTTATACTTCGGTTAGTAAATTAGTTGATGACATGAAAGGATGTTTTTCACTTCCTTCATCAAGCTTCTATCTTCGTTCTTTGAAGTTTTGTGTGGTCTACCCCGGGTTTCTTCTTTAAATGAGAATGGCTGATGGCATTTTGTACCATTCCCAAAGAGCAACCCATAATATTAGCAAATCTTGTAAAAGAATTGCCATCATTTTTTAATTTTTTAAAAGTTCCATTTCACTGCCACAATGCTTATCTTACCCATCTTTGCAATAGTTTGAACAAAACTAAATAATTTTTTTTGTAAAACATATACTTATAAATACATTATGAACTTGTCTGAACCTGTCTTAAATCCGTTATCAAATCATTTTTAAGTGTTTTAGGAAATGTATTTATTATTTTGACCATCCATGTCAGGCAGTGTTTTCACAAAAATCAAAATATTTCTATGACCAAATAATATTTCTTGATAAATATTATGGATTTAATAGATAATAAAGTGCTTTATTGGTTATGCCAGTTAAAATAAAAATATGAATTTAATTAGTGTTCGAACTACAAATAATAAGGTTACTATATTAGGTGTATTTATTATTTTGACCGTAACTGTATATGTGCATTGTATATACTGTCTAATAACCTCAAAGTTTCTTCTGTCACAGTACGTCAAAATTTCAAAATGGCCACATTTACTTTCGACACTTTCAAACACAAAGTAACACTATACGATGACAGTGTGATGACAGTGTAATGTGCATAGGCAACACGATACTGTGCATGTGACTGTCGAGAAGTTACAGAATAGACCCCCAGAACTCTTAGCAAATTTACCATTAGCACTTAGAAATCTGGTTTATGCATGATGGTGCTTCATCTCACTTTAGCAGAGATGTGCGTCGTTTTTTAAATCAGTCGTACCCACAAAGGTGGATTGGCAGAGGTGGTCCTACTGCTTGGCCTCCTAGGTCACCAGACCTTAATAGCTGCGACTTGAAATGAAATCACTGGTCTATAAAACACCTATACAAAATGTGGGAGATCTTGTTATTGCCGCTGCAGAACATATCCACAATCATACTGGAATGCAACGAGTGGAAGCTTTTTTAATACGAAGAGCCAATGTTTAGATGCAAATGTAGCACATTTTGAGCATTTGCATTAATATATATATATATATATATATATATATATATATATATATATATATATATATATATATATATATATATATATATATATATTAATATTTAAGTTTTTCTTATTTCTTTTTACTTGCCTTTTACTTAATATATAAGGGGCAAATATTGTAATCTCGAAAATTTTCGATGTCGAGATTTTGACCGATGACCACATTTCATGGTCCAGGGAATCCAAAAAACCTATTTTCGAAGTGCCGTCCGTATGTGTGTGTGTCTGTGTGTCTGTGTGTCTGAGTGTCTGTGTGTCTGTGTGTCTGTGTGTCTGTGTGTCTGTGTGTCTGTGTGTCTGTGTGTCTGTGTGTCTGTGTGTCTGTGTGTCTGTGTGTCTGGTGGTACTGCATCGATTATCAAGCGATATACGCATCTTATCCAAAAATGGTTGAGGACTTTTTAGCTCTAAATGGGCCAACAATGCTGCCTTTAAAATTGTGCCGGACATTTACCTAACACTCTGTATATGAACAAAATTAAATATTCAAAAATCATTAAAATAAAATAAAACTACTAGAACTCTAGAACATGAATTTCTAAAGGGAGATTATTACTTATATTTCGAATATGTAGTATATATTCTATTCATATTTATACTCTATCTCAGAGACCCGTGTTTGCATTCATAATAAACAACAAAAACAAGAAAACATGTATTGAAATATTATCAATAGATTGATAAATTCTTGTTTATTAATTATAGGTATATTTCCAGTGTTATGGATTCAAAGAAAATTAGCTATAGTTGCTTCATTGTTTGGGTAAATTTTTTTGAGGAACTTTTATTTGACCTTTTGCATTATCTTTAAGATATCCATTTATGGTTTGAAATTAGAGTTTCTATTTTAATTTTTTATTACGTCAATTCTTAAGTGTTTTGTTGCCTTATTTGTGAAACTTCTGACTCAAAACTTCAGTTTTCTGTAGAATATTATTAAAATGTATAAATCTGGAATTGTGTTTTGATAATAAATCATAATGAGCTAGTTTAATGATGACCAAATTATTATAAGAAATCTTATTTATACTTTTGCCAAAAATATAATTTTAGAATTTCGAAACAAAAACTGATTTGTCGGACAGAAGTGGATAAGAATCAAAAGTTTTGATAAATTATGCATTCGCGAGTATTCAATTTTGGGAAAAATATAGTAAAGTAGATCAATCCTTTTTCTGTCCTACACTTTTTCTAACTAAACCTAACCTACCTATCTAGTTTTTAGGTGCATACTACATTATTTTTTCCCGAAATTAGTCCAATTAAAATTGTGTATCATTGTGCAATAATATTTTATATAATTTTAGTTTATTACTTCAGTTTTTGTTAAATATCCCCGACCACATCGGCCTACTTTACTACATTTTAGCCCTAATTTTAAATACGATGTAATAACATAAATAAAAAATTGATGTGGATTGTGAATTTTCACACATTTCAGGGTTTTGTAGGTTTTTAATAAGTGTAAGAAGCCAAAATAATGTCTTTTTTTTGTTTGGAAGATTTTTTTTGCAAAAAGTCTTTCGATAATCATTTTTATTCGTTATTTGAGTACTAAGAGCGTCCTATTAGTTTTTTAAACTAAATTTAAATAATTTACGAAAATTTCATAAAAATAAAACTTAAATAAAAAAAAAAAAAAATCCCAGCAATTTTTTTTGCATTTGCTTCGTTTCTAAGTCTTCATTAAATTAATAAGAAATATATTGATAAATGGTTTAATATTTTTCAATTTCAAAAACTTATTAAAACTTATTTCTTATTATTAAAAATATGTGGAGAAGGTTGTACAGGTTGCGGACAAAAATGATACAACTAGATCTAGCTGACCAGTTTCGAAATATTTTATTTCTTCATCAGAGCTACACAAATGATAGAATATAAGAAGTAAGAATTTAAATTATAAAAATTTATAAAAATTACAATTTGAAATAGAAAATATAAATAAATACAAAAAACATATATTTTACCTACTGACTTAATTTTTATAATTTTTTATAATTTTTGAAAATCATTTTTAGATCAGTTATGTTTAAATTATGTTATTATCATCTGACTTCATCTTTCATTTGTATTTACACATTTTACATTATTTCTATATTTTAAAATGTTAATTTACTGGATTTTTATATTATCTTTAGATTCCTTATATTTCTAGTACCTTTTTACAACTATTTTTAATTTTTTTATGTTTATATTTTTATATTTTTATAATTTTCATTTATTATATATATATATATATATATATATATATATATATATATATAATATTGGCCCGTTTTATATAATAGTGCCCCGCTGGTTTGAAACGGGGCACCTCGAAAATCTCCTTTATTTGTAAAGATACAAAAAATCTTCAGAACAAAAGTTAAACTAGACAAAAAGGCCCATCTAAATGTTACTATAAGAATTCTAAGGCACTTCCGGTTTCACCGCAAATAATGTCAACTTTTGATCTAGCATAGGGTATCGATAATTTTATATTTTTTTCCTAAAAGTACATTAAATTAGCTTTACAATGACAGCAAAAAGTCATATTTTTATGTTAACCATTTTAAAATGGCGACAATTTATTTACAAAATAATAATCAACATAAGTTTTACAAAGTTGAACGTAGCAAGCTTTGAAAACAATAAAAAAAGAAACAACGTTTGTATTTTTTTTTTTGTAAAATAATTGTAAAAAGTAATAGTTTTTTTCTAAATAGTCAAATAGTTTATTTTAGAGATATTTTGTTTCTTTTTTTATTGTTTTCAAAGCTTGCTACGTTCAACTTTGTAAAACTTATGTTGAGTATTATTTTGTAAATAAATGGTCGCCATTTTGAAATGGTTAACATAAAAATATGATTTTTTGGTATCATTGTAAAGCTAATTTAATGTACTTTTAGGAAAAAAAATATAAAATTATCAATTCCCTATGCTAGATCAAAAGTTGACATAATTTCCGGTGAAACCGGAAGTGCCTCAGAATTCTTATAGTAACCTTTAGATGGGCCTTTTTGTCTAGTTTAACTTTTGTTCTGCAGATTTTTTGTATCTTTACAAATAAAGGAGATTTTCGGGGTGCCCCGTTTCAAACAAACACCTGTATATATATATATATATAATTATAATTCATTACTATTTATTTATTCATTTCTATTTATTTATATTTTATATTTCAAATTGTAATTTTTATATTTTAAATTCTTACTTCTTATATTCTATTATTTGTGTAACTCTGATGAAGAAATAAAATATTTCGAAACCGGTCAGCTACAACCTTCTCCACATATATTCACTTACGGACACAGCCAAATCCACATTATTAACAATGTGTTATTTGTTTTATAAGTATTTCACTACTAAAAATGTTTTATTCTTGTTTGATACCTAGAAAATCTATATTTTTCTAAAAACACAAAAACTAATCTCATCAAAAATTCCTGTTGAATATTCCTGCTCCCATCAGTTAGAATTTACATTATAGGATTTTTTTCAGATTTTTAGATCAAACCCTCTGGGAAACAGGGTGAAGGACAAAAGGTTTTTGACATATTTTTGGTGAATATGGCATGAAAAAATGATTTTTCAAAAATAAAAATTCGTTTATTGCAAATTAAAATATATATATTATATTATTAAATACAATATTTGTTATTATGTCGGGATGTGTTTTTTTGAACTCTGAGTATTTTTCTCCCCCCTCTTTCACAGCACTGTAGGTTTTGAGTTTCTTTTTTATTTGTTTTTTTTTTTTAAATTTATTTATTTGGTCTTAGCAACTATGGCCATTAACCAGGATATTTGTGTTTTTTTATTTAATTATACAATACCTTGTTAGTTAGCTTAATAACTTTTGGCGGATAATTAAAAGTTTTGGCGGACAGCAACAAAGGCTATTACTAGTGCTTTACAATATTAAACCTTAAAACTACAAATACAAACTCAAACATCCATGCCATCACCGGGATTCGAACCCTGGTTTAACAGTCAACACGCCAGTATATTAACCATTACACCATGGTGACAGACTTGTTTTTGTACTTGGTTTCGCAGTAACAAATAAATAATTGAAATAAATGAAAAAGTAAAGCCTGTTTCTTTGGTTTAGGCGGAACTAGATTTTCAATTCTAGTTACGTTTACATATTAAGTGAGGCTTTTGATAATTTTGTTTAGCAAAAGTCTACTTCAAACCATAAAAGAAGAGCTCATGACAACTTACAAAAATGAAAATTCCAGTTAATTCCGCCTAAATGTTTGGAATAGACCAAACCAACTTCTTTATTTACACTTATATTATATTGTTGAATTCGGAGTCGGAGAAATAAAATCTAAAACTCAAAATTTGGATTCAGATATTTTGCTCATTAATTTATGTTATTTTAACTCATTTAACGAAGAATTATAATTGACTTTTATTAAAAAGAACCGAATAAACATTTAAACCAATAAAATAAAACCGCATGTAAATTTTTGTTTAACAAATAAATTTATTAGTAGAACATATTGTTTAAAACATAAAAAACTTTTATTCACACAAAAAAGATTTAACAATAAAAATACCTTTTTCAGCAAAAACATAATCACTAACTGCACATCACAAACACTAAACAAACAAACTAGATCAGCTGATTCTTTTATTCCCCGGAACTGTAACTCCGGAAGAAAGTAGAGTGCGTGAAGTCGGGCATTAAACTGAAATGTGTGCGTGAAGAACGCGAGCCGCGGTAGAAATGACAGCTCGTTCTCTGCTATCAAACGCTTACGAGCCCACCCAATAACCAGTACCGTAACGGTATATTCTATATTATCCATTGATAATTACACATTAGTGGGGAACAGTACACTCCTGGACAAAGTGGAATTCAGAATTAGGTGAAAGACCTTGGACCTTTATTAAGTTGGAATTGAAAACTTTGTGGTGAGAACAAGTGGATTTAAAAGTTGGAAACTAAAAGGGAGTTAAGGGATGGCTTTAGGGCTGTTCCATGTCACCAGTGGCGTACTTAGAAAAGTTGGAAGACGATGCCGGATTTCGGTACTTCGATTTATAACTAACCATTATCTTAATTATATATTTTATTACTACTATTGTTTATTACAGCTATCTCGAAAACTATAAGAGTTACAATGATGGTTTAACTAGACAATTGCCATTTTATAAAAGATTATCAGTAAGTGGAGCAATTTTTGTGATTCTTAAAAATACGTTGTTTTTTGGTTACTTGGAAGAGTATTTATTTTAAGTTCAATAATATATCAAGGACGATATCCGCAATTAAAACTATTTTTGTCTGTCTGTCTGTCTGTCGGTCTGTCTGTACAGTAGAAATTGTAGCCAAACGGCTGAGCATAGAAAGTTGAAATTTGGCATACTTGTACAACTTTTTGACCCACATATAGGAAAACTATAGAGAGTTCAAAAAATACAGCGTGGGATAAATATTAACAAATATGTATTTAATAATTTTTTTTTTTTTTTAATTTGAGTGGCATACCAGATGAAACCTCTTAATGCGTGGATCAGTAAACAAATTCATATTTTTCAAAAATCTTTTTTTTTCAAAATTAGATTTTTTCCAAAAACGTGTCCAAAAACTTTTGTCCCCGACCCTATCTCCCAAAGGGATTGACCTGAAAATTTTAAAAAAATCTCTGTAATGAAGATGGGAACCGAAATAGTTTAGAAGTTTTTGTTCAGATAAATTTTTCGAAAAATATCAGTTTTTTTGTGTCGTTGATAAAAAAAAAATATATTTTTAAAATTTATTGCGTGGTATCAAGAGAAAGCTCTTAAGACGTAGATTACGGAACGATAGATAGTTTGAAATTAATTTCTTTTAACCCGAATTTAGCCAAAACTTTACAAAAGTTCTTGTCTTGCACCATTTTACCAAAAAGGGTTAAACCAAAAATCTGAAAAAATTATAGGT
This sequence comes from Liopterus haemorrhoidalis, assembly GCA_963971575.1. Taxonomy (NCBI): domain Eukaryota; kingdom Metazoa; phylum Arthropoda; class Insecta; order Coleoptera; family Dytiscidae; genus Liopterus; species Liopterus haemorrhoidalis. The sequence goes on from OZ020615.1 coordinate 51,629,852, forward strand.
AATGTATATTGATCTGAGCCGGAAACGTACGAGAGAAATTATTGATCAGATTGTGTTTTTGAAAAATATGGCAGTTTTTGTGTTTTTGAAAAAAATAATTATTTTTGTAATTCATGGTTAAATTACGGCTAATAATGTTATGGATTTTTTGTGTTTATAGCTAAGATAGTGCGTTTATTTATTTTTTTGGAATTAAAAATACTTAAAAAATAATATATTTTTTTTAATAGTTGCGAACTGACATCACACCACACTACACTCTACACCAGGGGTGGACAAATCATTTTGCTGTCGGGCCACATTACAAATGAAAATTTGACAGCGGGCCAAAAAAAAAAAAAAAATGTTTCTAATTTTAAATATTGGTTAAGAAGGATATTTTATAAATTTTAAAAGCAATAATTTTAAACCAAAACGTGTATTTATTATACAATTTAAAGAAAAAGATTGGAAAGAATGAAAATTTGAAAGAATATTGGGCAGACAGTAATATTTTTGCAGGACACAATAATTTATAAAATGCTTCGCGGGCCGTTTGCCCAGGCCTGCTCTGCACTGTAAAATATTTCATATTAATTTAACGGTGTGCTATCAGGTTTTGCTTCAGACTTGGGCACAGTGCAACGGATACTTTTGCGAAACTTCAGCAGGCCTACGAAGACAGTGTTTTGTCAAGGACCCAGGTTTTTTGGTGGTTTAAGTCATTTTAAAAAGGAAGAGAGTTGATTGAAGATAAATCACGCAGTGGAAGGCAATTTCAATAAACGAATTTTTGGCCAGTAAACACATTCATATGGCTCCTCAACCTCCTTATTCGCCTGACTTGAGTCCTTGTGACGTTTTCCTCTTCTCATGATTGAAAAATCACCTCAAGGGACGTCATTTTGGGACACTCGAAAACGTCGACTCAAACGTCTGTAACCGACCAGCTGAAAGCTATTTTAGTATCTGAGTTTCAGCACTGCTGTGAGGATTGAAAGAACCGTCTGTAACGCTATGAGGCTTCCCAAGGAAGTTATTTTGATGGAGACAAGATTGAATTGTAATCCTATTCGAAAAAATAAATTTAAAAAAATTAGTTTTGTTACTTAATTTACACAACTCGTAAAGTACAAAAACCGTACAAAGTACGAGTACTCCAGCTAGTACTCTATAATACAAATAAATTGAAATCAACCAATAGGAATAGAGTAATCATTTAACCAATTAGAAAACCTCAATTTCAAATAAACCAATAGGAATCGATTTACCAATTAACGCAGTCAGATTGCTATAAATAGGTTGAATAAAATTATTCCTTAGGGTGCGATTTTGATTTTATCAAACAGTGCTATTTTTCTCAAACTTTCTCGGTAGGTACATGTTTTCTCTTTTATAGTATTCTTCATAAATTCTGCCACGTTTTTATAAATTTGAGCTGAAGACCTTTTTAATTAATATCATTCATAATCATCTCGCTTATACACATTTCATCTTATTATCCCTCGATTAAGCCCCTTTATCACTCTTGTCCTTCTATTTCCTGTTCATACCTTTGTTTCTATGCCCTTTGTTTAAGGGCATCGATCTGTTATGCGTATATGGGCACCCTTCATGTCATTTTGAACTTGTACGTAGGTAGATAATTTTCATTATGTATGTTAAATATTAGAGCATATTCATGGATTCAACAAAATGTAATGATTATGTAGATTAATAGATTATATTACCATAATTCAATATGATTTATTTATTTTGATCTATCAACACCTTTCTTTCATAGAAATTGCAATAGTTGAAATTGTTGCAGATTTGACTTCATTGGCCTACATTTTTTATTACAAATGTTTACAAAACTTGCAATCTAGTATTTGTTATAGATTTAGACATCCTTGAGATCGGATATTATTTATATCAATTAATTAAATTATCATATTTATATATGTATTACTTTTGGTAGCACTCCAAAATCTACAAAATAACGTCAAACCATGATTCATATAATTTGGTTTGAAAATGTATATTATTTATAATACTACGAAAAATACATTTATAATATTAAAGAAAGTTGTAAAGTGAGCTTGGTAGATCTTGTAGAACTATGGTCCTACTGAGAGTTCAATATCATAATTTTGGCTCTATAATCCATTATAACAGATGCAAGTAGAAGGTGAGGCCTAGAACTAAATACACAAAAAAACAAGTGGAGACCAAGATTATATGTATAATGGTTGGTTTATATACGGAACAAGAATAAGGAATAGGAAATAAGAATAGTACACAAGAATAAAAAATATTAAACCGTTTATATAGGACATAACATTTCGTCGCTGCGCCTGCGTACTTGCGTTGGCCTGTGTTTAACGTTTGTCACTTGACAGGTTCTTAAAACTTACAAGAAGAATAAATAAAAATAATAAAAACATTTTATTGTTGCTTACAACCCTCTGATCACAACTGAAAAACATCTGTTGAACAAACTTTATTACGGCAGACATTTTGATTGCTGTGCGCAGGCTTATCGTGTCTTATTCTTGAAATAAGAATAAAATGTTCAATGTTACCAACTATTCTTATGTTTAAGTTAAATTTCATTCCTACATAAACCGATATACGGCGCAGCCATATTTTAACATCTTGTGTACTATTCTTATTTCATATTCCTTATTCTTGTTCCGTATATAAACCAACCATAACAGGTTAATTTTTTACCGGTTACTCGCTCTGATTAAACTACAGATTAGTATTAGGTGAACCGGAAAGTTTTTTCGTTTTTATTATTGGTGCAGTGTGCGAACTAGTCACGACTTATTCACTGTATTAAACAGACGTCTTTTGTGTTTTGATTAAACTCTGTAATCTTGAGTACCTAATTATTGTTTTCGTTTCATTTTAAACCCTTGCATTTTAAAATGGCGGAAGAATTTTCATCAAAACATTTTTAATGCTGTTTAATGTTGTATGAGTACCATAAGAAAAAATCTGCTACAGTTGTTACATAAAACATTTGCACTGTTTATGGTGATATACGCACATGTCAACAGTGGTTTAAAAAATTTATGCTTGGATGATGAACTTCGATCTGGAAGGCCCTATAAAGGAATAATTTAGTATGAGACGTTAAAACCGGGACAGAGTGTTAATTCTGATCTCTACTGTGAACAGTTGGATCGACTGAATCAGAACTTGATCAGAAATCGGCCGGAAATTGTGAATAGAAGAGGAGCTATTCTTCAAGGCGACAATGCCTGACCTCATTCATCAAAAAAAGACACGTGAAAAAAATTCCGAGATTTGATTGGGAGGTTCTAACACACCCACCCAACTCACCAGGCATTTCACCCTCCGACTATCTATATTTCGGTCACTGGAACACTTTTTAAGAAACAAGACGCTTAGAGATATGAACCATGTTAAAATGAGCCTTGAACAATTTTTTCCTTCAAAAAAATCAGGAATTTTATAAATCGGGAATATTTTCTCTTAATAAATAATAATACTGGCCATATTACTCCTGAATGTACATATGGTCAGGCAACCTGGAAACAGAAGGCCGAGGCTTACGTTAAGCTGTCGTGCCATTGATGTTGGATGCGGATCAGACGCTATTTACAAAAATTACGGATCGGATACGGATAGGATGCAGATCGGATACAAATTTTAGATATGTGGATGCGGATGTTGACAAACTTATCTGGAAAGGGTTCTGGTTATATGCAGGAACAACACGCCGAGCACTGTCATTTGACTAAGGCCCGGTATTTCGAACCATAGATAAAATTGACTATCTATGGGATAAGTTGTTATCAAGAGAATAAGCGATTTTTTGCGTATTTCCAATTATTTTTCTATAGAGTAACTAAGTTATCTATAGGATAAGTTATTCACAACGTGTAGGTATTAATAAAAATTATCCATTGGATAAAAATGACAGATTTTGACAGATAGGTGTCAAAAAACATTTTATTAATAAATACAGAGCGATCAAGAAATCTTGTCCGTTATGCAATAGTTGACAGAAACGTTTAGATATTAAACTTATTTCCAAGGACATGTACACATAGGCGTACATTCTATTTTTATTACCTTATACGAATTAATTATTAAATGAACACTATTTTTCTCTACACGCCAATGAGTTGACAACAGGTATGAAGTTAGGAACACATTTGTTAAATTGAGATTTTCAGCTGTGGATTAGAATACAGTTTTGATATTTTTAAACTCATTCTTTACTGTTATGTAACTGACAAGAAATTATGATCGCACGGTATATGTACATAATATAAGCATATATACGTAAAATATATAATATAACAGGTACTATGTACATATTAGACATATCTACACTTTATATACATATTACATACACCTGTTTCCATTATGTGTACTATTTTATTGTGTAATTACCTATATCAAAATTAAGTATTTAGAACGTCCATACGTAGTAGTTCGTGTTAGAAAAATGCATTTAATATCCTGCTCCAACAAATACTAGACCAATTAAAAAATAAAAATAAATAAACGGTCGTATTTAATTTTCAGTGTTTTTGCATTTCTATTCTGTATACAAAATGAATTAAAAATAATACATTTTTTTTCCCAGGCCCCTTGTTTATCTTTTAGATTTACAGCGTCAGTAGATTTATTTTCTATACCATTTTTACATTTTAGCACAAGATTTACTAGTTGCCTCGTTTCGAAAATATTGAAATTTGCGCTTCTTGGGCGTTTATCGCACATTTTACTGTACAAAATTTGTCAATTGTCATTTATTTTCACAGTTGTATCTATCTCTCTTTTATTCGTGCGAGTCGCGTATATGTCTCTCTTTGTTTAAGATAACGCTACTAATACCAACATAAAAAAAACATTCGAAAATATTATTATCAATCAGAATAGCTATCTACGGGATAACTAGAGTTGGAAATACAGAAAGCAATTTACCCTAGTGACTATCAAGAGGATAATATTATCCAATTGATAGTTATTCTTATAGATAACAGCAAGGTGGAAATACCGAGCCTTGGTCCCATTATCTGGATCTCTGTAATCGATATCAAAAAAGAATAATCTGGCTAACATAGAATTATTAAAGTTTTGCCACGTTGCCTGTAAACAGATACTAAAAACAGAAATTTTCTATGAAAATATTGATATTTTTTCTTATTAAACTAAATATTAACAAATCTTATTGATTATGTTGCTGTCAATTCGTAATTTATTTATTTTAATTACTATCGGCTTTGCAACGTAGTTCTAGAAAACGCACAGATTTTGAAAAATATATACCTATTATTAACTATAATATTTATTATCTATACTAAAATCAAAAGCATATTTTTCTTTCTCTAAATATCTACACCTTCAACAACTAGCTTCTTACTAAGTTTATTGTCTGTCCCAAATTAAATTTAATCCAAGAAATATAAATAAGAAATTCTAAGAACATTAGATGAGTAGACATCAACATGTTTAAATTACGGAGTATGCTAATAAAAAACTGGCAAACAAAATGTCAATGACTAACTTAGAAGTTTAAAAATAACTGAATAAAATGTAACTAAAATACTTTCGATTTAAATATAATTAATGTTTTGAGAAATAGATTTGCAGTTGCTTAGTTATGGATGTAAATATCGATCACGTATTTAGAATTTAGAATTTATTTATTTTAAGGACACTACAGACCGAAGTCCCATTTGTGACCATACATAAAACACATATAAAACAAGTACAAAATATAACCAAATACGTACATTACATGTTTAAGAAAAGAAGATAAACAAAAAGTAACAAAAACAGAGGAAATGAAAAATAAAATTATAAATATTACAATATACGCACATTGCATAAATTCATATTACATACAGTTACAATAATAAATCAGATTTAAACCTTCTAATTATCCAAGCTGCATAATAACTTATGAACCGTTTTTTTAAATGAAGTGAAACTCATACCAATTTCAACTTTGTGTTTATGTAGAGAGGTAGTGTTAATGGTATGTATACTTTGTAACGGTATAGATATCATTTCATAGTATCAATACCGGTATTGGTATTCTAAAAAAAGATTTACGCAGTCAGCGATGAGGTATCGAAGGTATCGATACTCCGCATTGAAATCAGTGTCGTGTCGTAATATAGTGTCGGAAAAAAGTATCAGTATTTCATGATATCGATTAAAGTACTAGTAAAAAAGACGAGTATTAATAATTTTTGTTAACAAGGAAAATATGTCTGGACAGGCTTGACCTTAATTGAAAGAGGACAAATAAGTCATTTTAGGTATTTTTGATGAAAATATCGACTAATAGGTACTAGGACTTATCAAATTATATTAAAAAAATCTTAATAAACAATGCAAATATATGACAGGTTTGAGCTTAATTGAGAAATAAAATCTTTTTGGGAGAAAAACTTCATGAAAATAGTAGCATATTTTGGACTTAAGAACAGCAGAATAAAGATTTGTACTAAGATAATGATTTATACTAATTTTGACTACAGATTTCTCCTCTGTTCTTTTTACGTTATTAAAATAATCAACTATATAAAATACTATGTTACTATTTTATGTCTTAATTTTTTTTAGCTCTGATGAAGATCTTTAAAATAAATCGGAACGGAAGCATAGTTGAATAAACTTGTTTTATTTTTTGACTTGTTCGAATCCTATTAATTCATTAGTTGGAGCCAGTCTCGCGAATTATTAAAATTTATGTGGAGGGATTCTCAGTCCAACATTATTTTAAGTTTAGTTACCGAACAACATTCGAACCATCTGTGTCGTGTTAATTTTTGTACACAGTTCTGTCTGTACGCGACCGCCGTTCAGGTTACCTACATTGTTGCAGTTCAAGAATGTATGTTATTTACATTCGTCTCGTATCTTAGTGTATTTTAGTTGCTCATTTCGGTCTTTGCATCATCTGAGCTATTTGTATCGTGCGTATTTAAGCAGTGGTACAATTAGTCTTGTTCTACATCTTTTCGTTCACTATGCTTTGTTGTCGTGAATGTGTGTGGACTTGTGAAATCGATCTTGGGTGTGTGTCCAAACTCTCCATTCCAGACCTGGTGTATTACGAACCTGGCTCACCCTCAATATTATAATGTGGGTTTTAAAGAACTATTTGTAAAGAGTGTGGGTGTATAAAAGCTTGAGAGACTGATTGGAATATATGGTACTTGTATTAATTGTGCAAATTTAATTGGCCAATAAAATTAATAAATCACTGTACTCTACCAGGTTAGCTAGTTATTAATATATAATCAATGGATTATTAATAATCGAAATATTGCAATTAGAATTGATGTTTTGTAATATGAGCTTTTAACACAAATATTTGTTATATTCGAGTTTTAGAGTAGTTTCTTGTTGATATTATCCACACAAAGAAACTGAAAAATGAACAATGAAACTTCTAAGACTTTACAGCTGTAAGATTGCAAGTGATATCAACTTGCAGGTCTTTCATTGCTGCTTGAAACTTTTTACTTTAAAATACTCTTTGTTTTCTCGATACTGTCTACTTAGATTTTTATTTTGTCAAATGACACAAAGTTTATTAAAACAAAAGTTAACAAATTTATTTAATAAATACTTAAATTACATAAAATTATATTGTTAAATGATCTTTTGTCCCCCACCATATTTTCCAATCCACAGAGATTTAAAAATACCAGAGATAAAGGAATATATAAAGGAAGGAGCGACAAAATTCTTTAGAGTACTAGAAGACCATCCAGATGAAGAGATAAAGAACATACTATCTTCATATAATGAAAAAACCCGCATGAAATACAGAAGACCAAAATCTATCATCTGGACATAACAAAAGACCAACAAGATGATCAATTACAACATGTCATTGAGAATGAGGTAAAACTCTGAAAAGAAGACGCACTCAAGTGCGGCCACATTGGCACCATCAAAAAAATAAATAGAGATATATAATTGCGATCAAGGAGGTATGAACATTTGTTCGGTACTCCAGAAATCAAGAGAATCCAAGTCACCATATTTTCCAGATGGATTGATCTAAAAATCGGAAAAAATACTCAATAATGTATGTTGATGGACACCGGAATAGCTCAACAAGAATTTTTGATTAGATTAGTTTTTCGAAAAATATCGAATTTTTTGTATTGTTAAAATAATATTTTTTTATGATGTGGTCGCCATATGATATGGTCGTGGATATATAACAAAAACAGAAATAATAAATTAATATTATATAAAATTATAGTTGATAGGACCTATCAACCTATCAACTATAATTACTAACTTGCGGGCGTTACTCATCTAATCAAGATTATATAAAATATTATTGCTCAATGATACACAATTTTATTTGGATAATATCAGGGAAAAATAAAATTGTGTGCACCTATAAACGAAGTAGTTGGTTAGGTTTAGTTCATTTTCACAAGAGTCCAGGATGTTCTACGACCATATGACTTAACCTCCATGCAAATGTCATTCTTATGTTTATTTCAATCAAAACTGTTGTTTTCTTACGGATCAATTCTAGTATTTTTAACCGACCACCAACAGAACGCTCCCAATAGCAATAAAGTCGTGCGCGACTGTCGAGTCGCCGGACAGTCGCGTGTCGTTTTACTGTGTTTTAGTTACTTGCTCTGTCGGTTTAGATAGTAAAAGCTTAGAACAGAAGAATTCTTGGTCTACTACATTTTTCCAATTTATTTTTTCGTTTCAAAAGAAAGCTATTAACACAGTGGTTCTTAACCGCTGTTCCGTGAACTTAAATAAAGTCTTCCGCCAAAATTTGAAAATCAGTGAAAAATTAAAACGGTTATTGGGACAAAAAAAATTTTTTTTTTTGGTTTTCTCGTCTTTACTTGTACTTATGTACTTATGTTAGCTTTTATCGATTTCTATAACGTTTCGTACTCTCAAAATGAAATTTTTCGAAAAACAGATATTTTGGATTTCTGTTCAAACCGAGTTTATAACTATTTCTGAGAAAGCGATTAAAACTTTATTACAATTTTCAACATCGTACTTATGCGAGCTCGGTTTTCCAACATTAATGAATATTAAGACAAAGAAACGTGAAAGGCTGACAAATATAGAAGAGAAAATGCGAGTAGCTATTTCACACATAAGACCAGATAATGCAAACATTTGTAAAAGTAATCAGGCTCAAATATCTCATTAAAAAGATGGTGATATATATATATATATTTCATGTACTGATTGTTATTTGCTATTGACTGATATATAAACTGTTCTGTATGCGATTTTTAATATATTATTCTGAAAAGGTTAAGAACCACGTCTTAAGTCGTAGATTAGCAGCCAAAAGTACTTTTATAAAATTCATTTGTTTTAACATTATTTTGAGGTTCGGAGGTACGCCAATTATAAAACCTGCAATGTCACTTATTATTAACAACAAAAACATATTACATATTACAAAAAAAGCCAACCGAAATATATAAATAAGTGACTAGCTGGTCATTTGCTTCATGTAAATAAAAACAAAAATGAATATGACAAAAATTGTATAAAAAATAAAACAAATATTTTTCTACGCCTTTTTACAATTGGTTGAATATATGTGGATTTGCGGAAGGTCACCTTAAAGGTAGCCATACACGGTGAGGATTTCCTCAAGGAAAAAGCCTCAAGAAATTCCTTGAGGAATTCCTCTACCGAACCCTCGCCCACACACGGAGAGGATTGACCTCAAGAAAAAGGCCTTGAGGACCACAACTTAGGCTTGTGCGTAGAATCAGCAGATGCTCCTGATTTCATCGATTCCTTAATTTTTTTATTCTCTTTTCGGAGAGCCCTTCTGATATTGTTTATTTTTTTAATTACGTCATTTTTTGTAGCTTTCACGTCCACCTCTTTTATTTTTTCCAATAATTTCGCGTACGCAGCCTCCTTTTTATTTCTATTATGGTATTCTTTAGAACTTACTTGCCAGAAGCAAGGTTTATTTTCATACATTAGTATGAATTCCGATAAAAATTCTCTAGATATGACTAAATAAATTCGACACTCACTTTACAAATCCTCAAGGCCGACTGTCGACTGCACACACACGGTAGTAATAGTCTGGCCTCAAGGCAGAAATATGAATTTTGTTCGGGATTTTTTAGTCTCAAGGACCGGCCGCGGCCTCAAGGACACCGCCATACACGGTGAGGATTAATAATCCTCACCGTGTATGGCTACCTTAAGGGCAATTTGCCACGTAGCGGCTAGATGAACGAGACCGCAGCCGCACGCGGGTAAGATAACGCGACTTCATGCCCGATTGCTTGCTTCAATCACAAAATGGATGTCGAAGAAGTAGCGTGTGTTGTCCCCTGTACAACAACTTAAAACTCAAACGCAAGCATAACTTTTAGGTACACCGTTTGTGAAGAGAGCTTTTTATAAAAGCATTTAACACGTTCTATCATGAACTACGAAGAATACGAGGTCAAGTTTTTCAATTACACTCTAATGTCTGTAGAATCTTTTGATGCTCTGACACACCTGTCCATCATATCGTCGTCCATTTAAAACAAAAATATATTCTTCACTTGAGCATTGTACGGTGCATGGTGTTGAAACGGTGAGTGGGCGGCTAGTCGCGCACGGCTAGCCGCTCCATTCGGTATTTCACGTTAACAAACAATGGGTACGTTTTGTTGTGCCAATTCTGGTGTCAGATAAATCTGAAGGTGTGTTTTATTGCGACAATATTCTCATTTTGTTAATTCGATAATTTGAGGACGAACCACTGAAATAAATAAGTGTGGTGGGGATGAAAATTAATATTTGAATGCAGTTCTACCAGTTTGTACCAAATGTATCAGAATTAAATCGGGGTATTACTGCTTTTAAATAATTTTTACTTTAAGTAATTTCTCATTTTGTATCCTAAAATAAATACCTACGTAATTTGAATACATTGTTGTTAAAAATTAAATTAAAATATCTGGACAATTCAATCATTCGCTCTAAAACATTACGTACAAGATTATTTATATCAAATTTTCAAAGTTCAAAAGAACTTACACTTAACGAAATATAAACAAATGTAAATTTAGTGAAAGATATGTTAACATTACTTCCATTTTCCCAATCATTTACCTCTCATCCAAGCTGTAAGAGCTCGCCCCCTGGCTTCGGCGATTAGTCTCGTTGTAGAAATACGCCGATGTAAAAAAATTTATGTGAAGTGTGAATTTTCACACATTTCAGGGTTTCGCAGGTATTTATTAACTGTGTGATGATTATTTGGGATGCCAAAACAAATTTTATGTCAAAATATATTTTTATGAATTTTAATTCGAATGCCTAATACCATTATTTAAGTTTCTAAATATGTGCAGTATTTTTTTTTATATAGCAAGGTTCATTAAGATTTTGAAAATTGTGCCTATGGCTTCCATTGGTTGCTTAAATCATAAGCCTCGCCCTCTGATACCTTCAAATATAGAATTAAATTATAATTTCAACACTTCCCACTGGTTATTAAATTTACGCTTTTAAAAATTAGATGCAACATTTACCAAAATATAACTAGAATTTTGACAAAATAATTTAAACAAAATAAAAATGCAAAAAAAAACTGAAAAAATAAAAATTTACGGGATTCGAACACAGTTTCTTACAGTAGTTTCAACTCACAAAGCGAGAACGCTACCACTGTGCTATACAGGATCACTCATTTACTATGTTAAATAGCGGATTAAATATATTACATATTTTACTTAAAAACACAAAAAATGCGTTATTTTCCGAAAACATAATCTGATCAAAAATTGCTGTTGTACTATTCCGGTTCACACCAATGTACATTATTGAGAATTTTTTCAGATTTTTAGTTTAAACCATCTGGGCTACAGGGTGTGGGACAAAAATTTTTTTGAACAATTTTGTTAAATATCTCCTCAAAATAATTTATTTTGCAAAAATTTAATTTTGATCGTTAATCCACGTACCAAGGGCTTTCATTTGATACCCTACACAGAATTGTAAAAAAATATTTTTTTTTTTTCGATGAGTATATATTTGTTTATATTTTTAGGGGGGTATGTTTTTAGATGTTTTAGTATTTTTCCTATGTGCGGGTCAAAGAGTTGTATAAGCATGCCAAATTTCAACTCTCTAGGTTTAGCCGTTTGGCTACAATTTTTACCGAACAGACAGACAGAAAGACAGAAAAATATAGACAAATATGAATTTAGTGAAAAAGAATATATTTTTTAAAATTTTTGAGTGAGATACCAAATGAAATCTCTGAATAAATACGTGGATAAACTAACAAATTTTAATATGGGTTTCTTGCAAAAGTGTCAAAAAACTTTTTTCTCCCACCGTATTTCCCAGACGGATTGATCTAAAAATTTGAAAAAATTCTTAATAATGTATATTGATGGAGATCAAAATAGTTCAACAGGAATTTTTGATCGGATTAGTATTTCGGAAATTGTTAAATTTCGTGAATTGTTGAAAAAACATTTAAAAAGAAATTATTGTGTGGTTTGAAAAGAAAGCCCTTAAGACATAGATTGCAATGATTAGCGCATCTATAAGTATTACAAGCAGAGCCGCCGAGAGGACTTCTGTGGCCCCGAGGAGAAACTTTCTTTGCGGGACCCGGGTAATGATCATTTCTATAATTCTATACCCGGGGCCGTCGAGAGAATGAAAAATATATCTTTCAGTTCGGATTCTGGACCACAAATGAAACGGGAATTTTTATTATAATACAGGTGAAAATACAACTGATGACCTAAAAAAAGTCCTCACTTCCAAAATACAAGTGAGTGACGATGCCAGGCCGTTCCTACTGCTCTGCTCAGGACCCCAAGAATCCCTTCTTGTCGGGCCTGATTACAAAAACAATATTTTGATTATCTAGGTGAAATACATTCATTTTCACAAGAGTCCAGGATGTTCTACGACCGTATGACTTAACCTCCATGCAAATGTCATTCTTATGTTTACTTTAATCAAAACTGTTATTTTCTTACTGATCAATTCTAGTATTTTTAACCGACCACCAACAAAACGCTCCCAATATCAATAAAGTCGTGCGCGACTGTTCGAGTCGCCGGACAGTCGCGTGTCGTTTTACAAGTGCATCGACTTGCATAAACTCCATATAAATATGAATCCCTAACGACTACCGTGCGCTAATAGCCGCAAATGGAAAATGGCCTTAAAACGAACGGCTTGAAAAATCTCACATATTATTTATTGTCCACGAGATATGTGTATGTGAAACGCTACCTATAAACTTCTAACTTATTATTTACGTCACAGTAAAAAAAATGTGTAACAAAAAAAAAAAAAAACAAAGTCAGCTAGTTAAAAATGAAAATATAAACATTGAAACAGTTTTGAGTTACAAAAAATTTTTGCACCATAAACAGTTTATAGACGGAATAATATTCTACAATTCCCGAAATTATAATATAACCTTCCAAGAATTACAAAAAAAAATCGTAATTGTGTATAATTTGTTCTTTGTGTTATATATACACTTTAAACTCGTTGAGAATCTCCGTCACGCTGAAAGTGAGGTCTAGGTCATTGGACAGGTGGACCCACAAAGAATTTATATCAGGGTCGGATTAAAATATATTTCGACAATGCACTAATAAATTAAATGTTTACAACAAAAGAATGATACTTGGCTAAGCATCATCCATTACTAAAACATAAAATTTAAAATTTATTAACTTGTTTGTAAACAGAACTTATTGTTTAAAATTAAGGTTAAAAAATGTTTAAAAATGGATATGTGAAGACAGAAAATTCCTCAGACAACTTAACAGAAAATCGAGTACTCACGCAGTAGTAATAATAAATAATAAATTCCCAGCACCTAGATAGACAAATGAGGTCAGAGAAGATACGTTTTCCGTTTCGATATCGGCCATAGATATGGAACCCACGTGATCAGTGTGACGTTTCTACCTCTTCCATTACCCCTGCATAAACATTTACTCACTTTTAAGTATTAAATTCTTGAGACTGAGTCGTCCTCGGAGTTGACTGCACAATATTGGTGGAAAAATTCCGAAGCAAGTGAGGAGATTCGAACCATTATCATATGATTTATTAATACTGCCACATCTGTTACTTCCGGTGTGCCACAAGGTTCTCATTTTGGGCTTGTCTTATTCTCACTTTTCATCAACGATATTGGCTTCAGATTGTCATATTCGTCATATCTGCTCTTTGCCGACGACATGAAGTTGTCTTTGAAAGTCAACAACGCCGTCAACACAGTAGAGCTGCAATCAGATCTGGGCGCAATTGAAAGCTGGTGTAAGGAAAGTTGTTTAAGCCAAAACACTGCAAAATGTAAGACGATAATTTTCTCTCGCAAAAGAATTAAAATCTGTTTCCTACTATCTTAATGGCATTACACTTGAAAGTGTATCAGAAATATGTGATCTAGGTATAATATTCACTGACTGTTTGTCATTTGAGAAGCATATAAACATCATTAGCATCAAGTCACTAAGGATGCTTAGCTTTATCATACATCAAACCAAAGAATTTACTAATATCCATGCTATCAAGTTGTTATACTCTTCACTTGTGAGATGTCATCTTGAATACACTAGCACTATATGCAGTGCCGGCTCTAGGGGCAAAGATTGCCCCGATGCAAAGATTGATTCGGCGCCCTTGTGAAAGTCGACCAAATGTTTTTTTTTTTTTAATGGTTTAATTTAATTTTTTTTTAATATCTTTTAAGAAAGTCAACCAGAATTTTGTTTGTTGAAATTTGCCAATATTTTCCTCTCCTAAGGCCTGCCACCGGGGTTCTGTGCACCCCTAACACCCCCGCTTGGTGCGGCCCTGTATTGACACAATATATTTTCATTAGAAATTATGAAACAGGTAATAATAAAATACTTAAGTGCTTATAAGTATTACATTTTATTTTTAAGTACATATAATAATACGGTGAATTTCTTTTTTCGTGCAACACTGAAATTATTATAATGCATGGTTTCCCTAGTAACGATAAACTATTTTGACAGAAAGTTGCCCTCCATTTATTTTGCAACATAGGGATAAATATTCATTGAAAATGCTACACATTTTTTATTGAAAATAACAACAAAAAAAAATCATCTAAATTAAATGTTCAAAAATACCACCATTAACTTGTAAACATAAGGCAATCATAAAAAATTATTTAAAACATTTATTATTTGCCCTTGTGGGGTATCAGTAGTAATAAAGTGGAAATTGGAATATTCGCTATTTTGAGATACACCATATTAGCAAATCACCATCGATATATAGCAGGAATTGATCTGAACTAATTCACTGATTTTGTGCAACTGAATTCTGAAGTTTTATACGTCACACAAGCGATACGAATAAGCACTAGTTTTATGCGTATAGGTACCTGGAGCCCTGTAAATAAAAATGGCGACTCGTTTTTAAAAAATTAAAATTTCTTTGTGAAGAAAAAATTGTCGAAGACTTTTTGTTTAGCTCGCCAGTATATAAACGGCGCCGCTCAATCGTTCGTTGCGATGGCGCCCCTTGATCGTGGCGCCCTGATGCGACGCATCCTTTGTATCCATTGTGGAACCGGCATTGCTTTGGTTTATGACTTTAAGATTGTAGTTTATGGCGTTACTGTTAAAACTAAACTAGCGCAAATTAAAGTTTTATTCACTTGTGATTATAATATATCTATATGAATAGACTTGTTTAAAATATAATTCTATTATCAGATTTTTTGCGTGTCGTCAGATTTTTAATTATAAAAGTGTTCTGAAAGGTAATTTCGGTGCCCTTAGCGCAAGGCGCCCCGATGCGACGCATCCTTTGCTTACCGTGTGGAGCCGGCACTGACTATATGGTCCGCTTAGCAAGTCACTTTTTGTGAAAGGCTAGAGCGCGTTCAAAGTAAATTTAGTAAATACGCTCTTTTCAAACTGGGCATTCCGTATGGTGACATGTATCGGGAAGAGAGATACGCTACGCTGAATATCATGCCACTAATATACCGACGAAATATATGCGATCTCTGTTTGCTGTACAAAGTACTTAATGGAATAACTTATGCACCTGACATCCTTTGAAGCTTCCACGTGAGAGCTCTTACTAGAACAACGAAGAACCTCAACTTATTACAAGAACAGCAACATTCAACCAACAACGGCTGCAATACTTCTAGTAATAGGTTATCAAAATTGTTCACTTCCATCAATTGCAATAATGTTGATATATTTAACTCACCGTTTAATGTTTTTAAAAATAAATTAGTTAATGTATCGTAAAATTTAACTCCGTACTGTTTTGTTTAAGTATGTATTTTATATTTGTAGAATATTGAGCTATTTAGGATTATTGCTTGTAATGCTTGAAATGAATAAATAAACCGCTCGTAGCCTTAACTGGACAATAACATTTAAAAAAAAATCAACTTTGTAACAAATCATTATAGTTTAATGTGTTTAAGTATATCTTAAAAAGTTTTTATTTAATTTTCTAACACGTCCTTAAAATTACCATAAAATAATTAAATTATTTTTATTTTGATAATTATAGTAATCTTGCACAATTTTGTCATTGGAAGATCTGGCTCATAAACGAGGCGTACAAAATTAGGTTAGAATCATTTCGAAAATTAAATTAAGAAACACCTTTATATTTATAATATTTTAAAAGGTACTTTAGAAATCAAAGAACACTGAATGAATGTTTATATTAAGAATTGAACTGAAAGCAGAAATAAATTGTTCAAAGAGATATTTTTGGTTTTTGTTCAGTTCAAAAAGATTAATGAGAGTAAATGCAAATGCATTCCTGGAAACTGCAACGGGATTTACATGGTATTAAAATATTTCGAAAACAAACTAAATGAACAAAAATATATATATATATATATATATATTTTTTTATTATATAATATGAAAATGTTTTTATAGATTAGGTAATGGATTATGTGAAACGTTAAGCATCCACTATGTGAACACTCCAAATTTAATACATTAGGTTTCCTGGGTAGCTTTTATATAAGGCCAAATGGGCAAAACTTTTAAATATTTTTAATTTTACTTAATAATTTTGAGATTATTATTTAATTTTTGAATTAAAACTTCAAATCTTAAAAGCTTGTTTGTTTTTATAAGCTGCGTTATTTGATTTCGCGCAATATTTATGAACAGCGCTGCAATATAAAGAAGCGCTCTGAAAAACATCCTGCTATATGTGGTGGAAATTTGGGGATGGAAGGAATGGGAGAAGGTAGAACGAGTACAGGAGAGGTATTTGAGATGGATCTTAGGGGTAGATAGAACCACACCAGGGTATATTGTAAGAGAGGAACTGAAAAGGGATAAGATGAAAGTGGGTACAGGAAAGAGGGTGGTTAAGTACGAGGAGAAAGTTAGAATAGAAACAGACAAAAAAATAATGAGGGAATGCTGGGAGGAAAGAGACAGAGAAGAACAGAAAGGAAGATGGTATGCATGGGGGGAAATGAGAAAGGAGTATTACTGGATATGCGGAGTGGATGCGACAGAGGTGGAAAGGAGAAGAAAAAACGGGATAAGCGTGATTGAGGAGTCGTGGAGGAGGGATAAGGAAGTGGGGGAGCAAGAAAGGACAGTGAGAATAGACAAATCAAGGAGCGCAGGGAGATATAAGGAGGTCAGAACTATAGGGGTACCAAGCTACTTGAAGGGAGAAAGAGGAAGGTCAGGAGGGAGAGTTAGGAGGATTACGAGGCTAAGGTGCGGGAATGAAGAGAGAGGAAATAGATATTGGAGGAAACAGGAGGAAAAGATGTGCAGGATGTGCGGGGAGGAAGAGGAATATATAGAGCACCTCGCGAAGAGGTGTAGAGAGATGACAGTATGGTCGGGGAGCACATTAGACCTGTTGCACGAAGATGGAAGGGGGGAGAGGTGGGCGAGGGATATAACTGACTAGAAAATAAAAGGAACAAAGGAAGACCGAGAAAGAGATGGCTAGACGACTTAAGAGCTACTGCTGGTTAAACCTGGCCTAGAGAAGCAAGAGACAGGAAACAGTGGAAAAAACTTGGGGAGGCCTTTGTCCCAGAGGACAGCTAATCCGGGATTAATTATAAATATTTTTTTGGAAAGTTTAAAAATGTAAATCTAAAATATTAACATCTAAATAATGATTTATGGAACATTTCCGGTTAAATCCTTCTAGCAATAATTACAAAACTTTTTAAAAAATAATAATAATAATTACATAGGCTTGTAAATATTCTGTTATGGGACTTTTTTTCTATTGTCATTAGTATTGTATTAAAATTCTTTGTAATTATTTGAATTTATAAAGAGGAGACTTACCATCTTTACTTACTTTCTTTGACATATGTATGCGTCCCCTAGGTTTTGGGAACCTATTATTATTATAATCTAATTTTACCAAAATAATTATGATTCTTTGTGTTAAAAAATTAGGTCAAACATTTAAATTAAATTTAATTATAATTAAATAGGGTCATAAAGTTATTTTTTCTCATAACCTATTTTCAGATTACAACTTTTTTTATTAAGATATTTAACTTGGCTTTAAAACGTAACGTAAAAATACGCTTTATGCATCTTTAACTTATATTGACAGTTAAATTTGTAAGAAGAAATGCATTTTGAAGCTTGCCAAGGATTTTCATGAGAGAGATATATCTATATTATATCGTAAATTCATTGACATCATTTGAGAAATGGTTATAAGGAAGTGTTTGGTTTTCTGATAATATTTATTAGAGTAATTTACGTCGTTATCAGCCAAAGAACATGTTGGCAAGAAAAAATATTTGTTTTTAAACATAAAATTTCATTTCCGTATTATATACAAATAATGTTCTGCACAAGAAAATTGATTCTTTTTTTAACAGTAATAATAATAATAATAATAATAATTCTTTTTATATACTATTTAACTATTAACATTGTATTATAATTTACTCCCAACATAAAATAATATAAATAGACCAGAGGTCGGTAACCTTTTTTACGGCGCGACTGCATTTAGTAAAATTTTTTTTAAGTAGTGGGACACATTAAGTAAAATTTTTTGGTGGGCTATATAATTCCTAATCAATTCCTAATCAATTTTCATCAATTTTCACAAATTCCAAATCTATTTTATATGCAGATGACTCTAATTTTGTTTTGAGGTCATCAGACTATGATCAGCTATTAAATGATACTGGTCACTGTTTCGAGGAAGCTAAGCTCTGGTTTATATCTAATAAACTCTCTATGAACGACGACAAAACTCAAAATATGCTCATCAGCTGTAGAAAGCACATTTATGAAAATGAAGCATGCCTGAAATTTCTTGGTATTTACGTAGATCCGAAACTAACTTGGGAGCAACACATTAATCATTTATTTAGTACCTTGTGTAAATCAATTTACTTGCTAAGGCATCTGGCTAATTCGGTTTCAAATCCTATTCTCCTGATGGCATATTTTGGGTTGTTTCAGTCACACATGTCTTATGGGATATTAGCCTGGGGACATGCGTCATTGTCATATAGAGTTTTTAGGCTACAGCGCCGATCATTGAGAATAATTGCACACATTTCCTATAGGGCTGATTGCCGTTCATATTTCGTTAATTTTAATATTATGACCTTGCCTTCTTTGTACATTTGTCAAAGTCTACTGTATGTACACAAAAAAATTTCAGATCTATCTACATATGAAGAAAATCATAGTTACAATACAAGAACTAAAGGTAACATCTACCCAAAATTTTTACGTCTTGATAGATCTAAAAATAATGAAAATTATTATGGCATTAAGTTTTACAATACATTACCGAGCAAGCTCAAAACTCAAAATTTTACAAACTTTAAAAAGGTAATAAAAGATATTTTAACAAAAAACATATTTTAAACAACAGTAATATTTTATATTTTATCCAATTGACTATATTTCTTATATATCTGCATATTTGATGTTATATTTTATATTTATGTTTATATCAATGTCCTCATTGTGTAAATTTTATATATTTGTAATTTTGACTGACTAAAAACAGTCTTTGATATTGTAATTTAGTCAATAAATATATTATTATTATTACTATTATTCCATTTCATGGTAACTTCTTATGCAAGGATGTCTGTTATTTTCGTCTGTTGATGAAATCCAGCATTTGCTATTTTATCCCTCACCGTTATACGGAGCATGGCTCGTTCCATAGGCCTTTGGGTTACTTACAGCTTTCTAGTAGAAGCTTTAGACAGTGTTAGGGTTTCCACCCGAAGGTTAAGACGGGCATAGCACATAGAGGATATCATTTTTAAAAAAGTTTCTTAGTTTACCAAATGCTGCCCATCCTTGTGATATTCTCGTGAAGATTTCGCACGTTTAATTGTGTCGGTCAATTCGTTTCTCGTGCCCAAGATACCTGCAAGCATCACTTTGTTCAATATTGGCATCGCCTATTTTCAGCGCTTCACTCAGTACAATGCTTGTCATCATTTTAATTTGATTGTTTATCTTGAGTCCTACGTTTTTAGCTACCTCATTCAGTTCTTGTAGCATATGGAGAACAATCTACTTTTTTTTATCTACTTTTTGATAAGCTCGACCGTTGCGGAACACGCGGCTCAGCGTTTCCTTTTTTAAAATCTTACCTAACAAATAGGGAACAGTTTGTGGCCCATAAAACCTAAAAACTGATATTCAGTTTAAATCGATTCACTAATCAATCGATACAATACGGTGAACCTGTAAAATTTTGGGTCTTTACGTTGACAGGCAGCTCAATTGGAATTGTCACATAGACAAATTGTCAACGTGGTTAAAGAGTGTGAACTATGCTCTTTGCCGACTGAGGCCCGTATCACCAGAGATATAAAGAACCTTCTATTTTGCTGCCTTTCAGTCAAGGATGGAATATGGGATACTGCTATGGGGCGTTAGCAGTATATTGATTCGAACTTTTAGACTGCAAAAATGTGCAATTCGACACATTAATAATGCTCCATATTGGACTCACTACGGAATTGTTTATGAAAACAAAATATTGAGAGTGTACTGTATTTTCATTTACATATGCCTGGTATTTGTAAAAGAGAACCCTGTCAGGTACCCCACCAACTCGAGTACATTTCGCACAACACTAGGGCAAAATTAAACCTACGGCGCCCTAAGTTTAGATTAACTAAATCAATCAACGGTATGTATTTGACAACTCTCTTTTACAATCACCTTCCCATTGAAATGAGAGACCTAAGACTTACTCTTTAAAAAAAAAAATTGATGTGAAGTGTGAATTTTCAACCATTTCAGGGTTTTGCAGGTATTTAGTAAGTGAATGATGATTATTTGGGATGCGAAAACAAATTTTATATTAAAATATATTTTTTTTGTTAATTTTAATTCGAACTTTAAAAATTGCGCCTATGGCTTCCATTGGTTGTTATAAGTTCTGCCCCTCTGATTTCGTGTACATTGAAACAGAATTAAATTACAATTTAAACAATTTCCACTGGTTATTAGATTTACGCTTTTAAAAATTAAATGCAACATTTGCCAAAATATAACTAGAATTTTGAAAAAATAATTTAAACAATATAAAATTTAAAAAAAAAAAAACAAAAAATAATATTGTCTCTTCTCGCAGGGTTCGATCCCTTTCGGATCGAGTTACTTGGGTGAAAAACCAGCGTCAAAAACCACTACACCAGCATACACGTTCTAGTGTAGCGTGTTACAAAGCTATAACTTGTGTACATTATTAACAAAAAATCACAAAAAATGCGTTTTTTTCCAAAAACCTAATCTGATCAAATATTCCTGTTGTATTATTCCGGTTCACACCAATGTACATTACTTAGAATTTTTTCAGATTTTTAGTTTAAACCATCTATTACATCGGGCTACAGGGTGTGGGACAAAAATTTTTTTGCACAATTTTGGCAAAAATCGCTTCAAAATAAATTATTTTGCAAAAATAAAAATTTGATCGTTAATCCACGCACAAGACTTCGATTCGAATTCAAAGACTTTAATTTCCCAAGTTTAGACTTGAATAATAACTCTAATGTGATAAGGCTTTTACCATCTTTGCTTACTTTCTTTGACATATGCGTCTCCTAGGTTTTGGGAACCTATTATTAATATAATCTTTTTTTCCGGTGAGCGTTTTTTTTTTCCGGAGAGCACATATTTGTTTATATTTTTAGGGGGATATGTTTTTTAGATGTTTTAGTATTTTGTAGTATGTGCGGGTCAAAGAGTTGTACAAGCATGCCAAATTTCAACTCTCTTGTAGCCGTTTGGCTACAATTTTTACCGAGCAGACAGACAGACAGACGACAAAATGACGGTATAAAGGTTTTTTGGTCATACCTACAAAACCCTAAAAACAGGTCAAAGATATTTTGTCAAAAAATTGCCTTTATAGCATAAACAATTTTTTTATTATTGACTTGTAGCTTCTTTTAAGTTTTATTTTTATAAGTTTTACTTTTACTTGATTTTATATGATGTAGACTTTTAATATTATAAATGTAATAATTAACTGTATTTTACTATTAGGACTTTTTATGACTTTTAATGTGTTTATTGTAATCCTGTATTTTTTATTCTTTCGACATGTATAAACATTATATATTGTATCTAACACGAATAAATATAATTATAATTTAAGCGGCGAATTTCAAGTGAATTAACTTCACACCATTTAATTGAATGCCCTTGTTTTCCCAGGATAGACTGTTGAACAGGTACTCTAAAACTGCATTAAACAGTTCCGGGCAAATTGTGTCTTCTGTCTCACTCCTCGTTCAATTTTGATTACATTTGATCTGTCATGAACTACAAAACTAGCTGCTGCTTTGGTATTGATGTATTTTATTATCTGGTTGTAGAGATAATCTATTCCGCAATCAGTTAATGCTCCTATTGACACACAGTTCAACATCAACAGCTTTTTCGAAGTCGACGAATATTAGTACTAGTAGTTTATTATATTCAATATACAAGGTGTCTCAAAAGAAATTTTATATTTATTTAGCTTACTGCGTGAACGCAACGTATCCGAGGGCCGCGGGGGTTATGTCAATCGGTAGCCTGGCTCTTGGGAATTTAGTCGCTATGGAGCGTTTCTCGGGAGCAGACCGCGCGTTATGCGTGCGAGAGTTTTACAAAAACGGTGATTCGGCGACTGTAGCGCGTAGAAAATTCTGCAGTATTCGAGGTTTTCGCCACTTAAATGATGCGCCAAGCATTCCTCTCATTCGACATTGGGTTAAAAAGTTTGAAGAGACTGGTACAACGCTGGATAAATCAAAATCCGGGCGACCTAGGTCATCAAGAACGGTAGAAAACGTGGAGAATGTTAATCAGTCTGTTCGTGACGACCCGAACCTTTCAATTCGGAAGCGCGCAAGTGCTTTAAATGTGCATAGATCATCATTACATCGCATTATGCACAAAGACCTAAAGCTGCACCCCTACAAAATTCAATTGGTGCAAGAATTAAAGCCCCAAGATGCCAGTCAGAGGCTTAATTTCGTAAATCAGGATCTCCCGGAGAGGTGACATAAATTGGCCTCCACGCAGTCCAGATTTAACCCCTATGGGCTTTTTCCTATGGGGTTATCTTAAATCTAAAGTTTACGCCAATAAACCGACTTCACTGGCGCATTTGAAAGAAAATATCCGTCACGAAATGGCAGCCATCCCTGAGTCCACCTGCCGAGACGTCATAAGTAATTTTACTGTTCGATTAAATGAGTGCCGAGAACGCGAGGGTCTACATTTAGACGATATTATTTTTAAGAAATAAATCACCAAAAAGTGTATTTTAATAATTAATAAACATTTTTTCTATATACGGCTTACTTTTTTTATAATCGATCCACTAAATATAAAATTTCTTTTGAGACACCTGTATTTTTCGTGCGGGCCTTGACAGTTTGTAGATGGTCGTTTGTATCGAACCCTGTCCTGAAATCAGCTTGTTCCACAGGTTGGTAGAAATCTAATTTCGTTGTAAGTCTGTTTGTAAGGATTTTTGTAAATAGTTCATACAAGTGGAAAATCCAGTATAATAGATATCTATACCATAATTTGAGACAAAGAGAGTATTAATTTCTTACGTTTATGTTTAACTCTTACTTTTGTTAAAATATCTAAGTATGAATCAACGTGGGCCCAACGATATATTTATTATTTTATTTTGGAGTTTTGAGTCATCAAAAGAGAAGTTGAGTGTGCATGAAACTTTGTCTGTGTAGGAAGATATTATCTGATGTTTGATGCTAACATAGTCTCGGGAAATGTGGGATGAAAGGTATAATATAATTTATAGTTTTGTAGTATGATTAAGGTCAAAATAATTTCATGAACAAATCCAACGCTTAAAATAATTACTAAAACTTTATATAAGCGGACCTTGGTAAATGGGTAAACTTAAGTTGGACAGTACGCGAAACAAAACAAAAAGTATAAAAGACTGCAATGACGACTGTGGCATAAATAGTTCTGTTCAGTGGCGTAACGAGGGGCGGGTCACATGAGCGTCCAATTTGGTAAAAAGCGCCTGGTACAAATGGTATTTAGTTGGTTCGAACTTCTTTCCATATGGTATTGAGGGCATCCTATAATATAATACGCCTGTTTGTATGTTCGACCGGACGCCTGTTTGTAGGTTCGTATGTTCGACCGGTCGTTTCTTCATTCCCCGATAGAGGCGCGCATATGTTAATTATTTATGTAAATTGTTTAAAATATATTGTTGATGCAATAATAGTGAATTTTCTACGAACACTTTTTATAATTATTATAATATGCAATAATAGTGAATATTCTACGAACATTTTTTATAATAATTGATAGAATTGTAAGAAATTATTGTTTATGTATTGGACAGTAGTGTACTGTGAATTTTTGTTTTGAGTGTTGACAATAAATTAGTAAAAATGTCAGTTGTGTTTTTCATTAAAAAATCACTTCACAATTATTAATTTAGTTGTGAAATACACGGATCGGTTTTTTTACGAAACAAAACGTTATCCTTCCGTGATATTCGACATTTTTGATTAAAATTGTTATTAGCAGAAAAATAATTATTTTAAAAAATATTTGGTTTTGATGAAAGTAAGAAAAATGTGACTTTTTTTCTTTATTATTATTTTTTCAATGCTTTAATATTTTTTTATTTCTACGATTTATAGGACAAGATTTACAATATCCCACTGCAAACTCTATACAGATGGCAGCACATAACGACTACACTAAATAATTCAAGAATTATCAGTGGCTTTAAAACAATGGTTTCTGTTTATTTATCACATTAAAATATCATTTACCTTTTAGTTTAGGTTAGATTCACCTTAAAAGCACTATCTTAGGTTATGGTTGATAACTGTTTATTATTATTTTTTTTTTTATAAACCACCTAAAAATAAATTGTATTTTAACTGTTCTGTGCAGGGCTAAGGACAGTGATTCACCTTAAAAGCACTATCTTAGGTTATGGTTGATAACTGTTTATTTATTTATTTTATAAACCACCTAAAAATATATTGTATTTTAACTGTTCTGTGCAGGGCCAGGGACAGTGATTCACCTTAAAAGCACTGTCTTAGGTTATGGTTGATAACTGTTTATTATTATTTTTTTTTTTTTTATAATCCACCTAAAAATAGTTTTAAAAGTTCTGCACAGTCCCACCTGTTTAGAATCTCTGTAAATTGAACAAATGACGTGTATGTGACGCATGCGCAGTGTTCAGTGGGATATTGTAAATCTACCCCTTGATTTGAGATATAGTGTAAGTACGCTTTTTTCTTTGTGCCCTTTTTGCCGTGTGTGTATTTTTTCATGTGTGCTTTTTTCCGTGTGCGTATTAATCCGTGTGCGTTTTTTCCGTGTGCGTATTTTTATATTATATAAGAAAATGGAAAATTAATTTTAATAAATATATTTTAAATTTAACGTCTCAAATCATTTTTAGTTTTAACATTATAAATATAATGCACTGAGTGAAAATGAATCGTTTTCCCATCTTAAAAATCTTAAAAAAATGAATTAATAATTCGGATTAATGCTCATTATTTGTCCAGTTTTTAATAATGGGCGAAGAGTTGATTCAATTTGAATTTGATGAAGTTAGGCGTATGGCTAGAGAAAGAAGTCTGAGGTGTCGAGCAAGTTCCACATTAAGGTAATGTTTTGTTTGCCAACACAGTTGGCAACGGGTGCACTAGCTCTATAATAATGTGCCTTACTGTCAGTCTGGTGTTGCAAGCCTGGCAGTTTGGTGGGGCTTCTCGTTGGAACAGGTGTTTCTGTGTTAATAAAGTGTGTCCGATTCTTATCCTGGTTAGTACTATCTGTTCTCTTCTGGTAATGTTGTTATGAGGTTTATTTCTGTGTATGTGGATGCGAATGTTGTTCTGTTTCTTTTCTTTTGTTTTTGAATTGTCTTTATGTGTCCTTTGTTTGAGGTGGATAGGGGTAGATTTCTTCGTTTATTGCTTCTTTTGCCGCTATGTCTTCTGTCACATTTCCTGGGATGTTTTGGTGCGATGGAAGTCATAAGGTTGTAACTTAATTCTCTTGTGATATGGAGTCGTGTAGATTACCCTGGATTTTTTGGATTATGGTGAGCCTGGTGAATGTTTGCTGCATGCTGGTGATGGTGCTCAGAGAATCAGTCTGTATGATAAACTTTTGGCCTGGATGGAGTCTTATGTATTTTGTCGCCTGTAGAATAGCAAATGCTTCAGCTGTGAAAACGATCGTTTGATCGGGTATGTGGAGTAGCTTTTTTGAGCTGAAATTATTCGCCTTTTAATTTCAATTGTCATGTTGTTCTATTATGTCATTAGTGCTCTAAGATAGATAAATTCATCGACAGCCTCAAAATTTCATCTACAGATGGGCAGTGGACATATTATTCCTTGTTTCTTTGCCTTTGTAAATATCACTTTTATAAAAAAAAAAAAACGTGGACTGTATGCGCAGAGCAATACCAAGAAAGTAAAGAATGGAAATAGATACTTGATATGATACTTCTGTCATTTATGAGTTGATTTGTACGAAATTTATAGGTTTTTGTAATTCGATTGTTTTACTCCGTCTATTTTTAAGACGGACTTGATCGAATTGTAGCATGTACATTTTTTCAGTAGTTAAAACTAGTGATTCTTCTCGAGAATTTCTCGAGAAAAAGTTTTAATTCTCATTTTTCATTTCTACTGGAGGAAAAAAAGGAGAGATATGTGCACAGTATTGTTACCTTTACATCTTTACCTATAATTTTAAAAACTATAAATAAATTTAGACAATGTCGATGAGGAGTTTAATCTATTTTCAAAACCACGATTGAAATTATTTCTTGCCAAAAGTGAGGTTATACATCTTAAATTCTACTTAAATTACACTAATTTAACTAATAAATCGGTCTTATTTGAAGAATGTTGAGTGTTTTAAAAATAATTAAAAAATTTAAAATAGTTAAAAAATAGATAGAGCTTAAGTTGGATGTATACATTGGCCTTTATACATATATATGGTCCCATTATGAGAAATGATTGGACTCCACTGTACTAGGGTATTCTATCTGGATTTGGTGGAAAACCACAGAAAAACTTGTCCATTTTTAAGTTACACATTCAGTCAAAGATGTAACCATTCTTATTTTTAAAATTTTTGCATTTGCATTAGGTCCCAGGTGTATTATTATATCGTACTGTCAAACTATATGCCATTGCAATATATATGAGAGCCCGTAATACATAAAGAGATATTTTATGATATGATATCTATCTTTGAAAACTACTACATGCAATATATTTCATGTTATTTGAGAGGATATAAAAAATAGTGACACGAAGCTATAGTAATTCCTAAGATTTGTGGGCCATTAAATTTGATATAGGTATCATTATAAGACAAATAATAAAAACGGTTAGTTCGAAATTGTTTTCTTTTTTGCAGAAAATTTCAGGTGATTTCAGAATAATAACATTTATTATCACCCTTTTTGTACATTGCTTATGCTGCCTATTGACATCTCCAACAAAGATTTTGTTAAATGGCAAGCCCCTCCAGGTATCTAATACACCAATACTCGTTGCATTTACTGCTCTCTTATAGCGCCTTAGAAAAGAGAGGGGAGAAGAGGAGAGAGAGTAGTGAGAGAAAAGGAGAAAAAAGCGTGAGGGAGGGAAGAGGAGAGAGAGAGAGAGAGAGAGAGAGAGAGAGACAGAGAGAGAGAGAGAGACAGAGAGAGAGAGAGACAGAGAGAGAGAGAGAGGATGATTTAATTACACAATATATACATCATATATAAGACTCCAAAAATCAAGAAATAGTACTAACTATTATTCAGTAAAGTTCATGAACTTACTGCCTAATAATTTTAAATCTGACTGTTTTAATACTTTTAAAAATAAAATAAAAAAATTTTTAACAGACAATCCATTTTATTCTGTCAATGAATTCTTATCTTATAAATTTTAACGCGCTTGCTAGCTAGTCTCTCTGAACTCTTGTTTTAATATTTGGTACTATATTTATTTATTTTTTCTTCTATTTTAAACTATTATTTTGTGTATATTATGTGTAATTATGACTGACTTTAAACAATTTATGTATTGTAACATAGTCAATAAATTATATTATTTTTTTTTTTTTATTATATTTTGAACCGAATTTCAATTTATCTAATAGGATATTTTCAATTTTAGAACAAATTGTTGTAAAAATGTTATTGATCAAATAATATATACCAGAAAACAATGTTCTGTCATTTTTTAAATATATTTGTGGATTTCAAGTAACGTTTATATTTATATAGTTTCGAGTATAAATGTTCAAATAATACTTCAACATTTTTTGCGACACATTGTTTTTACTTTCTTCGAAAAATATTGTACTTGATAACGGAATGCCACTTGGTACACTTGGCCACTTGGTACAAAATTAAATCATTTTACCCGTAGCATGTGTATTGATAACGATGGCAGATTCAAGATGGTGGCAAAAATAGACTACCAAGTATAATAACTGAAAGTAGTTTTCACGACAGAGCAAAATATCTAGAAACATATTTGTAGTATAAGCTTTAACTACAATTAGCCATATTATACGCAAATATGTGTCGATTGATATACAAGGTGACGTCTATAATGCAGTTTGTTTACTTACAGTTACAATTCAGTTTCTTAAAGAAGTATGTTCAACGACAGATGCATGGAGCAACAACTAACTTATATATTTCTATCTAGCACAAGCCTTGCAAGCATGAGTGAGAATAAGATTCATTTATAATAAGAAGATACACATATAATAAAATATACTCATATATAATAAGAAGTGCAACAAAATAAATAGAAATAAAATTGGAGAGTGATTTGTAAAAAACAAAATCCCGTCCCGGGCGCTGAGGTCTGCCCAGGATCTGGTAATTTGAACCGGCTCTCCTGTTTCTTGATGTCTCTGTACATAAACAAATTAAAAATGTATGTACATAGAACCTACATTCGCGCGTATTTGCGCTAAAAAGCCAAACCGTTTGAACTTCTAGCGATAATAAGCGATTACCAGCGATTCACGCGATTAATTCGCTTTTATTTTAATCACCCTTATTTAATTCTACATGTGTGATTCAGTCACCCGAATACGGGAGTATACGCTTGCACTGTAACTGCAGCCTTAATTTCAAAGAAGGAATTCAAAGAATATTCCTTTTGTTTAAGTACTTTTAGCGAGAAAAAAAGATTTGTAAAGAAATTTTGCGGGTTATAATGCCAAGAACGACGACCATACAACTCCTGAGTTAAAATTTTTGGCGCCCAGCAACGATGGCTATTTGCGCGGTAAAGGAAAGCGTCAGAAAGTAAAAAAGATCCACGCTGACACCTGCCAAAAAATTTCCCGACCAAAAAAAAAATGAAGAAATCAGGAAGGTCTACGTTTTTGAAGTAGATAAAGATAATATATTTTTGGATTACTATAAATAGAGTAAGTAATAGTCGTAAGTGTGTTTTAGAAGAATATTTAATAATAATAATAATAATAATTTATTAAACAGCCCAAAGGCTAAAATAATATATACATTTAACGAAAATCAGGAAAAAAAAACAAGACAAATTTGGAGTTCAGTTTTAACAATTGTGAACCCAAACATTAAAGAATACATTTATAGTCTAAGTTAGTAGATATTTAATATATCAGCTGAGCTGACCAACAAGTGTGAAACGTTTTGTCAAAGCGTAGACACTCCCGAAGCAACGTGTTATTAGATTTAAGTAATCTACTACGTAAACTATAAACGTATTTTCTAAGTACAGCCATACACGTATTAACTTCATTCATAACAAACATTTCACTTGCACTACAATATTTGGAAAACCAATTGATAACTCTAAATGCATTGCTGTAGCAAACAACTAATTTACGGATACCGGTTTTGGTGGTGTTAGCCCAAAGAGCAGATGTATACATACTGCCACAAAACGTATTAAAGAGGTATTAACGTACAACAGTACTGCATCTAGAGAATCTATGGTTTAGCATATTTGCTTTAACACATACAGAGCGACATTGCCTATCAATGTCAGCTGTATCATTTAAATCATCACAGATGATATGACCAAGATAGCATACAGAAGGTACTCTCTTAACGCACTGAGCATTGAGTGAAATGTCGGGCACTGTATATCTCTTATTCTTGGGCTGAAATACAATAAACTCTGTTTTATTAACATTATTAATGATTCTAAAAATTTAAATCATATTATTTACCATTTTTCTGAGATGTTTTTTAATTTTAAATTATTAGGTTAGCAGTAATGTGTCTGCTTCTAAGTTTGTTATTTAGGAAATATTTATAGTGTGTTAAAAATATGAAAAATATTTCTGAGTTACAGAAATCAAAACTAAACAAACAAGATACATGCATTAGTATAAACATGACATGCCTAAACATCCAGAAGCCAGATGCACCCGTCGAGTGTCGGTTTAGCTGACTTCCACATCAAACGAATACGCTACACGTGTCTGTCTGCTTCTTAACAAATAGACAAAGTGCATTTTAGAGTATCTAATATGTATCTCATCAGATATTTCCAATATCATTTTAAAACAGATATAGAAAATTTGGTACAGTCGTTCAATAGGTATTTTTCTAGGACAAGTAGGAAATAGAACGACTTACTTATCTCATTTCAATCGAGTAATGAACTTAAAAACATAAGTGTTGTTCTGAATGTTGTGTGAATGGTGTGTGAATGGTGTGTGAATTAATTCGGTCCCTTTTTACTGCCAAAAAACATGAAAAAATACACTATACAAATTATTATTTTTCCCATCTGTCTGGCAGTTGTTGTTTTTCGTGATGGAAAAACGACTCGTCCTTCGAAGAGATCCATTCATTGAGCCATTTCTCTATTTCTTCGTAATTGTTCAAGTGCTGCCACGAAAGCTCGTGTGCCATTGATCTTAACAAGTGATATTCTGATGGAGCAATGTCTGGTTAATACGGCGGGTGAGGTAAAAGATCCCAGCCAAGTGTTTCCAAGGTGGCCCGCACAATCTCTTCAACATGTGGTCTAGCGTTATCATGCTGGAGGATCACTTTGTCGTGTCTCTTTGCATATTCCGGTCGCTTGTTCTTCAATGCGTTGCTTAAACGGAGCAATTGTTGTTAGTAAAGTTCGGCAGTGATGGTTTGACTCTGCTTTAATAGCTCATGATACACTACACCCTTCTGGTCCTACCAAATAGAAATTTTGGTCTCGATATGGCGAAATATATCCACTTTTTGTCTCCAGTCACAATACGATGCAAAAAACCTTTTCTTTTTTGCCTGGCAAGCAAGATTTCAGACATGGTTTTGCGCCGAAGTCTCTTTCTTTCAGTTCGTATGGCACCTATTTTCCTTCTTTGTAAATCTTTCTCATGACTGCCAAAGGCACAGAAATTGTTGTTCGATCAACATTCAACAATTGCGAGAGCTCATGTTGCAATTGGCACGGACCTACATCGATTAGCGCCTGCAATTCCTCGTCCTCGAACTTCTTCGGTTAATCTGGACGGGGTATGTCATCGACACTGAAATAATCCCTTTTGAAACGTCGAAACCATTCTCTGTATGATTTATCGATGGGAGCACTTTCACCATAAGGTTATACGAGCATTCGATGAGCTTCGGCGGCTGATTTCTTCAAATTAAAACAGAAAATGAGAACTTATTATGTCGGATGGTGCATCCGACCACCATTTGTTCTGCTTTCTACAAAATTCCTTTAACGGAAAAAATTTCGCATCTGTGGACAATATCAAAATTGCCATTATAAAATTAACGAAAAATGGCATTATAAAATTGCCTGAGCGTTTGTCCAAAGTGATGGAAAATAATGGACAGTACATTTGATAATAAAAGTTTTTTTAGAATGTATATTTTATTGAATAAAAGGTGAAAAAAAAGAATAAACGGACTTATGTAACAACCCAATAATATCCGGATTTGCAGATAGGTAATAACCTTAATTTCCATACGTGCTATATAAAATACTATTGTGCAATATATATCGAATCCTTTATATTTCTAGGGCAATCTATACTTTTTTGCAGTACAATAAAGTATTTTTTTTTTCGTTCGCAGCACTATCTAATACAAGAATCGTTTCAAGCTTTCAATCTTGAAATCTCTTCAGAATAATTTAATTCAAACGCGCGCTGGGAACAAAATTTATTTACGCAAAATCACATAAAAAAACATTTTCAAAATCATTTCCGCAGTTCTGCAAAAGATCAACAATTTTAAATAATCAAATTAAAATTCTTGACAGTTAATTCCGTACAAATATGGAGCCGTGTCAAAAATGTTGTAAAAAATTGAATAAACCCATTAAACGGCTATCTAAAATTGGTCATATTATAGCAGAACCAGACGTCTACTGAATATTAATCTTCATTAAAATTAAAATGAAATATTTCTGATTGATTTAATAAATTGTTTCAAGGATATTTTTAATAATATTTATGGCTTTAATATTAAAAATGATTCAAGCGTATTAATTTTTTCTCTCTCTTCTTGGGTACTAGCAGGTTAACTTTTGGCCTCAGTTAAAAATTCTCTTTATTGCTCTGTTAAGTGGCAGGTTCTTCTAGATATCTTTTATCAAACTATAGTTCGCGGCCCGGTAAAGAAACTTTTTTGAAGTCTGGCATTATTACCAGAGGTAAAATTTTTACCAGATGGATACAACTAAAATGTGCGTCGCATGCAAGAGGGCGCCGTGATACAAAAATATTGATGACAATATAATAATCGAAGCGTTGTAGTTAACTGGGTTGTTTTGCAAGGTGTATTTGAACAGATTCATTGTGAACGCAAAACTTATAATGTACATTACAAATAGTTATAGTTGAATAGAATCTTGATGCCGATCAATCGACCGACAAACGATAAGTATATATCTATTTCCTACAATTCTATGTAAGCTATGAGGTGTGTAAATTAAGTAACCGGACTGGCAACATAGCGTTTGATATGGCAACATTTGAGACGTGGGATTTGGAGGGACAGCAGGTGAACATGTGACCAGAGCCGCAGTAAGAAAAACTTGCGCTAGGGGCAAAACTGTGTATTGGCGCCCTTGGCAAAAAAAAGGTGGTCCTCACTTCCCAAGTGATGAGCAAAAAAAAAAGGTCCTCACCTTCGCAATGTGGCGCCCCTTAGTCAAGCTCGTCGGCGCCCTTTTCCTTAGTGCGCTAGGGGCTATCGCCCCCTCCGCCCCCTCCTTACTGCGGCTCTGCATGTGACACGCCTTCAGTACGAGTTTGAACTCGCTTGAGTAATTTTATTGTCCGTGGCGATTTTTTTGTGTAATTTGAATTTGTAATTTTTGATTGTTTATAGGTTACAATAATTTTACAATATTATACAGAATATACATGTATGGGTACATAAATAAATACAAACACACGTACGTATTGGGTGACATTTTAAGCAATAAAAAAATTAATAAATTAACCCACAAAGAACAAGAATGTTCAGCGCGTGGTAAAACAGTTTTTTCTAGTGCATTCTAAAAATAAGTGACATTCATTTAGAGCAACGGTGTGCTATCAGGTTTTGCTTCAGACTTGGGCACAGTGCAACGGAAACTTTTGCAAAACTTCAGCAGGCCTACGGAGACAGTGTTTTGTCAAGGACCCAGGTTTTTGAGCCACAAAAACATTCCTGTAGCTCTTCAGCCTCCTTATTCACCTGACTTGAGTCCTTGTGACTTTTTCGTCTTCCCACGATTGAAAAATCACCTCAAAGGGCGTCATTTTGGGACACTCGAAAACATTCAAACCTCTGTAACCGACCAGCTGAAAGGTAGACTAGTATCCGAGTTCTAGCATTGCTATGAGGATTGGAAGAACCGTCTCCAGCACTGTGAAGTTATTTTAAGGGAGAAAATATTGAATTGTAATTCTATTCGATTAAAAAAATCAGTCCGGTTATTTAATTTACACATCTCGTTCATTTCCCACAATTCTATGTAAGCTATCAATTACGTATTTGAACTACTTATACCGACTTAAGTTCGTAGTTTCTATCTTCGTTTGTCATATTTAAATATAATCAAATAAAGGTATGTGTGTTTTTGTACCTGGAGGGCTTCTATTGCAGCTGTGACAAGAGCAACTAAACATTTTTGGATGAATACCGCTGGGTTATAGGCTGTGGGTCAAAAGTTTTTTTAAGCAAATTATTGACAAAAATCGTGTTGTAATAAAAAAATAAAAAAATCTCTTCGTTTCTTAATCTATGTATAACACATGTGCTCTGCGTTGCTAAGGTCTCGGGTTCGAACCTGTTCAGGCATGGAATTTTTCAAAAATAATAATTGTCCTAGAAAATTGTCAAAGCAGCAAAGGTTATAAAAAAAAATAAGAAATAAAAAAAAATAACTGTTGAACTACTCCATTTCCCATCAGTATACATTATTAAGTATTTTTTCAGATTTTTAGATCAAACCCTGGAAAATAGTGGGGGCAGACAAAAGTAATTCCATAAAAATATTTGATTTTTCAAAAATAAAACTTTATTGATGTTGGGTGGTATCAAAATTTACAAAAATGTTTAATTTTTCCTTAAATACATATTTGTTCATATTTTTTCCAAGATGTGTTTTCTTCAACAATCTATAGTTTTCCTATACTTGAATTCGAATTGACTTGAATTTCGAATTGAACTTGAATTGACCATGTAGGGATTGCTTCGTACTTCCCTATTAGTTACACAGAAAAAAATTAGATATAAAAATTGTTCAGAATTTTATTTTGGGTTTAATAATTTCATAAAAACTAAATTTAATACTCATTTACATTAAATATTAGTGATAAAATTCTAAATAATTTTTATATTAAATTTTTTTCTGTATAAGGAACGAGGAAGCAGGAAATAGCATATATGTACATGTTTTTAATGTTAAATCCCTATATGTTGGTACAAACAAAACACAATACAAAAAATAAAACACCAATCCATTGTCTAATAAATTTATGAAACATTACGCTAGATCAGCGTTTCCCAAAGTGTGGGTCGCGACCAGGCACCGGGTCGCAGAAAAATTTTGCCGGGTCGCGAGAAAAATTGTAAAAACACAAAAAAGATTTTTTTTGTACATATTATTATTTTTTACGTCAGTTAATCACTAGAATAGTGTGTATTTGTGCTCTTTATTACGATTCACGGTAAGTTCATCGAAAATCAATTCATCGAAAATCAATTCATCGAAAATCAATTCATCGAATACCAATTCATCGAAAATCAATTCATCGAAAATCAATTCATCGAAAATCAATTCATCGAAAATCAATTCATCGAATGATCAATTCATCGAATGATCAATTCATCGAAATAAAATATTTTGTAAATAATTGAGAGGAATGCCGAGGGGATCGGAAAGCCAAAAAAGCAGTGGTCAATAAAAGTTGACAGACTACACTTATTAAATAACTATCATACTTGGTCTATTAATAATTTTTAAATTTTCCATTCAGAAAATACGCCAGGTAAAAGATACCTGTTGGATTATTTTGAAATCGAACAGGGCTCCTTAGATCAGAAAAACCCGGTTAATGGGATCATAAATGTACTTAATACACCCATTCTTAAAGGATTGTAAAAATGGTATTTCCCCATCTGTTAAGTCTTAAGGGTTTTGTGTTATGTACATAGTTTTACTATTCATATTTATTATACCACACATGATTTGTTCAATGTACGGTGATTCTAAACAGGTGGCATTGTTATGTTAGTGTGAGTTTGTTTTGTCATTAAACTAGATGATGGGTAGCTCGCTTCGCTCGGCTTCTTCTAACCAAACCCTTACTAATCTAACCTAACCTAAGATACTGTTTTGACATTAAACTAGAAGATGGGTAGCTCGCTTCGCTCGGCTTCTTCTAATCAAACCCTTACTAACCTAACCTAACCTAAGATAGTGTTTTGACATTAAACTAGAAGATGAGTAGCTCGCTTCGCTCGGCTTCTTCTAACAAAACCCTTACTAACCTAACCTAACCTAAAATAGTGCTTTGTCCTTAAACTAGAAGATGGGTAACTCGCTCCGCTCGGTTTTAGACTTTTACTAACTAAACTTAACCTAATTCATTGTGTATGAATTTATAAAAATTATTTGCGTGCAATTGCCCATAACCTGTCTTATTAAACCTTAAAAACAAAACATTTATTTCTTTTATTATATAAATTTTCTTATTATATTTCTTTATTTATATTCAAACACTATGTCACTTTATTTACCTTTTTTTAAACCATATAAAAAAAAATACGCAATTATTTCTTAGTCTGTCTACTTTTATTGACCACTGCTCTTTTTACTTTCCGATCCCCTCGGCATTCCTCTCAAATATTTACAAAATATTTTTTTTCGATGAATTGATCATTCGATGAATTGATCATTCGATGAATTGATTTTCGATGAATTGATTTTCGATGAATTGATTTTCGATGAATTGATTTTCGATGAATTGATTTTCGATGAATTGATTTTCGATGAATTGATTTTCGATGAATTGATATTCGATGAATTGATTTTCGATGAACTCGTCGGTTACCCTTTATTACTATACTATATTCTTTATTACTATACTATACTCTTTATTACTATTTATTACTCTTTATTACTATAAAGCTATTGCTTTAAAATTAAATTTATTTTGTAAATAAATGTTTTTTTTTTCATAAGGTGGGTCGCGAAAATTTTTAAAACCTCGTACCGGGTCGCGTTCAAAAAAGTTTGGGAACCACTGCTCTAGATCTTTTGCCTTTCAACTGTTCAACAATGTTCGATGAAAGTTCAAATCAACAGTTAACTATTGTGTATAATTTAGGTTGATTATTTGTACTTCATCCAAATTAAAACGTGTGAACTAACAATTGTGATAAATTTTAAACTGTTAAATTAAATCTTTCTGAAAATATAAAACAGAATCATTTCAACGCCTACTGATTCGAAAGAAAACAAGGAAATAAATTAACTGACCAGTAAGGTAAACACAAATAGCCTTGCTAAATAAGTAGTGACTTCAATAAGATCTGCCAAATACAGGAAGTATGTATTGTCCTATAAATACAGTATACCGGCTCTAAAACTATATAAGCCCACAAAACTATATACGATATTGCTATTAGGTCGATAAGTAAGTAAGATGTCTCAATGCTTGTTTTGTCATCATGCAAAATTTCGTCATCATTGAAATATATCCAGCAGTTTTTGAGTAAATATCGAATAAACAGACACATATCCGACACACATACAAAAACCGACAGAAATAAATGTTGTTGTGGATACAGTATTAAAATCATTTTCAATCACGAAACATTATCTGCAAAAAAATGAAAGAACGTCAAAAACTTAAATTATCAAAATGCGAAAATTAGAGTATCTGGGTCATATAATGAAAGGGAAGTATATGTGCAACAACTTATAACTTAAGGAAATATTCTAGGCAAAAAAACATTGTTCATAAAAGAACGTCAAGGCTGAAGAATCTCCGAAAGCTGTTCAAGGCACTCTATAGATTTATTCTAAGTTACTGTACCAAAAGACAGATTTTCCATGATTACTAACCTTTGAAAGGAGATAGTATTGAAATACTAGATACCTGTTATTGGTTGGATTTATGGGGCTAAAGGTCAACTAAACTGATAGTGCTTAAAGAGAGAGAGAGGGAGAGAGAGAAAGAGTGAATCTGAGAAGGAAACTATAAAATTTTGAACAGCGCGAAGTAAACTAAAGATACATTATTTTATGCCATTATCTCTTCTTTTATTAGATAGGTTTATCTCAAGTACTTAGTATATGAAGTGAATACCTATTTAGGAGCGAGTTACGATGAGCATGTGGTTTGCATATAAAAAGCATTTAGTTTAGAAAGTTTAGCATTGAAATGATAGAAACGGTAGCTAGAATTCGTGATAAGACGAATGTCTACGGAAAGAAAAGAGGGAAGAGAAGCGAAGAAAGAGAGGAAGAAGAACTGGTGTCAAGAAGGAAGGAGACCGGAGACGGAAGCCGAAAAGAGAATACGAAGAAAGAGAGGAACAACGGGGGCAGAATGTAGAAGAAGAAGAAGAAAGAAAATCATAAAATGAATTATTTTATTATTATTAGGATTATTTTTCACAATGTACTAGTTAAAACCCTAAACGCCGCAAGGCCTAGAGGAAATAAAGAATTATATATATGTATAAATAAAATAATAAAGACTAAAAAATACATTTTCTGCCCTTATACGCTGGCTAGACGATAGAAACGCATTATTATTATCTCTTCGTAGCACCAAGATGAAATAAAAGTGGATTCACCTGTATATATTTGTCTACTACAAAAACAGTCTTCAGCGCATTTAATGGTACAATATGTCCCTGAGAGAAACGAAAGTCTTCAAGAGAATTAATGAAATGGCGATTGATATGTGTAGGCAGCTAAATGACTGAAATGGCAATGGGAAATGAATTAGAATAATAATTGTATTGTCTTAACCTTCTGTTTGAAAAATAATTATATTTCAATGATCTTACAAAAATAGCAACTAAATTTCATTAAAATTGAAAGATCGATCATGAGTTATAGTTTAACTTAAACTGTTTAAAGTTCTAATTATGTAATTAATATAAATTATATAAAAATAAATAATGTGTTGAAATATGTATAGGTTCAGTGCACCTACATAACCATAATTTTACATTTTCTAAATATAATTATGAAACATTTGCTAATTTTGGATTTTGTCTTATTTATGATTTAAACACAAGTTTCGAGAGCCATTTAAATACACTTATAAATAATTTATTTTAAATAACATATATTTTATACTACATTTTATAATAAATGTACGGAAATAATAATTTTGGCATGACAAAATTTTTACATAATTTTAAAAAATATGATATTATTTTTAAACTGGCGCTTAGAAATATCAAAATTAAGATAAATCGATTGACAGATGCAGATGACATTGTCATACTGATCCAAACAAGTTGCTCAGTGAAAGAAACTTCAATAAAAAATATATATATATATATATATACAATACTGCTTTAATCAATAAAATTAGAAAATTCATTTATATATTTATTAATTTAAAATTAAATAAAATTAAAATGAAATTAAATAATCTCAAAATCATATACTTCTCATTTATTCAATCGATAGTTAGTTACGGTATTCTTGTGTGGGGAGGAGCTGGCAAGATGTTAATTAAAAAAATAGAAACCGCACAAAAAATGATTTTAAAAATTATGTATGGAAAATGTCGGCGGTATCCAAGTAGAGAACTATTTATGGAACTTAATATTTTCACCATAAATCACTTATATTGTTTATCTATTTATAGATATATTTATAAAAATAAACAGTATCTCCATGACTTAATATCTATGCCTCTTCACGCATATTCAACTAGATTAAAAAAATCGCAGTTATCTTATTCCGCTGGTATTAAAAAGAAAGTTGGTCAATCTAATTTTCGTTACTTCATTCCTGTTTTGTTTAATTTCTTTGTTAATAAGGAGTCGGTAGATAATTTTATGAATATGCTTTCTCGTAATCATAATCAATATATTGTTAAAGTCAAGAAATTTTTGCATGGTGTTTCGGAAGACTGCCTCAAAGAAATCCTACACGGAAACGGTTATTACATGTGAAATATCCTAATACGAATATGTAAGCTCTGGAAAAAAGTGCTGACAGATGAATATTCTGAGCAATAAATAATAAACGCAATAATGTCTTTTTACCTAATAGTTTTGTAATTTAAATGAAAACAAATATTTATGTTCCTATATTTATTAATACTTTTTTTTTCTGGTCTATATTATTATGTTATTTTTTTCTCAAGGTTTCACAAGGAGCAACAAGATTGTCTGTCTTAGCTTTTTGTGATTCCTCGCGACTGTTTGTTTTGTATTATTATTGTATTTTTTTTTAAATTAATTTTTTAATGTGCATATCGTGGCATTATATATTTCTGTCACTGTATGTATATGTACAATTATTTTGTGAATAAACATAAACATAAACATAAACATATATAAATATTTATCTCGTGATGTGTTTTTTTGTTTTGAACTCTCAGTATATTTCCTATATGTAGAGCAAAGAGTTGTATATGCATGCCAAATTTTAGTTTTATTTATTCAGCGATTTGGCTACAATTTCTACCGTACCGATAGACAGACAGACAAACAGACACATAAGCGACGTTATAAGGATTTTTTGTGGTTATACCTACAAAACCTTAAAAACCAGCTAGAAAGATAGGTTTACGCATTATACGTATATTTGGTTCTTCCATATAAGTTCTTCCATTAGGTAAGGTTTTACGTTTATCCTTTTATCTGGTACCAGCTTTTCCCGTTTGCAATCCTATGATCTAATTCTTTATTGACCGCCGACAAATTTATGTTGCCTTGCACTGTTGTCCAGTTCTCGCTTAAGGGTATGACCCAGAGGCGGATCTACATACGGGCTAATAGGGCTTAAGCCCTGGGCCCCAGATCCGGAAGGGGCCCCAACCTCTCGGACCGATATCTTTTTGTTTGCTCTTCACTTGGATTGGGTAGGTGAGGATTTTTTTTTACTCTTCACTTGTATTTGGGAGGTGACTTTTTTTTTTTTGCTCTTCACTTGGATTTGGTAGGTGAGGACCTTTTTTTTGCTCTTCACTTAGATTTGGGAGATGAGGACCTTTTTGTTTTTTTGCTCTTCACTTGGATTTGGTAGGTGAGGACCTTTTTTTTGCTCTTCACTTAGATTTGGAAGATGAGGACCTTTTTGTTTTTTCGCTCTTCACTTGGATTTGGTAGGTGAGGACCTTTCTTTTGCTCTTCACTTAGATTTGGGAGGTGAGGACTTTTTTTTGCTCTTCCCATGGATTTGGGAGGTGAGGACCTTATTTTTTGCTCTTCACTTAGACTTGGGAGGTGAGGACCTTTTTTTTGCTCTTCACTTGGATTTGGTAGGTGAGGACCTTTTTTTTTGCTCTTCACTTAGATTTGGGAGCTGAGGACCTTTTTTTTGCTCTTCACTTGGATTTGGGAGCTGAGGACCTTTTTTTTGCTCTTCACTTGGATTTGGGAGGTGAGGACCTTTTTTTTGCTCTTCACTTAGATTTGGGAGGTGAGGAACTTTTTTTTTGCTCTTCACTTAGATTTGGGAGCTGAGGACCTTTTTTTTGCTCTTCACTTGGATTTGGGAGCTGAGGACCTTTTTTTTGCTCTTCACTTGGATTTGGGAGGTGAGGACCTTTTTTTTGCTCTTCACTTAGATTTGGGAGGTGAGGAACTTTTTTTTTGCTCTTCACTTATAAAAATATTCAACATAAGTGAAGAGCATGTGTAGGGCCCCTTGGCAATTTTAAGCCCTGGGCCCCCAAAAAGCTAGATCCGCCTCTGGTATGACCAATTTAGTTCCATTTACGTTTCTTAATTTCCAGTCTGATTTCTGTTTGCTCTGTGAGTTGTCGTACGTCTTTATTAATTAATTAATTCGCAAACATTTATTAACAAATGTTTGTAGTTTGTTGGTCATCGTTTTAGTTACTTCTCAAGTATCATATGAGTAAAACAGAACTTACTTTAAGTTTTACTTAAAAATGCGCAGTTTGGGTTTTTTAGATATAACAGTCAATTGCCAATAATTGCTGCGTAAACTGAAAGCATTGCGAATTTTGATACTTATATCAGTAGCAGTTCCCCCCTTTTGGTAACTACAGTAGTGTGTTAAAACCGACTCGCTCCAGCTCGCACGCCGGATGTTGGTTTTGTTGGGAAATCAGTCGGACAGTAGGCTTTGGAAGCAACAGAAAACAAAGGAATTAGCAACCGATACTCAAAATAGTAACTGACAGTGAAAACCTAGTAAATAACTGTAATTATTATTTAAGATATACAACAAATTTATGCTACAAAGCATCCAGCTTTACTATTCTATACTGCCTAACCCCACCGTAAGGAGGAATCGCTACAGTTTGTTGAAGCTGGTTCGCGCGAGCCTACTACTAAGATCTTCTGGTATTTCTTTTCGACCTTGGCGTAAGTTAAATTATGTAGTCAATTCTTGGGATATTAGGTCAATAAGTAAAACACTTAGATATTCATATATTTGAATAGACCGGTTTCGTATCTTCAGTATCTCTGAGGAAAATTGAGAAGAAAAATATTTAATATTACAATAATGTTCACAAAAATTAGTATGAAAATTAACAAATAAATAAACATGTGTATAAAAAAAAAAAAAAAAAACTTACTCAAATTACTAATGTAAATAATAGTTTGTAAATGTATTTAAAATAAATAAAACTCATTATAAGAGACATGTGGTATCACAGATAAATAAGCGTCAAAAGTTAAAATGGTTAAAATACTTTAAAAAAATAAATAAATAAAATTCTTGATGAACATCCACAGTTGAAAGTAGTCCGAATAGTGCCAAGCAATGACTGACTGTCCCCCTCTATTCTATAATACCCCACTATAATCAAAATGACATTTAAATATGCGCACAGGTATTGTTTTTAATACAATTGATAATATAATCATAGCAATTATTTAAATTCTCTGTGTCTTGTTGAATGTTTATATTATTGTTATTATGTTTTATATATGTCATTTCTTTAATTAATCTTTTGTAATATTTACTCTCTTTATCTAATATTTTAAACTTATCAAAATTGAAGGTATGGTTATTATCTCGGCAATGTAATAGAATAGGTAATGTTTTTTTATTTATTATGTCTAATTGATGCTGTTTAATTCTTTTTCCTATATACTGTAAAGTATATGAATATCTAAGTGTTTTACTTATTGACCTAATATCCCAAGAATTGACTACATAATTTAACCTACTACTAAGCTTACATGAATTTTACAAGCCGGTTAATAAACTCATTACTAAAAATAAATTTTCAATTAAGTATTAAAATCAAACATATTAATATTAATTCGATAAAAAAAATATTATAATCTGCATTTCTTCTTCTTCTATGTTTAGTTGGCTTTGGTTTGTAGACCATTCATTTTGTATTTAATTTATTGCTTTTTCGATTACGATTCTAATTAGTCGTTTACAACAAATAATACGCTCCTGCGTCTTATAAATAGCTGCCTGGGATTTTTCTACCGTGAACGTATCTAGTGTGAAATGAACAGTCGTATAGGCCAGTGGTGCGCAAACCGTAGGCCGGGACCCTCAGAGGGGTCGCGAGAAATTTGTTTGGGGTCGCCAATTTCACAGAAACGTATATGACAATAAAAAATATAAGGCTTTTCTTCAAGAAGTATTAGGTACCAGTAAAATAGTGAAGTGAAATTTTATTCTTTATAAAAATAGAACTATATTTTTTTACGAAAACAATTGTCTGTATTAATACCTAATCTGACGATGAACGTTGACGATTAAAAATCGTTTATTCTCGATCCAGGGGTCACGACAAAATTTTACACTTAATGGGGGGTCGGAAATGAAAATAGTTTGCGCACCACTGGTATAGGCAATGGTGTGTTTGAGGCAACTCGGGCGAACCGTTTGTAAATTTTCATGGATTTTCTCAGTCGGTTGATAAACATACTTATTATTAAAAGTTACTTAATATTACAAGGACAATTTTAAGTATTAAAATCAAACATATCAATTACTCAAAAAAATGATTACAGAGTATTTCACATGGATCCGTTCTAAGAATGTTAAATAAAATAAAGCCGGTATTTCAACTAGTGGGCAAAGAACAGATGTACAGACCAGTTTTTTTTTTTTTAGTACTCTACTTTTAAGAACACAGAGCTCGTCTGTTTCATTGACTTTCACTGAATTTCATTGAAGCATTTGATCACTCGTGGTATCATTTATTTCCCTTATGAAGGTATTGATTCAGGTTCAACGAATAAATGATACTAAAACGATATACAAGCGAACCAACAGAAGCAATGAAATTCAAAGGCTATTTTACATTCAAAAACTATAATTTTTAGGCTGTACAGAAGGCTATATATCTTGGTGTACTTCTGAATAGTAATGGAGATACGACACATGATATAAATTGAAGGA
Source organism: Liopterus haemorrhoidalis (assembly GCA_963971575.1). NCBI lineage: Eukaryota > Metazoa > Arthropoda > Insecta > Coleoptera > Dytiscidae > Liopterus > Liopterus haemorrhoidalis. The sequence goes on from OZ020615.1 coordinate 51,674,442, forward strand.
TAGTAATAGCAAACTGAGCTTATTATGGTTCGCCTTCAACTATATTTACAAAGATTACCATGATTAACTAACTCTAATTGTACACCACAGTATTCAAACCGCTCTATGAAATCAAAAGCTTGGTAATGAAAACAACAGACAAAGCATTACGAAACAGAAAAGCATGCTTCAAACGGAAAATTTTACACACAATCTGTTGGAGTACAGGAAGATAATCTATGGTATCAGCAACAGTGTAAAACTAATTTATGTCAGGTTTGATAGGCCAAGTAGAACGACTCTCTCTCTCTCTCTCTCTCATTTTTCAAACGCCAAAAAATTATATTTTTTTTCTTGACTCTAAATCCCAGTATTTATTATTTCCATCCCAGTTCCAATCCTACCCAGTTTTCTCTTAGAATGGTCCGCCAGTCAAGATTGTCATATACTGTCCACCTCCAGTTGGGATTTTGGAGACTTAGTCTACCTTGCTTCCTTTTGCCACTTTTGCTCCCATTGGGACTGTTGAGTTGGCCGATAATTCGAAAATTTGTCTGGATTTTTTATTAAAGTCGCCCGATGATTTGAAAATTTTACCGGACATTTTGTCAAAGTTGACTTAGTATTTGGTGAGTTAAAATATTTCTTTGGTGGCGAAAACATCCCTCGCCCGGACCAGTCCGGTTATTGTGATGAACACTTGAACAGCTTTTCTGCTACTGATATTCAAGAAATCCTTTTGGAGCTTCTTCTTTGGAGATGTCCTAAAGAACGGAGTTAATTCATCTTAATGTGTTTGCTAGTGGGGGTTCGTATGATTCATAAAGTAGAAAGAATCCCCGTAATCATATTAAATTATTATTTAATAAGTCACCACTACCAGTGTTCTCAATCAAATGCTGTGGTACAAACTTTACAACAATGTTTTTCTCTACCTAGGGACTTAGCATAAGCTGTGAAAATATTCACCTATCCCAGACACCTACTAGAAATAGGATTCACACATCTGACGCATATTAATTTACACTCGGCCCTGGTTTCAACACGATGCTCATAGAAACAGCAAGATCAGGATCTAAGTATCAAAAGAAACATACTGTGTAAAACCTTGAACAGTTATTTAAACGAATTACCTATAAATGCTGGTATAAAATAGCAATATGAAGTACATTTGCGAGAAGCACCCTAAATGTAATATTTGTAGGTGCAAAACATGTTCAAATCCGCTTCTCGCAACAAACTGAAATATCAGCTTTCACAGTTATTCCATATTTATTATTTATACTTTTGGATGAAACCTCCACAAAGCTGTGTTAAATCAAAAAAGCAGTACAATAAAAAACTTTTTAACATACATATCACTTTAAATTACTCGTTAATAAAAGTTTTTATATTGGATTTACTATGTCATCTGCAGAGAAATATTGTTTCACAACTGTTATTTCTACGTCTGTGAAAATTTGCATACATATTAGTATTTTTCTATTTCATGCAATGATAAATTTCATTTCAAATCAGAATTAAAGTTATAAACAGCACTCGCTGTGAGGCTGGATGAATTAACTATATGATATCAGTCAAATGTTTCTATTAATTGCAAATTTTAAAATTACATTTTAAGTATAATATTATTTGAACGCTTAGTCTTCAATTTGATATCTTATAATAAATTATTATTTATATTAAATTATATTTTAGGTATACCATATTTTTAAATGTACATGGATGTACATGTTGGAAGAACTTAAATGGAACATGAACTTAAATAGAAAAAATCGGATTGAAGGTAAATATCCATAAGACGCAGTTGATTACGAACCGAGTATTGAGTAACCATCTATATCTTGGTGGCAAACAGATAGAACAGGTAGTCAGTTACAAATATCTAGGACATGATACTAGCATTGAACGAGACAACCAAACTCCTGAAATGAAATGCCGCATCGGTTTAAGGTGGGAGACTTTTAGCAAGTTTTTACTACCAACTTACCAAATTGCTTGAAGAAAAAAGTTTTCAACCAATATGCGTCGCCCAAAGATTTATGAAAAGATCAATACTAAGAATTAGTCTAGTTAATCGAAAAACAAATCAGAGGATTCGAGAGCAAATAAAAGTATGTTGTGTTATCAAAAAATTGCTCGTTTTAAATGAAACTGGATTGGACATGTGGCTAGACTTCATGACGACAAGTGGACAAAGAAGATTCCTAGATTTGAGACCCAGAGATACCAACAGAAGCAGAAGAACCCCAACTATGTGAACGGGTGACGCAAAGAGTTGCGGGCTACTAGAAATTTAGAGAGAAAAATCTTGGGGAGACCTACGTTCAGCAGTAGACTAGAAAGGATTAGTGATAATGATAATGACGATGATGATGACGACGATAATGATGACACTTTTGAGTTTATACTTTCTGATATTTACGCACATGGTAAATCTAGTAAATCGTATATCTGGTAAAACTGGAAATCAGAAACAGGATTTGAACTCCTGATGCATCTTAATTTGCACTCGGCTCTCTCTGCAAAACGAAACTCTTGCCTAGAAACACCAAGATCAGGCTCGATCTAGTTATCATTAACTCAATTCCTATATCTCTTCCCTGTCGTAATAGGTTTTAACAAAGGCTCGCCATCTGTCTGCTATACGACAGGGTTTTAATTTGGATCTAGGTTTTACCTAAGTTCTTTCAGTTCCTGTTGGATTGTTCTTCGCCATGTATTGGCAGGCCAACCTCTGCATTTGTTCCTTTGCGGGTCCATTCCAGGGCCGTTCTAGTGACATCTGCTGGGTCTCTCCACAAAATGAGGCCAATTTATCTCCATTTTCAAATTGTTTGTCATGCCATTTGAGTGGTGTTATTCTGCGAAAACATTTGTTGGCAAAGTTTTTGCGTTGTATCTTTAGAGGTTTTTCCCAGGATTCACAGCCTTTGAGAAGGCCAGACTTTAAAATTGTTAAAGATAAGAAGATTGCTGAATCTTGAGAATTTTGCTGTGGTACAAGATCCTTGAGGAGCTCCATACGCGTCTTAACATGATGAAAGCAGTTTGTGTTTTTCTCATGCGGCTTAATATGTAAAATTGTGTTAAAGATAAAAAGTTTGGTGTGGCGCTGGATCCTTGAGGAGTTCCAAATGCATCTTAACATGCTGAAAGCATTTTGTATTTCTCTCATGCGGCTTAATATGTTTCGGTATCATCTTTTTCCTTATGTATGCTATCGATAGTCTATTCAAATCCAATAGTCATCGGATGTAAACAATAATTAGCACGTGACCACACAGTTTCAGGCACGGTGATTGGTTCTGTTCGGTTCGTCGCATCGCTGAAACCAGCTATAGGGACCGTACTTACGATCAGTATAATAACAATTATTTTAACAAAAATATAATTGCTTAGACTTTAGGTACCAAAACCTGTCTACCACCTTAAGTTATGTTCTATTCTATTTATGTAAAACCTGTCGATATTCCCAATTCCGATGCAAATGTACTTGGTTCTGCGGAAATTGATGTTTAAACCATTATGTTGTTAGTGTGGGCCAATATGAAAATACTATCTACGTAATCCAGACTTTCAAAGTAATGAGTTCAAATACGTTATTGGTATTTAACATAGAAATGTGTGAAATACAGCACAACTATTCAATTAAGGCGGATGGGGATAAAGTCTGCACAGAGACAGAAAATATTTGGATTGAAGAGAGAGAAAGAAAGTTTTACTGTTTACTCAAAACGATGTTGTCTACAGTAAATGCGAGATTAAACTACTAAACGTCTCCACTACTACTTTTCTGCCAGTACCTTGTGCATCCAAATTTCACACGCCACGGCTCCCTGGTGATTCTGTAGGTATATATTTGTTTACCAGTTCTCAATTGATCGATTTGCATCTAAAGTCTCGTCAACTATTCATATTTAGGTGTATATAATATGCTTTAAGTTAAGCATCAAAGCTCAAATATCTGATATTATAGTCTAATATTATAGCTAATAGTAACGCAGTTCAAAGATGAAATAACGCACACAGATATATAGTATTAATAGTGTACCCACATGAGAAGCTTTACGTGGAATTCTATATTACTTGCATGCATGCGACATCGTTTTAGTAATAGTAAGTTGAATATAGTACAGATTACACTAATAAATGCACCTATTGATATTATTACGATTAAATTCTGTTTAGAATTTAGATTATTCACTGTGCCAGACATAACTCTGTTTTTGTTTTGTGACAATGAAAACAATTATTTGCTCGTCAGCATTCGTATGTTTGTGGCGACATTTCCCTTCCTATCTCGCTGTCTGAAGTAAAAATTATTGAAATTTGTTGCGTCGCATTTCTCATTTCAATATTTCAGTGTCTCCGTTAGATTTATGTTTTTATTTGGATTATGTTATGTGAGTTCTGTTCATAAGTTATAACATCTGTAATTCATGTCTTAGATAACTATCCGGTAAGGCATTTTTTATTAGTGAATTATTTTTTTATGATACAGGCAAACCTACTCCTTTAGCTCATTCTCTCCTTCGATCAGCTCTAAAGTGTGGGGAATCCTGCTGTAGCTGTAGCCGTTTTACAGATATGAAATAACGAACAATACATGGATTGTACAATGTTTTACTCGTATTGGGTGTATTTTAAACTCCTCCAGGATCGTTTCTACTATTAGGCAAGTTTAGGCGGCTGCCTAGGGCGGCAACATTTTAGGGGCGCCAAAACAGCCGAAAAATTCAAAATCAAACAGCGAAAGGTTGTACAAATTAGAAAAAAAATCTAAAATATGATGTTTTTGTATGTCGGAATGTAATGTTGCGTTCAGAACCTCAAATTAGGAATTATTTTTGCCTTTTTGATTTTGGTGCGCCGCGAATTTACCTTATGGTCAAAAGTGCTCCGAGACTTCAAAAAGGTTCAGAACCACTGGTTTAGAGTATAGATTATAGATTTCTGTAACTTAATTTTAATAAAGGAAACGTACATTTCAACCCTTTTCACCTTCACTATATTCACAAATCTGCTATTTGAACGTCCGCTTCAATCTTGTCTTCCGTCATTTCTCAGAAGCTCCATTCTTCAACTGAGTAAATCGTCGCTAGAGTATTGATGTGTTCTAAGTCACAAAAAGCTAATTTGCAGATATCTGACCTCAAAGAGCATAACTTTACTATATCTTCATATCAGTGGCGGTACTAGCTCTTAAAATCTGGGGGGCCAAAAAATGTTTGAGTAAAATTTGGGGGGGCCAGAAACTATTTATCGTTTACATACAAGTAATGACCTAAATAAAATACTCACTTCTAAAATATATATTTTTCCAAGCAATTCTAGGGGGGGGGCAACTGGGGACCAGAGCAACTTTTAGCCTGAAATATGGTCCAATATATTTATTTTAAAAAGATCAACGAATAAGTGGACTCGCGTTATTCAAATCCGTATTGTTTAAAAGTCTACTGTATTTGGATTTGTTTAAGTGATATTGACGTATTTACTTTATGTTTAATGAAAATAATTTTGTAATACTTGTAATTCAATATACTGAATTGTGTACTCAGTTCAGTGGACCGAAAAATTAAAGCAATTTGCTGTAAATATATTTATCCGGTTTCAAAGATATTGCTCAAGGTACTGAAAATGGTGAAATTATATTTAAATATTCCAAAGAAAATTTATCAAAAAGGATAAAAGATACTTTTAAAATAGAAATTCAGAACCGTCTGTTAGTTGTCAGTATTAGTGGTTACCAACTTTCGTTCCGGGGTAACCTATAGTTCCGCGTTAAATTAATAAATTGAGATTTTGAGCCCTAAAATATGTTGAAAATGACTACTGCGTCCTAAAGCCCAAATCTCTGCTTCAGTACAAGCAAAGATTATAAAAGTACTTATCATTGATACAAGCAAATGTTTAAAAGCTTATTGACTTACACAAGGCTACGCAGAATAAATTGGCGCTTAATGGAGCTTTTAATTGAGGGCTTGGTGAGCACGATTATTCATTGAACCCAGGATTTTTGTTTTGTTATGATGACAGCAGCGTGTATTAGTATTATTGTTTTATTTTACTAGTAGCTTTACATCACACCAGATGTGTTCGCGGATGAAAAATCCTAGACAGCTGTCCGATGCACAGCGCATTATTCGAAAAAAATCGAATCAAAATCACTATAGCAATCGCAAAAGTAATAAATGAAACAAGCTGTATTTCATTTAATATTCTTTCAACAGTTCATTCTAAAACACCAGGTAATAAAATTTATTTGAGTAATTTATATGTTTGTTTATAATATATAAATGTAATTTTTAATAATTATTATGTTTTTCAACTGGTTCGAAATATTTATAAGTTGCTCGGAAAATTAATGAAAATTTAATAAAGGATTCGCGCGAGCCTGTTTCAACACACCACTACCTATACGTCAGTTTATTTAACAGTAGATGCGTTCGCCTGTGAAAAATTACAGAAAACAAATAGCGCGATGTAGGAGCGCACTATTTGTTCCAAACGACAAAAATGCAATCAAAATGGCAATCGCAGTCTTATTCACAATCGTATGGTATTGATTCAATATCATATCTAGTACGTCCCTTCTGATACATAATCGGTGGCGGAAAATGACAAGTAACGCTTTAATTGGAATTACTCCTTCCCTACCTAAAGATTAATGATAGCCACTAAGCCGGGCTTAACCCTCCTGGATATCGAGGCCAAGCAGATATTTGTGATTTAGTTCTTAAGTCCAGCTGAGAAGAATATCTCTCTCAAGGAGGAGAAAAGAGGTCCAAGTATATGGATTTTTGTTCAAGATTAAAAATTAGTATCAAGGGTATAAAGTTAAGCTTACAGTCCTGATAATTGGTGTTTTGGATAGTATGACAGCCTCCTGCCGAAGGGAAATCTATTACATTCTCTCCTGCAGATCTTCTACCATTTCTTTGATCTGCCCGATACAAGAAACAGTGTTGCTCGGGTTACTTCGCAATGTGCGGGCACTAGTTCTGGCGTAATTTCCTCATCTGTATATCGCTCGGGTTTGGGCTGCAGTCGTGTGTATTTCACCACTAGTCTCCACTAGTCTCTAGTATGACGTGGCTCTTAAGGCTACTGAAGTTTGCGACTAGGGGGAGCATGTCAAGACCTAACAAACCGCAAATAATAATAAAAAATAAATAATACTTAATTTGAATTTTATAATTAATTAGTGAATTAATCATCATCATCATCATAATTTTTCAGCCATTGACGTCCACTGCTGAACATAGGCCTCCCCTTTGCTTCTCCATGTCTCTCTGTTCTGTGCCACCTGCAACCAATTACCGACCAGTCTCTTAATATCATCCGTCCAACGGATAGGAGGTCTGCCTCGGTTCCTTGTACTATCTCTAGGCCGCCATGCCAGTATTTTCCTGGTCCATCTATTATCATTTACTTTGGCAAAATGGCCTGCCCACTGCCACTTCAGACGAGAAATTCTTCCAATTATATCACAAACTTTTGTTTGCTGTCTGATCCACAAATTTGTCTTTCGATCTAAAAGTGTAACGCCAATCATCGCTCTCTCCATTGATCTTTGAGCAACTTGTAGTTTTTCTGCAGATTTTCGCCTGAGGGTAAGAGTCTCAGCACCATAGGTGAAGTCTGGTAAGACATATTGATCAAAGTGAATTAATAGAATTTGGAAAAGTGAAAAATAAAACAACAAAGTTGGTAAGGTTGTTGAACCTGGAGATAAGAATCAAACTGTCCCTAACAACTATGTACATTTTACTTAATTTTATATTTTAACAAATACTTTTAACCATAGTGTCTTTTAACTGATGAAGATTTGAATAAAATCGAAACGTTAGCTTAGTTAAGTAAACTTGTTTTATTTTTCAGAATCCTATTAATTCATTAATTATACGAGTACGTATTACCTACGTACATAATTCATCAAACATATATTTTAATTTTACGTAATTTTACTAATAAATTTATCAATCGGCTCGCAAAATTCATGAATATTTAACAAGCTTGCGAGTACCTTTGCGAACCGACTCCAGCATACCACTGCCATTACCTATAATCGAGTTTCACAAAAAAAAAAAGAAAAAAACTATCAGCTATTCAATATAAATATATATATCATTACATCTGTTTGTAATTTCATCCTGCATTCCAGTCATTACTTATTATATGACAAATTCCATTCTTATATTTGTTAAACATGACAGTTCTTCAAAATCCATTAACATTTTAATTAGACATATACATAAATATCTGTAAGCACATATTCGGTATAAGTAAACCAGGTAGAAGTGATGATATGGGCACCCGTATTACTTGTAACTCAGTTAAGCAGGGGACAATTAGCCATGTGTTATTATTACAAATTATTCGCGAATGTTTAACTCCTGTAGGCACTGTTAAGCGGGCAACTCTCGTTAAATGCATGTCGTTATTTTAATCAAAAATAACAGGCACAAAGACTTTAATTAACTACTTTTTGATGAAAGATATTTTTGCAAAAAACATGTTTGTTCATTATAAACACAGTTTATTTTTTAGTTAAATGCTAGTATTATGGAATGAATTTTGGAAGTCTCTTTAAAAATATTCTTTAAAGGGGTTCACAACCGTACAGTTTCTTATACAAAACTTCTTCTTCTTCTTTGGGCACTATCAGTCAGGTTGACTTTTGGCCTCACTATATCATGATCTTATCGAAAACTAATAATCTGAATTTAAATTAATAACAATCTATTCATAAAAATTTTCAGCGATTTTTATCTATCGAAAAAATAAAAACAGATATAGCCTCTGTTATTATTAATAGTATAGCTGAAGCTGAACGAATTAAAGAAAGTAAATAAATATTAAAAATAATTTATTAATGACATTTTTATCTATTAGAAATATTTACACGTCACTTATTACTTATTTTATATTTCCATGGATACATGTATAAAACCTCTATCTCTTGCCATAGTGGTGTATCCATGGTATTATTGAGATCATCAGAGTCTCGATATTTCAATAGCCTCCAATTTTATTAATATAGATGATAGATAAGAAATAAGTATTAGTTTATAAAGGTAGTTTAAAAAAGAGGACAGGCTAACATTTCATCGGCTGAGAGCCTTTTTGTGGACTGTCTTTTTATGTATTTATTTATTTTTTTTGCCGAAAAATGTCAAAATTTTAGACCGAACTCAAAAGGGACCATATATTTGTTATCTAAGGCTAAAACTGTATAATTAAATAATAATTAAATTTTTTTTTTCTACTAAAATTTTGAAATTTTGCTCATAAATTTTTTTATTCATATTTTAGCCAAAATATAGTTTTAAGCAAATTTTAGGGTGAATATTACGAGAAAAATATTTCAAAAATTCATGCTTTTCTAGTTGTTGAATTAGAGCCAATTTGGGTCAGTTTTTTGCCTATAATTCCAAAACTTTTGCCCAAATAACAAAATGGACCAAATTTTATTGATCTATAGCCAAAAATACATATTTGTACCATTTTTCAATCAAATTGGAGAGAAAAAATGTTTGCTTCAAAATCGAAAAAATCGTAAGGGTAGGTAAGGTACGATACCCCTAGGTAAGGTACCCCTTACGATTTTTTCGATTTCTGGACATTTTCAAAGGTTCTGGACTACTGCCCATACAAAACTTAATAATTGGTTTATCAAACCCCCTTTTTTTTAGACAACAATGTAAGAGAATATTAAAAATTCAAACCGCTGATTTCTATCCTTAACCATTTAGTTAAGATTTATCAGAATTTTCAAAATATTAAAAAAAAAAATTAAAAATTTTCAAATTTTGTTTTGGTTCAAAATATGGTTACAAGTCAAATAGGACCTCAAGATTTAAAAAATTTCAACTCCAAGTTTTATGGCATTTCTATCATCACACTAAAAAAAAAAAAATTAAATATGTTCAGCCGTTTTTCCGTGAATCTCGGACATACAAAAGTTTTTTTGTGGATATTGTCGTATAATCATATGAAATGTGTAAAAACTGAATGTGAAACAGATATATGCTCCAATATTATTAATTTAGATTGTACTCCCGAGCTCCTTATCAGGTGTATATATTAAAAAATATAGTATTTTAAATAAAATATCAAAATGTACATACATATAAATGTACGGCTTAGTTTAGTTCACCATAATTGGTACGCGGCAGAAAATATATTAGGATGGAGCGGTAAAGACAGTCAATATTAATCACCCGGTAGTTATCACAGCATATATTTCATGACAAATTATTTTGACGTAATAATTCTCTTTTTCTTTGATAATTCATGAATAAACTCCCCGTCTCTTATGCCCGGTTGCAAGAATTAGGATCAAATGGCATGACGCTCAACGTTGATTTGCATCAAGTCGTGTATCAAACTATTGCAAGAATACAAATTACTTCTTGATCGCGGAACAAATCGCGCATTAAGTTTATACCCGAAAATTCACCGATCAAGTCGAGATCGAGCCAAATTTCTACCGCCATTTTATGTTAAATATTTTGACGTATGACATAGATCTCGTTTTGAAACATTTTTATTATCGTTTACCCTTGTTTTAATCATTTTTATACTGTAATATAAGCACGGCATAATTATTAGAGATATGGACAGGGTAATTTTTGTTTTAGTTAATAAATAGTTACAAGTTAAAAAAATTAACCTAAAAAAATAACAGTCTTAGAATGTATTTAATTATTTATTAAATAAATATTTTTGTAACAGACATAAAATAAAAACATAAATCATTCGTTTATACTTATTCCAGTTCACGTCCTCATCCTCTGTAATATTAATAACTAAAAGGAAAGAAACAAACTAAATTATTGTAGTGTAACAAAACTAATGATAGTAAATAAATAAACTAATATTTAAACTAATAAACTAATAACAAATATTTAAACTAACATTCAAACTAATAACAAACTAATTATGTATAATATGGAAAGTAATGTCGCTAACAATTTGACAGATGGAATAAAATTTGAGGTTAGAATAGTTCATTCACAATTACTTGCCCCAGTAAAAATTATGAAATGAACGATCAACTGATCTTGCATTTAAACAATGGTGTTAAAATTTAATCTGGTATCAACGGTGATTTGAGAACAGTTGATCTGAGAATTGATCTCCATTCTTGCAACCGGGCATTAGTGCAGTCATTCACGGCCACGATGTTGGCTACATATTTAACGCTGTAATAGTTTAAATATATTTGTGGGTTTTTATAACTTTTGTTACTGATTGCTTCTAATTCTATTTCAGATTGTTAGTTTTGTATAAGAAACTTTAATCGCTGGGGTTTTACGCAGCGTTTAGAGTAAATTTCAGTTATGGCGTATCGAGTTTATCTATCAAAGAACTGCATCCTGTTCAAAAATCAGTGTGTATCACAAAGAAAGGATTAATTGCACATATGCATGGTTATAACATAAGTCAAACGAAGCTTTTGTGTTATGGAGTCTCCTTGGTTACAATATATCTCCATATCTTCCCCACATGATTAACTGTCATGTTAACCACATAGAGGGAATCTGATATTTTACTTCATATGTGTATTAGCGCTTACAAACATTGTTTGTAGGATTATGTTTGACGCAAGTTGTTTGCATAACTGTCAGGAAGCTATTATAGAACATACCATAAACATTTGTAAAATTACTTTGATACTAGGTACATGAAAGAAACCTTTACTAAAGGATTGTAGAAATATGATATGTAAACCTGCTCTAGTAGATTCTTATCATTAATCAAGATATTATATGAAGTGGGAAATCTTTTGTTACTGGCTTTCGAAATACATTCTTCTTCAAGTGTCATCTTCGTTTTGAAAGCTCATAGGAAACATAGGTCCTCACTTCTAAAATTCAATTTATAACCTTTAAAAAAAAATTATGTGAAGTGTGAATTTTCACACATTTCAGGGTTTTGTAGGTATTTATTATGTATAAGAAAGATAATACTGGATATCTAGGAATATTTGTTCTATTAATCACATCAGAATCAACAGTTTTTTGATAATAGCTTTACTTCGTTATTTGATAAAATCCCAGCATTTTTTTCTGCATTTGCTTCGTATTCAAGTTTTAATTAGATTAATAAGAAATATGTATATTAATAAATGGCTTAATTTTTTTCAATTTCAGAAACGTATTTTTCACTATTAGCAATGTGTTATTTGATTTATAAGAATTTTATTACTACAAATTATTTATTCCTCTTTTTTTTAACTTTTGGCCTTTGCTGCTTCGGTAATTAGCCAGGACAATTCTTATTTTTTGACAAAATTTCATGCCTGAACGGGATTCGAACCCAAGACCTTTATTCCTCTTTGATACTTTAAAATCTACTCTAAAAACAAATATCTGTAGTTAAATAAAAATTTTAAATAAAAATAATGTAGTTAAAAAAATAGGTTAATTCACAGCGTACAATAGTATAATAAAATAACTGAACACTCCTGAACTCCTAACTGAACTGAAGTGTTGAGTGTAGTGTGGTGTGTAACTCGGTTCGCAACTATTAAAAAAATATAATTTTTTGTATATTTTTCATTTCAAAAAAATACACGCACTATCTTAGCTATAAATACAAAAACTCCATGCCATTATTACCCATAATTTAGAAATGAATTAAAAAAGTAATTAATTTTGTTAAAAACATAAAAACTGCCAAATTTTTCGAAAACACAATCTGATAGAAAATTCGTCTCGTGCGTTTCCGGCTTAAATCAATGTTCATTGCCTAATTTTTTTTTTTCAGGTTTTTGGTTTGACCTTTTTTGGTAAAAGAGTGCGGGCCAAGGACTTTTTTAGCACATTTTTTACTAAAATCGTGTTTTCGAAAATTCCTGTTGAACTATTCTGGTTCCCATCAATGTTCATTAAGGAGATTTTTTTTCAGATTCTTAGATCAACCCCTCTGGGAGATAGGGTGGGAGACAAAAGTTTTTTAACAAATTTTGGGCAAAAATCTCATAAAAAAAATTGATTTTGCAAAAATAAAATTTTGTTTGTTGATCAACTTATTAAGAAAAATCATTTGAAGTGCCACTGAAAATTAAAAAATATAAATATTTATTTTTTTATTAAATACATAATTGATTATATTTATCTCGGGATGTGTTTTTTTGAACTCTCAGTATTTTTCCTATATGTGGGTCAAAGAGTTGTATAAGCATGCCAAACATCAACTTTTTATGTTAAGCCGTTTGGCTACAATTTCTACCGTACAGACAGACAGACAGACAGACACATGAGTGACGTTATAAGGGTTTTTTTGGTGGTCATACCTTCCAAACCCTAAAAAAGGTAATCACTTGTATGTTGACAAAAACCACATGTTTTTTTATCTCTTTGGGAGGGGGGGGGGCATTACTGCGTAGTATACACTCTCGGAGTTTTGCATTTTCCTCCCGACTCATGCTATATATAAGACTTGAATAAATTTATTTTATTAATACGATAATATCTTTTAAACCGTTTAGCTGGTAATAAGAGCTGAAATAATATTGTCCTTCGCACATGAATTTTATAGTTATTTTGGCTAATTCTCATAATTTTCAACGTCCAGACTACTTAGTATGCGCATCGGATAGTGAGAGAAGTACCTCATATTTGCGTGGAAAATTTGCAGATTACTTCTACGACAATAAACTAAAATTACTCTCTGTTGGAATACTAAAATTGTATCAAAAGAAAAGTTCTAAAATTAATTTATGTCACATATAACATAGGAAAGATACAGTCAGAGATATTCATAGAAATAAAGCGCTTATTGATTACTATTAAGACATATAGAATTCGTTTTTCTATCAAGACTGTTACCATTTTATATTTTAAAATCCGGAGATCCGGAGACATTTTACTGACCACTACATATTCAAGGGAGGAATTGTGATAGAACCGATTATAATATTTCAAAATTACGATGGATGTCCATGAATTCAGGTCTTTACGTAACGTTTTGACTATACTAGCGTTAGCGAATCAACGCACTTACGTCACACGACGTAACAAACGATTGAATTGTTCCAGACAATACAGTCGTTTGTTACGTCGTGTGACGTAAGTGCGTTGATTCGCCGACGCTAGTATACTTAACATGATCTGTCGATCTGTCGGTCTGTGGACACGTGTAGAGCGAATTTGAGTAAACGGATTTTTATGAAACTTCATATTTCAGCTTTTGACATCAATGCCACCATTTGGTCAACTTTTGGTAAAAATCAGTCACCCAGAAGTGCAAATTTACTAGTCCCATTTTTTTGCGAATATTTCGTAAGAAAATATTTCGAAACAAAATATTTAAAATAATTTGCTGTACAACATAAGATTCTTATTATTATTATTTTAAGGGTGGGGGGAGTATAGTCCCGCTCGTACTGCCCAGGTTTGCCCGCAACGTTCGCTCGAGACGCACACCTCTTACATTCACGGGAAGGTTGAAGGAGCTTTATCCCCACAATCGGCAGCATCCCAATCCTTGGCGATATGCGACTGATGGGCTCACACCAAATCCAGCGTCCGCACAGTACGAAGCGTTCCGAGCAGCACTGCTTTTTGCAATCTGCAGACCAGAAAGATAGCAGATGGTCTGCAGACGGGAATGATCTCAATTTTCCTTTTGAAAGCAGCTTTAAAGCCACCCATTTTACTTGGTTCTCTTCTCGTCCTCTTTGAGAGTGATGTTTTTCTCAGCTGGACAGAATAATTGGATGACAAAAATGTCTTTTGTCTCGAAATCCATCAGGACGATGTCCGGTTTATTGGTGGGGATAAGCTTGGTGGTAAAAAATGTATAATTCCAGAAGATACGAAATCGAGGAATTTTCCACCACTGCTTCAATGTCAGTAGGAGCGTAAGATAAGACAGCTTTGTGTCCATTACTTTTTTTTCTCAAAAGCTACATATTCTCAAAAATCTTGAAGAACCACTCACTTCTAAAAAATTCAACCTAAGCATTGCAAAATCCTTATACAACATCGTTATAGGTTACGAAACTTAGATTTATTTATGTGAACCGAAAACTAAGCAACAATCCACTGTTTGGGTCTTCCAAGATGAACCGAACGAAACCCACATAAGTTGTTCGTTTATGAAACACTTCCAAGAATATGATCGCTTATTTCTTCGGTTGTACTGGACATGTCGCAACCATTCCTTTAGAGCAGCGGTTCTCAAACTTTTTGAGCTGCGGAGCCCTCCAAAGGCATACAAATTTCCACGGAACCTCACTGGTTCACTAATTATGTGTATGTGCCACTCGACGATACCTAACATCGAAGAGTAGATATATTTATATATATATATATATATATATATTTATAAATAAAAAGAAAGAATTAAATTATTTGTACTTCAATAAAATCATTTATTTATCAGAAAATAATTGCAAAATATTATAAAAAAACAAACATTTTTAGTGGGATGCATGGGCTTGTTTCCTATTTTTACATAATTCTTTTATGTGTCGCTTTATAGCGGACAGTTGAATCCTCATATCAGCTTCTGCATCGAGTCTGTTGCAGCATACGAAGAAAATCCAGATTCGCACAGATAAGTCGTAGCGAAAGGAAGAAGTATTTTAACAGCTTTCATTGATAAATCTGCATATTCTTCTCTCAAAGTGCACCAAAATTCTGGCAAAGATAGTTTTTCAAATATGGCCTGTAGTGAGGAATCTGAAATCATGTCAATGAAAATTTCGTACTCCTTAGCTGTGATGTTTCTGGCCTCTTCTGAACTATGAATGGGTTTCTAATCCATGTATAATTTTTAAGCTTTGCATTCTCTTCATCTGGAAAATATTGTTTGACCGAGTTTAGAATATCTTCCAAATGTTGACAAATTTCATCATACAACATAATAAGGTCACTTGCATCAATGTCTTCATTAATTTCATCGCAGAAATCTTTAAGTATCGTGAAGCTATATAGCTCACGAGAGCAATCATCAGTCCGATCTCAACAGTCAAACTCAACTAGTCTTTCTGGACCGGAGCATTTTGCGTTGCAACAAAAACTCAAATCGTAAAAACTAACAATTGAAGAACTTACTTACTGTTTTTATCGAATAGGCGAGTGCACTATATTGAGTTAACCGTTACATATTTTTTTAGTTCATTAATTAAATAAATCTAAACTTTTCAGAGCAACAAATTAACTTTATGTAAATTAACAATAATTATTATTTTTTGTTAATATATATTAATTTTTAGCAGATTTATATTTATAATTCACGGAGCCCTTTGAGGTAGCTCGCGGAACCCCAGGGCTCCGCGGAGCACACTTTGAGAACCGCTGCTTTAGAGTTAATGCTGAATAGTTCGGAGAACAGTTAATGCTGAATTGTATACAACAATTTGTTTGCCATCGACAAGAAGTCATTGACAAAATTAGGAAAACAACCAAAAACGTCGCACCATTTTTCTCAAAAGAAATAATAGTCATTTTATTATTATTATTATTATTATTTACTGTATTGGAAGAAGGCAGCAAACAGAGCTGGATATATTCCCGACTATATAAGATGTACATACGAGTGGTATTCTTACATTACAATAATAAAACGAAACTAATATTACATTACAAAAAAACTATGTAAAAGTTTGTTAGCCGAGATAAGAAATTTAAACGCACAAATAACAGGCTTTAATATATTAAAACAATATCACCGAGACAGTCCATCTGCAACAGTCCATAAAAAGTCTATCACGTAACTCACTCCTCATAATCTACGCGAAGAACACTTATTTTGTTCTTAAATGAGTTTATATTTCTTGATTCGATAGCCAACGCAGAAAGATTATTCCACTTGTCCACTACTCGATTTGAGATAAAGTGTTGTCTGATTAGCAGACGGAATTTATCTTTCATTTTGGTGCTGTGCCCTTTTAATCGTGAGGTAAGTAGCGTCCACAACTCTAAAATTAGTCGACTATTCACGGTGCGTTGTGGATAAGTTTAGTAGACAGTTTTAAAGTTTAAAGCAACGTTTACAGCTATGAAAATTAATGTGTAACGAATGTTGTGGCATCTAGATTTTTTCAAACAAACTACGATGGACTAAATGCAATTATGTGCCTTTTTACGAACCCGCCATCAGCGAGATCGCGATTTCTTACTAAATTTGAGTAACAAAATTATAACTGCAACTACAGCAATTCTTTTTCATTTATGATTTCCGAAATTTGTTGAAATTTGTGCGACAGTATTTTTTAGGTTATGTAAAGTGAGATAGATAATGTGTGTTTATATGTCTGTCTCATTAAAACAACGCACTAACTACAAAGTTTGGAAAACTATCTATAATCGATAACGCATAGTGAATTAAATTTAGAACTGTGAATGGTCGCTTGCGTTACCATATGACAAACTTGTTAGTGACAATTAACAGTGCACAAGTCATAGCGAATAGTATATTAATTTTAGAGCTTTGAACGCAGCTTTAGTATTTCTGATAAAGATGTTGGGATTATAGGCTATTTCAAACGTTTAGGCGGAACTAGATTTTGAAATCTAGTAATTTTTATCTATTAATTCGGATTTTTGGTCATATCGTTTAGCTTTGTAAATCATACTTGCAAATTCTAGATTTAATTGATTGTCATTATAAAATGTTCTTTTCATTTCATTTTAATTTTTTGTCATTCTTAATAAAAATTTCGCATCTATTTTTTTTTTTTTTTTTTCTCTTCAAAATATAATGCTGTTCACTTTTATAAGGACAAACCAGATCTAGTTATTTTGGTTACTTTAGTAGTGTATTACAGACTTTAAATGTCATTTAAAAAAGTCTTTGCGCTGTAATTCAGACTTCAGATTTTTTTGGTTATGATCGATATAATTAATCATTATATAATTTTTTATTATGACATATGTCAAATTGACATTTTCTGCCATTTTTTAATACCAACATGACATACAGCTTCAAAGGTGCAAACTATTGAAACCAAAGTTTCCTCTTAGTTTGTTCTTACAAAAGTGAACAGCATATATCTAAAAATTTATTAAAATTTTTGACATTCAGCCGTATGAATAAAGTTGAAGTAACTGCTCATAAGTAGAAGGTAGAACTAAAAGCATTTGCTTCGAGTAAAAGGTCGGAGTACAAGCATTTGCTTCTTTTTATATGAATAATGATTACCTTTTACTTACAAGTCAATGCTACCGGTGAGTAAAAGGTCAAGAGGATGTGTTTATGTTGAAACCTGAAAATCATTATTTATTAAAATCGTACTACTGCTTTCTGATTGCTGTCAACTTGAAATTAGTCTATAAACTCTATCAAAACTGTACTAGTGCTGTACTGAGTTCCATGTTTGACATATCAGTTTATTTTTATTGGTGTAATGTCATGTACAGATTCAGGGCACTTTACACCTCCACTTGTGAACATTTCACTGGCATCACAAATTGCCTATACATTTAGCATAGGTTTTCCTTTACGATTGACATATTCATCTTCATGGATCAGTCAGTGATACTGTGGATTGCTCCACCTCAAGTTGCTTTTCGATACTTCTTTGAAATCCAAGATCAGCTAGAGTTACCAATATATTAGCTAAACACTCAAAGTTCTCCTGTTCAAAACGAAACTAACTTTTATGTCAGTACGACGTGATGAAGAACGATGCCTATAATGTTTCATATTTCCTAAATGCACAATATCCGCCATGGCAATTAGTTCACTACAACACTTTTTCACATTTGCTTACAATTTAAGGTAAAAGGTCTGTTTTATTCGTAACCATTTACTTCTGTCTTGAGCAAAAGATCAACAAAAAAGCATTTTTTCTTACTCATAAGTAGAAGGTTTTGCTTGCATTTTTATTCATATTGTTGGGAAGATTTGCTTCATAATTTGCAAGTAAAAGGTTATGCTTATTTTTATTCATACGGCCCATTGTTTCACTGTTTTTACCCACCGCCAACATATATAAGGGAGGTATTGTGATCATACCGATTTTGACGCTTCGAGATTTCGATGGATCTCCACGAATTGAGGTCCCTACATAACGTTTTGACTATTTTCAGCATGATGTCTGTCGGTCTGTCTGTCCGTCCGTCCGTCCGTCTCTCTGTCCGTCTGTCCGTCTGTCTGTGTACACGAGCAGAGCAAATTCGGCTGAAACGATTTTTATGAAACTTCATATTTAAGCTTCTGCCATCAATGGCACAAGTTGATCAACTTTTGGTAAAAATCGGTTGACTAGAAATGGGAGTTTACTCGTGTCGATTTTAAGTTTTTTGCGAATATTTCACAACAGAAAAATATTTCGAAAAAAATTATTGAACAAAAGTTGCTATAAAAACAATAAATAAGAACTTTTATTTGAGACGTTTTTTGATAAAACGAAAAAAAAAAATTGAAAAATTTTTCCCTAATAGTTTTAGGTCATTACGGACCAAGCATTATATTTTTCTAGGCAAAACAAGGTGTGAGAATTCCAAAAATTCAAACCTCAAGTCTCTATTTCTTACCTTTTTTGAGATAAGAATTTTTAAAATTAAAAAAAAATCAAAATTTTCAATAGTTTTAGGTCATTACGGACCAAACATTATTTTTTTCTAAACAAAACAAGGTGTGAGAATTCCAAAAATTCAAACCTCAAATCTCTATGTCATACTTTTTTTGAGATATGAATTTTTAAAATTACAAAAAAAATCTAAATTTTCAATAGTTTATGTCATAACGGACCAAACATTAATTTTTTCTAGACAAAACAAGGTGTGAGAATTCCAAATATTCAAACCTTAAATCTCTATGTCTTACCTTTTTTGAGATATGAATTTTTAAAATTACAAAAAATCAAAATTTTCAATAGTTTTAGGTCATTACGGACCAAACATTAATTTTTATAGACAAAACAAGGTTTAAGAATTCCAAAATTTCAAACCTCAAGTCTCTACCTCTTACCATTTTTGAGATAGGAATTTTTGAAATTTACAAAATAAAATCAAAATTTTACCAATTAGTTTTAGGTCATTACGGACCAAATATTACAGAAAAAACATTGTAAAACTAATTTTTTTAAGGATTTAAACCTTAGGTCTCTATTTCTTACCATTTTTGGGATATAGTTTTTGATTTAATACCCAAATTTCCAAAAATAACTACACTTTCACGAGACCGAATATATTCAATGTTAAAATACGTACAAAAAATAACTTAGAATTTATAAGAAAGACATTTTAATGTTATCTCGATGTTTTGTTAACCGCAAATGAATTAGTATGGGATTAAAAAAATAATTAATCCTCTTAAATAAGTTGATAAGGAAATTTTATTTTTATATCATTAACAGGAATTACGTAAACATTTATGGGACGAAACCTGTTTATCTGAAAAAATATATAAACTGTGAATTTTCATAGTTTACAGGATTTCGTAGGCAGGGTTGATATTAAAAATATTTAAGAAGATAACATTCAAAATATAATTTATCACAGTAATACAGTTTTGAAATTATTGTAGAAAACATTACAAACCAATTTGCAACAAGTTTGGAACCTAATTTTACGACCTACTTATTTTTAAGGTCCCAAACAATTAATTCAAATAAGTTATTAAAATTTTAAAGCGCTAAATTACGAAAAATCGATATTTAAATTTGACAAAAATCACGTTTTGCATGAACTAAGTGGACAAATAATGGTTTAAATTGACAAAATAAAGATTAACTTTGATTTGAATGTTTATTATAATGCTTATATGTTTATGTTATGTTTGTTAATATGGATCTTACTAGCATTAGCTAAATAAATAAACTATTATTATTATTATTATTATTATTATTAACAAACATAGGTTTACATTATTTTACTTATTCTTTTTTTAATATTATTATGTATTTATCATTTTTTTAAATATGGAAATGCCAACTTTAATTTTCCAAACAATCATATCTCAAAAACGGTAAGAGATAGAGACCTGCGGTTTGAATTTTTGAAATCCTCAGACTTTAAATAGTTTAGTTCATTAAGATTTTGAAAATTGCATAACCCCGCCCAGCCTGTCTCAATTTTTTCATACTTACATGTAACGTTTCCATGGTCATGATAAATAATATCTCTGTTAGAAAATATTAAGCCAAGTTATTTCTACTCTGCTGCTATAATGTATTTTATACAAGTACTTAATGATGGCGGTCGGTCCTGTGGTGGCCACAGCTGATTTTTTTAGAATCTTTTGGAATTTTAAATTTTTACATACCAACCTAAAAAATAAAATAACCCAAGCAAGATCTCTTCTTGTGACAACTTAAAAGAACGGAATTCCCATTTAGTTCCGCCTAAACGTTTGGAATAGCCTGTAGTAATTTTTATTTATTTATTTGTTTGTTTATTTTTGATTAAGTGAAAAATCTTATTTATTAAAGTTACCATATGAATGAGCACTCTTCGTGCGGAAACACCGACTGAAATTCTTGTCATTTCTTGAATCCGATCATGGTGCTATGTTCTATCAGTCGCTTTAATTTTCACTATGAAATTTTAAACTAATTTCTTTGAAATTCTAGGTCATTCCAGTTATTCTTCTTGTTAATATTCTACTTTTAATGCTTTATAGTCTAAACATGTTTGGTATTAGTGGTTTAGTGTCCCAGTTCATGCCTCTAGAGCATATTAATACTATGGGCTGCCAGAAGAGGTCCTTAGTGTCACGTTGTGGTTTGCCTCCTTCGTAAATAAGACGCCAATGACGCTACATTAAACCACGCGCTCTTAACAACTAGGAATTAAACGTTTAAACCCACGGGAACATAGACTAAAACAAAGACATGTAGTTTATTTACCAACTTTGTCAGGAAATTTTAGGAATTTTATTAAGGATTCATAGCATTCTTTATATATTAAAACTGTATCTAAACTGGCTTGCAACATAACTGTCCAAAAATGAAGGAATGGATAGTGCCGGCAGTGGTGGATCGAAACTTTCGAGGACCAGAAACTAATAATTATTTTGGAGCCCGGTAATGAAAGCAAAAGATCCTTAATTTTACGAAATCTTTATTGCAAAATTTGACATAAGTATATACAGGGTGGGCCATAAGTCACTGACCATTCTATTTTTGATATAATTTTTTTATTTTTTATTTTTTTTCTCTTTTTATTTTTCAGTATTAGAAACAACGTTTGGGAGATTCGGTAGTCATATATACGATTGAGGAACAAGCAAAAATTGTTGAGTTATTAAAGGATGATCCTGATTTTATGAAAAAAAAAATATAATGACCGATGAAGCGCATTTTCATTTAAGTGGTTATGTTAATAAGCAAAATTTTAGAATCTGGGGCACTCAAAACCCAAGAGTGATTCAACAGCGTCCGTTGCATCCACTTAAAGTCACAGTTTGGTGCGGAATATCAGCAGACAAGATCTACGGCCCGTACTTCTTCCAAGACGAAGATGGAAATGCATTGACTGTAAATGGTGAGCGTTACAGGGCTATGTTAGAAAATTTTTTGTTTCCTAAACTTGATAATACTCAGAAAATGTAGTTTCAACAAGACGGAGCTACGTCCCATACTGCAAGGGAAACAATTAATTTGCTGCGAACGGTTTTTGGTAACCGTATCGTTTCACGATTTGGAGATGTTAATTGGCTATCACGATCACCCGACTTAACACCACCAGATTTCATTTTGTGGGGATATTTGAAAGATCGTGTATACGCAAATAAACCGCAAGAACTGCAACAACTAAAAGACAGCATAATAAATGAAATTATTGCGATTGGTCAACCAGTTTTGGCTTCAGTTATGGACCAGGTACATCAAAGAGCAGCAGCTTGCGAAGAGGCTGATGGCAGGCATCTAAAAGATATTATTTTTAGAATTTAATTTTTTTTAAAACTCTTCATGATTAAAACTATCTTTTGTAATCAAAATTATTCATTTTCAATAAAAAATAAAAAAATTATATTAAAAATAGAATGGTCAGTGACTTATGGCCCGCCCGGTACATTATTCGGCGCTAGAAAAGTTTTGTCGTGCGCTAATATAAATAAACACAGCGATAGCAAGTTTATACCAGTTTAAATGTGAGTCTTTCATAAAAGCACAGCCACAGTTTTATTCTTTTATCTTATGTGTTGAGATTTTGTTTAATAAAGTTGATGCTGTGCATGTCGAGACCAGATTATCGGACAATAATTTTGTGTAATTTTAAACGCAATTTTACAACTAATGAGTGCTATGAAGATGAGTTTGTTATATTCCATAATGATTGTTTCTTCTTAACGTATATTGAGCGGTGGTGTATACATTTTCAACAGCTATCTATTCTCCTAGATCTTGAAAGATGGCTCACTTCTCACAGCAGCATATATATGGACGAAGTCCTGGAAAAAATAAATTCCTAAAGGAGACCCGTAACTATAAAATACCAAAAACAGCTCTGCCAGGCTTTGGCCTATCAAGAAAATCTTGATGCAAACTAAATCATCTGAGAACAGACCATTCTAGGGTAGTTTGGGTCTTCCAGCGCGTCTTTTGCCCTATGGGCTCCAGTCCAATGCTGGTTTTACAGAATTGTTCGGTTCTCACCTAAGATCTTGAACAATCTACTTTCATTTGCAATTCTTGATTTCTTGTCGGATCTCTGTTTGTTCTGTAAAATGCAATGAGACTTTATTGGTTATGGTATATGGCCAGTGAATGTCTAATATAATTCGCAAACATTTGTTAGTTTTTTTGTAATTTATCGGTCACCGTTTCTGTGACTGGCGAAGTTTTGTTTATCCAGAAATATATATATTTTCCTTGGATAATATTTAATAAATCATTTTATTTTTATTTATTTTTTTTAATTACAGAACAGGACTTAGTTCGAATTACACTCCGGGTCATAAACATAAATTATTTGACCGGGATTCGAATCCGAGACCTTGGGCTAGTGAAACAGCAGTGCTACCTCTACGCTACCAAGGCCGAAAAATATATACATTCATTTATCTACTTTTTTAACTATCAGACCATTTATGCATTATTGATTTGCATAATTGTTTCAAAACACAAGATGCAACTGTTTATTTACTGTTTCATCTGTTGGCAACAATTTAAGCCGAATTTTAGAAATTGAAGACCTACCTGATCTCTCATCATCTTTGATTGAATTTTTACTATCTTTAAAACGCCTGAATTACTTAAAATATGGAGACTTATGCTGCTGTCAAATATCGATCAATAAAGTAAAAATCGATAGAAATTTACCGATACATCACTGTCAGTGTCTTATGGTGCGATTATGGTCCAATATGTAAATCTTACAGAATTTAAGGCTAAATGAATCTTTAACTTCGACTGTTAAATTATTTAAAATTTTGCTATTATGGTCAACTAAATTTAAATACTTCAGCTACAGAATAGTGACATTGTTAGAGGCTACTTAAGAAACGTTCAACTGAGCATTGTCTGTCTCTGTCTGTGCGCATTGAATAAAGAGAGAAAGCAATAGTAAAGTCATGTTAATTTAGTGTTTTTAGTTATGTCTGTCAGAACATAACGTGATATAATCAAAAACTTAAAATCTTTATTTATTGAAGAAAAAACAAAAAAATACATAGCAAAATTAATTCAAAGTACATGATTTATTAAACCATGTTTACAATATTTACCCAAAGATAATAAATAGTAAAATTATAATTTTAAGATAAAAATGTATGTTCATAGGTAATTTTCATACAAAATAACACACATGGCTTAAGCGATTCGTAATGATCCTGCATACTTGGTTTATAACTTTGCTTAAACTACTCTGGCTCATGCAATTAAAAATGGAGTTCCCCACACCTTTTTGGTCAGAACCAGTTGCCAAAAAGTTGATCGTTCCTAACACTTTGAGATATAGTGGAAGTTCGTCTTGCTTTGTAGATTGTCCATTATGTAGTGGTTGCAAAATTTCGTAGAAAATCATTTCTTTTGACAGCCGAAAATTTTTTCTAAAACTCTCATTAGCCATTTCAAATGGATTTTCTGTATCTCTTATAAATCTTCGGTCTATGCGAAGATTGTTCCCAAAAATACATAGTACATATTTTTGATAATTTATAATGTTTATAAATTTATCTTTTATTACCTGTTGTCATCTTCCTCGGCAATTAAATGAACTAGAACATGCATCAATTCCATTTTCTTGTAAATAAAAATGTTTAACTTTAAATACAATTTCGGGAAACATTACAGTCTGATCCAGTGTCAAACACAACCACAAATTTAGCACTATGGAGAGATATATCTGGTTGTAGCTTAAAGAAATATTTAAGGATTTATTTAACGTTAAATGGTGACCGTAATTGCACTTAACGCTAAAGCCTGTGACCTTCAAATTTAAAGAGCTTAAATATTTAACTGAAATGACCATAATCGCACCATTAATTTCTTAATTTACATCGTAAATGCTACTTAATTTCTTCTCCAAAGGATATTTTTAATAGCTTCTGTCTTTCCAGAATTCTGGAAAGACTGCGTGTCACGCCTTGGTCGTGTCATTCTGTCCCTCCTACATTTTAATATTCGACGAGGTAAAGCAAATCTAATTGCAGAAACCGTTATAAAATCGAACGAAATAAAAACGACACAACACGACTGAATGGTATTCAACTCACGAATAACATCTGCATCATGTCAAGCCATTATTCCCTCTTTTCACTCTCTAGCCATTATACAAAACACGTAACCGGTTTATTTTTTGATCCAGTTTCTGATATGATAATGTTGTGGAGTTTTTTTTGTTTTCTGTTACAAAATCAATCCAAGATTTACTTCCTGTTCTTCACAAACAAATCAAGTAATAATAATTCTAGATCCATATCAGTTTCTCATGAAATGATTCTGTTCTCAGAGTTAATTTTCCTTTTGTCTGGCTCGACCTTGAGAACGGTATCTGTAAATGTCGCCATTGGCATAGCCGAAAAACTTACAAACTTTGTTGTCGCAAACTTAACTGCATTGTCAATGTTCGTGATTACAGATCCACTGGGGCACATTTGCTTCGTACGTTAGAACGGAGCAAATGGTTCAAGTTCATACTTGATGAAAGAACTATTCCATTGCTTGAACTATTAAACTGTAATGTACATGGACAATATTAATGATAATAGAGAATATATTTATCATTTGTCGAAATACTGTCAATCGTGAAACTATAAAATTAAAACATAATAAAATAGAAAAAATCCCAAAAGTTTGCTCAGTATTTGAAATATGCAATCTCTTGACTCCTAAGTCCGGAGGACAGAGTTGCAAGGGATACACCGCACCCAGGCGACAGATTTTTGGGGCGGAAAATATTCAGGAATGTAGGTTAATTAATCAATACGAAGTTAAAAATGTTTTGAAAATTATTTAATAAATTCTTTAAGCGTCTTGCTTAAGTGCTCGCGCGAAAGCCGGATCCATACTAAAGAAGATATGACGCGCGACTTTGCTCTGATCAGGCAAAACATTTATATACACCCTTTATACACAGATAAAATAAAAGAGTGTATATTTTCCCTGCTGATTCTGTTAAATATTCTAGTAAATTCATCAAATATATATATATAACGGGTGTTTTTTTTAGAGGTATAGAACTTTAAATTGCAATAAAACAACGATGGATTATTCGATTGACATGAATTTTTTTTTATTCGAAAGATAATCTTGTGGCATTACATTAAATCATACCAACAAGACGGCGCAACATGTCACACAGCTCGTGCCACAATCGATTTATTGAAAGACACGTTTGGTGACCGCCTAATTTCACGTTTTGGACCTGTGAATTGGCCTCCAAGATCTTGTGATTTAACACCGCTGGACTACTTTCTGTGGGGCTATGTAAAGTCATTGGTCTATGCGGATAAGCCACAAACGCTTGACCATTTGGAAGACAACATTCGCCGTGTTATTGCCGATATACGGCCACAAATGTTGGAAAAAGTCATCGAAAATTGGACGTCCAGATTGGACTACATCCGAGCCAGCCGTGGCGGTCATATGCCAGAAATCATATTTAAAATGTAATGCCACAAGATTATCTTTCGAATAAAAAAAAATTCATGTCAATCGAATAATCCATCGTTGTTTTATTGCAATTTAAAGTTCTATACCTCTAAAAAAAACACCCATTATATATATATAATTTTTTTTTTCTTGTTAATTCAAATAGCTGTTGGGTGTATAAGACCCAAGGTTAATTTAACTTAATTTAAGTGAAAACTGTGTTACATAGAGTAGAAAGCAAGCAATAGAGTAGAAGAAAAACCTTTATAATTGAATATTGAGCTGGCCGATCCATTAAACTGAAGCAGGAGTTGCAAAAAAGGGTTCTAATTCTTCTTCAAAAGCAACGAGAAGGTAATTTCGTAACATGTGTTCGATGGTTGGCATATCACTACTGTCGGGACATAAAGTAACAAATATGTTTTAAAAATACAAATTGAGATTAAAGGCATATATAAATTGAGATTAAAACCATTTATATATATATATAACTCAATATTCAATTATAAAGGTTTTTCTTCTACTCTATTGCTTGCTTTCTACTGTTTGCTGCTTTCTGTAAATTGAGATTAAAACCATTTTATATATATATATATATATATATATATATATATATATATATATATATATATAGGATACCTTTCGTGGTAGAGTTGCTGGGCCCTAAAAGAATTTATTTGACATTCCCCGAATATCAGAACCATATCTGTCATTTCTTCATTTGAATAACGTATGTACTCCATAATTACAAACGATTTGATGTTATCACCTTTAATATCAAACTCGTACTAACAATCAAAAAAATGTGCAGGTTTGATTGGATTTTTTTATGTAACAAAATCATTTTCAAAGCTTGCTATGTTTAACTTTGTACGATTTTTGTTATCTATTATTTTGTAAATAAATGGTCGCCATTTTGATATGTACATGATAGTTTGATATCCTTGTAAAGATGATTTAATGTACTTTCAGGAAAAAAATTAAAGTACCGATTCTTTATGCTAGATAAAATTTGAAACAATTTCCGTTGAAACCGGATGTGTTGCAGCATTCTTATTATAGTCTTTAAGTGGGCTATTTTGTCTAGTTTAACTTTTTTTTTAAAGAATTTTTGTATCTCTTAAAATAAAGGACTTATTCTAGGTGCGGCGTTTCAAACAAACACACAAGGTGATAACACACTATTAAAGAAGAACATTTTAAGAACTATATATATCGGAAGACCGTCATTGTTTTCTTTATTATTAGAGATACAAAAAAGCACTAAATAGCAATATTGTAGGAGCTCAAGAGGGCCATATACTTATAGAAAATATTTTTTAAACCAGTGGTTCTCAAGCTAGAAAACAAAATTATATTTTAAAAATTAGATTCCATACATTTTTTAGTACCATTCAACTGCGTAATTTTTTCTGAATTTTACCCTATAAACATTTTATATCTTTAAAAAATATTGAAAAAACTAAGCCAAAATGCCCATCTCTACTGAATACACAATACCATAATTTATCATTGTCATTTTATATTTAATAATAAAATTATTACATAAAATTGGAAATATGACTCGATCGAAGATTTTACATTTTCTTAAAAATAAACTTAATTCAGTGTTTTTATATTAAACGTAAAAATAGCTCCATTATTTTCTGTGTTGTGTTTATCAAGAGACTATGTTACATATTGCCATTTTGTAAACAACAACAAAAACAGTGTCGCATTTGTAAATAAATCTGCGCGCATCTTAGCTTGTCACAAAATTTCTTAGAAATTTATTCTTTTGTGTTCTTATTTGCTTTTCAGAGAAGCTTTGTAACATTTAAAGAAGTTGAAAAAAGAAAATAAACAGATATTCAAAAATGATTTTCATTCTTTTATCAAGATCAATTTTACATAATAAATAATTATATCGTTAGGTACATTATTATAAACAATCAGTAATTCAAATACCTTAGTTTCATTTTATCACAGAGAAAATAACGAGGATGACATAAGTAATAAAATAGGGCAAGCAAAGCAAGTCGTTCCAATTAAACCCAGTGTTTGGAATAAAAAATATAAGATGACTAAAACTAATTTTATTTTATTTATTTAGGTGGGTTAACCAAAAGAATCGTGACGGTCCCAATTACAGGTTAACTGGCTAGTAGCCAAAGCTGCTAAAGCCAACAAATAAAAGCAAAAATACAAGTAAATACACAAATAAGGTAGATAAGAAATAGTACAAAAAATAAAGGTCTTACAAAAACCAAAAAAAAAAAAAAAAATGTGCATAGAAGGTAAATATATTCAATTGTCTAGACAGTGTTTTTTGAAATATTTTAGTGAACAGGAGAAAATGTCCAGATCTGTGTAGATTATGTTAAAAGAAGAAGATATTCTAGCAATTGTTGAATTTATCCCCAGATTACTGTTGCAACGGTGATTGTTCAACAGCATACGATTTATCAAAACATATGGGTAACAATTAAATTAAAAGTAGGTAATTAAGTTGATAAAATCTATTTCATTATTTAATATTCCATATAAGAAAGCTAGATCATGGACAGTTCTTCTATCACGCATACTTTACATCTTGTACAATTTTAAATTTTCTTCATATGAGCGAAAATGCAGGTGTCTGTTAAACTTTTAGTTTAATTTGTCGATTAATTTCTCTTGAACTTTTTCAATTCAATATCAAGTCAATGTATGTATTAAATCGAGGATTTCAAGTCGGACTGGCGTATTCTTGTGTGCTTCTAACTAAACTGTTAAACAGAGAAATAAGCGTTAGATGATGGAAAAACTCGCTCGTGAAGATAAAGCCTAAGTTTCCGAGAGAATTTTTGACAATAACGTCGATCAAATGTGTTGATCAAAAACTAATACATATAATAGGACTGTTGAAAGCATCTACATCTATGATTCAGAAACATGGAAGCTCACAAAGAGAAATAATCTCGACTGACTGCCTTGGAAACATATCTTTGGAGAAGAAGTTGTGGTATTTACAAATTAGAGCACATGTTCATAAGAAGTATCACAGAAAATAGAGAACAAACTATTCTTCGTATGGGTTGGGTACCTCCAGAGTTTTAATTCGCAGAAAATGACCAAGACAACCTGAAAGTAATTGTCCTCAGGATGTATGAGAGAAGATGGAGACAGTAGGTCATCAAAAGGGTGACTAACCAGAAGTTTCGCCTGCCGAAAAGGTAACGAGAAACAGAGCCATCTATAAACCAATTCTTACATTATAATATATACCTTCATCATTCACCAGAATTTAAAATAGTTTCTAATAGTAACTAAACGGGAGTTTCGGATTTTTAAGTTATCTCTGAGCTTGCCTAGGCAATTTTATATTTTATGTTCGCAGAAAAAATTCACGTAAAAATTTAAAATGACGAGCATAATTTGTTTCTATGGTGTAAGCGGAACCGGATTTTGGAAACTAGTAATTTTTATCGATGAAATAAGGCTATTGATCATTTTGTTTAGTAAGATCCCACTTCAATCAATAAAAAGTAAGCTCGTGACAATATACAAAAAGAAAACATCCATTTAATTAGCGCGTTGTAACGCTTAAACGTTCGGAATATACTATAAAGAGAATTTTTATTTTTCAAGTTGTCACGAGCTCATTTTTTAGCGATTGAAGTAGGTTTTTGCTGATACAATATAACTAAAAGTCTCATGCAATCGTTAAGAGTTAATAGATATCAAAATCTCCGTAGGAAGCTAAGAAATTAATTATGAGAACCTGACGATTTTTGAATGAACGTTACACAATGATTTCTCGAGACATTTTTTTTTTTTTATTAACATAGGGTAAGTCGGGTGAATATGCCACAGCTAACTTTAACCTCTTCTTGCACGAATATTTTTTTCAAAATTTAAAAAATATTAAAAAAATCTAAACACACTAGTTTTTATTAAAGAAAATATAAAAAATACAAAAAAATTAAATTTAACTTATTTTTGACCAATATTTGATGTAAAAACCAAACGTACACATATATGGCCATAGAGCGAATATCAATACGAATATCTTCTAGGCATGGAAATTTTCCATGCATTCTGGGCACAAAGGCTCTTTGCACTTCTTACATGCATATCTTGTACGTTTTGAACAATTTTTTTCATGGCACCGTGGTGGATTTTTATATACTTTTTTCTCTGGATAATGTCCAATTCCTGTAGGCGCCACTTACTCGTGTTTCTCCTTTCCCCTAGGCATTGAAACACCCCTGCAGCACCCTCAAGCTTAAGATATATGAACTAATATGCAAAATGGCATCATGTGTGGCCATCGAGCAATAAATATATTAGTTAATTCTTAATTAGATCTTGGTTTTTAAAATGTACACATATGTGCCAAAATGCAAGAAGAGGTTAAAAATCGATATCTCTGAAAATATTGTTGAAAATAGCAAACAAAAAAACGCATTTAATAAGGAAATTAGTAAACATTTATTCTTTGGTTAGTTACAATTGGTAACATTTGTACTTTTAGATATAAAAATTAATAAATAATAGCAAAATGGCGTATTACCCGACCATGCGGGCAATATGCCATCAGAAGTGGTCTAATATGCCACTGTTTAAATTGGAGAGTTTAGAACTTAAAAATTCTTCTTCTTCTTCTTCTAAATATTTTCTAAATTTGACGAAGAATCTGAGGATGATACACGACAATACTTCTTTTTGTCGGAGATTTTTTTTTGAGGTTTTAATTGTTTTCCTTTTTTAGATGGTGGCTTTCTTTTTACAGTAATTTGGTTCTCCTTCTTTTTGTTTTTCACTTTCAGGGTTTCAATGTTTTCTTGACTTGTTCAAATTAGCGCATGTTGTGTTCTACTGGCAAGTTTTGGTTTAACCAATGTCGGAATTGGGTTAATGTTTATAAAATTGACGAGCTCTGATGTCGTGGGTGTAACTTTTTGAATTTGAGCAATTGCAGAATTTTCGGCAGAAGTATCATGAGCAGTAGAGTTTGAGTCTGTTATAAATTGTTGTTCGTCAGGTGTACTAGTGGAAGATATTGGTTCAACCACCTCTTTTGCATTTTCAGATATGGCGAAAGGAAAAATTCCACACGCTTTAAAGCCAACAGAGCCATTATATATTTAACATCAGAATTGGGAAATTATTCTTTTTGGATTTGGCAAATTATTCTTTTCAGCAAATGAAAATGCATAGCATATTACACCAGTAAAACACGGGCATATTACCCTACATAGCTTCTAGAAATACAAATGACGATAGTGAAATAAAACAACAAAAATATAACGGTCACTCCAGAGGTTATAAAATCACAATGATATGAAAATAATATAAATCAATCGATTTATTACAAAATAATTTACGTAAATGAATATTTTGAGTTTAAATGTAGTTTCGAAATGCTAATTTAACAGTAATTTTTAAACTTTCCTGTTTTATTTAAAATTTCTGGTGAGATTTCACTGACAGTTATTGTCAAATCTGCCATTAGCATCAATGGAATATCACTGAGTGAAGTGCAACGCCATCTGTTATTTTAGTAAGGAATTACAGACAAGTGGCATATTACCCGAGGTGGCATATTACCCCGACTTACCCTACATTAATATTAAATTATATGCCATTTTAATTTTTAAAAATTATATCAGTCATATGATGACTATTCTGCTCATAACATGTTTCAAGTCTGTTCATAAATTCTTGGTGAACGCGGTCCAGTAGAGCTTCGTCAATCGCCCGGATTTCTGCACGAATGGCATCCTGATCATCCAATGTTCTGGGTTTGTATTTTATTCTTGATGTTCCCGCTTGTTCGAAAGTCATTGACCAATTTGAGAATTGTGTTTCGGATTGGGATGCTTCCACGGCGCCTAACATTAAACTCAATTCGAAACGCTCTTTGCGCCGCTATTACTGATTCACCGTTTTTGAGAAACGCGTCATACACAAACACATGATATCTTACACCCCATTCAGCCATGATGTACACTAAACTACACGAACTGACGGTTGGAATGGAAACTACCGCTTGCTTCTACCCCCCTACCTGCAGAGTACTACCCGTTTCAAAAACGTCAAGTTCCCATGACCCACCATGTTTAATAAAAGTTTGTTGTAAAAAAAAATCTTTTAAAATCCATTGTGTTTAAAATTTGATTCTATCTACTAAAATTTTATTAAAAAAACCAAAAAGATAAAAATGTTACCAACAAAACAATTACTACTTTAAAATCACAGTAATAATCCAGTCATGAATCCAAGAATCCCTAAATTAGGGTTTTTATCTATTTATGTTGGCAACGATGAGAGAGTGAAATGTTAGGGTTATAAATTCAACGTTTGTGAAACGCTAATAAAAAACATTGGGTTCATAAATGTGTCCTTGTCTGACCTCGATTTATCTCTTACATTATTTCTGGAGTTTCAGTTATCTGTCTTTCTTTTGTACTGATCTTCCGGGGAAACTTCTAGTTGTTCTTTTACGAACATGTATTTGTTGTAATAATTTTCCTTGTTAAATGTAGATGGATATATCCGCAGAGATTTAAGAAATAGGATATGTTCTACAGTTTATTTTCATCGATGCCATAAAATAATTGCCACAAAAAGGAATAAGAGTGGAAAGTTTGAAGAAGTGGTAAAGAATTTCGGTGATGCAAAATGAGATACGAGGGCTACCTTTTAAGTTTTTACAAAAACTAAAAAAGAAAAATATTTTTTTGGAACAAACTGTTTTCTTGCTTAAAACATATTCGCTTTTAAGATTTATACACTTTTGCATGCGTTCAAACCAATTCCACTTTGAAGTTGGTATCTCAAAAACATGAGTTTCGAAGGGTTCAACAGCTTCTTGAGGTGACGAAAATCTCTGTACACGCATTTTTTGTTTGACATTGGGGAACAAGAAAAAGTCGTTAGGGGATAAATCAGGTGAATACGGGTAATGAGACATTAATTTGATGTTTTTCTCCTTCAAATGATCAATTGTTTGAGGTGCTGTGTGGGAGCTTGCATTGTCATGATGAAGAATGATGCGATGTTTTTGGTTGTTTTTCCTGATTTTGTCGATGACTTCTGACAAACAAATTGTTGTATACCATTCAGCATTAACTGTTCTCCGATCCTCTAAATCAGTGGTTCCCAACTTTTTTGATTTACGGGGAAGGGGGGTAGATTTGTTCACTATAAATTAACTTTTTTCTTTTACAGCTCACCTTATTGATAGACAGATTTATATTAAATGAAGCAAATAATCAAAATACACGCAGATAATTCAAACAAAAATGCATCTCACCAATACATTCCAACTAGAGTCAGAAATCAATCAACTTTTACATACATTCTAGGACATACATTCAACTTTTTGTTTAGAATGTAATTTCCAGTTTTCTTATTTTGATTTTGTTTTTTTATTTCTTTTTTATTCAATTCTATTTTATTCAGTTTTTATTTATTTTATTTCCTGGAACGGCTGTGAAGCCCCTGAGAAGTACACGCGGAGCAGTTAGGGATCCGCGGAGCACAGGTTGGGAACTGCTGCTCTAAATAAATGATTGCGACATGTCCAGTACAACAGAAGAAACAAGCGATCATTTTCTTGAAAGTGCTTTGTGAATGAATAACTTTTGTGGGTTTATATTCATCTAGGAAGACCCAATCAGTGGATTGTTGCTTAGTTTCCGCTTCATATGAATAAACCAAGTTTCGTCACCTGTAACGATATTGTATACGGATTTTGTAGTGTCCAGGTTGATTTTTTTTAGCATTCCCTTACACCAATCAACACGAGCCTTTTTTAATTGTGAATTTAAGTGTGAAACATAATGATGGATATTATATGTACATAATAAAAATATGGACATGAAAAATAGAAAGAAATGGATAGAAAAAGAACATTATGGTCATTGAAATTTTCAGGTTAAGACAAATGCTTACTGCGCATGCGTTAATTATAAATTAACGTAAGAGTTTGTAGCTTGCAAACTCTTAATTTTAATTTATAAGTACAAGTATTAATTTAAAAGTTTGTGAACACAAACGTATAGTTACGTATAACAAACATTTACGTTAATTCTAATTTCTAATTTTAAGGCTGTGAAAGCAGCATTGTCATAAGCAAAAATAAATTAAATTCGGGCTTTTTTCACGAAGTTTTTACAGAATGTCGACATTTTGTTTTCTTGTTTGTTTTTTATTGCTAGGTCAAAAACCTTTGATGTTTATTATCAAAAGTCTACAATGGTCTGTATTTTAAGCCTTTAAACTAAGCTTTCATCACTTTCAGTAAAGCACATTATAAAATATAATGCCATGTAGCTTTGTTTGCTTTAGCAAGCGCATTTACAAAGTTCACTAACCGTTCATTTGATCGACTTTGTAACGACCTCAGTTGATAAGTTACGACTTTTTAATTGATTGTCAAAACAATTGATATCAGAAAATATTAGAATCAATATCTATTTAAATGGTGTGAATGTATTTTCTTTATAGTGATTGATAAATAATTGTATGATGATACAATTTTACTTACTAGTAACGCAGTAAAGAAAGTTACTGAGTTGCTTCGTGCCATCTATTAATTTTAATATAATTGAAGGCTGTATGTATATTTATTTTTCTGCCTCATATGTTATTTTAACACGTGTCAGTTGATTATAAAACAATATTTTCATAATTTTTCACTTAATAGCAGAAATGTATGTAATAAAAATTGTTTATAGTACGAAAACAAATATTTACTGTTTTATGCAGTTTTTCGGTTAAATACATATTTTAGGGATTATGGGGAGGGGGGACCTTAAAACAAAATATTTAAAATATCTCCTTTATTATTGGCTTAACAGCAAAATTGTGTTTGATAAAAATAGTTTATTACTCCCTCTGTTTCAAAATAAGTATGCAAAGGGATATATACCAGTGGCGGCTCCTGGGTACGCGCTGCGAAGCTGCAGCTCTTACTTGAAAATAATTTTTAAAAAAATCTTTTTTTGAACTCATAATGCATTTAACATAGTAATTGTGGTGTGAAAATGCTTTTTTAAAAATATAAATTGAGAACATTGACTGCTATTGTTTCATAAATATTTACAAGTTTCCTTTGAATAAGTCTACGTCGCGCTGCTTATATCCTAGCGTCAAGGAAAGTGCAAATGTTGGCTTGAAAAGGATGTAGCCGTGCGTAGGCAGTAGTGGTAAACTGGTGGGGATCGGAGCTAGAATGCTGTTAGCGTCATAATAACAATGATCACAGTACTATGAATTTATTGAATGTATTTATTTAAGTCGTAACTGAAATCACTATACCTATATATTATCTCTAAAAATGTATTGTTTTGGTAGGTTTTAATAATTAGTATTTTCTAACTTTTTCTTTTAAATTTATATAAGTATCTTAGCTTAACAAATACGTTTCGTATTTTAGATTATAAAACAATAGGTTTAAAAAATGAATACTGTCAACTCATTATTGGAAATTCCATTTAACAGAAGAACGTTAGAAGAAAAAATTGATATTAAAAAATTGGGGCGACACCAAATTGGGGCACACACCAAATTTAAATATTTCGGAAAGTGCAAAAAGCTAAAATTATAATTATAAGAGGCAATTCAACAGAGTCTTATATGATAAAACGTCGTGGTTAAACACCTAAACCTATCCTTGTATTATAATTTGCAGCTCTGAGTCCCAAAAAGTGTATTCCATACACTTCTGCAATGTAATGATACAATTGTATAGTTTTTCCGCGATTATTTCATCTCATATTTTATACACGACCGCAATGAGTTTATCAATACTGGACGGGAACTCTTTGTGTTGTAATGATTGAATTGCGTTAAAGAAACCCAAATCGAGGACTAATTTAAATAAATAACTACTGATACATTTAATTTCATTATTTCAATAATCCATTAAAAAATCTAAAATCGGACACTTATTTTGGAACGGAGGGAGTATTTTTCAAAAATTTTAGTACAAATACAAATATATCTTTTTACAAATAATAATTTAAAAATAAATAAATTCTTTTCTTTAAATTTTTTTGTCGATCATATTGTATTTCTTGGTTACCAATAAAAATTCCTACTCAGATGAGGAAGCATCGTGAATGGATTATATTTGGAAAGATATTATGCTTAAAATTCGACTTTATTTCCAATATAGTTTCCTTTTAGCTCGATACATTTTGCCAAACAATATTACAACGATTTTTAGCCTTCGAAAAAGTGAGATTTTTTGAACTCTGCAAATTAGGCGTGTGTTTCAGTAAGAATCTCCTTGTTCGACGCGAATATTTTTCCAGTGAGAAATATTTTTATGTTTGGAAACAGATTTTTTTTTTATATTTAAGGCCTTTGCTATTAGGGCAAATTAGCCAGGATAATTCTATTTTTCATGATGAAAATGATGAAACAGTATTAAAACCCGAGACCGTAGTAACGCAAGGCACGTGTGTTATCACTACACTACGTCGATCGGCACGCATTTTTTATTTAGACGTATATTTAGGGAGTTACGGGGGTACATCATAAAACAAATTATTTGAAATAATT
Source organism: Liopterus haemorrhoidalis (assembly GCA_963971575.1). Lineage (NCBI taxonomy): Eukaryota > Metazoa > Arthropoda > Insecta > Coleoptera > Dytiscidae > Liopterus > Liopterus haemorrhoidalis. The sequence continues at coordinate 51,711,961 of OZ020615.1, forward strand.
CCCTTATTATTGATTTAACAGCAAAAAGGTATAAAAAATTGTTTATAACAAGAAAATAAATCTTTTTTATTATAACATTTTTACGATTGTATGGATATTTGGAGAGTTACGGGAGGACAGCGTAGAACTAAAATCTTGAAATATCTCTCTTATTATATACTTTACATGAAAAATTTATTTAGAATGAAGAACATGAATTTTCTATTGAATGTAGTTTTTAATAATAAAATTATTTAGGGGGCTAGGGTAGGGTTACCTATAAAGCTGAAATATCACATGTTTCATTTAAGAGCAAAAATGAATATAAGAAAAGTTTTGTTAACAATGAAGAAATGATTCCTCTCTGTGTGATGTAGTTTTTAATAAGATATAATTGGGGAGCTATGGGGAGCTATGGGGCTTTACCTACAAACTTGAATTATATTACTTATTATTTACTTAACAGCAAAATAGTTTCTAATTTCTAAATTTGTTTAGGATGAAAAAATAATCATTTCTCTTCTGGTGCAAGACTCTTTTTAATAAGATGAATATTTTGGGGGCCAACGGAATTGCTATCTATAAACGAATTATCTGACTTATATACTTTGCATCAAAAATTTACAATTGCAGATAAAAAATAGGTCGCTACCTGGCCAGCTATAATTGACGTCCAAATATGACAAATCTTCCTGCGATATACACACACCGGCAAATTTTAAAGGAACAGATTGAAAATTAGTATTTTTTTTTTTAATTTTATTATTTTGTAGCCTATATCTTGATAGCTTTGGAATGCTCTACTAAACAATGAACGAAGATTGTATCGACGCACTAAAAAATGCACCATTTAATTTTGCTACTACTGTATATTTTGGTGGAGGTTCAATTGTGTGGGGTGGAATATGTTTGAGAGCTCGCACAGAGTTAGTGGTGATTGATGGCGCAGAGATATTCTTCAAGACCATGTTGTACTTTTTGCTCCATATATCGAAGAAAATTTCACCCTAATGCAGGATAATGCGCACCCACACGTCAAGTTGTTATACCCACAAGTGGGTATAACAACAATAGGTTGGCCAGCGTGCTCCCCTGACCTCAACCCGATTGAACATTATTCCAAAAAACATCGTACTAGAAGATTACCTGAAAGATATCAATAATATGTACACTACAGGGAAAATAATTAGATTTTTATGTCTATTCCTTTAAATCTGACGGTGTGTGTAGTTTTTCTTTTATTATTTTATATTATTATTAACTGTATTTTTAATAATTTTATTTATTTTTGTTAAAGCTTCTATTTACTTGCACATTTTAAGGTGTAAGAGGACTTTTGTTAAACAAAATGATCAAAAGTCTCACTTAAACGGTAAAAGCTACTAAAATTGAATATCTAGTTCCACTTAAATCAAAGAATCAGGATAATTTACGTAGCCATACACTAAATAAAAACTTAAACATGATATTCAATGTTTTATTGATGCCACGTAGACTATTAGTACTTCTGGGAAAACATTTTGATGACCACTGCCCTGGATAATACAGAACATGGTTTCAAACATTTTCTGTAGCTCATATTGTTCGTGTGTGTATACATTTCGAACCGACAAATGTAATTGAGCTATTGCTATGTAACGCAACTTAGCAATTGCTGTATTGCAAATATTACTGCGGTTTATGGAGGTAAACTTTGAGTACAAGGTTCAAATTGCACTATTGTTATGTGAATGAAACAGTGAAATTTATTTGATCATTAGCACAAAAATGGGGACAAAAATATTTTGAATAACAGAACTGAGAGAAATTTATTTTTATATACGTGTTTTTTATCAAAAAATTCGGCAGCTTTATAAAACTTTAGAATAAGAATATATTTTATAGTTAAATTAACCCATTAGCTTCCATGATCCCCAAATGGGGATTCGGATGTTTTTTTTTTTTAATATTTAAAATTTAATTTTATACAAGAAAATTAATATTCAGTGAAAACAAACATTTCATGTTGTTCAAATATATAGTTGATGGTGTAGATCAGTGATTCTTAACCGGGGCGCCAGCGCCCCTTTGTGGGCGTTTTGGAGGTCGGCGGGGCGTTTTTAAATTTTTAGAATTTAGGGGCGTTGCAAAAGTTCAAGTGGGCATTGTATCAATATAGAAAAATAAGGTATGTTCATTTGCTCAATTGTTGCGTACACTGCACACATAACCATTGTAAATAATTGTGTAGACGATCGCGAATCGCGAATATCGCGATCGAGTTACCACGTTGCGTCTGACTGTTTGGCTTTTGACAATTAGTGCCCGATATATTCGAAAAGATGAATGAAAATCTCCTGAATCTTAAAGGAAACAATATCAGCCTTATTAAAGCCAAAGGAGTTGTATTGAGCTTTATCAATAAACTCAAATTATATAAAAAATAATCTTTGTCGGCGAGAATACCATCAGTTTCCTTCTTTACAACAATTAAAAGAAGATACGCTCAAGAATTATGATTTGGAAACATACTGTAGCCACATGGACGCCCTTATCGAAGATATGATATTACGATTCAAAGACTTGCAGAAACTTGTGATACCAGCTTGGTTAATAAATCCATTTTTATCAGACGTAGAAAGTCAGTCAAAATTTAAAAGAGCAGTTTATTGACCTACAAAATGATTGTGTAGCCAAAATAATATTCAATCAATGTGATTATAATGCTTTTTGGGTTCGTTTTCGTCCTCAATACGCTCTTCTGTGGAAAGAAGTAAAATTACCCATCATAGCATTTTCATCTTCCTATTTAGTAGAAAAGGGTTTTAGCGCAGTAATGCATATATTGAAAAAATCACGAAATCGATTACAAATAAGCCAAAGAGGAGATTTGAGGTTATGTTTGACTAAACTTGAACATTATATTACGAACTTGGTGCAATCACATGAGGCTCAAGGATCTCATTAACATTTTTTTTAAATTTTTTTAATAAAAATTTTATATTGAATTATTTACTTATTCTATTTAAATATTATTATAATGTTGTATGTGATTATTATTATAATAATATGACATAAAAGGCAATAAATACATAATGTGTATAAAAATAATAACGTGTTTTATTTCTATTTCTCATCATTTTTTATTTGTAGTAGGAAATTCATTGCATAAAATACATTCCCACATAGAGAAAAGTGTAAATTTTGTTTTTTGTGTGGAGGGGGCGGTGGATAATTTTAATGTGGTAAAGGGGGCGATTCTTTCAATACGGTTAAGAAACACTGGTGTAGATCGTTACTTTGTGAAAATTCATATTAATAATAATACTAATAATATTTTCATGTTTTCAGGAAATATAGCCAGTGATGGTATTCAATTTGCTCAACAACCGGTTCGCAGGGGTATTTGTTTAAAAACACAACATTTTCACAAAATTCAAAACAGTATATTTGTTTAGATTAAACATTAAGATATGTAATTATTTTAAATATTTCCAAATAGCCCTCTGGTTTTCAGTCACTTCTACTTCTGTTTTTGTTTTTACACAAGGATCATCCGAACTGTGGTTGCTTCTTAACCAATTTAGCACAAACCATTCAAATTAATAACCAATATATTACTTATATTTGAAACGATCAATCTGGTTCGTTTTTAGGGTTTTGTAGGTATGACCAAAAAACCCTTATACCGTCATTTTGTCGTCTGTCTGTCTGTCTGTCTGTTCGGTAAAAATTGTAGCCAAACGGCTAAACCTATAGAGTTGAAATTTGGCATGCTTATATAACTCTTTGACCCACACATAGGAAAAATACTAAAACATCTAAAAAACATACCCCCCTAAAAATATAAACAAATATGTGTTCATCGAAAACAAAAATATTTTTTTTTAAATTTTGAGTCGGGTATCAAATGAAAGCCCTTAGTACGTGGATTAACGATTAAATTTTTATTTTTGCAAAATAAATTATTTTGATGCTTTTTTTTGTCAAAATTGTGCAAAAAAAATTTTGTCCCACACCCTGTAGCCCAGATGGTTTAAACTAAAAATCTAAAAAAATTCTAAGTAATGTATATTGGTGAGAACCGATATAGTACAACAGGAATTTTTGATCAGATTATGTTTTCGGAAAATAACGCATTTTTTGTGGTTTTTGGTTCACAAAGTACAAAAGTTATACCAATGTAAAACACTCACGTGCAAGGCGTGCGATAGCGTAATAGGTTAGAGCACTGGTGTCGTAAGCTAAAATGCGCTGGAATCGAAGGGTTTCGAGTTCGAGTACGGAGTGAATTTTATTTTTTCTGTTTTTATTTTTTGCATTTTTATTATGTTCAAATTATTTTGTCAAAATTCTAGTTATATTTTGACAAATGTTGTATTTAATTTTTAAGAGCGTAAATTTAATAACCAGTCTTATTATATGATTAACAGACGATAAATTATTTTAAAAATATCGTTCGTTTTGCCGTGATTACTACAAAGTAAAATTTGTCCTACACACTCAGCATACCGCCTTCACTTATTATATACCTGCGAAACCCTGAAATGTGTGAATATTCACACTTCACATCAATTTTTCTGTTCATATATTATTCATTAGGCTAAAGCCTCTTTCAGCTTCTGCTGAACTGACGGCTATGGTCATTCCCTGTATCTAAAGTATTTTAACAAACGTTTCGCTGAACTTAAAATTTCTTAACAAAGGGTTCGAGCGATCCGGTGCGAACCGCGTGAATGCCATCACTGAATATAGCTTCTTCTAGACCTGCATTGATGATGTCACAAGGATTTGATGTTATCAATATGTTAATGAAAAAGTAACAAATATTATTAACATTTCTAGTGACTTTTAAAAGTGCTAATAACAAATGTTTGCAACATATGTTGAAAACAAAAGTTTATGAATAACATTCTCAATAACACATTAACATAATGTCCGGTGTAAAATAAGCTTTATTCTTTTGTATTTTTAATCTAATTTCGCCTGTTAAGCTATTAATCTGGTTTCTAAATAAAAATAACCAAAAATAATACTACATTAAATTAGATCTATTACTAAAGTTTGTAATAAATGTAACTAGATATTACCTTTTATCAATGTATCCTTAATTATAAAAAATTGATGTGAAGTGTGAATTTTCACACATTGCAGGGTTTTGCAGGTATATAATAAGTGAAGGTGGCATGCTGAGTGTGTAGGACAAATTTTGCTTTGTAGTAACCACGGCAAAATGAACGATCTTTTTAAAATAATTTATCGTCTGTTAATCTCAGAGCTTTAAAAACAAATTTTATGTTAAAATATTTTTTTGTTAATTTTAATTCGAATACCTAATATCATTATTTAGGTTTCTAAATAAGTGCAGTATTTTTTTTATATAACAAGGTTCATTAAGATTTTGAAAATTGCGCCTATGGCTTTCATTGGTTGTCTTAAATCATACGCTCCGCCCCTCTGGTTTCGTATAAATGACACATAGAATGAAAACATAATTCCAATTGGTTATTAAATTTACGCTCTTGAAAATTAAATTCAAAATTTGCTAAAATATAACTAGAATTTTAACAAATTAATTTAAACAAAATAAAAATTAAAAAAAAAAACAAAAAAAAAAAATTTGACTCCACAAGCCAGGAACGAACCTGCGTGCTGTATAACAAATCTGTGTAGTTGGCGCGCAACATAGCCTCTAGACCACCACACGCTTAACAACTCAGCGTGTTATATGAGTATAAGCTATATGCATCATCAACCAAAAAACACAATAAAAACGTTATTTTCCGAAAACATAATCTGATCAAAAATTCCTGTTGTACTATTCCGGTTCACACCAATGTACATTACTTAGATTTTTTCAGATTTTTAGTTTAAACCATCTGGGCTACAGGGTGTGGGACAAAAAATTATTTGCACAATTTTGGCAAAAATAGTCAAAATAATTTATTTTGCAAAAATAAAATTTTGATCGTTAATCCACGTACTAAGGGCTTTAGTTTGATACCCTACTCAGAATTTAAAAAAAATATTTTTTTTTCGATGAGCACATATTTGTTTATATTTTTAGGGGGATATGTTTTTTAAATGTTTTAGTATTTTTCCTATGTGCGGGTCAAAGAGTTGTATAAGCATGCCAAATTTCAACTCTCTAGGTTTAGCCGTTTGGCTACAATTTTTACCGAACAGACAGACAGACAGACAGACAGACAGACAGACAGACAGACAGACAGACAGACAGACAGACAGACAGACGACAAAATGACGGTATAAGGGTTTTTTGGTCATACCTACAAAACCCTAAAAACAACATATGTTTTGAACTAAATTCTGTTAAATAAAACAAAGAACTCACTTTAATTTTCTATGAACAGGAATATTTAATTTAATTTGCACGAGTAAAATTCCCAGAATTCCAAATAATATGATAATGAAAATAGAATAGATGCCACGTGAAGTATCAAATATGTTGTTACACGTGTCAATTTTTACATCGAACGTGATATATTTCATATAATACCCCTGATATATTTTTAACGCAACAGAGAAAAATCAACAGTCATTGTATCATATACACAAAAGATCGAGAGACAATAAAATGTATTCAAATTCAACGCATATTGGGGTAAAGATGAGGTTACCTTAACATGTTGCTACGAAAAAGATTATTAATGCACTTCAATGGTTTTTGATTCAATAACACTTTTGCTTTGTTTGAAATACGTAGTTTAGGTGATTTCATTTTAAATTAAAAACTTGATGTTTGTGACTGGGATTTTGAAAGTAGGTAGCCAACTCAGGGTTCGACTCAGCCTCAATTATTTAATACTTAAAATGAATACCTGTTTATAGAAGGATAATAAAATCGGTCGCAACGTCACACTAGCCACGTGGCGTTCATATATTCTGGGTCTTAATTTTAATTTGTCCATTATTGCTATCTCGAGAACAGTAAAAACTACAAGGCTTAAATTAGACAACAATTATTATTTTATAAGAGAATATCAATGAGTAAACCTTTTTTTCGATTAGTGGTTCTCGTTCTCAATATAAGTTGTTCAACTTTCTTATTTTAGTTTTTTATTTATTCAATAAAGTGTCATACTCTAAATTAAACGAGAAAAAAAAAAATTTTTTTTTGTTTGATTCCCTCTGTTATACAACTCAACAAATCAATAAATAAAATAAAAAATAAATAAAATAAACAAGTCATAGCCTTACAATACAAAATAATGTAGATTGATACAATTTGAATTTATATGAATTTTATTGTATTATATATTTGTATTATCACGTGGGTGGTTTGATTGAAAGGCAACTCCTTGTTTCAACAATACAATTTATTAAAATATATATCACATTTACAATGTTTTACTGTTGTCAATGTAATTGTATAAATCTGTCCATGGAGTTGGGAAACTTCTCGGTCCACCCCGTGTTCGCCAGGATTTGCTTGGACCTATATCCGAGGCGGGGGCTACCCATCTGGGAGTCGAGGAGCCTGGAGAAGCCTTCTCCCACTCACATGGTACTGCTTGCTTGACTCACCAGCGGTACGAGTATCTGGCGTCGGTGTCTCGGTCGCCACCGTGTAGACTGGAACGTGTAGGGGAGTTGGCGAGGTTCCTCTGCCCCGATATCGTGCGACGTCCATGCATTTGTACTATTGGTTGACCTAGTTTCAATATTCATTCGTAATGACAAATATTTCCTTATTACGAAAATGCGGAGTATGCATTTTGTAATAAGTTAACATATGCCGGACGCTGATAAATAGTTTTTCAATCAAACAGCTGAGCGTCACAATGTCTATATATCGCAATCCTGACCTAGGATTACCTTTGTGATAGTATTAACCAATAACGTCATATAATACAGACACAGCATACTTTATGCCTTAGCACTGTTTGTTATAAAGCCTTGACCCTGCGAAGATGGATGGAGAATTTGCCCCTATGAGTATAGCAGGTTGGCTAATATACATTTATTTTATCAACCTACAGCTAGGAGAGGTTATCATTAGCTCTGTTCGTAGAATCATTTTTAAGAGTTTATTATCGTCAGACGCTAGTTCAGAGTTATTTTAATAAAAAACACATGAACTTTGCCCTTGCGTTTGACGATAATAAACCGATGGAAATGGCTCTACGAACAGACTTATCATAACAGATTAGTTTATCAAAAAAAGTTATATACTGCCAATTTCAGGTTAATTTAATATTATTTATTTTATTCCTACGAATAAAATGCCTCTTATATTTGGGGATTGCGCTAAATTTGTGCTACCATCTGGCAACTGACGCTTCTATCGTAAATGTTGACATTTTTGACGGTATACTTACTCAGAACGTTTTGAGGTGCGAGCGCTATTTATGTTGTTTACAGTAACTTGAAAAAATTCATTTCGGCTAAAGGTGGAATTCTGCCAATCTACAAATAGGTATGGTTCTCAATTTATTATTAAACTGTCTGTCCACTTTAGATTAGGTACAATTATTTGAATCTTGTGAACATAGGGAAAGAGAGTAGTGCATATCATTTGGTACAGATCAAATTTATTAGATGGTATAGTCAGAGCCGCTGTAAGGGGGGGCGGAGGGGGCGACGACCCCTAGCGCACTAAGGAAAAAGGCGCCGACGAGCTTGACTAAGGGGCGTCACATTGCGAAGGTGAGGCCGTTTTTTTTTTAGCTCATCACTTGGATTTTGGGAGGTGAAGACCTTTTGTTTTTGCTCATCACTTGGATTTTAGGACGTGAGGACCTTTTTTTTTACTCATCACTTGGATTTTAGGAGGTGAGAACCTTGTTTTTGCTTTACATTTATTTGCCAAGGGCGCCAAAACGCAGTTTTGCCCCTACCGCAAGTTTTCCTTAATGCGTCTCTGGGTATAGTACATTAATTTTATATCTGAATTTTCTGAAGTACATTCGCAGTATAATAATTATCGTATTATCTGTCTCATTTTGTAATACGAAACTAAGAGAGAAATTTCATTTTTTATGTTGTATATTTAAAATGACATGTTAAGGTGGTAAATCTGAATTGGCACCTTTCAAAATATTTGACATGTCTATCACAATTTTGACATGTCGATCGTAATTTTGACATGTCAGTTTGTTATCTGACATACATAGTTTTTGAGTGAATATAACCTCGATATAATAAAACTTAACCCAATATTTAAAAGCCAGATTTACAAGTTCACATGGTTCCATAAAAGTCTATTTACACCACAACAGTCACCAAAGTAACCAGATCTAGTTTCGTATTACAAAATGAGACAGATTATACCAAAAATCATACGAGATTTAAAACGAGAAATTGTATCGTGTACTACAGGCTTAGGATCTTGTTAATAACACAGCAGTGATCAGGGGACTATATTTTGATAAACACTATCATCTTCATGAATGAATCATTGCTAGACCAATTTTAATCCTATTTGCATCCACAGTCGTGTAAAATCATACTTGCCCTTTTATGAATAGCTTTATACTATAACATTTTATACAATCTTTGACAAAAACTTTATAAAAAAAACCTCTTTGAAGTCACCAGACTGAATATATCACTTTCATATTCCATATTTGCTAGCAAAAAAGATCAGTTCCAAAATACTTTCAGTGTTCTATTTCCTGCAGTGACTGCATCAGTGTCCTGTAACAAGCTGAACTGAAAATTCATGAGTTGTCCTCGGAGCGACAAATAGGCCAACCAGTGGTGATTGCCGCGGCCAATTGGGTTATTGAAACGGAACCTATATAGCAGTCTCATTAGTGACTGTGTCAATAGATTTTAATAACTGACAGGGCCTTGAACATGATTATAGGGTAGAAAAATATGAAATTTTATAGCGGTTTTTATAATTTTTAATGGTTTGGTAACGCATATAAAAGGGGTGTTTAGATATGTGTATATGTTAAGATAAAAAAGAAAAAAACTTCGTCATTAATAATTGCATGTTATTAATAGAGAGTAGCCAATCTAGGCTTTATCACCCTTTAATCCTATCAAATTAGAAAGAACAAGGTTTTTTCCAATTAGGTAGCATTAAAACTAGAGATGGGTCGTTCATGAACGAACTGGCTCACTGAGCCGGTTCAGTACACTGACCAAAATGGCATGGTGCACCAAATTGAAATGGGCCGGCTCACGGCTTACTGCATAGTTTCAAGCTTCAAGGATACGATCAATCGGGCGATTGTAAGCAGTGACCGAAGTGATCCGGATCTGGATCGATGTCATGTTGAACTTCGCGAGAACTCGGCTTGTAATTTATTATCATAAAGTGTATTTTGTCATCAATTTGTAGGACAGTCTATTTGAAACTAATAGGCTTAGTCTGTACTTTCTTACAACCATACTATATAAAATATAAAAATATTAAAAATATTGCCCAAATCCCAGATGTCTGATTTATAAGGGCAATAAACATCTCCAGAAACCACACATCTGGTTTAAAATACAGTAGCTACATAAAGTAAATTGTTTGTTTACTATTAACCCGGCAAAAATGGTAGATAATTCACTTCTATAGATTTTTATTTATTTGACTTCATTATTTCTTTATAACAACATAATGAGGAAGACACATACAGAGATAGAAAGAGAGAGAGAGAGAGAGAGATAGAGAGAGAGAGAGAGAGAGAGAGAGAGAGAGAATTAGTCAATAAATCTTAATTTACGACTTGACTTCATTCTAAGAATATTAACAAGAATAAAGGCAATAAAGTGGCAAATACTCAGACGTTTTTATCGCATTTATTTCACTCGACCAAACAATTCCGCTGTCTGTTAATCTAATGCAAGAGCCGGTTGAGCGACGTTCTACCTACATATTACAAACGAACAACCGTGTTGAACGGTGGGAGAACTGACAACTGACCGCCCTGTTTCTCAGGGACACGTTTACTTAGCCGGATCACTGAGCCGGATCAATGAGTCGGCTCAAGAAACTGAACGACCTCCACTGATTCGGTTCCGCAAACTGAGCCTATTTCCATAACAGAAAATGGCTAGGAATTTGGTGCCAATTTGTAGAATTTAAGTCTAAATTACATGACGTTAACGAAACTTTACAGCCAATAAACACTGAACGAAAAGAACTCACTTGTAGAATTAAACTGTTCTGACTTTTTTGTAAATCGTGGAAATCCGCAATATGAACAAAAATACTGTTGTACTTGCGCGGTTCAAATCAATGTACATTATGTAGAATTTTTGAGATATTTAACTTTTCTCCTTTGGGTTAAAGGAAGGGAGACAATATTTTTGGAAAAAATTGTGTTAAAATAAAGAACTATTAAAATCTACGTCTTAAGAGCTTTATTCTAATACCACAAAATAAATTTAAAAAAAAAAAAAAAATTCAACGACAAAAACATCGACATTTTTCGAAATAATCTGATCAAAAATTCCTATTTAACTATTTCGGTCCCCATCAATATAAATTATGGGGATTTTTTTTTCAGATTTTTAGAATAATCCGTCTGGGAAATTAAGTTGGGGGCAAAAGTTTGACACATTTTTGGTGAAAATTCTATAAAACCATTTGATATTTCAAAAAAAAAATTGTTGGATTATCTGTGTATTAAGTGGTTTGATTGGATACCACAATAAATCCTTTAAAAATAGGTTCCCAACACCTAGAAAGGCGTACAAGGGATAGAGAAGGTAAGTTGTTTTTTCCTATACCGCCGGCTATAAATATGAAAGCCACGTGGTGGACAAGTGTGGACGTTTTGACCGGTCCTATTATCCCTGTATAAACAGGTACTCATTTTAAGGATTATATACTTGGGGTTGAGTCGACCCCAGAGCTGCACAGTTTCGGAAGATAAAAATCCAAAGCAGGGAGGGAATTCGAACCCGCGACCCTGTGCTCCGTAGACAACCATCTTTTGCCACGGCAACTCTAAAAAAAAATTTTTTTTTTTTTTATTTTGTTAAATACATATTTGTTTACATATTTCTCGCGAGGTGTCTTTTGAACTCTATATATTTTTCTTATATGTGAGTCAAAGAGTAGTACAAGCATGACAAATTTCAACTTTTTATATCCTGCTGTTTGGCCGCAATTTCTACGAAACAGACAGTTAGACAGACACATTAATGACGGTATAAGCGTTTTATTGTCATACATGAAAGAACGCCTTATAGCGTTTATGATAATATCAATTAAAACACACAAATCCAAGCACGTATTAGCATTTATTACTACGTCTATTTACAATCACATATGTCATTACAGTCACACATATGTCATTATGTTATGGTTACTAACGTAACATATTACAAAGACGTCCAAGAACTAGATCTGATCCTTACATATATATTAAACCCTGAAAACATACCTACTTTGAAAGACTGGTCTAATATTATAAGTATATTCAAACATCCGCAAACTAAGTAAAATCTATTTGACATCCACATATGTCAGCTCCAATGCACTAAACATACCTCTTCGTTAAGTTCTCCTCCAACTTTGTTTCTACCTCATTCAACATGTCTTTCATTGATTGAATTCTACGAACCATAATCCATTTGAATTTCGCAGAACGCTTTGAGACAGTGTGTTCATTTCACAACTTTTCATCACTTGAAACTATTATATAACATACTACGTAGTTATAGTTAATATTACGTTGGACGTGTTTAATATTAGTTCCTTAAAGTTGAGAGGAATGTTTGATAATGGACTGGAAACAAATTGAAATAAAGTAATTCCAGTCTACAACTAAATACGTAATATTACAGGTGTACGTAATATACAGAAATGTAAATCAATGAACGAGAGTTGCTAATTAAATTTTGTAGTTTTGCAGTTGTTTGACATTTGTTGGATTTGTAACGTTTTAAAAGGAAATTTTTATTTTTATAAACAAATTTAAAACTGTACGCTAATGTACAGCAGCCTACTTCATAAAATAAGACAATATCGCATAAATTTCGTTAACCATGATTACACAATAATATAAGCAGAATAATATAAATATACTGTGAAGAGTATTGAGTATTTTACAGACTTTTGTAGGGATTTGGTTTATACCATTTGGCGATTTGGTGAAAAGGGACATTGAGTACCTACGACTTTTTTCGGATTTAAATTGTCACTTACAAATTCACTTTACATAGAGCCGCATTAGATCTTAAGGTAAAAATCAAAATAATTGTGTTGCATTACTTGTATATTTTTGTATAATTGTATGTGGCGTTTTAAAGGCAAGCATTTGCCGAAATTTAATGGATATGATATTATTTTAGGCTCTCCTTCACATTTGTTCTCCTTTTCACTCTCTCTCTCTCTCTCTCCCTTTTGGTGCGTCGCACGAACTGTTCATAGCCAACTTACGGCATTGGCGTACTGGTTTTAGAGAATTTGGGAGCGGACGTACCAAGCGTTGGAAGAAGATTGGAGAGAAGAAACATTAGAAAAGTCCAGATAAGCCATTTAAAAAAATTATTTGTTTTTTTATTGTTTATATATTATCTTGTTTATTTTGAATATTAGTTACATATATATATATATATATATATATATATATATATATATATATATATATATATATATATATATATATATGTTAGCATCTAGCCTTCCACGAAGCCCTATTACGTCACCATAAAATGTTATCTAGATGCAATCCTAATGATGACGACTCATTAACGATAATGATGACGGCTCATTACACTAATTGGTTTTTATAAAACACACGTAGAATTTGATAGAGAGATCAGATGTTTTCTTACGTTGTAAGAGTGAATACTTAGAATAAAATAGTCTGTGAACAACTTGAGTTTTATTTAAACAATAAATCCCTTATTTGTTTACATCAGAAGTGGGATCGAGTCAACGTTTCTGCTTGTGAATGGGAATCATGCACGTCTTAATAATATTTTGTTATTTTATTGGGGATCTTGCTTTGTTGCATTTTTGCAGTGTTTTGTTTAAATTGTTAATTTGATGATTAAGTGACAAATAGTGATGTGATAAATAATTACCTGTGTGCGTTGTTTCGGATATTATTGCATTTATTTTTGTACTTGAACAGTTACACAAGTTAATCATGCAATTTTGTTCATGAAAAACTTATTTAATCAATTTGCGAAGGCGAACGTTCGAAAACGTTTCTGGTTGTGAACGGGAAAAATGGAACAAATGGGTATGAAAATAATGTTTGTCTAAGATAGTAATTTGAAAGTGAAAAACGTAAGTGATACGTTTCAATTATTGCAAATAATACGTGAATATGGTGGAACACATTGGTGGAACTTCCACCGTGGAAGGAAAACGAAACGTTTGAAAACGATTTCCGACGTTTTTAGATGAAACACTTTTCAGGCTATAATTTTTCAGGTATTATTCGTACTATCAAACTAGTTACGTCTGGTAAAGCTATTTCCTAATGGAATTTATACTTAGCGATTGACAACAGATTGAGGTGCAGTTAAGACGAAATAGCAAATGTATTGATGAAAATTATGAAAGTGGACAAGCGTTGTTTTATTTAGGGACAGACAACTTACATACAGGAAACTTTTAGATGATGAATAAAATGGTTCCAGAAATGAAGTAGATATACAAAAAAAAATGGTCAGAAGGGACGAGCGGTATTCTGTTTATGGACAAATTGTATGAAGTTAATTGTTAGAACATGAGTAAAATGGTAAGAGAAGTTTTATTAGTTTGATTATGTAGCAGCGACAGTCACTGAGCTTGTTGAGTACCGCAAGACACACTGGTCGTTTTTGCTTTGTGAAGGCACTGAGTATGAAGAAGCGACAGTCACTGAGCTTGTTGGGTACTGTAGACAATCTGTAATGAAATAAACTGATGGATAGTTGAGTTGAGTATTGATAGCTTGTCGAGTACCGCAAGACACACTGGTCGTGTTGAGGACAGTTGAACGATAAAGAACCGTCTCTGCCAGTTAAGAGCAGTTGAACGGTCAGGTATCGTTCATGTAGGTTAAGACCATGGTCTGTATGTTGATTGAATGAGGGCCCTCGAATGTGGTGTGAACCTCAAATGGTCACTGGTGTGGATCTTAAATGGTCATTGGTGTGGATCTTAAATGGTCAATGGTGTGGATCCTAAATGGTCAATGGTGTGGATCTTAAATGGTCAATGGTGTGGATCTTAAATGATCAGGGATCTTAAATGGTCAGGGACCTTAAAAGGTCAATTATTTTGGACCTTAAATCTTTTCTAATCTTTTTGAAGACTTTCAGACAATTCTAAGGCTTACATGATCATCCCCTGTTGTCATCTACCACATCATCATTTACCAAATATTCGTCTACAGAAAGGACGTGAGGACACGCCAGGAGCAGGACGGCCGTGTTAGCATCTAGCCTTCCACGAAGCCCTATTACGTCACCATAAAATGTTATCTAGATGCAATCCTAATGATGACGACTCATTAACGATAATGATGACGGCTCATTACACTAATTGGTTTTTATAAAACACACGTAGAATTTGATAGAGAGATCAGATGTTTTCTTACGTTGTAAGAGTGAATACTTAGAATAAAATAGTCTGTGAACAACTTGAGTTTTATTTAAACAATAAATCCCTTATTTGATTACATATATATATATATATATATTTAGATTGTTGTTCTTGACGAAAAATGTAGGAGGAAATAAATATTCTTGAATACTCGTCAAAAGTTTATTTATAAAATATCAAGAGACGTTTCGACTGGTAAATCCAGTCATCCTCAGTCTAGAGTACGTTGTCAATATTTTACAAAAGTATATTCTTATAAAAAAATTATACGTAAATGAAAAATCCATCCCAAACACATTCAGAGTAGACATGGCAGTGTGGAACAGGACGGCTCGAGATTGTCTGACAATCAGACAATCTCGAGCAGTCCTATTACTTTTCGATTGGCAATCTAAATAAATTTTATTGTTTTGTCATTTACTATATTCAGTGTTTGTTATCTTCTATCCCAAATACCTCATTTTAGGTTAGGTTTCGCCTAGCGACACTGATTTAGTCAGTCTTCATTAAAATCTAGTCTGTGCGTGGGACCTATTGGTCGGTCCCAATTATTTTATTTCAGAATAATTGGCGCCCTTTTATTTTATTTATTTTTTTATACTGTTATTTCGATTTTGAACCGCACGACCGTCTCGGCTATTTAAAGGCTAGCTACCAGACTAATTCCACCTATATATAGTTGGTGAATTATAGGTCAGAGATTCGACAAGTTGTTTTTGATAATAATTTACTCGCTATATTTTCTTAAGTTTATGTGATTTTGTTTTAGGTAAGTGACGAATTTTGTAAAAAAAAAAAAAAAATGAATTAGAATGAAAATAGCGTGAATTCAATTTTAGAACTGGTTTCCAAAAAGAATTTAACCTGCAATTTAAATCTTAGGACCACCAAGACCGGAATTAATTTTAACGAGTTCCCAAGAAAACAAAAAACCAATAAAGCAAGGAAATTTCATTCAAAAACGTTTTTGATAAGCTTTTGTCTTCAAAAAGCTTTGTGCCTCACCAAAAAATAATGTCACGAGCCGCCACTGGTGTAAAGTTGTCTTGGTCATAACTACAAAATCCTAAAAAGTATAATAAATATTATTCATCTCCTTAAAGTGAAATTTTTTCTTTCTCATATTGGTCAAGATTCATATAGTCTTCTAAAATACTTCATATTTCATTTGAACTATTTCTTTGCATCTCCAAACACACCAGAGAAAAATCGCGTTCCTTCTATGCTGTATGTGTTATCCTGTATAAACAAAGATAGTCATTAATTTATCTTAAGGAAAAAAAAAACTGCCGTACAATTTTTCGATGCCTTATAAATTTGCCCGGCTATCAAACAAGAAAAAGTTCGCCAGTTTTATTTGCTATTTATCACTAATATTTTACAAAACTGTAATAATTTCCAAGTGATATTGTGCATCAAATTGACTTGATACAAAATATGATTGAGTATACTGATTAGGTTATCCTTTCAAGGTTTCCCAATATTAATCAATCTCGAGAGGATTGTAAATCTTCTTTGATGGAATTAAAGACAGTATCATTCGATAGTGTTATCGTATATAGTCGAAGCTCTGCTGAAATAAATACATCTTCACTAAATAAACTCTTTATGTCCAATGTCTTTCGATGCTGAACGAAAATTGAGAGTTACAACTTTAAGTGAAGTGAGAAAAGATTGAATTTGTTCAATACATTTTCTTCACATCTATTGCACATGATGTATTATTTCAAATATAAGAATGTTATTAGAAATGATTTATCTGAAAAGAAATTAAGAAAGAGGATATGGTTTCTATCTGATTTTTATTAAAAAATAACATCCCACGGCTAGTAAAAGGATCTCGCAAAATATAGGGATTAGTCAACTGAAGGTGTAACAAAATTTGCAACAGCATGACATTACGCTATAGAGATTGCACCCTTAGTAGGTAATAAAAAAATTAGTAGAGTTCTTAAATGACTGGAGAGCATTGGCAAAGTTTGAAGATATAGTCTGAAGCATCTATATACATGAGACAACATCTCTGTCTGTTGGTCTGTCGGTTTACCTATCTGTCTCTGTCTGTCTGAAAAAAGTATTGTACATTGGTGTGAACCGGAATAGTACAATAGGAATTTTTGATCAGATTATGTTTTCGGAAAGTAAAGCATTTTTTGGTTGACAATGAAAATTATTTAATACGTAACACAGTAAACCAGTAAGCTTTCATAGTCTAATGGTTAGCCTTCTCACCTTCCTAAGTTGCAAACTAGGGTTTGCTTCCGGTCTAGAGACAATTTTTATTTCCTGTTTTTTTTTTTGCATGTTTATTTTGTTTAAATTATTTTGTCAAAATTCTAGTTATATTTTGGCAAATGTTGCATTTAATTTTTAAAAGCGTAAATTTAATAACTAGTGGGAAGTGTTGAAATTATAATTTAATTCTATGTTTCAATGTACACGAAATCAGCGAAGCTTATGACTTAAAATAACCAATGGAAGGCGCAATGAACCTTGCTATATAATTAAAATAACCAATGGAAGGCGTAATTTTCAAAATCTTAATGAACATTGCTATATAAAAAAAATACTGCACATATTTAGAAACCTAAATAATGCTATCAGGCATTCGAATTAAAATTAACAAAAATATATTTTCACATAAAATTAATTTTGGCATCCCAAATAATCATCATTCACTTACTAAATACCTGCGAACCCTGAAATGTGTGAAAATTCACACTTCACATCAATTTTTATAGTAATGTCTCCTGTACGATCACCTAAATCAAAGATATCGAAATAAAGTATGTTTAGATCAGTTTGTACCCGCACCGTACGCTTTTATTATTCTTGTATCTCTGATTGAGACAACCTTATATACTACTAACCTTGGTGTTTTCTAGTATTGTGTAATTCGCGCCCAAATTTTAAATTCACAACGCGCTTTGAACACCTCTAATAGTAAGAATTCTGGAGTCTGAAAGCTATCCGAACTTTTTACACAGAAAGTCTTGTGTGAATTAAGTACTATTTTCTATATTTATACAAATGTTGTTATTATGAAGTGAAGAGATTATAACAAGCTGAATCTATGTTTGTAAACTAGTTAAACTTTTAACAGTTCTATAATTAATTCAATTAATTACTTTAATTAGCTAAGAAGTTTTGGTCTAATAAAACATTCTGGAGAAACAAAAACAGGTTGCATCCAATATAAAATGAACTGCATATTGGTGACTCAAATTATCGCGTATCTATCTAGCGGCAGTAAGGCGAAAACATGATAAAAGGATACTGTCAGACCAATTCTGTAACTCATTTACTATGATCATAGTAACTAAATCTGTCACTATGAGCAAGGTCAGTTACTATCATGAATGAAAGTCATTATACTTTTATAATATTTTATCTTGTAGTAACGTTACTACACAGTAACTTTTTACAGAATTGATCTGTGTATCTAATTACGAGCCCTGTCCACTATCAGTTGGCCCAGCTACGAAATTTTTACTTATTGGTTTTCAATTAACAGAATGCGAATAGCTTATGAAATCTAGTTAATATTTTATTTTCAATTAAACATTTTAGAGATTTACGATTAATATTTACAACTATTAAAGTAAATTAATAAGAAAAAAAATAATATTTCCATTGGAAAGCCATTAACTTGGTAACCTATTTCAGAAGTTACCACTGGGTAACGTCACCTTTCATTTTTATAACGGCATTAATTCTTCTAGGCATAGTATCTACAGGGTCTTGGCATTGTCGAGGAGTAAAATTATCCCATATTTCTTGAAGATTTAGTCTTAATTCTGGAATTGTTCTAGCCGGTGTTATACGCAAACGTTTTTTCATTTCGTGCCAAAGTGTCTCGATGGGGGATAAGTCTGGGCTACTTGAAACCCACTCTAAAAGTGGAATAGAATGATCACGGAACCATTTCAAAGATTTTTTTGACGTATGGAAAGCGGCTCCATCTTGTTGAAAAATAAAATCCTCCCCAGAGATTAATGCATGTTCCATAGTTGGCAACAGAGACTCCTCTAAAATACTTAAATATTTGGCTGTGTTAACAATGCCATCGATAAAGTGAAGTTTTCCTACACCTCTTGCAGACATTGAACCCCGCCCCATGACAGATGCTGGAAATTTCACCTTCCTTTTCAAGCAATCGGGATGATATGCTTCATGCTTCTGACGAACAACTCTGCTCCGCTTGTCCCCTACACAGACTTCATCGCTCCATTGCACGCTGTTCCACTTTTCACAATTCCATATTTTATGTTCTCTTGCCCATTTCAACCTTTTTTTCTTTTGCTTAGACGTAAACAATGGTTTTTCCTTGGCCTGAGAAAGTTTTATAAATGTCTGTAAATATACATTTAAGAGTCCGATTAAAAAAATATTACCTTATAGGTTCCAAATCCTAATTTTTTAGCTTCCTTATGAAATGTAGACCTTGAAACACGTCTTCCAACAACATCGCTCCACAGTACACTCAATTGGCTGTAGTTAGCACGTATGTTATCCTTAATAATTCTTTTCAATGCACGTTTGTCATTGTCCGTCAGTGTAGTTTCCTTCACGTACTGGGGCTTTGGGGCAACTGAACCACTTGTTTTGCACAATTTTACAATATTTCTAATACAAACCTAATAATTTTTCGATTTCGGAATTGGTTTTTCCTGTTTTTGCTAAGTTCACAATGATTAACGGAATTTTTTCATCAATAGCTTTGCCTCTGCCCATGTTTTAAAATTATTTAGACTTAACACTTTTAATACATCACAGTCAATAAACAAACTTTGTTTTCCAACGCCTACTACGCATAGCTACCGCAAGAACCCAGTTATTTTATATACAGTACAAGAATACATGAACTCAAAAAATACGTTTGTTTTATGAATATTATTTTTATAATCACAAATTAAATATTACGGAATAAATTTTGACCCCTTTGCTTATAATTTGATTATATTGTCAAAAAAATGTACAAAGCAGCATTTACTTTTACTTATTATTTAATAATTTCTAAAGAAACTGAAAGTGGACAGGGCTCGTATTATCAAAGAGTCTCACACTTTATATGAAAAATATAAATATAAAATAAAGACAAATTTAGCTCGCTTACTTTATGACTACTAACTTATAAACTCTTACTTTTCTATAGTATTTATAAAAGGAAAAAGTTAATGTAATGTATTTTTTTTTTTTTTTTGTATTTAATGTTGTACAAAAATGTTTCCAATAAAAGGGTTCCGTAATTTTTTTAACACCGCGTAGGGGTACCGCGACAAAATAAGTTTGAGAACCACTGCTTTAGAACAACAAACCTGGCAGTGTTACTTTAATGAACTCGGGCTAAAAAAACAAAATCGAGTGAAATTTATCAAACAACTTATAAATGCACTAAACCAAAATAACGGTCGAAACACATCGTTACCCGACCCTTTCGATCCCCGTGTATTATTTTAACACTTAATTTGAGTTATGACATTCGTTTATATAAATCACGCACTTAACACTCTTTGACCAAATAAATCGATTGAAACAATGTTAGTACATGATCGTGCGAGCAAATTTCTGTCCGGTCAGTACTTACTCGACGGTCAATCAACTGTTAACGTCATTAATTCCTGCAAAGGTTCGGGTAAGCTCAGAGGAGCTTACTCAGTATTTTTTTTTTTCCGTTAAGCTCAAGTCAGGCCTCTTAGTTATCGGTTAGACTATTTGTAAAAAAAAACTTAATCAAACGTACTTCAAAAGAATTCCTCTTCAATAGAGTCGAACGTCTTGGTTTTTACTGCCAAATTTAAAAATCTTTTGTTGAGTTCGGATTATTTTTATTGTTAGATAAAATATGATGTTTTAGAAAAGGAATCATTATTGCGAGAAAGACAAAAAGGGATTACAAGAATAAAACAAGTCTCGCGTAAATTTTCCACCATCAGCCATTTTCTCTTACTTAGTTTAACTCCTACAGCGGGGAAAACTATATTAATACAAATTTGTTGAACATATATAATTTCACGATGAAACGTGGTGTGTGACGGAGGATGTGACAGGAGTCATGAAAGTAATAATAATCACTCTTTTCAGTTGTTTAGTATGGTATTTGGATGCTTTATAAATCCGTTAATTTTATCAAGTTAACACTTGTTACATAGTGTGAAATTTATCGTGTGAAGTTTATGCGTTAAATCATTGTCAGATCATTGTTATAAAAGGTGTCCCAAAATTCACGCAAGATTTAAATTTAGCGCCATTTGTGCGGTAAAGTGTTGCCAATGAGAAAAAAGACAGCGAGACAGCTGACATTTCAGGGTTATTAAAAATGGAGCGCTACATGAAAGAACAGCGCGTTTTCATTGTTGAGCAATATTTTAAAAATAACGAATGTTTGGCAGCTACAGTTCGCAATTTTCGTACAAAATATGGTCGGAGTAGTGATTTAACTTGAACTGTGAAAAGATTAATTAAAAAATTCAAGGAGACTGGATCTATTAGTGATCTTATACACTCTGGCCGTCCTTTATCATGTCGTTCAACACAAGACATCGAAGCAGTTCGTGAGAGTGTTTCTGAGAGTCCAGGAACATCAATTCGGCATCGTGGTCAAGATTTGGTCATTTCGAGAAGCTCTCTATAGTGCATTCTCAGGAAAGATTTGCATCTTTATGCTTATAAAGTTCAATTGACTCAAGAACTGAAGCCTATTGGCCACACACAGCGAAGAAAGTTCGTTGAATGGATTATGGAACAACAAGTGGATGTTTATTTTTCGAACAAAATCATCTTGAGAAATGAGGCCCATTTTCATCTCGATGGCTTCGTTAATCGACAGAATTGTCGCATTTGGGGTTCAGAAAATCCACGAGTGATTGTTGAGAAACAAATGCATCCACAACGTGTCATTGTTTGGTGCGGATTTTGGGCTGGAGGTATAATCGGACCATTCTTCTTCGAAAATGTGGCTGGTAACGCAATAACAGTTATTGGTGCTCGCTATCGCGATATGATAATCCAGTTTTTTGTGCCTAAATTGCAAGATATGGATGTTGATGACATGTGGTTTCAAAAAGACGGTGCCATATACTATACAGCCTGAGAAACAACTCAATTACTGCATCAGTCATTTCCTGGTCGTGTAATTTCTCGTTTTAGTGATCAGAATTGGCCGCCCAGATCATGTGACATAACGCCGTTGGACTTTTTTCTCTGGGGTTTTTTGAAGTCTAAGGTTTATGCCAACAAGCCCACGACCACTCACGCCTTGAAGGAGGAAATTGAGCACTGTATCAACGAAATTCAGCCACATTTATGCAGAATGGTCATGGAAAATTTCGACAAAAGAGTGCGTATGTGCCAGCAAAGCCGTGGAGGCCATTTACCCGATATGCTATTTCTAGAGCCCTGCGCGGCTAAGCTTTTCTGTATCCGCATCCGTATATCCATGATCCGCTTCCGCAGCTTTTGTAAATAATAAATCCGCATCCGTAAAAATACGGAATATGCGGGCCCTGTACGCCAAAGTATTTATGACACCATCCTGACACGCAAACACAAAACCTTCTGTTTCCGATCTCAAACCCGCAGACTTAAGAAACGAGAACGTGAGTTCGGTGGACTATTATTATTATTATGGGGTTTGTCAGGTCTTGACAAGCGTCCACTAATCTCAAACTTCAGCAACTTTTTGAGCCACGTCATACTAGATACTAGTGGAGCTAAATACACACGACTGCATCCCAAACCCTGGCGATATGCAGCCGCGGAAATTACGCCAGATCCAGTGCCTGCACAATGCGGAGTGACCCGAGCAGTTATTATTATTATTATTATCGTTATTATTATATAAATTTCTATAAATCGTCTTGCACCCCCGGTTGGGAACCACTGCTCTATACTGTATTCTTTATGAACCAATACAAAATTTACAATTTTTAATCGAAAACCTGTGTTTTCTATCAAAATTACTTCTTGCGTGAATTTTGGGATCGCCTTTATTACCATCAGTGTTAGTTCAATGGGAACTCGGGCGTTGGTGACATTATGCAACAGTCCAACAGGCAGTTTTTAAAATAAATTTATAGTAATTGACAAATGTCTTTTACATTGGCACATTTTTATTTATTTACTTGTTGGAAGTAAACAGTTTGGTTTCAATCAATTAAATAAACTAATACTTTCAATGTCAGTTATTCAGTTGCGTCTTGAACTTGCATTGTGTCTGCATCGCTTTGCTTAATATCTGTTTGTCAGACTGACGTCAGTGCACCAATAATAGATGACTGCAAATACATTAAAACGTCTATTGGCAATTGATCTCAGATCAAAGATGTCACAGCATCAGTTGCCATAGTAATCCACATTGAAATATGTCACATATCTTTGCTATGAAAGATGAATATTTTCAATTGATAAAAATGTAACAATACAAATGCAATATTTTTCAGTATAGCAGTTAAATATTATATGAAAGAAGTGTCAATCATTCGTCGTAATAATGGTATGCCAACTGAAGCGGTCTTAGGGACACGAACTTCATATTTTGCTATATGAACACTTACAGTGGAAAGTAGGGACATACTTATTACCTTTATCAATTCTTGTAAAACTTATATAAAAATGCGACAATGCTGTAAAACTGGCCTTCCAGGAATTCATTGACTCTCGTCCGCCAGCGTTTTATACCACCAGCCTGAACAACCTGCCGCTTAAATGGCAAAAGTGTATAGACAATATGGGTGCATACTTTGATGAATGAAATAATTCCTTATATTTGTAAGTTATCAACCAATTTTGTATTTTTTTCTACAAATTTCATTCTTGACAATCTAATATATTAATTAAAAACTTAATTTTGTTAAATTTCAGAAACGTATTTCCCACTATTAACAATTTGTTATTTGTTTTATAAGTATTTCATTACTAGCGTAGTTTGGTGTTCAAAACTCGGTCCTCAGCTGTTAAATATTATATTATATTTTTAGTTTCAAAAAAAGACCATCACTATCTGAGCCACAAATACAAAAAATCCATAACATTATTAGCCATAATTGTGCCATGAATTAAAAAAATAATTAAATTTGTCAAAAACACAAAAACCACAATATTTTTCAAAAGCGCAATCAGATCAAAAATTTCTCTCGTACGTTTCCGGTCCAGATCAATATATATTATCTATATTTTTTTCAGAATTAGTTTA
This sequence comes from Liopterus haemorrhoidalis, assembly GCA_963971575.1. Taxonomy (NCBI): domain Eukaryota; kingdom Metazoa; phylum Arthropoda; class Insecta; order Coleoptera; family Dytiscidae; genus Liopterus; species Liopterus haemorrhoidalis. Next base: position 51,736,626 of record OZ020615.1, read on the forward strand.
ACTTTTTGGATAAAAGGGGGCGGTACAAGAACATTTTTTGCACATTTTTTGCTAAATTCGTATTAAAAAAAAGAATTTTAAATACTGCTTTTGTTCTTTAATCTATGTTCAAAGAGCTTTCTTTCGAAACCACCTAAAAAAAAAATAAAAATAATTTTTTTTGTCGACGAAAATTTTTTTCGAAAAACTAACCTGATCAAAAATTCCTGTTGAGTTATTCCGGTACCTATTAATGTTCATTATAGAGATTTTTTTCATATTTTTAGATCAACCCCTCTGAGAAATAGGGTGGGGGCAAAAGTTTTTCAACATATTTTTGGCAAAAAATTCCGTAAAAAAAAAGATTTTTCAAAAATAATTATTTGCTTGTTGGTCCACGCATTAAGAGGTTTCATTTGGTATGTCACTCAAATATATATATTTTTTTTATTTAATACATAATTGTTTATTTTTATCTCGGGATGTGTTTTTTTAACTCTCAGTATTTTTCCTATATGTGGGTCAAAGAGTTGTATAATCATGACAAATTTCAACCTTCTATGTTAAGCCGTTTCGCTACAATTTCTACCGTACAGACACATGAGTGACGTCATAAGGTTTTTTTGGTGGTCATACCTACAAAACCGACACCCATTTATAAATTACAAAAAATTTAAATTTCACGCATAAGTTTTGATTCATAGCTTTTTTTCCAAAGACAAATTTGGAAATTTTCATAAATTTGAATGACGATATAATAACTATAAAGGCAGTTTTATTCCTTCATTATAAATTTGAAAAAAATATTAAATAGGTAGACTTCCTAATAACTTTGTCGATGGCTGTAGGAATTTTAATTTATTATTTATTGATTTATGAATAATAAATTAATATTCTGCGTTGTAAAAGTGATGCTAAACGCTTAAAGGTTTTGAACATCTAAAATATTTTCTTGGTTATTTAGAAACTAAGTTTTTTAGGGTAATCTTGGATTAATGCTAATATTAATTAAAACTTGGTAAAACTCTCTCAAGTGCACTGTTAAAAATAATATTAATTTGAATATATAACAGCAGTAGATGTTCTACCACTCATAATTATAAATGTATATTATAAGAGAGAAAGGAATGGCTTATGCCAGTGGTTTTCAATACGACTCTTTGGCCACCTTGCTTTTTGCACTATATTTATCATGTCCGTATCATTTTAAACCTGTAGTGTTCAACCATTTTGCAATTATTGAGGTAATTTCCATATCATTCCATATTTTTAATTCTATCATTTCAAGTATATTACAAATTTCTTCTCATAATGTTCAAGTCTAAATTTCTCATCCAGATTCTCAATTTGTCTGTGACAGTCCTCATTTCTTTTACATATGTTTTTTGTTTTGTTTCTGTGATAGCGTTAAAAATTCTATAGTTAGTTTTTTTTTTTTTCTAATATACTTATTTCCAAGATTTCATGTAGTGCTCTATTTGCTCTATGTACTTGGCTGCATCCCAAACCTTGGCGATATGCGATCGATAATCTCACACCAAATTCAGCGTTCGCAATATGCGGAGATTCAAGCAGCACTGATTTCTGTATTCTGGAGACAGGTAACAGAGGGGCTTCAGACAAGAATGATCTCGATTTACTTCTTGAAAGAAGATTCAAGGCCATCCAATACAGGCAAAATCAAGGCTACGTGCTTCATAGAATAAATCGGGTAAAGTTCGTCTAGCGAAAGATTTTCCATCAAGGACGAATGTATGCAAAGATAAATCAAATGTTGATATTTCATATGTCACACACATACAATTTGTTAGAAAGATACAGAACAGGTTTCAATCAATTAAATAAACAATTCTAACAAAGTAAGAGGAAAGAGGAACAGACATAATTAAGTCTAGCTTATTTTCTATTTTTGATAAAATTTGTCGATAAGTTGCTAGCTTAAATTTTATGCTCTACCGGCGAAATCTCAAATTAGCTATTTCATAAGCGTCATTTTGGTAAAATTCTGGCCTTTGTATGTTTGAAGTTTTCATGTTGTTACTTTCATCTATCATTTCTATTTGTAATGTAATAAGACACCGAATAATCTATAATTTTAATAATATTTTACCTTTCAAACTTCCAACATAAATTAGAATCTTAATAAAATAGGTTAGTCAGACAGTGTTATATCCCGCCAATGGATTATCTTTGGACTTATACCAGATAGTTTGTAGTTGTCCTTGATGGGAAATCTTTCGTTAGACGAAGTATACATCTTTTTTAGTTCAGACAAAAATTCCAGATACTTGGTTCTCTTTCCGTTCTCTTTACGATTGATATTCATGACGTTAGTTTCTAGTCTGGTTCATAGATGGCGTATGATTTGTCGTTCACCTGCATATTCAGTCCTTCAACAACATATTTTGTCGTCGGAATAATCCATCGTGCCTTATTACCGACCGCCAACATATATAAGGGAGGTATTGTGATCATACCTATTTTGACATTTCGAGATTTCAATGGATCTCCACGAATTGAGATCCCTACATAACGTTTCGACTATTTTTATCATGATGTCTGTCGGTCTATCTGACGGTCCGTGTACACGTGCAGAGCAAATTCGGCGAAATAGATTTTTATGAAACTTCCTATTTAAGCTTTTGACATTAATGATTGACCACGAGTTGATCAACTTTGAACACGAGTTGATCAACTTTTGGTAAAAATCGGTTAACTAGAAATGGGAGTTTACTGGTGTCGGTTTTAAGATATTTGCAAATATTTCATAACAGAAAAATATTTCGAAAAAAAAAATATATATATATTTTACAAAAGTTGCTATAAAAGCAATAATTAACAACTTTTATTTGAGACATTTTTTGATAAAGCAGCATAACTTAAACAAGTACTTAGTGAAGGCGGTTGGTCGTATGGTGGCCACAGCTGAATTTTTTTTTCTGTTGTTCTTATGCCTCATTTTCATGCGGGTGTTGGAAATGTGGAACAAAAAATTCAACCAATAGGATCGCTTTATTTTGAGAAAACCCGTACCATGGTATCGTAGGCGCGGTGTTACAAGCGCGGTGTCGCAAGTTCAGAAATTTCAACTCTAGCGCCAGCCGCACCGTCGAAACCATAGAAACAGATATATTTTTTCGGAATGGTGGGATCTTTAGCGAGACACTTATATTAATTTCATAAAAAACAAAATAAAAAACGTAAATTGATGTAGCGAAATAGCGACTTTTACAATGTTGTCGGCAGTCATAAAGTTTATTATTATGGATTCGGTTTCAAATATCTGGTCTGCAGAAATGTCATGCAGTGGGTATACTAATAATACACCCCCAAGCAGGGGCCAACAGAATCTTCATTCTAATTGTGATGTCAATTAAAAAAGATTGTGTATTAAATTATTTTCTTGTAATTGAAGTAACTGTCTGTGTTTGTTTTGTCTCATTTTTTGCAACAAGTTAAAATAATCTCCCTGTTGCCTTCTGTTCCCATGTATATATGGGACGTACCCACCATCGCTTTTCTTCATATCGCAATAAGTCTAAATATACATAAAAAAGAGCTAGACGTCTCCTTCGATTTGACGACATATTTAATGAAATTGAATAACCGTTTACTCCAAACACTTGTATAAACTTTTAGGTTAAATTTGGGTTATATACAAATGTCAAAACCGAAAACGCGCCCTTATCACGCCTCCAACCCCACCATGAAATTCGAACTTGTAAATATAACACCACGCCTCTCACCCCTCTCACGCCTTTCACCCTACCATGAAAATAAGGCATTATAGTATTAGATTAATCTGTCGTTAATAATCCTTATTTTGACGAGCTGAATATTGTAACACCTGATATGTAGATAAACCATTTTGTTACCTGAAATTAGATTAATTTTAATTTATCTTGGTTAGAATAGGTTTCAGTTGCATCTATATAAGTTACTTAGTTAATTTTAAAACTAACGCTTCTCCAAGGATATTTAGAATAAGCAAAAGAGGTCATATTGGCATTAAAGTTATTCGATATAACTTTACAGTTTGAATAACAAAGTAACTTGAATAAAATTATAACTTGTTATAGTTCTCTATGAATATGTCTTACAATATAATGCTGAAAATGTCATCTTCATGTCTAATAATACACCTGAAGAAATACGTGAATCTAACTTGCATATTTAATAATTGAAAGGAAACAAGACAAAAATAAAAACTACAGAAATGTATAAAGCAGGCATGTCCCTATTTGACAGTAAAACTAATTCTGCAAAACGTAAGGTAGAAAAGAAAAAATTAAGATAAAATATGTAGGGGATTATTTTCCATCTTGCAATTATTTTTTTCTGCAATTAAATTTAGTAACATAATATTTTCTTTCTGAGTAAAAGTCATTACATCTATTTTAATATTTTAAGCTACTTTTTTATAAACTTTAAATAATCCGCTTGCAATGCTTATGTTTTTTATAGAATCCTTAAGAAGTTTAATAAAAACAAACTCCAATACAGGTCGCGTTAAGTAGCTTGATACTTCAAACATAAATACGCATTGAACTTGGGGTCAAATAGTTGGGGGTAGACTACATTACTACAAGGCAGCTCACAGCAACATGACAGTTGACTGTACGAACTAATAAAACACATGCAATGCATGTTTTATCGGATTTGTCACAATTCAATTAACGATGGCCAAACATCCTTTATTCCACATAACTAGTAAAGAATATACAGGAGGGAGCATTCCTCACTCCTACTACAGCTCAATCTCTAGACAAAATCTGGGAACCTGTTTGACGTCATTAAAGATGGCGTATGTTTATTACACATATTTGACTTTTCATCACATTTGATTTACATTGATCAGTGATCCTCTACCACTAAGAAAACTGGCGAGATGAAAATACTTTTCATCAGTAAATACCTTTTATCCCTATATTAGAACAAGTACGAGGATTGCCTCATATATTTCGGGATTGCGCTAAGCTAGTGCTGCCATCTGGCAACTGACGCCTATATCGTAAAGTTTGATATTTTTGACGGTATACGTACTCATAACGTTTTGATGTACGAGCGCTATTTGTGTTGTTTACAGTAACTTGAAAAAAATTTATCTGGGTTAAAAATAGAATTAAATCGTGAACATTTTCGAGCAATTATTTTTTACAACTTTCGACGTAGATTAACCCAACAACAGTGCATCTATGAACTTAATTCAACTTTTGGCGATGAAGCACCATCAAGGACTACTGTTTATCGATGGTTTGCCGACTCCAATCGTGGTCGTAGTTCGCTTAAGGATGAATTTCGTGAAGGTCATCCAAAATCGGTTGTTGTTCCGGAAAAGATTGATGCTGTGCCTGAACTGATACTGCAAGATCACCATGTGAGTTATCGTGAGATTGAGGTATCCTTGAACATTAGTGGGACCAGCATACATTCACTATTGCATGCATATTTGGCCGTCAAAAGGATTTGTTCCCGTTGGATCTCACATAATTTGACAATCGGAGAGGAAAATGCCTCAATTGTAGTGAAAATTCATAATGTATCTATGCAACACGCATTATAATGCACAATTATCCCACATTAAAATTTTATTGTGCCCCCTATTTTGTAAGTTGTTGATGAAGTTAACAAATCCTCTTACTTCTAGCGATTCTTTGTTGTCTTTGAAGGACCAAGTCCATAAAAGTATATCAGCCCTGGTATTAGGAATAGCGAATGGAAAATAAAATCTTAATTTTAGCCCCCTTGTCATTTGTGCATTATACCTATACAGTGTGCAAATTGCGCATTTGCTTGCTTACCGTACCCTTGCTTACTAGACACTGTTACAAGATGTAAAAAAAAAAAAAAAAATGAGTAAAACCTGCCCTAATGCTCTATCGGCACCCAAGTAACCTAAGCAACATTTCTGCATCTGTTCGTTTCACATGTCTTAATAGGTGCTCCGAACTAGTCTGAAATTATTACACTTGGAACACCGTCTAGTCATAATGGGTACTGACCTCATCATAATATTATCATACAAAAACTTCAGAGCATTGGTCTTTCTCCTTCCCTTGTGTCATTGCTCACATCATATCTTTTAAATCGTTATCTGTTTGTTACTTTTCGTGGTCACAATACTTCTCACTTTCCAGTTACTTCCGGAGTGCCACAGGGATCAAATCTTGGTCCTCTACTATTTCTTATATTCATCAATGACATCAACGATGTCATAGGTAGCCAACGTCTGCTCTTCGCCGATGATCTTAAAATATTTTGTTCTGTTTCTTCTATTAATGATTGCTCTAATCTTCAAAAAGATCTAATTTAAGCACCTGGTGTACCAAAAATAAACTTCATCTGAACCTCTCCAAATGTAAAATTATTTATTTCACTCGAAAAACTACGCCCATTATCTTTCCATACTCTGTATATAATCAATCTTTGTTCCGGGCCGAAAGCACCAGGGATCTGGGTGTTACATTTGACTCCACGCTAACCTTTAATCTACACTTAGATAAAATTTGCTCTTCTTCTGTTAAAATGCTTGGCTTCATTATTCGCAATTCTCGCACCTTCTCTGACATCAGTGTAATCTTCACACTCTATTTTTCTTTCGTACGAACCAAACTAGAGTACTGCTCTCTAATTTGGAATCATATTTACGATGTCCAGAAAAAGGTTATTGAAAAAATTCAGTTCAAGTTTTTAAAATTCATCTACTATAAAATCATGGGCTCCTATCCTCCACTTGACTTTCCATATAATACACTTATTCATCTATTTTCAATGAAAACTTTAAGTGAACGTCGGGACTTGAATTCATTAAATTACTTAAAAAACTTATTTCTGGCAAGGTCGACGATCCCATATCTTTACAACAAATTAATTTTCACACCCCTATTCTCCATACCAGAAATCCATCTCTTTTCTACCTTCCTCAAGCTCATTCCAATTTATTTCTCAAATCTCCCATAAACCATATGTGCTCAAATTATATTCTAAATGAATCTGTTGTAAATCTTTTTTGAATTTCTGTATCATTTCTCCATACTCTATTATGTTATACGCTATTTTTTTTTAAATATTTATATATGTATATATTTGTTTTGTTACTTTAAGATAATCTTTATTTAGTTGAGTTGTTTTATAATCTTTATTCTCTAGATTTTTGTAAACTATTAATTTATTGCTATGTTTATCATATTTATATGTTTAGCTTAATTTGTACCTGTCCATTTATTGGTTAATTCTGTTGGACAGATGTAATGGAAAATAAAATAAAATAGTCCAGACAGGCGCGATTTGAATGAGATTTGAATTTAACCATTTATCCTCACTCCAATCGAACTTGATGTCCTGAAATTTATGTGGTACTTCAGGGGAGGAGGGAAAGTAATTCTAGCGTAGTTTGGGAGCGTGGAGTACTTTAACTTGGAACACTAACGAACTGATCAGTGTAACTCCGAGTTACTCTTTACAGCAACCTGGAAAGCGCCTACTATGTATATACAAGTTTAAATGTTGTAAATACTGTATGATTCCTGTAATTTAAATTCAGGTAAATAACTTAAAACAGATATGTGTTGACTACTCCAAGATCAATATAAAGTTTGATTGAAGGAATGTAGTTGTAATTACTTAGTTTCCGACCTGGTGTTTACACATTTTGACCTTCAAGGAGAAAATCATCAATCTATGCAAGGCAACGTCTTAGTTAACAATACAAAAAGACATTGTTCTGGAGCTAAGGGATGATTTACTTCAAGGACGGGAGAAACCCTAAGGAATATATGTAAACACCTCTATATAAAAATTGATGTGAAGTCGGAATATTCACTTATTTCGAAGTTTCTGTTTTTAAGTTTCTCATAAAACTTGTTACTCCTATTTTAAATTAATTATATTGACGCGATATATTTAAAAAAAAATTGTTATCTTACTAAATACCTGCTAAATCCTGAAATATGTGAAATATCATAGTTCACAACTATTTTTAAATAATACTAGAAACATTGTTTCTTTTTTTTATTTAAACAGTTTAAAACACATCGGTGCACGGTGTGGCCGTTGCACAAAATGATTGTTTTCTAACAAAGAATTTAATTTTTACAAATTGAATTTTAGTTGGCAATAACACCTACGTTTCTTTGTATTGTACAATTAGGTTCATTAAAGTTGTCAATAAAGTCAAATTTATATGTGGCTTTTCTGGAAAATTTCCATTTAATTTTATTAACCCACATGAACAATTAAATCTAAATTGTCGAGGGTAATAAAATAAATAAGCAGAGCTGTGAGTTTAACCACTGAAGTTAACCAGTCCCAGCGCTGATCTGGGGGAACTTTCCTTTTATTAGTTCAATCAGTCTCTGCAGAATCGACCAAACTAATCACTGTTAAGTTTAGCGACAGAGAGGCGCATTTACAACAAAGTTTCGATCCACGAATAAAAAAACCAACGGAAAATTTAAAGAACAAACTGATGGGTACAGAAATGAATTTTCATCAAGATGTGCGGTAACATTATTCGATAGAAAAAAGAATAAAGATACGACGTTTGATAAAAAAACGCGAATTGTGTGCTTTGTGCAATACTAGTATGTAGAGTAGAGGGATGCAACTCCCAACAAATCGAGAGAATGATATACCTAAGTTGGTATATCATTCTCTCGATGTGGGGTAACAAAAGCCAAACAATAGGTCTCACAAAGAACTGCACAAAGACAGTTACAATAACCTTCATCATCATTGGCGCGACAGCCCGAGGTGAGGCTTGGCCTTCTGTTTCCAGGTTTTATGACCATGTTTTCAATCTATGTACATTCAGGAGTAATATTGTCAGTATTACGTCCATTTTTTAGCGTACACAGAAAGGCACTTAGAGTTTAAAGCCGGTTGCGAACGGCTAAGTAAAACCTGTAATTTGTATTAATATTTTTACACAAATTAATTGACTTAAGCGGGAATTGAACTCACGTCCGTGCCCTTGCTCAGCGGACAAATATCAGATACAAGCGGTTTAACGCTTGCAGCTACAAGCTTACTCTTCATTTAAATAACCTTAGTAACATAAAAATAGATAATATATATATATATATATAGTCAGAAACCTCTTCTACCATTCGGTGTAGAGGTTGTTCTTCTCAGTCTAATTATTTTATGAAGTTGCGCCACTCTGTCTTATTGTGAGCCTTATTTTCTGCTTCTTTCCATGTCAGTCCTTTTTTTATCTAGGATTTGTGACACTGTTTGGTTCCATGTTTTATGAGGTCTTCCTCTTGGTCTGCTTCCTGAAGTTCTGGCTAGCCATATATTTTTTGTCGGTCTTTCTTGCTTCATTCTTGTGATGTGTCCGTACCATCTTAATTTCTGTCTGTCTATTGTTTTTTCCACTGCTTCTATCTGTAGCTCTTCTCGTATTGTTTCACTCCTTATTCTGTCAAGTTTAGTGACACCCTTAACTCTTCTTAAAAATTTCATTTCTGCAGCTTGAACTTTGCTCTTGAGCCGATCTGAAAGTACCCATGACTCGCTAAATAGATAATAATAATATTAATTGTGTAAACGAAAAGTTTATCTAGGGCAGTCTATTTAGTTCGCATAACAACTAATGTAATTGCAGAGCGGAAATAATTCTGGGGACTGTAAAAAATGATGAAGGCAAATATATACTACGACTGCCGTAGGTAAGAAAATGCATTAAGGATGACGGAAGAAGAAAAAATGTGCAGGATGTGTAGAGAAGCAAGAGAGACAATTGAGCACATTCTGGAGGAATTAAGAGAAATAAAAAGTAGAGAAGGAACAAGAGAGGGGGTTTTGAGCAAAAGTGGAGGCGGATAATAACAAGAAGGAAGGTGATTAAAGACATTGAAAACAAGGGAAGAAAAAACTAAAATAATCTACAGAATCAAAAAGTCAAAAAGTGATAAACAGATTTCAAGCCAACATGCAGAAATTAATTATTTTATTTTAAATTAAGAGATTTGTGAATATAAATATAAATTAAAATGTAATATATTTAAAATAAAAATTTAATTGAATAGAAACCTACGGATGTCAAATTTCGTTCTTGTCTCAAAAAATTACGAAAAACTGGCAGTTCCTTAGAGAAAAATGGAAAGATCCATACTCAGAGCAAAACTCCGAAAAAAAGTACCGTCTAGAGCAGGGCTTCTTAAACTGTGGGTCCCGACCCCCCCGGGGGGTCGCGAGGCTACTGAAGGTGGGTCGCAAAGATCTGCTACTTTTGGGTAATAATAAATAAATTTTTAGAATCTACAAGGTAGATTCTACAATGTCGTGATATTACACCTACATCTATGGTCAATATTAATTTCATTACATGGTGGGTCGTTTAAAATTTCCTAGGCTTGAAGGGGGTCGCTATATGAAAAAGTTTAAGAAGCCCTGGTCTAGAGCAGGGGTGGCCAAACCAACGCCCGCGGGCGCAGCTGCGCCCTCGGGCGATCTGTTATGCGCCCGCGATACGATTCCCGGTAAATTAAAATATTTTTTAAATTTTATTTCCAATCAATTTCGTTCTCCAACTTTGAAGCAAAATTTTCTTGGAATTAAATACTTATTTATTAATTGAAATTTTCAAGTAATTTTTTATTATGCCATATTAAATCCCTCCCTATATAATAAAATATAAGTAGTTCCACTACAAAAAATATTATTTTAGCGAATTCTATCGAATTTTAGCGCCATTTTTTGTTTCATTTTATTAAAACTGATCATTGAATGACAGTTTAAGAGTAGCAGTATCAAATTACTGTCCTGATTTTGAAAAATTATGTCAAGAAACAGTCTCAACCTTTTCATTAACGAATAATAATTTATCATATAATATGTAATTATATGTAATAAATGTCGTTCAATAAAATTATTATTACAAATTATTATTATTATTTTGTTGTATTATGTTGTGTTAAAAATGAAGAAGAGCATTTTTTAAAAAAATAATGGGATTTTAACCTATAAGTAAAATCAAATAAAAAGATTCAAAATTAAGAAATTAAAATTAAGAAATGAAAAAAAAATAAATAAAATTAACTTTAACAATAAAAAACAAAACATATATGATGTCATAACATATCATTGCGCCCGCAACGTCTCTGGAAATTCTTAATTGCACCCTTGCTTCCAAAAGGTTGGCCACCCCTGGTCTAGATAAATGCGTAATAAAACTGGAGTTAGAGATATTAGAAACTATTGCGGAAGTGGAAGTGGGCAGGACACCTTGCATGCCTAAATGACAACCGGTGAACGAAGAAATAGATTTTGTGATCGCCAAAACATCTGACGAGATTACGAGATCAGGATCGCTCAAGATAAGACAAAATGGAAGAAGCCTTTTCCCAAAGATTGAGAGGGTTCTACCTTATGAATTATATCGCTTGAATTTTATAGCAGTTTTTGTAATTTGATTTTTTTAACCCGGAGATTTTTAAGACGAACCTGATCGAAGTGCAACGTATCTGTATAAAATTTTGTTCCAAACTTGAAAAAATGTGAAGAGGAACATTTGAACTTTTAATAACAGCTTTTCAAAAATATCGAAAAAGCTCATTGAGTCGAACTGTGTGTTTTAACTGATTCGGGCGTTTTTAAGATAGAAATTACGAGTTGGAAATAGGTAAAACGGACGCATTATCCATGTTCTCGAATTAATCCATACCAATGATTGACTGTTACAGACATTTACAGAAGAAGTAGGAATATGATAGGGTTTTGTCAAGACATTTTGACCAATATCGACAATCACGACATCTCATCAGGTCACATTTCCTTTATGGTTCGGCAGTTTTTAGCGTAGAACAAAGTATTATTTAACATTTACTTGGCCCGGTGTGACTTTTTTTTGTTCCCAAAATTAAATAATTCATTTAAAGAACGTCGTTGTCAAACTAATGGGAGAAAATACTAATCTAAATAGTAATTTTTTGCGCAATAAATATAATGTGTTTTTAACAGTAAAAAAGACGCAGTAGTATGGCAATGGTATGGCAAATCCTGGCATCAAATTAAGATATAATATTGACCCAACTGGCGCGAATATATTTGGACACTATGCTCCAGCTCGGTGGTATAAGAACATGATGACAATGATTAACGATTCCATTAAAAAGGAAACGAAACAGCTTATAAAATTTGGTCTCCAGTTTTTGTTACAGTTTTGTAATACTTCATCAAAAAATAATAAATTACATTTAAATATTTGCAAAATCTTCCGCTTCCTAAATCAAATTATTAAAGCCGAATAAGTGGTCATAAATCTCTAAGCTAGTTACTAAATTATAAATTATCCCAGATATTTATAGCATGAAATATGTAAACAACGATTTTTAATATTAGTTTAGAGTTTTATTTATGAGATATCGTAAAGTGTATTAAAATTATAGACTGTTACGTTTTTCTTGTAAAAATAAATAAACTAGAGATAATTATTGTTTATATTTTTTAAAACATGGAAATTATTACGCATTATAATATTTTTCTTAATGCACGCATATCCTGCTAGTAAATGTTCAAATTCAGATCAATGTCATGTAGGGAATTCTGATGTAAAGTGATCAATATCTTCATCTCTATTCATCATCTTTTTCTTCGCGTGCTGAATCCTGACGGAGTTTGACGATCAACTCGGCATTTTCATATTTAAAGGGGCAGTGCGGAATAGTGATCTGGCGCCTTTACCAATGTATTTTTTAGTTTTAATTATAAATTTTATTCGCTCTTTAGTCCTAAAATGATAGTCCTACCTGTCTGTATACCTCTCTGTCTATATGGTAGAAATTATAGTCCAACGGCTGAACATAGAAAGCTGGAATTTAGCGTGCTTCCACAACTCTTTTAGGAAACACATTTAGGAAAAATATAGAGAGTTCAAAAAACACATCGCGGGTTGAACATAAACAAAAATGAAAAATTATTATTATTTTTTTCCCCATCCTATTTCGCAGAAGGGTTGATCTAAAAATCTGAAAAAGTCTTAATTATGGACAATGATGGGAACCGGATGAGTTCAAATGAAACACGTTTTTTACTAAAAAAAAAAAAAAAAACTATGCCGCATCCTTTATGCCGGATTTACATTGGTAGAGGAAAAGAGCTAGTAACTAGCGCAAACACTACGCGCTTTACTATACTATCTTATTTTTGGGATAGTAGGTGTTCGTACACAATTGGCATACTATCTTATTTTCTGGATAGTAAGTGTCAAAACACATTTGACATCTTCACTGTGATTTTGTTGTGCAATTATCTTTTTGCAAAAAATAATTTATAAATATGAATATACATCGTCGCCGGCGTGATGCCATTAAAAAATGGTATTTTGTATTACATCATTTCTTCTGGAGGAAATAACTGATTGTCTTATTGAAGAAATCGGTACAGAATATAAGCCTAAATGAAAATGGGTTACAAAATGGATTGATAGAAGATCTACCCATGGCGCATCAGCCCTTCTATTTTGTGTATTAGCTGTGGAAGATCAAAAAGAGTACACTCTGTGTTTAAGAATGACACCAGATGATTTTAATAGGCTATTAAATTTAATTAGTCCATTAATACAACGAACTGATACACTCCAAATGCGATCCCAGCAAGAATAAAATTGGAATTAACGCTTTATTTCCTAGCCCCAGGAAATAGTTATCTTAATCTACATCTTTTTCGTGTATCAAAGGCAGCTATTTCACAGATGATTTCAGAAATCATCAATTAATAAATCAATGTTACGCAATTTCTGTAAATAAATTATAACTTACCTGATATGGGTTTTTCTTTCTATTTGTTATGAAGGTTACCACTTGCCGCCAATTTGAAATGAATTAATTTTGCGTAGTGGGGGAATAGATAGTAGCTAGTAAATACGTCGACGAGCTAGCTGCTATCCTAGCCCAACTACTAGAAGCTAGTACTCTACTAGTCATATTGTCAACTGGTTACACAGGGATAGTAACTAGTTTTTAGTTACTTGGGCTAGATACTAGTTCTTTTACTCTACCAGTGTAAACCCGGCATTAACTTAACCCTTTAAAAAATTCTAAGTAATATACATTGATCTGAATCGGAAACGTACAAAAGTATTTTTTGATCAGGTTGTGTTTTTGGAAAATATTGCAGTTTTTGACAAAATTATTATTATTATTTTTTTAATTCATGGCGAAATTATAGCTAATATTGTTACGGATTATTTATATTTATGGCTAAGTTAGTATACATCATCTTTAGAAATTAAAAATACAAAAAAAATTAGCAGCTGAGAATTTAATTAATGTATGTAAGCTCCACTTACTATCATTCCTCGCGATTCAACCTATTCTTTGCTTTTTTTAAGGTACCTGAAATATGATAAAATTTTCGAAAATATTTAATTTGGTTTAGAAAAATTAAATTAAAGCTCTTAGTACTCAAATAACGAATAAAAATAATTAACAAAAACTGTTGATTTTGAAGTGATTATAGAAAAAAATATTGTCCTAGACCAGGGCTTCTTAAACTTTTTCATATAGCGACCCCCTTCAAGCCTAGGAAATTTTAAACGACCCACCATGTAATGAAATTAATATTGACCGTAGATGTAGGTGTAATATCGCGACATTGTAGAATCTACCTTGTAGATTCTAAAAATTTATTTATTATTATCCAAAATCCACTTGCAAATCAAATTTTGTAATTATGCACTTTATAAATCGGGTATTTATTACAGTGCTATAACGAGAGCTGAACGACTACCCGCACTTAATTTGAAACCTCTACAAGATAGGCGTCGGATTTTTGACTTATGCCTACTCCATAAGATAATGAACGGTACCACTGACGTTCCTGACATCCTCGCTAAAGTTGGACTGAGAGTTGCACCTTACCCAACAAGGAACGTGGATTTATTCCACTTGCCCAGGCGCCGAACATCTTACGGACTCAACTCCAGCCTGGAGAGAATGTGCCAGCTCTACAACGACCTGGCCCCGGATTTGGATATTATGTGCTCTTCTTACATTGCTTTTAAAAATAATCTAAACCGTTTACTCTACTCCTGTTTATTTAGCATTTTTGTTTTTTTAATATATTTTTTGTAACTTTTTTTGTTGTTTTTTAATTGTTGTGTAATTTAGGTAATTTTGTCCTGTATACACTTAAGTTAAACAAATAAATAAATAAATAAATAAATAAATAAATAAATAAATAAAAGTAGCAGATCTTTGCGACACCCCTTCAATAGCCTCGCGACCCCTCGGGGGGTCGGGACTCACAGTTTAAGAAGCCCTGTCCTAGACATCCAATCAATAAAATGGCTTTTTACACTAATTAAATACCTACAAAATCCTGAAATGTGTGAAAATTCACACATCACATAAATTTTTATTTATTTTTGTTATCGGTTTCAAATATATGATTTTATATTCTTAAAACTCAATGTAATATTTAAGAGATTTCGTTGTGAAAGATGATAATCCAGAATCTTGCAGAAACATCGAATCCATTACTAAACTAATAACGCGTATTAATACGTAAATGTTGGAATTTAATAATTGAATATTGAACCAAATTAAACCAACAATGTCTGAGAGCAGACAGATAATCGAAACACATCATCGTTAAGCAAAGATTTAACAATCAATTTTGCAATTTTCTTTAAGTAAATTCCCTAAACATCAGAAATTTTCATGCCATGATCAAATTATCGTATTTGAAGAACTGAAAGGGATAGAACCATGCGGATAGAATTTTTGATGCACCGAGATTATTTTCTGTTTTGCGTTCATAAAGGAATCATTCTGAAATTGAAATGAGTGTTAAAATGAACTTAATTGTGAAACTATACATTTTATTTTATAAAATTGATAAATCAACCTGCAAATTTTACAAAACAAATATAGATAGCTATTGAAACATATAAAATTGTCAAACCAGTTCGGTCAACCACTACATTCACATACCGAATTTCCAAAATGAGGTTGTTTGATTATATAATGCGGATTTATTATTTTAAAAGCCATGAAAAAGGAAACTGTAAAAAATAGTATTTATTTTTATTTATTTATTTTACATCGGCCTATTTCTGCAACGAGGCTAATCGCCGATGCCAGGGGGCGAGCTCCTACAACTGGATGAGGGGTGAATGATTGTGAAATGAGAGTAATGTAAACATATTATTCTCGCCTGAATAATATCACCAACGGAGAATCGAACTACCGACCGCACAATCCAGACTGTTTTCACCAGTCGAACAAATAGTATATGAAACTTTTTATTACACTTGTCTATAACAAAACTCGTCGCTTCGTAACTCGTTTTCTAACCTCGTCTTGATTTTTGTGCTAGATATTAGATAACTCAAAATGAACATACATGTGTATTTTGATGCGTAGATCTCAAAAATAATCTGCTTTATTAGATACGGCTTAGTAACATATAATGTAGGCTATGTTACATGAGAATGAACTTTACAACATGAGCCGAATGCGTGGGTTGTAATCATCCGAGTGTCATAGCCCTACAAATAAATATTTTTTGATAATGACTGGGTAACTTTTGTTGGATTTCAAATAGACCATTGCAGGGCTCAAAATAGAAAATTTAACGAACCAAAGTACTACTTCAAAATTATTGTCCGATTTAAAAAACAATAACGGAACAATATTTTCCACAATTTCACGGACCATTGAAAACTGAACATTGTTCCGATTTATTCCGATATATTTCAAGACCTGGATCATTAACAGAAGAAAAATAGCGAATTTAATTTAAACGCAGAGAAATTCTGAGCGTCAGTTGTAAAACTTCAGAACTGACGTCATCAAGATGACTACCATCAGTTGATTAAAACCTATAACAATGTTTAAAATATAATTATTTAGTGTTTTATTTATTCTAAGTTATAAATAGTATTCTAGTCATAATGATGAGCTGTATGAGGTGCAAATAGCCATCATTGCTGAGTGCCAAAATTTATAACTAACTAGCTTATTAGAAACTTTCATAATCCTTCCTTACATGAACACAGATTTGTATCACAGAAACGTGATATTGGACGTTTCAATGTAATGTGCGCCATTCGCTGGACTTTACATTGCATATTATTTGTAAGAAGTTGCAATATGGTCATTTGTGCCATTTTAAACTCAATTTGAGATGAAAACTTGAGATCGTACAAGTCCTATTCAAAGAAATTCTATTTATTATATAAACAGCATTTATTTTGAATAAAAATTTAATCCGCTAAACTGGTTAATCGGTTTTTGTAAAATGTTAATCGAAATTCTATGAACCGATTTAAGGAAAAGCCGTTAAAAATATTAGATTACCAAACGGGTTAAATATTATCCAATAAATTTCCAGCAGTTGAGTTTTCAAAATCTGGTCAGTAAAATATAGATGACTTTATATTCTTCCTTTTGGGCACTGGGTGTTTTTTTCATTTTATATATCAGCAGTTCAGTAGCTTAAATTTGTAGACCACAGTTTTGGAATCTCTCATATTATGTTATGATATAATACGCTCTATTTTGCGTATGATTCTACCAACATGCGAGTCGTATTACGGTACTGCAATTTTTATCAATCTACTTTGATAGATTGCATATTACCCACATCCGTTGAAATGCATTCAAGATAAAAAATTACATAACCAACATTTTGGTTAGAATTTCCGTTCCGTATTAATCTAATCTTTGCGGACATCAATTTTTTATGATTAGAGTTAGTCTAATCTTGGTACTTCTAAAGAGAAAGAGAAATTCTTTAATGAAAATAAGGTTTTTATTATGTTTTTAGGATTTTGTAGGTACCAAAAAACCTTTATACCATCACTCAAACATGTCTGTTAGATAAAAATTGTGGTCAAAGATCTGGACCTAGAAAGTTGAAAATGGCATGCCTATACATGCTCTTTGTCCCACATGTAGGAAAAATACTGAGGTTTCGAAGAATCAAATTGATGTGAAGTGTGAATTTTTACACATTTTAGGGTTTTGTAGTTATTGGTAAGTGATAACAAATTGTGGGTACATATTAAAAATAATAAATTTCGATAAATTTTGAAAGAATAAACATGTTTTCCATCTAGAGACTTCCCCGGTCAGTCAGATAATTAGGTTTTGTAAAAACGGTTAAATATTGTAAGCACGGTATTGCAAAAAATCGATAAATTTCGGAATAGTTCAAAAATTCCTTTTGTACTATCCCTAGGTTATGAGGTGGGAATTTTTGAAGAATTATTATTATTATTATTATTATTATTTATTTATTAAATTGTACAATATTATACAAGACATTTTTTTTTTTATATATACATAAAATAAATAAATAGGATGTGTGAATAAATATTTCAAGAACATTCATTCACAACCACTAAAGGTGGTGGTGTTTAAAAAAAAAAAATTTATACAGTTAAATAAATGTATCAAGTTACATATATATTACATTTAAATGTTTTTGCTGGATGAAGAAAATATTTACAATGTACAAGTATAATTATAATTTACAACAATTCCTTTATTTCTACCTGAGACAAACTGAAACAGTATTTTTTTGCCCAGTTTTTAAAATTAGTTTGGTTAATTCTGCGAATTGTTAATGAATTTATTTCCAGAAAATTATTAAAACTATTGTATATTTTTGGTACTGCAAATGTAAAACATTTCTGTCCAATTTTTTTTACTGTTTTAATATTTTTAGCTAGATCTTTGTTTCGAGTGTTATAATTGTGTGTCAACGTAGATATTTCAGTTTTGTTTTTGTTTATAAATTTTAAGACTGAAAGAATATATAATTGCGGCTGATTCATTACATTTGAGTTTTGATAGAGTTTGATCGTAGGATATAAGCTATTTTTTTTGCTGATTATTTTTAGTATTGTATTTTGTGTTATTTTAATTTTGTTGAGATATTTATCGGCTGCCCTACCCCATGCTACTATACCGTAAGATAGCAAAGATTGTACGAGTGCGTAATAGAAATTATAAATTAATTTTGTCGTCATGATGTCTCTTAATTTCTTGAAAATGTAAAACGTTTTCCTTACTAATTTATTTAAATGGTCAGCCCATCGAAGATTTTTATCAATAATAATTTGGTTTTGTCTCTCCTTTCAATAGTAGTTTTACATTGACATGGATTCATCTCACAAAAATTTTCATGTATTGTTAATTTATCGAATAAAATCTGATTTTTATTATATAAAGAAAATAATATGTAATTAGTTTTAGAATAATTTAACGTTAAGAGATTTGCATCCAGCCAACTTTTCATTATTGATATATCTTTTTCTATTGATTCCTTTAAATTAAACACCGTTTGTGCCTCATTCAAGAGCACCATATCATCAGCAAAGGCAATTATCTTACCGGATATGTTTTTCAAATTAAGTATATCATTTAAATATATTAGAAATAATGTGGGACCCATTACTGTACCTTGTGGTACGCCAATATTTAAATATTCCCTCTCACTATCGACACCACCAACTCTTACTATCTGTTCTCGACCTTCTAAATAATTTTTAAATAGCAGTAAAGATATTCCGCGAATACCATAGAGTTCCATTTCAGATAGTAAAAGTTGGTGGTCGACAGTATCAAATGCCTTTGCCAAATCCAAAAAAACTGCGCTACAAGGTGAAGACTTCCAAATTATTTGAGACATATTTTGAGAATTGACATATTGCATCATCGGTACTTTTATTTTCTGTGAAACCAAATTGATTACAATTCATAACATTTGATTTTTTCCAAAAAGTCCTTAATCTTTTATTTAATATTTTTTCAAATATTTTTGCAAAATTGGTTTTCAAAGATATGGGTCTATAATTAGATACTTTATTTACTGAACAGGTTTTATGTATGGGTTTTACTATGGCCGTTTTAAACTATTTGAACTATTTGAATTATTCAGCACATTTTGGAAAAAAAAAAAACCTGTAAAAAAATAAATAAAAACTTTTCTTTGTTCCTTAATCTACGTCTTAAAATTTTTCTCACAATAAATTTTAAAAAAATATATTTTTTTTTTTTTAACGAAACAAAAAATTCTTACAATTCTACACTCGATATTCTCAGAAAAACTATTCTGATCAAAAATTACTGTTGAACTATTCCATTTCCCATCAATATTTTCCCATAGATTTTTTTCAGATTTTTAGATAAACCCCTCTGAGAATTAGAGTTTTTTAGGAGACAATATTTTACACATTTTCGGGGAAAATAACAAACTAAATTGATTTTTAAAAAAACAAAATTTACTAGGCTATCCACGTATTGGTTTCATTTGATACCCCACTTAAAATTTTTAAAATATATATATTTTTTCGTTGAATACATATTTGTTTATATTTTTCCCGCCATGTAATTTTTTGAACTTTCAATAGTTTTCCTAAATTTAGGTCAACGTGTTCAAGCATGCCAAATTGCAACTTTAGTTACGTAATACGGATTTTTTTGTCATACCTACAAAACTTTAAAAAGAATAATATCAATTATATTAGCTCCCTGACATCTTCGAACTGTACACATTCAATTAAAATGTGTAACACAGACAAAAAAATTTGATCAGATTAATGTTCGAAAAAGATGGAAATTATTATATATTTGAAAAATATATGTATAAAATGTATATAGGGTATTAAATAAGTTCTTAGTATCTACTAAAATTAACGAACAAAAATTGATTTTCAAGATTTTGATATCAATTTGGCAAAAATTTTGATAATACGATTAATAATACTATTGTCCCAAAAATATAGTATTCTGTTGACTTCTGAAACTTAATATATCTACGAAATCTTGAAATATGCGCATCAAGTTTTACCGACCGCCACATTTATAAGAGAGATATTGCGATCAAACCGATTTTGACATTTCGAGTTTTCGATGGATGTCCATAAATAGAGATCTCAACATGCAGTCTGCTTGTCAGTCCGTGGATAAGTGTAGAGCGAATTTGCCTAAATGGATTTTTATGAAGTAAATTTCATTTAAAAGTAACGAGTATATGCCAAGTGAGAATTTTAATAGAACGCAGTTTTCCACACTTGTAATAAAGGAATGATTGAATAGACCGGTTTCGATAACTTTATTATCTTCTTCAGTACATCAATCTAATTAATCTATGCAATGGCCTTCTTTTTTTTTTTCAAATTATTGTCAGTTTCTTACCACGTGCTTTAGCACAGTAGAATAATATCACAAAAACTATAAACTGTTATACACCCTATAAATAAAACTGTTTTTACAAAAAGAGAGAAACAATTTTTTTTTATAATATACATTCCAATGTCACAGTTTTTTTTTTTGCTATAATGTTAACGGATAGTTTACATATTTTTAACTACTTTAACATACTCCATCTAATTAATCAGTTCATAGATTAATTAGATTGTTTTCAATAATTAAATATTTCTAGTCGGTTGGTAGTGATACTAATAACCTGAGAGCTCGGTAAAAATAAAATTCCCAGTCCACCCCTGTTCACCAGACATGGTTTTTCCAATCGCTCGCATTTTTTTGATGACGTTTCCACCAGCTCCGATCGTCCCCCGTCTTTATTTCAACCTTTCCCATGATTTTACACATTATGACTTTCATATGAAAGGCTTAAACTATTCCTTTTCATAGCTTGTGCGCTAAAGTCTTAATTTGTTAATAAGATAATTTTTAATTAATTTATGCAAAAAAAAAAACTTTTCCTCCGCTTGTATCCCAAACGGGTTTAAATAAGTCGCGCACACACACAATAAGTCGAAGCACCGAGTATGGCACGCTAAGAAGAAGAAGACATAGAAAATTGGTCTTGGGGGGGAGTTCATTCCGAAAAAATATCCATAAAATAATTCAAATTTATTATTGTATTTTTACGGAAGGGGGTGAGCTTATGTTAATTTAATTTTGATTATAATTTAATTTCTGTTAATAAAAAAGATGATTTTAATTTTCAATTACTTCGATTTTATTAAATAAGTATATGATTTTTCAATTCCTGGGGGTGCCCGGACCCGTAGACCACCCCCTTGTGTGCCCGCCTGGCTTAAATATTTGTAAAATTCTGAATAATGAACTTTTCTGTTAACCGAAATACTGCGCTCGAAATCTTTAATCGGATTGTGTTTTTGAAAGTTATTAGATTTCTTTAATTTAAAATTTAATTTAGGGCTTCAAATGAATAACCTTCATGCGTAAATTATCGAACGAGAAGCAACTGAAAAAAGAAAATATTTTAACATGTTTTTTGTCAATAATGAACCAAAAAGTTTTTGTCCTCCATCCTACTTGGTTTAAAAAATAAAATCCGACAAATGTACATAAATATAAATCGGAATAGTAAGCGAAAATTTCAAAATTCCAAGTAATCAGTTAGTTAGTTAGTTAGTTAATTTTTTTTGTTGCACATCAACAAAGGCTCGTTGCGCCTAACGCAGCCCATTCAAATGACTACACTACATATTAAAAACAATCAATAAATAGATAAAAATACGTATACTCAATAAAAGAAATCTTGCACAGACAAACACAAATAAATAAGATAAAAAGTCTGTTCAAAAATTTTAACAGACTCAGGGTGATGGTAAGAGGCTGTAAAGGGGCCAATTACCATCGAATATCACAGTTTAGAAATAGAACACATTAAAATAAGGTGCAAGACTTCACACATAAAACAGTAATTTCGATTCTCTAAGGAAGAGTATCAGCCTGTCCAAGAGTACTCTGTGGTCACCTAAAGCAACTGACAAGTCATAGCACAGTCCTAACCTCTCCCTGACATCTTCGAACAGTACATATTCAGTTCAAATGTGTAACACAGACAAAAAATTTTGATCAGATTAATGTTCGGAAAAGATGGAAATTATTATATTTTTGAAAAATATATGTATAAAATGTATATAAGGTATTAAATAAGCTCTTAGTATCTACTAAAATTAACGAACAAAAATTGATTTTCAAGATTTTGATGTCAATTTGGCAAAAATTTTGATAATACGATTAATAATACTATTGTCCCAAAAATATAGTATTCTGTTGAATTCTGAAACTTAATATATCTACGAAATCTTGAAATATGCGCTTCAATTTTTACCGACCGCCACATTTATAAGAGAGATATTGCGATCATACCGATTTTGACATTTCGAATTTTCGATGGATGTCCATAAATAGAGATCTCAACATGCTGTCTGATGATCTGTCTGTCTGTCGGTCCGTGGATAAGTGTAGAGCGAATTTGCCTAAATAGATTTTTATGACGTAAATTTCATTTAAAAGTAACGAGTATATGCCAAGTGAGAATTTTAATAGAACGCAGTATTCCGCACGTGCTAATAAAGGAAAATGCGCAATTTTCTCAACGCCTTTCACAAGAATAATTCTAATTAAAATAATTCTTAAAACTAAAAGATCCTTCTCATTATAATAACAGTATAAGTTCCAACTTTCAAAGTTACTGAACAATAAGACGAAGAATAGAATCGTGGGTGTTGAGCCAGATTTAATTTTACGACAATCATTTCAGAGATTAAATTAACCAACTTATTTATTGTGTGAATGCTAATTATTTAACTATATTTTTTACAGAAAAGCAAAAAAAGTGCTTATCTACGACAATCAAATAATAAAAGCATTCTGTGTCCAACTGTAAATACTTAAAGCTGTTCATATTGCACGCAATGTATAATAAGCATGTTTTTTTTAGGTTACTTAGTTTTTTAGGCCGTTTGCGCCTCACTCAGTCCATCTTTATAAATAGAATATTATTTATAAATTATAATAAATAATAGTATTTTATTTACCAAACATATAATGGACGTCATATTTTACGAGAATGAGTTTGACTACCCGATCCGTAAGCGAGGGTTGTAATCATCCGAGTGAAATATAGCCATTATATGCGAGTCAAATACAATATTTTATCTACAACTATATGTTTTATCATTAAACCAGTGGCGAAGGGAAACCTCCGCTAGACTTGCCCTCCCATAAAAAAAAATAAATAAAAAAAATAATTTTAATTTAAATTTTTTTTTTTTTTTAAATATTTAGATAAATCTTCAAAAATACATCAAATTATGTTCTATACAAATTTTTGTCCAAGGCTTGGTTTACTAGTTACGAGTTAATTATCATGACCATGGAAACGTTACATATAAGTATGAAAAAATTTAGAATAATTTTACAAAAAATTTCAAAATTTTTCGTTTTATCAAAAAACGTCTCAAATAAAAGTTATTAGTAAATGCATTTATAGTAACTTTTGTTCAATAAATTTTTTCGAAATATTTTTCTGTTGCTAAATATTCGCAAAAATCTTAAAATCGACACGAGTAAACTCCCATTTCTAGTCAACCGATCTTCATAAAAAACAATAGGGTTCTTCCCATTTAATAGGAGAATTTTTAAGTACCAGAACGAATTCTCTAAGTTGAACCGTTCTTGAGTTATCGTGTATACACACAGACACACACACAAACACACACACGCACACACACGCAGACACACACACATACGGACGGCACTTCGAAAATAGGTTTTTTGGATTCCCTGGACCATGAAACGTGGTCATCAGTCAAAATCTCGACATCGAAAATTTTCGCGATTACAATACTTGCCCCTTATATATTAAGGTTGGGCAAGTAAAAATTGCTAAATTTAATTTAAAACCACAGAAATTCTGAGTGTCACTTGTCAAACTGACGTCACAAGATGGCTACCGAACCATTTTTTTTAGTAATTTAAAACAATGTTTAAAATACTATTATTTATTGTTTTAATTATTATCACTTATAAATCCATTTGGAGAGAAGACAAGAAATAATAATGGGGATAAGATATACACAAATACACTAGGAAAGTATAGTCTAGAAATGAAAAGTAAATTAGAGATTATTTTCTGCTAAGCAGAAATATCTGGAAATATGCAGCGGATGTAAAAGTAAAAAGAGACACCGAGATCGGTAGCGATCACTATCCTCTTGAATTTACTGCTAAGTTGACCAATACATCAGCCTCAAAACCTGAAACTCTCAAAATAGAAAGCAAAATCAAGCACCACAGGCTACGAAACTTGCAAATCCAACAGAAATACCAAATAGAAATAGAGAAATATGCCCAGTATATAACTCAAAATAACGGAATATCAAAAACTTCAAGGAAATGGTTCTGCGAGCGGCATCTTCAGTGTGGGGGGTCACGAAAACAAAACAAAATCAAAAGAAAACTAAATGGTGGACAGAAAAGGTAAAACAATCTGTACAAGAGAAAAAGAGACCATGGAAATTTACTTGGCTAACAGAACACAAGAAAATTATGACCTATATAAACAAAAAAGTGAGATACCCAATTCACAGTAAAACATGGGAAAGAAAGAACGTGGAAGGAATTTGGAGAAAGGTTAAAAACAAAGCCAATCAAAAGCTTTTCTATCGCACACTTAGACGATAAAAATCAGCAATTGTAGACATATATGAAAACCAACTGAGATGGTACGACAACCAGAGGAAAGAATTGCAAGAACATTCGAGGCTACATGTACAGGAAAACGACCAAAAGGAAGGACCATGAAAACATGGCAAGAAGGCATCGTCTTAGCAGCCCAGTTTAAAAACATAGACCCCAACAAGATAAAGGAATCGGCTAAAAACAGGAAATAATGGAGAAAGCTGTACAAAAATACATCACTCACACGAAAAGAATAAAATAGATTTAATAACACCTCGACACCTCCGGGTAAAAGAGGTTCTTGATTATATTGGGTTGTTCGGAAAGTCTCCGCCGATTTATAAGGTAGATTAAAAATAAAAATGTCTATAATAACAATTAAGTTTATTAAATAATGTATTCTCCATTTTGTTTTATAACAGTTCGCCATCTTTTTGGCAGTTTCATAATCCCACTCTCATAGAAAATCCCTGACTTAGAGCTAAAAAACTCCTCCAGGTTCTGTTTGCAGTCTTCCAGAGAACTGAATGATTTTCCGTTCAACGAATTTTGTAAAGAGCGGAACAGGTAGTAATCTGACGGTGCCAAGTCGGGACTATATGGTGGATGAGGCAACACATCCCAACCAAGTGCTAACAACTTTTGTCGGGTGACCAAAGATACGTGTGGTCTAGCGTTATCCTGTTGGAAGACTACTCCTTTACGATGGCTAATTCTGGGCGTTTCTGTTCAATTGCTTCCTTCAAATTATCCAACTGATTGCAATGTTGATTGTCTGGTTACGCGGCAAAAGTTCATAATAAACAAGGCCCTTCCAATCCCACCAACAACAAAGCATAACTTTGCAGTAATGTTGGTTTTGGGACTGGTTGATGGCAGTTCATTGGAATAACCCAACAATCGTTTTCGCACTACGTTGTTGTAGAGGATCCATTTCTCATCCCCCGTTATCATACGTTTCAAAAATGGCTGGTTTTCATTACGTTTAAGCAACAAATCGCACATAGAAATACGGTCCAACAAATTGCGTTCGCTTAATTTGTGGAATACCCAAACATCAAGGCGGCTAGTAAATCCAAGCCGCATCAAATGGTCGTGAATAGTTGAATTTGATTTTCCAAGTATTTCTGCTATTTCACGAGTGGAAATACGCTGATTTGTAGCAAGTAATACCTTGATTTGATCGTCATCAACCGTGGATGGCCTACCAGAGCGTTGCCCGTCTTCAAGAGTAAATTCACCCCGTCTAAATTTCACAAACCATTCACGCACTTTTCGTTCACTTACAGCCTCGTCTCCGTATACACCACATATCTTTTTCGCGGCATTCTTGCCCTTGCGGTAGTAAAAAAGCATTAAATGCCGAAAATGAACTTGTTGGTTCTCCATGTTTGGACCAACCCCAAATCAACACGATTCAAAAATATATTTATAAACAAAAAGTAAAGTAAAGGTGAATATGTACCCTTTCAGAAATAACTTAAAGAGGTTATGTTATTCACTTAACCTAAATAAACGCTGATACGCGGAATGTATTAAAAATCGGCGGAGACTTTCCGAACAACCCAATATATGTATGTATAACTATTTTTTAAAGAGGATAGGACCATAATTTCACCCCCTATGATGATGGACTCCAATACTTCTTTCTAGTTGTCACGACAAAGGTTCAAAAACGTCTCATAGCAGGTAACGCATGGATGCTTTTGAACTGCAAATAGAAGTCGGAGCACTGAAATGAATGTCTTAGATCTTCTGTAACATTCTATCCTTTCTCTGATTAAGTAATTAAATTTTTATTGTGTTTTATTGTAGGTTGAAAATACTAGACGGTTCTATTCTCTTTAAAACTAAGCTGACATCTTGAAAGGCGTATTATTATAGAGAATGTCTCTATAATTTTGGAGACCAGACAGTTAGGATCCTTCCGCAGTGAGATAACGAATATTTCCGGACCAAAATCTCAGACATTCGGCTCATAACTGAATAAATGACTGCAAATAACAATTTAGCTTCCAAATTACTCTCAAATTTCATTCTAAAGTTAAAAATAATTAATCCATTTACAAATCTACATCGCAAAATATTTTAAATTAATTTTATTAAATGAAATATTCTAAAAAAACATGTTTTGATTTTAATTGAATTTATATCAAGTTTTAAACATCACATGCCAGATAAAAACAAAGGGGCGTTATTAAAGAGTGGTTTTGAAACTTTTTTGAAAACCTATTTAAGATTTCTTAAGTATAATTTGTAAATTAGAGATTTTCAAGTGATGACAAAAATATTATAAAATATAGGCTCTTCTTAAATTCTTCTTCTTCTTAAACGTTGAGCCCTTTTACTATCTTTATTTTATTCTTTCCTAGGTCTTCCTCGGCGTCTTTTTTTGGATAAACCTTTTTTGTGTCTCTACCTTCATCCATCCTTTGTACTTGACCAAATCATTTTAACTGGCCTTGTTTTATCCCTTCTTCTACTAGTTTTGTTCCCAGTTCTTCTCTATATTTTCTTAATAAGATCTTCTCTGTTTCTTATTCGGTCTAGGTTTGTCTTCCCCTTGATCTTCCATAAGAACCTCACTTCACCTCATTTCACTGCTTCTTATTTATTAAACTAATAAGAAATATAAAATGAATTGATAAATGGCCTATCTTTTTAATTTCAGATACGTATTTCCACTATTAACAATGTGTTGTTTAATTTATAAGTAAGAATTTCACTACAGTAAATGATTAATTCCTCTTTGACACTAAAAACTAAAACAAATAAAATAAAGCAAAAAAAAACTAGAAACGGTAGATTGAATCATGACAGTGTCGGAGAAATTAATTCACAATGTTAAAAAAAAATATTATATTTTTAATTTCAGAAGAAGACTATACTGTCTCAGCTATACAAAAAAAAAAAAAATCATAATATTATTAGTCATAATTTAAACATTAATTGAAAACTTAATAAATTTTGTCAAAAACAATAAAAATATAATCTGATCAAAAATTCACGTTGTACTATTCTGGTATACATTAATGTGCATTGTTCTTCATATTCTCCTTTATCTTTTTCTTCTCTCGTCTTTTTGGACACAGCCAATCGGACTAGGCGAGACTTTTGGTTTTACTCACCTAAGTCCTCTATTATGATCTGTTATGTGTCAAGTCTTTCCACGTATTTTGGATACCAATAAGAGTTAGATCGGTTAGCAAATCACTCCATCTTTTGAAAGTTCTTCTCACCGGTCATGGTCGACTGCTGCTCAAATTTTCTTCGCAGATTATTTTTACCAATCTGTCTACTTTCATCCTCATGTGTTCTATCCACTGTATCAGATAATTACATAATTAATTAAATTTTCCATCATACTCCACCCTGGCTCTTTGGGAAAGTAACCATAAATACAGGTCTAAGTAAATACAAAAAAATAGAATCGACCGTTTTACAAACAAAATTTGCTGAACTACAGCTGCATCTGCTCGAGTACCAGTTTTACTTCACAGATGCATCAAAAACAGAGAACAGTTGTACTATAGCTACTGTTTACAACGATGAAAGTAAAACATATCAATTACCAACATCCAGTAGTGTGTACCAACATCCGAAGCGGTAGCAATCCTGAAGGCGATCGAAATTGCATCTCATACTATCCACAGATACATAGCCGTATGCACCGATTCTTTGAGCGTACTATAGGCCCTCAGCAACAACTACTCAAAGGAAACTGTTATTCAGCAAATACAAAACCAACAAAAGTCAGATGACAAAAGAACAAAACAAAATAGTGCACCTCATCTGGGTTCCCGCTCATATTGGAATAGAAGGCAACGAACGTGCAAACACTGCCACCCGAGAGTCCACCAATCACGAAGAAACCCTCCATTTACCCCCCCCCCCCCAACAAAACTTATATAAAAGAGAACATTAAGAAGAAATACAGTATAACCAGACTGACCAAATGGCGTGACACCATTAACAACAAATTACGAACCGTGAAGGACGACATACAGAACTGGAACTCAGGCACCAACAGACGAGAACAAATAATAATGACAAGACTTAGAATCGGACACACCAGACACACACACGAACACCACATGGCAAGACTAGGTACTAAAATATGTGAGACATGTAACCACTTACTGTTAACCATATACTAATAGACTGTCAACTCTACACTAGCCTACGTATAAACTACAACCTACCACAAGACTTTAAAGACATCTTAAGACTAGACTCAACAATGACTAACAACGTACTTAATTTCTTACAGGCAGCTAACATACATAACCTAATATAAGTTATATATACAAATCAAACAAAATGTAACAATAATGTAACCTTATTAGACACTAATAGCCAAGTAGCTGATTTGTCTTGAGAAGTGCTGAAAACCGAATTTCGAGAACCCAATTATGGTTTTTGGGTTCGTTATTTTCGAATAACCCGGTTGTAGATTCCGATTTAGGATATCCGTTCGAGATAACAATTTTTTTGCGGATGTATATATATATATACAATATAATGCATATGTCAATTCGCATTTAAGTAACTGTAGCACCGTCTGGAATCCCCATTATAATGTTCAGATATCTCCAACAGAACGGATTCAAAAAAGATTTATTAGTTACATTTCTAGAAAAGCACCAATTTCCAGCAGGGATTCCAAAAATGCATGTAAATATTTTAAGATACTGACAGTAATTGATAAAAGATCTCTCTCTGACATTACTATATTTGTAAAAATTATTAATGGTATAGTTGACCCCCCATCTCTCCTACAACTTATTTTTAAATGTCCCAAACACTTACTTAAGAAAAAAAAAAAATAATATACCAGCCTTTTGCCAGAACCAACTCCCATTTTAATTCGCCTATTATGAGATTTTCATTAACTCATAATAACTTAGCTTTTCTCATACTGTAAACATTTTAAAAAAACATCAAAAACTATTATATTAACAAATATTAATAATAAACCTATTTTGAAAATTTTGTATCAATATATCAACTTATGTATGTAAATTGTATTTTTCATTTTTTTTTTTTTGTTTAAATAATCACTAATGTAATATATATATATATATATATATATATATTAAAATAATGTTATCGTTGTAGTATTGGGTTAGTCCTGTTTACAGCGTTACAAACATTAAATAAAATATCCGATTCCGAATACGCAGTTTCATATACCCGGTTTCGTATACACGGTTTTGAAAACCCGGTTACATATACCTGTTTCCGGATACCCGTTTACCGATAAATTGTTCTCATTACACAGTTACAAATATCCAGCTCAAAATATTCGATTTCTGACAACGCTAGTATCGAGCGATATTAATTCAGAAAACCTGAAATTTTCAAAAAATCATAAAAAAATCCCGTCTTACTTTCTTTGTCTTTTTCTTTAAGTACTAAAAATTTAAACTGTCTCGACATCTCAACATCGAAATATTACTCCTATTATTACTTTTCTTATCTACAACTAAAATATAATCGAATTCTTGCTTGAGAGTTGACAATTTATTTTTTAAGTTAAAGCATACATCAACGAGTAAAAGTTCTATCTGTGACATGACAGATTTGTGAAAACTTCTTTTTAAAGATTTATAAAATCTGTCAAATTTAACACGTGTGCTCTCATCTCCTTGCACGTGTTACATTTTAAAATAAAATATTTTATGTATTACACTTATTTTTATGAGCATCAAAAGGTAAATTGAAAGAATATTAAACAAAAATTATAATAATGTAAATAAAAATTGTATAATGCAATAATGCTACTAATAAAGGAATAAAAATATTCGAGCATTGTATTCAAAATCCAGTTTCACAGGAAATGATTCATCACATGCCATATAAATTGTAATCGTCTGGCTCTCATAATAGTAAGGGAGTATTCATATAATAAAGCCGCAATATTATTGCGAATTTGAGAAATATTGGTCACAGATTTGTTCCCATCTTTTTGAGGATTTCTTCGTTCTCATGGTTGATGACTAGGGTTGCCATAAATCTCTCAGCAGATACCGGGACAACGGAAAATTAAAAAAAAAAATAAAAAAAAAATACATACACACGTTTGAGAAAGGTAATACGTGTTCCTACAAATATAAAATGCAAGTCGGAAGAGTTAAATGTGGAGATGGTCCGTAATGAGTAAAAGTGGAAAGGTTGTACGGTTATCGGACATAAAATAATGTAGCACAACTATCTACAGCTGACCAGTTTCGGAATAATTTATTCCTTCATCAGAGCTGCTGAGATATTAGTAGTGAGTGATTTATTCCTTCATCAAGAAGAAAGTTATTTAAGAAGAAATTAAGTTACGGAAGAGTTAAAGTGACTCAAAATGAGAAGAAGAAAAAAATTACTCACCCTCTGTTTTAATAATAATAATAATAATAAATTTTGTTTATTTTGGCGTACAGGGCCCCCATATTCCAAATGGTGGAGTCTACACTCTGTAGGTTGTGCCACCACCATCCTGAAACGATTATGCACATTCTGTCTGCTTGTCCATCTCTTGCAGCGTTGAGCTACGTGTCTCGACATAATGCTGCTCTCCGCGTACTCTACTACCATCTTAGACATGCCTATGGTATTCACCAAATACCGGTTATACCGTACGTTCCTTCTAACATAGAATCGGCGGTGGAAAATTTCAAGTGCCGCATTTATTAGAATTACTTCATCCCCATCTCAAGGTTACTGACAGCCACTAAGCAGCATATAACCCTTCTGGATGCCTAGACCAAACAGATGTTTGTGATTGAATTCTCGAGTCCAGCTGAGAAGAATATCTCTCTCAAGGAGGAAGAAAAGAGGTCCAAGTATATGGATCCCTTGACCAAGCTTATAAAGGTGTATCCAGGGTATGCAAGTTAAGCTTGTGGTCCTGATAGTTGGTGTTTTGGGTGGTATGAAAGTCTCCTTCCGAAGGGAAATTTAGTTCATTCCCACCTGCATATCTTCTGCTACCTCTTTGATCTGCAGGATGCTGAAAGCAATTTTTCAGAAACCGGCCCTTAGTAGTTCCAATTCTTCCTATTTGGAGAAATTGTATTCTCACATTATTGAAATTCTCACTTTTATTAAATGTATATATATGTTTCGCAACCCAAGAGGCAAGCCTCATTTCATAAAATTACAAAATTTAATTCATTTGATTTTTTTGTTTTAATTCTGTAGATTTAGTAGTCTGCGGTATTTCTCTCTACTTATTATTATTAATATGTTTCATTAATTTTGTACATTAATTTCAAGTTATATTTCTAGAACTCATTTTATATTTATAAGTTTGTAGAATTCTATTTGACTCTAACAAAATTAAACTAACTAAAATCTCAAATCTTATTATTAAAAGATTAAACTTTTTTGCAAAAAAAATTAATTGCAAAAAGTAGTAGTACTGTTTATATATATAAATGGCAACGTTTCTCTATCTCTCTATCTCTCATTCTCTCTCTCTTTCTCTGCATTTCTCTCTCTTTATCTCTGTCCGTATGTACACTTTTCACTAGAGAACTGCTGATCCAATATTCATGTTTTTTTTTGTTACATCATCTGGTCAGGTTTTCAGCTGTGTTTTATTAAAATCGGTTCAGTAGTTGTAATGAAATTTGTGCTCACGGGCAAAACGAAACGTTTTTCGTTCATTTTTAACGCATTTTCTTGAAAATACAGCGATAACATAAGTTCCGTCAGCGGCAAAGTTGGTACACGATTTGGGGAAGATTTTTTTTTTTCAATATGTTCAGTAGTTCCAAAGATATAAAGAAATTGTGTTAGTCAAAATCATAAAATATCGCTAAATAAATATTCTTTGTTTATATTTAACACATTACTCCAGAAGTGCTCATCCGATTTTCATGTTTTTTTTTTTTTTTTTGTCTGTAGCTAAATCATCTGGTCAGAGTTAAGGCTATGTTTTATTAAAATCGATTCAGTAGTTCCAAAGTTATAATGATATTTGTGCGCGCATGTGAACCTAAATACATGCTTTTCGTTCACGTTTAACGCATTTTTTTTTAATTATCAGCGACAATATTGGCTTTGTCAGCTGCAAGATAATTACACAATTTATGCAATTCAGAAAAGAAGTTTTAAAATCGGTTCACTAGTTACGACAATTTTTTTGTCGTGAATAAAATAGTATATTGTGCAACGAGCGCGGAATATGTATTCTGCGCATCTGCGAATGATGCTCACTATGCTTTTCCTCCGATTACCATTTTTCAATAAATAAATAATCAAGAAAATACAATATAAATATGGTTAACAGCCATGAATGCGCGCACAGCCAGTACGGGAATGAAAATTCTCGGAAACTGCACATGCGCATTGCTGCGAATTTATTCTTTCCGGCACAATGCACATGCGCATTAGTGCGCATTTATCATTCCAGCATCGCCTGCGCGCGCGTGAGGTTAACATACGAAATTAAGCTAATTTCCTGTCAACTAACAGTATCGAAATGAGACAGTTCCATAGTAGTCGTAGGAAAAAATATTTTTGCATTTTCCTTAAATTTTTAGTGATGATAAGAGTAAGTTCTAAAAAAGTAGGTTAGTAATAAATAGACCCCGAGCGATGCCGGGTGGGGCTAGTAATGTAATAAGAAGCTAAATTAATTTCGGTTGGAGCGCAAAAGTGAATGTGATGGAAATGTATTATAAAGTAACTTTAATAACCTTAAGTCACTAATACCCTTTTCACACTAAAACTTTAAGACGAGTGAACTTAAAGTTCACCGATGTTTAACATCGGTTTGCTTTCACACTTGATGTTTAAATCTCCGGTGCTGTCATCAGCTACAGTAATTTTGTCCTTAAGTTACCGTCAGGAAATTACCAGTTTTGAACTGTCTGCGCAGACGCTCATTTTGAATTATTATAAACAAATATGGATATTTCATTTCATTCTACAATAAAGACACTACAATAAAGAATATATTACACCTGTATTAACATGTAAGTCGATACATTTTATCTCAATTATTGTAGCTCTGTATTTTATTAAACACATTATTAAAATAAATAATTTTATTATAACAATAAGTATAAACTTCTTATAACGTCGATATAATACAGTATTCTTGTTTATGATAATACAAAATATTGACAGCACAAATTCAAAGAGTATTTTTTTATAATAGAAATTATGTTGGCAATGCGCACGATGTATAAGACGCAGATCTCTGTCTTAAACATCGCTTGTATTTTGACGAGGTCATACGTTTTCACATTAGCGTTTAAAGACACATTCACTTTAACACCCGATCTTAAAGTTCTAGTGTGAAAAGGGTATAATACATTATTTATTAAATTTACTTAAAAAAAAAAAACACACATTATGAAATGTGGACGCCCATACATTTAATCATAGACAGTTATGTTACAGTATTTATTTTAAATTATTTAATTCCAATCTGCAATGAATTAAATAATAGCCAGTTAGCTATGTTGCATGTTTACCAGTAAAATATATATTTATTTTTTCGTACCGTGTTAATTAACAGAAATTTTGTAAAATGTGTTCGACTAAAATTGTATTCGCAAAGCATGAAATTTCATATTGTATTTAGATTTCGTTACTGATAAAAAAGAGATACTAAACTGGTAATTTGCACAATATTCACAATAGTTTTTATTTTTACAAACAGATTTTAGAAATTAACTTTTATATAATTCTATATAAACAGTGATCAAAAAAATTCTCGAATATATTTTGCAACACAATATTTATTTTACTGACTAAAGCACTGGATAGCTATAACTGAGTCTTGATGCTAGCGCAAGTACAAGTACAAGTTTCTAAATGGAAACACGTGGATTATTCTTTCATAAGTTATCGAAATTTATGATTTTTTATAAGTATCCACAATTTGTTATCACTTACTAAGTACCTACAAACGTCCGCAGGCTCGCACACAGGATTATTGAGGGGGGGGTCTTAGAAAACATAATTGTTTTACAGGGGCAGGGATAGAGCGAGACCTACATTTTTATCAGGAAATTTCTGACGCGACCGGGTCATACTAACACGGCCCCTGTATCTCTTTAAACACAGCAAGTGCTGACCAAAAATCAAAAAGGACTTTACCTTAAAAATTCAAGGGACCAATCATCAAAAGAAGGTTCTAACTTCCAAAATGCAAGTAATGACCAAAAGATAAACGGTTTCTTTCTTCCAAAATACAAGTGATGACCAAAAATAAAATGTCCTCTCTTCCAAAAACAAGTGATGGTATAAAAAAAGTTCATGAGCTCTAAAATTGGGGGAGTGTAAACTGTGTTACTTAAAAACACTACAAACAAGTGTTTTTTGAGTTTTTGGGGGGAAGCTCTTGAGCCCCTCTGGGTACGAACCAGTAACCCTGAAATGTGTGAAAATTCATACTTCCAATCACATTTTTTAATTAAAATAAAATTGATGGTCTGCGTTGCACTTTACAAGGTCTACGGGATACAGGGTTTGAACAAATTTTTGTGGATGCAAAAAAAGTCGCTTTGGAAATAAATATAGAATTAGAACTTTCCAAACAATGAACTAGGCGAGTTAAAGAAGAAAAAAGTACAAATCTAAGTCCAGATAATTTGATGGCAATGCAAATGTACAACGTTTTTGACGTTTTACTTGCTGAAACAGACTGGCGTTATAAACAAATGAAAATTATATTTGAAGATTTTTCTTTTCTTTTTGGATCGTCCTAAGAATCAATGAGCGTTACTGAATTGCAAAAGGTGGCAGCCGATTTGTCAAGCAAATATGATAAAGATTTGAATAGTTATGAATTCAGTTGTGAGATTGAAAGTTTCAAGTTTCAAGTATGTGGACAGATGCAAAATCTGAAACATGCAACTCCTCTAAATTAATCACAGACCATACACGATTTCGAATTAGTCGAATCGTACCAGAACATCGTTGTTGCGTTAAGAATATTTCTAACCCTGCCAGTGACCACCGCTTCTTGTGAGAGGAGTTTTAGTAAACTGATGTTAATTAAAAATTACTTAAGATCGACCCTCTCACAAGAGCATTTATCTAATCTGTCAATTATATCTATTGAACATGATATAGTGCAACAAATAGATTTTAATGATTTAATTGATAAATTTGCGGAAAAAAAGCAAGAAAAATACAATTTAAATAAATCTATTATGTTTTAATTTATTGTTTTTTTTTATAAATATAAAATTAAATTAAAATTACGGACATAAACATTTGAAAGAATAATTATTTTGTGTTTATTTATTAAGACTGTTATACCAAACTTTAAAAAAATTAAAGATCTGGAGCTTTAGAACTATCGTATATGCATGGTAAGTTTTTTGTTTGTGTTTTTAATTTTTTTTTTATTAATGTCGGGCCCTATTTGAAAGTCTTGCCTAGGGCCCACAAAAAGCTAGTTACGGCCCTGTTAACAAGAGAAGGTATGTCAATTGGTAGAGATCGGTAAGAGATCGTATTCACGTGTAGACATGTATTTTTTGAGTTCTTGGGGGGAAGCTCTTGATCCCCCTGGGTACGAACCAGTAACCCTGAAATGTGTGAAAATTCATACTTCACATCATTATTTTATTTTTTTTAATTTTTATGCTCATATTAAATAAATACGAAATCCTGAATGTGTAAAAATTCATACTTCCAATCACATTTTTTAATTAAAATAAAATGATTACATTTAGATTTTTAAAATTTAAATTTTTCAATTTTAAATAGCTTAGTTCAATTATATCAGAAAATTTTAATTATATAGGTCTGTGCATGACATTTATGAATTTAAATGCTTATGCTGTCAGTATTACGTTATTGTAAAGCGGATTGCATAAACAATATAAAAACAACTGGCAAAGTTAGAGCTTATTTTGTAAAACTCCCACATCAGACTGATTCATTGTGGGAGTTGTATAAATGGTTGTGTAAGGTAAAATTTAAAAAAAAATCTTACAAATTACAATTACGGTTAACCTGTTTAAAGAACTTGATTCTGCTATTTTGTTTAACCAGTTGCGATATACGAGTATTTCCATATACTCATATGCTGCTACAGTTGTTTTGCCTAAAGTGCGGTACAGAATGCGACGAGTTCGACGACGCGTTGACGGCGTTTGGAC
The DNA here is from genome assembly GCA_963971575.1 of Liopterus haemorrhoidalis. Classification (NCBI taxonomy): domain Eukaryota; kingdom Metazoa; phylum Arthropoda; class Insecta; order Coleoptera; family Dytiscidae; genus Liopterus; species Liopterus haemorrhoidalis. Next base: position 51,774,145 of record OZ020615.1, read on the forward strand.
GGCGCTATCTGTCAGCGCAAAGTTAAAATCAAGCTGTAGTACACAAGTGCACAGAATGAACAACGGCTGAACGACGTTCTACGCCGTTGATATTGAATGTTCGTCAACTTTCTACTTTTGACGCCGTTGAACGTTGACGTAGAACACCTAACCCCAGTTTTAACCGAATGGTAAAGTGTTTGTATGTATAAATAACTTGCATACAACATAAATAACATCACACACAAGTCTTCATCATCCATTATAATTTTAATAAAAGAAAGCGCACGTATAGACACAGATATTGGTTGTCACTTGTCACTTTGACGGCGTTAAACATTATTGCATTGTGTGCAGGCGAAAATTCAACGCCGTTCTCAACGGCGCAAATGACGGCGCGCCACTAGCGCGCTGTGCATTCTGTTCCAGGCTTTACGAAGTAATGGATTTTGTCCAGCAACTTCACCGTGTTGATTTTCTTCTTGCAATCGGCGCTTCATGGTTCTCACAAAAATTTCTAGTTCTCGAAGTAAATTAAATTCTAGAGCATAGGTTCTCAAACTGGGGTACGCGTACCCCTGGGGGTACGCGAAGCATCTATTGGGGGTACGCGAGATCATTCACATAAACATACACTCATAAAGCCATATATACAAGTATTATTTTAATTTATCAACATTGGAAATTGATTCTAATATTTTATTTAAATTTTTAATTGCGTATTTTTAGTGTATTTTCATATATGTTTTTTTTCAGTCAAGTCTGCTTTGTTTAACAATTTTCAAATTGTTCCGATTTTTGTTTAACTTTTTGGGGGTACGCGCCTGTTCTGGAATTGACATAAAGGGTACTCAAAAAAAAAGTTTGAGAACCTATGTTCTAGAGCGATTTCTCTTGCGAATAAGTTTGCTTATTAATATTATTCGCTGATAATTTTAGATGATTCAGATGGTGCAGAGTTCAGTCGTTGTTCAAAATCACATTCTTTATATCAAAGAATAATGTTTTACAATCAAACTGGTATTATTATTATTATTATTATTTATTTTTTTGTTGTTAATAATTATTAATTCTGAAAATATTTTTGAATAATTTTAACATTTATGTTATTATCTTCATACTTAGAATTTTTTCAGATTCTTAGTTTAACCCTTTTGGGTTAAAATGTGCGGCACATTAGTCCAGTGAGATCATTACTTTCTGATCGTTATGTAATACTTAACAGAAACATTTAGTTATCAAACTTATTTCCAATGACACGTACACATAGGAGTAGATTAAATTTTTATTACCTTATTCCAGTTAATTATTAAATGAGCACTGTTTTCCTCTACACGTCAATGAGTTAATAATAAATATGAATTTCGCAACGTATTATCGTTGTTCCTCGGGTGAGTTCGGGTCAACGAAGTAATCTGATTGGTTCTTAGTAAAATTGCAACTTTCAGCTGTGCATTGGAATACAGTTTTGATATTTTTTAACTCATTGTTTACTGTTATGAAACGCTCAGGAATTAAAGATATCACTGTACATTTTTGAAAAGAAAAAAAACTTGTTATTAGAAGGATTTTTTAAAAAACTACTCTTTAATTCTTAATCTGCGTCTTAGAATATTTCGTTTGATACCACACAATATATTTTTAAAATATATTTTTTAATACAAATAATCGATATTTTTTGAAAAACTAATCTGATTAAAATTCCTCTTGAAATATTCCGGTTCCCATCAATACTCATTATTGAGATTTTTTCAGATTTTTATACCAATCAAGTAGTTTGGCTACAACTTCTACCATACAAAACGACAGTCAGACACATAAGTGACAGTATTAGAGTTTTTTTGATAATACCTACAAAATCCTAGAAATGAATATCTATTTATAGAGGGATGAAAGGAACCGTCGAAACGTCAATTGCTGTAATAACTTGAGGGTATTTTTTAGTTTGTGTTTAGTGGCAATACGGTAGAACTTGTGGTGAAACAGCTAGATCTAGAGAGTTGAAAATTGGCATGGATTTTCGGCCCAAAAGTGAACCTTGAGGATCCCCAAACTCCATTCTTTGGACCGTTGAAAAGGTATTATTTAATCAAACATGCTGGGTTCTCTATGAAAAAAAAAATTATTAGAATTGTTTAGCAACTCCTCTAATTCCATAATAATATAATTTATTGCATAGTATATATGATACATAATTACAACTCTACCTTTTTAACTTGAATGTAATATAAATTCCTTTTCCACTTAAGTTTCCCTATTTTGCATAAAATAATTTTAATCTAACTTCCCCTAATCTAAAAATATTCCCGCTATCTCCCGCTTTAGAAATTTCCTGAGGCAGGATACGTTTAAAATGCAATGAATGTTCATCTTATTATTATTGAAAACAGCTTAGCTTTCACCTTGTATTAAGCACACTTATAGATAAGGTAGAATTTATAAAGTCCTGACCTATATAGACTATAGTACACAGAATCAAATAAAAGACAACTTTAATACATTTTCAGCTGACACAAAAAGATCTGTACAGTGATTCTCAATTGTTCTGGATTTTACAGAGTTTACGAGAAACAATACCAGGTTAGGGTAACTTAATTTATTTAGAACTTCTGGTTGTATGTCCAGCACGATAAAAACAAAAAACAAAAGAGCATTCCTTTTATTGGTGTAATGTAATTTTTAAAAGCATGGCTATGTTTGTGCATTTTTTGCAATTTTGTTCGGAAGAAAAGCTTTTAGAATGCATAGTAGCAATAAAACAATACAGTTAATTTACCTCCATCACTGAAACATGGATGGTCATGGAGTACATGACTTCAACAATGTATTTCGTTCCAACATTATAATAATAATAATAATTTATTGAGTCTGTTAGTGATCATTAGAAATACAGAGGTTAAGTCAATATAATGTTTACATAGGTAGATATTCTACAATTTTAACAGAATGCAAAATTTAACATTAGTCAGCTTTGTAATTTAAATATTCAGAAATTGAATAGAACGTATGTTCTAATAGATATTTCTTAAACATATTTTTGAATATTTTCACATTGGTTGTACTTTTAATGCTATCAAATTTAATAAATAAAAAATAAATTTTCATAATTTATGAAAATGTGTTAAAATTTTAAAAAACTGCATTATCTTTATCAACTATTATGTATTTTTTACACAATTCATCATTTTTATTAATAAAATACCTTCAACTGTAGTTTTTCAATTCAGTTTTGGTCTGAAATCGTCTCCTAAATAGTAGAAATATGAATAAACATCTTTTATCGTTTGGTACAACCTATCCGTGCTGAGCAATGGTGACGATCAACGCCACGTTTTCGAGAGAAAAATGCATGATTTTTATCATTAAAAATTAGTCAGTACCCCCTGTCGAAATAAAATTATACATAAGCACTAAAAAAATATCACCCGGATAAAACGGCGGTTCATTTTCCTCTCTCCGCGTTACCGAAAAAATTTATGTGAAGTGTGAATTTTCACACATTGCAGGGTTTCGCAGGTATATAATAAGTGAAGGCGGCATGCTGAGTGTGTAGGACAAATTTTGCTTTGTAGTAACCACGGCAAAATGAACGATCTTTTTAAAATAATTTATCGTCTGTTAATCTCAGAGCTTTAAAAACAAATTTTATGTTAAAATATTTTTTTGTTAATTTTAATTCGAATACCTAATATCATTATTTAGGTTTCTAAATAAGTGCAGTATTTTTTTTTATATAACAAGGTTCATTAAGATTTTGAAAATTGGGCCTATGGCTTTATAGAATTTTAAAAAAATATTTTTTTTTTCGATGAGCACATATTTGTTTATATTTTTAGGGGGATATGTTTTCTAGATGTTTTAGTATTTTTCCTATGTGCGGGTCAAAAAGTTGTACAAGCATGCCAATTTTCAACTCTCTAGGTTTAGCCGTTTGGCTACAATTTTTACCGAACAGACAGACAGACAGACAGACGACAAAATGACGGTATAAGGGTTTTTTGGTCATACCTACAAAACCCTAAAAATGAAGATACACCAGAAGTTGAATAGAACATACATACCAACACTTGTACAATATAATAGTAGATTATATCAGAATTGTAGGAAAAGTACTTTCCTTCTTCATATTACTCGATTCATGATCAATATATGATAGATAGATGTAAAATAAAAATTTCCGCTAGACCAAATACAGATTATAACCAAGTTAGATTAAGTTTGCCGCCTTTTTAGAGGTTGCCTGAAGCTACACTCACTCCCGAGCAAGTGTAGACTTTGCCTGTCCTGAACAAGTTCATAAATACAAACGAACAGTTTACGTACAAGTGTCGGAACACAAACAAACGCCATAGTGTAGCTCTGGTGTAGTTCAGTGTAGGTTGGACAATACAAACGAACACACCTCTAAATAGTAAGAATAAGTACTCGCTCCAACTACTTTCTCAGTAAAACCCCTTCATTTGTGATTCCTGCCATTTACGATTGGTAATTTCCGCTTTAACAGGGAGCTGATTGATTGCGTGAAAGGTCATTATTTATTTCATTAGGATAGAAAATGCGGATGAGCCATAAGGATGGGCTTCACAATTGTAATAAATATGTGGAGCTTGGTATTTAGTTTATAATGAGACAATCGTCAGATTTTGCAAAGTGAGTAAAATTTATTTCTTTCAAAACATAAGTATACCCAAGTTTTCAGGAAACGGTAGCAGCAGATTTATGAATTACAATTTCATATTTGGTGATAGACATATATAAATTTATATTTTCAAATACCTAAGCACCATCAAAAATTATGTGAAGATCATTCAGAAAGAATTAAAAAAAAAAAAAACAATGTGCTAATACAGCGTTTCCCAAGCGGTGGTTTGCGAACCCCTGGGGGTTCGCGAAAATAATATTGTAATGGCGGAATTTTAAATCGCCAAAATTAAACAAAATTAAACGCATATAAACAAATTAGAAATGAATATCCTGTTCTGTCAAAAAAAAGCCATTGAAGTTCTATTACCCTTTTGCACAACATATATTTATCTGAAAGATAAATACAGAAACAGGTTAAATGTAGAACCTGATCTAAGAATTGTCGGTTATTGAGCCAAACTTTGAATTGCTTTGTTCCATTAAACAGCTACAAATATCCCATTTAACTAAGAGTTTTTTCAAATTAATAACGTATGCTTAACTAAGAACCAGTTGGTTTGTTGAATTGATTTTGTATTAATTTTTTATAGCTATCATTATAGTCTTATTAATGTTTGTACATGGAAAATATGGAAAATAAATGTTCTACCAAATTTTATTATTTTTTTTTTCTGTCATTATCGACTACATAGGGCAGTGTGTCCCAACCGGGGTGCCACGGCACTTTAGTGTGCCGAAATTTTACGAGTGTGCTACGAAATTTTATAATTTTCCATTTAAACCTATATTCAATAACTCATAGTTGTGCCGCAAAAAAATTTTTACACCTCAAAAGTGTGCCGCGAACTTAAAAAGTTTGAGAAGCACTGACACAGGGGGTTCGCCAAATTCGTCGGATTTTATAAGGGGTTCGCGAGGAGAAAAAGGTTGGGAAACACTGTGCTAATACATTATTTTGCACTCGTATTGCTATTTAAAACTCTAGCTTAGAAACACCATTGAAGCAACATTTGGTTTTTTTTTTTTTTTATTTATTATTTTAGGTGCATCAACAGCTAGGTTATTAGCACCAGAGTACTCAGGTTACATTTTTACTTATAGTGAAACTTTAATTAATAAATATTTTTACTGTACATGTTTATATCTTTTAGGAAGCCAATTGTGGAATTTGCTGATTTTCTGTCTGGTGAAAGTGGTTCTTTTAGGGTTTGTGGGATCTTGTTTTTCTGCCTTTGCTGACTGTATTTTGGGCATGTAGTTAGGATATGCTCCACTGTTAGCCTAACATGGCAGTTGTCACATGTGCTGGGATCTTCTTTCTCGAATATATGCTTGTGGGTTACCATAGTATGTCCTAGTCGCATTCTCGTTAGTACGATTTGGTCTCGTCGGTCTTGTCTTGGTTCCCATCGTTCGGGCCTTTCTTTAATTTGTCGTAGATGGTTGTTATTTGTGCCTTTCCATTCGTCTTGCCATTTTGCTTGCACATATCTTTTAATTGCTGTTTTTAAGTCGGAAGTAGGGATCGGTATTGGTGTTATATCTTCCCATAGGGCTTCTTTCGTTTCTGTGTCTGCCTTCTCGTTGCCATCTATACCAATATGAGATGGAATCCACACTATCGTGATTTCCTTGCCCATATCTCTATTACGGTGTAGGTTTTCGTATAGCTGCTGTATACTTCGGATGACACTCTGTCATTTGGTTTATGGCTCAGGATAATATTATTTTTTATTAAGGATATTATTTTTTTAATATTTCTGTTTTACTGTGTCAAACTTACAAATGTTACAAAGTGTGGTGTATAATTAAAAAGTTTAGGTTTTAATCTCTTATTATATTTTGTGATTGTGCTTATGTATGTATGTATTTCGGGGTGGAATATTGCTTATCCCTTGAGAAGCTCCCGTTTCGAACTCCTCTTTTCGGGGAGGCGGTGCGGGTTCGAGTTGTAGATCGTTGGATCCGCGGTGTTTTTCTGTATCGCTTAAGACCGGTTTCGTCGTCGTGGTGGGTCGCGTTTTTTTTTAATCTCTTATTTACTGGCGGCGGTTCGGTCCGTTTTTGATTCATATTTGTTTGGTCCGCTGTATGCGATTGCTCCATTGTTTTGTGACGTAACGCCCGTAGCTGTCAAAAATATTCTAAATCCAACATGGCCGGTCACACACATTTACGGAAAAATTCAAAGTTTGAAATGGTAATTACGGTTCAAAATAGCTTTTTTAATGTGCCGAATACTATTTTCAGGTATTAGAAGACATTTTTCAAAAAATCTGGGTCATTATCTGTGCAATTTGAGGTGTAAATATGTTAAAAAGATTTCAAGAGTTAACAACTGTCAAAATTTCAGCATATTAAATTGTGACGAATTTTCATATTTTGAACGTATTTCTTGACAGAAGAAAGTTAATTAAGGTTTTAAGGTGAGTTTACGATAAAGTTTAAGACATTTGCAGGGCAAAAATTCGTAAAATAGTGTTAAAAAAATATTTATGCATATTAAAAATATTAGGGTTACTTCAGCGTTCACCGAGCGTATTCTCCCAGCCTGCCACAAATAAACTTTTCTACCTAAAAATATAATTTAATACAACTAAAATATATTTAAAACATGTAAGTACTTCTTTTATAACATTAGAATGTTTTTTGCAAACGATATTTAAGACTTTTGGGTCATAAATATCACAAGATTTCAAAACATGGCAACTGTCAAAGTTTTAGCATATCAAAACGTAACGAGATTTCATATTTTGAGCGTATTTTGGACAGACTAAAGCTATTTTTTGGTTTCAGGTAAATTTCCGATATATTTAAAAACATTTTCAAGCTGAATTTCCATAAAATAGTGTTAAAAAAGATTTATAGTACTTAAAAAATACAAGGTTATATCATGCATGCGCTGGACAGACGTAAATGTGAAAATTTTCATGTGGTAAAATCCATTATTTATCAATTTTAAGATAATAAGGAATAGAATTTGGATAAAAAATATATCCAGATTCATTTCTGGACACGTTTTGGTAAGTGCAAAGAGAAAATTTTAAAAGAATTACATAAAATAAATGGTTTTTGAGAGACCTATATATTAATCTATGTATTAATTAACTAAGTTATCTATTAATTTTTAAGTTTAAAATGACATTTATGGCCAAAAATGGCTGTTTTAAAGAGAGAAATATTATTTTGTGGCATTAGAAAGTATTTTTTAAAGAAATCCAATTTTTTTTTCAGTAAAAATGCTGATTTTAGAACAAATTTCATAAAAATTAATATAAACGTACTATTTTGTTCGTTCACATTTTCCGTGTTTAAAACGATTTACAAACAAACGAAGCGCCTATCTCGAAGAACGAGAGAACTACCATTCAAATTTAGGAGGGAATTGACATATATTCACGTGTAGATAAAATTATTTACAAAAAAATTTGAATATTGAAAATATTTTTTAAATAGTTACGAAACACTAAATTTAATAACGTAAAATATAACTGATAAATATACAACGAAAATATGCAAGTTTCACATCAATCAGCGTAACTAAAAAGTTTTTCTAAATTTCCAAGTGGCATAATTAATAGTGTATCCCATGCACAAATATTTAACATGTCTTATAATATTAAAATAATTATAATAATAATAATAAAATGATAATAATAATAATAGTGATAATAATAATAAAAATAATAATAATCTTAGTAAAGGGGATAATAATAATAACAACAATGCCGCGGGCGTGCCCGCGGTGCGTGACTTTAATAACCACGTAATAGGCAGGGGGCCGGAGGCCCCCTGTTCATGTTGGAGGGGAAGGGGGGGGGGTTATGGCATGCCTGTTCATGTTCTGGTTGGGATTGGGATAAAGATTGGGATTGGGATTGGGATCGGGATCGGGATCGGAATCGGGATCGGGATCGGAAGTGGGGAGTGGGGAGTGGGATTTGGATTGGGATTGGGATTGGGATTGGGATTGGGATTGGGATTGGGATTGGGATTGGGATTGGGATTGGGATTGGGGAGTGGGGAGTGGGGAGTGGGAGTGGGAGTGGGAGTGGGAGTGGGAGTGGGAGTGGGATTGGGATTGGGATAGGGATTGGGATTGGGATTGGGATGGGGAGTGGGATTGGGGAGTGGGGAGTGGGAGTGGGAGTGGGATTGGGATTGGGATTGGGATTGGGATTGGGATTGGGATTGGGATTGGGATTGGGATTGGGATTTGGAGTCGGAGTCGGAGTCGGACTCGGAGTCGGAGTCGGAGGGATAGGGATAGGGATAGGGATAGGGATAGGGATAGGGAGTGGGAGTGGCCCCCTGTTTACGTAGAAGCGCAAGTCGGCGAAGCGCAAGTTTGCGAAGCACAAGCGTGCCACGTGCGTGCCTGTGTTGCGTCACTTTATTAACTACGAGACAGGCAGGGGGCCGGAGGCCCCCTGTTTACGTATGAGTGCATGTCGGTAAAGCACAAGACGTGCCGCGGGCGTGCCCGCGGTTCGTCATTTTAAAGACGGGCAGGGGGCCGGAGGAGCGCGTAAAAGCGCAGGTAATAATCGAAATAACATTAGTGGGAGTGGGAGTGGGAGTGGGATTGGGAGTGGGAGTGGGAGTGGGAGTGGGAGTGGGAGTGAGAGTGGGAGTGGGAGTGGGAGTGGGAGTGGGAGTGGGAGTGGGAGTGGGAGTGGGAGTGGGAGTGGGAGTGGGAGTGGGAGTGGGAGTGGGAGTGGGAGTGGGAGTGGGAGTGGGAGTGGGAGTGGGAGTGGGAGTGGGAGTGGGAGTGGGAGTGGGAGTGGGAGTGGGAGTGGGAGTGGGAGTGGGAGTGGGAGTGGGAGTGGGAGTGGGAGTGGGAGTGGGAGTGGGAGTGGGAGTGGGAGTGGGAGTGGGAGTGGGAGTGGGAGTGGGAGTGGGAGTGGGAGTGGGAGTCTGAGTGGGAGGGATAGGGATAGGGATAGGGATAGGGATAGGGATAGGGATAGGGATAGGGATACGGATACGGATACGGATACGGATACGGATACGGATACGGATACGGATACGGATACGGATACGGATACGGATACGGATAGGGATAGGGATAGGGATAGGGAGTGGGAGTGGCCCCCTGTTTACGTAGAAGCGCAAGTCGGCGAAGCACAAGCGTGCCACGTGCGTGCCCGTGTTGCGTCACTTTATTAACTACGAGACAGGCAGGGGGCCGGAGGCCCCCTGTTTACGTATGAGTGCATGTCGGTAAAGCACAGGACGTGCCGCGGGTGTGCCCGCGGTTCGTCATTTTAAAGACGGGCAGGGGGCCGGAGGCCCCCTGTTCATTTTTAAGCGCAGGCCGGCGACACAGCGCGTAAGAGCGCAGGTAATAATCGAAATAACATTAACTATAAGAATTTTAATAATAATAATTATAACAGTAAAAATAATAATAATCGAAGTAAAAGGGATTTTTGTTCTCCTCTATAAAAATGTCATGTACCTATCATGATTCTGTGCACCATCACCGGACGTTCCGCGGGCGTGCCCGCGGTGTGTAACTTCATTAAACACTGTACAGGCAGGGGGCCGAAGGCCCCCTGCTTCACGTAGGAGCGCAGGCCGGGCAGAGCCCGGCTAAGCTCCTAGTCTCTTATTATATTTTGTGAGTGTGGATATGTTTATATATATGTATGTATGTTCCGGTACCTTCCTAACTTCTTTTTCTAAAGGCTTTCTTTGGGCAATACGTTGAACGTGAAACTAAATTGAATCTGATTCGTTAATCTTTCGTGTGTTGTTTAAGGACTTTTTTATGTCTCTGGAGGGTCGAAATTTTTTAAAATTAACGTTTTCTTTCGGTCGTGTTTCGATTTTTGAGAGGAAACAATTGAAATTTTACCCGTAGAATTAACTGTCAAAAATCCAACATGGCCGTTCACGCACATTTACGAAGATAATCAAGTGAAAAAATGGTAATTTCGGTTCAAAATAGTTTTTTTAATGTGCCGAATACTATTTTCAGGTATCAGAAGACATTTTTCAAAAAATCTGGGTCATTATCTGTGCAATTTGAGGTGAAAATATGTTAAAAAGATTTCAAGAGTTGACAACTGTCAAAATTTCAGCATTCTAAAATGTGACGATTTTTCATATTTTGAACGTATTTCTTGACAGAAGAAAGCTAATTAAGGTTTTAAGGTGAGTTTACGATAAAGTTTAATCCATTTGCAGGGCGAAAAATTGTAAAATAGTGTTAAAAAAATATATATGCATATTAAAAATATTAGGGTTACTTCAGCGTTCACCAAGCGTAGGTTCGTAAAAACTGAATTCTTCCAGCCACCAGAAATAAATTTTTCTACCTAAAAATATAATTTACTACAACTAAAATATATTTAAAACATGTAAGTACTTCTTTTATAACATTAGAATGTTTATTGCAAACGATTTTTAAGACTTTTGGGTCATAAATATCACAAGATTTCGAAACATGGCAGCTGTCAAATTTTTAGCATTTCAAAACGTGACGAGATTTCATATTTTGAACGTATTTTCGACAGACTAAAGCTATTTTTTGGTTTCAGGTAAATTTCCGATATATTTAAAGATATTTTCAAGCTGAATTTCCATAAAATAGTGTTAAAAAAGATTTATAGTAATTAAAAATTACAAGGTTATATCATGCGCTGGACAGACGTAAATGTGAAAATTTTCATGTGGCAAAATCCATTATTAATCAATATTAAGATATAAAGAAATATTAAATGAATAAACTAAATATCCAAATTCATTCTGGACACATTTTGGTAAGTGCAAAGATTAAATTTTAAAAGAATTACATGAAATTAATAATGTTTGGGAGATGTCTAAAGTAATCCATTAAATTTTAAGTTTAAAATGACATTTATAGCCCAAAATGGCTGTTTTAATGGGAGAAATATTTATTTGTGTCATTAGAAATTATTTTTTAAAGAAATCCAATGTTTTTTTGCAGTAAAAAGACTGATTTTAGAGGAAATTAAGAAAAAAGTAATAGAAACATACTAAATTGTGTGTTTACATTCGCACGCTGCAAATACTTCTCGATACTATTACAGCGCCTCTCTTGAAAAATTAAACAACTACCGACACTTCAAAGAACGTATTTTCCACAGACGAAAGCTATTTTTTGGTTTGAGGTAAATTTCCGATATATTTAAATACATTTTCAAACCGAATTTCCATAAAATAGTGTTAAAATGATTTATAGATATTAAAAATTACATGGTTAATTCATGTATGCGTTGGAAAGACGTAAATGTGAAAATTTTCATGTGGTAAAATCCATTATTTATCATTTTTAAGATATTAAGGAATAGAATTTGAATAAAAAATATATCCAGACTCATTTCTGGACACGTTTTGGTAAGTACAAAGAGAAAATTTTAAAAGAATTACATGAAATAAAATGGTTTTTGGGAGATGTCAAAAGTTTTCTATTAATTTTTAAGTGTAAAATGCTATTTATGGCCCAAATGGCTGTTTTAAAGAGAGAAATATTATTTTGTGGCATTAGAAATTATTTTTTAAAGAAATCCAATGTTTTTTTGCTGTAAAAAGACTGATTTTAGAAGAAATTAAGAAAAAAGTAATAGAAACATACTAAATTGTGTGTTTACATTTACACACTGAAAATGCTTCTCAATACTATTACAGCGCCTCTCTTGAAAAACTAAACAACTACCGACAATTCAAATTTAGGAGGTAATTCACATGTAATATATACACGTGTAGACGTTAAGGTTAGGATTGGGGTTGGGGTTGGGTTTGGATTGGGATTAAGATTGGGATTGGGATTGGGATTGAAAATATGCCAGTTTCATATCAATCAGTGTATCTAAAAAGTTTTTCTAAATTTCCAAAGTGGCATAATTAATAGTGTATCCCATGCACAAATATTTAAGATGCCTTATTATATTAAAATTAAAATAATAATAATAATAAAATAATAGTAATAATAATAATAACCTAATAATAAAATATGAATAATATTAATAATAATGATAATGATTGGTTGGGTTAGTGTAAGGGTTGGTATTGGGATTGGGAATGGGTTAAGATTGGGATTGTTGTTGGTTTGGGGTTGGGGTTGGGGTTTGGGTTGGGGTTGGGGTTTGGGTTGGGGTTGGGGTTTGGGTTGGGGTTGGGGTTGGGATTGGGAAATATATTACTGATACACATAAAGCGGAAATATGCAAGTTTCACATGAATCAGTGTTACTAAAAAGGTTTTTCTAAATTTCCAAAGTAGCATAATGAATAGTGTATCCCATATACAAATATTTAAGATGCCTTATAATATTAAAATAATATAAACAATAATAATAAAATAATAGTAATAATAATAATTAACTGATAATAAAATATAAATAATAATAATAATATGAAATGATAATGACTGGGTTTGGGGTTGGGGTTAGGGTTGGGATTGAGATTGGGATTGGGATTGGGATTGGGATTGGGTTTGGGATTGGGATTGGGATTGGGATTGGGAATGGGAATGGGAATGGGATTGGGAATAGGAATGGGAATGGGAATGGGAATGGGAATGGGAATGGGATGGGAATGGGAATGGGAATGGGAATGGGAATGGGAATGGGAATGGGAATGGGATTGGGATTGGGATTGGGATTGGGATTGGGATTGGGATTGGGATTGGGATTGGGAATGGGAATGGGAATGGGAATGGGAATGGGATTGGGATTGGGAATGGGATTGGGATTGGGATTGGGATTGGGATTGGGATTGGGATTGGGATTGGGATTGGGAATGGGATTGGGATTGGGAATGGGATTGGGAATGGGAATGGGAATGGGAATGGGAATGGGAATGGGAATGGGATTGGGATTGGGATTGGGATTGGGATTGGGATTGGGATTGGGATTGGGATTGGGATTTTGATATTGATAATAAAGTAAAAATGGTTATAATGAAAATGATTTTTGCTGACATTTCCTGGAACATCCGCGGGCGCGCCCGCGGTGCGTCAATTCATTAACCACGTGACATATTAAAAATGACTCTCAAAGCGACGAGTTTTGTAATTGATAAGTTCGGCAAAATGCTTTATTATATTAAAACGAGTCGCGAAGCGACGAGTTTTGTACACCATAACAGTACGTGCCGCGGGCGTGCCCGCGGTGCGTTCTTTTTTTAACAACGTGGCAGGCAGGGGGCCGGAGGCCCCCTGTTTACGTAGAAGCGCAAGTCGGCGAAGCAAAAGACGTGCCACGGGCGTGCCCGTGGTACGTCACTTTATTAACTACGTGACAGGCAGGGGGCCGGAGGCCCCCTGTTTACGTATGAGTGCAAGTCAGTGAATCAGGACGTGCCGCGGGCGTGCCCGCGGTGCGTCCCTATTCGTGCCCTGTTCATTTTTTAAGCGCAGGCCGGCGACACAGCGCGTAAGAGCGCAGGTAATAATCGAAATAACATTAACTTTAACTATTTTAATAATAATACTAATAACAGTAAAAATAATAATAATCGAAGTTAAAGGGATTTTTGTTCTTTACAAAAATATTACCTATCGTGATTCTGTGCACCATCACAGCAAGTTCCGCGGGCGTGCCCGCGGTGCGTCTTTTCATTAACCACTGTACAGGCAGGGGGCCGGAGGCCCCCTGCTTCACGTAGGAGCGCAGGTCGGCGAAGCCGACTAAGCTCCTAGTCTCTTATTATATTTTGTGAGTGCGGATATGTTTATATATATGTATGTATGTTCCGGTACCTTCCTAACTTCTTTTTCTAAAGGCTTTCTTTCGGCTATACGTTGAGCATGAAACTAAATTGAATAAGGTTTGTTAATCTTTCGTGTGTTGTTTAAGGATTTTTTTATGTCTCTGGGGGGTCGAAATTTTTTAAAATTAACGTTTTCTTTCGGTCATGTTTCGATTTTTGAGAGGAAACAATTGAAATTTTACCCGTAGAATTAACTGTCAAAATTCCAACATGGCCGTTCACGCATATTTACGAAGAGAATCAAAGTGAAAAAATGGTAATTTCGGTTCAAAATAGCTTTTTTAACGTGCCGAATACTATTTTCAGATATCAGAAGACATTTTTCAAAAAATCTGGGTCATTATCTGTGCAATTTGAGGTGTAAATATGTTAAAAAGATTTCAACAGTTGACAACTGTCAAAATTAATTGCATTTTAAAAGTGACGAGTTTTCATATTTTGAACGTATTTTTTGACAGAAGAAAGCTAATTAAGGTTTTAAGGTGAGTTTACGATAAAGTTTAATCCATTTGCAGGGCGAAAATTCGTAAAATAGTGTTAAAAAAATATTTATGCATATTAAAAATATTAGGGTTACTTCAGCGTTCACCAAGCGTAGGTTAACAAAAACTGAATTCTCCCTGCCAGAAATCATTATATTTTCTAATTAAAAATATAAATTAACACAATTAAAATGGACCAAAAACATGTAAGTACTTCTTTTATAACATTAGAATGTTTTTTGCAAACGATATTTAAGAATTTTGGGTCATAAAATATCACAAGATTTCAGAACATGACGGCTGTCAAATTTTTAGCATTTCAAATCGTGACGAGATTCCATATTTTGAACGTATTTCTTGACAGAAGAAAATTAATTAAGGTTTTAAGGTGAGTTAACGATAAAGTATAAGACATTTGCAGAGAAAATTTCAATAAAATAGTGTTAAAAAAAGATTTGAGCATATTAAAAATATTAGGGTTACTTCATTGCTAACCAAGTGTAGGTTCGTAAAAACTGAATTCTCCCTTCCAGCTAGAAATCATTTTTTTAACTTAAAAATATAATTTAATACAACTAATATGTATTTAAAACATGTAAGTACTTCTTTTATAACATAAGAAGGTTTTTTGCAAACAATATTAAGGACTTTTGGGTCGTAAAATATCACAAAAAACCAATACGTAAATGTCGGGACACGCCCTTAATTTCCTGGGAGTTTAATTCTTAAGTATTAAATACACAAATGTAATTTTATTTTATTATTTCTGTATAAATGTGATTATTACATTCGAAAAGTGTTTATTTAACATATCATGAAGGTTTTCCAATGTTTTTTTGCAGTAAAAAGTCTAATTTAATTACAAATTTCATAAAAATTAATATGAACATAGTATTTATTATGTCTACATTCGCCTCTCAATATTTACGTGTTTACAGCGCCTCTCTCGCAGAATTAGACAACTACCGAAATTCAAATTTAGGAGGTAATTCTCATGTATTCACGTGCAGAGGAAATATTTACAAAACACTAAATTTAATAACGTTAAATATTACTGATACACATACAACGAAAATTTGCAAGTTTCACATCAATCAGTGTAACTAAAAAGTTTTTCTAAATTAATTTTCTAAATTTGAATAATTAATAGTGTATCCCATGCACAAATTTTTAACATTATAATATTAAAATAATTATAATAATAATAATAAAATGATAATAATAATATTAGTGATAATAATAATAAAAATAGTAATAATTTTAGTAAAAGGGATAATAATAATAACAATAAATCCGCGGGCGTGCCCGCGGTGCGTGACTTTAATAACCACATAATAGGAAGGGGGCCGGAGGCCCCCTGTTCATGTTGGAGATGGGGGGGGGGGGTTTGGCATGCCTGTTCATGTTCGGGTTGGGAGTGGGATAAAGATTGGGATTGGGGTTTGGTGTTGAGGTTGGGGGGGGGGGGTTTGTTGGGGTTTAGGTTAGGTTTGGGATTGGGATTGGGATTGGGATTGGGATTGGGATTGGGATTGGGATTGGGATTGGGATTGGGATTGGGATTGGGATTGGGATTGGGATTGTGTTTGGGGTTGGGGTTGGGATTGGGAATGGAAATGGGAATGGGAATGGGAATGGGAATGGAAATGGGAATGGAAATGGGAATGGGAATGGGAATGGGAATGGAAATGGGAATGGGAGTGGGAGTGGGAGTGGGAGTGGGAGTGGGAGTGGGAGTGGGAGTGGGAGTGGGAGTGGGAGTGGGAGTGGGAGTGGGAGTGGGAGTGGGAGTGGGAGTGGGAGTGGGAGTGGGAGTGGGAGTGGGAGTGGGAGTGGGAGTGGGAGTGGGAGTGGGAGTGGGAGTGGGAGTGGGAGTGGGAGTGGGAGTGGGAGTGGGAGTGGGAGTGGGAGTGGGAGTGGGAGTGGGAGTGGGAGTGGGAGTGGGAGTGGGATTGGGATTGGGATTGGGATTGGGATTGGGAATGGGAATGGGAATGGGAATGGGAATGGGAATGGGAATGGGATTGGAATTGGGATTGGGATTGGGAATGGGATTGGGATTGGGAATGGGAATGGGAATGGGAATGGGATTGGGATTGGGATTGGGATTGGGATTGGGATCTGGATTGGGATCTGGATTGGGATCTGGATTGGGATTTTGATATTGATAATAAAGTAAAAATGGTTATAATAAAAATGAATTTTGCTGACATTTCGTGGAACATCCGCGGGCGCGCCCGCGGTGCTTCAATTCATTAACCACGTGGAATATTAAAAATGACACGCAAAGCGACGAGTTTTGTAATTGACAATTTCGGCAAAATGCTTTATTATATTAAAACGAGTCGCGAAGCGACGAGTTTTGTACCCCATCACAGTATGTGCCGCGGGCGTGCCCGCGGTGCGTCCTTTTTTTAACTACGTGGCAGACAGGGGGCCGGAGGCCCCCTGTTAACGTAGAAGCGCAAGTCGGCGAAGCAAAAGACGTGCCACGGGCGTGCCCGTGGTACGTCACTTTACTAACTACGTGACAGGCAGGGGGCCGGAGGCCCCCTGTTTACGTATGAGTGCAGGTCAGTGAAGCTCAGGACATGCCGCGGGCGTGCCCGCGGTGCGTTCCTGTTCGTGCGTCTCTGTTCATTTTTTAAGCGCAGGCTGGCGACACAGCGCGTACTAGCGCAGGTAATAATCGATATAACATTAACTTTAACTAATTTAATAATAATACTAATAACAGTAAAAATAATAATAATCGAAGTATAAGGGATTTTTGTTCTCCTCTATAAAAATGTTATGTACCTATCATGATTCTATGCACCATCACAGCAAGTTCCGCGGGCGTGCCCGCGGTGCGTCTTTTCATTAACCACTGTACAGGCAGGGGGCCGGAGGCCCCCTGCTTCACGTAGGAGCGCAGGTCGGCGAAGCCGACTAAGCTCCTAGTCTCTTATTATATTTTGTGAGTGCGGATATGTTTATATATATGTATGTATGTTCCGGTACCTTCCTAACTTCTTTTTCTAAAGGCTTTCTTTCGGCTATACGTTGAGCGTGAAACTGAATTGAATCAGGTTCGTTAATCTTTCGTGTGTTGTTTAAGGATTTTTTTATGTCTCTGGGGGGTCGAAATTTTTTAAAATTAACGTTTTCTTTCGGTCATGTTTCGATTTTTGAGAGGAAACAATTGAAATTTTACCCGTAGAATTAACTGTCAAAAATCCAACATGGCCGTTCACGCACATTTACGAAGATAATCAAAGTGAAAAAATGGTAATTTCGGTTCAAAATAGCTTTTTTAACGTGCCAAATACTATTTTCAGGTATCAGAAGACATTTTTCAAAAAATCTGGGTCATATTTTGTGTATTTTGAGGTGTAAATATGTTAAAAAGATTTCAACAGTTGACAACTGTCAAAATTTCAGCATATTAAATTGTGACGAATTTTCATATTTTAAACGTATTTCTTGGAAGAAGAAAGTTAATTAAGGTTTTAAGGTGAGTTTACGATAAAGTTTAAGACATTTGGAGGGCAAAATTTCGTAAAATAGTGTTAAAAAAATATTTATGCATATTAAAAATATTAGGGTTACTTCAGCGTTCACCAAGCGTAGGCTAGCAAAAACTGAATTCTCCCAGCCGCCAGAAATAAATTTTTCTACCTAAAAATATAATTTAATACAGCTAAAATATATTTAAAACATGTAAGTACTTCTTTTATAACATTAGAATGTTTTTTGCAAACGATTTTTAAGACTTTTGGGTCATAAAATATCACAAGATTTCAGAACATGACGGCTGTCAAATTTTTAGCATTTCAAAACGTGACGAGAATCCATATTTTGAACGTATTTTCGACAGACTAAAGCTATTTTTTGGTTTCAGGTAAATTTCCGATATATTTAAAGATATTTTCAAGCTGAATTTCCATAAAATAGTGTTAAAAAAGATTTATAGGAATTAAAAATTACAAGGTTATATCATGTATGCGCTGGACAGACGTAAATGTGAAAATTTTCATGTGGCAAAATCCATTATTAATCAATATTGAGATATAAAGAAATATTAAATGAATAAACTAAATATCCAAATTCATTCTGGACACATTTTGGTAAGTGCAAAGATTAAATTTTAAAAGAATTACATGAAATTAATAATGTTTGGGAGATGTCTAAAGTAATCCATTAAATTTTAAGTTTAAAATGACATTTATGGCCCAAAATGGCTGTTTTAATGGGAGAAATATTTATTTGTGTCATTAGAAATTATTTTTTAAAGAAATCCAATGTTTTTTTGCAGTAAAAAGACTGATTTTAAAAGAAATTAAGAAAAAAGTAATAGAAACATACTAAATTGTGTGTTTACATTCGCACGTTGCAAATACTTCTCGATACTATTACAGCGCCTCTCTTGAAAAATTAAACAACTACCGACACTTCAAAAAACGTATTTTCCACAGACGAAAGCTATTTTTTGGTTTGAGGTAAATTTCCGATATATTTAAATACATTTTCAAACCGAATTTCCATAAAATATTGTTAAAATGATTTATAGATATTAAAAATTACATGGTTAATTCATGTATGCGTTGGAAAGACGTAAATGTGAAAATTTTCATGTGGTAAATTCCATTATTTATCATTTTTAAGATATTAAGGAATAGAATTTGGATAAAAAATATATCCAGACTCATTTCTGGACACGTTTTGGTAAGTGCAAAGAGAAAATTTTAAAAGAATTACATGAAATTACAAGATGAAATTACAATGAATTACAAGAAATAAAATGGTTTTTGGGAGATGTCAAAAGTTTTCTATTAATTTTTAAGTTTAAAATTACATTTATGGCCCAAATGGCTGTTTTAAAGAGGGAAATATTATTTTGTGGCATTAGAAATTATTTTTTAAAGAAATCCAATGTTTTTTTGCAGTAAAAAGACTGATTTTAGAAGAAATTAAGAAAAAAGTAATAGAAACATACAAAATTGTGTGTTTACATTCGCACGCTGCAAATACTTCTCGATACTATTACAGCGCCTCTCTTGAAAAACTTAACAACTACCGACAATTCAAATTTAGGAGGTAATTCACATGTACTATATTCACGTGTAGACGTTAAGGTTAGGGTTGGGGTTGGGGTTGGGATTGGATTGGGATTGGGATTAAGATTGGGATTGGGACTGGGATTGAAAATATGCAAGTTTCACATCAATCAGTGTATCTAAAAAGTTTTTCTAAATTTCCAAAGTGCCATAATTAATAGTGTATCCCATATACAAATATTTAAGATGCCTTATAATATTAAAATAATATAAACAATAATAATAAAATAATAGTAATAATAATAATTAACTGATAATAAAATATGAATAATAATAATAATAAGAAATGATAATGACTGGGTTTGGGGTTGGGGTTAGGGTTGGGATTGGCATTGGGATTGAGATTGGGATTGGGAATGGGATTGAGATTGGGATTGGGAATGGGAATGGGATTGGGATTGGGATTGAGATTGGGATTGGGAATGGGAATGGGAATGGGATTGGGAATGGGAATGGGATTGGGATTGGGATTGGGATTGGGATTCAGATTGGGATTGGGATTGGGATTGGGATTGGGATTGGGATTGGGATTGGGATTGGGATTTGGATTTGGATTGGGATTGGGATTGGGATTGGGATTGGGATTGGGATTGGGATTGGGATTGGGACTGGGACTGGGACTGGGACTGGGACTGGGATTGGGATTGGGATTGGGATTGGGATTGGGATTGGGATTGGGATTGGGATTGGGACTGGGACTGGGACTGGGACTGGGACTGGGACTGGGACTGGGACTGGGACTGGGACTGGGACTGGGACTGGGACTGGGCTTGGGAATGGGATTGGGATTGGGATTGGAAATGGGATTGGGATTGGGATTGGGAATGGGATTGGGATTGGGATTGGGATTGGGATTGGGATTGGGATTGGGATTGGGATTGGGATTGGGATTGGGATTGGGATTGGGATTGGGATTGGGATTGGGATTGGGATTGGGATTGGGATTGGGATTGGGATTGGGATTGGGATTGGGATTGGGATTGGGATTGGGATTGGGATTGGGATTGGGATTGGGATTGGGATTGGGATTGGGATTGGGATTGGGATTGGGATTGGGATTGGGATTGGGATTGGGATTGGGATTGGGATTGGGATTGGGATTGGGATTGGGATTGGGATTGGGATTGGGATTGGGATTGGGATTATGATTGGAATTGGGATTGAGATTCGGATTTTGATATTGATTATAAAATAAAAATGGTTATAATAATAATAATTTTTGTTGACGTTTCATGGACCATCCGCGGGCGCGCCCGCGGTGCATCAATTCATTAACCACGTGATATATAAAAAATGGGTCGCGATTGACAAGTGCGGCAAAATGCTTTCTTATATTAAAACGAGTCGCGAAGCGACGAGTTTTGTACACCATCACAGTACGTGCCGCGGGCATGCCCGCGGTGCGTCCCTAATTTAACCACGTGACAGGCAGGGGGCCGGAGGCCCCCTGTTTACGTAGAAGCGCAAGTTAGCGAAGCACAAGACGTGCCACGGGCGTGCCCGTGGTGCGTCACATTAACTACGTGACAGGCAGGGGGCCGGAGGCCCCCTGTTTACGTATGAGTGAAGGTCGGTGAAGCTTAAGACGTGCCGCGGGCGTGCCTGCGGTGCATCACTTTATTAACTACGTGACAGGCAGGGGGCCGGAGGCCCCCTGTTTACGTATGAGTGCAGGTCGGTGAAGCTCAGGAGGTGCCGCGGGCGTGCCCGCGGTGCGTCCCTGTTCGTGCCCTGTTCATTTTTTAAGCGCAGGCCGGCGACACAGCGCGTAAGAGCGCAGGTAATAATCGAAATAACGTTAACTTTAACTACTTTAATAATAATACTAATAACAGTAAAAATAATAGTAATCGAAGTAAAAGGGATTTTTGTTCTCCTCTATAAAAATGTTATGTACCTATCATGATTCTATGCACCATCACAGCAAGTACCTATTGTGATTTTGTGCACCATTATAGGAACATCCGCGGGCGTGCCCGCGGTTTGTCATTTCATTAACCACTGTACAGGCAGGGGGCCGGAGGCCCCCTGCTTCACGTAGGAGCGCAGGTCGGCGAAGCCGACTAAGCTCCTAGTCTCTTATTATATTTTGTGAGTGCGGATATGTTTATATATATATTTGTATGCATGTTCCGGTACCTTCCTAACTTCTTTTTCTAAAGGCTTTTTTTGGGCAATACGTTGAACGTGAAACTAAATTGAATCTGATTCGTTAATCTTTCGTGTGTTGTTTAAGGACTTTTTTATGTCTCTGGAGGGTCGAAATTTTTTTAAATTAACGTTTTCTTTCGGTCGTGTTTCGATTTTTGAGAGAAAACAATTGAAATTTTACCCGTAGAATTAACTGTCAAAAATCCAACATGGCCGCTCACGCACATTTACGAAGAGAATCAAAGTGAAAAAATGGTAATTTCGGTTCAAAATAGCTTTTTTAATGTGCCGAATACTATTTTCAGGTATCAGAGGACATTTTTCAAAAAATCTGGGTCATTATCTGTGCAATTTGAGGTGTTAATATGTTAAAAAGATTTCAAGAGTTGACAACTGTCAAAATTAATTGCACTTTAAAAGTGACGAGTTTTCATATTTTGAACGTATTTTTTGACAGAAGAAAGCTAATTAAGGTTTTAAGGTGAGTTTACGATAAAGTTTAATCCATTTGCAGGGCGAAAAATCGTAAAATAGTGTTAAAAAAATATTTATGCATATTAAAAATATTAGGGTTACTTCTTCATAAATCAAGTGTAGATCAGTAAAAACTGAATTCTCCCGGCGTCCAAGAAATAATTTTTTCTACCTAAAATTATAATTTAATACAACTAAAATATATTTAAAACATGTAAGTACTTCTTTTATAACATTAGAATGTTTTTTGCAAACGATATTTAAGAATTTTGGGTCATAAAATATCACAAGATTTCAGAACATGACGGCTGTCAAATTTTTAGCATTTCAAAACGTGACGAGATTCCATATTTTGAACGTATTTCTTGACAGAAGAAAATTAATTAAGGTTTTAAGGTGAGTAACCGATAAAGTATAAGACATTTGCAGAGAAAATTTCAATAAAATAGTGTTAAAAAAAGATTTGAGCATATTAAAAATATTAGGGTTACTTCATCGCTAACCAAGTGTAGGACCGTAAAAACTGAATTCTCCCGGCCAGCTAGAAATCATTTTTTTAACTTAAAAATATAATTTAATACAACTAATATATATTTAAAACATGTAAGTACTTCTTTTATAACATAAGAAGGTTTTTTGCAAACAATATTTAAGACTTTTGGGTCGTAAAATATCACAAAAAACCAATACGTAAATGTCGGGACACGCCCTTAATTTCCTGGGAGTTTAATTCTTAAGTATTTAATACACAAATGTAATTTTATTTTATTATTTCTGTATAAATGTGATTATTACATTCGAAAAGTGTTTATTTAACATATCATGAAGGTTTTCCAATGTTTTTTTGCAGTAAAAAGTCTAATTTAATTACAAATTTCATAAAAATTAATATGAACATAGTATTTATTACGTCTACATTCGCCTCTCAATATTTACGCGTTTACAGCGCCTCTCTCGAAGAATTAGACAACTACCGAAATTCAAATTTAGGAGGTAATTCTCATGTATTCACTTGCAGAGGAAATTATTTACAAAACACTAAATTTTATAACGTAAAATGTTACTGATACACATACAACGAAAATTTGCAAGTTTCACATCAATCAGTGTATCTAAAAAGTTTTTCTAAATTTCCATAGCGGCATAATTAATAGTGTGTCCCATGCACAAATATTAAAAAATGCGTTATTATATTAAAATAAAAATAATAATAATAATAATAATAAAATAATAATAATAATAATAATGATAATAGGATTGGGATATGGACTGGGATTAGGCTTGCAATTAGGATTGGGAATGGGATTGGGATTGGAATTGGAATTGGGATTAGGATGGGGATTGAGATTGGGATTGGGATTAATATTGGGATTAGGATTGGGATTGGATTGGATTGGATTGGGATTGGGATTGGGATTGGGATTGGGATTGGGATTGGGATTGGGATTGGGATTGGGATTGGGATTGGGATTGGGATTGGGATTGGGATTGGGATTGGGATTGGGATTGGGATTGGGATTGGGATTGGGATTGGGATTGGGATTGGGATTGGGATTGGGATTGGGATTGGGATTGGGATTGGGATTGGGATTGGGATTGGGATTGGGATTGGGATTGGGATTGGGATTGGGATTGGGATTGGGATTGGGATTGGGATTGGGATTGGGATTGGGATTGGGATTGGGATTGGGATTGGGATTGGGATTGGGATTGGGATTGGGATTGGGATTGGGATTGGGATTGGGATTGGGATTGGGATTGGGATTGGGATTGGGATTGGGATTGGGATTCGGATATAGAATACGATTGGGATTCGGATTCAGATTCGGATTTGGATTCGGATTCGGATTCGGATTCGGATTAGGATTCGGATTGGGATTGGGATTGGGATTGGGATTGGGATTGGGATTGGGATTGGGATTGGGATTGGGATTGGGATTGGGATTGGGATTGGGATTGGGATTGGGATTGGGATTGGGATTGGGATTGGGATTGGGATTGGGATTGGGATTGGGATTGGGATTGGGATTGGGATTGGGATTGGGATTGGGAATACGATTGGGAATACGATTGGGATTCGGATTCAGATTCGGATTTGGATTCGGATTCGGATTCGGATTCGGATTCGGATTCGGATTGGGATTCGGATTCGGATTCGGATTCGGATTCGGATTGGGATTGGGATTGGGATTGGGATTGGGATTGGGATTGGGATTGGGATTGGGATTGGGATTGGGATTGGGATTGGGATTGGGATTGGGATTGGGATTGGGATTGGGATTGGGATTGGGATTGGGATTGGGATTGGGATTGGGATTGGGATTGGGATTGGGATTGGGATTGGGATTGGGATTGGGATTGGGATTGGGATTGGGATTGGGATTGGGATTGGGATTGGGATTGGGATTGGGATTGGGATTAGGGTTGGGGTTGGGGTGGAGATTTGGATTGGGATTGGGATTGAGATTGGGATTGGGATTTGGATTGGGACTGTGATATTGATAATAATGTAAAAATGGTTATAATAAAAATAATTTTTGCTGACAATTCGTGGAACATCCGCGGGCGCGCCCGCGGTGCTTTAATTCATTAACCACGTGACATATTAAATATGACTCGCAAAGCAACGATTTTTGTAAATGACAAGTGCGGCAAAATGCTTTATTATTTTTAAACGAGTCGCGAAGCGACGAGTTTTGTACACCATCACAGTACGCGCCGCGGGCGTGCCCGCGGTGCGTTACTCTTTTAACCACGTGACAGGCAGGGGGCCGGAGGCCCCCTGTTTACGTAGAAGCGCAAGTCGGCGAAGCAAAAGACGTGCCACGGGCGTGCCCGTGGTGCGTCTCTTTATTAACTACGTGACAGGCAGGGGGCCGGAGGCCCCCTGTTTACGTATGAGTGCAGGTCGGTGAAGCTCAGGAGGTGCCGCGGGCGTGCCCGCGGTGCGTCCCTGTTCGTGCCCTGTTCATTTTTTAAGCGCAGGCCGGCGATACAGCGCGTAAGAGCGCAGGTAATAATCGAAATAACATTAACTTTAACTACTTTAATAATAATACTAATAACAGTAAAAATAATAATAATCGAAGTAAAAGGGATTTTTGTTCTCCTCTATAAATATGTTATGTACCTATCATGATTCTATGCACCATCACAGCAAGTACCTATTGTGATTTTGTGCACCATTATAGGAACATCCGCGGGCGTGCCCGCGGTTTGTCATTTCATTAACCACTGTACAGGCAGGGGGCCGGAGGCCCCCTGCTTCACGTAGGAGCGCAGGTCGGCGAAGCCGACTAAGCTCCTAGTCTCTTATTATATTTTGCGTGTGTGGATATGTTTATATATATGTATATATATATGTATATATATTTGTATGCATGTTCCTGATTTCTTTTTCTAAAGGCTTTCTTACGGCGACGTGTAGAGCGTGAAACTAAACTGAATAAGGTTTGTTAATCTTTTGTGTGTTGTTTTCGGACATTTTCATGTCTCTGGGGGGTCGAAATTTTTTAAAGTTAACGTTTTCTTTCGGTCATGTTTCGATTTTTGAGAGGAAACAATTGAAATTTTACCCGTAGAATTAACTGTCAAAAATCCAACATGGCCGTTCACGCACATTTACGAAGAGAATCAAAGTGAAAAAATGGTAATTTCGGTTCAAAATAGCTTTTTTAACGTGTTAAATACTATTTTCAGACATCAGAAGACATTTTTAGAAAAATCTGGGTCATTATCTGTGCAATTTGAGGTGTAAATATGTTAAAAAGATTTCAACAGTTGACAACTGTCAAAATTAATTGCATTTTAAAAGTGACGAGTTTTCATATTTTGAACGTATTTTTTGACAGAAGAAAGCTAATTAAGGTTTTAAGGTGAGTTTACAATAAAGTTTAATCCATTTGCAGGGCGAAAATTCGTAAAATAGTGTTAAAAAAGTATTTATGCATATTAAAAATATTAGGGTTACTTCAGCGTTCACCAAGCGTAGGTTAACAAAAACTGAATTCTCCCTGCCAGAAATCATTATATTTTCTAATTAAAAATATAAATTAACACAATTAAAATAAACCAAAAACATGTAAGTACTTCTTTTATAACATTAGAATGTTTTTTGCAAACGATATTTAAGAATTTTGGGTCATAAAATATCACAAGATTTCAGAACATGACGGCTGTCAAATTTTTAGCATTTCAAAACGTGACGAGATTCCATATTTTGAACGTATTTCTTGACAGAAGAAAATTAATTAAGGTTTTAAGGTGAGTTAACGATAAAGTATAAGACATTTGCAGAGAAAATTTCAATAAAATAGTGTTAAAAAAAGATTTGAGCATATTAAAAATATTAGGGTTACTTCATTGCTAACCAAGTGTAGGTTCGTAAAAACTGAATTCTCCCTTCCAGCTAGAAATCATTTTTTTAACTTAAAAATATAATTTAATACAACTAATATATATTTAAAACATGTAAGTACTTCTTTTATAACATAAGAAGGTTTTTTGCAAACAATATTAAGGACTTTTGGGTCGTAAAATATCACAAAAAACCAATACGTAAATGTCGGGACACGCCCTTAATTTCCTGGGAGTTTAATTCTTAAGTATTTAATACACAAATGTAATTTTATTTTATTATTTCTGTATAAATGTGATTATTACATTCGAAAAGTGTTTATTTAACATATCATGAAGGTTTTCCAATGTTTTTTTGCAGTAAAAAGTCTAATTTAATTACAAATTTCATAAAAATTAATATGAACATAGTATTTATTATGTCTACATTCGCCTCTCAATATTTACGTGTTTACAGCGCCTCTTTTGCAGAATTAGACAACTACCGAAATTCAAATTTAGGAGGTAATTCTCATGTATTCACGTGCAGAGGAAATATTTACAAAACACTAAATTTAATAACGTAAAATATTACTGATACACATACAACGAAAATTTGCAAGTTTCACATCAATCAGTGTAACTAAAAAGTTTTTCTAAATTAATTTTCTAAATTTGAATAATTAATAGTGTATCCCATGCACAAATATTTAACATGCCTTATAATATTTAAATAATAATAAGAATAAAATAATAATAATAATAAAAATATTAATAAGAATGATTATGATATTGATAATATTTGTTGGGGTTGGGGTTGGGGTTGGGATTGGGATTGGGATTGGGATTGGGAATGGGAATGGGAATGGGAATGGGAATGGGAATGGGAATGGGAATGGGAATGGGATGAGGAATGGGACTGGGATTGGGAATGGGAATGGGAATGGGAATGGGATTGGGATTGGGATTAAGATTGGGATTGGGGTTGGGGTTGGGATTGGGATTGGGATTGGGATTGGGATTGGGATTGGGATTGGGATTGGGATTTGGATTGGGATTGGGATTGGGATTGGGATTGGGATTGGGATTGGGATTGGGATTGGGATTGGGATTGGGATTGGGATTGGGATTGGGATTGGGATTGGGATTGGGATTGGGATTGGGATTGGGATTGGGATTGGGATTGGGATTGGGATTGGGATTGGGATTGGGATTGGGATTGGGATTGGGAATGGGAATGGGAATTGGAATGGGATTGGGATTGGGAATGGGATTGGGATTGGGATTTAGATTGGGATTGGGGTTAGGATTGGGATTGGGATTGGGATTGGGATTGGGATTGGAATCGGGATTGGGATCTGGATCGGGATCGGGATCGGGATCGGGATTGGGATTTGGATTGGGATTGGGATTGGGATTGGGATTGGGATTGGGATTGGGATTGGGATTGGGATTTGGATTGGGATTGGGATTGGGATTGGGATTGGGATTGGGATTGGGATTGGGATTGGGATTGGGATTGGGATTGGGATTGGGATTGGGATTTGGATTGGGATTGGGATTGGGATTGGGATTGGGATTGGGATTGGGATTGGGATTGGGATTGGGATTGGGATTGGGATTGGGATTGGGATTGGGATTGGGATTGGGATTGGGATTGGGATTGGGATTGGGATTGGGATTGGGATTGGGATTGGGATTGGGATTGGGATTGGGATTGGGATTGGGAATGGGAATGGGAATGGGAATTGGAATGGGATTGGGATTGGGAATGGGATTGGGATTGGGATTTAGATTGGGATTGGGGTTAGGATTGGGATTGGGATTGGGATTGGGATTGGGATTGGAATCGGGATTGGGATCTGGATCGGGATCGGGATCGGGATCGGGATTTGGATTGGGATTGGGATTGGGATTGGGATTGGGATTGGGATTGGGATTGGGATTGGGATTTGGATTGGGATTGGGATTGGGATTGGGATTGGGATTGGGATTGGGATTGGGATTGGGATTGGGATTGGGATTGGGATTGGGATTGGGATTGGGATTGGGATTGGGATTGGGATTGGGATTGGGATTGGGATTGGGATTGGGATTGGGATTGGGATTGGGATTGGGATTGGGATTGGGATTGGGATTGGGATTGGGATTGGGATTGGGATTGGGATTGGGATTGGGATTGGGATTGGGATTGGGATTGGGATTGGGATTGGGATTGGGATTGGGATTGGGATTGGGATTGGGATCTGGATTGGGATTTTGATATTGATAATAAAGTAAAAATGGTTATAATAAAAATGATTTTTGCTGACATTTCGTGGAACATCCGCGGGCGCGCCCGCGGTGCGTCAATTCATTAACCACGTGACATATTAAAAATGACACGCAAAGCGACGAGTTTTGTAATTGTCAATTTCGGCAAAATGCTTTATTATATTATCCCCCCCCATCACAGTATGTGCCGCGGGCGTGCCCGCGGTGCGTCCTTTTTTAAACTACGTGGCAGACAGGGGGCCGGAGGCCCCCTGTTTACGTAGAAGCGCAAGTCGGCGAAGCAAAAGACGTGCCACGGGCGTGCCCGTGGTACGTCACTTTACTAACTACGTGACAGGCAGGGGGCCGGAGGCCCCCTGTTTACGTATGAGTGCAGGTCAGGGAAGCTCAGGACGTGCCGCGGGCGTGCCCGCGGTGCGTCCCTGTTCGTGCGTCTCTGTTCATTTTTTAAGCGCAGGCCGGCGACACAGCGCGTACGAGCGCAGGTAATAATCGAAATAACATTAACTTTAACTATTTTAATAATAATACTAATAACAGTAAAAATAATAATAATCGAAGTATAAGGGATTTTTGTTCTCCTCTATAAAAATGTTATGTACCTATCATGATTCTATGCACCATCACAGCAAGTTCCGCGGGCGTGCCCGCGGTGCGTCATTTCATTAACCACTGTACAGGCAGGGGGCCGGAGGCCCCCTGCTTCACGTAGGAGCGCAGGTCGGCGAAGCCGACTAAGCTCCTAGTCTCTTATTATATTTTGTGAGTGCGGATATGTTTATATATATATTTGTATGCATGTTCCGGTACCTTCCTAACTTCTTTTTCTAAAGGCTTTTTTTGGGCAATACGTTGAACGTGAAACTAAATTGAATCTGATTCGTTAATCTTTCGTGTGTTGTTTAAGGACTTTTTTATGTCTCTGGAGGGTCGAAATTTTTTTAAATTAACGTTTTCTTTCGGTCGTGTTTCGATTTTTGAGAGAAAACAATTGAAATTTTACCCGTAGAATTAACTGTCAAAAATCCAACATGGCCGCTCACGCACATTTACGAAGAGAATCAAAGTGAAAAAATGGTAATTTCGGTTCAAAATAGCTTTTTTAATGTGCCGAATACTATTTTCAGGTATCAGAGGACATTTTTCAAAAAATCTGGGTCATTATCTGTGCAATTTGAGGTGTTAATATGTTAAAAAGATTTCAAGAGTTGACAACTGTCAAAATTAATTGCACTTTAAAAGTGACGAGTTTTCATATTTTGAACGTATTTTTTGACAGAAGAAAGCTAATTAAGGTTTTAAGGTGAGTTTACGATAAAGTTTAATCCATTTGCAGGGCGAAAAATCGTAAAATAGTGTTAAAAAAATATTTATGCATATTAAAAATATTAGGGTTACTTCTTCATAAATCAAGTGTAGATCAGTAAAAACTGAATTCTCCCGGCGTCCAAGAAATAATTTTTTCTACCTAAAATTATAATTTAATACAACTAAAATATATTTAAAACATGTAAGTACTTCTTTTATAACATTAGAATGTTTTTTGCAAACGATATTTAAGAATTTTGGGTCATAAAATATCACAAGATTTCAGAACATGACGGCTGTCAAATTTTTAGCATTTCAAAACGTGACGAGATTCCATATTTTGAACGTATTTCTTGACAGAAGAAAATTAATTAAGGTTTTAAGGTGAGTAACCGATAAAGTATAAGACATTTGCAGAGAAAATTTCAATAAAATAGTGTTAAAAAAAGATTTGAGCATATTAAAAATATTAGGGTTACTTCATCGCTAACCAAGTGTAGGACCGTAAAAACTGAATTCTCCCGGCCAGCTAGAAATCATTTTTTTAACTTAAAAATATAATTTAATACAACTAATATATATTTAAAACATGTAAGTACTTCTTTTATAACATAAGAAGGTTTTTTGCAAACAATATTTAAGACTTTTGGGTCGTAAAATATCACAAAAAACCAATACGTAAATGTCGGGACACGCCCTTAATTTCCTGGGAGTTTAATTCTTAAGTATTTAATACACAAATGTAATTTTATTTTATTATTTCTGTATAAATGTGATTATTACATTCGAAAAGTGTTTATTTAACATATCATGAAGGTTTTCCAATGTTTTTTTGCAGTAAAAAGTCTAATTTAATTACAAATTTCATAAAAATTAATATGAACATAGTATTTATTACGTCTACATTCGCCTCTCAATATTTACGCGTTTACAGCGCCTCTCTCGAAGAATTAGACAACTACCGAAATTCAAATTTAGGAGGTAATTCTCATGTATTCACTTGCAGAGGAAATTATTTACAAAACACTAAATTTTATAACGTAAAATGTTACTGATACACATACAACGAAAATTTGCAAGTTTCACATCAATCAGTGTATCTAAAAAGTTTTTCTAAATTTCCATAGCGGCATAATTAATAGTGTGTCCCATGCACAAATATTAAAAAATGCGTTATTATATTAAAATAAAAATAATAATAATAATAATAATAAAATAATAATAATAATAATAATGATAATAGGATTGGGATATGGACTGGGATTAGGCTTGCAATTAGGATTGGGAATGGGATTGGGATTGGAATTGGAATTGGGATTAGGATGGGGATTGAGATTGGGATTGGGATTAATATTGGGATTAGGATTGGGATTGGATTGGATTGGATTGGGATTGGGATTGGGATTGGGATTGGGATTGGGATTGGGATTGGGATTGGGATTGGGATTGGGATTGGGATTGGGATTGGGATTGGGATTGGGATTGGGATTGGGATTGGGATTGGGATTGGGATTGGGATTGGGATTGGGATTGGGATTGGGATTGGGATTGGGATTGGGATTGGGATTGGGATTGGGATTGGGATTGGGATTGGGATTGGGATTGGGATTGGGATTGGGATTGGGATTGGGATTGGGATTGGGATTGGGATTGGGATTGGGATTGGGATTGGGATTGGGATTGGGATTGGGATTGGGATTGGGATTGGGATTGGGATTGGGATTGGGATTGGGATTGGGATTGGGATTGGGATTGGGATTGGGATTGGGATTGGGATTGGGATTGGGATTGGGATTGGGATTGGGATTGGGATTGGGATTGGGATTGGGATTGGGATTGGGATTGGGATTGGGATTGGGATTGGGATTCGGATTGGGAATACGATTGGGATTCGGATTCAGATTCGGATTTGGATTCGGATTCGGATTCGGATTCGGATTCGGATTCGGATTGGGATTGGGATTGGGATTGGGATTGGGATTGGGATTGGGATTGGGATTGGGATTGGGATTGGGATTGGGATTGGGATTGGGATTGGGATTGGGATTGGGATTGGGATTGGGATTGGGATTGGGATTGGGATTGGGATTGGGATTGGGATTGGGATTGGGATTGGGATTGGGAATACGATTGGGAATACGATTGGGAATACGATTGGGAATACGATTGGGATTCGGATTCAGATTCGGATTTGGATTCGGATTCGGATTCGGATTCGGATTCGGATTGGGATTCGGATTCGGATTCGGATTCGGATTCGGATTCGGATTCGGATTCGGATTCGGATTGGGATTGGGATTGGGATTGGGATTGGGATTGGGATTGGGATTGGGATTGGGATTGGGATTGGGATTGGGATTGGGATTGGGATTGGGATTGGGATTGGGATTGGGATTGGGATTGGGATTGGGATTGGGATTGGGATTGGGATTGGGATTGGGATTGGGATTGGGATTGGGATTGGGATTGGGATTGGGATTGGGATTGGGATTGGGATTGGGATTGGGATTAGGGTTGGGGTTGGGGTGGAGATTTGGATTGGGATTGGGATTGAGATTGGGATTGGGATTTGGATTGGGACTGTGATATTGATAATAATGTAAAAATGGTTATAATAAAAATAATTTTTGCTGACAATTCGTGGAACATCCGCGGGCGCGCCCGCGGTGCTTTAATTCATTAACCACGTGACATATTAAATATGACTCGCAAAGCAACGATTTTTGTAAATGACAAGTGCGGCAAAATGCTTTATTATTTTTAAACGAGTCGCGAAGCGACGAGTTTTGTACACCATCACAGTACGCGCCGCGGGCGTGCCCGCGGTGCGTTACTCTTTTAACCACGTGACAGGCAGGGGGCCGGAGGCCCCCTGTTTACGTAGAAGCGCAAGTCGGCGAAGCAAAAGACGTGCCACGGGCGTGCCCGTGGTGCGTCTCTTTATTAACTACGTGACAGGCAGGGGGCCGGAGGCCCCCTGTTTACGTATGAGTGCAGGTCGGTGAAGCTCAGGAGGTGCCGCGGGCGTGCCCGCGGTGCGTCCCTGTTCGTGCCCTGTTCATTTTTTAAGCGCAGGCCGGCGATACAGCGCGTAAGAGCGCAGGTAATAATCGAAATAACATTAACTTTAACTACTTTAATAATAATACTAATAACAGTAAAAATAATAATAATCGAAGTAAAAGGGATTTTTGTTCTCCTCTATAAATATGTTATGTACCTATCATGATTCTATGCACCATCACAGCAAGTACCTATTGTGATTTTGTGCACCATTATAGGAACATCCGCGGGCGTGCCCGCGGTTTGTCATTTCATTAACCACTGTACAGGCAGGGGGCCGGAGGCCCCCTGCTTCACGTAGGAGCGCAGGTCGGCGAAGCCGACTAAGCTCCTAGTCTACTATTATATTGTACAAAGTGGTATGTATGTTCTATTCAACTTCTGGTGTATCTTCATTTTTCCGGTAACGCGGAGAGAGGAAAATGAACCGCCGTCTTATCCGGATGATATTTTTTTAGTGCTTACGCTTAATTTTATTTCGACAGGGGGTACTGACTAATTTTTATTGATAAAAATCATGCATTTTTTCCTCGAATCCGTGTCGAATCAAAGTCACCATTGGTCGGCACGGACAGGTTTTATCAGACGATAATTCAAAAATATTCTTAACACAAGACGGCCGGTCCAGGATATCTACGGCGAGAATCAAAGTGTTAAATGGTAATAATGGTTCAGGATAGCTTTTTGGACGTGCGAGATAATATTTTGAGGTATCAGAAAACATTTTTCAAAGAATCTGGGCTATTATTTGAGCAATTTGAGGTAAAAATATGCTCAAAAGGAGACAGCTGTCAATTTTTTTGCATTTTAAAATTGGACGAGATTTCACATTTTGAACGTGTTTCTTGACAGAAGAATACTAATTAAGGTTTTAAGGTGAATTAACGATAAAGTTTAAGACATTTGCAGGGCGAATTTCCATAAAATAGTGTTAAAAAAAGATTTATAGATATTAAAAATTTCAGGGTTAATCAAAGTGTTAAGTGGTGATAATGGTTCAAGATAGCTTATTTGACGTGCGAGATAATATTTTGAGACATCAGAAAACATTTTTCAAAGAATCTGGGCCATTATTGGAAATATGCTTACAAGATTTCAGAAGGTGACAGCTGTCAAATTTTTTTCATTTTAAAATGGGAGGAGATTTCACATTTTGAACGTGTTTCTTGACAGAAGAATACTAATTATGGATTTAAGGTGAATTAACGATAAAGTTTAAGACATTTGCAGGGCGAATTTCAATAAAATAGTGTTAAAAAAAGATTTATAGATATTAAAAATTTCAGGGTTAATCAAAGTGTTAAGTGGTGATAATGGTTCAAGATAGCTTATTTGACGTGCGAGATAATATTTTGAGGCATCAGAAAACATTTTTCAAAGAATCAGGGCCATTATTGGAAATATGCTTACAAGATTTCAGAAGGTGCCAGCTGTCAAATTTTTTGCATTTTAAAATGGGACGAGATTTCACATTTTGAACGTATTTCTTGATAGAAGAAAACTAATTAAGTATTTAAGGTGAATTAACGATAAAACTTAAGACATTTGCAGGGGGAATTTCCATAAAATAGTGTTAAAAAAAGATGAGCGACGAGTTTTATAATCGACAAGTGCGACAAAATTATATTAAAACGAGTCGCGAAGCGACGAGTTTTAACAATGTAGGGGAGAAGACCGGCGTAGCCGGGCTGAGGCCCCTAGTTTTAATATAATGTAGAACCGACTTCGACCACAAAACTGTATTATAAATATAAAAGCCCTAATTCTGTGTGTACGTAACGCTAAGTTCCTTGGTGCTAGCGGGTGTTGCGGCAAGCGGGCGGCAACGAATTGAGTGGGGAAACGACGTACCTCGACAAAGCTGAGCTCTCAAATCAGTACGTTACTTGATGAAAGTGGCCGTGGAGTGGGCCGTATCCGGCGCGTTACTAATTTTGAAACGACACGCATTAAGCAACTTTTTAGGATTTCCTAGGTATAATCAAGAAACGTTTTTGTTTTGTTAATATACGCAGAATCATGCAAATTTTAATAATTGATTCCTGTTTATATTGATTTTTATTCGTTACCAGTTTGCCAACGTTGTTGGCAAGGGGTCTGCTAGTAAAACATATAATTAATTGTTATGAAGAAATCAGGCAACCGAAAATCAAACAAGTTATGGTATACAGGACACATGAAAAACCTGACACTTATCAGAACAAGATAGAGGACATATGCGTGACGCCAACCAACGCGACTGGCAGTGCCCAAAGAAGAAGAAAATATTTGTTGATCGTTGTTATAATGCTTAATGCTGTTATAGTGGTGATTACTAGTAATTTTTTATTCTCAGTTTCAAGAAATTTAATTTATTTTTTGGTTTATGGTGGCAGCGCCAAGATTACATGTACTAACCGTAGTACTTATTGTTAAATTTTTTATTTGTTCGAATTTTTTATTTCAAATTATTGACGTTCGGTAGTGTTCATTAAAGTTGATTGTTTTTGATCTTTCATGTTTTCTCTGAAAATACTTATTAAGGTACTAAAGATTTAATTTGAAATTAAATTGGAGCCTAATAAAAATGTAATCATAATCAAATCCAAATTTAAAAAATGTTAAAATTCCAAACAGACGAAAGAATAAAAATACTAGGTTAAACAAAATAGCTAAAAAGTTTATGATAACAAGCATTAGAGCTACTTCAATAAGAGAATCCAATTTTCACATGATCACAACTTGTAGAGACTGCAGACAGACTTCATTACATATGCATAAAAACAAACAGAGGATACTATTGTAGTTATATTGCGTTCCGTCTCTAGGTCAACCACAGTGTCGTACGTATTTTATCTAATAATCTCAAAAAATATTATTAAAAAACTAATGAAATCTCGAAAACATAAAAAGCACAGTTTTAAGACTGCATTCTAAATTACAGAATAAAAACTGCATAGTACACATTACAAAAAAGAACAGAATGATAAAAATAATCTAAGCTACAGAACTCTTAGAACGTGGTCTTTAGAAAATCTCACAAGAGATGAAAGGAGAATGTAAGAAAAGATTCAGAGAATATTGGCATTAACATTGCAAGATAGAAGATTGTGGAGTTGTCAGCGTTACGGAGCAACGTGTCTGTGTATTGCCCATACCTTAGATCAGTGTTTCTCAACCTCTTCTGTCATGGAACCCCCCGAAGTAATGTAAAATTTGTCTGCGGCCGAGATACAGGCAGAGACGTGACGTCTGATTTTATATTATGCCTGTTCCGTACTTTAAACATTTATAACAGGATTATATACAAGGTGTCTCAAAAGAAATTTTATATTTAGTGGATCGATTAAAAAAAAAGTAAGCCGTATATAGAAAAAATGTTTATTATTTATTAAAATACACTTTTTGGGGATTTATTTCTTAAAAATAATATCGTCTAAATGTAGACCCTCGCGTTCCCGGCACTCATTTAATCGAACAGTAAAATTACTTATGACGTCTCGGCAGGTGGACTCAGGGATGGCTGCCATTTCGTGACGGATATTTTCTTTCAAATGCGCCAGTGAAGTCGGTTTATTGGCGTAAACTTTAGATTTAAGATAACCCGATAGGAAAAAGTCCATAGGGGTTAAATCTGGACTGCGTGGAGGCCAATTTATGTCACCTCTCCGGGAGATCAATTTGCCTGAGAAAATTTCACGAACACGTGGAGACATATTGGACGTGTGTGAAGTTGCTCCGTCCTGTTGGAACCATGTTCTTTGGTTATAGCCAGGAAAGTTTTGCAGTTCAGGTACCAAGAAGTTGTCTAACATCTCCACATAATGCTCTGAATTCACTGTAACTGCACGCCCCCTTTCGTCTTCAAAAAAGTAAGGGCCGATAATTCCTCGCGCCGACATCGCAGCCCATACGGTCACTTTAGGCGAATGTAGGGGTTTCTGATGTTTGCGTTTCGGATTCGTTGCACTCCAGTAGCGGCAGTTCTGCTTATTTACGTGGCCATTAAGATGAAAATGAGCTTCATCCGAAAACAAAATGTTGGTAAACGTTGAAAATCGCTCAATCACCTGATTTACGAAATTAAGCCTCTGACTGGCATCTTGGGGCTTTAATTCTTGCACCAATTGAATTTTGTAGGGGTGCAGCTTTAGGTCTTTGTGCATAATGCGATGTAATGATGATCTATGCACATTTAAAGCACTTGCGAGCTTCCGAATTGAAAGGTTCGGGTCGTCACGAACAGACTGATTAACATTCTCCACGTTTTCTACCGTTCTTGATGACCTAGGTCGCCCGGATTTTGATTTATCCAGCGTTGTACCAGTCTCTTCAAACTTTTTAACCCAATGTCGAATGAGAGGAATGCTTGGCGCATCATTTAAGTGGCGAAAACCTCGAATACTGCAGAATTTTCTACGCGCTACAGTCGCCGAATCACCGTTTTTATAAAACTCTCGCACGCATAACGCGCGGTCTGCTCCCGAGAAACGCTCCATAACGACTGAATTCCCAAGAGCCAGGCTACCGATTGACATAATTCCCGCGCCCCTCGGATACGTTGCGTTCATGCAGTAAGCTAAATAAATATAAAATTTCTTTTGAGACATCTTGTATTTATAAAAATACTCAAAAAACTTCGAAATAAAAGCAAGCTCAACACAAAAACACTTATAAACAACGCAATGAAAAAATATGGCTTCTAAAAGTTCAGAAGCTCTATTTTTCATCAACAGACGGCACAAGTTAGTTTGCATTAGTAAGTTTTATTACATGATAAATATAATTGGTGTTTTATTGGGATTCGGTCGATATAAAAAAGCACAGTTTGTCAGATATTTAAAATTATTTTATTCCTGTTTGCCGACTAGTTTCGGTTACATTCTGAACCATTCTCAAGGCTTGCAAATCATTATGTAAAAATCCAAAAACATAACTGAAATTATCTGAAATAAACCTGAAGTACAGGATATCAAGAACAACTTTATTTTTATTTTTTTAATGGGAACGTATATCAACTTTGGATATAACTTTTGAAAAGAAACAATTTTTACTTAAACATTTTTAAATAGATTTTATGGTTGACGAAAAACTGTAGTCCCTATAATGAGTTGAAAGTAAAGTATTTTTATTTACAAGTATTCAAAGTGGCTTCCATTTTGATTTAAACACTTTCGCATCTTTAGTATTGAATTATCTGTAGCTCGGTACATAAAAATAAAAAAATAAATAATAATAATATTACACTTTCAAGTCATACGTACTTGAAAGTACTTGAAGTACCTCCAACGAGCACAATTATCACAGAGACACATCAGCCGACAAATACACTTAATTTGACTTTGATATAGTTTAAAATTCATGGTCAAAATAAGTATAATTTATTTTATTTATGTATGTAGAAGATATATTTCTATGAATATAATTGTAATAGGTATATTTATGAATTTAACACATTTTGAGCAAAATTGATCGTATTTCTATTATATTTTCCTGTTTCGATCTTATATTACCTCCCAGCCCCCTGAAGAAGCTTTCACGCACCCCCCCCCCCACCCCGGTTGAGAAACGCTGCCTTAGATAGATTGTTACATTTTAGATAATTCTATTAACAAATAAAAAATTTCTAAGTTATTAATTTTAGTTTGGATAAATTCGAATTGTACAGGGTATAGCGAACGCTGGGTGAACAGATGATGATGACGTCATGAATAGAACACTAACGGAGCGCAGCAACTACAACACGGAGCGAGCTTGAATTGTGACGTTAAATGTAACCCTAAAATTGTAGGCGGAGTTTTTACTGTCCATTAACTCACGTTCAAGTAATTTTAGACACAGTGTGGGGGTTTGCAGAAAATGCAGTACCAAATTTTACAGATCGTCAATTCAAATCTCATTTTTGGGTATCTCCTACAGTTTTCGAAAATGTTCTTGGAAAACTGCAAGCAGTGCCAGACGAAGTTCATCTGAGACCAAAGAGGAATTCCGAAACAAAATTCGAGAAACAGCTTATGGTACCTTGCCAACATTATGAGCTATGTACTAGTAAATGAATTTTTATATGTATGTATATTGTTTACAGAACTGTATTGTAAATATATCGCGGCGCACCGTTTGAAACCACTCTAATAAATAAATATAATCATTGTCTCCCAATAATTTTCTTTTGATTTATCTGTTCCAAAATGTAACTATAAATCATGATTCGAAACTTGCTCAATGCAAAAGAGTTACGTGAAAACTCAATACCATTTCCTCAGTTGATCGAGCGAGCTGAGATACTTTTTCTTGTACATATCCTTCCTTCCACTTTCTCTTGTTTTCTATCAAATTTATTTATATATTTTCAAGTTTCACCTTCTTTTATACCTACTGTTTTCTAAACAAGGCCATTTCATATGATAGAAAATGCAAATTGAATTATTGTTTACTATTTATCAGATTTGATGTGAACATAATATTTGCACATAAGGTCAAAGCTCGAAGACTTAAAAACTGTTTCCTCTCCAACAGTTTGCCAATATAAACATAATCGCATTGATAAATAAATTTACAAAATATATACTGTTAAATCTATTTAGCAAAATATGCAGTTTAATGGAAAATATTTTTATTAAAATTAACTGAAAAAAATATTTAACCAAACTGTTTTTAAGTGTGATTTTTTTGAAGTTGATCCATACAAACTATTTTACATACATCGGACCAAATATTTATAATAAAGAAACTTCTTTGGAAACAGTCAATTGGGTTGAATTTTCCATCCTGATCTCTTAAGTTTCATATATTTTCATGTATTCCGTATGCCAATACTTAGATCTTTAGTTAGCTGATTCCTCCCCCTTATGTGAGATCTTCCCACTATGTTACATAAATACGAAAAACATCACTAGTCCTATGCACTGGAAAGAACAATTTGTCTCATTAATTCTGATAATGAGATTCCAGACTTTAGCTATAGTTTACCGCATCGTACGCAAATATAAGAAGGCATTCATAATGCAATTTATTATTTACAAATACATGATATATATTTTTTAATATTAAAAACATCCTGTAAGATAGATAACAAAATCTCTGCAAATTTTGTTGAATAGATCGTTAGTAATTTTATTTGAGATTGTTAGTTGAGCATAAGAAACTTGTAAGAACTATGGTGTTGTACCCCCATTAAATATGTATTATTTTTCAACATCTCGAAAGCTCGCGTCTTTTTCGTCGAATGTGGCATGTAAGGGAGGTAATTTTGGTATTATTTCATAAATAAAATTTCATAAATAAATTCATTATAATCATTCAATTAGAGTAAAATATTTAATCTGTTAAACGATACAAAAATAATCTATTGCTTAGAAAGGGCATTTAAGATAATGGTAGATTGTTTATTATTTTAACTTGACACTTTGTCAATGGAACATGAAAAGTGAATCGTAAATTATTGTGTTAAATAAATATACGTCATCCATAAGCACATAAATAATAATTAATTTTTGTCTGAGATATAAATTTGATGATTTGGGCTATTTTCTAATGGGATATTTATCTGAGTTATCACCAATAAATTTTGTTTTTGCAAGATAATACAAGACCGACAATCAAGGGGTGTTAAATGACATTTAACAGTTGGGCGATATAAGCATTCTAGAGTAGTCATGTTTTAAGAGAGTTGATGTTAAACCATCATAACGTTAAGATGTTAAAAAAGGAGTTCATTTTAAACCGTCGTGAAGTTAAGTCGTGTTTTTAATTAGAGTGAGATTTTGTTAACCATGGGTTAGAGTCATTTAGGGTGTTCGGTTGGACTAGTAAAATGTAACAAGTAATTCCGTATGAACGTTAGTGTAGTGCCCAGCTAAAGACATGTGAGAGATAAATGGTTTTAGAGGATGTCAGTCAGGACTGTGGTGTCCAGTGGTTAAA
Organism: Liopterus haemorrhoidalis; assembly: GCA_963971575.1. Classification (NCBI taxonomy): domain Eukaryota; kingdom Metazoa; phylum Arthropoda; class Insecta; order Coleoptera; family Dytiscidae; genus Liopterus; species Liopterus haemorrhoidalis. Next base: position 51,815,596 of record OZ020615.1, read on the forward strand.
TTAGTGTTTGGTGTAAAGTGTGTCTGGTGTGTGTGACTGTGTATTTGGATTTAGCTGTATCGACGTAATTGTAAGTCTAGTGTAATTAGTGTAAATATTTAAACCTTAATCGTAATGAAAGTAGGTTAGCTAAAATGTTGAGTTTAATTGAAACAACCCTTAATCCTTCCAAGAATCATAGCAACCAGCTAGCGGACTCATAGGCGGGGTCCAGACTTGATCCGCTCGCAAGTCTTGGAACCCATAATGTGAGGGATGTACAGAGTAAGTACAAATGAAATAAATAAATCAGCCAACCGTGACATTTCATATCTATATATCGTAGCTCCCCACAGGCAGTATCGCCTAACGACGCTTCAATATTTACGCTTAGCTCGTTTATCCAGTCGGATATTCGAGTATTTTACTGCCAGTATACACAATAATTTCCTAAGGGGATAGGCAGTTTTTAGCTGCACGAGAGTCATAAATAACAAATGTGTTGCCCCTAGATGTTTTGGGCTGCAGGCACTTTGTAGGAATTGGTGTTTTCTACCTGTCCTCTGATCGTTCATCGTTCTAGGGATTGGAGCAATTGTTCCTAATGAAAGAGGAATTTCCAGTATACGCGGATAATAAGCACGTATTGATTATATATCTGCCTTTTGTACCCACCGCCAATCAACTTCAAACGATGAATGATGTTACAAGATAGAACATATTTCAACTTTATAAGTTTAAAGTAAGCAAGCCGTGCTCAAAATAACACCATAACACCAGAAGTCTTCGGATAGGTACGCTGCTAGATATTAACTTCGCTTGTGTCGCTGGGAAAATGATCAGATTTGATTATTTAGAAGCAATGAAAGTTTTTTCATTTCAAAAAATAGTGCTTTACTGCTTTCGTTATTTTTCGTGTCTTCTACGCAAGGCCATTCTTTTTCTCCATAGATCTTCGTCTAAATGTCTTGTGTCCATCGTCACCATCATCTTAAATATCGACCATCGATTTTCTGCATTAACAACCTCTTATTTTTGGGCAGGGTAGAATTCATTCCAATTTTTTATCATGATTTTGTCATGCACAATTGTCACATCAAGATCAACATAAACTTTTGTTTGATTATTTAGTGAATATCATCACAGAAAAAGCATTTTGCCCATTTTGCATCTTTCAGCACTTTTATTTATCTCTGTAGTATATGTAATTTTTTTTTTTTTTCTTCATCCAATAAATATATCTTTTCTGCAGTGTTAATATCCATTGTTTAGACGTTTATTTATTTGAAAGGTTACATCATCAAATTTTCAAGTAAGTATCCGCAAAATTTCACTGTGCTTAGGAGAAGTGGGAAAGCTAACCGCATTCACTTTGTTCAGGAAGTGGGGAAATTGAATGAATTTCGAAAGAATAAATTTAAAAAAATTATTTTCAGTTATGTTCAGCTTCATCGGTTTATTCAGCACGAAAGAAAACGCCTCAGATTTTTGAACAATCAATGGGATTCCGAAATCTAACGCTAGTTCACGCCGGCGTGACATTTGAAAAGAACCAATTAAAAACATTTATTTCAAAATATCTGCAAAGTGATTGGCTCTTTTCAAACTTCACACCAGCGTGAACTAACGTTAGTTTTCGGAATCCCATTGAATATCTGGAAATAATTGCTACATTGGTCATATAATTAATTTCTCTCATGTGCTTTGTAATAGATTCAATCCGAATTATATCGAATATTTGTAGGTTGTTAAAACCCTTTCCAATGTTCGTTCTAGTATCTGAATTAAATTATTGTTAAATTGAACTATCTAAATTCATATTGTATAGGTCGTTTGTTTATCATATGGATGATCTCTCTCGTGGTTAAACTATAACTAACTCATAACAAAGTTAAATTACCTATTCCAGAAATGAAGAACTCAATACTCAACCACGCTTCAGTTATATACTCACATAATTTAGCTTTCAGTTTTGGATTTTGACAAGACTGACCATTTTAAATATTTTTGTGAACACAGTAGTTCAAATTGAAATACAAAGCAACTTGAGCAATTTCTTTAGCTGTTAAAACTGGTATAAAAACACAAGAATTGCACAACAGTTTTGAAAAATAATTGAAAAATTAGATCTGCAGGCGGGATTGGGCTCCATTTTATTTCGGTAGGAGGCTTTAATACCACCCAAAACACCAACTATCAGGACTACAAGCTTAACTTTATACCCTGGATACAGCTTTCTAAGCTCGGACAAGAGATACGTATACTTGGACCTTTTCCTCCTCCTTGAGTGGGACGTTCTTTGCAGCTGGACTTGAGAATTTGATTACAAACAAATGGTTTGGTGTCGATGGTACAATTTGCACCCACTCTATTTAAAAATAAGTTATTTATCACTTTCACCATATATGTAAATATGAATATAAATTCTTTTAGATATTGTGGGGATTAATTGTCTGGGGGATCAATTTTTGAGGGTATTAATGAGTAAGGGATAAACTTGTAGAGGGACCAATTGTCCCGGGGATCAATTGACGGGGACCAATTGTCGATGGATCAAATGTCGGGGAACCAATAGTTACCGAACCGGTTTCGATATTCAGGAGAGTTATATCCGGCTTAATGATTGTCAGTAAGGCGGCTTAATGATTGTCAGTAAGGCAGCAGTCTGACTGATCGAGTGCCGTCGTGTAACGTAGCGCCGAGTCGTGTAGTGTCATTTAAAAATTTAAAAGCTGGTCTGACTGATCAAGTACTGTCGAGTATTATCGATCATTCAGTGTCAAGTAAATTTGTTTCTCACTTGTCAAATAGTGCATATTCCAACCTAAAATAATACTATCAAACAGTTAATAATAATTGTAATTTTGTTTTTTTTTTTTTTTTTGACGTTCAAACTGTCAAATAATATATGGTTATGAACTGTATATGCTTAAATGCGCATGTGCTAATGCCTCGAGCGTCGAGTGAAATTCAAACCGGTTTGAAATACAAACAACTTGATGCTACTTGACAGCAAACGATGGTTCAGTGCGACTCATGCCCTTAGTTAACGTGTGTTTGAAATTTGCTCGACAGCAAACGATCGACAGCAAACGATCGACAGCACTCGATCAGTCAGACCGCGGCCTAATCTAGACGTGGGGAAGGAGTAATTCCAATAAATGCGGCACAAGAGACGTTCGGAATAACCGGTATTTGGTCAATACTATTGGCATATCTAAGATAGTAGTAGAGCCCGCGGTGAGCAGCATTATGTCGACACATAACTCGATGCTGTATGAGATGCACAAGCAGACAGAATTTGCATAATGGTTTCAGGATGGTGGTGGAACAAACTACAGAGTGTGGACTCCGCCATTTGGAATATGCAGGTCCTGTACGCCAGTATTTATAACACCATCCTGGCACGCAAACACAAAACCTTCCATTTCCGATCTCAAACCAGCAGACTTAATGCTGCGTTCAGAACCTCGAAATTAGGAATTAGAATTAGTACTTAGTATTAACGTAAATATTTGTTATACGTAACTGTACGTTATCGTCCACATCCTTCAAAATTAATACTTATACTTATAAATTAAAATTAGAAGTTTGTAGACTCCAAATCCTTACGTTAATTTATAATTGACGCATGCGCGGTAAGCACTTGTCAACCTAAAAATTTCTATGACCATATTTTTTTGTTTCCACATCTTTATGTTTTCTATTAGCATAAATATAAATTTTGCCTCTATTTTAATTCTTTTCAGAACTGTGAAATACTGAAAAACTCATTAGCAAATGTAAACATCTGCCAAATATCGATCGATAAAGTAGAAATCGATACAAATTTCTGTCAGTGTCTTAATTTATATTGTGAACACTACATAATTTCTACGTACAAATTTTATGTTAAGTACTAATTTCACGTTAATTCTAATTTCTAATTTGGAAGTTCTGAACGAAGCATAAGGTTAATAAATGGCTTAATAAAGGCTATTATTATTATTTTTAAGCGTTAAAATCGCCCTATTAAATCAGGGACGTTATTGTCCCGGTTAGAAACCACTGGTTTTGAATTTCAAATCGATGGAGACCAATGAAGCAAATTTTACGAATAATTGTGACGCTACTGCTGCCACCTACATCCGCTGTAAACAGTTCTAGAACTAAAATACGTTTATCCTTATTCTCTTTATATCTTGCTGACCAACTTGCACAGTTGCACATAATGTTCGAAAACTATATTTATGGAATTAAATGTTTTGAGAATGTTTATTGTCACCCACGGAAATTAAACTCTTAAATTTGGTTCGATTTAATAAAACTGTTACAATTTTATCGTAATGATTTAACTGGTTAAATGTGGGTTGTAAAATATAATGTGAATATAAAATATAAGCTGGAAAAAGGTTCGGAAACATTAATTTTTTACATTGACACGTGGAGGTTTTAGGTCAATTACCTATATTTTTATTATTAAAACCAACAGTGCTATGAAAAAAATATGTTGAAGAATTATTTTTTAAAGCCATTTTTACCACAATTTCTTAATAAGCGAGAGCGAAGTCTACAGTCTCATAAGACATTCTTCACGAAATTATGCAAAAAAAAAAAACAATTAAATTTGATGAAAATTGAACTGAATGATACTAATATAAAAATCTAAAACCGAGAAAGAAAATAAGTTAAATTAGAGGACCCAACGTGGATAGTACGAGGTTGTATATATATATATAATATAGAAGTTATTGGGATAAACCATAACCGTTTTTTCTTTATATAGACTGTGATATTTAGATTTTTGTATTTTTTTGTGATATTATGTTTAAATTTTTAAATTATCTAGTCATTAGTGTAATGTTTAACACCAGAGGACACTCTTAAATTTTACTTTCCCTTGAAAAAGGTCAAAAAAATTTGACCGAAATATTGGGTCTCAGTAATCGTTGAGTTTATATATATATATATATATATATATATATATATATATATATATATATATATATATATATATATATATATATATATATATATATATTTGGCGAGTTTGAACTTGCTAGAGTAATTTTGTTGTCCGTAGTGCTTTTTTCGTGAAATAGTTTTTTCTAGTGCGTTCTAAAAATGAGCGATATTCATTTAGAGCAACGGTGTGTTATCAGGTTTTGCTTCAGACTTGGACATAGTGCAACGAAAACATTTGCGAAACTTCAGCAGGCCTACGGAGACAGTGTTTTGTCAAAGACCCAGCTTTTTTGGTGGTTTAATGCATTTTCAGAAGGAAGAGATTGAAGATGAATCACGCAATAAACGAGTTTTTGGCCAGTAAAAACATTCCTGTGGCTCCTCAGCCTCCTTATTCGCCTGACTTGAGTCCTTGTGACTTTTTCCTCTTCCAAAGATTGAAAAATCACCTCAAGGGACGTCATTTTGGAACACTCGAAAACATTCAAACGTCCGTAACCGACCAGCTGAAAGCTATTCCTATATCCGAGTTCCACCACTGTTATGAGGTTTGGAAGAACCGTCTCCAGCGCTGTATTGCTTCCCAAGGAAGTTATTTTGAGGGAGACAATATTGAATTGTAATTCTATTCGAATAAAAAAAAAATAAAATAAAAAAAAAAAAAAAAAAAAAAGTCCGGTTACTTAATTTACACACCTCGTAAATAAGCTAGACGGACTAAGCGCGTTGCGCGAAATCTAAGAAAGAGCCCGGCACATTCGCGGATATCTGCCAATTTTCTGCGGGTGCGGATAATTTATAAATTAAGCTGTGCGGATGCGGATTTTGTATCTGCGATTGAATCGGATAAAACATTTATCCGCTTATCTGCACTTTACTCTTTGCATAGATCAATTCGCGGTATGCCTGGGCCACACTTGCGTTATAAGCTTCGCCAATAATTGCGCGCTGTATACATTCGTCGTAAACTGCATCTATCGATATCGTGCTAAAACGCAACTTTTAGCCATACAAGTTTTCGCCGCTACACTTTATTTACGTTGAAAAAATGTCGGACGATAAGACAGTTGTGGAACTGTATTATTTAAGTGCCTGGAATATAATAATATCCAATAATATTCCTCACAACTGCATCCTAAAATTATTTTTTACATTTAATTTTACAAATTCAAACATAATCTTACCTGATTTTGACACAAATAAGTTGTAAAGAAATATGTATAACATAACCTCAAATGATGCCCGATAAACAACTATACGCGCCAACAGAAAATACTACGCTCTGCGCTAAGTTCCTTTGATGTGCGCTCTAAAACCGCCACTTCAGTTATCGTCATGTGTCTAGTGGCGCGTACTGCTAATATAATGACCGCAAACCGATAGTAGCTGGCCATATTAGCGTTTATGTCACGTTAAACCGAGGTTTAGCGATGATAGATGCAGGTGTAGCTCAGGCAGTAGAAATAATGACAAACAACCAGTAATATTAATCTTCAACAATTCTTACGCCGTAATGAGTATTTACAGGTGCAGCGCATTCATTTTTGCGCAATTTATGGAGTAATATTACTGGTTGAGCGTTGAGCTAATTTGAACTATTTTGAGTAATTATTCAGAACGTGGTCTATGTAACTAGTACGCACCCGAAAAAAATGTACAAGAAATTTAATTACGTATTATTTTCTTAACTATTATATTATTATTAGTATAAATCTTTAATCATGCCTTTCGGCGTCGAATCAAGTACATTTCAAACATATATATATATTAATTTTTTCAACCCATAAATTTTTAATTCATTAAATCAAAAACTATTATTATTAAATGCCATTTTTCTCGTCAAAATTGTTTTTCTTTTTATTTTATATATGGAATAACACTTAACCCAATCTACGCCCAGACCCTGTTATTCAAAAGTCTCGAGCGTAAAGTCCAGAGAAAGTTGCTGTTTTATACGGTTTTTATTAAATAATTATTTTAGTTTTAGTTTCGGATTTCTTAAAAATGTTGGGAAATATAACGCATGATATTTGCATTACCTGCAAATTTAGTTTGTTTTACTGGATCAAATAACAAAAAAGTTTTATAATTATATAAACCATATTAGCATTGTAAAGTAAATATATATTTTTGATGTAAAAAGAGCAAATAAAAAAAAAATAAATAAAATATAAAATACTAAAATGAAGTACGTTTAGCGCAGACATTGTTACTTTATCAGATACAAATACAAAATAATAATCCTAATAGGTAAATGCACTCATAAGATTTCTGTTAGCATGAGCGTTAATGCAACAGCGGAAATGTAAACAGAGTATATTTATTATTAAGTATGCAAAAATATATTGACAACAATTACACATTGACAGTTCTTGAATACATATAAACAACGACAACTAGATATTACATTGAACAAATGTTTTATATCTATTGACATCAAAACCATGGAAACTGGCAAGGTGGAGACAGCAGCTCGGAAAAACGTATAGTCTCAACAATTTCCTTCATTAATTTCCATCTATGGTCTATTTCAAAGTAAAAAAATGTATGTAAGAAGATAGGAGCTGTTTGTCCTTGCTTCGGATTGGTTTAGATCGTCATACCAATTACACTGTAAAAATATTGTTTTTAGTCCAAGTTGACAGATGTTCAGTGTCGTACATTGGAAATATATATTATATATATTATTTAATTTTTCTCATATATTTTGTTATTTACATATTTAGACTTTTATTTATATTCTTGGCGTAGATTTTATGGAGAAAATTCTCTATAAAAAAATGTAATTTGTTTTTACGCAGTTATATATTTTTTAGGTTATCTGACATATAAATATGTTTTGACACTTGACAATTAACATATCAAGAGAGAGGACTAATGTGAGGCCAAAAGACAACCCAGCTGATTGTGCCCAATGAAGATGTTATTGATATAATTTTTAGACCTTCATATATACATATATTTTTAATTTTTAATTACAATAATTATTTAAATAAGAAATTTTTGCTCTGAAGATATATTGTTTTATTGCTTTGTTTAAACTCTTTTAGCCAAATCTCTCTTTTTATATATAGTACATAATTTTTAAAATTAATATTTTTTTAACTTTTTCAAATTTCCCATTAAACTGAATTTATGTTGTATAAATAATGTAAGTGTATCATCTGCCTATTTTATTTCAATATCTTATTATACTTTCATATATTAAAAAAAAAAAAAAAAAAAATCACTTGCTAACCCAGTTGCTACGCCCATGCCCTAGTTGTAACTTATTTTAAATTTCCCGCTATACTGTATTTGATCAGTGTTAATCGTACTCGGTTCGCAGCGCTATCTACTTTTTTCTACTTTGAAATAGACCATAGTATAAGATGTTCGAGATTTGGAAATTCTCAAATTGGTATGTTAAATTGGTGTTATTCATAAAGATATAGAGATAATGTAAACAGAGTTTATTGACGAGGTAAGTGTAGCAAAGTGCTGCGTAGGAAACAGACAGCCGCCATATTTGATTTGGTCAAAATATTAGCTTATACAGGGTATCCCAAAAACTTGTTATACATGAGATCTCGATTACGGTAAGAGATACGAAATAGGTTAAGTTAGACCAAAGTTGCCGCTTTAAGAGACCATTTTAACTTTTTTTTTTTTTAATTTACCTTATTGGCCTTGGGTCTGACCACCACTTGGCCAGACCATTTTAACGATGTCTTTGTTCTCCTAAAAAAATACATAGGTTACTAGATATGAACAAAAATGTAAATTTTCCAATTTCAAACCGGGTATTTCATGCTTGGAATAGCCTACCAAGCGTTCAATTCAACCAATGTTAACAGTTTTAAGAACAATGTTGATAATATTTTGTATCCTTTGTAAACCATATTTTGATGTTTGTATTTTTTTTTCTTGTATATTATACAAAATTTGTTTGTATATTTTGTTGTCTATGAGAGCCACATAAGCCAACGGCTTCAGCTTTCTATACTAATAAATAATAATAATATGTTTGCCATCACTTACTTTAGAATAATAAATCTTCTTCTTCAAGTACCATGCTCGATGCTCTGAACTGCACTTTCATATTGAGCATATTCCGAGAGTAGGCTAATTCCCTGCCTACAATTGTGTGTGTGTAGGCTGTGTAACACAATCGTATGGGATCTACAATTTACTATTGTGGAATCCGAACCACTAATTATTTTGGGGAAATTTTACCTTGGTGGTTATCCTATGTCTTCCGAGGGAGAAACGATAGAAAAATGTAAGGTGTTTTTGCCGATGCCGGGGAATGAACCCTGGTTCGCCGCTCAGTAGTCCACACACTAACTAACTGAGCCACGACCGTTTTCGAATAACAAATACTTTAGAATAGCGGTTCTTAAACTGTGGTCCGCGTAGCCATTACCGGGGGTCCGCGAAACAATTTTGACATTAACTTTACATCCCCCAACTTTTCGCTTTTATTCAAATAACTCATTTAATAAAAATCCTACATGGTCAGGACTTTTTGTATTTGTTGTTACCTAACTAGTTATTGACATAACTAAACAATAATTAGGAAAAATTTAATTATTTTTATTCAACTGCAAATTATTTACAGAAAACATATTATAATAAGATCTATTTTGACTAATATTTGACCAAGAAATGTTTGTATGAGCTTAACATATTGTAATTAGTAACTTTTCTAATTCTTTTTACTACTGTGGCGCCCGCTCCTGGCCTAGGTAGGGTAGGAGTCCAGGTCGACACACAAGGGTTGACTTTGGAATGTCAAAAATATAATTGTTAAGAGAATTTAGTATAATAAAAATAAGGTCAGGTTCTTGGTTCAATTGCGTTGCCAGGAATGATAATTAAAAGAAAAAAAAAAATTATCATCAAAAAAAATTGTTGAAAAAAAAACGTAATCAAAAAAATATTTGTACAAAAAAAAATTAAATAATTATAATTGTGGCGGCCTGCAACAATTAATAGCGGTAAGCGCGGCGGTGAATATAGTAAATTACACTCTAAATTAATCCCAAAATAAATTATATAACAATCAAAAAAATTCATACAAAATTGACCTCTAAATTATATTAAATATCTACTAAAATTATGAATTTAAATAATTTCTCAACAGGAAAAATGTTGAGAATCGGCTAACGTTTGTTAAATAAGTCTATAACAAAGGAATTATGACTTTAAATTAATTTAATAAAAAAATTTCTCGAAACGGTTACGTTAAAAAGTCCGACAAACGGTTTCGAACGGTTTGCTGTTCGTAGCTGCTTGTTCCGACGATGCCCGACAGAAAATAATCAGAACACAAAATTAATAAAATTGACAATTTTTGTGATAAAATTTACATGAATAAACTTACTCTGTTAGGCCTTACTATTACACGGAATTAATTTAACTGATTTGAATAACAATCTGACTATGGAGGGAAATCTCCAGAAAAAAATAATAGTTTAACAAAATTGTAAATTTGTTAATTAATATATATACATATATTAACTAACAATAAACATGAATCAGGGTATCCTGAAGAATTCTCACACACACTGAATTTAAACTTGTAGAACAATATAACCAATAAAATCACATGTGCTCTAGGAAAATCTGGAGGGAAAACTCCAGGAAAATATCTTTAACAAATATATAAATTAATAATTAATATACCCTTAATATATTAATTAACAATTAACCCAAATCAGCGAATCCTGATTAAATTGAACTGATTTCAAAACTATTACACGAATATAAAATCAAAACCACGTCTGCTCACCTTGAACGGAAAAATATTAATGAAATTAAAATATGGTTGCATTTTGGTCGCTAGCGCTGATCCAAATGGAATTATAGTGCGTTCAAAGGTGAGTTTGCAGTACAGGGCATATGGAGTAGTTCTTTTTCATACTCTCTAATGGGTTTACACAATGACACTATCCTTTTCTTGCATGTCGACGTTGCCAGCTCTAAAACGCGCTGATCTGTGAAGACGCAGTATTCTACAAATGGCCATTTGTTTTTGTTGAGTGTTATTTTGAGTTTTATAAGAGTTGATTTTTGTAAATCATACGAGTTTTTCATATTATTATAATTGACACATTTGACACTTTTACAACATTTGGCAACACCGCTACCATTTTCCATAAGAGCTATACTGCAAACTCACCTTCGAACGCACTATAGTAACTGTAATACCAGCGGCTCTAAACAAGTTATATTTAAATAAAAAAATTATTTAAATAAAATTTAAAATAAGTTTAAATAAATACGATAATATTGTAATATAGTATTGTATAATATTATAGAAAATATTATTGTAAAAGGAATACTATTCTGGTAATATATTGTAGGAATAAAATATATAGTGGTTCTAAATATGTTTTGTCTATAAAATGAATATTTATTTAAATTCGATAAAAATGGTAAAAATTATAATTAAATGGAAATAAAATATAATTTGGAATAAAAAATGAAAAATACAAAGTGGTACGCCCTAAGCGGGCGCTTCAACTACTATTTAATTCATTTTATGTTTTTTATTCGTAATGCTAATAAAAATGTTCATCACTATAAATGCGCAAGACCATTTATTAAAATAACCAGCGATACATTTTTACCAACATTTATTATAGCATAGTGCCTATGAGATTACTGAGCCAGAAATTAAGTCTCAAGAACGACGTAAAATGCCTAGGGTTGGGATGGGTTTCGCAAAAAAAAAGTTGTTCGGGAGAGGGTCCTCGGTTTAAGAACCCTTGCTTTAGAATATAAATTAATATTTGCTCTTGTCTAGTGCCATGTATTAATAGTAATTCATCCTGTCCTTATATTCAAGTGTAAAAACTCGATGTAATTGTGTCTACACAATACAATTCTGAAAAGTGCATGTTATAGTGAAGTATGACGCAAACCCATTTTCACACTTTTCCTATATTTGCTTTACACTGTTTAAGAGACTGTTCCTTTTTTAGAAAATCTACTTGTTATCAGTCCCAGTTGACAACTGCAGCCACAAAGCTCAGACTTCACAAGATGTTGTTAGCTCTGATCTTTATTTTCTTTTTGATCGAATATGTTTTTTTTTATGCTATTTATACATTTTCTTACATCTCATAACATATTTTTATTTGAAAATGATTTCGAATACAATACAAATTTGTGAAAATATATTTAAATAGGTTTCCTTAACAAGTTTTTTTACCGACTATTCAGTGACGTAGTTAAGAAACTTTGATTATTTTGTATAACATTCAGTTGCTAGAAAAAAATGGAAAAAAACTAGCACTTGCATATTTTTACATTTCAATGGGATCGTTCTTGGAATCAAAAATAGATTTCATAATATTATTTTTACATAAAGCCAACGGAGTGGCCGCGCGCATTAAGTCGTGCGGTTTTACTGTTAGAAACAGGCGTGACTGGGCGGCCGGTAGTTCAAGCCTGCTTCGTTGGTGATATTATTAATATGTAATATATTTAATATGTTTAAATTACTCTCATTTTCACAATCATTAACCCCTCATCCAGGTGTAGGAGCTCGCCCCCTGGCATCGGCGATTAGCCTCGTTGCAGAAATAAAGGCCAATGTAAAAAAATAATATATATATATATATATATATATATATATATATATATTTTCATAACTCTATTAGTTCTATTATTTTTGTAGAGGGTGCCTTGGAGATATTTGGTTCAAACAATGGCGGCTCGTGACATTATTTTCTGCTGGGGCAAAAAGCTCTTTTAGGGCAAAAGCTTATCACAAAGATTTTTAAGTGAAATTTCCTTGAAATAACTTGAAATTGTTTTTTTTTAAATTTTCTTCGGAACTCGGTTAAAATGAATTCCGGTCTTGGTGGTCCTAAAGTTTTAAATATAATTTTTATATCATAGGTTCAATTATTTTTGGAAACCAGTTCTAAAATTGATCACGCTATTTTCATTCTCATACATTTTTAAAATTTATTTATTTATTATTATTATTTTTTTTCCAAAATGCGCCACTTATATAAAACATAAAGTTAAGAAAATGTCGCGAGTAAATTATTATCAAAAATACTAATAATACACTATTTTAATAATGTAATTATTAAAACATCGAATATACATAACCGATTAGCACTCCGGCTGATAATTGAAACTACGGACAAAATATGTTTTGACCCACTTGCAATGGCTGCTACGGGTTAGATACTATTCGTCCTTTACCTCCGCTTGTACCACGCACCAACACTCGTACAAAGATTTGAGACATTCGCTCTTTTGCCCTGCCTGGCGTTCATTCTAAAAACATTTGTTTTAGGAAGTGAAACGCGGTGCGATGCGAACTTAAGGTATAAACATTTCAATACAACTAAATATTAATTTAAAATAGGTAAAATGTATATAATACATGTTACTATTATTATTTTTTACTAAAGATTTTCTTATTTTTCAAAAGTAAATAATTGGGAGGGCATTGCCCTGTTGCCTTCTGCCTTCCCTGCACCAACCGCCACTGGGTTCAAATACTAATTTCTTTATATTAGAACTAAATTATGAGCATAGCAGATGACAAGAGAGCCCTTATTTTCTACTAATGTTTTATTTGTGGCCGTCAGTCGCTTAGGAATGTTAAATATGTTCATTTTACGATTAAAATAAAAATAATAATATACGAATAAAAACATATTACAGAAAATAAAAGGATTTTTTCTGAAAATTTGGGATTTATTTATGAGACCACTCAAAACTTCCAAAGAGCTTGCAGGATCCCCATCCCTGTCTTGTACACTGCGTGATAAGTGTTTAGATTGTGTCTGTGTGTGTGTTTTTTCTTAATGCTCTATTATTTTCTGCAAGCCATACAAATTTTTTAAGGCTTAGGTTCCATATCAGACATATCTCGACGTAGTAGAGTACAAGGATGCCATCTGGTTCGAATATGCAACATCTGTTGTCCAGAAAATTTCCCTATTGATTTTCGAGGGACCATCTTGTATAATTTATAGTTTCTCCTTTTAGAAGACTAATAAATATATACGTTGCAAATTTAAAATTATCTAGTTATCTAAATGAATAATATATTGAGTTCGTAGAATTTAAAGCGATTAAAATATCTGTCATCTTAACATTTCGTATAATAACCAAACCGCCAATTGGTTGAAATAGTGAAAATTACTGTTCGTAGCAGTCAGGTTATTACAAACGAAAAGCTGAAATATAACACGACGACGCTGAATCAAAGTGTCAAGTCCCAGGGTACAATATTTTTGTTAGTAATTAGTAAATTATTAATACATGTCTCATTAAAAACTATCTTAATCTTTTTGATTCTGTTAATAATTTTTGAGCACAGAGAAGAACTAAGAACTAAACCAGTAGAAGAAGTAATAGAAAAATGACAACTTAGGTGGTATGGTCGTATTCAAAGAATGGATAATAGTAGAGGCACAAGAAAGTTTACAAAGCCAGAGTATCTGATGGAAGACGCCGTGGAATTCCGAGGAAAGAGTGGAGTGACGAAATTAGAAGTGCACTAAATGAAGAGATACCCCCTAGAATGGAGCAAGAAGTAGGACAAAAAACAGGTAGGAATGGATAAAGCTCAGGCAAGGTTCTCCCACGAAAGAAGAGAACAAGTATAAGTAATAATCAAACTCCACACAAATCCCGACACCAGAGATGTTGAAAGGGCTCAACCATTAAGTAAAAAGTAAATAATAATACTTGAGTATCAACACATATATAGGTGGTAGTGGTTTAAGTCTTAAGGTGCCTACAGATGGCGTGGCAAGTCACGGTCAATATTTATACTTGTCTAGCTCCGCGGATCGTGTGTAGAGGTAACAAGTAACAAGTCACAGCCAGCGTAGGCTGGGCTTACAACTGGCCGACGTTCATTTCAGAGGCACCGTACACACGACGCGCCCAATCTTGTCATTACACCGTTCAAGAGTGTTGTGCTCAGAAGAAAAGTTATGACAATTTTTACGTAATTATGAAGTATACTTAATGTAAAAAGTAATTTTTTGTACTTTTAATCAAATTTAAATATCAAAAGCAAGGTCGAAGCTGCGATCATAACCTCACTTTCACTATCAGTCGCCATTTAAAAAGAACTGGCCCATGCTCGCTATTTTTGTACTTCGCCACCACGGACGCTTCGTCTGTAGGGTACACAAGTACAAGTGTCTGCCAGTGCTACATTTTACGGCCAGCGTCAAAACTAGCGCTGGCGAACCCTGACACACCGTCTGTAGGCACCTTTAAACCATTCTCCATCAAGTACTACATTTCTGGCTTACGAGAACGTAGCACGTTATACGCGAATACCTGACGGGAAAAATATACACTGCTGCATCCCAGATCCTGGAGATGTGCGGCAGCGGCTACTGCACTAGACCATGCGTATTCAAAGTGTGCAGAGATCCAAGCAAACATGCTTCTTGTACTCTGCAAACCAACGAGCTGGAAACCGGTTTACAAACTTTTGTCATTTGTCATTTCTGTCTAATGGAACAAAGGTTGCAGTGCAGCCGCACACCCAGGAGGGGACTCATGGTCTTGCCCCTCAAAGATCCCCATAAACACTTGGTTTTTACATATTTTTGTCAAAATATAAGTGTTGACCTCTCCAGAGCTCCAAAAACATGTGACTGTTACGTGCTTTTATCAAAATACAACCGATGACCTTTTTTTTCCTCATTTATATCTTAGAGATGATGAACTTTTCTTGTTCAGGTCATCTCTTGTATTTTTGATTTCAGGACCTTTTGTTTTTAGGTCATCCTTGTATTTTAGAAGTGAAGACTTTTTTAGGTTATCACTTGTAGTTTAAAAACCTTTTTAATAATTTAAATAATTGCGTCTTCCGAGCCCACCCACAAGAAAAATTACTGGATGTGCACCTGATGCAGTGCGTCTCTTGATTCCATGTACGCCACCCTATTGCTGTAGATTTAAAAGAAAATAATATACCTCTTAAGCAAATGATGTTAAACTGACAGGCTGAAATTACAAATTTACCAAACCGTAATCGATGTAAATGTCAAAACCGTAGTTCCTTCAAGCGACAGTATAATATAATATAACTAATATTGACTTGACATAAACATTTGTAATGCTAATAAATGCCTAGGGAGTTAAACGTTATAGTTCCATGTTACTAAATTGCCTTTGTAAAATATTTTTCAGTGTTAATTCAACAAAACTCGAGAATGTTTAGCAACAAATTAAAATTTGTTCTACATTGTGTCAAATACATCACCCACAGTTGAGATAAACATATAATGAAATACAAACAGATTTAACTTTGTTAATGCTTAATTCATTAAGATAAAAATCTGGGGAAAATTTCTACTTAGATGTGAAACAGAGTACGTTGTTTTATCACATTTCATTTTCTTTAAGTTTCATAACTGTCAGTTCTAATTAGATTACAGCGAATTATAGACAAACAATTAAGGAGGCAACAGATTATCTTCATTTATGTATATTTATGAATAATTTTCAAAAAATTAGAAAAACTTGTCTACTTGGCCCTATACAAAAAATAAAAAGAAAATCATAAATGCAGTTTTCTTTTGGTTTAACAAGTACATTAGATGTGTATAAAGTCTATTTACGATAACCATGAAATAACTTCATACTTTGTATTATACAATATATACATATTATTGTACATAGAATATTATTGTATATATATATATATATATATATAGGTATTAAATAAAATTCTTATGTCATACTCGTCATAAATTTATTAAAACAATCAGTATAGGACAGACCGTTCGGCTAGACTATGATTAACCGTTCCTGTCCTTTCCACACATTTTAATGTGGAAATACATTATTTTACACATCTGACAATAATATTGGACTGAGGATGATTGGATTACCAATCGAAACGTCTCGATAAAAATTGTTTTAATAAATTTATGACGAGTATGACATAAGAATTTTATTTAATACCTATATTAATTTCGTCAAGAACTTTCTTTCGAGTATATATATATATATATATATATATATATATATATATATATATATATATATATATATATATATATATATTCTACACCTGATTAACTATTTTGATATGATGAATTAGCGCTGTACATATTAAAATAAGTCCCAACAAGATACTTTGTATCTTCTGTGACAATGATTTGTTTATATTGTTTTTCTGATTATTGATAAAAATTATAAAGTATATTAATATATTGTACCGAACTTTGTATTTGAATATATATTTTTATAAATAAGTATTATTATTATTTATACTGGGTGAATTTAGTTGCTAATATTAGAATGCAATGTATGACATTAATAACTTTCGTCCCATTTCCCTCCTTCCATGCATTTTTTAAATCTTTGAAAAAGTTTTAAAAAATCAATTAATCACTCATCTAGAAAAATACAATTTACTCTCTAATAAACAATATGGATTTAGATCTGATAAATCGACTTCTGACGCAATCTTGGGATTTATGGACTATGTCACAAATTGCTTTGAGAAAGGACTCTATTGCTCTGGTAGCTTCCTAGACCTTAGTAAGGCCTTTGATTGTGTAAACCATGATATTTTAATAAAAAAAATACATTTTTGTAAATTTGACCCCACATGCATAAATCTTATAAAGTCGTATCTTACCAACAGACAGCAATTTGTAAACGTTGGTATTGCGAGATCAAAAATATCTGACATAAATCATGGAGTTCCCCAAGGATCTGTTTTGGGTCCCATTTTATTCCTGATTTATATCAATGATTTGCCCCATGTAAATATTAAATCAAACACCATCCTCTTTGCCGACGACACTACGGCCCTCCTGAGCAATAGTTCACTACTGTCACTTTTGGACCAAAGAGATTTATCTTTGACTTATTTAAACAGCTGGTTTTTGGCTAATGAGCTAACATGGAATATTAGTAAATCTCAGCATATGATATTCTCAACAAGAAACCTACAGCAGGCCAATAATTCAGGTACGGTAACCTTTTTAGGATTGGAAATCGACAGCAAGTTATCATGGCACCAACATGTAAACAAAGTAGCCAATAAACTTTGTACATCTGTTTTTTGCTTAAGCGACTTAAAATGGTGCGCGTCTAAGTCAGTCTTAAAAACATATTACTTTGCCTCTATCCAGTCACATCTATCGTACGCCTTATTGATTTGGGGTCATTCCACCCAAACAAAAAGGCTATTTGCTTTGCAACGCAGAGCCATAAGGATCATGAGCAATATACAATACCGATCCAGCTGCAAAGAAAATTTTGTAGAATTGGGCATTTTAACCTTGCCGTCCCTATACATCCATCATTGCCTCCTGTATGTACATAACAACCTCTCTACGTACTCTGTCCAAAGTTCTCTCCACGTACACGACACGAGAAACAAGAATTATATTCGTCCTGAATTTACCAGACTCAGGAAATCAAGGTATAGCGCAAATTATCATGCAATTAAATTCTATAATGTTCTACCATCCGCCACCAAGAGCCTTAACTTCGTAAGATTCAAAAAAGTAACTAAACAATATCTAATTGCCAAGGCTTTCTACTCCACTGAGGAATACCTACGAAATGATTTTGGTGACTTAAATGAGGTTCTGTGATCAGGCTTTACGTTCAGATTACGTTCTATCAACTTGAAGTGTCTCTGTTTATTTTCTGATTAGATTTCTTAAAATTATATTTTTATATTATTGTAATGCATATGATTCAATTTGTAATTTGTGTAATACAATATGGACCTTTGTAAAAATGTACAACATTTAATACAATAAAATATATATTATTATGACAATTTTTTTAATGGCATAATTTACATTAATTGTGAAAATTGTGAATTAAAAAAAGTCACAAATCAAAAACGGTTTAAATATTTGGATTCCTCGTAGTCAATTTAGTCTACAAAAAAATTGAGGTCTTATTCGTTTTCCATATCTTAAAATTATGACAAATTTTATTATGGCGCGATTTATAGAAATTTTAATCTTCGCATGGACCTATCTCAAAAACAAAATGCTATAAAGACCTGTGGTTGAAATTTACATAAGTTATTTAATATTTTACAAGGTCAAAAAACACAAAAAATGCCTTATTTTCTGAAAACATAATCTGATCAGAAATTCCTTTTGTACTATTTTGGTTCATGCAAATGTACATTACTTAGAATTTTTTCAGATTTTTAGTTTAAACCAGTGTTTGTCAACCAAAAACGCACCGCGGACCACTAAAATATATAATATTCTAACGCGGACCACTAATAATAATTATTGGTTCATTTTTTGCAAGAAAACAAATATATTTAATGTGCTACTAAATACATTTATTTTATTTGTAGAAAATCACAGTAAGTTTACGGGAAAAAAATAAAATACAAATTATTTACACAAAAAATGTGTGTAAAAAATAACAAAAAATTGCAAAAAACAAATACAAATACAAATACAAATACTTTCGCGGAGCACTAAAATTTTTCTGCGGACCACGTGTTGAGTAACTGGTTTAAACCATCTGGGCTACAGGGTGTGGGACAATTTTTTTTTTTGCACAACTTTGGCTAAAATCGCGTCACAATAATTTATTTTGCAAAAATAAAATTTTAGTCGTTAATCCACGCACTAAAGGCTTTCATTTGATACCCTACTCAGAATTTATTTTTTTATT
Organism: Liopterus haemorrhoidalis; assembly: GCA_963971575.1. Taxonomy (NCBI): domain Eukaryota; kingdom Metazoa; phylum Arthropoda; class Insecta; order Coleoptera; family Dytiscidae; genus Liopterus; species Liopterus haemorrhoidalis. The sequence goes on from OZ020615.1 coordinate 51,835,174, forward strand.
TTTTTTCTATGAGCAGATATTTGTTTATATTTTTAGGGGGATATGTTTTTTAGATGTTTTAGTATTTTTCCTATGTGCGGGTCAAAGAATTATATAAGCATGCCAAATTTCAACTCTCTAGGTTTACTCCTTTGGCTACAATTTTTACCGAATAAACAGATAGACGACAAAATGACCGTATAAGGGTTTTTTGGTCATACCTACAAAACCCTAAAAAAAAAGAAAGAAAAGAAGAAGAAAAAGTGAGACCAACACACATACACGTGAGTGACGGTATAAGGATTTCCTGATCACCTACAAAACTCTATAAACCTTTTACACATTTTATTTATTGATTTGCATGAACAGTGTCTGAAACTGCAATTTTGTTTGCCACTCCTTGGTATTGTATTGCAATGTGGAATTGTCAATTTTCTTCCGACTGTGAGAATCTTCTTTTCAACGTTTATATCCTCACATGTAATAATAAAAAATCCTATATTGAATTCCAGGTAAATTCCCCAAAATCCCAATACCATGACAACTGTTAAAATAATCGAACTAACATCTGCTTTTGGTATTCTCACTAGTCGTACGATATCGAAAACTCTGCCAAAGCTATTTCTATGATCCCTTCAGGAACTTTGCTTAACTTTGACAGGAGCAATTTCTAGATATTTGTATATATGATCGTTTGGATAAAGTTGATATTGGGAGTTTTTTTTTCAACTTTCAAGAAATAAGGTTAATGTTTTGTTGCGGAAAAGTTTTGAGTGTTCATGCTTATTTAGTTTTTATTAAAATATAGGAATGGGGAAGATAATCAAAAGTTTCTGCTATTAGCATACTTTATGTTAGTTTCAGAATATTCAGAATAAGGAATAAGGAAGAAAAAAATGTTAAAGTTTGTATATTGTGCGTATCTACAGAAAATCAAACAGTCCACAATAGTGTACAATTTGGTGTAAACGAAACAAGTGTACACAGTGAATCAATCAAATTATGTTTGTTAAAAAACACATTTTGTTGTCTTTAACTGAATAAAAAGATACAGGAAGGAGGGTGTTCCCTAGAATCATAATTCTATAGTCTAATCAAAACCCCAACTCCTAAGAACTATAATATGAGACATAATTGCGTCCTATTGGAGGATGTAAAGACACGTGTTTTTGTATTGATATAATGCGTTAGATATTATATATTTATAAAAGCTCTAATTTCTGTGTATCCTCGTAACGCTAAGTTCCTTGGTGTTAGTGGGGCTTGAGGTGTGTGGTCGGTCACCCTCCACCAGTCAGAGCAACGTTCTCCTACAACAGCTCACTTAGGCTAAGCACATAGTGAAACAACGAAAGAATGTCGCGCTTATAAAAGAGTGTCTACACATAGTGACGCGTTTAAAATCGAGCAGAAAGTTCACAAAATTATAATGGATTTTTTACTAACAGAAAACACTTCCCTGAAAATTTGGTATTTACTAAAAAATAAAAATTATCACACTAGAAGGTGCAATGTTCATAGAATAAATAATAGTAGACATATACATGGCGAATTTCATCATTTCTATATGCAACTCCGCGAACTTCCAGAAAAGTTTAATTCTTATTTTCGCATGAGTATTGCAATGTTTGATTATATTTTGGAAACAAATCAACATAAATTGGTAAAAAATGGACAAATTTAAATCGGAACCTACTATAAATACGTCTTGTAAATGAGAACTACTTGTAAATTCCTCAATATCTATTTTAAACAACTATTTTAGCAACGATGATAACAGAGAAATCAAAAACCTCGCTGCAGTACGCTCCACTATGCGCGTGTTAACAGAAATTCATTTATTTAATTTCGCCGCTTTGCTCTCCGCTTTTATCGCTGCTTTGCTCTCTGCTTCATTATGTGTTTAGCCTTAGCGAGAATATAGTTCTTAGCTCTTCAGTCAGTATATACCTTGCCTTCATTAAAGAATGTTGTGTCAATTAACGTTATGCCCGTGGGCCGTGTCTGTCCCGATACTTATTTTTAAACAACACGAATTAAGCAGCTGTTTAGGATTTCCTAGGTAGAATCAAAAAACGTTTTTGTCTTCAAATCTTCAAAAAACGTTGAAAATTTAGACAAAATCCGGGATCTTGTGCATACAGATCATCGATTGACAGTCAGAATAATCGGAGAAGATTTGAATTTGACTCACACTACCGTTCATCAGATTTTGACCAATGAATTGGGGATGAGAAAAATGCGCCCTGTCACTTGTCAATAAACGAGTTTTTGGCCAGTAAAAACATTCGGACTTTTCTCGCTTCTCAATTTTGAAAAATCACCTCAAGGGACGTCATTTTGGGACACTCGAAAACATTCAAACGTCCGTAACCGACCAGCTGAAAGCAGCACTCCGAGTTCCAGCACTGCTATGAGGATTGGCAGAACTGTCTCTAGCGCCGTGTGGCTTCCCAAGGAAGTTATTTTGAGGGAGACAATATTGATTGTAATTCTATTCGAATAAATAAAATTTTAAAAATCAGTCCGGTTACTTAATTTACACACCTCGTATATGTAAATCGAAATCTTGTACAGATAGTCGCGAAATATATGTGTTAAATGATTTAGCATTTTGCATACAATTTCGTTTAACTGGGACGTTCGTTTAATTGAGACATGTGTTTCTAGTTCGAATGCGTCCCAATTAACTGAAATACACTCTAAATATAATATTTCTGAAATATTTGTTTTTCGATATTACATATTATTAAATTAAATTTACAATATTGAAATTTAAGAATATGGTATTAGATCTCAGTCCTCTTATGGTGTAAATACGAAAATGTTCTTTAGATTATAATTTTTCATTAGTTAACTTTTTCTTCTGGTTCAATAATTTTAACTATAACCTTCAAAGATTTCATGTTATTTAATAGAGTATTTTGCCAAGATTTTTCTAGTGTATTTCCTTTCTTTTTATTATATTTTTTGTTCATTTTCTGTATTCCTTTTTCTTTTATTCATACATGTACATAATATACATATGGGAATAACTGATGCTTGAGAAAAAAAAATAAAAAAATCTAAATAGAAAACCTCATGAAGTATTTCATTCGTAAATAAGATTTTTGGATTTAGTCCAAATTTTTGTTTAATTAAGCATTTGCAATTCTGTTCATCATCACGGATTCCTATATACTGTAACCGTCAGCCTCTTATTTTTTGTGCGATTGACTTTGAGTAGAGTGATTTGAAATCTTTATTCTTCCGGGTTCTCTATAGTCTCTTAAAAATATATTAAATGATTTCCTTCGTATGAATAACTTTGTATTAAATTTAAAATATTCTTAAATTGCTTTTTTCCAATATACTGCACGCTGTTCAATAAAAGAAAAACATTTATTATACATTCTAGAAAACTTGAACGAGTAAATGAACGGAATATACAGTTTTTCCTGTTAAAGTACAAAGTAAAATATCTATATTCTCTTACTGCGAAACACTGGAAGTGTACAAAAAGTACAATTTGCACGTGGCTTGCAATATAATACATTCTGCAGAACAAAGAACAAATCTCTGAATTGAATTTAAAAAATTTACCTGTAGCCACCTCAGAACCTACAGCCACCAAAGAATACGTAATCAAATAAGATACCTTTTAACATGTTTTAAATTTTTTAAACTAAATCATGAATTACAGCTGGCGTTTCCACACAGAGCCGCAGTAAGGAAAACTTGCGCTAGAGGCAAAACTGTGTTTTGGCGCCCTTAGCAAAAAAAGGTAGTCCTCACTTCCCAAAATCCAAGTGATGAGCAAAAAAAAAGGTCCTCACCTCGCAAAATCCAAGTGATGAGCAAAAAAAAAGGTCTTCACCTTCGCAATGTGGCGCCCTTTTCCTTAGTGTGCTAGGGGCCGTCGCCCCTCCCCCCCCCTTACTGCGACTCTGTTTCTACACGCCGAGCGCTCATCCATATAACCGCGGTAATTTAGTAAATAAATCATATCAATAAATCAAAAAAAAAAGGAAATCACTGTTAAAAAAATATTCAAATAATAGTTATTTGTGTAACAAGGCAGTGAAGTCATTTTTTTTTATCACAAAATGTGGATATTATTTTCCGAGGCGTCAGCAGAGGTAAATAACTATGTGAGTGATAAAAAAGAGCTTCAGCACCGAGGTGTACATTAATTTTTCTGAAGTCCTGAAATTGTATAAAATACAATATTAAATTTTTAGGTTTGATGTACTTTGCACATATAATAACTATACCTATCTATGAATTTTAACAACAATTACACAGGTTAACAAGGTTTTACTAACATGTATGAAAACAATGATTTTTAGTTAACTCCAATACCCTGATTCTAAATCTGGACTCAAAAATTTTCTATGAGGTCACAATTTTTATTTATTCATGAAACAATTTTAAACGTAATTATTTGAATTTTGGCGTTCGTGACTGCAAACAGAGGGTTGGAATAGTGACTGCATAGTTGGAAAGGGTAAGGTAGGGGGGTTATTTGTTATTGTTTTCGGTTTACTTGTGACCTTGTAGTATTTCAATCGAAGTTTGGACGTAACAAAAGTGCGAAAAGTAGTGTATAATAGTCAGGGCCGGCCCGAGAAAAAGCGAGGCCCGGTGCAATAGGCTCGTGCGGGGCCTTCTTCTTCTAAAGAAAAAAAAAAAAACACATTCAAAATATTTGTATGTTTCAATTGCACTTATTATTTGTACATATTAGTTACACTAATAATTTAGTAATAATTATAATTAATATTTAACAAAATAGCTAAAAAGATCTATAAATACCTATATCATAACGACCACTGCCCATAGAAAACCTATTGTTATGAAATCTCATTTTGAAAACAGTACTGAAATCATGACGCGACCCAGATGCCCATTGCACGTTTTTAGACCGAAAGCAAAAGTGCTTATTGAGATGCGGATATAATTTCAAATTGTTCAAAAAAAGGTCTGTACAATCAATGTCGTCTTTTAAACACAAATTTAAATCTTTGCAACATTTAAGCAGATAGTATTCAGTCATCTTTTGTATATTGTCTGAATTGTACAAAAAGCCAAATAAATTTGGTGGTGATAAATTTCAAATCTTTTTTTAAATGATAAAATTGTATTATCGATTATAATTAAGAAGTATTTAATTCTGAAATGTTCTTCTGCGGATGAAATTGGTTCATCAGTTCCTCCTCCCAGGTTATAAGTACAATTGAATATCATTACCAGGGAAGGTGGGATTCAACCATGATGGGAGACTAGTGCTGCTTTTTGTAGAGGGAAGATGATACCGTTCATAGAAGAAAAAAATTAATAATAATACTTTTTTTCATTATTTATATTTTGTCAAAGTTTTCCATTATTGTTTTTTTACACAATAAAAATTTATTTAACAATACATTTTTCTTTACACAATATTTTTTTTTTTTTCATTAATACAGTTGTATATATATTTTTTAAATGATTCCTTGGAATAGTTACACCGATAATAACGTAAATTCTTCAAAGTTGAATAACTAAAAATCTCTGGGTGCTACGAACTTTTTACTGACATTTATGAATAGTAGGTTTTGTTTATCCTAAAACAGTTAATTTTACTCATGTTATATAAAAAAATTGATGTGAAGTGTGAATTTTCACACATTTCATGGTTTTGTAGGTATTTAGTAAGTGAATGATGATTATTTTGGATGCGAAAACAAATTTTATATTAAAATATTTTTTTTGTTAATTTTAATTCGAACGCCTAATACCATTATTTAGGTTTCTAAATATGTGCAGTATTTTTTTGTTATATAGCATTATAACAAAACATATATATAATATAACATATATATGACAAGGTTCATTAAGAATTTTAAAAATTGCGCCTATGGCTTCCATTGGTTGTTATAAGTTCCGCCCCTCTGATTTCGTGTACATTGAAACAGAATTAAATTATAATTTAAACAATTTCCACTGGCTATTAAATTTACGCTTTTAAAAATTAAATGCAACATTTGCCAAAATATACCTAGAATTTTGAAAAAATAATTTAAACAATATAAAAATTTAAAAAAATATATATATATATAATCTCTTCTCACAGGGTTCGATACCTTTCGGATCGGGTTATTTGGATAAAAACTCAGCGTCTAATACCACTAGACCAGCAGACACGTTACAGTTTGGTGTGTTACAAAGCTATAACTTGTGTACATTATTAGCCAAAAATCACAAAAAATGCGTTTTTTTCCAAAAACCTAATCTGATCAAAAATTTCTGTTGAACTATTCCGGTTCACACCATTGTACATTACTTAGAATTTTTTCAGATTTTTAATTTAAACCATCTGGGCTACAGGGTGTGGGACAAAAAATTTTTTGCACAGTTTTGGCCAAAATCGCTTAAAAATAATTTATTTTGCAAAAATAAAAACTTGATCGTTAATCCACGTACCAAGGGCTTTCATTTGATACCCTAATCAGAATTATAAAAAAATATTTTTTTTTTCGATGAGCACATATTTGTTTATATTTTTATGGGGATATGTTTTTTAGATGTTTTAGTATTTTTCCTATGTGCGGGTCAAACAGTTGTATAAGCATGCAAAATTTCAACTCTCTAGGTTTAGCCGTTTGGCTACAATTTTTACCGAACAGACAGACAGACAAACAGACAGACAGACAGACAGACAGACAGACAGACAGACAGACAGACAGACAGACAGACAGACAGACAGACAGACAGACAGACAGACAGACAGACGACAAAATGACGGTATAAGGGTTTTTTGGTCATACCTACAAAACCCTAAAAAGTGTTGTTAAGTAAAAACTATATTATTTACTAATATTTTCTTGTAGTGGAATGCCAATTTTTTTTTTATATTTGTCGGTTATACTAAGCGAATTTATTTACTTGCTTTAAAGCGCAATGTGATAGTTCTCGACAAATATGAATTTTGCATTATTTTCGCAGAGCGCTAAAGCCTTCTTTGTATTGTGATTGTAGGAAAAATGTTTGTTTGTAAGTTTTTTATACCACCCACCTGTAAGATGTATTACTGTTATAAATAATCCTTAAAAAACTGTTATAAAACGGAAAAAAAAAACTCAATTCGAAAAGATTCAAATTTTTTGTTACAACTCCCACACGATTTTAAAACGTTTTTGGAAAATCGATTTAAAAGAGTTTTACAATGCATTATGTGGTAAAAGATTATAGAAATGTCTATAACATAGCCACTTTCAAGATTTCTATTAAACTGTATGAATACAAAATTTTACAATAGTTTACGTAAAAATATATTTGATACATTCGATAGTTATGTTAAGGTTCAAGTCACGAGGTATGGTCCATTCCACGTTCATCCAGAATGACACCTACCTTTGTAAATTGCAGCCAATAAACTCAACGGGTGATCAGCGGTTAAGATAGTCATAATAAAGAAATGGGCTGTATCCTGTATTGAGTAAAAATTTAAATGAAAATTGACGATAAAAAAAAACTCAAAATTCAATTATCCAGGCTTGTTTGAAATTTATTTTTAACAGAACCGGGTCCCATTTTTGGAAAACCTTTATTTTTTTATTGGATTTTTGCCAAAAATGTTTCAAAAAAACTTTTGTCCCCTACCCGGTCTCCCAAAGGGATTGAATCTGAAAAAAATGTCCGTAATGAACATTAATAGAAAACGGAATAGTTAACAGGAATTTTTAATCTGATAAGTTCTACGAAAAATGTCGTTTTTTTTGACGTTGATGAAAAAAATATATATTTTTTAAATTTATTGTGTGGTATCAAAAAGAAGCTCTTAAGACATAAATTAAGGAACGAAAGATATTTTTTTGTAATTCGTTTCTTTTAACATGTAGCCAAAAATGTGCAAAAGTTCTTGTCGCGCACCCTTTTGCCCAAAGGGGTTAAACTAAAAATCTGAAAAAATTATGATTATTAGGATCAATATAATATTATATGAAAAATTATTATTATTAGGTAATGTATATTGATTTGAGCCGGAAACATACGAGAGGAATTTTTGATCAGATGGTGTTTTTGAAAAATATGGCAGTTTTATGTTTTTGACAAAATTAATTATGTTTTTAATTCATGGTTAAATTATGGCTAGTAATGTTATGGATTTTTTGTATTTATAGCTAAGATAGTGCGTGTATTTTTTTGGAATTAAAATATTTAAAAAATAATATATATTTTTTAATAGTTGTGAACTGAGTTACTCACACCACACCACACTACACTCTACACTGTAAAATATTTCTTATTAATTTAATGAAGACTTTAATACGAAGCAAATGTAGAAAAAATACTGGGATATTGCAAATTATTTAAATTTTGTTTAAAAAAATGAAATAAAAGCTCATAATTCTCAAAGATCGAATAAAAGTGATTATCAAAAAAAAAAAAAACTGTTGATTTTGATGTTATAAATATACCTAGACATCCAGTATTATGTTGGCTACTTACACTTATTAAATACCTACAAAACCCTAAAATGTGCGAAAATTCACACTTCACTTCAATTTTTGAATTATGAAAACCCACTGCAAGTAGAAGCACCCCATAGTTCAAGGCCGTAGATAACTGTTGACAGAAAATATGTAAAATAGGCCAATCTGACAATCTCCGCTGACACCGTATTTGTCAATCTTTTTATCATGTATGTAGTCATGTTTAATTTACTGGATACCTGATTTATATTCATTTATTTATTTATCTATTTTACATCGGCCTATTTCTGCAACGAGGCTAATCGCCGATGCCAGGGGGCGAGCTCCTACACCTGGATGAAGAGTGAATGATTGTGAAATGAGAGTAATGTAAACATATTATTCTCGCTTGAATAATATCACCGACGGAGGATCGAACTACCAACCGCACAATCCAGACTGCATTCACCATACCAAACTGCTGCTATTTAATGCACTCGGCCACTCCGTCGGCCACCTGATTTATATGTTCCATCCATGTTAATCGGGCATGCAAGTGAAATCCAAGAAACCGTACAGAGTCATCAGCGTGGAATTCGTTATTATTTTGCCCGTAAATAAATAAATATCCAGTGCATAAATAAGAGCCCCGTTGTCAGAGTGACTTTTAGACTGGTTCTATTATACCTGTATAAAGAGAAACTCATTTTCAGTATTAATTACTTGAGGCTAAATCGACCTCTGAGCTGACAATATCGGAAGATGAAAATTCTAAAGTGGAGGAATTCAAACACTCATCCCTATGTTCCGTAAGAAACTGTGATGCCACGAAGTCACGGCAACTCATTTTTATTTTAAATTTATAATTAAAATACATTTTACGTATTTTAAGTTAAGATGAATATAAAAAGAGTGATAAAATAAATAAAAGTGCTTCATGTTAAAGTTTTAACTTTCACATTACAGTATAATTCAGGAATTTAAAAGCTTTAAAAATATCGTTAAATTTCTTTATAAATGTAACATTTTCTATTTAGTGTAACACTTTACCACTTCAATTTAAGTTAAATTAAAATTTAAACAGTATTTAAAACATCAACGATTTTGTGTATGTTCTCTAAAACGCAGAAAAAGAAAGCAAAGCTACCGAAGAATACGAGGGATACCTTTTATTTTTTTACAAACGACCACTAGATGGCAATATTGAAATGTGTCATTACCATATTCGTAAAATTATACATTTGTTAATGTGAAATCAGTGGCAGCTTATAAATTGACCGAGTACACCGAGAACAATGCATAGATTCGCTTCGTTCAACTTTTGGTAATGAAGCACCATCATAAAAAATTGTTTATAATTGGTTTGCAGAATTTCGTCGTGGTCGTGCGTTCGTCAGTGATGAATCTCGTATAGGTCGACCAAAATCGCTTGTAATTCAATAAAACATCGATGCTGTGCGCAAAATGATTGAAGAAGATCGGCATGTGATTTAGCGTGAAATAGAGGCATCCTTTGGCATATAGTAGACTGCAATACATTGGATTTTACATGAACTTTTAGCTGTGAAAAAGATCTGTTCCCGATGGATTCCGCATAATTTTTCCGAAGCTCAAAAAAAGGATCGTGTTGATTGGTGTAAGACAGCGGTTCTTAAACTGTGGTCCGCGGACCCCTGAGGGTCCGCGAAACAATTTTGACATTAACTTTACATCCCCCAACTTTTCGCTTTTATTCAAATAACTCATTTGATAAAAATCCTACATGGTCAGGACTTTTTGTATTTTTTGTTATCTAACTTGTTATTGACATAACTAAACAATAATTAGGAAAAATTTAATTATCCTTATTCAACTGCAAATTATTTACAAAAAATATATTATAATAAGATCTATTTTGACCAATATTTGACCAAGAAATGTTTGTACGAGCTTAGCGTATTATAATTTGTAACTTTTCTAATTCTTTTTATTCATTTTATGTTTTTTTTTCTATATGCTAATAAAAATGTTCATCTCTATAAATACGCAAGACCATTTATTAAAATAACCAGCGATACATTTTTACCAATATTTATTATAACGTAGTGACAATTAGATTACTGAGCCAAAAACTAAGTCTCAAGAACGACGTATAATGACTAGAATGAGTTATAATTTGTAGTTGTTATTTTTGAGTTCGTCCTGTTTACAATTCAATACATAAATAAATAAATATGCAGAGATACCTTTAACAGCTACTGAAAATATTTTGATTAGGAACATTTGCTAAAGCGAACCTCACAATTTTAAGAAAACAATTTTTTTTTAGTATGATATCTTGATTTTTCTCAGCAATTTTTATCAATTTTATTTTACATACGTATCGTACATAAACAGTGATTACGTATTCGTTATAATAAAACTTATTCTATATTGAATGCATGCTTTTTATACGTCAAAACGACCACTAACTTATACGAAGAACATCATCATCATCATCTCAAAATTTTGCGCAATTTTTTTTATCATAACTCATAGTTCTACATAGACTGAGAAAAAGCTGCTGATAAAAATATCATATAAAGGATCATCTTTAAAAATTATTATCTTTTTAGGACGTTAGAATGAAATATTAATATTTATTATCATTATAAATGAAATATGAACATACATTTTCTGTAAAAAAGGTATCAAATAAATCTTCTTTTATTCCATTCTGCATCCTTTCGCTATAAATATTTATTGGCGATTATCTTTTTATGTAAATTGAAATTTTGTCAAGAAATATCAAGGTGGCAGAGTTTTGAAATTGACATTTTACAGACAGAAAAACAGATATTTCTGTTATTAATTTATAAAATATAACTTACATTTATTTTTAAAAAGATTTGGCAGGTACGTTTTAATTTATTTAAAATTTTGAACATTTGTAGATCATTTTTGGAACAAAATTATTGTATTGAAATGTCAAATTTATTAGAAAATTTGACATTTTTTTAAAATTTGACAAATACAATTTTTTGCACACATGATTTGACACTGTCAGTTAGATTAACTTTTGGTTTCACTCACAAAAGTCCATCTTAATTTTTATAAACTAGTTAACAGTGGTACACTAAAAGACAGCTAGGCAGACAAGCTATTACTTTATGTGTCTCTGTCTGCCTGAAGGAGAGACCTTTATGGGGACCTTACGCAGTCAATAATGTTGTCAGTAATATTGACAATAATAAATGCTGATACAGAGAGCCAAAAAAAGTCCCCCAAAGAGGAATAGTTACCAAGAACAGAAGAGGATTCCTTAAAGAGAAGTGGATTAATACTGATCGAATAGACTTGGAAACAGAGATCAAGAACTGGGAAAACAAGGCGAGAGACAGCAATGGAGAATATTTATGGCACAAGACTATTATCCCAATTATTTGTATAGTACTGATGAAACATATCGATATTTAAAGTGCATTCACGATAAGAATGATATGACGTCACAGTTGAAAAAATTGATCTGTTGCCAATTTGTTAATTGTCAAAAAATTTAGGTTATATACAACTACTTTAACCTCGCTCCTTCACATGTCAAACAGAAATACGACTGAACGATGCTATTTAAACGCGGCAACGTAGGAAAGTGGTACCAACATGTAATAGTCAAATATAACAATTGAGTAATGCTTTCATGTTGGTTAAATTACATTATGATGTTGGTAATTAAATTAACCAAGTGTAACGTCATCTCATTCTTATCGTGAATGGACTTTAAGAGACACGACCAGTATTATTGTCAGTATGTCAGTGTTTCAAAGCATATGAGAAATGGATTAAGTAATGCCATTTCGAATGTACTCACACGGTCAGAAAGACTGATAGTATCCTCATTTTACTATATTGATGTTCGGGAATCAAAATCTTCGGATCTGAGTCAATACGCTATAATTCGTTGTTATTGTAACGTTGTGCGAAAAGCAAACTCTAACAAAGAAGGAAAAAGAATTCAAAATATACATATTAAATTAAATAATGCCTACGACTTAATTATCATAGGAAAGAATTTATAGAAACTAGAAAAAGCTTTCGGCGTTTGCCATTTTGTACTCAATATAATCGAAACTGACTAAATTTATGGTGTTAACACGAAATAAAACTCTACTGTAGCTGCATGACCAAATGCATGATGGATACATATGAAACATGATATAAAAGCGAAATAATTTGACGCGGTTTTTGTAGCCATGATAATCGACTCAGTGGTTTAGACATTCATAACATATAACCTGTTTCTTTGGTTAAAGCGGAACTAGATTTTAACAACTAGTAATTTTTATCGGTTAAATGAAGTTTTTGACTAATTTATTTAGCAAAATCTCTCTTCAATCAGGAAAAAATGAAATTGTGACAACTTACAAAAATTAGAATTCCATTTAATCCACCTAATTGTTTGGAATAACCTATATACTCTGTTCGTTATGTATAATCGTGATTTCTGTTTTCTTAACTTGTCACGAACTCCGTGATTATTTCATATTTCATATTGACAGACATTCATGTCAAATATCTAAATGTCGAAAGGAAAAAAGTAACATATATTATTAAAAAAAAAAATATGTAAAATAAAGTATATTTGTTTGTTTTAAACGGAATTAAATGGGAGTTTTGTTTGCTTAATTTGTTACGAAAACATTGCGGCGTTTGTTATAAAAAATTGAATATATATTTAAAATTTTTGGAAGACAAATATTTCTAAAATGGGAAAATGTTATTAGAATTAAAGTCACTAGATTATATAAAGTAGCTCAACGGCGGCCATACTGGGGCTAAAAATGTCGCCAACACAAATGATTTTCAGTGATTCCAACAGTACAAAAATAAGAAACTAGTACTACCAATAATTTTTATTTTAAACATTGTAATCACGATTTTTTTAATCAAAGATGCACTATAACAAAATAGTGGTATAATTTCAATTATTTTTTTAAAATTTTTATTACATAATATGGATATAATATATAAATTTAAATGAAACTTAACCTTAAATATTCAAACCACTGACAAAGGAGGTTATTAAATGAGAGCGAGAGAGAGTGATGTGACTGCGCAGACGCAAACTTAAGAACGTAAAAATTGCTTCTTTAGTTTGCTTAACAGGGGAACCAATGTTGCCAATCAAACTCTGGGGTCTGTCGGCTTCTTCAAAGGCTTGCGCTACTTTGTATAATCCAGTGACTTTAATTGGAATGACACAAAAAATCGAAATGTAATGAAAATGACATTTTATGATGACAGCTTACCCTAACCTAAAATATTAAGTAAGTATGATTTACAATATCTTAAACAAAATTACCAAAATTTGGCTTTATTCCAGCAGTTTGCAAATTATATTTTTTACCATACTGTATGCTAACAGTTCGGTCATTTTATTTAAGAAGAACTAGATTTTGAAATCTAGTAACTTTTAACGATTGAATTCAATGGCCTTATTCAATCATAAAAAGCTGCAAAATCTAGTTTCGTTTACACAAAATGAAAGAATTATATGTTCAACCATAGAATGGTAAAAAATTAAACTGTATACTTACTGGAAAGTAGCCAAAAGGTAGACCTAGAAGTCGTTGTTATAATGGTAATCCTCAAGATTTGAAGAGAAAACCTGTAAGAAACTGAAGAGCAAAAGTGGGAAATAGGACCGAATGGAGGAGATCGTGCAGGAAGCCACAATACATCTGGGATTATTGAGTGAGATGAGATGAAAATTTGGCGATATTGACAGCATTATTGCTCGTGTAAGGTCTGCATGGATATGTATCCAGACATCTTAGAAATAATATCTAATAGCTTCCCAGCGCATCGTACGAAAAGGTGAAACTTTCGAAGGCGAGTCCGTTTGTAACTGTATTCCTCTGCTCCGTATAGCTCTCTTTCAGGTATCTCGTATACCAGTACTTGCTAGATCTTTGTCAGTTGGCCCTTCATTCTTTTGCCATGGGTCGCGGTATGTTCAATCATTTCCCACATATTTGCGTTATGTTTTTGCTTATTTATTTATTTTTATATTTAAATTGTAAAATTATGTTTTTCTTTCAGGAATAATGGCACAAAAAACAATTTTTTCAATATTTTTGGAGGCATATATTCAATCAAACCTTAATGAAATGATTAAATACGAATATCTTTCTTTTATCTATCAAATTTATTATGAATATTTAACGTATTGTTTGCAATATGCTTTTAATAAAACTAAAAATTTATTGTAGCAAGTTTAATTATTAAAAATTCTGTCATATTTTGTAATTAACACACTATTATTTTTTCTTTTGTTCTGAAAATGATTTACAGTGATGGCAGCATTTGTTTTCCTGTCTTATTTCGTTTCTACACTTTTCAAGTGTTTGAACCGAATATTTTTCTGCTTGTTTGTCTATCTGTTTGTCCGAGTTTCACGCGAAAACGGCTGGACCTATTTTCAAGTATTTTGGTTATGATGAGAAAAAAAAATCGTGATTCGAATATAGGTTAAAGGGTAACATTCATATAAGTCGTGGGTCGCATTCAATAAGAAATTATTTTGTGGGCCATACTATTTTTCATAATTTCTATTTCTTATTATCTTGTTTTTGTCAGTTTACACGTATTTACATTGGAATAAATCCGCCTAGTGTAGAATAAAGAAGCCTAAAGCAGGGCGGCAGTATTGTATTGGTAGGGTGACCATCCATCCCGGTTTTCCGGGATTGTCCCGGTGTCCCAAAAAATGTTTTCGGGACGGTCGCTTGTCCCGGTTTTTACATAATTCTGCATTTGTAAGAAAAGAAATATTACAACTAGTCAATCTGAAAGGTGAGGACCTTTCTTTGTTTGCTCTTCACTTGGATTTGGGAGGTGAGGACCTTTTTTTGCGGATCTGGGAGGTGAGGACCTTCTGTTTTTTTCCTGAGTCCCGGTATCTCTTCACTGAAATCTGCTCACCCTACGTATTGGCTACATTGGATAAGAATGGTGAACGTATTGCTGCACCACATAAAATAATTAGGTAGGCCGCCGTTTTTCAACCCCTGTTACAGAGCATATCAAATGTTTCATTTTAAATATATTCTAAATTGGAAACAGCTTACTTATTATTAACAACAAAAACTTATATGATATTTTTAAAATAAAAAAACAAATATTTTTTGTTCTATAATTTTTTCAGGTGAAAGAATATTTCGGGAGTTACAGGGAGGAATGCCAACTAAAGCCTTGAAATATTACTTTTATTGTTTACTTGACGCAAAAAATATACTCAATAAAAGCAGTGTGGTGCAGGAAAAAAACTATTCTTCTGTTCAATGCAGTTTTTAATAAGAAAAATATTTAGGGGGACTAGGGAGAGCTACCAATTTGAAATATTTTATTTATTATCAAATAGTTTCCCAGTCGTTGCCAGTGTCGGATTAACAACTTTTTAGTCCTCTAGTACTAAATTGCTTAAGGCTGTTCCTAAGGCTATTGTTGGAGGCTTTCGACTCTCAAGGGCCCCTCGACAAACATGGGACAAATGTTGGTGCAGAAAATCACAGGGTTTGGATTATATCAAGAAATAAAATTGTAGCAGTCTATTTCTCTCTTTTCAGCTATTTCCTATTTCAATGGGTCTGCGAACTGCTTTTTATCAATCTGATCTTTATCTCTTAATGGTAAATGAGTACATTGTTCTCATGTGGTCCGTTTTTATACAAAATATGCAATATGGATATGAATGGTTTATATGGTTACTTTATGAAATAAAAGAAAGGTTTGTCTAAAAAATTTTACAGCACACAACACAGATAATCTCCAAAAAGCTAATACATATCGTGGCCTAATTGCGAAAAGTGATCAAGTCACATATTGATAAAGTTAAGAAAATTGCATTAAGTTCAGGCATACAAAATTTTAAAATAATGTCAAAGTTTGTAGGACCTAGACAGTGCTCTTGGAAGTTCATTTTGAGGCCCCCATCAAAAGAATAAATGATTTTTTGTTCGTTTATATTACAGTTTGGAAGCCCCAGTTAAGACCTTGCCTTGTCCCTGTACAGAAACACAACACACAGAAAATTCCTAGTAGATAGTAGAAAAAGAAGTCGAAGAAATAGAAGAAAAATCTCTTTTAATAATTTATTTGAAAGATTATTGTTCAATAAAATATGTAAGAAATTGTCTTCTCTTACATTGTATTTGATTTTTTCTCTACATATATAAAAAACAGCGTCTTTCTCTCACTCCTGTCTGTCTGTCTGTCTATCCGTATGTGCACTTTTCGGTTCTAAAATCGGTTCAGTAGTTCTAAAATAATAATAATAATGGTATTTGTGCGCGCGTGTAAAACGAAATCAATGTTTCCCGTTTATATTTACGGTTTTTCCTTGAAATATCAGCGACAACAAACGTTTCGTCAGCGGCAAAGTTAGTGCACTAAACAGAATTTAAATTTTAAAATCTGTTCAGTAGTTCCAAAATTCATCGTTTCGGTTAATATTTAACGCATTATTCGAGAACTGCTGATCCGATCTTTATGCATTTATTTATTATTTTTTTTTTTTTTTTTTCTATCTTTAGCTTAATCATCTGGTTATATTTTAGACTGCGTTTCATACACTTTAGAATTGAAATAATTTTTAAAATCAGTGTATTCAGGTATTTCTAAAAATATAACAATATTTGTGCGCTGGGGTAATATAAAATCCGCCATTTCGCATTATATTTAACGAATTTTCTTGTGATTATCAGATAAAACATATATTTATTCAGTAGCGAACTTGGTACACGATTTATACACTAATCAAAATTGAAGGAATTTTTACTGAGAAAATAATCTTAGGTCAGGTTGTATCTCTCTTCCGTTCTTACATATCTGTCGACATGGTTGTAGACTGTAGTCAGCTGGCGTTGATTCATTGAGTGACACGCTTCAGAATTGAAAGAATATTTAAAACCTGTTCAACAGTACCAAAGACATAATGGTGTTTTCCTACGACTACCATGGAACTATCTCATTTTGATACTGTTAGTTGACAGAAAATTAGCTTAATTTCGCATGTTACCCAGATGCGTGTGCAGGCGATTTAGGAATGATAAATGCGCCCTATGCGCATGTGCGTTGTCCGGGCATTAATGGCTGTTAACCATAATGATATTGTATTTTCTTGATTATTTATTTATTGAAAAATGGTAATCGGGGGAAAAGCATAGTGAACAACACGCGTAGAATACATATTCTACACACGAATGATTTGCTTGACTTGCCTGCAGCTCGTTTACAAACTTCATTCTCATGCGGAATATATGGCATTCCGCGCTAGTTGCATAATATACTATTGTGCATAAGACAAAATCCATCTTTTCGGTTTATATTTGACGCATTTTCGTCAAATCGTCATTGACAACATAAATTTCTTCAGTGACAAACTTAGTACATACACGATTAATACAAACTCTAAATTAAAAAAATAAATAAATAAATAAAAACGGTTCAGTAATTCCAAAGTTACAACAATTTTTACTGGGAAAGTAATCTTGGGTTAATTTGATGCTTTCTCCCATACTTATGAGCCAGTCGACACGGTTGTAGATGAGCAAGATGCCATTCACTATCCAGTATGAATTCCTTCATTTTCGTAACCCATCAGAATTACCTCCTCATGCTCTTGCTTTGAAATCAGATGCACCAATAATATTTCTGAGAAATATAAACTTGCCAAAATTATGTAATGAAACAATCTTGCAAGTAAACAGTTTAAGAGACTATGTAATAGAGGTAACCATTATGCCTGGTTATGGTACCACTAAAAAGGTAGTTATCCCTAGAATAACAATTATTCTTACAATTTTACCATTTCAATTCAAGCTCCTGCAATTTTCTGTCAGTGTTTATTTTGCGACGTTTCTTAATAAGTCCCTAGGTTAAACCCTGGAGATAGCTGGCATTTATTTGAAGAGTCAATGATTCTCGCATGAATAATGGGGAAAAAACGAATAAATATCCTTATCCCATTTATCTATTAAATGTAAACTGAAAAGCATTCAGTTAAACTGGTTAAAACAAATTCAGTTACTGATATTGAGAATTTCGTTTGTTTTTCAAAAAAATTCAGTTAATATCATTATTTCCTTTCGCTTTAAATATGTGTGTTTGTGTATGTGCATCTTGGACTTTCTATTACGCATGCATCTTTTTACTTAGTCTGACATTGCATTTTGTCCAAAATTACATACGACCCACGCATATGTAGCTGAATGAAATCTTTGAGCTTCCTACACTACTGCTTCTGCATTGAGCCAGAGCGAAACTCGGATCAAAGTATTTGAGGAAATAATAACTTTGCATCTACATACCACACTGGCATATTCATAAAAGGTCAATGTAGTACAAAGTTAATTGGTGATTATAGGCAAAGTGAATATGAAACTTTGTTTGCTGAAGTATTTTTAAATGATTCTGTTGCAATAAGAAACTTTAATTAACTTTACCAAAGTACCAGACGGAAACTGGAATTCTATACTCTTTATATGAGGGCTGCTCAACCTTTTTCTATTTACGATCTACTTTTATAAAGATAGCGTCATACACAGGAAATATAAGAACCTGATATATAACGTTTACACATATCTAAAATACCTAAAATTTATCAAACATTTCAGTTAAATAAAACTAGTTATATTCAAAACTGGAATAAAACGAGGGTTACATTTTATATTTTTACAAACGACCATTAGATGGCAATATTGCAATGTGTCATAACTATATTGGTAAATTTTATCATTTGTTATTGTGACATCAGTGGCAGCTTACAAGTTGACCGAGTAGTGATCGTTTAAAAAAAAACAAGTTTGTGAAAAAATGTATATTACTCGTCAAGGTTTTCGTTGGATGATTTTTTACGATTTTAGTAAAGGCCTAACTCAACAACAAAGTATAGATTCGCTTCGTTCAACTTTTGGTAATGAAGCACCATCGGAAAAGACTGTTTACAATTGGTTTGCAGAATTTCGACGTGGTCGTGCGTCCGTCAGTGAATCTCGTGAAAGGCAACCAAAATCGGTTGTGATTCACAATAACGTCGATGCTGTGCGCAAAATGATTGAAGAAAATCGACAAGTGACTTACTGTGAGATAGAGGCATCTTTTGGCAGATCGCAGACTGCAATACATCGATTTTGCATGAACATTTAGGTGTGAAAAAAATCTGTTCCAGATGGATTCTGCATAATTTGACCGAAGCTCAAAAAGGCTCGTGTTGATTGATGTAAGGGAATGCTAAAAAAATTCAACCTAGGCACTGCAAAATCTGTATACAACATCGTTACAGGTGAGGAAACTTGGATTTATTCATATGAACCAGAAACTAAGCAACAATCCACTGTATGGGTCTTCCAAGGTGAACTGAAACCCACAAAAGTTGTTTGTTCATGAAGCTCTTCCAAGAAAATGTTGGCTTGTTTCGTCGAGGCGAGGATTGTTTGCGCCCCTAAGCAAGATATAGGCGACGCCCCTAGGCAAGACTTAATTCAACGCCCCTAGGCAAGAAATAATTCGGCGCCCTCTAAACATAATTCCGTGGAGGTATAAGAAAAATACTAAAATAGAAGTTTTACATTCTACTAAAGACAATATAATATATTTATTATCCTTGATGCTACACATAAACACATAAAAGTCCTAATTTCATAGTCTTCCGGCACCTCATCCCGTGGCTCCCCTAGGCGATCGCCTAGACTCCTCTAATGGTAAAATCGGCCCTGCTCTAGGCAAAGGGATCGCTATGCTATCCGAATTTGGGATCGGTATTTTTAGTTTTTACAAGAATTCAAGCTACAATATTAATAAATTGTCGGAAAATAGACACACGGTATTAATTATTGTTGAAGTGAATTTTTCCTTTATTTTTTCTTCTTATTGGTTATTATTTTTACATCAATTTGGCGCCCTTTTCCACTGATCACCCGAGGTAAGTACCTCGCTCGCCTCACCTCGATCCGGCTCTGGTACCACGTACGTCTATGCATTTAGTCTAGTTCAATATTATTGATAAGCGGTCGAAAAACTATTGCGATGGAGCGGCCAAGATAATCATTACTAATAAGCCAGTGTAAAAATTTGTATTTATATTTATTATAAATGTATAAATATTATTGTTGTACAACTTTGCTTCCGCCGTTTTCCTATAGATGGCTTTAGTGGTAAGTAGTGGTCGAAATAAATAGATCATAGACGCCGTGCAATAAACTTTGGTATCTGTCAACATAACCCCATAAAAACATTAGTCGATTTGTGGCTGCATCATAAAGTTATTCTCGATTGAAAATGTTAGTTTACGAGCCAAATTCTCGCCATTTGCGGGAGGTTTTAATTTTCTGCTCTAATATGAAGAAATCTACGGCTGAGGCTCATCGAATGCCTTCAAATACTTATGGCGAGGTCGCTATTAGTAAAAGAACGTGTTATGTCTGGTTTTCAACGCTTGCGTGTAAGAATGGTGATTTTTACGTCGAAGACCGGCATGGCATACCGACAATGCTCGACCCCATGTTGCGAAAGTGTTCAAGACATACCTGAAAACGTTTAAATGGGAAGTCCTACCCCACCCGCCGTATTCTCCAGACGTTGCTCCCTCTGACTATCACTTGATCGATGGCACACGGCCTGGCTGACCTTATAAAGAAGTAACAAATTGGATCGATTCGTGGATCGTGTCAAAAGATGTCCAGTTTTTTCAACGCGGGATTCTTTTGCTGCCCGAAAGATGGGAGAAAGTAGAGGACGGCTATGGACAATACTTTGAATCAATAAATGTAGAACCATAAACCAGTTATTTACAATATCGCCTCGAATTTTGGAGAAAAAAACGGTTGAAGCAAAGTTGTACACCTATGTATATATAATAGATATTTCATTGTTACTATTTACAGTACAAATTTTTGGACATGACCTATAACCGGCGTGGATCGTATTTATAAAAGTGAGTGCAAAACGAAGACAGCGTCTTACACACCCACTAAGGGTTTTTGTTTACTTACATTAACTGTTAAATCATTGCTCACATCTTTGTTATAAGAGATACAAAGGAAGTTAAATTAGGAGGCGGTTTTTCATATCAAAGTTTTAATGTTTGTAAAATATATACATATTTTGAACATGGTTTTTTGTATTTTTGTAATATAAAGAATTTGAAGAGAACTGTGTTTTATAACAGTTTTACAGTTTTCCGGTAACATGCAATTCTTCAGCTAATATGGCATTTATTCAGCAAATACAGTATCAAACAATATTATCTTTCAAACAATTACGCGGAGATTTATTCCAAATTGGAAAACCTGGCCTTAAAGAGATATTAATTTTATAAATAAAATCGTTTGAGGAGTAATTGATTCCTGATATCAAAGGACGCAATTATTATTTCTGTTTTATTTTCAGTGTCTTTTGATACTTTAATCATCGTTAACGTTTTAGAATTTCAAAATGTTTTAAAAATTAAATTTTATTTTCATTATATTAAAACTCCGGTGTATGTGCTTATCTTATTATGTTATTTCAAATTTAAAACAGAGAGCTGAAAATAAACAATTATTAACACAAAAAGAAGTGCCATTTAATTAAAGTGTTTCATTATAATAATACTAGATAGATTTCCACAGAAATCCTTGAGGTTCCTGACAATCCAGAGTTCCACCAAATCCCTTGAAGTTCTGGCCATCCAGAGTTCCACTGAACTCCTTTAGGTCCCTGGCCATCCTGATTTTCACAAAAATCCTTGAGGTTCCTGACAATCCATAGTTCCACCAAACCCCTTGAAGTCCCTGGCCATCCAGAGTTCCACCGAACTCCTTGAGGTCCCTGACCATCCTGATTTTCACAGAAATCCTTGAGGTTCCTGACAATCCAGAGTTCCACCAAATCCCTTGACGTCCCTGGCCATCCAGAGTTCCACCGAACTCCTTGTGGTCCCTGACCATCATGATTTTCACAGAACTCCTTGAGGTTCCAGACAATCCATAGTTCCACCAAACCCCTTGAGGTCCCTGATCATCCAGAGTTCCACCGAACTCCTTGAGGTCCCTGACCATCCTGATTTTCACAGAACTCCTTGAGGTTCCTGACAATCCAGAGTTCCACCAAACCCCTTGAGGTCCCTGACCATCCAGGGTTCCACAGAACTTCTTGAAGTCCCGAACCATTTATATTCAAACAATACAAACAAGAACATTTAAGGGACAACAGATCCTTGAGGTCTCTCATCATTCAAAGTCCAACAACTCATTATAGCTAACATGTACCATATCCTTTAGTAAAGCAATTAAATGTCTCTTAACTATTCTGTCATCTTCAATATAACCAGTTACTCTCCTACTATTTGCCCGTTAATACACAATTACTGAATATTCTAACAATATTTGGATTTCTACTTTAAATCATTATATTTGCCATTTCAGGTAAACTGCAATTCAGTCGGTTATCAATCGCTTTGGTTAAACAAGCAAAATTAAGCAGAATCCTACGGTTCCTACTGATTTAGTCCTTGTTGAAGTTCTCCAAGGAACAAAGATCATATTAATTAATTCATCTCCTGGCACTAAAATGTGTTCTTAACCTGCAATATTGGTTGAACAAAGATTGCATGCAGATATGATATTCTTGTATAAGATATTCAATAATTTGACTGATTCACAAAACTTAACACATTACTTTTCATTCCTTGCTCCGCTTAAAACAACAAGATCTATTACTCTATTTCATATTCCTAAATTTAACTCACTCAGCTATAAAAATTCACAACTATCTTCTCTTTTTCGTCCACTCACTTACTTTAAATTTTGTTGAAAAACATATTCAAAATAGGATATCAATTCTTGTGTTATAGTTATTTTATTTTGTAATTTATTAATTGTTTTCTGTTATTCATTTCTGTGCAATTTGTAATTTATTTTGTAATTCGAGGAAGCCTGTTATTGGTTCTGAAAACTGTTGGCTTCTCTTAAAAAACCAAATAAATAAATAAATAAATAAATAAATAAATAAATAAATAAATAAATAAATAAATAAATAAATAAATAAATAAATAAATAAATAAATAAATAAATAAATAAATAAATAAACAAGGTTCTGTGCATGCAAAGTGCATAGTTATGTGTAGGAATAGAGTAATAATAATAATAATAATAATATTTATTAATGTTGAACACATTACAAAAAATGTTTACACAAGTCAAAAAATTTAAAAAGTACACATTTAAAATAGATATTACAAAACAACATATTAAAATGAAAATATATACAGACGATTCCGCTTAATTGGGCCACCGCTTAATTGGGGCAGCCGCTTATTTGGGCCAAATCTCAAAGAACAGAAACCAAACCAAGACACAACAGTAAATTTACCTGTTTAATTGAGACAACATTCCGCTTAATTGGGACAGTAAATTTAAGATCACAGTACATATTATGTTACACATATTCTCAAGAAAAAATATGTACAAAGAATTTAATATGATGCGCTTCATATCTTTTTGATTCACAAGATGAAAAAATATATTTAAAACTAGCAAATATCAAGTTGAAGATTGTGAGGATTCAGTTGTAGAAAACATTAAATCAAAACATGAAAAATTAGACGAAGATGACGATGATGATTTTGATCCACCTGTGCCTGTGAATAACCAGGAGGTAAAAAAATGTATTGCCGTGTTACAGCGTTATTTTATGTAGGAAGGAAATGAAGAGAGCCCTGCATCCACACTGAATACCTGTGCTGATTTTGTAGAAGTGAAATCTTACAAAAACAAAAGACAGACTACACTTGACGCATTTTTGCATTGAATTAAATTGTATGTACCTATTTATTATTTTATTTTGGAATTTATTATTACTTTTTCTTAAAAGTTTATATTTTTTGGTTATATGTAATTTATAGTTTTGTCCAAGAGTTTATAAAATAAAATTATTGAAAGAAAAATATGCATTGTTTAATTTTATGTGAAATTCGCTTAATTAGGTCAGCCGCTTAATTGGGCCAAAATGCCTAAGTCCCGATGTGTCCGAATTAAGCGGAATCGACTGTATATATAAAAAAAGTACAAATTTAAAAATGATATTACAAAAAAAAACTAAGTAAGTAAAATAAGTAAAGTAAATTAAATTACAATTTTCTACAAAGGTCATCAAAAAGGATAAAAAAATAAATAAATAAATAAAAGATAAAAGATGTCAGGTGTCAGAGAACAAGTTAAAGTGCAGCATGTACATCAATCTTAAAATCTTAGTCATTTAAATTGTTATTCTTGTCAAATATGTACCATTAGTACAAACCCAAGGACAAGACATCTTTGGCCCACTAATTTTTATCTGTGTGCACATTCTTACCACAGTAACCACGAACTTTGTATTATTAATTTAGAATAATAAAATTTTTACGTTCATTTTGAGATAAAACCGTTTTTAATTTCAAACAACATAAAAACAATTTTAGTTCTGTGAAACTCTTTTTAAGTCTTTCTCCGAAATTTCTACGTTACAAAGAAGAGATTAATCCTGTACCTCTTAATTCTCTTATTATCTGATTTCTAATTTGCACAGCACCTTTAGTTTATACATTTCGTTAACCTTTGCAATGTTATCGGAAATTTCTTAACACTATTTTATTGCTTTCCTGTACTTTAGTTTTAACGTAATTTATCAGAATTCATTCGATAAATTTTCAATTTCTATGTATCATTGTGGCGCATCATAGACTACTGGAATTTTAACAATTTAATTGTAATGTAGCACTTGTGTCTTCCATTTAAAAAGCTTTCGTGAGCCGATGTTAACATTTCAATATCACGAAACTTGTTTTCTTTTAAAAACAAATACATCTGCTTTTGGTATATCGTTTCCACATGGCATATCAGGTATCTACTATTATATTGTACAAGTGTTGGTATGTATGTTCTATTCAACTTCTGGTGTATCTTCATTTTTCCGGTAACGCAGAGAGAGAAAAATGAACCGCCGTCTTATATCCGCGTGATATTTTTTTAGTGCTTAGGTTTAATTTTATTTCGACAGGGGGTACTGGCTAATTTATATTGATAAAAATCATGCATTTTTTCCTAGAAACCGTGGCGTTGATCGTCACTGATCCGTGCCGAGCAATGGGCACGGATAGGTTGTACCAGACGATAAAAGATGTTTATTCATATTTCTACTATTTAGGAGGCGATTTCAGACCAAAACTGAATTGAAAAACTACAGTGAAGGTATTTTATATATAAAATTGATGAAATGTGTAAAAAATACATAAAAAATACAAGAGTTGATACAAATAATGCAGTTTTTTAAGGTTTTAACACATTTTCATAAATTTTGAAAACTTTTGCTGATCATAAAATTGTCTTCAGTTAAAAATGCTATTAAACGGAAAAGAAAGTAAGAATTAAGAAAGTAAGAATCAGTTTTGAATTATCAAAATATATTTTAAGGGTCGTTCGAAAGTTTTAAATGTTAAACCTATCTGTAGAATACGTTCAAATAAGTTTTCAGGGTGAGGATAGATGTGTTAAGCAGTTTTGTTATTTTAATTCTGGAAACTATATGTTATTAACTATTTTACTAACTATATTAACGAAAGTATAAAGTAGAGTGTATTAGGAGGATAGATAAGATATTTAGTAATCGCGTTATTTTAATTGTGTTAAATCTTGAAGTATAAAATACCCAGATGTCATTTTAATATTTTATTTCTTTATATAATTGATTACTATAGGATGAAAGTGTTTTTTTATCATCATGAAGGTCTTCCGCTGTTTTTTTTTTTTGCAGAAAAAATGCTAATTTTAAGACTTATTTCAAAAAAACTTAAAAATTATGATAAAAGTATTCATCAGCGCCTCTCTCGAACAACGAAACAACTACCGACATTCAAATTTAGGAGGCAATTCCTTCGCATTACTGAATTATAACAAGTATAGGTGAAATTTTAGTGATTAAATAAATTAAAAAACGACTATAATATATTTACATGTAAACCAAATTATTTTCAAAAAAAACTGAAAATTATAAATACCTTTTTAAATAGTTAAACAAAATACTAAATTTAATAACGTAAAATATTACTACAACGAATATATTATTACAACGAAAATCCGCAAATTTCACATCTATCAGTGTTACTCAAATGTTTTTCTAAACTTCCAAGTGACATAATTAATAGTGAATCATAATGCAATAATATTTAACTATTTTATTAATTTTTCTCTCTTTTATTCAGAATCCATGTATTCTTTATAGTGAAATAAAATATTATTTTTACGTTTAAATGGTACAAACGTAAATTAATTAACTGATTTGGATAATCCTTTGAACATTGTATGTATAGATTAGAACTTCCCGACTGTTGTAATCGACATTGCGGCAAAATGCCTTATTATATTAAAACGAGTCGCGAAGCGACGAGTTTTGTCAACGTAGGAGAAGCCCGGCGTAGCCAGGCTGAGGCCCCTAGTTTTGATAATATTTTATGTAAGGAACAACAAAAACTGGTTAGCGTTTGAGGCAATCCCACTTCTGATGTTAGCGCTTTTTAACGCTTGTAAAATATGAATTCAAACACAGATTCTTGCACAAAATGACATAACATTTAATAATATACAACCAAGGATTATTTATGCCAGTCACATATGTCATCACTCTGTAGTTGCTGTCGTTATATGATCGAAAATTTTTTAGTTAATCCCACTTCTGATGTTAGTGCTTAATAGTGTTTGAAAAATATGAATTAAAACATATAGATTCTTATAGCTCTAGATAGATTTAGCATAGATTTAGATTGCTCAGCATAGCACCTTCTATAACTTAAATATAAAGAGGAAAAACAAAAAGAAGTTTTTTCTCCCACTATTCAAAATATTACATTCTAATGGCGGTGCCACTAAAAACCACTCTTTATTTGTGTACAAAACGTTTAATAACATTCAGAAGTGTTTCCGGAGTTAAATATGTGAAGTTTAAAAGACTGACTTTCCATTAAATTTTCATTTCACTCGATTAAACTAAAGTATGTTTACATAAAATACACATCATTGCACTTTATGAAACTGTAAACAGACGATTGATATTTTAAAACAAAATTAAAATAACTTTATTAAAAATAATTAAAAGAAACTTGTTAAAAAGTTTCTTTTAATTACTGAGTTCCAGAAAAAAAACTTTAATATGTTTAATAAATGAATAGTTAAGCTGAGTTAAGCGAAACATGGAAAGACACTTTCAAGATACACAAGTTTTCGTAAATCGTTGTCTGAGAACTGCGCATCTTTTGTTCTTACATTAAAACTAACCAGAAACTATAGACAGAGTTGAAACTTAAAAACAATGGTGAAAATTAAATTGGATTTGGCTACGGAGTAGACACATTAATAATATAGAAAAAAAAAAAATAACACTTTTCAGGGTTTCGCAGATAGCTAGGTCGACCAACATTTTATAGAGAAGAAGGTCCTAATATGGGCCCTCAAAAAAAATCTATTATTAGGTCGTCAAGGACGAAATTTGTAGAAAAAAAGGTTAGTTGATTACTTACAAATATAAGGAATTATTTTATTCATCAAAATATGCACCCATATTGTCTATACACTTTTGCATTTAAGCGGCACGTTAACGTTAACAGGTAAACCCTGGCGGACGATAGTCAATGAATTCCTAGAAGGCCAGTTTTGCAGCATTGTCGGAATTAAAATGTTTTCCTATTAAAAAGTTGTCCAAATTGCGGAAGAAGTGGTAGTCAGTGGGGGCTAGGTCTGGTGATTATGGAGGATGATAAAGAAGTTCCAACTCCAATTCCTGTAGTTTTTCCACAGTCATTTGTGCAGTGTGTGGTCCTACAATAAGATAGAAGACGATCTATTGACCAATCTAGGTTCTTTTTCTATAAGGTTTTGCATTCTTTCGTCCAGTTGGTTGCAGTATATTTCTGCTGTGATAGATGAGTCAAGTTTTTTTTTTTGTTTTTTTAAGTTACCTGTACGAAATTTGGCGAATCAATTTGATATTGTCTGCTGCGTAGTAACACTAGAGCCAAATACACTATTAATGTTTCACGCGGTCTGCGATGCCGTAGTTCCACATAAGAACACATACTTCATAATAGTGCGAATTTTCAACCGTTCAATTTTCAACAAAATTAATTTTTAAAAAAATTTAATTTTTTTTAGAGCATACAATG
Organism: Liopterus haemorrhoidalis; assembly: GCA_963971575.1. NCBI lineage: Eukaryota > Metazoa > Arthropoda > Insecta > Coleoptera > Dytiscidae > Liopterus > Liopterus haemorrhoidalis. Next base: position 51,863,770 of record OZ020615.1, read on the forward strand.
ATTTATTAAAACAGGAGAGAGGCGAGACTTTCCAACAAAAAAAAAGGTAAAATATTAAGCCAATGTCAAATAATAAGGTGTTAAAGTTAGCTATATTATTAACTACAAATTTCATCCTTGACGACCTGATAATGTAGCTAACACCATCTTTCGGCAATAGTTTAAAACACACCTACCTTTCGTTCACAAATTTAGTGCAGTTGAGTTCTTGTTCCGTTAGAAACGAATTACAGTAAATATATTTGCTTAATTTTGATTATTTTACTAAGGTAAGTTGTTGTTATAAGAATGGGCAGGATTTTTATTCTATCCACTTGTGATTTATACTTGAAGCTGTTGTATTGTAATCGAAGTATATTGTGTTACTAGGAGCTACTGCCTCACTTAATCTCAAAAAAGTCAAACATTAATTTAGATTGACGACGACATGGACGTTGATGAAGTAGGGCCAGAAAGTCCGGATGATGAAGATGTTGCTTGCAAGTTTTGTGACGGTTGTTATTTACAGAATCAAAGGGGCGATCTTTGGGTTCGGTGTCCTAGGTGCAATATGTGGGCACATGAACAAAGAATGCTCCAGGACAGAAGATTTATATTAATGTGTTTTTTGTCAGTAATCATTTGCGAACCTGTTACTTTGAGATTGTATCTTAAACAAAAATAAAAATTATTTTCTTAAAAATCCGTTCAACCAAATTTTCTCTAGACGTGTCACGTGTCCTTAGACCGACATCACCCTAAAAACATTTGATTCGATTTATAAAAAGCCTAATTCGTTCTTACCTGTAAAAATCTTAAAACATGTGTAATGTGCTTAGCTGTCAAAATCCTCTCTATATGCGACCTCTGTAGGTTGGCTAAAAAAATAGACAGGCATCTTGCGTACAAAAAAACACTTTTTAAATTCTTATAAACACATTTACTTTCAAATGAGAGTGGTGAGAGTAAGCAGTTTAATGGTTGGTTTATATACGGAACAAGAATAAGGAATAGAAAATAAGAATAGTACACAAGATGTTAAAACATGGCTGCGCCGTATATCGGTTTATGTAGGAATGAAATTTAACTTAAACATAAGAATAGTTGGTAACAATCAACATTTTATTCTTATTTCAAGAATAAGACACGATAAGCCTGCGCACAGCAATCAAAATGTCTACCGTAATAAAGTTTGTTCAACAGATGTTTTTCAGTTGTGATCAGAGGGTTGTAAACAACAATAAAATGTTTTTAACGGTAATAAACGAAATTTTTTAAAGGTTATATGAATCAGAACCTGTCAAATGACAAACGTTAAACACAGGCCAACGCAAGTACGCGGGCGCAGCGACGAAATGTTATGTCCTATATAAACGGTTTAATATTTTTTATTCTTGTGTACTATTCTTATTTCCTATTCCTTATTCTTGTTCCGTATATAAACCAACCATTAGTTTTTAAATGATACAATATATTTTTTAAATAATGATTTTCGAAAGAACCGGAGCAGAAAACTGAATATTTTTCATTAACCGCAACAATTTTTTCTATAGTTTCATGAACTGTAACGATATTTTCCATAATTATCATGAACATTTATTTAAGGCTCTGATTCGTTGCTTAACTCCTTTATTCATAAAACTTATCAATTCTGAAATGACAAGAAGAGTGACAATGTAAATTGTTATTATTTACTATATTTTTATTGTGTTGTATTAAGAAAAAAACAGTTAAAATAAAAAGATTTGCCAAGATATAAAATATAATTTTTGTTTTACTTAAATCCACCTCCGAACATCGCCTTTCCTTGAAATTTTTCTGGATTATCTGGTAATCCTAAAGGAAATTAGACATCTAAATTAAACTCTAATTTATTTTTGAAATATTTTAAAAATGTTTAATATTTTAAAACAAACAGCGTTCATATATGTCCATCATCATCATTGGCGTGACAGCCCGAGGTGAGCCTAGGCCCCCTGTTTCCAGGTTTCCAGGTCAGTATTACGTTCATTTTTTAGCGTACACAGAAAGGCACATACAGTTTATAGCCGGTTGCGAACGACTAAGTAGAACCTGTAATTTGTATAGATATTTTTACACAAATTATTTGACTTAAACAGGAACTGAACTCACGTCCGTGCTCTTACTCAGCGGCCAAATAGTAGATACAAGCGGTTTAACACTTGCAGCTACAGATTACCAATTAAATTTGAGCAAAGCAGGAATTAAGATGCTTCACCTAAATTACTGCACGAGATTATTCCTGTCGTTGTTTTGAAAAATTGGTTACACTCTCCATCGTCATTGCGTAAATATATTTGTAGATTTTAAAATGAAGTCAAAATATGTAATGGCAACAATTTCACCTATACCTCTCCATAATCACAAAATATTCGAAACACAACTGTCAAAATTGTCGTTTTCTTCCAGGCTTCTGATTAATTCAAGTTTGTAATTAAAATTAAAATATATCGGATAAATACTGTGTTCACTTTTGTAAAAACAAACCAGTTCTGGATATTTTGGTTACATTTGTAGTGTATTATGCTGACTTAAAAGTAATTTAATAAAATCTCTTATACTGTAGAAGAGATGTATTGGTTATGATCTATATAATTAAGGTATCATTTTTAAATATAACATATTTCAAATGGTATGACATATTAATAAAGTTACACTTTTAATTATTTTTTAATACCAACACGACATACAATTTCCAAGGTGTAAACTATGGAAATCAATGTTTCCTCTTGGTTTGTTTTTACAAAAGTGAAAACAATATATGATATATTTCATTTTCTATAATTTAATCTATAATTAATTACTACAGGCAATTATGAACCTTTAAGCGGAACTAAATGGTATTTAAACTTTAAAGTTGTCATTAGTTAACTTTTTATGTATTGATGTGGGCTTTTGCTGAACAAAATGATCAAAAGCTGATTAAAGCTTTTGATCATTTTGTTGGTAAGAATTGGTAAGAATTACTAGATTTGGAAATCAAATTCCGCTTAAAGCAAAAAACCACTATAGATCTGGTGACTTTGGTAACTGTTGTGTTGTAAATGGACTTTTATGGAGAACCCTGTGAACTTGTAAATCTAGCTTTAGAATTTTTGATTAGTATTTAGATTATATTCATTACAAAATTTCAAGTGTCCGATTGGCATTACAATCAATTATTTGACAAGGTTCCATTTCAGTATTACCACCTAAGATGATAATGTAAACATGCAACATCAAAAATTAAGTTTCCCTCTTAGTTATACAAAATAAAATATATTATAGATAAATTCATGAAACTTAAGAATAATAAAATCGAGTACATTAAAACCGTACACTAATCTGTTACCCAACGCTCCCATTGATTTCCAATTCATATATAAGTTAAAATATTTACAAAATAAAAAGATTTCAGCTTAATTTGAATGTTTAGCTGACCCCATTTGCATCATATTTGCTTCTCTGCCATGATTTGTGCGTATTCTACCCAGCACACAAGAGAACCGGCCAGGTAAGTATACAATAAGTTTTTCTGTTCATGTGACATATACCAATGGTAGGCAAACTGAGGCTCATGAGCTACATGCGGCTCTTTATGTTTTTAATGCGGCTTGTTTTGGATTAATAAACAATATAAAACTTGTCTTGACAATTTACTAACTTTTTAAATAATTATTTTCCACTGATTTTACTTTTCGATATTCAACGAAGCGAAACATAATTAAAAAGCAATGCAAATATTTTGAAAATATATTTCACAATTTCATTGACATATAATATTGCTTTACATCCATTGTTTATGCTAAATATTAAAAATATACAAAAACTGACTTTGATAATTCAAAATTTAATTGGTATAATTACTTTGACACCTGGGAATTATACTGTACCATCACCCCTTTTTGTAAGTCGTGGGGATTCCACTTAAAAATTTGTAGTCTTGTATTTAAACAATGATAATAGTTTCAACAAAAAGTTAGAACAAAATATAATTGTCTTAAATTTTAGAATAATCTCATATACCTAAAATTTGAAAAATCTCATTCCTACAAAAAATGCAAATAGAACAATATATCAAGTGACGAATTGATCTCCTTTGAGCCCCTTCTTTTTTTTCTCTATTTATATAAAACTATAAATTAGATTAAAACATAATTTTTTAACCATCTGTGATTAAAATGGTCAAGAGTTTAAATTAGTTAATTTTTACTTTTTCAATATAATTCCACATAATGCAAACTTTTCCAAACTTTTATAAGTTTCTTAGTTTTTAAGTACTTACCAACTTTGGGGTGAGTTTAACTTAGCACTTCACTTTAAGTTAAGGGTCAAACGATTAGAAGCGTTAAAACGGATGGTAGGCTACTGTTGACCGATCCGACGCACAGACAGGGTAAAAGTGTCTGTGAAATCGCATCCCTGGCGCGCCAAATAACACGCACGCGCAGCCTCTTATTACAAGGAATTATTAACAAATTTCATTGTTTAAAAACTTATAATGGTTACAGGGGAAGTTGTAAAAGTATTAAGTTAAATATAATTGGAATTTATACGTATTATTTAGAAGAGATTAGGGTCATTCATAGATATCGTTCATTTTCATATATTTAGTTAATATTGTTCCTTAGAATATATGTTGTTTCCAAATATGTTTACAGATCAGTGTTTCCCAAAGTGGTCCGTGGACCTCTAGTAGTCTGAAACAGGATTTAAAGAGGTCCGCAATCATATTCTTAACTTCAACAATAAACCTTTCTTCTCTTCAAAATTAGAGGTCCATTATCTCGTATATTACTATACTCATTTATATTTATATTCAACCCTCGAAGAACCTATTCGCCCGCTCAGAGATTGTTTTTTTTTTTTTTTTTTGTTTAGTTCTTGGTTTTCTATGCTATCTACTTTTAAACAATTAATTTAATTACTGGCAATCAATTTGACTAGCATATTCAGTTTAGAAACGAGTCACCTTGCCTCGATAGCTCAGAGCAACTTACCTTATTTTTCTCATGGAAAATTGCGGGTTATTAATGCTTACAATTTTTGAAGATCGATGCTTATCAATCCAAAATTTAACAAGCACTGGCAAAATATCCAATTTTTGACGCTATTATTTAAAATATCAGCTGTGGACACCACCGGACCGACCGACATCACAAAGTACTTGTATAAAATACATTCTAGCAAAAGAGTAGAAATAACTTAGCCCAACATTTTCTAACAGAGATATTATTTATCATGATAATGGAAACGTTACATATAAGTATGATAATATAGATACTTTATTTTATCAAAAAATATCTCAAATATACATATATATATATATATATATATATATATATATATATATATATATATATATATATATATATATATATATATATATAAGTTTATTCAGTAAATAATTAAAATACATAAAATTACATGGTTAGCACACAGCACCCGTTACAAAAGTAACATAATATGTATTCGGATATGTTGTTGTATGATTGGTTATCAGATATTTGAGTAATATTCTTTAATTCTAGGAAAAATTTCAAAAAACCTAACAAAAGTTGAGAAATGTGATAATGTTATGTGAGAGTGTAAATGTTATGTGCTTAAGTGTTGAAGCAAACGATGTTTAGGAAACCTCCTCTTGTGTCGTTTCGGTAATTCATCTAGGTTATACAGACCAATTGCATTTATTAATGGGTTCGTATGAATACTGCACTTTTCATAGAATTTTTTTGCATTTTTTAATACATATTCTTCTATAGTTGGTTGGTTTGCTATTTCGTGTAGGAAAGTAATGCGGTTATATTTTCTTAATTGTGTAGCCATTCGCAGGCATTTATTTTGACTAACCTGCACGTCATTTAAATAACTTGTCGATACACTAGCCCAGGCTGCAGATCCATAAGTTAATATTGGTCTGATCACTATATTATACAACAATAATTTATTTTCAGTACTTAAGTAACTCTTAGTATTAATTAGACTGTAGATATTATGCAGCATCATTTTTGCTTTTTTAGTAATATTATTAATGTGTTCCTTCCAAATTAATTTACTATCAAATGTTAGGCCCAAATATTTAGCATTTTTGCTCCATGCAATTAGTTTTTTGTTATAGTACAAACGATTTACATGATTATTTTTAAGATTAGTGAAATAAATTGCTTGACACTTGCTAGTATTTATTTTTACCTTCCATTTAATGTAATATTTATGAAGTTGATTTAGAACAGTTTGCAATTTATTAATAACAACTTTAGGCTGTTTTCCAGATGCAAATATGGCAGTATCATCAGCAAATAGTGCCATTTCTATATTTTTAGATACAGGTAAATCATGTAAATAAATAAAAGTTGTTGAAATATTTGCAAAAATCTTAAAATCGACACGAGTAAACTCTCATTTCTAGTCAACAGATTTTTACCAAAAGTTGATCAACTCGTGCCATTGATGTCAAAAGCTTAAATATGAAGTTTCATAAAAATCCTTTTAGCCGAATTTGCTCTGCAAGTTTCATTGAAAAAAAAAAAAAAAAAACTGCAAATTTACATTAAGAAATTCAATTTTTTTAGTTATTAGTACATAATAAATCTAATAATATTATACAAAATACTAGTAGCTGTTTGTAATACTAGTAGTAGTAAATTGTTTTGCAAAAAAAAACAACATATATTTTTAGTTCTCGCTGAGTGGTTAGATTTTAACAAAGATTAGCGCCGGCTGCAAACTGGTGGTTGAGAAACACTGGTTCATATTGTTGAAATCTTTACTTTTTTTTGTTTTTTTTTTATTGTTGATTTAAACCATAATTATAACAATTAAAATTTCTATTCCCTCCTCACAAATATTAGTTTTAGGAGCTTATAAAATCAATGGTCACAAGAGGTCCGCCAAAGGTAAAAGTTTGAAACACTGATATAAATCGTTGGTTATTAACCGGAAATCCATAAAATATTTATTGAATAAGACTTTTAAAAGAATTATAATTTAGTCCGATGCCAATTATAGTTCATCTGTTTTCTTCCGCTCAATAGAGTTTGAGTCATATATGTATTCTTCCAATAAAACTTTTCATCCAATTGCATTGCATTTGAGAACTTGTACAATTTTTTGCCCTATAATATTTATCCACCTTGTGCTTCTTTCTGTGTGCATTCTTTCTCCTTTAGTATCCTAGAAATTCTGAATCTTCCTTCCCTCCACACACCATTGTTACTTAAGGAGGAAATAAAATAAAATCGCCAATCTGCCATGTTTGGCTGTTAGGAGTTTCAACTTGCCAAACAGTAAGCCCAATCCTTACTCTTTGAAGATAAACAAAATTAATACGTTAAACAATTAATATCAGCAAAATTTATTTAATTTAAAAAAATATTGTTTTATTCTACAGATATGTTTTCACTCCAGAAATTTTTAGTCTTTTGCGCGGTGTTTGCTTAAAACGAACGAATCTCCAAATTCTTGGCGCTACCACCAAAAGCCAATGTCTTTTATATTTATAGCGAAATTTTGTTTCTCTTTCTTCAATATCATCCAGGTTACTAAGTAAATGGAATAAACAGATAAAGAAACAAGGAAAGACACCGAGTTCTGTATTCCATGAATACTATTCGTAGCCTAGTACACAGAAAATGAGAGGCAAATGACAAAGCATATGACAAATAAAAAATATTGGAAGAGAAGAGCAATCTGGAAAAATTGATGTGAAGTGTGAATATTCACACATTTCAGGGTTTCGCAGGTATATAATAAGTGAAGGCGGTATGCTGAGTGTGTAGGACAAATTTTACTTTGTAGTAATCACGGCAAAATGAACGATATTTTTAAAATAATTTATCGTCTGTTAATCATATAATAAGACTGGTTATTAAATTTACGCTCATAAAAATTAAATACAATATTTGTCAAAATATAACTAGAATTTTGACAAAATAATTTCAACATAATAAAAATGCAAAAAAAAAACAGAAAAAATAAAATTCACTCCGTACTCGAACTCGAAACCCTTCGTTTTCCAGCCAGTTTAAGAGTGCTCTAACGCATGTAGCCATCGCACGCCATGCATGTGAGTGTCTTACATTGGTATAACTTTTGTACTTTGTGAACCAAAAACCACAAAAAATGCGTTATTTTCCAAAAACATAATCTGATCAAAAATTCATGTTGTACTATTTCGGTTCACACCAATATACATTTACAATACAATAGACAAAATTTTTTTTGCACATTTTTGGCAAAAATCGCATCAAAATAATTTATTTTGCAAAAATAAAAATTTGATCGTTAATCCACGTACTAAGGGCTTTATTTGTTTATATTTTTAGGGGGGTATGTTTTTTAGATGTTTTAGTATTTTTCCTATGTGCGGGTCAAAGAGTTGTATAAGCATGCCAAATTTCAACTCTCTAGGTTTAGCCGTTTGGCTACAATTTTTACCGAACAGACAGACAGACAGACAGACAGACAGACAAACAGACAGACAGACGACAAAATGACGGTATAAGGGTTTTTTGGTCATACCTACAAAACCCTAAAAAAGAACACTCAAAATAATTTTCCTGGAAGAAGAGAAAACAATAAAAAAAAGGTAGCAGAAAATTTTTAAATAAAATTGAAATGCAATGCTATTAAATTCATTGATTTTTTCTTGAGATAATCAAATATAGATAAAAATAAAAAACATTAAACACAAAATTATCATAAATATAAATATCAATTCTTATTGTAAATTTATTTTTGTGACCAATATTATATCTTAAAAAAAAAACACTGAACAGTAGGGGAAGCCGGGGCATAACAGGCACCTTAAGGATTATCTTTAATAAAATCTTAAGGAATATCGTAAAAAATTTCGAAATACTTTTATTCGTAAGATAATTTATTGTTTAATTATTACAGACAATACAAAAACTTACAAAACTAAAATTTATGATATAAAAAAAAGCTTCCTTGTGGTCCGATTCTGCCCCGATGTCGGGGCAGAATGAACACGGGCGTAGTATAATGGTCAATCAGCTAAAATCTGGCGCAGAATGAACACCCGTGAGTGCATTCCTCATCGTTATCATCTTCTCCAGCGCAAGAACAATGTGCCCACTTGCCACATGCCTTGCACTGGACCAATCAACGTCTGGATATGTGTGAAAAATATATCAACACAGAAAAAAACACGTTTCATCAATTTACAAAATGTAAACGTCAGCATATAACCACTCTCGGAAGACATTAGCGAAGTACTGAACGTGATTGGAATGCACCCAAACATGGCGGCATGCTTTAAAAACCAAAAAGAGGAGTTATACCCCGGGAGTCCGTTATGCCTAAGCTTCCTCTACCTAAGTCCCAATCACACTGTGGCTCACAAACATCCATGCCTGACCGAGATTTTGACCCGGGACCTTTGGCTTGTGAAGTAGAAGTGCTAACTCTACGTTGTAAAAGCTCTTAGAGCCTCCAAAAAATAAATGGTAAATTACGTCATAAGTTTTTCACCAAATTAAAAGCTTAGTTCTGCGTCCTTGGCTTTTTTGTTTCCGGGAAAAGTGCCCTGTGTTCTCTGCCATTGTTACTGTACTGTGCTTTAGAGAAAAGGGAGTAAAAATATGTGTGACTGTTGAATACCATAAATTCTCTCAGGTATATCGGAGTCTATTTAGTAAAGGAAATTATATTTTACTCATACAATCATTCACACTCACAGACATTATTTATTATTTGTAGTCTGTCTGAAGCCAACCGTACCAAATTGAAATCCATAAATATTTTTTGTAGAAAGGTTTATGAACTACAAACTGAATTTTGTAGAGAAAACAGATTATAAACCAACAAAATTACTAAAGAATTGTGATTGGTCTTTTCAGCGTAGTCCGTAAATCTAATCAGAGAAATAAGAAAAAAATGTTTTTAACTGATTTCTATCAAACATTGGAAATTCTAACAAATTACTCAATAAAAGCATTTTAAAACCCTCTAATTTGAAACTTATTATATTTTAATCAAAGTAATGTTGAACTTAAATTAAAATTATACAAAATCTTAACGCTTCTTCGTTTTTCACCAAATAAGTTTGTGAAAGTTTCTGTAGTACTATGGAGTGAAAAATAAATCAACTTTGGATAAAGTTTCCACGAATTATGAATGAAAGATTGGATAAAACCTTGTAAAGTAGCGACATCTTTTGAAGGAAGGAAGCAATATATTACACTTTGATTTATATCTGATGACACAAATTGAAATTTAATGGAAATGTTTTTATTATTAAAGCCGTTCTGGATCCAGGAAAGCTGTAGTGAGAAGTCCAGATGCTACGTCTCCTATTTTTTAACTAAGTAGTACGTAATCTATAAGCTTTATAATACTACAGCCCTTTGTGGACATTGGCTTCCTTCAGAAGAGCCTTCCTACTTGTTCTATTTGTAGACATCTCTTACCAGTTGTGGGAGTGGTAATTTCAGAAATAAAATTTCATTATTATTTCAAGTAAAATTATTCAATTAGTTAAAAAGTATTCAATTTATTCAAATATAAGAACTAATCTACTTTAAGATAAACTTTCTCAAAGATTAGTTGAGCTATCACATATTTTTCTAGTTAAGCGTTAAAAAGATACGCAGTGAATTACCGGTCGTATATTATATGATCAGTTTGAAAGAACGTTATTGTTTAGATCAAAATAGCAATGGTCAAATGTTTACACAGGTGCCGATAGGCGATAATATATTTTCAGTGATATGGACCGCGTAGTAATTAGAGTCAAAATTAATTACTTGGGTTTATAATTTATTGGTCATAGAAAGATAAGTTTATAAAAGGGTTTGTTGTTAATGTGGAGAGCTGATTATTTTTACAACGACAAAAAAAATGGGGTCAGAGATCAGATTATTAGTTTAAGAAAAGAGTTGGAAAAATCTTGTGAGAGAAAAAGGCAGTGATGGCAGTGTTGCCGTGTACAGACGAACCTCCCAATGCATTTTTGGTAGAGAAACCCGGTAGTTTGTAGTGGGTAAACCAGAAGTAATCTGGAAGTGTTGAGGACAGTTTTAAATGAAATAAACGAACCTCCTTAACGGGGTAAACACCGTGAGTGTTGTGAGGTGTTTAGCGGCTTGTGAGGTGAATAGGTGATTGTGAGGTTTTGTGTTGAGTGTCTCTCATGGGATTATATAGCCAGCATTAAATTGTAAGTTTCAAATGTAATCAATAACCTTTCGATTCTTATTAAACATTAAACGTAGATTAAGTAAAATGCAGACTTTAATTCAAACACCCTTATTCCTCTCATTAAGAGTCTAAGCAACCAACCGGCGGATCCTTTAGGGTTTCAGACTTGATACCGCTCGCAAGTCTTGGAATCCACTATGTGGAGGGCCCTTCAAAGTCAGTACCATGAAGTACAAAAGAAATTATTTAAATTCATTTAGCCAACCTTGACGTTTCGACCGGTCCTATAAATGCCCCTACACAGTTTTATGTTTCTAATTTCTTCAGACATTTTGTGACATCATCGTAATACATTTTCTTTGATTTTCCGGAACAAATACAACTAAGAGATGCTTGCGTAGCTAGCAGTTTAGTCGGATTTTTGTCGTTAAGTCTTTCAACATATCTAATTCATCTTAGTTTGTTGAGCTAGGCGCAGTAAGTGGCTGTCTTATTCCCATATTCTCTCAATTCCTGCTGAATTGTTCTTCTTTGGGTGATTCGAGGTTTGCGCTTTTTACGATTGCCTTGAGGGTTCCAGATGAGAGCCATTCTGGATAACATAATCAGATCCCAAACAATTCGAGTTACCTTAAACATACTGATTTATGATCTTGCAGACTAATGCAATAATAGAAGATCTACAAACGGGGATGATATAAATTGCTTTACAATAGGGATTCATGCCACCTAAAACACCAATAACGACATTAAAAATCTTTTTTTTCCCCTTTGAAGTGTAGGGAAAGAAAGGAGCGATCGAAATAATGGAAAAAAGGAGTTGGAATGATAGTTTGGGGGAGGATAACAAATAACGACAAGCATAGAACTGAGAAGCCCTGTCATGAGATAGAAATGTGCATAATTGTTAAGAATCTACACTCTAGATTTCATTATGGGTTCTGGATGATTAATAGCACAATATCAAACTAAGAGTCAAATCCATAAACTAAGGACTGAGTCCTAAATATCGTAGTGTAGAAACTGCTGAATAAAAAATTGACAGACAGTGTCGCTCCATATGTGTTAAGTGGGAAACAGAATGCAACGAGTTCTACGGCGCGTTGACGGCGTTCGTACGGCGCTATCTGTCAGAAGAAAGTTAAAACCAAGCTATCGTACGCAAGTGCACAGAATGGACAACGTCCTACAGCGTTTGAACACCGTTGATACTGAATGTTCGTCAACTTCCAACTTTTGACGCCGTTGAACGTTGACGCAGTACACCTAACCTCAGTTTTTACTGAATGGTAAAGTGTTTGTATGTATAAATAACTTGCATACAACATAAATAACATCACACACAAGTCTTCATCATCCATTATACTTTTAATAAAAGAAAGCGCACGTATAAGTACAGATATAGGTTGTCAAGTGACACTTGACGACGTTAAAAATTATTGCATTGTGTGCAGGCGAAAATTCTCAACGGCGCTAACGCAACGCTGTCGCAAATGACGGCGCGCTGACGGCGTAGCGCGCTGTGCGTTCTGTTCCAGGCTTTAAGGCCAATATGTTCAACCTTAGATTCTTTTTTTATACCTCTGCGCTTTGGGTTAATACAACCAAAAGTAGTTTGCGGAAATTTGTTATTTGCTACAACAATGCATTTAGAGTTATCTATGGATTACCTAAATATTGCAGTACAAGTGACATGTTTGTCATGAATGATGTTAATACCTGTATGACTGTACTTAGGTAATATGTATATAGTTTGCGTAATAGATTACTGATGTCTCGCAACAAGTTTCTACGCTGTGATAATACATATCACACTTGCTGGTCTGCACAACTTATTCATTCATAAATCTATTACTATAACTTATAACATATGTTTCCTAACACGTGTGAGTTCATAATTGTTCAGACCTTGAACTCCAATGTTTTTGTATTGTACGTATTTGTTTTATTATTTTTAAATTATTTGATTCATGTGATATCTTTGTACAAATGTGTCTTTGTTTTATTTTCTTTTTTATGTATAACATTTTTTTGGCCTTTGGGCTGTTGAATAAATGAAATAAAGAAAAAAAGCCTGATGTTGAATTGTCAAACGGTTACTCATATTCGCCAGCTTGCAGACAGACAAACATAACCAGGAGGTCTATCAACATAATTCCTCGTGTTGAAAATAGAGTTCAGAATGCAAGTGGGATCTATGCAAATATATCCAATCACGTCCAAGGTCAACGATGGTGCTTCGCCAGTAGCTAAATAGCTACTATAAAGTCCTACGGGAATTAGATCGTTCATGACTGTAGAGCCCGATACATTAAGTGAAAACTCTTACGCATGTACAACAAAGGTGGTCAGCTACTGTGTCCGATATTCTTTGAGAACGTTGTTTTCTTCTCTTTTTAGTTATCTATGCACGTTCAATCCTTTTTTTTCTGAAAGATATTTATTGCTTCTGAGGTTAACTTTCTCCAAGCAGGACGATTTGTAGCTATTTGATTCAAGGGAGAGTTCCTTAAATTGCATATTCTTAGATATTTTTGACGGAATCTTTATACATTTTGCATAACACTTTTGGAAATAACACTTTCATTATCATACGACTTTGTAATAAGGTGACCACAATTTCAAGCAGAACTGCAAGCTGTCGAATATGTGTAACTTTTTAACTATTCAACCTCAGGGTTGTTTTTTCGGCAGTTTTCACACTGCGATATTTATGACTCTACTCTATTTACAAGCCCTTAGGTTATGGATTTGACTATTAGTTTGATATTGTGCCATTAATTACTCAGAACCCATTATGAAATCTAGAGTTTAGATTGTTAACAACTGTGCAAATTTTTATCTTAGGACCGGGCTCCTCAGTTCTATGCCTGTCGTTATTTGTGATCCTTCCCCATACTATCTTCCCATCTTCTTTTTCCATTATTTCGATCGCTTCTTTCTTTGTGGGAGTGGTAATTTCAGAAATAAAATTTCATTATTATTTCAAATAAAATGATTCAATTATTTAAAAAATATTCAAATTATTCAAATATAAAAACTAATCTATTTTAAGATAAACATCCTCAAAGATTAGTTGAGCTATCATATATTTTTCTAGTTAAGTGTTGAAAGATACGGGTAGAATTACCGTCGTATATTATATGATTTGTTTAAAAGAATGTTATTGTTTATATCAAATAACATGGGCAAATGTTCATACAGATATTGACAGGCGATCATATATTTTCAGTGATATGGACTTCGTAGTAATTAGAGTCAAAATTAATTATTTCGGTTTATAAATTATTGGTAATAGAAATATGAGTCCTCAAGATAAGTTAAAAGGGTTTTGTTGTTAATTGGAGAGCTGATTATTTTTACAACTACAAAAAATAGGGTTTAGAGATCAGATTATTAGTTTAAGAAAAGAGCTGGAAAAATCTTGTGAGAGACAAAAGAAGTCATGAGTAAAACGACAACGTGTACCGACGAACCTTCCAAGCATTATTGGTAGAGAAACCCGGTAGCGTGTAATGGGTAAACCAGAAGTAATCTGGAAGTGTTGAGGACAGTTTAATGAAATAAACGAACCTCGTAAACGGGTTAAACACTGTGAGTGTTTTGAGGTATTTAGCGGCTTGTGAGGTGACAACGGTGATTGTTAGTTTTTTTTTTGCTTGAGTGTCTCTCATGGGATTTTACAGCCAGCATTAAATTGTAAGTTCTAATGTAATTAATAACCTTCGATTCTAACTAAGCATTAAACGTAGATTAAGTAAAATGCAGACTTTAATTCAAACACCCTTATTCCTCTCATAAAGAATCTAAGCAACCCACCGGCGGATCCTTTAGGTTTTCAGACTTGATACAGCTCGCAAGTCTTGAAATCCACTATGTGGAGGGCCTTTCAAAGTAAGTACCATGAAGTACAATGAAATTATTTAAATTCATTTAGCCACCCTTGACGTTTCGACCGATCCTAGAATTGCCCCAACATCTTTCCCAATATTTAAAAGGGGGAAATTTTTTTTTGATGTCGTTATTGGTGTTTTAGGTGTCTAACATAACCTAACCTAACCTATTGGCTAACCTAATGGCTAACCTAACCTAACCTATTGTAAAGCAATTGAAATCAACCCCGTTTCTACTAGATCTACATCTTTTATTAATGCTCTTAGTCTGCAGGATTCATAAAGCAGTATTTTTAAGTTCGCGGTCACTCGAATTGTTTGCGCTCAGATACAGCTAAAAAAAAAAAACACCAAATGCTCGTAAATCGAGCATAACCTGTGTGTCTATAAAAATATTTTCTTTTGTGATGCTCCAAATGCATCAAGACAGTCTGGCAATAGTTAATAGTACTAAACCAGGGAAGTACACATATATGCACATATTAACGACTGAACCGCCTTAAATGTTCGCGTAACTTAACCCAAAAGCTACAAGATGCTAATGTTTACTAACACTAACTTCGGAAAGCAAAATTAAAAATTAAAGCCTATTTAACAAGACAAAGTAGGACAAGAAGGACACATATATCCAAATCAGGATAAAAGATGGACATTTAGGTTGAGCAGAACACGATCATAGAAAGGAGGACTATTCTACTTAAAGCAGAACAGTTGGTCACCTATTTATAATCATTTATTCATGATAACACAATACCATCCCTCGCGCGTTTGTGGAGAAAGTTTTAACTAGTTAAATGTGAAAACACTTTCCGATCTACAGTTTAGATCACCACATCACCTGTCGCCCAAGTTGAGTAATTTATTAAATTTTACATTAAAAGCACTGAATGGATCCATGAAGCCGTGAATATATGTCCGTATAACTTCAGTGGAGAATTAAAAGTTATTCAGTAACTGCCATGTTGAGGTCCAGCAGCTATAGGCTTCAAATGAAACTTTAACTGTTCATTATGTAATAAAGTTGAAAATGGTTCCAATTAACTGGGTTTGACAAAAAAATTAGCGGACTAACGTCATTAAACTTAATGACCACAAGAAATTGATGGCCATCCGATATTTTATCCTGTTTTATTGAATTAAAGATTGAATTAATAAAGAAAGTGGCCAAAAATAGAGTCAAATGACGAAGATATTTGGTAACCCTATGCATTCCACAGTTAATCTCCCATGTTACCAGAATTATACATTATTCTACTATAGTTGGATAACACTCAACAAATTTAAACTTTTTCTTGCTGACTTAGATCTCATACTTGTTTCTAACTAATTTTGGGGTGCTGATTTCAAAAATGTTAACAGTGTCTGCCTATCACGTAAAATTTTTGTTCTATCATATTTTGACTTTTTTCACTTTTTCACGTTCTGATATACGTCTACTTTAATTTCAACTTCGTTCTTGTTGTAATGAGAAGCTAAAAGCTGGCATTTTTGACGGACCACAAATTAGAAAATTAGTGAATGATCCACATTTCACTGTACATATGGATGATATGGAAAAGAATGCATGGCAGTCTTTCGTGGCGCTCATCAAAAATTTTCTTGGGAATAAAAAAGCCGAAAACTATGTGGTCTCTATGAGGTCGTTGAAAATTTGATTGAAAATCATCATCTGAGGTGCAACATGAGCGTGAAACTTCATTTTTTAAACGATCATCTTGACAAATTTTCTGTCAATCTTGGAGATGTTAGTGAACAGGGTGAACATTTCTATCAGAATTTAAAAGAGATGGAGAGATGTTATCAAGGAAGGTGGGATACTCACATAATGGCTGACTACTGTTGGAGTATTAAAAGAGACTTATTGGGAATGGTGCACTCCAGAAGATCTTACAAACGACCATTTAATCCTTAAATTATTTTGTATTTTTATTTTAACACTCCAATGCATTAAAATGTAATTAAAACTGTTCTCATTTTCTTCTTTCACTATAAATAAAATTTTAAGAATATTTTCTAATTATTTAGTCCTTATTGTTCGCCAAATTTGTACCAATTACAGTATCGACGTCTAAAATTAAACGATAGTAGCATTATTTGGTCGAAAATATGTATTTGTTGTAGAGCAAAAATCTGATGTGATACGCAAAAACTGATGTGATATTTGAGTTCAGTAGCACTAAATTAGTAAGAAACAAGTCTTAGATGTAAGTCAGCAAAAATTGTGTTGACCAGTGTAATCTATTACACTATAAAATATCAACACCCAGTTTCTTTTTATTTATAAACACAATCTAATTCTCAACAGACGTAGTAATAATTTAATTTCGAGTGCTCGAATCATATGTTCCACGTTTGTCTTGAAGCCTCGAAGGCGCCGTTAGCGCAGGAAATAGCACTATACTAAGAGATTCCTCGATAACCTTTATTCTTTATTGGCCATTCTCTTTATCGTCCCCATTAGTTCAGATTTATTTTACTCAAACATTCACCGATTCTCTATTTAATCTCTTATTCTTCCGCAAAAGGTTAGATTAGCAAAATTTCTTTTAATAGACACGAATTTCCAAGCACGGAAAAAGCACATTAGTTTTGACAGATGATGTTAATAATGACAAGGTTTAAAAAAGGGTAAAAAATATGGTTTGGAATAAAAGTTTCCCGAAAATATAATGTTATTTGAAAACATTTTATCGAACTTGAAATAATAAGGCTAAGTGTGACTTTTGTGGAAAAATTATAAGTGCAAAAGATGGTTAGGAAAAATATCTACCCTATTCTATATAGCAGGGGTTTCTAAACTACCACCCACGGGAAAAATCCGGCCCCCAAGAAGATATCATTCGGCCCATGGATATATTTTAAAAAGTTTACTTGCATAAAAACAACAATTTAAAATAATCAGATAATCGCAAAATAAAATAAATATAATATAATACGCCAACGTGTGTCCCTGTGTAGCTGGGTGCGTGCTATGACGTCAAAACAAATTTGAAGCGAGATTCCGAAATGTAACGAAATATTCCGAAGCTTACCGAAGTGTCATCAGCTATAACTTGACTAAAAACATTTTGGTATTTTTCAGCGGCTGGTATTTAATTTATCTGAATTAAATAAAATAACATATAGAAATGTCTAGGGTTTCGTAGGCATAAACAAAAAACTCTATACACTCCTATATGCTTTGACCGATATGAACAATATTTTACAGATTTATTCTTTAAGAATCTTCGAATATAATTACATATAGAAATGTCTATGGTTTCGTAGGCATCAACAAGAGACTCCTATATGCTTTAACTGATATGAACAATATTTTGCAGATTTATTCTCTAAGAAACTGCGGATAAAATTACATATAGAAATGTATAGGATTTCGTAGACATAAACAAGAAACTCTAGCTACTCCTATATTCTTTGACTGATATGAACAATATTTTGCAGATTTATTTTCTAAGAATCTACGAATATAATCTATAATATAATAGCCCAACGTGTGTTTCTAAGATGTTTTCTAAGCTTGCAACAGTCTTCCAGAATAGTTAAATCTTTTACAAAATTATGCTTTTGGACTACTGACAATTTTCGGATCCACATATTACTGTGAGCAAGTCTTTTCACATATGAAATTAATAAAAAGTCAGTTAAGAAGTAATCTTATTGACCTGAAACTTTAGTGCTGCCTTAAGTTAAAGATTACTGAATATTCACCAAATATTGAAGTCTTATCGAACACTATGCAGGAGCAATCGTCCCATTAAAAAAAAATATTATATTGTAATATACTGATAAGTGCAATAGGTATCACAAACTAAATGTATAAGTAAATATTAATTTATTGTAATACCTGATTCTTTTAAAATAAATAAACAATTTTTACGTTTTTTTCTATAATATAGCAATAATTTTTCAGCGGCTCTTCCATGTTATTGTTTTTATTTCAATATAGATTTGGCTCTTTGTCACCGAAAGGTTGCCGACACCTGGTCTAGGCGATAGAAACCTTTATTTTTAATAATCCTTTTTTCGTCAGTACTACGCAAAAATCTTTAGTGCTTAGGAGAAAAGTATAATGTAGAACAGACTTTATACAACACTGCTGAGTAATTATATAGGCTGCAAAAATTTGGAACAGATCTGTTTTATTTTTGTAATTTTTATATGTTACCACTATTAAAATTATACGAATTTTGTGTGTAACGTAATTATTAAAATATCTTCAAATTGTTTACGAAATTAATTTAGGAAAATACGCAATTTGTGGTTTTGTAGAGAAGAGAAATTTCTAGAACTATTTGCGATATATCGTCTCGCTGTTTCATTTTGCGGTGACCTGTATTTGGTTTTGTGGTAGGTCAAGAGCCATCAGTAAACACGAACTTATTTCAAGCCTAGGGTCTTGTATCTCGTAAATATCATAGTAAAACATTAATGGATCAAATATGTTGCGCATTTACGACATCGTAAAGTCACACATTAAATTTCGTATTGCTTATAATAATACTAATATTATTGCGACGTTAAGTGAGATTAGAGGTAATCGTTATCTTTGTTATATGCTTGAGTTTTACCTCAACATTTTGAGAACCAGTAAAGCTCTGAGAAGGAGGAGGTGTAAAATAATTGTAGCATGTCCTCTTCAAAAAAAGTTGCGAATTTTTAGATATTATTCAGTGCATGAGCATAGGGGGAAGGCTCGCAGGCTTGAGCCCCCCCCCCCCCCAGGGCTATGAAAACAAGTGGTTTTAATGTATATAAGGACTATATTTGAATTCTAGAGCTGAGGATCTTCTTTTTAGGTCATCACTTGTATTTTGGAAAATAAAGTACTTTTAGCTAGCACTTATTGCCAAGTAATTTCCCGATTCCTACCCCTTTAAAACAATTTTGTCTTTAGAGCCCCCCTCCCAAGAATAATACATGGGTGCGCGCCTGCTCTAGTATCCTGCTCCTTTACCCAGGGCCATATTTATCATTAGGCGCCCATATTTATCTTGACAGGATGGCCCAAATCTTTAAAAATATTTGTTGAAATTCACATTTATTATACCTTAAAATATTTTCGACAGTATAAAGAATCCAATGAATTGAACATAAAACATTTTTTTATCCCAGGCCCCTTGTTTTCTTTTAGATTTACAGCGTCAGTAGCTTTATTTTCTATAACATTTTTACATTTTAACACAAGATTTACAAGTTGCCTTGTTTCGGAAATATTGAAATTTGCGCTTCTTGGGCGTTTATCGCACATTTTTCTGTACAAAATTTTGACATTTGTCATTTATTTTGACAGTTGTATCTATCTCTATTTTATTCGTTCGAGTCGCGTGTATGTCTCCCTTTGTTTAAGATAGCGCTATTAATACCAACATAAAAAACATTCGAAAATATTATTATCAATCAGAATAGCTATCTACGGGATAACTAGAGTTGGAAATACAGAAAGAAATTTATCCTAGCGACTATCAAATGGATAATATTATCCCATTGATAGTTATTCTTATAGATAACAGTAAAGTGGAAATACCGGGCCTTAAAAAGGCAACTTTTGTCTCAGTTAACTGAACTTCTATCTCGTATAGGAGTTGTAGGGTTTTTTTTTTTCCACCGAATAAATATGTATAATGTCAATTTTGTATAATTTTATTCTATGGTCTATTTCAAAGTAGAAAAATGTGTGTAAGAAGATAGGAGCTGTTTGTCCTTGCTTCGGATTAGTTTAGATCGTCATCCCTATTACACTGTAAAAATACTGTTTTTAGTCCAAGTTGACAGATGTTCAGTGTCGTACATTGGAAATATATATTATTTATATTATTTAATTTTTCTCATATATTTTGTTATTATTTACATATTTAGACTTTTATTTATATTCTTGGCGTAGATTTTATGGAGAAAATTCTCCATGTAATTTGTTTTTACGCAGTTATATATTTTTTAGGTTATCTGACATATAAATATTTTTTGACACTTGAAAATGAACAGATCAAGAGAGAGGACTAATGTGAGACCAAAAGACAGCCCAGCTGATTGTGCCCAAAGGAGAAGTTATTGATATAATTTTTAGACCTTCATATATACATATATTTTTTAATTTGTATTTACAATAATTATTTAAATAAGAAACTTTAGCTCTGAAGATATATTGTTTGTTTTATTGCTTTGTTCCAACTCTTTTAGCCAAATCTCTCTTTTTATATACAGTACATAATTTTTTAAATTAATATTTTTTTAACTTTTTCAAATTTCCCATTAAACTAAATTTATGACGTATAAATAACGTAAGTGTATTATCTGCCTTGTTTATTTCATTATCTTATTAACTTTTTTTATATTAAAAAAAAAAAAAAATCACTTGCTAACCCAGTTGCTTATTTTAAATTTCCCGCTATACTATATTTGATCAGTGTAAATCGTACTCGGTTCGCAGCGCTATCTACTTTTTTCTACTTTGAAATAGACCATAGTTACTACGACTAGTTTCGCTTATTCGATCATTATCAAGCTGATTGTCGTAAATAATTAATACAAATAATTAATAAATAAATAAAAATATCATAAGAGTCAAAATACGCGGTAATAACTTTGTCAGAAAGTAAAATGGAGTATACTAAAGGTCGTTCAGGCAAATCATAACTGTATATCTATCTCGTATAGTTTATGAGAAAACACTCGAGTATAGCGCTTGGATTTCCTCAATTTTGCAGCTACGTCAAAGATTTGATATTCTCCTTAATTTTCCCTGTAAGGTGTTGTAACCTGTAAGGTCTTGTTGATGGATTTTTTATTTGAAGCCGGACGTGAGCATGGGATGTACTAAAGATTAATGTTACACGTAAGATTTATGTTAAATATACTTTTATTACTCCATCTATTGACACAGTAGCAAAAAAACTAAAATTTTCCGTTGAAATCGTTACTATATTTTATTCATCTAGCAAAATTTTCCATTTCTATCAACTCTCTCCATTTATTACTCTATAAAACGGTCGTTAATTTTTGAAATGTTCGCCGCAGGATGTCTGAAATCCTCCACAGATCGTTGGCGCTTGCGTCGATTTCCCAGGACAATGCACTCCTGACATCTGTTGCAAGGGTGTGCAATGTTACCATGTAACTACAGACGTAACAGGTGGCTCCACTATTTTATCAATTTAAACACACAAATTGTTGTTTTTCTTAGTTTTAATTTATAGCTTTTCTTGTAAGTTGAGGTAATTTGTAATAAATTTAATGGTAGCTTCCTAAACTAGGATAAAAAGATGAAATGACAAACACTTGCGAGACTGCAAGACGGTCTGGAGAAAATTTAATCGATGCATATTCATAAGCAGTGGTACATTACAAACAATAGAATACATAATAAAGGGGGAATAAATCTCGACGGAACTGGAAAGAAAGTTTGAATATTTGCCGCAATAGAAACCCTTGCAAAAGATAAAGACATAGAGGGGGCGTTTCTGTAAGATAATAAATGGCCAATTTTTCCATTATTTTAAAAGATACGATTTTGGATCTTATTAGAATTTAATCATAAGCTAAAGACAGTGACTTAAATAGAGGTATGCAAGGTATGCCGTCGCATAGGGGCCTGATGGTCTATAGACCGGGAGCTCATGACAGTTTTTGGTCTCCGATTTCATACAGCATGCCTTTTGGAGGAGATAATATTTACCCTGTGACAATAAAAAAGGGATGGTATTAAACCCCTGCACGCTTTCCGGTGATAGGGAAAATTGCATTTCCACTTAAACACAAACTTTTGTGCTTTTCTCTGATTTAATATTGCTTGCCCTTTTGTCAAAAGAAAGTTATAACAAATATAAAGTCTTTTAAATATATGCATGCGATTCGGAGGGTCCCAAAGGGCTCAAACGGTCATGTGATCTTGTAATAAAAAAATATGATTTTCTGCGTTTTCATACAGCATGCATGTAATTAAAAGACTTTAAATTTGTTATAACTTTCTTTTGACAAAAAGGCAAGCAATATTAAATCAGAGAAAAATACAAAAATTTTGTGCAAGTGGAAATGCAATTTTTCCTATGACCGGAAAGCGTGCAGGGGTTTAGTACCATCCCTTTTTTGTTGTCACAGGGTAAATATTCTCTCCTCCAAAAGGCATGCTGTATGAAATCGGAGACAAAAAATGTCAAGAGCTCCCGGTCTACTAGGGCAGTGTTTCTCAACAGGTGGTCCGCGGGTCAGATCTTGGTGGTACGCGCACACAAAATTTCATTAGTATTAATAACGGGTCTTTACGCAAAAAAAAAAGTTTTTCTTCACGTTGGTGGTCCGCGGTTAGTTTAGAATTCTGAGTGGTCCGCAATTGTCGAAGGTTTGAGAAACACTGATCTAGGGGGGCCTTAGACGTTCTACTAAATTATAGCTACATAATTAAAAAGGAAAATAAAAACTGACTGTGATTTTTGCCTGTATAATAACATATTTATGATGTAGATTTGGAACCCTTGGTTACATTTAAAATTTTTGGCGCACAGCAACAATGGCTTTTTGCGATTGGAGCCCTTGAAATTAGGCAAAAACGAAGATACTGTTTAGTTTAAATAACTGCATACTTGTAATAATCTAAGGGTTGTTTTTTCAACTCATGGTTAGCTGAAATCCATGGTTAACAACATTTCTATTTGCAATATAATAATTTTGTCATTACAAATGTCATTTAATTTACATTACATTACAAATGTAATTTTGTCATTAAAATCAAAATTTTCCCTAATAGTTTTAGGTCATTACGGACCAAACATTAATTTTTTCTAGACAAAACAAGGTGTGAGAATTCCAAAAATTCAAACCTCAAGTCTCTATTTCTTACCTTTTTTGAGATATGAATTTTTAAAATTACAAAAAAAAACAAAATTTTCAATTGTTTTAGGTTATGACGGACCAAACATTAATTTTTCCTAGACAAAACAAGGTGTGAGAATTCCAAAAATTTAAACTTCAAATCTCTATGTCTTACTTTTTTTGAGATATGAATTTTTAAAATTACAAAAAAAATCAAAATTTTCAATAGTTTTAGGTCATTACGGACCAAACATTAATTTTTGCTAGAACAAGGTGTGAAAATTCCAAAAATTCAAACTTCAAGTCTCTACCTCTTACCATTTTTGAGATATGAATTTTTGAAATTTACAAAATAAAATCAAAATTTTACCAATTAGTTTTAGGTCATTACGGACCAAATATTACAGAAAAAACATCGTAAAACTAAATTTTTTAAAGATTTAAACCTTAAGTTTCTATTTCTTACCATTTTTGAGATATAGTTTTTGATTTAATACCCAAATTTCCAAAAATAACTACACTTTCACGACACCCAATATATTCAATGTTAAAATTCGTACAAAAAATAACTTAGAATTTATAAGAAAGACATTTTAATGTTATGTCGATGTTTTGTTAACCACAAATGAATTAATATGGGATTAAAAAAATAATTAATCCTCTTAAATAAGTTGATAAGGAAATTTTATTTTTATATCATTAGCAGGAATTACGTAAACATTTATGCGACGAAACCTGTTTATCTGAAAAAATATATAAACTGTGAATTTTCATAGTTGACAGGATTTCGTAGGCAGGATTGATATTAAAAATATTTGAGAAGATATCATTCAAAATATGATTTATCACAGTAATACAGTTTTGAAATTATTGTAGAAAATATTACGAAAAATCGATATTTAAATTTGACAAAAATCACGTTTTGCATGAACTAAGTGGATAAATAATGGTTTAAATTGACAAAATAAGGATTAAATTTGATTTGAATCTTTATTATAATGTTTATATGTTTATGTTTGTTAATATGGATCCTACTAGCATTAGCTAAATAAATAAACTATTATTATTATTATTATTAACAAACATAGGTTTACATTATTTTATTTATTATTTTTTTAATATTATAATGTATTTATCATTTTTTTAAATATGGAAATGCCAACTTTAATTTTCCAAACAATCATATCTCAAAAACGGTAAGAGATAGAGACCTGCGGTTTAAATTTTTGAAATCCTCAGGCTTTAGATAGTTTAGAAAAAAATTGAAGATTTAGTGGCTAGCACACAACTTTATTAATTGGTCATCGAATAAAATTGTCGAAAAGTACCAAAAATTGAAAATTAAAAAATTGATGTGAAGTGTGAATTTTCACACATTTCAGGGTTTCGCAGGTTATAGTAAGTGAATGATGATTATTTGAGATGCCAAAATAAATTTTATGTTAAAATATTATTTTTTTGTTAATTTTAATTCGAATGGTTAATACCATTATTTAGGTTTCTAAATATGTGCAGTATTTTTTCTTTTTTTTATATATAGTAAGATTCATTAAGATTTTGAAATTTGCATAACTCCGCCCAGCCTGTCTCAATTTTTTCATACTTACATGTAAGGTTTCCATGGTCATGATAAATAATATCTCTGTTAGAAAATATTAGGCAAAGTTATTTCTACTCTGCTGCTAGAATGTATTTTATACAAGTACTTTATGATGGCGGTCGGTCCTGTGGTGGCCACAGCTGAATTTTTTATTATTATTTGGTAGCATATATATTTTTCAAGTTTAGTAGCATAATATAGTTGAGGAAGATTTACTTGGCAGACGCCAGTCAGAAAAAAGGTATGACTCAATCTAATTGGTCATAACAATTAAGCGATGCTATTCGTTTGGGTGATGAGAAAGAACTATTGTCTTGTTTCACTCGCTCTACTCATAACTGGAATAGAAGTGCTCCCTATACAAAAAAACACATTTATCTGAATATATTCAAATATAACAAAATAAAACTACGGACGCGTGTTGGGTATAAGAAGTTCATATACGTCACTGAATTTGACATAGAACTGTGTAAACTAGGTATTTACTTGTCGCTGTCGTGCAGTGGAAACAGTCTGGGCTGGATGGTCGGTGATTCGAGCCTCTTTCGTTAGTGATATTATTCGGGCCAGAATAATATGTTTACATTACTCCCATTTTCACAATCATTCACCCCTCATCTAGGTGTAGGAGCTCGCCCCCTGGCATCGGCGATTAGCCTCGTCACAGAAATAGGCCGATGTAAAAATAAAATAAATAAATAAAATCTCTATTTATCAATTCAACGTGTTCGACTAACAGATCATATAATCTTAAATTTCAATTCAAGAAAAGACACATACTAGTTGTTGGAAAGGCGTTATACTCCCTCCGTTCCAAATTAAGTGTCCGATTTAGGAATTTTATTTGTTCCAAAATAAGTGTCCAATTTCATAAAAAAATATGCAAAGGAATATATGAGGGATGTTTCCAAAGTTCTGGGAATTTAGCTATAATTTTTATTATTTTGTTAATTTTCGTCAATATTACAATGTAGTTTTTTAACAGAATCTTCATTTAACTGAATACATTTATCCCAACGATAAACTAATTTTTTTAAGCCGTCCTCAAAGAACTTTGAAATTGAGTTTCTGTTCTGGTCCCAACAGCCTTGGCACGGAGCGCGGCGATACCTTGCTAACGCCCAAACAATCATGCAAGATGTCATGAACTTGTCGTGTACCTATCCCTCTAGGCGTACACTAATTTGACGAATAGTCATTCACCTGTCCTCTTTCAGTATGTCTTCGACGGCAGTAATGTTTCTTTCATTTACCGACGTGCTTGGGCGCCCACTGCGTGGATCGTCTTCTAGTGATGTTCTACCGGTTTCAAAACGATCGATCCACAGATAAACAGTACTTTGGGTTTCTGCAGACTCACCAAATACTCTTTGCAGACGCTGAATAATTTCTGATGTTTTCACACCTTCTTTCCACAAAAAGAAAATTATTGTTCTTTGAGATTTTTCTGCGTCTTCCATGGTTACAAAAACAATGCTATGAAAACGCGTCTACATCAGTCGAAAAACTAAATCAGACTGAACAATATTGCACTAGATAGTTGCATAAACATGTCAAGACTTGTCTGGCGTAATTTAATTATAGCACAATTCCTAGAATTTAGGAAACATCCCTATTAACGTATATAACGTATATCCCTATAACGTATATTTTCACAGTTAAACTAAATGTGAGGAAGCTTGTAATCGTTGCCTCCTCTATGAAGCATGGTCAATTCGATACACTTCTGCAGTGTAATGAAAAGTTTTCTAGTTTTTCTGCGGTTATTTTATCCTATGTTTTATGCACGGCCGCAATGAGTTCATCAATACTGGACGGGGACTCTTTGTGTTGTAATGATTGAATGGCGTTAAAGTAACCCAAATCGAGGACTAATTTAAATAAATAACTACTGATACATTTAATTTCATTATTTCAATAATCCATTAAAAAAACTAAAATCGGACATTTATTTTGGAACGAAGGGAGTACTATTTAATTATTCTATATATTTATTTGTTTATTTTTATAAGATTTTTATGCCGATCTCGCGACCTTAATTGTGCCCAGCCTACCAGGAAATCTCCCGGGATCCCACCGACCCAGTCCGCCACTGGTCACTCCACTATTTTTCCAACACATAGTTCTACACTTTTATTTAGTATTTCGCATTTCTTTTCATCTCTAATTTTTCTTTTTGTTATAGATACAAGTTGGACACAAAAGAATTCTTATATTGACTCAATAAAATTCCACATTGTAGGTGAAATATAATAGATTTCGTTAAATATGTGACAATTGAGTGTTTGTTCAACTGGAATGTTCTATATTTGAATTTTTAAACTTGTTCTACACTTCACAACAAACGTTTATATAGAAAATTCAATTTTAAACTACATTATAGAAGTTAGAATAGAATAAGTAAACCCCACTGAATATTTAAAGTTGACAGGTATAATATAACAGTTTTTACCAAAATCTCTCTTTTCTTAGAAATTCAATTTTAGAATCATATTTTACCCTTTTAACAATGTGTTATTTGATTTATAAGTATTTCACTACTATACATAATTTATTCCTTTTTGATTCATTAAAAACAAAAAAATAAAGTAATTCAAACAATAGGTTGATAGGGTTGATGAAGGTTGGCGATTGTATAGTAGTAGACAGAGCCTACTAAATAGTACACACTACACTCTCCACATATGAACTCGTTTCTCCGATATTAAAAATTATTTATTATACGACGAGGAAGAGAGTGATTCGGACTGGTCAGAAATTAAAACAGTATTTTAATTTCTGACTAATCCGAATCGAATTACTTCCTCATTATACAAGGTGTCTCAAAAGAAATTTTATATTTAGTGGATCGATTAAAAAAAAAGTAAGCCGTATATAGAAAAAATGTTTATTAATTATTAAAATATACTTTTTGGGGATTTATTTCTTAAAAATAATATCGTCTAAATGTAGACCCTCGCGTTCTCGGCACTCATTTAATCGAACAGTAAAATTACTTATGACGTCTCGGCAGGTGGACTCAGGGATGGCTGCCATTTCGTGACGGATATTTTCTTTCAAATGCGCCAGTGAAGTCGGTTTATTGGCGTAAACTTTAGATTTAAGATAACCCCATAGGAAAAAGTCCATAGGGGTTAAATCTGGACTGCGTGGAGGCCAATTTATGTCACCTCTCCGGGAGATCAATTTGCCTGAGAAAATTTACGAAATTAAGCCTCTGACTGGCATCTTGGGGCTTTAATTCTTGCACCAATTGAATTTTGTAGGGGCGCAGCTTTAGGTCTTTGTGCATAATGCGATGTAATGATGATCTATGCACATTTAAAGCACTTGCGCGCTTCCGAATTGAAAGGTTCGGGTCGTCACGAACAGACTGATTAACATTCTCCACGTTTTCTACCGTTCTTGATGACCTAGGTCACCCGGATTTTGATTTATCCAGCGTTGTACCAGTCTCTTCAAACTTTTTAACCCAATGTCGAATGAGAGGAATGCTTGGCGCATCATTTAAGTGGCGAAAACCTCGAATACTGCAGAATTTTCTACGCGCTACAGTCGCCGAATCACCGTTTTTGTAAAACTCTCGCACGCATAACGCGCGGTCTGCTCCCGAGAAACGCTCCATAGCGACTCAATTCCCAAGAGCCAGGCTACCGATTGACATAACCCCCGCGCCCCTCGGATACGTTGCGTTCACGCAGTAAGCTAAATAAATATAAAATTTCTTTTGAGACACCTTGTATTATAACTAGTGGACCCGTTGCCAACTGTGTTGGCAAACAAATCATTACCTTAATGTGGAACTTGCTCGATACCACATACTTCTTTCTCTAGCCATACGCCTAACTTCATCTAATTCAAATTGAATCAACTCTTCGCACATTATTAAAAACTGGACAAATAATGAGTATTATTCCGAATTATTTATTCATTAACTTTTTAAGATGGGAAAACGATTCATTTTCACTCGTGCATTACCTTTATAATAATAAAACTGAAAATGATTTGAGACGTTAAATTTAAAATATATTTATTAAAATAAATTTTCCAATCACTTATATAATATAAAAATGCGCACACGGAAAAAAGCGCAAATGAAAAAATACACACACGGAAAAAAGCGTACTTACACTATATCTCAAATCAGTTTGAAATATATCGTGAGAAACTATTACAAAGTAAAATTTAATTGCTTGCCCGTTTACTTTTATAGTGTAGTACTGACTTTTAAATGTAAATTTGTCATTTCAAAATATTCCTTACGCTCTAAAACCTACTTCAGATATGTTGGTTATGATCATTATAACTAAGATATCATTTATCTTTATGACATATGTCAAATGGAATGAAATTTTAAGAAAGTGAAATTTTTTACCATGTTTTAATACCAACATGACATACAATTTCAAAGGTGCAAACTATTGAATGTATCAATTTGTAATTTTTACCAAAATGTTTTAAATATTTCGAACCAATTTTAAATTTACATAAATAAGTTATCACCTAGCGCGTTTAATGACGTTTGGATACTTTGGTAAATTTCGGTAAGTTACGTTACATGTCAGAATCTTGCTGCTACTATTTTTAGTGAAATATATTAATTTATTATAAAAAAGAAGCAAGAACGCCAAAAACTAATAGACAGATAAAAGAATCACTATTTAAATAATTAGAAATCGTAGAAATAAAAAAATAATAAAGCATTGAAAAAATAATAATTCGGTAAACTTCGGTAAGTTACGTTACATGTCGGAATCTTGCTGCTACTATTTTTAGTGAAATATATTAATTTATTATAAAAAAGAAGTAAGAACTCCAATTATTAAAAAGAAGCAAGAACGCCAAAAACTAATAGACAGATAAAATAATCACTATTTAAATAATTAGAAATCGTAGAAATAAAAAAATAATAAAGCATTGAAAAAATAATAATAAAGAAAAAAAAGTCACATTTTTCTTACTTACTTTCATCAAACCAAATATTTTTTAAAATAATTATTTTTCTGCTAATAATAATTTTAATCAAAAATGTCGAATATCACGGAAGAATAACGTTTTTCTGTGTTTTGTTTCGTAAAAAAACCGATCCGTGTATTTCACAACTAAATTAATAATTGTGAAGTGATTTTTTAATGAAAAACACAACTCTCATTTTTACTAATTTATTGTCAACACTGAAAACTAAGATTCACAGCACACTACTGTCCAATACATAAATTAATACTACTATATAATAAGAACCTCGCTTCAATTGTTTTAGATTTCCACGCACCCAGACAGCCAGGGACACAGGTTGGGATATTATATTATAGATTTACGGACATTTTTATTTTAAGACACAAACTCTCATAGCCATAAATACAAAAAATCCATAACATTATTAGCTGTTATTTAGCCATGAATTAAAAAATTATTAAATGTGTCAAAAACACAAAAACTGCAATATTTTTCAAAAACGATATCTGATCAAAAATTCCTCTTGTACGTTTCCAGTTTACATCAATGTGCATTATTTAGATTTTTTCAAGTGTAGCTAAACTTGTGGAATGAATGTACACAATGCTAAACTCTCTTAAAACTTTCGTCTCGAAACTCCCATAATGGATCTGACTTTAAAAATTGCGTTATGGAACGCCGACAACTTGGCTCTGCATAGTCAAAAGTTTAAAACACTTGTCTTGAATCATGACCTAGATGTTATCCTCATCTTATAAACTCATTTTATAAGCAAGTCCTTTTCTCATATGCCTCAATATTCAGTCTATACTATAAACCATCCTGACGGAACGGCACGAGGAGGAACAGCAATTTTAATCTAAACTAATATATGAGGAGTCTAGATCACAAGGAGGTACAAGCGACATAAATGCACTTTCCAGAAAATTGAGTTCAAACTTCAATAAGAGGAAAATTCTACAAGTAATCCAGTACTCCTTCTATAATAAGGATATTTTTATTAAATAGTTATCTATAAAATAGTACGAATATATAGAAATATATCAAAGAACTATATTTTTGTTCGAATAGGCTCGGTTGCGGACAGTACTGGACATTATAGAACAAGTAGAATAACATGAGATTCTGCATTATAATTCATTTCACAATTTTTTTTGTTAAATAGCTGTTTTCAAACCGTTGAGTTAACAAGAACAAATAAGGTTAATAAGAAAAGTTTTAATATACAAAAGATCTACTCATAACGTAGTCACCGCTACCATTAAGGCATTGGTCGCAACAGGGAATCAGTTTTTGTATACCTTCCTCATACCATGTTGCCGCCTGGGTCTCAGCCAAACTTACACACTGGTTTTCAGCTCCCCATTAGTGCTGAACCGCTTCTTTCCCAACCACACTTTCATCCTGGTGAAATCTCCCATCCGAAATTCTTGAGCAGTTGGCATGAAGAAGGATAATGCCTGATGACAACATGCCTCTCCTTTTGTTCTGTATTTTCCGTAGATATTTCAGGGTTTTACAGTACACAATACACAATTCTCGATGAAAATCTGCCGCATTCTTGCTTTTTGCTTGTAGCAAATGGATCACAGAGTGAGGGGCGGAATCTTCGATTTTAGGAGCCATAATAAAACATCGCTCACATCAAAACTACGGCAAGTAATAGCCGAACCGGTTGGGAGGTACTGACAGACAGATTGTTAAATACTAAATACTTCCATTGTCAACCTTACGGAACTTGAAACAAAATAGCCCTCGTACTTCGCGAACCCCGCATGATTTGTGAAATATATTCCTTTAACGGTCACAGACTCGGGCGGGTTCCAATTAAAATTCAATAAAACAATTATGGAATGAATTTAACAGTCGAATGAAAACTAGACCAATTTGGCCAAAATCGATACGAAACCTTGAAACTGCTTTTGAGGAAAAAAGGAATAAAATACCTAATGAACTTCTTCAAAATTTGGTGAAAATTCTTCCTATGAGAGTGAAAAGGATCTCTGAAAAAAAGTACAGCCCGGCCCGTTATTGATATTTTTATGAAAAAAATAAAAACTTGGAGGATACTGTATATAAAAATATACTCCAAAATCTTTCTTGTGGAAATCCATAAATTTTCTGAATTAATACATCAAAAAAACTTCCCCAATAAAAGTTTAATTCTCCGTGACAAAACCTAGAAAACAACTAATAATCCAAAGAAAACTCATATTTCTTTTGAAAGACAAATGCTTTAATTTATTTTCAAAATATGTAAATCCCCACTTGATAAACAAACCAATATCAAAACACAATATTCTGAAAGATTCTTTTTCATAAAATTTTCAGTGTTTACGTGTTTGTCACACGATAGCAAAAAATAAAAGAATATCAAAAATGGTTAGAAAGGTGTCATTGGTGCTATCGATGACAGCAAAATTGGAAACTGTAGAATGAACGTTTTTATAAATGAGATCTGTTAAAACGTTCTAGAAAAGCTAATATGTTCGTCGTTAATATCCGGTGCCTCAAAGAAATAATAAACATTTTTTGAAACGTTTGAGTTATTATGTACTTGTGACATTACATGTCCTCTCTTATTGCTAGGAAAAGACATTTCAAGTTAATATTGTTTCCTAGAATGAATTCATGTCAAGTTTACTCGTTCACGTAATTTCTATTTCAAATGATATAGCAGTCCATGAGCGCCGGTAAATACTGCCATGATAAAGCTGAAACAATACGTCAATAATTCACTAAGCAGCGTTCAATAAACTACGGGTCCCAAGCCAAATATCGCGTACTACTATGTTAAAAAGGTGATGGGTTGTTTCACTTAAGATTTACATATTTTGTGGGTCGCATAATGGAGCCTACAGACAATGTTTCCAACGTTGACGAACGCTGGTAGCATTGGCGGGCATTAGTTTATTAGCAGCATCACGCCCCAAGGTACTCGCCCTTGACATTATTAAATTCTTCCTTGATCACTTTATATTTGATTTAATTTACATAAATCCCTTATTGTGCCCATACACTCATACAATACATATATACAACATTTACATTCTAACATATTATACACATATAAAAGTACAGTACATATAGTGACATTTTCGGTATATACAGTAACTCTGTTTTACATACAAATACATTAACATGTTCTAACAATATCTTTTCCGTTACACAAGCACAATCAAAACATTTCATATATTCACAGGAACACTGAAGATCGTTTGTACTACACAGATTTATTTTGGAGGTAGAAACTTGCAAGTTTTTTTTTACTTTGATTATTACTACCATGTTGACTCATTACATCAAGTTTAAGACAATACTGCGAAATCTTGTATAACTTACATTAAATATATCAATAGATCTGTCTGCAGACAAAAGTTGATTGTAAAGAAACGTCATTTTATGCAGTGGGCTCATTTAATAGTGCTCCGTGTTGGCCCTTTTACAAACAAATAATGTGTCTCTGATTCTAAAGTCCCGAGAAGGCACTCTGACGTAAATTCTAGACAAGATATTAATGTCGTCGATTAAATTATTAAGTGTCTTATACAGAAACATGAGCGCCATTACATCCCTCCTCGCCGCTAAAGTCCTGACATCAAATGCTTTCAGCACGTCTTAGGATGGTTTGTATCTTGGATATACCCCGGTCATGCGTAATTCTACAACACGGTAATACCGCGATTGAATATTTTCAATACTTTTTTGGTATTTTACTTGATAGCGTGCCCATATAATGCTCCCATACTCAAGTGTAGGCCTTACGTAGGAATTAAACAATGCAATGTACGTCCGACTCTGACGAATATCCCTGGTCAAACGGAGAAGATAACCAATCTTCCTTAAGGCACTGTTCACTATGTGGTCAATATGGTGTTGAAATTTCAGCTCGCAATCAAACAGTATTCCTAGGTTTTTAACGCTTTCAGTTCGTGATATAATGCAACCCCTCATTGTATAATCGTAGGTTATAACATCTCTCTTACGGAAGTAAGTTATAATTTTGCATTTTGCAGCGTTAAATGATAAACCAGTAGCTGTAGTCCACTCACATAATCTTTGCAAGACGCCTTGCAATTCAAGACAGTGAGATACATCAGTGATTCTGCACTAAATCTTTATATTATCCGCGAACATTTCACAATGACTATTACTCATGATATCTGATGTATTATTAACCACCAGGAGAAACATCAGGGGCCCAGTGTTCGATCCCTGGAGAACGCCACAGGTTGATAAAAAATTGTCGGATTTTAAGCCATTAAATTCCACCATCTAATCCTCCATATAATCTTTGTTTTCCCTTATAAGTATGAAATTAATAAATATAATGGATGATTAATACTATAATTATCAAGAAATTTAATGTTTTTAAGTCGCAATAATTTGTTTGATTGGAAACTGATTCGAGAATATAAGTGTAAATACTGTTATATTAGTGAACAGTGAAGAAATTAAAAATAGAATATTAAAAATTTAGAGAAATCATGACTAAACTACTAAAACTAGATAAAAAAAATTAAAAGGAGCATGGAAGAGAACAAACCTATCCTAATTTTCTTCCCTAAACAAATGCGCATGAATGGTTTTTCACCAAACAATTATCTAACACAATTATCCACAACAGCATAACAACTACTTGTGGTAATTAAGTGCGCGCATGAGCGGACAAATCATGTAAACAGCAATATTCAGATATGGACAATTCAATAAATAATTTAAAAAACATTTTGAAGAGAAAGCAGTAGTATCCTGCAAAGAGAATTTTTTAATGTTCAGCATGATCTGTTGTCGTCATATTCTGATTCACAGAAAAAATATGAACTTGAGTATCCATTTTCAGACTTACGGCTGTAAATAATTTCCGACCGTTCAAACGAATTTCTGGACAGACCTTCAAACGAAAGGCCATATCTGGTTTGATAGATAATATATAAATTGTCCAATATAAGAAGATCTTTTTGCTGTCAGATGGGCGAGCACTCCTACCCTCTATAGACCGTCGTTTTGAACCGGGAGACTCAGTGGCGTTCGTAATATGAACTGAAACTAGTAATTTGATTTACTAATCTCAAACCGCAAATAATTTAAAGAGAATTTATAACTTTGAAATTGGCTCAGCTTACGCTGGACAACTTATACCTACTTAAAAGTTTACACAAGTTCACCTCTAACATTGATCTACGATTAGTTAAAATTTCAGCCAAATCGGAGATGGTCGAGCATGAATCTCCAGACCTCTTGACATGGAATGAGCCAGACATAAAATGGTCTAGAGCGATAGAACAGGAGGTGGGCAGTAACCACGGACAGAGTAACCTTCCCTGCATAGCCTACCTGTAAAGATTACCTAAGTGAGTGCAGATGACGACGCTTCTGCTCATGTTAACTTAACGCGGATACGAAGAAAGTACCCGCAGACGTCGTGGGGAAGAATAAAGTTACTACACTTCAAGCCATCAACATTTATCTTCCCCCTCGTGACAATATTTTCTTGAAGCCATCACCATAACAAAAATTTAGTTAAGAAACTTAGAGTTGCTCAAAGAACGATGAAATATGCGATGTTTGGCCTAAGCTTGAAGAGACCTAATGAAAAAAGCATCCGCAGTATCATTGGTATCTGCTCCATCATAATAATAATCCTTCGTCGATTTCGGAGGAGTCACAATAAATATATTTATTTATTTTATAGAGTGTTGTGTCTTTCATGGGCTCTAAGGTGACTAAAGAGACCTATTTTGGCCGTAAAACGTCTGTCACAAATAGGGCATGTTAGCACGGCAGAGCTGTGTTGTCCGATGTTTTCTGTTTTCTCGCTATTGCTTATGCTCGTACGGCTTGCTGTCTTTGGTTTTCATACATGGATAATGCCTCCCGTGTAGTTCTTCTCCATATATTCTGTTTATTGCCAACTCTTCCCTATTATGGCAGCTTAAGTTTACACTTTTAAGTGTCTGTAGTATCACGTCTTTGTATCTTTTCCTTGGGGCTCCTACATTACAAACGCCAGTTTGCAGTTCAGAATATACTATTTGATTCGGTAGGCGTTCTCCTGGCATACGTATTACGTGTCTAATCCATCTAAGTTGTTTTTGCATGAGCAAACACACTATACTGGTGGAGTTGACCCTATTTAGAACAGATATATTGTCGACGTGATCCTGCCATTTTATTTTCAATATTGTTCTTAGGCATCGTTGGTGAAATCGATCCAAAGTGCGTTAGTGTTGGCGGTACGGCGTCCATGTTTCTGACGCATACAGTATGGTTGGCAGCACCATAGCTTTATAGACAGCAATTTTTGTATCGAGTCTGAAGTCGTGATTTAGCCATACTCTTTTTCTAAGACTTCCAAATGGCTTAGCAGCAGCTGATGATGCTCCCAAAGTACGAGGGCATATTGAAACCTAATGCCTCCATGGCCATAACTTTTATAATGACGGACCAGACCGTGTCAAAAGTGGTTTGCCATTTACCTTAAGTATCTGTACATAAGTCCTCCTAGCAGAGATTCTCAGCATCATCGAGTTTGCGCATGACAGTTCTAAACATGGCGGCCGGCATGGATGTGCGGTTAAAACAACGAGCTGTCATTGAATTTCTAACTGCAGAAGGTGTAGCGCCCATTTATATCCATCGAAGGTTAAGTGCCGTCTACCGTGAGGCGTGTGTTGATGTGAGTACTGTTAGAAGGTGGACAAGGACTGTGAAAGACGCAAGTCCTGCTGAAACGGATGTCCATGATCAGGCACGCAGTGGCCGACCAGTGTCTGCATGTGGTGAAAGGCAGGTGACTCTCGTGGATGAACTGGTTCGTGAGAATCGACGGTGTAAACAAACTGACTTAACCAACAAGGTGGGTATTTCACAAGAAAGAGTACATCACATTATCTGCAATATGCTGCAGTATAGGAGAGTATGCGTGCTTGGGTTTCATGACGTTTTATCTCATCCACCTTATAGCCCAGATCTTGCGCTTTGTTACTTTTTCTTCTTTCCAAAGCTTAAGGAACATCTCAAGGGCAAACGTTTCTCTTCGGATGCAGAAGTGATAGCGGAGGTGCGGAAACGGTGCCGTGGGAAGTCGTCAGACTTTTTCCGTGACGGACTTGAAAAACTCGTACCACGTTGGCGCAAATTTATTACTGTCAATGGGGATTATGTGGAAAAGTGAATATATCAGTGCGTAGAGGACAGTTTATACTATTATTTCACATTTATATGTGAAAAATCAATTACTAATAAAGTTATCGCCATGGAGGCATTAGTTTTCAATATGCCTCGTATTTAAAAGCTCCATCATACAGGGTTGCCAACTTCAAGTGAATCTGTATATATCAAGTAATCAGACAAGATCCTAGAATGTGACCCTACAGGGTGGTACACAGGATAGAGAAAAACTAAATTCTAAAGAAAGATAATACGCCTCTGATTTTTCATTTATTTCCAGTTCATAATACCGGATCCAAAATAATCTAGATATATTTTTGTAATATTTTTTCATATCTATTGTATTCCTTGCTATTGTCCCTTCTTTTACAAAAATATATTGTCCTATTACCGACCTATACTATGAAACCAATGTTGTATCATTCCAGGCACGTATTTAGTGGCAATGTTTTTGTAATTAGACCGCAATTACTCTCTAAAGGCAGCGGTATATTGGCACGCATTTAATATAATTATAAATTGTACATAACTTGCACATATATACATACACTACACGTGTTTAAGCCATAATCCTTCTATTATATTATCATGAATTTACATGCAACTCAGTAAATATAATTGTGGTACTGGAAATTGTGTTTTAGTGGTAAATATTTGACATAATAAATAGAGAAGGTTAAATATAGAAAATATATGCGGGTATGGAGTGGTTTTCAACAGGTACGCAGAATGAATTCGGTCCGAAACTAAATACCGTATTAGTCCGAATATAACAAGACCCAGAATTTAACGCGACATTAAAATTTTTCATGAAGATATTTTGAATAAAAAGTTATCCGAAAATCGTATCGGTATCGTCAGTATGCTGCTTTCAGTCTTCCACAAAATGTCATCTTCAGACCCATTTAAATTATTTGAAATGCAGCATTTTTTAAAACCATCACTATCGATCAAGGACGGATTTTAGCCTAAGCTGCCTAAACTGCCTAGGGCCCTTTTTTTTAGGCTCGTAAGACGGTTTTATTATGGATTTTTTCCATTCTTTTGTGTATGTTTTTTTTTTTTTTTTTGACTAGTAGGGCTCGCATTGCGAACTTCGCCAAGGGCCTCGATTTTCCGATAGTCCGCCACTGCTATCGATTCAGGTTTGATCTTGTGTTAATGTCTAGCTTCTGACCCCCTCAATCCGGCCAAAGTGGATTTTGAGTTACAATTTTATTTGTTTTTGGGAAAATACTCGCCGGCAAAATTTTCCTCAGTAATGCCTCTTCTGCTTTCCAAGGGAGAACGACTATGAAATTATTTAAAATATGTTTGGTGGCACCAGGAGTTGAATGTGGTACCTTAAAAATTGCTACACACTAACCAACTGTACTACATTCTAAGCGAAGATGAATTTAATTCCTACTCTGACATAAATCTATGGTCAAGTGCATAAACACATATTATTGTATATTTATTTGGCGTAAGAACGTCTTTGTGTTATTACGTAGCATATGAGGCGTTGTTTTGTTTACAATGTACTGCTTGAAATGGCAAAAGTTTGAAAAATGCAAGTGCGCTGGACGGAAAAGCTCTGGCTAATACAAAAGTAGACATAATGATCGTCCAGTGCAATAATCACGTAAAGCAAGCAGCTTCATTTCTAGAGTTTTGATGTCCAACTGTGATGGGTGGTGTTTAAGTTGACCTAAATATTAAATATAATTTACAAGTGCTAGAATGTGAATTGATAGTTTGTTTGACTGTTCACTGAAATTTTCACTGTCTATCATACCACTCTATGCGCATCTGAAATACCGCCCTATTAGGAGATATTTGCCAAACAGTAATACTTCAACAAAAAAAATTTTTGTTCCTATTTAAAATAAGAAAGTTGCAGGAATTATTTTGAGAACTACTGTTCGAAACACCAATTACTTCTCCCATTGATATGCTCTTATAAAATGGCAATTGTTGTCTAATTTAACCAACCTCGCAGCTCTGATAGATCTCAATAGAGAAATAGTGGACAACTAAAAATGAACACTCTGTATAAATCCCAACACAAACCCTGTTCAATAGTACATTTATAACCAGTTTTAAACTCACTACTCATTTTCTACCCACATTATTCGAAGCATAAATATTTAACAAGACATGAAATGTTCATAAAGTATTCAATACCGTTTAATACAAAACTTTTTCCATGTAACAAGTTGACACTTGACATATTTACAGAAAACATATTTTCTTGAGTGTTCAACACTAGCTTTTCATCCACAATACCCAAGCTTGTAGTTGTATATTTATTTTTGTAAAAGTGTTTACTTAATACTTTGCTAGAATTATCGTGGAAATTATAAATTCACCGCTAAGTACAGGGAGGGAATGTACATAGTTAAGAAAATTTATAATTTCTACCACCCTGATAATTTTAAGAAAGAGATAAATGATATCCAGAAACTAGTTCTAGTGGCTATGGGACTAAGCAACTGGAGGGGCGATCAAAGTTTAAATCGAAAAATACAAAAGTTTATCAGTTATACAATTTCGTTTTCATATTGAAGATTGTTCAGATCAACAATGTGATATTTATTAAGCTGTGTAGACGCAAATAACCTTTGTTGCATTGCGTCAAAATTTCAAACTAGATAGATAGTTATTGTATTCATACCTTTCGGTTAAAATCTACATATTATTTACATATAGCCTAATTTAATTTATTTTCAAATACTTATTCTAATTATTATTAAATCTTCGTCTCAAATCGTCTCTTCTCTCTAAGAGGTCCTCCATCCATTTCCATCTTTGCCCGGATTCACACAACGCGCCTTCTCTTGTTCCTTCTTTAAATTTCATTTCTCCACAATTCTTCATTATATGCTCCAAGGTCTCTCTTTCCTCTCCACACATCCTGCACATTCTTTGTTCATCCGTTCTCCAGTACTCATTTTCTCTTTCCTCATTTCCGCACCTAAATCTTGCTATTACCTTCTTTTTTAATCCGGTACTTTGGTTTTTGAGGTACTCGGGTATTTGCGTCGTCCAAATTTTCTTGTATTTACTGTTAAACCTTGAATTTTTTAACCTCTTACTTCTTTCTTGTCCTTGGATATCCCTCATTCTATCGGTTATTTGTAGTGTCACATCTTGTCCTTCCGATCTCTTTCTTGATATTTTCTTAGCTGAGTAACCATTATGCTCAAATTTTTTCCTTCTTTTTGCTTCCCATCTAGATTGTATATTTCCTTGTAACTCTTTTCTCTCTATTTCTGTCCAGCACTGATACAGCTAGTTTTTTCTGGGTGTCTTATTATCGTCTCTTCGAATTTAATAGCTCTTTTGGTTGCTTCTATTCTAATATTGTCCAATTTCAATTCTTCTAATAA
Source organism: Liopterus haemorrhoidalis (assembly GCA_963971575.1). Taxonomy (NCBI): domain Eukaryota; kingdom Metazoa; phylum Arthropoda; class Insecta; order Coleoptera; family Dytiscidae; genus Liopterus; species Liopterus haemorrhoidalis. The sequence goes on from OZ020615.1 coordinate 51,904,707, forward strand.
AATATATTCTGGTGTGCATTTGTCTAGGCCCAACATCTATTTAATGTATTTATTTTGCTCCACCTCTAATTTTTCCTGGTCTTCCCACCCTCATATTTCAGCGCCATACATTCTTCTATTTTAGCTACAATGGCAATATCGTCCGCAAAGGTCAGAGAGATTGTGCAACCTACTACCAGTCCTCCTGTTTGTTCTCTTTGTAATGCTTCTTCTAAATCTGCCATGTAGATGGAGAACAGAGTGGGGCTTAATGGGCATCCTTGTCTTAAACCTTATTCTGTCCAAAATTCTTCCCTATATTTTTCTCTATTTCCTATTTGGTTCCTTGTTTCTTTGTAAATGTCTTGTATCCGGTTTCTTATTATGATGTTTATTGATGAAAATTTTAAACTAACTATACAGTTTTGTAGTCAAAATGGGTTGTAATGTTAAATTTAAAACCGGCAATCCTATTTATAGACCGGGAGCTTATGACAGTTTTTGGTCTCCGATTTCATACATCATGCCTTTTGGAGGAGAGAATATTTACCCTGTGACAACAAAAAAGGCATGGTACTAAACCCCTGCACGCTTTCCGGTTATAGGGAAAATTGCATTTCCATTTAAACACAAAATTTTTGTGCTTTTCTCTGATTTAATATTGCTTGCCCTTTTGTCAAAAGAAAGTTATAACAAATTTAAAGTCTTTTAAATATATGCATGCGATTCGGCGGGTCCCAAAGGGCTCAAACGGTCATGTGATCTTGTAATAAAAAAATATGATTTTCCGCGTTTTCATACAGCATGCCTATAATTAAAAGACTTTAAATTTGTTATAACTTTCTTTTGACAAAAGGGCAAGCAATATTAAATCAGAGAAAAGCACAAAAATTTTGTGTTTAAGTGGAAATGCAATTTTCCCTATGACCGGAAAGCGTTCAGGGGTTTAGTACCATCCCTTTTTTGTTGTCACAGGGTAAATATTCTCTCCTCCAAAAGGCATGCTGTATGAAATCGGAGACCAAAAATGTCATGAGCTCCCGGTCTATTATAAACGATCTCTTTCATTTCTCACAATGAACGTTTTTTAAATAAATTTTAATCCGTCTCTGTAAAAATATAATTTTACAAAACATGTTTTTTAAATTGCTACAATCAAACAATATGGGAATGTTAGATTTTTAGGAACAGTTGTTTATTTTTGTAGATGAACATACAAAGAGATAGAATATATTCTGCTGGCTGGGTTAATATATTAAGTTGGGTGAAATATTTCTTGCATAAGTCTCTGCAGTTCAGTGATTGAAGGACTCGTATTGCTGACTTTTGGAGACGAAATACTTGTTTGCAATTAGTCGATTGGCCTCAGTGGATAATATTATACTTTAAATGAGACATGAAAAGTATACATTCTTTAACACTTTGGTGCTACAATTCAGTTTCAACGACCTTAGGAGGAACAAACATGAGCACAACCTTCTACACAGTTTATTGATGTGGTCTGTCAAGTTAATTTTTTTGTCTAGAGTTAGTCCTAGTACGAGTGAGGTATCCGATATTCTAAATTTTTGATTTTCAAAATTTAGTTGCTTAGGCGGAATGAATTTATTTTGTGGTGTTTTGAAGACTACACAGAATGTCTTATCAATATTTACGGTTAATTTATTTTTATTTGCCCATGTGGATGCTATTTTCATTACGTCATTAAAGGAGGTTTCAATATCTGTCGTGTTTTTACATCGAGTAAGGAAATTATTGTCGTCAGCAAATGAAGTCATGGTTAAGTTTGTCATATTCGTAAAATAATTAGGTAAGTCACTTGCGTAAATTAAAAATAGAGTAGAAGCCAAGACACTTCCTTGAGGGGCACCTAGGGTAACAGACTTTTTGTCGGAAAAATGTGACTTGTTATTAATTTCTATCGAGGTGAATTGGGTTCTGTCAGTAAGGTATTGTCAGTAAAGTCTACACAAGTAGACATAATTTAAGATAAATAATTAGCCTGCCTTTTTTACATCTAATTTTTCATTAAGTTGGCATTTATAACATATATACATTTTTCTTTTTAATATTTGATTTTATTTCACTTTTTCTAAATTGCATGAGTTTGAAAGGAATTTTTCGGTGTTTCGAGTCTTAATATATTTTGAATTAGTAGAGGTTCCGGCTTATCTAATATGAATCCAAGTGGAAACATACATTAGACAATGTAGATTTGTTTTCATTTTTGTTTTACAAATATTTCCTATAAAGTAATAAAGTGAGATATTTCAGATTTATTAGTTGACGACTTCTCGTAACTCCCCAAATATTTACCCAACTGAAAAATATGTAGAACACAAACATTTCTTTATATTTTAAACAATTTTTGTCATACTTGTAAGTTTTTGCTTACAAGTCAATAATAAATGAGAAGCTTCTTAGCTAACGTCCCTCAAACACTCCCCAACCCCAAATGCTGATTATAAGATACCATGTAGCCTATGTTCTGTTCTCCTATCTCGGTTCTGTTTTGAAACTGTCATAAATTGACTTTTGGGAGATATTGTCTCGTAATCAGCTGAAACATGTAGAAATGAAGTACAGTTTGATCGAGGAAAAAAATAATCTAGATAGCCATGGATTTATTTATTTTTAAATTAGGTTGGCAATATCACTTCTCTAGTATTTAACTGACATTTGACGTCCGTGTTTGAGGTTATAAATAAAATAAACATATATTTGTATTTGTATTATAATTATTGAAAAGTACACATTATGATCACAAGCAATGAAAGTAAATGCTCTTTCCACGTTTTAACTATCCGATATCTTTATCTCTTCCAAACAGGGATTTTATTACCGACTTGGAGCCAAATTGCTCCGGTAGGGATGGAATTAGGCAGACTTCTTGAGAAAAAGCTACTTTGAAATGGCCTTCTGCAACTCACATATATACCGATGCGTCTAAATCGAGAAATGGAGTAGGATGCGCGTTTCTCAATCCGCAAGTCCAGTTCTTCCACCAATACAAGTTACCGAACTATATATTTATTTACATAGCTGAGATGCTTGCCATCAAATTATGTCTAAAATACATAGCACGTCACCATCACAATGCATCTATTATTTTTTGCGATAGCAAAAGTGTAATACAAAAATTATCATATCCAAACTTTAGTAAAGATAATCCACCTCTAGTTTACCTTAGACCTTATCAAAAACATTAAAGACCAAGGAAAATTAATAAAAGTCTGTTTGATTAAGGCTCATTCCAACTTTGAATATAATAATAGAGTGGACCTACTTGCTAAAGCGGCTACAATTCAGGGTTCAACAACAGACTTCCCTCTCTCCAACATTGAAATTAGTTGTATTGTAAAAAGGAGAATTATCCATAGCTGGATAGAAGAATATTTAGACTCTATTCTTCAAAAGGGCTAACATTATGGACAAATTCGTCCTTCTCTACCTCTAAATCAATGGTTCAATCCTAGCCAAAGCAGATATTTTATTTATACTACGAGGGATGTTTCCAAAGTTCTGGGAATTTAGCTATAATTTTTATTATTTTGTTAATTTTCGTCAATATTACAATGTAGTTCTTCAAAATGGAGATTCCATTTAACTGAATACATTTATCCCAACGATAAACTAATTTTTTTAACCCGTCCTCAAAGAACTTTCCTATTGAGTTTCTGTTCTGGTCCCAACAGCATTGGCACCCAGCGAGGCGAAACCTTGCTAACGCCCAAACAATCATGCAAGATGTCATGAACTTGTCATGTACCTATCCCTAGGCGCACACTAATTTCACGAATAGTCATTCACCTGTCCTCTTTCAGTAGGTCTTCGACGGCAGTAATGTTTCTTCCATTTACTGACGTGCTTGGGCGCCCACTGCGTGGATCGTCTTCTAGTGATGTTCTACCGGTTTTAAAACGATCAATCCACCGATAAATAGTACTTTTGGATTCTGCAGACTCACCAAATACTCCTTGCAGACGCTGAATAATTTCTGATGTTTTCACACCTTTTTTCCACAAAAAGAAAATTATTGCTCTTTGAGATTTTGCAGCGTCTTCCATGGTTACAAAAACAGTGCTATGAAAACGCGTCTATATCAGTCGAACACCTAAATCAGACTGAACAATATTGCAATAGATAGTTGCATAAACATGTCAAGACTTATCTGGCACCAATAACATTGCCTATAAGTTTTGCGTAATTTAATTATAGCACAATTCCCAGAATTTAGGAAACATCCCTCGTATTTGCCGCCTTAAATTCAATGATAACTTCTCCCCATATCATCTACATAAAATTAATATGCGAAGTACCCTCTTTTACATCTGTGAGAACAATTTAATTGGCGATCCCAATCATTTAATTTTTGAGCATTCAATTCCTTCTTAACGTTTCGATCTTACTGACTACTCACAATCAAGAAATTCTGGAATCCCTTTGGTCTTTTATAACAAATTATAATATAAGAATATGAATGTAATTTATAATGTTACGTATATTTTACTGTATGTTATGAAAAAAAAAACTGTCTGGCCAATAGTCTCAGCAACTTAGGCCAAATAATAAAATTTAAAAAAAGAAGTTAATACTAAAAATGATAACCAGCACAGAATTGCCAACTTAATATTTTTTAATATTAAATTGAAGGTCATATTACAGACATTTTAGATCATATTGAATAAGGACGAAAAAAAAAAAATACAAATGACAGATAAAGTCTCCAGTTTTATTTATATAGATTAAGATTTAAAAATTGAGGGTTATTTAGATAGTATTTTCACGTAGGCGGCATTCACCATGTAGGTCAATGTTTATATCAGTAGCTACATTGTGACAGAACAGCTGGTTATTTTAAATTATTTAAATAAGCCAAATTTATTTAAAAATTATACACCCAAATTACAATAGTTTGTATAAATAAGGAAATAGAGTACCAAAGATTATGAGAATGGGGATAGAATATGCAGCCATCTGTACTAAAACTAGTTTATTTAAAACAAGAATTCATAATTATAATATTTCATACAAAATTATCCTTGAGTAAAACTTTGGATTTAAAAAATGTCTTAGATTAAACGAGAATGGGCTTCTCCAACTCCTTTCCAAGTTTGGAAATATTGCCTGAAACAGAATAAGAAATAGGTATATTAAAATTAAGATATCCAAGCATTATACTCGGTTGAATATAATGCTTTGAGTATGCGGTTATTATTTGTGAGATGACTGCCGTTGAGTTTATATCGGTAAATTATTTCGTTAGAATTATGTGCCGGATTTGGTAATTCCATTTTCATTATTCCGTAGATTATTACGATGAACTTAATCGATGTGCAGCATTTTTGTGTGAAATTGTGGTATAAAACATAGAAACACGGCATCAACAACACCCTTGAAATTTTCGAAACAGCCTTTAGAAAAGATGCTATCAGTCGGAATCAGGGACCCCCACCCTCGTACTGTGAGAAGTGAGGACTTTGATTTTTTTTTGCTCTTTACTTAAAATTTAGAAATGAGGATCTTTTTTTTTGCTCTTCACTTAAAATTTAAAAACGAGGACCTTTATTTTTGCTCTTCACTTGAAATTGAAATTTTGCCCTGTGTTTATAAAAAATTATGTATAATTGGACCCCCCAAGCCAAAAATGTGTGTGCGCCCCTGGTCGGAATGCATTTTTAAGTGATTCGGTCGTATTAGTAGATAGCAAAAATTTAATTAAAGATATTGAGATCTGGAAGGCCTTTGATTTCTAAAACCAACAAAGAGGTTATCAACCCTCGCGAATTTATTGATACCAGTAAACGATCGACTATTAGAGAGTTTGTAGTGGAAATACAGGTCTTGTCAAGACATCTTGAGCAAAAACAACACCAGTTCTCATTTTCTTTATTATTCGGTAGATTTAGAAAAAAAATCACTCTCGTTTTTTATCCATGATGAATAATTATCTGACTTGCCCAGTCCGACATTTTATTCTCAAAACTAAGGAGTTCTTTGAAAGGACGCCATTTCGAAGGTTAAAATTTGGAAACTGATCTAAAAGAGATTTCAAAAAGTACCTACAAAATGGAAAAACTTTGGCAGCGATATGCAACCGCTGAAAGTCAGTATTTCGAAGGAGTTAATTTAAAAGTAAAATTATTTCTTCTTAATAAAATTGTATGGCACTTTTTGTGATCAAGTTCATGCACATACACTCGCACTTAGCAAGCGAATATTGACTTCAACAGAATCCAAAAAGCAGAAGACTGTTAAAAGCTAAGATTATTTTTCTTTCATCAAATAATTTACTTAAGATGTAGTGTCACCTGCCCAGGTTTCACCCGAACAGTCCAATTTTAACCAAGAGTCTGGTCCAAATTGATTACCTGATTGCCCGTATTTATCAAAATACAGAAATTCTAAAAAATAATCATGCCGTGAAAATTTTATTTGTAATTTTGTTTGATACCGATACAAATATCGCTGTAAGGAACGATGTGGTTGTGTTATTGATATGTGTACATAATCCGAAAATCTGGTCTGTGAGTGTCAGGTGTAAACTCTCTCGGGTGTCAGTGTATCTGTATGTAGTCACGGTCTGTTGTATTGACAGGTGACAGTTGATGTACTGATTCTGATTATGGATTACTTCACTGTTTTGATTATATGTGTACATATATTTTTGAGAATAAAAATATAAAAACAGTTTTTTACCGACCGGCACATATAGAAAGGAAGGTATTGTAATCATACCAATTTTGACTTTTCGAGATTTTTACAGATAACCCCGAATTAGGCTGCTTGTAACGTAAATTAATTCTTAGCATTATTTCGGTCTGTGGACATGTGTAGATCAAATTCTGTTGAACGGATTTAAAAAAAAAATCATATTTAAGTTTTGGACGTAAATATCTCAATTTGATCATCTTTTAGTACAGATTCCTCCAGCGGAATGGACTTAGAAAGTATTTTGTTTAAGTAATATGTGGTGAGGGTCGGATCTGTGGTGGCCACAGCTGATCTGTTTTTTTTTTTTTTTTTTCTTTAGTAATGCTGTGCAAATCAAAGGGTCTAAATTCAGTCCACTAATCCTAAACATGTTATTACCTGAAAATACTTGGTTCGGCGAATTCAATAACTCTTTCCACCTTACACCAAGCTGGATAACTTTTCTGTTTTTTAATCTCCTCTCCTTTCTTCATTGCTTCAGATTTTTCTTTAGCACTGCTCTTCTTACCACACCAAACATAGATACTGCTCTTGTCTCCATCAAGTATGAAACAGTCGTTGGTGTTCAACATTTCTTGTTTGATTGGTCGTTGTGTGATCTTTTCTGCCTTCACGGAACCACCAGCCTCGTGAACTTTGGTGAGGGAAACGGAGTTTGCTTCGGATTTTTCAAATTGAGCATCATCTCCACCAGTGCTCTCGTCGGGGATCTTGGGGTTTTTACCAGCTCCAATCATATCAAAGAAGTGAGCGAAGTCTTCTTGGTTATTGTACTCGTCTATAAAAAATAAATAACTATTCAGAAAACAGATAGAACTACTGGGTTACAAAAAGTTAAAACTTTACAACCGTACACTTGTCAAGCGTACCGTGAATTTTATAAAGAAATATGGTTGTAATGTGGTCTAAAGAAAACTTAAATCTGCCATTATATTGAATAAGGAAGTACGCTTCAAAAAAAAGAAGTAAATTTAAGAGAACAATACAAATCTTCCATCTAGATACTTCTTCAATCAGTCAGATAAATATTGTAAGCACAGTGTAAGCAAGAAATTTGTTAACTTACGAAATAATTATCTGATCAAAAATGCCTATTGTACTATTCCGGTTCACTTTAATGTATATTACCCAGAACTTTTTCAGATTTTTAGATCAACTCTCTTGGGTTACCGAGTATAAAACAAAAGTTTTTTTTTCCACGATATAAATATACGTTCATTTCAGGCGTGTCAGTCATTAAAAAATGTAGCATGTTCCTTACTCCTTTTTATTACACACCGCTGACCTGTTAAATAATGAGCTTAACAGGTAACGTAACAGGTTGAGCTAATTACATAACAGGTTCAAGTAGCAATGCAGCAATGGCTGACTGTAGCTAGACAACGTAATTAATAGGTTGAAAGCAAATGTCAAATTATTGTCAGTTTTTAAAGAGAACTGAATAAAAAATAAATAAGTTATGAAGTTATAGTCGTAGAAAAAGCATAGTATAAAACTTGCATGGAATAGTAATTTCTCACTCGTATGAATCGCACTACTCGTCTACGGCTGGTGGCATAACTTTCATACTCGTGTTAAATGACCATTATTTTCGATTAAATATATGTACATTATTGCAATTTTTCGTAGTTTCAAAAAAATATATTTTTCAAAAATAAAAATTTGTTGGTTTAAGTAAAGCTCTTAATGCGTGGATAAACCAACAAATTTTTATTTTTGAAAAATATTTTTTTTTTGAAACTACGAAAAATCGCAATAATGTACATATATTTAATCGAAAATGTTCAACAAGAATTTTTGATCAGAAGAACATAAAGAAGTTTTTAAAATTTCTACCCACTCAAAATTTTAAAAACATATTTATTTTATCATTGAATACATATTTGTTTATATTTTCCTACGATGTGTTTTCTGGAACTCTGGAAAATTTTCTTATATGTGGGTCAAAGAGTTGTACAAGCATGCTAAATTTTAACTTTCTAGATCCAGCAGTTTGGCTACAATTTCTATCGTACAAACAGACGGGCATATGAGTGACGTTATAAAAGTTATTTGTCATACCTACAAAACCCTAAAAAGAGAAAGAAATATCGTAGGAGGATATACCACCACACAAAGCTAAGTAATATTTCAAATAAGACTATTTTAGAATACTCTTTTAATTCCTTTTAGTATTTTAATGGGTAAAGATATAATAAGAATCAACCATTAGTCAGATAAAGAAATAATTCTTTCTTGTATTTACATTGATGGGATCTTCGTAACCACGAGACCATGGGCACCGTTCGCATCGCCCTCAGGTCGGCCCTGACTTATTTATTTGTTCTGAATATACATTTAATACTCCGACTGTGTGTTATCACCACCCTATACTTCCACCTTGCGTTACACCAAATAACTTTCTCACCTATCACAGTAATTTTAGCTCTTCCATTCCTGTCAACATCCCTGACAACATTAGCAGCAGAAACACTCTTCAATTTCTCCAATCGGCTACTCTTTGGTCCTTGGTAAACATAAATATCATTCCCAGCATCGTAAATAAAACAATCTCCCTTATTCATACTAGCTGCAGATGGCTCTACTTGTTTTACTCTAATATTCTTCTTTCCTTTAACCAGGTACATTTTCTTTTCCACTTTGTTATCAACATGACGAAGACCACTAGGTACACCACCGGGTACATAACGAAGATTTTTAAATTGGCTCTTAAAAGCTGATGATTCGAAGCCTTGGACTTCTCTGTGTTGGATTGGTAAGCTTCCTAGTTTGTCGTCTAGCTGGACTGTGTAGATGGCAGCAGCTCCTGACTCATCTTGGGATGTTTCTGATCCTAACCAGAAAAAGATGTCCCAGGATTTTTTACCTCCTAGCTCTTTAGTCTAAAACATAATAATATAATTAATTTTGCTCAAAATGTATGATGTTATTAAAAAAGTTATTAGATTGGTTCATTAAAAAAAATATTCAGCATGCCATTGAAAATTATTGTATGTCAAGTGTTGTTGTTTTGTTTAGTTTAGTTTAGAGCTTTTGAATGCCAATTATGCCAATGTTATATAAGTGACACCTTCGTAAAAATTCCAAAGCTAACTATAGTTGTTTGTTTCTAATACACAAATGATATAAGAATACTTACAGCTAGAATGATATAAGAGTCTCCAGTTTGGAATTTTCCATAATCGTTCTTTGGGACTACAACTGGTTCAAATTTCTGTAACAAAAATATGACTAGTAAGCTTGTCACTGTATTTTCAAAGAAAGGAAACTAAAACAGGAACATTTTGTTTTCATCTACAAGAAGGAAAATGAAATTATTAATCTATAATACAGGTTCTAACCGGTTTACCTTAATATTATTCAGTTTAAATTCTGCTTAATAAATACGATGAGGAAATTTTTAGTTTTTTTTACGTAGCAATATTAATTTCTACGAAATTCTCCGAATAATGCAATATTTAAATTGGATATTCGCGGAACTTTCTGGAAATTGTATTATTCTATTTAGTGAACGAACAAAATAGTCTTTATGAGAAATATGCTAACGACATTTATCTACATATATCAAGCGGAAAATATATTCTGTGTTTAATTAAATATTATGTGTATATCTCTGCCTTAAAGTTGTGAATATTATTGTGGTACAATTGTCCAAACTAGTAACTGTCTTCAAATATGGCAACAAATCAAAGTAAAAAGCTTTAATATTAGGTTGAACTTATGCATAAATAAAGTTTTAATGAGATTCTTCTCAATTTAACATCACGAACGACGTGTGGTGATCACATGCATCATCTTTGTTTAATATCCTTCGGATCAACTGTCTCCAAGTAACTCGATCTTCGGCATCTCTAACAGATGTCACGAGACTCTGCGAGGTTGGATATAAGGTCCATCTGTCGGGTAAGTCATCTTCCGCGATGGCACTTTTCTTCTGGTTTCCCCTGCACGATAACTTTCTCCAAATTATTGTGGCGGTTTACATGCCCAAAGATTTTCAGGTATTCGTGCAGAGGTTGTACTTGAAAGACGCTATAGGATTAATGTCTCCAAGAACTGATAGATTTGTATGATTATTTGTCCAAGGTACTCGTTACAGGTGGTTTACCAGTGCACAATTGGTTTGACAAGATATATATTTGTATTTCCAAATCTTAGTCAAGTTGCTCATTGCGTGAACCAGTTAAATGAGGTGGCGTAAATACCTACTTATGGTTTGAACTATGGATTAGTTAGTCTATCATATTGTCATCAACTTCCCAATCAGCAATTTTTTGGGGTTTTCCACGAGACTCGTTTGCGCGATCAATGATCATAATTTTCATAATTCTTGCAGTTAATTTTCAACCCGTAATCTGCACTAGTAGCTTGCACTAGCGTTCAGCTTATTCAACACATTTATAAGTTATAATCATGAGATAGTATTATACCCCTCACTGCACTGGCTACGGTATTTTTGTTTCCTCGATGGACTTCACAGAAAACCCCTTTTCTTCAGATAATGTCTGCCGAACTTCTGGCTAGTCGTCACTCTCTCTCATTAATTCCCACACTTAACATAAGGAAAGCCGGTATTCTCACAGATTCACTCAATTCACTGCTGTCTATCAATAAAACAGGAATCTTCAATACAAATATGACAATACTTAACATCAAAACGCTCATAAATTCAATAAAAACATGTGGTATTGAAGCACATCTTGTGTGGATACCTAGCCATTGCGGAATTTATGGCAATGAAATCGCTGACCAGCTAGCAAAAACTGGAGCCGCCAAACCTGGACCTCAACTTATCGACACGGTATATTACCTCGATCTGTTCCCGTTCATAATTCAAGCATTGTCCCGCAAATGGCAAGAGAAATGGAATGAAACAGCACAAGTAAGAGGAGCCCACCTACATTCGACATGGTTCATATTCTATTTAACTGCCCGAATCATTCAGCCCAGTCTACGAAGCTGTTCCAGGATCTCACCAACCATCTGCCATCCTCTATGGACATGAAGACAATACTCGCACATCCCACCCCCGACATCTGCACACTTCTCGCAGGATTTCTTAATACCATAAAATTTAATCTTTAAATATCATCTGAACCAACAATGCTATGCGCTGGTAGAATGGTCCACAGACCTAAGCCAAATAAAATATAGAATAGAATAAAGATAGCATTAATTAATTTCGTATCATTATTTTAACCATAATCGTTGACGATGGATCTATTTTTCTTTTCTTTTTTTCAAATCGAAACATTGAAAAATTACGCCTATAAAGACATTAAATTCAGTTCAGAGGCTAACTACGTCACTGATTATGTGATATACGTTTCATTATGGCCACTTTTGAAATTAATACCAAATGTATTTCTATATATATATCTTTGTAATATTACCTGAAATTTATGATTCACTTATATAATTTAAAAAATATTTATAGACATGATATAATATAAATTGTCATAATAAAAATGATATCAACTTTATCATGAAAATAACATGTGTTGGTAAACATGTGGGAATGTCAACATAATAACTAAAACCAATTTTGATCATATTTCTTAACAACTATTACTATATTTAGATGGTAATAGTATGTTACATGCTAAGAGCCAATTAATTTAATTCAGTTTATTGTTATTATATTGCATTTTCATTGCAACGGATGCTCTTAGCTGCGCAAAATGTCACCAACATTTATAATAATCATCAACCCTTTCAAGGCGGATAGTTTATTTTCAAAATAGGTCAGGATTATTTAGTTTTTGGTCTTGAAATTTTAATTGGGTTTATAAGAGTTTTTTAAATCTTACAATTTAATACGTAAGACCGTTTTGGTCGGGATATACGTGTCCCACTTTCAGAACAACAATTATTTTCAGTGGTGGACTGGGCCGGCGGGACACCAAAAGACCTCCCGGTGTCAAAATAGTGCTCTTGTTGTTTCCTTAGTTCTTTCTCTGACTCAATACACAATACTCTTTCAGTAAAAATTTACTCCACCAAAAAAGATAAGTGGGACATCTGATTCCCGTTGTTGATTCACAAGTTTTTCAAATATTATTTTAATGATTTTCTAATAATATTTCACACAAAGTACCCAACAAAATACCGTGTATGTTATCAATTTCCACTTAATAACAAGTAAATATATTCACAGATTCATAAACTAAAGTTATATCGTAATAAACAGTTCTGCCAATAACTTATATAATACCTTTGTGTATTAGTAGGTCTGACACGTGGAAACTAGCTATAATTTGGTACAAATATAGACCAACAGACTTATGAAATGGATAGGTGGGTTTTATATGTCCCGATAGACTCGAAAGGGTTAAGATACTCATCAAAGTAGAAACTATTATATGATTAGAAATTATTATAAAACAAAATTTTCTGTCATACAACTAAAATAAATCAAACAGTATGGAAACCAAAAATACTTCTTAATTCGTACACAACTCCTTCTTTAAAATAACATTTTTGTTTAGAAAAAAGAGATAAAAATATCAAATAAAAGAATGATCGTTAAAGGAAACCCGAACAAGTATATCTTCTAGACATAATTACAATGTTCGCTCTGGTGGCAACATCAGACTACCAAGACTTAGATTGTCTAAATCGAAGAATGGTATTTTTTTGGCAGCTACCTTCTTTAACTACCTATCAGATTCTTTAAAAAATTTGTCAATTAGATTATTTAAGTACAAGCTCATAAAAATACGAATTTTTCAATATTAATTTCAGTAATTACACCTTACATGTAAGCTATTTTTTTCTACTTTTGTTAATTTTACATATTTTTTTTCCTTATCTATCATAGTTAATTTTGTATTCTCATTTTTCAATGTTTTCAGATGTTTTACAACTTTTGTTCAATGGATTTATTATACATGTACTGACAAATGTTAACGTCGTAGGATGTCTAGCCTGAAATAAATATTATTATTATTATTATCTTTAAGTCTGAAACATATATTTAATTGAAACGAAATCTATAATATCTTAGTTTTGCTCTCAACCAGGTATATGGAAAATAGCGTCCATGGAATACATATCGATGGAAGCTAAAGAATAAAGATATCAATCGGGCATTTTACTCAAAGCTAAGTATCACGTTAGCTTTGGACGGGCAGCTTTTTCTCATATACTGGGAAACCAAAAGTTTCTCCAAAATCTACAGACCATCATATTTTACTCCTGTGTATTGCCTATTCTGACAAACTAGAATTTATACCATTGGGTGACCAAAAACATAAAACGACGTCCTAGATATGGCAAAAGAGCGCAGGCCAACCGCCTAATCTATGGTTTGATAATATAAAAGAGGTTGAGGAAATCACTGGTTGACATTGGTAAACGACTGGGTAAGTTAGAAACAATTAAAGAAGACTATATCAAATATTGTACAGATATGAAGGTCTGGAGAAGAATTAATTCTACTAAGAAGGCTACTTGCCTTGTGTATTCTAGTCCAGTAGATTAAGAGGTCACAATCGCAACCATTACACCAATTAAACGGCTAAAATTAAAAAATTGGAATCGGTATTTATATTACAAAATACGTAAACTATTTATTACCTTGTTTACAAGTCACTTTCGCTTAAAAACTTTCTCTGAACTGTAATATTTATTTATCGTTTACTCAGATTTCTTATTTTGGCAATTACGTTTTCTAATATTATTTTCGGAAACTTCAACGGGGATCAAGTTTTATTCAAGATTCATATGAAGAGTTCAATTGTATTCAATTTATCTAACTCTGATTTCTGTAATACTTTTATACCGTGTATAAAAAAATTAACGGTCATTTTGGTTCAATTTCGACATATATGATATTCCGAGAGTGTAAACATAGCATATTTGTTATAGCGCTTTTTACGACTCAACAATGCATTGTTATTATGAACATACAACGACAATAAGTCTTCAAATACGGTGACTGACTACAGTTTAAATGCTATTTCTTTGGAACCCCGAACAGGCAAAAAGCCACAATAGGCTCTTTTTTTAACTTTAAGATCAAACATTTTAAAATAATTTTATTTTATTTTATTTTATTTTCCATTACATCTGTTCATTCAACAGAATTAACCAATAAATGAACAGGTACAAATTAAGCTAATCATATAAATATGATAAACACAGCAATAAATTAATAATTTACAAAAATCTAGAGAATAAAGATTATCTTAAAGTAACAAAACAAATATATACATATATAAATATTTTTAAAAAAATAGCATATAAACATAATAGAGTATGGAGAAATGAAATGAAATTCAAAAAAGATTTACAACAGATTCATTTAGAATATAATTTGAGCACATACGGTTTATGGGAGATTTTAGAAATAAATTGGAATGAGCTTGAGGAAGGTAGAAAAGAGATGCATTTCTGGTACGGAGAATAGGGGTGTGAAAATTAATTTGTTGTAAAGATATGGGATCGTCGACCTTGCCAGAAATAATTTTTTTAAAGTAATTTAATGAATTCAAGTCCCGACTTTCACTTAAAGTTTTCATTGAAAATAGATGAATAAGTGTATTATATGGAAAGTCAAGTGGGGGATAGGAGCCCATGATTTTATAGTAGATGAATTTTAAAAATTTTTTCAATAACTTTTTTCTGGACATCGTAAATAGGATTCCAAATTAGAGAGCAGTACTCTAGTTTAGATCGTACGAAAGAGAAATAGAATAATAATTTAGATGTTTATTATTGAATTTAGTCTTGATCAAAAATAATATTTTATACCAGCTTATTTCTATATTTTTTAAATGTAGGTATACTATTTTACTTCATAAATAATGAACACCTATCTAATATAAATTTTAATGCAAATTATAAATAAAAATTGAATCGAATAAATAGCGATATGCTGTTTGAATCTTGCTTATTTATTTATTATAAACATTTAGTAGCAATCATTATAAACATAAAATCAAATATAGTAATTTTTAACATAAAATCCAATAACACAGTACAAAAAGTACATATTTAAATGGTAGGTGACATAAGAAGTAAATAATAATCACTACTCAACAAATTTGAACTTTTTGTCGAGTAAATATAACTGTTTTGGAATAAATATGACCAACTGTTGACGAAAATGACAATTAAGATAGGGTGACCATTCGTCCCGCATTTTAATATTTTGTCCCGCATTAAGATGCGTCACGCAAAAGTCCCGCATTTTAACATTTTGTCCCGCATTGTCCCGCATTTTGGATTTGGGAGGTGAGGAACTTTTTTTTTGCTCTTCACTTGGATTTGGGAGGTGAAGACCTTTTTTTGCTCTTCACTTGGATTTGGGAGGTGAGGACCTTTTTTTTGCTCTTCACTTGGATTTGGGAGATGAGGACCTTTTTTTTGCCCTTCACTTGGATTTGAGAGGTGAAGACGTTTTTTTTGCTCCGTCCCGCATTGCCTTCTTAAGAAAATGGTCACCCTAAATTAAGAACATTGTAGCACCCTCAGATTTAAAGTTATTCAATTTTCAATATTTACCATTATCATTGTATCCAAGCAAAGAGTCGTTAAAAAACAGAATAAAACCGTTTAATTAAAGTTGCGTAACCCCCGAAAACGTTTCACGGAACCCCAGGGTTCCTCGGAACACAATTTTAATACACCGTTTTAAAGTATTATAAAATTTTACCTCAATCCTCCAGACTTCAACTCCAGGTTTAGTCCCTGCTTGGGTAAATACAGGATGTACTACATTTCTTCCTTTATCCTTCCCTTTGTCCCCAATAACTCCAATCGGTTGGACAGGCTGCCTCCCTGCGGTTGCGGCAGAGGCGCTGTAAACCGCGCACAAGAGCGCTAAAACTCCAAAACTAATACACTTCATAACGACGCACTGTTCACAGACTGACCACTACAACTAACTCATATATACAGAAGCAAGGTTATTAAGACTCAACTGACGGTTGATAACCCACTTTGACCTTAGTTAAGATTACTTTCTTATGACGCAATGTGTTTTGATTTTTGTTACTTGCTTTTAAAATTGTTTGTTTTAATTATGCAAGGGCGTGCAGTGGGGTTTACTGGAAGAGATGCCTTCAAATATCTAAAAAATAATAATAAGATTTTAGGTTTTTCCTAAAAAAATAATTCATTTTTTTTTTTATCCACGCATTTGTTACTTACATCCCATAAAAGTTCATAATCAGAACATAATGGGAAAAGTTCATAATCTTTTACTAAATGTTAGTAGCACTACTAGCATATGCGACTAAATACTACTAATCATATTTCTCGCTCTGACTCGGTATCTGGGTTGAATGTCGCACTGTTTTTCTAAACATCAAATTTTGTTGTAGAATTAAGTAAATGATTATGAGCTTGGCCCATTATGTTTAAGTTGTGCCATTAAAAACTTAATCATGAATGAAACTAATAATCATGACTTTTTAAATTAAAATAATACAAATACTACCTACAAAATCTGTTTTTGTTGTGTTGTATTCATGTTAGTATACAGTTTTTTACACACAAGTTTTAGTTTTTTAAACTTGCAAATATATAATATCCGTATTAATTATTAATACAATTTTTAAGTATACTATATTAAACATAAACACTTAAAATAATGGAACTGCTAAGCGCTAACAGCAGTAGCGGCGCCAAAGGGAAACGGGGGAGGCCCGAACCTCCCTAAAAATTGTTCTACAGTCTGTTCCAAACGGTTAAGCGGAACTAAATGGGAATTTAGTTCTTTTAGGTTGTCACGAGAAGGGACCTTGCTTGGGTTATTTCATTTTTCACGTTGGGATTTCAAAATTTAAAATTCCAACAATGAAACCATGGAAACGAATGACATATGTCAAAATTAAATATTTTTTTTAGATATTTTAATGACAAAAAAATAAATAAATGGGAAATTTGTATTAAGAATGCCACAAAAAATCAAAATATAAAGAAATGACATTTTAAAATGATATTAACCTTAACCAAAAAATGTTTATTGTAAGTATGATTTACAAAGCTTAAACAAAACGGCCGAAAGGCACGATTTAAACGATGAAAGTAACTAGATTGCAAAATCTAGTTCCGCTTAACCGTTTGGAATAGACTGTAACACATTTTCGTTCTATCAAAAAATGTCTCAAATAAAAGTTGTTAGTTATTGCTTTTATAACAACTTTTGTTAAATAATTTTTTTCGAAATATTTTGCTGTTAAATATTCGCAAAAATCTTAAAATCGACACGAGTAAACTCCCATTTCTAGTCAACCGATTTTTACCAAAAGTTGATCAAAAGTTGATTGATGTCAGAAGCTTAAATATGAAGTTTCATAAAAATCCTTTTAGACGAATTTGCTCTGCACGTGTACGCAGACAGACAGACAGACAGACAGACAGACAGACAGACAGACAGACAGACAGACAGAGAGACAGACAGACCGACAGACATCATGCTAAAAATAGTCATAACGTTATATAGGGACCTCAATTCGTGGAGATCCATCGAAATCTCGCAATGTCAAAATCGGTATGATCACAATACCTCCCTTATATATTTTGGCGGTCGGTAAAAATTGTACTGCCATCAAATATTTCCTGGTACCCAATTTTAAAAGCTAGCGCTGCCATAGGCTAACAGCGAGCCTATTGCAACGATATGACAGCATTTTGAATATCACTTCCACAGCTCATGTAGCTCAGCCAATGACTACGAAAAATTTGAAAAATGTTAAGGGATCCAACGCATACATGGGTTGCACGCCACTGAAGTCAAGCGTTTTTTTTTTTCTGTTTTATCATTATTAGATATATTCGACGTGATTATAAATATTTGAATGAAATGTTAATTATGGAGATAGATAAAGACAGACGTAGATTACGTCAGAACATTATTTTAGTATTTTGGAGAGCTGCGTTTATGGATATTAGCGCTTACCACGTTTATTTACTTATTCATCTTCTTCGTACCGTGCTTCAATCGACTATTGGGCGCCAGAAGGCTTTTCCAAGCAAGTTCGAAAAGATACGTCATTAGATCAGCCGAAAGTTCCAACCCGAATATAACACTACTATTTTATTCTATTCTACTATTCTGCTTTTGTTTAACTATTTTCAAAAAGAATATTTTTTATGCATGTATTTAATTAACCTGCCCCAAAACATAATTATAGAATTCTTAGTTGGAACTTCTACAGTTCTGCATTTTTATGATATTTTTTTTTTGTAAATTATGGACATACGAGATTATAGCAACGAAAATATTTGTTCAAAGACTGCAAGAGCTAAGGGAAAACCCGGGATAAATAATTTTAATTAAAAATTCGTAGAAGTGTTTTGCTTTCATTTCTGGTTAAATATAATTTTTATCATTGACCGTAACCTTATTAATCAATTCTGTGCAAGGCGTGACAAAATAAATTTCTACAAATTATTTGGTGATAAATATTATTATATTTCAGATATCTAATCAACTTTTGAATGATCACATTTTTTATTAATTTTTATTTATAGTCGCTTCAATGATGTGATTTTTACTATCTTACTTATTAGTATTATCTGTTTCGTAGGTTCGTGTGGAACTAGATTTTGACTTTTTGACTAAATTTTACTTTGAGACAGATTGTTTTTAATATTGTAAATCGGGCATTTATGTGAAATTTTAAGGATATATAATTTTTATTTATAATAGGTTACATTTGAATGTCAAATTCGTTGAGCTTGATTTTATATTTATAAAAATATTTTTTGTTGTGAAGAAAATACTTTTACAAATATATTATAATATAAAAAATTGTTATTTTTGTGCAATTCGTATTCATTTAAATAATTAATTTTCTATATGTAGAATATTTTGAATATTATTTAAAATTTTAATAAAAATGCATCAAAAATCAATATTACAAATGGTTTATTTATTATTACATTTTATAAAATATGTTTATATATATAAAATATGTACCAAATATATTCAATACTTGGAAATTTGTTGAAACAGGTCTTTGATGTGAAAGATCTTGGAGTGATTCTGGACTCTAAACTTATCTTTAACAAGCATATTAATTATATTGAACAAGAAGCCCTCAGAAACTTAGGATTTTTTTTAGAGTTACTACAGAATGTACAGAACCACGTGCTTTCATCACATTATATAATGGATTAGTCATAAGTCATCTAGAATTCGCTAGTTGTATTTGGAACCCTCAGTATGAAACAGGATCTTTACAAAAGATACAAAAAAAAAAATTAATAATAGTCTAAATTACAGAGTAAAAAAAAAATATTATCAATTTAACTAAGATTTCTATAATATGACTAGTTTGGTGAACAGACGACTTTTGAATGATGCTATTATTGGTTATAAAATTGTTAATAATAACTTTAACGCGCTCGAGTTGCTCAGTTATATAAGTTAAAATATTTATCAACATCAGGTTAGAAATCCCATCTTGTTCCATACTTCAGCTTGCCTTACCAATTCAAAAATGAATTCTCCGGTGATAAGAATTTGTAGGACACTTAATAAACATGCTGCTGGTATTGACATTTTTGTTCTTCATTGGGTTCTTTCAAGAAAAAAATATAATTTATGAACTCTCACTTATACAGTTACCATAAATACTATTATTATTATTATTATTGTATTATTGTATATCGTGTAAATATTTTGTACACTTATATTATTAATTTTCTATAGACATAATATGTGTACATTTAATGTATAATTTGTGTTACACTGTAATTGGAATAATCCATTCGTGGGGATATTCTGTTGTGTATCCTATACAGTAAAATAAAAATAAAAATAAAAATATATGATTCCAAAGTTGTTATCATTGCCAACAGGTCTAGGTTTTTAATAAGCTTATCTAGACTTACATATCTTCTGTAACGCAATAAGGGCCACCGAAAAGGTTGGTTGAACACGTTGGAAACGACTCCAGCAGGACAACGGATACGAATCCGTTGTCCAGGAAAATCCTATAGGAATAAGAACAACCAAAATGGGTCCGAAGTATTGTAGACTGGGACGTAGGATTCGTCATTTGTCCGGGGGATAGTCATTATTTTAAGTAGTCTTGAATACAGTAGTTATGACGTATTCAAGACTATTCCTTGTGATCGTTTTCTCCTTGTGGCTCTCGGCAGCGGCTTCTGACATGGCTTCCCCCCCCCCCCCCCGGAAGTCTGTACTGCCAGTGCATACCTTTAGTACACGCCCTTGGTGCTTGATAGATTTCTCAAGAGACATTCTGTATATGTTCGCTGGAAATTAGCCTACAACTTACATATGTCACGTCTAATACGCCTCTAATAAACGTAAAACAAATATATATTTATAAATAGATACAAAAAATAATGTCCTACAAATTTTATACTCGCCAAGACACTAGTACTTGCTTTTTTTTTTTTGACTTTAGATTTTCCCAGTATTTTAAACCAGGAAACACGGTGTAATTAGCAGTTGTTTGCTAATTCCCTGAGACTATTATTAAAAATCAACCTTGAATTTAATTACTGTCCAATTGAAACAATGATTCATAAATTGTTTATGTATTAAATGTAATTTCGACATAATTAATATGATTGGCTACCTGTTAGATCAGTACTACCAGGTTCTAGATCAGTGTTTACCCAAAATGTGGTTAAGCAACAGGATTTAAAAGTATCAGGAGTCGTACGCAAGACAATAACAAATAATTCACAATAAATCTTAATTCTTTCCAAAATTAGTATTAAGTATTAGTTAATAACAAACAATAATAGATATGAGCGGGTAGTTAAGTGTTAAATATAAAATCATTAAAATCACTAACACTGGGGGTCAGCACGTAATATTTTATTTTTTTATTTTATTATTTTTATTTTTTTGTTAGGGGAATTAAACAGAGACAAGCTCCTGCAAATTCCCACGTACAGAAGTTATAAGAAAGTAATAATTACAAACATTTGGAAGTTATATAATTCAGCAGATTAATTAAGCAGATTAACAATGTTTCAGATTGCCATGATTTGGAACAGGACCTAAAAATGCTTTTGCGTTGGAGCTGTGACTCAGGCTTACAGTTTAATGCATCTAAAAGTAAAGTAATGTCGTTTACTAAAAATCGAACATCGATTAAATTCGAATATAAAATGGGTGACTCTGTGATTTTAAGAACAGATACGATAAAAGATCTTGGTGTCATTTTTGACTGTCAGTTAAATTTCAACAGTCATATAGTGACGTCTGTACGTAACTGTTTTAAAACATCAGGTTTTATACTTAGAATGGCGAGAGACTTCAGGCAACCTCGAACATACATTATTTTATTTAACTCATTGGTATGTAGCAGGCTGGAATATGCTTGTGTGATTTGGTCACTGTTTTAGAGTAAATATATTAAGATGTTAGAGGTTGTCCAGACTAAATTTTTACGTAGTGTTGAATACAGAACTACAGGTTTTTACCCTATGTATGAATCATCTAAAACAATATTAGAGCGATATTCTATTAGATCTCTTAAAGACAGGCGTGATATTCGTAGTTTATTATTTCTACATAACATATGGAACGGTGGCGTAAATTGTTCGGTCATCCTATCTGATATATATATATATCAAAGTTCCACCCCCTGGAATGAGAATAAGAAATTATTTGTTTCGGGAAAATGCTGCTAGGACGGAATCTTGTAGGATGAGTTCACTGAATCGAATGGTCACTCTTTATAATCAATTACTACTGAGAAATAATTTGTCTGACATCTTTTATATGAGTTTTGGCAATTTTCGAAACCTGATTTGTGACAGTTTGTAAAATTTGGTTACATGTTTTTTTTATATATGTGTGTATACATTGTATGTGTACACACATATTTTCCTTTTTATTTGTTTTTTAATTCCCTTTTTTTGTTTTATTTACTTTAAAAGTATTTATTTGCATATGTTGTATACCTTATTATTTTGTTATTCTTAATATATATTTCTTGCTTATTGTTGATATTTTATGTATTTATATTTATATTATTTTATTTTTTCTACATGTGTAGATTCTATTGTGTATACTTAATGTAGGGACACTTTTGGGACTTTGAAGTCTGTTGTATCCCCTATTTCTCAATAAATTTCTCAATAAATTAAATTAATCAATAATAGATATAACTAAACATAAAGAATATATATATATATATATATCAGGATTTTTTCATCTACATAATTTGATTTATAATAATAGCTTTATATTGGTTGAAACTCATAAAAATATGTCACAATTTTGTAAAAATCCATTAACTGATCGCATCATGATATTAACAGGGGAATTAAAGCCAACATTACTAACACTGTTACTGCTGTAAAATGTCTGGGAATGTCTTGTAGTTTGCAGGGGAACGTTAAAATTAACGTGGTGTAACAAGTCGGGACAGTCGATTTTATTATTAATAATTTTATATAATATGTTCATACCGATTATCATTCTACGCTTAGACAATTCGGTTAAGTGATAGCGAGTAAGCCGGTCAGCATACGATGAGGCATTCTCTCTGTAAAATTTGTAATCGAGATACTTAGTAAATTTTCGCTGCACGGATTCCACTCTTTCTATACAATCATCATGACAAACATAACCTAATTATGAAAATGCAACATATGCATTACGTAATCACAAAGTATGCATTACGTATTCAGATTATGCATGCTGAAAATAGGTTTTTAATCAAACATCTGTTCGTCACAATGATTTGGTGTCGCAACCATGACCTGGGATTACCTTTGTGACAATGTGTTTATTCTACAGCTTATTTTGTTTTTGCAAATTAATTATTACCAGTATTTATAATTTAACATTGCTGAAACAAACCTCTTATTTGAACATCCATTCTTCCTGCTTTTAGGAGAATTATATCACATTTGCACAAAAGTTGAATTTTAACATTATCTGATGCAATGAAACAATTGAATTTTTTATATCCAGATAAAATATATGAATAAAACTTCTACCAGCTCTCCCTTACTGTTCTAATTCAATTAAATCACATGGCATTTGGCATTTATCAATATGGATTAATAAAATGGAACGATGGAAAAAGAATGTCCTTTTTCATTGTCACGTGTTCGATCCAAATAATTAATCTATAGAAAAATAAATGTCTCTATTCTATTCAGTACAGTATTCTCATGAAAAAAATGCGTTTTTAATATCCTTTTAATAATATCAAGAAAAAAATACGTTTTGTTCGCATCGATTTCAACTAATTACTAAATAATTTTTAACGAGTTTTGTAGTTAAAGAATAGATGATAAATGAGTAAAATATTGGCAAAGTTTATCAGATTTATAGTAGGAAATCTTTTACTCAAGTATTTAGAAAAGTTTACCGATTACCAAAGTTAAAGCGAAAGTTGTTTGAATTGTTTAGTAATCAAAAAATTCAATACATGTAAACGTACTATCCAAATTAATACACTGCAGGGATAATTTACTAAACATTGTGATAGGTTAAATTCCCTAGAAGTTATAGTATGTTTGAAATTATTTTGCAATGCTCCAATATTAATGCGGACACTGTTATTTTGTTATTTTCATCACTTCGCGTGATCGCTGAAGACGGAAACAGATCGTTGAGCAGTTTCCGAAACGTCCGAAAATATTTTATATAACTCATGAAGTATTATATCTTTTTGGTACTAATACTCATTATATTGTACTATTCTAGTCTAGTGGCTTATAGAAGCAATGGCAAACGTCCAAAATAACGGTTGCCGCACTAGAAGTTATAATCGAATTTATATACAGAAATCCCTCGATTAACGCGGGTTTTTATGTGAAATATAAATTAACGCGATTTATCATTCACATGGTATTAAGGCTTTGCCTAGGTTTAAAGGAACTGAATCTTGTGACACTAGGAAACTAAATACATAATACTGTTATGTGGTTACCATAAAATATAAGACGAATTTCGGTTTTAAATCTTTATTAAACTATAGTAATACCCCGCCACTCGACGTTAATTCGTTCTGAAAATGCGTCGGGTAGCGATTACGTCGAGTAGCGAGTCGAATTTTTCCATAAGAAGGGAATCATATGTACATATATACATATACATATAAGGAAATACATATATGTATATGTTTTCCTTTTAGCTATGCTTGCATTTCTATCCTTTGGACCCATAATTATATATAATATCTATATATAATATATAATATAAATCACTTATTTTAGCAAAAAACAAAAAGTTCATAACTACACTAAATCTGAGTTGTCGTCGTCAAAATATCTAGTCGCGAACTGCTGGCCATGCGTTCATTTTGCTTTGTTTGCCAAAATATGTATCACGTGATCGGTACTCGATCACGCGACGGATAGCGATGCTCCGTCGACTCTCACTCTAGACATTTACATCGAGTGGCGAAAACGTCGAGCTAAGAGGCAGTCGAGTAATGGGGTATTACTGTACTTAAATATTGGACTTACACACTAATTAATTAACAATAATAACATTTAAACAATAAATACCACTAGTCACTACACTTATATGAAGGCTACTCGGAAAGTAACCTCCATTGCTGCATAGCGTGAGTAGTAGGCGGTGGAGGGCCGTAAGCTTCCAGCTGTGCTGGGCGAGCGTAGTTCTGCCGAGTGTTCGCTTGTTATAACCTCAAAACATGACTGCCGAAATAGATCCCACCAAATGTTAAAGAGAACCGTCGGTTCACGATCCCGAAACTTTCCGAAAAATTTCCTCAAGTTTCTCGAACTGTTTTGTACGAGATAGTCACCAAAAAATTAGGCTTAGTTTTGTGCTCGTTGGGTAACAAAACTGATGACCGAGATCCACAAAACCGCTCTAGACTTTCTTCTAGACTTGGCTCTAAGTGATTTCCACTTGCTCGACCACATGAAGAACTGGCTTGAGTCCCAGCACTTCGCTAATGATGAAGATCTTCAAAACACTATGACAGGTTGGCTACATTTCTCTGGCGGCGGCAGAGTTCTTGAAGAAGGAATTTCAAAGCTGGTTAAACGCTATGACAAGTGCTTTAATTTCAATGACGACTAGGTAGAAAAATAAAGAAAATATGTAGTTTTAAGATGTATACAATAAAATATTTTTATCTATGCTGATTTTATTTTTATAGCTAAATGGAGATCACTTTCCGAATAGTCCTCGTACAATAGTTAATCCACAGTTAACGATATTTATAACTCCCACAGATTATCTTAGACAAAACTAACAACCTGAACTTAAATTAGTTCTAACAATCTATATATCAAATTTTGCAACGAAGTTTTATCTAATACGATAATTTTAGATGTAAAAAATATTGTAAAAATGCTTTTGCTCAACAATTTAATAAAAGATATCAGTAATGTTAGGATAGGTTTAGTTAGTAAAAGTTCAGGACAGAAGAATTATGGCTCTACTAGCTCTCTCTTACATTTTTCCCTTCTCTTGTTATAAGTCATGTGTATAAAAAGGTAGACGCTGTAGCGAAGGTCCACAAGAAAACAGATTGTTTTAATATCGAGCGAGGTGTACACCAGGGACACCCTATATCTCATAAACTATTTAATGCTGCATTGGAGAGCGTTTTTAAAAGACTAAATTGAATAGATCGAAGCTTAAACATTAATGGAGAACGTCTAAACTACTTACGTTTCACCGACGATATACTTTTAATTACTGACGACTTAAAAGAAATGTACCAAATGTACCAAATGAGATATGTCTCCAAATCAACATAAATAAGATCATAAATAGGATCGTAAATTGGTCATTAGACCAATTTAGTGCTGAGTGATAATTTGTCAATCTCGGGTACCCATTGATCAAGTGTCTCACTACAAATACCTGAGATATGATATCACTATTGGCCGGGACAACCAAACCATAAAGATTAATAGAAGAATTGGTTTCGGATGGACAATCTTTGGAAATCTGAGGCACATTTTAGCAGGTGATTTTCCCATCTGCCTCAAAGAAAGGTATTTGATGTGTCTAACCAGTATCCACCTATGATGCTGGGACTCTCACCTTGACGTGAAAATCTGCCAAAAAATTGCGAGTTGCTCAAAGATCCATGAAGAGAGCGATGATTGGCATTACACTTTTGGATCGAAAAACAAAGTGCAACAGAGAGCAAACGAGAGTTTGCAATATAAATGGCAGAATTTCACGTCTGAAGTGGCAGTGGACAGGCCACGGTGCTAGAGCCAATGATGGTAGATGAACCAGGAAAGTACTGGAATGGCGGCCTAGAGACAGTACTAGAAACTGAGGCAGACCTCCTACCTGGTGGACGGATGATATTAAGAGACTGGTCGGTAATTGGCTGCAGGTGGTACCGGACAGAGACGAGTGGAGATGAAAACTTTGTTCCGCAGTAGAAAGTCAAAGTACCTACTAGAAACCGAGGCAGACCTCCTACCTAGAGGAAAGTGACTGATAAATGATGATGATGAAAGGGGTTAATAGGGCGCCTGTTGAACTGAAGTTATTTACAAAATTATTTTCATTTACACACGCTTTTCATTTACGTTTTTCAGAACATAAAAGGGTACATTTGATAATTATTGGTATTGACACTTCGTTACCCTTGTAACATTTTACGTACTAATAAGTAAAGTAAATTACTTAACACACTAGTGTGTAAAAATGCCATTTTACACCCTAAAATGCTTGCGTAATGTGCCTACTTTACGTACGGTGGTAGGAAAAAATATTTGTTGCGTTGTATTTATTTAAGAAATCATTTGTAATAAAATTTGAAAAGTCAATATTTGTCCATCCGGTAGTTAACACGGATCAGTTAGATCTCATTTATCACGCAGTTTTACACACAAACAATTTCAAATTAGTTCGTAGAAACTAGTTTAGGAAATTTCCATAGTTACATTAAACAGTTTAAGCTGGAAGTTCCCCTTTAAAGCATTCCGATTTGTTTAAGAGTTTCAATTGCATCGATTTGGTTTTATCAACAAACAATAGAAAAATTTAATATACCGTATCCATAACATGTTACGTATGCAGTATTGCATACATCGTTATTTGAACTATTGTATTGGATATGATGTCACTTAGTATGATTGACAATACGCTCACAATCCAGACATAATGTAAGCATTTGGAGATAGCATATCATATGACACGACGATAAACAGAATAAATAAATCACAAAAATTTAACAATCGTTAAATCTGCAGTGCAGGAACGACGACCCATAGGTTCCAGGCAAGTGCTGTTGATCGACAAAATTTGCTATTCGAAACACAACCTTTTTAGGGTTTTGTAGGTATGACCAAAAAACCCTTATAACATCACTCATGTGTCCATCTGTCTGTTCTATATTTAACACTTCTATATAGCACACGCCTATTACTGCATCCAAAAAATGTCTGGCGACGAAGTAAGATGGAGGAAATAGCTTCTCATTTTAAACTGCCACAAATGTATGTTTATAGAGTTTGGGAAAACCCGGTCTTCTTAGACTCAGCGAGTCCGAGTCGAGTCTACAATTTGTGTTAAAGAAATATTTTATTTATTAAAAATACAAAATTTAGAACTTTGATATATGAAAATGTATGAAATGGTTATATATGATATATACGAGGTCTGTTCAAAAAGTATCGCGAATTTTGTGTTTCTTCAAAAATTATTTATTTATTCATGAATATCTATTTTGTCCCCTTCAAAGTAATCCCCACCAGATATTATACACTTGTGCCAACGTTTTTTCTAATCCACAAAGCACTTGACAAAAACATTTTTTGTGATCTTGTTCAGCTCCTCCTTCGATGCCGTCTTTATCTCTTCACTCGTAGCGTAGCGTCGTCCTTTCATGGGCCTCTTCAGTTCCGGGTACAAGAAAAAGTCACAGGGAGCCAGATCTGAGGAATACGGTGACTGCGGTATTATTAATGTGTTTGTTTTTGGCCAAAAATTCGCGCACAAGCTACGTTGTGTGGGCAGGGACCGTGTCATGCCCAAATCATTGATAAAAATCGAATGGCACGAGCCAATCGATATTTTTAGGTCCTCAGCAACTTCTCTAACGGTGATTCGACGATTGGCCAATACTATTTTCTTCACTTCATCAATGTTTTCGTCTGTTGTTGACGTGCTCGGGCGTCCGGCACGCTATTCGTCGTTCACATCTTCTCGGCCCTCTGAGAACATATGTACCACCGATAAACGTTGCTTCGGTCCAAGGTAGCTTCACCATATACCAGAGTCAACATTCGGAATGCGTCAGTGTACTTAATTTTGTTTTTCACACAAAATTTGATACAGATTCTCTGATCCATTTTTTGGTATAGGCAAAAATCGAAGACGAGCCAAAACACGTGCAAGCAAAGCAACTGTCAAAAATTAACTGAACATTCAAAATGGCCGAACTTGTCGGCATAAGTGAGAGACATGAGTACCAACATAACGCCACAAAAAAATCGAAAATCGAATATACGTAACCCGCGGAAATTCAAAATTCGCGATGTTTTTTGAACAGACCTCGTACATGTACATAAAAAAAGATGTATGTAAATCATTTGCATATAGTTCAGTACTTTTACAGTACATTTACAGTAAATTCAATTCATTTACAAAAGAGTTCATTTACAGTAAATGTACCTAATGCACTTAATGCACTTATGCCCGGTTGCAAGAATGGAGATCAAGTCTCATATCAACTGATCTCGAATCACCGTTGATACCAGATTAAATTTTAACACCATTGTTTGAATGCAAGATCAGTTGATACTGTACTTTGTGACTTAATCGTGCATTTCATAGTTTTTACTGGGTCAAGTAATTGTGAATGAACTATTCTAACCTAAAATTGTATTCGATCTGTCATATTGTTATAGCGACGTATACTTGCAATATTACACATAATTAGTTTGTTATTAGTTTAAATATTTGTTATTAGTTTAAAAATATGTTTATTAGTTTAAATATTAGTTTAAAAATAAGTTTATTAGTTTAAATATTAGTTTATTAGTTTAAAAACAAGTTTATTAGTTTAAATATTAGTTTAAAAATAAGTTTATTAGTTTAAATATTAGTTTATTAGTTTAAATATTAGTTTATTTATTTACTATCATTAGTTTTGTTACACTACAATAATTTAGTTTGTTTCTTTCCTTTTAGTTATTAATATTGTATTTTAGTTTATATAGATATAGTTCTTCATATTTTGTATTAGATTAGTATTGCCTGTTAGTTGCTTAATTAAAATTAAATTAGTTTTTTCCATTATTTTATAGATTAGTGTAGTTTAATAGATTGTTTATTCCATTACTTTATACTTAAATAGATTTTCTTCTCTTTATATTATATTATTTTATTTTTTATACATTTTCTACATTTTCTTATACATTATTTATACATATTTTTACAGACATTTTTAGATACTTTTTTAAATATTAGTTTTAGAGAAATGGCAAAACAAGTTTCATTTAAACGGGGGATAAATTTTAACGAACAAGAGAAAAGAGACTTATTGAATATTGTCGACAAATATAAAGATATTGTAGAAAACAAAAAGACAGATGGGTCAACCAGATTTTAAAAAATGCTGTATCGGGTAATGAAAGAACGGTGGCACAAATTCAGCTTGTTTATAAAAATTTAAAGCAACCTGCAAGACAACAATTACATGATGACAAGGTATGATAAAATATAGGATTAATTAAACATTTCTTTGTTCTGATTTTATTTTTTTCAAAAATACTGGTTGAGCTGTATAAAACATGTGGTGGGTCATTTACACCCAGTCTTTCTACCGTTGGAGAAAGAATAACAGGAATGTTGGGGCAACAATTTAAGCCCTTAAAAAATATCTACGACAGTACAGCTGGTTACTCAAGTGATTATATCGATACAAGTAAGTTATAAAATCTTTAAATCTAAGGTTAAATTTTACTTAATTTTCCTATTCCTGTATCTAAACTCAGGGCCGTAACTAGCTCTTTTTGGGCCCTGTTGCATAAAACCGCAAAGCTATTAATAACCTTAACCGTGGCGATAGAGGCATACCTTGGTTGCTTTTCGGCTGAATTCTATGTTCTATCAATGATAAGATATAAATAACTGTAGTTTTAGAGAACCTAAATCTTAGACGGAAATTTTCTTCATCATATTTTTCAAATGGATCTACTCGCTGTTCTATTATCCTTCTTCGTGGTGTATGTACAATATCTAATTGTTCATCGCTAGAATCGCTTGAGCTTGAATTGGAACTGGTGTTAGAAGAGGACGAGGATGAGGACGTGAACTGGAATAAATATAAACGAATGATTTATGTTTTTATTTTATGCCTGTTATAAAAATATTTAATTAATAAATAATTAAATAAATTCTAAAACTGTTATTTTATTAGGTTAATTTTTGTAACTTGTAACTTTTTATTAATTAAAACAAAACTTACTCTGTCCATATCTCCAATAAATATTCTCAGTGCTTGTATTACCGTATAAAAATGATTGAAAAAGGGGTAAACGATAATAAAAATGTTTTAAAACGAAATCTGTCATACGTCAAAATATTTAACATAAAATGGCGGTACGGCTTGATTCTCGGCTTGATCCGTGTATTTTTGGGTATCAATTTAATCCGTGATTTGTTCCGCGATCAAGAGGTAATTTGTATTCTTGCAATAGTTTGATACACGATTTGATCCAAATCAACGTTGATCGGATATCAAGCCATTTGATCCTGATTCTTGCAACCGGGCATTAATGAATTGTCCGATAATCTTAAACGAATTCTGGTACAGAAATTAGATGCTACAGAAAATGTTCGTTCAGAATTTGTTGATGTTGGTTTCATTGTCATTAACGCTTGGTATAATTTTTCTAAATATGCAGTTCTTTTTTTGTTTTTGTATATAATTGAAATTCTTTGTGAAGATGAGCAAATTTATCTTCGGAACTTGGATAAATTGAACGTTTCGCACCAGCTAATATTTTATTGAGTTCTTTTTCCACTGTTAGTGCATTTCCTGATTATTTTCAGTTTAATGTCCGTGCTCATTATGTGTGTTTTGCTGTTCTTCATCCGCATCATATACATACAGTCATATATTATAAACGCCACTGGTTTATGTTATAACTGTTGAATGATTATTAAAGTCGAATTATATTTATTTAGTTAGTAATAATTCTTGTTATAACCTAAACTAGCGAATGTGGGTATCGTATTACATGTCGAAAGAATTTGTATCCATTTGTCGGAGAAGTCTTTTCTATGATGAGCAATATAGAAGTATTAAATATATGGTCTACAAGGTAGAAATTGTGAATGAACGGTGTAACATAGATAGTTGAAATTTGACATGCTTGTACAACTCTTTGACCCCTGTACAGAAAAACTATAGAGCAGGGGTCGGCAACCTGCGGCCCCTGGGACAAATGTGGCCCGCCAAACGATTTTATGCGACCAACCAATAAATAAATATAATGTTGTTTTTTTCTTATCCACCGTAGTCAATACATTTCTGCCACGCTGCTTTAGGTTTCTTTCACACTAGGCGTATTTATGCCGACGTAAATAAGTATAAACCAGGGTAGACTACCCTGTAGACTTCTAATAAACGTACGTTGAATGCTAATAAGCAGAACATATATTAGCGGCAAATTTTAAAATGTAAAATTAGTTATAATTATTTTTTGCCAAAATCATAAAGGAATTTACAAAACTAATTATGCCAATGTGTATAAAAACTGTGTAATACACACAAAATTCCTGTCAAAATTTTTCCACTATCAAAATTTTCCAATATAAAATTTCAGTGAACTGTCAGTTTTAATAACACCTGATCAGCGAACTGAATGAATAACCTACTGAATAATATTATTGTTTGACACATTTCAATGTAACGTGAAGGCTAGAACTAATCATTTGCTGAACAATTTAATATAAATGCAAAGCAACACAAAGACTTACATAAGTGTGGAAAATCAGGTTAAGGACTTAAACCGACATTGCTATGAATTACTGACATTCATATTATACTGTTTTACTTAAAAAGTATAAAACTACAAACAAAAATTTCAAATATTTCGCAAAAATATCTACACAAATTACGGGTTCTGCTTAGTCGTTTGCAACCAGATATAAACTGCAGGTGCCTATCTATCGGGTCTATTCTGTATTTTAAGAAGTTAAAAATTAACTTCAAGGTCGTAGTTAAAAAAATTTAACCACGTTTTACAATATTTTGTTATTCTGTAACTCTATGGCGTTAAAATTATATTTGCAATTTTAACTCCAGCTAAATGCATGGTGTTAACATTTAACCAGCTGTAATTTCTAACATCTAAACGTCAAATAGTTAGAAAAAATCCATTTTTAGAATTAATCATGGCAATCTGTTTATTTTAAACCAATTATTACTAGAACAAATTGAACAAAAAGAAGTTAATTAGTAAAAAATAATACAGGTGAATAAAAATTATTTACAAATGTTTAGGAGATCAGTTGGAATTAAACACAGGCAACTGCGTGATATGAGTGACCCTTTTAATTTACCTAAAGAATAATTTTAAAATATTTTCATTTGTCTAAAACTAAGGACTATCTCGTTCTACAAATGTTGTTTTTTTTTGAAAATCCGTGAAGAATCAAAAGATTTCCCTGTATATTGCAAGTAAATATTTAAATCTTTAAAATTGTGATACATTTATATATTTATTGAATTTATTAAATTTTTATGATTTCTGTTTGTTTATTTGAAAATAAAATAATCTTAATATAGAAGAAATAAAAGAAAGAAAAAATATTGATATATTTGCATGTAATGGTAATATTATATTATTTACTTTCTGCAAACATAATTATTAATATATAAATATTGTACATTTCCGCAATATAGATTTATTATATTTGAACGTCATTCATTCACAATTTAACCATAACACTTGTTTACATTAAATCCACACGTATACAAGCAAAATACGCTCCCTTGTATTTCACAACATACTTTTAACCTTAAGGTTAAAAAGTTAGAACTTAACGCTTGGGTTATAACCTGAGATACAGAATAAGAAACAAGGTTAAAATTTTAACCCCTAGTTGAAATGTTACTTTTAACCATCATTTTTAACCAAATATTTTTAATCACAAAAGATACAGAATAGATGCGTATGTGTGCTACAAAAAGGACGTAATACTGACATAATACTCCTGAATATACACAGAATGAAAATATGGTCACGAAATCTGGAAACAGGAGACCAAAACTCATCTCCCGGCAATGATGACATATTTGTTTATTCGAGGGATGTTTCCTAAATTCTGGGAATTGTGCTATAATTAAATTTCGCAGAACTTATAGGCAATGTTATTGGTGCCAGACAAGTCTTGACATGTTTATGCAACTATCTAGTGCAATATTGTTCAGTCTAATTTAGGTGTTCGACTGATATAGACGCGTTTACATAGCACTGTTTTTGTAACCATGGAAGACACAGCAGAATCTCAAAGAGCAATAATTTTCTTTTTGTGGAAAGAAGGTGTGAAAACATCAGAAATTATTCAGCGTCTGCAAGGAGTATTTGGTGAGTCTGCAAAATCCAAAAGTACTGTTTATCGGTGGATCGATAATTTTAAAACCGGTAGAACATCACTAGAAGACGATCCACGCAGTGGGCGCCCAAGCACGTCGGTAAATGAAAGAAACATTACTGCCGTCAAAGACCTACTGAAAGAGGACCTGCGAATAACTATTCGTCAAATTAATGTGCGCGTAGGGATAGGTACACGACAAGTTCATGACATCTTGAATGATTGTTTGGGCGTTAGCAAAATTTCGCCGCGCTGGGTGCCAAGGCTGTTGGAATAGGTGGACTGAGGAGACACCAAAAAAGTTCTTTGAGGACGGATTAAAAAAATTAGTTTATCGTTGGGATAAATGTATTCAGTTAAATGGAGATGTTGAAAAACTACATTGTAATATTGACGAAAATTAACAAAATAATAAAAATTATAGCTAAATTCCCAGAACTTTGGAAACATCCCTCGTATATTTCCCGCGATGTGCTGTTTTGAAATCTCAGTTGTTTTACAACATGTGTATCAAAGATTTGACCAAGCATGCTAAATTTCAACTTTTGGAGCCCTTTATACACAGACATGAGTGACGGGATAAAGCTTTCCTGGTCATATCTAGGATAGGCTGACCATTTTCTTAAGAAGGCAATGCGGGACGGAGAAAAAAAAAAGGTCCTAACCTCCCAAATCTAAGTGAAGAGCAAAAAAAAGGTCCACATCTCCCAAAATCCAAGGGAAGAGCAAAAAAAAGTTCCTCACCTCCCAAATCTAAGTGAAGAGCAAAAAAAAGGTCCTCATCTCCCAAAATCCAAGTAAAGAGCAAAAAAAAGTCCTCACCTCCCAAATCCAAAATGCGGGACAATGCGGGACAAAATGTTAAAATGAGGGACTTTTGCGTCCCGCAAAAGTCCCGCATTAAGATGCGGGACGCGCATTTTAACAAAATGTTAAAATGCGGGATGAATGGCCACCCTAAGCTAGGAAACCCTAAAAACGAAAGTTAGTTTCGGTATCAGCGTGCTCAAATTACTCAGAATCAGTTAACAGATCTTCAACACATTTTAAATAGGTTTAAATTGCTGGCCCGTGTTATCAATGCAAGGGTTACTTCATAAATAATGCACAGGTAGATAACCTGTGTAGACACTATGCGCCATCTAACCCATAGTGTAGACACTATGGGTTAGATGGCGCAACAACTGTGACAATTGTCAATTGTAGTTGAAGGCTCGAAGAAGAGAGGAGCCTGCAGTAGTCTAGGGTATTGTGACTGTTGACGATCAGAGGTCGCACATTAAGATCGAAACTTTACGTGGCAAAAATCCGACAGAAAACTACAGAGCTTTAAGTAAAATTTGCGGTGACCAAATAATGGACCGTAGTACAGTGTCTCGTTGGGATAATCATTTTCGTGATGGTCGTATGAGCATAAACGATGATCAAAGACCAGTAAGGCCGATTACCAAGGAATCATCATGACAGAATAATCTTGTGCATTATTTATGAAATAATCCTCGTGAATTTTGGCGATAGGAAATTTTCGGTTTAATATAAAATAACCTTCCCAAAATCAGTTGTAAACCTACCATAGAAGTAGTTGCTCTTTCTTTAAGGACTTATATCCTTAAAACGCCAGGGTACAAAATTTTATTTAATCTCCACAGCTAACTTAGTTTTAAAGTTATCTTTTCAATATCTTCATTTTTCTACAGTATCGACTTTATCACATTAATTTTTTTTATTATGTCGGTTTTTTACGGGTTGGATGTAAAAGAGCTTAAGGGTTGACAAATGTGGCTTTAGTTTCAAAGTTTTAACTCGGCGACCAAAATAAAAAAGGGTCATATTTTATATGTTCTTAATGCCCTTGTCGAGTCATAGTCCGGTTTATTTGATTAAGGAATTTGGGTTTTGTGTCATGAATAATAATTTATATAAATGTGTTGAAAAAAGTTGAAATAGGGCGAATCTTTCAAGGTGGGGAACATAACATTTATGTAAAAAATTGTAGGTTATATCTACCATTGCCAACCGTCTTTTTTTGGAAATGTCAATCCTTTTTTCAACACTTTCTGTCCCTGTATTTAAAAAGGACGTTATATGTATTTTCTTGATATAGGTATTTTTCAAACATCCAGGGGGAAGCTAACTTTAAATCCTGAAATATCTTACTTATTATTGATTTAAGGGGACGCACAACCATATACGGAGTGATTATTTAATGGCGAGACGACGTCACTGGAAGTTTTAATAATTTGCCGTTTCATACACATCGTAGCAGGCGATTATGCGCGCATTCGCATAATCTTTTTTTCTTCATAATCAAATTTTATTCAAAGTTATTATAGTCATAGTATTCTGCTAGGAAGCAAGTAAAATTCGGTGACGTCGTCTCGCCATTAAATTATCACTCTGTAGTTTTCATAAGTTTCTGACACAAAACTAACAATATAAAATAAAATTAGTAACAATCTATGTGTATAAATTGATTACGGTAGCATTGTATACAGCAACGCAAAACCTACCTATCTAAAAACATTAGATACAATTCAGAATACCGCAATCAGGATAGCCACGGGAGCTTTAAGAACAAGTCCAATTGTTAAAATTACTAGTGAAGCTAATCAGCCACCACTTCATTTTCGCAGACGCCAACTCACATTCTCCTACCTCCCGAAACTAGCAACAATTATGAATAATCCCACCAATAATTATATGTTTCAAAATCTAAATAAGCAAGTAGTTCTCAAAAATTTAATACCTTTTCATCAACAATTAAATTCAATAATATGAGCATGCTTTTCATCAACAAAAACAATTAAATAATATGAGCATGCCTTTTCCACAGCTATTCCCAAACCAGTTCAATAAGATACCTTCTTGGATGCTGAACCCACCTAATTACAACCTCCTCCTACCTCGATATAATAAAAAAGAAACCAGTTCGTCCATTATTTTAAATTCCTACAACGAAATCATTACAATTCATTACAATCATTCAATCTAAATACCAGAATTACACTGCGATTTACACAGATGGTGCCAAATTACAAAATAAAACTGGTGCCGCAATGGTAGTCGAGATGAAAGAAATAAATACCACCTGCCAAATATGATGAGCTTCTTCACTGCCGAAGCTTATGCTTTACTCCAACCAACCGAGTATATAAAAAGCATTGCAAATAAAGAAGACTTCATAATTCATATTGATTCCTTCAACACCATTGCAGCTATGGATCAAATTTATTCAAAAGATATCATCATACAAAAAATACAAGACAACATCCACCACTGTATTGACCACGAGAAGCAAACCACAATATTATGGGTTCCACCACATCGCAACATCCCAGGAAATGAAAAAGCAGACGAAAAGCTGCCAAGGAGGCCATAAACCAAGATGTAATTCAAATGCCCACTCCATAAACACTACACAACTGGCGATGAATTTCAGTAGAATTTTTATTTTTTGCCGTCAAGAAACGAATAACACCACGAACTTCGAAATCGGCGGTAGGAGCAAATGCAGTCCCCATAGTGACTGAAGCCTGACTGCCGGATCAATCGACGCACGCGCATAGAAATTTTACAGTGCTGCCACTACACCCAGACGCAAATTCTCCGAGACTTCCAGACTTTTCCCGCCCACCACACATCGTAGTATTCTTCGACGAGGTTTTAAACTTTTTAACAAAATTTTCAAGTTATGACCGGAGGGGAAGAATCCAAAATTTTCAAGTGATGACCGGGTGAAATCTAAAATTTTCAAGAGATAATCGAGGGAGAAATCAAAACTTTCAAGGTTGCGAGTATCCAACATTTTTAAATGATGACTAATGGAGACGAGAAATCCAAAAGAATAGTAAATATACCGACCACGGCCCTAACAACAGCCCACTGGCCCTTGGACAAGAAAATCACATTTTCTTCATCGACCCCGAGCCCAATTCGCCTGTAAAAATTGTCATATGGACCCTTGGGGTCCATATCAACCACATTGGTGACCCCTGGTTTAGGATAAAAAACAAATAATTTTTGTTCAATTCAGTTTTATATAAGATAAATATTTAGAGAACGCTACCTATAAACTTTCATATTTCACTTAATATTTACTTAACTTAGCAAAAATGTATATAAGTTGGTTAGAATAAATAAAGGATTCATTCCTGTTCAATATAGTTTTTAATAAGAAGAGTATTTATGAAATATTTTATTATTCACGTTTCAGCAAAAATGTGTATAACAAAAAGTACGAAATACGGGCTCGTTAGCTAGTTTATTATAATTACCTAGCTTTGGTGAGATTTTTTTCTGGAAGAGACACTAGTTTTATTTTTTTGCCCTTGCTGTAACAGATTCATTCTAATAAAAAGCAGACATCTCTTATTTTATGAACTCAGTTTTGTCTACTGTTTCCGAAGCTTCGTTCTCTATCATTTTTATTTATGCTTTATATTTATTTTAAACTTACAAACGTTGTAAATGGAATAAATCCCAACATTACAACTACAACTGTGTATATTACATTACAATTGCAAAATAATTAACGTTATACAGTATTCTTGGAAAATTAGACGTTTATTCAAGTTATGACTAAATATCTTGATGTTCAGAATTGAAGAATTAAATTGATTTAAGTTATTCAAAATGATAACTATACGGTCAGTTGGAAAATATCCAGATGCCTTCAAAACATGCTGAACCGCAACAAATTTGTGCACAATATACTGCTCTAGTCTGCGTCTAGTCAGTCCAAAGGCTCGCAAGCGAAACGCAGTCTTTCAACTCCATGATTTGCAAGGAAAGCCGGGAAAGATGCAGGTCTTCTGGATACAAGAATTGTAACCTAATACAAAATTTCGATCTTCTGCGAGATGACGTCGGAGGAAATTCGAAGACGTGGCCAGGAGTGATACAATAATAAAAAATTTATGGACCAATGAAAACACTAAAAATTAAAACAGGAGAAGCCCGTATTTATCATCATAATTGGCGCGACAGCCCGAGTTGAGCCCATGCCTTCTGTTTCCAGGTTTCGTGACCATGTTTTCAGCCTATGTATATTCAGGATTAAAATGGTCAGTAATACGTTCATTTTTTAGAATACACAAAAAGGCACCTACAGTTTATAGTTGGTTGCGAGCGGCTAATCAGAACCTGTAATTTTTATAAATGTTATTATACAAATTATTCGACATAAGCAGGAATTGAACTCACGTCCGTTCCCTTGCTTAGCGGACAAATAGCAGGTACAAACGATTTAACGTTTGCAACTACAGTCTTGCCCGTATTTATACTAAGTGTAATTATGACACAATCTGTATTGATTTTTCAAAAGATAAGTCTTAGATGTATTTAAAACGGCATATTCAGACGAAAAATATTAACATTTAAATTGTCTTAATATTTCAGATTGTTAAATATTTAATAATTAAACAAAAAAATAATGTTCAATAAATATTACCTTAATTATTCATTCCATTTATAGCACAAATACGAGCGGCAGTTGTTCACAGGTGTACGGTAAAAGAATCAATGTTCCTTATCGCACGACAGCTAGCAGCTAGTTTTTAATATGATATTTAATGATATTTAATCATAATAATTCAACGTTTGAACAATAATGCATATTTGTAACAGAACTATATTTATAATAATATAATAATATAATAATTTTTAAACGATAATAATCAAGTTTCTATCAAAATAAAATTTTATGTTAGTTATTTAAAAACGTTTTGATAAATATTTTTACAAAATTTATGTTTCATTCTTGAGCATAGGTTAAAGGTGGGATAGATGCCCCAGTTATAGAAAAACAATCGTGTTGCATTAATCTTAATTATTAACCTTGAAAAGACACAGTGAGGTCTTTAAGACCCACGCAGGTATAAATATCTGCGTACGCATGCTGGAAAGCTATTGTACCTACTCCAACCCCAATGTAAATTCATTTTCAGTCAATTGTAAGTTTTTTATATCTTAATAAAAACATTATAACTTACAAAATGTGTAATATTTTATTTTCGTATTTTGACAAAGACATACAATTATTTATGATTTTGTTTTGTATTTGCTATCTTAAATACATTATTTACAGTTTATGAAAATGATTGGGTGAAAAAAAAAGTTCTAATAAATAACTAAATTTTAAAAAAATATATAGGGTCTGCCAAACCCCACTGTGTCTTTTACGTCTAAAAAAATAAGTGTGTCTGTCCAGGGTTAAACTTTATCTGGTACTTTGCTATAATTCTTAGATAATCTTACTACACAATAACATAGGATTAAAACACTTATAATTATTCTAAATATATAAAAAAAAAATGATTTAAAATAGTACTGTAATTGGCCATATAACCCATAATGATGGGCTTTTTGCCCCATATGGTGGTATATATGCCTCACTAAAATAATACATTTGATTTTGACCAACAATTTTAATATTTTTTTAAAATAACAAAGAATTACAATTTAATCAAAATTACAATTTATTATTATTTTTTTTACCGACTGCCAACATATATACGGTGATACCGATTTTGACTATTTTTAGCATGATGTCTGTTGGTCTGTGTGTGTCTGTCGGCCCATAGAGATGTGTAGAGCAATTTTGGCCAAACGGATTTTTATGAAACTTCATATTTAAGTTTTCGACATCAATGGCACCAGTTGTTCAACTTTTGGTACAAATTGGTCAACTATAAATGTAAGTTTACTCGTGTCGGTTTTAAGATTTTTGCGAATATTTCGCAACAGAGAAAATTTTCTAAAACATCTATTCTACAAAAATTACTATACAAGTAATAATTAACAAGTTTTATTTGAAATATTTTTTGATAGTACTTAATAAATTTTTAAAACTTTTCATATTTTTGCGATATTTTTTCCAAGTATCTATTTTGGTATATATGTTGTTGCGTGTTCTTGGGAAAATGTTAGTATAATATTATATATATATATATTTATACATATTTTATTATAAGATTATATATACAATGCCCGAGCCCTATATCATACATTTATTGCGGCCTTATATCCTTTTTCTAGGGGATAGATGCCCCATCTGTTTATTTCAAATGTATACAATATTGAGCATTCTTTTCTAC
This sequence comes from Liopterus haemorrhoidalis, assembly GCA_963971575.1. Lineage (NCBI taxonomy): Eukaryota > Metazoa > Arthropoda > Insecta > Coleoptera > Dytiscidae > Liopterus > Liopterus haemorrhoidalis. The sequence continues at coordinate 51,946,008 of OZ020615.1, forward strand.
TCTATAATGTAAGGTTAAGTGTCCTCTGATACCTAGTAAGGAAACTAATTTTGTTAAAGTTATAGTTACGTCATAAAACCTTAAGACAAAATGTCGTAATTATTGAAATACAACCACTCATATGAGCATCTACTTTTACAATTTAATTTTTCATAAACTATTAACATTGATGAAATTTAACACATTTATTTCAGAAGACTGTGTTTCTCGTACAAACTGTCAGTACTGAAATGATACAAACACACACCGTTATGGATATATGCGAAGTGGGGCGTTTATCCCACTGGGGCATCTATACCAACTTTACTATATGTATAAAATAATAAGTAAAAACTGTTTTTCTGTTTTTATAAATCCTTTTCATATCTTCATATTTTTCATAGGTATAGGTTTTTAAACAAGTGATTATCATTTTTTCTTTTTTTTTTTGTAGAGATTACAGCGTACTCTATTTTTTTCTTATATTTTTATAACACTCTTATTTATTTTTAAGAATTTAGTCTTCTAAATCATTTTTATTTATTCTAGTAGTTTCCAAAGAATTTTCGCGAGTCCGTTAGAAATGTTATCTGGAAAACTTTGCGTTTATGCGGAAGATAAGGGCAGGTACGTGCGTGAGATATCGCTAAATAATGCATCGCCCTGATAAATGCCCTATTCATGTCCCTTTTGAAAGAGGGTGATAAGCTTCTTTCATATTTTCGCAATTATATTCTCATTTTCAGTCGTAATTTTGTAAAATTGTTTTTTACGTAAATGTTTTTTATGACATTTTTACAGAAATTAAATATATTTTTAAATTCTCATTTAGAAATTAATTGTTTTTGGCAATAAAGCTTATTTTTATCATATTTAATAGCTAATTTCGAAATTATTCATTACAGAAAAATGGTTGAGAGGCCAATAGAAAGGGAAGATATAGGATGTCTCAGTTTTATAGCTTTATTTCAAAAAGATATTGCTGGATGATGAAATTACAAAAGATTTTATATTTGATTCATTACTAACAGCCGAACCCGTACGGTTTTTGTTAGATACATTCTTGTAAAGTAAATGCTAAGTGAGATATTTCATTCTCAAGTAGCGCCCCGTAGCTCCCAAATATTCATCTTATAAATAACTCCCTTGAGACAAAAAAATATTCATTTTGACCTAAATTTTAGTTAATATATTTCTGCTGTTAAGTAAAAGATTTTATATTTTGAATAAATGTTGAATTTTAATCCCTAGTTAACAAAACCGTAGTCCAGAATCCGAGTAAATTATACCATAAAATGTTAATGTAATTCTTCTACTCATTACTGAGCGTGGTGATTTCCCCACTACACCTGTGTAGAGCGTGTTGCGTGTAACACACAGATATACAGCAGTAGTATACTAAAATCGATTCCAAGGAGTTTTGTAATTTGCTGAATTTTTTCAAATTGCAAAACAGCACGTTCACTACCATTGGCGCCGAGACAGGGGTGCAGGAAGGTGCACTTGAACCCCCCCTAGCTAATGAAATTATTGCGCAAAAGGAAAATCCCTAAGAAAAGAAAAAGTCATGTAATATAGGATCCTTTTTAGGGTTTTGTCTGTCTGTCTGTTTGTTTGTCTGTCTGTCTGTCTGTCTGTCTGTCTGTCTGTCTGTCTGTCTGTCTGTCTGTCTGTCTGTCTGTCTGTCTGTCTGTCTGTCTGTCTGTCTGTCTGTCTGTCTGTCTGTCTGTCTGTCTGTCTGTCTGTCTGTCTGTCTGTCTGTCTGTCTGTCTGTCTGTCTGTCTGTCTGTCTGTCTGTCTGTCTGTCTGTCTGTCTGTCTGTCTGTCTGTCTGTCTGTCTGTCTGTCTGTCTGTCTGTCTGTTCAAAAAACACATCCCCCTAAAAATATAAACAAATATGTGTACATCGAAAACAAAAAAAAAAAATTAATTCTGAGTAGGGTATCAAATGAAAGCCCTTAGTACGTGGATTAACGATCAAAATTTTATTTTTGCAAAATAAATTATTTTGACGCGATTTTTGCCCAAAATTGTTCAAAACAAATTTTGTCCCACATCCTGTAGCCCAGATGGTTTAAACTAAAAATCTGAAAAAGTAATGTACATTGGTGTGTACCGGAATAGTACAACAGGAATTTTTGATCAGATTATATTTTGGGAAAAAAACGCATTTTTTGTGTTTTTTTCTAATAATGTACACAAGTTATATTTATGTAACACGCTGAACTAGAAGGTGTATCTTGGTGTAGTGGTCATGGCGAGGGCTTCTTACCCAACTAAATCAGTTCGATCCCTGCAGGAGGAGACAATATTATTTTTTGTTTTTGTTTTGCATTTTTTATTTTGTCTAAATTATTTTTTCAAAATTCGAGTTTTTAAAAGCATAAATTTCATAATCAGTGGAAATTGTTGAAATTATAATTTAATTCTGTTTCAATGTACACGAAATCAGAGGGGCGGAGGTTATAACAACCAATGGAGGTCAAATATTAATGAACCTTGCTAAAAAAAAAAAAAAAAACTGCACATATTTAGAAACCTAAATAATGGTATTAGGTATTCGATTTAAAATTAACAAAAAAAATATTTTAACATAAAATTTGTTTTGGCATCTCAAATAATCATCATTCACTTACTAAATATCTGCGAAACTCTGAAATGTGTGAAAATTCACACTTCACATCAATTTTTTCAATTTAACAGGAACTCATTGCATAAATATAATCAAATATTTATAATAAAACTTTGGAAATTATTTTTAGAAAAATCCTAAAACGTTTGAGCAAAGATTTTATTCGTGTTGGTTGCTGTCTAAATTCGTTCTAAATTCGTTAGTCACGTTATCAATGAATTCATTATCTTCTTACACTCTTTTCCTCTCGTCTCCCATCATAAAGCGATTCCAAATCTTGACGCTCTGTAATGTACTGAATAAGCGTTCAATACTACATGTTCTCTCTCGATGAGTCAGGCCAATCTTGATCTGAGTAGAACGGTGTTGCTTGGCAAATTTAGTCTGCGTACTCAAGAGCTGCATTTAGGGTTACCCCATTTTACCACTTCTCATACCATGAGGTAGCCTCGATGATAAAAATTGGTAAAATATCTCAACAAATTTGCAATTGTAAAACTGAAATTCTTTAATTTTATTAACAAATCAGCAACGTTAAAATTGGATTTTATAAATATTAATGAATCTTTATTAGATTTCAATAAATAGCATAGTCGATGTTAACAAAAATGTGATTATTAACTGAGAAGAAACTCTTTTTTCATTGCATCCTCATCTGGGTACACCCCCATGCAAGTAATTCTTCCTGCGCTCATGATCTCTATCCTAGACACAAATACAAAAAAGCTATAACATAATTGTTACGAAATACATAATAGCTAGCCCATAATCTAGCCATAAATTAAAAAATAATCTCTTTTTTCCAAATCAAAACAGAAACGAAATTTTCTGAAATTTTTGTCAAAAATCACCATTGTGGTACCTTAATAGATCATTCTATGAAAGGTCATTTCCAACCTATTGGAAAACTTCCCAGATTTCTCCAACTCACAGGGCTGAAAATAGATCAAATGTAGGAAAAAACCGCTCATCTCTCTTTATGTGTTCTCGGTAAGCTTGAAACATGCTTTTTGGAACGGCTCTTTTTCTAGTTAAGTCAACATATCATTACAAAATAGTAAGGATTTTCCAGGGGTAGGTTTGTATTGATTAACTGCCTTTTGTGCAGTATATTACTGATAACTTAGATCACATACAGCAGGTTTCTTCTATTTATACCGACTATTCAAAGGCTTTTGGTAAAAGGCACCACACCACCATCTCTTGCAAAATAAAGCAATTTGGCCCCACTGTGAGATACAAGGAAATGAAAAAGCTGATAAAGCAGCAAAAACAGCTACAAATTTACATCTAACAAACATTAAAGTACCTCACAGTGACATTAAGAATGAAATAGGTAGAACGGTGCTAGAAGAATGGGACAAAGCATGGAAAGAAATAAATAACAACAAATTACGAGGAATAAAAGAGGACACAAAAAAATGGCACACATTCAATAAAAGGAAACAACAGATAACGATTACCAGATTGCGCATTGGCCATACTCTAGCAACTCATAAATACATACTGGATACATCCGATCCCCCCAAATGCAACGTATGTAACACCCAACTAACCGTTGAACATCTCCTGATAGCATGCCCAAAATACTCAAGAGGACGACAGAAAAATAAAATACCACCAACATTGAAGGAAGCCCTCTCCAACAACATGGAAATAATGGAACGGATAATACAGTTCACAGAAGAAACTGATCTCGCCCCGCAAATATAAAAAGAATAAAATATCAAAATATATGTATATACCTATTAGATAAATTAATATGTATTATTTAATGTAACTATAATGTACAGGGACACTAATCACCATTGTAGTGGATGTGCCTTAAATTGTTTAAATAAAAAAAAAAAAGCAATTTGGTATTGGTTAAGACCTGAAGCGCTGGATTAAATTTGATTTAAACAACAGGAACGAGAATGTTACCCTGAATAATTTTACATCAGCACCAAAACACGTCACATCCGTTGTTTCACAAGGTTGTTATGTGGGACCTTTGCTGTTTTTAATATTCATTATTGATATTAATAAGTGTTTCATACTCTCGAAATTTTTGCTTTAGGTGGACGACCGAAAAATATTTAAACGAATAAGTAACAATAAAGAGTCCTTGGAATTACAAAATGATCTTGACAGACTCTGTAATTATTGTTTACGAAACAAAATCTCTTAAGTAATAAAAAAAATGTAACAGTAATTTTTGTAGAAATTTTGATGCAAATATTATTTTTCAGCTATATTAAATACTTAGCACTGATACTGGACTAAAATTAATATTTCACAACTTTGGTTTCATTTTTAGAGCAGCAAGAGATTTCGATTACCTACAATCATTTATATCTTTATATTATTCAGTGAATTTATTTTATCTTGCAACGTTGAAATGATGATTATGCATGGCTTCCCTAGTAACGACAAATTATTTTGACAGCAATGCAAAGTCGCCTATGTTGTAAATTAAAAGAAACGCAATTTTACATTGCTGACAAATTGCAATTACCATAGTAACGATGATACCTGTATTGCAGGGTAAAAGAAATTCATTGTATTATAGTTTGATACGGTGCAATTTAGAATATGGTCGGCTGAAAATAATAAGGTTGTATGTGACATTTTTTGTCAAATGTTCTTTTCAATACTATAGAGTTGTATATCACGTAACCTACTTGTTCCAATAATTTCCATAAGATAGCATTACCGGTGTCGGAGAAAAAAGCAGAAAACCATAGTTCTAGGTCTTAAATAATAAAAAACTTACAAAACATAGTTGTATGTTAAAACATGCACCCTTGTATTTTAATTGTTTTTTTTTTTTAATTCATAATTTATGGTTGTATGTTTGATATACAACATCTTTTATGTTAAATATAAAAAATCTTTTTCGGGCACCTGGGTTACAAAAAATATTAAAAAGAATAAAACAAGGTCTTGAAGACTTGTTAAATATATTTAGAGACATTAAGGTTTCTACAAATAAAAATCCGTTACCAGAAAACAAGGTAATCGCTTTAAAATCTATGCTGGATTGGATGCCTACTATGGATAAATCTTATTATAAAACAATATTGCCAAGAAAGTAAATCTCAAGAAAATTATAAAAATTTCGTTTAATTTTTTTTATTTCGAATGTTTCAGTTTCAGTTCAAATTATCTTAATTTATCTTAATTTTTTGTAAGATTAATGTTTAATTTGTTATTATTTTGCAAGCATATTGTTTAATTTGTGTTATTTAATCAAATAAAAATTGAATACGTGACTAACATTTCTTTTACCTTTTCTGGTACCTTTTTAACAATTTTCAGAAACCTGAATTTAAAAACTGAAGCTTTACCTATAAACTGAATTTCCCCCCGATATTACTTTGAACTACAAAGCTGTATGTAACGTTAAAGTATTAAGTTTCGTGTTTTTCTTAATCACAAAGTTGTATGTTCATTTTTCAAATTGTTAAAATGGTATTATTCAAAAAAATTTTTTTTTCCAAATAATGCGTTAATGACAATAACATATCAATATATAGTTATTTAAAAAATTTCTTCCTTGTATTGTAACCTTATACTCGTTTTTTCCATGTCAAAATTTTTGTTGTTTTCTCAAATGTAATATACTTCGACATACAACCTTATTATTTTCAGCCGACGATATGCTAGCATTATCTGGAACCCGCATTATACAAAATACACTAACCACATCGAAAAAATACAGAAAGGATTCAATGACAAATTAAATTATAAATGTAACCGTTTTAATCTTCAATTTTGAAATAATAATTCATAAAAGACATAAGAATGTTACTTGATTTTATGTTTGCCCACAAGGCATTTAATAGTGCCATAGGCATCCAATTACTGGTTCCATATATGCATCTTAACAAGCAACACAACCCTGTAAGAAGTCCAACGCTTTTCTATATTCCATCTCAACATTTTAATGTAACCTGGAATTCACCTGTTTGCCGAATGTTGAGATCTGTAAACAATTTCTTTACAGACAAAGATATGGATATATTTCTCTGTTCTCAACTTAATTTAAAGAAAAAACTGCATATTCAATTTCAGCAAATGTAAACATGTAATAAACAAAATGTATGTTTACAAAACAAAGTACAAACAATGTAAGTATATTTTAAAAAATTGTATTTACATTATAGCCGTGTTGTGCGATTATTGGATCAATCTGTTTATCGGTTTGCTGTGCTTACGCAGCCTGCATGTAATAAATAAATAAAACTTTGGGTTACAGGTTGTGGAACATTTTTTTTTTAATAAAAAAGGAATTTAGCGTACTATCCAGTTTTTTACTTGTATACTCTTTGAGTTTACTTGTATTTTTTTATTTATAATTAGAGACTCCCCAGCGTGATGCTATTACCGTCTATTTAACAATTACGAAGTGTGTAAATTAAGTAACCTGACTGGCAACATGGCGTTTGATCTGGCAACATTCGGAACGCAGGACTTGGAGGGGCGGCAGGTGAAGATGTGATATATCTTCAGTACGAGTTTGTACTCACTAGAGTAATTTTGTTGTCCGTAGCGATTTTTTCAGTGCGCAAACAGTTTTTTCTAGTGCGTTCTAAAAATGAGTGACGAGTTCATTTCGATCAACGGTGTGCTATCAGGTTTTGCTTCACACTTGGGCATAGTGCAACGGAAACTTTTGCAAAACTTCAGCAGGCCTACGGAGATAGTGTTTTTTCAAGGACCCAGGTCTTTTGGTGGTTTAAGACATTTTCAAAAGGAAGAGAATTGATTGAAGATGAATCACGTAGCAAAAGGCCGTCATCTTCAAGAACCGAAGAAATTATCGACAGAAACCGGGATCTTGTGCGTTTAGATCGTCGGTTGACAGTCAAAATGATCGAGGAAATGTTGAATTTGACTCACACTACCGTTCATCAGATTTTGACCAATGAATTGATGAGGAAAATCTGCAATTTCAATAAACGAGTTTTTGGCCAGTAAAAACGTTACTGTGGCTTCTCAGCCTCATTGTTCGCCTGACTTGAGTTCTTGTGACTTTTTTATCTTCTCAAGATTGAAAAATCACCCAAAGGGACGTCATTTTGGGACACTCGAAAACAATCAAACGTCCGTAACCGACCAGCTGAAAGGTATTCCAGTATCTGAGTTCCAGTACTGCTATGAGGATTGGAAGAACCGTCTCTAGCGCTGTGTGGCTTCCCAGGGAAGTTATGTAAATCGTACATGATTTACAATTCTTTGGATTTACATTAATTGTATTTTGTAATGAGTACATTTATTTATTATTTAAATGTATTTTTCTAATTTTGTGGCTTTAATTTTATGTATTTTTTAAATTTAGGGTCTTCTGTAGTTGCATTTGGTCGTTGCACAGGGCTTCACTCAGATTGTTGAGCATCGCCTGCTTTCTTCTTTCTTCGTAATATTACTTATATTACTTATTATATTTTACTTACACTAAAAAGTAGTTTTTATTTTTTTCCTTTAGGATTAAGATCTACATAAATTGTGAGAGGTTGGCAAAAATTTCCGGTTCTGAAAATTTGGAATTTATTTTACTGCCCATATTTTCAACTCTTATTTTTAATAAATTAAATACTTTTTTAATAACATCTTTTGTATATAAGACAAGATATTAAAAACATACTAATTATCCAAAATATTTGGCATTTACCTACGCACTTTTTGAAAATCAATAATGTGTAATCAATCAATATTCCCAGGAGAACCCCTTCAATAACACCTACATTTTTGACCTAATAAAACACTTAAAAATAATTCTCATAAAATAAAGTTTATTCATAAGACGTAACTTAATATCCTGTCTACAAAAGTTGCAGGGTTTTTATAATGTTTTTATATTGAAAGTTTTCAAAATTGTTAAAGGACACGTATTAAAGATTCATTAAGGTTTTTATTTAAAAAAATATTTCAAAACTTTGTAGTTTAATTCAAGGACTTTAGTTCGTATTAGATTTTAACTCGTACATATAATAAATTAAGATGGTGTTTGTGAAATGATCTGCTCTATCTAACACCATCAGGTTGCAAAAAACATTACCTGAGACATTGTTGTACTATTTTGGTTAAGGATTCTTCTTTTTCTTCTACTGGGTGGGCAGAAACTAGATTAATAATTTATGTTATATATGATATTTAGTAGGCTTGTTAGACTATGTACGTTGCTAGGACATGGAATGAATATGACATGTATAAAATAAAGAGTTGAATGCTATTGTACAAATCAGTTACATTTATTAATATCAATATATTAATTATAATACACAACAATTGGCGACGAGGATGGGATCAGTACAAGAAGCATTAAGCGCAATTGCACAAGTCTTGCAACAAATGCAACTTCAAAATGTTTCTAACACTTCGAACACTGGTGGGGTACGTTTGCAACCGTTTGAAGAGGATTCAGAGACGTTTGTTTCTTATCTGCAAAGACTGAACAATTATTTGGAATTAAAAAATTTAAATACATCTATAGACAACAAGAAATGCGTCCAAATTTTAATTAATTGTCTCAGTCCAAAAATGTATCAAACATTGACGAGCTTAACAGCACCAGATCTACCGAACAAGAAACAATTCGATGAATTAACATCGTTACTTCAAGATCATTTGTGCCCAAAACCAAACGAAATAGCAGTGCAGCATAAATTTGCATGCAGAATGCAACAAGAAGATGAAACCATTTCTCAGTTCATTGCGGAATTGAAGAAGCTAACGATCAACTGCAATTTTACGTGCAGTAACTGCAAGAAATCTACCATTGACACGCATTTAAGATCTCAGTTCATCAGGGGAGTGCGAAATTCAGAGATAAGAGAGAGACTACTTCAATCCAGAGAAACATCGTTCGAAGAAATAGGGAAAATTGCTCTGGCTATTGAAGCTGCAAAAACTGAAAGTCGCGAGATACAAAATCAACCGATGTCTGTAAGTTACATCAACAAGTCGAAGACGATGGTAGGTAAGGTAGGTAAGAAGGTCACAAAACAGGAAAATAAACAGGAAAATTCTTCTTCAAAATCTTTTAAGTGTTTTAAATGCGGTAATACAAACCATAAAGCCAATGATTGTCAGGCGGAAAATTTAAAATGTAAAATTTGTAAAAAAATGGGACACGTACAATCTGTTTGTTTTTCAAAATCAAGATACGTCGACCAAAAATGCGTACGTAATTGCGATGTAGAAGAATATTCGGAGGAAGATTCATTACATGAGGTCGAAATCAATTCTTTCGGCCATTCTACTGATTTAAAGAAATACATGCTCAATATTAAAATTGAAAATGTTAGTTGTAGGATGGAATTAGATACAGGCGCGGCAGTATCAACAATGTCTGAAAGCGTTTTCAGGGAGTACTGGCCTAGTAAAAAACTATCTCATACTGACATCAAGTTGAGAACCTATACGGGTGAAATTATTTACCCATTAGGAACTTGTGACGTTAAATTTCAGTACAAAGACCAAACTGCAACTGGCAATATTTACATATTACGTGGTAATTTTGAGTCCATATTAGGTAGGGACTGGATTAGAAAATTAAAAATTAACCTAAATGTCAATCAAATGTCAATGTCACAGATGTCAGAATCCGAATGTAAACAAAGAATAAATAAACTAATTGAAAATTATAAAGATGTTTTCTGTACAGAATTAGGAAAAATTACAAATTATAAAGCCCGGATTCTTTTGAAAGACAAAAACCAACCACCCACATTCATTAAACCTCGAAGGGTTCCGTACGCTTTGACGGATAAGGTTAGTAAAGAAATCGATAGATTGGAAGAGGCTGGAATAATAGAAAAAGTTGAACATTCTAGTTGGGGTACACCAGTAGTTCCTGTTATTAAGAAAGATGGTAGTATTCGTCTCTGTGCAGACTATAAAGCTACCTTAAATAAATTTATTCAGGACGATAACTACCCTATTTCAACTGTTGATGACATTTTCGCGAAAATGAGTGGTGGTAAATATTTTTGTACTTTTGATATTTTCCAGGCCTATCTGCATATGGAGGTGGATGATGATAGCGCAATGTTACAGGCTATAAGTACGAATAAGGGAGTATATAAGGTTAAAAGATTAATGTTTGGCGTAAAAGTGGCCCCAAATAAATGGCAGCGTTTTATGGACAAAATTCTACATGACCTACATGGAGTAAGTTGTTTTTTTGATGATATTAAAGTACAAGGTTCAACTTATGGAGAACTGTTGGAGAATTTGACAGCTCTTTTTGACAGATTACGATTACACGGTTTACATGTCAATAAAAGTAAATGTCAATTTCTTTCCAATTCAATAAATTATTTGGGCCATTCTATTAACAAAAACGGAATACATGTTGATAAAAATAAAGTCAGTGCAATAAAAAATTGCATAAGACCAACAAATGTGTCTGAATTAAGAACGTTTTTGGGCCTTGTTAATTATTATCAAAAATATCTTCCAAATTTGGCTACGAGACTATATCCATTAAACAATTTGCTTAAAAAAAATACTCGTTTTAAATGGACGATTGAATGTGAACACATTTTCAATAGCCTTAAAAATTTCATGTACAAAAACCTTAGTTCCATTCGACGCAACATTGCCTTTAATATTAGCAACCGATGCTTCACCAACGGGATTAGGAGCCGTTATTTCTCATGTAGGGGCTGATGGTTCTGAGAGACCTATTGCTTTTGGTTCGAGAACATTGTCAAAATCAGAAAGAAACTACTCTCAAATCGATAAAGAAGCTACAGCAATAATATGGGGGTTAAAAAATTTTTTCCATTATTGTTACGGTCGAAAAATAATATTAATTACAGATCATAAACCACTCACAAGTATATTACACCCGCAAAAAGACTTACCTGCGACGTCTGCTCTCCGTTTATTGCATTATGCAAATTTTTTATCAGGTTTTAAATACGAAATTCGTTACAGAAATACCAAAGATCATGGTAATGCAGATTTCCTTTCGAGATTTTCATTAAAGAAAGAAGGAAAATACAACGAATACAACAACATATCTCAAGATGATGTTTTTTATTTAAATCAATTATCGGCGTTACCTGTTACAAGAAAAGAAATTCAGAAAGAAACACTACTAGATCGTGATTGTCGCGAACTACTAGAAAACTTACGAATAGGAAGTATGAATGACGGAGGTAATATTAGTAAATTTTCTCTAACCGATAATTGAATCTTTAATGGTATTCGGGTTGTCATACCAAAAACATTAAGAAATAGAATTTTACACGAACTACATTCTACACATGTAGGAGTTGTACGGATGAAAGCGTTAGCAAGAAGTTATGTGTGGTGGAAAGGTATTGACGAAGATATTGAAACAATCGTTAAACAATGTAAAAATTGCATGACTATTAGAAATAATCCAGCTAAAGTTCCTGTTCACCCGTGGGAATATCCCAGAGAACCTTGGCAACGTGTCCATATTGACTACGCGGGACCGTTTATGAATGAACAATTCGTAATCGTTGTAGACGCCCATTCCAAATGGGTAGAAGCTATCCCTAACACGTAGTACAACATCAGATGCTACTGTCAAAATTCTACGTGAAATTTTTGCGAGATTTGGCCTTCCAGTAACTCTTGTATCAGATAATGGACCACAATTTAAATCTTCTATATTTCAGAATTTTTTGAAATCGAATGGCATCATTCACAAGTGTACAGCACCTTTTCACGCTGCTACAAATGGCCAAGCAGAGAAGTATGTTCAAACAATTAAACAAGGATTAAGAGCAATGGTGAACGAGCCAGGAGACTTTAATACAAAACTATGCCGACTATTAATGCAATACAGAAAAATACCACACTCGACTACAGGTGTCAGTCCAGCAGAACTTATGTTAAAAAGGCCCATTAGAACACGTTTGGATTTAATTAAAAGAATTTTACCCCAGGAAATTAATGAGAAGCGCAATTTTTATCAAGATAAAAAAATTCATGAATTTGAAGTGGGAGAAAGAGTTCAAATAAGATTTTACGATAATAAAATTATCAAATGGAAAATGGGTACAATACATACAAGAAAAGGGTTATTACATTATGAAGTTTTAGTTGATGGGAAATTACACTCGCGTCATGTAGACCAAATAATGAAAAGCAAATGTGAAAAATCTAATGATGAAACCGGGTTCATAAATTTTCCTGTTTCAGAAAAAGCACCTACCTTACTTTGTCAAGATCGAAATAAACTTTCTTTCCAGGAGTCTGTTACTACGGTTACAGATAATTCACAATCCGGAATTAATAACGATAATAACAATGACGGAGAAGAAGCTGTTGCTGTACCTGCACCAGAGATTAGTAATAATGAAGAAGCTAATGAAGAAGCCCAACCTTCTCTTCGCCGCTCTTCGAAAGATCGGCGACCACCTGATCGTTGGGGTTACTAAATTCAAGGAGGGAAAATTGTTATATATGATATTTAGTAGGCTTGTTAGACTATGTACGTTGCTAGGACATGGAATGAATATGACATGTATAAAATAAAGAGTTGAATGCTATTGTACAAATCAGTTACATTTATTAATATCAATATATTAATTATAATACACAACAATTTATATCTACCGTTATTTTAGTTTGGGTCAGTTTTGGCTTTTCATATTTAATAGTTGAGCAGTGCAGTTTTGCTATGGAGCATTTTATGAGTCAACAATGCGGTGTTGTTATTAATATTCTGGGTTAAGTCTCTTACCAAACCGACTGTAGGATTTGTTTCCCTGAACTGGAAATTATGTTTTTACCACTTTTAAATATAAAGATCCCAGCCAATAATTTTAAGAATAGTATTAAAATGAAAACAAGTTCAGAATGGAAAAAATATTGGCAATTGACTACACAGAACCACCTCAGATTGATAAAAGCAGTTATTAAACAGTGGAAATGCCAAAAATATCGTAGAGAACAAATAGTTTTAACCAGGACGCGTATTGGACACACGTTGTACACACACAAACACATTTTTGACCATCAAGAACTACCAAAATGCAACATCTGTGATAAAAAAATCAGTGCTAACCATATACTGATAGAGTGCGAAAAGTATCACATACAAAGGTTGAAACATAACATACCAACAACGCTAAAGGAAGCTCTGAAGAATGAACATGAAGTTGAAGTAAACATAATAAAATATTTGCCACGTCTACAATAAAATGTAATGTAAAATAAATTTATATAAATTAGTAATGTAATAATTTAATGTACCGGTGCCAATAACTAAGGTTATTGGCACCGGTTGAGGTTCCCTAAATTAAATAATAATAAAAAAAAAAAACAAACTATTGCCCGATAAATTGACATATGCTGGGACTATTTTTATGCTAATTCCCGGAAATGCTATCCACACCATTATATAAACGGACGTCTACTGAAGGCGGAGATCAGTATTCAGTTCGATTCGCGAGAAGAAAAATAGAATTTTTGTATTCTTAGACGCTCTGAGTTGATTATCTGGTGACTTACTCGACCCTGTTTTTATCTACATTTTTATAAATTTTCTAGTAATCATTTTATAATTTTCGTGAATGAACTATCATATTTGCTTGGTTTTTCTACATAACACTATGTTATTAACGAATTATAATGAATAATAATAATCCGGCCTTGTTTTATTCCAGCAAAATAGCTTTATAATAATTGATCTATGTTTGTTCTATACATATGTTTTAAAAATACGTCCATCAGAAATTTCTGACATGTTTAATTTATTGTAACGTTTAAAATAACAAAGTTGAAAAGTTTGTTTAATTATAAACGACCTTAACATTTGAACTACAAACTGATATATATTGAAGATAAACTCTAATAATTTGTTAAAGGTGTTCTAAATAACACTTTATATTTATACAATAATGTTTTGTAAGATACGCCCACCTCTTTAATTGTGTAGTTAAGCTTTCAGAAATAACTGAATCGAACAGGTGTACGTCCTTATATTAAGTCTCAAGTTATGTATTTTTTATATCGCAAAATGAATTTGTAGAAATTCCTTTAAATTATTTATAAGAAATTTAGAATTAAATTGAGGAGAATTTGCATGAAATACCAATTTCCATTTATACATATTTCCAAAAAATCGTGGGAAAAATTATTTGGCACAGAAATTGGATTTTATTTAACAAAAATACGTATAATGGAGGTATATAATATGGCCGGTGCCAGAGCAGTGATGTATGAAAGAAAGATTACATTAAATAGCAATAAAATTCTATACGCATGCTGAAAAGAAAAGGAAACGTATAGAAAAACCACCTAGGGAAATGAAAGTAGATTATTCTATGAAAGAAATGGATACGGTGTAGAAGAAATAAGAAGAAAACATTAAGCAGTTGAGGAATTTGTTCCCATACTGATAGGGACAGATAAAGAAGTACATACTCGAGAGCAGCAAAACAGGATCGACAGATCAAGGTACAGTACGGCCTTGGTTCTCAAAGCGTGTTCCGCGAAACACTGGTGTTCCGCGATGCACCTTCAAGTGTTCCGCGAAAAAATCAAATGTACAATTCAATTAAAAATTATTTGTAAATAAAAATCAATTCAATGTAAAATTTACACGTACCATTCGGCTTTGTATGAATAAAAATATCTTTCGGGTTAAATATACTTCTTGGAAACATAAAATATTATTGCAGTTATCAAAATTCTGTTTAAGCCGATTCTACAATTAAAGTCTGATGTCGGGCGCATGCGGGTTCCTCTACTCTTTCACTAGGGGTGAAAGCGCAGAGGAAAGCGCAGGATGTCAGGCGCACCTGACATCCGTAACTACGTAAGACTTTAATTGTAGAATCGGTTTTAGACGAATATCTCTCTACATACAATTAAATTAAATTTCTTTCAATATATTTGCATGTTAACGTGACTTATATGCAGTTCAAATTTTAATTCGCTCAATTTGAATTTTTGAATTAAATAAATTTAGGTAAGTTTTGTACCATATTATAAATTATCTAAAAAATGATGATAGGTGCAATAATTTGGCGTATTTGGCTGATATTTTTTATAACTTTAATACTGTCAATATAAGTATGCAAGGAAAGAATGAAAACATTCTTACATCAACTGACAAATTATGTGCAATGAAAAAAAGAGTTTTACTATGGAAAAGACACGTAAGAGAGAGAAACACAGAAATGTTCCCCTCTGTGCAAAATACCAACGAGGCAACCGTTTCTTTAATAATGGAACAATACCATTGTTAAACACAGAACAACATGATTGGATAAAAAACCCTTTTTTTCCTTCCGAATTTTCTAGTTTTACTTTAAAAGAAAAAGAAGAACTGACGTCGCTTTCTTCAGATCGTGGATTAAACTAACAGTTCCATGAAAACACTCCTGAAAACTTTTTTGAATCTCTGTTAAAGATGAATACCCTAGTATAAGCAAAAAAGCTCTGAACATATTATTGTTATTTTCCACGTCATATCGTTGCGAAGCAGGATTTTCAACTGTGGTTAATATAAAGACAAACAAACGCGAGAGACTACGGAATTTAGAAGAAAAAATGCGTGTGGCTATATCATTTATTCGTCCCAATATCGCTGAGATCTGTAAAGATCATCAAGCTCATGTATCGCATTAAGTTTGAGATTTTTTAAAAGTATTGTAATTTTAATTGTGTTTTCAATAAATATATTTGCATCAATTAATATCGGTACATATTTTATTTATATACCAGGTCTACAAGTATGAAATGCGGATTTTTTTTTAATAAAACACATTTAACTCAAAAGAACAGTAAAAGTTTATTTATTCAAAGTATGCTCCATTAGAAGTTATACATTTTTCCCATCTTTCAGGCAATTTGTAAATACCTCGCCAGTAGAACTCTTCCCCTTTCCCCGCAAACCATTCATCTAGCCATTCTTTCACATTTTCATATGAACAAAAGTGCTGCTCGGCAAGTGCGTGACCCATCGATGCGAACAAGTGGTAATCTGAAGGGGCCAAGTCTGGTGAGTAAACGGCATGGAGTAGAACTTCCCACTTGAGTGCCTCCAATGTGTTGCAAACTGCTTTTGCCTTATGTGATGAAGCGTTATCGTGAAGAAAGATTACCTTGTGCTGTCTTCTTTCGTATTCTGGTCGTTTTATGAGCAGCGAAAGGTTCAATTCGATCAGTTGTTGTTGGTAACGTTGGGTATTAACTGTTTCACCAGGTTTTAACAATTCATAATAGACCAAACCCTTTTGGTCCCACCAAGTACAGAGCATTGTCTTTTTGCCAGAGCGATTCGGTGTTGCAGTTGATGTGGATGGTGAGCCTGGGTTCACCCATGATATTTGCGTTTGGGATTTTCAAAATAAATCCATTTTTCATCGGCAGTAATGATACGATGCAAAAAAGACTTTCTTTTTTATCGTGCAAGCAAAATTTCACAAGTGTTTTTGCGTTTTTCCATCTGCCTCTCATTCAATGCATGTGGAACCCATGTGCCGACTTTCTGGATCTTACCCATCTCTCGTAGGCGATTGGAAACAGCTTGTTGACTAACGCCTAACTGCTCTGCTAGTTGTTTTTGTGATTGACTATCATCTTCCTGTAGCAATGTTTCCAATTTTGTATCTTCATATTTTTTTGGAGGTTTTCCATGTTCTTTGTCTGTAAGATCAAAGTCACCACTTTTGAAACGCCGAAACCATCGTTCACACGTATCTTTCGACGGAGCATATTCACCATAAGCTTCTCGAAGCAGTCGGTATGATTCAGCAGCAGTTTATTTCAAATGAAAACAAAACAGTAGTGCTGTCCGCGAATGCTCTTTATTTGGCACAAAATTTGACATTTTTAACACAATAAAACAAAACTATATAATCACTTTTCAAATTATAACCTATGACACTTTTGACACTTAATGATAACTTAACAAAACGCCATATGTGTTGAAACTTTGAACTATACACTCTGTTTGCGCGGTAAGTTTGAAAAAAATCCGCATTTCATACTTGTAGACCTGGTATGTACATATTATTTTCTAAAAGTAGTACTTTTAAGCGGGGGGTTGCCAATCAGACGCTGCGACACGACTCAGTTTCTTTTTCGTTCTATAATAATGGAGTGTTTTTGTGAACATTATTCTGTTTTTTATTGCTCTTTTGGTTTCAAAAAAGTTAGCTACCCGCGCCCTCTGTTTTAAAGTTTATGTTGTATTGTAGATGTTCCGCCTAAAAAATATCAGAGTTTAGTGTTCCCCGACTAAAGTTTGAGAACCACGAAAGTACGTTATAGGTACAAAAAAAAAGAAAATCAGGGGCTTCCATCCCAAGATACCTTAATGTATGTAATGTAACAAAATGGAATGTAACATCCATGGAATGTAACAAAAACAAAAAGAAAATAGCACGGTTTAGATGTGGAAATGAAGTGGCAACGAACTAGTACTGGAGAACAGAGAAAGAAAAGAAAGGCAGAATATGCAGATCAAGCAGAAACTAATGGAGCATCTAATCAACTGTCCTGAAGTAGGAGAAGAAATACTTTAGAAGAAATAATAGATTCAATCGAAGAGAGGAAGAAAGGAAATGTAGGACATGCGGGGAACAGCCGGAAACTCTCTACCACTTGCGACGCTGCCCGGGAATAGGGGAAGATCCAGGGCGACTGGAAAAGGTACTTGGGGAATCCGGAAGTGGTATAAAATGGATGAGGAAGGTGAAGAATAGTGAAGAATAGTAGAAGAATAGAGAAACTCACGCCCAGCAGCCAAAAGACGTTTTGATGTTTTTCATAAAAAAAAAACCTTTGTTATGCAATATAAGCAATGTGACATTTTCTGATTTTTTTTGGATTTTTTGTTCAAATATCCATATATATATCTTTTTATTTATTTTTTTTTTTCTTTTAAATGAATTTTTGTGAGTTTTGATTATTATACAATTAATGGGTTTGGAAAAAATGTATGTATGAAATGTACTTAATTCGAAGCCGAAAGGCATGAATAAAGATTATTACTATTACTACTAATAGATTCAATCTACAGGAAGAATTTTTAACTCTCCCCAAACTTAAATAAACACCCCTTATTTAATTATATAATTATTTATTTATTTATTATTTTATTTCTGTTATTCTATTTGATTCCACATTTTGTTTTATTTTTTATTTTTTATTCTTTTTTGTTTTATTAATTATTTTTATAGAGTTGCCGCGGCTCCGTGGTAAAAAGGTTGTCTACGGAGCACAGGGACCCGGGTTCGAAATCCCCACCTCTTTCGGATTGTTATCTTCGGAAATTGTGCATTCAGCTCTGGGGTCGACGCAGCCTCAATTATTTAATACTTAAAATGAGTACCTGTTTATACGGAGATAATAGGACCGGCCGAAACGTCACACAAACCACGTGTCTTTCGTATCTATGGCCGGTGGTGTAGAAACGGAAAGCTTACCTTATCTCACCCTTATACGTCTATCTAGTGTTGGGATCCCATTGTTTATTTTTTATTTTATTTAAATTGTTTTTATGTTATTTGATTAATTTGTTTATATATTCTTTGGTTGGACTTGCATACAGGTCACTGCTGTTCTAGACATTTACTAACTTAACCTTACCTAATTTTAATCTTACTTCGAGCTTTACGGCTTCTGCTGTCCCATATTCTCACTAATATAACCTAACCTAATTAGCTGTCTTTGATCGGTCATTGCTAACACTGCGTAGTGCAAATAAAAAGATTACCATGCATAAAAAAAAAAAATAACAAAAAGGTAAGTGATATTTTAATGTGATAAATAAACAAAAACCATTGTTTTAGAGCCACTGATAATTCTTGAATTACTTAGTGAAGCCGTTGTGTGCTTTTAGTGACCTGTATGCAAGCCCATCCGATTATTTTAATTTGCTTTGATTTGGTTAATGCATGTTGTCACAAGAAATATATTTGATAGAGATATTAGAATAAGTTTGAATTATTATAAAAATCTGTACTTACTATTCAAAGCTGAAAGGCAAGAAAAATAATAAATATGATGAAAGCTATATTATTAAGGAAGTTTACTATCCGAGCCGTAGGCGAGGATCTTATAAGTAACACTCTCCTTACCCCCAAAATAATCTTATTATTAAAAACTGCACTGAATGAAAAAAAAAATGTTTCCTCATAAACATTTTGACGTAAAGTAAATAAAAAGATATTTCAAATTTTAGGTGTACCCCCATAACTCCGTAAAATTACCCTACTTACAAAGCCCTGAAAAGTGTGAAAATCATACCATATCAAATTTTTAATATTTATAATTCAAAAATTTTATTAGGAAATTTCTTTTATGCATATATTTCTTACTCCTATTAATTAACCCTCATTGTGATTCTTGCATGTCCTGATTTATGAATGGAATGATCCTGCGCGGTGGACTTCCCGGCGTCTCTCTCAAAGTTGGAGCATCGAGACGCTCCAGTAACGTCCGACGCGTTCTAACGAAAACTGCAACCGCATACCGGTTACCCGAATAAGTTGCACAGTTACGCGAAGTGACGTGAATTTGTATTGCTGGATTTATAATTGTAAGTTTTAAATTAATTTTATTTATTTATTATTTAGAAAGCATTTTAACTAGTTTAGAAATAAATATATATTAACAAAAAATCTAAATAACACCACAGTTGAAAAAAAAGTGTTTTAATCTTCATGGCAAATAAAATATATATATCACATAAAGATTGGTCTACAAGGTGTAACAAGATAGAGGGAATACGATTTTTCGCTGATGTGTTCATAGATAAAAAAAGTACATTTGAAATATTTCAAATGTACTTTAAAAAAAAAAAAAACTATATATATAGTATTTTTAGTACACTATTTGATTCTTGATCAATATGAAAAAAATCTCGATTTTAGCATATCAAATTTTACAATTTTTAAAGAGGATCCTACACAGTACACTCAAGGATATCACTGTATTTGCAAATAATTCATAAAGGGTTCTGAATTCAGAAAAAAAAAAAACAACAACAACATAATCAACAAATAATATATGATCTTTCTATATATTTTTGTTTGATTTTGATCAGTTGCGAAATACGGGTAAAAACTGCAAAAGCATTTTTAATAATTATTAGGGCGTCAAGGATTAAATTTGTAGAAAAAAAGGCGAAATTGGTTGATAATTCACAAATATATGGAATTATTTTATTCATCAAAGTATGCACCCATATTGTCTATACACTTTTACTATTTAACCGGCAGGTTGTTTAGGCTGGTGGTATAAAACTCTGGCGGATGAGAGTCAATGAATTCTTGGAAGGCCAGTTTTACAGCATTGTCGGAATTAAGCTGTTTTCCTATTAAAAAGTTGTCTAAATTGCGGAAGAAGTGGTAGTCAGTGGGGGCTAGGTCTGGTGAATATGGAGGATGATGAAAAAGTTTCAGCTCCAATTCCTGTAGTTTGTGCAGTCATTTGTGCAGTGTGTGGTCAAGCGTTATCATGCAATAAGATAGGGCTGACCAATCTAGGTTGTTTTTCTTTAAGTTTTTGCATCATTTCGTACAGTTGGTTGCAGTAAATTTCTTCTCTGATCGATGAGCTTTTTGTTTTTTTGTTTTTAAGTTACCTGTAAGAAATTTGGCGAACCAATTTGATATTGTCTGTTGCGTAATAACACTAGAGCCAAATACACTATTAATATTTCGCGCGGTCTGCAATGCCATAGTTCCACGTAAGAACTAATACTTCATAATAGTGCGACATATAGAAGGACCGAAAATTTTCGACCGTTCTATTTTCAACAAAATTATTAAAAAAGTTTTTGTTTTTTTTAGAGCATACAATGATTTCTTAAAACAAGCATGATGTGTAACTAAAAAAACACAACGGTAAAATATTAAGCCAATGTCAAATAATTATCTGTTAAAGTTGGTAATATTATTAACTACAAATTTCATCTTGGACGACTGATAAATTTTGCTCATTCTCATGCGATTTAATCGATTTAATAAAATCGATTAAGATCTAATAAAAATGTATGTAAAGATCATATATTATTTATTGATTCTGTTATATTTTTTTTTCTAAATTCGTAACCCTTTATGAATTACTTACAAACAGTGTGACTTCTTTGCGTGTACAGTGTAGGATTCTCTTAAATGGAACTCCTGTATTTTATTGATATATGAGGAGGTTAACTTCAAAATGTGATTTGTCAAACAAAATTCAAAATTGTTATGTAAGAACAGGCTATTCCAAACGTTTAGGTGGAACTAAATGGGAATATCGTTCTTGGGATATTTCATTTTTGACGTTAGCATGTGAAAATTTAAAATTTCAACAGTGATACCATTGAGGCAAATTGCCTCAGTAGCTAAGGCCATAAAATTAAAAAAAAAAAATCAGGGAATCCATGGAAACGAATTACATATGTCAAAAATAAAATACTTTTTCACATATTTTAATGACAAAAAAATAAATAAATGGGAAATTTGTATTAAGAATGACACAAAATGTCAAAATATAAAGAAAATGACATTTTAAAATGATATTTACCTAAACCAAAAAATGTTTATTGTAAGTATGATTTACAAAGCTTAAACAAAATGGCCAAAAAGCATGATTCAAACGATAAAAGTAACTAGATTGCAAAATCTAGTTCCGCCTAAACGTTTGGAATAGCCTATATCAGTGTCTACCTCTTTGTTACATGCATTAAATCAAATCATAAAATTAATTTAAAACGTGTTTTGTACCATACAAAACGCCAAACAACAAAAAACTAATAAATATAATTTGAAAAAGTGCGTTTTTTGAATTTTATTAATTTTTTGTTGAACTTGGAATAGGTAGTACAAAGACTTATTGATCTACGACAGTGGTTTCCAAACTTTGTTCAGTAACGACTCCCTTAGAAAAAATCCCATCTCTGGCGCCCCCCCCCTATTTAGGAAATTTATAAACAATTTGTAAATAATTTCTTTATTGAAATAATAATCAAAATGTATGTAATGTAAATAGTTTCTCTAATTCCTAAATATTTATTTTCACAACATAGATCACGAAAATCATATAAAAATAAATTATATTAATATTAAATATGTATTACAAAATAAAACTGTAATAAAAATTATTTTTAATGTGAAGTATGGGCTTGTTTCTTCGCACATAATTCGTTAAATCGCGGTTAATATGAAGAAAGAGCCACTCTTATTCCGTCTTCCACTATTAACCGTGAGCGATATTTTGTTTTAATAACAGCTAATGTGGAAAATCCTGCAACCCGCGACCCCCTGATGAATCTGGTACGACCTCCAAGGGGGTCGCGTCCCCCACTTTGGAAACCACTGATCTACGACATTCAATCTATAGAAGCTCCTAATAAGAAGTTTTGTGCGATTATATTAAAATTGGGATTTGCATATTTTAAAATTTATAAATAAATAATAATATAAAAAAAATCAGCTGTGGCCACCACAGGACCCGCCATCACAACATACTTGTTTAATTTAGACTACTTTTTATCAAAAAATTTCTCATATAAAAGTTGTTAGGTATTGCTTTTATAGCAACTTTTGTAAAATAAATTTTTAATGAAATATTTATCTGTTGTGAAATATTCGCAAAAATCTTAAAACTGACACGAGTAAACTCCCATTTCTAGTTAACCGATTTTTATCAAAAGTTGATCAACTCGTGCCATTGGTGTCAATAGCTTAAATATGAAGTTTCATAAAAATCCTTTAGCCGAATTTGCTCTGCATCTGTACACGGATCAACAGACAGACATCATGCTAAAAATAATCGAAACAATATGGTCCCTACATATTGTTTCGACTCAATTCGTTCAATTCGTGGAGATCCATTGAAATCTCAAAATGTCAAAATTGGTATGATCACAATACCTCCCTTATATACCTATGTTGGCGGTCGGTAAAAAGGATAAATAAAATAATGTTAACCAATTTTTATTAATAAAAATTCATTCAAATTAAATTTTATCCTTGTTTTGTCCATGCAAAACGTGATTTCTCCAAATTTTAAAAATCGAATTTTCATAATTTTTCTTAATTTTAATAAATTCAATGTTTGAGGAACTAAAAAATAAGAAGCTCGAAAATTAGGTCATTGTTTCTCAACCGGTGCTCCGCGGACTACTGCTTAGCAAAAATTTTGTGGTCCGCGAAAGACTTATAAATTATTATTTTTTGTTAATTTTTTTATGATCTTTTGTCTTTTTGATGTAAATTTTGAGTGGCATACCAAATGAAACCTCTTAATGCGTGGATCAACAACAAATTTTTATTTTTGAAAAATATTTTTTTTTTTTATTGGATATTTACCAAAAATGTGTCAAAAAACTTTTGTTCTCCACCCTATCTCCCAAAGGGATTGATATAAAAATCTAAAAAAATCTCCGTAATGAACATTGATGGGAACCAAAATAGTTCAACAGGAATTTTTTATCATATACATTTTTAGAAAAATTACGATTTTTTTGTGTCGATGATTTGAAATTTATCTTGTGGATTCAAACGAAACCTCTTAAGACGTAGATTACGGAACGATAGATAGTTTTTTGAAATTCGTTTCTTTTAAGACGAATTTAGCCAAAAATGTGCAAAAGTTCTTGTCCCGCATCCTTTTATCAAAAAGGGTTAAATTAAAAATCTGAAAAAAATATAGGTAATGTACATTGATCTGACCCGGAAACGCATGAGAGACTTTTTTGATCAGATTGTTTTTTTGAAAAAATTAATTATTTTTTTTTTATTCGTGGCTAAATTATGGCTAGTAATGTTATGGATTTTTTGTATTTATAGCTAAGATAGCGCGTGTATTTTTTTTTTTAATTAAGAATATTAAAAAAAATATATATTTTTTTAATAGTTGCGAACTAAGTTACTCATGCCACACCACACTACACTCTACACTGTAAAATATTTCTTATTAATCTAATGAAGACTTGAATACGACGCAAATGCAGAAAAAACGCTGGGATATTTGCCAAATTATTTAAATTTTGTTTAAAAAATTTAAATGGAAGCTCTTAGTTCTCAAATAACGAATAAAAGTGATTATCAAAAATACTGTTGATTTTATGTGATAAATATACCTAGAAATCTTGTATTATGTTGGCTTTTTATATCTATTAAATACCTGCAAAACCCTGAAAATGTGTGAAAATTCACACTTCACTTCAATTTTTTAATAATAATATGACAATGGTACCTTATTCAACAAACACTAGATTTGTTTAGGGATATTACCTAAACTTATAAATAAAATAATGAAATCGGAGACCTGGGACCCTTTACTGCTTCTAGGCGGACATGAAGAAGGAAAACAATGGATGGAAATAATTCTAAATAAAAGTGTATGACGTACTATACATTATTGATGTAGATTTCAGGCCGAAAGGCAATAAAATAAAACATTTATATCAATAAAATAATGAAATCACAAATAGAATAATCAGTGAGTCACTGCAGAGCTGTCCTAAAAGCTCGAAGGTCAAATTCTGTACTGAAACTTGCAATTTTAAGTTACACTGCACAGCTTTCAGCAGTTTCCGTTGCAATTCCCCGGTGTGAACTCTTAAAACATTACGTGACGAATGTGCATTTTCAATCCATATTTTTTACGTCCTAAACTAAAATAAATTCCCAAATTAACTTAGAATATCGCTAGACAGGTCTTTTACTTTTGCCCATCACCTAGATCAAGTAGCCGCTAAACTCAAAATTCGAATCAACATATTACAAAAACTAACTGCTGCCAAGGGGCAGGTGGCTTTTGATTGTCGTCTTGTCAGCTGAGTACTGAACTTCAATATGGATAAATAGTGCTTTTGTGGATAAAGTTGACTCTGAGTTAAATAAAGCGATGAGGATGACATCTGGCATAATAAAATACACACCATGTTGGCTGTCCACTCTGTCCAACATCTCCGGCGAATAAATACATGGGCTAGAGAATGCAAGAAAAATTGTGAAAACAAACATGTTCCTATCCATGCTGAGCTTGTCACAAACCATCAACGATTAAAATCAAGACACCCTGCGATAACTTCTGCGTCCTTCATTATGAGAAGATCTTTCAAATATAACGAGTGGACAGAATACTGGCTAAATATCTCTCCCCCAGAATGGAAATCGCTCGTACTAAAAAAAGAAATGTTCGGTTTTGAATAACCACACCGTTTATGGGTCCGTTTGAACTGCGTTCGTATTAGCCATTGCAGATGCACTAGTACTCTCGTAAAATGGGGAGTCCGGTCGACACCTGAATGCCGGGACGTAGCCAGGATTTCAGCTTGGGGGGGGGGGTCAAAATAACAAAATATTCTAAATTGGTCGGTACGACCTTAATTACATGGCATGGGTAGAAAATAACAGCGTTATAGGTCAGGGTCGGCAACCTTTCAGTAACAAAGAACCAAATATATATTGAAAAAAAAAAAACACAATAACATGGAAGAGCCGCTAAAAAATATATTAGACCGGGAGCTCATGACATTTTTGGTCTCCGATTTCATACAGCATGCCTTTTGGAGGAGAGAATATTTACCCTGTGACAACAAAAAAGGGATGGTACTAAACCCCTGCACGCACAAAATCTTTGTGTTTTTCTCTGATTTAATATTGCTTGCCCTTTTGTCAAAAGAAAGTTATAACAAATTTAAAGTATTTTAATTATAGGCATGCTGTATGAAAACGCGGAAAATCATATTTTTTTATTACAAGATCCCATGACCGTTTGAGCCCTTTGGGACCCTCCGAATCGCATGCATATATTTAAAAGACTTTAAATTTGTTATAACTTTCTTTTGACAAAAGGGCAAGCAATATTAAATCAGAGAAAAGCACAAAAATTTTTGTTTAAGTGGAAATGCAATTTTCCCTATGACCGGAAAGCGTGCGAGGGTTTAGTACCATCCCTTTTTTGTTGTCAGGGTAAATATTCTCTCCTCCAAAAGGCATGCTGTATGAAATCGGAGACCAAAAACTGTCATGAGCTCCCGGTCTATATGCTATATTTAAGAAAAAAACGTAAAAATTGTTTATTTGTTTTAAAATAATCAAATATTACAATAAATTAACATTTACTTATACATTTAGTTTGTGATACCTATTGTAGTTGCCAGTATATTACAATATAATAATTTTTTTAATGGGACGATTGCTCCTGTATAGTGTTCTATAAGACTTCAATATTTGGTGAATATTCAGTAATCTTTAACTTAAGGCAGCACTCTAGTTTCAGGTCAGTAAGATTACTTCTTAACTGACTCTTTATTAATTTCATATGTGTAAAGATTTGCTTACAGTAAAATGTGGATCCGAAAATTGTCCCAAAGCATAATTTTTTAAAAGATTGAACGATTCTGGAACACGGTTCCAAGCTTCGAAAAGAACTTTATCTACATTTTGAAGATTGTGAATTTCGGTCCACTTATGCTGAGAAGAAAAAATTCACTTTTTTCTTTCTAAATTTTCCAGTACAGAATTAAGTTTTAAGAATATGTAATTCCATAAACCTTTGGATTTCAAATCCACTAATTGAAGGTGATAAATGTAATTGCTACATATCTACTTCAATTGGTTTTGTCAAAAAAGCTAGTGTAGCTTTATATTTTCTAAACTCTTTAAATCTATCTCGAAAAGCTTCTAGCATGTTAACAATAGTTCGTGCAAAAAAAAAAAATATTGCAGTAATAACATGTTTTTGTAAATTAATATGTAAAAATATTTTTGCACGTAAATCATTCACAAATACAGATAACTTTTTTTCGAAACAAATAACTTCTTCTAAAAGGGAATATGCAGTAGCTCGGGGAATTACCGGGCGTGAATTGCACCGTAAAACATAAAGAAAAGAAAAACATTCAGAAAAATACAAAACCTGAATAGTACAGGCAGAAAGTTGAAAATTAAAAAATAGATTATATTAAAATAAAAACCAGCCAATTTTCAAAGATCCACAAAATTTTCTAAAAGAGCCGCAGGTTGCCGGCCCCTGTTCTAGGTCTTTTGTAGTATATTAAATAATAAAAGTCTGGTAAATTTATAAATTTTCTAAAAGTTTGTTAGAAGAAAACTTCTAACAACCTAAATTATATTTTATATACGGTAACTATCCTGGGGGGGGGATGCCCCCTATGCCCCCCTGGCTACGTCCCTGCCTGAATGTGACTGTGGAAACCCCAACTAAGCAGTCAGACACATAGTTTTCCACTGTCCCCTTCGTGCCAACCAGGAAGAATTAAAAGATTTTATAGTCGTAATACTTGAAGCTCTTACTTTGCTACAAAATCTTAATATCAAATGTTTTTTTTTCTTTTTAATTAAAATTTATTTATGGGTGACTTCAGCTGTTAGCTATTAACACTCAGGTAGGAATGTTTTACAATATTTACAATTTATAGATATAGAGTCGGTACAATTAAGATTATTATAATTCTGAATATGCATATACATTGGTAGGTGTTAATGTTTTACATTTTTTTGAGTAGATCTGTGTCTTTTAGAAAATTTATAATGTTGTTTTCATCTTCATTTTGGATAATTTGTTGGAAGTTTAGTGGAAGCTTGTGTTTTTGTCTTTGTGTTGTGTATTGTGTACATTCTAACAGTATGTGTTTAATGGTGATCTGTGTGTTACACGATGGGCACAAGGGTGGTGGCTTCCTCTCAAATAGATATTGGTGTGTGAGTAGGGTGTGTCCAATTTTGATTCTGGTGAGGATGATTTGGTGTTTCCTAGCGATTCCTCTGTTTGGGCTTGGGAACTTGGGTCGTGATGTATTCCAAGAATCTAATATTTTACTCTTGTAGTAGCTTTTCAAGTCGTACGTTGGTGTTAGGATATATTAACACTTACCATTCGATGTTTTATTCGAAAATGTTTTACTAAGCTTATGTTTTGTGATATTGTTGTTTACATTTATTTTATGTGATGTTATTGTAATATACATATTTTTCTTTTCCATAATGTATTTATATTGTTTTCATACGCTAAATAAATAAATAATGTCTTAAACATTTATTATCTAAACGCAATTTTTGCTAAACTTTGTACCACAGCACAAACGAAGAAATGTTTTAGTGATGACTGAAGGCGACATTTTTCAACCAACTTTTTGAAAAAAACTTGAATCTGATCCTCAAATTAAAATATCGTCACATTCACAGGAAAATTTAAATCTTTCCCCGATAATTTACAGTTGTCGATCAGGAAAAGGAGAAATTCACAATTGATTGCTTCACAGGCGTAGATATATATATATATATATATAAAATATTTATTGCTTTGCAAAGTATTACAATAAAACATTTTTTACAAATTAGAATGCATACATATATCAAAAAAATTTCTATGTATTCTTAGAATTAAATATATAGTTTTCCCTATACAGTCATATATGTACATCATTGAACTGTCAAACAAATTTATTTAAGGGAAAAAAAAGCAAAAACCCTAATACAGGCGTAGATATATTTTCAAACAAACAATTTTAATACATATGAAAAAAACGTTTTAAACTTTCTAGAAGATGTAAACTTAATTGACAATATACAACATTCCACATAATTTCTAAAAGGCTTAATTAACTATATTAAATATTTATGAATATTATATTTATTATTTAATTATATTATTTATGTAAAAGAGATATTCCGGGGTGCTAATAACCAAGCAGTTGAAGCAACCCAAAATAAATATACTAAAAAAAAACAATTTTGCCATAAATTTAAAAACCTTAGAAAACCTCTTTACACCATTTGATAAGAAATAGTATTAATAGGTCGTCAATATTACGTATTACGAGATACGAAGATATAAATCAGATATTTATACAAGAAGAACGATCTTTGTCAGAATTTTGGATTTCACTTCGGAACCCATAGTAAACCTCCTTTCATGCCCCCCCCCCCTTTAATAGAATCCTGAAGTGGCACCCAGTAAAAAAAGGTAGTTTTTTCTAAATTTCCTTGCATGGTGCCCCCTTTTACTAGAGGCCTGAAGTGCCGCCCAGTAAATAAAAATAGTTTTTGCTAGATATAATTAAAAGTCACAATACTTATTACAAAAATGAATATTATTTTAATTAAAGCTATTTTGATATTGTATTAAGCTATAAATTTTTTCTTTGACTCGGCGCCCATTGTTCGTGGCACCCCGATGCGGCGCATCGCCTGCATACCGTCTTGAGCCGCCCTAGTGGAAATGCGTATTCGCGTTTGGAATTTATATGTTCACAAAAACAATTGCAACCCTCTCGTTAATGTTGGTGAAAGAATTTTTTTATTTCAGATTTGTTCCAATTAAAATTACCTTTAATTTATAAATAAATAATTTACTTTAAATATTTATGGAATTTTCCCCTAGTATGCCGCGAAGTAAAAACTTTGGCAGACACTGTTTTTACGTGATGTGTAAGCTGCCACTCTTTTAATACAACTGAGGAACTTTTACTCCAAACCGGTAAAAATTTACCAAGTATAATGAGTAATTTGAATCAGTAATGAATCATTATAATTTGCTTCCAAAAGCGGAAGCTATTTCTCAACCAAATACGTTTACTTTTTTCATATTCTCACCAAAATTTATTACGTTTTTTTTTCATTTTTAACTTGAATTCTTGCACTGGTTTATTGATTATTATCAGATATTCGAGGATATCGAAACAGTGGTATATTTGGGCCGAAACGTACCGGAACGATGTTCTTGTACTTTTTTGGTAGAAGCGGAACGCGTTCCCGAACATTTTTCTAAATATCATAATAGTTCTTAAGTTTATTAAATTTACACACCAAATATTATAATGTAAAATTCGTGCGGCTTGTTGGACAACGTATTTATTATAAGAAAACATCGCTTTATAATATTATCACGTGGGTAGTTTTATTTACAAGGTGTCTCAAAAGAAATTTTATATTTATTTAGCTTACTGCGTGAACGCAACGTATCTGAGGGGCGCGGGGGTTATGTTAATCGGTAGCCTGGCTCTTGGGAATTTAGTCGCTATGGAGCGTTTCTCGGGAGCAGACCGCGCGTTATGCGTGCAAGAGTTTTACAAAAACGGTGATTCGGCGACTGTAGCGCGTAGAAAATTCTGCAGTATTCGAGGTTTTCGCCACTTAAATGATGCGCCAAGCATTCCTCTCATTCGACATTGGGTTAAAAAGTTTGAAGAGACTGGTACAACGCTGGATAAATCAAAATCCGGGCGACCTAGGTCATCAAGAACGGTAGAAAACGTGGAGAATGTTAATCAGTCTGTTCGTGACGACCCGAACCTTTCAATTCGGAAGCGCGCAAGTGTTTTAAATGTGCATAGATCATCATTACATCGCATTATGCACAAAGACCTAAAGCTGCACCCCTACAAAATTCAATTGGTGCAAGAATTAAAGCCCCAAGATGCCACTCAGAGGCTTAATTTCGTAAATCAGGTGATTGAGCGATTTTCAACGTTTACCAACATTTTGTTTTCGGATGAAGCTCATTTTCATCTTAATGGCCACGTAAATAAGCAGAACTGCCGCTACTGGAGTGCAACGAATCCGAAAAGCAAACATCAGAAACCCCTACATTCGCCTAAAGTGTGGGCTGCGATGTCGGCGCGAGGAATTATCGGCCCTTACTTTTTTGAAGACGAAAGGGGGCGTGCAGTTACAGTGAATTCAGAGCGTTATGTGGAGATGTTAGACAACTTCTTGGTACCTGAACTGCAAAACTTTCCTGGCTATAACCAAAGAACATGGTTCCAACAGGACGGAGCAACTTCACAAACGTCCAATATGTCTCTGCCACGTGTTCGTGAAATTTTCTCAGGCAAATTGATCTCCCGGAGAGGTGACATAAATTGGCCTCTACGCAGTCCAGATTTAACCCCTATGGACTTTTTCCTATGGGGTTATCTTAAATCTAAAGTTTACGCCAATAAACCGACTTCACTGGCGCATTTGAAAGAAAATATCCGTCACGAAATGGCAGCCATCCCTGGGTCCACCTGCCGAGACGTCATAAGTAATTTTACTGTTCGATTAAATGAGTGCCGAGAACGCGAGGGTCTACATTTAGACGATATTATTTTTAAGAAATAAATCCCCAAAAAGTGTATTTTAATAATTAATAAACTTTTTTTCTATATACGGCTTACTTTTTTTTAATCGATCCACTAAATATAAAATTTCTTTTGAGACACCATGTATATATATCACATTTACAATGTTTTACTGTTTTCAATGTAATTGTATGAATCTGTCCATGGAGTTGGGGAAGTCTTCGGTCCAACCCGTGTTCGCCAGGATCGAATTGGACCTATCTCCGAGGTGGGGGCTGCCCATAAGGGAATCGACGAGCCTGGAGAAGACTCCCACAACATGGTACTGCTTGCTTGGCTCACCAGCGGTATGAGTATATGGCGTCGGCGTCTCGGTCTTCACATATTTGTGCTACTGGTTTACCAAGTTCCAATATTCACTCGTCAAGACAAATATTTCCTTATTACGAAAATGCGGCGTATGTATTTCGTAATCAGGTAACATATGATAGACGCTGACAAATAGTTTTTTAATTAAATATCTGAGCGTCACAATGTCTAGATGTAGCAATCCTGACCTAGGATTACCTGTGTGACAATATTTAGGTTCTTCAGGTATTATTCTATTATAATACCATACGAATAGACAACTCTTATGTATAGCATCAAAATGTCGCAACAGTATAAGATGTTGGTTACCCGAGTACGGTGTTACAGATAAAAGAAACATGTAATAAACCTTATGCTTAGAAAAGCTATGACCAGTTTTCTTCCGACGTTAACATTATAACCGGAGTAAAACCGGAGTAATGCCAAATAACTCAATGTTTTAATGGAAAATAGTAATGAGTATGGAGCACACTGTTTAATACGGAACGTGATTCCTGAGTAGGAGTAAAATTTAAATGTTAAATCCTAAATATGTCATAGTTCGGATAATTTAGCAAGATGTGTACTATTAGACCTCGAGCATGGTAAGAGATCCAGCTAACTTATAATAAACTCGAACCAACCTTGTAACATATACCTAGGCAGCAATTTATTTTACTCAATTTTTTATTTTCATTTTTTTATTTTGCACGTTTATCCTTTGGTTTGATCAAAAACGTTGGTCCGTAAGTCTACACTGTGTTAAATAAAGCCACCGTAGTTAGCATCGTGTAATACAAATTACAATTTTTAAAATCTGGTATATTTTAATTTCCGTTATGTAGGTACCTACTTATATAACAAAATTTTAAAATCCCGTTCTAGATATAATTCCTCGTCTTCCCTAAGCGCTGTTTCTGTGATGTTACATAGCATGAATATTAGATCAAACACTCATCTTTTCTCCTTGACTCCATATTTGTTTTCTTCCAAACTGTATCAAATAAATACTTATATTAATTAATATGAGGACTGAAACTAATATCGTGTCCATGAACTTAAACTGTGTTTAAAAAAAAAATCGGTTGTTTAAATTTTACATAATATTTACAGTGGAAAATTTATATAAACTGTATTGTTTATTTAAATTAGCAGAAACGTTAAAATTTCGCAGATATATATTTATTTTATATTTAAATTTTTTAAATTTGATATTATTTGTAAATTATATTATTTACTTAAAAACTAAATAAAACAAGAAGAGATTGTTTGAAAGAAATTATTATTTTTCAATATTTCTGTTACAGAATGGCAAATAATTCTTTAGGTATTATTAAAACCAAAAAAATGTATGTAAGCGAATTTGAGCGCTTATAAAAATATCAATTAAAACACACAGATTCGAGTACTAATTGATATAAGCTTTATTAATATGCAAACAACGACTATTTACAATCTGCCACATGTCATCAATTTATAGTTGATATCGTTACATATTACAAATGATGTAATAACTGCAAAATGAATAGAACATCACACATAAAAAACAAAATATTATTTAAATTGACTTTTTGTTGTCCTTGACCATCTAGAGTTCCACCGAACTCCCTGACCATATAGAGTTTCAACGAACTCGCTTAATATTTCAACCCGACTCCTAGAGGGCCCTGGTCATCCAGAGTTTCGCTGAACTACTTGAAGTTCCTCACCATTCAGAGTTCCACCGAACTCCTTGAGGTCCCTGGCCATCCAGAGTTCTACCAAACTTCTTGAGGTCCTGGACCATCCAGAGTTCTTCCGAAATTCTTGAGGTCCAGGACCAACCAGAGTTCTACCGAGCTTCTTGAGGTCCTGGGCCATTCAGAGTTCTACCGAACTTCTTGAGGTCCTGGACCATCCAGAGTTCTATCGAACTTCTTGAGGTCCTGGACCATCCAGAGTTACACCGAACTCCTTGAGGTTCCTGACCATTCAGGGTTCCACCGAACTCCTTGAGGTCCCTGACTAACCAGAGTTCTACCGAACTTCTTGAAGTCCTGGACCATCCAGAGTTCCACCGAACTCCTTGAGGTCCTGAGCCATCCAGAGTTCTACCAAACTTCTTGAGGTCCTGGACCACCCAGAGCTCTACCGAACTTCTTGAGATCCCGGACCATCCAGAGTTAAGCAAAATGAACATGAACATTTGAGGTCCAATAGATCCTTGACGTCTCTGAAACAACTCATTAAAGATAAGACGTCAAACATCTCATTATAGATAAAAACAACTCATACATAAGATATCATTATGAAATTGAATTGAGTGTTGTATAATATGTTTTATTTTGTAATATGTAACTAAGAGGGAAACTTCATTTTTTATGTTGCATATTTAACATATAATCGTTGGGTGGTAATTCTAAAATGGCACCTTTCAAAATATTTGACATCGCATTCATATGTCAATCACAATATTGATATGTCAATTTGATATCTGACACAGGGACGTAGCCAGGATTTCAGCTTGGGGGGGGGGCAAAAATAACAAAATATTCTAAATTGTTCGGTACGACCTTAATTACATAGCTTGGGTAGAAAATAACAGCGTTCTAGGTCTTTTGTAGTATATTAAATAATAAATGTCCGGTAAAGTTATAAATTTTTATTTTGGACGTTTGCCATTGCTGATAGTACTAGGCTAGAATAGTACAATATAATGAGTATTAGTATCAGAAAGATATAATACTTCAAGAGTAATATAAAAAATAAATTCGGACGTTTCGGAAACTGCTCAACAAACTGGTTCCGATGATTCATCACTTCTCGTGATCGCTGAAGACGGAAACAGATTGTTGAGCAGTTTCCGAAACGTCCGAATTTATTTTTTATATTACTCTTGAAGTATTATATCTTTTTGATACTAATACTCATTATATTGTATTATTCTAGCCTAGTACTATCAGCAATGGCAAACGTCCAAAATAAAGGTGTCCGCATTAATATTGGACCATTGCAAAATAATTTCAAAGATATTATGAAAATTTACTGTTTTAAAACACATGAAAAGCAAAATAGAAAAAATAATATGAAAAACTCGTTACATCTCTTTGCCGCACTTTTCTAATAGAAAACTGGTCGCTTCGTAACCCGTTTTTAACCTTGAAGCCTGCGGCAAAATTATGCCTTATAAAACTTGTGTTTTAATATACTATTGCAAGCCCCGTGCTTTGCAATAGCTATGAACTGTCCTGCATTTCACTGTTCACATCCATAAGTTATAGGTATATTAAATATCTTCACGATTTCAAAAGAACGATTTCACACGTGGAGGTCTAACACGTTTTCGTTTATTATTACTTTGTATTAAGTGTATTAAAACTTTAAATCTATTTGTTAAAGTTAAAATTAATTAATATTAATCATTGTAAAATATTTTGGATTTATTACCTTTTCAACAAAATACTATATTTTAATTAGAATAAGTAGAATCGAGCCTGCTTGCAAGTTTTGTAGGTAACCACTACATCAGCATACACTTACTGATCTAGCGTGTTACAAAGCTATAACTTATGTACATTATTAGCCAAAAAAACACAAAAAATGCGTTTTTTTCCAAAAACATAAACTGATCAAAAATTCCTGTTGTACTATGCCGGTTGACACCAATGTACATAACTTAGAATTTTTTCAGATTTTTAGTTTAAACCATCTGGGCTACAGGGTGTGAGACAAAAAAAAATTTGCACAATTTTGGCAAAAATTGCTTCAAAATAATTTATTTTTGCAAAAATAAAAATTTGATCGTTAATCCACGTACCCAGGACTTTCATTTGATACCCTACTCAGAATTATAAAAAAATATATATTTTTTTTAGATGATTTTGATGTTTATATTTTTATAGGTATATGTTTTTTAGATGTTTTAGTATTTTTCCTACGTGCGAGTCAAAGAGTTGTATAAGCATGCCAAATTTCAACTCTCTAGGTTTAGCCGTTTGGCTACAATTTTTACCGAACAGACAGACAGACAGATGACAAAATGACGGTATAAGGGTTTTTTGGTCATACCTACAAAACCCTAAAAATTGATGTAAAGTGCGAATTTTCACACATTGCAGGGTTTTGCAGGTATATAATAAGTGAAGGCATGCTGAGGGTGTAGGACAAATTTTACTTTTTAGAAAATTGGCAAAATGAAAGATATTTTTAAAAAATTTTATCGGTTTTTAATCTAAGAGCTTTAAAAACAAATTTTATAACAAAATATGTTTTTGTTTATTTTAATTCGAATACCTATTACCATTATTTTGGTTTATAATATGTACAGTATTTTTTTAATATAGCAAGGTTAATTAAGATTATGAAAACTGCGCCTATGGTTTTCATTGGTTGTTTTAAGTCATATGCTCTGCCCCTCTGGCTTCGTATACATGACACATAGAATGAAAATATAATTCCAACAATTCTAAAGTTATTAAATTTATGCTCTTAAAAATTAAATGCAACATTTGCCAAAATATAACTAGAATTTTGACAAAATAATTTCAACAAAAACGTAACGGAAAAACAACAACAAAAAAAAAAAAACTGAAAATATTAATGTAATTTTTTATTATGAGAAAGTTGGAGTATTAATTTAGTCACAGATTACTTATTCATTTACGGAGTAAACCATAAAAATAACAACAAAATAAAAAGAAAAGATAAACAATATTTAGAAAAACTTTATTTATCGGAATTAAAAATAAACGAAGCTATTGCTCGCACCCCTCAGAAGGAGCTTCTCGCACCCCTGGTTAAGAACTACTGCTTTATACTATCAAACCCCTGTTTCAAAATGGCCTACATTTGGTTGGGGTTGTAAGAAAACGAATTGTTTTTGTTCAATTATTACAGTGTTTTAAACTAGTATGAATTGTTTAATTGATTCTGTCAACAAACCCGAAAATCTATACAGTTATGTTAAAAATATTTTTAACAAAGTTTATAATAATCTAACTTGATATTGAACATATGTTTAAAACATTTTTGACAATTTACTCCCACGTTTTAAGTAAAATAAATAGAAGTCTGAATTTATTATGATCAAAATTCTCATCAAAATTTACAAACAGAACAGAAGAGGCACAATTAATTTGTATAAATATTTGAGAACCATATTAAATTTTATAAAAACGCTTGCGGTTGTCGTTTTATTTAATATTGTAAAAAAAAATCTTAAAAATATCCGTTAGTGTTTGTATTAGATTTATTTATGGAAAGAAAAATATTTATAATAAATACATACATATTTAATTAAAATTTTATTACCTTCCGGAATAAACTTTGCGTTGGGTGTGTGCAAAAGTTTCAGCCTTTTTTCCGTCGCAA
Source organism: Liopterus haemorrhoidalis (assembly GCA_963971575.1). Lineage (NCBI taxonomy): Eukaryota > Metazoa > Arthropoda > Insecta > Coleoptera > Dytiscidae > Liopterus > Liopterus haemorrhoidalis. Next base: position 51,983,333 of record OZ020615.1, read on the forward strand.
TGAAGTCCGTTTTGGTGTCCTTTATTTGCTTCTTCCATAGAACTCTGTCCATGGCAACTTCTGGCCAATTGATGATACCCAGTTTTAGTAGGTAGATCACGTTCCACATTGTCCAACCTTGTGCGAGGTCTGCTTACGTTTCTTTTTCCAAGCGGAGTTTTTAAGGTTAATTTCTTTGTCGATCTTCTGTTGTTCCTTCTCTGTATATGACCTATCCATCGGAGTCTTCCTAATCTAACTATTGACGGGACTACACCCGAATTTTTATGTTTCCCATACAGTTGCTGGTTGTATCTTATGCGCCAAAATAAAGTTATTTTATGTTTTTATGGTTTTGTAGGTATGACCAAAAAACCCTTATACCGTCATTTTGTCGTCTGTCTGTCTGTCTGTTCGGTAAAAGTTGTAGCCAAACGGCTAAAACTAGGGAGTTAAAATTTGGCATGCTTATACAACTCTTTGACCCGCACATAGGAAAAATACTAAAACATCTAAAAAACATATCCCCCTAAAAATATAAACAAATATGTGCTCATCGAAAATAAAAATATTTTTTTATAATTCTGAGTAGGGTATCAAATAAAAGCCCTTGATACGTGGATTAACGATCAAATTTTTATTTTTGCAAAATAAATTATTTTGAAGCGATTTTTGCCAAAATTGTGCAAAAAAAATGTTGTCCCACACCCTGTAGCCCAGATGGTTTAAACTAAAAATCTGAAAAAATTCTAAGTAATGTACATTGGTGTGAACCGGAATAGTACAACAGGAATTTTTGATCAGATTATGTTTTTGGAAAAAAACGCATTTTTTGTGTTTTTTTGGCTAATAATGTACACAACTTATAGCTTTGTAACACGCTCGAATGGAAGGCTTATCTTGGTGTAGTGGTACTTGCGCTGGCTTTTGCACCCAATTAAGACAGTTCGATCCCCACGAGAAGAGACAATATTTTTTTTTGCTTTTTTTGCATTTTTATGTTTAAATTATTTTTTCAAAATTGTAGTTATATTTTGGCAAATATTGCATTTAATTTTTAAAAGCGTAAATTTAATAACCAGTGGAAATTGTTGAAATTATAATTAAATTCTGTTTCAATGTACACGAAATCAGAGGGGCGGAGCTTATAACAACCAATGAAAGCCATAGGCGCAATTTTCAAAATCTTAAAGAACCTTTTATATAAAAATTAAAAAAATACTGCACATATTTAGAAACTTAAATAATGGTATAAGGCGTTCGAATTAAAATTAACAAAAAAAAAAAAAATTAATATAAAATTTGTTTTGGCATCCCAAATAATCATCATTCACTTACTAAATACCTGCAAAACCCTGAAATGTGTGAAAATTCACACTTCACATCAATTTTTTATAAGTTGCAATAAATTTTGCTTAAGTTATCGATATCTGTTTTAGAATTAATATTTAATTATATTATATTGGGTTGTTACATTCCATTGGACAAACGCTCAGGCAATTTCATAATGCCATCTCTCCAGAAGGTTCCGTATTTGCTCTCTAAAAATATGTAGAGGTGAATTTTGATATCGTCCAAAGACGCGAAAATTTTTCCGCTAAGGGAATTTTGTAGAGAGCGGAACAAATGGTAGTCTGAACATTACGGTCCAGACTTCGCACCATCCGTCTACCATTTGTTCTGCTTTCTACAAAATTCCCTTAACGGAAAAATTTCGCATCTGTGGACGATATCAAAATTCACCTGGACAGATTTTTCGAGAGCAAAGATGGAACCTTCTGGAGATGAAATTGCATTATGAAATTGCCTGATCGTTTGTCCAAAGTGATAGAAAATAATGGACGGTACATTTGATAATAAAAGTTTTTTTTAGAATGCATATTTTATTGAATAAAAGGTGAAAAAAAAACGACTTATGTAACAACCCAATATATTACATTATTATATTATATTACGAAAATTTTCTCATTTAAATTATTTTTAACAATAGGCGTTTTGTTAAATTTCGCTCAGTATTTAGAATTCTTGTATTAGAAAAATCAAAATCATGTTTTGAATTGTTGGCATGTTCTGTTATTGAACTATTGCTTTTGTTGTTGTCAATTTTATTTTTGATTTCGTTACTCTCGTGTTCTTTTAATCTAGTTTTTAGATATCGTTTAATTTGACCAACGTATTTGGCTTCACAATTTTGACAAGGAATGCAGTTAATAATATTTGATTTTAATTCTTTTTTGTCTCTGTCTTTCAATTTAATATGCAAATTCTTAATAGTTTTCAAGATTTTCATAGCTACATTAATATTATCTTTATTTAATATTTGTTTAAGTTTTTCAGATGAGTTGGGTATGTGAGGAATGGATTTCTTTTCTTTTTTGTTACTTTAATCGGTGTTATTCACTTTTTTTTATGTTACTATTGTACAAAATTCTACCGATACCTTTTCTATATTTAATATTACTTGTAATATTTTTATGAAAATCTGGATGACTTACATTTAAAGCTCTACATTTCATGTTGAATGCTGTATTATTTTTTTGTTTTAAGGGGTGTTTGGAATGAAAGTTATCTGTCTAATTTACATGGTTTTTTATATCAATCTGTAATTAAATTTTGTTTCTTAATGAGTTTAATATCTAAACAAGGTACATAAAGCGTTAATTTGTTCTATTTCCATAGTAAACTTTCTGGGATCATTAAAGTTGAACATATTTAAGGTGTCTTTGGTTTTATCTTCAGTATGGCTTAAATTAAACCGTCGGCAAACTTCTTAATTCAAAAATAGCTGAAATGTTAGTTTAGTTGTTGTTTTATTTAATAAATTATTAAATATTATTTTAGCCAAAACAGGTGATAATGGATTACACACAGCTAAGGCAAATATGTTTAAAATATTTATTATAAAATGAAAAATAACTATCTTCAAAAAGAAATGATATTACTTCTAAAAAATCTTCAAGACGAACATTAGTATATGCTATTATTTCTAACCATTTTTCAGTATTTTTTTCTTTCAATAGATATATTGTTATATTAGTAAGTAACGGATGTTTAAATGTTTTCGAGTGTCCCAAAATGACGTCCCTTGAGGTGATTTTTCAATCTTGGGAAGAGGAAAAAATCACAAGGACTCAAGTCAGGCGAATGAGGAGACTGAAGAGCCACAGGATTGTTATTACTGGCCAAAAATTCGTTTATTGAAATTGCTGTGTTTTCTCATCTCCAATTCATTGGTCAAAATCTGATGAACGGTAGTGTGAGTCAAATTCAACTCTTCTCCATCATTCTGACTGTCAACCGATGGTCTGAACGCACAATATCCCGGATTCTGTCGACATTTTCATCGGTTCTTGAAGATGAAGGCCTTCCGCTGCGTGATTTAACTTCACTCAACTCTCTTCCTTCTGAAAATGCCTTAAACTACCAAAAAAACCCGGGTCCTGGACAGAACATTGTCTCCGTAGGCCTGTTGAAGTTTTGCAAAAGTTTCCGTTGCACTGTGCTTAAGTCTGAAGCAAATCCTGATAGCACACCGTTGCTCGAAAGAATGTCACTCATTTTTAGAACGCACTAAAAAAAACTGTTTCACGAAAAAAATCGCTACGGACATCAAAATTACTCTAGCGAGTTCAAACTCGTACTGAAGGCGTACCACATGTTCACCTGCCTCATCTTCAAGTCCCGCATCCTAAATGTTGCCAGATCAAACGCTATGTTGCCAGTCCAGTTACTTAATTTACACACCTCGTAAGTGCTGATAGCTCCTGCGGTCATTAATTTTACTAGAGATCTTAAAAAATAATACTAATTTTTATTACATATAACTACTGTAATTTAAATTATGAAAGTCTAAACTATTTAACTCACAAATTTAATCGAAAACTTTTAAAAACTCCTTAAACAAATCTCAAATTTTGCAAAAAAAAAAAAAAAAAAATACTAGATACTCTATACCAGTGCTTCTTAAGGCCGTGGTGTTCCCACAAGGGGGCCGCGAAGAGCCGCAAATATAACACTTAATTATTTTATTATTTAAAAAGGATAAGTAGCTATAACTTTAATGCCGCACAAATATTATTCTTCATTATACATAGATTACACTGGTCAACAAAATTTTTGGTGACTTACATCTGAGATTTGTTTCTTACTAATTTGGTGCTACTGAACTCAAATATCACATCAGTTTTGGCGTATCACATCAGATTTTTGCTCTACAACAAATACATATTTTCGGCCAAATAATGCTTCTATCGTTTAATTTTAGACGTCGATACTGTAATTGGTACAAATTTGGCGAACAATAAGGACAGGATAAATAATATAAAATATTCTTGAAATTTTATTTATAGTGAAAGAAAGAAAATGAGAACAGTTTTAATTACATTTTAATGCATGGGTGTGTTAAAATAAAAATACAAAATAATTTAAGGATTAAATGGTCGTTTGTAAGATCTTCTGGAGTGCACCATTCCCGATAAGTCTCTTTTAATACTCCAACAGTCAGCCATCATCTGACTATCCCACCGCACCTTCCTTGATAACGTCTCTCCATCTCTTTTAAATCCTGATGGAAACGTTCACCCTGTTCATCACTAACATCTCCAAAGATTGACAGGAAATTTGTCAAGATAACTGTTTAAAAAATGAAGTTTAACGCTCATTTTGCACCCCAGATGATGATAATTTTCAATCAAATTTTCAACGACCTCCACATAGTTTTCGGTTTACCTCCACATAGTTTTCGGTTTACCTCCACATAGTTTATTCCCAAGAAAATTTTTGATGAGCGCCACGAAAGACTGCCATGCATTCTTCTCCATATCATCCTTATGTACAGTGAAATGTGGATCATTCACTAATTTTCTAATTTGTGGTCCGTCAAAAATGCCAGCTTTTAGTTTCTCATTACTGAGACTTTGAAATGTTTCAAATTTATATTTGAAACAGTCACCATCTTTGTTCAACGCTTTTACAAACTGTTTCATTAGACCCAGTTTAATATGAAGAGGGAGGAAAATGATTTTTGTTCGCTCCACCAAAGGTTCATGTATTATGTTTGGGTCTCCAACATTTAAATCTATTCTCACCGGCCAATTTTTCTGAGCCCAATACTTATTAGAAACCTATTGAACAACAAGTACAAACCTCAACATTTAATGGATGCAGCAGTCATACTAAGTACCTTACCCTTGACCTTGCAACCACCGCCGTTGTAAAAAGGTCTATAACAAGTACCTGCATGTAAGGCGTTCCTACGAAATATATTGGACAACAAGAACGAAGTTGAAATTAAAGTAGACGTATATCAGAACGTGAAAAGGTGAAAAAAGTCAAAATACGATAGAACAAAAATTTGACGTGACAGACAGTAACTGTTAACATTTTTGAAATCAGCACCCCAAAATTAGTTAAAAACAAGTATCAGATCTAAGTCAGCAAAAAAAGTTTTTTGTTGACCAGTGTTATTGAATGATCTGAGCGTAAAAACTATATGTTTGAATAACCAAATAAATAAATAAATAAATAAATATATTTTAACTAATCTTGGTTCCAAAAACAAAAATTAGGGGGGCCGTGGGTTATTGATTTGAGTTGCAGGGGAGCCGCGACATCTAAAAGTTTAAGAAGCACTGCTCTATACCTTGAATTAATCTAAAAAAATCTGTTTTTTGTTTGATTTTTTTACGTAAATATTAAAAAAGTTCACTGAATATTTTCAATACTAATTACCTACATTAAAGTATTTTAAATGAGTAAATGTAAAGGAAATTTAAAAATATTGCTTTCAATTAAATTATTTGAAAATTCCGGATGATTTGTAAATAGAATATCTTTTCCAAGAGTCTTAAATCTGTTTAGAGATGTCTTTGAAACTCGACAAAGCATGAAAATAATGATAAATTGAAGATATAGAAAAAAGTTTAAAAAAAAATCGTAGTTATTTAATGTTCAAAATGAAACTTTTATTAAATTTGACAAATGTAAAAGTTGGGTAATTGAGAAAAAATTTTGTTACATTTTTAACAAGTTTTGGAAGTATTGAAAATATGATTTAAATTGTGATGAAGTGAGTCGACGAATATGTAAATGCCCAAAATCATATTAGTTCCCCCGTTCAAATTATTTAACATTTTTACTTGAAATTTATAGAAAAGTGAAATAAAAACAAATATATAGCTATAATTAATTTGTGGAAAAAGGTTGTACGGGTTGCGGACATAAATAAAGCAAATAGATCTAGCTGACCAGTTTCGAAATAATTTATTTCTTCATCAGAGTTACACAAAATATAAAATACAAAGTACAAGAGGTGGTTAAACATTGCTAAAAACATTATATTACAATAATTGTTAAAAATGAGAAAACAGATATTTGTGGTTTTACGGATTTTTCAATTGGTTAAATGTTTGGGAGGACATCCTAAAATCTTCAAAAAACTCATTTATTAATTACACATATCAACAAAAAAAAATTTTTTTTTGAGTCTTTATTTTAGTGAGTATTTTCTGATTCTTTATATCGAAAAATAACTAAAACCTTCGTTTATTTTTGAAAAATTTTGCTTTTGTACATTTTACAACGATCAATATATATTTATTTATTTTTATGACCATATAAGGAGAAGCGCGTTATATTAAGTAAGGGTGGGGACGAGCGGGTGGAAAGCAAATGGAATTTCACTTACGTGGTTCATTGGTATGCGCATGCGCATTGCAGCGATACACCGCATTTTGTGTGGCGGCAGATCCAAAAATGGCGTCAAAAAGTTGTAAACACGAGTAATGGTGCAGATACCACTGGGGTCGACTCTGAAGTATTTAATACTTGTTATTGAGTACCTGTTCATTCAGGGATAATATAGAACTGGTCGAAACGTCACACTGACCACGTGGCTTTCATATCTATGACCAGCGGTCTAGAAACGGAGAACTTACCTTATCTGCCCCTTATACATTTATCTAATCGTTGGGAACCTATTATTTTATTTATTTATTTATTATGTAGTAAGTTGACTATTGTCTTCATTGTAGTACTAGCTGACTAGTTTCGCTCATTAGAGCATAATCAAAGCTACAAAGAAATTATAAATTGAAAATACAAATATGAAGATATAGAATTGTCAGAATGAAGATAAAATAGCAATAAAGTGGTAAAAAACATAAAAACGTACCTGATAGTGAAATAAATAATAAAAAATAAAAAATATAAAATATTAAAGAATATTATTAGATGACAATCCAAAAAAGTCCCTTACACCTCCTATTACATTAACCACCAATAAACTTATGCATTCAATTTATTGCAGTTTCGTTAGTTTTTGTAATTTTGTTTACTGTGTCATAAAAAATAGAAAATATGCTAATAATATTCACAGATTCAGATTCTTTTGAATTTAGAGAGATATCTTCGAACGCCTACGCAGATAATTGCACTCCGTCTGGAATTGATGGCTACAGAGACTTGTTTAATCTTGGCAAGCACTGCTGTTCTGATCTCTCCACATACCGACGGCCTGCCAGCATTGCGTAAAGAGTCTCCAGAAAAAAATCAGCACGAGAATTGTAAACTGGTAAATGTAAGACCCGGGAGCCAATAAAATTCCAACAATTCTGATTGTTGTGAATCAATCCTGTTTCACGAAATTTCTTAGCAATTTTACAACTGCACTATGACTACTTGATAGCCTCTCCGGATGTCTCCTATTTGAACTTGGCCACCACTTTCCTTTGCGTCTGGTCCTCTCGTCTACAAAAAAGGAATCTTCACTCGGCAGTCTTTCGTTAGTTCACCTGCAATCACAAATCAATACCGCCATTGCTTGAATTTTATTAACCCTGTATTTTATTTTTAAAACTATAAGTTTCTGATTTTATTTTATTTATTTATTTTTTATTTATTTATTTATTTTACATCGGCCTATTTCTGCAACGAGGCTAATCGCCGATGCCAGGAGGCGGGCTGCTACACCTGGATGAGGGGTGAATGATTGTGAAAATGATAGTAATGTAAACATATTATTCTCCCCCAAATAATATCACCAATGGAGGCTCGAACCACCGACCGCCCAGTTCAGACTGTTACCAGTCTAAAACCGCACGACTTAATGCGCTCGGCCACTCCGTTGGCAAAGTTTCTGAAAACTATAAGTTTCTGATTTCGATTTGTTAAAATCTATGTTTCCGAATCATACATAAGGAGAGGCGAACTTAAATTTAATAGAACCTTTTCTTACTATTTCTAGAGAATAAACAATAAGCGACAACTTGTGGTTTAATATACCTTTAAATAGAAATAGGAAATAATTTCATTCAGCTTTTTGGACAAGAAGCATTTATTTTAACAAACACAACGTTTCGCCAACAACATTGTTGGTTTCTTCAGGTGCTATAACAATAACATCATAATAGAAAACAATCTTATACAATCAATAAAGAAATTTACCTATGTTAGTTAAACGTAACTATAACAGACTGTACATCAATCAGGTGAATTGCAGAAATTCATTGACAATAATGTGTACTTGAAGAATACAGAAAATAGGAAAACAGGACTTAAATTTCAATTAAATATAGTAATATGATGATCAAAGATAGAAACTACTAATTAAATTTTACAATTCATAACAAGACTAAATAAACTTGACAACTGTCAATATTAACAAAATTTATAAATACAATGATATCAAGGTTCATCAACGCATCAATATGACAGGCTGCGACACTATCCCCCCTGACAACCTGGTACGCACAAATCAACAGAGTTGACAGTGTCACACCCTGAACAACATAATGCACCGATAACCCTTGAAATCATGAAGTTTTCACAACCAACCAACTCAGTGAAAAGAACCAAAAATAAGTAATGAGTTTCGGAGCAATCATACTTGTTTCGGCAATCATACTTGTTATAGCACCTGAAGAAGCCAACAATGTTGTTGGCGAAACGTTGTGTTTGTTAAAATAAACGCTTCTTGTCCAAAAAGCTGAATGAAATTATTTCCTATTTCTACCTATATTCAAAATTGGACGTTAAAATTACTAATCTACTATACCTTTAAGATGAACATAAAATCACAAACGAGAACGAATGAACACGAAAGAAAGAAAGTAATGAATTCTATAAAAATTACCTTCTGAGTTTATTTTGACTTTAAAGCATTCATTCATTCATTGAATTTTTATTTTCACTTTTCAGATGAAGAGAACCAGGGAACAATGTAAATAAGCCAGAGAATCTCAAATAAGCGACTTATGGCAAAAATCTAATTATTAATCCCAGATTCCCTTTTCTGGAGTTTTTCGCCTGATTACTTTCTCTTGAGTAATCCCTATTTTCCTACTTCTGACATCCTATTCCCTTGTATTCACGTTTTAAATTTGGGATCGACTTCCTTTAGAATACTAATTTTGAGGTATACGGAGAATTTTATTTATTCGCCACAAAACGTGGTGATATATCAGAATGAAGTTCAAGACAGCGTTAAGACTTTTGTAAATAACACTTTCATACACCGAACACTTTTATTTTTGACGTTTTCCATTTCTGATAGTACTAGATAGAATAGTAAAATATACTGAATATTTGTATCTAAGAGATATAATACTTTATAAATATAGAATTCAGTTGTTTCGAAAACTATTGAACAATCTATTTCCGTCATCAGTAATCACGAGAATGATACACGTTTGTAGATACTTAGACTTTTTCTAATGGGTGGTGTTGGGATGGAATGATGTGGCTGAAGTGATGAAATATCACGATTGGCTGATTAATTTGAATATATTATTGATATACTTCATTTGTACTTACTCTGTACATTCCTTAAACTCAAGGTCTCTTATATAGAGAGTTCATAACCTGCGAGTGGTTTCGGATATGAACTCCCTCGGGTCCGCTGACTGGTTGCGATGATTTTTAGGAAGTAGTTAAGGGTTGTTGAATTAAATTCGATATTTTAATTAACCTACTTTAATTACGATTACGGGTTTAATATTTACATTATTTACATAACTTATGATGATACATACAATTATGATGATAAAAGCAAATCCGACTGAGACACATATCCACAAACACTGAAACACCCGAGAGGCTTTGTTATACGCAAAACACTAATTTGCCCACTGGTCACCACAATCCTCATTAACAACTCCGAAAGCTATGTGTCTCTCACAAGTCTCTGAATGTTATCAGTCCATCTTTTTAACTATACACTACTCAAAAGGGCATATTTTCGTTTTAAAAACCTTGAAACTTTGCACCACGTGATATGATTACACAACTATAATTTTAACGTAAATAAACTATATGAACTCTCTTTGTTTGTGCCATCCTATATAAGTATACTTTCTCCTGGTTGTACTTGACAAATCTTCACTTTTGCCATCATAAATTGTCCTAATTAACTTGTTGAAATACACTTTCATTTTTACTCTCCCAGCTATAAATCAAGCTTAATACTTAGAAGTTTGTTTAGAAGTCATTTGAGTTGAAAATCTCATATGACAGAAAGTTTTGTACTTTACTTCTTTGGATTAGCAATGGAAACAGTTTAACTCCAAATTTTACTTTTCATGAAACTTTTTATTCACTTGTTGTTTTCGCATTAAACTTCAGTTCCTGAAAAAAGTATCGAATTACGCAACTGAAAAGAGGAAAAAGATAAAGAAATTTGATATTTAGTTTTTAAGTAAAAGAAAACTGAATATTTTAAAAAGAAATAGAAGGTCAATCGTAAACACTCCAAGCTTTCTCCATCTTTTTTTGCAAAACATAAACTTGGACTATAAAAATCCAAGAAACAATGCATGAACCAATAAATTCCGAAGAAATAATACCTTTGTGGATACCATCGCATGTAGGTATCATTGGAAATGAAGGCCAACCAACTTGCCAAAATAGCAACTAAGGATCTACATGAAATGAATATACATGTATACATGTGACGGAACTAAAAAATATAATCAAACTCAAATAAAAAACAAAATGGAATGAAGTATAGAATGCAGAATAAAACCATCTAAGAACTATTAAAGAAGACACAGGCATCTGGACAACCAGGAATATACGTAGAGAACATATAGTATTAACAAGTATATTAATTGGCCACACACTTTATACACACAAATACATCTTCGAAAGAACAGAACCGCCAATCTGCATCATCTGTAATACGAAGCTTACTGTCCAACATATAATAATAGACTGCCCCAATACACCAAAATAATACATTGCTTTGAAAATGGCGAAAGCCGAAACTAGTAAGTAGTTAATAAATAAAAATAGTGAAAATTTTCAATGTTTTTTATTTCAACCATTGTTAAATAAAATAGCCAGTAACCTGAAGGATGTTTTAAAAAACAAAGTGAAAATAAAACTCCATTAATAAAATTCTTGAAAGATGGAAATATTTTGAACAAAATTTAACACCATAACTGTAAAAGGGAGCTCACTTATTAATGTATCACTTAGGGCCGGTCTTTCTACCTTTAGATAAAGTTCCAGGTAACTATCTGACAGATAAGGTTATTTTTAACTTCATCTGCTGAGTAAATGTCATCCCTTCTTTCTATACAAATGTATCTATCGGATAGTTATCTAACGGATAATGAGACTGACGTATTGGATTCACTGACTGGTATTGACATTTACTCAGCAGATGAAGTTACAAATAACCTTATCTGTCAGATAGTTACCTGGGACTGTATCTGAAGGTGGAAAGACCGGGCCTTATTGTTATTTCTTATTACCATATACATATATGTGTGTATATATATATTTATATATTGTTACATACGAGGTGTGTAAATTAATTAACCGGACTGATTTTTTTATTTATTATTTTTTTTATTCGAATCGAATTACAATTTAATATTGTCTCCCTCAAAATAATTTCCTTGAGAAGCCACAAAGCACTGTTGACGTATCTTTCAATCCTCATAGCAGTGCTGGAACTCGGATACTGAAATAGCTTTCAGCTGGTCGGTTACGGACGTTTGAATATTTTCGAGTGTCCAAAAATGACGTCCTGTGATTTTTCAATCTTGGGAAGCGGAAAAAGTCACAAGGACTCAAGTCAGGCGAATAAGGAGGCTAAGGAGCCACAGGAATATTTTTACTGGTCCTATGAAAAGATTTTTCTCATCGTGAGTCAAATTCAACTCTTCCCTGATCATTCTGACTGTCAACCGATGATCTGAACATACAAGATCCCGGATTCTGTCGACATTTTCGTCGGTTCTTGAAGATGGAGGTCTTCCGCTGCGTGATTCATCTTCAATCAACTCTCTTCCTTCTGAAAATGCCTTAAATCACCAAAAAATCTGGCTCCTTGACAAAACACTGTCTACGTAGGCCTGCTGAAGTTTTGCAAAAGTTTCCGTTGCACTGTGTCCAAGTCTGAAGCAAAACCTGATAGCACACCGTTGCTCGAAATGAATGTTATTCATTTTTAGAACGCATTTTCACGAAAAAAATCGCTACGGACAACAAAATTACTCTAGCGAGTTCAAACTCGTACTGAAGGCGTATCACATGTTCACCTACCACCCCTCCAAGTCCCACGTCCCAAATGTTACCATATCAAACGCTATGCTTCCAGTCCAGTTACTTAATTCACACACCTCGTATATATATATATATATATATATATTTATATATTAAGTTACAGGTAATAGCTAGAATATAGTAAAAGAGTGTAAAAAAGTAACAATATTGTAATAAATTACAAAGGTACCGAGGTGCCAATAGTCTCAGAATTGAGGCACCTGTAAATTAAAAAAAAAAAAAAAATAACTACAAGGTGTCTCAAAAGAAATTTTATATTTATTTAGCTTACTGCGTGAACGCAACGTATCTGAGGGGCGCGGGGGTTATGTCAATCGGTAGCCTGGCTCTTGGGAATTTAGTCACTATGGAGCGTTTCTCGGGAGCAGACCGCGCGTTATGCGTGCGAGAGTTTTACAAAAACGGTGATTCGGCGACTGTAGCGCGTAGAAAATTCTGCAGTATTCGAGGTTTTCCCCACTTAAATGATGCGCCAAGCATTCCTCTCATTCGACATTGGGTTAAAAAGTTTGAAGAGACTGGTACAACGGTGGATAAATCAAAATCTGGGCGACCTAGGTCATCAAGAACGGTAGAAAACGTGCAGAATGTTAATCAGTCTGTTCGTGACGACCCGAACCTTTCAATTCGGAAGCGCGCAATTGCTTTAAATGTGCATAGATCATCATTCCATCGCATTATGCACAAAGACCTAAAGCTGCACCCCTACAAAATTCAATTGGTGCAAGAATTAAAGCCCCAAGATGCCAGTCAGAGGCTTAATTTCGTAAATCAGGTGATTGAGCGATTTTCAACGTTTACCAACATAAATTGGCCTCCACGCAGTCCAGATTTAACCCCTATGGACTTTTTCCTATGGGGTTATCTTAAATCTAAAGTTTACGCCAATAAACCGACTTCACTGGCGCATTTGAAAGTAAATATCCGTCACGAAATGGCAGCCATCCCTGAGTCCACCTGCCGAGACGTCATAAGTAAATTTACTGTTCGATTAAATGAGTGCCGAGAACGCGAGGGTCTACATTTAGACGATATTATTTTTAAGAAATAAATCCCCAAAAAGTGTATTTTAATAATAAATAAACATTTTTTCTATATACGGCTTACTTTTTTTTTAATCGATCCACTAAATATAAAATTTCTTTTGTGACACCTTGTATCATTCAAAATTACAATAATATAATCCAAATATATAGTTGACGATGATTTTAAGAAAAGAACTAACGATTCAGTTAGACGAAATTTAACCTCACTTACGGCTTTGTTCTTTAGTGAATACAAAAATTTTACAGTTTCTAGGGTAGTGTTTCTCAAAGTGCGGTACGCATACCACAGGTGGCACGTGGCAGTCCAGTTGGTGGTACACAAGCGTTTGACGAATATTTCACTCATCAACGAATTCCTGGAATTTTAGCACACAGTAGTCACTAAAGCGTCAACTCTATTAGTAGTATGTATAACATCAGAGCAAAGAGGAAGAGAAACAGATCCATAGACACCTGGGAAAGAAAAGCACAAGGGTTTTTTTTTTTTGGAGCAATATAAAATCTGTTGCTAAAAATAAATTAAAATGAGAAGACACAATCAAAGTTGTAGTTAACTCAATTTTATTGGTTATTAAAATAATAAATAGAGGACAGTGAAAGGACACAAGTTTAATAAAAAATTATGGAAAAGATACAGGTGTGAGGGACTCTGATATGAAATGTCACGGTTGGCTGATTTATTTATTTCATTTGTACTTACTCTGTACGTCCCTCACATTATGGGTTCCAAGACTTGCGAGCGGATCAAGTCTGGACCCCCCCCCCCTATTAGTCCGCTAGCTGGTTGCTATGATTCTTGGAAGGATTAAGGGTTGTTTCAATTAAACTCAACATTTTAGCTAACCTACTTTAATTACGATTAAGGTTTAAATATTTACACTAATTACAATAGACTTACAATTACGTCGATACAGCTAAATCCAAATGAGACACACATTCGCACCCACTAGACACACTTTTCACCAAACACTAATTTAACCACTACATGTTTCTAAATATTGTCTCTCCACTTTTTAGCTGGTCACTACACTAACGTTCATACGGAATTACATTGTTACTTTATTTCGACTCGCCCAAACACTCTAAATGTCTCTAACCCATGTCTCTTAAAAAACCAACTCCAAAACATGGTCTTAACCATACGACGGCTTAAGCTGAACTCTTTCTTAACATCTTAATCTTAACTTAATCTACTGCCCTTAACACATGACTGCCCTCGAATGCTTATATCGCCCCACTGTTAAATGTCATTTAACACCTCTTGATTATCTGTCTTGTACTATCTTAAAATTCTATATTATAATTTATTGGTGATAACTCAGATAAATATCCCATTAGAAAATAGCCGAATCATCATATTTATATCTCAGACAGAATTTAATTATTATTTATGTGCTTATGGTTGACGTATATTTATTTAACACAATAATTTACGATTCACTTTTCATGTTCCATTGACAAAGTGTCAAGTTAAAATAATAAACAATCTACCGTTATCTTAAATGCCCTTTCTAAGCAATAGATTATTTTTTTTATCGTTTAACAGATTAAATATTTTACTCTAATTGAATGATTATAATGAATTTATTTATGAAATTTTATTTATGAAATAATACCAAAATTACCTCCCTTACACAGGACTGGTGACCCAGGTATCAAAATGAACACCCGCTGAATCGCCGTGAAGCGCCCTACGCTCCTTTGGAGTTAAAGTGACGATGATGAGGATGATGGTGATGATGATCTAGATTTATCGGTAGTAAATATATTCACAGTTCTGTCTTGTTTCCCGAGCGCCCACTTTAAATATCTGGTTTAATTAACAATCCATGAAACACGATTAAGTTCAGAAATATATTAAATTAAGAACGCAGACGACTTCCCTTAATGAAATCACCGAACTTTCCAAGTCTTCATTAATGGATTAGAGAGTAATTTGTGTTTTTATTTGACTTATAAATGTATTTATTTGTTATTTGTATTAACCTGCTACCAGCACCCCGTTCATTGTTTACTTATAATAGTAACATTCGGCAAGATGAATAAATGTTTTAGTTGAACTTTTAGAAGTATCTGATACAAGAACCATTTACCTATATTTAGATTTCATCAAATTTAAAATTTCAATCAGTGACAACAGTTTTACTCTAAATAACAATAGGTTAGCTTTTGCTAAATTTAACCGCGATTAATTCACGTCTAGCTTATAAATGCATATAATGGATTTAATTGGCTCTCAATTCCACTGAAAACAAATTAAAACATTTTACAAATTCATGAATTATCATTTTTATTTATAATTATTGTGAACCAATGGTGCACTTATTCATTTTTACAAAAATATTTTTATTATCAAACTGATACAACTTGACAGCTTTCGTTTCCATGACAACGAAACAAGTTGATTATTGAACAGATAATTGTTTTCATTTGGTTGTAATTTGATTATAAAATAATATTTTTCTATTTTGCACTCATAAAAGAGTTATTATGAAACTGAATTGAGTGTCATAATGAGTATCTTTATAACACTGAACATTTTATTTAACAAAATTGTTTATAAAAATGTCAAATCAAAAATATTTCATAAAAATGTGAAACCAGTCCCGTCATCGTTACATTCACATATCGAATTACCTAAACGAGGATGTTATTCGATATTTGATATAGTCCAAATTTATTATTTTAAAAGGCATAAAAATGTAAAATAGAAATAATAGTATAAAAAACGTAATATACGTAAAAACTTTAAAATAAAAGTATAGTTTTATAAGACTTTTTGCCGCACTTGTCGATTAGAAAACTCGTCGCATCGCGACTCGTTTTCTAACCTCGACGCGTATCTAAAATTGGTATCTCCTGGGTATTTAAAATGATATCTAATAGTTGTATTTAATGTATAAGAATTTATATAAAGTGATGTATAGGGTGACCATTTTCTTGAGAAGGCAATGTGGGACGGAGCAAAAAAAGGTCGTTATTTCCCAAATATAAGTGAAGAGCAAAAAAAAGAAAGGTCCTCACCTCCGAAATATAATTATTATTATTATTATTATATTATTTATTTTACATCGGTCTCTATTTCTGCAACGAGGCTAATCGCCGATGCCAGGGGGCGAGCTCCTACACCTGGATGAAGGGTGAATGATTGTGAAAATGAGAGTAATGTAAACATATTATTCTCGCCCGAATAATATCACCAACGAAGCAGGCTCGAACCACAGACCGGACAATCGTACTGAGTTTCCACCAGTACAAACCGCACGACTAAGTGCGTTCGGCCACCACGTTGGCTCCGAAATATAAGTTAAGAGCAAAAACAAAAAAGTTCCTCACTTCCCAAATCCAAGTGAAGAGCAAGAAAAAGGTCCTTACTTCCCAAATATAAGTAAAGAGCAAAAAAAAGGTCCTCACCTCTCCACATAGAAGTCAAGTGCACAAAAATTAAAATTAAAAATGCGGGACATGCCATAAGGCGGTACACCGAATCAAAATGCGGGACGAATAGTCACCCTAGTGATGTATAATTTACTAAATCGAATCTAGTAAACGATTAGTTTTAGAAATGAAAAAAATTGTGACTTGGTTTTGATCACCCACATTTGAATGTGCAAGTGATTGCTTCTATTTGAACTATAAAGATAAATCTTCAGTAGATGACGATAGCACCACTTACTGAATGATGCCCAGGACGGGTCGCCCCATCTCCCTGCCTATTCTAAATACAACACTGTCTGGAGGTAGTTAAAATCTTGCAAAAATTATCGGCCATGATTCTTCTTCAGAGATACGAATAATAATATAGGAATTAAATGTTTTGTCATAAAAATATTTTATCATAAAATATATATATGAAATACCTTGTATCCCAAGGGCACAAGTAATGTTTGTAACCATTAAAGTATAAAATGAAATATTAGTTTCTCGTGAGCTCTTACACAAAATAAGTTATCTCTAGAGCCGTATCTTAAATCGTAGAATGAAAATGGAGTAGCTTGAGTTACGTAACTTTCTCGTAATAGGAAAATCTGTTTTAGTGAGCAAGCTTCTGGAGAAACCTATTTACTATCTTTTCTGTTAGAGTATCATTTTAAAACAGAAGCTCGATGTTTGACTAAAAATAACTGAAATAACTTCATAAAACTTTATAAAAAATATAAATAAATTAAGAGTTCTCTTGGAAATGGAGTTTTGATAAAAAAACATACGCGGCATTTCTCAACGTGTGTATTTATAATGCATATTCCAGTCTTTTTTTTTTGTTGAACTATGGGAATAGTTTAAAATTTTTGGCATAAAAATTTGTACCTGTGATTGGCTTACGAGAGCTTTGTTTTACACAACTCAAAAATTTTAAATTTTAAAAATATTATCAGCAGCAAACAACACGGTTTTATGAAAAATAGATCCACTTGCAGTAATTTGGTTGTACTCACGAACTTTATATTTGATGCATTTAATAAACAAAGTCAGGTGGATGCTATTTATTTTGATTTCGCTAAAGCATTCGATCGTGTAAACCACAAACTTTTAATACACAAACTTAAAAATTATGGCGTTTCAGGTCAACTTTTAAACTGGTTTGTTTCACAGATAGATATCAAATTGTTAAAATTAAAGATTATTTATCTGAAAAAAATCCAGTACCGTCAGGCACGCCACAGGGGCACACTTATCGCCTCTGTTATTTTCAGTATTCATTAATGATATTACTAGTATTTTAAAAACTGCTGAATGTTTACTCTTCGCAGATGATTTGAAATTATTCTGTAAAATAGATAATATTCAGGATGCTCAACTACTGCAAGAAGATATTAAATCACTAGAATTATGGTGTGATCAAAATCTCATGGAATTAAATATTAAGAAATGTAAAGTTGTTCATTTTTCAAGAAAAAAAATATCAATTAATTATCGTTACAGACTTTATGATAATACGTTAGACTCAGTTGAAACAATTAAAGATTTAGGAGTAACAATAGATACTAAACTTAACTTTAAAATACATATTGACAATATTCTCAAAAAAGCATCTAAATTAAGTGGTTTTGTCATTAGAAATTGCAAGGATTTTCACAACATCAACTGTGTAATACTACTTTACAATGCATTAATTCGCAGCAACCTCGAATACTGCAGTATAATTTGGTCTCCCTATCACCAAGGTATATTAAAAAGAATTGAATCCATACAGAAAAGATCTGTCAACTTTATCTTTTTTAAATTAGGAATTAATAAAGATAATTATCAGTACCACGAGAGATTACACATGTTAGGATTCCAATCTCTTGAGAAGAGAAGAAAAATAGCTGAAAGTATTTTCGCATATAAAGTTTTGAGCGGCATTATTGACGCACCAGACATACTAAAGTTGTTTAACATACGCGTTCCTGCCTACCCTTCTAGAACACCCATTTTACTTTCTCACAGTTCCACAGAGTACGGTAAGCATTCAGTTATTAACAGACTGTCTGCAAGCTTTAATAACACTTACAGCAATTTGGATGTATTCTCTCTCCCAAATTCTAGCACAAGTGGTATGAATAAACGAATCAAAAGTAATAAGTAGACATTTTTGTAAACCAAAATTTATTTGTGAACAATTTTAATTTATGGAAAGTTATTTTATATTAATATGTACCACTTTGTTTTATTTATTGTTTTATTAGCCATTGTACTTATGTCCCTTTATTTTATATTATAATTACAATTTTAATTTATATGTTTAGGTTTAAGTATTTATTTATGTATTTATGTAAGAATTGGGCATTGCCTGCCTGTAAATATGCAATAAATAAATTTTAAAAAAAATAAAATAGCAAAATAACTCCTCCATAATTCACGCATCAGCTGATTGTCATATCTATTCTATAAGCATAGCGTTAAAATCTGAATGTCACAGACTGAAGTTATTTTTTTTTTAACACCATTTTAAATGTAAATTCTATTCGCTAAGCATATTTGCATTAAAATTTTATCTCAGCGGGGTTAAAATGACCAGTTAACGTTTTATAATAAGTGCCTGCCAAAACGGTGGTTTTAAAAGTTTACGCTGATGTTAAGTTTGCAAAAATGTCTGATCCTATTTTAGTAAATATGTTACTATGAGAATTTTAATAAAACAAAAGATGGTAGGAATATTAATTATTACAAGACAAAATTAATATTACTCTTTAAGGTGAATAATTTAGAGTAGAGCTAAGAATGACCCTTCCTTCTTCCCTTTTGCGATCAAGAGAGACGCAAAAGACTCATCAGACGCAAGTTCAAGAAATTGTACAGAAAATAGTTAGTTAGTTAGTTAGATAGTTAAAAAAAATTGTGCACAGCAACGAAGGCTATTTGCGCCTAACGCAGCCCCTTTAAATGACTACATTACATATTAAAAACAATAAATTAAACAATCAATAAAAAGATAAACTCAATAAAATTACGAATACTTAATAAAAGAAAGCTTGCACAGACAAACACAAATAAATAAGATAAAAAGTCTGTTCGAAAATTTGAACAGACTCAGGGTGATGGTAAGAGGCTGTAAAGGGGACAATTACCAAGGATTATTACAGTTTAGAAATAAAACACATTAGAATATGGTGCAAGACTTCACACATAAAACAGTAAGTTCGATTCTCTCAGGAAGAGTATCAGCCTGTCCATAAGTGCAACTGACATGTCATAGCACAGGCCTGTACAGAAAATAAGTAAATAAATTATTGGAGTAGTTTTGGTTTTTGTTGAGACACAGACCTTAAAATTATAAACCTCCGAAAGCTAGAAAAAAGCTGGTACAACAATTCTAATCTCTCGAGTTGGCAACACAGGCTACCACTAATTTACAAATGGCTACTAGGCATGTTTGAATACTGGCAACACTGTCCCTACTAACTCTAGATGATTATGGATGCTTGATATTGAAAGTGTTTCGCTTGGTTTAAACTAACTGTTGTCCTACAAAGCTGCTTCGAACTTATTAACGGCTCATTGATGATCCTAGATTCATCAATAAAGCCATTGTCCACTGTTGTATAATTGTATTGTTTCTGGATGGCAGTGTTTAAGTTATTACACAAATTGTCTAATTCAAGCATAGGGGATTAAAGAAGAAAGGTGGGCTGGATCGCACAATCTGTGTAATCTAAACGCTAATGCGGGTATGCAAACAAAGCTTTACTGAATCAGACTTTAAACAGATTTTACATGTTTATTTGAGTATAAGGAGAATCATTTGTTCTTTGTGAAAGAAAATAAACCTTGTAAAATAAACTAGGGTTAGCTATATTTAACAAAACACATGAAAGGTCTAAAACGGGAAGAAGAAATTAAAAATAGGTTACGAAAGTAAAACTGCTTAATAGTAAAATATGTCTCTTTTTCTCTTTTATTGAGCACTATCAGTCAAGTTATAAACTTAGAAGTAATTTCTAGCTTATATTCTAAGAGCTAGCAACGTCACAAAAAAGTTTATTTTAGGTCGGCTGGTTTTTCGATATTTCTCTTTCTTATTGAAGTTAGGTAGGGATGCGGTACGTCTGGCACCTGGGAGCGGTTGCGTTTACCTGTGCGCAACTCGCCTGTATAGGTAAAAAGTGGATATTTTGAAATCATTTTAAGACATTTTTTTTTTAAATATAATTTTCTATGTCTTTTTAGCATTATAAATTTATAGTTGCCAGACAGTTTCGTTGTTGCTAACATTGCGCCAGATCTAATTTAAGTATTTAAAAAATAATATTTTTCAAACCATTTTAGTATAGCTGTATTTTAATAGGATATAGTTCTGTAATCAAACAATACAATATTAATTTGCCAGACGGAAATTCCGTTGTTTAACTAGGAACCAGACCAATTTAAGTCCCGGGGAGAATAGGTGAGTTAGAAGAGATAACAGTAAAACAATCACAGCTGCTATTTTTTAAGTTGGCGTCGTCCACATGAGTTTATGTTTTCTTGTTTTTATAAAATAAAATAGAAGCAGAATTTTATCGTGATGAGTGAGGAAAAAGAAAAATGTGTTTTTTGTTCAAACAAAAGTGGTAAAATAATAAAATTTTAAAAATAATAATAATTTAATTTAATTTTTTTTTAATTTTTAATTTTTTTTTTTCTTAATTTTTTTAACAGATACTCAGGTCATTGCATTGGGACAGAATTATTCAATAAAAATACTGAATTACATTTTATGTTTAATTTCCTACATATTTAAAATAAATGATTTGCTAACAATATTTTTTATCAGTTGTTCTCATCTCATTTTACTTTAATTATTATTTTGCTCTATTTTTTTTATGAAATTCTAACCTATATAACCTGTCTCTCTCTAACGCCCTCTGTTGCAGCTATCTCTCTCACGCAACCAACGAATAAGCTGCCACACTCTTCTAACTTACCTATTCTCCCCGGGACTTAAATTGGTCTGGTTCCAAGTTAAACAACGGAATTTCCGTCTGGCAAATTAATATTGTATTCTTTGATTACAGAACTATATCCTATTAAAATTACAGCTATACTAAAATGGTTTGAAAAATATTATTTTTTAAATACTTAAATTAGATCTGGCGCAATGTTAGCAACAACGAAACTGTCTGGCAACTATAAATTTATAATGCTAAAAAGACATAGAAAATTATATAAAATAAATAAAATGTCTTAAAATGATTTCAAAATATCCACTTTTTACCTGTACAGGCGAGATGCGCACAGGTAAACGCAACCGCTCCCGGGTGCCAGACGTACCGCATCCCTACCTAACTTCAATACGAAAGGGAAATATCGAAAAACCAGCCGATCTAAAATTCTTTCTCGAAAACGTTGCTAGCTCTCGGACTATTAGAGATAATTACAATATCTGGAAAATACCCGTAATAATTTGGACGAACTTAAAATATTCGAACGCAAAATTTTATGCAGGATATTCTGCTTTGTCCAAGAAAAGAGAAATGACGAACTGCGTGGTCGGTTCAATGAAAATTATAGTAGGAATATACTGGTATGCTAAACAATTTTTCAGTACTGAAAAACATTAATTTAATATTAAAGAAAAAAACCTTTACAATTGTATACAAAAATACATATTTACATAATTGTGTTCAAAAAGCATTAATTGGCTTAAAAACTTTTGATGTTTATTTCTCAGAGGAAGATTTTTCTGCTTCAGAAAATATTGGAGCTCTTCTTCCAATAAAATTGGCAGTGGAATATTTTTGTAGAAGTGAGTCAAATCTTTAAACAATGAATGCTACGATCCAGTACATGTTGAAATGTCTTGAAGAAAGAAAATGTCTTTAGCAGGAGAATTGCAAAATGCATTAAAAATTAGAATAAAAGAAACAAGTACAGAATTAGAATGTGTATGTTTTTGCATCTACATAATCCCAATCCTATAGAAAAAGAAATGGAAATAACAGACATGGTGAACAAAGCAGCCTTAACAAAAGTCATAATCTCGCTAATTCCAGGTAAGATTCAATGTAACAGAACCTTCTTTAACCACTGTGGCAATACTGAATTACAACAATAAGAAAATTAAGAAGACCACAAAGCTACAAAATCTGAGAATTAATATTTATCTCCGATTCCTGGTTGTATAAAAGTCTTGAAACTAAATGTAAGCTAAAACTCGATGTAAAACACAAAACTGCCTAACAAAGCAATGCGTTTTAATGATTTTTTAAAAACATCTAGTTTTAACAATTTTATGCAACCGGGAATGAAAAAAATAGCTAGCATTAAAAAAATTAAAACTTCGCCGAAAAAACAAAATATACAAAATAAATATGTATGAAAAATTATAAAACAAAAAAATTTACGTAAAGTGTGAATTTTCACACATTTCAGGGTTTTGTAGGTATTTGGTCAGTGAATGATGATTATTAGAAGGCCAAACGATGAATGTCACTACATAACACAATTACAAGTGTTGGTTTTAAATCTTTTAAATCAATAGGCACGACAAGAAGGTTGCAGTCAGATATTTTCTACCGTGTATCATATATCTCTAATAATATCATAATATATATTTTAATGCATTTTTTTTTTTTTTTTTGTTTAATTACAAATATATCATTCAAATCCAGACCAACTGCGGGCGATCTTTTATCACGCAAAAGCATAACCCCTACAGAGACATTGTTTATATTGCGACTTTATGAAAAACTAACAGATTTTCTACTAGAAATGGAATCCCAGCAACCAGACAGTTATTTATTTATTTTCCTAGTCGATATTTGCAAAATAAATTTAGGTACCAATTCTCTACCCATAACAAAATGTATCCTTAAAGAGCTTCCATTTAATATCCCCACAATAAAATTTAAAATATATATATTTTTTTTTCAATAACACTAAAACTGTAATATTTTCCAAAAACGAAATCGGATAAAAAATTCCTCTCGTATGTTTCCGGTTCATAATAATATACAGTGTTTAGAATTTTTTCAGATTTTTAATTTAACCCCTTAGGGTTAAAAGGTGCGGGAAACTGATTTTTTAGTACTTTTTTGGAAAATATCGAATTAAAATTTAAAAAAAAATAAATAAAAATCTACTTCCCGTTCCTTTATCTATGCCTTAAGAGCTTTCTTTTGATTCCACATAATAAATTTTTAAAAAATATTTTTTTTCTACGACATAAAAAAATCAATTTATTGCGAAAAACCAATTTGATCAAAATTTCCTGTTGAACTATTCCGGTTCCCATCAATGTACATTATTGAGGTTTTTTTCAGATATTTGGTTCAACCACTTTGGGAGATAGGGAGTGGGACAAAAGTTTTTTGCCATTACATTGACAAGAACTCCATAACAGTTTCTACCGTACAGACAGACTGACACAAATGTGTTGTTCTAGCTGAGAGAGCGTTTTGAGGCGCAAGCAATATTCGCTCCAAAATACGATCCAGAATGAATAATACATTTCGAGATACACTGTATTTTTAAAGGGATATTTTTTTAAAACAAGTAGAAAAAACAAATAAAATGCAAACTCTTTGATGTGGAATAATTGGTTTTTTTCTCAGTATTTTTTATGTTCAATTTTATATTTTATTTATTTAAATTCCTTTACCAAAAAAATAATTTGTTACGTTTTTGTAATTTCCAACAAAATCCAAGATATGGTCTTGAGTGATCAACAAGTCATAGTGCGGGAACTTGTTGAGGCCGCAAGCTTATCATATGGCTCAGTGGTTTCTTACTTTCTGGATGGCTAGAAAAAGTTGGAGAAACGCTGGGCGTAGTGTATCGACCTAAAAGAAGACCATGTTGATAAATAAAAATGAAGCAATCTTTATTGACCTACGGAATTGTAATTGTACTTCGGCATTGTAATCGCTAAGTCATAGTGTTTATAAATATCCGGTACCGAAGGGCAAGAGCGGCTCAGTGACATGCAGTAAAAACTATCGCCCTATTGCAATATCTACCGTTATGTCTAAAGTTTTTGAAAAACTTCTTCTGGCAAAATGCAGAGATAAACTTAGCTGTGCTGACAACCAATTTGGGTTTAAAAAAGCACATGGCACAGATATGGCGATCTATCTGTTGAAATCCACCGTCATGCAATATCTAGATAAGGATACACTCGTCTTTGCATGCTTATTAGACCTTAGCCGCGCCTTTGAGCGGGTGGACAGGGGAAAACTGTTAGACAACCTTAAACGGAGAAACATTTGTCCCAGAATTATTAGTATATTGCACGAATGGTACAGCAAAGAGAAAAATAGAGTACGATACGGCCCAGTGAAATCCAGTTCGTTTATGCAAGACATCGGAGTGAGACAAGGAGGACTTCTTTCACCACTTCTTTTCAATTTTTACATGGACGACCTGAGTAACCTGTTGAATAAGAAGAAGATTGGCTGTGTGGTTGGCACCCGTCATATTAACCACATTTCTTATGCGGATGATATGATAGTCCTTGCACCATCCCCAGCTGGTCTGAGAAAACTCTTGGCTATTTGCGAGAATTACTCGATGGAGCACGGTTTAATATACAATGTCAACAAAACCGAGTATATCGTGTTCTAGCCGAACGGTAAAAAATATGTTGCGAGTGTGTGCCTCAATGGTGAAAGTGTGAAAAAAGTCTCTTCTGTGTGTTATCTTGGACACTTTATCAGTGATGATCTCAGTGACGCACCTGACATCGACAGGCAAAGTCGCTCTGTTTGTGTGAAAGCTAACATGCTAAATCATAGATTCTCGAAATGCAGTCCTGATGTACGTATATATTTATTTAATACTTTTTGCGGTAGTATGTATACTTCGGCACTGTGGATATGTCACACGAAAAGTCATCTTCGTAAACTTATTATTTGCTACAACAATGCATTTCGAGTAATCTTTGGTTTGAAAAAGTATTTTAGCGCAAGTGAAATGTCTGTGACGAATGCAGTACATTCATGTATGACTGTACTAAGGAAATATGTTCATAGTTTGCGGGAAAGACTGTGGGCGACGTGCAACGAACTTGTACAGTGCTGTTTAGATAGCGATAAGAATTTTCTTACGCACTGAGCACTACAACTCATTCATTAACTTTTTATGAATGTCTCTCTTACAAGTTGTGACCATATTTCCAAAATTTAATACGAACTCAAACCATGTTTGTTATATTTGTAATTTCCTGTTCTCTGTTAACTGTATATTCTGTTTTCTGTTTCCATTATGTATTTTGTGGATTTTTTTTGTAAATATTTGTTTCTTTTGGCTCTTCTATTAGAAGAGCTGTCAATAAATATATTATTATTATAAAAAGCTCCAGGATATGCTGGAGTGGGCACGTAGCTAGAATTTTTATTAATTCTACCTCAAAAGTTTTTGACGGCGTCCCAGAGAAATTGCGGCCAAGGGGAAGGCCGCAAATCAGATGGATGGATAATGTATAAAAAATCTGCAAGTGACCAATACCCTTAACTGGATAAAATTGGTGCTTGACCTTGGGAATTGGAAGCAATTTGTGGAGGCGGCAAAACTTTTCGAAGGATTGTAAAAGCCAAATGATAATGAATATACTGACCAGATTAATAATATTGTGAAAACGATCAAGAAATGTGAATCTTCAATGTGAAAACTAGCAAGTCTATATTTGATATTTTTTTATTACACTTCTGTAAAACGGTAAGATATTAAAATATTTTTATTATGTATTGTCAATCATTAAATCGTATATTAATTTTTACTTCAATCAATATTAGAAAACTGGGTCAAGAATGTGAATCGTATTGAAGTTAAATATAATAAGAATATTTCGAATTATCAATAAAAAGAATTTAATATTTCCAATAATTACGACAAAATACAAAATGCCTAACATAAGTTTTGTATTCTTTGGTGACCATAGCTGACTTTTTGTATAAGAAGCTTAACAAGATATGAGGTCCGACACCTCTTTTTTTTCTATAAAAAAAAGCATGCTTATACATCCTGAAAACGTCGTGGGGCTGCGATGCCCATACCCTCAAAACGTCTGCAGTTGCCCTGCTCTATTCCACAGCAGAGTACTGCTCCCCAGTCTGGAAGAACAGTGCTCACACAAACAAAATTGACATCCAGCTGAATACAGCAATGCGAACGATCACTGGAGCCACACGTTCCACACCCTCAGAATGGTTACCTGTACTGTCTGGCATATGCCCTCCTACTATTCGGAGAAACAAAGCTGCCGTCACAACCTGGCAAAAATTTGGAAGCAACCACAGACTACCAATACATGAAGACCTATTAAATCCTCCAAATCACAGGCTTAAATCCCGTAATCCTATTTGGAATGATCCCATCTTTAATACTGCTTATAACGCTAAAGATGAATGGTCGAAAGAATGGGACATTTTCTCTCATCCCAACAAAATTTTAATCTCAGATCCCAATGTTCAGCCAATTGGTTACTCGCTACCCCGCTCGGCTTGGGTAAGATTAAATAGATTAGTCACCGGCCACGGTAGATGCAACTACATGCTCCATAAATGGGGCTTAGCCGACTCTCCCGCTTGTGACTGTGGCGCGCCTCTACAGACGATGAAACACATCGCAGAAGAATGTCCTCAACGTGCTTTCCCGGGTGGTCTCCAATCTATAGTACAATTGACCAATGAAGCGATCCAATGGCTTACAAATTTAGATATAAATATTTAATGTATCAGTTACCATATTTTCTTTGTAATTTAATATCTAAGAAATTCAAATGTACCATACGAAAATATAATATACATCCTGAATCGGTAAATTAGATTCCAGTTTTCATCATAAAGTACCCGACTAGATATCGGTGCTCGGAGAAAATTAAATATATCATAAACTATCGCTTCGGTTATAGTTGTAATAAATTTTAACCGGACACATACTATTCGAGACCAACTACTGCGTAGTACTGCAAGTAAATCACTTAAAATGTTTTAAGTGTGTGGTGTAATTTACGTTTTCTTACACGCAATTTCTCTGAAACATTTCCAAAGTTAGGAAGTATAGTCCCGTAGATTTACTATCTAATTTGGTAAGTCATTTGTTCGTGTCTCCTGGCTTTACTATAATTCCCTTTGGTATCTGTTAAATAATCCTGGTTTAACTGAACTTTGCTCTAGGACAGGACAATTGTCAATTTTTCAGGTTAAACACGTGTGAGAAAGCAGTGTTTCTAAAAATGTGTATGATAAAGGTACCTTACAAATTAACTTTAAGTGAATCTGAAAATTTTGAGGTTGTACCTTCACCAGGCGCACGCCCAGCAATTTTTCTTGATGGAGGGAAGGATCAGAAGGCAAAAATCTAAAAAGTCCACACATTAAAAATAATGACCTAAAAAAATTGCTTGCGGACATGGCTGTAACAACCGCGCAGTGAGATATAAATTATTGAAATGTTACGAATGTACGATATTTGAGGTTCCCACAACATAATTTTAATTAAAACCAGAAAGCAATTAAAAATGGAAAAATGAATTGTTAAAATTGAATTAAAAAAATGATTGTTTTTTTTATTTCACCACTTGAAATTGATGCCACCCCCGATAAATTTAAGTTATACAACCTAATCGGCATATGAATATATTCTTCATATTTAAGAAACTGCACCAGTTAGTCCAACAGTGAATGAACATAAAAACTAGGGAGTCCTTCAAGAAAATTTTTATTTCAAAGGGGTCATTATGTTCTACAAGTTTGAGAACCACGGAAATACATTATTATTAGAATATGAAGTTGAATATAGGTAATGGCAGGTTAATCAGTTCTTTTGGCAGTTTATAGAGAAACTTGACTACATAATTATATTATGGTCTATTTCAAAGTAGAAAAATGTGTGTAAGAAGATAGGAGCTGTTTGTCCTTGCTTCTGATTGGTTGAGATCGTCATCCCTATTACACTGTAAAAATATTGTTTTTAGTCCAAGTTGACAGATGTTCAGTGTCGTACATTGGAAATATATATTATTTATATTATTTAACTTTTTTCATATATTTTGTTATTATTTACATATTTAGACTTTTATTTATATTCTTGGCGTAGATTTTATGGAGAAAATTCTCCATGTAATTTGTTTTTACGCAGTTATATATTTCTTAGGTTATCTGACATATAAATATTTTTTGACACTTGAAAATTAACAGATCAAGAGACTAATGTGAGGCCAAAAGACAGCCCAGCTGATTGTGCCCAAAAAAGAAGTTATTGATATAATTTTTAGACCTTCATATATACATATATTTTTAATTTGTATTTACAATAATTATTTAAATAAGAAATTTTAGCTCTGAAGATATATTGTTTGTTTTATTGCTTTGTTCAAACTCTTTTAGTCTTATCTCTCTTTTTATATATAGTACATAATTTTTAAAATTAATATTTTTTTAACTTTTTCAAATTTCCCATTAAACTGAATTTATGTCGTATAAATAACGTAAGTGTATTATCTGCCTTGTTTCTTTCAATATCTTGTTAACCTTTTTTATATTAAAAAAAATCACTTGCTAAACCAGTTGCTACGCCCATGTCCTAGTTGTAACTTATTTTAAATTTCCCGCTATACTGTATTTGATCAGTGTAAATCGTACTCGGTTCGCAGCGCTATCTACTTTTTTCTACTTTGAAATAGACCATAGGTCGTCACGGATGAAATTTGTAGAAAAAAGGACAAAGTTGGTTGATAACTTACAAATATAAGGAATTATTTTATTCATCAAATTATGCACCCATATTATCTATACATTTTTGCCATTTAAGCGGCAGGTTGTTCAGGTCGGTGGTATAAACCGTGGCAGACGAGAGTCAATGAATTCCTGAAAGACCAGTATTACAGCATTGTCGGAATTAAACTGTTTTCCTATTAAAAAATTGTCCAAATTGCGGAAGAAGTGGTAGTCAGCGGGGGCTAGGTCTGGTGAGTATGGAGGATGATGAAGAAGTTCCAACTCCAATTCCTTATAGTTTTGCCACAGTCATTTGTGCAGTATGTGATCTAGCGTTATCATGCAATAAGATAGAAGATGATCTGTTGGCCAATCTAGGCTGTTTTTCTTTAAGTTTTTGCATCATTTCGTCCAGTTGGTTGCAATATATTTATGCTGTGATCGATGAGCCAGGTTTTTAAGTTACCTGTACGAAATTTGGCGAACCAATTTGATATTCAGTTCAATTCTGTAAAAAATTACTGTGTAGTAACGTTACTACAAGATAAAATATTATAAAAAGTATAATGACTTTCAATCATGATAGTAACTGACCTTGCTCATAATGACATATTTAGTTGCTATTATTAGAATCAATACTTGTGCCATAATATAGCAACATGTTATGGTCCATATTTTGAAATGTCAGAACAGTGGTTTACAATGAGTGAGCTCTGGTTACCCTGAATAGATTTGACAGATTGTTTTTGTAAAATTAGCAGTGAGTGCAGATTACTCGAACAACCCCAAATATCGATGGCTTACGGGAGTAAGACAAAGCAAAGTATACTTTTAATGCTGCTTTCTCTTCTACAGTTTTTGGTATTTTTTTGACTGCATAGACTACTGTTTCAAATTCTTGCAAAGACTGTAGAAATGAGGTTTCTATGTTACTCAGGAATCCAGGTATACTCCAAGAAATTTTGACGAAGCGATATTCGCCTTCATATTAACTTTACTTTGTATAAATATTAATGAAGTTGTCTTAAAGTTGTTAATTATAAGTTTGTTTACATTGAACCAATTTGGCATCCTTCATGGCTTTTTGCACGGCATTGTTCATTTCATCAAGATTAGGTTTTGATTCATATTAAAAAATAAAAATGCAGTTAAAAATATTCTATTAGATAAATAAAAATTTGGAGCAAAATTTACTGTATAAATTATTACTAATATTATTTTAGATTATTAGTTTTGTATAAGAAACTTGTAAGTTATTACAAAAATAACACAAGATGGCACATTTAACAAAAACATTAAGAGAGAATATTCCACATAGATATATACATATTAAATTTTATCCTAATTTGAGAAATTCATCCAGGTTTGTATGCAGGAACATTTCTAAATCCTCTAATTAACATTTAATCTTGTTTACTTCCGTAATCAAATACGTTGCAATTCTGTCACACTATTATTGCAACAAACGAAATCCACTAAAACAGTTATGTCGTACTGCTGAGGGCTGTCTTTCATATTTTCGAATAATTTCACATTTTCATCACGTTTTTAAATTAATTATTTTTGCGGAAATACGGAACACACGTGGCTCATCAATTTGGTATTGTTTCGTATTGTATTGTTAGAAACAACATGCTTGCTAACTAGTGATTAATGGACCGAGTTAAACTTTTTCATATATGTTTTGAAAGAAACAGTATTAAGTACATTTATGTTGATTTGTAATTGTTTAATTTTCAATATTAGTAGGAAATTGATCTTCAATCGAAAAGATTGCACGACTTTAATGGATATGGACTGGTAACACGGGGTGAACTTGACCAAAAACACAAAAATTGTGTAGAATGTTTACAGATTAACTATTTTTTCGCGTGAAAAATTATATACATATATCTATTTTTATAATAGAGGAGAAGGGCCCCCGAAGAAAATCAACAAAAACATATAGTCTGTATAATAAGATGTCCTTGTTGATTTTTGGCGAACTATAAGAGAGAAAAGGAAAAATTAAAAATAATTTAAAAATATACTGTAAATATTAGTACGCTACTACCTCATAATTGATCCAATCTTCATTATTAACAATTATTGCTTGGTATCTTTTTGATACACTTTCTACCAGCTTTTCGGCATACGACTTTGGTAGTGATCTTCATATCTGCCGTATTTGACGAGTAAGCTGATCCAAATTTGGAACGTTTTTTGTTCGAAGCTTATATTTCATGTACTCCCAAACATTTGCAATAGGATTTGCGTCGGGCATTAGAAAAAACCACATCACTCCAATCGCGGTCTAAATTTTCCTTGGCCCAAGCGGGTCGTTTTTCGACATGTTTCACCGATAACAATGATTTTTGTTTGGTGCTCCTGAATTTAATACCATTTTCGATTAAACGACTTCTCAGGGTCATCAGACTTAACTTAATGTTCTTTTTAACAAAATTGCCTGATAATTACGTAAATATAACATAGGATTATTTTTAAAAACGTTAAAAATCACTTATTTTTTAGTGGTCATTTTTCTTAATCTACGATTAGGTAAATCGTCAACTTTTTTATTAATTTTATAACGTTTCACCCAATACTTCACAAAGTCTACTGACTTGTGTATATATATTTCTAGACTTGAAAAGGACTTTTTTGGCCCTTTTGGGTGGGTACGTAAAAATACCGCTTCAAAACTTTTTGCATAAATAGCCCTCATTATTACACAACCGCACTACTGAAAGACAAAACACTAACTAATCAATTTTTATTATAGGGCGTATTAGGTCTTGATATTCTTATCATGTTCGAACCTGTTTATTATTTGTGCACAAGCATGATCATGAGTTATAAACATGAATGTCTTATTATACAGACTATAGCTAATATCTTCTTTCGGCAATAGCTTAAAACATTTGAGTGCAGTTGAGTTCTTGTTGCGTTAGAAACTAATTACAGTAAATGTGTTTGCTAAATTTTGATTCTTTTATTAACGTAAGTTGTTGTTATAAGAATGGGCAAGATTTTTATTCCATCTGCTTGTGATTTATACTTGAACTTGTTGTATTGTGATCGAGGTATATTGTGTTACTAGGTGCTACTGTCTCACTTAATCTAAAATAGTCTAACATTAATTTAGATTTCCATATTTAACAATTTTTCTAGATGCATGAGTTCAAAACTATCTATGAATATTACACATTATCGAAACCGGTCTTTTTTCAAACATTTTATAATTATTTAATGACCTTATTCCCGAAAATAATTAACTATTGTATAATTAACAAGGTCGAGAAAAAAATAAATTAATTTACAATAGAGTTTAAGGTGTTAGATCTTGCTATATTTTTCTTACGTGTGACCCACACGTGTCATATCTCAGCCGGAATATCTATGCTTGGTATTTCATATTACAGTGTGAAAACATCTGTAGGAATGTTTTGCAAATTTTCCATTTGCTACGTCAT
This sequence comes from Liopterus haemorrhoidalis, assembly GCA_963971575.1. Classification (NCBI taxonomy): domain Eukaryota; kingdom Metazoa; phylum Arthropoda; class Insecta; order Coleoptera; family Dytiscidae; genus Liopterus; species Liopterus haemorrhoidalis. The sequence goes on from OZ020615.1 coordinate 52,016,495, forward strand.
AGAAGAATTCATATTACAAAATTAACTGGAAATATTTCTGTTGTTCCGGTTACATCTTTATGAAGGTTCTTATTAAGGGTTTAATAATGCATAAAAGCATTTCTAAAGTTATTTGATGAAAGAAAATAGCTATTTATACGTAACAAGCGTTTTCTACTTCATTAATTTTGAGTAAGGTTATTAGGAACGCAAGATTTTGTTTATGAATAAAACGCAGTACAGCTAGTAAACTCAGCGTCGCAGAATCTTTTCACTTCATGATTTGTAATCTACAGCCAATAGTAGGGATGGGAACGATATATCGATATATCGAAAATATCGATACGTTAGAAAAATATATCGATATTTTTATATCGATATTTGAAATGCGATATATCACGCAAAATATCGATATTCGCACAAAATATCGGTATTCTTGTATATTTTTTACATTTAAATATATGCTGTTCACTTTTGTAGAAACAAACTATAGGCTATTCCAAACGTTTAGGCGGAACTAATTTTTGAAATCTGGTAATTTTTATCAAGTAATTCAGACTTTTGATCATTTTGTTTAGGCTTTGAAAATCATGCTCACATTGCAAATTCTAGATTAAATTGATTGTCATTATAAAATGTCATTTTCATTACATTTTAGTTTTTAGTCATTCTTAATAAAAATTTCCCATTTATTAATTTTTTTGTCTTCAAAATATTGAAAAATGTATTAAAATATTTGACATATGTCATTCGTTTCCATGGTTTCACTGTTGGAATTTTAATTTTTCACATACCAAACCTGAAACATGAAATAACCCAAGCAAGGTCCCTTTTCGTGATAGCCTAAAATAACGAAATTTCCATTTAGTTCCGCCTAATCGTTTGGAATAGCCTGTAAGACGAAATTTTGATTTCAATAATTTGCACCTTTGAAATTGACATGTTGGTATTAAAAAATTATAAAAAATGTCACTTTCTTAATAATGATCATAACCAATAAGTCAGTTTTACAGTATAAGGAATATTTTTAATTGATATTTAAAGACCGTAATACACTATAAAAGTAACTAAAAGATCTGGTTTGTCCTTACAAAAGTGAACAGCATATATATATTTAATTAAGAGAGCTGTTAACAAGGATAATATTAGAAAGTTGGTTGGTATTTGGGTGAGTACCAACTGTAAAGCATTGTCTGTCAATTGGCGACTTCTTTTCCCGCCAAGCCAACCAAAAAATATGTAATTTATATATCTTACATGTTACGTGTTAGTTATTTCGATATATCGAAAATATCGATATTTTTACTTCGATATATATCGAATATCGATATCACACTTACGATGTATCGAATCGCGCATATATCGATATTCAAAAATAAATTCCCATCCCTAGCCAATAGTAAATTGATGATACAGTTTTTTTCAATTCGTTTTAAGACTTGTTTCATTGTTATCTGATTTCCAGCCACAAACCCTCTCTTATAACTAGTTTACATTTGAATAGTAAACGAGCTAATATCTAGCTTTCTAGTGATAAAGATAGCTAGTATGTTAATCTAATGTAAATTTCTGGGACAGCACTAGCCACTTTAGTCACATGTTATGCCTACATGGGATGGCATCCACATGGATGGTAATTTTTTACCTCGTGGACGTTACATGAATTTTTAGAATAATTTGATTCTTTGGGTAAACGTTCTGCATGCTTTGGAGCGTGTTAAGTGTACCTGTATATAGAAGGTGTCTCAAAAGAAATTTTATATTTAGTGGATCGATTAAAAAAAAAGTAAGCCGTATATAGAAAAAATGTTTATTAATTATTAAAATACACTTTTTGGGGATTTATTTCTTAAAAATAATATCGTCTAAATGTAGACCCTCGCGTTCTTGGCACTCATTTAATCGAACAGTAAAATTACTTATGACGTCTCGGCAGGTGGACTCAGGGATGGCTGCCATTTCGTGACGGATATTTTCTTTCAAATGCGCCAGTGAAGTCGGTTTATTGGCGTAAACTTTAGATTTAAGATAACCCCATAGGAAAAAGTCCATAGGGGTTAAATCTGGACTGCGTGGAGGCCAATTTATGTCACCTCTCCGGGAGATCAATTTGCCTGAGAAAATTCCACGAACACGTGGCAGAGACACATTGGACGTGTGTGAAGTTGCTCCGTCCTGTTGGAACCATGTTCTTTGGTTATAGCCAGGAAAGTTTTGCAGTTCAGGTATCAAGAAGTTGTCTAACTTCTCCACATAACGCTCTGAATTCACTGTAACTGCACGCCCCCTTTCGTCTTCAAAAAAGTAAGGGCCGATAATTCCTCGCGCCGACATCGCAGCCCATACGGTCACTTTAGGCGAATGTAGGGGTTTCTGATGTTTGCGTTTCGGATTCGTTGCACTCCAGTAGCGGCAGTTCTGCTTATTTACGTGGCCATTAAGATGAAAATGAGCTTCATCCGAAAACAAAATGTTGGTAAACGTTGAAAATCGCTCAATCACCTGATTTACGAAATTAAGCCTCTGACTGGTATCTTGGGGCTTTAATTCTTGCACCAATTGAATTTTGTAGGGGTACAGCTTTAGGTCTTGGTGCATAATGCGATGTAATGATGATCTATGCACATTTAAAGCACTTGCGCGCTTCCGAATTGAAAGGTTCGGGTCGTCACGAACAGACTGATTAACATTCTCCACGTTTTCTACCGTTCTTGATGACCTAGGTCGCCCGGATTTTGATTTATCCAGCGTTGTACCAGTCTCTTCAAACTTTTTAACCCAATTTCGAATGAGAGGAATGCTTGGCGCATCATTTAAGTGGCGAAAACCTCGAATACTGCAGAATTTTCTACGCGCTACAGTCGCCGAATCACCGTTTTTGTAAAACTCTCGCACGCATAACGCGCGGTCTGCTCCCGAGAAACGCTCCATAGCGACTGAATTCCCAAGTGCCAGGCTACCGATTGACATAACCCCCGCGCCCCTCGGATACGTTGCGTTCACGCAGTAAGCTAAATAAATATAAAATTTCTTTTGAGACACCTTGTATTATGTATTTATTTCCACTTCTACTATCTCATTTCTGTTGCATTCTGGAAACAATATACTTCGATATAAATCCTCGAATTATTTGGTAGATGGAATTTATGGTAATCTTCATCGTTAACGAATCCTACACCGGTTTCGTTATTAATTTTTGATCTGTTCGTGTATATAGCAAGGAATTGTTGTTATTTCTGAGTATTTTGAAGGAATGCTGTCTTAGGGTTGTTAGGGTGCGTTGCAAGTTTATTTTATTTCAGTAGTGGAAGATCCAACACAGGTTCTTTTATTGATCAAGGCTGATGTTTTGGAAAGAAATGTTGGGAAATGGATGAAAATGTTCATTTCTTATATTCATGGATAATTTTTCATGCAGACGGTATTTTTGAGTGTGGGTTTGTTATTGTGATTGTGCATTGTTTGCTGGTGGATGGGCGACTTTGGAATATTAGGTATATTTGTAAGTTAGCATAAGGAGAGTTGTGTGAAGCGATATTCGATAGGTATTTGTCCTGCTTCGCATTGCAGACTGCTAGTAGGGCTTGTGCGTCTTCTGAATGCAGTGTTTAGGAAAAGTATCAGTATTTTTACTTGCCCGACCTTAATATATAAGGGGCAAGTATTGTAATCGCGAAAATTTTCGATGTCGAGATTTTGACTGATGACCACGTTTCATGGTCCAGGGACTCCAAAAAACCTATTTTCGAAGTGCCGTCCGTATGTGTGTGTGCTGCGTGTCTGTGTGTCTGTGTGTATACACGATAACTCAAAAACGGTTTAACTTAAAGAGTTCGTTCTGGTATTAAAAAATTTTCCTAATAATTGGGAAGAACTCTATTGTTTTTTATTAAAATCCGAAACCGGAAACGGAAGTTATTAAACTTTAAAATTTTAAAAAATTCGTAACTAGTAAACCAAGCCTTCGACAAAAATTTGTATAGGACATAATTTGATGTATTTTTGAAGATTTACCTAAATCTTCTTTTGAATTTTTTAATTTTTTTTTTTTTTTTTATGTATTTTTTTTAGTATTATTTTTACTTGCCCGACCTTAATATATAAGGGGCAAGTATTGTAATCGCGAAAATTTTCGATGTCGAGATTTTGACGGATGACCACGTTTCATGGTCCAGGGACTCCAAAAAACCTATTTTTGAAGTGCCGTCCGTATGTGTGTGTGTGTGTGTCTGTCTGTCTGTCTGTGTGTCTGTCTGTGTGTCTGTGTGTATACACGATAACTCTAGAACGGTTCAACTTAGAGAATTCGTTCTGGTACTAAAAAATTCTCCTATTAAATGGGAAGAACCCTATTGTTTTTTGTGAAGATCGGTTGACTAGAAATGGGAGTTTACTCGTGTCGATTTTAAGATTTTTGCGACTATTTAGCAACAGAAAAATATTACGAAAAAATTTATTGAACAAAAGTTACTATAAATGCAATTACTAATAACTTTTATTTGAGACGTTTTTTGATAAAACGAAAAATTTCGAAAAATTTTTGTAAAATTGTTTAAAATTTTTCCAAGTCTCAATTTTTTCATACTTGCATGTAACGTTTCCATGGTTATGATAATTAATTCGTAACTAGTAAACCATGCCTTGGACAAAAATTTGTATAGAACATAATTTGATGTATTTTTGAAGATTTATCTAAATATTAAAAAAAAAAAATATATATATATATTTTTTTTTTTTTATTTTTTTTTTTTTATGGGAGGGCAAGTCTGGCGTAGGTTTCCCTTCGCCACTGGTTTTTATGGGAGGGCAAGTCTAGCGGAGGTGTCCCTTCGCCACTGGTTTATATACAGTGGAACCTCTATATTCGTTAACCTCCATATTCATAATATTCGATATTCGTCACATTTTGATGACAATTTTTGTCCCCCATATTCGTTAGTATTATCCGTATTCAATCGTGAATCCCACCGCAGGTTTACAGAGCAGACAAAAACAAACCCCAAGATCAGAATTGGAATTACTATTGGCTGTTTTGTTTTAATTGATAGCAACTCTTGTTTTCAACATTAACCTTCCTCCTTTTCCACTTCTACCACAATGTTCATTTATTTAGAACAATAAAGTTAAAGTTTAAACAACTTGTTTTAAATTTGTATACCACTTTTAGGAGTTTCCGCAGAGTTTAATCAGATTAATTGAATTTCAGTTATTTCTTACGAGAAAAATTGTTTCTATATTCCACATATTCTATATTCGTTCCACCCCCAGGAACAGATTAATGACGAATATAGAGGTTTCACTGTATTTGTTTTGCATTTCTGAAAACAATGCAACCATACTTTAATTATTAGCTGACTAATGCTTCTAGGTTTATGCTTCGTATAAACGTAGAATATTTTCTCTATTTGCTCCCCATTTTTGATGCCCCACTGATTTTAAAATGTATAATTTTATAAACTATCATAATAAATTGTATAATGATTTCCACGAACATTTCTATAAAAAATATCTCTAAAATATTTATTTCTTCAACATATTCTTATGCTGGTGCATTTTCACAGTTGTCCCTTGGTTATAGTTTTGGATTTAACATATTTTTTTTTTTTTACAGAAATTTATGTTTTTATCTGGGTGGAATAGAACTGGAATTTCGTTCTCTTTGTTCATTCTAGTAACCCGTTGATTGCTATTTGTAATTCTCTCTGATGGTAAATAAGTTTTTCCTAGAACAATAAATAGTCAGATCGTATTCTCGACAGGAGTCGGCTTTGTTTTCTAGTTTCTTTGTTATTTCTAGCCGCTAGCAGCTAGCCGGAAGAGCTCTGCGTTAATTATTTCCCCTTGAGGTACGCCCATTTCTTGCGATCTCTATGTTAAACCAGTTTCGCTTGCAGGAATAAACAATACATATTTTGGATTAAAGTATTTATGTTTACTAGTCAAACTTTTTTCAAACCGATTAAATTTACTCACCTAACTTTCGACAGGAGACGACGTATAGGACGAAGATGGAACGACCAAAGTACAGAGATATTACATATACGTTTTTATGGTCCGGTGTTTGCAAAACAATATAAAACAATAAAAAAAATGCTTTTGTAAACTTTTTTCATATTTGACATATTTCAACCATTCTTCAAAAACGTGACAGGTATGTTGAAATGTTTCATAAAAAAGACATTAGACTAAAACTTCTCTTAAAAGAGCAACGATCTCTTAAATATTATATAAATCATCTCAAAGAACATGTCCGGAAGTTCTGAGGCCGGAAATAAATATGAATTCTTTGTTTCAGCACAAAAGATTTATAAATGAATATTTACTTAAGGAGCTTATAAATTTAACAGTTTCAGGATTATTTAAAGAACTTAATTGAAGTATCATAGTTCAAAGGAAAATTTTAAATAAGAACTAATAAATATACTTTAATATCATAATTATAAAAAATCAGCTGTGGCTACCACAGGACCAACCGCCATCATAAAGTACTTATATAAATTACATTCTAGCAGCAGAGTAGAAATAACTTGGCCTAATATTTTCTAACAGAGATATTATTTATCATGACCATGGAAATGTTACATATAAATATGAAAAAATTTCGAAAAATTTTACAGAAATTATTCGAAATTTTTCGTTTTATCAAAAAACGTCTGAAATAAAAGTTATTAGTTATTACTTTTATAGCAACTCTTTTCAAAAAACAAACCTTGATTTGGCGTAGTCTTCTGGCTTGACTTTTTAGCCACTAAACACAATATTTTATATAAAGTTATAAACACAACTCATAACTGTTATTATTAATTTTAAACACATATTTATACACATTTAATTTTAATATAAAAGTATTTACACTTATTTGTTCTTAACACTTAAATATTAATTTTAATGTTTATCAAATTAAATTAATGATTTTAAAGTTTTAGGTCAAATAAACGTTAAATTAAATAAGCTGAATTAAACTTAAATTTATGAGTACCATATGAGTTTTATTATTAATTATGAATTAATAACAAAAATTACACAAACACAAATTAAAAAAGGCGAAATTTTCTGCTTTTAGCCTCACTGAATCTTTTCAAAATTGTGTCATAACTAACACCAGCCGTTATTTCAGCTTCAATTGACAAAACTGATAATGCAGATAGTCTTTCTTGGCTCATCGTGCTTCTTAAGTAGGTCTTAATCAGTTTTAACTTTGAGAAGCTTCTCTCAGCAGAAGCTGTACTTACTGGAACTGTAAGCATGATTTTGATTGATATGTAAAGATTTGGATATACTTCTTCAAAATTATTGAAGAAGTGAAACAGTGAATTTTGAATTTATAAGTTTTTATGTACAATATATAGAATAAGATTTATACTTCGAAAACGTTATTTATTTAAAGTCGAAGTAATAGAATCCAATGATAAAATCGACAAATATACAAATAAACATATTTTTGTCCAGCAAAGCGAAATGAGAACTTTCAATAACTTTTAAAATTTATGCGAGGCCCTCTCAAGCGCGAGGCCGTCGGCAGTCGCCGACGCCTAACGCCGCCGCTGACGTATATTTCGAAAATAATATTGCTTTATTAAATTTTAAGAGCTCTGTCTTGCTTTTGATAAGTGGATACTGAAAGAAGAAAGTAGAAGATAAGATCTAGAAATATAATGCCATTCACAAACTCAAATATTTTTGGAATATCCTACAAATATTTTCCCATAAATTAAAGTACTGGAACTTTTTGTAAAATATATTGTAGTGTTCTAATTACTAAACTTCTTTAAAATGAGGTCTTATCTTACTTTTTGCACAAGTAAAACCTTACAATTTGACCCAACGTTACTAAAAGAAATAAAAAAAGAAAAGTAATTATTTCTGGCACGTAGCCATGAAAGAAAACAATTATCACAACATATAAGAACGTTAGGTGTTTCTACATTACCTGCTGGCCCAATGAATTCAGCTGTTTCATCTTAACAGATTCTCAGCGTAATCACAGCCAGACAAGCGTTAACTGGACTAATATCAAAGGAGAGATTAATGTAAGAAAGATGTTCCATCAAAATGTTGAGAAAAGAAAAACTGTAACCCATCTAAAATATAGCGGCTTACATTTTTGTTTAAATAGGGTTTAAGATACGTTTAGAGGAGCGCACCGTATGGTTCTCAAAAGTTTCTTGTACAATACTTGAAATCTGAAATAAAAATAATAACAAACTACGTATACATATCAAAATTTTTATATATCTAATAAGATACTCTTAATTGTAGAAATAACTGTTATGTAATTGTAATTTAGCAATTTACATCATAGACGCTTGTAAATCTTGTTAATCTTGTAAACCAATCGGTGCATATTTGCATACGATGCGGAAAATTGTAGCTTCATTCTATAGATATGTTTGGAGTTATTTCATTTTATTGTGAAAACCACTTGTTTTCATTTAATTAATTTTACATCGGCTTATTTCTGCAACGATGCTAATCGTTGAAGCCAGAGGGACAAGCTCCTACACCTGGATGAGGGGTGAATGATTGTAAAAATGGGAGTAATGTTAACATATTATTTTCGTCCGAATATTCTGGTAAAGGCACCAACGGGGACTTGAACCAGCTCCCTCACAATTCAGACTGTTTTTACCAGTCAGAACTGCGTGATTTCACGAGCTCGGCCACTCCGTTGGCGAAAACCACTTATGGTCATTTTACTTGGTAGGCTATTTTTGCTGCCATCTTGAAATGCTGTAGTTCTCAATATAGGTGTTACAAGTAAAAATGATTTAATTTTTGTAAAGAACACGTGTACCAAGTGGTATTATATTATCATCAGGTAATATATTTTTCGACAAAGGATTTATTAGCCAGGGATTCTTCATATTTTTCCAACTACCTCATTATATACAAAATGCATTATTAAATAAATAGTTTTCACACTGATACATTTTTGGAGGTTTTAAAACTGTATTGAAAAAAAAGTATCGAATTTGTGCATTGACCCCTTCCAAAATCCTGTCGACCCCTAGAGGGTCGACTAAAAAAATTTCGTAAATCAAGTCGAAAAAAATGTTGACATATTATTTGAATATTTCTACTAACATAAAACTATACGTATAAATATAAAAGTTATTTGAAACCCACACATATATTTAAAAAATTACTGAACTTATTTGTCTGATATCTATAATTAAGTCATTGAGCGTTAACATTTTTTCAACAATTAATAATATCCTACAAGATAGATAAATATTCTGTTTAAAATTTGATTGTTACTAATTTAATTTCAGATTGTTAGTTTTGTATAAGAAACTTGTCATAACGGGCTAATGTGCTTGAACATACTAAGCATTAAATAACATGCTTTAAATTGACACATTTATCTTTTTTCTAAGAAATAAATTATTTTTTATCATTTAACAATATATTAAATTTAATTATGAAATTTTATTTCTGAAATAATCAAAAATTTTATTAATTTGAAAAGCAGAATTTAATAAACAAAATTTCCAATTAAAAAACGTTGTAAATGGCTTCAGAGGAATTTACTTGTATAGTTGTAATTAGTTTAGTGTAAATATTGGAAATAAATCGTTGCATAATTTAACAGTAATTGGCTTATATTAAACGTTTTTTAAACATATTTTCTGTAATATATGATAGGAAATTAAATTTAAATTCAGCAATTTAACGAGTATAATGAAATACAATTCATTTTTTAGTTCCTCCTTATTTCTTCTTGAGTACTCTTTGTCGGAGAGAATGGAGAAACGTATGATAGGTGTCACAGAAGAACTAATGACTCTATACGCAGTACATCAGAAGTCACAGATGTTGTGATAAGGATCTGTCAATTCAGATGGAGCTGGGCAGACCACAACCACATCTTTATGTGGACCTTTGTCCAATCGGAAGGCCGCAAACAAGATGGAAGGAAGATATTAAAAGGCATGCAGGACACGACTGTATGACAAGAGCCACCAACAGAGAAGAATGAAAAGAACTAGGAGAACTTACTTCCGACGATGGGTCACATAGTTGAAATGATGATGATGATGATGATGCTCTCAGTCGAATTGTATCTCTAGGTTCATTGTATATCTATACTCTTTTCAGTAGAGCTTTTTCAAAAGATTTAGAACTGTAAATTATGTTTTATTGGACACAAAAAAACCTTTTGATACACTGTACTACGAAAAACTAATGGCATTTCTTATCAAATTAAATATTGGTAAAGAGACATAAAGCTAATTAGAAAGCTCTATTGGAACCAAACCGCAGCAGTGCGAGTAGGAGAAATAAGAGAGTTCAAGAGCATACAAAAAGGAGTAAGGTCCTTACCTAACTCCTTTCTGTACATCTCTAGATCTCTTTAATGTATACAGTGAATAAATTTAGGTTTACATATAGAAGGAATGCCAGGAACAAAAATAGGTGAAATAATATATAATAACTTTAGTTATGTGGAAGATTCTGTGTTAATAGGAGATAATAAGGATAACAATACCAAGATAACCAAGATAACAAACCAAGATAACAAACCAAGATAACAACATATTTAACAATGAAAATAGCATATTTTTCCTACATTCAATCAACTCTGTCTTATGGTATTATTTTGTGGGGAAACTCAGTTGACACCTTGAGATTATTCAGGCTGCAAAAGAGATGTATTAGAATTTTAAGCGGTGTCAAATGGAGCACACCTTGTAAAGAACTGTTCATACAGCATGGTATTTTAACTTTGCCAGCACTTTACATATACCATATACTAATTTACATTAAAGAAAATTCTTCATCTTTAAAAACGAATAGTTCTTTTCATGGTTACTCCACTCGCAATAGAACTGATTTTAGAATACCATTTTCAAGATATGACGTAAGAAACCAGCCCAATATAATGGGAACTAAGTTTTTGAACAAACTTCCAGATAATATCAGAAACCTAGAAGTTAAACAATTTAAAAAATGAAAAAAATTCTCATAACGAAGGCCTACTACAGTATAAAGGAATTTGAAGATGATGAATTAATTCCACAGCAATTTAACCAATAGATTTTCACACTTACACTCTTACTTTATTTATATATTTTATTGATGTAAAATTGATATTTTAATTTATTATTTTTGTACTTGTTTATTGATATGTTTAACGACTCCAAAAATGTACATTACATTCACTGGAATAAACATTATTATTATTATTATTATTATTATTATTATTATTATAAAATAGATTTGGAAACACTCTTGCATAAAGAAAATGAAATTAGTAAGGAATGAGGTCTACGATAAAATATGGAGACTGTCTACATGGTAAAAGTCGTCTACAGACTAGATCGAGTCCTGAAGTAAACAATTAAGTATCGGCCCCAGGGCCGGAGCATGTGGATGTTTAGGTAGTGATTATTCGATCTTTGTAACTTCTGTTGCTACAACTTCTTTTGGAACAGTTTCTACTGATAGAATTAATTATTTTTTATACTTTGCGTTCACAATAATATCATTGTTACACTGAAAACAAATTAACAATAGAAGCTATTGTTTAACTGTTTTTGGTGACTTTTTATTTTGAGAGATTGGCAATACTACTTGTCTACGGCGTGTCACTGATAACCTCAAATATTTTAAAATGTTTATTTAATATAATTTGTAAGTATTTCCATGTCAGATAATTATTTTATAATATTATTATAAAGAAAGTTCAAAAAGAAGGTTGTTGTTTTGTACCTGTCAAATTCTATTCTACTCTATTATATTTTATTTTATTATGGACTAGGGACATCTGTCAAATTACTGTTGTGTTGTGATACAGTCTGTTCCAATCGGTTAAGCGGAACTAGATTTTGCAATCTAGTTACTTTCATCGTTTAAATCATGTCTTTCGGCCGTTTTTTTTAAGCTTTGTAAATCATACTTACAATAAACATTTTTTGGTTAAGGTTAATATCATTTTAAAATGTCATTTTCTTTATATTTTGATTTTTTGTGTCATTCTTAATACAAATTTCCCATTTATTTATTTTTTTGTCATTAAAATATCTAAAAAAAATATTTAATTTTGACATATGGTCATTCGTTTCCATGGTTTCATTGTTGCAATTTTAAATTTTGACATCCCAACGTGAAAAGTGAAATAACCCAAGCGAGGTCCCTTCTCGTGACAACCTAAAAGAACTAAATTCCCATTTAGTTCCGCTTAACCGTTTGGAACAGACTGTATCATAGACATTTTTTTATTATAATTGTTGCTGTGGTGATCGCATTTCACAAAAAATCCTAGTTTGTATTCCGATATTTTTTATAAATAAAATTTTAAAAATTTCTATAAAATAAGTTATGCAAAGTATAAAAAATAGTATATTATGCTCCTTTTCATACGACGTATTGTCACGCTTGTATCTTTGGAGTACTCCTCGCTTCGCTCGTCTTACTCCGAACAACTCGTGTGACAAGATATCCTCTTATAAAACTCGTATAATAATATACTATTATTACACCGATCCTAATTACTCTTTAAGTTATTTTATGACGCTTCTACTTCATTTTGGTTGCTCAGAGCTTCCTTTAGCGCTACTGGTATGTTGTGTTTTTTCTTTTTGTATGATACTTTTATGTAATATTTGTTCTTTTTCATTACCTTTTCTAGTTTTATATCTTCTTTTATCATTCTGAGGAGGTTTTATGTAATCGATTGCCAGTATTCTTTCCATTTTAGACGCGTTTTTAACTTACTGTGTTTGTTAAAATCATTGGCTGGAATCTATATATTTAAAGCTTGTAGATTAACCGCGTACTTTGATGCTTGATGTGCTTTCTCGATTTCGTGTATATGTGATGGAACCCACATGATTATGATGTTTTCCCCAGCGCATATGGCATCGTGTATATTTTCTTTGATTTCCCGAATGGTATGGTTTCTTTTAGATAATTTTTTGTGATTTTATTTTTGATTACAAAGGAAATTAATGTATAATTTAAGCTGTTATTTGTTTTCTAGATAGTATTTTCTAAAAAGTAATTTTTTAATTGTGTATGGTTTTATTTCTGATAGAGCTTATGATAGTCCAGGCACCGCACTTACTTTAATTTTAATTTCTAAGCAATTTAATCTTGAAAATAAATTGGTCAGATTATTAATCTGACAAATTATAGGACGCACAGGAACTGGACTTCGATCTCTAAGACAGATTTGACAGAAAAACGATAAAAAGATTAATAGAACAGACTGTAGAAAATAAATTCTGTGACAGAAAAACAGTCGTGGAAATGTAATAAAACAACCCGCCTGATTTGAAACGTTCTAATAGTTTGTTTCGAGCGTATAGAAAAGTATCGAACTTCTAATACATAATTTACATATACACCAATAACTTAAATTAAGTAAACGACCAATAACGAAAGCTGAGAAGCTGGAGACATCTGGTTTTCATGTAACTGACAAATTATTGGAGAGACAGGATGACAGCGTGGTTATTAACAGCGAACTTATTTCTGATCCAACTGCAAAGCTGCATGGAATAATCTTACCGAGAAATATCTGGATAAACTTGAACTGAATAAGAACTAATCATGGATGATGAGCATATGTGATGCATAAATGGAGCAATCGCTCGTTTGTGATTGTGAAGCCCAGAATCAAACTATTCCTAGTATAGTTTTCAATTAGCCGCTTTGTTCTTATGATGAAAACATGACTGATTTATTCAATTTTCAATCCAATGTAGAATGTAATATAATTGAATGGCTTAGCAGTTTGGCGTATATAGCTCTAAGCTGCACAATTATGTACTTTTCGTTTTTTTAATCAGTTAAATCCAAACGTTCAATAAATTTTTAAAAATTATCATTTACCTTGTCTCTCAGACCATCGAAAACATAAAGAACATTTTTTTGAAACTGTTTAGAGAAGCTAAATCTGTCGGTCTAGAAATCAACATCAAAAAGCCAAAATCTTTACGGATAGTCACTAAAAACACTGATAATTTCGTTACCGACGAGAAAAAGTTGAAGAAGTTATGTGAAGCTTATTGGCTTCATGTAATGTGTTTAAAGTTTGGCAAAGTAAGCCGTAGAAGAGGAAGACTTTTACTGTCCGTTTTGACAATTTATCAAGTTTAAAGAATTTGTGTTTAATAATTTAGATCAATAACAGAGAATCAGAATATATATTGATGAAGACGATAATCAAATATCCCATCAACTAGTTTATTAGTAGTATTTTATTTAAGTGTTTGTGTCCATTTTTACTTGCTATTTATAAATGAATAAAAAATAAACAAGACTTATTTTTATGAAAAACTATATATAATATAGTATAAAGCAAAATTTAAATGTGCTCAATAGCCCTGTATTATCAATGGTTATGTAAGTCCTTCTAACGTTCCAAATTTGTTCAAATATACGTGTCATTTTTTCTCGGTCCAGTCAAACGATTTTTTTTTTATCACGCATTATCTCGGTAGCATTGTCTCCAAAAACGGTAGAGCAAAAGAGGATGTAAAAATAAGAAAGAACAAAGCATTTCAAGTCTTTGGTGCACTCAAAAGCATCTGGAGCTCTACACCATATGCCAAATCTAGAAAAATTTGAGAAAAATAGAACGTTTAAAAATCAAATCCGAATATTTATTCAGGTTTATTCTAAATGTTTAAGTCTAAAAGACGCAAAAACTATGTTAAAAAACTAAGTGAAAAACTACACATATGAAAACGCATTAACTCAAGTACTAATGGCTATAAATTTAAAAATGAACAATTCAGAATAAATATATTAGATAAGAGCTCTAAAAAAGATTTTGTAAAGCTAAAATATATATTTTAACCGTAATTAGTTTATCAGATCTAATTCAGGGTTAACCTATTGTTTTCTTTTTTAATTTTTTTGTGCGGTAACCTCATCCGGATCATTTGTCTGAGCAGGATCGAAATCTCATCCTTGTCGGATATAATTAATGTCTTTGGTGTTTTTGTAGCTTCATTCAATGCGATACCACTAAAGGCAAACAGTTTTTTTGGTTCTAGTATGTTCACAATCAATAATGATAGTGAACTGATTCAGTGTAGACTTGACAAGGTTGTCTTACAATGGATAATCTACTTTATTTTAACGTTAGATGGGGGTATTGTGTTACATGAATAATTTACAAATTAACTAGTAAAGCTAATTATGAAACAAAAGGTTTTTTTTTTGTTATCCCTTCTCAGCGGTGAATTTAACCTTGTTGAGATTGTAAACCAATAATGTTTCTTTACTTTAAAAACTGAATTTTTTACTCTTAGAAACCCTACGTACAGTTAAATATTTGTTCATATCCGAGGGCGGATTGATATATAGAGTCTCCAACTCTATAAAATAAGAATGATAAAATACAAAATAATAGAATCAGTCTCAAACTGAAGTAAATTTATTTACAACCATTGTACATAATTTTTTATCCACATAATCACCGTTTAGTGCAACACATTTCTACAAACGCTAAATCCATTTTTTCATTCCGTCCATGAAAATACTTTCTTGTTTACTGTTGATCCAATTGCGAACAGCAGTTCGAACTTTCTGATGAAAAATGTTGACCTTTCAATAGTTCCTTCAATTTTGGGAACAACCAGAACTCTGAAGGTGCCAAATCAGGACTGTATAGATGGTGCAAAACCACCGTAAATTTCAGGCTTGCCACTGCCTTCATCGTTTAGGTGCTGCAATGCGTTCTGACGTTGTCGTTGTTGTTTGCGGTTATTTCTGGTTATTCCCTAAGTTGAAAGAAGTATTAAGGTCAACATTTTTCATCAGACGTTGAAGTTCATTCTGCTGTTAGCGATTGGATCAACAGTAAACAAGAAAGTTTTTTCATGGACGGAATGAAGAAATAGATTCAGCGTTTGAGTTTTCATTTTGAGACTGGTTACATTATTTAGTTTTTTCCTATTCTTATTTTATAGAGTTGGACACCTTATACTATATCAAGTATTTTTATATGACAGATAAATTTCAATGTTGGTGTAGCAGGCCATCATATGAAGTCCAATTACTTGAATTAAAGCTCATCAAATTGGTGGATCCACGTGTTCGCGGATGACTTAATAACTATATATCGACTCATGACCAATTCGATTTCTTGTGATATGTCATCGTTATTTATCCTTCACAACGGACAACAGACTGCAAGGAAATTTAAACTAATGACACTGTTTTACAGATTGTGTGCGTGCTAACTTCTTCTCTGATCGAGTGTTCGATATGTGGAATACCTTTCCGAACTATGTCTATATATATATATATATTAATAAAA
Source organism: Liopterus haemorrhoidalis (assembly GCA_963971575.1). Lineage (NCBI taxonomy): Eukaryota > Metazoa > Arthropoda > Insecta > Coleoptera > Dytiscidae > Liopterus > Liopterus haemorrhoidalis. Next base: position 52,032,747 of record OZ020615.1, read on the forward strand.
AAGGTATTTTATGAATAATAAGACATGATTTTATTGATCAACTAATACGTCTCGCACATCATATGATATATTTTATACTGTTCTATTTACATAAAACAATATGCCTTAGCAACGATATAGCACCCTACGATCGTTAATAAGTGTAAATGTTGCATAATTATATTTTCGCTAACACGGCCAGACTGACATGCGGAACGTTCTCGGGACGCAACTGTATTCTTCACACCATTAACAGCATTGTTGTTATCAGCAACAGCAACCTGCGTATCACCAGTGGTCTGCTCCATACCAACAACACCATGCTGCATCTTGCGTACCAGTAACAGCATCCTGCATACCAGGAACTCCATTCATCTTCTACTGCATCTTGAAAGTCTTCACCTAATTCATAATCTGTAAATAGAGCAAAATTGGGCGCAGAATTGATCTTTCACAAAATCAACCATGCACCAATATCAATTAGTTAAAATAAATATTTGCTTACAACAAAACCTTCCAATAGCAGAGTATAAATCGTGATCTGAAGGTTTAGAGACTTTTGTTATCATTTCATTTCTCTATCACGAACTCAGTGACTAGATCAACAAGCTCAGATACTCAGTAACTATCTATTAGTTTCCTTCATTACAGATTGTCTACAGTACAACAAGCTCAGCGGCCGTTTATTCATTTCTGCACACACAGTGCTAAGCTCAGAGAGCGTCTATTCGTTTCTGCACACACAGTGCTTTATCATCATCATCAGCCCGTCGCCATAGCTCACCATCTGCCACCATGGTTACAGAGCTATTACCGGACTGATGCCACTGGCAGTGGCATGTCTTGCGGTACTCGACAACCTTTCAATTCTCAACTCATTATCTATTATATTTCTCAGTTTATTTTGCCATTCCGATCCCAGTGATCTGTCATTTGTCTTTTCCAATAAACGTTCAACTTTAAAACTCAAATCTCGAAACTCAGATCTTAATTATCAAATCTCAAACATCAAATCTCAAATCTAGTTTTTACTCATTATGGCTAACACGTGCCATATGATTTAACCAAAACAACCTCTTACCTCTTACCATTATCGTCAACAATCTAATTAGTTACCTTCATACAATGTGTTTGTTAATAACAAAGCAACGCTCGTTCATCCTGACAATTATTAGAGATCTGCTTTGGATAATTAATCCTGACATATTCTGCATTTTTCAAAAAAATGTCACATTTCAAATTTATTCCAATGAGTGTCATTTCCTTAGAAATTCCTTGAAATAATTTTTGACAAAATAACTTGAAATTTGCCAATTTATTATCTAGCTCATAATTCATACTACCTTTATATGATTCTCAATCGTCACCTTTAACTGAAAACTTTACATTAGCCTTTGTAATATTATACGACAATTTCTTTGCACCAATACAATGGTTGCATTAAAAAAAATATTTTTAATATAGCACTTATTTTATATTTCTTGTGGGTGATAGGCCAATCGCACTTCTGATATTAATAAAAAAGGTATTTTATGAATAATAAGACATGATTTTATTGATCAACTAATACGTCTCGCACATCATATGATATATTTTATACTGTTCTATTTACATAAAACAATATGCCTTAGCAACGATATAGCACCCTACGATCGTTAATAAGTGTAAATGTTGCATAATTATATTTTCGCTAACATATATAAATAACGTACAGTATAATATTTCATAATTTATAATATGTTTTAGCTCATTTCTTTCTTATTCCTTCAGTGTCATCATCTCATATTCCTTCTATCCCAAATCTCCACTCCGAACATAAGAATACTCTTCACTGTTGCATAGAATATCTTCATCCTCCAATTAATATCGTCATTAAACCTTTTATCCCCTATTCTCCATAGCTTTCCCATAACCTGCCTTGCTTTCTTCATTGTTTCCCTAATATGTTGCTCTGCTCTGTTGTTCCTCATTAGCACGTATCTCAGGTCCTTTATACTTCTTCGATTTATCTTCCTGACCATTCCCATCTTACTTTCTTTCTCCTTCCTCCTCCTTTTCCGAACACCATCACCTTCATTTTGTCTCTGTTTACATCTAATTTCTTTATTTTAAAGTACTTATCTGCTCGGTCGATATCAGTGTCAGATCATCAGCGTACCCTAGTGTCTTCTTCTCGCCACCACTCCTCCGTCTTTCCCCTTTCTCATTGTTTCTTCCAAATCAGTCACGTATATTGCTGGAATATAGCATTGATGCTAGTTCTATTAACAATTTAAAAAATAAACTGAACCTTTACCTGTTATTTTAGTGTTACCCATGCACGCTCCGCACTCCCGGGGCGTCTCGCACACATCGCGAGGCGAGGCGCACCACGAGCGTACACGTTGGGACCCGAAAAATGGTGAACTATGCCTGGTCAGGACGAAGTCAGGGGAAACCCTGATGGAGATCCATAGCGATTCTGACGAACAAATCAATTGTCGGAACTAGGTATAGGGGCGAATACATACCATTAATGTATTCTATATTTTTGTATTTGTTATTTTTTCTGTTGTTGTTAGGGAACTCATAGGCTCTGCTTCCGTCCATTGTATTTAATAATAATAATAAATAGGATCAATTAGAAGATAAATTTAAACTTATAGTAACTGCACAAAATATGCCATAAATCATGTATGTAACAACGAATAAAACATTTTAATCTAAATTATGAATCACCACTGACAATTCCGATTCGGTAATAAAATATTTTCGCAAATTTAAAATTTTCTACAAGGACATATTTTTAATAAGGTGTTGAAAACATCCTTGTATTTTATATAAGTAAATATTTAATAGGATACAATGTTTAATTCTCCATTTTAAATGTCAAGTAGTATAAAACAAATAAGAATAAAATTTTCCATTTTGTTGTTCTATATTTGTTTGACCTACATTCTTACCAACTTTTCTGTATCTTAAGTTAGAATAAAAAAAAATGCGACCTGCCCTTCTTTAATATACATAAATTTTAGTTACTTTCATTTTGTTGGTAGTACTGCAGTACATTTGAAATAAAAGGTATGAAAACTGTAACTAGAAAATTTAAAGCCACATTTTTGTAGTGTGACTATGATAACCAACACGGTCACAATTAAATTTTCATTTTCATTTTCAAGGGTTTACAAAATCAGTTAACTCTTGAAAATGACATAATAGCCGAAATACGTATTGAGAAAATAAATATATTAGTGAAATGTAACTAGTGTTTTTATTTGAAAAACATCTTAAATAATTTTTATTTTCTCCTTTTAGTTTCACCTAGGACTAACGGAATAATATATTCTGTAACAAAGTTGGAATGAGAAAATTCGATCCGAGTGGAGCATTCCGAGTGAGAGCCGTAGGCGAGCGTAAGGAACCACGAACATCGAATTTTCTCTTCCAACCGAGTCACAGACCCTACTTTCTCCACGACCACTAGAAAAAAAAAAAGAATTTAAAAAATAATTATTTTAACAAACTTTTTATTTTAACAAATAATTTATATTATATTATAAATTAATTAATTGTTTAAACTTATTTTTTTACTAATTTTTTGTTTAATTTTAGTTTAATTTGCCGTACATCGGCCACTTTTTTATGACTTTTTAGTAAGTTGAGTTAGTTTAATTTAAAAAAAAAAACTTGCATTTGTTTAATGTATTCATACGCCATAGATACCATCTGCATTAATCTTCAGCGTGGAGGAATGCATACCTTATAGTGAACAATAACAGCTGACAACGAGCATGGAGTAATTATTTCTTCACTAGTGAAGGAATGAAATACACGCAAAATGCATAAGAAGTTAAATGCTTTACAATTACACTCCAACTCTTGAGTTTTTCTTTTTTTTTTTATTTATTTCGGACCTTAGCATTTAAGGCAATTGGTCTGGAGTTATTTTGTTTTATGTACCAGGTCTACAAGTATGAAATGCGGATATTTTTCAAACTTGCCGCGCAAACAGAGTGTATAGTTCAAAGTTTCAATTGTATGGCGTTTTGTTAAGTTATCATTAAGTGTCAAATGCGTATAGGTTATAATTTGAAAAGTGAACATATAGTTTTGTTTTACTGCGTTAAAATTGTCAAATTTTGTGCCAAATAAAGAGCATTCGCGGACAGTACTACAGTTTTGTTTTCATTTGAAAAAAACTGCTGCTGAATCATACCGACTGCTTCGAGAAGCTTATGGTGAATATGCTTCATCGCAAGATACGTGTGAACGATGGTTTCGGCGTTTCAAAAGTGGTGACTTTGATCTTACAGACAAAGAACATGGAAAACCTCCAAAAAAATATGAAGATACAAAATTGGAAACATTGCTACAGGAAGACGATAGTCAATCACAAAAACAACTAGCAGTTAGGCGTTAGTCAACAGGCTGTTTCCAATCGGCTACGAGAGATTGGTAAGATCCAGAAAGTCAGATGGCAGATGGGTTCCACATGCATTCAATGAGAGGCAGATGGAAAAACGCAAAAACACTTGAGAAATTTTGCTTGCACGATACAAAAGAAAGTCTTTTTTGCATCGTATCATTACTGTCGATGAAAAATGGATTTATTTTGAAAATCCCAAACGTAAAAAATCATGGGTGAACCCAGGCTCACCATCCACATCAACTGCAAGACTAAATCGCTTTGGCCAAAAGACAATGCTCTGTACTTGGTGGGACCAAAAGGGTGTGGTCTATTATGAATTGTTAAAACCTGGTGAAACAGTTAATACCCAACGCTACCAACAACAAATGATCGAATTGAACCATTCGCTGCTCATAAAACGACCAGAATACGAAATAAAACAGCACAAGGTAATCTTTCTTCAATATAACGCTCCATCACATAAGGCAAAAGCAGTTTGCAACACATTGGAGGCACTCAAGTGGGAAGTGCTGACCCATGCCGCTTACTCACCAGACTTGGCCCCTTCAGATTACCACTTGTTCGCATCGATGGGTCACGCACTTGCCGAGCAGCACTTCTGTTCATATGAAAATGTGAAAGAATGGCTAGATGAATGGTTTGCGGGGAAAAGGGAAGAGTTCTACTGGCGAGGTATTCACAAATTGCCTGAAAGATGGGAAAAATGTATAACTTCTAATGGAGCATACTTTGAATAAATAAACTTTTACTGTTCTTTTGAGTTTCATTAAAGTGTTTTATTAAAAAATAAATCCGCATTTCATACTTGTAGACCTGGTACGTGAGTAGGAGTGGGGGAAGGATGATTGACGGTAACTGGGAGGTCGCTGGCGAGACCCGACACAGCTAGGAGATATGTTGGAACAACATTGTTGTTGGAGGGTATTGGAAAGGTTGACAATAGAGAACAGAGTTACAGAAGAACGTGTTATTTAATGAGTGTGATTTATATTTGTATTTTCGTGGTTTTTAAATATTGGCATAGTGCTTTATATATGTTAATGTTTCTAGTGGTTAATATAATATTCATGCCGGCTTGAAGTACTATTTTGTTTTTGATTAGGAATTCTATAAACTGTAATTGTTGTGCCTGAAAATTTGGGCAGGATAAGATTAGATGATTAGTTTCTGCAACTACATTTTGACAATGGGTGCATGTGTTAGAATCAATTATTTTTAAGTTTAGACGGATGTACAGGACCGAGCGTGTGATTCAAGCGCATTCTGCAGATTGCAGAGCTGTATTTTTTTGGAAATGAAACGGTATTGTACCAGGGTGTCTTAATCATTCTTTGCAGGTTATAATAAAATTCTCATTTTTTTTTTCGATTGCCGGCTATATTCACTTTGCCATGCGCTGTAACAGCTGTTTTTTATAGTTCACATATTATACCCAGTCGGAAACTGGGATTCATTAATGAGTGTGCCATGTTTTGTAGCTTCTCTAGCCTTATTGTCGGTTATAATGTGGCCCGGTATAAACTCTTGTGTTAGAATATTAACTTTCTGTAGTCAAAACTTATTTTATAATTGGTAAATTTTATAGCGGTCGAGGAGATAACTCCATTCTATCTATTGTACTTTTTACTGAAAACAAACAAAAAATATTATTATTTTTGTCAAATTTGAATTACAAAATTTCCCCCTTCTTCTATCTGATATTCAATTCTCCATGTGTCATGAGGGTTAGACAAGGGCTTAGTAAAATCATGTTACCTTCAAAATTTCCAATTCAAAATCTCACATTACCATGTTTTTCAGTGAACGTCGAAGTAAATGTGTCCATGAATAGCATCTGGGGTAACACTAAAAAGGATTTAGGTAAAAAGGTTTAATTACAGGAAAAGGTATCATGATGATACAATTGAAGGTTTTAAATTCATTATTTAGTTTTAAATTAGGAATGCTTTGTGGAAATTGAACTTTTTCATTGAAGTAAGTTGATTATTAAATATTTTGAACTAAACTTGTTTTCAAAGGATTTCACTTATTTGATTTAGCTACGTGGTATAATTAACAATGCTACGTGAGGTATTCAAAGAGTGTTGAGAATTTCGTGATATGTTAAAATATATGGAGTTAAAACTAAAGTGAAGTAAGACAATTTTGTTCATTTCGGGAAACAAATCATTGTAATAAATTGTATGTAATAAATCACAACTCTATTCAGAATTCTTATACATTTGACACTGCTATTAGATAATATTAGGACTTGGAAATCATTTTTTTTTTTAATTTGTAGGTACAAATTTGTATGTATATTTAATAAGAATAATATATGCTCTACTTATGAGGACCGGCCTAAACGTTACCATCTGCCAAGTCTTACTAACAGACGTACAGCAAATCTATTTAGTACTGGCGTGTGGGAAATCAGTTTCGCGCAGAGGAAGAACGCATTCGGAAAGAAAGAGAGGGTCGAGCGCTTGCACTGTACAGTACGAGACACAAGTTTTATCAAAATATTAATTTTTTCCACAATTTAATGGATTACTTTTTATATTTCATAGTTTCTGTTCACTTCTTTCTTTCTGTTTTCTAAGTGACGAAAATGTGGAACATTCACCTGAAGTTAGAAAATAATAATGTTTAAATAATATAACAACGAAATAAAAATGAAAAGCCTGTTAAGAACTGAACTAAGTTACTTAGTCATAAAGTCAATCACATTACTAATAATCTCTTTACACTGACTATGGTTTACGCGCCCGCATAATTTCGTCTTAAATTCCATTATACTTTTTCATCCGAATGTACTTTCACTGATGCTTGCAGCAAGACAGTCTGAAGTCAACTGACGTCCCCACTCCAATTTTTAATGATTGCTACTGCGCACCCAAGGTCATCTGCCAGGCTTAAATAGATGGACTGTATGTTCTTTGATATGTGCATGTGCAGTCTCTATAAAATAGTCAACAATGTGACCGAAAGTATTGAAATATTGTATTATTTAAACTTCAATGTTCCACAAGCGATTACCAGGCAAAAATACACTTTTTTTTTTTATTTGGGATATATTTTGGGGGCGCTTCAACTGCTGAGGTTATTAGCACCCCGTTACATTTACAGTAATTTACATTGATATTTTACAAAGATGAATATTGACATTAACTTATATTTACAATTTTATGAGTTAGGTAATTTAGAAGTAATAGAAAATTTGGGAATTAAATTTTGCGGAACCGGTCTGCTTCTTTGAGGTAGACTAATAAAATGTTTTCATTTTCTGGACTTAGAGCTTCTTTCAAGTTGTCTGGTATTTTGTGCTTCCGTCTGAGTTCTTCATATAGTTGGCAATCCAGGATTATATGTTCCACAGTTAAGGTTTTATTACAGTTGTCACAGTTTTCCACCTCTTTTCTTTTCATTAGATGTTGATGTGTAATGAACGTGTGGCCAATTCTAAGTCTTGTAAGAACTCTCTGTTCTTTTCTGTCGCCTGCTGGAGCCCAGGGTTTGGTGTCCTCTTTTATATGGCGAAGTTTGTTGTTTGTTAGACTCTGCCATTGTCGTTTCCAGTCTCCTATTATGTCTTGCCTTAAGTTAGATTTAATGTCGCTTGTAGGTAGGGATATCGGTCTGATTGGGAGGTTTGCTGTCTCTTTTGCTGCTAGGTCTGCTTGTTCATTCTCTCTTATTCCCACATGTGAGGGAACCCACACCAAGGTTACCTTTTTTCCCTGGAGGGCCGCGCTATGGAGGTTTTCCTGTATCTTCTGGATCAGTGTGTCCCTTGAATACAGTACTTTAACTGCGTCGAGTACACTGCGTGAGTCAATATATATATAACGTACTTTCTGTCTTCCTTATTGCTCATGTATTCGTGAATACACTTTTTGTATAGAAAACAAACATTCAAACTTGGGATATTTCTCGTTTGTCAATAGAAGCCTTGCAAACTTTAACAGAATCTTTAATACTTGTGATATTTTCTTCCTGCTACTACCCCAGTTTAAAAACAAAATTATGAGCTTATTGCCAAATACAGCAATTGTTTAAATTATTATTATTACTCTTTTTCATTTCATAGAACTATTAATGTATTAATGTATTTTTTGTTTTACTTCTTTCTTTTTTGTAATGTTTACTAGGAGTATTTAGTTTAACCAATTAATATGTATTACGTGAAAACTTCTTTTAGGGATTTTTTTCCCTGTAAGTTTTCATATTTACAATAAAAATAAAAATAAAAAATGTACCACTTCACTATAGGCATTTACGTTTAATCAATCCCCAAGATTGCTCAAATTGATCTAGTAACGTCACAAGATTAGATTTCGCTCAGATTTTGTTAACATTTTCGTAAGCAATATTAAATCTGAGGTTGACGTCTGGTGGTGGTGGCGCTAAATGAAACTGTCAAATTTCTGTCGTTGATTGCCACTACTGCCGCGTTTTCCTATAATATGAATTAAGACCAATAATAGAATGGGCTAAAAGATTTTTTGTTGAAGAATAAGTGTCGTATTTGTTGATTCAAAAAAATATTTGTGTGAGGAAGGTGTGTCCAATCTAAGTCGCGTACTATTTCTTCCTTTCTATTGTTTCTTCCTGGCCATAGGGTGGTGTCCGTTTTTATTTGCCGGAAATGGTTTCTCGCTTCGTCCATTTCTGACCATTGACTATTCCAACAAATTCTATTTTTTTTTTACTTGAGAGAAAAATAACTTCAACTACAAGGTCATTAGTACCCCGGTATATTGGGTTACATAGTATGTTACACAGTGTTTTACATTAGACAAGTTATTCTATACAAGAATTTTACAACGGTTTTAGATTTAAATGATTAAATTTTAGATTTTATATAATAATTTTGTTTTATTGAGATATTTTATTACTATATTGGTTGCATTTTCGGAACCTTGTAGTGCTTCTTTCAAGGTTTCGGGAATTTTACATTTTCTTCTTTAAATTTGCAACATTTATTTTTATGTGAACGACTGTTAATTTGGATTCACAGGTTTCACACGTAGGAGGGTCCAAACCAGGGGCGTTCAACCTTTTAGCTTCCCTGGGTCACATTGTAAGAAGACGAGTTGTTTTGGGTCACATATAAAATACACTAATACTAATTAATATATTATATAGTTTGTGAATGATTTTATAATTCTCTCTAAAGAACGCAAAAAATTAAAAAATACATCACTTATAAATTAATAGCAAGTTGAAATTGTATTTGTAGTGTTATAAACGGTACTTGTAGTCGCAGTCTTATAAAGTTTATAAGTTTACGATTTTTCGTTGGGCCACATTCATACCCGCCATGGGCTGCATACGGCCCATGGGAAACGGGTTGGACAAGCCTAGTCCAAACCATAGTATGTTATGGGTTATCATAGTATGTCCTATTCTTAATCTTATTTGCTTATTATAATTTGCTTTCTTTTGTTTGTTGTTTGCCATTTCTTAATGTTTTCTTTTATTTATTGTTTTTTATTTTTTACTTTTAAGATGGTTGTTTTCGACATTCTTCCATTAATTTTTCCATTCTTCTTTAATGTTGTTTTGCATCCAAGATTTATAGTAGGGTCATTGGGATTGGGATTGGGATTTTAGTGATTTCTTCTATTGTTGTTGTTTTTTTTGTCAACTGTCTCATTTCCTTCAGTCCTTAATCTATGTATGGAATCTTGAATATTTAGTACTAAGCCATAATCTTTCATAACAATCGATTGACATTGATCTGTCGATCGACCATGATTTACGAACATATAGTAAGAACCTTAAAAACTACCAAAATTATGAAAGCAGACAACACTGTACCGAATCGTGTTATTACGTCATTCTAAATTAACGTAAACGTCTTCTATGAGTGCAGGTATCTCTTTTTGGAAATGTATATTCATCAAATGCGTGTTATACAGAACTAGCCAGAATTGAGAACCACTGTTCTAAACTTTAAATTCCGTATCTGCGATGAAAATAAAACAATATCGTTTGAAATTCTTTTTCCATGATACTGTTTTTTTGTAAAGATTTTAAATAAGAACTCAGCACAATAACTCTCGAAATCGCAGGCCATTTCAGTAACAGTAACATAATAGGAACAGTAACCGTAGACCACATAGTAAATGATTTGAATGTGGCTATATTGGCAAAGAAGGCCATTTGAAACGTTACGTAAAAAAGCTTTTTTGCTAATTTATCGCACTGAAATCGTTTTACGGAATGTCACAAGAATGCGAATCAACTGCGAGAATGAAATTTACATTTACGAGTGTTCACAGGGCTGCACAAAAACTCATTTGGAATTTTCCATAAATATTTCAAATAAATTTCACTTAAATGTATTTCTTTGCTTAGAAGAAAATATTTTAAAAATAATAACAATTTGAGAGCCAATAATAAAATTGTTTATGGGTTTCAACATCAAATAGACGCTTCAGGAATGCAAGCTACGTCCTTTATTTCCCTTATTAAATTAATTCTAAAATTAATTCTAAATAATAATTATTGTTGTTTTACCAGACTAGGCAACAAAACAAAATATAATTTAAGAAAAGATATCCTAGTTACGTCATAACCAACTAATAAAACTAAAAAAGTGAAATAAATCATTTGCCTGTTTGCGTCCTAAAGGCAAAGGCACATTCTATGAGTGCTTCAGCATAGGTTTTTATACTGACCGCTACAATTTGTGCCGCGTTTGCTGCCAAAATAAATTATTATCTTTTGTTTCCAACTGTACAATAAATTGCGATAAAAACGTATTTAAAAAAATATATTGGTTGGTATTTTCAAGGACTTATGATGAATTATAATATTTTGTATTGCTTATTAACTTAGCCAAGCTAACAGGACTCGAGATTAATATCTTTAAAGCAAAAACTCTGCGCGTAAACACCAACAATGCAATAGAGTTAAAAATTGACCAGAAAGATATTGATGATGTAGATGAGTTTTGCTTCCTTGGCAACATAATTGCCAAAGATGGAGGAGAAATGCTGGATATTGGGCAATGCTTGAACAAAGCCAGGCATGCTTTCACTATGTTAAATGATGTCTGGACATCCATATATATTTCAAGAAACACAAAGCTTCGCTTGTTTAATACAAATGTGTAATCCGTGCTACTCGACGAAGGTGAGACCTGGAAGGTTACCCGTGTAATCACTTGCAATCCTTAGTAAAAAGATGATCCGAATGTTCTCGCCGCAAAGAATATCGAACGCAGAGCTATGGTAACGAACTAACTAAACAGATAACCAGAAAGAAATAAAATTGCGCAAGTGGAAATGGATAGGACATGTCCTGAGGAGAGAGCATACTAGCGTGCCTAGAAAGGCCTTGGATTGGAATTCGCAAAGTACACGCAAAATTGGAAGGCCAAAAACAACCTAGAGACGAATTCAAGAAGCTAGGAATTAGAGAAAATCGTGGTTGGAGAATAAACATCTTCCGGTCAATGGAATAGACTGGAAGAGTTTTGTGGAAGCCCTTTGTTTCTCATAGCAGCAAAAGGACACATATTAACTTTGATTAATGAGATTTTGATTAGCGTGGCATTTTCAGGAAACCAAGTAGTCGCACTAATCGAGGGATGCATGTACAACCTTTTTTCGTGTTATAAGCAATTATTTAATTTTAGGTATTAATTAATCCAGATGATTTCATTGCTGATTTACAAAGAAGCGGAAGGTGATATTTTCCCAGGAAAAGAATTGATATGCTCTGCTGGACAAAATAAGGTACACAAACGAATCTAGCAACGAATATTTTGCAAGGAAGCGGGCGCTGCTGTATAACCTTCTGAGACTAAGGAAAAATCCTTGATTATCCATATTGGATTCTGTACCCTTAAAGCAACATATAATTTCATTAACGAACTCTTGTACTAAACACACTATCTGTTTAAGCAGTATTAAGTGCATATGAGTTCCGAATAGCACACTAAACCGGAATTCACGCTAAGATTGGATTCATCTGTGAATCTGACTAGCGCTACGTGACAAGAATTATTCAGAATATTATTAAACCGAACAAGGAAGAAATTGTTACGTGTTCAGGTTAGTTTAAGCACTATTTAAATGCTCGGTTAAAGCTGGAGATTTACCAATTTAAATTTTAAATTTGTTTAAGAACTGTTTTATTACTTAAATAAACTTTTGCTATGGGAGATTGTTTAACTATACGTTAATTAAAATCTGTGTAACATTAGTTGATTGATAAATTGAAGGTTACATAAAGACCTATAGAATATATTATGCTTGGCATAAGCTTGTTGGGCAACATATAAAATACCAATGTTCACAAAATAAAGGATGTTTTTAATAAAATGGAGCATAACGCAAACCTCAAGTGTGATAAATAGGGGCAATGTATCCAGACGAAATTAATATAAATGGATCTACAAAAGAACACACACTGACTGTAAAAGACCAAAAAAGAGGAGGCTGGCGGTTCACAACCTCTAGGTGGAGCATAGGAGCAGAGAACATAAGTTCTTCGTTTCAGGACCGGTACGTACTGCGAGAAGATATGGTATGCTACCACACAACAATTGATGGTAGGTTTATATTAGAATATAAAAGAATAAGGAATAGGAAATAAGAATAGTACACAAGAATAAAAAATATTAAACCGTTTATATAGGACATAACATTTCTTCGCTGGGCCTGCGTACTTTCGTTAGCCTGTGTTTAACGTTTGTCACTTGACAGGTTCTTAAAACTTACAAGAAGAATAAATAAAAATAATAAAAACATTTTATTGTTGTTTACAACCCTCTGTTCACAACTGAAAAACATCTGTTGAACAAACTTTATTACGGCAGACATTTTGATTGCTGTGCGCAGGCTTATCGTGTCTTATTCTTGAAATAAGAATAAAATGTTGAAAGTTACCAACTATTCTTATGTTTAAGTTAAATTTCATTCCTACATAAACCGATATACGGCGCAGCCATGTTTTAACAACTTGTGTACTATTCTTATTTCCTATTCCTTATTCTTGTTCCGTATATAAACCAACCATGAATGAGATATATTTGTCTTTATTCCAGCATGTGACGTTACGTTGGGAGCACTCTCTGGGAAATAACTAGGCCAGTACTGTCTGGCTAACTTAAGATGGCCGGTTACGCAGTAGCAAAAAAAGTAAAAGAAAGCATCGATAGTATTCGTGCGGTATAATTACACAAAAACGAATTTTCATAGCAAATTAGAAAGGGCTTGTGCGTTAAAAAGTCAATAATTTTATTCCGACTGTACTCGGGTAGCACAACTTATGTCTCACTCACTCATAACACTGTCACACTCTGTGCAGTACAATATCTCACCGGTCAGCTTAAGATAGCCCGAGAGTACCTACGATTAACGTTTTTCAAGATTTGTTTGACTGTTGTTTCTCTTGAATTAAACGAAAATAATTTTAGACTATTTTTAAAACCAATAATAAGTAGTAATAAAACCATTAATATAAATATGAGTATATATTTGAATTTATGAATTATGTTACAACAATTTGTTAGTCGAATATAAATTTATAAAATATTTATTTATTTATTTATTTTAAAATTTATAAAATACAAGATGGATTAATTCATAACCAACTAAACGCTAAACTATGCACTTTAGTTCTTTTGCCCATTGCAGCTCGGGTTTAAATCCCAGTGATGACATGAATATTAGTGTTTTCCAAAATTCTTAGCATGTATGAATTCATGTAAATTTCTAAAAACATTGGGCCACAAGCTTTAGATTAGCTCTTCTTAGAATTTGCTTTTTTTACTAGAATTACTTTTTGTGTTGGTAAACTTAGTCCAGAGTTTTTCAACCTGTGGAGATCTGTAAAAAGTAAAAAGATATTGCTTGGTTTAAAAATCGTTGAAAACTACTGACTAAACAATTTTTTGTTTAACTTTTATTTGCAATTTATTTTTTACTTCTCCCTAAAATTTATTTTTCTATTAAACTATCTTAATTTTATATAAATTCTAGTATAGGCAAAACAATTATTAATTTAATGAGGATATATATTTCCAAAATTTGGTTGACTAAGAACGCTACCAGCTAATTTATTAAATATCATACTTTATTTTGAAAAAAACTAATTTTCAAATCATGATAGTTCTCAGGTATAATCGACATTTTATGTTTTCTACAGGTAACCAAACTCGAAAAATTGCCTCGAGTAAATTCGTGCTATAAAAGTATTTTCAGTATCTAACAGAAAATAATACATAACTTATTTTATCTTGTTGAATAATGAATTTATATAAGCGATGACAAGCGTTGATCCATTTTTTGATATTTCTTCAATTTTAGGAAAGCTGTAATATTTCATAAGACTCCCTTAGTTTTACGAAAATAATTAGTGCATCTGTGGACCACACAAGCGGGTATTTTGCAATTAAAGTTTTTAAAGCACTCTTAAAATACCAAACAAAAACACACAGAACACATTTGTATTTACCTGGCTTAACGGAATGGTGCTCCCAACATGACGTCATGCGCAGAACGTTCAAAAACTGGTTGTGTCTGTAGCACATCATTTTCCCACCACGGACCGGTACATATATGAAATCTACGTGATCAGTATGACGTTTCGACGATTCCTATTATTCTTGTATAAAGAAGTACACAATTTAAGTAATCACATAAATAGCCTAGTCGGAATTGGTCGAAACGTTTGGTGCATAAATAACACTCGCTATCTTTAATCTCTATTTTCTCTCAATCCAGTCTCAAGAAAATAGAAACTTTATTATTTTAAAAATTTTTACATGAGCTATTATTTGATCTTAACCAGCCAGAAAATAAAATAAAATTACTGGAAATAGAACAAATATCCTTCAACGGAATTGCTCTATGTTGAAGAAAATGATATCATTCTAAATATTTCCGACATAGTGAAGTATGTTGAAAAAGAATACATCTTTTAGATATATGACTTCCTTTCATATAATAAAACATTTGAAAGATTGCTTCTGAATTCTGAAAAGTAAGGTACAATATATGAAATAATGTGAAAAGACTGTACGATGTGGCAGAAAACAATTCAGTCTCAAAATTTTTATCAACAAAAATTTCCAAACCGTTGACACTACAATTGATTTTTCGTATTTATGCCCATTAAAATTTTAATGACGTATTTCAATTCAAAAAAGTAGGTTGAAATATTGGGTAAAAATTAACTTGTTGCAAAATGAATTATAATGTTTTTTGCAGTCATCTTAAAACTGCATTGCTGTGACAAATCATGGCTTGATTGTTATCGCCACATATATTTTTTACGGTTTACGAAAAAAGTTATAAAGTATTCTCTGAAATTTTAATTGGCGTTAAGTATTCAAAGTACTTCCCATTTTGATTTAAACATTTTCGCTCCTAACACGAAATTGTCTTGAAAGTACAACTTGAAAATGAAATATTTTTAATTATTATTATTTTTTTAATATTCTCTGAGCTACAAATAGCCTAAAACTAAGCATTAGAAACTGTTGTGGTGACAGTTGGTTTATGACCCATTTTATAGAAATTTTTATCAGTTATAATTAAAAATATTTCAAAAGTATTTTTACAATTCCATTTATTTTATATCCTTAGTTATTTTATAAGTTTTATATTTTAAAAATAGTCACATAATTTTCCTTCACTTAAAATATTATTTTTACCCTAAAGAGGTCATAACCCATCTGACCACGACGAGAAACAACCCCTCTAGCTAGCAACATTAGTCAGTTACCGATACATCTCCGAACAGTCAGCATCATATTAGGCCAAATACAAAATCATTTCAAAACACTAACACCTTTTTATTTAAAATCCTGGAGACATAATAATTCCACAGTGTGTAAATCAAAATAGAAGGAATAGAACACTTGTAAATAAAAATATTTTATATTCAAGTCGTTATATAGTATTTTTTCATAAACCGTCACAGATATTATAGTATTTCCAAAATGAAATGGCCACTCTTGATAAGAAGCTTAACAAGGCAGTAATGGCTTTATGGCAGTAATCCTAGGATTTGTTGCTGTAAAAAGAATATAGGAGGTATTAAGGGAATTTTAAATTTAAATTGAATATATGTAATAGTAGTTCAATTGAAGTTTCTTAAAAACCATTAAGCATATTTTCCAAATTTATAATCCTATTGTTTCTAAATTCTAGGGGTTGTTATACTTATTTGTTAGTTAATTTTCAACGTTCATAGCGTGCATACATTAACAACCTGGCTCTTTGGCGACCATTTTATTTTGAAGAAATTCCTAATTTTGTAGTGAAAATAGTGAATCTGTGCAAGGTGATTTGGAGTGCGAAAATGTGGACGTTGACGTGAAATTCGAAAATGTGGACGTGAGTACTAAGGAAAAATATCATTTGTCAGAAGATTGCAAAGTTCTGATACTGAACGTTTATAAAAAGTTAGTTTCGGAAGGTAATGACAAACGTATACTTAGAACTGCGGAATTAACTAGTTTTCCCTACAGAACAATTCAATGTATAATTGTTCGTGGCAAAAATCAGCAGCGAAAGCGATCCGATTTACAAGTTTTCAAGAAAATAGATAGTTTTATGTCTAAAACAAGAATAAATAAAATATACGATTTTTATTCGAAAAATATAGCGAATAGATATAAACAATGATAATAGTGATAATGATTAATATTTTAATAATTTTAACTTACCATAAATTGACAATTTCAAAAAAAGAATTATTTTTGTTTGTGTAAATTTGAAGTATTTAATATAGACTATGAGGACTTTAAAACAAAACGCTTTTTAAACATTCCTATATTTATAATTCAAATATAGCCAGTCCTAAGCCTGATAATAATATGACGGAATGTCATGTGAGTATATACAGTTCTTTCTAAATAGCATCTAAGAAAATACGTTTATTTTAAATAATTATTACGGTCCTGTCAACTACTATTAACAGAACCATAAACTCAGCAGGTATAATGGTTTTACTGCCAGCCATTATTGGAATCAATAAGTGAGGGTGGCCATTTTATTTTGGAAATACTATAAAAACTATTTTAAGTAAAAGTGGTTTCTTTTCAAAAACTCGATCCATTGGAAATACGTTACCGTTTAAAAAACCAAATTTGTCCTTGATATCTTGTGCTTCCAGTTTGTTCCGGAAAATTTCAATACTGCCATTCGATTTGGGTAGACATCGGTAGTTATTTTTTCCCCCAACTGCTCACAATTCGCATTTTCAAGAAAAAGGGGTGGATGGGTGTTTCAGTGTAATCTGTTCCATTAAGCGTAAAGCTCATATATGCTTTTATTATTTATTATTGTGGTTCAGAAACTCCGAACAAGAGATATAATTAGAAAGGATAAAGTACAAAGTGGATAGAATTAATTTTAGACGCATTTATGAAACCGCTATTTATTAATAAAGTATTATCAAAATATACGTTATAAATTATGATGTAAAAACGAAAACATACATAATCCTAAAGTCATAAAATATAGTACAGGTAAGTGCAAAGTACAAAATACAACAGTAAATAAAAATCTGAAAAAGTTTTTAATCTTTTGTTCCCCTAACAATCGATACTGGAAATTAATATTAACTTTTCAAACTTTTATGAAGACTATTGTTAAAAACTTTTGTAAAGACTGTTGTTAAAGAGCATGTATATATTAAATGAAATAGAGTTAAAAGTTTTATTTAATTTCAATCTGTAAAAGAAATGTAGATTTCAAGCTGAAAGGCAACAGATAAATAGAGATTACTACTACTACTAGTGAAAGACATGCAAGTCTTTAGATCGACTTCTTAATGAGCTTATTTCCAAAACGCCTCTTGTCAAATTACATTAAAATTCATTTTATTGTTTTATTGGCAACATTAATCTCTTTGAAAAAAGAAACCATAATATCTTTCCAAACCGACCTTGAAACCTTAAATAAATGGCTGATTTAAAAAGTGTTTTTAAGTAATTTATAATTGCAATTAATCGTTTTTTATAAGTTGAGAGTAACCTCAATTTTTAAAAAATTGACAAGATACGTTCTGGAAATATGCTTCTCATATCTTCTACGCCTTCTCTTTTTAGAGGTTGGCAATCAGCGGCTGGAAATTAATTTCCAGATGAATATCCAAACCACTGTTAACTGACTGGTACTAGTGAACAAGCGTAATGTCAACGCCGCCTTAGGCTGCGTTTAAGTGGAAGCGTTAAATTTCACACGTATTCGAGCGACTAGATGGTGTTTTGTTCTAACAGATTCGCGCGATTGATAAGCTTCTACTGTAACCACAAATGCATACTTCTACACGCTTGAATCAGTCGTCCGAATGCGGTCGAGTACGTAGTACAGTTCGGGTGAAAACGCTTCCACTGTAACCTAGCCTTAGACAAAGCTTGGTTAGGGCACATCAGAGTGCCAAATAACGCCGAGTTTGTACGACAGCATACCTAGTACCGTATGGTAGTGGTAGGGGTGTTGTAATGTCCGGTTAGGTTCGAGAAATAAACAATATAATTTAGAGTTTAAATATTATATATTCATCTCCAACATCTACACTAATTACTTACGTCTAATTACTCGCTACATGTTACATATGTCTTATTCTATATACTGTATAATTGCTGACAATATATATTGGAAATATAGCAATATAGCATGTTACCAATTGCAACATACTATGGTGTCAATCACCTGTATTGTCAGCTATTACTACAGTACACCTCCCTTGGGGGAAAAAATAAAAATATTAATTCTACAATATATTTTTATTTCTATAGTAATACTTAAATTCTATATAACTTAGTTCTATTCTTATGGACAAGTATTTCTTTATTATTCTTATTTACTAAAACATTTGGCGCCAAATCTTTAATAACTACATAAGGTCCATCATACAAATTACTTAACTTATTACCTACTTCGCTTTTAATTAAAATTAAATCATTCTCATTATATTTAACAGGGTTGGAAGTTTTATCGTACATCTTTTTTCTATTTACTTTACTTGCTATTAGATTATTACGGGCATCCTCTTGTGCACGTTGTAATCTAAATTTCATTTCCAACGGATAATCATTAAAATTGTATAATGGGTCAACATGACTCATTAAATTATTCGGAATGGTACAAATTCTACCAAATACTAATTCGAAAGGGGTATATTTTGTTTCGGTATGTACTGCTGTATTAAATGAAAAACACCAATATGGAATCCAAGTACTCCAAGCTATATTTTGATTTTGTGTTTGTATTCTCAAATACGCACCTAGGAGTTTATGGGAATTTTCAAGAGAACCTATGCTCTCGTGATGATAAGCAGTTGAATGTAATTGATTGATATTGAGTATTTTACAGACATCTTTCATTGTTTGTGAAATAAATTCGGTTCCCCGATCTGTAGCAATTTCTTTTGGTATTCCGTACCGTAAAATGAAATTTTCGGCAAAAGCTTTGGCAACAGTTGTTGAATCTTTTGATGGTAGTGGATAAGCTTCTACAAATTTTGTGAGTTCACACTGTAATGTTAATATATAACAAAACCCGTTCGCATCTTTTTCAATAGGACCTACGATATCTAAGTATATTTTTTGGAAAGCATGAGTAGCTGTTGTTGTTATGCACATTGGTTCTTTCACGTAACGCGAATGTTTCTGTTTTTGACAACTACTACACTTGTTTACAAAATTAGTAACGTCTTTAGTAAGACCTGACCAAAAATAATACTTTTTAATATTATTAATCATTCGGTTAATTCCCGCATGGCCACTTGTAGGGAGTAAGTGAAAGTCATTTAAAATAAGTTTTTTAGTTTCATTGTCAAATATTCGCTGAACATTTTTAATTATACATATACGTGGACCATCCCAATCGCGATTTTTATTTATAGCATGTAATAATTCATCTATATTGTGCACATCATTTTTATTTTTTATAAAAATCAATTCCGGAATTTTAGTATCTTTGCATAGTAGAACCAAATCTCTCAACAATACGTCTCGCGTTAGTGCTGATCGAGTGTTTTGATTATAAAATAAAGTACCAAGGGATGGAACATAATAGAAACTCTTCGTTTTAGTAGATACATGATCTACTTTATCTAGTTTTTTAAATATTTCATTCGTCATAATTGATAATTGTATACTATTTGTAGGATTTTTGAGAAGTTCTACAATCTTGGGTTGATCAGGCCGCTTGCCTGCAGAATTCTCGTTAGTATCTAATTTAGTATAATTTTCATTGGAAATATTTTTCTTCGATTGCGCTCTAGTTAAAACTGCAATTAAATTTTCATGTATATTTTTAAGTTCATTTGATGTTATGACAATGCGTGACAAAGCATCGGCTAGCACGTTTTCTTTACCTTTCACATATTCTATGTCAAAATCATATTCTTCTAAACATAATCTAAATTTTGTTAAACGACTCGTGGGGTCAGTCATGTTAAAAAGATATACAAGAGGTCGGTGGTCCGTAAAAATTTTGAAATGTCTACCATATAGATAAGGACGAAAATATTTTACAGCCCAAACAATAGCTAATAACTCTTTTTCAATAGTAGGGTAGTTTAATTCAGCTTTATTTAAACTTCTGCTGGCGTAGGCAATTGGTTTCTTATTTTTGTTACATAATACTGCACCTATGGCCTTTCCAGATGCATTTGTTTGCAATACAAATTCATTGGATTTTGAAAAATCTGGATATTCTAAAATCGGCGGTTTAGAAAGGGCTTGTTTGAAAAATTCAAAGGAATTTTGGCAGTCATCTGACCATTCAAATTTAGTATTTTTACGGCATAAGTTATTTAAAGACACAGTTTTTTCGGCAAAATTTGGAATAAATTTTCTGTAATAGTTCGCAAAAGCAACAAAACGTTTTAGTTCATCTGCATTTGTAGGTCTTGGATATTCTTCTAAAACTTTAACTTTATTTGGATCTGGTAATATACCTTGTTCTGTAATGACGTGACCTAAACACAAAATTTCTTTTTTGAGAAATTCACACTTAGAAGGATTTAATTTTAAATTTACATTGCGTAGTCTTTGAAAAATTGAAATTAGATTTTTATTATGATCTTGGAGGTTTCTTCCAAAAACAATTAAGTCGTCTAAATAAACTAAACATTTTTCATAATTTAACCCGGACATTGCTACTGTCATTAGACGTGAAAATGCACTAGGGCTGGTTTTCAACCCCATTGGTAATCTTTTTAATTGATATTGTCCTCGATTTGTCGTAAATGCAGTGTATTTTCTACTATCATGATCTAATTCTAATTGATAATATCCTTGGCTCAAGTCTAAATGCGAAAAATAAATTGAACCTGCTAAAGAATCAAGAATTTCAGCTATGTTTGGTAGGGGAAATTTATCATCTTGAATAATTTTATTTAAAAGTCTATAATCAAATACAATACGCCATCCCTTTTCTCCGCTATTGCCTATCTTTTTGGGAACTAATAGTATTGGTGAAGACTACTCACTTTGACTTTCTTCAATTATGTCGTTTTCGCACATTTTTTGAATTTGGGTTTCAATTTCGGCTTTTTGACTATGTGGAAGTCTGTAAGACTTTACATAAACTGGACTAACGTTATTTTTTAATTGGATAGTGTGTTTGTAAATATTTGTAGTTGTTAATTTATCTTCTGGTAACTGAAATATATCAGAAAATTTTGCGCATATTTTTTCTATAGCGATTTGTTCCTCTTTATTCAAATAATTAAGCTGTAATAAGTCAAATAATTTTTTAACACGATTTACGGAAACATTATTATTATCTAATGTACAAATATTAAATTGATTTAATTTTTCTATATCTGGAATGCAATTTTTTAACTGAACTTCTTGTTCGCGCGTATTAAGAATTTTGACAGGAATTTTTCCATTTTGAGGTTTAACAATTATATTGGCCATGAAAACACCTTCGCATAATTCTTTACCTTCAATCACACAATCTTCTGTTAAGTTTGTTTGCACATAATGAATAATTTCACATCTAGGGGGCAATATTATGGTATCTGTAGTATCTGAATTTAAAGGTAATGTTACTTCATTAGGCCCATTCATCAGTGATATATTATTTTGTTCAAAATTAATAATACCTTGATATTCTTTAAGAAAATCTCTACCAATTATTCCGTCTGTTGTACAATTTAAATTTTTAAATACATGAAATTTTTGTTCGAATATCAAATTTCCTACTTTTAATTTTAAATTTACATAACCTTCAGATTTTAATTTTCCTCCAATTCCATTAATGTCTATACTGTTTTTAAAAATAGGTATATCACAATCCACACATTCATATTTTATTGCACATAATGATGCGCCGGTATCTACGAGAAAACGTTGTTTTTTATGATTTACATTACATATAATCCAACTTAAATTTGCATCAAAGTTGCAGTAAATAGAATTAGTCTCGAAAAAAATAATTTAGGGCTGATTGTGATGAATCAGATTTTGAACTTGGACCCGTTTGACCTACCTCACTATTAACATAATTAATACTACCGCGATTAAATCTGCCACGACTGGATCGTGTTTCATTTCGCGAGTTGTGCTGACGTGGGTTTGTTCTATATTTCATTGGTGTCGAGTTTCTTTGATAATTTTGATTCTTATTGTAATTACTCGTACTTGCAAAATTTCTATTGTAACGAAAATTATTATCAAAATGGTTACGATATCTGGTATTGTGGTAACTATCTCGACTTTTATTCCGATTAGTTATATTAAATATTTGGGGGTCATCGTTCCGCGATACTTCTTCATCTTCTGCTGCTCTTATCGCGTCTTTTAATGATCTGTAGTTTCTGGATGAAATTATTGTACTTAATTTTGGATTTCTTAGACCGTCTGCGAATCTTTTAATGGCATTTTTCTCATTTAAAGGTTTTAAAATTTGATAATTGTCTGTATTACCGTCGGCTTGTGAAATTGTTAAATCGACAAACAATTCCTCCAATTCTTTGCCAAAATCTTGAATTGATTTACTTCCTTGCCTAGTTTTTAATAATTTTGTTTGTAAAGCAGTATCTGATTTTTTAGTTAAGAGATGTTTTCTCATATCTTGCACTAAGAGTTCAACAGAGGCGTAATTAGTATTAAGTCGTAATTTAACTCCTGGTGATAATCGAGATTTAAGCACAAAATTTATCAAAAGTGGCTTACTTTCATCATCAAGCATGGAATCATAAAATTCTATTGCATCTATAAGTTGTTGAGTCTCTTTCTCATTATCTTTCATAATGGGCAAAAGGCTCAAAGCAACCTTTAAATCAAATTTAGTACCCATTTCGAATTCAGAATTTTCAACTGGTATAAAATCTAATATTAATTTGTAGGTTTTATTAATTTCTGATGTTAATGATTTAATTTTATTAATATCCTGTTCCTGAATTTCTTTATGTTTTATCTGACTATCTAAAACATCGATAACAGATTCAAATTCTATATAGTAATCTTTTGCTTCTAAAATTTTCTTATTTTCTATACGTTTACTTTTACTTGGATTTGGTTTTATTAAATAGTTTCTAATGTCTTTTAATTTTTCATTAATTTTTTCTAATTTGGATCCCATCTATTAAAATTAAACACAAATCTAACAAATATTTCCTAATTACGAAATCTATTATTTCTTTTAAATCATAATGCAATTTAAAAAAAATGCTTAATATTAAAAATAAAAGTTATTGTCTGTTTGCTTACGTCTCCTTATTTTGCAACATAGTTGATTTTTGTCCACTTGCACTTCACAAAAAGGTCATTCACTTACACTTCACTAATCAGGGCGATGCGTTGGCTTCTCTGGATGACGTGGTAGGTGACGCTGGAATCTCACACTCGTTCTCTGGAATTCTGGAGTTCGTTCCTGTTGATTTCTTGACGCACCATGCCTCGAAGATAATGTCCACACTTTTTGGCTAATATGGACCCAGCGATAAGCATTACTACTACTAATAGTATTAGGAGTAGAATCTCTGTTAGTTCAAAACCACTTATCTTTGTTTGAGCATTTCCACTCGCTGCTTGTGCTATTACAACCTCTTCCTTTGAAGTTGTACTCCCCATTTTTCACATTTTTTTTTTTCACTTATTATTATATTAATTGTGGTTCTTATTATCATTTATCACATATCATTTATTACATATTTTTAACACTATTATTTTATTTCCACTGGCAGGATCGCCATGTAATGTCCGGTTAGGTTCGAGAAATAAACAATATAATTTAGAGTTTAAATATTATATATTCATCTCCAACATCTACACTAATTACTTATGTCTAATTACTCGCTACATGTTACATATGTCTTATTCTATATACTGTATAATTGCTGACAATATATATTGGAAATATAGCAATATAGCATGTTACCAATTGCAACATACTATGGTGTCAATCACCTGTATTGTCAGCTATTACTACAGTACAGTGTCGACAGACTAGATCTTTCTCTAATTATACAATTAAATATCTCCCCTAATGTATTACGATGGTCATTTTTTAAATAAGGACCATTTGCGGATCTTATGCGCATATAGCGTTTCCCGCAGTCATTTTACCGACTAATGCCTTTTCTGATCATTTGCCAACGTAGTCAGTCAGTCTGAAGTTGATAGTGGAGGTAGACGATGTTGTGCGGAAATTTAATGTCAGCTATCTCTATTACTACTCCCGCCGATCGCGTTGTAATTCAATTTTTAAATGCAAAAAAACGCCCTGGCGAAATTAATCGGCAACTCGTTGAAGTGTATAGGGCAGGTGTGATGAATGAAGGGAATGTACGAAAGTGGTGTCGTTTATTTAATGGTAGTAGAACAAACATCCATGATGAGGAACGAACTGGCCGCTCAACCGTAATCACAGACGAACTGAAAGCAGCTGTTGATGCACACTTTCGTCAGAACAGGCGCTTCACTATTGATGAACTGCGTAAGAATTTTCAACATGTTTCCTAATCTGTTCTCTATGACAGGGCTTCTTAAAGTAGTGGGCTGCGGCCCCTTAGGGGGCTGTGACCATCCCACAAGTGGGCCGGGAAGAGCATCGAATATAACACTTGATAATTTTTTTTATTATTTTATAAAAGGATAAATAGCTTTAACTTTCATACTACATAAATATTATTCTTCATTGTAAATAGATTATTGAATGACCGAGCGTAAAAAAATGTACGAGGGTAGGTCAAAAAGTCCTTACAAACAATATAAAAA
The DNA here is from genome assembly GCA_963971575.1 of Liopterus haemorrhoidalis. NCBI lineage: Eukaryota > Metazoa > Arthropoda > Insecta > Coleoptera > Dytiscidae > Liopterus > Liopterus haemorrhoidalis. The sequence goes on from OZ020615.1 coordinate 52,058,324, forward strand.
CACATTATTTTGGGTTGTTTCCTTTTTATTTGTCAACATCCTCCTTTTAGCTCGATACACTTCGCCCAGCGTTTCTCCAACTTTTTCAAGCCATCCAAAAAGTAAGATTCCGGAAGGCGTTAAAATAGGCATATTTTTATGATGCCTCTTCGTTCAACGTGAATCCTTTTCGGGCGAGCCATTTCTTCATGTTATAAAACAGGAAAAGAGGCTGGGGGCCAAATCTGGTGAATACAGAACAATGCAACAGTAATTCATGCATTTTCGCCATTAACCACAGGATTGCGTTTATTCTCCACTGTGGGTAAACGCGGCACCCATCTTGCCGGTATCTTTTTCATACCGAATTTTTCGTGCATTGAAACTACTGAGTCATGTGATATGCTTGTGGCCTCAACTAGTTAGCGCACTTTGACTCGTCGATCACTCAAGACGATATCGTGGATTTTATCAATCATTTTTGGAGTAGTCACTTCAAGTGGACGTCGAAGTGGTACGATGATCATCACTTATGGATGTACGACCATGTTTAAACTCATTCACTTAATTGTAATCAGTTTTAAACGCTGGTGCAGATGTGCCATGAACTTCATCCAACTCGGCTTTTATTTCCTTTGGTGCTTTGCCTTTCAAATGAAAGTGTTAAATCACTGCATGAAACTCGTTTTTTCCATTGTTCCAAAATAACAAAAATTGTTTGATTCAATCGATTGTAAAAATGAAACCACGCAAAGGACATGGCTGTAAATTTGAGAGCAGTCTATTGACATGAGAAACTTTTCAGAAACAAACTTGTTTCCGACACTACTAGCGCGTTCTCTTGGATTTTGTAAGAACTTATTGACCTACTGTCGTATATTTCAAACAAAAAAAAATATATCTTACCTGGGTGCAAAAAAAAAAAATAGGTGGGCCGTAGGCTAACGATTTGTGATGCAGGGGAGCCGCGACATCAAAAAGTTGAAGTAGCACTGCTCTATGACATTAAAGCAAACACATGATGACGTCAAAGACACTGTCAACGGTTGGTTAAATGGACTAGCGGCCGACTCCTACGACGATGGGATCGTCAAACTCATCGCCCATTCGGATAAATTCTGAATTACGTCGAAAAATAGCGAAAGTATGTTGGTTATGGTAGATTTGAAAAAACGTTACTTGTGTTTACTTTTAAACCCGAAAGGTTCTTCGTTAAAAAATTACCCTCGAATATTATAAGAAAGAAAAATTTGAAAGCCTTCAATTACTATTTAGTTTATCCATCCCATTATCTACTCGTTGTACATATTCCTCCCAATGGTATCGATATTCATTGATTTTTTTCTGTAATACGATGTTTCGTCTCTTATCTCTATGTTTCGCTTTATGTCTAAAGTATCCTGCAACAGATCTGAGAAATCTCATTTCTCATATCCAATATTATAGTGGCATTTATTTTTATCAAAATAACTAATTGGAATCAAACTTAGGTCGTGTTTATTTTACAGCCCAATCTTACCCACAAAATTTTAGTTCCTGCAGAAGTACCTTAATGTTTTGAATTAATATAAAGCTGTTTCTCGTCCTTGGAGATAATATCAAATTCTAGTGATCGCCTTCACTATATATCATTCAGTCAGACCATTTGTCAGGGTAGCTAGTCTAAATGTTAATATTCTCCCATTAATTCACTAATTAATATTGAATACGTAGATCAGAGGCTTCTTTGAAGTTGGAATTTTGTTAAAGTTTATAATACTTTAATTAGTAATAAATTAAAAAGTACTGAATTGGTAACCTTAGTCTCTAAAATATGTAAAGGAGTTTCAATAGTTTTAATTAGAATAATGTGAATATAAATACGTTATTTGGCTCTAGTGTTACTACGCAGCAGACAATATGAAATTGGTTCGCCAAATTTTCTACAGGTAACTTAAAACCCAAACAAAAAAAGGAAAAAAACTGGCTCATCCATCACAGCAGAAGTATACTGCAACCAACTGGACGAAATGGTGCAAAACTTAAAGAAAAACAGCCTAGACTGGTCAGCATATCGACTCCTATCTTATTGCATAATAATGCTAGACCGCACTCTGCACAAATGACTGTGGCAAAACTACAGGAATTGTAGTTGGAACATTTTCATCATCCTCCATACTCACCAGACTTAGGCCCCACTGACTACCACTTCTTCCGCAATTTGGACAACTTTTTAATAGGAAAATAGTTTAATTCCAACAATACTGTAAAACTGGCCTTCCAGGAATTCATTTACTCTCGTCCGCCAGAGTTTTATACCACCGGCCTGAACAACCTGCCGCTTAAATGGCAAAAGTGTATAGACAATATGGGTGCATACTTTGATGACTAAAATAATTCCTTATATTTGTTATCAACCAACTTTGCCTTTTTTTCTACAAATATCATCCTTGACGACCTAATATAACAAAGAATTAACTAATTTCAGCCAATGTCAGGCGACATCTTGCTTTATCCAAAGTTGCGAGCTAATGGATTGACTGCATCAGGCTTATTGTTCTAAAAGATTTTCCAAGTAGCAAATGTTTGCAAATGAGGCGCCGTGACTGGGTTACAGGGGCGCCGCGAAAACGTTCTTCAACCAACGAAAACGTTCCAATATTCCTTCAACTGCGTTAGTTAGACCAATGTTTTGACTTGGGGTGCCATGGAAAAATTCTGCTACATTAAGGGAGCCGGGAACCGAAAAAATTTGGGATCGTTAATTTTAATAGAAGTGGTTTGAAAATAAAATTTAAATATAACTACATTTTTACTCTGAATAGTTAGTGTCGTGATCTTTTCGTAATGGTGGCAGAAAGTGGTTAAAGCTACATGCTTTTAACAATCAAACTGCTGTATAATCCGGGACATAATCCTCTCAGTTGTTATTTCTAGTTGTCTCATAGAAATGTTTACCACTTACTATTAAAGTAACACAAATTATTTGGAATTAAATACATTATTAATAATAAATTAGATACATAACACCGGTCAACAAAAAAAATATTTTTTTTTGAGTCTTTATTTTAATGACTATTTTCTGATTCTTTATATCGAAAAATAACTAAAACCTTCGTTTATTTTTGAAAAACTTGGCTTTTGTACCTTTTAGTACGATCAATATATATTTATTTATTTTTATGACCATATAAGGAGAAGCGCGTTATATTAAGTAAGGGTGGGAACGAGCGGGTGGAAAGCAAGTGGCATTTCACTTACGTGGTTCATAGTCGGTATGCGCATGCGCAATGCAGCGATACAACGCATTTTGTGTGGCGGCAGATCCAAAAATGGCGTCAAAAAGTTATAAACACGACGTAGACTCATTCTGCTATACTTGCGGCGAATTTATCAAAACAAGAGAATGGTTGGATTTCTGATGGGATGCATTCCCATCAGAAATCCAACCATCTTAAAATCCCCTATCACTGGTCAGGTATACTCATAATACTTTAAACTCTCAAGCACCATTTTCACACTTTCGTAATTTTCTTTGAGCATTACGGAATGAGTCAAAGGAAGAGATGGAAATTTATTTCCATTGTGAAGAAGGACAGCTTTTAAACTTTTTGTAGAACTGTCTATGAAAAGACGCCAGTCAGAAAGAATGCATGAGATTCCGACCGCCTTGCATAGGCGGTTATACTAAATATTTTTGCTACCTTTATTTTTGTCTACCATGAAAGGAAAGCCTGAAAGCAGTGGTTCATGATTTTCTCGAAAACAACAGAGCAGACAATTACAAAGAGCTTATTGTAACTATGCTTGATTAACTTTAAACTCATGGGTTGCAGAATGTGCTTTAAAGTGCATGTTACATGCGTACTTGGACCAATTTAAAGATAACATGGGAGCCTATTCGGAAGAACAAGGTGAACGTTTTCATCAAGACGTGATGGATTTTGAACGTCGTTATCAGGGGCAATACAATGAGAGTATGATGGGGGACTATATTTGGGGGCTAATACGAGAAAGTCCATACAATCACAGAAGAAATACGAAAAATAATAATTTCTAAACTTTTTATATATTCTGTTATAGTAAGTTGTTTGTTTCGAATGGTTTTCTTGTAAATGATACTGATTCAAATTCATAACAAAAGTTTGTATTATTTTTACATACAATAAAGGTCTGAAAAAAGGGAAATTTTCTTAAAATCCGTAATTTCATTCTGATAGCTACAAAAGCAAACTTTTTCGGGTAAAACTATTTTTTCTTTAATTAATAATGTGGAACAAATAAAAATCATATATGCAGAACCCAGACTCAAAATTCCTGTTGACCGGTGTAATCATTTTATAACAGTATAAATTAGGTTTCCTTTAAAATTTTTAAGGCTTAGGACTGAAAAGTTTCTCTAAATATTTAGAAGGTTCAAAAAATCAACGACGGAAATACTTTTCTCTTGTCACAATGATATATTACTTTGCATCAATTCTCAGCGAACTAGAAATGCCTGTTAGAAAAATATATAGCCATGGCCTTTTATGCAGTCTTGACAGATCACGGACTTAATCCCTCGAGCCAGATCCCTGTAAATTTTCAGAATTTACACTCCATAAACGAAGATATCTAGACCTCTGTCGGATATATTCCGATAGATCTTATTTATGCGTTAGCGGGTAATGAAGGACCGGGCCCGATGGAAAGTTCCGTCGCGGATCGTGGGATCCTGACCAACCGACAAGATCCGTTGTAAAGCCCGTTGATGGCAGTCTATAAAAAAAAACTAACCAAATATATGGATGAAATTAAAAGCTGAAGATGGTTTAGTACATTTTTATTTTGAAACTTATAATATAAAAAATACGACTTGATAGCACGTAAGTGTGACCTTGCTTCTCGTGCTAAAGGTCCTGGGTTGAAATCCCAGTCATGGTATAGATATATCTATTCGACCTTATCAAAAATTGTAAAAAATTGTAAATAATTAGGTACATCCTCAATATCTATTAGGTATAAAAATTGTCCTGTCTGTAATAGGTAACTATTGATTGTAGATGATCGAACACGATACCAACATGTTCTACATGACACATATTTAAATACTACGAGTACTACCTTTTAAGTTTTTACAAAAACTAAGAAAAACATTTTTTTTGGAACAAACTGTTTTTTTTGCTTTTCAAAATATTTGCCTTTAAGATTTATACACTTTTGCATGCATTTATAAATTGTTTCCATTCTATTTCCTCTTCTTCTAAGTTGATATCTCAAAAACATGGTTTTCGAAGGCTTCAACAGTCTTTTATTATTATTATTATTATTATTATTATTATACTGTACAGAATTAAAGCTTAATAGCTTAATCTTTTGTGGTGATGAAAATCGCTGCCCTCGCATTTTTTGTCGTTAGGGGATAAATCAGGTGAATACGGGCAATGAGACATTAATTCGATGTTGTTCTCCTTCAAATAATCAATTGCTTGACATACTATGTTGGAGCTTGCATTGTCATGATGATGAATGATACGATGTTTTGGGTTGTTTTTCCTGATTTTGTCGATGACTTCTGGCTAACAAATTTTTGTATACCATTCAGCATTAACTGTTCTCCGATTCTCTAAGGGAATGGTTGTGACATGTCCAGTACAACCGAAAAAACAAGCGATTCTTTTTTTGGAAGTGCTTCGTGAACGAACAATTTTTGTGAGTTTCGGTTCATCTTGGAAATCAGTGAATTGTTGTTTAGTTTCCGGTTCATATGAATAAATCCGTCACCTGTAACGATGTTGTATACGGATTTTGCAGTGCCTAGGTTGAATTTTTAGCATTCCTTTACACCAATCAACACGAGCCTTTTTTTGAGCTTCGGTCAAATTATGCGGAATTCATCGGGAACAGAACTGTTTCACAGCTAAATGTTCATGCAAAATCGAATGTATAGTCTGCGATATGCCAAAGGATGCCTCTATTTCACGGTGAGTCACATACATGCTGATCTTCTTCAATAATTTTGTGCACAGCATCGATGTTTTTTTGAATCACAACCGATTTTGGTCGACCTTCACGAGATTCATCACTGACGGACGCACGACTACGATGAAATTCTGTAAACCAATTATAAACAGTCTTTTCTGATGGCGCTTCATTACCAGAAGTTGAACTAAGCGAATCTATGCATTGTTGTTGAGTTAGGCCAATACTAAATTTGTAAAAAATCACCCAACTAAAACCTTCATGAGTAAAACCATTTTTTCACAAACTTGTTTTTTTTTAAACGCTCACTGGTTTAAAAAACTTAATGTTTCTAATATTTTTAATTTATGTTGTTCAAAACATTTTCTGTATATTACATTTCTGAATCAATAATTTTCTCTTTCTTACTGGGTATCGCTGATGATAATTTTGTCTCTTCTCCTTGAAAGATGAGTCCTTGATTATCTGTAAACTTCTGTAGAGCGGCAGACCTACTGACATAAAAATATCTATCCGCTGGAGTTGCAGATTTGGTGTTCATGTAACAAATGTTGTTCAACTGCTGAAGTAGGTCGTTTCAAGCCCGGCGGTCTGTTGTCATAGTTGCCCAGGTTTGGTCAGTTCCCAGATTGCGGATTATTTTAGTGACGTCTTTGAAGCATTATGTGTTACGATTATGTTTGCAACATGTATTGCGTTTGTTTAATAATATATCTAAAAACATCAAACAATTTCAAAAGCCAAGCTGCGATGGACAGATATGTATTTCCTCATTGTCTGCACTGGGAGGACTTATAGAAGGAATAAAATACCTTGACAGATAGAAGTGACATTTCTTGATAGCAGGTTATTTATAATAAATAGTAAATAAGACACTTGGTTATATTCCACAAATATTTTATTAATAAAAAATTACTACTATAAACTTTACGCTAACCGACATCCATTATATTTTTATAAAAGTTTTTTAAGAATTTTTAATATTATTACCATTACGATTATTTTAATAAAAAATGCAGACATTTTTTTGTATTTGTCCATGAAAGCAGAATTAAAACGTTGACGTTAAAACTATTTTCATTGATAAAAAATGAAATGCATGACAGTACAAAGATTAATTACAAGTTAAAAGTGTCAAAATTATAATGTTGGTAGGTATGTGAAACACACACGACTTGTTATTAAACATCGATTAAATGTCATTAGTGAAATTTAGTACAATTTCTGATCAAACAGTTTTAGTTACACACTTCTTGTGAATAGTAAAATATATTTAAAAGTGTTTCGTGAGAAATAGTGGAAAAATTTGTAAGTACGTAATTTTAAACTATTCACTACGATAAAATTGGCCAGAGAAGTGCTGGGTTGTACAAGAGAGCACCTCGGGAGTTTTATATATGTAAGACGTGATGTCAAAAAGTTCTTAGAATGGGGGGGGGGAAGAAGAGTATTAAAAATACAATATTACTTTTCCTTTTCAATATATTCCCCCGTAACCTTAATACCTTTCTTCACCATTAATTTGAATGGGTCCGAAGATTCGGTGTAATATTTTTTTTCTCGAAAACTATGAGGTGTTGTCGATCTCGCCTTGTTAAGATCCATATTTTGAAGCCATACATAAGTATGGGACGTACTATAGCTTGGTATAACCTGATTTTGGTTTTCTTAGAAAGAAGTTTGGTTTTGAAGCGCAAAATATGATGCTTTAACAGCTTTAATGCTGTTCGTAATTTCATGCTCTATCAGATTTACCTGAATTACCTGAGAACCACTGGCGGCGCTAGCTCTTAAAATCTGGGGGGCAGGAAATTTTTGAGGAAAATTTGGGGAGGCCAGGAAATATTTGAAATTATTTTTTTATCGTTTACCCATGAAAATACAAGTGATAAACTAAAAAACGGTCCTCACTTCTAGAATACATTTTTCTCCAAAAAATTCTGGGGGGGTGCAACTGGGGGCCAGAGCAATTTTTGAGGGGGCACGCGCCCCCTCCCGGACCCCTCGCTAGCGCCGCCACTGCTGAGAACCAAGGTAATTCACAGGGTGCTGAGGTATCTGAAAGTATAAACTCTCTCAAAAGTGTTGCTATTAATTTTTGATTTAGTCGTGGTCTCATGACTGCGTCTACTAACAATGAGATACTTGGTTTTTCCATTAATGATGATTAGACTTATTTTATGAGCTCATATCTTTGAATTAATTTATTTACACCATTTTGTCTCTGTTGAAAATGTCTCTTTAACTTCTTTATCCCTCGTAGATTCCTTCCCCCTAAACTAATTTTAGGTACGGGAACAAATAATATATTGAACCAGGTCTGGACTTAAGGGGGAGAGGTTAAAGTGTATACCATCTTGTAGTCGATCTTAATTATTCTACAGTTGGATTTTAATGTAAGAAGTTACACTACATTCAATAAATCGATTCAGAATGTAGTTTAAGTTTATTGACACAAAAGATACTATTTTAATATTTAAAAAATTCTCATATAGTTTAATTGTACGCTAAAAAAAATTGTAAATTCACCAGATAATCAGCCAAGAGTGTCCATCAAGAATTCAGAGCTCCCGTATGCTATTCGCGATCCGAACCAAAACTATCTCTCCCCGTTCTAGATTGAATGAACTTCTAAAAAATTACAGCGTTAAAATTTTATGTATATTATTATTTTCTTCCTTATCAATCTCTAGATAAAGAAAGTGTATAGTGCCTGTAGCTGGACCTAAATGGTTGCAAAAATTACTTGCTACCAGTAACGAAAACAGGTAGGTAAAATATTATAAAACTAAATATGACATGCACACAAAAATTAAATTTAAAAATAAATTGCATCTAATAACTAATCATATGATACAATGTTGAATGAATTTAAATGTTGTTTGTTTGACAATAAAATTCAATAATATTTTAATTTGATTGATAGAAAGTACTCTAAATTTTCATGTTGCAAATGAGTTTATTCCCTTTAAATTAGCCAAACTAAAGTAATAAAAATTTTAGCGTGCAAGAGAACCAGTGTTCCCAATTAAACACTGGGGCACAAATTTTATAGCAATGGTTTTCGCTATTTTCTTCATCTAGGGACTTTTTTTAAATTTAAGTTTATTTATGGGTGCTTCAGCTGAAGCTATTAACACCCAGGTAGGAATATTTTACAATATTTACAATTTATATATTTAGATGTAGAGTAGGTACAATTAAGATTATTATAATACTTATATGCATATACATTGGTAGGTGTTAATGTTTTATATTTTGTTGAGTAGATCTGAGTCTTTTAGAAAATTTATAATGTTGTTTTCATGTTCATGTTTGATAATTTGTTGGAAGTTTAGTGGAAGCTTGTGTTTTTGTCTTTGTGTTGTGTATTGTGTAAATTCTAACAGTATGTGTTTAATGATGATCTGTGTGTTACACGATGGGCACAGGGGTGGTGGCTTCGTCTCAAATAGATATTGGTGTGTGAGTAGCAATTTTGATTCGGTGAGGATGATTTGGTGTTTCCTAATGATTCCGCTGTTTGGGCTTGGGATCTTGGGTCGTGATGTATTCCAAGAATCTAATATTTTACTCGTATAGTAACTTTTCAAGTCGTACCTTGGTGTTGGAATGACTCTTCTTCTTGAACAGCTTCTTTTGCTAGCTGGTCTGCGCGCTCGTTGCCACGTATTTTTTGGTGTAAGGCGACTCAGAGTAGAACTAGGGACTTTAATCAATCTTATTTTGAATTTAACCAAGACTCTTTGAACAATGCGCAATTCTAGAAATCCTAAATTATTTCTTGAAAGACAAATGAAATTAAAAGCATAATGAATTGTTTTCCGAATTTTTAAACGTATTGAAAAGGTGATCTATGCCAGCGTGTCCCAGTCGCCGGTCCGTAAGATTTTTTTTCAGGTCCGGGAGATTTTGTTACAAAATCTACGCTTCGGGTTTGTAGTTTGGAGAGGAGGACCTTTTTTTTATTTGCTCATCACTTACATTTTGGAGGTAAAGACTTTTTTTGCACATTACTTGTAATAATTTTGCGATACACATTACTTTCCAAACTTGCCGATTCGCAAATTTTTTCTAGGTCGCTTGCCGGTCCGCTATGAAAAAAGGTTGGGAAACGCTGATCTATGTGATTAGTTACATATTACACGCTGGCCCTACAGACAACTGTTACAGATTTGTCGAATTGTTGCCTATCAATTTTTATGAAATAGGTCCTTAGTCCCCTTAATACCTTCCTATGTACGCCATTATTACAGATCCTCCAAGTGGTCAGATAATTTGCTCGAAGCCTAGTTGCACCGCTTGACTGACTATTATCACCACAGCACAGAGAGTGCAGCACGCTGAATATTACCTACAGTGTTACCTATGCAGTGATTCTATGTTATTATTCATAATCACTACTAATTAGATATTTGGATTAATATTGTTTACTAGACTAGATGTGGTTTTGGAATTCAATATGACGTTAAATTAATTGAATTAGTTGAATGCACTCGTTGAAACTTTTGAAAAAAATACGTACACGCTGAACAAAATTATATGCAATTACTCGGTGAATATAGTGAATATGTAATAGTGGTATAAATAAAATAAATGTTTGATTAGTTTGACTAATTTAAATTTTATCTCACTGGATACTAGCATTTTGACAGTTAGGTAATTTTCAAGGATTTGAAGTATCGAGTGAGATAAAATTTTAATCAAATATAAATTATAGATAGCAGGGCCTGATCTAGCCAAAATTTTACCTGAGGCAGAAAAGTAAATTGCCCCCCCCCTATATAAGATAAATATACAAATAAAAACTATAATTAATAGAACAGCATAACAATTTTATTAATATTGCACAAAATGGCACAGTTTATTTCAATAAGTGAAAATTAACATAATTTTTAAATAAATTATTTTATAATCACATAAGATAATTAAATAATTAATACATAATAATAAACTTATAACTTTATTTTTCTTGCCTTTAGCGATGCAAAATCGTCAATTATATGTTCAAAATCAATTTGATTCACTAAATCTTTCTCGATAGATAAAATGGCCATGTTATTCACTTTTTCTTGGGCAAGTGATGACCTCAAGAAAGTTTTTATTATAGTAAAGGAGACTTTAGTTGACAGATGAAGGTTATTTAAAGCATATGGTTCAATGGGAGAGAATTATAGCAATAAAATTTCCATTTTTGAATAGAGCCATATCATTTGTTCACAGACAAAGCTAGAAATAAAGAAAGAGATACAATTTGTTTCATTTGACACGTCTGTCTTTCATCTAGTGGTGGGAGGTCTAAGGCGCGCGCGTGTATACAAAGGGACATACGTTGAGTTACCATATTATAATATAACAAAAAAAGACAAGAACTATGAACGTATGTTACAGTAAGAAGCAGACATACGTTCTTGACATCTTACATAAAACTGTGTGAAATAGATACACATTTCTTTATCGGTTCTCAATCGATCAATCTGTCAAGTAAAATCTCCTTTACTATAGCTTCAGTTTACTGAAGCTCCTTTCTCCAGAAGCTACAGTAACCGGTAGCGTCAAACATATTCTTAAAACAACTTCCAAATTTGGATAAGATTGTACCAATCCATAATCGTGAATGGTTTCTAAAATATCCAAACAGAAAGCTGCTTTAAGGTTTGGAATTAATATCGAAGCATGATATTTAAAACTTGATATTTCTGACGAAAATTCAACCGAGCATTTGAAAGTGGTGCTAATTATCATCAATTTGGCGCCCTTTCAACTCGGCGCCCTGAGGCAAGTGCCTCGCTCGCCTCACCCTCAATCTGGCCCTGATAGATAGGTTGATTGATTAGAGGGTTGATATTGCCTCTCAAAGGAACATTTTGAAAAATTAGGAAAATTTTAAATAAAAATAAAACACTTGGTGTAAAATCCACTTAAAGCTGGGTCTACAGTAGCGAACCGGTCCTGCAATGTATCGCGTAAGGTAATGCTTGCTTGAAATCTACCTGTCAAAAATTTAGATTTCAAGCGAGCAACTTTCCAGTCTGAGAGTCGAGCGTGCTACGAACAAAAACAAAAAATTTAAATTTAGATTAGGTGGTATTCTAAATACATTTTAAAAGTATGTAAAAAAAAAATGTTGGGGCATTACTAGGTTAAGATATGTTTGGTTAAGATAAACATTGTAGTTTTATTAAATTCTTCTTAAACCTATATTTTAGAACCACAACATTTCGCTAAACCATTGTTAGCTTCCTCAGGTGCTATAAACAATAACAATAACAATAGTAATATTAAATCATAAAATGATATGTATATATACTATTACCTAATCTAATGTTACGTTAAACTAACATCATCAAACATCATTCATTAACAATAGTAGGGCGGGTGTAGACTGACAAGTACACTTATTAGGAAATTGACAATGTTCAAAGATTGGAAAATAGAAATAGTTCAACAGGTTAACAGGATCGTTATGTGAAATTTAAATTACAATATAAAACCAAATCTATAATCAACTATCTGAGGAATACAGGAAATATCCAAAATTTAAAATATAAATTACAATAAGTAAGTACTTCCAATAATATGACGACACGTAGTTCAACACTTCCCAGGGTCTGGTACGTGCAAACCTAAAAAATTAAGCACTACCCGCTGAGTAACATATTGTAACAATAAAATTCAATTATACATACATACATAATCCTAGAACCTCTTCTACCCGTAGGTGTTGAGGTGAAAGTTTTATATAGTTCTTATTGCTCGTGTCGTGTGTTTGCTGGAAGTTTATAGAGCTTCCTCCATTCGCTTCTGTCCATCGCCAAAGCTTTCATTTCCCGCGGGTTTATGTTTTTTTATTGAGCTGCTTCCGTGATGCCTTCCTGCCAAGTTTTCCTGGGTCTTTCTCTTGGTCTCCTACCTATGCTTCTGGCTTCAAAAGTTCTTCTAGCTGTTCTTTCGTCTGGCTGTCTTACCATGTACCCATACCACCTCAGTTGATTTTCGTATATAGTTTCTAATGCCGGTTTTGAACTTAGTTCTTCTATATAAACAATGTTCTTTATTCTATCTAATCTTGTGCCTCCTTTGATTTTACGTAAGAACCGCATTTCCATACTTTGTAGGTTACTTTTATGTTTCTGTGTTAACGTCCAGGATTCACTTGCATAAATTTGGCAGATATATTGTCTTAAACAAAGCTAACTTTGTCGATTCGGGAATTTCTTTTATATTGAGAAATTTTGTTTTCAATTAATTGAAGACTTTACCTGCGTTATTACATCTTTCTTTAATTCCGAAGTCTATATTTCCATTCTCTGAAAAGTGGCTACCTAGATACTTAAAGTTTTGTATTTGTTCCAATTTTTCGTTTTCTATATGAATTCCGTGTTTGATGTTTTCGTTGTCTTAGTTTTGGCTTTGTTTATGGTAAGTCCAACACGTGTTAGTTCTTCATTGAAGGCCTGGAAAATTAGCTGTAGATTCTCTTCCGAGTCGCCCATTATTACCATATCGTATGCGAATGCTAATTCTATTAATTTTAGATCGTTCATTTTCCATTTGCGTAGGTTGAAATATTTACATTTTTTTCTAGCTTTTTTTACTGCCTCATCCAAGTATATATTGAATAATTTAGGGCGTAGTATACAGCCTTGTTTTAGTCCTCTCGATGTTGAAATGTTGAAATGTTGAAATTCTCGATGAAAATTCAGTTACAATAAGTCCAAAATACCAAATAAGGGAAATAATTAAATAAATAAAAATTATATTACAAATCACAAGAACTGTTTTTTTCCCCTTTTCTTCTCTCTGTCCCTCTTTCCAATCATATGTCTCTCTCTTTCTCACTCTATACCACTCTTTATCATTCTTTCCTTCTTTCTCTCTCTATCTCTTATATCAATGAGTTCATACCAAAGATTTTCATTCACGTTGAGAAGTTTATTTTTACTAAAAACTAACTTTTAAAGCTTGAAATTTTGTGTTTTTCTGGAGTTGTCGTACCGTATTTCAGAAATTTACGCTATTAAACGCGACGCTAATCCTCTAGTAGTTTCTGTCGGATTTATGTGAGTTCAGTTATCTTACGCTAGGTGCGCTGTTTTAGCTGCACCGACATATTTCCCACAGAAAACGCATTTCCTTGGCAGTGAAAAACTGGAAAGAAGATTATAAGAAAAAGAAATATTGAGACATGGTAGGTTAAATCTTGAATTATTACCCAGACATATGCATTAGTGGAAATAAATGATATTTCTAGATTCTGATAATGAATATTACAAAATAAAGAAGAAGAAAATACAGCATTCAATGTATAGTATTTGAAACAAAAGAAAAGCTAGTAAATATTCAGTTATGTTTAAAAGTTCCATATAATACTCATAGATCAGTACACTACAAGCACTAGTTTTCTATTCTATCCCAATTCATCGCGGACCAGAATTTTTTAATTTGTAGAGAACGAAGTTCAAATCATTAAGAATAATTCAATAACAAAAAATAAAATTACAAAACAAATGATAAGAATAATGCTGTTGTGCATATAAAAGGATAACAATAACAAAATCTCTAAAAAGAATAGATTATATACGAGGAACATTCAATAATTAAAAAGAAAAATTGATGTAGAAAAAAAAAAAAAACGGTTTGTAGAAGGAGTTTGGTACTTTCATAACTTTAGGTTGGCATCACTGGAATGAGCTGAGAATACCTGACGGATAAAAATGGTTTTGTTTATAACCTCAAAATTGCAGTTAACGATGGCGTGTCCGCTTGAAATATCCACATTAATTGAACAACGTTCAGTGATCCTGTTTTTGCTTTCTGAAGATGAAAAACCGGCTAAAATCTTTTCTCGAATGATTTTACAGTATGGTAAAAGTTGTATGAATCGCGGAAATATATAAGTGGGTAGAACAGTTCAAAAATCGTCGAACCTCAGTGACTGACGAGCACCGTCCTGGCCGACCAGTTGAAGTGTCAACTCCTTCGCATGAAATCAGCATTGACGACATTATTTGTGAAGACCGACGTATTCCCGTTGAAGATATAGCAAAAAAAGTTGTAGTAAGTGTTGGCACAGTTCATCACGTTATCATTGACAAGCTCAAGTACAAAAAATTGTGGAAAACTGGCTCAAACGACAAGAACCATGTTACAAAAAGCCTAGTTCCTGCTTATCTTATCTAATTCTTATCTAACAATCAAAATTGGTATGGCTATGCAAAATATAGACAAACTATATGCGAAACACAATCTCATACTTCGTGTCCAGGAGCTTGTACATCACCTCCACCATGAGCCGAACAACTGCATACACCTAGTCTGGGTCCCTACACATAATGGCATCCCAGGGAATGAAATGGCTGACAGAAAAGCGAAAGAAGCCACCACATTAGAACAACCAGACGGTGCTCTTATAATGATAGAACCTAGAAAATTGAAAACCGAATGGCTCTCTATCACTGATAATAAACTTAGAGAAATCAAAAATACAGTTAAACCATGGAGAACCTTCGGAACCAGAAAGGTACAGATCATGGTCACCACACTGAAAATAGTACATAGGCACACACTTATCTTTGACAGGACGACTACAGACAGAAGCCAGAATTGCAATACAAAAATTACAGTAAAGTAAATCATTACCGAATGTACAAAATATGAGAAGGAAAGAACATACCAGATCCCAGATAACCTGTGTGAAGCGCTAAGCGACTCCGAAAAGCTAAACAACTTATACCCTTTTCACACTAGATCTTTAAGATCGGATGTTAAAGTGAATGTATCTTTAAACGCTAATGTGAAACCGTACGGCCTCGTCTAAACACGACCGATGTTTAAGACAGAGATCTGCGTCTTAAACTTCGTACGCATTGCCAACTTAATTTCTATTATAAAAGAATACTCCTTGAATTTGTGCTGTCAACATTTTATATTATCATAAACAAGAATACTGTATTATATCGACGTTATAAGAAGTTTATACTTATTGTTATAATAAAATTATTTATTTTAATAATGTGTTTAATAAAATACAGAGCTACAATAATTAAGATAAAATGTATCGACTTACATGTTAATACAGGTGTAATATATTCTTTATTGTAGTGTCTTTATTGTAGAATGAAATGAAATAACCTTATTTGTTTATAATAATTCAAAATGTGCGTCTGCGCAGACAGTTCAAAACTGGTAATTTCATGACGGTAACTTAAGGACAAAATTACTGTAGCTGATGACAGCACCAGAGATTTAAACATCAAGTGTCAAAGCATACCGATCTTAAACATCGGTGAACTTTAAGTTCACTCGTCTTAAAGATCTAGTGTGAAAAGGGTATTACTGAATTTCATTAAAGAGACCAAACTCAGCGATTCCATTTAATTGTAATATTAAGATTGTCATTTAATCTTTTCTTGCAAACTATTGTCCAAAATATTTAAAAAAAAGGTATGATTACAATACCTCCTCTCTATATGTGACAGTCCGAAAAAACATCTGGAAAGACACCTGATATTTATCGTCTAAAAATGAAGAATTTGTTTGAGTAACGCCAAAAGTCAACCCAATTGAAAATGCCCAAGGAATTAGATACTACAGACGAAGATTAAGTTTTTCAATATATGTTAATCCTCTTTGACGGTAGCTAAATGTTAGCTATTTGTATATGTCCTCCTATAGAATGTTCTTTGCTGCATATTACTTCCGACAGACTGCTTGAAACATAATAATTTCCACTAGAACTATTTAAACTTGCACTGTGAATTATTGTATGGTTGTCGGAATTACATAATATCGTTTGTTACTTGTCGCATTGTTGCACCTGTATTCTCGTAACTACTCAACATATGTCAACAATATTAATGGTCTCACTAAAATAATATCTATTCTAACATTTATTCTGAAAAAAGAAAAAAGAAAATGACGAATAACATAGCATTGCAAACTAAGATGAATGAAGAATTTACATTTGGTTTTTGAAAAGAAACTTGTTTATAGTTCACGAGACTATATATGCCGATTGATCGACAGCGAAACGATAAACAAGTACATAAAGGGAGTTCCATTGGTTTAAGCAGAACTAGATTTTCAAATCTAGTAACTTTTACCTTTTAATTGAAGCTTTTAATAATTTTGTTTAGGAATATCCAACTTCAATATTAATAAAGAGCTAGCTAGTGACAAGTTATGAAAATTTAAATTCCATTTAGTTCCGCTGAAAAGTTTGGAGCAGCCTATATCAGGGGTCGGCAACCTTTCAGTGACAAAGACCCAAATCTATATTGAAAACAAAAACAATAACATGGAAGAGCCGCTAAAAAATATATGCTATATTTAAGAAAAAAACGTAAAAATTGTTATTAATATATAATGTATAAATAAATTAATATATACTTATACATTTAGTTTGTGATACCTATTGCACTTGCCAGTATATTACAATATAATAATTTTTTTACTGGGACGATTGCTACTTGCATAGTGTTCGATAAGACTTCAATATTTGGTAAATATTCAGTAATCTTTAACTTAAGGCAGCACTCAAGTTTCAGGTCAGTAAGATTACTTCTTAGCTGACTCTATTAATTTCATATGTGAAAAGACTTGCTCAGAGTAATTTGTGGATCCGAAAATTGTCAGTAGTCCAAAAGCATAATTTTTTAAATGATTGAACGATTCTGGAAGACGATTCCAAGCTTCGAAAACAACTTTATCTACATCTTGAAGATTGCGAATTTCGGTACACTTATGCTGGATAAAATGAACTTTTCTCTTTCTAAACTTTCCAGTTCAGAATTAAGTTTTAAGAATATATTATTCCATAAATCTTTGGATTTCAAATCCAATAATTGAAGTTCAAATTGTATCTGATTAATCAATGGGAATGGTGATAAATGTAATTGCTGCATATCTGCTTCAATTGGTTTTGTCAAAAGAGCTAGTGTAGCTTTATATTTTCTAAACTCTTTAAATCTTTCTCCAAAAGCTTCTTGCATGTTAACATCAGTTTGTGCAAAAAAAAAAAAAAAAAATACATAATAACGTTGTTATTGTCCTTATGTTTTTGAAAATTAATAAAATGTAAAAATGTTTCTGCACGTATATCATTCATCAGAAATTACTTCTTTTAAAAGGGAATATGCAGCAACTCGTAAAACATCCTGAACAATACAAAACCTGTATAGTACAGGTAGAAAGTTGAAAATTAAAAAATAAATTATATTAAAATAAGCCGACCGGCGTAGCGTAGTGGTAACACATCTGCTCTGCGTAGCGAAGGTCTCGGGTTCGAATCCCGTTCAGGCAAGGAAATTTTCTCAAATAAAAAATTGTCCTGGCTAATTGCCACAGCAGCAAAAGTCAAAAATTAAAAAAAAAATAAAATAAAATAAAATATTAAAATAAAAACCAATCAATTTTCAGAGCCACAATATTTTCTAAAAGAGCCGCATGCGGCTCCGGAGCCGCAAGTTGCTGACCCCTGGCCTATATCTTTATCTACGACCATCAATAAACAATAAATGCATTATGTGCCCAACTGTAAATACATAAAGCTGTTCATATTAATATTCATATAAATTTAACTAAGAGAACACCATTAGTGATGGGCGCGTGAGTAAAATTTTGTCACGATCACGCACGCTCACGAAGTCAGGTTCAAAATTACACGCACGAACACGAAATCATAATTTTAAAATTTCACGGTCACGCACGCGTGCTTCGTGACTCACGCGTGAATAGTGACACGCGTGATTTTTTTAACGTTAGAATGGCCAACCCTGGCCCGTCTTTACGAGTGTTATGTAGGTATATAAAAGAATTATATTTTCATTTTTTTTCAACAAATTTAAAAAAAAAATCTTAATACTAAAACTAAATTTTGTTCTTGTTTTTTTTTTTAAATTTCATATGAGCTTCATGTGTTTTCAAATGTAGAAATTGTTGTATGTACGATTGTTATATAAACTTTACTATATTTAACTAATTAAGTAAGTGTAAAATAGGTCTTTATGGGAAGAGTAAAAAGTAAAAACTTGCGTAACGTATCATTATTTCACTCTTGCCATAAGCAAAATAGAAATACCAGCGATACATTTTTGGGGTTCTAAACGTGTCTTCTGTGGGAAGAGGCGTCTAACCGAAGATTTTATGTTCATGCGCATATTTCGGATAAGCGGATATGATATTTTATCCGCATCCGCACGATTTAAATGATAATTTATCTGCAACCACAGATAGATCAACGGATTTGCAGGGCACAATTTATTTTAAGAAAAGGATACTTAAATGAAGAATATTGGTTAATGTTCCGTATGATCCCATCAAATCCAACTGGTTAAAGAAAAAGCGCAAACTAGTTAGAATGAGATTGTTGAGTTATCCATATCCAGTCAGATTCATTCAAAATTAAACAAAAAATAATTCCAACGCCTGCATACAACGTAGACATGTTGCTTCGTCGTAGAAGGTTATACAAAATCCAGCATAGATAATGATACAAAATAGAAAATTCCTTCTTCTTACTCCTTCTATTTACTAAAATTTAAACTTCGTGAGTCGTGACACGCCATGATTGCTCGCACGACGTGTCACGGCAAATTTTAAATCACTGACAATCACGCACGAAAGAAAAATATTAATCACGTTCACTCACGATTTTACCCTGAACGGTCGTGTCACGAAGTGACGCAAATTTCACGGCACGCGCCCATCTCTAAACCCCATTGAATATAAAGGAACTGTAATATTATTATTAAGCATCTGGTAAATAATTGTTTGGGAAATTTCAGAGGGACACTCGTATTTCTAAAATGAAATGCTCACTCTCTATTTCTGATTCCAATAATTACTGCCAGTATAACCATTATACCTGCTGAGTTTATGGTTCTGATAAAAATAGTTGACAGGACCATAATACTTATTTATAATAAACGTGTTTTCTTATAGGCTATTGAGAATGAGTTGTATATTCTCACATGACATTCCTTCACATTTTTATCAGGCTTAGGACTGGCTATATTTGAATTATAAATATAGGCATGTTTGTTTGAAAGTCTTTATAATCTATATTAAATACTTCAAAGTTGTACAAACAAAAATCATTATTTTTTTGAACTTTTGTCAATTTATGGTAATTTAAAATTATTAAAATATTAATCATTATCACTATTTTTATTGTTTATGTTACTATTAGAGTTTGTGTCACTACTACTGTCATTTAAATTAATAAAG
Organism: Liopterus haemorrhoidalis; assembly: GCA_963971575.1. Classification (NCBI taxonomy): domain Eukaryota; kingdom Metazoa; phylum Arthropoda; class Insecta; order Coleoptera; family Dytiscidae; genus Liopterus; species Liopterus haemorrhoidalis. The sequence continues at coordinate 52,078,472 of OZ020615.1, forward strand.
ATTGAAGATTTATTTGGTGGATTTATAAAGAAAAATGTTTCAATTGTCTTTACATGTTTTACACATTTTTTCCAAAAATCACTACTTATTGCACTTGTTTCATCTTTAATTAATTGTACTACAGTGTCACTGTTCTGTCGGTGTTGTATTTTTCCCGCGCACATTACCTTAATTGGCTCCATATTACTTCTATAATGTTTAAAACACAATAATATGGCGGTAGCCTTAAAATGGTAAAATGGTAGCCAAGTCCACATTTTCACATTCTACGTCAACGTCCACATTTTCGCACTCCAAATCATTTTGCACAGATTCACCATTTTCAATACAGAAATTAGGAATATCTTCAAAATCAAATGGTCGCCAAAAAGCCATGTTGTTAATGCACGCTATGAACCTTGAAAATTAACTAACAAGCAAGTATAACTACCCCTAAAATTTAGAAACAATAGGATTATAAATTTGGAAAATATTCTTAATGGTTTTTAAGAAATTTCAATTGAACTAGTGTTACATCTATTCCATTTAAATTGAAAATTCCCTTAATACCTCTTATATTCTTTTTACAGCAACGAGTCTCAGGTTTTTTGCCATAAACTATAAACATATTACCGCTTTGTTAAGCTTCTTAACAAGAGTGGCCATTTCATTTTGGAAATACTATACACAGTTTTGTACCAAGTCTTTGCAGATCACTAGACTCTTCATTTCGTCAAAAACATTTGGTAAATGGTCACTTGTTCAATACAGTATCAGTATGATGTAATCCAATTATGAAGCAATATACTTGCCCTATTTTCTCTTGAATCTAATAATTTATTAATTACCTTCTTGTTTTATAAACAAAAGGAGTAATAGATTATTTTACCCTCCGGCGAATAATTTTGCTAATAAACTGTATTGTACCTCGAATAAACGTATAATTATGGCTGCCTGTAATTTGCACAGAACGTATGTACATATCAGAATGAGCAGTGTGAACTTCAGCCTGAAATTAATATTACTTTTACAAGTTAACTAGTTCGAGACTATTTAATTAATTTAGTAATTGTTATTGTAGTATTATTTGTGTGGTTTTTGAATATTTAATTAATTATTCAAGATGTGTTGAATAATTTGCTGTTCTACTTAACATCATTTCTCGATCAAACAAGGCTCTAGTGAACCAAACTGACTATGAGCTGAGGTTGTATTTTCGCTAGCTGCACACAGCTCATTCATTGCTCATTAGGGTTATGTCAGATCATAAAAATGTCATATCCACGGATACGGATACAGATTCGGATTATTAGTATATTCGCTGTTACGGGTATGAATTTGGATTATTTTATAGCAGTGGTGCTCACTAATTTTTCCACGCGATCTACCCTTACTTTAACAAAGTGTATTGGACATTCTGATTGTTCAAAACTTGTCACGCCTAGAATTTTTGAAATTAGTTCGCATGTTTTCTCATGTAACTCATGTAATCTTGTTTAATGTCTCTGCCATCTTTAATATATATTTTTTAACACATGGTTTATATATATATATATATAAATACTTTTTCGCTGGCGTTCGACTTTAAATCATTACGCTGTAGCGAGCAATGATACGTTACTTTAATATCGTACCATTCATTATCAACTATGTAGCGAGCCTGTGATATAATATGAAGTCTGATCTCAAACTGAAATGAGATTCCTGACTAAAGGAGTTCGGGTACTAGCCGTGAGTGTTATCCAGGGTTCATCATTACGATAAGTGCATTAAATGATATGTATTAGTACTTACCAACCGACTGATCAGGCATTTTGTAATTAGTCTGAATCTTAGCTGTTCACTTAAGTTCTTAAAGGTGAAGGTTTACACACGTTAAGTAAGACGGTATAAAATTAATAAATTTGATTTATTTTAATATATTATTTACAAGAGTAAATTTTAAAGATTAAAATACAGGTAAAAATAATGACAAGGATTAAAACAAATAGAATCAGATAGACCACCAGAATGCCGACACAGTGCCTCTAAGAATTCAACAACTTAGATATTTACGCTAACCAGACCGAATACTTTTCACTCTCGTCTTCGAAGAGAGGGTGTTTTTATAAGGTATTTCTAGGCATTTCTAGAAAGGTACAAAAAAGGGTAAAAAGATTGTTAAAGGAATTGTCAAAGTTATTAGATACTAACTTTGAACAAAAGTCTCCTTACACAATAAACCTTAAAAAGATATTTTAAGTTACGTGTTGTAAACGTAAGGTTTCTAATTTTATTTTATTATCTGATTTCTCACAAATGTTGATAAAAAAAAGTACTCTTTAAAATCCCTAAAAAAATGCCTTTCAAAAAAAATTCTCGCGACGGGTGGTTTGTAAAAGTTTGTCATTGTCCGAGCGGACTAACTGATTGGTTACAACGCTATAGACCAGTAGATCGCAATCGACCTTTTGAGCACCACTGTTTTATAGTATATCCGCGGATGCGGAAACGGATACGGATAAAAATGCTCTGTCAAACTTTATTAATAATTTTTCATATAAAGGTTACTTCATTTAAATAAATTTTAAGCTATTATGAGAAAAGTTTTAGTTTAAAAATAAAATAAACAATAATATTTTATAAAATTTTATTATAGAAATAAAAACAATGTTTACAACAATTTTTAGAAATTCAAGTAAAAATTGAGATAAACAATAAGAAGTTTATTAAATTTTATTACAGAAATACGCAAGGATTTTTATTAGAAATTCAATTATTTTTTTCATTTTCAATAATTATTGACGCATTTAAAATTTGGTTATTAACGGGCGTCAGCAACTTTTTTTATTGGCCCCTGATACCTGGTAAATATTAATGAATAATAATAATAATGAATAATATTTTTAAATGTTGGAGAAAAAATTAATAGATCTTTTTTTTTTTTTTTTATTTTTTAATTTTTAATGGCCTTTGCTACTGTGGCAATTAGCCAGGACAATTTTTGTTTGAGAAAATTTCCATGCCATAACCGGGATTTGAACCCGAGCCCCCATGGTTGGTAGTCAAATGAGCTGACCACTACGCCATAGCGACCGGCTTAATAGATCTTAGATAATTTATTACATTGGAGCAAATAACAAACAAAAAATTGATGTGATGTGTGACATTTCACACATTTCAGGGTCTTGTAAGTATTTAATAAGCGTAAGAAGCCAACATAATACTGAATGTCTACGAATATTTGTTCTAAGCTGTCAAGACCACAGAATACGAAGAAAAAATATACATATTTGTTCTGTTAACAATGTGTTGGTGTGGTGTTCAAAACTCGGTCCTCAGCTGTTAATTTTTTTTTTATTATATTTTTATTTTCATAAAAAGACACACACTATCTTAGCCATAAATACAAAAAATCCATAACATCATTAGCCATTATTTAGCCATGAATTAAAAAAATAATTAATTTTGTCAAAACTGCAATATTTATGAAAAGCGCAATCGGATCAAAAAGTCCTCTCGTACGTTTCCGGTACAGATGAATGTACGTTACCTATAATTTTTTCAGATTTTTAACCCCCTTGGGCAAAATGGGGCGGGACAAGAACTTTTTAGCACATTTTTGGCTAAAATCGTGTTTAAAAAACTACTTTTCGTTCCTTATTCTACGTTTTTTTTTTTTAATATTTGTTATTATCGACATTCTTCGAAAAACTAATCTGATCAAAAATTCCTGTTGAACTATTCCGGTTCCCATCAATGTTCATTATGGAGATTTTTTTCAAATATTTAGATCAACCCCTCTGAAAGATAGGGCGAGGGATAAAAGTTTTTTGACATACTTTTGGCAAAAATCCCATAAAAAATGATTTTTCAAAAATAAAAATTTGTTTGTTGACCCACGCATTAAGATATTTCATTTGGAACCACTCAAAATTTAAAAAAAAATATAATTTTTTTTATTAAATACATAATTGTTTATATTTATCTCGGGTTGTGTTTCTTCGAACTCTCAGTATTTTTCCTATATGTGAATCAAAGAGTTGTATAAGCATACCAAATTTCAACTTTCTATGTCAAGCCGTTTGGTTACAATTTCTACCGTAGCCACTGACAGACAGACAGACAAACAGACAGATACATGAGTGACATTATGAGGGTTTTTTGGTGGTCATACCTACAAAACCCTAATAAATAAACTCCATGTCTACCTAGTCACCTTTTTTTCTCGATCAATTGTAGTTTTATTAAATTAAATAAGCATTCTAAGTTAATCTAGTCATTTTAGCCGAAAATATGAATATAGCAGCAAATGAGAAAAATTAAGGACGGTACAATTTTCTCAGGTTTTTATTAAATTAAATTTTCTTTGTATTTTTAATTTATCTAGTTTTATAAGGCAAGGCTAAGTGCAAATTAAATTGGATTAACATCTTGAATTCTGTTTTTAATTTATTATTGAATCAAATTTATCTGATTAATAAAATTCCTCTCAGGTATTTGAATTTTTAAACTCTCTTAAAGTTGTTACAATTCAAATTCAAGCTGATCTTCTTGAATAAAATTGAATAAAAATACTTAAGGAAGGAATATTACATGCTGGTTGGGAAGACCAAGATGGAATTTCAAAATGGCGGACGATTTTGTCTGGCTGTACAGTGGCGTAGGACCATTTATTAAAATAATTTTTATCGATCAAAAATAAAAAAACAATCCTGATATTTTCAAGAGAACGGTCGTGGCTCAGTTAGTTAGTGTGTGAACTACTGAGCGGCGGGGCCAGGGTTCATTCCCCGGTACGGGGAAAAACACCTTACATTTTTCCGATCGTTTCTCCCTCGGAAGGCATCAGACAACCACCGAGGTAAAAGCCCTAGTACAGTTTCCCCAAAAATAATAAGTGGTTCGGATTCCACGATACAGGCAACACTCACAACACAACTGTATGCGGGGAAACAACCTACGCTCGGAATATGTTCAGTACGAATTTGTCAGTTCAGAGCATCGAATATGTTCAGTACAAACTTGTCAATCCAGAGCATCGAGCATCGGCACTCTAAGAAGAAGAAGATATTTTCAAAAGAAACTAAATATGGGAGATACAAACAATCAATAAAACAACGTAATACATCTGTAAATTATTATTAAAAAAATTAAGGATGCAGAAGAGTAAAGAAACACATAGAGAACTTATAGCAGAAAATTATGACAGTACGCCATTGTCCATAAGTAACGTTTATGTTGAGATTTATCAAAATCTCATTAATTCAATTGAATTCATAAAATTACATAATAAGCAAATGAAAATAAAAAATCACCTTTTTTATTAATAAAAATTAAATTATAATCAAAATTAAAATATGTATGAGCCATCTCCTCTCCGTAAAATAAAATAATATATTTGTATTATCCCCAGATTAATTTTCTGTGTGCGCGCCTGATCACATATATTGATTTATTGTTTATTTAAATTATTTTTAACTGCTTATAAAGTTTTATTTCATACTGTTTATATTGTTTATATTCTATTATTTATATTTTTATCATTTATTATTATTTTTTTGTGAATATATTATATATATAATATATTATGTATGTTTATTAATTATGTAAACTTCTGCATGGTATTGTAATTTATATAATACTGAATTGTCACGATACAAACATATAATACCACCCCATTGTCAAAAGTGTACCATACTTAAAGACAAATATATCATATTATTATTATTATTGGGTTTGTCAAGTCTTGACAAGCGTCCACTAATCTCAAACTTCAGCAACCTTTTGAGCCGCGTCATACTAGAGACTAGTGGAGCTAAATACACACAACTGCATCCCTACCTAGTGTTTTTAATTGAATATATATTTAACATATTTCACCTAGAAATGACAATAAACTCCATCCAATCTAATTCCTTTAGTCTTTGTATTTTGTATTTTTGCTCGTCTGCAGACAGTAGAGTTAACCATTTTGACAAGATACCAAATTTCAGTTTAAATGCGTATTTTTGAAATTATGAAATAACTAAAAACTTCATGTCTTTCATGTGTGATTTATAAACTATGAATATACTTTAAATTATCAAAATACAGATTAATAAACACTTTTTAATACGAAAACAACAAAATACTGGCAACCATTGTGGTCGTTGAAGTGACTTCATTTCCGCCACAAAAAATTGTATGTAAAAATTCTTAAAGCCTCCTTCCTTTAGTATTTTTATTGAATGATACTGACAATGCGATATTCGTTAGTAGTTTTTTTCAATATTGATGTTCAATACTACTTTTTGTACCTTCTAAATATCTACTTTTAAAAAAATCTGATTTAAAAGCGTTTCTAAAAAGTGCCTACACAACATGTTTTCAGAAATGTTTCAAAGATGCTTCTGGTGAGGTGTTGACGCTAAAGGGCAATATTTCGAAGGTGCCGCTAGTTCGCCAATTTTTTTTATTAACCCTCGGACATTATTCCTCACTTTCCACTTCCTTCCCTCCTCTTTAATCTGCTTCCTTTTGTGTCATCTGGTCTCTCCGTTTCTCCCCATTTTTGTGTCACTTATTTACTTTATGTATGCCTCCATCTGTTTTATTTTGCGTCAATTTAGTTTGATTTATTTCTTTGTATACGTCTCTTCCTATACCTATTTAAATATTTTGGTCTATATCTATTTTGGATTTTATATCTACTTGTCTCTATGCAATGGTTTAGTTTGTTTTTACCTATTATTTTTCATAGAGCGCTTGTAAATGTCCATATAGACTATGTACATATAAAATAATAATACAATGTACACCTGGTGTATACGTAAAATAAATTCTATAACACGTATTCAGTTAACTATAAAAATCAATATTGTGCTATATCGTCTATAGAAATTGGCAATTGAAAAGGAAAATATAATTAAAATAAATTTATAAACCATTTACACCGTTGGTATAATAGATCAATAAAAAAATAATAATAAAAAAATTGCGCTTACTTTTATTATTATCCTATAATAAGCGTTTAATTTCGCAATTTAACTAACCACAAATCCTGACCTACATGTTAAGGACGCGTACGTGACAATACTACAATTGGCAATGGGCTTAAATACAAGATAGTACCCTATTATATTATCGATTCCATTTTTTAGGCCCACGAAATATGTTTTATGAAAGACAAATTAGATTTTAATATTAAATTAAAATAAATACGCTACAAATTACTCAAGTAACGATAAAATATTTAAATGACAAGATATGCAGCTGAAGGATAAAATATGCAAGTAAACGAAAAAAGCTGGTGCGCCATCTGAAAACCCCTGTAAAGACGTAACTATTGTAACATAGGTAATCCTAGATCAGGATTACGACATCTAGACATTGTGACGGTCAGCTGTCTGGTTAAAAACTATTCGTCAGCGTCTGACGTATGTGGTCTGATTACGAAAATGCAGATATCGCATTTTCATAATGAGGAAATATTTGTCATGACGAATGAATATTGGAACTGGGTTAATTTTCGTCTTGTCACGTGGGTGGTTTGATTGAGACACAACTCCTAGTTTCAACATAACAAATTTATTAAATATGTATATCACATTTACAAAATAATGTTTGAATTGGTCCATGGAGTTGGGGAAGTCTTCGGTCCACCCCGTGTTGGCCAGGATCGGCTTGGACCTATCTCCCAGGCGGGGGCTACCCAACCAGGAGTCGAGGAGCCTGGAGAAGTCTTCTTCCATTCACATGGTGACTGCTTGCTTGGCTTCACCCTCGTTACAAGAATCTGGCGTCAGTGTCTTGGTCGTCACCTTCTGGACTAATACGTGCAGCGTAGTTGGCTATGTTCCACTTACTCAATATTCTCGACATCCATCTATTAAGTACCGAAAGTTTAACCTAGTTCCAATATTCATTTGTCATGACAAATATTTCCTGATTATGAAAATGCGAATAGTTTTTAATCAGACAGCTGACCGTCACAATGTCTAGATGTCGTAATCCAGACCTAGGATTACCTGTGTGACACTATCATATCGTCGGCTTACCTGTAAATACTTCTAAGTCCGAGAAGCTTTTCAGGAGAGGCAAAAAACTTGCTACAATCATTATTTTAGAATTGTTTTATGAAATTTACATAAAATATCAGTAATACAATTTCAGTTACAATGGACAAAACATTTTATGATTATTTTATCATTTTTGTATTATTTTACGGAAATAATAAAACAATAAAAGAACCTGATTGATACTGCCCAAAGAAGAAGAAGAAGAAGAATAATAATAATATAAGAACAACAAAAAATTTCGAACGACAAATTAAGAACGACAGTTTAAAATCGGACCAGACAATAGTAAAAATGAAACAGTATTCTCAGTGGCATAAACTGGCGAGGTTTTATAAATGTATACCGTATTTTTCGGGTCATAAGACGCACGTTTTTACACAGAAAAATCGACTCATAATTGAAGAGCGTCTTTTGCTCTGAAGATACAGGTGCGTTGTTTCAAATGTGTGCGGTATTAGTGTGGAATAAATTCGGAGTGCATAAAACAGAATCAACCAAGAAAATATAATAGAAATGAACAGAGAATTAGTAATTTCTGGATGCCATATAAGTCAACGACAATCCTTGGATGTGTGGATTAATAAATCATTTCATAATTTTATGCGGGAAGAGTGGAACAAACGAATGATAAAGCCAAATCGCGATGTTACAGCAACGGATGAAGCGGACGATAATGTCAAAAGTACCTGGGTAAAAAATTCATGGAAATCTGTAAAAGAAAATACGATTATAAAATCTTTTAAGAAATTCGGTATAAGCAATGCATTGGATAGTATAGAAGGTGACTTGGTTTTTGAAGAGATTGACTACAATAGTTCAGACGAAAATAATACGAACAATGACATTAACGAGACGAGTGATAGAGAGTGAAGATTAACAGAATGTTGCTGGTACAAGTTATTGTAACAATAAATATTCTTTCTAAATATTGTCTCATAATTTTGGGGTGCGTCTTATCGTCCGGTGCGTGTTATGGTCCAAAAAATAAGGTATGTAGTTTTCCTTAACCGGTTATACAATGTATAAATATGTTTATTCTACTTAAGATTACACTCAGTCAATACTCCTAGATATTTTACAGAGTCAGATATTTCAATAGTTAAAACGAAAGTACAATCAACTTAATTATAATTACTATGAGTTTTAATAGATTCAAAATATGGCTTATTTTTATATTAATTCCAGATCCTTTGCAGCCATATCTTTAGCCATACCTCATGCCAAGTGGTGGACTCGAAAACAAAACAGTATCATTTGCATAAGAAAGTATAGTATTTTTTAATGTTCTTAACAATAAATCCTTTATATAGATTAAGAATAGGATTGGTCCAAACACTGTACCTTGAGGCACCCCACAGTTAATTGGGAGCAAAGAACCAATACCAGCATCTATTTTTGTTGTTTGTTTTCTTTCTCTTTCAAATAACTATGAGGCTAAGAAAGTTTTAACTATGCATATATAAAAAAGAATGTTTTCTTATGACGTTTATGTTTTTTTGTAAACTTTTAAATTGTCGCTATAATGACGAAATTTGTCACACTGAGTATATATTGTGCAACATTTGTCGTTCGATTTATATATATTGTCGTCTCGTTATATTTTTCCCTTATATTAAATTTTCGTATGGTACAATCTAGTAAATTACAATTACAATAAATTATACTTATAATAATATTATATTAATCATCTCGCTTGGGAAAGACTGATGAAGACAGGTCTTCTACCATGCATTGCATCGTCTGTAAAGGCACGCCGTAATCATAGGAAGGATTGTTAACTAAGCCACATTTATGTAGCATGTAGTTGCATATGCGGTGACCGATAATTAATCTGTTTAAGTTCGCCTAATCCCTGCAAGTACCGTGTAACAATTGTCTGAACGTACCGATCCGTGATTAAATTGTTGTTGGGATGACAAAAGTTGTCCCATTGTTCCGACCACTCATTTTTGGAATTATAATCAGTAGGATGGTATCTTTCTAAGTAGGATTTCGGGATTTAAGCCAATGATTTTTGTTGAATATTTAAAATGTAAATGGTTAAATTTAAATATAATAATATTATGACGTTATAAGAGCCTCCTATGTATATAAAAATATAAAAACAATTGCATAAAATAACATTTAAAAAATGTCGCTGTGTATAACATCCGTTAAAAATATTAATAAAGATTTATAGAATGTGTTTCTTCATTAACTACATAATAACCGCTCCCATTTACCATAAGAGCTATACTGCAAACTCACCTTTGAACGCAGTATAGATGGACAATCAGTAGGAGAAATGAAGTACAGTATTTTGCTCTCAAGCCACTACTGCGAAGTCATCGCCACAAGAGCTGGCGCTGAATATTGTTGGAAGTTTCAATGGTGACCACCGAAGAGGAAGTTATTCAGTTTTTTAATTATCGATTTTAATACAGTTATTAATTATTATCGATTTCAGCAAGTTTTTCATATAAATGAGGATTAATGGTACCACCATAGCTCCCGCCCCATCAAACCATATCTAAAGTAGGGTTATGGCCTCTCTGGATCATTTCAACCTCCTCTGTCACTTTCTCATGAGCTTCTCGTAAACTGGGGCTCGTAAAGGCTCCTCAGTATTAAAAATCTTTTCAACAAACCCTTCGTAATTTTATTGAGTGGTCGCAGAGACTTGAGGGCTGTGTAATATTCAGAAGTGGTCAATTTAAAAACTGATTAGTGTTTCTTGTTTAGGATGCATCTGTGTATTGTGTCCTAAAAGAAAATTAAAATGTCTTTGAGAATCTTGTGAAATAACAATGAAAATTTTGTGACAAGTATTTCAGTATTTTTGGTAAAACTAGGCATATTCACAAATATTTGTGCTTCCAAATAAACTTGCACAAACAGCTTCAATGTAATATCCAAATTTCACACGTCATGGCCTGTTGGTGGTGGTATATAAAGCAGGGTGGCTTCTCGACGACGCAATATATGTACATACATATTATTAAAAATTTTGTGTTAGGCAATTATTTTCATTTTTACTTTTGATACTCAAACTGCATATTTCATAAAAATATTTTTAAATGGAAATGTGTAGGAGGGTTGTGGCTTGCACATCACTGATTTAGTTAGTCTTCATGAATGGCTAATCTGTAACTGTTTCCAAGTTTTGCCAAATTGTTATGGTGGCTTTGTTAATACATACAGATAGAGGGCAGATGCCCATCAGTACAGGAAGCTATTCTAAGGGAGCAGAACGTATTGTTCCGGTAACAATACGCTATAATATGGAAACAAAGCTGTGTTCTTTCAAGCCCTTCGGCAAAAATCGTTTTATGACGCTTCAGTAGAATTTACTGCTGTAAGATAAAAATGTTTTCCACACATGAATACTTTATTTCTTTGTATCGAAAAAATATGTTTTCCATTACTGCTGAGTGCTTAAATTTGTAGGGATTCAGAAAAGCGATAATGCGTATACAACATCTTCATAGACACTGAATTTGTAAGATAGAGTTTAATAGCGTAAAGACAAAAGACGGATTGTACTGCATACATGTTTTTTATATACACTTAAACCAGTTTTTTACATGATACTAAAAATAATCCGTGTAAAAAAAGGTTTGAGTGTAAATTTATTTCTGTGGATTGTGTACTAAGTCAATATTTCTCAACCTTTTCTGGCATGGGACTCCCCAAAATAACTTAAATATTGTCGGCGGCCCCCCTATTTATATATATATATATATATAGGCTTACCATAATTATGAAACTCTAAACCGGTACAAGAACGGGAGCTAGGGCAAATGAAAAAATTTAACTACAAAAAATTGTTTAATTTTAATTGTTTTATTAAGGCCCGGTTTTTACATCTTCAGATAAAGTTCCAGGTAACTATCTGACAGATAAGGTTATTTGTAACTTCATCTGCTGAATAAATGTCATCCCTTCTTTCTATACAAATGTATCTCTCGGATAGTTATCTAACGTATAATGAGACTGACGTATTGGATTCACTGACTGGTATTGATATTTATTCAGCAGATGAAGTTACAAATAACCTTATCTGTCAGATAGTTACCTGGAACTTTATCTGAAGGTGGAAAGACCGGGCCTAAGTCTTACAAAAGAAATATGCAGATGGTCTGCTGCAGCAGAAAGTTAATTATTTTATTTATTGTACCAGTACAACAAATATTTTTAAGAGCCGGTTCTAATTTATGAATTGTTGTTGCTATAACAATATAATTCAATATTCATTTAGTCAATAATCGGGATTTATGAAAATGATTTAAAAAATAGTTTTGTTTCTCTAGTTATAGCCGATAGTGTATGCATGTACATATGTGTTTCAATATTGTCCATAGAAGCACATTCTACATAACAATGACTTACATTATAAAATTAACAAAAATTTCAACAAATACCTTTCCAGTCGCTCCAATTTTGGTCTGCATGGAGTCCAAACACTTAAGTCCACCCTATAACACACTATTTCAAATATTTTCTGCACTTTTATCACTTAAAAATAACTAAAAACGTCAGAAAAAAATGAAGACGCCACTTGCAAAAATCACGTATCACTACATATCAAGATGGTTAATCTGATAAAGCTCATTAAGGAATATAGTCATTAACAATTAATAAATAAGGAACAGAATTGCTTAAAATAATTCTTTATGAGAATAAACACATATATTAATATTTTATCAATTGTATACAGGTGGTTGAAATTGAACTACCGGGCCAAATACACTATTTTTTTATTATTGAAGATGAGGTATAACGTTAAATTTGGAAGTTACTTGGTACTACATGATCTAAAATAGTTTATATTTTGTTACTTTGTATCTTTATATAAATAGTTATACATTTTGATTGAGGATTTATTAAAATTTCAGAGTTATAGCGTTGGAGACACGGCCCATATGATAAAATGGGAGGACAGAGGTGATATTAGAATGACTCTTGGGCTATCAATAATAATTCTCAGATCTCAGAAAGGGATGAAAATTACTATTGGAAGTATAATTGAGTTATCTCTCGAGAATTTTATACAGGTTATTTTTTTTATTTACGGGTTCATTTGGAGAGCTAAGGTGTCCCCCCTCCCGGACATTATGACCTTAAGACCCAGTCTTTCCACCTTCATTTAAACCACTAGGTAACTATCCGACAGATAATGTTATCTGGAACTTTATCTTCTGAATAAATGTCATTACCAAGCAGTGAATTCAATACATCAGTCTCATTATCCGTTAGATAACTATCCGATAAATACATTTGTATTGAAAGACGGGATGACATTTATTCAGCACAGAAAGTATCATATAACCTTATCTGTCAGATAGTTACCTGGAGCAGTGTTTCCCAACCTCCGGTCCTGATATATATATATATATATATATATATAGGGGAGCGAGGGAGGGATCTCAAGGTGTATCAAGATAGAGGAAACACGATTTTTCTGGAAAAGACGATGTGTGAGCAAGTTGGGAAAAAATTTGGTGACCAGAGTTTACCCAAATAATTGGATGGTAGTATTTAAATTTTCGGAATAAACCGGAAGTACAGGATATCAAGGACAACTTCGATTTTTTATATAGGAACGTATGGCGTGTTGGGTATAATTTGATAAAACTTTTGAAAAAAAAACAACTTTTACATAAACATGTTTTTAATATCTGTTACGATTACCTATAATGGCTTGCAAGTATTTTTATTTACAAGTGTTCCATTGTTCCAAGTTGCTTTCCATTTTGAACACTTTCGTATCCTTACTCTTTAGCTAACAATAGCTCGGAGCATAACAAAAAATATTGCAAGTTCAAGTCGTACCTACTTGAAAGTACTTGATGTACTTCCAACGCGAACTGTTTTATTTAGTTTAAATTACTTGTCAAAATAAGTATAATTTATTTTATTTAAGTTTAAAAGGTATATTTTAATTAATATAAATGTCATATATTTATGAATATATCTTGCAAAATTGAGCGTTTTTCTATTATAATTTCATGCTTCGATTTTATATGACTTCACGGCCCTCCGACGAAGCTTTCACGGCCCCCCGGTTGAGAAACGCTGTAATAAGTGATATTTCTGTCTTTCTGTATATTTCCTTCTGTAAATAACTAATATGTTATCGAGCACGTTCCGCACATGTCTGTAATTAAATCTTGAAAAAGCATCTCGCCAGGAAGTGACGAGATAAGGACACTTTGGCAGAGACAAAATTAAATCCTGTTTAATAGCCTAAGGACCACAAGACTAAATTAGAACCTTTGCTCACTACTAACATGGAAAGGCTTCATTTCAAACTTACCACTGTATCAAATAAATGAAGCGAAAGAAAGAAAGAAAGAAAGAAAGAGACTCTAACTAAAGACTGTTGAAAATATAGTACGCCTCATAGTTTAGTACAGTGTTTCCCAACCGCCGATCCGCGAGATTTTATTGCCGGTCCGTGAGATTTTTTGCCTGTCCGCAGAATTATTTTTATGTGCAAGTTTATAAAACAAAAAATATCCACCTCGCAATAAATTTGTTCACTTAAAAAAATTCATTTTACTATGCAACTCTTCGCTTAATAAGTAATAACCCACTTAATTTTGAGATGAAAATCTCGGTCCTTAATCTGTTGGTCCTTAATTGCATAAGTAATAATTTGTTTCTTTTTTCACTAATTAAATTCGATTTTTTATTTGTTGTTTTTTTGTGTTTCTAATCAGTGCAATAAAAAATATAAAACTTTTGCGATACACTTTACTTTTTAAACTTGCCGGTGCGCGAATTGTTTCTAGGTCGCTTGCGGTCCGCCATAAAAAAGGTTGGGAAACGCTGGTTTAGTACGTACGAACCATATTTTACGTTTATACTGCACTTGATCAAACCTTGTTTCGACTAATTCAGGGTAATGTAGAATAATAATTTATCGGACTTTTTTTATTTTGTATACATTTAGATAGTACTGGAAGTCAATTTGATTGGCACATAAAGAAACTATCAACACATTACAATGTTCTCCTGATAACTAGTAAAAATATCAGAGAATATATGAACCATTTTTGAATAAATATTCTTCGACGCCATTATAATCGTACTTAGTGCGTAGGAGTCAATTCTGTTATTCAGTTACTATGATCATTGCAACAAAATTTTTCCCTATGAGCAAGGTCAGTTACTATCATGAATGAAAGTCATTATACTTTTTATAATATTTTATCTTGTAGTAACGTTACTACATAGTAAATTTTTACAGAATTGATCTGCATATTTTGTCAGAACTGCTGGATGCAGAGACACTTCACTATCGTGTAATAAATCCCACTGTTTTGTAAAAAATACGTGTATTTTATTTTTCGAGCACATTACAATCTTAAATGCAGTAATTTTTAAATTTTATGCCCTTTAAATTGTGGGGGCTCTGATATATAAATATATGAAATGTCACGGTTGGCTGAGAATTTATTTCATTTGTACTTACTCTGTACATCCCTCACATTATGGGTTCCAAGACTTGCGAGCGGATCAAGTCTGGACCCCCCCTATTAGTCCGCTAGCTGGTTGCTATGATTCTTGGAAGGATTAAGGGTTGTTCAATTAATCTCAACATTTTAGCTAATCTACTTTAATTATAATACGGTTTAAATATTTACACTAATTACACTAGACTTACAATTACGTCGATACAGCTAAATCCAAAGAGACACAGTCACACACACTAGGCACACTACACCAAACTAACGAACACTACCTTAACGTAAATACGAAATTACTTGGTTATATTTTACTTGTCCGACCGAACACTCTAAATGACTCTAACCCATGATTAACAAATTCTCACTCTACTTTAAACACGACTTAACTTCTTCACTCTCTAGACTCAACTCTTAAACATGGTCTTAACCATACGACGGGTCAAAATCAACTACACTTAAAACGCGACCACCCTGAAAATGTTTACATCGTCCAACTGTTAAATGTCATTTAACACCTCTTTACTGTCTGTCTTGTACTATCTTAAAATTCATAATTTATTGGTGATAACTCAGATAAATATCCCATTAGAAAATAGCCCAATCATAATATTTATATCTCAGACAAAAATTAATTATTATTTATGTGCTTATGGTTGACGTATTTTTTTAACACAATAATTTACGATTCACTTTTCATGTTACAATTTCAAAAGTGTCAAGTTGCAATAATAAACAAGTCTACCGTTATCTTAAATGCCCTTTCTAAGAAATAGATTATTTTTTATCATTTAACAGATTAAATATTTTACTCTAATTGAATGATTATAATGAATTTATTTATGAAATTTTATTTATGAAATAATACCAAAATTACCTCCCTTACAAAGTGCAGATTAATGAACGGTAATTGATTTTTGAAATACATTTCATTTTGACTAAATTTTGCCAGGTATTAAGATTTTCGTTTAATATCCTAGTAAAATAAAAAAAATAAAATGCCAATTAGAGGAGTTCTAGTGTAATTAATATACGTTGGAAAAAATCTAACTGCAACCTTTTTGTCGTGCCTATCGACAAACACCTTACCAACACCTGTAATTGTGTAATGTAGTGACAGGATTCATCGTTTGGACTTCTACTAATCATCATTCACTGACTAAATACCTACAAAACCCTGAAATGTGTGAAAAATTTCATTTTACATCAATTTTTTTCTACTGTATTAAACACAGCTACGATCCTACATATTGCATTCGTACACATTAACATTAAATAAACTCTATTAAATTTTTTTGTAACCACACACAACTGTTCCTACAGTTAGGTGGTAAGAAAAATATCTCCCTTTATCCTTGGGGGTATTTTTCTTCTTTATTTATTGTACAATAAAATTATTTATAATGTACATATACTATATAAGCTAGTTGTATAAGATTTGTATCCTAAATCTTCATAGTATTATTGATTAATCTTTTCAGCAGAATCGTTGTCTTCAAATCAAATTAGTTTTTCAATCCTTACCATTTTCCGAACGTCATTTATGAAACAGTTTGTTTTCAATTTTAATTTAAACGTTAAGCCTTTTCATAATTAGTTCATGTTTCCTCATAGGAAATATCTTTATGTAAATGTCAATTCAAAGAGCTGAAAATCCTGTGCAAACAGTGAGATTTTGATATGCAGATTAGAGGCGGTTAGATGAACCTTTACAGATTGAAGAGATGTCAGATTTTATCAAAACTATAAGTTGTTTGTAGTTGTAATCATTTTATAATTGAATTTCTGTTTGGGTTGTCGTCTACGATAATCACTCTTATCTAGGATTATGAAAGTGAGAAATTGAAGTTAATTCTACAGAATAAATTATTTCCAGAGGAATTAATTCTTGAGGAAAATTAAGAGACAATAGAGGATAAACTGAATAAAAAAATTGAAGTGAGATAGAGAAATGGGTGATAAAGTGAGTTAGAGAATTAGTAACTGAGGTCTGGTGAATAGTGGTATAAAAATGGTGAAAAAGTTAGTGAGAGAGAGAGAGAGAGAGAGAGAGAGAGAGAGAGATCTTTTGTTTGAATTATTTTAATTTTTAATATATCAAATAGGAATTAATCATTTATCGTAGTGAAATATTTAATTATAAATCAAATATCACATTAACAGTGAGCAATCATCATCATCATCCTTCAACCGTTCGAATCTACTGCTGGATAGGCCTTCTTATAGCCAGTTCGTACATAAACTCTTTCAGTGGCGTACCCAGGGGGGGGGGGTCCAAGAAAGAGAGAAATACCTATTTTTTAAATTTTTTATCACCATGGTCTTACCATATATGTATTTAAAAATAGAGGACTTTTTTTTAAGGTCATCACTTGTATTTCAGAAGTGAGGACCTTTTTTTAGATCATCACTTGTACAAGGTGTCTCAAAAGAAATTTTATATTTATTTAGCTTACTGCGTGAACGCAACGTATCCGAGGGGCGCGGGGGTTATGTCAATCGGTAGCCTGGCTCTTGGAAATTCAGTCGCTATGGAGCCTTTCTCGGGAGCAGACCGCGCGTTATGCGTGCGAGAGTTTTACAAAAACGGTGATTCGGCGACTGTAGCGCGTAGAAAATTCTGCAGTATTCGAGGTTTTCGCCACTTAAATGATGCGCCAAGCATTCCTCTCATTCGACATGGGTTAAAAAGTTTGAAGAGACTGGTACAACGCTGGATAAATCAAAATCCGGGCGACCTAGGTCATCAAGAACGGTAGAAAACGTGGAGAATGTTAATCAGTCTGTTCGTGACGACCCGAACCTTTCAATTCGGAAGCGCGCAAGTGCTTTAAATGTGCATAGATCATCATTACATCGCATTATGCACAAAGACCTAAAGCTGCACCCCTACAAAATTCAATTGGTGCAAGAATTAAAGCCCCAAGATGCCAGTCAGAGGCTTAATTTCGTAAATCAGGTGATTGAGCGATTTTCAACGTTTACCAACATTTTGTTTTCGGATGAAGCTCATTTTCATCTTAATGGCCACGTAAATAAGCAGAACTGCTGCTACTGGAGTGCAACTAATCCGAAACGCAAACATCAGAAGCCCATACATTAGCCTAAAGTGACCGTATGGGCTGCGATGTCGGCACGAGGAATTATCGGCCCTTACTTTTTTGAAGACGAAAGGGGGCGTGCAGTTACAGTGAATTCAGAGCGTTATGTGGAGATGTTAGACAACTTCTTGGTACCTGAACTGCAAAACTTTCCTGGCTATAACCAAAGAACATGGTTCCAACAGGACGGAGCAACTTCACACACGTCTAGTATGTCTCTGCCACGTGTTCGTGAAATTTTCTCAGGCAAATTGATCTCCCGGAGAGGTGACATAAATTGGCCTCCACGCAGTCCAGATTTAACCCCTATGGACTTTTTCCTATGGGGTTATCTTAAATCTAAAGTTTGCGCCAATAAACCGACTTCACTGGCGCATTTGAAAGAAAATATCCGTCACGAAATGGCAGCCATCCCTGAGTCCACCTGCCGAGACGTCATAAGTAATTTTACTGTTCGATTAAATGAGTGCCGAGAACGCGAGGTTCTACATTTAGACAATATTATTTTTAAGAAATAAATCCCCAAAAAGTGTATTTTAATAATTAATAAACATTTTTTCTATATACGGCTTACTTTTTTTTTAATCGATCCACTAAATATAAAATTTCTTTTGAGACACCTTGTATTTCAGAATCGAGGGGCTTTTTTCCTTTTTTTTTTTTAGATCATCACTTTCTTAGTATTTTTTTTACTAATGCCACCCTGCAGGGTGTATCAAATTAAAACTGGTCTAGAGACCAACCATTAATTTTAATCTAATAAATCTTAAAACTAAGTGCTTAAATACTATAGTTCATCCAATAATGTCCTTAAGTTTGCAACTGACGCGTTTGAAAGACACATATACAATATAGTATACAACCACACGCACAATGCTCTGCTTTTACACATCACACTAAACTACACCAGTTCGAAGGGCTTGGTTCTGTTCAATCTTCGAACTATAGTCGGATTGCTGATATTATTATTATTATTTATTTAAAAAGAACTGAAGCCAATGGCTTGTAAAGTTCTTATAGAAAAATTACAATATTTCACATTGTTGTGATACAGGAAAGTTGAAAGAAACAAAATACTTTGACACATAAACAACTACAAAGTCAAACAACTCAAACAATAACAAATATATAAAGTGTACAAAAACAGAAAATTGATAGGTGACTGTTACATGTATGTATCAAGTAGTGCATTCATATAATAATCTAGTTACCATTTTTCAGCGATTTTAAAAATGTTTTTTGTTCTTTGTCTTAACTGTCAGTGTCTGGTAATAAATATTAATTAAAATATGGCTTGCGGCCAATTATTAAATTTACAAACTTTAATTTTAAATCTGCTGGAATAAACAACAAATTATAAACCAAAATTTATGTATGAGTATAAATTTTTCCTTATTTATAATTATTACCTTAAAGTTAATAATTTTGTTTGTTTGAGTACTGCTGTAAATTTATTTTCGCGCTCTAATTAGTAAAGATATCTACGAATCATGTTTCTTTCTAATGCTTTGTTTTTTATTCAAATAATTTTTAAGGTTAGTCAACTTGGATCACTATACGTTACTATGGGTATGCAAATAATTATAATGATATAGACAGAGAAAGCAAATAGTATTGAATATCGATACTTGTAGCAACGATCAGTGACTTATCAGCAATCCGACTATAAGTTCTGATTGTCAAGTAGTTGAAGAGCTTCTACACTGCTGATGAAGTCGGGCTTCGTGCATGCTAGCAAATATCTTGATCTCTTCTTTTACCATTGGGATGCGTAGGTCTCGATGGATATCCTGATTACGGACGTACCACGGAGTATTCACCATATTCCGTAACACTTTATTTTGAAATGTCTGAATTACTCTTATATTGGCTTCTTTAGTAGTGAGAATAATTTAAATAATTTTGTCTCCCCCCCCTCAATTTTTTGGGTGCGTCACTGTACTCTTCAAGTCATCAATCCAGCGAGTGGATGATCTTCCTCTGCTACGTTTACATGCCCAAAGTAGTGAGCAACACGTTTATGAAAATGAAAAAGAAAAGAATGGAGCCATTTATTAATATATACCTTATTAATTTAATAAAGACTTGAAATAAATCGCAAAAAAATCGCTGGGATTTTTTAGTTTAAATTTCTGATGTTATTTCTGAAAATGTATTAAATTTAGTTCAAAAATATTAAATGGAAGCGCTTAGCACTCAAATTAATGAATAAAAGTGATTATTATAAAGCTGTTGATTTTAGAAAAATTTGATTGCAGAAAAATATTTTGTCCTAGACCACCATTCTGTTTTTTACACATATTATACCTACAAAATCCTGAATTGTGTGAAAAATAATTTTTTAAATGTCGATAATTTATAATTATTTTTCTAGCCTCCTAAGTATTTCCTCGATTTTTCCTACCGATGAAATAAATAATTTATTGAAAACCATCTGTCGGATTGAACATTTTTAAAGGTTCTTAGAAAAAACTACAAAATCGTTGCCGAGAAATGTGTTTTCTTATAATGTAGTCAATCAAAGTCCTTTTCAAATGCTAAATAAGATTTCTACAAAACTGTTGCACAAAAAATAGGTCAAACTTGGGAGACATTTTATTTAAGTTCATATAATAAATATAATAGGAAGAAAGTATAAAAAAATAAATAAAATAATATATATTGGTTTTAAATTGGCGTGCTTTTCAAATTGAACTCGGCTGCATTACTAACTATGTTACTATCAGAGCTTCCATTACGATTAAATGAATTAATTAGTGGTATTTTTACGCAGACCATCTAATCAAGAAAACGAAAATCCGATTATTTAATAGCAATGTGAAGATTGTATTGTTTTATGCCTGTGAGACATGGTTGGTTAACGAAACTTTCACCGATGAAATGCAAGTTTTTGTTAACAAATGCTTATAAAGGATAATAGGAATCCATTGGCCTGACACTATAAGCAACGAAGAACTATGGCGAATAACAAAACAGTCAGAGATCGGAAATGAGCTACGCTTGCGCAAATGGAGATGGTTGGGACACATACTTACGCGAGACTCAGACAACATAACCAGACAGGCTCTTCACTGGAACCCGCAAGGAAAAAAATTGGATCGGACGACCGCAAAATACATGGAGGCGCATAGTGGAGAAAGAATTGCGAGGAAATGGGAAAGTCGTTGTGGGAAATCAAGATCTTAGCCCAGAACTGCACCAGATGGAGATGCTTTATTGAGGTCCTTTACTCCTCTTGAGGAGTTCTAGGAACTAATATATATATATATATATATATATATATATATATGTTAGCGAAAATATAATTATGCAACATTTACACTTATTAACGATCGTAGGGTGCTATATCGTTGCCAAGGCATATTGTTTTATGTAAATAGAATAGTATAAAATATATCATATGATGTGTGAGACGTATTAGTTGATCAATAAAATCATGTCTTATTATTCATAAAATACCTTTTTTATTAATATCAGAAGTGTGATTGGCCTATCACCCACAAGAAAATTAAAATAGAAGACTATAAGTGCAATATTATAAATATTTTTTTTAATGCAACAATACATTGGTGTAAAGAAATTGTCGTATAATATTGCAAAGGCTAATGTAAAGTTTTCAGTTAAAGGTGACGATTGAGAATCATATAAAGGTAGTATGAATTATGAGCTAAATAATAAATTGGCAAATTTCAAGTTATTTTGTCAAAAATTATTTCAAGTGGTTTCTAAGGAAACGACACTTATTGGAATAAATATGAAATGTGACATTTGTTTGAAAAATGCAGAATCTTAACAAAGATCCCTAAAAATTGTCAGGATGAACGAGCGTTGCTTTGTTATTAACAAACACAATTTACGAAGGTAACTGGTTAGATTGTTGATAACTAAAATGGTAAGAGGCATTTTATTATTTCGGTTAAATCATATGGCACGTGTTAGCCATAATGTGTAAAAATTAGATTTGAGATTTTGTTTTTGATATTTGTGATTTAATATCTGAGTTATGATATTTGAGATTGTATAATTAAGATCTGAGTTTCGAGATTTGAGTTTTAAAGTTGAACGTTTATTGGAAAAGAAAAATGACAGATCATTGGGATCGGAATGGCAAAATAAACTGAGAAATATAATAGATAATGAGTTGAGAATTGAAAGCTTGTCGAGTACCGCAAGACATGCCGCTGCTAGTGGCATCAGTCCGGTAATAGCTCTGTAACCATGGTGGCAGATGGTGAGCTATGGCGACGGGCTGATGATGATGATAAAGCACTGTGTGTGCAGAAACGAATAGATGCTCTCTGAGCTGAGCACTGTGTGTGCAGAAATGAATAAACGGTCTCTGAGCTTGTTGTACTGTAGACAATCTGTAATGAAGGAAACTAATAGATAGTTATTGAGTATCTGAGCTTGTTGATCTAGTCACTGAGTTCGTGGTAGATAAATGAAATGTTAACGTATAGTCTCTAAGCTTTCAGATCATAAGTTATAGTATTCCTGGAGAGTTCTGTTTTAAATAAATATTTACTTTTATTAATTGACATTGGTGCATGGTTGATTTTGTGAAAGATCAATTCTGCGCCCAATTTTGCTCTATTTACAGATTATGAATTAGGTGAAAATTTTCAAGATGCAGTAGAAGATGAATGGTGGACCAGCTCAAGAATGGAGTTCCTGGTATGCAGGATGCTGTTGTTGGTATGGAGCAGACCATTGGTGGTATGCAGGTTGCTGTTGCTGATAACAACAATGCCGTTAATGGTGTGAAGAATACAGTTGCGTCCCGAGAACGTTCCGCATGTCAGTCTGGCCGTGTTAGCGAAAATATAATTATGCAACATTTACACTTATTAACGATCGTAGGGTGCTATATCGTTGCCAAGGCATATTGTTTTATGTAAATAGAATAGTATAAAATATATCATATGATGTGTGAGACGTATTAGTTGATCAATAAAATCATGTCTTATTATTCATAAAATACCTTTTTTATTAATATATATATATATATGTAAACAAATAAGGGATTTATTGTTTAAATAAAACTCAAGTTGTTCACAGACTATTTTATTCTAGGTATTCACTCTTACAACGTATGAAAACATCTGATCTCTCTATCAAATTCTACGTGTGTTTTATAAAAACCAATTAGTGTAATGAGCAGTCATCGTTATCGTTAATGAGTCGTCATCATTAGTGGGTCCAGATTAAGGATTGCATCTAGATAACATTTTATGGTGACGTAACAGGGCTTCGTCGAAAGCTAGATGCTAACACGGCCGTCCTGCTCCTGGCGTGTCCTCACGTCCTTTCTGTAGACGAATATCTGGTAAATGATGATGTGCAAGATGACATCAGGGGATGATCATGTAGGCCTTAGAATAGTCTGAAACAGTCTTCCAAAAGATTTAAGGAAAAAGAAAAGATTTAAGGTCCAATATCATTGACCTTTTAAGGTCCCTGACCATTTAAGATCCCTGATCATTTAAGATCCACACCATTGACCATTTAAGATCCACACCATGGATCATTTACGATCCACACCATTGACCATTTAAGATCCACACCACATTCGAGGGCCCTCATTCAATCTACATATAGACCATGGTC
The DNA here is from genome assembly GCA_963971575.1 of Liopterus haemorrhoidalis. NCBI lineage: Eukaryota > Metazoa > Arthropoda > Insecta > Coleoptera > Dytiscidae > Liopterus > Liopterus haemorrhoidalis. The sequence goes on from OZ020615.1 coordinate 52,102,646, forward strand.
TTAACCTACATAGACGATACCTGACCGTTCAACTGCTCTCAACTGGCAGAGACGGTCCCTTATCGTTCAACTGGCAGAGACGATCCCTGACCGTTCAACTGCTCTCAACTAGCAGAGACGGTCCCTGATCGTTCAACTGCCCTCAACACGACCAGTGTGTCTTGCGGTACTCGACAAGCTATCAATTCTTAACTCAACTATCCATTTATTTCATTACAGATTGTCTACAGTACCCAACAAGCTCAGTGACTGTCGCTTCTTTATACTCGGTGCCTTCACAAAGCAAAAACGACCAGTGTGTCTTGCGGTACTCAACAAGCTCAGTGACTGTCGCTGCTTCATACTCAGTGCCTTATCATTTTATGAAAGCAATAAAATGTCTTTTACCATTCTAGTTATTCTCAACATAATCAGTTACCTTCGTGCGGTTTAAGCGCTACATAAATAGCGATCGTTCGCCCTTACACTCAAAACTTCATAAGGCCCTAGAAGCTTGGCCCCCAACTTGGCGCTACCGGTCAATTTTATATCTTCTACTACTACTTTTTCTCCAATTTCATAACGGATAGCTTCCGCTCTCGAAGCGCCGCCTGTCATCTCCTAGTCTTTTCCAGGAACATGGTCTGCAGAACTCGAATGCTGTAAAAAGTCTGAGGGCTGTTGTTCTAAAAAATAAAACGATTAATGTTGAGAAATCTCCTCCAACGGCACAACTCTGGCCGTAAGAGATCAACTATTAGACCAGTTTCTACTTTATTATCCCAGAAACTGACTAATCTGCCAGTGGTAATCCAACCACCCTAAAAAGACAAAATACAACTGATCAACTAATACTTAGCATTGAAAGTTACCTGACTCATCAGATTCCTACATCTCGATGAGGTATTTCATATCACAGCTCACCACCCAACTGGCAGGCCACCGACTTACTAGTTCCTTTGCTGCCTTAGTGATGAAATTCGTAACAACTTTCATCAACTCGTATCGACTTTTATCTAAGCATTTAAGTACTTCATAGGGACCCAAAAACTCGTAATCTGTTTTTACTGATGTGCAATTTGGAATCCCTGTGTATCAGCACAAAATCTCCCAACGAAAACCGTAAAGTATCTCGCCTTTTTCGGTTAGCGTTTTCAAAGCCACGATTATCTCTCATTGTTCTCTCAACTCTTTCGCGATCAAGTTGTTGATTCCGTAATGGTGTTAAATGGCGCAAAAGGGCTTGAATCAAAGGGCTGGAATTATCTACTCCCAAGAGCCGTTGCAAAGGTGTCGTACCAGTGTTTGTTTTTTTCTATTGTGATATTCAAGACCAATTGAATTTTTTATATACCGCTCGATCATACTGACATTTTTTTTTTATTTCTCTTCAGATCATTTCATTTTCTATTTCAGGTAAACTGCGACTTTGTCTGTTATCAAGCGCATTGTCAAAACAAGTAAAATTAAGTAGAATACTACGGTTCCCACTATTTTAGTCCTTGTAAGAGTTCTCCAAGGAGCAAAGAACAAATTTAATGAATTTACCTCCTGGCACTAATACCTGCAATAACTGTATCAAAAGATCTGCGCAAGCAATGTGCATTAATTTTAAATTCTCTCTCTCTCTCTCTCTGTTTATATTGGCATTTTCATCAAATGTGTATCATTAGTACAGGCTTAAGGCCAAGACATATTTGACACCTTACGAGACACCTTCGACACCTTTCGCTTGCCTATATTTATCTGTGTATCCACAACCACCACATCAGTTACAGACTCAACTTGGTACTCCTGTATTATTGAACCTGGAAGAACCTAAAATTTAACATTCATTAGATTTAAAACATCATTATTTTTTAATTTGTAACTCTGTAAAAGCTAGTTCTCTGAAATTTCAAAACCTTTTCTTTTTAGAATACTCACAATAATAATAACACTCTTTGAATTACCTTGTTTATGCAAAATTTCTAAATTACCAAGAACGAATTAGAAATAGCATACCTTATTATTCTCTTATTATTTGGTGCCAAATTTCCATACCATCTTTCATTTATCCTTTATTTTAGCCTTGCAATGATATCGGAAAATTTATTTGCATCTTGTAGTGTATGTAGTTCAGCCCTTACTATTAGTTTGAACGTGCTTTATCCAAATTCATGCTAGAACATTTCTACTTCTACGCATCACTGTCAACAAACTACTTGGTCAATTTATAAGCTGCCACCGATTTCACAATAACAAATGTCAAATTTTACGAATATAGTAATGACACATTTCAATCTTGCCATCTAGTGGTCGTATGTAAAAACATAAAAGGTAACTCTCGTATTTCGCATTTCTAATATCAGTGATCTGCCGTTTGTCATTCTGAATACAAATTTGTAATTCTTATCAAAGTTTAAACTCAATCATCAGCACTTAAATTTCTAAACTCAAAACTCACATATCAAAATAGGATGTCTTAAGTTTTAAAACTCTAATACAAATTTCAAATAATTGATCTCTTAACTCAAATCGTATTACTCTTAATTTTAAATAATTTTAATTGATCTCTAATTTCAACTATCAAATTTCAATCCTCATGACTAATTTTTATCGTTCGTCTCGTTTGTTGTTTAACTTTTTCAGTAAGCATTGACTAATACGTGCTACACAATCAAACTAATAAAACTTCTCTTACCATTTTACCACTTTACCATGTTCTAACCATTACCTTCATACAATTTGTCCATAAACAGAACACCGCTCGTTCCTTCTGACAATTTTTTTTTGTATTTCTACTTCATTACTGGAACCATTTTGATAATTATCTTCAATACATTTGCTACTTCGTCTTAAATGCACCTCAATCTGTTGTCAATCGCTAAGTATAAATTCTATTAAGAAATAGTTTTACCAGACGTAACTAGTTTGATAGCACGAATAATACCTGAAAAATTATAGCCTGCAAAAGTGTTTCATCTGAAAACGTCGGAAAACGTTTTCAAACGTTTCGTTTTCCTTCCACGTTGAAGTTCCACCAATGTGTTCCACCATAATCACTTATTATTTGCATTAATTGAAACGTATCACTTGCGTTTTTCACTTTCAAACTACTATCTTAGACAAACAATATTTTCATACCCATTTGTTCCATTTTTCCCATTCACAACCAGAAACGTTTTCGAACGTTCGCCTTCGCAAATTGATTAAACAAGTTTTTCATGAACAAAATTGCATAATTAACTTTTGTAACTCTTCAAGCACAAAAACTTAAATTCAATAATATCCGAAACAACGCAGACAGGTAATAATTTATCACATCACTAATTGTCACTTAATCAGCAAATTAATAATTTAAACAAAACACTGTAAAAATGCAACAAAGCAAGATCCCCAATAAAATAACAGAAACAAAATATTATAAAGAGATGCGCGAATCCCACTTCTGATGTAAACAAATAAGGGATTTATTGTTTAAATAAAACTCAAGTTGTTCACAGACTATTTTATTCTAGGTATTCACTCTTACAACGTATGAAAACATCTGATCTCTCTATCAAATTCTACGTGTGTTTTATAAAAACCAATTAGTGTAATGAGCAGTCATCGTTATCGTTAATGAGTCGTCATCATTAGTGGGTCCAGATTAAGGATTGCATCTAGATAACATTTTATGGTGACGTAACAGGGCTTCGTCGAAAGCTAGATGCTAACATATATATATATATTGACGCAGATGATGATGGTGAAACCATCGAGAGAGTGGAGCATCAGATTTCCAGGTTATTCACAAAAACAATAATTTTACACTATACATCATAGATTGATATTAATGGAGTTATCGCACTTTAAACATAAGCGTAGAACACATGTACAGATATGTTCAAACTTGTACATATTATATGTGTCGCTATTTGGTGCCGATTGAGGGCACTGCTGGAGAGTTAGGTGTTCCCCATTGGCTGTCTGTTGATTGGAAATTAATTTGCCGTATTATATATTCAACTTTAATGAGCAACATTTCACAGTTTTACATTTACATTAGTTACAGGTTTCGCTATAAACTGTAATTAAAATAATTTTGAATAAGATCAATTTGACTCTCTCGCATATATAAATCTGTCCATAACGCCCTAAACGTGCAAGCTTCTGTACATAACCCAAGCGAGTTTTTAAACTGTTTAAATCCTTCAGGGTTACTACCTCACGAACTACCAAGTGGATAAATCAGTTATTTTACACTATTATTTTAACCCTCCCAAACTGTGTAATGGCACTAGACCCAAATACCGTCTTTGAAGAACTATCGAGTGGACGCCACCATCCTGACAGTCAGAGTCGGTCACAGAGGGATGCAAGGTGTGCGCCGCACTTGGCCCTATGGGATTGTCCGACCCATGTATTTTTAATAAGTCAATAAAAGTAAATTTTTTCGGTCCGACATTTATTTTTGCACACAGACCCGCAAATTCAGGGACTCTGCTGATAAGTTGTGGTAGCGAGAAGAAAGTGTTCATATCAAGAATCCCAATGATTCCCTTTGAACTGCCACTTCACCTTTTCCTCCAGAATCTTTTCACTTCAGCGACGATTAGTAAGAATAATGATGGGTTTATCGTACAGAGCTGAATGTAAGCACTGCTTTGTTGAACTACGCATAATGACTTTTCCAGCGCTGTACGCATATCATTGCCTAATTTATGCATAGTCATCTTGGTGATTTTTCTACTCATGAACATATTCATACTTACAATACCAGAAACAAATCAAATCTATGTCCGGATTTCATCAGACTAAATAAATGTTGGTACAGTGAGAATTATTATTCTCAGCACTTTTTTAATTTACTTCCCCTTAATCTCAAAAATTTCCCATTTCATATATTTAATAGAAAAACTTTTAAGAGACTTTAATTTCCTATAAAAGTTTGTTTTTCAATGACAAATAATAAAGTACCAGGTCAAATGTTTCACATGGCCAACGTTGACTTAAGCGAAGAGTGCTTTTTACATAGGCAACTATTTGTGTCATTGATTCGAGTTAATACAGCGGAACCTTACATGTAAGGGAGACTGGTGTACTTTGGGACAACTGAAATTAAATGTTCCCTTTTATTCTAGAAATATTAAAATCTAATATACTAGCGTCGGCTAATCAACGCAGTTACGTCACACGACGTAACAAACGATTTCATTGTTCCAGAAAATACAGTCGTTTGTTATGTCGTATGATGTAACTGCGTTGATTCGCCGATGCTAGTATAACTTACGTATTTCATGACCAGATATCAGTATTCTTAATGTAATATGATTTTGTGTAAAAAAGATAATACTTTTACCAATAATATAAAAATTACCGTAAAAATAAATTTTATACTAACAACATTTGGCCTAAGTGCAAATGCGAATAATTATGGAATTATATATTTTATTTACTGTTGTGTATGCAATTATGCGCATATTTATTAGTAGAACAAGAACCTACCCCGTAGTTGAGGTAAACAACTGTACCTTGCGACAAATAAATGTTTGTACCTTGGGACTATTCCAACTTTATAATATGGGACTGTTAATAATTTCGTAGTAGAAGTTATATATTCAGCTGATTATTCAAAATAGTCAAAATAAAAATATAAGTCAAAATAGTTGAAAAATAAAAAGACGAAGGAATTAGCTTTATCCAAGAAAAGATGACTTATGAAATAAGCAAGGATGTCCTAATTATTGTTTTATATGAGCTGAAAATAATTGGTGGAATGAAAAGGCAATCTCAAAAGTTGCTGAAATTACTGTCCCGCACGCTTTAACCCGAAGGGATGATGATCATTAGTAATGTACACTGCCCTGGAACGAAAACAAGTGACAAAAAATTTTGATCAGGTTGCGTTTTTTGAAAATATTTCAATTTTAGTATTTTTGACAAATTTTTCAATTTTATTATTGTTTTTATTTCATGGCAAAATTATGGCTAATGATATTTTTGACTAAGAATTATTTTGTATTTATGACTAAGGTAGTGTATTTCTTCTTTTGAAATTAAAAATGTAATTTTTAACAGCAAAAAAACGAAATATGTGAAAATTTACACTTCACATCAGTTTTTTCACTTGATCAACATTTTCATACATTATTTATTTCTAAAAGATCGACTATTTTCCCAATAAAATTGATTTCAATGCTAAAAGGATTGAAAATAAAATTTTCTTACATTTATCAGGCTTTGATATAATTTTCTGTAGAAAACCTTTTTCAAGCACAAGGTAGTTCAGAAATACAGATATATATATATTTTATGTTATGAAATCGAACGAAGAAAGAAAAATATAATATTTTTAATGATAAAATCATTTTCAATAGGTTAGTTTGATGTTTTTAAAAATTTAATTAATATTTTATTGCCCAAGCATGTTATAAAAATTGAAAATAGTTCAAATTCTTTGTGTACGTAATAGGTATATATACGAACAAAAATTATAGTCCAGGATGTACGTAGTTTTCAAAAGAAATCTTTATCTTCTGGCATTTTTATTACTTAGAAGTGTAATAAGTGTAAGACTAGTATGTTTAATAATAAATACATGTTTCTTTTAATGAAAAGAACAACCATATTATAAATATAGTACTTTCTGTAAAATATGTTAAAATGAAGATAAAGGTATACAAAGTGCATGGAAAACGCATCACTGAAACCTTCAAACCTAAAACCCTTTCCACATTATGCCGATCAATAAGGGTTGGCATTGCCGCTGGGCAATACCGACCGGCTATTTTAAAATCTTTCATAAATATACATTTTTCGAAACTGAGTCATGAAGTTGCCTCAGAAGATTTTATTTTCAAAGGTATGCACACCTCTTTCAATTTTTTCTTTATTAACACCAAAAGACAACGCTAGTTACATGAGAGCATTATTTTTAAGATCTTTATTACGATCTTTATATTGAGCGAGTGAAAAGTCCTATAAAAATAGGACGACTGCGATATAATTGTATTAAATCAATAACCTGTTCTAACTAGAGATGGGTCGTTCATGAACGAACCGGCTCACTGAGCCAGCTCAGTACACTGACCGAAGTGACAAGGTTCACCAAATTGAAATGAGCCGGCTCACGGCTCACTGTATAGTTTCAAGTTTCAAGGATACGATTGGTCGGGCGATTGTGAGCAGTGCCGGAGTGATCCGGATCTGGATCGATGTCATGTTGAACTTCGCGAGAACTCGGCTTGTAATGTATTATCATAAAGTGTATTTTGTCATCAATTTGTAGGGCAGTTTATTTGAAACTAATAGGCTTAGTCTGTATTTTCTTACAACCATACTATATAAAAATATTAAAAATATTGCCCAAATCCCAGATGTCCGATTTATAAGGGCAATAAACATCGCCATAAACTTAACACGTCTGGTTTAAAATATAGTAGCTACATAAAGTGAATTGTTTGTTTCAAAAATGTTAGATAAGAGCCGGGGCTAAGCGACGTTCTACCTACGAGCGAACGACCGACAACTGACTGAGCTGTATCTCGGGATCATGTTTACAGTTCATATATTGCAAGAACCGGCTCTAAGCAAGAGCCGGCTCTAAGCGACGTTCTACCTACGACCGACCGGCCTGTGTCTCGGGATCATGTTTATAGTTCATATATTGCAAGAACCGGCTCTAAGCGACGTTCTACCTACAACCGAACGACCGACCGACCTGTGTCTCGGGATCATGTTTACAGTTCATATATTGCAAGAACCGGCTCTAAGCAAGAGCTGGCTCTAAGCGACGTTTTACCTACGAACTAACGACCGATCTGTGTCTCGGAAACATGTTTACTTAACCAGATCACTGAGCCGGATCAATGAACCGGCTCAACAAACTAAACGACCTCCACTGATCCGGTTCCGTAAACTGAGCCGAAATTCCCATCTCTAGTTCTTACTTACACTACACAAAAGCTGCTCGACTAAAAAAGTCGCTGCTGGGCTCGTCTTCCTTTCGATGAGCTTAGCACGAATCGAATTGTTGGCACAGGTCATGAACATCGAAGACCTTCATCGAACTTTCAAAGACCGTTTTTTCACCTTACGGTGGTGTGGAGGCATAGAAGAAGGGTTGTTTATATTACATTCCATTACCTAGGCCTAGAATTTAGCGCGAATCAATTTTTTCACAGAAAATAATTGGTCGAAAAGTATTGCGTTATATTCGGTCAAATACGGTAGTTATAGTTATGTTTTATTTAGCATTTTCTGATTATTTTAAATTGCTGTTTTTATGGAAGTAAACTTTTTAAAAAATGTCCACGGTCCGGATGATACCTTCTTGCTGGCCGGATGTCTCGCAGGCCGTAGTTTGGAGACCCCTGGTCTAGAGGGATAGGTACCACAGAACAAGTGGATCACGAGAAAAAAGTGGTTGAGAAACACAGCCGTACACGAAGTGAGACCGCTCCGTATATTTTCTCAATTTTATTCTCTTTGTTTTCTCTCGTAGTTAGTCCTTTTGTATTAGTATTCTCTTTCTTTCTCTTCACATTTACCATTAAGTACTTGCGTCACAGTATTCAACTATTTTAATAAATAACCTTCAGATTTACAAAGAACATAAATCTTTTGAGAGAGTGCAAAATAAATAATGCATCCATCAATTTAAAATAAACTAAAATAATCCAGCAATTTAAACTAATGGTTATTGGTTTGCAGAGCTTTACACTAAACGGTCCGTTAGCGTTGGTCTTTTACAAGTTTCCTGATTGATTATACTTCAAAATGTCGAAAACCCACACGTGTACAAGTAATCTACACGAGGTATATGTACAGAAGCCACTGCAATCGATTTGGCTTTAGTGCCAGCCAAGCTTGAATACATAAAAATACTATTTTTATACAAGGATCAAAAAGTAAGATTGGATTTTGTTGGTTAAATTACGCACAAACTTTATTGAGGTGGGCTTTGGAAGGGTTTGCTTTTTAAAAAATAAATGTTAAAGGTAATTTTCAAAATGTCATACTTAAAGCTGGCATTCATGGAGACTCATGTATCTATTTTAGAATCTATTTCTTCTTATTATTTTGTCTTATCCGTTCTCGATTTTGGTTATCATCGTCCTAGTTAGATGTCAGCTAAAATAGTTTTGTAGCCGTCACTCTGAATTATTTCCTCAAACTGATTGATGTATTTTTCTAGCTATCAGACCGTGAGTCGATTGGGAAGTCATTGACTTGTAATCGTTTCAGAAACCCAAGATAAAAATGTTGTTTACTGTTTCACCTGTTGGTCCTCATTCACGGTAAAGGTTGACAGGAGCGGACTAGTCATATATGACGTGTAGTAGGCTTTGCACATGTTATTATTTTTTTAACTTTAATAAAAACTTATTTTCTGACGTTGATGGTTTACATATTTCTTGATCAACTATGTCAGCTGGTAAACGTAACGTTGTACCATAAACAAGTTCAGCTGAAGAATCGTGAATGTCTTGTTTAAAAGAAGATCTCATACCAAGTAATACAACAGTTAGTGTTTCCATCTTGTTAGAGCGTAGTATCAATTTGATCCCATGGATGTGAGCAGTGCCTCTCAGATGAGCACTCAACAACAAGCAGCGATACGTATTAAATAATGTAATAAATATTCCCCCGACGTGATGATACACGAACCAAGATGGTTCAGCGTACCATCACGTTGGGGTCACCAATGTTGGTTTATTACTTAACCAAACTAAATTAAAATATAACTTACTATTTAATAAGTTATTTTATCATTTTTATTTAGTTTGATTAAATAATATACAAACGGACGCATTATCGGGCTGGACCGGACGAAGTCTGTTTTCGTGCCACCAAGGACATATTTTCAACCAAAGAGGGAGGGGGCAAATTGAGACACTTATTAAATAGCAATTTGTTTTCATAATATTATTAGAAAACAAATAAATTAGAAATAAAATTCATAGATATTTTTAACATTTCTATTATTGATCGATAGTAATACCACTTCTAACGAAACTAATAATGTGTAATTATGACTTAACGAAATATTAATTTTTCTTTAGATATGCATTTTTCCGATTAAGCTAAGGCTGCCATACATGCCAGTTTGTAGAGCAATGCCCCGGCATCCCGGTGAAGACACTATTTGTCCCAGTTTGCTGAATATTTTAAGCATTGCCTTAAGCATTCAGTTTAAAATTAGGTATATACAAGTTGGAGTTTTGTACATTAAAAATTTGGTTAGTATTTTGGCTTTGGTAGCTATGGGTAGCTTAGATCATTTTGACTATTTCTATAATTTTAGTCTGTCTGTTTGTTCAAGCCAAACTCAAAAATTACTGGTCGGATTTTTAGGACATTTTGTGTATGTGGTTATAATGTTGCAACTGCCATGATAGGATACTTTTTACTGGCCTCGCTTAACGAATTCCTTCTTTAACGAACTATTTTGTAAATTTTCTATTAAAAAACAAATATCCATCTGTAAATTCATTAGTGTGAATTTCTCTCTTATGTAAAACCCGTGGAGGATAATTTTCACGCGTCTGCCCCGCTTAATGAATCCTTCTTCAACGCAGGTATTTGTAAATTTATTGTTTTATTACCAATATTTTTGATGAAATTATGTTCAAATGCTTTATATTGAAATCTATAAAAATAATAACGGTCAAGTATTATTAAAAATTGATGTAAAATGTGAATTTTCACACATGTCAGGGTTTTGTGGGTATTACGTGATAACAAATTGGGGGTTGTTATAAAAACTACTGGGCGGATTTTGATGAAATTTTGTATTTATGGTTATAATATTGCTACTTCCATGAAAGGATACTTTTTACGGGCGTACCTAGGTTAACGAATTCCTGTTCTAACGAACTATTTTGTAAATTTGCTATTAAATTTCCAATATCCACCTGTATGTCATTATGTATCTCCCTTATAAAATACCTAAGCGAAGGTACCTTTTACGGGTCTACAAGGCCAATAAAGGTATTTGTAAAGCCACTGTTTTCATACCAACAAAAGACATGATTATTTATTTTATAATCAATTTATCATAATTGAACTTCTCCCGTGTGAAGAATGGGTACTTTAATCTCTTATTAGGAAAAATTATTGAAATTTAAATTTAAATTGGTATATATCACCATAGCTATTAAATATTTACAGTGGACTGGTAAAATATATCTTTTTTTCATGAATGTTTTAAAATGAAATATCACAAAGGAAAAAGGTGGAAGAGCTAATTTCTTATTTAAAAGAAAAATAAATTCAAATACTTGATATTTGCTTTGAGGAAATGACGTACCTAAAATCATAGACGGAAAATCAAATATTAGACAATGAGTGGAAATAAAATGATATGCACGATCAATGGCTAATTTTTTCAACAATACAGAAGAGATAGAAAGAAAAATGAATTTATTAAAAATATTCCAATATCTGTATGCGATTATAGGCCACAATGCTAATGTAGTGAGCGTATTTTCATCGATTTATTCCCAACGGACCAAAGAGTGAACTACTCTCTCTCTGTTAGAACAGTTAATAGTCTAATTCAGTGCATTTACAATTAAGAAATGTCTTGTTCTAAATTCTACAACTATGTTAAAGGAAAAAGGGATTAGTTCAAAAAGTAAAGACTTTATAAAAATCTGAATGGTCAAAGAAGGATGATGTCAAAAACTTGAAATCACCCGAATCACTCAAAATACAAAATGCTATTCAGAGCATCTGCTGCAAAACTAGCCACGACTTATGAGGCCGTCATTCTGTCATTCAGAAAAAAAAATCACATTGACACGCTACACTTCGATTAAGTCCATCTTATAATCACCTGGGTAAAGTAAATCTCATTACAAAATCCAATATAAAATTCGGAAACACTACCTTAACGAAACAATCGGAAGTATCTCACAAATAACAGATGCATTATATCAAACCGTTATCTTTTCTCCACTTATTAAGCAATGTGCGCAATCCTTGAATCTTTTATCAAACTGTTATTGCCTTCTAAGACACCAACTTCAAAATTATCACTGATTGAACACAATTTGATTAAAATTTATCTTCATTGCTTTTTGATACGATTTTTATATTTTGCTTTGCAAATACATTTGATTCTCCCTCTATTTCATATAATTTGCATTCATTTTAAAAAGCTTGACATTTTATTTCCCGAGATATCGCATATCAAAATTCTCTCGTGTATTTAAGTTTATTTTAGATATACTTTTGATAAAAACTTAAATTTATTTTACAAACGAAGCACTGGACATAAAAAATGTTGAATTTGTTTCAATGCCAGAACTGTTTTCAGTTCAATTTGTACTCGAGTGATGTAATACGACCAATCAACTCACTGATCCCACGATATACTCTGGAGAAATAGTTTTTTCTTAAATTCAATAAATCTATACCGACCTATAGACCACGTACACAGTAATCCAGAGTCAGGATAAATGTAATTAAAAGTGATTTATCCTATTTTCAATTCAGTTTAACCTTCAGATTTAAACATTACTTATTATTAAATTTATTTCTTTATTTATTTGAATGCTAAAATATTCTTTTTGTGTCCGTTGACAAACATAAATATGAGGGGTTTTTGATAAGTCAGTGATTTCGAAATTATAGGTTTTTTTACCAAAATGCGAGTTTTATTCCATTGTCTCCTTTTAGCTCGATACATTATGTCCAACGTTAATCCAACTCCTTTAAGCCTCCCAAACAGTAGGATTTCTCGAACAGCATAATAGGCGCGTATTTCAGCGAAGGTCTACTCGTTCAATGAGTACCCTTTTCCAGCAAGCCATTTCTTCATGTTTGAAAAGAGAGATAAATTGCAAGAGGGGCAAATCTGGAAAATAGTGTGGATGAGGGAGCAGTTAGTAGCGCAATTCGACCAATTTGACCGTTGTAATTGCAGACTAGTGAACTAATGCATTGTTATGGTGGAACAGAACATTTTATTCGCCAAATGGGGCTTATTTTTCATCAATTCAACGTGTCATTTACCTAATAAAACGGTATAGTACAACAACCAATGTGTCGTATAACGGAAAGTATTTAGTATCACTCGCGAAAAGAAAATTCCTAAATTATCTTCATATTTTGGGTTCCATGGTAGTCCAAACTATAACAAATTTATTTTAAATATAATTTAGTATATGAAATACAAAACTTATCAAGATGACTATGGTGTGTGTGTCGGGATCCATAAGAGTGAAAGTAGGAAACTTTTTGTCACAGCCTTTTGAAATTCTTACTGGAGTCAAACAAGGAGACGCCACCTTACCTTTGCTGTTTAACCTCGTACCGGAGATGGTGTTACAAAAAGCCCAAGATACAAACCAACGTGGTCTAGAGCTCAATAGGTACCACAAGATTTTAGGGTATGCAGATGACCTGGATATTATTTCAAATAAGGTTGAAGACGTAATATACCTTACTAACCTTATTGATATGGCAGTTCGTAAAGTTGGACTCATTATAAGTAATGAAAAAACCAAGTATCTTATTGTTAGTAGACGCAGTCATGAGAACACGACCAACTTATAAATTAATGACAACACTTTTGAGAGAGTTTCTACTTTCAAATACCTGGGCACCATGATAAATCAGGTGAATATGATACAGCAAGAAATTACGAATATAATTAAAGCTGCTAATGCATCGTATTTTGAAACTCTTGTCTAGGCACACCAAGATCAGGTTATACCAAGTTATAGTACGTCCCGTACTTATGTATGGCTCCGAAACATCGACCTTAATAAAACGAGATCGACAAAACCTCATAGTTTTCGAAAATAAAATATTACGCAGAATCTTTGGTCCCATTCAAATTAATGGGGAATGGATAATTCGTAAGAACAAAGAAATCTGAGAACCGTACTCAAGGCCAAGTATCACCCAAGAACTCAATGGTATACAGGGTACATGGTAAGACCTGACAATGAATAGATCGTGATGAAGGGCTCGTGAGTGAGGCCAAAAGTCAAACTGACTGATAGTGCCCAAAGAAGAAGAAGAAGATATGAAATACAAGAGAAGAATTGGAAATACTAGGAAAATATTTGAAATACTAGGAAATATTTTAGATACTTTTGAAGTATTTCAAATACTGATGTTTTCAGACATATATCACAAAGAAAGTTTTTGCAAATCCAAATACCAAAAAAATTTTTTTGATTATTTGAAATTCAATGTTTCAAATATCAGAAACTAATTGAAATACTTTATTTCAATATTCCCAGCTCTTACTGATAGTGCCTAAGAATAAAAACGTCATTCAGGAAATTTAATAGTGCTTTCAGGTAACGAGCTGTACGGCATGTTCAAAACTAAGTGAAAAATATTTGCTCCATCCTACAAACGTGGGCGTCAACAGTATCTCATTCGTCTTTTTTTTTTTTTGTTTCTAGGTCAAATGGAAAGATTGCACCTCAATTCATTCATACCTACGTTTTACGTTGCTGGCTTACGTTAACTTACGTTCTTTGCTTGGCTTACGTTATTGTCAAACAGTCTGGTATACACATAAAGTATTATTAAAGTTCCTGAAGCGTAAAAGGTTCTTCATATTTTGCTTTGTTTAGGAATTTCAAGTCGTAACTTTATTAAGATAAGAAAGTGTGAAAGTAGGTTTCTGAGTTTATGTAAATACGAAAAGCAATATGCTTCTAGAATTAAATTTTAACACTGGAAGATAGTTAATTACAAGCTTTTAATATTTTTATTTAATCTTTCAAAATTTAGAAAACCTTTTGGAATTATTGTTAATCAGAATTAGTTATTTAAAAAAGAAGTATCTCATTGCCATTTTACACAAACGCAGTGGCGTGCTGTAACTTTCTCATCAAAGGATGCAGTGAACACAATTGCATTTAAGCAAAAACGTTCTCGCGAATGTTAGGGGTCGACTGTACACAAGATTTTTAATGACAGTTTCGAAGACTTTTAAGGTTCAGGTTAAGGTCTACTCGTGTCAATAATTAATTTTTGTTTGTAATATTTAAAGCAACAATTTTTGTTAATTCATAAATTATCAAAGAAATTTATCGAATTCATTTCTGAAACCCTGAAATTAATAAATACCTATAAAAACTATTTTTATTCTATATCATATAAAGTCAAAAGTAACCCGTACGTACGTAAAAAACGATTCTTAAGCCTAGAACAGAATGCTCAGCGCGCTAGCGGCGCGCCGTCAGCGCAACGTCATTTGCGTCGTTAAGAACGGCGTTGAATTTTCTCCTGCAATGCAATAATTTTTAACGCCGTCAAAGTGACAGGTGACAACCTATATCTGTATATATACATACGTGCGCTTTCTTTTATTAAAATTATAATGGATGATGAAGACTTGTGTGTGTGATGTTATTTATGTTGTATGCAAGTTATTTATACATGCTAACACTTTACCATTGTAAAAACCAGTAACAACTGGATTTAAGTATTCTACGTCAACGTTCAACGGCGTCAAAAGTTGAAAGTTGACGAACATTCAATATCAACGGCGTAGAACGCCGTTCAGACGTTCCTCATTCTGTGCACTTGCGTACTACAGCTTGATTTTAACTTTGTACTGACAGATAGCGCAAGGGATGCAGAGCATTCCTTGCTTCCATAGACCCCACGCCACTGCTGGAGAGGAAAAACTATTCAAACGAGTGGAATAGATATATTTTAATGATCTTTTTTGTTGAATCATACGGTAATTTAAACCGCCATCGGCAAAGTAAATTAGCTGGTGTATAAACTGGGCCGCCGGCATCACTGATTGTTTCTTTTCTGTCTATTACTCTCATTGATTGCTAAGTTAGTGGCCAACCTTCGAAGCGGAGATGACACTTGAAAAAAAAAAAGAAGAATTACTATCATTGTTGAGCATTTAAAGCAAATCTATACAACTTCTCTGTGCCTGAAATTAATGAACAAGGTGATTTCAATAAGACAATGCCACATCGCAAACAACTCGCACAATTATAATATATTTGTACTTTTTGAAATGGATTAGTATTTGTTGAAAAATTAATCATGAGTGAAGAAGCGTTATTGGGAATAGGAAACCCCAAGGTTTATTCATGAACGACTTCTTCACTTGCTTGGAAGATTGATGTGTAATTTGAGTTAGCGGCATCATTGGACCTTTTTTTTGGAAGATGCTAATATTAATTCTATTGCTGTCATTGGTGAAATTTATCGTGTGGTGTAAAACTCCTTTGTGAATGAAATTAATAAACAAACTCAACACATCACACATAGCTCGCGATAAATGTGATTAAAAGAGCCCGAACTTATAGCGAGGTCAGAGGCAACCAATTGGTCATTATAGTTTTTCATACTTAATGCCAAGAATTAAATAAACGATCCATAAAACCAATTAATTGTAAGTGTTTAATTTAACTTATTTTAAAATATTGTCCGTTGTTATTCTAACACCCTGTACTTGAATACGCTGGAAGACTCAGGTCATCGATGTTGCTGATCATACTGGTAAACTGGTTTGGATTGGACCTGTTATTAGAAGAGATAATGGCTGATGGACAAAAGGCACTACTGAATGGATGTGCAGAACTGGTAAACGTGACCCCGAACGACCTAGTATGAGATGGAGGGACATCATAAAAGGTGCAGGAAAGCAGTGGACTAGAATAACTAACCACTAACAGCAGTGGAATAATGTAAAGGAGGCGTATGTCCAATATTGGACTGAATAGCACTGATGATCCATGATGACCCTATAAACAAAAGAGTAAAGTCATCACCCAGTCCATAATGGACCATCTGAACACGTCATTTGCGTAGCAATATTTGAAACAATAATTATCTCTAACTCCGGTTCTGTAATTTGCAGTTCCAGTTTTATAAATTGCTCACTTGTACAGTGTTACTTGTTATCATCTCTCGCCAGCAACATTGAAAAGTAACTTTTATTAACAATTTGCAGGAACAATCTTAATAAGGTACACATTGTGTGTATCGCTGAAAAACAGTCATAAATAAAGTTTCTTAAGATACCATAAATAAGTCATTAAAAGTTTATTGAAATTCTAAAAACCGATGAAAAAAACTACAAATATAACAGAAGCATATTGATTATAGCAGGTGTCTCAAAATTAATATCGTAAATTAATGAAAATTAGTCGTGGTACATCATTCATTTCGTTTCGATATGGGAAATTATTTTATTTCGATACCTAATTCTGGAAAATGTTTGGACACCTTGCTCATAAGGTATCGAAAAAAAAACAATTTGGTGGAAACAAATCCGGGCTTCTTATGTACCAGAAAATCTTGCCCCTTCTGAGAATCATTTTTTCCGGGAACATTTCTTTAACTGTTGCAAGGAAGTTTTTAATTGTGTGACAGCTCCCAGCAATTATTCAACTAACGGCCGAATGCTGGCAAACTGCTTTTATGCTGATAAATTACTGGCACCAAAAGTAAGTGCAACGCCAGTATTAATAATGTACTTCACATTTGTATTTCGCATTCCGCCTATACGAAGTACTTTACCAGCATTTTATAAGCACTCTTCTTCACTCATACTTTTTACTTAAAACCATCAGAAATAAATCTTGCAACTAATGCGATTATTTTGCACTTTACCGTTGCTGGGCCAGCAACTGATACATCAATGGGCCAGTAACGGCCCCGGGGACACCGGGGTACTGGCCCATTACTTTCAATGCCGGGGAGTATGTGCTTTACCAGTACTGGCCCGTATAAAAATGTTTGCTGGGCTGTCTCCATGCTATTGAATTCGCCAAAAATTCGCGGTGTATTTCAGTTGCATTTCCGGGCTTAAATATTCCTAAAACACACTTTATGCTTTTTTTTTGATGTTTTGGATGTTTTGGATGTCTCGTTCACTGACTAAAGGAGTTGGGTTACTAGGCGTGAGTGTTATCCAGGGCTCATCATTACGATGTGTGAATTAAATGGTATGCATTAGTATAGGGTGACCATATTCTTAAGAAGGCAATGCGGGACGGAGCAAAAAAAAGGTCCTCATCTCCCAAATCCAAGTGAAGAGCAAAAAAAAGGTCCTCACCTCCCAAATCCAAGTAAAGAGCAAAAAAAAGGTCCTCACCTCCCAAATCCAAATGCGGGACAAAATGTTAAAATGCGGGACTTTTGCGGGACGCATCTTACTGCGGGACAAAATGTTAAGATGCAGGACAGTTCCGCAAAATGCGGGACGAATGGTCACCCTACATTAGTACTTACCAATCGACTGATCAGGCATCTCTTAGTTAGTCTGGATCTTATCTGTTCACTTAGTTCACTCAAGTTCTTAGAGGTGAATAGTTACACACGTTAAGTGAAACAATGCGGATTTTTAATATTTCAGGTTTTTTAATAAGTTTAAAAATTTGTTATAATATAATATTTACAATTAGTTTAAAAGTTAAAATACATGTATTAAAATAAGGAAAAAATAAAAGTAAATAGAATCGAGTAAACCACCAGAATGCCGACACAGGGTCTATAAGAATTCAACGTTCTATATCACCGTTTTCCAAAGTGTGTTCTACGGAACCCCAAAGTTCCGTTCTTTATATCTCTCTTGTTTCATAAAAACGGAGATTTAAAAAAATAAATAAATAAAAATAATTTATGATATAGTTAAAAATGTTTACAAGAAAAATACAACAAAACAAAAAAAAAATATATATATATAATAATACCAAAAACCAAAAAAACAACTTTCTGGTCTGATATACATATATGAGGACTATCCTCATTTATCTAAAAGGACTATTCGGTTTTTGTTACCGTACCGCAGCTAGATAGGTACATATGTACATGCGTAAATCTGGATTTTCAAAATACGCTGATACAAAATCGAAATATCGCAGCAAACTAAATGCTGTACCAGATATGCGAATTCGATTGTCTAATATTAGATCAAATTTTGAAAAGATATTAGAATCAAAGGCATGCTTCTCATTAAACCTAGCTGTATTATCAAAGAGTCTCACACTTAAATAAAAATAAAATAAAGACAAATCTAGCTGGCTTTTTTTTTTACTACTAACTTATAAAGTCTTACTTTTCTATCGTACTTATAAAAGGAAAAAGTTTGAGTAATGTAATGCATTTATTTTTATTAATTGTTGTACAAAAATGTTTCCAAAAAAAGGGTTCCGTAATTTTTTTAACAGCGCATAGGTGTTCCGCGACAAAATAAGTTTGGGAACCACTGTTCTAGATGTTTTCATTAACCGAACCGAATACTTCTGTCCCTGGTCTTCAGAGAGACGGGTGTATACCATATATAAGGGTTCTGACAGCATTTCCAGAAATAAAGGTCCAAAATTGTTCAAGGGATTGTCAAAGTTATTAAGCAATAACTTTGAACAAACGTTATTTTATAAATAAAAAAAATGGTTTTAAAGTTATGTGATATACATATGGATTCAAATTTTCTATTGTCTGAATTCTCACAAATTTTAATTGTAGTGGACCCTTAAACTTCTAAAATCTAAAAATGCTTGCAGTTCCTCTCATTGACATTCTTAACACGACGAGTGGTTTTTGAAAGTTTTAGGAACAGTGTCCGGGTGGATTAAACGATTCATCACACTAATATATATAATGTGTAAATGTTAGAATGTGAATTTATTCTTTTTTCTTTGACTATTCTCTGTAACAGTCACTGTCTATCATAGTGCTTTCTCGATGCACATCATTAGAACCATCTTTTTACGAAAAATTTGCCAAACAGTACGTTTAATTAAAATTTGACAGTAGTTTCAGGACTATCAAAACTTTCAATTAAAATAAGACAAAATAATATATATTTTTTGTTGTTATATTATTACACCTCACAATCGACAACCCTAGTTATTGCGTTATCTGTCAGCAGATAATGGGTAAATTAACCCATCACTTATCCACCTAATAAATCCAATAAAAATCCACTCATCTTCGACAAGGTATTTGAAAACTATTTTGGTTCTGTCTAGACACCAGACATACTATTATGTACATTCCATGTTCAATTTCTTTTAATTATTTAATTTGTTCAAAAAAATAATATTATTATTTTTTTTTTTTCAGATTGAACGACCTGACAGCTTCCAGAAATACAAAATAAAATGAAAATATTAATAAATAAAAAGTGTTGCCAGTGAAAAATAATAACAAAGTATTTAAATATTAACTGAATTAAATATTAAAAATTAAATTAAATTTTGTTTATAAAATATGACCTAGAATTTTATAAATCTGATATACAATATTTTAAATTAAAATGTCAAATGGTGATAATATTAAAATTAAGTGCGATGTTGAATGTTACTAGCCATTATTCAGTGCACAAAATACTGTGCATTTGACGCCATTTGTGCCAATTTCAAAATTTGTCCGTACTCTTTCGGTGGCTCATTGTACGGAGAAGGTGTTATGAGATGCAGTTATGCAATTTCTGGGCGAAGTAACTGAGTCATCCAAGCCATTTTGATATCGTGCACACCCAATCTAAATCTATAATCTTTACGCAAGATTATTTCCATTTAGTTACTTTGTTCGGACTCTTCTTCCAAAACGGCTCATGATAGAAAGATATAATGAGAAATAGAGGTACAACGTCTGGGTACGATTTAAACGAAATAACTAGGTACCAAGCGGTTATTTGGACATAGTTGTGGTGACACATGCGCGGTCTATCTGGTTGTTTCAAACATGAAAAATATGTGTTTAATAAATTGATAACAATGATATTAAAAATTTACAATATATGTGAACAATTTATGACTACTGAGTGTTAAAGAATGTGTATTTAAAACAATTTCAAAATGTCTGTAGATCCCACTTTAGAATATTCTATAGAAAATACAACAAAACCCCTTAATACGGTGTATATTACCTTTAACAGAACCCATGATGAGTGGGGCCCAAAAAGAGATTCTCTTTACATTGTAATCCCTATAACAGTAATTTACGCCACCATCTTTCTGACTGGCGTGATTGGGAATGTTAGTACCTGTATAGTAATAGCAAAAAATAAATCAATGCATACTGCTACTAATTACTACTTATTTAGTTTAGCAGTTAGTGATTTACTTCTCTTAGTTAGTGGACTTCCACCTGAAGTTTACCAGATTTGGAGTAGGTTTCCTTATGTCTTTGGTGAAGCTTTTTGTGTTCTTCAAGGCTTCGCAGCTGAGACATCAGCGAATGCCACAGTTTTGACAATAACAGCTTTTACAATAGAGCGCTATGTAGCAATTTGCCACCCCTTTTTGTCACACACAATGTCAAAATTGTCAAGAGCTATTAAATTTGTGATGGCCATCTGGCTTGTGGCAATGTGCTTAGCAGTCCCACAAGCAATGTCATTTGGTATAGTCTTCGCTCCATCTAGTGGAAATACCCCAAACGATCACTATGTCTGTTCAATCAAACGGGTGGTAATTCCCCACGCTTTTGAGATAAGTACAGTAGTCTTCTTCATAGCCCCAATGTCGCTTATAACTGTCCTTTATGTCTTAATTGGGATACAGTTAAGAAGGACTGCTTTACGTGGTGGTGCTCCAACGAGGAATGGTCCTCATAGTTCTAGTGTCAGGTTAAGGCATAGGCAAGGAAGAAATATGCCTGGAAGAACTGATGGGAATGGTGCTATTGTTCATACGGTTGTTATTGTTACTCCAGGAGAAGAGGATGGGGAAGACAGGGTGGAGATGTGTCGAGAAGAAGATGGGAGGAAGAATTTTCCGAGAAATGCTCAACATAATGCTACTAGACATGTTGTTAAAATGTTAGGTAAGTAATACTTCTTTCTTATTTCAAGCCTTAAATTTTTGTCCACTCCTGATCATGGGCTGGAAAAGCTTATGATCCAGAGTAGACTTTCTTATCCTTAGTCAGTTGATGACAATTTCTACCTGCAGTTTTTTAAATTATCCAATACAATTTTTAAGGTCAGCAAATACTAAAAACCAACACTTGAAAATTTTGGAGATCAAGAAGTTGTAAACTGTTTGGTTTATCCATCGGTTAGTGTATTGGCTAGCTGATGGCCGACCCAGTTCCGTTTAAGGTATGCTGTATCCAATATTGGTGATATTGTTTCTGTAGCGATATCTTCGTTTCTCACTATATTTCTCAAAATTACGCACGTTCCATAAATCGCTGGGTGATCTTTAGTTAGTTGGCACATTTATCTATTAAGGCATTATTTTCAGTTCTTAGGTTACGCGCGGGAGAATGCATGAGTTATACATAATGCTTTCAGGTGGATATGTACTTAACGAATTCTAACTTGTCAAATGGCACTCATCTGAGTTGCATGTCTTCTTTTTGCCTTAGAATATTAAGTGTGTGTAAAAATTTTGGACCCTTTTTAGTGCACCCTTGCTCTTCTGCAGCAGAGCAAAACGAAGTCATTATACGGTTCGCTAGACCAAGGCTACTATCGATAAACTGTACTAGGAATTGCTGTCCCTTACATTGCACTCGCACGGAGTGATCATTATTTATTTCGAAATTTAAAAAATCTCTTGATGTCAAGTCTATAATTCCCTGGATGAGGTGAAAAAGGCAATTAAAAATAGATCTAGGAAATATCTTGTCAGTTTTTTGAAGATGGTATAAGTTGATTTCTATAAATCAATCTATATCTAGAACTGTACAGGTTAAAAGAATTATGTATAGAAAAATGTCAGATAAGCGATGACAAATAAAGATTTTATAATGAAATTCTCAATACTTTTTGAAACCCCTCGTACATTGTAATCTTTGTTTATCACTTTTCTTTTCAACAAAAGTGTTCATCACGGTTGAGTTTTTCATTCTCTCAGGTCATCCATTAATTTCAAATTGATTTAAAAGCGTCTTTTCACTTCTATGATTTTTTTCTGTTCTTTTCACTTTTCATTATTACATTTTTTTTTTCACTACATTTTTTCGTTAAAAGAAGCACACAACCGTACTGTTCTCACAAGTTTCTTATAAAAAACTAAAAATCTGAAATAAAATTTGTAACAAAATTATTATGTAATGGTAAATAAACAAATGCATTATAGACAACCTGTTGTTAACGAATAGATGCATATTTGCGTGCGACGCAGCTAATTGTAGCGTAAGCTTCATTCTACAAATATATTGCTATATGATTCTGTTGTGAAAACTATTTATAGTACACATTTATCTACAAAATAAAACCAAACAGCGATTTTAAGAGCGCGATTGTCTCCAAAACTACTATCTTTATATTTCTACTCTATTTCACGTTTGAGGTGTCATTTTAGAGTTACATTCTGAAGGTTAGATTTCCACTTTATCTTATCTGAATCGAGTAATTAGTTGTTTAAAACAGTTTTATCATTTGACTGGGCGAATATTTTAGTCGATGTGTCAGGGGAAAAAGGATCAACGCTCCCCTTCATATAATTCGTTGGAGCATATTTGGAAAGTGATGTATTTTCGCTTGAACAATACTTTATCAAGAGTAGGCACTCTTAAAAAATGTTTATTAACACGAAAAAGAATGCCAATATTGTTTACAATGGAGGCATTTAAAAATTAACTACTGTTGTGGTTAACAAATTTTATCTGGGAGGGGTCCAGGCCCGTCGCCGCCCTCCTTGGCTGCGCTACTGTTTGTGGTTAATACATTTTATCTTCAACTCTCCGAGCAGCGCCGTGTAATCTGCGGGTCCTGGGAGGGGCCCAGGCCCGTCGCCCCCCCCCCCTTGGCTGCGCCACTGGTATCTCGAAAACTAGAGCTGCTACGAAAAAGAGTCAGGTATTTTTGGAATCAGCACATCAAAAATATTCAAAATCAGTTCTTATTTTTCGGCACCAAGATAAAAAAAATATTTTGTTGGGCAGTTTTATTAGATAGATAAAAATTCGCTGCAAATTTTGATGAACAGAATGTTGATAATTTTATTTCTTAGTATGGTATAAGGAACTTGTAATCTCTGGGGGTTATACGTAGCGTTAAGAGAATATCAGAGCATCCATTTAATTTTGTGTACTTATATCCTCTGAATTAACTATCACATTCGTAGTAGATGTTTTAAAAATTCATTGATAATTAATTAATGGCCAGCAATAAAGGAGATTGAGTACATTATTAATAAAAAGTAAACATAGTTGTAATCAGTGTGTTGTTTGAACAGGAGCAAATAAAATGAATCTTGTGTACCGTATGTCCGATATAGCACTACAGTCAACAAGCTTGGCTTTAATGGTTTTCAACAACTGTTGGATATCAACAGAAGCTAATTTATTTACTTACAAGATGGTGTTAAAAATTGTTTTACTGTATATACGAGGAGCGGTTTGCAGAGAAGTTTACCAAGAAAAAATGTATGAGATAATTTTTACATTGCAGGATTTCATAGGTATTTAGTAAGTTAAAAAGGGTAACAGGATGCTAGGATGTTGGATGTCTAGAACAAATCACGTCAAAATAAAATAAAAAGAAAATTGCTTGAAAACGCTTCATTTCAATTATTAATAACCCACATTAAGATTTTAAAAAATAATAAATTTTTAAATAATATCTAAAATGTCGTACTATTGAGGTTCACGTTATTATTCATTACTTTGATTTTTAAAATTCCTTGGAATAAGGTGTGACAAAAGTTTTTTGGTCTTATTTTTTACTATTTAACACACTATTTGCTGCCCACATTAAATTTTTTAAAGTAATAAATTTTTCGAACTATATAAACAATTCGATATATTTCGAAAACTAAACTGGAAAATTTCGAGCGTACTGTAACGCTTTTGTTTCTCCACAATGATTTTTTTTACCATATATAAATTATTTTTTAGTTATACATAATATTCGTAAAAATAATGTAATAAAAAGTTCCGAGAGTACTATTCCAGCTCACATTAATTTATATTCATTATTTTGATTTTTAAAACATCTCTGGTATAAGGTGGGGGACAAATGTTTTTTGTCACATTTTTGGCCAAAAAT
The DNA here is from genome assembly GCA_963971575.1 of Liopterus haemorrhoidalis. Lineage (NCBI taxonomy): Eukaryota > Metazoa > Arthropoda > Insecta > Coleoptera > Dytiscidae > Liopterus > Liopterus haemorrhoidalis. The sequence goes on from OZ020615.1 coordinate 52,127,544, forward strand.
GCATCTATATCATATTAGATCATATACGATTTAGGACTTAATTTGATGAACTCATTAAATATTTAAAAATAATAAATTTTTCGAACAATACAAACAATTCGATAACTTTCTAACTAAAACTAAACTTAACTGGATTTACCACGAAATCCGAAACAAATACCCCAACGGAATAGAAATATATACGGACGGATCAAAAATAAATTAACAAACGGGATCAGCAACCATAATAGGCGATAAAACCTATAGATACCATCTACCCAACCAGTGCAGCATCTACACAGCAGAAGATTTTAGCATACAGAAGGCGACAGAACACATAAAGACGTCCAAAGAACAACACAAACACTACATAATATACTCCGACTCACTTAGTGTACTTCAGTCATATCAACAGACCTACCCAAAAAATCCTCACATCAAAAAAGGACAAGAAAACATACACGATGCCATTACACACTACAAAAATACAGTCACTTTTGTGTGGATCCCATCCCACATAGGCATAAAGGGGAATGAAAAAGCAGACAAAAATGCAAGACAAGCAACTCAAGATGAAGAACTGAAAATAGCAATACAACCCGAAGATCAAAAAAACATCATTAAAGCAAGAATCAAAGAAGAGTGGAGCAATGAATGGACCAACACAAATATTACTAACAAATTAAGAAATATAAAAGAAACTACCCAAAATTGGACATCCACACACAGAAGGAGAGACCAGGTCACACTAACAAGACTCAGAATAGGGCACACCCTGTTAACACATGAACACATCTTCAAAAAAACACAACAACCTACATACGACACACCACTCACCCTCGAACACATCATACTACACTGCACAAAATACCAACAAGAAAAACTAAGAAACAACATCCCAAACACGATGAAACAAGCCCTCGCGAACGACACAAATACAATGAAAAATATACTTAACTTTATCACACAAGTAAATCTTTATAATAAAATCTAAACATCTGTGTATAACCTATCTATGCAAAATAAAACATATATTGTAAAAATCGATGTAAACACAGACGCTAATAGCCACAGTAGCTGAAGCGTCTTAAAATTTAAAAAAAAAAAAAAAAAAAAAACTGGATTATTCAAAGAGTGCTATTTTGGTTCACGAACTTTTAATTCAAAAATTTGAAAAACAAAACTGGTTAGCTAGATTTAGTTGCATTATATATGCCCGTAAACCGTACAACCCTTTCCACACATACCTATTTATGGACACGACTAGTTGTTCCTTCCTGGGGTTTACTGGAAGTGAATTCCGGAAAATGAGTTGTATTTTATAATACCGATTCCCGAGATTCACGTTTTAAATCCCGTATATTTTAAGTAAAGAGAGAAAGAAAAAAAAATAACCATTATCTACCGCGCCCTCCCTATTCATTATTTGGCACCCGGGTATGGTTTACCCCCGGGTTGTTGCGCTACTGCCGAGAAGGTACTGATGACCTAAATTTAATTTCCTAGTTTCCGGGAGGCTGGGCCTCTCCCAGGACCAGCAGATTACACGCCGCTGCTCGGAGCGTTGAAGATAAATTTTGTTAACCACAACAGTAGTTAATTTTTAAATTACTTCATCGTAAACAATATTGGCAATTTTTATTTATTTTTTTTTTTTTCGTGTAAGTAAACATTTTTTAAGATTGCCAAGTCTTGATAAAGTGACATAATTATTGTTCAAGTGAAAATACATCACTTTCCAAATATGCTCCAACGAATTATATGAAGGGGAGCGTTGATCCTTTTTCCCCCTGACACATCGACTAAAATATTCGCCCAGTCTAATGATAAAACTATTTTAAACAACTAATTACTCGATTCAGATAAGATAAAGTCGAAATCTGACTTCAGTATAACCTTCACACGAGTCTATTCGTTCGATACAAATTGTGGCCAAGCGGCTGATTTAGAGAACTGAACATAAGTAAGAAAAATATTGAGACTTCAAAAATATATCCCGCGAAAAATATAAATAAATATGTATTTATCTAAGAAAAAATCAAGTGAAAGTTTTTGATACATGGATTCACAATTACATTTTTTTATCAACAAATAATGGAATTATTATTTGATATAAACATCAATATCCAAAAGCAGGGGTGTTGAACTGATTTGGGTCGCAGTCTATTTTACATACAAAATGATAAGCAGTGACGGAACTTTAAATATCCCGAAGGGTTTCTTGACATTTTTTTATAAACAGAAAAGGGGAAGAGAGTATATTTTACATTTTTAAATATATTTTTCCCCTAAATAGGCTCAAGTGATTTTGATTACCGCTTCAGGGTCCTCAAAAAATAAGGTTGAGGGCCGTATGCGGCCCGCGTGCCCTCCAAATTTGATTCGGCCCTCCCCAAGACAAAATCCTGGCTGCGCTACTGATACCATAACTATTGTTTTCCGTAAAAACGATGTCAACAAAAGGCAACAATCAACAAAAAACTGATTTTTTAAAAAATTTTATAGCCTTTGATGTTGTGGTAATTAGCCAGAACAATTTTTTATTTGAGAAAATTTCCATGCCTGAACGTGATTCGAACCCGAGACCTTCGCAACGCAGAGCACATGTGTTACCACTACGCTCCGCCGGTCAGCAAAAACTGATTTCCCATGTTAATCAATCTCCTCCGTTATGTTCACCATTCGGACAGACACATGGTATCTAGCTATATAATTTTCGGTCGATGTGTTTTATCAATTGAACAGAACTGTATATACGTCCATCTATAATAATAATAATCCTTCGTCGATTTCGACTATAGGAGTCACAATAAATATATATATATACATATACATATATATATACATATATACATTTTTATTCTTCTCTTTATTTTATAGAGTGTTGCGTCTTTCATGTGCTCTAAGGTGACTAAAGAGACCTATTTTGGCCGTAAAACGTCTGTCACAGATAGGGCATGTTAGCACGGCCGTGCTGTTGTTGTCGGATGTTTTCTGTCTCCTCGCTATTGCTTTGGCTCGTACGGCTTGCTGTCTTTGGATTTCATACATGGATAATGCCTCCCGTGTAGTTCTTCTCCATATATTCCGGTTTTTTGCCAACTCTTCCCATTTATGGCAGCTTAAGTTTGTATTTTTAAGTGTCTGTAGTTTCACGTCTTTGTATCTTTTCCTCGGGGCTCCTACATTACGAACGCCAGTTTGCAGTTCAGAGTAAAGTATCTGCTTCGGTAGGCGTTCTCCTGGCATACGTATTACGTGTCCGACCCACCTAAGTTGGTTTTGCATGAGCAAACACTCTATACTGGTGGAGTTAGCCCTATTGAGAACAGATATATTGTCGACGTGATCCTGCCATTTTATTTTCAATATTGTTCTTAGGCATCGTTGGTGAAATCTATCCAAAGTGCGATAGTGTCGGCGGTACGGGGTCCATCTTTCTGACGCGTACAATAGGGTTGGTAGCACTACAGCTTTATAGACAGCAAGTTTCGTATCGAGTCTGAGGTCGTGGTTTAGCCATACTCTTTTTCTAAGACTTCCAAATGACTTAGCAGCAGCTGATAGTCGATTATTTATTTCTGCATCGAGGCTACCATCACAGCAAATGATGCTTCCAAGGTATTTAAAAGCGTTTGTTTCTTTTAGAGCTTTATCGTCAATAAAAAAGTTAGAAATTGTATTAATTATGTTTGGAGCTCTTACCATAAATTCGGTTTTCGTTCTACTTATTTGCAGACCAAAACGCTTGCTTGTTTCAGATAGTCTTGAAATTGCCTCTTGTAAGTCATTTGGATCACTTGATAACAGTGCACAATCGTCCGCATAGAGCGCATGCTGTATTGTAGAGTATTGCAACTTAGAGGTGGCTTTGAATCTTGATAATTTATGTAGTCCTCCGTCAACTCTATAACGAATGTACACACCACCCAAGTAGTCACAGTAGGCAACATCTAATACTGCTGCAAGGAATATGTTGAACAGTGTAGGTGCAAGAACACATCCTTGTCTGGTGCCAATAGTTACTGGGAATGAATTCGACTGAGTTCCGTTTAAAGAGACTTTTGCTTCTGTTTTGTCGTGCAAATTACGAATGAGCTGTAGAAGTTTAGGAGAACATCCGAATTTTTGTAGTATTATCCAGAGTAATGGACGTGGAACTGTGTCAAATGCTTTGCTGAAATCGACGAAACAGATATATAAGTCCCTATTTTGCTCGATGCATTTTTCCTGCAGTTGTCGGATGACAAATATCATATCGTTGCACCCTCTGTTTCTCCTAAAACCAGATTGTGGTTCTGGATTATGAGCTTCCGATATCGAACTGAGCCTGTTATTAAGTATCTTTGCGAGCACTTTCCCCGTAGTTGATAGAAGAGAGATACCACGGTAGCTGTTACAACAGTGTCTGTTTCCTTTGTGTTTGTATATTGGAATTATTAATGCATTCTTGAAATCCTGTGGAATATCACCATCTATACTACACATAAAAATCTAATTAATTTCCCTGTAGTGTACATATTGTTGAAAGCTCTCAGGTAATCTTCTAGTACGATGTTTTTTGGAATAGTGATCAATCGAGTTGAGGTCAGGGGAGCAGGCTGGCCAACCCATTGTTGTTATATCCACTTGATTTAAAAAGTTACACAGTGGGCGACGTGTGGGCCCGCATTATCCTGCATTAGGGTGAAATTTTCTCCGATATATGGGGCAAAAGGTACATCATGGTCTTGAAGAATATCTGTGATGTACCTATCTGCAGTTAACGCTCCGCCATCAATCACCACTAACTCTGTGCGAGCTCCCAAACATATTCCACCCTCCACCATAATTAATAATAATAATAATGTTTATTGACTAAATACTATTACATGGTAACGTTACTAGTCAGTCATTTACATAAAAATATAAGTTATTTAAAACTAAAGTTATCGAACTCATCGAAGCTATACATGGGATTTACAGTCAGAATAGCTTTGATTTTTTCGTGGAAATTTTTGGGTGGTAGTTCTCTAAATTCCGCAGTTATAAGGTTAAAAAATTTAATTGAAAAATAATTGATGGAGTTCCTCGATTTGTTAAGGCGTAAGAAATTACTACGAATATTGTTTTTTAACCGAGTATTTTGGTAGTGGGTTTTACTGCAGGTTGGGAAATTTTTTAGATTTTGGTGAATATGGAGTACGCAGTAAAAGATGAAAAGGGAAGGTAGGGACATTATATTGAGTTTTACAAAAAGATCACGACGATCGGCTTGAAAAGTAGCAGAAGCAATAATTCTTACAACCTTACGCTGTAGGGCAAAGATTCTTTTGGCAGCTGGTGAATGACCCCAGATTAATAAACCATAGCTTAACTGGGAGTGGAATAGGGAAAAGTAAGCTTTTAGAACCACATCTATACTCACTTCTAGTTTTAGTTTTCTAATTAGATATATGGTAGACCTTAGTTTACGGCTCAGAAACTCTGTATGTTGGTCCCATCTTAGATGAGGATCTACATGTATACCAAGGAAACTTACATACGGGGGATTGTCATAGTCATGTGTCTTTGTGGCTATGAGTAAGCTTTGGGACTTGGTAGTGTTCAAGGATAGTTTATTGATGGTGAACCAGGAATTAGCTTTGTCAAGTAGTGAGAGATTTTCAGATTGAAGTATGTTTAAATTAGAATTTGTAGTCAATATGGTTGTATCATCCGCATAAAGTATTGATTTAGAATCCATGAAAGAGGGGAAGGCAGTAATATATATTAAGAATAGTAGTGGGCCAAGTACAGAGGCTTGGGGAACGCGGAGAAGAAGAGGAAGGGGTTTGAATTGAACCTGCACCAAAAGATACAGTAGTAGTTAAATTAAATGGTGCATTTTATTCTCCTTGGCGTCGATACAATCTTCGTTCATTGTTTAGTAGAGCATTCAAATCTATCTAGATATAAAAAAAATAATAATAATAAAAAAAAACTTAATTTTCAATCTGTTCCTTTAAATTTGCCGGTGTGTGTAAATACCTATGAAACCCTAAAATGTGTGGACATTCACGTATTTCAATTTGATTTTTATTGAAATCATATTCTAAATTGATTATTGTATTTCTAAAATAAATTTACGTCATTTAAATAAATATGACAATATTTTCCATACAATACCAACCCCTGGATATTTTATGTACCTATTTTCTTTGAAATCCGCCATCTCGTTGTTTTTCCCGTAAGCTTAGTTTACCTTATGTCATATTTTGTGAGATCCTCGCTGTGAGCAAACGTGCTCCGTATGTAAATGACAAAAGATACAAGTGGTAACAATTCAGTGTACTGCTGTTTGGTTAGAGTGGGTGTTCTGTTAACGTTAGTAATCTATAGCGCTTCCCTCTACACCTACAAAGCCTTTGAAATTAATGTCAGAAGATTTAGAAAATTAATTATTTACTAATCCAGTGTCGAAATTATTTTATTGTAGATTAAAACTCATTTGGCGTTCGCATTCCGTTAACGTAACACTGTGGATATATATATATATATATATATATTTTTAGCATTACTGTAAAAAGTTTTAAGAATGTACAATTTTGATAAAGGAAAGTCTATACAGTAATAGTTCATTTTTACTGACCGCCAACACATATAAGGGAGGTATTGTGATTGTGGCGCCCGCTCCCGGCCCAGGTAGGGTAGGAGTACACGACGACACACAAGGGTTGACTTTGAAATTTCAAAAATTATAAAGGCGCGGTGCGCGGATCGGAGAATTTATTATTATAAAAAAATAAGGTCAGGTTCGTGGTGGAAATGCGTTGCCAATAAATTGAATAAAAGAGAGAAAAGGTTTTGGGGATCGCTAATATGTTAGGGAAATTTACAGTGTAAAAATAATAATAACAGGTGTTGAGCGTTGCCAGGAATAATAAATAATAATGAAAAAAAATATTATCAAAAAAAATAGTTGAAAAAAAACTTAATCAAAAAAATAATTTGTGCAAAAAAAAAATTAAATAATTATAATTGTTGCGGACTGCAACAAATAATAGCGGTAAGCGCAGCGGTGAAGACGGTCGGTTACACTGTAAATTAATCCCAGAACAAATTCATAAAAAATCGTGATTCTAAATTTAAAGAAAAATTTATATTAAAAATCTACAAAAAAAGGATGAATTTAAATGATTTCTCAACGCAAAATGTTGAGCAATGGGTACAGATCTACTAGTAAATTTATAACAAATATATTTGACTAAATTAAACAAAATAAAAAATTATTTAAACAGAACGAACAGCAGGAAGAAACGGTATAACACGAGTTCGTATTGAGTGCAGAGACATATGACGTCACTCAATAAATTGACAAATTTTGAAATATATATTAATTTGACAATTTCTATAAATAAAATTTAGAACATTATTAACAATCTTTCTCTCTGGTCTCACAAAAATGCAGTAATTAATTCATTACTGCCACAATGACCTATTTTAAGCACGAAAGAAATCTGGAGGGAAAACTCCAGAAAAATAGTGTTTAACAAAATATAAATTTAATAATTAATATATCCTGATATATTAATTAACAATTTACACAAATCAGGGGATCCTGATTAAATTTAAACTGATTTTAAACTATTACACCAATATAAAATCAAAAACACGTCTGCTGGGCTTGGTAGAAAATTATTAATTGAATAAGATGTCGTTGCATATTTGGTCGCTTGCGCTGATCGGAATGAAATTAGTAACTGACATATCAGCGGCTCTAAACAAGTTATATTTTAAGAAAAACAAATGGTTATTTTTAAATATATTAAAATTAGGTTTAAATTAATACAATAATAAATTATTATAGAATTATATAATATTATATAAAATATTATTGTATCAGGTAAAGAATACGGTAGTATGTTTGTATTTTCAGAAATAAAATATATAGTGGTTCTCAACATGTTTTTGTATAAAATGAATATTTATTTAAATTAGGTCAAATTGATAATTTAAGCGGAAATAAAATATAATTTGAAATATAAAATAAAAAATACGTGGTAGAACGCCCTAAGCGGGCGCTTCAGTGATCATACCGATTTTGACATTTCGAGATTTCGATGGATCTCCACGAATTGAGGTCCCTACATAACGTTTTGACTATTTTTAGCATAATGTCTGTCGTTCTGTCTGTCTGTCTATCTGTCAGTCCCTGTACACGTGCAGAGCAAATTCGGCTAAAATGATTTTTATGAAGCTTTTGAGATCAATTTTTGAACACAATCAAGAGTTGATCAACTTTTGGTAAAAAAAGGTTAACTAGAAATGGAAGTTTACTCGTGTCGGTTTTAAGATTTTTGCGAATATTTCACAAGAGAGAAATAATTCGAATAAAAATGCATTTAACAAAAGTTGTTATGAAAGCAATAACTAACAACTTTTATTTGAGACATTTTTTGATAAAGTAGCATAAATTAAACAAGTGTTTTGTGATGGCGGTCGGTACTGTGGTGGCCATAGCTGATTTCTTTCATTATTGTTTTTATTTATTTTACATCGGTCTATTTCTGAAACGAGGTTTATCACCGATGCTAAGGGGTGAACTACACTTGGATGTGGGGTGTATGGTTGTGAAAATGGGAGTAATGTTAACATAATATTCTCGCTCGGATGACTGTTTTTACCAGTCAGAACTACGTGATTTAATGAGCTCGGCCACTCCGTTGGCTAAACTTTAGATTTGAATTATGTTTTCAGAAATACAAAACTCATTAAAATCAGTAATAATTTATCAAGAAACAAAAATTGTGTGACCAGTGCTATTTGCATCCTTCCCCTGCATATTAATCCACGAGGTGGAGACTTCGTGGATATTAAATAACTAAATTATTAAGAAAAAAAAAAAAATAAATAAAATAAACATAATAAAACTAAGTGATGAGACTGAACTTAATTAGATTTTGGAACGTCCCATGCCTTGGGGTACTTTACTTAAAGGCTCAGAAGGATTTTTCGGCTTATTTTTCCACCTATGTATTTGTTTCCTTTGTGTCGTTTAACTCAGTTTGACATATTAACGCCTGCCAACTTTGTTTTGTTTTGAAAACTTTGTAAAAGCACGTTTAATTTTTCTCTCTATTAGAAAACAAAGGAATATTTATAATAAAATATCTCTTAACTTTTAGTTTCTAAATTATTTTAGGGAACAATGATTTTATTTAAATTTGTATTTTTTTGTCCCTTGTTGATTGTATGTTTTGTTTTATGTGTCTCCTTTATGTGTTTTGTGGAATTTTTATAAATATGATTTTTGGTTCTTGAGTCGTAAAATAAATTTATTTATTTTTAAGCTGTTCACTTTTGTATAGACAAACCAGATCTAGTTATTTTGGTTACTTTTATAGTGTATTACTGACTTTAAATGTCATTTTAAAAAAATCCTTGCGCTGTAATTCAGACTTCAGATTTTTTTGGTTATGATAACTATAATTAAGATATCATTTTTTATTATGACATATGTCAAATTGACATTTTTTGCCATTTTTTACTACCAACATGACATACACTTTCAAAGGTGCAAACTATTGAAATCAAAATTCGCTCTTAGTTTGTTCTTACAAAAGTGAACAGCATATATTATATCTTTATCAATAATTTGATCGTATGTCCCTCTGTTACAGGATTAAAATTATATATATTCCTGGGGGGGGAGGGTATAGGCCCGAGAACCACCTTCTACTGCGCGCGCCTGTATTTACGTAAATTGTGTAAGTAGAGACCGGATAAATGAGCACAAAAATGTAGCAAAAAAAGCACAAAAATGTGGCAAAAAAAAACACAAAAAGTATGGTAGAAAAACACAAAACTGTAGCAAAGAAGCAAAAAAATGTGCCAAACAAGCGTGGAATTAAATACAAAAAAAAGTTAAAAAAACGTTTGCAAAATAACGAAATTAGGTTATATATTACAAAAAAAAAAACTATACATTTTGAATCTCCATAGACTTAAATTAAAAATCTAAATTAAAACTAGAGGTAAAACCTGACTCCTGTTGAAAAAAATGTAACCACTAAATGTTGTTCTAAATTTGTCATAGTAAAATTGTCTTTTGTGACTTAAAATATTCTTATATGTAAAAAAGCTTCTTTTTACATCCACACTTGTTATGGGTTCATATTTAAAATTAGATACAATAGTCGTATCCATGTCAAAATCATCGACAATTTCCCCATTTAAGATACTTAATATTTTCTAAATTTATTATTTTCAGTTCCCGATAATCACGAATCGACTCTTCTACTGTAGGTTTTTGTTTGGGCATTTTAGAACAATAAATAACTACACTAAAAATAGCATTAAAGAAAACACTGTACAAGACTTAGAAAGACAATAGCAAAACTATCAGAAACACACTTGCAGTGGACAATGCGCTGCGAGTACAAACCAACGAAATCGCGGAACACCCGAGAACATAATATTATCGTAGAAATGCGTTTAATCGTAGTAATACAAAGCCTTTAAATTTTACTTAACATGTGTATATTGTAAATTAATTTAATAATTTTTATTAATTACATGTACAATAAAAATAAGTCTTGATAAATTAACAAAAAAGTTCTAAATAAACACAAAAAGTAAAAACGGTTTAAAATTGCAAAAAAAAGCAACAAAAAAAAAATCATAAAAACTTGTTGTCAGATGATTAATTTTCTTTTAGTTCGTGCACATATTAAGAAATATTGTTCCTGCTTTTGAAAATGAAAAAGAAGCAGAAACTTAAAACCCGGTCTCTACTTATAAGTATACAGAAACGTTCAGAATTGACCATTTCCCGTAAACGCATTGTAAGCTTTACAAGCAACTTATTGGTTCGCTTCGGGTTGCACGGAATTGCACCATAATAAACATGATCCCGGACGACCTAGTGTTAGATGGAAAGACGATCTGAAAGACGAAAGACGAGTGATCAATAACCGAACAAAAGATAACTATCTTATAGTGTATTCATTCAATCTGTTAATGAATTATGAAACTATTCTCTGTTAATGAAGGTGATATTTTTTAATCTAATTTCTCTTGTTACAGTTGCTGTAGTGGTCGCCTTCTTTGTTTGCTGGGCTCCGTTCCACGCACAACGTCTCCTTGCCGTGTACGGAAACCACGAGCATCAGACCGCTGTGGCGGCCTTCCGTATCCTGACCTATGTTTCCGGAGTTCTCTACTACCTCTCCACTAGCATCAACCCTTTGCTGTATCACATCATGTCTCACAAATTTCGGGAAGCCTTCAAGGTTCAGCTACATTTTATTACTTTTCTGTTTAAAGGTTTGTGAAGTGGTTGTGTGTGTTAATGGCTGTATGAAATAAAAAATATAATTAAATTAAAATTTTAAATGATAATTATATATAAGGTTTATTTTAGCAAGCAATCAGTTTATTACTAATACAGAGGGTCCTTGATATACGTTGGGTTATATATCGATTGCATACACGTCGTTGATTAATTTGGGACAGTAAACACTATACTACGTGTCAAATTACTATGCGAACATAAAATATCTTTCCAACAAGTTTCCTGAATTTCTCGCTGGCTAGGCGAAGGATAAAATAAAGTGAAGATAAACTGTACTATGTTTCAAAGTTTCAAATTTTAAACCAGTCGTTAAAGATGATTGAAAATATAGTTTTTCTTGCACTTCACAACTGCCGCCAGTCTTTCATCAACTAACTTGTGCTTACCAACTAATGGGATGATCCTACTTATTCATTGTATACTGGGCGATATTAAAAAAAGAACACTCAGTATTTATGAATATACCACAATAATTTTTTGGATTCATGTTTGTTTAGGTTAAGACAAGAAACGATCAGTTTTTCAACCATATCGAAACCATGGTTTTATTCTTAACACGTTTTTGTTTTTAAAACATAATAGGCCATAATGGACTTTTATAGCTACAGTGAGAATTTGATTTTCGTACAGTACATTTCTAAGAGTTTCTTTGATCTGTTCATTATGCCTAGAGCGAGGTGACGCAAATTTTCACCAACTTAGTGAGTTTGATAGGGGGCGAATAGTGGGTCTGATAGAGGTCGGTTTATCCTTTAGATAAATTTCCACTAGGACGAATAGGAGTCTCTGTGGTGGATTGTTGCCGGGCATGGTTCCAGGAAGGCCGAACACGAAGAGCAGGAGGTACAGAACGTCGTCGAAAAAACACAGAACGCGAAGCCGCCTTAGGCTTTTTGCTCTAAGGGATGGCTTCACTTCGACGAAAGTGAGTGCGGACCCAATGGTTTACAGAACATGGAACGCCTATTGTGATGCGAACCATTTATCACCACATAAGAAGTTTTGGACTGTTTTCATACCGTTCTCATCTTGTGTTACCCCGCAGCCTTAAGCATGGACGTAATCGGCTGGAGTGGTGTAGAGAACAACTACAATAGAACCAGGAATGGAATCCGGTAGTCTTTAGCGACGAATCCAGATTCTCTTTGGGTATGCATTATGGCCGGTTAAGTGTGAGAAGTCGACGTGGTGAAAGACGTGATCCTCAATTTTATGTGGAAAGGCCAGTGCACCGCGCCGTTGGAGTTATGGTGTGGGGGCTATTGCTTATGGCAGAAGGTCACCTTTGGTCATTATCAGAGGCAACATGCCGCCCAGTGTTATATTCCGGAAGTAATTGAAACACATGTTCTACCCTTCGCAATCCACTGTTTCAACAAGACAATGCGCGACCACATGTAGCCAGAGTTGCGTTGGACTACTTTTAGCATAATGAAATCAATTTGTTGCCTTGGCTATCAAGATCTCCCGATCTTACACCCATTGAACACGTCTGAGGCATTGTGGGTAGAAGATTTCTAAATTTACCCCATCCCCTACAGACTCTAGCGGCAATTTGTCATGAATACAGGTAGCCTGAGATGAGATACCGGAGGAAATCGATAACTTAATTAGGAATATTCCCAGACATGTTAATGAATGGAGGCTCAACCCATTATTAATTTTTCTCGCGATCTTATTATGTGATTCTCTTCAAATTTTGATCGTTTACTTACTTTACCCTACGAAACATGTACTTCGTTTTACTTGCCTTACCCTACAAGGACTTCGTTCAACTTCAAGGACAGATCTTTAAGCAGAAGGCCATATATATTTAATATATCGGTCTAAAAATTTTATTTCTAATATTGATTTACAACCAGTTGTAATTTCAGCCAAATCGAAAATGGGAGAGCGTGGACGAATTCTAAAATCAAACTACTTGACATGGAGTGACCCATTAGAAAAGGAAAGAATCTATATTTTTCGGTGTGAACCACCCGTGTATTCCTTTTTGAGAACATAGGTACAAAGAATATTAAGGACCCTCTGAATATCTATGGTTAATAGCTTAGATAGATTACATCCAATTTTAAACTGGTTGTTCTGAAACCTAAAATAAACCTTACAATAAAAAAAGTTAATTCCTAAAAATTATTTTATTAATTTATTAACATCTGGTAATATTTCCAAATTTACATATTTGCACAATTTTATCTAAATTTTTAATAATCCTGTGATTACCAATCTTTTGAAACAAAATATATTTTCTGTTTTTAAAAATTACTGGCTAAACCAGAGATTTATTTGAAATAAAATCCCAGTTTAAAATACGGTCTGAAAGGCCTGGCTTTACTCATCAACTTGCTTTCGTAACCAACAGGATTAAAACAAGATAAAAAAAAAATCATTTGTTTCTTTGATTTTTTGGATTAAAAATGGAATTCCATCCAATAAAAATATTAAATAACAAAATATTAATCAATGAAAATAAGTTCTTTTGAGTTTGATATGGTTTTCAAAAGGATAGGATTTATATGCATTCATAAAAATAATTTTGCTTTATCCTATTAATTAAGAATTTTTCGAAACCAATCAATATTGGTTCACTGGATTTTAGAAATGAGAAATGTGTAGTAAAAGAGTTGAACGGCAGTCAATAGACTGCCGTGGCTATAAGATGCATTTGTTTAGACAAACATTTTAGCCCTTGTGGCCACATACTTGCTGTACAAGAATAATGTTGCATTCACCGAATAAAGTACTTCTGAACCACTAAGGTGTTGAGAATATATTATTATATCTGTTCGTAGAGTCATTTCCAACGATTTATTATCGTCAGACGCAATCGCAATAGCTATTTATGCATAAAGGGTGTTTCCAAGATGATTACGCCTGGAAAGCGACTTAAAACAACCGGAGGAACCTTGGCCCGAGAAAAGGACGTCGCTCGATTGACGTTACTAAGCCAATGGTGCATAATAGTATATTCTGTAACAAGGTTGGAATGAGAAAATTCGATGCGAGTGGAACATTCCGAGCGCGAGCCGCAGGCGAGCGTGAGGAACCACGAACATCGAATTTTCTCTTCCAACCGAGTCACAGACCCTACTTTCTCCACGAACACCAGAAAGAAAAAAAAATTTAACAAATAATTATTTTAATAAACATTTTATCTTAACACATAATTTATATTACATAACAAATTAATCAATTAATTAAACTATTTTTTTTTATTTATTATTTGTTTAATATTAATTTAATTTGCCGCACATCGGCCACTATTTTAGGTTAGGAAGTTAAGTTGCATTTATTTAATGTAAACGTTGCGTATATCTTAATGTAACCTTACAAAAACAAAAGACAACAAGTATGGAATAGTTATTCCATAACAAGTGATGGAATGAAATACACGCAAAAAGCATAAGAAGATAAGTGCTTTAGAATAACATTTCAACTCTTGTGTTAGAATATTAACTTTCTGTAGTCAAAATTGGTTTTAGAATTGGTAAATTCTATAGTGGTCGTGGAGAAAAGATTTTATTTTTCAATTTACATAAAATAAAAAGTAAAAAGTAACAAATACAGGCTATTCCAAACAATTAGGCGGAACTAAATGGAAATTTCGTTCTTCTAGGTTGTCACGAAAAGGGACATTGCTTGGGTTTTTTCATGTTTCAGGTTTGGATAATTTAAAATTCCAACAGTGAAACCATGGAAACGAATGATACCTATACATATGTCAAAAATATTAATGCATTTTCCCACATTTTGACGACAAAAAAAAAAGAGGGAAATTTTTATTAAGAATGATAAAAAATTAAAATGCAATGAGAAGGACATTTTATAATGACAATCAATTTAATCTAGAATTTGCAATGTGAGTACGATTTACAAAGCTTAAACAAAATGACCAAAAGTCCGAATTAATAGATAAATATTACGCATGGGCGTAGCAACTGGGTTAGCAAGTGATTTTTTTTAAATATAAAAAAAGGTTAATAAGATATTGAAATAAACAAGGCAGATAATACACTTACGTTATTTATACGACATAAATTCAGTTTCATGGGAAATTTGAAAAAGTTAAGTAAATAGTAATTTTAAAAATTATGTACTATATATAAAAAGAGAGATTTGGCTAAAAGAGTTTAAAGAAAGCAATAAAACAAACAATATATCTTCAGAGCTAAAGTTTCTTATTTAAATAATTATTGTAAATAAAAATTAAAAATATATGTATATATGAAGGTCTAAAAATTATATCAATAACTTCTTCTTTGGGCACAATCAGCTGGGCTGTCTTTTGGCCTCACATTAGTCCTCTTTCTTGATCTGTTAATTGTCAACTGTCAAAAAATATTTATGTGTCAGATAACCTAAAAAATATATAACTGCGTAAAAACAAACTACATGGAGAATTTTCTACATAAAATCTATGCCAAGAACATAAATAAAAGTCTAAATATGTAAATAATAACAAAATATATGAGAAAAATTAAATAATATATATTTCCAATGTACGACACTGAACATCTGTCAACTTGGACTAAAAACAATATTTTTACAGTGTAATAGGGATGACGATCTAAACCAATCCGAAGCAAGGACAAACAGCTCCTATCTTCTTACACACATTTTTCTACTTTGAAATAGACCATAGTCATTTTTATCTATTAATATAGACTTTTGGCCATTTTGTTTAAGCCTTGTATATCATACTCACATTGCAAATTCTATGGTATATTTCAAAGAAGAAAAATGTGTGTAAGAAGATAGGAGCTGTTTGTCCTTGCTTCGGATTGGTTTAGATCGTCAGCCCTATTACACTGTAAAAATATTGTTTTTAGTCCAAGTTGACAGATGTTCAGCGTCGTACATTGGAAATATATATTATTTATATTATTTAATTTTTCTCATATATTTTGTTATTATTTACATATTTAGACTTTTATTTATATTCTTGGCGTAGATTTTATGGCGAAAATTCTCCATGTAATTTGTTTTTACGCAGTTATATATTTTTTAGGTTATGTGACATATAAATATTTTTTGACACTTGACAATTAACATATCAAGAGAGAGGACTAATGTGAGGCCAAAAGACAGCCCAGCTGATTGTGCCCAAAGAAGAAGTTATTGATATAATTTTTAGACCTTCATTTATACATATATTTTTAATTTTTATTTACAATAATTATTTAAATAAGAAACTTTTGCTCTGAAGATATATTTTTTGTTTTATTGCTTTGTTTAAACTGTTTTAGCCAAATCTCTCTTTTTATATATTGTACATAATTTTTAAAATTAATATTTTTTTAACTTTTTCAAATTTCCATTAAACTGAATTTATGTCGTATAAATAACGTAAGTGTATTATCTGCCTTGTTTATTTCAATATCTTATTAACCTTTTATATATTTAAAAAAAAATAACTTGTTAACCCAGTTGCTACGCCCATGCCCTAGTTGTGACTTATTTTAAATTTCCCGCTATACTGTATTTGATCAGTGTAAATCGTACTCGGTTCGCAGCGCTATCTACTTTTTTCTACTTTGAAATCGACCATAGATTAAATTGATTATACAATGTTCTTTTCATTGGATTTTGATTTTTTGTCATTCTTAATAAAAAATTCCGGTTTATATATATTTTTGTCTTCAAAATATGGAGCAATGTATTAAAATTTTTTACATGTCATTGGTTTCCAGGACTTCACTGTTGGAATTTAAAATTTTCACATACCAAACCTTAAACATGAAATAACCCAAGCAAGGTCACTTTTAGTGACATCCTAAAAGAACGAAATTTCCATTGAGTTCCACTTATTCGTTTGGAATAGCCCGTAATTGACAGTGTTGTATAGAGTATGGCATAAAAAGTTACCTGATTTGTTTTGTCTGTAGCTCATTGAATTCACCCTCCAGCTGCGAGCAACGTGGATATCGCGTTTCACTTGTTTTATATAATTCCGTGGGGTACGCTATTATCGCGCTGCATATATTTCTAGGATAAGCATGAGCATCGAGAAACTCAATTTCTCCGCTGATTCAATATTCTTTTATTTTGAAACATCGAAAGACTTTATTTCTCCGGTCTGATATTTTCTTAGATTTGTAAGCAATTTGCGACTATGTAAAACATTTAACAGATGGTGGTACATCTGTTAAATACTACAAGTTACGACGTGTTATAATTAGTTGTGCAACAGCGATTAAGTTGTTTTCATTTCATTTTTAAATGTTATTTCTTTCTAAAATATATCCATAATGTCAAACAATAAAGTGAAATAGATATAACTTAAGAGCACCCATCTAATGTCTCCGTCACTCGTAGTTCAGGCGGGACTAGGCAAGGTGCGTCCCTATAGTTATATAGAATTCTATGCTGTAACTTTTGAATCACGAAAAACATCACGTTCTGAAAACTGGAAAAAAATCGATTCTATCCAATTCAATTTTATTTTATAATAATAAAGTTTTAAAATTACTTTTAACAAATATCCTCCAGCGCAGTGCTGATTATAGCTCTTTCTATAGCATTTTCCATTACTTGGCCTAACGTTTTTATAAATATTTCGGCTATATCTGTTCAAATGTTGCTTTTTAGCCGCTCTGAAGTTCCTGGTTTGTTTACATAGATTCGGATTTTAAGCTTTACCCACAAAAATTAATCCTGAATTATCAAATCAGAAGAGCGGGCAAGCTAATTAAAGTGTTAATTTTTTGTGATGATTTTATCTGAAAAAACTCTCTCAAAAGAGTCATGGTTTCCCTTGCACTGTGTGCTGTAGCACCATCCTGCTCTACTAAAATATTTTGTAAAAGCATTCTTTTTCTTTTAACTCTGTCAGCAAGATGTCTGGGATCACGGTCCTGTATTTTTGCCATTTAAGCTTACGAGATTTCCTTCTTCATCCGAAAAATTACAGCCCAATTATGTCTCTAACCGTCACACCACACCAAATCCTACTCCTAACGAGTGTTTTGGTTTCATATGGATATTTCTGGGGTTGACAATTCACCAGAACCTGTAATTTTATCATCCAACGAATGACCTTCTGCGCGATAATAACATTTGCTTCTTTTTTTTTTTATTTACAGAATCTGTTTCTTTTTCAATCGTTTAAAAATTACAGGCAAAAAAATCAGGTAACTTTTTATGCCATACCGAATACAAATTTATTGATAAATATTAACAGACTAGTTTATTACCCGTCAACAATGACGGATTTATAACATTAAAATTTCAATTGTCTGTATATGTATTTGATTTTATTTTTTAACGTATCTTAATTTCGTATAATCAACCAAAAATGTACCACCATGTCAGGAATTTTCGAAAAACAACGTGACTCACTATATAAAGAAAGGAATATTAAAAGAAAAGATGCAGAATTGATGGTAAAGAACCAAGTTAATACAGTAAAAAATATATTTTTTTTTATTGTTAAAAATCCGTAATTGTTGACGGGTTAAACAACCTAGTGTTCCAATATTGAAATTAAAAAATATGTACTCACTTTGGAAGATTTAGAACTAAGTCTTCCCTAAAAACCTTTGCACACTGTTTAAACACAAAATACTAAATTAACACTATTTTAATACTAACTTTTAATTATTTACACTATTTTTAAACAATATTTCATTAATTTTTATGTTAAAAACGTTCAATTCTTGCAAAAAATTGATTCTAGTTGAGTATTTTTAACTTGTTTATGCCAAAAAAATTCGTTTATCACTGAGATTATAGGTCTAACATGTATGTGACCTTAGGAAAAAATTACGTCACAATGTTACTCAGATCACATACACACACTTGCTTATTATATATGTACGATGATTCAGTATGTGTTGAATATAAATATAAGAATGACAAATCGAACTAAATCTGTACTAAACAAATGCAGTATATTTTTAAATCGCGTGCACTTGCTCTGTAATTTCCTTCTACTTTTTAATTTTGATTTCGTGACTTAAAACTTCAATAAACCTACCATATAAATGTCTATTTTCTAAAAATAATTTTAATACTTTTATTATTATTGCTCTTGCTTTTATTATTATTGTTTTTATACTGCTGTTTCAAATCCAGCTGATTTCCTGACAAATGTCTTTATTTAAAAAATTTGTCGAAGCTTCATAACCAAATTATCGTGTGTATATTGATATTTTTGCCATTGAAATTTACTGACAATTATGTTTGTCTGGCAATTATAACAGATGTGTCAAATTGTCAATTTTTATGAAAACAAAAATTTCAAAAACCAAGCTTTCTGTAAAATACTCGAAATATTGGTAAAACTTTAGTACAAGTCCCTACATGGCCAACCATTTTTCACAAACTCCAACAAGCCTAGTAGTTTTGTTGGCTCAAATGTTAAGAACACAATTTATTTCAGAATACTTTTGAAGCATAATTAAAGCCATTCGGATTCTTCCGGTACTAACCATTTTATTATCATAACTTAACCTTACCTTATAATGTGGAACTACTGGTTACAAGTTGTCAAGTAAGGTTGATCCCTTCATATATGTTTCCATTTCGGTTTCTTCCAGTATATAACTTCACTAACCTAACCTAACTAACAACTGTTATTTATAACATGGAGATGTAAGGACTTAATTTGGAGTTGAGCCGAAATGGCTACTGGGAGCTCCGATGGGAAAGAGCTGTAGAACTTATAAGATTAATAAATAAATAAAGCACTCAGTAAGTTTCAGAAATATAAGTTTTATGTTACTGTATACGTATTTCGGCAGTGACGCCATCTACAGGAGTTCAAATTACAAACTAAACTTATTTTTAACAGATACATTCAGTGGGAACAAATATTATAGATATGTAATACAAGTTTAAACAAAATTAGCAGATAAGGGATTTTTTTTACCGATTTATTAAGGGTGAGTTGTAAGCATCAATTTGGTCATTCATTAAGTGAATTCCAGAGTTAATATTTTTGTAAATTTCTCGGTATTCTAAAAGGTTCAGTTTAAGACTTTTATTATGAATGTGTAAAATTTTATAGTCATTTACGGAAAGGTTATGATTATTGGTGATCATATGTTCTGCTATGTTGGACTGTTCTACTTTTTTATTTTGCATGGCTTTCAAATGATCTCCAAATCTTGTAGCAGAACTCTTGTATCAAAACTTGTACAGCTGTAGAACTCTATTAATGTCGCAGTTCCAACTAGCATCACTGCAAGATATCATAATTGATAATCTATTATTTGCAATTCCAAGCCATGTATTTCAATATCCAAAATTCTGATACATTTTCAGTCTTAAAAAAATCGGATTAGATATACTAAACTTGTTAAATACTCTAGTGAACCAATATCGAATTGTAAAATATGTTTTTTAAATATTGGATAAAGCAAGTTAATTACTTTTATGTGCAAAATTTTTATAATATTTTTTCCAGGACACATTCGTCCAGTGCCGAAATTGTTGTCGAAACCACGAGAGAGAAGCGAAAAACTACTCCAACCTTTCGGGCAGGTCATCACAAGTGAACAGCCACAGCGGGAACACGGACAGCGTGTGTAGTCGTCAAAGTTCCCTCCGATATCTCGAGCCAGAGCTAGCCTCTCGACGACCTCTAATAGTCTCCTTCCGAAAACCTCAATGCAACGGAATAAACAGATGTAGATTAGCTCGCAAAAACTGCATGGCTATAGACCCAGAGATACAACAAAGCTTAAATAATCTAGAAGAACTTTCCAAAGAACGAAAATCGAAGTATTTGAACGAAAAACTAAAGGTTATAACATTGATGGACAGTGAAATGTTATCCCCCATGAGTGATTTATGTATTTATCGTGATCGTTCACCAAATGGTTCTGTGGATCTAAACATACCTTGTTTCCCTAAAAATTGCTTTGACTACAACAATACTCCAAGGTTAGAAGTCACGATGGACCCAGAAAATCTACAGGACAATCTACATTATAAAAATCGTTTCATACATAAACCAGAATTCGAATATTCATCAAACACAACACTCACGAGTATAGAATCAAAAAATGAAACCCCCCTTGAATTAGGAGTTGAAATGCAAAACTTACAACCAACTCATATCTGCCCCCATAAAAGATACCCCAGAATTGAAGACATTGAAATTTTTCATAAGCAAACATTTAAAATTAAACAAAACAAAAAGAGGCATCACAGGCATCACAACAGACACAAGATTGCGGAGAAGAACGTTTTACCAAAATCCTGTACTTTTTCCATTGATGAAACGAAGAGCGAATGTAATGGGAATGATGATAAAAATTTAGCCCCTAAAATTTCGGATAGAAGCAACAGTTTCTCTTGTTTAAGAATAGATCCTAATGAGTCAGTATTGTTTGTAAAATAAGGGACCATTTTAAAATATGTGAATTGAACAAATAAAAAATTGTGAATTTGTGAATAAAATCTGACAGTGAGATTATATTAAGTGTACAATTATATGTGTGATAACGGCTATTAGGGTAATGGTAGCTTACTCCTTTGGTGATATCATTGGTTAAATTTTGATATACAGTTGACTTTTGGATTACGGAGTAGTTAAAGGCGTCCAGCCTGGGCATTTTAAAACCCGCGTATAAATTTTGACTCCCTTAAATAATAACTACTACCAATAAACAGTGTATTAATACATATTTATAAAAATAAATATAAACAGTTACAGTAACAGAAACAATACATGTTTGAATACTGTATTCTTAAAATAATGCAAGCTAGAGAAAAGAAATTCATAAAGAGGAGAAAATACATTTTTAATACTGTACTATAATTGTGGCTCTAGAGCAGTGGTTCTCAAACTTAATTGGCCTACCGCCCCCTTTTCAGAAAAAAATTACTCAGCGCCCTCTGGAAATCTACATTCTTTAAACGAACAAACAGAAAGAGATATGTATCTATATTTCTACCTACGTTCTAAAATATAGTAAAGAAAGATGTTATAAATAAGACACCTTGAAGCTTGAAATTAAATATTATTTATTGAAATCATATTCTCATCTAATGAGAAGGATGAACCTGGTGTGCTGCTATCAATGTAACAATTCCCGGCTCTATTTTTGTCAGCAGTATTCTTAAATCACCGCGATTAGCTATTTGTAGTCGGTTTCTTTTTATTTGTTAATAGATTTGTGACCGCACTTAACCCACGTTCCACTAAATATGACGAAGGAAATGCAATTAACAACTTTTGTATTATAGCCCATAACCCAGGATAAGCTGTAGGAATCTGCTTTTGAAGCCAGAACTGTTGGTAGCCGTCTTTGAATTTAAATTTCAATTCGTAATTTGTTGTTACTTCCATCAGTTCTTCTTGTAAATTTGGAGTGTTTGCATTTGAAAAAGAATTCAAAACCCATTCGAGTATGTTCATTTTAAAAATAACTTCAAATCGTTGGTTGAAATCAGAATGGAGAGAATCCAAGTGCTGACAATAGGTAAGCAAGTCTTCATCATTTTCAATGCCCCCCAAATGCACCCGAGGCTACTATCATCCCCCTGGATCGTTCCAGCGCCCCCCGGGGGGCGGTATCGCTCACTATGAGAATCACTGCTCTAGAACCACTACAGTACAGTACCTATTTACTTAGTCCTAAGACTAACTAAGGTATTAGGGCTTTTGAGACTGGGAACTTTTTGTAGACCGTGGAAATTTCCTTATCAGTGCGGCAACTTTTGATGTTGCCGACATCTGGCCAGGTGTTTATTACAGGTGTGTAATTTTATCAGGTGACCTGATAAGATGTTTACGCCGTTTACACGACAAATTGCATATTCCTGCATCAATATTCTTTTATAATATACAGAACAACAGAAACTATATAGAATACGTATTAATAACACTAGACATCACAAATGAAAAGATAATTTGTAATAGAAATTATTATTTATTTGCGAATTTAAAATTGACGCAATTCTCCAAAAAGTTATATGTGTGCCCTTGTAGATTAAACTTGTGTTGTTCAAGAGTCAACTGTACACAATTTTTAAAACACTACAAATGTTACAAAATTAAACAATTACACCAAATTGAGAAGATTACTGGCGCGCACCCAGAAATATGTCTTAAGGTAGACAGGGGCATAGAGGGTTCTAGTATATGCATTTACCAAATTATACCAGTGCAAATACGTTTTTAAAAATTTGTAATTTGAGATGTTTAGACAGGACTTAAGCCCAGTAGCCCTCTCTGGTGCGCGCTTGTCTCTAATAGCCCAATGATTGTTTCTATGAATGTTAATATATTAAGAGTTTAAATATCTGCCAGTACATGAATGAGGCAGGAACAGATTTTTGAAATTGACTAAATATTTCAAACATTTCTAATGGCTATCTATTCTGTGCGTTTTTGAGTGTTTTGTAAATGCTTTTGTTACAGTAAATATACATTAAACACACTAAGACCCTGGATAACGCTCTTGATACGTTTTTATTATTGACATTGACTTATTTACATAGTTCTGCCTCCATATACCTTGCAAGCATGAGTGAGACAGAAATATATACATAAGTTGATTCGTTCATTTGTCATTGAACAGATTTCTTTAAAAAACTGAATTTTATGAGATATGATATCAAATACGCACTTATCTGTTACACTTTGTCGCATCAGCTGAGAACTTCGCAACAGGTAAAAGTTTAAAGTTTTTACTGACATAAAACCCTAGACTTTAAGATAAATTATAATGGAGACTTCACGGCAATACTGTTCACTCAAGTGTTACGAAAATAAGTTGCAATACAACAACACCCTACACGTGCAAACTCTCAAATATCAAAGGAATTAAATTTTCGTTCAACCACTTGACACACTATAGGACAGGAACTCACAAGATCAAATCTGTGTAGCAATAATGTGGTCCTACATGGTTTGACAACATGCATGAGCATGTATGAACACCTTAATGTCAAAGGTTTAATGTGGGGGGTTGTTGTGATATTTTTGTTGATAACGTCTTTACTTATAGCCTGTTTTTTTGTTTAAATGGAACTAGATTTTGAATTCTATAATCTGTTTTTTAATTCCAAGGAATAAATGCAAAAGGAAGATTTACATTAGAACATTGAAGAAGCATTAATGTTTAAAAACTAATGGAATCATTCCCTCAAGTATTACATTTAAAAATAGATTGCAACTGAAAACCAATCATGTGATTAATGTATCTGGCATTTTGACAGAAGTTTGAGGTTGGCAGTTTGAAGTAATGGCTGCCATTGTCATGAATATTGCTGTATGTAAAAATGACACGCCGGTAGCCAATCACAGATCAGCTTTCTGCTACGGTATTTTTGAATCGCTCCTTCGAATTAAAAAACAGATTATAGTAACTGTTAACGTTTGATTGAAGTTTTTTCAATTTCAAACGTTTAAAAATTAGGTCGTGATAACTTCAGAAAATCAAAATTCCATCTGGTTCCGCTGAAAGGTTTGGGCTAGCCTATATAAGTAAAAAATAGCTAGATACAGAAATGTGCGCATAGTCAGCGTGACTTGGCTTAAAGCGTTATTAACATAACTTGTTTCCAGTGATAAAAACTATAGATGCGTTCGGCATAACTGTGCAGTGTTAACTTGTCGTGCAAATTTTTTGTCACGTGATCACTGTGCAAGAAAGTCAAAGATGAACGCTTTGTTCAGATTGTGCAATTATTCTTGTTATTCTAGCCCCTTTTTTTGTAAACAAACGAATTATGTGCGTTTGATTACATGAAGTCTGTTTCCTGCTACTTGTTTTGTACGATAATATAAAAAATACGCATTAAGGTTTTGGGATGCTTTTAAGTAAGTATAAAAGAAATTTTATTTGATTAGGAAGACAATACAAAATAATTTTCCAATCCAGAAAATGTTTTGGAAAAAAATTTGAATATGCAGTTCTGTTCCAAACGTGACTACAAATCAATTTAAAGTACTTTTCAGATTGTATCCAGAAAATTTTGAATCTTTTTGAGTGTATTTACATGTTCCATCATGAGGTTCATGTCTGTACTATTTATTTTGCAAATGCTGCAGGCATAAACAATAATATCTTGATTGTTTTCACTCATATTATTTTGTAGAAATAATAACTTATATTTTTACCGCGAAAAACATGCCGCACGAGCTGAACTTGTGACGACCATGCAACACAAACTGCACTGCACGATATTTGCCGAACTATCTTCGTGCAGCACAGAGCACACAGAAACTTTATGCCGAACGTTTCTTGTGTAAATAATGCAGAATATGTAGATTATTAGCTTATGCCGAACGCACCTTATAGATTAAATAAAACTAAATATAACACAAGCGCGCAAATATAAAATTTAAAATTAGACTGCATCTGAAAACTAAACATATGGTACAATTTTGTGTTTAATGCATAAATTAATATCATTATTTATACTTTAACACGATATTAATTTATCTGACGGTTTGGCAGAATTTTAACAGCTCTTTACCGGCAGGATACAAACAAGCAAAAAAAAAACAAAAACAAAAAATGTTTATTTTTGAGTTTAAAAAAATTGTAATCAATCATTTAGATCAATTCACAGGAGAATCAGAATCTGTACTGATGAAGGCGTTGGTCAGATATCTCATGTTGCTTAGTTAAAAAATAAATTAACTGTTTAAAGCAACATTTGAATTTGCCTTATAGCTCTGTATAACCTGTTTTAAGGGGAACTAGATTTTGAAAACTATAGGCCGTTCATTTTCGAAACAATACAATGTGTCATCAAAAGACGCGAATTTCAGCTATTTTACCAGTGGCGGTCCTAAACACAAACAAGGTACCAAACAAGCAGCTGAATAATAAAATAATAAGTAATACACCATGCCACTGCTTTGCCTGCGCGCAGACGCTATAAGATCTCAGTCAAAAATTCGTTTCTGCGCAATGTGTTGTTTCGAAAATGTACGGACTATAATAATTTTTATCTATTAATGAGGCTTTGTTTAGCAAACCCCAATCATTTAAAAGTGAGCTCGTGACAACTTATAAAAATAAAAATTACATTTAGTTCCACTTAAACGTTTGGAGAAGCCTATAGTGTCAAAGGTTATGTGAATAACTTTAACCTTCCAAATTTATTCAAAGATATACGTGATTAATATATAATAGATATAATAGATAATCTGATGTTACAAAAGTATTAAAACATGTTAAATGTAACAATTTCTTTAACAATAATTGAGGTCAGAACAAGTGAACGGGCATAGGCTAAGGGCCCATATTTTACAACCTAAAATAATGAAATTTTTTAAGGAACCAGAGTTCCCAATCAAACACAGGAGCACAAATTTTACAAACAATGGTTTACGCTACTTTTTTTAGCTTTAGGACAAAAGAACGAAAGAGTGTTAAATTGGGCGTTAACTATGGTCTTATTGTACAAAATAAAATATGGATAATACTTAATACCTGATGGTTTAGCATAATTGCCGGCGATTATGCATAATGTACAATACGCATATGTTTCTAAGTGTTCTAAATGTATTTTACCAAAAATATGGAAAACCTTTATAAAAATATTTATTAAAAATATTATTTATTAAATATATGGCCTAAGATTTTATATTATGAAGTGTTTCTTGTTATACAAGAATTTTTATTGGTGCTGTTATCATTGTCAACATTTTTATAAATAAATTATTAAACTTATTTTGTTGTTCTCTAATTTATTTACTACCCCAAAGTAATTACGGGTTTTGTAGAAGTGGCAAATATTTTCCTAAAACTTAATATATCGTTAAAAAATTCAAGTCCATTCAAGTCATCCACAACAAAAACTGTTGCAGCCGACCGCCTTTTGGTTCGGCCGTCCAGTGTGGGCCACTTTTTGCACACTCGCCAGGACGGATCCAATAAGAAAGTATTAACATCGATTGCAGAGCACATCTCGTAAATTTCTGTGGGATCTTATGGAAGAATGTGATTCGATTTGCATTGTTTCTATGTCGATTTTCCAGGAACGTAACCCCGACGAAATCCAAAATTTTACGTACGAGGTGTGTAAATTATGTAACCGGATTGATTTTTTATTTGTATTTATTATTTTTTCATTCGAATAGAATTACAATTCAATATAATCTCCCTCAAAATAACTTCCTTGGGAAGCCACATAGCGCTGGCGACGGTCCTTTCAATCCTCATAGTAGTGCTGGAACTCGGATACTGGAATAGCTTTCAGCTGGTCGGTTACGGACGTTTGAATGTTTTCGAGTGTCCCAAAATGACGGTTCTTGATGTAATTTTTCAATCTTGGGAAGAGGAAAAAGTCACAAGTATTCAGTCAGGTGAATAAGGAGGCTGAGGAGCCACAGAAATGTTTTTATTGGTCAAAAACTCTTTTATTGAAACTGCTGTGTGACAAGGCGTATTGTCTCATCCCCAATTCATTGGTCAAAATCTGATGAAGGGTAGTGTGAGTCAAATTCAACTCTTCCCCAATCATTCTGACTGTCAACCGACTATCTGAACGCACAAGATCTCGGATTCTGTCGACTTTTTCATCGGTTCTTGAAGATGAAGGCCTTCCGCTATGCGTGATTCATCTTCAATCAACTCCCTTCCTTCTGAAAATGCCTTAAACCATCAAAAAACCTGGGTCCTTGACACAACACTGTCTCCGTAGGCCTGCTGAAGTTTTGCAAAAGTTTCCGTTGCACTGTGCCCAAGTCTGAAGCAAAACCCGATAGCACGCCGTTGCTTGAAATGAATGTCACTCAGTTTTAGAACCCACTAGAAAAAACTGTTTCACGAAAAAAATTGCTGCGGACAACAAAATTACTCTAGCGAGTTCAAACTCGTACTGAAGGCGTATCACATGTTCTCCTGCAACCCTTCTAAGTCCCGCATCCCAAATTTTGACAGACCAAACGCCATGTTGCCACTCCGGTTACCTACTTTACACACCTCGTATCTATTGTTTTCTTGAATTTATACTATTCAAACTGGCGATTTAATAAGAGCAATACACAATTTTGCACTCAATTTTAGGTTTTTTTTTTTTGTTTTTGTACATAATTTTAATGGGTAACTGATATTACTAAACAAATATTTGTTAATCAATAACAAAAAGCAAACGTTTTGTAATGGCTTTTTGCTGCGTACACGAAAAACACAATTATAGACTTAAAAACGAACATAAATGATTCCAATACGCAATATCTAATTACAAATTGAAAATTACTAAACAACAATATATAAATGTGTAAAATGAAAGCTAGTATTCATGACCATGTGATACAGTTTTACGGTTTATATAATAATACTAAAATAATATTAAATAAAATAATAGGTTGCCAAACATGGTTGCCTGAATAGGTGCATAAGGGCAGAGAAGGTAAGTTGTCCATTTCTAGACCGCTGGCCATAGATATGAAAGCCACGTTGTCAGTATGACGTTTCGGCTAGTCCTATTATCACTGTATAACCAAGTGCACTTATATTAAGTATTAAGTTCTTGAGGCTTAGTCCACCCCAGAGCTGACTGTACAATATCGGAAAATAAAAATCCGATGAAAGTGGGAGATTCGAACTCCGGTCCTTATGCTACTATTATTTATCAAATCATCTCACTAGAGCAGTGGTTTCAAAACTTTGCAAGCTGGAGAACACCTTTTCTTTATTGGATTATGTTCTTAGACTAATACTCAACATGTTACTCAGGTCGTCCATGTAAATGTTGAAAAGAAATGGTGAAAGAAATCCTCCTTGTCTCACTCCAATATCTTGCAAAAACAAAGTACTTCACTGGGCTCAGTTAAACTGTATTTCACTGGGCTCTATCGTACTTTCTTTTTCTCCTTGCTGTACCATTCGTGCAGTATACTAATAATTCTGGAACAAACGTTTCACCGTATAAGGATGTTTTATTTTTATTTATTTGTTTAATATTTATTAATTTGGTTACACAACAGGACATCGTCCTAATTACAGCTAGGGCCCCAAAAAACCCGGGGACCGGGAATTTTCCCTGGCTACACCCCCTCTTGACGGGCCTGATTACAGCACAGCACTAATAATAAAATATGTACATATCAGTAACAAATACTAAAACAGTAGTTCTTACAATCTTCTAGATAACTAAAGCAGCTTATAAATAAACAAAAAACAAAATGGTTTAAACTTAAACAGTAAACAATTAATTATTGATCGTCTAAATATTTGATATATTTTATAAAGTTAGAAGAAAAAATATCAGAAAAACAGCAGTTTCAGAAATATTATTGAATTCTAGGAATATTCTATTAATAGGCGAATTATAGGCAAAGTTTGATCTATTATGAGGTAACAAGAAAAGGTTGTTCTTGTGTTGTTGGACGGCACACGGAAGGATAATGAATTTATTAAGAACAATATATTTTATTATGAATAATCTTGTAAGGAAAACTTAAATCAAGAAATCTACGTCTATTTTCTAAAGATACTAGATTGATATTATTACTGGGAAATTTTAAATTTACATACTTAATAAATTTATTTTGTACTTTTTCAATTATGTTAACGTAAGTTAAATATTTAGGACACCAACACGTAGTAGCGAATTCTAACTGACTTCGGACTAGTGTATAATATAATGTCAGTAATGTTGAACTATTTCTAAAAGGAACTGCCATTCGCCTTAAAAAGCATAACATTCTATATGCCTTTTCAATAACTTCATTTACATGAAAATTGAATATAAGTTGGCAGTTAAGGGCCGGTTTATGAAAGCTTAACCGAGTTTAACCATTTGGTTAAACTCGGTTACAGTATAACAATCCCATACGTAACCATAGCAACCATGTTCTGACCATTTGGTTATAGTTAACTAAGCTTTCAGAAACCGGCCATAAGACTCCTAAATTTTTTACATTAATAACATCCATCAAATTATAATCTTGAACTTTATACTTTTATTTCAAAACATTTTTATTTCTAATAAAAGATATTTTTGAACTTTTGGAAATATTCAGTATTAATTTGTTATCTTTACAATAATCATATAATCTATGTAGGTCTTTTTGTAATTTCAAACATTTTTGTACATTTGATACTTTCGAACAAAACTTAAGTTGCGTTCAGAGCTCTTAAATTAGTCGACTATAGGTTTGTCGGAATAAGTTTGTTACATGGTAACGCGAGCATTCGTTTAGAGCTCTAAATTTAATACGTTATACGTTATCGATTGTCGATAGTTTTCCAAACTTATAGTTAGTGAGTTGTTTTATTGAGACAGATATATAAACACATTGGCTAACTCAGTCTACATCGAACAGATCGTTTACATTGTATGCCTTTACACCTAAAAAAATCACGCTGATTACAACAAATCTCGCCCAGAATTACAAAAACGAACAGTAATATTCTGTCTATCCTTTCCTGCTCCTGTACCTCCTTATCCTTCCTTGTCAATTCTTCTACTATATCTGTTCCTCCGTTTTTCTTCTTCTCTGCTCCTCTTATGTCCATTTCACACCTCCAAAAGTACTTTTCTTGTCTCTCCCCATGCGGACAACTTGCCTTTTTGTTCTACCTTCATTCTTTCCAGCATTCCCTTAGTTTTTACTATTCTCTTCCCTTCTGAATTTCTCATCATATTTCACTGCCCTCGCTCTGGCACTCACTCTGAACTTTTTGCTCTTCATTTCCTTTTTTACAATATATCCTGGTGTAAATTTGTCAATTTAGATAATTAAGTTAGGTTTAGTGAGTAAAAATCTAGGACAACAGAGTTAGGAATACGATAATAGATAAAATATTTTACTAAACCACCGTAGTTGGTTTAAAGACACATAGATGTCGCACTATTCGTAACGCACTAATTTCCTTAGGTGTAAACGCTGCCTTAATCGTTAAAACTATCTACTAAAGTTATCCACAATGCACAATGAACAGTCAACTAATTTAAAGAGCTCTGAACGCAGCTTTAAGATCATCTGCAAACATTAAAAAAATCATTACAAGGATCTTTAACAGTTTTCTCCTGTCCACCCGGTCAAAAGCGCTGCTAAGGACTAATAAACCCGTCTTATTAGTCCTTAACGCCAAGGGGCGCCATTGCGAAGATGAGGACCTTTTTTTGCTCGTCACTTGGATTTTGGGAGGTGAGGACCTTTTTTTTTGCTCATCAATTAAATTTTGAGAGGTAAGAACCTGGTTTTTATTTACCAAGGGCGCCAAAACACGGCTCTGCCCCTAGCAAGTTTTCCTTACTGTGGCTCTGATTAGAAATCCAAAAAAACAATTTATATCATTACCTGATGGCGAAAAACAACAGAAAAGGCGAAATTTGTGACTGAAAGCTATGAGGCGAAATAAAACCGATATTTTAGAAAAAAGTAAACTTTATGTTTGTGAAGACCATTTTAATGTGAGTACATATATTTTATAAATTATTTTAATAATAAATGCGTGAAAAATTGTTTAAAAACAAATACAAAACTCTCGAACAATACTATATACACACGTAAAGATTATGTTTAGTCTGTATCTGTGACGTCAATCTCCAGCTGTCGTATTTATTCGGCAAACTTCGCGCCGTGGTCGGATTATTTCAAATTTACAATATTTTAATGAAAAAATTTGGCTATAATATTAATTAAAATGTGATTTTTGTTTTGTTAGGTGACATCTAACATTAACATATCAAAAAAATGTAGTTTTAAGGAAATATAAATTTTATGCGTATCCCCTATTATACTTAAATAAAAACATTCATTTTCATCACAGTTTCAAATATGTAGGTGTATTTTTTTCAGTGTTACACCTTCAGAGAAAAAGTGATACAGTGTCACCTACTCTTTTCTACAACTTTTGTATCTTAGCATTTACTTCGTGCAAGTTTTCAGTTGTTGAACAAACAGAATGCAAGAGCTTTACTAGTTAAATTTTATGTTAACTATATTTAACTCCTCTCATTTGAAAGTTTAGAGATTTATCTAGAGTCCTGACTTCGTCCAATGTACCATTAACACGACCGTAGAAGTTAATTATTGCAGGACAACAGTCGTTGTGTTTGGCTAATTGGGTGACACGCTCTGTGCTAGGCGATATGGCAGCTAATTCAAGCCACACTTGCATGTTTCATTGTTTACACCAGTGGCACAACAAAGCTTTCACGCATCGGAACAAATTCAACAGAATAGAATATAAGTAAACTGATCTAAATATAATTATAGCTCCAAGTTATTAATTGAAGCACTGGGTTGAAAAACAACGTTATGCAATTAAATGCGCTTTGAGATAATAGAATATAAACATAAGTAATGGCTAGTGTTTCTGATTTCTCGACATTAGACTTATTTTGTCGAGAATTCTCGAGAAATCTCGAGAAAAATAATT
Source organism: Liopterus haemorrhoidalis (assembly GCA_963971575.1). Taxonomy (NCBI): domain Eukaryota; kingdom Metazoa; phylum Arthropoda; class Insecta; order Coleoptera; family Dytiscidae; genus Liopterus; species Liopterus haemorrhoidalis. Next base: position 52,160,142 of record OZ020615.1, read on the forward strand.
ATATAATTATTAGAATATACATCTTTTTTAAAATATTGCAGAAGATAAAAACATGTTAAAATTATAATCACCTTTAAAGTACTAAAGTAAAGGCGTCGAGCAAATTTTACATTTCTCGAGAAATGAAAAATGAGAAATAAAACTTTGTATCGAGAAATTCTCGAGATCACTTGTAATGGCATAAGACATTATTTACAACTAGGAGGACCGTTGCCAACAACATTGGCAAACTGATATCCAATAAAAATCAATATAAGCTGGAATCAATTATTAAAATTTGCATGATTCTGCGTATATTAACAAAACAAAAACGTTTCTTGGTTATACCTAGGAAATTCTAAAAAGCTGCTTAATGCGTGTCGTTTAAAAATTAATATCGGGCCCGGTATGGCCCGCGGGTCATATGCTGGACATCAATGGAATAGCTGTTTCTGATCATACCTAGGAAATCCTAAAAAGCCGGTCAATGCATGTCGTTTAAAAATTAGTATCGGACCGGATACGGCCCGCGGGCTATATGCTGGACATCAATGACATAGATGTTTCTGATTATACCTAGGAAATCCTAAAAAGCCGCTTAATGCATGTCGTTTAAAAATTAGTATCGGACCGGATACGGCCCGCGGGCCATACGCTTGACATCAATGGTATAGCTGTTTCTGATCATACTTAGGAAATCCTAAAAAGCCGGTCAATGCATGTCGTTTAAAAATTAGTATCGGACCGGATACGGCCCGCGGGCTATATGCTGGACATCAATGACATAGCTGTTTCTGATTATACCTAGGAAATTCTAAAAAGCCGCTTAATGCGTGTCATTTAAAAATTAGTATCGGACCGGATACGGCCCGCGGGCCATACGCTTGACATCAATGGTATAGCTGTTTCTGCTTATACCTAAAAAATCCTAAAAAGCCTCTCAATGTGTGTCGTTTAAAAATTAGTATCGGACCGGACACGGCCCGAGGGCATAACATTAATTCACACCATATTCTTAAATCAAGCCAAAATATACCATAGACAGTATATACTGACTGGAGAGCTAAGAGCTATATACTCGCTAAGTGAGCTGCTTGGTGGAGGTACGTCGTTCTCACCTCCCACCACTCAGTTCGTGACCGCCCGCATACCGCAAGACCCGCTAGCACCCAAGAGCTTAGCGTTACGGTCTGACACACAGGAATTAGGGCTTTTATAGATATAACTAGGGCTTTTATACTCGATTTATATTTGATAATACAAATAAAAACTTTAAGGGTTAGATAAAAGTAAAAAAAAAAAACTACCGGTAGCGCTGTTTTTCTTCCCAATATATCTATAATATAATATCTATAATGTATAAATAATACGGTGGAGAGTCAGGAATTAAGTCACAAAAGGCTATTAAAAATATACTCAAAGAAATACTTAGCCGAAAACAAGTTATATCTTTCAATAAAGTCGCCACCAACATTAAGACACTTATTCCATCGCTTTATAAATGCCCCAATGCCTGCTGTATAAAACTGTTTGGGCTGCAGTCTCAGTCATATGCGTACTTCTCGTACAACATCTTTATAACCTGCGAAACGTTTGACGCCAAGATGCTTCTTTGTTGACCAAACCATAAAAACATCCTATTGTAGTTGCTATGCTGTCTATTGGAACCTGCCTGTTAGCTTGAACCATCTCGTCTACCCGTCGAATTGTTGCATCATTCGCCATTTGAACGAGGCGCCCAGTTCAGTGTTCGTCAACTTTTTAGCGCTCTTGAGAGAATTTCTCGACCTAGTTGTACACTGTTTTACGTGACAAACACTCTTCACTGTAAACAGGATAAATTTTAATATGGATATCCTTTGCAGGAAGTCCTGTTGCCCACAAAAAGCGCTCAATAGCAGGTTGCTCTTCCGCAGTATACTCTTCGAGCACGATTGCCATTTTCACTCTGCCTGCGCTCGCACACGGCAACTATCACTTAAGTATTATCAAGCTGGATTGTGCTGCCACCTAATGACACTTTTGGAAATAGCTCACTGCTATTTTCAGCTTTTCAACATCAGTTTGTGACCTAATTACTGACTTACCCTAGTAAAACATTAATATATGTGTTTGTTTTTAGCGACCGCCGCATGTATAAGGTATGTATTGTGATCATATGGATTTTGACATTTACGATTGGACTTCTTCGATGGACTTCCACTAATTGTGGTTTCATAACGTTTTGAATATTTTTAACACGAATTCTGTCTGTTTGTTTGTCTATCTGTCTATCCGATTGTATAACTGTCTGTCTGTTGGTCCGCGGACACGCGCCGACCGAATTTGGCTAAAGGGATTTTTATGAAATTTCATAATACCACCATTTGGTCAACTTTTGGTAAAAATTTTCTAACTGGAATTGGAAGTATGCTCGTGTCGTTTTTAAGTTATTTCCATAATATTTCGTAACAGAGAAATTTTTAGAAAAAATGTTTATAAAGAGAGTTGTTGTACAACATTAAAATAAATTCTTATTTAATGATTTTTTTTGTGTGTGTATTAGTGAAATATATTATTTACTAAATTTACTAAATTTAAAAACATATTAAAACCAGGTATATTATTTGATTACGAATTGTGTGGTAGCGGTCGGTTTTGTGGTGGTCTAAAGGTAATAGTTAATTTATATTTAATTATTAAGTTGAGGACTGTACATACCTAAAATTAAATTTTAAATAAAATTAATTATTTAGTAAAAATTTTACACCAACTACTCTACTATTATACTGAGGATTAATACATAAAAGAGACATAAACAGACATAAAAGAGCATTATAAACATAATGTTTTTTCTTCCCAGGCGTCAATTAGAAAATGGACAAAATAAAATCTCATAGATTAAATTTTATAACTGGGTTTGTATGATAATATTAAGTCCCCATTCCGCTAATAAAAATAGTGAACGAAGAGAAAAACTTTGTAAACTTCTTCTTCTTCCTCTTCAACCTGTATTTATCCACTGCTCGATATAAGACTGCCAGACATTCCATGATTTCTATCTTGAGCTTTTCTGTACCTCTTTTCAAGCGATGCTCTTTATAGCAGAAAGTCAGCATTTTTGGAGTTCTTTAACGGTTTTCGATTAAGTGTGGGAGCCAATGGATATTTGTTGTCAATATAATAGTGTCCTGCTCAGATCTATTCGAGTTTTGCAATAATGTGTAATACGTTTGTAATTTTGTTACGTTTACGAACTCCAGCATTTTTGATTTTGCCCGCAAGCTGACTCCGAATAATCAAGCTCCATTGTCCATTGTGTACATCTTGTTTGTCAACGCTTTTGATTGTCTGCGACGTCATTTTTAGTCTGTTTATGATAACAGACAGAATGCACAAATCGTAAGCTTCGGCGTTCAGTGATATTGGAAACTCTAGTCAATATTAAATGTTTCCCAGTATTCGCCGGAATATTTCTACTGTTTAGTTATTTTTCTCTAGGGTAATAAGATAAAATAATTATCCCTTTGTGTTTTAATGTGCGCTGTGGGGACACACATCAAATAATAAGTCTGACAATTTAGCCACATGTGTATGTAGATGCGCAGATGAGTCTTCTTTCACAAAGAATGCGTGCTTTAATGTTAACTCGTTCAACCAACACCAGATTAACGCAAACACGTGTCCTGTTCGTGAACTGTTTTATAATTCTACATACAAGGAAAATCTGAGCATCAGTGAAAAAAAAGGTGTCTCCAGATCGAGAATACATCCTAAAAGCCAAACTTTTAAACATTTATTAGATGCATATTCATATTTCAGAATTACATGTTAATGTAATTCTATAATTTGTTTTTTTTTAAATACACGGAAATTAATTCCGGCGTCAAAGGGTTATACATATTTGTTAGCGTTTTCTATGGTCTTATTTTCAACAGTGATTTGTCTAACCTGCTAAATTTGTAGCTTTGTTTTGAATTAATTTGCCTGAAGAAACATTATATACATTAGATTATTAAACATTTTGATGCTTCGGTAAGTTCTTGTAACATAGCGTTTAGCTCTGTAATGTTGCTGCTAATAATGATTACATATTCAGCGAAGCGAAAGTAATTCAGTTAAGTTCCATCATTGTTTACACCGTTTTTTACTCCTGTTCAGGTTTTTAAAGATATTCTCGACCGTGACGGTAAGCAACTTGGAAGATATTGCATTACCTAGAGTCTGACCAATAAGTTTTGCAATATGTCTTGATAATGTATTCACCTGAAGATGTACTGCCTTAGCTCCGTGGTAAGATGGTTATATAGGGGGAAAGGGATGTAGATTAAAATCCTGTATTGTCCACTTTGGAATTTTCATCTTCCGATATTGTGCTCTCAACTCAATGTTCGTTTCAGTTTTGGTTAATTATTACTTTAATATATTGTCACGTGGGTGGTTTGATGGAAATACAACTCCTGCTTTTAACAATACAATTTATTAAATAATTATCAAATTTACAGTGTTATTGTAAGATTGAATTCGTCTATGGGAATTGGGGAAATCATCAGTCCGCCTCGTGTTGGCCGGAATTGGCTTGGACCTATCTCCGAGACGGAAGTTGCCCCTCAGGGAGTCGAAGAATCTGGAGAAGCCTTCTCCCACTCAAATGTTGACTGCTGTTTGGCTCATTAGATGTATAGGTATATGGAGTCATTCTCTTCGTCGTCACCTTGTAGAGTAGAACTTGTAGAGGAACTGGCTAGGTTCCTCTGCCCGGATTCCGTACGACATCCATTTACTTATACCTCTGATTGTCCCAGTTCCGATATTCATTCATCATGACAAATAATAGCTTATCACGAAAATGAACCGTATGCATTACGTAATCAGGTTACATATGCCAAATGCTGACAAATAATTTTTTAATCCAACAGCTGAACGTCACAATGTCTAGGTGTCGCAATCCAGACCTAGGATTATCTTTATCACAAATATAAAATTTATCCGGACTATCGAATATTCTCTAGTGAAAACTTAAGATCAGAATTTAAGGTTTGCCGCCTGCATAATAGGCGACGAATTATCTCAGCATGCATCATGTACAATATAGTTAATAATTATATAGACTCTACCGATATAATAAGTATGGTTGCATTCAAAGTTCCAAGATTCATCAACAGCCATTCTAATCTCGATTTTGTTGTTCCTTTTTCACGAACTAAATTTGGAAAAAGTTCACCATTACACATTATCTAGTTTCGAATGAATTATTAGCAAATACTACCGCTGATTTAACAATGACCCGTCAAAGTTTCAAAAAAATATACCATAAGTACTTTACACTCGAAACTATTTAATCGTTAGCCTGTCAGAATGTTTTATCTAACAACTTTAACGAATCTATTATTTCTGAATATATTCAAAGACATTATGGTATTATATCCAACACCTTAGCACCTCACAAGCTGAATTTTTATGATATAATTATTATTACATATAGGATACTCTTATTATTACATGTAATTAGGACTCTTAGGCCCAGTTGCACAGTTACCACTTAAGTATGAGTTTAGCTAAACCTTAAGCTTCAGCTTAAACCAAATACTTAAGCGCCCAATGTTGCACAGTCAAAAATATAAAAATACTTAGCTAAGCCAACTGATATGATAAATTCACAATGTTGGTAAGATGGAAAATGAATATTTGGCGGGGAATTTTTAAAATTCAATATAAACATAACTGTCAATGTCACTTGTCAAGTAGTTTATTATATAAATAATACAAATTTTACCAGCAATGGAAAATACGGTAAAAGAAACGTAAAAATAAATACACGACGAACTTATCAGAAGAGTTGTCTTCTATAAAATTAAAAAATATAAATATATTATTGTGTGTAAAAAAATAAATTACAGTCTGTTCCAAACGGTTAAGCGGAACTAGATTTTGCAATCTAGTTACTTTCATCGTTTAAATCGTGCTTTCCGGCCGTTTTGTTTGAGCTTTGTAAATCATACTTACAATAAACAATTTTTGGTTAAGGTTAATATCATTTTAAAATGTAATTTTCTTTATATTTTGATTTTTTGTGTCATTCTTAATACAAATTTCCCATTTATTTATTTTTTTGTCATTAAAATATTTCAAAAAAAATAATTGAATTTTGACATATGTCTTTCGGTCCACGGTTTCATTGTTGCAATTTTAAATTTTGACATTCTAATGTGAAAAATTAAATAACCCAAGCAAGGTCGCTTTTCGTGACAACCTAAAAGAACGAAATTCCCATTTAGTTTCACCTAACCGTTTGGAACAGACTGTAAATGTATTGGAAGAAAAAAAAAATCTCCTTGGACGAACATACATGATGAATTTATCAATGTAAGCGGTCACTCTTACAGAGAAGCAGAATATTAAAATATATATGTAAAAGAAAACTTTACAAGAAAACAAAAATGCCGACAATAAATATTCACTGAAAGTGACTGGAGGTGGTTCAGTGACAGAATGCTCAGAGAAAGAGTTAGAATTAATAAATTTTAAATTATTGGCAAATCATAGACAAGATATTTACATATATAAACAATTTTATTATTTATACCTTACCAGTATCAAAGAACTAACTTTCTCCAGCCTACACGCCACTCATGCTCAATAATAATGTGAGCACGGTCGTATCATAAGAAATGCTGATGATTGTTGTATTATTCACGATATGATTATTCACTGACTCTTGGACCTTTTCTCTCACTATATTTACGAAAACATCCTAAATCTCAAAACACAAAGGCAATTAAAAACTTTTACTAAATAAATCAAGAAATCTCAGGCCGTTTGGGTAAGACCAAAAGCAGTTAACTTGATCCAGAGAGGAGCATTGAATTATTCCAATGTGCCACTATATTGCGTAGGATCAGTTTTATTTCTTCTGCAAAGGTTGTAACTTTAATTTATTGATATGACAAGGAATAAAGCCAGAACAAGAAGTGGCTATTGTCTTTTAAGAATTTAACAGAAACAAAAGGAAGGAGAATAACAATCTGACAAGCATGATAACATATTGTGCAAATAATTTTCAACAATGTATTTGTAAATGGAAGTTGTACTTCCAATAGCAGTTAATCGAACAGTTAAACAAGTTTCCTTTGTGCATCACTAAATTGATTTATAGAACTAATAGCTCTATGCCAAAATCAATGGAATGTAACTCGATAAAAGTAATTGATGCTTCAAGCTTTTCTATTTAATTTGTAGTTGGTACCAGTGGCGTGTGACGGATAATGTCATGGCAGGAAAAATTTTGAAAACGGGTAAGTAATAAGAGGGTCACCCATGAATTATTGAAAATAGAACACATGGTTCAAATTTTTTAGTATTTCATTTTAAATATGATCAAAGTAATTCCCTTCAAAAATAAGACTTGGCCAATATTTCATTCTACTTCTTAAAAGCACCCAACCAATCTTCTTTCAAAAAATCTTCAAAATATTCATGAATTGCAGCATCAATCTCTTCCTCGGACGGAAACCATCTACCCCGTATTTTCTTACAAGCCCGAAAAATAGCCAAAAGTCGGACATTGCCAAATCAGGTGAGTATGGACTATGTTTTATTATTTTTATATATACCGACCACCGATAAGGGAGGTATTGTGATACCGATTTTGACATTTCGATGGATCTCCACGAATTTAGGTCCCTACATAACGTTTTGACTATTTTTAGCATGATGTTTGTCGATCTGTCTGTCAGTCTGTCTATCGGTCTGTGTACACAAATTCGGCTAAAAGGATTTTTATCAAACTTCATATTTAAGCTTTTGACATCAATGGCATGAGTTGATCAACTTTTGGTAAAAATCGATTAACTAGAAAAGGGAGTTTACTCTGACTTACCACGCCGTCTGTAGGCACCTGAACACTTGCTCGGAACTCGCCAAATACCGAATATCTGGTGCCGCCTTGACATTAATACGATTGAATATCGTAACGCTAGGTAATAATGTGTAAAGCCTACTAATTGGTTTTCACTAATTACCTGATAAGATAATGAGCAATAGCCACTGGCTGACGTACGAGACGATTCATTAATATCTTGACCGAACGCCTGTGAACATAAACCGCTAGTATTGCTGTCAGTGACATTAATAAACAAAGTTATACTTATTGAACATTGTTTTTGTGTTTAACAGTTAAATATCTAAAGGTGCGTACTGACTTGAGCATTTGTACGCGCACGGATTTACGTGCGGGTAAAAAAATTTGCACACACAACTTTCTAATTTGTGCGCGTAAAATCTCGCTCCGCGTATTTCAATTATATCCACGCACATATTTCTTTAAAGTAAGTAGTGTCAACGATGGCGGAAAGTAATGTTGTTGCCTTAACAAGTGCAGCGTACATAGGTCGCATTCAGCAGACTCATCGGTGACTTACCGGTACAAACTTACCGGTGAATTTCACTAAATGCACATTTTTTGGCAGCGTTGTCGAACGGTGTATATGAAAACTACAATATCTAAACAATGACAGATTGTAATGACAGTAAATTTTGAATGTAGGCTTTTACAATAATTTTAAGAGAACATGTGCTTTATATACATCTCCTCAATATCTAAGTAAACTGACTTAACACTCAATTCCATCATTTTTTACTTGCTTTGTTCTTGATTCTTTGTTACTACTAATATAATTGTCAAAATGTGCACCAGTGAGCAACTGTTCGTTAATGAAATCTGGTTAATAAAATGGCGACCGGTGAGTAAGTACGGTAACTCACCGGTAGATCAACGTATGCATACAGGAAAAAATTTACCAACCGGTAACTCACTGGTGAGTCTGCTGAATGTGGCCATAGTATACTTAGTAAAAAAGAAAGAAAAACAAAACAAACGGTGGTGGATGACACAACTATATAGAAGCAGGGAAATATTACAAATTAGTGGACAATTTCAAAATTTTGGTTGAATGTCAGCGGCAGATTTTGAACAACTCGTTGATAAAGTTGGTCACAAAACTGGGAGAAAGACAAGATTTATTAGGGCTGTTCCCGCGAAAGAACGATTAGCCATTAGCCCTACGTTTTCAACTGGAGATTCGTTTACCTACATGTAATACCGTTTTACTCCATTCCATGTTGAATATTTTGTGGTGTTTACTTAAATTTACGCGCACAATTATATGACTGCATAAATCCGTACACACTGAGCGCACAAGTTCTTTGATCTTATCGGTGGGACCGACAAGCTACGGATAGCATTCGTGGGAGGATTACTGTACGCGCACACAAATTGTACCTCGTACTCACCTGAGCATTTGTGCGCGCACATAATCCGTGCGCGTGCAATTTCTCAAGTCAATACGCACCTTTACATTTTATATTTTTACAAATTAACAACTTGTATCAAATTTACAGTCTCATGCCATGAAGAACAACCCCAAATCATAATAGAACCACCTTTTAAATTTTTCCACTCTTAAAACACATGTGCTTTTGTTTATTACATTACCTCTCAAAAATATGCTTTGTTAATTACTTTTAAGATACATATATATACAAAATCTAAATTAAAAATTTAAGAAGGTTTTGAAGAAAATCTTAGAAGATACGGATATTTGTTTGAAAAGGTAGGTACTGTCCACTTAATTTAGTTCCCTACTGTATATACAATAATGAAAAAATGTTTTTAAGAAATTTTCCCGTCTATAATCTTTTGAATGTAAAAGTAAAGAGTTTTCGGGAAGTTTAATTTAAAATTCTTATTAAAATTTAAGTCTAGATAAAATTTTGCTTTCAAAATACATCCCTGACCTAGCGAACATGGACAAATAATTAAATTAGGTCATGCGTAAGCTCCTTTTTAAAATCTTAAATTGCGTTTTTTCACTCTTGTTTATTTTTCGACGGTTGTGTTTGGAGACAAACATCATTCTGTTTATTCTTTTTATTAGATTCACTGATGTCAAACCTTTGTCAAATACCTAGGAAATACAACAATTCGTATTCAGGATATAGCAAAAAGCTGAGTTTTTGAATATATCTGTCCTTCACATTGAAACTGTTTGTAAAATAAAATAAAGTAAGCTGTTAGCGCAACAGTAGTCAAACATAGAAATACTTCCGTAAGATCAGCGTATTATACCCGAGTGCTAAAGACTGATTTAAATTTCCTTAACACGGGTTTCATTCAATCTAGGTTATTGGTTAACTTAGGACAAATAATTGGCCCCGAAAACTTTAATATTTTAATATATGACATATAATTTTTTTTATTTAATAATAAATCTCTTAAATTTTTTTAATATTTATTGATGACATTAATAATGTAATAGTCAGTGAAAGATTAGTTTTTGCCGACGATCTCAAAATTTTCCGTATTATCTCTTCAAATAATGATTGCCACATTCTTCAAAACGACTTGGAAAATATCTCTAATTGGTGCACCTTAAACAAACTTAACCTCAATCTTTCTAAATGCAAAATTCTGACATTTACACGAAAATGTAACCCCACTATTTTCTCCTATTCGATACTTAATCAGTTGCTTACTCGTTGCGAAAGTACCCGGGATCTGGGCATCGAGTTTGATAGTAGACTTACTTTCAACTCGCATATAGATACGATTTGTTCTTCGTCCTATAAAATGCTAGGATTTATTATCAGGAATTCACGCACTTTTTCAAACATAAACGTTATCTTCACACTTTATTATGCATTCATTCGCTCTAAAATTGAATATTGTTCAATAGTATGGGATCCTATTTATGAGATTCAAAAGAATGCCATTGAAAAAGTGCAACATAAATTTTTAAAGTTCATCTACTTTAAAGTTATGGGATCCTACCCCCCTTTCGATCTCTCATATAGTACCCTTCTTAATATTTTTTCCACCAAATCTTTAAGTGAGCGTCGTGAGTTAAGCTCCACAAACTATCTTAAAAAATTAGCATCAACTCTAATTGACGATCCACTTTCCTTTCAACAATTAAATTTCCACATCCCATCTTTCCGTACAAGACATTCCTCACTTTTTTATCTTCCCCAGGCACATACCAATCTATTCCTTAAATCCCCATTGAACAGGATGTGTTCATATTATGAGCAGAATACAAAAATTGAACTGTTCTAATAATTCTAATAATTTTCATATAAAGTTCTATAAATTCATTCATTTTTGTGTATTATGATTTTTTATGTTTAATAGTTTTTAATTTTTAAGTCTTAATATTGTTAATTATATTCCTTGTCCAATTTTGGCTATGCTGTTGGGGCAGATGTATTAAATAAATAAAATAAATACTCCCCCCGTCCGAAAATATGGTATACATTACTTAAAAAAAAGTGGGATTAACGAAAGTAATATTATCTTGATCTTTTTTGTTTTTATTTCTAAATAAGTGATTGCTAAGCACCTAATAAACAAATGGCGTGCAAATGTTTTGCATATGTCAAAAGTAATTCACAGAAAAAAATCGCGTATTTTAGACAAATTTAAGTGACACTCGTTGTTTAATAAAGAGGCGAATTTTGATCAAAATTGTGTTGAATTACAAGGAAGAGGTTTCAAAACGACGTAAATCACAACCGCCAAATAGTCAAGATTTTAATGTATTGAATCTTGGCTTTTTTAATTCTATACAATCTTTAAAACATACAGCTTCACCGAATACAATCGACAAACTGATTGAATGCGTACAAAATGCATTTAGTGCATTACACATACGAACCCTTGATAATGTTTTTCTAAAATTACAAATTTGTCTAGAAGCAACCATGTAAGCAAAAGGATGGAATTCCTATAAGTTTCCGCACATTAATAAGGCAACTTCGGCATAAGGGACGATTAAAAACAATATTATCATGTTCCATACAAGCTGTGGAGAGAGCCACGTCCTTGTTAAATTTAAACTTTTTGTATTATTCTTTGTTTTACCAGATATTTGTAACTATTTCATAGATAAACGCATTCTACCGTATTTAAACTATTTTTTTGTACAATAAAAATATAATAGATAAAAATTCTTTGCTGGTTTTGATGTAAAGACTGTTAACAATTTATTTCAGATTGTTGGTATTGAATTAGAAACTTGTAATCTCTGGGGGTTATACGTAGCGTTAATGCCTACAAGTGTTGGTCGCGTGCATGAAATTTTTACGCACGCTCGCTCACGCACGCTCACGAAGTCATATTCAAAATTACGCGCACGCACACGAGATCATAAATTTAAAATTTCACGGTCACGCACGCATGCTTCACGGACACGCGTGCTTCGTGACTCACGCGTTAATCGTGGCTCACGCGTGAATAGTGACAGGCGTGAATTTTTTCACGTTAGAATGGCCAACCCACGCCCATCCCGAAATTTTGTTATTAAGAAACGAGTATTATGTAGGTATGTAAAAGAATTAGATGTTTTTCATTTTCCTCTCTCCTCGTTACCGGAAAAATGAAGATACAACAGAAGGCGAATAGAACATACATGCCAACACTTCCAAAATATATTATATGATGATATTTAGAAATAATTAAGCAGATTAATTTATCACATTTATGACCAATAAATAACAAGGAAAGACCTTTAAGATCAGCAAATTTAAAAACATATGAATTCTTAATAATAGAACTAAATTCTTAAATTCAACCTATTATTAAAAGATGAAAGTTATATGACGACTTCAACAAATTTAAGATATTTTTTTTTAATTTGATCTGAGCTTCATTGTTTTTAAATGTGGAAAATTACCATATTTAATTTTTACTAATATTTCAAAAAATGCAAAATAAGACGACACGTTACAAAATTATTTTTTAATTGATAAACTGGCAATAAATCCAAAGAAATTGTTGTATCTACGATTGTTATATAAACTCTACTATATTTAATTATATAAGTAAGCGTAAAATAGGTCTCTATGGGAAGAGTAAAAAGTACCGTAACGTATCATTATTTCACTCTTGCCGTAAGTAAATACAAATTAAGTGAGTCGTGACACGCCGTGATTGCACGCACGACGTGTCATAACAAATTTTAATCACGCACAATTTTACCGTAAACGGTCGAGTCACGAAGTGACACGGAAATATCACGGCACGCGACCATCACTAAGCCTACGTATCGTACAGACATATTTTCATAGATATCCCTTTAACACGAGGTTAAACAGCAAAGGTGAAGTGGCGTCTCCTTGTTTGACTCCAGTATGAATTTTAAAAGACTATGACAAAAGGTTCCCTTCTTTCACTACTGATGATTACACGGAGAAAAATGACATTGTTCCATCAAGTAAAATATTTTACTTGGCCAAGTTTTTGCTAGAGTAACAGAAAAAAATTGTCCCTGATAATATTTTTTCAATTACGTTGGTTGATCTTACTAAGACCTTAAAGTCATTCTAACAAAGAGAAATTAGTTTCATACCTATTTGTTAAGGTTACAAATTAAATTTGTTGCTACGACAAATGTGTTAGTCCATGTGAAACAAATGTATAATGATACTTAATAATTTTGTGCATCTAACAAATGATGTTAGTCATCCAGGTATGTGAGGTATATGCCTTGCACATGCGTTTTGAGTTCGGAACAATATGGCGTAGGCTTTGTTAGTGGTTGACGTTTTAATACCTGTTGATAGTTTCTGCTTTATGTTTAATAAGCAAATAAGTGCAACAATGCAGTGTATCCGAACATTAGTATCTTGGGAACTTCACAAATATTTTCAACGTATTACAACTTGAGGAGACAGTTTAAAAAAGTTGGGCTACTCGATAAAAGAGTAAACTAGCCCAATAAATAAAACAGGTAATGATTTTAATAATACAAATAGTGTATTAATGCTAATACTTTGGTGTGGAATTTTTGTAATCATATAGAAATATGCTAAAAACTATACCCCGTTTAGAACTCCATTTAAAAATTTCTCATCGTTTTACAGATGTTCATTTTTTTTTGTTGTGAACATGGTTTTATCACTAAAAGTGAAAATTATTATTATGTCCATTTACATTAAGCTAAGCAGTGTATAAACCGGGGGTATAAGTTTATAGACGTGAATTTTTGCCTGGCATATATAAATTGGAAATGAATATTTGTAATAATTTTGAATATTTAATTGTTTTATATTCATACTAAAAATCCAACTTAAAATTAGTTAATGTCCTGTTACATATTAAATTTTATAACTGTAAATTTTGTTAATAATAAATTATAACAGCAATAAATTATAAAATTTGTTTTATTTTTCTTAATACATATATACATTTTACAGGTAGAGATAACAAAATCTGTTAGATGTCATAACATTTCCAGTTCAATTTTGTGACTTTTAATATCGTTTTTTTCATCACCAAATATAAAAATATCTCTGATTTGAGATTACAACAAATGAAATTAGTAATATACTTCTAACTAATTTCATTAGTCACCCCAACAAAGGTGGTTACCTGGGCAAAAGATGATCAGTTCGTGAGACAAACAATTTTTTGTTACCATAAAAATTTGCTAATTCTAACTAATGAAAATTAGTTCCTAGAACAAAAACTTCAGCAAAATCAGTTTGTTCCCAATGCAAATGTATGTGATTAGAAAAATTTGTTGTCAAGACAAAAAAATTTGTTGTCTAAAATACCACTAAAAAAATTTGCTGGAGTAACTAAAATTTTAGTAATTCCAACAAAACCTTTTTTACCGTGTATGAGTCTTATAGTAATCTATCTTGCAAATTGGGCACTGTAACATAAAAACTGATTTAATGTACCCTTTTAAAGCTTGTTATCAAGATAATTGAGATATTGAAAAAGCAGGAATTAGGAATTAGTCTCATTTAGGTTAACCAATTATAAAATAAAGCCATTTTTTCAATTTCCTTTAAAGAAAATCCTCTTATTATATTTTTTTTGTATTTTATATTTTTTTAAAGAAAACTTAACTTACACGTGTCGGAAATTTTATATAGATCCTTTAGTTAAATGTTTAAGTTTTGAAATTAAAGTTAAAGTGCCTGTGGTAACCAAAGCACGTTCTTCATTTTTCAGAATCAGATAATAAGAACAAGATGTAACTCACGTCCTTGGATGGAACCAGTCTTATCCTGTTCCTAATCTAGAAATCTAGGCTTTATTTACATTTTAATTAAATACAATATGTAAAGGGTAGTCCGAAAGTTTCATATTCGTTGGCTTTTTGAAATTTGCTTGCATATTGAAGATGTTAAAGGATTTCTATTGGTCTCAGTTGGTGTTCTAGTCGAATCTTGTAGCAAAATGGGCATATATAAGTAGAGCCCTGCAAATACGCGGGTATCCGCAACTTTTCTGCAGATGCGGATAAATTATCATTTAAGCCATGCGGATGCGGATCGGATGCGGATTAAATTTCATATCCGCAATATCCGCCTGAATATTAAATCTTCGGTTACTTTCGGAGAAACATGCGATTGTATTGTGACTATGCATTCCTCGGTTACCTTCGGTTGTCTGTATACATATGTGATATTTTGTAGCATTGAATCTCATTCTATGTTATTGTTATTAAGACAATTGTCCATGATCGAGATTGAATTGAGACAGTCAACATAACTTTCTTTTTATTATTGAATATAGAAAATCATATTTTGGACAAAAATTGCCTGGACACTTTCGATGTAATTCTTCCTATCTCTGCTCTAATTCTGGCTTTTAAATCTAATAAACGCTTATTTTATATAATACTGATTAGTAAGTTTTATTTTAATAACAAAATTTACCTATATGAATTTTTGTCGAAAATTTTATTATGCAACCTGCCAAGTTTTATATACTACCCGTAAAGTAAAAATTCTTGCTGATTCCAAAAATTTGAAAAATGACACCTATTGCTATTTGAAAAATTAAAGGGCAAGGCTTGGGCAAGACAACGGGCACGTCAGCTAATAATAAATAAATTTAAAAAGACTTTATGGAAACGGTTATAAATTAATTGCAAAGTAAAAATTATACGTGACTTGTACAAGGCAATGGAGTAACAATTCACTTTTAATTGTAAACGTTTTTGACATTGCTCTACTTAATTCCAAACAATGATAAAAAATTAAAACATGTAAATTACCTTGCATCTGCATTTTAATTGCTAATCCTATAATAATTTAAACAAAAGCAAATGCATTCCACTACAAAGTAATGTAGTAATATACTATATAATCCGTCTCAATTTGTAATACGAAACTAGATCTGGTTACTTTGGTGACTGTTGTGGTGTAAACAGACTTTGGTGTATCCGTATGAACCAATACTATGACAATATTATAAATGTTATTGTCAATATACAACATAAAAAATGAACTTTCACTGTAAGTTCCGTATTACAAAATGAGACAGATAATGCAAACAACATTTTGAATATTAAATATCTGAATTTATTTTTCTGAACGTCAAAGGAAACCTTTGTTTTTTAACTCTTGATTTTTTTATTTCTAAAAGGGTAAATTATTATGTCAATTAATCCGGAATTTGAATTAGATTCTGAGAATAACATTACTAGATACTTGTTGGGTTAAAGAGATAAAGGTATCTGATAGCAACGCAGCCCTAAGGAGTTATCTTATTTGAAATATATCTGTTACTGTATCACTATATCACGTTCACAGATTAATGGCAAACATCCTTGATGATTGAGTTAGATTTTACCATTATACCATAAGATCTGAGATAACATTGAAATTTACAAAGAGGTAACCTGACAATAGTTATATTTATTTACTAGCTTACATGCCCATACTTCGTACTGATTTTGTTATACAAGGTGATGAGCGGACCCGTTGGTCAAACGAATTTAACATGTAAAAACATATAGATAGATATACACATGCTTTAGACTAAAAAACGCATTATTCCAACCCAAATTTCGATGCGTATACAAACTCGATGCAGTCAAAAGTTTTAAATACATTTAATTTTCTAAATGATAGATCAAGTTTCAACAAAAAGTGGTTCAGAGACGAGAAATAAATGCACGAATCTATGATAATTTTTAGGTTTTATAAGTATTGCAAAAAAAAACTTATAGCATCACTCATGCTTCTGGTATAAATTGTGGCCAAACAGCTGGACCTAGCAAGTTGAAATTTGGTATGCATTTACAACTCTTTGACTTACATATAGGAAAATAAGATAATTTAAAAAATCACAACGTTGGGATATATATATATATATATATATATATATATATATATAGATATAAAATGTTCTTCTTTAATCGTCAGTATTAGTTAGGAAAATTAAAAAACAAGTATCATGGTACGTTTCGCGTTTTATTAGTTAACGCATCTTCAGCCTAAAATAATTATATACATTGAATTACAATTTTATATTAATATAAAAAATGGTATAAAAGGGTTTTAACAATATAATCAAAGTTTACGTAGATGTGATAGTAGTTTTGTAAATATATTGATAATAGAATTAAAAACTCACCAGTAGATAGAAGCAATCTTATACCATTTTTTATATTAATATAAAATTGTAATTCAATGTATATAATTATTTTAGGCTGAAGATGCGTTAACTAATAAAACGCGAAACGTACCATGATACTTGTTTTTTAATTTTCCTAACTAATACTGACGATTAAAGAAGAACATTTTATATCTGTATATTACTCGTCAAGAATTTACATCTATATATATATATATATATATACAGTATTGGCCATAAAGATTGCAACTTTTAAAATTTTTCAATTTTTCAAATTTTAATAATAATATTAGAAAATAAATACTCTTAATTCAATAATTTAATCAAATTTTGTTTGTTACATCAATCAATAGTCAAATAATCTGACTTACAGATTAATAATAAATTATTTCTTCATTTTTGCTTGGACAAAAATATTGCAACTACTTGAATTTTCTTGTTATATGCAGGTTTTATCCATAAATAATATGTTGTGCACAAGTAATATTTCAGTTTATATTTATCAATCATGGGTCGTAGTAAAACTGTTTCAAGTGAAATTAGAAACTTCATAATTTCTGGTTTTAAAGACGGGCTGCTGCAAAATGTGATTTCACAAAATTTAAATGTTCTTAAATCTACTGTGTTACGAATTATAAAACGATTTCGAGAAGAAGGTACGTTTGAAGTTTCAAAAATTCCAGGACGGCCACGAAAAAGTACAAAACGAACTGATAAAAAAATTATTTATGTATCTACCAATAACCCCTTTCTGTCATCGGGGAAATTTTTGGGCCTTTTGCCATACATGGATCAAGAAAACATCTCAACAAGAACTATTCGCAGAAGATTAGTTAGTGAGGGTCTTTTTAGTCGCCGTACAGCTAAAAAACCACTTCTATCCAAAAAGAATGTGAAAGTCCGATTAGAATTTGCTAAAAATCATATTGCCTGGAATGTGGATCAATGGAAAAAAGTTGTTTTTAGTGATGAATCTAAGTTCAATTTGTTTAAAAGTGATGGTGTAAGTTACGTTAGGAGGCCTGCTAATAAAAGATTTGTTCAAAAATACACCTTGCCAATAGTTAAACATGGCGGAGGTGGTGTGATGGTATGGGACTGTTTCTCGGGATATGGTATGAGTCCTCTATACCACATTGAAGGAACAATGGATCGATTTAAATATATAGACATCCTTCAAAATGTTATGGAACCTTATTCTGATGAGTTCATGCCTTTAAAACATATTTTTCAGCATGATAATGACACAAAACATTTTTCGAAGTTGGTCAAAAAATGGTTCGAGGATTCAAAAATTAACGTAATGACTTGGCCGTCACAGTCACCCGATTTAAATCCAATAGAAAACCTTTGGGAGATTGTCGACAGAAAGATTAGAAACAAAACGCATTCAAATATTGAAGATTTGTTTAAAGCTTTGCAGGGTGCCTGGTCTAATATTGATAATGAAATGATCACGAAATTATTAGAATCAATGCCGAAAAGATGTCGGGAAGTTATAAATACTGGTGGTTACTATACAAAATATTAAAAATGATCTGTTAATAATAATTCATTTTCTTAATTAATAAAAAAAAAAGATTTTTTTAAGAGTAGTTGCTATCTTTAGTCCAGGTAAAAATAATAAATACTATAAAAAAAATAGAATTTACTATTAAAATTTAATTTTTTACTATAATATATGTAGAGGATTGTTAAAGGTAAGAATTACATTTTTTAATTTTAAAAATATTGAATAGAATAAAAATAAAAGAGGATTATCAAAAGTTGCTATCTTTATGGCCAATACTGTATATACCGTATATTCCGGCGTATATCGCGCACTTTTAACATTGAAAGTTTTGTCAAATTTGTTGGGTGCGCGTTATACGCCGGGTATAAAACTTACCCGTTCGAAGATTAGAATGGTAATAGTGTAAATACGATATAAATAGGATTCCTGTTTTATAATGAATACATAATATAAATACTAATCAACTAAACTATCTAAATTTATACATATTTATTTATATACATAACAAAAAAATTATCTTAATTATTAATTTAAATAATCTTTATTATGACATAAAAAGTTCATCAAATTCGTCTTCGCTAATATTATCAGGTATATCATCAAATTCAGATGTACTTTCGTCATTAGTTTATACATACGGTTGTTATGAAGAAATATTGGCATAAAAGTGTTTCCAGGAAAGCAGATTATAAGAGTGCGCGGTATACGAGAAATACATGCAAAAATTAAAATTAATCTATTCAGATTTGAAGTGCGCGTTATACGCCGGAATATACGGTATATATATTTTGAAATTTTTAAGTGGGGCCTTATATAAAGCAACTTAATAAGTAGCTAATCCAACAAATCAAATATTTTTATGGAATTATCGCCAAAATTGTGTCAAAACTTCTGTCCCCCACCAATTTCCCAGAAAGATCGAAAAACCTGAAAAAAATATAATAGGTATTCATTGATGGAAACTGGAATAGTTCAACAGGAATTTTTGATTAGATTAGTTTTCCAAAATATATCGCAGTTTTTGCGTCGTTATATAATAAATAATTGTTTTTAAAAATTTAATTTGTCTTCAAGACCTAGATTAAGAAATGAAAAGTGGGTTTCCAAATTTCTTTCGTTTAACATGATTTTTGCTAAAAACAATTCTTGTCCCAAACCCTGTAACCCAGGAGAGTTAATTTACAAATCTGAAAATAATCTGAGTAATGCATATTAATGTGAAAAGGAATAGTACGAGGGTTTCCTTTTATGTTTCTACAAACGACCACTAGATTACTCACTATATTCATTCAGACCATTACTATATTCGTAAAATTTTACATTTGTTATGGTGAAATCAATGGCAGTATAAATTGATGGAGTAGTTTGTTGACACTGTGCGTTTAAAAAATCAAGTTGGTGAAAAAATGGAAAGATCGACCAAAATCGGTTGTGATTCAAAAAAACATCGATGCTGTGCAAAAATGATTAAAGAAGATCGGCATGTGACATACCATGAGATAGAGGAATCCTTTGGCATTTCGCAGACTGCAATACATTCGATTTTGCATGAACATTTATCTGTAAAAAAGATCTATTCCCGATGGATTCCGCATAATTTGACCAACCTCAAAAAAGGCTCGTGTTTATTGGTATAAGGAAATGCAAAAAAAAAATTCAATCTATGCACTGCAAAATCCGTATACAAAATCGTTACAGCTGACGAAACTTGGATTTATTCATTGGATATTCATTTATTCAAAAGTTCTTCGTTCATGAAGCTCTTCCAAAAAAATGATCGCTTGTTTCTTCGGTTGTACTGGACATGTCCCAACCATTCCTTTAGAGTATCGGAGAACAGTAAATGCTGAATGGAATACAATAATTTGTTTGCCAGAAGTCGTCGACAAAATCACGAAAAACAACCAAAATCGTCACATCATTCTTCATCATGACAATGCAAGCTCCCACACAACACGTTAAACAATTGATTATTTGAAAGGGAAAAACATCGAATTAATGTCGCATTGTCTGTATTCACCTGATTTATCCCCTAACGACTTTTTTTGTTCCCCAATGTCAAACAAAAAATGCGTGGAAAGCAATTTTCATCACCTCAAGAAGCTGTTGAAGCCTTCGAAACCCATGTTTTTGAGATACCAACTTCAAAGTGGAAAAAATGTTTTGATAATTGGTTTGAACACACGAAAAATATTAAATGCGAATATTTTGAAAACAATAAATCAGTTTGATTAAAAAAAAAAATCATTCTTAGTTTTTGTAAAAACTTAAAAGGTAGCCCTTATATTCGCACTTGGTCTCTCTTCAACTCTTTTGTGTTGTTGTTTTCAAAAATATTATTATTACGCTTTAATTCAAATAAATTAATTATGTCAATTTAATAAATCATTTGTTTTTTATTCCTTTATTCATATACATTTTTTATATAGGTACATTTTTAATTACTCAAATAATATGTATATGAAGCTGTGATTAAATTTATTAAAAATTATGTTATTTAACAATTTGAATTTATTATTTTATGTGATTTATATAGCTATGAATGTGTTTGTTATAATCAATCACTTTAATATCAACAGAATTTAAATTAGTTGCCAATTGTAATTGTATTTTCATGACACTTGAAAAAATAACGACAAATATTTGAAATGTCAAACAAGTGAAATGGGCGTTTATTAATTTATTAAATATTATAAATTATTACCAGTATTTTCAATTAATTAATTAATTTTCCCTCAATCAAACTGTGGGGACTCGAATATGAAAATATGAAATGTCACGGTTGGCTGATTTATTTATTTCATTTGTACTTACTCTGTACATCCCTGACATTATGGGTTCCAAGACTTGCGAGCGGATCAAGTCTGGACCCCCCTTATTAGTCCGCTAGCTGGTTGCTATGATTCTTGGAAGGATTAAGGGTTGTTTCAATTAAACTCAACATTTTAACTAACCTACTTTAATTATGATACGGTTTAAATATTTACACTAATTACACTAGACTTACAATTACGTCGATACAGCTAAATCCAAAGGAGACACACATTCGCACACACTAGACACACTTTTACACGACTACACCAAACACTAATTTAACCGCTACATGTTTCTAAATATTGTCTCTCCACTTTTTAGCTGGTCACTACACTAACGTTCATACGGAATTACATTGTTACTTTATTTCGACTCGCCCAAACACTCTAAATGTCTCTAACCCATGTCTCTTAAAAACCAACTCCAAAACATGGTCTTAACCATACGACGGGTCAAAATCCTCTACTGTTAACCTCTTAACGTTATGATGGTTTAACATCAACTTTATTTAACATCTTAACGTTATGACGGTTTAAGCTCAACTCTCTTTAAAACATGACTGCCCTGGAATGCTTACTTCGCCCAACTGTTAAATGTCATTTAACAACTCTTGATTGTCGGTCTTGTACTATCTTATAATTCATAATTTATTGGTGATAACTCAGATAAATATCCCATTAGAAAATAGCCGAATCATAATATTTATATCTCAGACAGAATTTAATTATAATTTATGTGCTTATGGTTGACGTATATTTTTAACACAATAATTTACTATTCACTTTTCATGTTACATTGACAAAAGTGTCAAGTTGCAATAATAAACAATCTCCCGTTATCTTAAATGCCCTTTATAAGAAATAGATTATTTTTGTATCGTTTAACAGATTAAATATTTTACTCTAATTAAATGATTATAATGAATTTATGAAATTTTATTTATGAAATAATACCAAAATTACCTCCCTTACAAAACATTGTTAGCAGTTTACACGTATATTGCATATCAAATATATTTATTTCTAGACAACTAAGCAAGTTCATTAGGTTTACTCACACAAATGGGTTTTGTAAAATGATCCAGATATCTTGTATACAGTGGTGACTGAGACAGGGTGGCGCTGGAACAGAGTCCTCCTAAAAAAAATTTATAATAAAAACTTTAAACTTTAACTTTTAGTTTTAAATCTCATTTATACTTTAAAATTGCATAAACTAGCTAAATATATCTGCATATATTTATTTTTATTATTTCTAATTCAAATATTTTTCACATGTGTTAGATTTTAAAAATTTAGATCTAGAAATACATGCCCGGGACACTACCTCGTTGTGTCCCGAGAAACAGCGTTGCCAAATGAAATTTCTAGTGTATTTATCTACACAAGTAACAAAAATGAATTGGAAAGGGCAACAGCGGCAAGTTGTTCGTGTGTATGTGTTAGTGAATTTATTTTGATTTGTGAAAAGTACTCAGACGTGAAACTGGATACAGTGCGTTATATTAAAACTATCGTGCTTAACTATGAAATTATATTATTAATAAAAAATATGGGTCCTCACTGGCTAAAATTGAATATTTCACAATCGAACAAAAATAGAAATAGAACATTCATAGAAAGTTCAGTAAAAAATAATGGTAATAATTTAGAATGGGGCATCCAAAGCTTTTTTTTTTTAACGACCGATGATTGACCGGTCTGTAGCTCGGAACTTAATAAAAAAAAAATATATATAATAAAAAATTATTCACTTTCACGTCGTACTTGGAAGTATAATTTGAAAGCGAAATATTTTTAATCATTTTTAATGTTATTATGTTTGAAGTATGTAGATGAGGTTTTATGTCTTTAACGGCATTCAAGCAGCCGCCTTTAATTGTAAGTTTTGTATAACCAATCATTAACTTTTAAATTATCATTAAACGTAAATATAAAATAATGGGTGTTTTTTTTAGAGGTATAGAACTTTAAATTGCAATAAAACAACGATGGATTATTCGATTGACATGAATTTTTTTTTATTCGAAAGATAATCTTGTGGCATTACATTTTAAATATGATTTCTGGCATATGACCGCCACGGCTGGCTCGGATGTAGTCCAATCTGGACGTCCAATTTTCGATGACTTTTTCCAACATTTGTGGCCGTATATCGGCAATAACACGGCGAATGTTGTCTTCCAAATGGTCAAGCGTTTGTGGCTTATCCGCATAGACCAATGACTTTACATAGCCCCACAGAAAGTAGTCCAGCGGTGTTAAATCACAAGATCTTGGAGGCCAATTCACAGGTCCAAAACGTGAAATTAGGCGGTCACCAAACGTGTATTTCAATAAATCGATTGTGGCACGAGCTGTGTGACATGTTGCGCCGTCTTGTTGGTATGATTTAATGTAATGCCACAAGATTATCTTTCGAATAAAAAAAAATCATGTCAATCGAATAATCCATCGTTGTTTTATTGCAATTTAAAGTTCTATACCTCTAAAAAAAACACCCGTTACATAAAACCTTTTTTCAACTAACAATCTTTTCCGTCTTTCACTTTTTCTTATAATTATGTGCTAAAAATTTACAGCACAACTTAATTTAGAAATTGAAAAGAACAATCGACATCAAGAATTGAACAAGGTGTGAATATTCAACTTAAACGCTTCACTTACTCTAAAACGTTCTATTCCGAACCCCTCTTAATTAGATTACCCTCAATACACGAGAGCCTTCATAGAGGTCAACTCACAGGGGTTGAAATCAAGTTCAATGATCAAGGGCACATTTTGCACAAAAAGTATTTTTCATTTTAAAAATGTTTATTTTAAATTGTTTTTCATCTGAAAAATTGTTTTCAAGTTAAATTAATATTGATTTATTGAACACCCACGCTGATAGGTTTGAAATTTAATTTATATTATCTAAATCTATCTTACACTCGAAAAAAAAAGTAGTGGTAAAGGGATTTCGTGGTACACTAAAAACTTAATTTTTAGTGTACCATGAAGTCCCTCGCTCTTCGTGTTAATAATTTACTCTTCTTTTTTAGTTAAATTTAGTGTAAAATTTACACTTACATATTGGTTAAATTACAGTGTTGTAATAGATACATTTAAAAATATATCTAGTTACAGATACAGATACCTAAGAAAAAATATATCTAGATACAGATACATGCCAAAAAAAAATTGTATCTAAATACAGCTAGATACTTTTGAAAAAACATATAAAAACATGTTTAAGAAATTCATTTTTATTGAAATGCATAAAATAGCTAACAATTAACTATGCAGTATAATTAAACAAACAGAGCATTTAATCAGTATTAAACAGGCTGTTCAAAATTGACCGTGACGTCACAAAAGCCACAAGTTTTTACAAAGGTAAAACACTATTCTACGCAATCATTTTGTACTAAATATCGTATGAATTATTTTAGTCATATGTACTAACGTATAAGACTAATGTCAGTCTTATAGATACGCAGCTATGTTCTTGTTAAGGAGATGTTCCTTTCAATCAAATTTTAGCCCTAATTGTAATGCAATTATTGAAGGGTCGCTAATAAAAATTGCTAATAAAAAGTTACTGATAAGAAATATGTGATTTTTTTGACACTCCCTACAAATTTAATTTATAAAAAAAATTTCAGTTGACATTCTGACGCTTACAAATTAAATTTATATGAAAAATCAAAAAAATAATGTTTTTCTCCGTCCTTTAAGACAGTGTTTGTCAACCAAAAACGCACTGCGGACCAGTAAAATAAATAATTTTCTAACGCGGACCACTAATAATAATTGTTGGTTCATTTTTTGCAAGTTAATAAAAATATATTTAATGTGCTACTAAATATATTTAATTTATTTGTATAAAATCACAGAAAGGTTACAGAAAATAAACAAAATATAAATTATTTACATAAAAAAAGTTCATAAAAATAACTGCAAAAACATATACAAAAACTATCGCGGACCACTAAAATTTTTCCGTGGACCACCTGTTGAGAAACACTGCTTTAGGAAACACACCTACTTACCTTACTGATTTCAATTAGGAAATGAACTTAATATCCACACTAGCATAAGTACTTTAAATGATTGGATACTCTTGAAGGGCCTTAATTTGTCTTGCCCAAGACCTCACAAAACCACGGTCACTCCCAAACCACTTGCGTGGATATAATTTTTCATATGTTTTTACTAAATTGGTCATCAAAATAGCAACAATATTTTTTCAAAAACTTAGTTTTCATTAATAATGACCCATTTTACTTAAGTGTTGCATACCTACTATTTTTACGGGCGTTCAATAGCTAGGAAAAACGAAGGAGAATATATTTTTTTTACGTAATGAACTCATTACGTAACAGGTCAGTGATGTGTAATAAAAATAGTAGGGAACGTGCTACATTTACTAATCACTGCACGCCTGTAATGAACGTATATCTATATAGTCGTGGAAAAAATATATTACCTATTTTGAAAGACGATTAGTACCCGTGTACCCGCTACCCAACCCGTTAAAATTATACCCGGTTCTGATTTTGATTACCTGCTACCCGATATCTACTCATTATCCGATAACTATTAGCAGGTAGCAGATAATTAACGGGTAATTGTGAGGTATTTCTGTTTATCTGTGAGTATTTTGCTGTAAAAATGTTTAGCATCCTTTTTCATAATCGGAAAAATGAAAAGATGGAAACGGTCCGCAGGTGGCCTTTGGCCCCCTTCCATTTTTAATTAATGGGTAATTAACGGAAACAGCGGGTAATTAACGGAAACAGCGGGTAATTAACGGGTAGTGAGTAAATAAAGGGTAAAAATCGAATAATGTTATTGGGCAATTCCAGAAATTTATAATTCTCATCATTCCTACTATCTGTATACCTATATTACTTTGTAATTCCAAGGTAAACTAAGGGATCCATTGCTGTCACTCTTTTATTTTCCCAACTTATATCGTGTCCTGTCCCTTAAGCAACAAGATAATTTGTTTTGTTATAATTTATATTAAGATCTCATTTTTCATTAAGTTTCAGCAATATAGAGATTATATTTTTCACATCTTTAAAACTTCTTTGACATTTAAAACTTCATGGTTTGCGATTTTATCTGCCCACAGAATATGTTGGAATTAAAATCTGAGAAATATATTTTAACTCGGCAGCTGTTACTGTCACAAGTGGAGTTCATGAACTAGTGATATTTAACATGAATACAGACGAACTTCAACATGTTATACCTTTGCCCTTAAATATGACTCAGGGTTAAGTGTTAAGTTAGGAGTAATGTGGGTTCAAATGAAAACAATTGTCCTTGTCTTGACCAGAAGTGTATTTGTATTCGTTAGACCTTCATCTTCACTTAAATAAATCAAGAAAAAACATATCAATTCTAGACACATCTAGTTATTTAATAAACACTTCGAAATCTTATTGAGTGATTGTGAGCATTGTAGTCTTGGACCTTCAGTTCTTCAGAGTGAAAATGTCTGCGCTTAATACGATTTACGCAATTTTATAAAACGTTCTTCCTCATTTATGATATGCCATAAACATTTGGTCTCCGCATTTGTATGTGGTTGAAATATTATGGAAACTGTTCAGAGAAGAGCCAGCTACCTTTTGAGTTTACCAATCTTGAAATATCTCCCATATTATTGACAGCAAACACGTATATAACAAAAATTGTTTATAATAAAATGCTTAATCTTTTTTGTTCTGTATATTTTTCTTTAACGGCATAATTTACAATATTTGTAAAAATTGTGAATTAAAAAAAAAAACAACTCAAAAAACGGTTAGAGACAGCGATTTCCGGAAAGAATTTTTTGGATACTCCGTAGTTCATTTAGTCTAGAAAAATTTGGGGCTTAAATCGTTCAACGCGTTTTGAGATTAGGAAAATATTTTTAATGGCATAATTTATATCATTTATGGAAATTGTGAATTAAAAAAAAAACAACTCAAAAAACGGTTAGAGACAGCGATTTCCGGAAAGAATTTTTTGGATACTCCGTAGTTCATTTAGTCTAGAAAAATTTGGGGCTTAAATCGTTCAACGCGCTTTGAGATTACGAAAATATTTTTAATGGCATAATTTATATCATTTATGGAAATTGTGAATAAAAAAAAAAAACAACTCAAAAAACGGTTAGAGACAGCGATTTCCGGTAAGAATTTTTTGGATACTCCGTAGTTCATTTAGTCTAGAAAAATTTGGGGCTTAAATCGTTCAACGCGTTTTGAGATTACGAAAATATTTTTAATGGCATAATTTATATCATTTATGGAAATTGTGAATTAAAAAAAAAAACAACTCAAAAAACGGTTAGAGACAGCGATTTCCGGTAAGAATTTTTTGGATTCGCCGTAGTTCATTTAGTCTAGAAAAATTTGGGGCTTAAATCGTTACACGCGTTTTGAGATTACGACAATTTTTTTAATGGCATAATTTATATCATTTGTGGAAATTGTGAATTAAAAAAAAATCAAAACTCAATAAACGGTTAGAGAAGCGACCTAAAGTTAGAATTTTTGGATTCTTCGTAGTTCATTTAGTCTCGAAAAATTTGAGGCATTTTTTTTTTTTTTTAAATTTTATATATGGTTCTTTAACTGTGAATTCATTAGCGCTTATTAATTCTAATGAGGCATTTTTCGTTTTGCGTATTTAAAATTATGACAAATTTTATTATTGCGTGGTTTATGGAAAGTTTTATTTTCTCAAAACGAAATACGATAAAGATGTGCAGTTTAAATTTTTGAAATCTTGCAGTCCTAATCGAACTGCAACCATATTTTAAAACAAAAAAAAAATGAAAATTTTTATTTATTTTTTTTTAAATTTTTTTAATATTTTAATAAATCCTATCTAAAAAATGGTTAAGGATAGAAATCTACGGTTTGAATTTTAAAAATTTTCCTAGATTATTTATTCTAAAAAAAAAAAAATGTGCTTTTATAAACCAATTATTAGGTTTTGTATGCTTTTATAACCCTTGAAAATGGCCAAAAATCGAAATAATCGTAAGGGGTAGACCTTAAAAATATCATGATTTTTAGGCAAAAATTTTTGTCTCCGATTTTATTGAAAATTCATATAAATATGTATTTTTGGTAATAGATCAAGAAAAATTAGCCGGTTCTAACTCAAAAACTAGAAAAGTATGCATTTTTAAAATATTTTTTTCATAATTTTTACCCCAAATTTAGCTTAAAACTTCATTTTGGCCGCTTTTAATTTTAAGGAGAGATTTAGGTAGAATAGCGAATCCTAATTTAATGCTTTCAAGTTTCAGTTTTTCTCCATCACGTCTAGTTTTTTTTTTTTTTGTAATTTTCAAAAGTTATGGATAATATTTTTAGATAAATAACTTCAGTATAAAACAAAATAAAATATGGATAATTTTTTATGATAAAAGCAATTCTTAATTATTTACTTACTATTAACAGTTCTCAAGGAGAAAAGCACTCCTTGTAGCCTTTCTCTTGTGTTATACGTAACTGTCATGAATGTATGGTTTTTGACGTTACCGCATGTATGTAATTTTTATCACTCAACACTTTTGATGTGTAAATATTTACATATTATAATCATTGTTTATTTATATGCAGCTTAAGACAACTGCCATATTTATATTCGGTCTACTAAATATGAGTCAGAGATAATAAGACATCAATTTTTAAAGTTTGGTAAAAAAAAATATACGTGATAAAAAAATTAACTCCATTCACAATAAATATGAGATGACGTCACACTTGGTTATTTTAAGTACCAACGTTATGATATGTTTTAATCAACATCAATCCACAACTCAGTTATTACATTTATTTATTTAATTTTGGTAAATTTTTTCAATGTTGCCAGTTTGAAATTGGATTGTTCAAACGTTATTTGTCAAGTTGACATTTAGTTGTCATCCTGGTTGTTCGATATAACCTAACTTTTTTTGACAGTTTACGAATTGGCAACAAGGTGAGTTTTTCAACTGTGACGTCATTTCATAGTTACGGTAAATGGACTTTATTATTTTCTCACTACTTATCTATTAAAATTACCATATATTATTAAAAGCGGCCAACCTTCGCAGCTCGTGTTATCAATTCAAAAATGCCTATGGTACTATTTCGATCCACATTAATTTGCATTACTCAGAAGTTCATACCTACAAAACCCTAAAAATGTATATAACAGAAATCGTACGAAGTACCAGCAAAATAGTTTAAGTTTTTCCAGTTAAAAGCACCGTCTGCTAAAAATACGACGAGCAACACGTAGCCACTTAACTTCGCAATTAAAACTATTTTATATCAGAACAATTCTTTTCATTTTAATGAACTTATTATTCATAGTAAGTGGCACATATTTTAACTGAAACTTCTAACTTTACAGTCTTAGAAATATAACTTAATTCTTGTTTTAACTTCCGGAAGTTTTCGGGATCTTTGTTGCAGAAGTAAAGGGTAATATTACAAAACCCAAGACGCTTTCAGTCCAAACACGTTCGTAAAACTTAAAACGCAACTTTAGATTTTATTTTTAGTTCGAAAAATAACACAAGAACCATAGATTTTAGGTCAGATGATAAATTCGTTTTTTTTCATTGCTACAGTTACGTCTTTTTTACTGATTCATATCCACCATTCTGCTCTGTTAAGTATAAAGTCATTCCAGGTATCTTCTACATCAATACTCGCTATATATTATGTCAGTTGACCTCTCTTGTGGACGACAACTAGCTGTAACGGTAGCCAAATATCGCGAATTTTGTGGGACATCCGATTTTGGAACTATATAGAGGCATCCCGAAAGCAGCCTAGGTAGGATGGCATTTGTTCCGTCTGTCCATATAAAAAAAGAAGTTTAAATAAAAAAACAAAAATATACATATTAAATAATGACACTGAAACTTTCCTTCAAATAGTATTGTCTTGTCATGACTAGTGTTTCTGATTTCTCGACATTTCTTATTTCTCGAGAAATAAAAATTAGACTTATTTTCTCGAGAATTCTCGAGAAATCTCAAGAAAAATAATTATTAGAATATATATCTATTTTAATGTTGAAAATATTGTAGAGGATAAAAACATGTTAAAATTATAGTTAACTTTAAAGTACTAAAGTATTCATTTAAATAACACTAGAACAAATGGATAACGGGGCTTTAAAAACGATTGTATAGAGAAATTTTCAAAAAATTAAGAAATTAATAATAATAGCAGGGCTTCGAACCGTTATTTTTTTCGTTTCGGTTTTCGTTCCGGTTCAATTAAAAATATATATATCGGTTCGGTTCCGGTTTTCGTTCCAGCAAAAATAACGGTTTTATTCGGTTTTCGGTTTTCGGTTAGGTTAGGTTAGGTTAGGTTGGTTCGGTTCAGTTCCGAGTGATAAATTTTTAAATGCTTTTATATATATTAGAAATTTATTTTCTACTATAATTTAGAAGAACATTTTATTCCTTATTCTGTGATAATATTACCAAGGTCGCTGCCAGGAGGGAGTTCTGGGCGTTCAACCCCCCTCCCCCGAAATAATAGAAGCGCATGTATTAAATTATCAGTTAAAATATTACGAATTACGATTTTTTTCTGCTCATCAGTTTAAAAAATAATCTTAAATAAAATGTATTTTATATTCACTCACATAAACGTTATCTGAACCGAAATAAACCGATATTTTTTTTCGGTTCAGTGCCGGTCTCGTTCCGACAAAAATAACGGTTTTTTTCGGTTTTCGGTTTTCGGTTCAGTTCCGGTTCGAAGCCCTGAATAATAGTAATAATTATGTTATTTAACTTTAGTTAATCTTTTACATAACAGTTTTAAACTGAAAAGAAATGTAATTGATTATAATAAATAATACACTAAATTAAAATAAAATATTGTAACAAAAAATGCTAATAAGCTAAATATTATAAATCGCTTCTTTTCTGTTGCCACAGTTGCGTTGCGGGAGACAGAAGACAAATTTTATCAAAATTATATTATAATCAGTGACTCACTAAACATTATATTATTTTAAAATAGTTTTTTAAAAGCATAATGCGTGATGTAGAGAAAAATTTACATTTCTCAAGAATTTTTTTTTACATTTCTCGAGAAATGAAAAATGAGAATCATAACTTTTTCTTGAGAAAGAATTCTCGAGAAGAAACACTAGTCAAGACTTCTGATTGTGTACCGAGCTGGCCTTCAACACGTATCTTGGGATGGACACATAAATTGGATTAAGGTGTGGCCTTAAAACAGGCCGTCTTGTAGGCCTATGGAAGTGGTTTAGTCTGATTATTTAGGTTCCATAAGGAAGGCTCGTGGCCTACGGTACTTCCATACTAGGGCAGGATAGTAATCAACCGCAGATATTATTGTACATTTGCGTGATCTGAAAACATTTCTCCGCACTAGCACGCATGAAGTTCTCCAAGCTCGGTACACCCAAGTCTCGTCTTATGTCGTCGTTCCGTATGAACCAAGCGACGGCAGCGATCTGTCGCACACTTGTTCTGGAATACCTGCAACCGCTTTATCTGAACGACGCTAGCTTAAGCCCAGACATTAGACGCGTAAATCAAGATAGGACGGATTACGGTTGTATAAAATAGGACATATTATATTTCATATTATTTACAAAAATAAAATAGGACTTTTTTATATGGTTGAATAATTATCATAACCTACTATAAGTTCCATATGAAAAATTAAAATTGACCCCGATAACATGAAAACGATACGCTATAAAGAAAATTGAGAACCTCTATAAATTCACCATAAAAAGTGCCTCAAGAAATCTCACACCAAAATCACTTAATATTTTAATTTTGGAAGTTATGATCAAAAATTAAAAACCAGAAAATTTATATTTTTGTCCATATCTCCTTTATGAGAATTTTTTTAGGAGAACAAAGACGTCGTTAAAATGGTCCCTTAATGGGGCAACTTTGGTCTCATTTAACCGATCTCGGATCTCTTTCCGTTCACGAGATACTCATACTTAACAATTTATTTGGGACACCGTGTATATATATATACACTTAAGACATACCGAATGTAAGAGTTACGACTACTGCTCATCAATATATCCAAATGCCAAGAGATTCATTTGGGAAACAATAACCCAGGACACCAGTACTCCATTCTGGTTAATGCTATCTGAATCGTCGAGTCTACAATTGATTTAGGAGTAACTATAGCACAGAATCTTAACTGATTGACTTATATCGTTCAAGTGGCCAAAAAGGCCAACAAAATCCTTTACATCATTCATAAATCATTTCTACATCTTATTCCTTAAGGCGGCGCACAACCCTATAGTTTCTTATACAAAACTAATAATCGGAAATAAAATTAATAACAATCTATATATCCAAATTTGCAGCGAATTTTTATCTATCTAATAGGATATTTTAAATTTTCGAAAAAACTGTTATGTAATTGTAATTAAGCAAATTGCATTATAGGCGCCATCTTGTACACCAATCGACGCATATTTGTGTACGATGCGGAAAATTGTAGCTAAAACTTAATTCTACAAAAAGGATTTTAGCTATTTTGTTCTATTGTGAAAACTACTTATAGTTATTGTACTTGGTAGTCTATATTTGCCGCCATCTTGATTCTGCCGCTGTTCTCAAAATAGCTGTAACGGGTAAAAATGATTTAATTTTTGTGAAGAATACATGTGCCAAGTGGAATTCTATTATCATCAAGTATAATATTTTTTGACGAGGGTTCTAAACTATAAGTAATCAAGTCGAAAAAAATGTTGGCGTATTATTTGAACATTTCTACACAAAACTATATAAATATAAAAGTTATTTGAAACCCATAAATAGATTTAAAAAATTACAGAACAATGTTGCTGATGTCAATTATTAAGTTATTGAGCGATAATATTTTTACAAATATTTCTACAATTAAAAATATCCTATTAGATAGATAAAAATTCGGTGCAAAATTTGATGTATAGATTGATACTAATTTTATTTCAGTTTGTTAATGTTGTATAAGAAATTGATAATCTCTGGGGTTATACACAGCCTTAATATCCTACATCAGCCCACTCCTTGAATTTGCATTTGCTGTATGGCCGCCTTACTTACAATGTATCCAGTTGTCAGAAGTTCACAGATGAACAATTCAACTTCCAAGAAACATAAAGCGCTTGTCGTATAAGAAATTTGTTCTAAATAAACTTCCCCTATTGGCAGATGGAAGAATACGTGGTGACCTGATCCAGATGTTTCGAATAAACACGGGGATATTTTCCACTGACATATCTCCACTATTTCACATAAAAACTAATCCACGTTTTCGTGACCCACACGTAATGATAAGACGTGAAAAATATCGCACACAGCAAACAGAAAATTTCCTGGAATTCCCTTCCGGACGAAACAGTTTTGGCCTCTTCCATCAATAGCTTCAAAAATAAAATAGATTGCTTATTTCTCCTTAAATATTTAATATTTATCTTTGTTTTTACATATTATGTCTAAATTGAGCATAATTCTATCTACATTTTAATCAATATCTCTTGATTTATTTGAAATCCCCACACACAATTTTTTTTATTTAAGTGAGGTTTTCGTTGAAATGGTGGTTTAGCAATTGTAATTTATTTTCAAATTATTGGTTATTTTGATGTTCAATATGTTCATTTAGGGTGACAAATGCTTAATTGAAACTGGCATATGTGTTTCGACATAATATAAGCCATCGTAATGATGATCAATAGCAAAACGACAAAAACAGCGTCATGTCATTGAGAATTGACCATTGTGAAGGTGGACAATATTTTTAATTTTGCGGGATTAATATCATTAAAATATTCAAATTATTGTGTTGTACTGGTGAAATTATTATCGACCTGTTCTAGTGTAGAAAATAAAAAGCTAGCAATCAAATCCAATTATGTTCTGTATACCAAGAGTATTATATTCAGTTCACATAACTTTTATTTCTGTCGTCGAGAAAGTAAGAGCAGCGAAGTAAAGAAGTTAATAAAATTATTTGGACTATGCTAAACCGACAGAAAATTGAATAGCTGAGTTCAGGAACAAACAAGTTCACGTCGTTGTAGACCAGTGATTTTCAACTGGTGTATGTGACGTAAAAGGAGACTGCCGTCTGTCAAAAAAGTAGCATTAAAATCTACAAACACAGAATCATAAGTTTGTGGGGACTACGATATATAAATAATGAAATGTCACGTTGGGCTGATTTATTTATTTCATTTGTACTTACTCTGTACATCCCTCACATTATGGGTTCCAAGACTTGCGAGTGGATCAAGTCTGGACCCCCCTTAGGATCCGCTAGCTGGTTGCTATGATTCTTGGAAGGATTAAAGGTTGTTCAATTAAACTCAACATTTTAGCTAATCTACTTTAATTACGATGCGGTTTAAATATTTACACTAATTACACTAGACTTACAATTACCTCGATACAGCTAAATCCAAAGAGACACAGTCACACACACTAGGCACACTACACCAAACTAACGAACACTACCTTAACGTAAATATGAAATTACATTTTACTTGACTGACGAACACTCTAAATGACTCCAACCCATGATGAACAAATTCTCACTCTACTCAAAACACGACTTAACTTCTTCACTTTTTAGACTCAACTCTTAAACATGGTCTTAACCATACGACGGGTCAGAATCAACTACACTTAAAACGCGACCATCCTGAAAATGCTTACATCGCCCAACTGTTAAATGTCATTTAACACCTCTTGACTGTCTGTCTTGTACTATCTTAAAATTAATAATTTATTGGTGATAACTCAGATAAATATCCCATTAGAAAATAGCCCAATCATAATATTTATATCTCAGACAAAAAATAATTATTATTTATGTGCTTATGGTTGATGTATTATTTTTAACACAATAATTTACGATTCACTTTTCATGTTACATTGACAAAAGTGTCAAGTTGCAATAATAAACAAATCTTAGATTATTTTTTTATCATTTAACATTTTAAATATTTTACTCTAATTGAATGATTATACTGAATTAATTTATGAAATTTTATTTATGAAATAATACCAAAATTACCTCCCTTACAAGTTCACCCGTATCTATTTTATTGTTAGTGTCATTGATGAACGATTATCGTGCAATGCTGCAAAACTTCTTTGTACCTGCAATTAATTAAATGAATGTGGGACAACTTCAATAAGATTGTTTCGCTTGCAGAAACGATTTATTCGAAACTTAAACAAAATTAAGTGGAACACCTCGTGCAGGGAACTTTTCATTCATTATGATATATTAACACTCCCGTCGCTCTATGTTTTAAACATCCTGTCTCATATTAAAGAAAATATCACCAGTTTTAATACTTATAGTGGCACTCATGGGTATTACGCTCGTGCTTTGTCGTTGCTATACTACTGTTGAGCGATATATTACGAGCTTGTCCGATCATACGAATTGCCCTCCCAAACATGCTTCACCGGCCGCCGCTGATTCTAATACAAAAATGCATATTATAATATTGTGAAGACTGAAGAGGATTTAAATTTTTGGAAAAAACAAATTTCTTACGCACTGGGCACTACAACTCATTAATTTTTTATGAATGAGCGATCTCTCCTACGTGTGGTGACCATATTTCCAAAATTTACTACAAACTCAAACCATGTTTGTTATATTTGTAATTTCTTGTTCTCTGTTAACTGTATATTCTGTTTTCAGTTTCCGTTGTGTATTTTGTGGATTTTTTTTTTTTTGTATATATGTATTTTTTTGATTTTGAGCTGTTAAATAAATATATTATTATTATTATTATTAAATATAAATATATGTATATACCAGCGCAAAATGGAAAAATAAAAGTATATTCAATAGATTTTTTGTTCACTTCCCAAATAAGGATAACTATATACTTTGTGTTAATATTTTTATTTCGTTTATCGTATAGACCGGGAGCTCATGACAGTTTATGGTCTCCGATTTCATACAGCATGCCTTTCGGAGGAAATAATATTTACCCTGTGACAACAAAGAAAGGAGGGTACTAAACCCCTGCACGCTTTCCGTTATATGGAATATTGCATTTCCACTTTTTTCCAAATTTTGTGTTTTTCTCTGATTTAATATTGCTTACCCTTTTGTTAAAAGAAAATTAAAACAAATTTAAAGTCTTAAAAATTATAGGCATGCGATTCGCAGAGCCCCAAAGGGCTCTTTCTTTTGATAAGGGCAAGCATTATTAAATCAGAGAAAAACACAAAATTTTGTGCAAGTGGAAATGTTGTTAGTACCCGGCTCCTCTACCACTTGTCACGTGGGTGATTTGATGGAAAGGCAACTCCTGGTTTCAACAATACAAATTAATTAAACATTTATCAAATTTACAATATAATGTTTGAATTGGCCAATGGAGTTGGGGAAGTCTTCGGTCCACCCCGTGTTGGCCAGGATCGGCTTGGACCTATCTCCGAGGCGGGGGCTACCCATCCCGGAGTCGAGGAGCCTGGAGAAGTCTTCTCCCACTCACATGGTCACTACTTGCTTGGCTCACTCGCGGTACAAGTATCTGGCGTCGGTGTCTTGGTCGTCACCGTCTGGACTAATATGTGTAGAGGAGTTGGCTACGTTCCTCTGCTCAATATTCTCGACATCCATCTATTTTGTACTGAAGGTTTAACCCAGTTCGAATATTCATTCGTCATGACATATATTTCCTCATTACGAAAACGCGACGTATGAATATCGTAATCAGGCTACATACGTCAGACGCTGACAAATAAAGTTTTAATCAGACAGCTGACTGTCCCAATGTCTAGATGTCGTAATACTGACCTAGCATTACCTATGTGACAATATAACCGGAAAGCGTGCAGGGGTTTAGTTCCCTTCCTTTCTTTGTTATCACACGGTAAATATTCTCTCCTCTAAAAGGCATGCTGTATGAAACCGAAAACCATAAACTGTCATGAGCTTCCGGTCTATTAGTTACTGTGCAATCCGTGATATTGCTTAGCGCTAAAAGTCAAATAAAGCATCTATAAAAAAACAATTAATTAAAAGTGTTTTATTTAAAAGTTATTAAAAAATTAAATCGGCCGAATTTCATTCAAACATCCTGTATAAACAAAGCAAGAATTTAAAAACTAAATAATATCACAATTCCATGAATGTTTTTGATATAAGAGGAAAGACTACACTTAACAAAGCAATATCGAAAACATGTGTGAGTGCAAACAAAAACGAAGGACGAGAGATAGAAATAACTGTACGATTTATACCCTTGTCGAACTACATACTTTGCTAGAATTTCTTTTGATTTCTCTACTTTATCCCTTTTTTGCATATTTCCATTGTCTTAATATCGATTATTCAAAAAGTTCAAATTGTACGAAACTTTAAATTAAATTTTGTAAACTGTATTTCAAGATTAGTTCGATTAAACAATTTTAATCTTACTTTATAAGAAGGATTTTCTTAAAGGTTATCGCAAGTTAAGGCGTAGATAGTTGGTTGATGTAGTATTGTAACATTGTGTAGCTTATAAAGCCTTTTGGCATTTCAAGATGTACAAGACGTTGTAACATGAAACTCTATTATATTATAAAACTAGTTTAAAAAGTTAAACCCAAGCAAAACTATTTCAGATTTTAGTCTTGCGATACAAGATACACAGTAGACTTAAACATTCACAATACGTAGGCTGCTAAGAAAGTTCTGAGATGTTGGCTTACTTTTTTAAATTTTTTCAAAGTACTCTCATTATGTTCAATACGCTTCCTCATACGTACAAACCACTTGTTAAAAATGTCGTCCCACTTTTCAGTTGGTACTTCTGCAGAGGTTTGGTTCCAGGCTGCTAGAAGCTCACCATTGCCCTTAAAACGACGGCCTTTTAATCTTATGCTTGATGAAAGGGAAGAGTCCAAAATCACAAGGAGCAAGATCTGGACTGATGATGTTCTAACACTTGTAGTCCAGAATTATTCAAAAATTATTTAGTTAGTTAAGCTCGATGCGTGCGTGCCTACCTTCATGCAAGCGCCAAGTGTTAAGGCAAGAATGTGGCCGTAAGTTTTGAAGAGATTGAATCAATTGAGGCAAACAAAACTCAACGTACCACTTAGCCGTAACTGTTTTTTGCTCTTCTAAAACAATTCTCGAAATCCGTCACTTACCGAAGAATTTGAAAATAATTTACTTTTTCACAGATCTTGATTTTACCGCGGTTGGAGTTTCTTCATCTTCAAAGAGCCATATTTTGTTTCTTGACTTTGATGGTATATCATAAAAATGAAGCCATGTTTCGTCTCCTGTCACAATGCAGTTCACGTATTTCCAGTGTCCCATTTCAAATTTTTATAACATTTTTCGACACAATTACCAAATTAATTGCCATATTGCCTAAAAGTGAAAAAAAAACAACAATTTCTCCATTGCTTGAGAAGTGTTATCAAGCTTATAGGTATCCATCCGTAGGTATCCATAGCGTGCAAATTTTCTTCACCTCTGGTGAAGAAAACTTCTAACAACCTAAATTATATTTTATATAGGGTAAAATATCCTGGGGGAGGACCCACTATGCCCCCTATGCTCCCTAGGCCCCCTATGCCCCCCCCCCGGCTACGTCCCTGGTAGGTAAAGATTGTATCGACGCCAAGGAGAATAAAATGCACCATTTAATGTTGCTACTACTGTATCTTTTGGTGGAGGCTCAATTAGGGTATGGGGTAGAATATGTTTGGGAGCTCGCACAGAGTTAGTGGTGATTGATGGCGGAGCGTTAACTGCAGATAGGTACATCAGAGATATTCTTCAAGACCATGTTGTACCTTTTGCCCCACATATCGGAGAAAATTTCACCCTAATGTAGGATAATGCGCGCCCACACGCCGCCCACTGTGTGACAGAATTTTTAAATCAAGTAGATATAACAAAAATGGGTTGGCCAGCGTGCTCCCCTGACCTCAACCCGATTGAACATTTTTCCAAAAAACATTGTACTAGAAGATTATCTGATAGATATCAACAATATGTACACTACAGGGTAATTAGATTTTTATGTCTGTTCCTTTAAATTTGCCTGTGCGTGTATTTAGTATTTGTAAACCGTAATTTCTATCCACTCTTATCCAAAAAATCCTACCATTTAAGTCTATTTTATGTTCTACGTGACCTACATTTTCTGTATAAAGTTAGCTAACGCTGTCACCAAACATAATTATAATTAAGAACAATAATAGGAAGAGTCCGAAACTGAAACCCGCAAAGATATAATATTATCAAACAGGGGTAAATGTGTCCTTAAATATTGTTAAGAGGACATTAAAACGGTGGAATTTCATGCCTAATTTTGGTTAAGCAATTTTAGTTTGGAAATTATCTTTGTATCCCCTAGAATATTTGATTATTGTTCAGGACTCATGGAAACCGCGAGTTAATTGAGAAGTTTAAAAACAGAGCAAGTAAATTTACTGTGTAATTATTTTAGTTCTTGTTTCTTTTTTACAATTTCGTTTAATTGTACTCACGTTGCAACAAAAAGAAAATGAAAAAATTCTATTACTTCTTATTACGAGGCTACTACTTTTTACGCAGCCGTAAAATGCATAGGGGTTAAAATATTCAGTAAATTTAATTTTAATTATGTTCAATATAACAGTACTGTAGTTCCATAAACCTTGACTTGAATTGTCAAACCTAATCCCTAACCTACAAGCAATTTCAAAAACTACGTTCAACACAAGATGGACGCTATATTCCTGTGTTTCCCAAACTTTTAACATTCGCAGACCTGTTTTGACAATTGATTTTACAAGCGGGCCATTTTTTTTTTTATCCTGTGGAAATCTTTTATATACACCATATTCAGGTAGTGTCGGACTCTCCACAAAGTGGCATAGCGACTAAAAACCGTAATTGTCTCAACCCTGCTACGGATCTGTCGTAGTGGATTATTCTTCATGGCAGGTTGGCTAGATCTTCTTGCCTTCTCTCTTGGTTCTTCCTGTACTTCAGCGGGTACGCCAGAGGGCCCCTAAAACTAATAATTATGAGCAGCAGTGGCGTACGCAAGGGCAGATTAGAAAAATAAATCACCCACCCGGAAAATTCGAAAAGAACTAAAATTAAAATGACCACATATCTAAATTGTGTACCTTTTCAATACGTACCTATTCCTGCCATAAATATTGCTTAAAAAAATTGAAGTGAAGTGTGAATTTTCACACATTTCAGGGTTTTGCAGGTATTTAATATATGTAAGAAGCTAACATAATACTGGATGTCTAGGTATATTTATCACATCAAAATTAACAGTTTTTTTGATAATCACTTTTATTCGTTATTTGAGAGCTTCCAATTAATTTTTTTAAACAAAATTTAAATAATTTGCGAAATACTTATCCCAGCGTTTTTTTCTGCATTTGCTTTGTATTCAAGTCTTCATTAGATTAATAAAAAATATTTTAGAGTGTAGTGTGGTGTGTGGTGTGAGTAAATTAGTTCACAACTATTAAAAAAATATATAATTTATTTAATATTTTTAATTCCAAAAAAATACACGCACTATCTTAGCTATAAATACAAAAAATCTATAACATTATTAGTAGTGTTTCTGTTTTCTAGACATTAGTCTTATTTTGAGAAAAATAATTATAAGATTATTAGAATATACATCTTTTTTTAATGTTGAAAATATTGTAGAGGATAAAACATGTTAAAATTATAAAAAATGAGAATTAAAACTTTTTCTCGAGAAATTCTCGAGAAAAATCACTAATTATTAGCCATAATTTAGCCATGAATTAAAAAAATAATTAATTTAAAAAAAAACCCACCCACAAAAACTGCCATATTTTTCAAAAACACAGTCTGCTCGAAAGAATACTCTCGTACGTTTCCGGCTCCAATCAATATACATTACCTATAATTTTTCAGATTTTTAGTTTAACCCTTTATGGTAAAAGGGTGCGGGATAAGAACTTTTGCACATTTTTGGCTAAATTCGGGTTAAAAGAAACGAATTTAAAAAAACTGTGTATCGTTCCGTAATCTACGTTGTAGAACAGCTTTCTTTTGATATCACACAATAAATTTAAAAAAAAATATATATTTTTTTTTATCAACGACACAAAAAAATCGACATTTTTTGAAAAATGTATCTGTTGAACTATTTCGGTTCCCATCAATGTTCATTACGGAGATTTTTTTTAAATTTTTAGATAAATCCCTTTGGGAGATAGGGTGGGGGACAACAGTTTAATAATAATAATAATAATAATAAATTTTATTTACATTTTTAACATAGACCTATGTTACAAATGTAAATAAGAAAATATATTTAAAACCTATTATAATTTCTTAGACCTAATTTTTATACTTATTGACAATTTTATTTATATATACTATTTTTTTATCATTCTGTCCAGCATCACTAAGCTGAAGCTTGTCGCAATGTCTGGACAGAATAATGAACCAATTAACAGACTCAATGATAATAATTACATGTTATTATATAGTAATATACATATATTGAATAAATAATGCAATGGTTTCACTAGGGCATGTGCACAGGCTTTGATTATATATTAGGAATAAGGTTTTCCCCTATGAGGATCTTGGTTTTAGTGTGTTGACACATTTTAAGCAAAATTGATTTTTCAAAAATAAAAGTTTGTTTGTTGATCCACGCATTAAGAGATTGCAATTGGTATGCCACTCAAAATTAAAAAAAGAATATATATATTTATTTTTTTATTAAATACATATTTATTTATATTTATCCAGCGCTGTATTTTTTTTAACTCTCTATAGTTTTCCTATATGTGGGTCAAAAAGTTGTACAAGTATGCCAAATTCCAACTTTCTATGTTCAGCCATTTGGCTACAATTTCTACCGTACAGACAGATAGACAGATAGACAGACACACAGACACATGAGTGACGTTACAAGGGTTTTTTGGTGATCATACCTACAAAACCCTATACAGAATAAGAAACATCAAGTAAAAAAAGGCAATATGTTATCTTTAATAGAAACCTTCTGGTCTCTCTAGTCTTTCGTAATAGTTGAGTATCAGTTGCTTAGCAGTTTTATGTTTTAAAATCTGCTTCTGTTTAACAGAAAAATCTGTTTTCTTTCGAAATTTAGTTTTTCAAATCGAAATAAAAAGTTCAAGAAAAGGAAAGAATACTTTTATTTTTATATTATATTCAACACGTGCTACACTTTCATCGTTTGAAAAACTACGTGTTTTCAAATCTAAGTGAAAAATAGGAACAAATCAACAACTTGCTGGAGATTGATACAGAAACAAAGATTGAATATAGAAAAGAAAAGATATTGAATCAAATATATTGGCACTACTAGAATCTTATTTTATAAATAAAGACCGAAAACCAAAACTAGTTTTTTGCGGATGTTACCCTAAATCTTATGTAATGTTATGAGTTGCAGTAAATTATCAATATAATAATATACCGATTATAATTTAGCGATTGATTTTTTAAAATCAAGCATGACGTGTTATTACCCCCCCCTCTCTCTCTCTCTCTCTCTCTCTCGCCCTCCACTCTCTGTCTATCTATCTACACACCCTCTATTTATCAACACACGGAATTCAATTTTCTCCATTGTAGCAAATAATCACAAATTTATTCGGTTCCGAAAACTGTTCCAAATTTACTTGAAACTTAGTGCACATGTAATGTCAAACTATCTGAGCGCCATCTCATATCAAAATCACTAACTTATCAAACACCCCTCGAACCATGATTTATTTTGGTACCTAACTAGTGATTAACTTCTACTGAACAAAGAGCGAACATTGTTAGGTGAACTTGCATAAGTGGAATAAACGCTGCGAACCAAACAAATATGAAATATAATTTTCTCATGACACTCACCATTTTTGTACCTATTTTTTGACTTATAAAGTGTCACTTTATTCCCTAGGGAGATTTTTTGAACTTTATTCCATCAATAAAGTGATAATTCCATCTGGCAACTGATGCTTCTATCGTAAAGTTTGATATTTTGAGGGTATACGTACTCAGAACGTCTTGCCGTACGAGTGCTATTTGTGTTGTTTACTGAAACTTGAAAAAAAATTATCTCGGCTAAAAATGGAATTAAATCGTGAACATTTTCGAGGGATTATTTTTTACAACTTTTGTTGTATATTAACCCAACAACAGTGCATCGATGAACTAAATTCGACTTTTGGCGATGAAGCACCATCAAGGACTATCGTTTATCGATGGTTTACCGACTACAATCGTGACCGTAGTTCACTTAAGTACGAATTTCATGAAGGTCGTCCAAAATCGGTTGTTCTTCCGGAAAACATTGATGCTGTGCGTGAACTGATACTGCAATATCGTCATGTGATTTATCGTAAGATTGAGGTACCTTTAGGCATTAGTGAAACCAGCATTACATTCACTATTGCATGAACATTTGGCCGTCAAAAAGATTTGTTTGCATTGGATTTCACATAATTTGACAATCGCAGTGGAAAAAGCCTCAATCGGAGTGGAAAAAGTGCTTCGAGAATTGATTCAAACGCATGGAAGAGTGTATTGATCTTCATGGAGAATATTTTGAAAAAAAAATAAAGCCACTTTTGTTGATAAATAATTGTTTTTGAACTCAAATCCTGAAATATAAAAGGCAACCCATGTACACATATTTCGGGTTACCTAACAATGACACCTCTGGTCATTAAACTGATGTTGATTCCATCTTAAACAAAGTCGTGTGTTAATAAGGGCACTTTTGACGTCACAAATGCAATCTTATTTTCACAGCTGTAGCCTATCGCTCAATTCCAATCAGTGACGAAATGCCGAACGTGCCAAGTTCTTTATTAAAAGTTTTTACTGCTCAGTCGCTCCCAGTCGGTAAATACACACAGATTAATGTCAACACTAACTTCTCACTTGTTTTTACTTCGTGATCTTATACTCGGGTACTTCGTATACGTTCCAAGTAGAAGAAAAATACCAAGATTCTTATAAAAAAGTTATTGTATATTTATTTTTAGAATAACAGAAACCATACAAAAGATCGTGCTCAACTGGTTACATTTCAGTTTTACATTTTATAGAAACCGAGTAACGACAGTCAAATGAAGCGGTTATTTTTTTTAATTTACAGCAAAGTTGCACAAATTACGAGATGTGCTCCTTCAGATTTTCAGTTTAGCTGTTGCTTGATAGATGTTAGATTCGACTAATTGTTTTTTGAATTGTTCATTTTTGTTTTTT
The DNA here is from genome assembly GCA_963971575.1 of Liopterus haemorrhoidalis. Taxonomy (NCBI): domain Eukaryota; kingdom Metazoa; phylum Arthropoda; class Insecta; order Coleoptera; family Dytiscidae; genus Liopterus; species Liopterus haemorrhoidalis. Next base: position 52,205,121 of record OZ020615.1, read on the forward strand.
ATGTAAGTTTATGTTAGCAAACAAATAAGTTGTGTATGATTTATAGTACGCATTTAAATAAAACTACACACACCGGCAAATTTAAAGAAACGGATTGAAAATTATGTTTTTTTTTTAAATTTTATTATTTTGTAGACTATATCCAGATAGCTTTGAATGCTTTACTAAACCGTATGGAAAGATTGTATCGACGCCAAGGAGAACAAAATGCACCATTTAATTTTGCTACTACTGTATTTTTTGGTAGGGGTTCAATTATGATGTGGGGTAGAATATGTTTGGGAGCTCGCACAGAGTTAGTGGTGATTGACGGCGGAGCGTTAACTGAAGATAGGTACATCAGAGATATTCTTCAAGACCATGTTGTACCTTTTGCCCCATAATCGGAGAAAATTTCACCCTAATGTAGGATAATGCGCGCCACCACGTCGCTCACTGTGTAACAGATTTTTTAAATTAAGTGGGTATAACAACAGTTGGTTGGCCAACGTGCTCCTCTGACCTCAACCCGATTGAACGTTATTCCATAAAACATGGTACTAGAAGACTACCTGAGAGATATCAACAATGTGTACACTACAGGGAAAATAATTAAATTTTTATGCCTGTTCCTTTAAATGCCTGTGTGTTTATTTCTATTAAAAAATGAACTATCACGCGAATATTTTCGAGCCAAGATTATAGCAATTTTTTGGCGATGAAGCTTGGCTACTGTAAAACGGAGGTTCAACGAGTTCCAGCATTGGAGGATTTTTCTCAAAGACATCATGAAATTCGTCCTGTTAGTGTTGTCACTCCGAAAAGTATCGACGCTGTTCAAAATGTTGGAGGTGAATACCCGCTGAACTTACTGGGATATTAAAACATCCTTGGGCATATCCATGACACGAATCAATACAATCCAACATGAACATATGACAAAATGGAATAAATGTGACCAAAGTAATACGGTCTGACTACATCTTTACTATAACATTTTGCAAGGTTTTTTACTTTCCATCATTCCTGGAATATTCTCTTGCAAAGATTATTTATATGTATGATAGAACGCTTTATAGCGTTTTTGTTAGCGTTTATTTATGTTTTATAGCATTCAGTTTCATCGTAGTACTGATAGTGTTAACACGCATTTTTTGTGTCTTAATTTTTCTTAGTTTTCTTATGCTAAAATCTATTAATATAATTAACTTAAAATATCATAGTGATAACAGTGTGTTGTATAATAGTTAAATTGGTTTTTGCCTTAAAACGGTGTTATTTATTGTGTATTTCCCATAAATATTTGATTATTTTCTGTGAAATTTTTTGTGAATATAACAATCAGCTGTTTGTCAATGGTCGAGTCTTGTTAAACTTCGCCCAGAGGATCAGGCTACGTCACGTCTACGTCACGTCTTCAACATATCCACGTCTACGTCACGTCTACAACACATCCACGTCAGGTACGTTGGTTCTCGTCATGGCCGTTACTTGTGTCACCTGTAAGCGTGCTATTAACCGACGTAGCCCTGGCGTGCGCTGTGTTGGCTGCCGCCAATCTTTTCATCCGCAGTGTGCGAAGGTTGAAGATGATGAAGTAAAATTATTAGAAAAAAAATCTATTGCTTGGTATTGTTTGAAATGCCGTAAGGAGGACTTAAATACGTCCAGCATAATAACAGATGACGCTGATGACGACAATGAAAGCTCAAAGCCATTAGTGCCTCCTTATTTGAACAATTTTTTTGAATCATTTAAAAGGGATATTATTAGAGAATTCAATAACAAACTTGATCCTTTACTGCAATCAGTCAACTTTTGTTCGGACAAAATCTCCGATTTTGAGAAAAAATTGAACTCTTTTGATAATCAAATGAAAATTATTGAGACCCTGAAAAATGAGAATAATGATTTAAAAGCAACGACAATAGAACTTGCTAAACGAATTGATAATTTGGAGCAGTATTCTAGGCTGAACAATATTGTCATTAATAATTTACCAGAACGTAATAATGAAAATATATCTAGTATTGCGACTACTATTGGCAAAGTAATAGGAGTCGAAATTAACGAAGAAGATCTTGAAGCCAGCCATCGAGTCCCACATTCCAACAGGGACAATCGTAGTCCGCGCAGCATTATTGTGAGATTTGTATCTAGGCGTAAAAAGGAACAATTCATAACCTCGGCAAAATCTTTCAAACCTCTAACGACAAAAGAATTAACAATTGAAGGTCCTCAACAAACTATTTACTTCAATGATCATCTAACGGCAAATAATAGTGCCCTATTTAAAAAGGCCCGTGAATCTCTTCGCCAAGTAGGGTTTAAGTATATATGGACCAGAAATTGTAAGATCTTTGCCAGGAAGTCGGATACAACGGGGATCAAATCTATAACATCTGCTGATGATATCTCTAGGCTTATGGCTTAATTTTTCTAATAATCATTTTTAACATTATTTCTCTTTAAAAATGGGTTTAACAGTTTATTATCAAAATGTCCGATGGTTAAAATCAAAAACTGAAATTATACGTGTTAATTCTATGTCGTGCAGTTACGACTTAATTTGCTTTACTGAGACAAATCTTGACTCTACTTTTTGTGACTCAGAAATTTTCTCAAATGAATATAGTGTCGTCAGATGTGATAGGTCTGCTCTAACTTCTGTAAAAAAGAGTGGCGGTGGTGTATTAATTGCCGTGAAAAATTATATATCCTTTTCTGTTAACTCTAAGTGGTCCTCGTGTATTGAGGAAGTCTGGATAAGTGTTTCTGTCAAGTGCAATAATAATTTACAAGTGAAATTGCACATTTGTTGTGTTTATTTGCCACCTGATGATCATAATGCCTTACAGTTATTTATTAATAATTTGTACAAAATAATTGATGCTAACCCTGATGATAAGTTCTTAATTTGTGGTGATTTTAATCTTCCATTATTAAATTGGGTACGTAATATTGATGATAAATTAAACACTCTCAAACCTAATAACATTTATCACAAATGGTCTTCCGAGTTCGTTGATTGCATAACTTATTGCGGGTTAGCTCAATTTAATTATGTTAAAAATAGTAATGATAGAATTTTAGATTTAATATTATCAAATTTGGACTTTATAATTTTGAAGCAATGTAACGAACCACTAACCAAACTCGATGTATATCACCCGGCAATGGAATTTTATGTAGAATATATTTATGTTGAAAACTTGACTAATCTTCCTAGGAAAGTTTTTCTCTTTAAAACGGCTGATTATAATGACATTAATACAAATATTTCACTAATTAATTGGGAATCTGAATTTAATGGTCTATCTGTTGACAAAATGGTCGACAAATTTTATATTATTTTAAATGAAATTATTAGGTTAAATGTTCGTACTAAATCTTTAAAAAAGAAAAACTATCCTAGCTGGTATACAGCTGACGTAATTAGAGTCATCTCGGAAAAGGATAAAGCACATAAAAAATTTAAAAATTTCAAAACAAGTTATTATTATAACTTGTTTTCTCTTTTAAGAAAACGAGTCAAAACTTTAGTAAAAAAATGTTATGTTGACTATGTCAAACAAGTCGAAACAGAGATTTCATCAAATTGCAAAAAATTTTGGAGCTATATAAATTCAGTTAAAAAGATAAATATGCCTAGTTCTATGAAATACAAAGCTTCTGTTGCAAACAGTGGTGAAGATATTTGTACGTTTTTCTCCGATTATTTTAAATTGGTCTATTCTAATAAATCTACCATTTCATGTTCTGAAATAAAATTTGATGAAAATCTCTGTCTTGAACATAATGTTTCTGTATCTGATATATCCACAAATGTTAATGAGGTGCTGAGTATGATGGAGAGTCTCGATATTAGTAAAGGGGCAGGTCCGGATGGAATTCCTAGCATATTTGTAAAAAATTGTGCTTCTACTTTAGCATTGCCATTGACTCTAATTTATAATACATCTTTGTCTGAAGGTGAGTGTCCTACTGCATGGAAGAGGGCATTTGTTGTCCCGATATTTAAAAGTGGCAGTAAAGATGTAGTTGAGAATTATCGGCCGGTATCTAAACTCAATGTTTTTGAAAAAATTTTAGAAAAAATCATATACAAGACACTGTTCTCAAATGTAAAACAGCTTTTAATACCGGAGCAACATGGCTTCTTCCCTGGCAGGTCTGTGGATACAAATCTTACCCTGTTTACCGATTTTATTTTAGAGTCAATGGAAAATTACTCACAAGTTGATGCAATATACACAGACTACAGCAAAGCTTTTGATAAAATAGATCATCTAATACTTATGCGAAAACTTCAAAATTGTGGTGTCCACGGAAATCTTTTAAGATGGTTTTCATCATATTTAACAAATAGACTGCAATCTGTTATCGTTAATGGCTTCAGTTCTGAGTGGATACATTGCACTTCCGGTGTTCCACAAGGTTCACACTTGGCCCCATTGTTATTCAATTTGTTTATTAATGATATAATTAAATGTTTTAAGTTCTGCAAATATTTATTTTATGCGGACGACATGAAAATTTTTTACCCGATTAGACATACCGATGATTGTCATAAACTTCAATCTGATCTCGATAGACTCTATCAATATTGTCTAGATAATAATTTAACTTTAAACCTGAAAAAATGTCATAAGATTACATTTGGAAGGAATCGAAGCTTTTTTGATGTCAATTATCATATAGGGGGTACAGCCATTAGCACTGTTGACAATATTAGAGATCTTGGTGTCATTCTGGACAGCAAGTTAATACTTGATGTGCATATTGATACTGTAGTCAAAAAAGCATACAAAATGTTAGGTTTTCTTATACGTTCATGCCGCTGTTTTCAGAATCCTCTGTCTGTTATGACACTCTATAAAACGCTGGTTAGAAGTCAGCTTGAATTTGCAACCATTTGTTGGTCCCCCCAGTATTTTGTCTATCTTAACAGAATTCAAGCTGTACAAAATAAATTTATTTATTTCATGAATAGAAAATTTCCTACTTTCAATGTTAATTTACAGCAACTTGAAAAACGACGTAAAACAACGGATCTAGTATTCTTGTACAAGATTATGAATGGATTAGTAGATTGTTCGGAACTAGTTCACAAAATCTCGTTAAGGGCACCTAACTACTCAATTAGAAATTTTGAACTTTTTTCTGTGGCACCAACTCGGACTAACTATTATTTAAACTCTAGCATGAATAGAGTATCTATTTTGTATAACTTTTACTCTGATCTTCCTGATTTTCCAGACATATTCAGCACGTCACTTGTAAGTTTTAAAAAGCAAATTTCAAATTTGATTTAATTATACATCAATTCTTTATGTAATTTCTTTATGTAATTTTAATAAGATTCTAGCCTTAAGTTTATACTACAGATGATTTTTTTGTTTTTGTAATTTTGTGTAGTATGTAGTGCCAAACCTGTAATTGGGACATCTTGTCCTGTTGGATTGGCCTAATAAATAAAATAAAAATAAAATAAAATAAAATAAAAATATGACAAGAGTCAATCATAAGCCTTGAACGAAGTCACAATATTTCTTAGAAGAATCTTATGATTGACCCTGTCAAATAAAATTACAATACCTTCCTTTCTATATGTGACGGCCTGTAAAAATAATCACCTTCTGGCAGTTTACACGCAGGTGGTAATTTTCCACTCGCAAAACGTAAGCGTTTTGGTGGATTTTTCGAGGGTTGTTTACGAAACCCCAAAAATGACATGATTGCCGGAAACTTAGGAGTTATTGTATACGAAACATAAAGTTAATAATCTTACATCTACCTAGCTTAAGTTTTATTAATGTTGTTAGAGAATCGTTATATAAAACGGGTTTCGTAAAGCCACTGAAGTGTTTAATTTTGTCTATCACTACGTACTCCATCCTACTTTATGTTAGCATAGTAGTACATCTTGACATTATTTCACAAGTGTAATATATTTGAAGCTTAAAATAATCGATAGTGAACCTTGGAGGGACTCAAATTACAGGAACCATCACATTACTCGTTTTACATTTCTCAATGTCACTGTCTCTCTCCATCCAATTACATTTGCCCTCGGTCGAACATCAGTGGCACATCTGACACTTAGCAACAGAAATCTTTACTCCACAGAGAACTTAGAATACCAGGCAAATTATCTGAACACTTTGATAACACTACTATTATATCCGCTACAGGCTGAATATTGACCTAAATGTAATACAGTAGAGCCTATGGTAGATTTTCAATCGATAGTTAAGTCTCTGGGTAGGCAACTATCAGTTATACTCAGGAAGGTCTAAGAATATTTCAAATCGATTCGATAATTTCTAAAGTTACTTCAAAGATACAAACAAATTAGCTGCTTTATAATATAATAAGAAATAATCCTATAATATAATACGCCTGTTTGTATGTTCGACCGGTCGTTTTGTATGTTTTACCGGTCGTTTCATCATTCCCCGATAGAGGCGCGCATATGTTAATTATTTATGTCAAAATTGTTTAAAATATATTGTTGATGCAATAATAGTGAATTTTCTACGAACACTTTTTATAATTATTATAAGATGCAATAATAGTGAATATTCTACGAACACTTTTTATAATAATTGATAGAATTGTAAGAAATTATTGTTTATGTATTGGACAGTAGTGTGCTGTGAATTTTTGTTTTGAGTATTGACAATAAATTAGTAAAAATGTCAGTTGTGTTTTTCATTAAAAAATCACTTCACAATTATTAATTTAGTTGTGAAATACACGGATCGGTTTTTTTACGAAACAAAACACAGAAAAACGTAATCCTTTCGTGATATTCGACATTTTTGATTAAAATTATTATTAGCAGAAAAATAATTATTTTAAAAAATATTTGGTTTTGATGAAAGTAAGAAAAAAGTGACTTTTTTATCTTTATTATTATTTTTTCAATGCTTTATTATTTTTTTATTTCTACGATTTATAGGACAAGATTTACAATATCCCACTGCAAACTCTATACAGACGGCAGCACATAACGACTACACTAAATAATTCAAGAATTATCAGTGGCTCTAAAACAATGGTTTCTGTTTATTTATCACATTAAAATATCATTAACCTTTTAGTTTAGGTTAGATTCACCTTAAAAGCACTATCTTAGGTTATGGTTGATAACTGTTTTTTTTTTTTTACATACCACCTAAAAATAAATTTTATTTTAACTGTTCTGTGCAGGGCTAGGGACAGTGATTCACCTTAAAAGCACTATCTTAGGTTATGGTTGATAACTGTTTTTTTTTTTTTTTATAAACCACCTAAAAATAAATTGTATTTTAACTTTTCTGCGCAGGGCTAGGGACAGTGATTCACCTTAAAAGCACTATCTTAGGTTATGGTTGATAACTGTTTATTTTTTTGTTTTTTTATAAACCACCTAAAAATAAATTGTGTTTTAAAAGTTCTGCACAGTCCCACCTGTTTAGAATCTTTGTATATTGAACAAATGACGTGTGTGTGACGCATGCGCAGTGTTCAGTGGGATATTGTAAATCTACCCCCTGATTTGAGATATAGTGTAAGTACGCTTTTTTCCGTGTGTGTATTTTTTCATGTGTGCTTTTTTCCGTGTGCGTATTAATCCGTGTACGTTTTTTCCGTGTGCGTATTTTTATATTATATAAGAAAATGGAAAATTAATTTTAATAAATATATTTTAAATTTAACGTCTCAAATCATTTTTAGTTTTAACATTATAAATATAATGCACTGAGTGAAAATGAATTGTTTTCCCATCTTAAAAAGTTAATGAATTAATAATTCGGAATAATGCTCATTATTTGTCCAGTTTTTAATAATGGGCGAAGAGTTGATTCAATTTGAATTGGATGAAGTTAGGCGTATGGCTAGAGAAAGAAGTCTGAGGTGTCGAGCAAGTTCCACATTAAGGTAATGATTTGTTGGCAACGGGTGCACTAGTATATAATAATAAGTGAGATATTTCAAGTTAAAATATAGGTAGCAATACCATAGCCCCCAAAATTGTATTTTATTAAGAACTGCACCACTGAATAGAAAATAATTGTTCTTTAATTTTTACAAATTTTATTAAGTACATTTTTGATGTAAAATAAATAATATGTGTGATATTTCGAGATTTTAATTTAGGGTGTTCCCTCGTAAATCGCCAAATATTCATCCAATTGAAAAAATGCATAAGACAAAAAAGATTTGTTTTCTTATTTTAAATGGATATTATTTACTTGGATTTCTCGAGACCGTTTGCCAAAGTTCCAATCAGAAGATTGTTACACAAACTGGAACATTATGGTCTACGTGGAAAATGCTACATTGGACCAAAGCCTTCTTAACTGACCTATTTTTTCAAGTCAAAATTAGCAACGTATTATCGGAACAACGGCCTGTATTTAGTGGTGTTCCACAAGGATCTGTGCTTGGCCCCTTGCTTTTCTTAATTTATATAGCTGTGTGCAAATGACACCAAAATCTACAATTTTTCAAATAAATTCCAGACTGTACAGGATAACATTAATTTGATTTTTTATGGTCTAATCATTGGATTTTGTCTCTCAATGTACAGAAAACTACCGTCTTACATTGCGGTCGCAATAATCCTAAATATTGCTACAAATTAAATACTGTTCCAATTAAACAAGCCACTGAACAAATTGATCTTGGAATAACTGTCACTTCAGACACGCAATGGTCCTCGCAAGTTTTAGAATCAATGAAAAGGGCCAACTATGTCTTATACTTGATACCAAGATCCTTTTATCAGCCGTCACCGGAACTAGTGCGAAAATTGCACGTTAGATACATAAGATCGCATTTGGAGTTTGCGTCTTTAAGAAGAGATATAAACTTAATGCGGAAAGTTCAACGGTGTGCTACAAAGTTGTGTCCAGTAATTAGACATTTGTGCTACGATAACAGATTGGCAATTTTGATATTAAAATCGCAGGATGACAAGTGACATCATTACATTCTTTAAAATAGTGCGTAGCGGTTTTAAATGCGACTTATCTCATCTTTTCACCCTCAATAGTGATAGCCGTCTGCGTGGACATGTTTTTAATTTAAAGCATGAGGTTTAAAAAAAAAATGTTGCTGAAAGCATTGACAAGTACAGAATCAATTGTTTTTCAACATGACATTGTCAAATATTTGACAGAACCATCAACTGACTTCATGACTACCTGATACGGTTAGTTGTCAGGTAGTCATTCCTAGTCCACCCTAACTCGTCGCATAAAGCGTTGTGCTTTATGCGAAGAATTAGGGTTATAATTAATTAAATATAAAGGCACCAAATTAATCTGTACACGAAATATGTACAGTATTGTTAACCCTTAATATATCTCGTATTGTGATTTAAATTTGAATTGCTGAAATTTATTCGTTTTAACAACCTTGTATTCCCGCAAGAATAATATTTTTAAAATAACGAATCGATCAATATATCATATGTAAATTTCTTGTAGAAGATTTTTCAATATATCGCCCGCTGTTTGTGAAATAAAGTAATAAGTCATCAAAGGGCTTAGTTTTCCCTATACAATCCAAACTCGAATAACTGCAATAAAAACATTGAAGGAATTTTATTAAAATTATTTTTACCACAAAGTTTTCCCAGATGGGATTAAAATATAGAGAATAAAAATACAGTTTCTCGATAGAGGGCAGCAACAGCGAAATTATTTTAACGTCAAACAGATCAGCTTAGAACTAGTTACATTAATATCGAAGAGAAAATTTTTTAAAACTAAATTACAGTGTTTTGGAAAAAAATTATAAACCGTATGAATAAAAATAAGCATAACCTTTTACTTGCAAATTATGAAGTAAATCTTCGAAGCAATATGAATAAAAATGCAAGCAAAACCTTCTACTTATGAGTAAGAAGCAAATGCTTTTTTGTTGATCTTTTGCTCAAGACATAAGTAAATGGTTATGAATAAAACAGACCTTTTACTTCAAATTAGAAACAAATGCTTCGAAAAACATGCATCTGTATAATTCATATACTCACTTGTGAAAAAGTGTTGTAATGAACTAATTGCCATGGCGGATATTCTGCATTTTATTGTTCTTCACCACGTTCTAGTAACATAAAAGTTAGTTTCGTTTTGAACAGGAGAACATGGTGTGCTTAGCTTATACTTTTTTAGGTTACTTTTTTTTGTTGAGAAATCTAGCTGATCCTGGATTTCAAAGAGGTATCGCTGAGGAACTTGGAGTGGAGCAATCCACAGTATCACTGACTGTCAGAAGTGTTTTTGATCAAATAGTTGCACAATAGTTCCCAAAATTCATTAGTGGAAGCGAAGAAATTGTGGCAAAGAATATACCGTTTTCCAGCCGCAATTGATGTCATTGATTGTACACATATAGGGATAGAAAAACCGAAGATCCATGGAGATAGATATGTCAATCGTAAAGGAAAACCTATGATAAATGTATAGGTAATTTGTGACACCAGTGTAGGTGCAAAGTGGCCTGGATCTGTACATGACTTTACACCAATAAAAATAAACTGAAATGCCAATCATTGGAATCTAATTATGCAACTTTACTTGCAATACCTAGCAAGTCACAACTCGTTTCGTTAATTCAGTGAACATTACGCTATCTTTTAAATTAATAATAATTTTTTGTACGTGTGACTTTTATTTATTGCTCACAATTTGCATTCCAATGTTCTAAAAATTACATCATCTAATCTGACCATATTCCAAAGATATTTAACAATGCGGTATTACTATTATTTGTTCAATTTCCTAGAGTAGAAGCTTGCGATTGCAAAGCTCAAAAGCTCAACTGGTCAGCGATAAATCTGATAAAATACAAGCTCCAAACAGCTGAATTGAACACGAAAGCCAGATCCAATTTTAGGAAAGATACGTGAGTAAAAAAATAAACTTTTCCTACATTTTCACTCAATAAATTCACACCCAAAATTTACAACCTACGTAATATGAACCTAAAATATTTCTTTGTGAGTATTGAATAATTTTAATCAATAGAAGGTGCTACTACTTCATTCATATGTATGTCCTTTACATAAGAAAATGTTTGGGGAATTGTAATAGTTGTAGATGTCAGTAGCAGCGATCTGGGGTCTCTAGAGTGAGTTACTTGTATCTTTGTGTTACACAAAGGGTAAATATTTAGTAGACCTATATTCGTATTGCCAAATAGTCTCAGATAACAGATAAAGGTGTCTATTTATGGCTTCTTAGATTAAAGGGGTCTAACATTACAGGGGTGCCTGTGTTTTTAAATCTTGATTTTTCAAAACCAACTAAAATAAACTTAATTGGAGGCTCAACAGTTTAGTTCTTACAACGGTCGATCATGAAATGAGCTCCGTCCATATTATTTGTAGAAAATTGATTTCTGATATCTATTAGTAAGTTATTGAGAAATAATTTTATAACCATATTTTCAAGTCGTCAAGGATGAAATTTGTTGTTAACACATTGACTGCCACGTCGACCATATATGGGCGACACCACTTTGATCACTGTGCGCCCCGTCACCCATATATGTGCGACACGTTGTATTTCAGTTGAAGCCATGTCGGACAAATATGGTGGACACTCTATGCTATTTTACTGTAGTGTTTTAAAGCGTGGCCTCTGGTGAAACTTTTGGTATATTGGTTTTGGCCCTGCTCAAAAAATAAGAGAAATAACAACAATTTAATTATTTTAGTAATTTATTTTCTCAAACTATAATATAGTTACAAATATAACTTTTAAAACATAAAGTATACGTCAAAAATAAAGTTAATTAGATTTGTGGTGGTTTCCAAAGCACTCTAAACACATAAAAGGGGCATGATTGCAATCCGGGCAATATGTGTATACTTTTTTCCCTTTTTTTTTTAGCAGCAGTTCTTCCTTCAAGTTTTTCTATTCTTGCATAACACAAAGTACACATCCGGCGTACCTTTTTATTATTTTCAGTAAAAGTAAATGTTTTATGACGACCTTCGTACTCTGTCCGTTTAACATTTGCAATCTCCGGAACCTCTGGAGACTGACTATCTAACTCCTCACTTTCCTCTTCTAGTTGTAGGTCCTGAATTACTTCTTCAATATTTTCAACTACTTCATCATTTTCTGATGTATTTGGTGAAGGATTATATCCAGGATCTTTTATAGAATCATCTGAACTGAAATCTGCACATTCATCATTTTCATCACTTCGTAAAAATTCACCACTTTCTAATATTTTTCGCAAATCATCATCGCTTAAATATTTTCTTTTAATCATTTTCTACTGCACTTTTCGCAAGATAACTTTACAAATAAAACTGTATCAACTATCACAAATTTACAGCTGATAAAAGAGAAACATAATCTAACATATCGTCACACATATATGGCCGACATGGCCCTGCAAGAAACAATATAACACGGTGGGCCACGTCAACCACATATGAGTGACATAAAAAAAAATTAATATCTACGTTTCTAAGAACAAAAAAAATTACTTATGGGTACCTAACTACTTATTTTGAACTTATTAACAATTTTTCGAAAAAAAATGGCGTGGCCCCGGGGTAATTGTTTTCAAAAAGTATCGTGGCAGTCAATGTGTTAATAAAATTGCCAACTTTAACAGCTTATTATTTGACATTGGCTTAATATTTTACCGTTCTCTTTTTTTTTTGTTAGAAAGTTACACATCTCGCCTGTTTCAAGAAATCATTGTATGCTCTAAAAAATATCAAAAACTTTTTTAAAAAATTAATTTTGTTGAAAATAGAATGGTCGGAAATTCGCACTATTATGAAGTATGAGTTTTTACGTGGAACTACGGCATAGCAGACCGCGCGAAACATTAATAGTGTATTTGGCTCTAGTGTTACTACGTAGCAGACAATATCAAATTGGTTCACCAAATTTCGTGCAGGTAACTTAAAAACAAAACAAAAAAACCTGGCTCATCGATCACAGCAGAAATATACTGCAACCAACTGGACTAAATGATGCAAAAAGTTAAAGAAAAACAGCCGAGATTGGTTAACAGATTGACTCTTATCTTATTGCATGATAACGCTAGACCACACACTGCACAAATGACTGTTGCAAAACTACAGGAATTAGAGTTGGAACTTCTTTATCATCCTCCATACTCACCAGATTCAGCCGCCACTGACTACCACTTCTTCCGCAATGTGGACAACTTTTTAATAGGAAAACAGTTTAATTCCGACAATGCTGTAAAACTGGCCTTCCAGGAATTCATTGACTCTCGCCTACCAGGATTTTATACCACCTGAACAACTTGCCGCTTAAATGGCAAAAGTGTATAGACAATATGGGTGCATACTTTGATGAATAAAATAATTCCTTATATTTGTAAGTTATCAACCAACTTTGCCTTTTTTTCTACAAATTTCATCCTTGACGACCTAATACAATCTAAAATATCTTACAGCCAACGGAGTGACCGAGCTCTTTAAATTATACAGTTCGAACTGGTAATAACGTTTGAATTGTGAGGTTGCTAGTTCTAGTCCCCGTTGGTGATATTATTCGGGCGAGAATATGTTAACATTACTCCCATTTTCACATTATTTCACCCCTCATCCAGGTGTAGGATCTCGGTCATGGCATCGGCGATTAGCCTCGTCGCAGAAATAGGCTGGTGTAAAATAAATAAAATTAATACATATATATATATATATATATATAAAAGGAAAATAAAAACATCCCAACTATATATATATATATATATATATATATATATATATATCGTATTAGATATGTAAAAATTCGCTGTAAATTTTGTAATTTTATATCTGATTGTTAGTTTTGTATAAGAAACCTATGATCAATGGAGGTTATATGTACCGTTAATAAATACTAATTTTTAGTTTTGTCATTAGCTATCAAAATCAATTAATTACCTAAAGCAAACTGAAAGAAATATTGAATTTAGGTGAGGCTTGAATTATTACTAATTCCTTTCAAAATATTTACCAATATTTTTCTTAATGACCTACATAGAAGAAATTAGGGCACATGATATATCTACGAAAAACGTCTACTTAAAATATAATTTCTTTTAGAAAGAGTATAGGCAATATATAATATGTAACACGCAATGTGGGCCAAAGTCATTTAACATGGGAAATTTTTCCTTATGCGAAAGTGTCCATATAATTTGAGTATTGAAATTTACTATGTATTTAAGGCGTCTCTTTTTTGGTACTAACAATTTTTGAACAACATGGATCTATGTCTAAAAAATAAAATAAATAAATAAAATAATAGGTTCCCAACGCCTAGGTAGGCGTATAAGGGGCAAAGAAGGTAAGTTCTCCATTTCTAGACCACCGGTCATAGTTATGAAAGCCACGTGGTCAGTGTGACATTTCGACCAGTTCTATTATCCCTGTATACACAGATACTCATTTATAAGTATTAAATACTTGAGGCTGAGTCGACCCCAGAGCTGTCTGGATCTATCACTACACACCAGAAATGAAAAAACAGTCAAAACCGTGGATTTTTCGTGGCAAATATGCTCCAAAGAAGACAAAAATGGTTCCCTCGGCCGAAATGGTCATTGTTACTATTTCTGAGATTCACAGGACATAATCTTCATGGACTCTCTGGAAAAGGGAAAAAATCAGCTTTACTGGATCGATTACGTGCTGATTTGATACAAAATCTGCCACATTTGGCGAATTAAAAGTTCTGTTCCACCATAACAATGCATCAGATTAAATTCCGTGGTATAGGCCGTACATTTTCGAAACAACAGACTGCGCAGAAACGAGTTTTTGACTGAGGGCTTACTGCGTCTGCGCGCACGCAAAGCAGTGGCTTGGTGTACGACTTATTATTTTAATAGTCAGCTGTTTGTTTGGTACCTTGTTGGTGTTTCGGACCGCCACTGGTAAAATAGCTGAAGTTCGCGTTGATTTGATGACTCATTGTGTTGTTTCGAAAATGAACGGCTTATAACAGTCATGAGGTAAATTTAATTGTATCGGCCAAATCAGCTTACTGTTCCGTAATTGCAAAGCCCAAATTGATGGAACTGACCTGCGAATTTTTTCTCTTTCCAAACATAAAGAAATAGCTCGCTGGAAAAGATTTGCATCGAACGAGAAGATCTATTTGCCTATTTTGCAGAATTCTAGAAATAGTAATTTTAGGAAGGCCTAAATAAGTTGGAATATTATTGAGTAAAATGTATCTAGCTAAAAGATGAATATGTTGAAAATTAAGTCTCATTTTGGTAAAAAAAATATCTGTCATTCCGAACTCTCTTATCACACACCCTTCACACATTCGCCGATTCTTGACCCCTAATATATATATAATACATGGAAAGATCTGATTCTTAAAAGTTTAAAATGGAGTATTTGGTGAAAAAAAGAATGATTGAAGTTTTGGACAGGATGGTATTAATTTTATCATAAAATTATCAACATAAAAAAATGATAAGATACCAAATCATTTATATTTATTAAATATAAAATCATAACACTGAAAATTATACAGATTATAGACTTAAGTAGCGATTTTATGTCTTCTATAATAATGGGGCTATTCTGAACACAACTTGTTATCTTTAATAGCATGTAAACATTCAAAGTGTACGATTTCACAAAAATGCTAATTTATAACCTATTTGTTAACATCCGTTGCATAAATCAAAATTAACACTTTTATTCTACCACGCGTTCCAACCGTCGGCGTTTACAGTACGATGATATTTACATCTATGATAAATTAACAGTTGTTTCTACAATTTGTTCAGAATAACCCAATAAGAACGAACTTGCATACAATATATTAAAAGATTTTAATCACTTATAGAGCAAAACTTATATTAATTTATAATACTTATTTAAATAATTTATTCTTACTCCTAAGTCATTTGAATTTAAACTACAATTACATTCCAGTTCTTTCAATACATTATTACAGTGAATAGAAATTGCCTCTTTATTTGCAACAGTTACGCTATCCGATTTTTGCAGTTTTTCAATTATTTTATGGCAAGCATCTCGTAATTTTGATTTCATCAATATTAAGTTCTTATTTTCTTCATCTTCTTTCTTGTTTAGTTCGTCTGTTCTAGTCAACTCGTCAACTGAAATTTGGTTCAAATAGATATTTAAATCTATAAATGCAATATTTTCAATGTTAGTACCCATTTGTTTACCTTCTACGGTTAACATTCCTTTTTCAGTTACAAAAAATATTAGTTCAACTGTCATATGTTCCATAGGTATAAGTCCTTCTAAACAGAGAGATTTTAAAAAATTATTCTTAGAACCCATTGCTCCTTCTCTACCGTAAATATCAAACTGAATACTAGCGCCGGTAACGAAATAGTGTTTTGAAAATGGCTCCATAACATTGGAGTTGTGAGGTACTATTACGTCAAAATGACCATTGTAAAAAATGCCTAAAGATACAGGACACTTATTATAGGTAACTATAGTTGATTTTGGAGGAGAACTATGTGCATTCTTTTGTATTGGGTCTACTTTGTCTCCTACTTGGTGAGTTGATTTGACAGGAGCACGATTCACATTTTCTTTTATATCTTTGTTATCTTCTGGTTGGTAAAATGAATTGGAAGGTAGACGATACGATTTTTCTTGATTTGCGTCTTTTTGGTTTCCTAATTGGGGAGTTGGTTTGTTTGGAAAACGACTCACATTTTCCTGCTTCATGCCATTGTTGTCTTCTGATTGGTAAGCTGATTTGGGAGGAAGACGCGAAGCATGTTCTTGTTTTGCGTATTTTTGTTCTTCTAATTGGGGAATTGATTTGGTAGGAAGATGGCTCACTTTTTCCTGCTCCTTTCCTTTATTGTGTTCTGACTGGTAAGCTGATTTGGGAGGAAGACAAGAAGCATGTTCGTGTTTTGCGTATTTTCGTTCTTCTATTTGGAGAATTGATTTGCTAGGGAGACGGCTCATATTCTCCTGTTCCTTTCCTTTATTGTCTTCTGACTGGTAAGCTGATTTGGGAGCAAGACGAGAAGCATGTTCTTGTTTTACGTATTTTTGTTCTTCTAATGGGGCAGTTGATTTGTTAGGAAGACGGCTCACTTTTTCCTGCTCCTTTTCTTTATTGTCTTCTGATTGGTAAGCTGATTTGGGAGGAAGCCGAGAAGCATATTCTTGTTTTGCGTATTTTTGTTCTTCTAATGGGGTAGTTGATTTATTAGGAAGCCGGCTCACATTTTCCTGCTCCTTTCCTTTATTGTCTTCTGATTGGTCTTCAGATTGCGGAGGAAAACGAGAAGCATGTTCTTGCTTTGTGTATTTTTGTTCTTCTAATTGGCGATCTGATTTCGAAGGAAGACTTTTAACATTTTCTTGTTTAATACTTTCATTCTCTTCTAATCTATAAGTTGATTTGGGTGGTAGACGATAGGTATCTTGTTTTTTTACATTATTTTTGTCTTCTAATTGGTTGACTGATTTCGTATTAAGATGATTAACATTTTCTTTGTTCTTGTTTTCTGATTTATAAGTTAATGTTGGAAGAAAACGAAGTGTATTTTCATTTTTTGAGTCTTCTGGATGTTCTAACTGACTTGATTTTGTAGGAAGATTTTTGTTTACAGGCTTTTTTGAAACATCATTCTCTATAATATAACTTAAATTATTTGCAAATTTAGCAGCACCAATCGCTACAGCTTCCTCGGCATTGTAAGAAGTAGTGACCTCTTTCTTAAAATATGTCTTTAACATCTTCCTTACGTAAGGTATTTTTGTACTCCCACCAATCAACAATACTTCTTCAACATAACATATGTTGGTACCGGTTTTAGACAAAATTTCTTTAACACACTCCAACGTTTTCTCAAAAATATCCATGCATATATTATCAAATTCATCTCTAGACACAGTACATTCTAAATCTTTTCCTTTGTATAGATTATGTAAATCTATATCTACTGTTTCAGTACCGGATAAATATATTTTTACCATTTCAGCTTTATTCAGAATTCTTCTAAATGCCTTTTCGGCAGCTTTATCATAAGCGTACTCACGAAGAATATCAAAACCATGGTTCTTTTTGAATTTTTTTATCATCAGATTTGCTATCCTTAAATCAATCGCATCTCCTCCTAAATCTAAACATTTTGAAGCAATAATTCCTGCTGCTCCACTATAAATTTCAACTAATGATACCGTACAAGTGGCTCCAAAATCAAAAACTACAATTTTAGAATTTTTGTATTTTTTATCAAGCCCAAAAGATAAAATGGCTACTATTGCTTCCTCTGGTGTGCTTAATACATCGAGACCAGCTTTTTTTCCAGCATTTATTAAAACTTTTTTCTGGTTTTCTTTATAATAGTACGGTACTGTTATGACAGCTTTGTTTATTTCCTTTTTTAGCAATGTTTCTGATCTTATCTTTAATTTGTTTAATACCTTTGCACATATTTCTTCAAAAGATAATTCTTTTTCGCCATTTTGGCATTGGATTTTAACGAATGATTTTTCATCTTTATTTATAATCTTGTAAAGATACTTTATGTCTTCATCATAATTTCCAGCAATAATTCGTTTTATATCTAAAATAGAAAAGTTTTATTAAAATTTTTAAGAAAGAGATGTACAGAAAACTAAGGAGAAAAGTATCAATGCTAATAGGAAACAGCCACTTTTATTCACAAGATCCTGCACTGTCTATCGAAACAACGAATAATAATAATAGAATAATAATAGAATAATAACAGAATAATTACAGATTTGACTCGTGCTATTAAAAAAATATACCTATGTAAGGAACATATATTATCCGTCGTTTCTGTTGTGTTATATTTAAAAAAATTATGTGAAGTGTGAATTTTCACACATTTCAGTGTTTAGTTAGTGTAAGAAGCCAACATAATGCTGGATGTCCAAGAATATATGTTTTATAATCAAAATGTAAATTAAAAATTTCCAGCGTTTTTTATGCATTTCCTTCGTATTCAAGCCTTCATTAAATTACTAAGGAACACATGATACACATTTTGGCACACACTACCCTAGCCATAAATACAAAAAATTTATAACATTATTGGCCATAATTTAGCCATGAATTAAAAAAATAATTAATTTTGTCAAAATACAAAAACTGCAATAATTTCCTAAAACGAAATAAGATCAAAATTTTCTCTCGTTTGTTTCTGGTTTAAACCTTTAACTACGGGTATCGTCAATAGACGACGCAACAAAACTTTCGGGTATCGTCAATAAACAATCTAATAAATTAAACTGGGAACGAGTGTCGCCTATTGACGATGTTATTTGTTATTATAAGATATGAACGTGGGATGTCATTTAGAACCGCAGTTAGCATATAAACACGTAATTTATGATCGTTTATTTATAAAAAAAAAAATTATTAAAAAAAAAAGAATCATTTAAAATTTATTTATTTATTTTGTTTTTTTATTTGTTTTTGTTTGTTTTTATTGTTTATTTTTTTTTTATTATTTTATAAAAAAAAAAATTATTGAGTTCAATTTTTTTGCGTTTAGAAATATACCCGTAGTTAAATGGTTAAATCAATATACATTACTTAAATTTTTTTCATATTTTTAGTTTAATCTCTTTACGTTAAAGAATGCGGGCGGCAATTTTTTTAGTACATTTATCTGTAACAAATTATCTTTTAGACAAATTATCTTTACATCCAAATAATCTAACCTGATCAAAAATTCCTTTTCTTAACCAGAACAAAAGTTTTTTGACATTTTTTTTTTTTTCAAAAAAACCCGGAAGAAATTTTATTTTTCAAAAATTTAATGATACCCCATTCTAAATTATTATTTTTAAATAAAAAATATTAAAATATTTATTTCAATCAAATAAATATTTATTTGTATTTATCTCGTGATGTGTTTTTTTACCCTAATTTTGTTTCCTATGTGTAGGTCAAAGAGTTGTATAGGCATGCCAAATTTCAACTTGCAGTGTTCAGCCGTTTGGCTACAATTTCTACCGTACAGACACCTCAGAGATATTATAAGGGATTTTTGATGGTCATATCTACAAAATCTCAAAATTCGTTACTTTTTATGAATTATTTTATCCACATACTTTTTAGATGGGCTACGTTAGGCGCAAATAGCCTTTGTTGCTGTGCGCCAAAATTTTTAACTATTTGTTTATATTGTTTTTCTGAGTTATGTATATAAATATATTGTACCGAACTTATATTTGTATAAATATTTTTTATAAATAAATATTATTATTATTATATTTACAAATGCTAAGTCTGTTCTACTCTATGCCTGTGAAACCTGAAGAGAAAAACTGTCTAACTTACTGTTTTATTTTATTTCACTAATTTCCTTACTTAACCAACTACAGATTTAAAAGCAAAGTAAACATCGCAGTTTAATTAAGAAAATTATCAGGAAAACCATTGTGCAACACCTTTTCAATGAAAATCATACAGCTTTCTTTCGAAGATAAGAATTTTTGCTTCCAAAAATTCTACATTTTAGTAGAAAGGGCATTAAATTAAATCTTTTAGAAGCCCACCACAAATATAAGTTTGACACAAATATTCTCAATGAAATCATTGACATTTACAACTCCCCGCTGATTGGATTAACTTATAAGAATTTCCTGTAACTTGGAAATTTTGTTTTACCTATCTGCATTATGGCACGTGTATTAAAAATGGCTCTAATCTTTCATTTAGTATTTAGTGTAAATATGATAATGAGTAGGCTGACCAGACGTACTCCTTTTTAGAGTATTATGCTCTTTTCTAAGTAATGCCCTTTTTACTCTTACTTTTTATAAATGAACTCTCATTATACTATTTCACTGTTTGTTAAATGGTGACAGAAAATGTTAAACTTGCGAGTCTGCTTATGTGTGGCTTTAGAATATAACCATAACCGAATTGAGTACTGCAGCTATTATTTACAATATTCCCAGCATAAATCTGGAAAAAAATAAATAAAATAAATAAAATAAAATAAAATAAAATAAAATAAAATGGGAAGAGAAATCCGTACCTTTAATTGAGAAATGGATAACTATTTTAGAAAGTACGAAGTAGAGCAATTAGAGAAGTGAAATTACTGCTGCTAGAGCATTTGCAAGTTGGCAAGCATTTATTTTCACCCTACCTGGGACAAATGCCGACTGCAAACGAATATTCAGCATCTCGGGCCAATAATGGACCAAAGAGAAATCACATCTAAAAATTAGTACCCTGGAAAGCGCAATGACAGTAAAAGTAGATATCGGGAATACCTGCGACCATTTTGGGAAATCATAAAAGAAGACAAGCAATTGTTAGAAATAGCAAAAATCTCAATATCAAACATAAAGAAATTTGATTGAACAAAGTATTGTTTCTGTTATTTTTTATTATTCGTGTTATTATTCGTACGTTGTATTTATTTTCATTAATATAAAATATTTTTAGAGTTATTATTGTCATAAACGTTATGTCTGGGTTTTTTAGCCACCTAAAACCTCATAAAATTGAATCATTAAGATAAGGTTCGGTCAATTCATTTTTGAAAAAAATCTGCAGGTACATTTGTTTCTAAAATCAAATACTGGTTTAACGTTTCAAACAAGCTACCAAGCATACTCTATTTCTTTTTAAAAAACTCTGGTCAGCCTAATAATGAGTGCCCCGTAAATAAATTAATAAGTAAATAAATTAGTGAAACAACAAAATAATCTCATTTATTAACATTTTTAAATGAATTTCGCGAAGTTAAATTGACATTGAATTCAATATATCTGTCAAATGGTTGCAGACTTTAGTTAGTATTTATTATCCAAACACTACAGCCTATAAAGCAGCTCACAGAACAAACAGAAATAAGGAAATACAATAGAAAGCTCAAATGAAGGTGGATATGTTACATTCTTAAACAAGAACCAGACAACGTCACAATGTGAGCATTAGTTTAGAAACCACATGGCAAAAGAATTGGCAAATGGGTGAGACAGTTACAACGGTGCACCATAAAGAAGAGAGGGAACAAATACGGGAAAAACTGTAGTTAAATACAAGGTAGTTGACATATAAAGGTATGTACTGATCGCTCCAAGTGGAAACACTCGGTGTCTTGTGCAGTGAATCAGTTAGAACAGCAGAGAATAACACTAGCTGAGACTGCTCGTGCTCGACGGAAAAAGAGACTTAATAGTATGCCTGGGTCATCTGGAGAGTATTTGTGCTGTGTGTGCGGAAAAACTTGTGTGTCGCGTATTGGACTCTACAGTCATGAAAAGGCACATTCGAGAAAGAATGTTATTTACAAAGCACCCATCGTCGATCGAGGGGGTTGGATATATATATATATATATCTGTTTCTAACTGGTGTAAACTATTCACACACCTCCTCAGACTGATGATGACCACATTTTCGTGGCCGAAACGTCTCCATTTTATTAATTCATAATATATATTTTATAATTTGACGATCAACAGAGAAGTTTTATTTATACATACACACGTCAAGATCCAATTAATATATATATATATATATATATATATATATATAGTTGACATATAAGGCGCTTTTGTGCAAAAACTTCTCTGCCCCACTTTTTTAGGGTTTTGTAGGTATGACCAAAAAAACCCTTATACCGTCATTTTGTCGTCTGTCTGTCTGTCTGTTCGGTAAAAATTGTAGCCAAACGGCTAAACCTAGAGAGTTGAAATTTGGCATGCTTATACAACTCTGACCCGCACATAGGAAAAATATCTAAACATCTAAAAAACATATCCCCCTAAAAATATAAAAAAATAAGCGAAACTTTAAAGCTAGTTAGTTATAGAATATTAATTAACTATCTTTATTTACGTAACTTATGTAACTTAGTTTAGTGCTATAAAATCTAGGAACGTTTTCTGAATGTTTTCGGGATTTAAACAATATATTTGTCACATACCATATATTCCACAGTTCCTGTTGCGGAAAGAAATGGCCTTTGCTGTATTCCCTGTTATCCAGTCATCAATGTCTTTAAAATAGACAAATGAAGCCATAGAATAAAATCCATCATCATCATAAATGACCCTGACTTCATCATCATCACCATCTATGACAGCAGCACAAGAAAATAAATTTCCAAAATCAATACCAAGAATTGGACTTTCTTCAGACATTTTAGTCATTTCACTTCAGTATTTAATACAGTAATAAATATCTTAAACTCACAATCTTATCATTGATATCATATCTTTATATTAATTATTGAAGATATTTTTTTTATTAGTACAGTAAATAACTTGTGATTAGATTAAAAAAATTGAGCGATATTTACACATTTCAAGTTGTCGTGAAAATGATAACAATTTTTGGGTCCATTTTTTATTGTAATCGGTTCAAAATCATTTTATTTTATTTTGCAAACCAATTTACACTGGTATTTTTAGGTTTTTGTAGGTATGATCCAAAGAACCTTATAATATCAATCCTGTCTGTCTGTTTTTCCGGTAGAAATTATGAGCAAACAGCTGAACATATAAAGTTGTAATTTGGCCTGCTTGTACAACTTTTTAATCCACATATAAAAAAACTATAGGCTTTAAAAAAACACATAGTGGGAAATATACTAACAAATATGTATTTAACGACAAAATAATGTTTTTTAAAAACGTTGCATGGTATATTAGGTGCGTTCGGCATAACTGTGCAGTGTTAACTCAGTGTCGTGCAAGTTTTTTGTCACGTGACCACTGTGCACACTGTGCAAGAAAGTCGATGAACGCATTGTTCAGATTGTGCAGTTATTCTTGTTATTCTAACCTTCTTTTTGTAAACAAATTATGTGTGTTTGATACATGAAGTCTGTCTCCTGCTACTTGTTTTGTACTATAATATAAAAATGACGCATGAAGGTTTTGGGATGCCTTTAAATAATATAAAAGAAATTATATTTGATGAGGAAGACAATTCGGAAGAATTTTCCAAACCAGAAAATATTTTAGAAAAAGTGTTTGAATTTGCAAATAGTACTGTTCCAAATATGAATACAAATCAGTTAAAAGTACATTTCCGCTTGTATCCAGAAAATTTTGAATCTTTTCGAGTGTATTTACATGTTCCATCATAAGGTTCATGTCTGTACTATTTATTTTGCATATGCTGCAGGCATAAATAATGATATCTTGATTGTTTTCACTCATATTGTTTTGTAGAAATAATAACTCGTATATTTACCGCGAAAAACACTATTTCACAGATTGCCGCACGATCTGAACTTGTGACGACTGTGCAACAAAAACTGCACTGCACGATATTTGCCGAACGATCTTCGTGCAGCACAGAGCACACAGAAACTTTATGCAGATCGTTTCTTGTGTACATTATGCAGAATGTGTATATTATTGGGCTTAAGTTGGAAGGGTCCTGCATTAAAAAACAATAATTTTGCAAGCTAGATGTCAGGCCTTCCAGATGCATAAAATATCAATAAAGTTTCTTTTCTATTTCTATTTCTAGTTCTGTTATACTGAGAAATAAATGTGAAATGTCAACGGCTCGCTACATATTCATCTATTTTGTAATGTAAATACAGACACCTTGGGGACAGAGTCTGGTTACTTGCTTCCAAATTCAATCATGTATGCTTTACGCAACCCTGCAGCTATACAATGCATATTATTCGGAATAAATACCGTAACTGTGTTTCTGAAACTTGTTTGCTAAAAAAATACAATCACAAACCAGAGAGTTACTCAAAGAACTGTGAATCAGTCTATGCTGTGGTTCATCAGTCAGTGGTTCTCAGACTTTTTAGGATTTCTTGCGTGGGGGTTGCTTTAAAAAAACCTGACGGTTCGCGGACCCTTTTAGAATTTAAAATTAAAATTAAGTAGGTACAGTTAAGGGCATAAAAAAATAGGACACCGTTGTTTGTCTAGTGTGAATCTATCTATTCGAATTTGAATAATACACTCTGTTCCAAACGGTTAAGCGGAACTAAATGGGAATTTAGTTCTTTTAGGTTGTTACGAGAAGGGACCTTGCTTGGGTTATTTCATTTTTCACGTTGGGATGTCAAAATTGAAAATTCCAACAATGAAACCATGGAAACGAATGACATATGTCAAAATTAAATATTTTTTTTAATATTTTAATGACAAAAATATAAATAAATGGGAAATTTGTATTAAGAATGACACAAAAAATCAAAATATAAAGAAAATGACATTTTAAAATGATATTAACCTTAACCAAAAAATGTTTATTGTAAGTATGATTTACAAAGCTTAAACAAAACGGCCGAAAGGCACGATTTAAACAATGAAACTAACTAGATTGCAAAATCTAGTTCCGCTTAACCGTTTGGAACAGACTGTATATAGTTTTTGAGTGAATATAACCTCGATATAATAAAACTTATAAATATTTGAAGCCAGATTTACAAGTTCACATGTTTCCATAAAAGTCTATTTACACCACAACAGTTACCAAAGTAACCAGATCTAGTTTCGTATTACAAAATGAGACAGATTATATAAGCTGTTCACTTTTGTAAGAACACACTGGTGTGTTACTGACTTTAAATGTCAATTAAAAATATTCCTTACGCTGTAAAACCGACTTTAGGTTGATAAGGTTATGATCATTATAATTAAGATCATTTTTCAATATGACATATGTCAAATGGATCGACATTTTAAAAAAGTGACATTTTTTAATACCAACATGACATACAGCTTCAAAGGTGCAAACAATTGAAAACAAAATTCCCTCTTAGTTTACAAAAGAGAACAGCTTATATAATCCGTCTCAATTTGTAATACGAAACTAGATTACTTTGGTGACTTTTGTGGTGTAAACAGACTTTGACGTATCCGTGTGAACCAATAATATCATAATATTATAAAAGTATTGTCAATATACAACATAAAAAATGAACTTTCCCTGTTAGTTACGTATTACAAAATGAGACAGATATTACATTCTAGTCATAAAATTTTAATAACATGGATGCATCTGCTTTGCCTGAACCAGTTCTTCTATGTTCGGCTTTGTTTGGTCAGTGCAACTTGCATGTCATTTGTCACGTCTAATCTGTTTCGTGATTTTGTTTTGCTGTCAAGTAGTGTGGAAAAAGTCGTCTCACACTCATAGGTGGTAGCAAATGGAATCAGCACTCTTAATCTTTGCAACATTATGATCGATAACAATGTATTAAAGCTCTTATCTTAAAATGGAACTTAGGAATGGAATTAGACTTTAATTCAAAATACCCTTATTCCGAAAACATAAAGAGTCATTTGCAGCCAGCTGGCGATCCCGAGTTTTTTCTGGCTCAATGCCGTTCACAGGTTTGAAAACAAACTATGTGGGCAGATCTTAAAGTTTGTACCATCACAGGACAATATTATGCCGCTTTATTTGATCGATTACACGCTGAATTGATGAATGAGCGGCCTCATTTAGCGAAGAAAAGTTCTGTTCCACCATGACAATGCAGTATAATGAAATATTTAATCAATTAGTCAACCATCATTTCAAATAATATGAAAAGGTCCCCGTAATATTTTTAAATGCCAAATTTTATTTGACATTTGACATTTTTGCAAAATTTGAATAGTGTGAAGATAGTTATATTTAAATTTGTATGTTAACTTAAATAAGTGTAAGCAGAATCACATTTACAAGTTCGGGAGTTCAAGTACAAGTTAAATAATTCATAATAATTTAACATTTAAAACTTCAACACTTAAAGGAATGAGTTGACTCGCCCTATTAATATCTGGTTAGTTAAAAAAAATCGTGCAAAACAAGAACTCAAATTACTGCCTTCTTTTCACAAATTCATTGCCACTTTTTATTGCTCGTATATGAGTGGTTCTGTTTATATAATTTACGGTTATCTGCCGTTCATGCGCGCAGTCAAGTACCAAAAGGGGTTGTTTGGCGGCTGCAGAAAAACCTCCCAAGTGTTCGTACATTTGGGAGGCTTATGTTCAATATTAAAATGAATAACAATAACGATGATGAATTACACAAAGGCCTCTACTGATGTATGTTACTGACCTACCAATGAACTATTTATCCTAAAACCAGTTATAATTTAATCTAGTTTTAATCATTTTGTAATGGGACCTATATAGAGTGGTTTGTTCCTAGTAATCAGAATACCCGCGAGTTGATGAGATAAATCGAGTTGTAAACCAACACCTGCGCTACGATAGGACCTAATTAATAACAGAGTCGCTGTAAAACCAAAGTAATTTCAATATTCATCTTGATTATCGTAATATATTTCTCAGTTATTTGAGACATTTTCGATTTATTGCTCTTTTGCTAACTTTCATTATGAAACTTTAATTTATTAACTTGTTATAATGAAGAATGTGCCATCGAACTACACTTTTTACTTTTTAATCATTAAATCAATCGATTATTTTCTTCCACCTAATCGTTTAATGATATGATATTTTTGTTTACGATAAATTAATATCATAATTAATCGATTTATTTATTATTAATCGATAACTTTCTTTTATTTTCAAGAAATTACTTAGTTGTTTTATTGAAACACTGGTCGGTAGATGACTTTGCTCGCTTCTTTTTAATAAAGTCTCTAGATTACTAGGACTTCAAAACACTCGTTCTCGCCCATCTAGATAGTTCTCAACTGTTATTCATTTCTGCCCAATATACTGCTATGGTTTGTATCCAGTCAGTTCAAATGCTCACGAGCGAAAGTCAATCGTCCAACTCAATAAAATGCGAGAAAAGCCTGGCAAGTTACAGTTCTTCTGGATACAAGTCTTTGTTTCATGAAACGTCATTGGATAGTTCGTGATGAAATTGCTAAATTACTAGCTTAGAACAATTTCGCGTCATTTAGAGCGCTTGTGGCTCATGGATGCTGTTCGTTGATAACGCTTTATAGCGCAATTAATAGTGTTTTTAGCTAGAACCAAAACACCAGCAATATTCCAATACCGCGACCATTTTCATATAATTGTACAATGCTTGTAGCCACATTTTAATGCGCAGCTTGTACAATGTCTTCCGGCCACATTTTAATTTTATTGCAGAAAAAAAAAGACTTAGTAGGCGTTTAGAAATATCTAAGATGGCAAAATTGTGTGTTATTGGAGTGTCCTCTTCGTAGTCTTGTGAGCACTGCTTGTTCTCTTTTGTCTTCTCTTGCTGGTCATTTTTGAATATTTTCTTTTACTTTTCTTAGTTTGCCAGTAGTGTTCCTCCAATAGTCGTTCCATTCTTCCTGTATCTTCTTCTTTATGAATTTTGTGTAATCATATTTTGGAATTGGTATATTTATTTCAGGGGTGGTGATTGCTTCTTTCGCTGCTTTATCTGCTTTTTCGTTTCCTCGTAGTCCTATATGAGACGGTATCTATAGGAGAATGATTTGGTAGCTATTGTTTCTTAACGATTGCATGAGTTATTTGTATTAAAACTTACGTACTTAATATGCGATATTATATAGTCTTCGTTCAAACGGGTATTATTTATTGTTACAGCCTGTTTAATTAGCAACAAAAAATATTTGCTTATGCAGACAATTTATCACCTCCCATTTACTTATAGTTTCCTAATAAAACGGTTAGTTAATTTTTTACTAGCCTTTAAAATACAATATTTAGACAGTCCCATTTTTTTGTCAGCCAGTGTATGTTTTTTTTTTTTTTTCATAGTCGATTAATCGATCATTTTCTACCAATTTAATCGAAAATCGATTATAACATTGCGATTAATCATATGATCAATGAATCGTTTAATTAATTTTTATTGCCATCTCTACGTATACCGGTTTCCCGTAGGCAAATGAAACCACCTCGGCTTTATCGCAAAGGTTTGCATTTCTGGTTTTACTCCTATGCTATTTAATATACCAGCTTTGTTACTTTATTTATTCCTTTAAAAACGTTTAGATATTTTAAATCTTTTATCCTTAAAGAAAAAAAAAACTTCTAAGGTAAAAGTTCAAAATTCCCAGACTTCCAATGAAGTGATTGTATTTTACATTGGTTTATAAGTACACAACGGTTATATCTGCAAAGTTGTATTCAAGTTGTACACAACTTTACTAAAGGTTTGCCACAAGATCCGCAAAATTGTAAATGTACTCAAAACGCAAATTGTAGACACGTGTACTGCATTTTGCCACGTGTGTTTGTAAACAAGTCTTACAGATATTTACTTATACAAACTGAATAACAAAGAAATGATAAATACTGACGAACTTATTGGAAAAGTTAAATAAAGCAAAAAGAAAACTGTCAAACAATAGTGAGATAATTTAATGATACAATAGTGTTCGGTTTACAACGTAATTGTTTAAACGTTTATGAAAGTCCAGTGTATTTCACAATACACTTGCACCAATTATCGCAGTACGAAGAGTTTATTCTGTAACAAGTTTGGAATGAGAAAATTCGATACGAGTGGAACATTCGGATAGCGAGCCACACGCAAGCGTGAGGAACCACGAGCAACGAATTTTCTCTTCCAACCAAGTCACAGACCGTACTTTCTCGACGGTCACCAGAAAAAAAAACAAAACAAAATTAACAAATAATTCTTTAAAAAAAAATTTTTTTTTAACAAATAATTTACATTACATAACAAATTAATTAATTATAAACTTATTTTTTGTTTAATTTGCCGCACATCGGCCATTATTTTATTAGTTTTTAGTAAGTTATGTTAGTTTATTTTTTTAAAAAACCTTGCATTTATTTAATGTATTCATACGCCATAGATACCGTCCGCGCTCTTTTTCAGCGCAGACGAATGCATATATAAATAAATATTTATTTATTTATTTATTTATATATTTATTTATTTATTTATTTATTTATTTATTTATTTATTTATTTATTTATTTATTTATTTATTTATTTATTTATTTATTTATTTATTTATTTATTTATTTGGAACATATACAGGACTGGCCCAGTAAAATGTTCACTAAGAAAATTTAAAAAACAAAAATTTTCTACTTACACAATTTACAAGCATAATTTTAATACAATAGTATACTTATAGTGAACAATAACATCTGACAACGAGCATGGAATAATTATTCATTCGCTAGTGAAGGAATAAAATAAACGCAAAATACATAAGAAGATAAGTACTTTAGAACAGTGTTTCTCAACCAAAAACGCACCGCGGACCAGTATAATATATAATTTTGTAACGCGGACCACTAATAATAATTATTGTTTCAGTTTTTGCAAGAAAACAAATACATATAGTTAATGTGCTATTAAATACATTTATTTTATTTGCAGAAAATTACAGAATGTTTACAGAAAATAAACAAAATATAAATTATTTACATTTACAAATGTGCACAAAAAAAAAAAAAAATAAAAAAAACACAAAAAATTTCGCGGACCACTAAAATTTTTCTGGGGACCACTGGTGGTCCGCGGACCACCTTTTGAGAAACACTGCTTTAGAATAACATTCCAACTCTTGTGTTAGAATATTAACTTTCCGTAATCAAAATTGATTTTAGAAGTAGGTAAATTTTCTATAGCGGTCGAGAATATTTTAATTTATATACAAGGTGTCTCAAAAGAAATTTTATATTTATTTAGCTTACTGCGTGAACGCAACGTATCCGAGGGGCGCGGGGGTTATGTCAATCGGTAGCCTGGCTCTTGGGAATTCAGTCGCTATGGAGCGTTTCTCGGGAGCAGACCGCGCGTTATGCGTGCGAGAGTTTTACAAAAACGGTGATTCGGCGACTGTAGCGCGTAAAAAATTCTGCAGTATTCGAGGTTTTCGCCACTTAAATGATGCGCCAAGCATTCCTCTCATTCGAAATTGGGTTAAAAAGTTTGAAGAGACTGGTACAACGCTGGATAAATCAAAATCCGGGCGACCTAGGTCATCAAGAACGGTAGAAAACGTGGAGAATGTTTATCAGTCTGTTCGTGACGACCCGAACCTTTCAATTCGGAAGCGCGCAAGTGCTTTAAATGTGCATAAATCATCATTACATCGCATTATGCACAAAGACCTAAAGCTGCACCCCTACAAAATTCAATTGGTGCAAGAATTAAAGCCCCAAGATGCCAGTCAGAGGCTTAATTTCGTAAATCAGGTGATTGGGCGATTTTCAACGTTTACCAACATTTTGTTTTCGGATGAAGCTCATTTTCATCTTAATGGCCACGTAAATAAGCAGAACTGCCGCTACTGGAGTGCAACGAATCCGAAACGCAAACATCAGAAACCCCTACATTCGCCTAAAGTGATCGTATGGGCTGCGATGTCGGCGCGAGGAATTATCGGCCCTTACTTTTTTGAATACGAAAGGGGGCGTGCAGTTACACTGAATTCAGAGCGTTATGTGGAGATGTTAAACAACTTCTTGGTACCTGAACTGCAAAACTTTCCTGGCTATAACCAAAGAACATGGTTCCAACAGGACGGAGCAACTTCACACACGTCCAGTATGTCTCTGCCACGTGTTCGTGAAATTTTCTCAGGCAAATTGATCTCCCGGAGAGGTGACATAAATTGGCCTCCACGCAGTCCAGATTTAACCCCTATGGACATTTTCTTATGGGGTTATCTTAAATCTAAAGTTTACGCCAATAAACCGACTTCACTGGCGCATTTGAAAGAAAATATCCGTCACGAAATGGCAGCCATCCCTGAGTCCACCTGCCGAGACGTCATAAGTAATTTTACTGTTCGATTAAATGAGTGCCGAGAACGCGAGGGTCTACATTTAGACGATATTTTTTTAAAGAAATAAATCCCCAAAAAGTGTATTTTAATAATTAATAAACATTTTTTCTATATACGGCTTACTTTTTTTTTAATCGATCCACTAAATATAAAATTTCTTTTGAGACACCTTGTATATATATATATGTATGTATGTATGTATGTATATATGTATGTATGTATATATGTATTTATATGTT
Source organism: Liopterus haemorrhoidalis (assembly GCA_963971575.1). NCBI lineage: Eukaryota > Metazoa > Arthropoda > Insecta > Coleoptera > Dytiscidae > Liopterus > Liopterus haemorrhoidalis. The sequence continues at coordinate 52,237,019 of OZ020615.1, forward strand.
ATTGAATAAAATTCTTATTTAATAATCGTCATAAATTTATTGTAAAATGTTACAGAGACGTTTCGATTGGGTATCCAATCATCCTCAGTCCAATATTGAAGTCAATTTGTAAAAAAATTCCACATTAAAATAAAAAATCATGATCAATTAGATACTCAATCGAAACGGCTCTGCAACATTTTATAATAAATTTATGACGATTATTAAATAAGAATTTTATTCAATAACCTATATAAATTTCGTCAAGAATATTCTTTCGATATATGTATTTATATATATTCGAAAATTACAAAAAAAATAGAAAATTATTTATTTATTTATTTATTTTAATAGTACAGCACGTAGCCATTATTAAAAATAATACAAAACAAAACAAAAAAAGAAAAAATAAAAATAAAACAGAAAGGAACAAATATCACATAATAAACAAACAATAACAATTTTAAACAATGAAAATAACTTTAAATCTCATAAAAAAATATACTTAAAATCTAAAATATTTTCTCCTTGATTTTAAATTTGCAAAATCTCTAATGGCATCCTTTATTTCCATATATTTTCCTGTTTTTGCTTTAATTCCTAATATGGAAAAATTATGTAACCGTCGTTCATCTGTCGAACGAGTTAATTAACCGTTATTGCTAATAGGTCCCATCTTTTACATTGTTTCCAAAGAAAGTAGGAATATTTTCTTAAGTTATAAAAAATAGTATCTTGACAAAATAACGATGTTTTTTAAAGAGTATGAAGAAAATACTGGTAACTTTAAAGTAAGTAGGTATTTTAAGATTTTTTAATCTCGTTTTTAAATTTATAATTTTTATAAAATGTTAAAAAAAAAATCTGGGCCCCTTACAGCTCGGGGCCCCACTAAAACGCAGTGTCTGCGGCATTGAAGTTACGCCCCTGATTCCATTTAATGAAATTCAACATATCCAACTAATTAGTATTTCATGTAGACAGTGACAACGAGCGATATTTACTTAAATTTATAGTTTAGGCTATTTAACCATAAAAAAACGTAATTTTGAAACAAAATAGACCAATATAACATTATCATTTTCTGGTTATTTTATTATTTTTCTTTTATTAGAGATAATCTTGCAGCCCTATTAGACACGGGACTCCTGGAACGTCGAAGTTGCTGACTGATTTAAAAAATTCTTACTGGACTACTCGAAAAAAAATAGAAAAGATTATAAAAGAAAAATGTCCCAAGCTTCAGTTATTTTTTGTCGCGTTACAAAAAATAACTTAACATGTCAATAAAATAAAATATTATACCACTAAATAAGTTAAGGTAGTAAATTAGATATGTTATTTAGTAAATTACCTCAATTTACTCTCACCATGTTACTTCTTTCATCGTTAAGTAATTTGACCCTCAGAGTTATCCAATTATTTTGATAAAATAACGAATTTGATCAAAAGTAACAAATTACAATGTGTTCACAATAAATGATTGCATGGGCATGGCATATTTTTATGTGAATAGATGAAGAATAGAAAAGAATAATATTATAGTAAGAGCCCGTAAAGAATACAATTGAATTATACATCGGTTTTTGTAATTTGATTTCTTTTATGGTAGGATCAACGAATGATTGCACATCAAGGACAAATAAAGAGATAAATCACAACACGATTTTAGATATGCCACACAAATACAATGTTAGAAAAGAAGAGAACATTGAACTAGTATCGTATGGTCTGACCCAGGACGAAATTTACTCAATATCCAGATCTGGAAACCAACGGCACGGATTGTTTGGAACAAGATTTAAATAAGTGTATTTAGTGCTATATCCAGAATTGAAAGATGATAGGGAGAAGAATTCTTGAGAAGAGAGATCAAAAGAAAGCTCTTAGGACTTATTAATGACGCATCACGGACTTATTATGTCTCACATCCTGAAATTTAGAAGGATCTAAAATTCTGAGCTATTCACTTTAATGCAAATCGGTGCAACAGGAATTTTTGAACTGATAATATTTTCGAAAGATATCAAAGATTTTGTTGTTTTTCAAAATATATACGAGATATGTAAATTAAGTAACCGGACTGGAAATAGCGTTTGATCTGACAATATTTGGGACGCGGTACTTAGAGGGGCGGCAGGTGAACATGTGATACGCCTTCAGTACGAGTTTGAACTTGCTAGAGTAATTTTGTTGTCCGTAGCGACTTTATTCGTGAAACAGTTTTTTCTAGTGCGTTCTAAAAATGAGTGACATTCATTTCGAGCAACGGTCTGCTATCAGGTTTTGCTTCAGACTTGGGCACAGTGCAACGGAAACTTATGGAAAACTTCAGCAGGCCTACGGAGACAGTGCTTTGTCAAGGACCGAGGTTTTTTGGTGGTTTAAGGCATTTTCAGAAGGAAGAGAGTTGATTGAAGATGAATCACGCAGCAGAAGGCCTTCATCTTCAAGAACCGATGAAAATGTCGACAGAATCTGGAATCTTATGCGTTCATATCGCCGGTTGAAAGTCAGAGTGATCGGGGAAAAGTTGAATTTGACTCACACTACCATTCATCAGATTTTGATCAATGAATTGGTAAGGTGACCAGACGTCCCCGGGAGAAAGGAGACAGTCCCGGTTTTGCATTATTTGTCCCGGCGTCCCGAAAGGCACCCTTTGTGTCCCGGTTTAGAATTCCAAAAAAATAAACTTCACGAACCCAATTTTTTCTATTATCCCGCAAGCCCTCAAAATATTACTTTATTTACAAGTATGTCTATCATATATTTTACTAGCTAGATAAACGAATTTTCAAATAAAAACAAAGATATTTAAATATCAAGAAGTGAAATTTATCGGTTTTAAATTATCGGATATGATCGATCATCTTGTTGAGAAGGGTTTACTAGATTCAAACACATTCTATCAGACAGCTGATGAATTCTTTGGCACATCTTTAAATTATTTAGAAGAATGGACAAACTATTTCCAATTTGGATCCATATTTCAATGGGTTTCACTGAAAGCAATACCAACAAGGAATGATGTTACAAAATCAAGAGGCTTGGTGAATAAATATCTGGATATTTCAGCGCATAAATTCTCCGCAATTGATGAAAAATTGCTATTTACGGAAATATCGAGGATAAAGAAAATTTTGGAAGAAAAATCAAATGAGGATGAATTTAAAACTGACAGCGCAACTAATAAGTGGAAAAAAGTTTTCAGTCATTTTGTTGAGAATTCTATCCCTTGTCAGTATACAAAGATAATCATCGAATTTGCTTTCAGTGTTCCAGCAACCAATAGTCCAATTGAAAGAGTATTTAGTCTTGTAAATTCTTTTTAGACCGAAGAAAAAAGTAGGATGCATGTCAATACATTAAAAGCATTCATCTCAATAAAAGTAAATTCGAAAGTTGTTTGGATTTCTACGATAAAATGTCCAAGAATAAAGTTTTGCTGGAAAAAAATCACAAATCTAAATGTATTCGTATAAGTAAAATTTCTTTCTTGTAATATTGTTTTTAATTATTATTTTTTTTATCTGTGGCTTATGAATAAATAATTTGATAAAACGATTTCTTTTTATTTGTCCCGGTTTATGATTTTCAAAATCTAGTCACCTTATGAATTGGGGGTGAGAAAAATCAATTCACTTTGTCATACAGCAATTACAATAAACGAGTTTTTTGCCAGTGAAAACATTCCTGTGGCTCCTCAGCCTCCTTATTTGCCTGACTTGAGTCCATGTGACTTTTCCTTCTACCCAAGATTGAAAAATCACCTCAAGGGACGTCATTTTGGGACACTCGAAAACATGCAAATGTCCGTAACCGACCAGCTGAGAGCTATTCCAGTATCCGAGTTCCAGCACTGCTATGAGGATTGGAAGAACCGTCTCCAGCGCTGTGTGGCTTTCCAAGGAAATTTTGTCAGATCAAGGTTATTTTGACCTCGTATATTGTGAGAAAATAAATATATTAATGAAACCTATCTAGTGTTTTTAGTTGAATTTTTATTTAACATGTTTTAGGAATAACGGAAATCTCCGTCAAATCTATATAAATATATGTTTTTTAAATGCCATGTAAGGTATTTAAAAAAAAGCTTTAACTTTATCGATCAACAGACGACAAATTATTTTCAGAATATTGTTTATTTTGGCATACGGGCTCCTGGTGGCCGCTATCACACGCTAAATACAGGTAAAATCATGAAATGTGTGAAAATTCATAATTCACATAATTTTTTTATATAAATGAATATTAAATATATTGAAAGGATCTTTTACGGGATATTATTTAAATGGATTAGCATAGCTTGGAGTAAAACACAAGCTTGTTACAAATGTTTTTAATCCTGATTTTGCTTAGGATAAAGGTATGGATATCAGGCTGGTAAAAATTAGAATTCTAAAAATGATTAATAGATATTAGATTTCGTAAATATTATCTTTAAAGAATCCGTGGGATAATCTCTATAGAAATAATATTAGTTGTTTTGAAATCTTTGATCGAGCATTTGCAAAGGTCATAATACAAGGTGTCTCAAAAGAAATTTTATATTTATTTAGCTTACTGCGTGAACGCAACGTATCCGAGGGGCGCGGGGGTTATGTCAATCGGTAGCCTGGCTCTTGGGAATTCAGTCGCTATGGAGCGTTTCTCGGGAGCAGACCGCGCGTTATGCGTGCGAGAGTTTTACAAAAACGGTGATTCGGCGACTGTAGCGCGTAGAAAATTCTGCAGTATTCGAGGTTTTCGCCACTTAAATGATGCGCCAAGCATTCATCTCATTCGACATTGGGTTAAAAAGTTTGAAGAGACTGGTACAACGCTGGATAAATCAAAATCCGGGTGACCTAGGTCATCAAGAACGGTAGAAAACGTGGAGAATGTTAATCAGTCTGTTCGTCAGACGACCCGAACCTTTCAATTCGGAAGCGCGCAAGTGCTTTAAATGTGCATAGATCATCATTACATCGCATTATGCACAAAGACCTAAAGCTGCACCCCTACAAAATTCAATTGGTGCAAGAATTAAAGCCCCAAGATGCCAGTCAGAGGCTTAATTTCGTAAATCAGGTGATTGAGCGATTTTCAACGTTTAACAACATTTTGTTTTCGGATGAAGCTCATTTTCATCTTAATGGCCACGTAAATAAGCAGAACTGCCGCTACTGGAGTGCAACGAATCCGAAACGCAAACATCAGAAACCCCTACATTCGCCTAAAGTGACCGTATGAGCTGCGATGTCGGCGCGAGGAATTATCGGCCCTTACTTTTTTGAAGACGAAAGGCGGCGTGCAGTTACAGTGAATTCAGAGCGTTATGTGGAGATGTTAGACAACTTCTTGGTACCTGAACTGCAAAACTTTCCTGGCTATAACCAAAGAACATGGTTCCAACAGGACGGAGCAACTTCACACACGTCCAATATGTCTCTGCCACGTGTTCGTGAAATTTTCTCAGGCAAATTGATCTCCCGGAGAGGTGACATAAATTGGCCTCCACGCAGTCCAGATTTAACCCCTATTGACTTTTTCCTATGGGGTTATCTTAAATCTAAAGTTTACGCCAATAAACCGACTTCACTGGCGCATTTGAAAGAAAATATCCGTCACGAAATGGCAGCCATCCCTGGTCCACCTGCCGAGACGTCATAAGTAATTTTACTGTTCGATTAAATGAGTGCCGAGAACGCGAGGGTCTACATTTAGACGATATTATTTTTAAGAAATAAATCCCCAAAAAGTGTATTTTAATAATTAATAAAAAAAATTTCTAAAAACTTTTTTTTTAATCGATCCACTAAATATAAAATTTCTTTTGAGACACCTTGTATATCCCATATTTCTTCGTAGGAAGTAGAAAACGGAAACAAACACATCTTACTACACAAGAACACCTTTCCTTTGCGAATATTTGTTGTGTTATTTTTATGCAAAACTGAATTTATGAACGTTTGATTATATTTCAATAGAAGTTTTGCAAATATATGTAAAATATAAATTGGAACCTACACTGATATTTATCTCTAGTGGGTAGAATCCGAACTATTCGGATATAGAAGACGTAAATATACCTGCTTTGAAAAACTACAACGAAAAAACGCATAGGAAGGAAACTTAATCATGCCTCAATCCGTGGGATAATTTAATAAAGAGGTTAGTTTATTTATTTGTTTATTTATTTATATAAATAGATATTTATATAGTTCTCAGTTTTTTATACGAGGGATGTTTCCAAAGTTCTGGAAATTTAGCTATAATTTTTATTATTTTGTTAATTTTCGTCAATATTACAATGTAGTTTTTCAACATAATCTCCATTTAACTGAATACATTTATCCCAACGATAAAATAATTTTTTTAAGCCGTCCTCAAAGAACTTTTTCGGTGTCCCCTATTGAGTTTCTGTTCTGGTCCCAACAGCTTTGGCACCCAGCGCGGCGAAACCTTGCTAATGCCCAAACAATCATGCAAGATGTCATGAACTTGTCGTGTACCTATCCCTAGGCGCACACTAATTTGACAAATAGTCATTCGCCTGTCCTCTTTTAGTAGGTCTTCAACGGCAGTAATGTTTCTTTCATTTACCGACGTGCTTGGGCGCCCACTGCGTGGATCGACTTCTAATGATGTTCTACCGGTTTTAAAACGATCGATCCACCGATAAACAGTACTTTTGGATTCTGCATACTCACCAAATACTCCTTGCAGACGCTGAATAATTTCTGATGTTTTCACACCTTCTTTCCACAAAAAGAAAATTATTTCTCTTTGAGATTTTGCTGCGTCTTCCATGGTTACAAAAACAGTGCTATGAAAACGCGTCTATATCAGTCGAACACCTAAATCAGACTGAACAATATTGCACTAGATAGTTGCATAAACAAGTCAAGACTTGTCTGGCACCAATAACATTGCCTATAAGTTCTGCATAATTTAATTATAGCACAATTTCCAGAATTTAGGAAACATCCCTCGTACAAAACTTACAATCTGAAATAAAATCAGTAGCAAACAATACATCAATATTTGCAGCGAATTTTTTCTATAGTCTGTTTCGCTGATTTAAGCGGAACTAGACTTTGAAAACTCGTAAATTTTAACGTTCAAATGAGGCTGTGAATCATTTTGTTTAGCAGAAGCCAACTTCAGTTGTTAAAAAGTCGGCTCGTGACAACTTACAAAAATAAATTTCTTTGGAGGGTAGGGGCAAATGATTAATGAAATACATATAAATACAAAACCAGGGCTGGAGCACCTTTTTACTACGTAAAGCCGCCTTTCATATCGAAATTTTCTTTTATATTTAGCTCTGAGCCAAACTTGACGGCAATTTTAACTGAGTACTTGATCTACTAAAATAGTTTGATTTTTTAAATTGGTTTTTGACTGAAATCTGTTAGAAGTTTGCCCATGTAATTAAATTACTATCAGAACGAGCACGTAAGGTTGGAGGTGAACAGACAATACACGAGGACGAACAATGTAAACAGTGCTTATCAATAATGTGTTGTTTTAGCTGTCAACATAGCGCGAGGCATGTTTAAATATACAGACAGGGTAAGTACATACTCATATTAAATACACATTTACACAATACTAGAAATATTGTTATTAAAATTATATGATATTATTAACATGTATGTGTACAGCAACGTTTCGCAACCGGTACATTCGATTTGACGCTCGGAGTACACTCAATTGCATTCGTTTTGCGATCGAGCGAGCATTTAGAGTGCGCTCTATGTGTTCGGGGTTTTAAGACCGAGCATATGGGGTATGACTTGAAAAAGTGGGAGAATGGCGGCAAAGACATGAAAGTTTAAAATTAAATTATAAATAAAATAAAAATAATAGCCTTAGACAAATAACAATAGACAAATAATATTGTTATTTGACTATGGCTACAGAGTACGGCCATTTTATATATTTGTGACGTTCTGTAAACAGCAAAAAAATTATTAAAATACACCGTGCATAAAATTAAAATGGAAAAAAATCATTAAATTAATTCATTAATTATTATTTAATTTTAAATTAATTTTATTTCTTCATCATTGAAAAAAAATTAAGGAAATACCGAAGTATATAATTTTGATTCATGACTGACGTGAACTAATCTGACAGTAAAAATGCCGCCTAAATTGTAGGGTTAGATTTTATAAACATTACGTCACAACAACGCTCCCTCCGTGTTCGACTTGCTGCGCTCTGTTAGTGCTCTATTCATGACGTCACCATCAACTGTTCGCTCAGCACTCGCTTTACTCTGTGCAACTCGAATGCACCCAACTTTATTGTTTCCTTTAGGCCCGGTATTTCCAAACATAGATAAAATTGACTATCAATGGGATAAGTTGTTATCAAGGGAATAAACGATTTTGAGTATTTCCGATTATTTATCTATAGAGTAACTAAGTTATCTATAAGATAAGTTATATCCACCGTGTAGGTACTGATAAATGTTGATAAATAAAAATGACAGGTTTTGACAGATAGGTGTCAAAAAACATTTTATTGATAAATATCTGTATATAATATAAGCATATATAGGTATACGTAAAATATGTAATATAACAGGTATTATGTACGTATTAGACATACCTACACTTTATATACATATTACATACACCTGCTTCCATTATGTGTACTATTTTATTGTATACAGTCTGTTCCAAACGGTTAAGCGGAACTAAATGGGGATTTAGTTCTTTTAGGTTGTCACGAGAAGGGACCTTGCTTGGGTTATTTCATTTTTCACGTTGGGATGTCAAAATTTAAAATTCCAACAATGAAACCATGAAAACTAATGACATATGTCAAAATTAAATGTTTTTTTTTTTAGATATTTGAATGACAAAAAAATTAATAAATGGGAAATTTGTATTAAGAATGACACAAAAAATCAAAATATAAAGAAAATTACATTTTAAAATGATATTAACTTTAACCAAAAAATGTTTATTGTAAGTATGATTTCCAAAGCTTAAACAAAACGGCCGAAACGCACGATTTAAACGATGAAAGTAACTAGATTGCAAAATCTAGTTCTGCTTAACCGTTTGGAACAGACTGTAATTACCTATATCAAAATAAATGCAAAATAATTTAGTAATCTACTTTAATTTATACTGAAATAAAAAAATATTGTTGATTATTTTTAGATAATTTACATTTATTTTTAAAGAAGGAAATCATGGATTCTGATTTAGAAGATTTGCAAGCAGACGATGATGAAGAAATTGTAGAGTATTTAGAACGCCCATGCATAGTTCGTGTAAAACCAAATTATATGAAATTATGTGTTTTTGCATTTCTATTCTGTCTGCAGGATGCATTGAACATAATATAAGCTGTTCACTTTTGTAAGAACACACTTGATCTGGTTATTTTGGTTACTTTTATGGTGTGTTACTGACTTTAAATGTCAATTCAAAATATTCCTTACGCTGTAAAACCGACTTTAGGTTGATAAGGTTATGATCATTATAATTAAGATATCATTTTTCATTATGACATATGTCAAATGGATTGACATTTTAAAAAAGTGACATTTTTTAATACCAACATGACATACAGCTTCAAAGGTGCAAACTATCGAAAACATAATTCCCTCTTAGTTTGTTCTTACAAAAGTGAACCGCTTATATAATTATTTGTTTCCCAGGCCTCTTGTTTATCTTTTAGATTTACATTTAGAGCCGGTAGCTTTATTTTAAATAACATTTGTACATTTTAACACAAGATTTACAAGATGCCTTTTTTCGGAAATATTGAAATTTCCGCTTCTTGGGCGTTTATCGTACATTTTTCTGTACAAAATTTTGACAGTTATATCTATCAGTTGTCATTTATTTTGACAGCCTTCTCTTTGTTTAACATAACACTACTAATACCAACATAAAAAAAACATTCGAAAATATTATTATCAATCAGAATAGCTATAATCCGTCTCAATTTGTAATACGAAACTAGATCTGGTTACTTTGGTGACTGTTGTGGTGTAAACAGACTTTGGCGTATCCATGTGAACCAATACTATGACAATATTATAAATGTATTGTCAACATACAACATAAAAAATGAACTTTTACTGTTAGTTCCGTATTACAAAATGAGACAGATAATATCTACCGGATAATTGGAGTTGGAAATACAGAAAGCAATTTATCCTAGTGACTATCAAGAGGATAATATTATCTGATTGATAGTTATTCTTATAGATAACAGCAAGACGGAAATACCGGGCGTTAATAATTGTTTGTTAATAATAAATCAAAATCATCCAAATCACTGGTTAAACATGTTAAATTAAACAGGAACAAAAGGGCTGAAGTGAACAAGAAGTTTGGGTTAATTGCAACATGGCTGAGCTTGTGAATAGAGAATCATCTCCGCACAAGATGCTAGATACGTCCGTCATTGTTTGCATTAAGTACTTCCGGAGTCAATGCCCTTACAAGATAAACAAAACCCTGATATGTTTGATACACAAACCAAAATTCAAGTAATTTGATATCGTTTCAAACGTAAAATATATATTTTTACTACACATTTATTCAAAATAAAATTGTAGATTTTGGAATATTATTTTATGTATTTTGCAACACTAAAATAAAATTTTAAGAGAGATTGTAAATGATTTTATTTATTAGGGATTAATGATTTAAAATACAGTAGTTGGCGAGATATATTCGTAATCTACGGCCTTAAGTTAGAAGAACACCTGTTTCGCAGAAAATTCATGCGTCATTTCAGAAATCACTTTTTTGTACCACAAAATAAATAATGGGCAGTATCTAGTATGCTAAGCGACGGATATTCGCGTACGAAGTGGCAAATTGTAGCTAAAAGTCCATTCTGCAAACAAACTCATCAAATTGGTCCAGTGCTGCGATCGACAACCTTTTTGACGTCACGGTCCGCATTCAGTAACAAATAAATACAAAAAAAAAAAAAATGGAAAAAAATTATAACAAAAATTGTTAATAATTAGATGACAAATCTGTAGTGTCCTATAAACTTTTTTTAATGGCAAATTTTACAATATTTGTGAAAATATTGTTCAATATTTCAATCTTTATAAATTAACACAACTCAAAAACGATTAGAGACAGCGAATTCAGGATGAACTCAATTTTATTAGTATTTTTAGGCTAGAAACTGCTGACGCTACATCCATTTGAACTAATAAGTCCAATAGTCTGATCCATTGAGATAGTCAGTGTCAAGATTGAACAAGTTGTGACTTGTCAGTCGGCTTCCAGAGCTGGAAGAGTGAGGTCGTGTTTACCGTGTCTGTCGCGCATCATGGATTTCGAATAACGCGTTAACATTAAGTTTTGTTTCAAGTTACAAAACGGTGCCAAAAAAGCTCATGAAATGTTAAAATCAGTGTATGGTGATAATGTGGAGACTCTGAAGACTATTTACAAGTGGTATGAGCGATTTAAAAGCGGAAATGAATCGGTTGAAGACGAGCAACGTTCGGGACGTTCTTCGACCTCAAAAACAGACGAAAACTTGCAAAAAGTGGCAAAAATGGTTCGTTCAAACAGGCGATTGACTATTCGAGAGCTTACCGAAGAACTAAACATCTCCCACTGGTCGGTGCAAAGTATTTTAACCGATAATTTAAAAATAAGACGAGTGAGCGGCCGAAAAAATGTTTTGGCCGAAAAAAAAATTCCTGTCTGTCCACATCCGCCTTACTCTCCGTATTTAGTACCATGCGACTTCTGGCTCTTCCCAAAAATAAAAACCGTGCTAAAAGGAAAACGTTTTGACACTATTCCCGACATTGAGAGGGCCACAACGGAGCAGCTGAAGGCTCTTCCGAAAGAAGCCTTCCGGAAATGCTTCCAATCATGGAATCGACTTTAGGATAAGTGCATTGCTACCCAAGGAGAGTACTTTGAAGGAGATTAATTCAAATTTGATATAAGCTTATTATTTTTTTTGTAATAAAATTATTCACCGTATATTTTATCACACCTCGTACGTTACAGCACAATATACATTACAAAAACCGTACGAATACGGGTACTCCAGCTAGTATTATATATGTCACTATACTATAATTTATAGAACCAAATGAATAAGGTTGTATATTTGACCTTTGCAGTAGTAAATTTATTCCATTATCAGTGCAATGAGCTGTCCCTTCAAATGTCTCAATGTGAATTTTGTGCCCTAACAGGGTGTGTCAAAGCTAGCTCTGCTCATGTCTTATTCAACAACTGGACACTGTAAACAAACTTCGTTTTTTCCCTTTCTTTGTCACTTTGCTCTCTTTTATTAAATATTAAAATATACCGCTTTCACGTCCGTGTTTATGTTAAAATTAATATCACAGAATCACTGCAAAGCGTTAATTAAAAATATATAAACCTTAGTAAAAAAAAAGTAATGTAAAAAAGGTTTTTAATTGATTAGCTGCGAGAAGATTTTCAGTGGAACTAGGAAATCCATTACAAGGCTAAACAAAAAATTTTATAAATTTCTAAACAATGTAATTTTATAAATAAAAAATTGGTGAGAAGTGTGAATTTTCGCATCTTTCAGGGTTTTGTAGGTATTATATAAGTGCAGGAAGCCAACAGAAAGCTGGATGTCTATAATCCGTTCAAACATTAGAATGCAGTAAAGTCAGTAAAGTCAGTAAAGCTTTGAAAACAATAAAAAAATAGAAACAAAATATCTCTAAAATAAACTATTTATAAACTATTTAGAAAAAACAAACTATTACTTTTTACAATTATTTTCCAAAAAAAAATAAAAAAATACAAATGTTCGATCAAACCACCATTATTGTCCACACATTTTCTAACTAGTTATAACAGTTTATTTTAGAGATATTTTGTTTCTTTTTTTATTGTTTTCAAAGCTTGCTACGTTCAACTTTCTAAAACTTATGTTGATTATTATTTTGTAAATAAATGGTCGCCATTTTGAAATGGTTAACATAAAAATATGACTTTTTGGTGTCATTGTAAAGCTAATTTAATGTACTTTTAGGAAAAAATATAAAATTATCGATTCCCTATGCTTGATCAAAAGTTGACATCATTTCCGGTGAAACCGGAACTGCCTCACAATTCTTATATTAACCTTTAGATGGGCCTTTTTATCTAGTTTAACTTTTGTTCTGAAGATTTTTTGTATCTTTACAAATAAAGAGATTTTCGGGGTGCCCCGTTTCAAACAAACACCCTGTATATGAATTATTTTTGTTGAAATTATTAAATCAGGCAAGTGTGAATAAATAAATAATATAAAATCTAAGGTATTTTGTCAGTAAAGGGTTTCTAAATGTTTTTTTATTACTCGGTAATGGATAATAATGCGAATGATACAATTTAAAAAACATTTCTCAATAGAGAAAAATTGCTAAGCGATATGACATCTGATGGGATTTTAACAACTACAGAAATAGACATTCTATCGCGCTTTTTTTATAAAAAATATTTGCATAAAAATATAATTGCATAAAAGCACATATTAATATTGTATTGTAGCAAAATTACAAAAACCACCAGTAAACATTAAAATTCACGTTGTTTATATGTAACGAATGTCTATTTTGAAAGTTCCAAGTATGCCGCAATAGCGCTGCGATCTTAAAATACTTCCCCTATAATGTTTCATTTACTTTCTGTAGATAAAAAATGCGAAGCTTTATTATCAAACAAGAATAGCCCCAGCCTCCTCTGAGAACTGAAAAGATAGTTATTACCTGAATATTAATTTTAATTACATTATATTAACTACATTCTTGATAAAAATTGATAAAAATTATTACAGAATTTTTGTGTTTCGCAGTATCGTAAGCTGGGTAGATACGATGAAGATGAAAGAGAATTTTGCTCAGATTTTATAGAAATCCACATTTTTTGTATGCAATAAATATTTTTATATTTAAATATAAGTTAGTAATTATTATTTGCCCACATTAGTTTAAAAATTTCTACTACAGATTTAAAATAGTACCTTGAACTAAAAATAAATGGAGAAATATTTTTCAAAATTATTTTTTTACTTAATAAATAAATTTTTTCTTTTATTTTTATTGTAAATTTGTTGGCAATTCTTATGTTTTCAATTAGAATATAAACGCAATAATTTCATGATTCCTTTTTAATTTTTTTCAATTTCAAGATTTTGGTTCAAAAATAATAAAAATTGTTCAAAATAACATAATTTCAATTCCCTCAAGATTTTTGCTAGCGGTTAATCTAGCACCTAAAATGTTAACTTACATCGACAAATGTAAACCTAGCGCCACTTTATAATACCGTTTTTCTAACACAGTTCAACTTCGGACGTATCCGTTGATATTCAACTTAACAATTGACTTCAGAATCTCACCATATAAATTCTTCTTAAGCTGGCCATACACTATCACTCCATTCGGATGTCATCCAAAAACCTAGCATATACATTACCACGCAGTCTAGTTTCCAGTTTCCATGCATGAAGAAGAATTGTATCTGGCTGCTGCAACTTGCTTAATTTTTAAAAAGAAAAACAAGAGGACTATATAGTCAAAAGATTGGTTACTGAAGAGGAAGCGGTTCTCTCATGTGAACCTAGTGAAAGAACTTTCTTTGGAGCCAACAGGCGCAATTATGGTACTTCAGGGGTCTACTCTACATGAACCTTACCTTATTATGTTCCTTTGCAGGGACGGGCTTTGGCCTAGGCAAACTAGGCAACTGCCTAGGGCCCGTATTTTTTTTGGGTCCGCAAGACGGTTTTATTATACATTTTTTCTATTATTTTATGACTTTTTTAAATAGTAAGGCCCGCAATGAGAACTTTGCCTAGAGCCCCAATTTTCCTTAGTCCCTCACTGTCCCTCGAAAAGCAGGACCACAAGTTTTTCAGGACTGTTTCCCTGTTTGCCAGTCAATAGCCAAATTTCTTTTTACCGACCGCCAACATATATAAGGGAGGTATTGTGATCATACCGATTTTGACATTTCGAGATTTCGATGGATCTCCACGAATTGAGGTCCCTACATAACGTTTTGACTATTTTTGGCATGATGTCTGTCGGTCTGTCTGTCCGTCCGTCTGTCTGTCGGTCTGTCTGTCTGTCTGTCTGTCTGTCTGTCTGTCTGTCTGTCCGTCCGTCTGTTTGTCTGTCTGTGTACATGTGCAGAGCAAATTCGGCTAAAAGGATTTTTATGAAACTTCATATTTAAACTTCTGCCATCAATGGCAGGAGTTGATCAACTTTTGGTAAAAATCGGTTGACTAAAAATGGGAGTTTACTCGTGTCGATTTTATGATTTTTGTGAATATTTCACAACACAAAAATATTTCGAAAAAATTTATTGAACAAAAGTTGCTATAAAAGCAATAACTAATAACTTTTATTTGAGACGTTTTTTGATAAAACGAAAAATTTTTAATAATTTCTGTAAAAATTTTCGAAATTTTACTCGTCTCAATTTTTTCATATTTATATGTAACGTTTCCATGGTCATGATAAATAATATCTCTGTTAGAAAATATTAGGCCAAGTTATTTCTACTCTGCTGCTAGAATGTAATTTAAATAAGTACTTTATGATGGCGGTCGGTCCTGTGGTGGCCACAGCTGATTTTTTATTTTATCATGATAGTTTTCGTTAGTTACTTGCCATAAACATGGCAAATCTTGATATATTTGAACCACTTCTAGCATAAATTCGAGTCTAGTCGTCTTTACATTTTATCAAAAAATATTGAAAACTATTTAATAAATGAATTAAAAATTAAATAATATAAATATTAAAATAAAATAAAAAGTTTGCATATAAAAAACAATGTTGTGCAATCATAAGTTAAAATTGTTGACGAAGTTAACCACGTAGGCCACGGACAGAATGAGACCTGTTTGGACCACGTTATAACCACACACCATACGATTGGAGTGATGGCTTGATGTCACTCCGCGTGGTTTTCCCCACACACCATCAGTTGGATTGAATGGATGATGATCCAAACGAAAATATTTTGAATATCTGATTGGATATCCAATTTATCCTGCACTTTAAATCATCCACCTGGTTTTCCCCATTCACGGTCAAATTTTGGAATGATATCGCTCCATTTGGATGGCTGGAGCCAACTTTACACGCTTGTCGGTAAAAGAGAAGCCTTCTGACAATTGGATAATATTCTGGAAGAGTTTCTGGGATAGCTATATATTGCCAACTTAATATTATGAATTTTTTTATCGTTACATATATAATTTTGTAATTAAATTTTTTTTGTTTCATAATGAAAGCAAACAATTTGATATTAATTTGTTTCTAATAATTTCATCATATTAAAATGTCAAAACAATCTGTTTTATTCAATAGCAAATAATAAACATTTAATTATCAGTTGTAAACCAAGTTACAATTGCTTTTTTTAGTCAGTAAATGTTTTTGGGGCAAAGCCACAACAGCTATTTGCACTTAATACAACCAACTGATTTTAATAAAATATATTTCAGTATAAAATTTTTAATATAATTTAAAAATATAACAATTAAATAAATTAAATTCGTACGCTGTCGCTATTTGTATTTAACAAAGTGACAAATCAATAGTCAGCAATTTTTCGTTTGCTGCTCGTTTAACGAATTTGCAACAGTTGATTGTAATCACTAAGTAAATAGTACAGAATAGAAATTAAATAGTGTTGATTCTCAGCAGTTGCTAAACACAACCAATAGTAACTAATTTCTGGAACATAAAGAGTGTAATTTAGATAGATTACTTAAGAATCAAACGTTACATGTTGCTTACGATTCCAATCTCTCTAAAGAATCATTGAAACAAGCGCTTTCCCGTAAATGTCAAGCAAAGCTGCAGATGTAACCATTATAATATTTTCAACAACTTGGTTATTAATGAGAAAATTTACTTATTTCAAAATCTTACGTCAACAAAATCAATGACCTTTTATTTAAATTTATTTCTTTTGAAGATTAAAAGCACAGAATAACATTTAACCAGGCGTTCAGTTGTGAAACTTGTAATTAATTTTTTGGTTTTGTTTTTACTTTTTTCATGATTAAACGTAATTAAAGCCTTTAATAACGAGCTGTGAGTGTAACATTTTTAACTTGAAAATAAACCATTTAATCTAATCTTCACTTTGGTAAAAACCGTAAAAAAATTGAACGTAAACAAAGTGGAAAAAATAACAGTGAAAGTGAAATCTTTTGTACTCACTCTAATTAAAAAAAAAGACCAATCTTTAAAAATTACTTTATAAATTTAAACACGGTCATTCAATATTGTTACTACATGGGTGGTATCAATGTCGAATAAAGCTAATTCCTTATTTCATTGTTAATTCTGTTTTGTTTTAAAATATCCATTCTCATTCACAGTTAACCATAAGATGCTACCATTTAAATAGATGCGAAAGACAGTTTCTACATTTGGAAAAAAAACTTAAGAAAACTGTTTGAATTCAACGAAATAGGCGCGGGCCTTAATTTTAACGGGTCACGATGGGTCACGAGCTGACTCGCGTAATGCGGGCAGCAGTTACATACAGTTAGAAACACATTTTGTACTTCTAGAGCCACACCTTGTAGGAACTTTTGGGAATCGCTCTTAGAACAGCCTCCAAATTTTCTTTTATCTCTTGAATCATTTGAAAACGGCGCCCTGTTTTCTGAATGTATCACTTTCGAAATACTGCTCTTTTGCGGCTACTCATCGCTGCCAGTGTCTTTTCTAATTTTTAAGTAGGTACTTTTTGGAATCCATTCTAGATCAGTTCCTAGCTTTTCTTAAATCTCCTATTCGTTTAAAATCAGTGTCCTTTTAACGAACTCTTCAGATCTGGGAACAACAAAAGTCACATGGGGATAAGTCAGGTTAGGATGGAAAACAAGGGTAACTTTCTTCTTCGTCAAAAATTGCCAAACTATAAGGGAAGTATGAACTTGCACGTTGAATGTCGACATTAGTCAAACAATCTTAATTTTATTGCTACTTCTTCTGCAAACTCTAAATCCTCTTCAATCGTAAACCATCGATTGGTATGGAGTTATTCGTGAACTTAAGGAATCATTTCGTTGGTTTTAAAAATTGAAAGCCTGCCAGACTCATTATCTTTAATTAAATTTCTACCATCTTTAAAACAACCCGACACGAAGAAATGCCATTCTAGAGAACAAGAAGAGAGCAAACTTCCAATACCAGACTACGAATTGGACACACAGCTACAAAATGAAGAAAGAAGATCCTCCATTGTGTAATGACTGCAACACAATTATTACAGTACAACACCTTATTACAGAATGCATCAGATATGACAGACACATCAAATACCTGACACCCTACAAAAAGCATTTAACGACACAAAACTAAACAGACAAATATATGTAGACTGCAACCAACATACATAATACCCACACAATGAAATATAATCAACAATATCTTATAAAATACAATACCGGGTACTAATAACCCAAGATATTGATATACCTTTACATAATGAAAAAAATAAAAATAAAAAAACAACCGAACCATATAAAACGCTCAGTTCGGCTCAGAGCATCTCCGAAAATTGATTTGAAACGTTCAAGTCTTTCTGTTGCTGTCGAAGTTTGAAACAATATTTTACATATATGTACATTAACACAGAATCTAACACAAACGACTTTGTTTTTATTTCAAATTCCTCAAGTTTAGAAACATAAAAAGGCAGATGTGGCCACGTTTGCCGGGTCAACCACCATACAATGAAATTTATTGCCAAAAAATGTTGACTCATAATACGAAGTTACATGAATGAAGCTATCATGCGTGTATTAATAACATTCAATTCAGAATGAGTATATTGAAAACGTGTACGATGAGGTTAGGTTAGGTTAGTTTTGGTTAGATTATTCATGCGTTCGCTTGGATGTGTGCCGCAAAATGAAATTCAGAGCTACCAACTGTACACAACAGACGCAACTGAATATTCATTCTTTACGGTATCGTGCGTCAGTAATTCATTGAAAAGACAGAAGCGTGGTTTTCATTTATAAATGTTTATTAATTTCTACCATTATCATTTTATTCGTATTTTATGAATATATTTATGAAACAATGGACACCTTATTTAAGACAATTATAGCGGATAGGAACGATTATAAACTTGTGAAGTATGGATTTTCGCACTTTTCGAGATTTCGTATGTATCTAGACTAAGAAAATCAGAGGAACAACCATTTGAGAGCCCAAATGTTAAATGCCTACCATTAGATTAAAAAAAAACGTAATCCAGAAGCTGAATCAATTATGTTATAATAAAAAATAATAAGTTCCCAACGCTTTTGTCACATTTATTGAATTATTTTTTCTCAAAACAAAGCAAATAGCTATGAAAGGAATTTTACGTACATGTACTTTTCACAGACTTCATGCAAGCCTATGATATTATAAAAATAAATATTGTAAAATATTCTGAAGTAATTCAAAATGCTAATAAAACTTACACAGTCCAATACTAAAGAAGAGTGTCCAAAAGGCCTCTCCCGTTACACAGTTCTTAAAACTCTGCGGCCACGCGTTAACAGAATTACGAAGGGTTTCTCGAAAAGATTTACAATATTGACACGGGGTGAAGTCAAGAACGGATTTTTTTCTACAAAAATTATACCAGATTATACCAGATTAATTTACATGAGAATATGTCAAATTGTTGGTAAAATGGCTGCTGGTGTTGTTCGTTTTGAAGCTGATGTTAGTCTCGTTCTTGCCTCGGCTTCTCCAGGATCGGTCGAACCACCCCAGGTATCCGCACAAGGCAAACACGTGGAGAAGCCCTGTAGATAACACTCACATTTCGTCTTGGCGACTTCAGCAGCTGGACTGGTCCTTAGGCAGCGTGATGCGGGCTGATGACTGGTCACAAGAATGACTACCTGACTAAACCGAATCTATTCCCTGAGACCATTTTATAACTGTTAACCAGGATACTATGACGTCAGGTCCTACCTCAATTGTTTTGGAAACATTATTCATTTGTGTAATTGTTGGCAGCAATTAAAATACCATAGTCATCACAATTGAATAATCAACAAATTAGAATGAAGTTCAACACTTATGTTGGCAAACAAGTTTCACCCTGCACATTCTTTAATTCCCAAAACTGTCAGCAACCTTGACCTACACAGCCTAAAGGCCGCTCAAGTAATTGAAACATTAGAATACAATTATACCATAATTATGACAATATTGAGGAGGTTTTTAACGACCAGAACGACAGGGTATTGCTGCAAGTTCACGAGAAGCTTGTGAAAAAGCGCCGACGATATAGAGGGGTCATTACCCTGCTTCAGTTATAGTTTGATAAAGAATGGGATAAAAACGTCGGTCAGAATCTACTAAGAATCCGTATTGAAGTCGATACTGAAGAACTAAACAACTCTCTCTTCGCTGGTCATCATTGGAGTTTGCTACCAAATTCAGCATTAGTTCATAAGACGAAGACTATGCAGCAGTGGCTTAAAAGCAATGTATTGGCCTTCATTTCTCCTGCTTATTGGCCGCCTAGCAGCTCTAATCTCAATCCCTGGATTATAAATTATGAACCGTCCTTCAGGACATGGCCTGCAAGAAGACAACTTAATATCGTTAGTCTGAAGAGCGCCCTGATGAAGAAGTGGAGGGATTTCTTGTAGAAACCTTTCGTCATTCTATTGACGAATAGCCGCAGATTGAAGAACTGACGTTCAGAGGTAGACATTCTGAAAACTGATTGGTGTTTTTTAACAATGCATCTATATATTATGTACTAAAAGAAAATTAAAATATCTTTAAGTATCCCGTGGAATTTCATTGATAACTTTGTGTGCTTTCATTGAAGAATTTCTGGTAAGACTATATTTATTTGACAATTGTAATTTACCAGCGCAGACATCAAGTATTCGCCTACGCAGATGATGTAGTGGTATTAACAAGAACAAAGAAGGAAACGAAACAGACAGTTTTAATAATAATAGATAGAGCAGTCGAAGTAGGATTTAAAATTAATTAGAATAAGACTAAGTACAAGTTAACAAGCAATAACTAGATGGGAGAAATTTTATAAACACTAAATGTAGACAGCGATACATATAGATTTGAGAAAGTTGACACTTTTAATTACTTGGCAGTCACTCTAAATAACAAAGACGGTAACAAAATCAAGAAATGTGAAGATGGCTAGACTAGTAAAGGATGCAAAGTTCATGGGAGTTTGATTTACATAACTTAAAGTAAAAAACATTCCAAGTACTTTAAAATTGAAAATGTATAAGATACTTTTAAGGCTGGCATTATGATATGTGTATGAACTATGTGCAATGAAAAAGAACAGGAAAAGTAAACTAGGAATATGGGAAAGAAAATTTTTAAAATCAATTTTTTGTGGTAAAAGTTTGGAGGATATTTAGATAAGAAGGACAAAAGATGAAGTAATAAACCTTTTTGGGGAAAGAAAAAAAGGGTGTTTTTTACTCTGACTTAACTTTTAACAACCGGTTCGCTAATTTTAAGTTTTTTAGTAAACAGTTAGTTACAAAATTTTGTAAATCATGCCATATAGCTTTTGTTCGAATTCTGGTCTTAATTTATCGTGTGTAAAAACTTCTTATTATTCACAAAAAAAGTACTTTACAAGTCTAGTACATCCAAGTAATTAATATAATGTAATTACTCAATGTATTCTGGTGTAGGTACCACAAAATCCACTGAGTCGCTGCTATATTTTCTCTTGATACATTCGCTCGTAATATATAATATTATTTGCCGTTCTGCACCGCAATCATATGGGGGGGGGAGATTTTATTCCATTTATAAAGTGAGTCCACATATTTTTCATAACATGTTCTGATGCGGTTCAAATAAGTTTTACGTGAGAGATCAAAGCCAGGCAGGTTTTCTGTGATGCAAGGCTTCCCGTTAAACACACCAAATGGAAAGTTGTTCAACTCACTGCGCCATACAGCTTCTAAGTCGGGTATAAAATGAATATCTTAATACAGGGTTTCCCAAATGGTGGGTCTCGACCCAGTACCGGGTCGTATAAAAAGTCGCGAAACCTAGGTGATAAATTGTCGTCAGGAATACCCAGTTATAGCGGAAAAAGCAATAAAATTTCTAATGCCTTTCGTCACGACCTATAAGTGCGAAGCAGGTTTCTCAACATTAGTCTTATCCTTAAAAATAAGTACCGAAACCGATTGGAAGAAGAACCGGATCTAAGGATAAAGCTATCATCGTTTTCTCCTAATCTGAAAATATTCCACTTGGCAGACCATAAAGTATTAAATCATTTGGCACTAAAATGTCATTTCTGATAAAAATGTGACTTGATACAGTTTACCTCTAAGGTGCTGATATGGTTCTAACACTTCTAATCTAATTTATTAACAGAGTTGTCTTTCAATATTACAATTTACTATTTCCTTTTCATGTTACGTTTACAAAGTCTTAAGTTACAATAATAAACAAGTCTACCCTTATCTTAAATGCCCTTTTTAAGAAATAGATTATTTTTTATCATTTAACATTTTAAATATTTTACTCTAATTGAATGATTTTACTGAATTTATTTATGAAATTTTATTTATGAAATAATACCAAAATTACCTCCCTTACAACTATTTCCATATTTCAATTCACTGTATTTTTCAATTGTTTTTTTAAATTTATTTTTAGGTGGTTTATAAAAAAAAAAAAAGGTTATCGACAATAACCTATGTGCCGACCGGCGTAGCGTAGTGGTAACACATGTGCTCTGCGTTGCGAAGGTCTCGGGTTCGAATCCCGTTCAGGCATGGAAATTTTCTCAAATATAAAATTGTCCTGGCTAATTGCCACAGCAGCAAAGGCCATTAAAATTAAAAAAAAAAAAAAAAAACCTAAGTTACCTTTACCTATTTGCTGTTGTTTATGTGGTTATTTTAGGCTTACCAATAACATAATGTACAAAAGTGGCAAGAAAAAGAGCCTTTTCTGATAATAAATAAACTAGAAATTGTTAATGTTGAACAACTGGCAATGTAAAATTACATCCATATTTACGTTTATGATGAAATGCATTATTTACAACTAGGGTAATGTTTCCATGGCGCTTTTTTGTCAAACGAAAAATCTGACAAAAATATAAGCGTCATTGTCACTGCCAGTTGGTTCAAAATTTTAATTTCTATCACAATATCAAGCCCGTCAAGTAAATTGATCATTGTTCATTTTAAAATATTCCAACCTTTTCATAAAAACTCGAGTAAGTAATTTTTTATTGGAATTTGATAATTTAATTATTCTTTTATTACCACGTGCACAAAGCGAAAAAGGAACTATTTAAAAATTTATTTGTAATTTTCTCCAATTTCTGCTATGGTATTTAATGATTATTTTTGAGACGTCATCAGCGAGAAGTAATAAATTTACAGATATCTAGAAAATAAATTTAAAGCATTCTTAAAATCGCAAAAATACGAAGCAACGCATTTTGTTGTTAGGTATTTTTGCGATTTAAGGAATTCTTAAAATTTAATGAACACTGGTGCAACCGGGCATAAGACAAGGAAATATTTTTCCATCTCTAAATATAGGCTATTCTAAGCATTTAGCCGGAACCAAATGAAATTTTAATTTTTATAAGTTGTCACGAGCGGATTTTTAACTATTGTAGAGGGCCTTTGCAAAACAAAATGATCAAAAACTTCACTTAGGCCCGGTCTTTCCACCTTCAGATAAAGTCCCAGGCAACTATCTGACAGATAAGGTTATTTGTAACTTCATCTGCTGAATAAATGTCAATACCAGTCAGTGAAACCAATACGTCAGTCTCATTATCCGTTAGATAACTATCCGAAAAATACATTTGTATAGAACAAATAGTTACAAATAACCTTATCTGTCAGATAGTTACCTGGGACTTTATCTGAAGGTGGAAAAACCGGGCCTTAATCGGAAAAAAACTACTAAATTTCAAAATTTAGTTCCGCTTAAACTAGAAAAAATTCGCGGACCGGAAGTTTAGAAACCATGTGTATCGCAAAAATTTTATATTTTTTATATACTGATTACAAACACAAGAAAAGCAACAAATAAAAAATCAAATATAATTAGTGAAAAAACAAAATATTACTTAAGCAACTAACAGATTAAGGACCGAAATTTTCATCTCAAAATTAAGTGGGTTATAACTTAATAGGCGAATAGATTAGGATTTTTTTTTTTTTTTAGTGAATATACAGTATTGGCCATAAAGATAGCAACTTTTGATAATCCTATTTTATTTTTATTCTATTCAATATTTTTAAAATTAAAAAAATTTAATTCTTACCTTTAACAATCCTCTACATATATTATAGTAAAAAATTTAATTTTAATAGTAAATTCTATTTTTTTTTTATAGTATTTATTATTTTTACCTGGACATAAAGATAGCAACTACTCTTAAAAAAATCTTTTTTTTTTATTAATTAAGAAAATGAATTATTATTAACAGATCATTTTTAACATTTTGTATAGTAACCACCAGTATTTATAACTTCCCGACATCTTTTCGCCATTGATTCTAATAATTTCGTGATCATTTCATTATCAATATTAGACCAGGCACCCTGCAAAGCTTTAAACAATTCTTCAATATTTGAATGCGTTTTGTTTCTAATCTTTCTGTTGACAATCTCCCAAAGGTTTTTTATTGGATTTAAATCGGGTGACTGTGACGGCCAAGTCATTACGTTAATTTTTGAATCCTCGAACCATTTTTTTACCAACTTCGAAGAATGTTTTGTGTCATTATCATGCTGAAAAATATGTTTTAAAGGCATGAACTCATCAGAATAAGGTTCCATAACATTTTGAAGGATGTCTATATATTTAAATCGATCCATTATTCCTTCAATGTGGTATAGAGGACCCATACCATATCCCGAGAAACAGTCCCATACCATCACACCGCCTCCGCCATGTTTAGCTGTTGGCAAGGTGTATTTTTGAACAAATCTTTTATTAGCAGGCCTCCTAACGTAACTTACACCATCACTTTTAAACAAATTGAACTTAGATTCATCACTAAAAATAACTTTTTTCCATTGATCTACAGTCCAGTCAATATGATTTTTAGCAAATTCTAATCGGGCCTTCACATTCTTTTTGGATAGAAGTGGTTTTTTAGCGGGACGGCGACTAAAAAGACCCTCACTAACTAATCTTCTGCGAATAGTTCTTGTTGAGCTGTTTTCTCGATCCACTTGTGGCAAAAGGCCCAAAATTTTCTCCGATGACAGAAAGGGGTTATTGGCAGTTAAATAAATAATTTTTTTATCAGTTCGTTTTGTAGTTTTTCGTGGCTGTCCTGGAATTTTTGGAACTTTAAACGTACCTTCTTCTCAAAATCGTTTTATAATTCGCGACACAGTAGATTTATGCTTTTAAATTTTGTGAAATCACATTTTGCAGCAGCCCGTCTTTAAAACCAGAAATTATTAAGTTTCTAATTTCACTTGAAACAGTTTTACTACGACCCATGATTGACAAATATAAACTGGAATATTGCTTGTGCACAACATATTATTTATGGATAAAACCTGCATATAACAAGAAAATTTGAGTAGTTGCAATATTTTTGTCCAAGCAAAAATGAAGAAATAATTTATTATTAATCTGTAAGTCAGATTATTTGACTATTGATTGATGTAACAGACAAAATATGATTAAAGTATAGAACTAAGAGTATTTATTTTCCAATATTATTATTCAAATTTGAAAAATTGAAAAATGTTAAAAGTTGCAATCTTTATGGCCAATACTGTATTTATTGCGATCTGGATATCTCGGCCCTGAATGAAAATAAAATATGTATCGTTTATTGTGGCAAGTAATTATTATTGTATTTTAGAAATTAACATAATTTTTTGTTTTATAAACTTGCACATAAAAATAATTCTGCGTACCAGCAAAAAATCTCGCGGACCGGCAAAAAAATCTCTTGGACCGGCGTTAGGGAAACACTGGCTTAAACCAAAGAAATAGTGTATATATAAAAGGCAACTTCTCTCTGTCTGTCTGTATGTCCCTGCCTATATGTCTGTCCGTCTGTATGTCCGTCCGTATGTGCACCTTTCACTCGAAAACTGATGATCTGACTTTTATGCTGTTTTTCTATCTGTAGCTATAGTTTGATTAAAGCGGAACTAAATGGGACTTTGTCACGAAAACTGAGCTTGCCTGGGATATTTCATGTTCCATGTTGGCAACATTCATATCAATTTGAAATGCCCAAAAATTGCGAAAAATTAAAATTTTAAATTAACATTTTAGGTACATTCGATTTGACGCTCCGAGTGTTCCGAGCCCGTTTTGTACAATCAAACTTGTTCGATTTAACGCTCGGAGTACACCCAATTACATTCGTTTTGGGGTCGAGCGAGTATTTAGAGTGCGCTCTATATGTTCGAGGTGTTAAGACCGAGCATGTAGGGTATGACGGAAACAGGTGGTGAAATGGCGGGAAAGAGTACGGTGAGAGAGAGAGTACGGCGGGAAAGAAATAAAAGTTTAAAATTAAATTATAAATAAAAATAATAGCCATAGACAAATAACAATAAATAAATAATATTGTTATTTTTCTATGGCTACAGAGTACGGCCATTTTGTGTATTTGTGTTAAAATACACTGTGCATAAAATTAAAATGGAAGAAACACAAGATCAGTAAAATTTGGGACCATATTTTCTGCATACCCTCACATTTTTTATAAAATAACTTGTTCAAATTCTACATCTTCATCATTAAAAAAAAAAATAAAACCAACGAAAATCCGAGGTATATAATTTTGATTCATGACTGACGTGAACTAATTTCACAGTAAAACGCTGCCTAAAATTGTAGGGTTAGATTTTGTAAACATTACGTCACAACCCAAGCTCGCTCCGTGTTCATGTTGCTGTGCTCCGTCAGTGTTCTATTCATGACGTCACCATCAACTGTTCTCTCAGCGTTCGCTCTACCCTGTACAAATCGAATGTACCCTTTATAATAACATGTAACCGTAACATAAAAATATTTTATATTTTATTTTATTCAGCACAATGTGGTCCCACGAACCATTCATAACTCCAATTACAAGGATGCCAAAAAATGACTGGAAAAGAGCTCAGAAGAAACATTATCCTTGGTTAAGTAATGCAAGTCAAATTTTGTCCAATGCACCCGTACCTAAACGAGAAAGAAACTCGATCATCATTACCGTAACGAGAAGAGGAGAAAGAAGACATTATTGTTTCAATCCATCTCAAAGATCGCATCTAGATAAATATTTTTAAATCAAAATAAAGTGAAACTTCTAAAAGAACTAGGAAATTACAGTTTTCAAAATTTAAAATTATGGATTGTGTCTTTAAAGTTATTTTTTTGTACATATTTTCGATAAAACTATTTTAATCTAAATATTATTAATAAATAAAAAGATGTAAATAAAATATAATTTTACTCCTGTTTTAAATAATAATCTTCTTTTGTTTTATTAGTAATTCGCCTAAATTATCCAGCTACAAATACGTACAAATATTTATTTTTCACTTCGCTGTTATTTGGTCATAATGCCTAGGATACGAAATATTTAAACATATGCATAACAATATAATCAGCTATATTAGCTAATTACGGACTCATTTTTTTTTTTCCGTTTTAATAAAAATATATCGAATAAATAATAACTTTATTTTAGTACTTATAAATATCAGAACTTATTAAAATAAAGAAATCAATAAAACATGTGAAAAATGTTTAACATACCAATTCTTGAAAATACGCCAACAGTACAGTCTCATTTATGGCCGGCACCTTATTTTTGGATTGCCATTGTCTAAAGGTTTCATATTCTTTTTCATATTACGTTTTAATTTTTTTTTTTTTTTTTTATTTTAATGGCCTTTGCTACTGTGGCAATTAGCCAGGACAATTTTTATTTGAGATAATTTCCATGCCTGAACGGGATTCGAACCCGAGACCTTCGCAACGCAGAGCACATGTGTTACCACTACGCTGTGCCGGTCGGCATGTTTTGATTTAGTTGGCAACAAACTTTTTGTTGCTTTTTGTGCATTTATGTTTATATATTCGGGCAATTCTTGCATATTTATTTTAATTTTAACAATTCTGACAATTAAACGATTAAACAAAATCTTCTTTTTTTTTTGGTCTATAAATGCATGTTTATTGTCATAGGCTACTAGATCTGTTAATTTAAACTTTTTATTTTTGTAGCAAGCCCGGTACGTTACTTTACAACATACCATTTATTATCCACTAGGTAGCGAGCCTGTTACAATATGAAGTCTGATCGCAAACTGAAATGTAATTCCTGACTAAAGGAGTTCGGGTAGTAGGCGTGAGTGTTATCCAGGGTTCATCATTACGATATGTGAATTAAATGATATATATTAGTGTACTTACCAACCGACTGATCAGGCATCTTGTAATAAGTCTGGACTTAGCTGTTCACTTAAGTTCTTAAAGATGAAGGTTTACACACGTTAAGTAAGACGGTTTAAAATTAATGAATTTGATTTATTAAAAGTAATATATTATTTACAAGAATAAGTTTGAAATATAGGTATTAAAATAATTAAAAGTTTAAAACAAATAGAATCGGATAGACCACCAGAATGCCGACATAGTACTTCTAAGAATTTAACAAATTCGATCTTTACGCTAACCGGATCGTATACTGTCTGATCTCGTCTTCAGAGAGACGTGTCTTTTTATAAGACATTTCTGGGCAAATCTACGGAAAAGGGTAAAAAGATTGTTCAAGAATTGTCAAAGTTAGTAATTCAAATCAGATTTTATGCTTGTTTTGTCCACTTAGTTCATTCAAAACGTGATTTGTACAAATTTAAATGAATTCAAAGTTTGGATAATAATATTTTTAAAAAATATGTGGGCCGAAATATTAGGTTTACAACAGGATTAAGTATAATGTTTTTTTCGATTATCTCAACATTGTATTACTGTGATTAATCAAGTTTGAATGTTACCTCCTCAATTAATTATTTTTATGTCAAAGAGACGAACACTGACCATTACAAAAACAATTAAAACAGATTTTTTTTTCTGACGATTATTTATTTTTTTCATGTTCATGACCTTTGCTACTAAGGCAATTAGCCAGGACAATTGTAATTTTTTGATTTGAAAACTTCATGCCTGAACAGGATTCAAACCCGAGACCTTAGCAACGCAAGGCACGTGTGTTACCACTAGTCTATGGAGTTAGTGGCGGCTCCTGAGTACGCGCTGCGGAGCTGCAGTTCTTACTTGAAAATAATAATAAAAAGAAAATCTTTTTTTGAACTCAAAATTCATTTAACATAGTAATTGTAGTGTGAAAATGCTTTTTTTTAAATATATTTCGAACATCGAATGATATTATTTCATAAATATTTACAAGTTTCCTTTGAATAAGTCTACGTCGCACTGCTTATATCCTAGCGTCAAGGAAAGTGCAAATGTAGGCTTGTAAAGGGCAAGCGGTGCGTAGGCAGTAGTGATAAACTGGTGGAGGCAGGAGCTAGAACGCCGTTAGCGTCACAATAACAGTGATCACAGTACTATGAAATTATTGAATGTATTTATTTAAGTCGTAACTGAAATTGCTATACCTATATTATCTCTAAAAATGTATTGTTTAGGTAGGAATTAATAATTAGTATTTTCTAACTTTTTCTTTTAAATTTATATAAGTATCTTAGCTTAACAAATACTTTTCGTATTTTAGATTATAAAACAATAGGTTTAAAGAATGAATACTATCAAATCATTATTAGAAATTCCATTTAACAGACGAACGTTAGAAGAAAAAATTGATATTAAAAAATTGGGGCGACCCACACCAAATTTAAATATTTCGGAAAGTGCAAAAAGCAAAAATTATAATTATAAGAGGCAATTCAACAGAGTCTTATGTGATAAAACGTCGTGGTTAAACACCTAAACCTATCCAAATATTATAATTTGCAGCTCTGATTCCCAAAAAGTCACGAGCCGCCACTACTATGCGTCTAGCCAGCTTCGAAACAATTTTAGTTTCCTATCAAATTTTGATGAAAGATTATTTAATTTTTATTATTTTAATGAAGATGAGGTGACAAGGACAAATACAAATATCCACACCGTGACCAGAATTCGATCCCAGGGCGTTTAGCATGAGAAGCAGGGTCGCTCTGCGCTACCGAGGCCATCTGAAATAGCTTGATAAATGAACCATTTCTTGTTTTTTACTTCAGTAGATAACAAATTTTTAGTTAATTATCACCAAAAATGTCCTGAACATAAACTGACTGTTGATTGCACAAAAAGAAAATCAATTAGCTAAGCAATTTATAATCTAATTATTTTTTGACGAATAATTACCGGATTATTTTCCAGAATATTCAAGTTTAAATCCTAAATAAAATTCAAAATGCTGTTTAGCATTTTCTTCCAGCTGGGTACCGTATGCAGTTAGGATACATCGTGGTGCAAAATATTATTTTCCGCCCTTTTTTAACGGCAAAAAAATGATATTGATTTATGTGACAATAACAACAACAACAGGAAAAAAATATCCTTTTGTAGGAAAGTACTAAAAATAAATAATAAATTGCATAAAGAAACATATTATAATTAAGTAAAGTTGGTTTTACACAGTTCAATTAATTGATCAACAAATTTACCAAGTTTTTTGTCAATTAATTGAAAAATTTATTGGTAACCTTGGAAACAAAAGCACCACTTTACACACATCAATTTATTTATCAATTTTTTTGAAAACTTTTACATTACCAACTGTAAAATATGTTGACATATTTATCAGAATGAAAATATTGAAAAAATCTTCACAAAGTTACGAGCTGTAAACAAAAACAAAAGAAATAACCTAGATGATGGTTAATTAGAACGTTCGAGGTTATGTCCAATTTGAAAACGAAACACAAAATATATATTTGGAGGTTATGCTACAACTAAACAGTTGGCAATATCTTAACAGATAAAAATATACCTAGAGTTCCCTAAAAAATTGATGAAAAATTGATGAAAAATAGAACTTTTTTGTCAATTAATTGATCAATTAATTGCCGAAATTTGTACACTTTACACACATCAATTAATTGAATGTCAACTTTTTCAATTAATTGATCAATTAATTGAATCGTGTAAAACCCACTTAGTCTAAAGAGCAATATAATGTAAAAAAAAATCAGCTGTGGCCACCACAGGACCGACCGCCATCGTAAAGTACTTATATAAAATACATTCTAGCAGCAGAGTAGAAATAACTTGGCCTAATATTTTCTAACAGAGATATTATTTATCATGACCATGAAAACGTTACATATAAGTATGAAAAAATTGAGACTTGGAAAAAATTTCGAAAAATAATACTGAAATTATTCGAAATTTTTCGATTTATCAAAGAACGTCTCAAATAAAAGTTATTAGTTATTGCTTTTATAGTAACTTTTGTTCAATAAATTTTTTCGAAATATTTTTCTGTTGTAAAATATTCACAAAAATCTTAAAATCGACACGAGTAAACTCCCATTTTTAATCAACCGATTTTTACCAAAAGTTGATCAACTCGTGCCATTGATGGCAGAAGCTTAAATATGAGGTTTCATAAAAACCTTTCAGCCGAATTTGCTCTGCACGTGTACACAGACCGACGGACAGACGGACAGACGGACAGACGGACAGACAGACAGACGGACAGACAGACAGACCGACAGACATCATGCTAAAAATAGTCAAAACGTTATGTAGGGACCTCAATTCGTGGAGATCCATCGAAATCTCGAAATGTCAAAATTAGTATGATCACAATACCTCCCTTATGTTGACGGTCGGTAAAAATGATTTTGAAATTAAACATTTTTAGCAAAGCAAGAAAAGTGTTTTAATGATCCTCGAAATTTAAAGACAGATAAATATCATTTATTATGGAAATAAGCCCTAAATTGTTTAACCTTTCTTGCCACGTAGAAGATCGCACGTAATTCTTTATTAAACGTAACTTTCAAAATAATAGTTTTCCACTTGTTGCTGATACAGGTAGTGTTATTATTCTTAAACAAATATATATATTAGGAAATAAACTAAATAAATTATTTTGGTATATATGTGTTGAAATATATTTAGGAAAAATTACATGGTGAAAAATTTGGATTGTATTTTTTCAATTCTTTAGCTAAATCAGTAGTATCAAGAATCAGTGGCGTATATAGGACTCATCGTTAGGGAGGGCACTTACGATATTATCTGTAAGACGGGTAGCCTGTAATATACATAAAAATTGTGGCCCCCAGAGCGTTTTGAGTTTAGGACAAAAATATATTTACAAATGAGAAATAAACTCTCTTCTCCCTTTCCTGGTTATAAAAAAATTCAAGGAACCCTTTGGGATATTTGAAGTTTCACATTACTTATCATTTTGTTTGAAAACTGTGAACTGAAGACCGTGATCCAAATAAGTTAACAATTATTTCATTATTTGTTGATAAATAGAACCCATGTTGTGATTAATAATAATAATATAATAATATTTTATTGAGCCTGTTAGTGATCATAGAAATACAGAGGTTAAGTCAATATAATGTTTACATAGGTAGATATTCTACTGTTTAACAGAATTCAAAATTTAACATTATTCAGCTTTGTAATTTAAATATTCAGAGATTGAATAGAACGTATGTTCTAGTAGATATTTCTTAAACATATTTTTGAATAATTTTACATTGGTTATACTTTTAATGCTATCAGGGACCTTATTATACAATCTTGCAGCTATAAAACGAGGACTTTGTTCGTACAAGGTAGTATGGTGCCTCTCAATATTCAAGCTAGATTTACTCCTTGTATTGTGATTATGATAATCACTATTTAAATTAAAGTTACTGTAATGATTTTTGAAAAATAGTGCGCATTCTAAAATAAAAAGTGAGGGAACTGTTAATATTTTAAGATTTTTGAATAAATTTCTACAGGAAGTTCTATATGGAGTAAATGTCAATATTCGAATAGCTTTTTTTTGCTGCAAGAGAATTTTGTGAGCTTCTTTTGATGCTCCCCTGAAAATAATAGCATAATTTATAATTGAATGAAATTTCGCAAAATAAACCGATCTTAATACTGAAGGTGAAATAAAGTACCTGAGCCTTTTTAGCATATAACATGATCCTGATAGCTTAGTATTTATATAATCAATATGTGGAGACCAACGAAGATTTTGATGGATTATAAGTCCAAGAAATTTGAGATGTTGGGATTGCTGGAGGGAATATGAGTTTGGGACTCGTATTAATGGGCTACTAATTTGGGTATTTTGAAAGCTCTGAAAATTTAGGAAGGTTGTTTTGTTTTTGTTCAAGAGAAGTTTGTTTTCTATGCACCATTGATTGAATACGTAACATTGGTCATTAGCAGTGTTTGAAGATCTTGTGGATTAGGACAGTTAATCAAGAGGTTAGTGTCATCGGCATATTGGCAAAGTACTTCATTAGATAGATGCTGAGGTAGATCATTCACAAATAGCAGAAATAACACTGGACCAAGGATCGAGCCCTGTGGAACACCTGAAAGGGAACCACGAGTAGCCGATTTAGAGTTTTTCGATGCAGATGTTATTGACACGAATTGATCTCTGCTAGTGACAAATGACATAATCCAGGACAAATGACATAATCCAGGACAAATGACATAATCCAGGACAAATGACATAATCCATTATTAATGCATGTATCAAAAACTTTCATTTGATATCCCACAAAATTCTACACTCTTTATCTTTAATAAGTACATATTTGTTTATATTTTTTGTGGGATATATTTTTGAAGTATCACTTGCTCCCAGTAGCCTCTCTCCCCCTGTAATTTAGTATTTACTGCAACTTTAGCAATGCGAGAACAGAAACTCCTGTTAGTAGAATAAAAAAAAATCTGTGAAACAACAAAATATTCTCATTTAGTAATTTTTTATCGATGTCTATACTACGTCAACATGTCAGCTAAAACAGTATTGAAATTAAATTTAGTTTTATGTTCCATTTTGTTAATTTGATCATATAAAACTTTATTAATTAGGTTCGAAACATTCGAATTTTTTGCTCATTTGTGTACATAAACTTACATAGTATGATTTTTGTTGATATTTTGTTGATATAACTGGATGCAACTTATTATTTACGCCAGTGAAGCGGGTGGCCTGCATTGCACAATATATAGTAGAGTTGTACGAATATCGTATAAAAAATAGATAGTAACAAATACATTTTTACAGTATATACGCACAACATCTATAGCTATTATCGCCTTAACAGTGGGCGAGACATGAGTACAAAAGACAACAGATGAACTAAACAAGTGATGTCCAACATTTTTGAAGTTGGCAGTTATAGCTACTATCGGGATATCTTAAGCTGGCCGTTGGGACACTGTATTGCGCAGAGTACTACAGTTTTATGAGTGAGTGGGACATAAGTTGTGCCACCCAAGTACAGTCGGAAAAAAATGTATTGACTTTTAAACGCACGAGCCCTTTTCAATTTTCTCTAAAAATTCACAATGTGTGACTGTACTGTGTGACCGCACGCATACTGAAGACTTCTATTTTTTTGCTGTTGCGCAACCGGCCAGCTTAAGTTAATAAGACAGTAATTAAAAAGTTTGCATTATTTGTTCCGTTAAAATAAAGTTAGTTAACGACAGAAAAAACAATGCATTGAAGATTATATCAAAAACGACAAAATATTTAAATCAAGACGCAGTATGTAGCTGGACGACAGAATGTGCAGGCGAAAGACAAATCCTGCGACATCTATATATCCGTCTAGAAACTAACGTCATAAGGAAAGAAATGTTATGTTGCCTGTCATTTTGATGAATAGAAAATTATTCAAGTAACGACAAAATATTTAAATCACGTCAAAATATGTACTTGAACGTCAGAATATGCAGGTGAATATTCTGTCTATATAGGAGCGAAAATCCAGCGAAACTGAACATCTATGAATCCGACTAGAAACTAAGCTCCCAAGGAAAGAAAGGTTATGTTGTCTGTCACAAGATAATAAAAGAGGGGAGCTATATATTAATACAATTTTAATCATAATTTGATTTGATCATAAATAAAATAAAGTGATTTTCAGTTTCAGTTCCTTAATTATTTATTTTTTTAAATAAGTATATGATTTCTTCGATCCTGGGCTGACCCCCCTCCAGTATGCGCGCCAGCATTTCGGTCACTGAAACGCAGAATTACGAGTTTGTGCGCTCCTGTCTAGCATTTATAAGGCTAAAAAGGCTTTAATTGGCCAGATTTAACAAAATCTGCAAGAATTGTTTATTTAATTTTTTTTTATGCCACTGTTAAAGATTTAATTTAAGACAAAATGCAATTTCCATCGGCGTACTCACTAACGAGTACAATATTTATAGTTCAAATGTCATCTTCAGCCTTCCCAAGAACCTTATCTGTCGTGAAATAATTTGTCGCTATAATGTAATTTGTCGCGGTAAGTACATATCTTCCCTACAGCATTTGTCGTGCTAAGCACATATTCAGACGTACCATTATATTTTCTCATTTCAAAACTATTACTAAGATTGGTGTAAAAATCATGGTGGAAGATTTTATTTGTAATTTCCATATATTTGTTTTTTTTTTTGGAAAAGCAAAAGAGAACATTAAGAAGGGTCCATAATACCTGCATTTTCATCAAAATAGTTTAATTTTAAAAAAAGGATAATGAAATTTAATTATGTTCTAGAATTTCATTAAAAAGATTTACTTTGTTGTTGTGAAACATCTGTTGTAATCCAATACTATGTACTTTTTAATTAAATGTGTCTGCATTTTTGTTTCAGTCTGAAAATTTTTACACATTTATATTTTCATGTCGGACTAAAATATAAATAGCGAACGTGCCTCGTTTCTGCATTTTTATTATTTAACCCTTAACGTTCCAAAATAATTTTAAATCTTTGAAACCCAAAGCTGGATCCCACGTGACCCTTTTTCAAAATTTCTGTTTATAAGAAATTTTACTTTAAATTTAAGTCTTTTTATATTAATTTAGTTATATATTTTTTCAATATTTAATTATAAATATTGAAAAATCACCATCATCGATTGCGCGACAGTCCGTAGTGACTCTAGGCCTCCAGTTTCCAGGTTTAACTAGGGTGACCATTCGTCCCGCTTTTTGCGGGACTGTCCCGCATTCTAACATTTTGTCCCGCATTACGATGCGTCCCGCAAAAGTCCCGCATTTTAACATTTTGTCCCGCATTTTGTAACTTGTATTTAAGGAAATGAGGACCTTTTTTTTGCTCTTCACTTGGATTTGGGAGAAGAGGACCTTTTTTTTGCTCTTCACTTGGATTTGGGAGATGAGGACCTTTTTTTCCCGCATTGTCTTCTTAAGAAAATGGTCACCCTAGGTTTAACTGAAGTAGGGAATGGTCCCTCTGGATCGTTGCGCTTTCTCACAAGTTTTTTGTGAACTTGTAACAAACACCATGTCATTCTGGCGGTTTAAAGCCTCCTCAATATTAAAAATCTTATAAGAAACCCATCATAATTCTATTCATTCTAAGTGTCTGCAAAGACTGGAGCCCTTTGTAATGGTCAGAAGTGGTCATTTAGAAAAGTGATTGGTATTTCTTGTTTAAGATGTTCAAATGATTACAACCCTCACGTACGGCTCGACTTATAAACTTAATCTTCTTGTATTAGCCTTCATTATATGATTGTTAAATAAAAATTTAGTTTCTAGTATTTTTCTATTGAAAATAACTTCCAACGCTAGTATTTAGAAGTTTATAGATTCAGGTTAAGTCGGTTTCTAAATCTTCGGCAGAGAATTATAGACCTATCTCTAAACTATCGATTATTTCTAAGGTTCTAGATCAATCTTGACTGATGCAATAAGCCTAACTTATAGCAGTTTAATAGTATCAGAACTGTGGGAGTGGTAATTTCAGAAATAAAATTTCATTATTACTTAAAATAAAATTATTCAATTACTTAAAAAATATTCAAATTATTCAAATATAAAAACTAATATATTTATAAGATAAACATCCTCAAAGATTAGTTGAGCTATCATATATTTTTCTAGTTAAGTGTCAAAAGATACGGAGTGAATTACGGTCGTTTATTATATGATTTGTTTGAAAGAACGTTATTGTTTAGATCAAATAGCATGGTCAAATGTTTATATAGATGGTGATAGGCGGCCATATATTTTCAGTGAAATGGACCTCCTAGTAATTAGAGTCAAAATTAATTATATGGGTTTATAAATTATTGGTCATAGAAATATGAGTCTTCAAGATAAGTTTATAAAAGGATTTTGTTGTTAATGTGGAGAGATTATTTTTACAACGACAACAAATGGGGTCAGGGACCAGATTATTAGTTTAAGAAAAGGGTTGGAAAAATCTTGTGAGAGACAAAAGGAGTCATGAGTAATCCGTCATCGTGTACGGACGAACCTCCCAAGCATTTTTGGTAGAGAAACCCGGTAGCTTGTAGTGGGTAAACCAGAAGTAATCTGGAAGTGTTGAGGACAGTTTAATGAAATAAACGAACCTCGTTAACGGGTTAAACACCGTGAGTGTTGTGAGGTGTTTAGCGGCTTGTGAGGTGAATACGGTGATTGTGAGGTTTTGTGTTTGAGTGTCTCTCATTGGATTTTACAGCCAGCATTAAATTGTAAGTTCTAATGTAATTAATAACCTTCAATTCTAACTAAACATTAAAGGTAGATTAAGTAAAATGCAGAATTTAATTCAAACACCCTTACTCCTCTCATAAAAGAATCTAAGCAACTGTCCGGCAGATTCTTTAGGTTTTCAGACTTGATACCGCTCGCAAGTTTTGGAATCCACTATGTGAAGGGCCTTTCAAAATAAGTACCATGAAGTACAATGAAATTACTTAAAAATCATTTAGCCAACCTTGACATTTCGACCGATCCTAGAAATGCCGCCACAGAACAGCATGGATTCTTCAAAGGTAAATCAGCAATGACCAACATAATTAATTACAAGGATTTTATATTATCTGCGCTTGAACAGGGACTTGAAGTTCACCCGGTTTACACAGACTTTCAAAAGGCCTTCGACCGGGTTTATACTAAAATCCTTTGGGATTCATATGGGATTTCTGGAAAGTTATAAACGTCTTCAATCTTATTTAACTGATCGTATCTAGTTTGTCTTCATAAATCGCTTCATCTTGGATGTTATCGAGGTTACCTCTGGAGTTCCACAAGGATCGGTTATCGGACTAAAATTATTTTTGCAGTTCGTGAATGACATCGGAAGACACCTTAAATTTTGTTTTAATATTCTCTTTGCAAACGACCTCAAAATTTTCTGTAAATTAACGTCAGCAACCGATATAACACTTTTTCAAGAAGACCTTAATACCGTGGTGGAATGGTGCTCCACGAACTGCCTTCTCCTCAATCCAAAGAAGTGTAAAAGCAACAGGGTCGCACGGAAAAATATTTTTGGGATCAATGGTGTATCACTAAATAAACAGACAACATACTCCATTCATACATTTTGTGCTTATGCCATGTACTTCTGCTATGGATATATTATAAATGAAGCTTTAAACCATCGGCGCTACGTGCTATTGTGCTACACCACATCAACATTTTTTCTTTCAGTGATGATATACAATGATAGTAGCGATGTTTCGTCTGTTTTGATAGAATCCACATCAATTGTTTTATTGTAATTTACATATATGTGTCAGAAGAATATCGATGACAGTGTTTTGAAACCAAGGCTTATTAAAATTATTTTGTCTCTATGTATGTTAAATGAAATTTCAATTTAAATTGAGAATATGCATATGACATTCTAATTTTAAAATTATGTATTCATATGTTGACACACTATAAGTAAATAAGTTCTATTAAAATCATTATTAAAATGTAAAACTATTTGCTGAAGTTAAATTGAATAACTTTCTTTTTCAAAAAAATCTTGTTTACATATGAATAAAGAGAATTAAATTGGATTTACGATATAATTCTGTTTAGAGATTTTACAATTACACAAAGGAAGAACTCTGTTAATAATGAATAACATTCACTAAAACGATAACAGTGACCTATTAAAAACTTTACAGCCGATTACACTGCTAAACTCGTTGCTCAAATAACTGTAAATTTTAATTTATTTTTTTATTTAAATTCAAAGAAATTCACTAGATTAGTCGTTCTGTAGATAG
Organism: Liopterus haemorrhoidalis; assembly: GCA_963971575.1. Taxonomy (NCBI): domain Eukaryota; kingdom Metazoa; phylum Arthropoda; class Insecta; order Coleoptera; family Dytiscidae; genus Liopterus; species Liopterus haemorrhoidalis. Next base: position 52,276,273 of record OZ020615.1, read on the forward strand.
ATATTGAAAAATTTATCACCTGAAGTGAAATGTTGACCCCCCCCAATCCAATAGTATCAACAAAGAAGTGTGATAGGTCAGTTTGGTAACTTTTATTGTATATCAATGACACTAATGTCTGTTTGCATTAAAGTCTTAAAACTAGTTAAGTCTAATACTACTAAGCTAAATCTAGATATAAAAAATAATGTTGTGATATAACACACAAAAATCCTTCAATTTGGCGATTAATTGTCATATCGATTTGTATTATTTGTCAAAACTAATATAAAATAAGGTTATATAATAAGGCTGTACTTTAATGTTAATAGAAATATTTATTTATTAAAATTAAATAAATTATAAATAAACAATTAGCTGGTAAAAACGCATTAAACTAATTGATGTGAAGTGTGAATTTTCATACATTTCAGGGTTCGCTGGTATTTAGTAAGTGAATGATGATTATTTGGGGTGCCAAAACAAATTTTATGTAAAAATATTTTTTTTGATAGTTTAAACTCGAATGCCTAATACCATTTTTTTTTTTTTTATATATAGCAAGGTTCATTAAGATTTTGAAAATTGCGCCTATGTCTTCCATTGGTTGTTTTAAGTCATAATCCCACCCCTCTGATTTCGTGTATTAAATTTCAAGAATTTACACTGGTTATTAAATTTACGCTTTTGAAATTTTGCCCAAATATAACTAGAATTTTGAAAAAATAATTAAAACAAAATTAAAATGCAAAAAAAAAACAGAAAACATAACATTTCCTTGAGAGAGGAGCGGACTTGAGTTTCCAAATTAGAACGCGAGGATGCTAACGATTACACTATCAAAGCATATTGTTTCATAGTCTGGGATAAGGTATTAAATATTTTGCGTAGTCAAACTAAAAACACAAAAAATGCGTTATTTTCCGAAAACATAATCTGATCAAAAATTCCTGTTGTACTATTCCGGTTCAGAAAAATATACATAACTTAGAATTTTTTCAGATTTTTAGTTTAAACTATCTGGGTGTGGGACAACAATTTTTTTGCACAATTTTGGCAAAAATCGCGTCTAAATAACTTATTTTGCAAAAATAAAATTTTGGTCGTTAATCCACTAAAAAAATATTTTTTTTTCGATTAGCAGATATTTGTTTATAATTTTAGAGGGATATGTTTTTTAGATGTTCTAGTACTTTTACTATGTGCGGGTCAAAGAGTTGTATAAGCATGCCAAATTTCAACCTCTAGTTTAAGCCGTTTGGCTACAATTTTTACCGAACAGACAGACAGACAGACAGACGACAAAATGACGGTATAAGGGTTTTTTGGTCATACCTACAAAACCCTAAAAACGACGAAAAAAAGAGATGTCTTATTTTAAAAAGTAATTAGGGTTAAATAATATAAGCTTATACTTTTTACCATTCTACGTCGCCACTACAGGCTCCATCCATTATAATTTTACACCTGTAAAATGCTATATAAAACTCGAATATGGGATAAAACTCAATTGAGTTTCAACTATAATGAATTTGTTTTGAGCAATGCACCTAACTTGTGTATATCTAGTTTTAAAGTTCGATTTTGATAAAGTTACCCGTACAACGTCGAGCATGAAATAAGCTCTGCCAAGAGTCTTCGTTGCGAATGTCAATCGAATTTCGATCGACTGTACTCCAGTTTTTTAATAACAGTTTCTAAGACTACTATGGTTCAGGTAAACGTCTACTTTTATCAATAAGTAATTTTTTGTTTGCAAAATTTAAAGCAGCAAAAGAATTTTTTGTTAATTCATAAAATACGTCGAATTTATTGAAGTCATTTCTGAAACCATAAAGTGAATAATTACATATAAAAACTATTTTTTTTTTGTTTTTTCGAATTCGGACATCCGACCATAAAGAAAATAGAAACATATAAACTCAAAAAAATGCAGAAGGCTCTAAAACAGAACCAGGCAGCCCTAAAGATCACTGAATTAAAGTAAGACGATTTTCAGTGTGCATCCAATCTAGATATAGCACATGCTCTGGCGTTGCTTCATACTCGACGTAACCAGTTCTAGCACACAAAACTCTCCCTGTCTTATAGCATAAAATATAGCTGCGTCCAGCAATTTTATATCAGCGCCTTTTTAATATGGGACATATTTTGTACTATATAAATTTTTTTATTTATATTTTATTTATACTTTATACATTCGACTAATTTAAAAATGTCTCACACATTCAGCATTTCCTCTGTTGGCTACAATTATTTTTTCACCATGAAATGAGAGAAAATTCACACTTTACCCTTTTTTTACATAATGAACTTAAAATGTAGAACATATAAATAAGATAAGTTCACTGATTAAAAAAACATGAATGCGTAAAAAGCATTGCGTAATTCAACATGTCATGAAAACAATATAATGCCAGACGCATTCAGTAATACGTTAGGCTGTTAATGAAGGTGCTCACTAGACTGAAAATAAAAACATAATTAGTTTATCAGACTGCAAACTTCATTATTCGTGATTGTACATTCCAACTGACATTAACTGATAATTTCAGTATGCACCTAAACAGATTTTTTTGCATAATAATTAATATCGAGTACATTATTGTGGATGAAGTAATACAAAAAGTGAAAAACGGAAGAGGTTGTAGAATAGAGAATGAAGAAGCCTAAATTCCTTGCTACGTCAACGACGCAGTTCAACTGGAAACGACTTACAAAGATTCCCCCAAATATTTAATACTGTGAAAAAACTGAATAAGATTGTCAGCATAACATAACAACATTAATTGAACCTCTATGACACAAACTTGAAGTAGAGGAAAATTATCCAATAAGAAATATCCTTTAAATATTGGTATTGAATTATCCACACTGGCGAGCAAAAAAAATCGGCTCAACCTTCATATCTACTTTTGGAAGCTATTTTTTCAGATCTAGCTCTGTTGTTACTAAAAATTTGGATGCCGCTGGAAAGCTAAGGAAACACTCTTTAAAATAGTACCTAAGTTTTTAATATTCTATGAATATTTTTTGTAATATTAAGCTCAGAATGAAAGAGAGGGTTCGCGCGCCTCCTCCGGTGCGAACCCTTGGTCTATAGTGGGGGTTTTTTAGCTAGATTGTATTTTTTTGTATAGTATCGAACAAGTTGGCTCTGATAGCAGCTCGTTATAGTATCGTTAGTGTCGACAAGTCAGGCTATTACAGCCTGACATCCGTTTTCGGTCTTTACAGAAGACGACCCCGTCTTCTATTATTTAGTCATTCTTCGCGATTGTGGACTCTATTTAGTGTATCAACGCGGCTGTGTGTCCCATCTATTCTCTCTCCAGAGTGGACCAGACTACTGCAGTTCAAAGGGCCCTTTGATACGACTACGCATCAGTACGAGGTAAGTCCATTTAACCACTATTTCTCCCATCTTATCTTCTACATTCTACAATCGCATGGATTACGCATGATACAGTCCACCCGCTTATTTTAGTGCTCCTCCGAGCAGGGTTCTGGTCAGTGTCCCCATCCGGGAACACCACCAGATCACGCACTTAACAGAGAGTGAAAAGGATTATGAAATGTAAGGGTCATGTGAAACTCAGAAACAGGAAACAAAACATAATTTTTTCGCTTCATTATTTTATGTTACAAGTTCTAGCCCTGACTGCAATTGGATGTCGTCAATGACGTCGGGACTTCCAAGTCTACAGCTCCAAAACCACCAGGACGTTATCAGTATCAACTGACAAATCTCCACGTTACGTTTGGATATGTTAAACGATAACGTATCCAAAATGTCATGTCCTGTCATATGGCGAAATGAAAACACCCCAATTATATTTAAATTTTTCCTTAAAAATTCCTAAAATTATGTTTCAAAATTCCTTATTTTTCTCTAAATAATTTGTTCAAATTCCTCATTTATCGCTTATGTTCTATGTCAGCTTAGAAAAATGTGTGTAAGAAGATAGGAGCTGTTTGTCCTTGTTTCTGATTGGTTTAGAACACCATCCCTATTATAATGTTAAAATATTGTTTTTAGTCCAAGTTGACAGATGTTCAGTGTCGTACATTGGAAACATATATTATTTATATTATTTTATATTTTTCGTATATTTTGTTATTATTTACATATTTTGACTTTTATTTATATTCTTGGCCCTAGATTTTATGTAGAAAATTATCTATGTAATTTATTTTTACGCAGTTATATATTTTTTAGGTTATCTGACATATAAATATTTTTTGACACTTGACAATTAACAGATCAAGATAGAGGACTAATGTGAGGCCAAAAGAGTAATGTGAGCCCAGCTGATAGTGCCCAAAAAAGATATTATTGATATAATTTTTAGACCTTCATATATACATATATTTTTAATTTTTATTTAAAGTAAATATTTAAATAAAAAACTTTAGCTCTAGAGATATATTGTTTGTGTTATTGCTTTATTTTAACTATTTTAGCCAAATCTCTCTTTTTGTATATAATACATAATTTTTAAAAATTTATATTTTTTTTAACTCTTTCATATTTCCCATTATACTGAATTTATGTCGTATAAATAACGTAAGTGTATAATCTTCAATATCTTATTAACCAATTCCCTTTTATGTTAAAAAAAATCACTTGCTAACCCTGTTACTACGCCCATGCCCTAGTTGTAACTTATTTTAAATTTCCCGCTATACTGTATTTGTCCTGTATAAATTGTACTCGGTTCGCAGCGCTATCTACTTTTTTTAAATTTGAAATAGAGTATAGATATGTTTTTCAAATTCCCTATTTATCCTTAAAATATTTTTGGAAAATAATTACTATTCCCACTTTTTTTGAACCATATTAAAAGGCTAAAATACAAATAATTATTAATGATGTTTCCAAATTTTTTTTTATTAAGTTATAAAAAAACATATAAATTACAATAATATAAGGGCGTAAAAGCCAAAATGGTAAGCACAATTTCAAAAAAAAAAACTTCTACATGTGGTTCCACGAACTAGATATAAATCTATTAAATAGAATGGTGGAGCAAGTCATTCCTGGTATCAAATGTGAAGGAATTTCATATAAAGTTATGTGTAATTTAATATAGCGAATCAAGAAAAAAAATTGTTTCTAGTAAGATACAAAATATGACTTACACCATTTTGGTTTTTGATTTAATTTTTCATTCAACACTCTGTATAATAATTATTTTATAATAACATATTGGTTGATTTACTCTCACTGATAAATCACTAAAATCTTCAACAAAATAAATAATAAACTATACAGAATGTTACAAAAAGGTGTTTAGAATTTTTAAAAGCTCATAGTAATGATCAAATAAGTGAGGAAAGCTTAATCATTTACGTTTACTGCTTTCATAAAATTCGAATTTTAAATATTTCGCGTATTTTAAATAACTAAGGACTGGTGTTTACATCTTCGGTTATGTATTGGTTAGTAATAACCAGTAGTTAGGTTAAATTTTTTGTTGTGAATTGCTATGGTTAATCAGCAGATAAGTATTCGACCGTTAACCAGACCTTGAAAAAACCAGGCTTTAATGCCAAATATTTACAAAAAAATATAAATATTATATTTCAGTTACTGCTCCATATCAAAGAGGCTCATGGCATAAAATCCCCAGATTTAATATGTCTACATTTTTCTCCCTGTTTCGTTAGAGCTTACAAAACAACCCTAGTTTTAGGAACTTTGCGCCTAAACTGGCAGCACTGTCTTTGCGGACGGTTGCTATTTCTTCTCACGACACACATGTAAACTATGTTGCCTATTATCTTTCCAATCAGGGGTTACCCCCTTGGCGATCAAAATGAACCCGTAACAATATTACAAATGTTTAAACAAACTAGTGAAAGTTCTTACTATGAATAAGATTCGTTTGAATCAAACTATAGACCGTAGGCCGCACACTATAAAAACTGCGTTAATTCTTGCTTCCATGTGTTATTACCGAACAAAATTCTATGTGTAGCTGTAATTATATTCTTTTTATTTCTTATAATTCAATAAACCTATATGTCTATATAAATCTGTATTCTCAAAAACAATTCAATTTATTTGTATTATCATTCAAAAAGGAGCAAAGCTTATGATTGCATGAGGGCATAAAGTCACTTGTCGCTGCACTGATTGAAAGCATGACAATGGTGTAGTATATTTCCCAAATGGCATCGTGAATATCGCTATGCCATTCGGTAAATCAAATAGTTTACCATACGTTCGCAACTACACAAGGGAGTAAATTTATGTTAGCAGTGTGAAATAAACACAAGATTGGAGACGGTTAATTATCTGCTCTAACTGTGATGTAGAATTGGAGTCAGATCTAGATCTGGATTATTAGTGCTATTAGTTATTGTCACATCATATCTTGAGATCAGTAAACTCTGGCGACACGAACAGAACTAATGCAGAACGCATATGCATCTATTATCGAACATTATTTCGCACTACTTATCTGTGCGGAAGAATGCATATCTTATAGTGAACAATAATATCTTACAACGAGCATGGAGTAATTCTTCCTTCGCTAGTTAAGGAATGAAATACACCCAAAATGCATAAGAAGATAAGTGCTTTAGAATAACATTCCAACTCTTATGTTAGAATATTAACTTTCTGTAGTCAAAACTTCTTTTAGAAATAGTAAATTCTATTGTGGTCGTGGAGAATACATATTTCCAACATTATTAAATAATTATTTTGTAATTAAGAATTTGATATGTAATGCTTACTTTTATGTCAGTATATACGAAGTTTTGAACATTTATCATGCAAAATAAATATTTTCTAATTTGTATTTTGATAAAATAAAATAAAGATCCTTAAAAATAAACGTTTTTTTTTATTATTATATTATTAAACGCTATATTAACGGCCTGCGAACACCCTGTAATTATTAAAAATCATGATTCTTTGTAGACCACATTGATGATTCTTCCTTCAGGTGTTATGATGACCAGGCTGCATGGTGAACTCACTCTGGAGCAGGCCACGTAGAACTGCACAAGTGAGAAGCAGTCCCCCCTCAAGTCTATCCTTTACCCCAAACCTAGATTCGTCGCTTTAGAATTATTTTTTTAAACATGTGTAGGGGTAAACTTTGTAAGCCAAAAAACCTGTTAAACACTTTCGAAAGAATTTAAAAAGACACCTATGTGCCAAAAAGGAATGTTATAACTCAACAAATACAGGTAATATGAAGAGTTCATTAATTCATCCTGAATCTATATTCGTCCCTTTAGGGGTTTATTAGGGCCAAATCCTCATTGGTCTTATGAGATATTGAAGAATCCGTCAAATCACATTTTACCCCCTTAGGGCTCGAATTTCGAAAAAATCCTTCTTAGTGTGTGCGTACGTCATAGAAGAAATAAACCGAATTTCATGTTTTTAGGTCAAGTGGTTTGGTCTAGGCGCTGATGAGTCAGTCAGGACGTTGGTTATTATATACATATAGACGAATATTTTATTCCAAATATAATTACAAAACTATTAATACATAACAAAGACAACTTATTTCGTGCCTTTCGGCTTTGAAAGAATTGGTTTACATACTATAACATTTATATACACTATTGTGTGTTACATTATAATTCATTTTTTTCTTCTTTCCAATACTGCTTTCATCCAGACTAGGCCTCTCCCCGAGTCGTCTAGTAGGTCTTCTGTTTTTATTCGTTCTGGCTGCATTCCTTCACAGTTTCTTAGGTGGTCTACTGATTCTTGTTCTTCTTTGCAGATTCTACATATTTTCTCCGTTTCTTCCATCCAATAACAATTTGCCCTCTCCTCGTTGCCACATCTGAATCTTGCGATTACCTTCTGGTTCCTCGTTCCTTCTGCCAAGTATCTGGGTAAACCAATAGTGGTTATATCTTTGTACACTTACCATATAGAATCTTGTATTCTGTTAAACTGTTCTTGTAATGCACTTCTTTTACTATTACAACTATTAGTATTAAATATATTGCAAATGAAATAAATTATTTTTGACAAATCCAATTTCTTGCAAATATCTTTCTCTACTGACAATAATGCAAGATTTTTTAGTCCTGCAATATCGACGACCTGAAATAATTTCTGACTAATTTTAATATAAGAAAAATCCTTTCTCCTGTTATCTCAGTTACTGACTTGTTTCAGTTAGTCTTGTTTAATTTATCTACAGTTTTAATCTCTGGAAACAAGTTATATTTGATACATATTAGAGCTAGACACACCAAATAAGCGCTGCTTTCTATATCTAGGTACTTTATTTTAAACAACGGGTTTCCAGAAACCGGTTAAAACTGGTTGGGTGACATCACTCTATATAGTTCTTCTTCTTCTATGTTTATTGGCTTGGGCTTCCCATTCTGCCAGTGCTTAGCTGCATTATGAATTATAAATTTCTTCGTATTGAATTCTATATAGGTTAATATTTGTTAAAATTTCCATTTGCGCCCCCTAAACACTGTCAACAAATCATTTGACGCAGTTTGTTTAATGAATCCCTCTGCTGACTATAAACATTTTAAGTTCTGATTGTTTAAAAATCGTTGTTACTTTTTAATAAAATTCCCATCCACCTCACTTGTTTTTGAGATTGTATTGTAACGGTAACGGCATTCCCAACGCGCCCGTAATTAGATTACCTGCTACACATGAACGCGTTGATGGTTGCGATAAAAGCTCAAGTTCAGGCTCAAGGTGAACAATTCGGCACACATATTATTTTACACAATTCCGTTACCTTCGACATCATGCTTTGAAGTTTTATCTTAAAGTTAATTCTTAGACAAAATGTCACTGAAATGTCAAAAGTAAAATAAATTTTAAGCACGGAAAGGGTTGGATTAGTGGTGTTATGTGGATTACGTTAAATAAAATACAGTTATATTGGCTGTCATATTTTCATAAAGATCATAATCAAGACTTCTTGTGGCTTTTTATGTCTTAATAATATTGGAATAAAAAAACTGGAGATGGCGCAGTAGCGACGCTAGCTCTTCAAATCTGGAGGGGCCAGGAAATATTTGAGTAAAATCTGGGGGGGCATCATTTTTATCGTTATTAATAAACAGGTGAAAATACAAGTGATGACCTAAAAAAACGGTCCTCACTCCTAAAAACAAATGATGACGATCTAAAAGAAAAGTTCCCACTTCTAAAAGTAAGTGATGACCTAAAAAAAAGGTCCTCACTTCTAAAAACAAGTGATGATGATCTAAAAAAAAAGTTCTCACTATTAAAATCAAGTGAGGACCTAAAAAAAAGGTCCGCACTTCTAAAAACAAGTGAGGACCTAAAAAAAGGTCCGCACTTCTAAAAACAAGTGATGACGATCTAAAAAAGAGTTTTCACTTCTAAAAACAAGTGAGGACCTAAAAAAAAGGTCCTTCTAATATCATATGGACGTTTATTAATAATAGATAATTTACATTATTTGCGAAAATTGTGAATTAAAAAAAAAAAAACACGCACAACTCAAGAACAGTGGGAATTTTTGGATTGCCCGTAGTTTATTTAGTCTCGAAAAAGATTGGGGCTTTAATCATTTAATGTGTTTTGAGATTATGACAGTTTTTTTTTGGCATAATTTACATCATTTGCGAAAATTTAAAAAAATCACAACTCAAAAATGGTTAAAGAAAACGACCGGAGATTAAAATTTTTGGATTCCTCGTAGTTTATTTAATCTATAAAAAATTTGAGGCCTTATTCGTTTGGCGTATTTAAAAATTATGACAAATTTTAATATGGCGTGGTTTATAAAAATTTTCACTCATGGACGTATCTTAAAAACGAAATGCGATAAAGACCTGCGGTTGAAATTTTTGAAATCTTGAGGTATTAATTGACTTGTAACCATATTTTGAAACATTATTTTTTTTTTATATTTTCATTATTTTTTAAATATTTTGAAAATTTTGATAAATCCAAACTAAAAAATGGTTAGGGATAGAAATCTGCGGTTTGAATTTTTTAAATTCTCCTACATTGTTTAGTTTTTTAAAAATTATAATATAATATAAAATTGTGATTTTGTGTGACCAATTATTCAGTTTTGTACGGGCGATAATCCAAAACCCTTAAAAATGGCAAAAAATCTGGTAGACCTTAAAAAAATCTTGATTTTTAAGCAAAAAATTTTTGTCTCCCATTTTATTGAAAATTGGTACTAATATGTATTTTTGGTCATAAATCAACAAAATTTGGTCCATTTTGAAGTTTGGGCAAAAATTTTAGAATTATGGGCAAATCGGCTCTAAAGTTGGTTTTACACAGTTCAATTTATTGATCAATAAATTGATCAAGCTTTTTGTCAATTAATTAAAAAATGTATTGGTAACCTTGGAAACAAAAGCATCACTTTACACACATCAATTTATTTACCAATTTTTTGAATACTTTTACATTACCAACTGTAAAACATGTTGACATATTTATCAAAATGAAAATATTGAAAAAATCTACACAAAATTACGAGCTGTGAACAAAAACAAAAGAAATAACCTAGATGATGGTAAATTAGAACGTTTAAGGTTCTGTCACATTTGAAAACGAAACACAAACTATATATTTCTACGTTATGCTACAACTAAACAGTTGGCAATATCTTAACAAATAAAAATATCCCTAGAATTCCCTAAAAAAATGATGAAAAATAGAACTTGTTCTATTTTCAAAATAAATTGATCAATTTTTTCATCAATTAATTGTTCGATTTGTTGTTAAAATTTGAACACTTTACACACTTTAATAAATTAAATGTCAACTTTTTCAATTAAATGATCAATAAATTGAATCGTGTAAAACCCACTTAACTCAAAAACTAGAAAAGAATGATATTTTTAAATACTTCTTTTAGAATGCTCACCCTAAAACTAGCTTAAATTTATATTTTGGCTAAAATCGAAGTCAAAAAAATTTAAAAACCTTTAGTCTGTACTAAATAGAATTTAAATTTTCATTAGCTATTTTTTTATATATTGAAGTTGGGTTTTCCTGAACAAAATGATCAAAAGCTTCAATCAATCGGTAAAGGTTATTAGATTTGAAAATCTAATTCCGCCTAAAGCAAAAGAACAGGCTTTAGACTAAATATATTTGTACATATATACTAAATAACCGCAGACATAATAATTTACCAACTCTCTTTTTATTCCAGCAACTTCCAATATTAATGGGTAACACAGAAGCTTTATATGAAATTGATTTAAAATGTACCTTTCATATATGGTTTTATTCGCAGATGGCAGCTATTTATAACGTATTGTATTTGTTGTGTGTATTGTAGTCATGGTTAATAGAATATCAATGAAGCTTTACACTTGTAGTGCAGATTTTTAAAGCTAGAAGCTTTCCTTAAAGTTGTTTAGATTTGTTTAGTACTTTACTAGGAGAAACTCTAGAAGATTGATTCAATTATTTAAACTAAAAAAAAAATTAAAAGCTTTTACCTCTTCAGTTTGTAACAAAGTTATTTGGTGAATAATATGAAAAAAGAAGCCATTTTTGCAGTTGAGGCATAAATAAGTAGAGGGCCGCAAGCTCAATCTAATTTGGATAACTCCTTTTTCTACCAGGAGATCATTAAATACTGTCCAGAAAAAACTTATTTCCATTTTACCCTCAATATTTATTTCCAATGTGAAATTAGCAACTCTACAGAATTTATTTGATATTTTAACAATTTAATAAAAAATATAGTACTTTTGGAGGTGTGGAGGGCATAAGAGAAGCAGAGAGAAAGAGAAACGGAGGAACAAATAGAGTAGAAGTATTGAGAAGGTGGGATAAAGAGGTACAGGAACAGGATAGGAGAGACAGAATAGACAAATCGCGGAGTGTGAAAAGATATAAAGTGATAAGAGTGGTCGGAATACCTAGATACTTGAAGAGAGGAACAATAGGTACTGGGCAAAGCCAGAGGATAAGCTCTGCAGTGCGCGGAGTGCAAGGTAGAAGAGGAAACCTTGGAGCATTTAGCTAAGAGGTGCAAAGAGTCAAATGGCAGTCTGGGAGGAAAAGGTAAAGGAACTGATGAGTGAGGAAGCCAAGAGAAATATGGGCGAGAGAACTGGAAGAAAGAAGGAAGGGGATCGGAAGGAAAGCCCGGAAGATAATAGAAAGAAAGAGAGGGACTCTTCCCTGGAGGAAGAACAAATAAATTAGATAAAAAAATATTGTCAAATTATCAAATACCAAATTGTTGGGCCCGCTAGGCGCCCAAATTTTCTAATCCTTCAATTTTATTTAATTAAATGAAAAAACACAGTTTCTGTGTAATTATCTATGTTTTAGGCCAACGAGGGCCATCTACGAAGTATTTATTGAATTTTTATGTAAAAATAATGCAATAACTAACCGCATTCGACATGTCGTTAAATGTCATTATTAATTAACCTGCCGTAGAGATACGTTTTAGAGCGCGAGAAAAAAGCACTGTTAATTTAACCTAAAAACGGTGTTTTTTCTTCTTGGATTTCCATTCCAAGTTCTTTCGGATTTACGACCCGAAATTACAGTGTTATTAAAACCACGTTCGTCAGCCTTACAACCTGACGAATAAATTCAGTGCAACTTTTGTGTGAAAACCTCGCATTGGCACCATACCTACGAAAACCGCTGCAACCAACCAACCAGATCAGCTGATATCTTCAACCGAAAAGATATTCGTCTCCTCAGAAGACCCAGAATTATGAGATTATGAGAATTATAAGAGTGTGAAACACAAAACTCCCAAAAAAATTTCCTTTTGAAAACATAGACGCCCAATTCGGCGCTATCGCAATTTGTCAAAAACAAGGCGCAATTTGCCTTTTTAGGTCGCCCAATTTGCGATAAATCGCCCAACCTAGCAACGGTGCGCCGATGTAACAATGGCGGCGCTCCACCGCCTACTACTCGATGAAGACGTTATGCAACAATGGTATATGCATTTGGTCAAGCATATATGGTAGGCTATATTACACTTGTACAGCAAAGAATCAAACCAACCCTAGAAGATTTTCAAACCGAAGAAAAAGCAGGCTTCATAAAAAACAAATCACCAGGACTATCTACATGTGATAAACCAGCTTATAGAAAAAAGTACAGAATATAGCATAGCAATATTTCTTTGTTTTATAGACTACCGAAAAGCTTTCGACGTGGTAGATCACAGTAGCATATGGAAAGCCCTAAACTCAGCAATTATTGATGTCAAATATATTTGTATCACTAAAAAACTGTACAACCATTTCACGGCTGCTATTAAATTGGATATAAAAGGAGAATCAGAACAATGATGGGCAAATTAAAGTGAGCATCCTGTATACTATAATTCGCGACAAATTCAATATTGTTAGTAAATCTTACAATATGTCAAGTTTAACACAAGTTCCTTAAAGTTTAGTGTCAGTAAAACACTGTCACGTGGCATTATGAGATCTTATCAACAAGCAAGCAACTTACAACTTCGTAAATATAATAAGGTGTTACATAAAACGAAAACATGAAAACACAAGCAATTCTTAGTCTGAAATATAATTCCTTTATGCAGGAACTGATAAACTTATATAACATCGACGACAGCACTTAAAAAAGCATGCTACGGATATCCTGAATGCATCGAATTAGTAACATAATTGAATGAATTATTGTTGAAAGGGCACGTGTCCCTTTTTTCAAAAAAATTTCCCCACACACTAAAAGCTTCCTCATTTTGTCCTGATTTTTCTTGGTATTTTCAAATGGGAATCAGTAAGCCATATCAACATACACTTTCAATGATTTTACAGGATTTTTAGTTTTACTTTTGGGCTTTATACAGCACTGTTTTGATGTTGGACATGAGCTGTTTCAATAACAAATAAGGAGATACTGTTGTAAGCAACGATCCCTCTAAGCTGCATTGTCTTCATCCCTGCCGCGCAGTTAAAATATCACTCGCGCACGTAATGCAAGTAATTGTTGCATTACGTGCGCGAAATGCAATGCACCCCGAAAATCTCCTTTATTTGTAAAGATACAAAAAATCTTCAGAACAAAAGTTAAACTAGACAAAAAGGCCCATCTAAAGGTTACTATAAGAATTCTGAGGCACTTCCGGTTTCACCGGAAATGATGTCAACTTTTGATCTAGCATAGGGAATCGATAATTTTATATTTTTTTTCCTAAAAGTACATTAAATTAGCTTTACAATGACACCAAAAAATCATATTTTTATGTTAACCATTTCAAAATGGCGACCATTTATTTACAAAATAATAATCAACATAAGTTTTACAAAGTTGAACGTAGCAAGCTTTGAAAACAATAAAAAAGAAACAAAATATCTCTAAAATAAACTATTAGCGTTTTACCTTCGATGTTTATACCTTTAATGTCTCCCATTGCATTCTGCAAAAGATCAACTCCAAAAACCCAAACGAAAAGTATTGGGATTAGAGGGTTGTCTTGTGTAACTCTTCTTTAGCAGTTATATTTGTCCTGCTACCAACCTTATTTTTTCACTAACTTTTTTGTTGATTATTTTAATTGATTTTCTTTATTCGTAATCTACTCCATACTCTTCTAATTCCCTGGAAATTGAAAAAGATTCGACAGAATATTTATGTAGTATTATTAATTTTAACTAAAACTTTTTGTCCTTTATTTAAATTTTTCTAAAACAACCAACTGTAACAAATTTAGTAAAGCTATGGGAAAAAATGCAAATTTTTAAAATAAAAATGTAATACGCTTAATTCCTACTCTTATAAATATTCAACAAATATTTTAATTTAATTTTACGCTAAACTTATCACAGATTTCCCTACTAATGTCAATATGAAAGTTATTTTCATACATAGCTGGAAAATATTTATATTATTTGCAAGAGGTATCGATGCATGAAATTATTGAAAAGGATGAAATGATTGGTTTAATTAACGGAAGTGTTTATAGCGCTGTGAAGTATTGTTTATTATAAATTAATGTTAATAATGACTGGTTGAATTTTCATGATATTGATGTGGAAATTAATGTTGTTAATGACATTTCAGTTACAAAAATTTTCATACAACTAGTAGCATTAGAGTTGCCACAGTTTAAAAGTAAAAAACCAGGACAACAGTGGCGTATTTAAAGGGTAATTGAGGTAACCTGCCCCAATATTTGTTTTGAAATATAAAACTTTATAAATAATTAATTTTGATAATAAAAATTTATTTTTATTGACAATAATTCCAAGTAAAATCATAAGTAATTTAAATATCATTAAATTAAGCAATCACTACAAAATTACTACCAAGCAAAATTTGTCCTACACACTCAGCATGCCGCCTTCACTTATTATATACCTGCGAAACCCTGCAATGTGTGAAAATTCACACTTTATATCATTTTTTATTTTTATTATACTCCGAGCTACAGATAGCTCAGTTGTAAGAGTGTAAATGTATTTTAATCAAATTGGAAGGCACTTTGAACATTTGTACATAAAAATATTTTACTTTCAAGTTGTTATACAGTTATATAGAATACAATTTATTGTAAACCATAAAAGATATAAAAAAATATTTAAGTAAAAGTTGTTTCTTTTCAAAAGCCCTATCCTAAGATACCCAACGAGACATACGTTTCAATTTAAGAAAACAAAGTTGTCCTATCAACAGTTAATCTTAAATAAACAGTCGTTCTACATGTCTCAGTTCCATCTCGAAGACTTCTCGTCCAACCTTAAATTCATAAAACATAGTCACATATCTTTTTCTGTATTTATATTTTCATAAATAAATGAGTTATTACTTCAAACAAAATCTGAACTGTTTACCATAAATTCTTATAAAACATTTGTTGCCCAATTCGTTTACTGTTGTTTGCAAGAAGATTTCAAAATGATTCGTGGTACACCAACGGAAAAGTATTCATTTTACATGATCCGCAATTTTATACGCACTAAACCATTATTTAAGTGAATTTTGTAGGCATAATTGATAAAGGCATTTAGTAATTGCATTAACTAAACTTAGGTTAAAGCTGAAATTTTCCGAGATTTAGCTTGCGGCACACCTTACCCTTGTTTTAATCCAGCAGTCAACTGTTGATATGTGAGACTGACAGCCTCGTTTCCCATTACTCGAGTCCTTCCGCTTTGATTTATGAGAATATGTATGATTGATGATACTTCAGACCAACGCAAGATCACTTCTACTTGAAAAATAAAATACAAGTTGTCTAATGAAATTTATTTCAAGAATGTACCGAATGGAAAATTTACATCAAGAAACTCAACCAGAAGAAATTAAAATAAGCATTACTTTGGTTTATTTTTAAATAACACAGCAGGAAAATAAAATGCATTAACCGGATAAAACAAGTTGTCTAGTAAAAGAAGTCTAGTTTTTACTACAATTTTTTTACAAAATTGTTACAATTTGATTCCGTTTCAATTCATCTGTAGATATTAGGACGAAGCCTGGAAAGAGTCGCAATGTGATACAATCATTTAATTTGATATTGTAGATAGCATCACAAAGCAAAAAAAAAATTATATAACAATTGTCTAAACTAGTAACCTATGGAAAGTGTACCGCCTAGTGGCAATCCGTCTATCTTTACGGGTGTAACAGCGTGAAGACGCAGTTTGCATATTGTTAAATTAAAAATTCAACCCTTAATTTAAAATGCAACTTCTAAACCTTAATTTATTCAATACCCTAATGGCATTTTCTTGGAACTATTCAGTAAACTTATGGCATGCGTAAAATATGTAAAAAAGAATTATTTTAATGGGAAATAAGTATTTTTTCTAACATATACATACTTCGAAAGCTAAATTCTTAGAAGTAAATGTACTGATAACCTATTGTTAGAGGGTTGGTTATAAAACATAGACTAAACTCTCTACCTCGGACTATTTATTCTCTCTACTCACTACTCGCTCTCAGACGCTTTCGCAGGCAAAAGCCTAAGGCGTTCGGCAGTGCAGTTGCAATAAAGCAGTTGCAATAAAGCAGTTGCTCTGGCCCCTAGTTGACCCCCCTAGAATTGCTTGAAAAAAAAATATATTTTAGAAGTGAGGACCTTTTTTTTTAGGTTTTTCATTACTTGTATTTTCATATGTAAACGATAAAAAAATATTTCCTGGCCCCCCAAATTTTACTCAAATTTTTTTGGCCCCTCCCTCCAGATTTTAAGAGTTAGCGCCGCCACTGCAATTAAGTGTATAAGAATCAGACAAAATGAAAAGAAACACAGAATTCAAATTAGACAAGAATGTTGAGAGAAGGTTTAACAAATTGTATATGTAAGTAGATATTTTAAATTATATTTTATTACATTTAATTTTTGTAGTTTTCTTATGCATAATTTTAAGTTGTTTTTGTTCCAATAAAGTATATTAAAACCATGCAATGTTTCATTTAAATTTATCAATAATACCACTAAATATTTTGATTAGAAGCTTGTCCTAATTTTTGCTACTATAAAATTAGGTGGTGGCAACTTAGCAGTTAAGTAAAGATTTTAATAGAATTAATAGAGTTAAATTTAATCAGATAATAAACATTGTTTCTTCAATCGTTAATAAAAAGATTAGTACACTCATACCTCGCTTTACGGCCTAGATACGTTCCGGAAAAGTTGGCTGCAAAGCGAAAAGCCGTATAACGAATCAATTCTGAATTCTCAAAACCAAGATCATTTGCTAGGTTCAATATGGTTTGTCGAAGTTCAGAAATAGAATCAACTTAAGGATCATTAGTTTTTATTCTTTCTGGCCATATTTTTTCACATTTATTATTTTTTTGGCCATTTAACGAAACATTTTGGGCCGTATATCGAAAAAGTGCAATAATTAAAGAAGGCCGTTCTAGCGAAAAGCCGTATAAAGAGCGGCCGTATAGCGAGGTATGAGTGTATTGCTTAAGTTCATATTTGTTCAGTAATTAATAATTATTAATAACCCCTTTAAATTAACGTGTTTCAAATTGGTACCAGCGGTGGGATTGTTGTTAATTGTTTATATATATAATTATCTTAACCCTGGTAATTCTCACTTTTACACGGGCATCTATATCAGGAGCTTTTCAACATTTTTCAAAAACTATTAAATAAATCTTAAGTAATAATTATGATTTTTTTAATAGCGATATTGTAAAATACATAGTATAGTAATCTAATATATAAAGCACCAAGTATGTTTGAGTGTGTGTGGGAATGTTAGATTTCGTGAAATTGACCTGCTCTGCCGAATGAGTGTTGGGCTGTTACACGTACCAGTTAATGACAGATCGTACGCAGCCTACATCCATTGTTAAAACCCTATATAAAACTATTTTGATAAATTAAAAGCTTTTAAATTAATTAACGAAAATCGTTTAACCCCGCATTAAATAAATTGGATTTTTTGATTTTACTGCAATCATTTATTAAATATCGTTTAACAAATTTTATGCGGAGCAACGCCGGGCAATGTATCTCCCGGGTAACATCGAGTATTTTTGCTAGTTTAATTAATAAATCCACCTATTTTTCAAAATATTTATATAGCTATTTCACTTGATGGGGTATTACAAAAATTAATATGTACAACCACGCACAGGCTGAATATCAGTCTACAGTGGTAATTATTTCTAGATTTTAATTTTATTTATTGTAGAATATAATTTATGTACCTGGAATATATTGTATAAAAATAATATTCGATATAATGTCATCATTATCATAATTAATTTGTATTTTTTTGTGACTGTAAAAGCACCGTCCAAAAATTGAGTTGCTCTGAATTTAAGAAAAAGAACTATTCACTAATTTATGATGTAATTAAATGGTAATTATCTTACGATCAGCGGTAAAATTATAAAAATATGCTAAATTAAGGGCCATTCAGATTTTGGGTTCAACAACGAAGTCGATCTAACCAAAGAAGCAGCTGTAATTGGCTACCTGGTAAATATTCCTCTAAACCAGGGGTTCTTAAACTTATGTAGTCCGAGGACCCCCTCTTGAACAACTTTTTTTGCGGATCTCATCCCAACCCTAGACATTTTACGTCGTTCTTCAGACTTATGGTTCAATTCTGTAGCAAACCTGCAAGCTTACCGACAAAATCTATAAGAAACTGTGTTACAGATTTGTCACAGAATTGCACTATTAATTTCTGGCTCAATAATCTCATATACTACGTTATAATAAATACTGGTAAAAATCTATCGCTGGTTATTTTAATAAATGGTCTTGTGCATTTATAGAGATGAATATTTTTATTAGCATATAGAACAAAAAACATAAAATGAATTAAAATAGTAGTTTTTAATTTTAATCGAAATTATAAAAACCCTTAATCTCTTCCTTTATTGTCTGGCTAATATCCAAAGATCCGAAAGCCAACAAAAAACAAAGTTATTTATAAATTGAGTGTTTTTATCGATTATTATGATTAATTAGATTTAAGTCAATTGAACTGTATTTTGCAAAAGTATTTTCATTTATAACACTTTTTATAACACTTAAGTGTACATTTGATAATTTTTGTCATTAACATCGCCGATCACCTTTAATAAAAGTTTGTACGCAGTATTTTATAAGAGATGTCAGAAATATGCTGTTATAAGATAGATTACATCTGACTTTTTCGACTTTTCATAAGAATAAATGTATTTCGTTGTTTTTTATTTTGATTAATCGATGTGGAATAATGTTCTGATATCTTGTAAATTCTAGTAAAACTTTCCGGAATATTTCTTACGGTAAAAAATAATTAAAAATACGAACAAAGTTATAAATTAATAAAGAAAGACAATGGGTCAAGTGCGCAGATTATTAAGGTTATAATGGTAGCGGGACATCGGTTACAAGGCAGAAGTCTACACTCAGGTATGACCAAAAAGTCCATATCGTTACTCATGTGTTTATCTGTCTGTCTATTCGGTAGAAATTGCAGTCAAATAGTCACAATATTTATTTATTTATTTATTTATTTATTTATTTATTTATTTATTTATTTATTTATTTATTTATTTATTTATTTATTTATTTATTTATTTATTTATTTATTTATTTATTTATTTATTTATTTATTTATTTATTTATTTATTTATTTATTTATTTATTTATTTATTTATTTATTTATTTATTTATTTATTTATTTATTTATTTATTTATTTATTTATTTATTTATTTATTTATTTATTTATTTATTTATTTATTTATTTATTTATTTATTTATTTATTTATTTATTTATTTATTTATTTATTTATTTATTTATTTATTTATTTATTTATTCATTTAATGGCTTTTTTGCTAAAACTGTGACAACTTTTCTCCCCACCCTATGTTCCATAGGGGTTGATCTAAAAATCTGAAAAAAATTCAATAATGTATATTGATGGGAACCGAAATATTTCAACAATAATTTGGATAATTTTTTAAAAAATTGTTGGATTTTATGTCAGAGTTTTCCAAACTTATTTTACTGCGCCGCCCTAACGAAAAATAATCGACTTTGTGACACTCATTAACAAAAATATTAAAAATATAAAAAACAATTTTTCTTTTTTGCGTCTTGATGTTTGTTATAGTCGAAAATCCTTGCTCATATGTATAGGTAGTTGAAAATTGTAACAAAATATATAAAGCTTTTTTTAATATTTGAGGGTAATCATTTTGACAAAAAAAATAATTTCATCGTTCCGCTGTTTTGTAGATCTATCAACTCTTCCTGCTCTTTTGTTTCGCTTGAAATAAAAGGATTTGTTACCCAGTCATACTCTGTCGGATTTAAAGCAAAAAGATAGCGTTCTATATTTTCCAATAATGTATCTAAATGTTTCGAAATTTTCTTCAATAATTGTGGAAATTTGTTCCTACCATAGTAGCATAACGATGGGAACATTTCACAATTTTCTTTCTTAATTCTTTTATCCACAGTTGAATTTTATTTCTCAATGCACACATTTTTCCTGTTGAAGATAATATATTCTCATTTTTTCTTGTATACTTGTGTTAGTTTAGTTTAGAATTTCAAAAATATCCAACAAATATGCTAATTTTAATAAAAAATGTTCATTTTTAAATAATTTTATGAACTCAAATATAATTTATGGAAACTACGATTAAATTTAAATTATGGTAAATTAGTTAATAATATCTGGCGACACCTTTTCAATTAGCTTTCGACACCCACTTTTTTTAAATTTTTATGGCCTTTGCTGCTTCGGCGATTAGCCAGGACAATTCCTATTTTTTGAAAAATTCCATGCCTGAACGGAATTCAAATCCGAGACCTTAGCAACGCAGAGCACTGTATTACCACTACGCTACGCTGGTCGGCACACACCCACTTTGGAAACCACTGTTCTATATGATCATTTATTCTTCGCAAAATCAAAATAAATCATCAAAGTGCTTACTTATGTATGCACAATAACTTTTAAAAATCGTTTAATGTAAGTACATATTTATTTCTACGAAACTTTATCATACCTTGTCCACCAAAAACCACCAGCCCACTTAGAAATGTCCCAACTTTCAAATTACCCACTCCACCCCTGCTCAACTGGATTATATTTGTAAACAAAACTGTCTTAGTTACATATATTATATTAATCAGTTTCATAATTTATTTGACAGTGGAACACCATGTGGTAGATGCTGGTATATGAAGACATATTGTAAATTAGTTCTACAAGTAAACAGCGCAGTCTTCTAAGAGACGTTAAGCTTGACAACTATGATAACCTATACGTGTAAATTCTACAGCCAAAATTTAATAATATTCTAGGATATTATCGCAAACTTGCTCCTTACTGCAACATCTCAACGATCTACAGTTATGTTAAATAATAAGATTAGCTTCTAAAACCAAGTTTAATTTCTTCCCGACAAATAATCCGCAGATGTTTACAGTGGCGTAAGCAGATAAGGATTGGAAGAGAGTTAGAATCTTCCCATGAAGCCTTTTTCGCGTCATCTCTTCCATTCATTCTCCCTTTTTAGGGTTTTGTAGGTAGGACCAAAAAACCCTTGTAGCCAAACGGCTAAATCTAGAGAGTTGAAATTTTGCATGCTTATACAACTGTTTGACCCGCACATAGTAAAAATACTAAAACATCTAAAAAACATATCCCCCTAAAAATATAAACAAATATGTGCTCATCGAAAAAAAAAAAATTCTTTTAAATTCTGAGTAGGGTATCAAAAGTACTAGAATTCTTAGTACGTGGATTAACGATCTAAATTTTATATTTTGCAAAATAAATAATTTTGACGCGATTTTTGCCAAAATTGTGCAAAAAAATTTTTGTTCCACTCCTGTAGCCCAGATGGTTTAAACTAAAAATCTGAAAAAGTTCTAAGTAATGTACATTGGTGAGAATCGGAATAGTACAACAGGAATTTTTGATCAAATTATGTTTTCGGAAAATAACTCATTTTTTGTGTTTCATAGTTGACGATGTACAAAAGTTATAATTATGTAACACACTATACTAGAAAGCGTATCCTGGTCTAAAGGTTAGCTTGTTCGCTTGCTACGCAGCAAACTAGGGTTCGCTCTAGGGCAGAGGAGACAATTTTATTTTTTGTTTTTTTTTCCATTTTTATTTTGTTTAAATTATTTTGTCAAAATTCTAGTTATATTTTGGCAAATGTTGCATTTAATTTTTCAGAGCGTAAATTTAATAACCAGTTGGAATTGTTGGAATTATATTTTCATTCTATGTGTCATGTATACGTAACCAGTGGGGCGGAGCATATGACTTAAAATAACCAATGGAAACCATAGGCACAATTTTCAAAATCTTAATGAACCTTGCTATATATAAAAAAAAAAATACTGCACATATTTAGAAACCTAAATAATGGTATTAGGTATTCGAATTAAAATTAACAAAAAAATATTTTAACATAAAATTTGTTTTTAAAGCTCTTATATTAACAGACGATAAATTATTTTTAAAATATCGTTCATTTTGCCGTATTTACTACAAAGCAAAATTTGTCCTACACACTCAGCATGCCTTGACTTATTATATGCCTGCGAAATCCAATTCGCTCTCTTCAATACGTTTTTTGCGCATTCGTTAGTGTCCCTTTTAAACCGTAAATATCGATCATTTTTTAAACCTAGTCCCATGAAGCCATTCTGGATACGCAACGGGACGATTACAGTGGACAGAATAGGTGAGATGATAAAAGACAGAATGGTAAGAGAATCTGAAATAATATGTTAAATGTGCAATTCCACAGATTTCAGGCTTTTGCATGTATTTAATAAATTAAAGGATTAAAGTTTTATTGAGCAAAATTCGTGCAAATAAAAAATAAAATCATTTTTGGTCGTCATCTACAAATTAAAACCTTTCATTTGCTGCAACACATTCAATTTTTGAAAAAACAATTACTTTACTGCATTTAATAAATGAACGGATTAAAGTTTTTTTTTAGCAAAATTCGTGCATATATAAAATAAAATCATTTTTGTTCATTATCTACAAATTAAAACGTTTCATTTGCTGCACTACATTAAATTTTTGACAAAATAATTACTTTTACGAGTACAAAAAATTCAATACTTTTGATAAATACCTTGTTATAAAATTCCGAGCGCACTGTTCCGGTTTACATCAATATGCATTACTCTATTTTTTCAGATTTTTAATCCAACCCGGGTGGGGAAGAAATATTTATAAATAGAAAAGAATAGTTAAAAATAGATTAATTAATGTTATACAGTACTGGCTCTAGGGGTACTAGCCCCCGATGGAATTTTAAATTGAACGCCTCTAAAAATTTAAGTGATAACCCAAAAATAAAATGTAAAACGGGTCCAAGTGTTTGCAGAGATTTAAGAGTTGCCAGAATAGTTCAACAGGAATTTTTGATCGGAATAATTTTTCTAAAAATATCGATTTTTGGTCGTTAAATTTTTTGTTTTTTTTTATAAATTTATTTTGTGGTATCAAAAAAAAAAAAAAAACTTTTAAGAGGTAGATTAAAGAACGGAAAGTAGTTGTTTAAAATTTCTCTATTTTAACAGGGTTTTTCCAAAAAAGTACTTACTAAAACAATTACTGTCTCGTACCCTTTAACCCAAAAGGGTTAAACTAATATTCTGAAAAAAATTTTAAGTAATGTAAATTGATCTGAACCGGAAGTGTACGAAAGGAACTTTTGATCAGATTGCGTTTATGGAAAATATTATAAATGCAGTTTTCGTGTTTTTGACAAAATTCATTGCTAAATTATGGCTAATAATGTTATGGATTTGTTGTATTTACGGCTGAGGTAATGTATGCCTTATCTTGAAATTTAAAATATAATAAAAAAGATTCGAATACATATGTATAAGCTTCACTTCTACTATTATACGTCATAATTCAACCTATTGTTTTAATTATTTTAGTTTTTACCGACCGCCAACATATATAAGGGAGGTATTGTGATCATACCGATTTTGACGTTTCGAGATTTCGATGGATCTCCACGAATTGAGGTCCCTACATAACCTTTTTACTATTTTTAGCATGATGTCTGTCGGTCTGTCTGTCCGTCCGTCTGTCCGTCCGTCTGTCTGTCTGTCCGTTTGTCCGTCTGTCCATCTGTCCATCTGTCCATCTGTCCGTCTGTCTATCTGTCTGTGTACACGTGCAGAGCAAATTCGGCTGAAAGGATTTTTATGAAACTTCATATTTAAGCTTCTGCCATCAATGGCACGAGTTGATCAACTTTTGGTAAAAATCGGTTGAATAAAAATGGGAGTTTACTCGTGTCGATTTTAAGATTTTTGCGAATATTTCACATCTGAAAAATATTTCGAAAAAAATTATTGTACAAAAGTTTCTATAAAAGCAATAACTAACAACTTTTATTTGAGACATTTTTTGATAAAACAAAAAAAAAAATTGAAAAATTTTTCCAAATTTTTCCCTAATAGTTTTAGGTGATTACGGACCAAACATTATTTTTTTCTAGACAAAATAAGATGTGAGAATTCCAAATATTTAAACCTCAAGTCTATATCTCTTACCTTTTTGAGATAAGATTTTTTTTAAATTCCATTAAAATCAAAATTTTCCCTAATAGTTTTAGGTCATTACGGACCAAACATTAATTCTTTCTAGACAAAACAAGGTGTGAGAATTCCAAAAATTCAAACCTCAAGTCTCTATTTCTTACCTTCTATGGGATATAAATTTTTTAAAATTCAAAAAAAAAATCAAAATTTTCCCTAATAGTTTTAGGTCATTACGGACCAAACATGATATTTTTCTAGACATAACAAGGTGTGAGAATTCCAAAAATTCAAACCTCAAGTCTCTATTTCTTACCTTTTTTGAGATATGAATTTTTTAAATTACAAAAAGTTTCAAAATTTCCCTAATAGTTTTAGGTCATTACGGACCAAACATTATATTTTTCTAGACAAAACAAGGTGTGATAATTCCAAAAATTCAAACCTCAAGTCTCTATTTCTTACCTTTTTTGAGATATGAATTTTTAAAATTACAAAAAGTTTCAAAATTCTCTAATAGTTTTAGGTCATTACGGACCAAACATTATATTTTTCTAGACAAAACAAGGTGTGAGAATTCCAAAAATTCAAACCTCAAGTCTCTATTTCTTACCTTTTTTGAGATATGAATTTTTTAAATTACAAAAAAATCAAAATTTTCAATAGTTTTAGGTCATTACGGACCAAACATTAATTTTTTCTAGACAAAACAAGGTGTAAGACTTCCAAAAATTCAAACCTCAAGTCTCTACCTCTTACCATTTTTGAGATGATGAATTTTTGAAATTTACAAAATAAAATCAAAATTTTACCAATTAGTTTCAGGTCATTACGGACCAAATATTACAGAAAAAACATCGTAAAACTAAATTTTTTAAAAGATTTTAACCTTAGGTCTCTATTTCTTACCATTTTTGAGATATAGTTTTTGATTTAATACCCAAATTTCCAAAAATAAGTACACTTTCACGAGACCCAATATATTCAATGTTAAAATACGTACAAAAAATAACTTAGAATTTATATCTCGATGTTATGTTCACCACAAATGAATTAGTATGGGATTAAAAAAGTAATTAATCCTCTTAAATAAGTTGATAAGGAAATTTTATGTTTATATCATTAGCAGGAATTACGTAAACATTTATGCGACGAAACCTGTTTATCTGAAAAAATATATAAAGTGTGAATTTTCATAGTTTACAGGATTTCGTAGGCAGGGCTGATATTAAAAATATTTGAGAAGATAACATTCAAAATATGATTTATCACAGTAATACAGTTTTGAAATTATTGTAGAAAATATTACAAATCAATTTGCAACAAGTTTAGAACCTAATTTTACGACCTACTTATTTTTAAAGTCCCAAACAATTAATTCAAATATGTTATTATATATGTTATTTTATAAATTTTAAAGCGCTAAATTACGTAAAATCGATGTTTAAATTTGACAAAAATCACGTTTTGCATGAACTAAGTGGACAAATAATGGCTTAAATTGAAAAAATAAGGATTAAATTTGATTTGAATGTTTATTATAATGTTTATATGTTTATGTTTGTTAATATGAATCTTACTAGCATTAGCTAAATAAATAAACTATTATTATTATTATTATTATTATTATTATTATTATTATTATTATTATTATTATTATTATTATTATTATTATTAACAAACATAGGTTTACATTATTTTATTTATTCTTTTTTTAATATTATATCATTTATCATTTTTTTAAATATGGAAATGCAAACTTTAATTTTCCAAACAATCATATCTCAAAAACGGTAAGAGATTGAGACCTGCGGTTTGAATTTTTAAAATCCTCAGACGTTTAGAAAAAAATTGAAGATTTAGTGGCTAGCACACAACTTTATTAATAGGCCATCAAATAAAATTGTCGAAAAGTACGAAAAATTGAAAATTAAAAAATTGATGTGAAGTGTGAGTTTTCACAACATTTCAGGGTTTCACAGGTATTGTAAGTGAATGATGATTATTTGGGATGCCAAAATAAATTTTATGTTAAAATATTTTTTTTGTTAATTTTAATTCGAATGGCTAATACCATTATTTAGGTTTCTAAATATGTACAGTATTTTTTTTTTTATATAGCAAGGTTCATTAAGATTTTGAAAATTGCATAAACCCAGCCTGTCTCAATTTTTTCATACTTACATGTAACGTTTCCATGGTCATGATAAGTAATATCTCTGTTAGAAAATATTAGGCCAAGTTATTTCTACTCTGCTGCTAGAATGTATTTTATACAAGTACTTTATGATGGCGGTCGGTCCTGTGGTGACCACAGCTGATTTTTTGTTTTTAAGGTATCAGAGGAATAAATCATTCATAGTAGTGAAATACTTACAAATCAAAAAGCACATTGTTAATAGTGAGAAATATGTTTGTCAAATTGTAAAAAATAAAGCAATTTATCAATATATTTCTTTAATGAAGATGTGAAGCAAATGCAGAAAAAATCGCGAGGATTTTTTAATTAAAATTTTATTGACGAAATTTTTGCAAATTATTAATAATTAATATACAGTACCTAGACAAAATATTATAACCACTTATGAAATTTTAAAAATTCATTGTTTTACACAAAATAAACAAAATAGTAATACACCAATTTTATTTTTATTTTGTATTTTATTGTTTCCAATAATTTTAGTACATTTATAAAATGTTTTTTAATATTTGTGTTGCCTCCTTTGCTTTTATTACTGCCGCAATTCTTCGAGGCATACTCTCAATACATGCCCTAATACAATTTTCAATTTCTGGAGAGCCATGCCATACTTTTTTAATATTATCTATTAAAACTAGTTTATTAGTATTATTTAAATCATAAACAAGTCTTTTCAGGGGGTTCCAAACATTTTCGATAGGATTGATATCCGGCGAATTACCTGGCCAGGACAAAATCGATACTTTTTGTTCTTACAAATCAGTTTTAGAATAAAAATACAGAGTTGAGGATGTTTAAAATGGCTTATCTTTTAATAAATTCACGATATGTTAAAGAAATAAATAAAGTAGCATATCATTATATGTCGGCATTTTTAATAAACAGTTGTTTTTGTAAGTGGTTATAATATTTTGTCTAGGTACTGTAAATGCAAATAAATAATAATTAGTTTAAAATAATTAAATGGAAGCTCTTAGTACTCAAATAACGAATAAAAATGATTAACAAAAAATTGTTGATTTTGATGTGATTAAAGAAAAAAAATTGCCCAGCATTCTGTTGGCTTCTTACACTAATTAAATACCTACAAAACCCTGAAATGTATGAAAATTCACACCACATCATTTTTTTTATATATATACCCTGTTCAAAATATAGAAATAGTAATAAAATCGCTACCCTATAGGCTACCGCAGTGGATCGCAAACTATTTCGGTTCCCAGCTCCCTTAATGTAATAGAATTTTTCAGCGGCGCCCCAAGTCATAATATTGATTTAACTAACGCAGTTGGAGGAATATTAAAATATTTTCGCGGCGACCCTGTAGCCCAGCTGCAGCGCCCCAAGGCGCCGCGGCGCAGAGTTTGGGAATCGCTGGGCTACCGCATGAAATTAGTGACTCAACAACCAACGAACGTCGGGAGATCGACGAAATTATCACGTGAACAGTACATGATTACTATCTCTTCATTCTGAATAAAGTATAGAGTAAAATCGGGGAACTGCAAATATTCATTTCTTCTTATTACAGAATTAATAGTAGCACTTGTGGCGAAAAATTACCAAGCAGTTCTTTGAAAATACATATAGACCGGGAGCTCATGACATTTTTGGTCTCCGATTTCATACAGCATGCCTTTTGGAGGAGAGAATATTTACCCTGTGACAACAAAAAAGGGATGGTACTAAACCCCTGCACGCTTTCCGGTCATAGGGAAAATTGCATTTCCACTTGCACAAAATTTTTGTGTTTTTCTCTGATTTAATATTGCTTGCCCTTTTGTCAAAAGAAAGTTATTACAAATTTAAAGTCTTTTAATTATAGGCAT
Organism: Liopterus haemorrhoidalis; assembly: GCA_963971575.1. NCBI lineage: Eukaryota > Metazoa > Arthropoda > Insecta > Coleoptera > Dytiscidae > Liopterus > Liopterus haemorrhoidalis. The sequence goes on from OZ020615.1 coordinate 52,305,257, forward strand.
GCTGTATGAAAACGCGGAAAATCATATTTTTTTATTACAAGATCACATGACCGTTTGAGCCCTTTGGGACCCTCCGAATCGCATGCATATATTTAAAAGACTTTAAATTTGTTATAACTTTCTTTTGACAAAAGGGCAAGCAAAATGAAATCAGAGAAAAGCACAAAAATTTTGTGTTTAAGTGGAAATGCAATTTTCCCTATGACTAGGGTGACCATCCGTCCCGGTTTTCGGTCAATTGTCCCGGTGTCCCGAACAACAGTGTCCTCCACGCTGTCCTCGGGACGCCCGATTGTCCCGGTTTTTGAATCTCTTTGCTCTTTACTTTGAATTTGGATAGGTGAGGACCGTTTTTTTTTTTTTTTGCTCTTCACTTGGATCTGGGAGAAAACAAAGACCTTCTTTTGTTTTTTTCTGTGTCCTTTGCAGTATGAAATCGGAGACCAAAAACTGTCATGAGCTCCCGGTCTAATACACCTATTGATGTAAACATGAAACTGTAAACTGTAAAAATATAACAAAAAACGTGTAAATGTACTCATTAATATCCACTCAAACATAAAACGTAAAACCACCCACGTAGAATCACAAAATAAACATTCATTCAAATATAAATTTCATTTAAAAATAAATTTAAAAAATGTAAATAAAACAAAATTGAATTGTCTATCCAACAAAATATTTAATACAATTCTGTATGAGTTCCAAAGGTCATTAAACTATTGCGTCATGACCTTGACTCTCATATTATCCCATGTGATATCCATCAGTATAGTTCTAACCATGAAGCTAATAACATCGCTGCTACTGTTGTGTGGTTTATTTTTTGTTGGTGATGGAGCGAAGATTCTCGGTGTTTGGCCCATGCCGGCGCCCAGCCATTTCATCCTGGGACAGAAATTATTGAAATCCCTAGCAGCAAGGGGTCATGAAGTCACCATGATTAGCCCTTTCCCACAGAAAACACCAGTGAAGAATTGGAGAGATATTAGTCTCGATGGACTGGTAGAGCATTTTAAAAGTGAGTAATTATGAATAAATGGTGGGTGATTAATTAAAATAAAAAATAAAAAATGTGGCATCAGTGAAGTAGAGATGTGTGATTCGGGCAGTACAGGAATACCTTGATAATTTCAATTTCGATCAGGGCTCAAAATATACCGGAGCAAATCGAAATGGTTTTCACCCAAAGGTTGATAGCCCTTTCATACGTTGCAACATTTTTAGTTTTTTAACAGCAGCTAAAAGTTAAATCAAGTGTGTTCCTGTTTATACATGTGTAATAGGACCGGTCGAAACGTCACCCTAACCACGTGGCTTTCATATCTATGGACGGCGGTCTATAAATGGAAAATTTACCTTCTCTACTCTAATACGCCTATCGAGACGTTGGGAATTTATTATTATTATGAATTAAAAGTTAAATTAGTAAGTAATTATTGCATTTACAGGGTGGTGAATTGCCCTGTCGGCCATAGCGATTTAACATGTGAAATAAAAAATATGCTCTTTCCTACTTCTCTAATTGTTTTAGAGAAAAACTGCAAGAGATAAAATTTATTTAGAATTTAAAACTCTACATGTTAGGTAAGTAAACTATTTTCCAACTACTTCTGAGGAAGTTTAAAAATTGTAAATTTTATAAAGCCTTCTTCATAAAGTAGCCTTTTTCATCACGTAGCCATGCTTTATAAACAAATGTACATATAGTGGGAGTATAAAGCGTACCTTCCAGAGATGGGTCGTACATAAACGAACCGGCTCACTGAGTGACACGGTTCATCAAATTGAAATGAGCTGGCTCACGGCTCACTGCATAGTTTCAATTTTCAAGGATCAGGCGATTGTGAGCAGTGACCGGAGTGATCCGGATCTGGATTGATGTCATGTTGAACTTCGCGAGAACTCGGCTTATAATGTATTGTCATAAAGTGTATTTTGTCATCAATTTGTAGGGCAGTTTATTTGAAACTAATAGGCTTAGTCTGTACTTTCTTATAACCATACTACATAAAAATATTAAAAATATTGCCCAAATCCCAGATGTCCGATTTATAAGGGCAAATAACATCGCCATAGACTTAACATATCTGGTTTAAAATACAGTAGCTACATAAAGTGAATTTTTGGTTTACTATTAACGCGAATTAAATATTAGATAATTCACTTCTATAGATTTTTATTTATTTAACTTGTTCATATTATGCATAGCCGGCTTAGCGACGTTATACCTACATATTGCAAACCAACAAGCGTATTGTACGAACGACCGACAACTGATGTTTACTTAGCTGGAACACTGAGCCGGCTCAGCAAACTGAACGACCTCCACTGATCCGGTTCCGCAAACTGAGCCGAAATTCCCATATCTAGTACCTTCGCTACGCGAATGAATTTGAGGATCTTTAACTTTTATTGACAATTCTTCAATAGTATATTTATTGGAATTTTTTGTCAATAAAATTTTTTCAACTCTCTTCCACGGAATTCCATGGTTCCACGGAATGCCTCGCGAGGTTTCTCAGTGCTCCAGAGTTTCCTGGAACGCATTGTGACTTTTTATAGTATTCCAGGTTTCCATAAACCTCTTACTAACTTCCAAGACAATATAGGATTTTGCGAAACAACTTTTCTCGAAATTCCAAGGTTTGCAACACCTCGCAACCTTTTTCAGGATTCCATGAATCCCCCACGAAATTTCTTGGATCTCCAGGGTTCCGTGGACAACTGTTGGAGTTCCAGATTGACAGGGAATTCCTCATGATCTTTTTCGAAATTCCATAGTGCTGAATACGTAATACCTTTCTTTGATACCTAATACCTTTCTTGAATCTCCAGTTTTCTGGGATCCACCCCATAGGTCCGTAAAACCCTCTGGAACTTTCAAGTTAAGAATTCCAATTCGGAAACCCTGCTAACAACTAAACTTACTCCCTTGGGATCTTGTTTATGAAAAGTTGTTTTAAATCTTTTCTGCACGTGTCTAAAATTTTTGTGTACTTTTTAAAATAAATAAAAAAAAGTTTTTGAAGTTACATTGGAATTTGTCGTTTTTTTTTTATTAAGAGATATCCACAGAGATTTGCCTTGTAATACATCTTGTTCTTTTGTGTTATTTTTTGCTGAGAAAAAATTAAATAATAAAAAACTTTGAATCTGAAATATTTTCTGTAATGATAAAAAATTGATGTGAAGTGTGAATTTTCACACATTTCTGGGTTTTGCAGGTATTTAGTAACTGAACGATGATTATTTGGGATGCCAAAACAAATTTTATGTCAAAATATTTTTTTATGAATTTTAATTCGAATGCCTAATACCATTATTAGAGTTTCTAAATATATGCAGTATTTTTTTTATATAGCAAAGTTCATTAAGATTTTGAAAATTGCACCTATGGCTTCCATTGGTTGCTTACATCATAAGTCCCGCCCTTTGATTTCGTCAAACATACAATTAAATTATAATTTCAACACTTTCCACTGGTTATTAAATTTACGCTTTTAAAAATTAAATGCACTATTTACCAAATATAACTAGAATTTTAACAAAATAATTTAAACAAAATAAAAATGCAAAAAAAAAAATAAAAAATAAAATCAACAGGATTCGAACCCTAGTTTGCAAGTTAACTTATATTATTAAGCGCATGACGAATCCAACCACGCCACGAGAGTTATTGTTGTGATAAGTTACACAACGTATTAAATAGTTAACATATTTTAGTTAAAAACACAAAAAATGCGTTATTTTCCGAAAACATAATCTGATCAAAAATTCCTGTTGTACTATTCCGATTCACACCAATGTACATTACTTAGAATTTTTTCAGATTTTTAGTTTAAACCATCTGGGCTACAGGGTGTGGGACAAAATTTTTTTTGCACAATTTTGGCAAAAATCGCATCAAAATAATTTATTTTGCAAAAATAAAATTTTGATCGTTAATCCACGTACTAAGGGCTTTCATTTGATACCCTACTCAGAATTTAAAAAAAAATTTTTTTTTTTCGATGAGCACATATTTGTTTATATTTTTAGAGGGATATGTTTTTTAGATGTTTTAGTATTTTTCCTATGTGCGGGTCAACGAGTTGTATAAGCATGCCAAATTTCAACTCTCTAGGTTTAGCCGTTTGGCTACAATTTTGACCGAACAGACAGACAGACAGACAGACAGACAGACAGACAGACAGACAGACAGACGACAAAATGACGGTATAAGGGTTTTTTGGTCATACCTACAAAACCCTAAAAACGGTTAAAGATAATTAGTATAATGAAAGAGCCTGACTAATATTAGTCTCTGATAGTGATTTTCAACCGATGTGCCACGAGTTTAAAAAATATTCTTCTTCTTGGGTGCTGAAGTTACTTTTGGCCTCATCCGCTCAAATTATCTACTCTGTATTCAGTTTTTCCATAGGATCGAGAAGCAAGCTCGAAGTGCTCCGAGTCACTCTGTTTAACTCTAGAGCAGGGGTCGGGGAACATTTTTACCCATTACCCAAAGATATATTTCTTTACACCGACGTTACCCCATTGGCTTGTAAAAAAAAAAATTAAGTGACAAGCAAAAAAAAAAAGTCCTCACCTCTCAAAATCCAAACGACGAGCAAAAAAGAGCAAAAAAAGGTCCTCACCTCTCAAAATCTAAGTGATGAGCAAAAATAAGGTCTTCACCTCTCAAAATCTAAATGATGAGAAAAAAAGGTCCTCACCTTCGCAATGGTGCCCCTTAGTCAAGCCCCTCAGCGCCCTTTTCCTTAGTGCGCTACTAACACGTTTATAAAATAGCAAATTGGAAAAATTTCCTTATTACCCCCAAAAATTTCATTTTTATATATAATTTACCCCGGTTCCCCGACCGCTGCTCTAGAGCGTTCGATAAAAGGCCTAAACGCGTTTCCAAGAGCGGTCTGGAGTTAAATAGAGTGACTGGGAACACTCCGAGCTAACTTCCCGAACCCAGCTCATATAGTATACTAAAACTCGCTTCTGTAATTTTATCCCTCTATCTCTTTCGAGGTTTTCCGACAAGCCGACTTCTTTCCCGAATACTTTACCGTTCTTTAATACTTCCTATATCCTCATTAGGAATACGGTAGGTTCTTGATAAAACGGTTGCCTACGAAGTACAGCCATTTAGGTTTAAATCCTACACTTCGTCTTTTTCATCTTCCGCTACTTCCGATACAGATGGCTCTTGCATCGATACAGACCGAAGCAGAAGCGGATTTAACGGCGGGCGAACCGGGCGCACGCCCGGGGCCCCTTCCTCTAAAGGGCCCCGCAAAAACCTAACTTTACACTTTTTTTCTAATTGAGGGGCCCAATACTGCGCCCGAGGCCTTAACTGACTTAAATCCACCACTGGACCGAAGTATTTAATACTTTGAACCTGTTTAAACCTGTAAAAAGTTAATGAAAATTTGTATAACAAATATAAAAAATATATATCAAGTATACAGAAAATATTCAATTTGAAAAATAAATAACGTAAAATAAATTATTTGCAGTATTAAATTCTCGTACTGCAGTTTTTTTTACTGACATTTTCTTATTATTTTAGTTCAAAGAAAGATCTACCTTTGTCACTAAGTAATTTTTTAGCTGGCTTGCTCATCCTATGTCTAGTAGCATGCTGTTTGTTGCAAGAAAAGAAACATCTAAACCAGTGTTTCCCATCCTTTTTTACCATGTCCCACCTAAGCAGTGCCGGCTGTGGGTTTTGCGGGGCCTCGGGAAAACTTGTAAAAAACGTTGCATTTGGTGTCAAAAACTTGCCCTAGCTACTAATAATTATTAGAAATATGAAAGCGCGGGGCCTCTTTAAGCGCGGGGCCTTGGGAAAAGTCCCCGAAGTCCCGACCTCTGAGCCGGCCCTGCACCTAAGTCTTTCTAAATTTATGATGCTCCCTTTGTAACATATACATATTTTTTTTTTATATTCAAAAATTGAATTATTTCCTATATGAAACCTAATTACAACTTGTTCAAGACACAAGACTTAGGTTTTAGGAAGAAATCACTAGGAAATTGCCCCCTGAACAATCAAATTGCCCCCATGTGGGGCGCGGGAGCCACGTTGGGAAACACCGATCTAAACGAAGTATAAATGTGTAGGCTCAAAAATGTTGAAAACCACTGTTTTAGAATAAATAAATTGAAGTACTTTGGTTTGTAGCAAAGCACTTAATACTATAGCTATCAAATATATATAATATAATAGCTATCAAAAATAAATAACAGATAATACTGAAAAATAAACAAGATTAATATGAAATGACAAGATATAAGTGTGAATTTTCACACATTTCAGTGTTTGTAGGTATTTATTAAGTGATAAAAAATTGTGAGTATGTACATATTAAAAATCATAAATTTCCATAATATTTGAAAGAATAATCCACGTCTTTCATCTAGAGACTGTTACAGTGAGTTAATATTGAAGGGAGTTAATAATAATAAAGATAAAGAAGATAAATATTGGGAGGCTGGAAAAATTGGAAAGGGGTATCAGGTATTTTGTGTCATAGAAAATTTAATGAACGAGTCAAGGGAAAAATATATAAAACTGTAGTAAGACCTGCGCTGCTCTATGGGGCTGAAACCTGGCCGTTGAAGCAATCCTAAGAAAGGAAAATGGAAGTGACAGAAATGAGAATGATTACGTGGATACTTGTCAAATTGAGACGAGATAAGATCCGGAACGAGAGATTGAGAGAAAAAGAAAGAGTTACGGAAATATTAAAGAAAACTCGAGAAAGGCGTCTGAAATGGTTTCAGTTGGAAGGGTAACTATGAATAAGGTTGTCAAGGGTAAGAGAAGCCGTGGAAGACCTAAAACGAGGTGGAAGTATTTGGATAGAAGAGAATGGAGAAGACTCGTCAGTGACAGCGACCCCATATGAAAAAAGGGAAAAGCTGAAGAAGAAGAATAAATATTGGGAGGTTCGAAGCAAAACTTTCGAAATAATTAAAAAATTCCTGTTGTACTATTCAGGTTAATAATAATGTGCATTACTCAGATTTTTAAATTAACCCCCTTGGATTATAGAGTGTAGGGTAAGAGTTTTTTAAAATATTTTTTGGCAAAAATCGTTTTATAATAAAGAAATTAAAAAACTACTTTTCGTTCCTTATTCTACGTCTTAAAAATAATCTTTTGATAACACACAATATTTTTTAAAAATATAATTTTTCTCCACGAAAAAAAATGTTCAAAAAACTAATCTGATACATGAGTGACGTTATCATTTATTTTTTTTTTAGAATATAAACACTGTTAATATTTATTATTATACCTACAGTAAATATGTTTCTGAAAAATATGTTTCGGAAAAAAATATGTTTAAAATTATTCTATGATTGAAAAAGTTTTAAAAATACTGACTTAGGGCATTATTTAACCTTAATCCGATACTGATTTAAACAATACATTTTCTACTTGTTGAACTTAGATTTCTTGTTGAAATTAGTTTGTTTAAGCAGATCTTGTCATGTCAAAACCTCACTTGAATTTGAAATACATATTTACACGCACAGTTATTTTAAGAACAAAAAAAATAACTTGCTGTTGAGTTATGCCTGTAGGCACTATTTTTAACTAATATACAGTTTATTTATATTTACTTTGGACTTGACATTAGTTGTAGACAGAGCTGGAAATATTTGAAATAAAAAATTTGAAAAAGTATTTCAATTACTTTCTAGTATTTGGAATATTGTATTTGGTATTTGAATACTTTCTCCGTGGTATTTGTATTTAATATTTGTTATCTGGAAATGTCAGTATAGTCTATGTTAAATGTTTAAACGGAACTAAACCGAAATTTTATTTCCTTAAGTTTTCACGAACTCACTTTTTGGAGCTTTTATTGAACAATTTTATTGTTTAAGTGTCTTGTTTCTTAAAAAGTATTCAGGTGACAGAAATAAGTGATTGTCGGAGGGTGAAATGTCTGGAGGAGGGTGGGTGTGTTAGAACCTCCCAATCAAGCTCGGAAATTTTTTCACATGTCTTTTTTTGATGAATGTGGTCAGGCATTGTCGCCTTGAAGAATAACTCCTCTTCTATTTACAATTTCTGGTTGATTTCTGGAAGTTCTGATTCAGTCGATCCAATTGTTCACAGCAGAGATCAGAATTAACACTTTGCCCCGGTTTTAACATCTCATAATAAATTATTCCTTTATAGGGCCTTCCAGATAGTTCAGCATCCAAGCATAAATTTCCTGATTTAATTTTTTAAACCACTGTTGACATGTGCGTACACTTAGTTTATCACCATAAACAGTGTAAATGTTTTATGTAGCAACTGTAACAGATTTTTTTTATGGTACTCATACAACATTAAACAACATAAAAAATGTTTTGATGAAAATTCTTCCGCCATTTTAAAATGCAAGGGTTTAAAATGAAACGAAAACTATAATTAGGTACTCAAGATTACAGAGTTTAATCAAAACGCAAAAGACATCTGTTTAATTCAGCGAATAAGTCATGACTAGTTCGCATACTGAACCAATAACAAAAACGAAAAAACTTTCCGGTACACCTAATATTTGCAATTTTTAAATATGGAGGATTTATTAATATACCAGTTTGATCATATAACTTAAATTTAATTATTTAAAATGTCATTAGAATTAATTTATTTATTTTTGAACATTGAGGTGGCCGGTCGTTATGGTGTGGTGATCAGCATGTCAATACAAATTTTATTAATCAAGGTTAACAGAACATTTTTATTCATAATATATACTAATAAAAATTTTCGTATGATATCCGCTACAAAATCAGCGAATACGGATTCGAATATGGATTCGTTTTTTCTTGCGGATATCCGCGATATGGATATCTGGCATATCTTTAATAGGTACCTAGGTCAGTTATGCTATGCATGTCTTTTTATTCATTATGATTCAAGGTTAATAAATTGTTGTACAACGCAAAACTCTATTACTAAACTACGTAGAAAAACAAATTATACATTATTAACCTAATCTAAATACGACTTCCTAGTAAAATCAGAATTTGTGTAATTTTGTCATTACAAAATATATACAGTAAATTCTCATATTAGGCGTTCCTGCAAAATCGCGCAATGAAAACCTTTTTCACCACTCTAATTTCAGTTGGTAACAAAACCTTTTTTAGATATTTATAAAAAATAATTTCAACCTGAACCTTGTTATTTGTTATTTATTATAAATAGAGAATAGTGATTAGATATAAATAACTTAAAAGTCATCATTACATCATAATAAGTGATTCACTATTTACCATTTACTTTAAAAATAAATGAAACTTAACACACTTAAGATAAAATTAAATAAAAGAAAAAATAAATGACTTGTTAAAGTTTCAATCAAAGTCCTAGAAAACAAATACTTTGAAGTACATTTTTGTACAGTAACGTTAATATTTATTCAACAAATATTAAGTTATAATATTAGTACTACTAAAAAGTTTTCGCTTAGTCATCTAATGACAGTGGAACTAAAATGATAATGACTAGAGACCGGCAAATATATGGCAAAAATATTTTGCCTTAGGCGTGCTATTTTAAACTTTATTTTGAACGTTCGGTTTGCACTTATCTGCAAAAATTGATAGTATATTTAATAAAAATCATGACCTACTACTCTTTTTCTTTATTTATATAATTATTGTTTAACTTATATATTATTTTATGTGTAATAAGTTTATAAAAAATAAAGATTATTATTATTATTATTATTATTATTACAAGTATTACTACAATTTTGTATCAATTTATTATCAAATCAGGATATATTTAATAAATATAAAGAAATATATTATTGTTACAATTATGCACCAATAACAAGTTGTGATGTAGAGAGGTCTTTTTCTTTTTTCAAGGAAGTATATACATCGAAAAGAACTATTTTTTCTGATGAAAATTTAGATAAATACTTAGTGATTTCTTTAAATAATTAAAAACTTATTACTTTCATAAATTTTATTATTAATTATTATTATTATTATTGAGAAAAGAAAGAAAAAACTCACTAAGTCCCCCTACCAAGTCGAAAAATTTCTTACTATTATTATTATTGATATTGAAATTGCATTTATTTTGCTTGTATATACTATTTATTAATAATAAATAATATCGTTTATAAACTTTTTCATTTTTCAAATTTTTACTGTTTGGAAATAAAGACCAATAAAAACAAAAAAAAAAACACTTGTACCGCAATGAATTCTTATCTTAATAACGACACCTCATTATTTTGGGATTATATCCTAGATGATTCCAGTCACTCCTTTGCCATTGGTCAGTTTTTGATAAGATATTAAATTTTTATACGCTACACTATTTGTCAGCAGGGCACATTACAAATATGTATAATTACATTTTATTTCTACAGATAACAAATGTGCCGCTTTTTATAAAAAAAAAAAACACCTACTAAAAGTATCGTTGCATATATTTTCCGGTCTATAATAATGACATTACTCCACGTATTAACTATTAAATAACAATTTTACTAATGATTATGGTTTAAAGTTTAATTTACTTTAACTTTAATAAAAAATTGTCTTCTTTACTTGTAGCAATACATAAGTATAAATGAAACATTTATTAATTTTTTTAATGCATTTTTCTCGTTGGTATTAAAATTAAAATGCAGAACTATAGACTGATAAGAAAACTTTATCATACACTGTAACTTTTATAATAAAATTTATCCAATGTCACAAGATTTCCTTTCCTTTAAATGACAACTATACACACAACAAGAAATATTTAGAATTCTTTTCTTAAATTCATCATTTTATCCGTTGTAAAAACGGAGGGAAAATGGACAGAAGCAAAAATCACATGCTGAGCATGTAAACAAAAACAAGTAATAGATTTTTTAAATTTTTCGAATTTGGGTTGCATTGGTTCGTTAACATAACGGGCCGGGTCTGGTAAAACTTAAAAATTTCGACCCATACATGTCACTTCAACCTTTTTGCACCTGCGGACCGGTGAAAAAAGGATAAATATATCGTGGACCGGTTGAAAGCTAAGATAATTTGATATACATGGCTGCAGAGTTGTTTCTGGGAGACGAAGCGCTGCGTTGACATCCTTTCGATTTCTCTATTTGGTTTTATTATTGACATGGCTAAAAGAGTCTTTTCGCACAATAGGATGTCGAAAAAATGACCTATAATTTTGACTGTTCTTTTTCTTGCGATTTCTAAAATTGAGACAATGATTGCATTTTATGTCTGGAGACCAGAGTGACATCAGACAACTCGATCAGCATTTCTTTTTCACGAAGATCAAGTGCAAATGACTTTATATCTTCCAAGAATGGATTATTAATCCAAAGGTTACCTTTACGAGGGTCCTCATTTTCAGGGAAATAATTATAAAAAATTTCAGCTAATGCTCTTAAATGTTGACTTATTATGTTGAATATGACTTTCTGGTTGACATCAGCAGCAATCAAAAATTCTTTCAAAAGTGGAAACATTTCTATATCTTCCTCTTGTCAGCGACTATTCCAAAAAGCTAGCTTCTTTTTGAACGTATCCATTTTATTTCTTAAATTAAACATATTTGTATATGACCCCTGCAGAAAAATATTAACTTCGTTGGACAGACTGAATATGTCCGCCATGTAAGCAAGTTTTGCCAGCACTCAAATGCACGGCAAAATCTAGAAACACGATCTAAAGAAGTATGAAAAATAACTGCGAGAGGCGTTGTATTGGGACTAGTAAATATTAAATAAATCGTGGTTCAGAAAATAGTTAGCATCTGCGTCGACTAAAAAAATGTGCTATATACTCGTGAACAGAGTGTGCATCTACATGATTCGATCGAAATATTTCGTGGACCAGCAGGAATTTTCTGCGGACCACGTGTTGAAGAACACTGCTCTAGATTACGCGGATACATATTATAAATAGTCAACAGTCTGTTATACCCTTTTCACATCAGATTAATAGTTCGGATGTTAAAGTGAATGTATCTTTGAACGCTAATGTGAAAACGTATGACCTCGTCTAAATACAAGCGAAGTTGAAGACAGAGATCTGCGTCTTAAACATCGTCCGCATTGCCAACATAATTTCTATTATAAAAAAATACTGTTTGAATTTCTGTTTCTCTTCTTTTATCTATAATAATTTAACAATTACGTAGATACATATATATTTTTTTATATTTATAAAATATTGAGAGCACAAATTCAAATGGTATGAAATTATGTTGACAATGCATACTATCTTTACACGCAGATTTCCAGATGGCAGCACCGGAGATTTAAACATCTGGTGTGAAAGCAAACCGATGTTTAACATCGGTGAACTTTAAGTTCACTCGTCTTAAAGTTCTAGTGTGAAAAGGATATTAATCCTGGTTATTTTCATGATAATAATTTTGTTTTATTTCTTTCAGAGGATATGAATCTGTATGATATGAACAACATCTGGACAATAACACAATCTTTAATGACACATATGATGGGCTCAGGAATTGTCAACTATTCTATGTCCCATCCAAATGTACAGAAATTGCTGAATTCAAATGAAAAATTCGATCTAGTCATCACCGAACTTTTCAGTAATGAGTTTCAGATAGGATTTTCTCATAAATATCAGTGTCCTCACATCATCTTAAGCACACTAGGTAAGTAAAAAGAAGTAATATAAATAAAATTAAAATAATAATTCAAATATGGCGATGTAACACCACAACAGCGTACAACCAATTCTGGTTTTACACAGAGTTTTCATAAACGATTTTGAATTAACAAGTCTAGAAGAGGGGTCTCCTTTTTTGACCGTTGACCCCTTCAAGAATTTCTCGACTTTTTATCGAACTCTATATTTTACTACTACTTAATTATAATAGAACAAGCAAAAAGATGGTAATGTAATTTTTTAGATTGTTTAATAATTTAGAATGTTAATTAATAATAACAAAAGAATGGGATTTTACTAAAATAAAAAAATAAAAAAATAATAAACAAAAAAATTAAATTCTTTTGGAAAATGATGTGAAGTCTGTATTGAGACGGAAGAGACACGTCTAACCTCTTTCGTAAAATATCTAAAATAAAACACCTTGACCCCCCACACACTGTTTTGTTTAAAAATAGCTCATATCTTTGGTTCACTTGCAGACCCATGTTGAGTAAAATTTTTTCACTTATTTTGTTTAATAATGTACACTCTTAAAATTTCCGACGAAATTTGTTTAACACCCTATATAGAAAATGGGAAATAAAGATAATTTAGAATCTGTTTGAAGTTAAATGACATATGGCCGAGCAGCGTAGCGTAGTGGTAATACATGTGCTCTGCGTTGCTAAGGTCCCGGGTTCGAATCCCTTTCAGTATGGAATTTTTTACAAATAAAAGTTGTCCTGGGTAATTGCCAAAGCAGGCCATTAAATTTTAAAAAAAACTCATATGAACATTTAAGATGTTTTCAATGTTTTTTAAACAGTCTAGCTATTATATTAGTGATTTTTATTTGACTATTTTCCATCGACCCAATTTCGCCCCCCGAATCAACCCTTGGGGGTCGTCATCGACCACTTTGAGGACCCATGAATTAGAATAAATCTCCATTTAGGAAATTCATGTCAGTTATAGAGGATTCTCATTTAAGAGTGATCCCGTTCCCATATAAGTCTTCATTTTAATTTGTCCACCATTACTGTCTCGTGAACTTGAAGAACTACGAGTTTGGTTAAATTAGACAACAATTGCCATTTTATAAGGGAATATCAATGAGTTTACCAATTTTTTGTTTTAACCACTGATTATCAAAATACATTGTGCAACTTTCTCATTTTAAATGGGAACACACAAAATTGTTTTTCGCTTATTTGAAACAGAATTTTATTCTGAATTTAAATCTAAAATAATTTATCATCCGGAAAGGACTTCCCGGTTGAGTTAGGTACATAATTTGTCATAATGTTGATTATTGTTCCTAGTTTTTTCTTTTTTAAGTTTTTAATTTGTTTCTTTTAGGTTCCAACGCTTGGACGAATGGACTTCTATCCAATCCAGCACCCTATTCATACGTGCCAGACCTATTTTTGCAGTATTCCAGTCATATGAACTTCTGGGAAAGACTTCATAATACTTACTTTGGAGTTGTTTATCAGATGTTCAGGTAGGATAACAAGTTAGAACTACTAGAGGATTACACTAGCCTAATTTTTCAAATTTTACCCGGGCAGGCCCGTTATATTACTCTCTCGGTGACATTTTTATGCGCCCTCGCTATCGAGACACACACATACTGAGCCCAATATCCACATCGCATCTATTGGTGATTCGACTTGCGCGATCAGCGCTATATTAGACGACCTTATTAGACAAAAAGGTTGCCGACCCCTGTGTTAGCGGATTGACCCAACACGATCTAGAATTTTAAGTACCCATACTCGGCTCAGGCCCAAACAAAGTTTTTATCTCAGTTCGAATCAGTGTTTCGGAGTTTAAGAATTATTATCCACAGCCAGAGGCAGATTAAGCGGTAGGTGGAATGGGCGGCCGCCCGGGGCCCTCGCCCAAGTACCTAATGACCAAGTACACTATGGCGCCCCTCGTCAGGCCACGCCCTCGTCATCAAACCTCGCGCCCCTGGCAAATGCCCCAATGCCAACCCGTTCCTACGACTCTGCTCCCAAATCTATATTATTCGACTTGACCCAGGTCGAATCCAAGCTAGTGCAAGTCTCTAGAACATAGACAATAATAATAATATGTTTATTGACATGTGTAAATACAAGTGTCAAAAGGAGACAGAAGCAGCTTGGTGTGAACACCACCTGATCGAGTCTGTCCCCTGCAGAAATACTATACAATATCAAAATATTCCTTAATACAACAAATACTTAAATACTAGAATGCTTATATAATTAATAAATATTTTAATTAATTTTAATTCATAAATTTAAACATTTTAACCTTAGAAACTATTAAAAATGTTGAATTTTGGCAACTAATCATTAACTATAAGTTTACGATGATTAACGACATAGCAAACTCTTTTCCAATACCCGCTTTCTCAGTGATTTTTTAAAAGAAACAATTGAAGCTGTTTTTATGTCACTAGGCAACCGATTATATACTGAGGCAACGTTATATGTAAAAGAACGCTTGAAAATACTTAGTTTGTATTTAGGTATTGTAATTTTGTTTTTGCGATAGTGTTAAAAAAGGTACTTAACAACCCTACAAGTATCATTATAATCACATTTATATACTAAAATAAAAACAACATTTGATTTTTTTTTTATGTTAAATTCAGAAATTTATACTACATACCAATGCAAGACAGACTCTTACATACCTACTTCAAAGACGCTCCTCCATTAACTGAAATGTTGGCTAATAATATATCACTTATGTTGCTGAATTCACATCCTGCTACTTTTGATGCCTTGCCTCACGTTCCAGCGATGGTGGAGATTGGAGGATACCATGTTGACGATCCCAAACCACTACCAAAGGTACATAATATTTAGGTTATAGCATTAATAGTATTTAGGTAAAGAAAGAAAGGCAATGAATGTCATTATGTCATGTCCTGACAAACATCTACGAAGTGATTATTTAATGGCGAGACGACGTCACTGGAAGTTTTAATAATTTGCCGTTTCATACACATCGTAGCAGGTGATTATGCGCGCATGCGCGTAGTAGACACTTTCGCCATCTCCAATTTATTGAGTCAATGATTTCCGGCAGCCATTACCTGCCATTCTTTTATTTGATTGCCATTTTTCGGTGACGTCGTCTCGCCATTAAATAATCACTCTGTACTACATTAACATAATAACTAATGGAGTGTATGGAGCCTATTCTCATAATAATATCGAATGACGGAGATACTTGTAAAGAATGTGAAAGAGTTGGGTATTTGTCCTAAGGGTACGCGCATAGCGGAAGCTGGTTGCTGGCTACCAGCGCTGGCGAAGGTCAACCTGTGAGCGGGAATATGCTATGTGTTATCAATTATACCGTGTGATCATGATTTCTTGTCAGTTACATAACAGTAAACAATGAGCTTAAAAATATCAAAACTGTATTCTATCTCATATCTAAAAATTCCAATTTAACAAAGAACCAATCAGTAACGATATTGTATTGATAACTTCATGTTGTTCGTTAACTCATTGGCGTGTAGAGAAAAAGTAGTGTTCATTTCATAATTAATTGGTTTTTGTTAAGATATATTATTGTTTTTTTCGTTATTATTGTTGTTGTTGATATTATTGTTATTAAGATTATAATTGGAAGACGATTGTTGATCGAGGTTAGCTCTTAGAGGTAAGTGAAATATTGAACATACATAACCCAATATAAAAATCGAATCTACGTCTATGTGTGCCTGTCCTTGGAAATAAATTTGATAACAAAATGTTTCTGTCAACTATTGCATAACTGACAAGAAATTATGACCGCTCTGTACCTTGCATAGTAGAGGCTGGCGCTGGTTTCCCGGCGCTGGCTATCAACACAAACCAGCAAGCCGTTTTATTTTAAAAATTCCAGTGCTCTGGTACCAGCAATCTGCTTTCACTATAGGTGTAACCTTACATTTTATCTAGCTATTTTGCTTGGTTCCACCAGAACCTTCTGAAACCAGAAATTTACTCTAAAAAATTTCTTATATTAAAATACCACATTCATCTTCTATCTATATCCATATATGTATGTATAAAAGGCAACGTCTGTCTGTCTGACCGATTTTCATGCAGTTTTTTCTATCTATAGCTACATCATCTGGTTAGTTTTTCGGCTACGTTTTATTAAAATCGGTTCAGTATTTCCAAAATTATAACTATATTTACGCGCGCGGGTGAAACGAAATTCATGACTTCCGTTCATATTTAACACATTTTCATGTAATCAGCTACAATATAGGTTTCGCCAGCGACGAGGTTGGCACACGACATATGCTCTTAATAATTGAAAGAATTTTTAAAATCTGTTCAGTAGTTCCAAAGATATAACGATATTTGTGCGCGTGGCTAGTAAAAAATCCATTATTTCTGTTTTATTTAACGTTTTATCTTGAAACTATCAGCGCCAACATATATTTCTTCAGTGATAAACTTGGTAAACGATTTATGCACTAACCAGAATTGAAACAATTTTTAAAATCGATTTAGTGGTTCCAAAGTTACTTAGTGGTTACAAAGTTTTTAGTCGTAAATAAAAAATGGTTACTGGGAAATTTGTATTCTAAAATAGGTATATATTTATTTACATTTTCTTGAAATTTATAGTGACAATATATGTTTTGTCTAAAAAATAACCTATTATGTCAAAACCCAAAGTTGCTATCACTTTCAATAATAACGACGGGTTCAATAATAACGTATTCCCCGAGCGAAGCCGAGTGGGGCGGCTACTATAGCTTAAAACCTTTCCATACAATACGCCGACGAAAACCTCATCAAAATCGGTTCAGCGCTTTCGACAGTCAGATGTTCACTTTTATATATTTAGGAATTATGTTTACGTTAGTTCCGATATTTTTGATCATGCCTCTAACAGCTCTGAAGTTTTTTTCATTTGAATTGTTATATTTCCCTAAAATATTCAGTCTCCCACACGTATTTGTAGACATGAGTACGCTTCTTTTTTTAAGAGATTATATTTCAAATCCCAGATTTGAAAATCGAAGAGGATTTAAAATTCTAACGAAACTCATATTTTATTTATTTTGTAGCTTTTGTAGCTTCTCGGTTTACTGTTTCCCCAGGAAATGTTTATTTAAAGTTTTGATTAAATAAATAATTGTAATGCCATTAAAACAATATTGTTAATTGTTTAGAAACGTAATTTATAACACGATGAAGTGAAATAGATATATTTATTTTATATTTTATGTATTATTAACTGTGAAATAAATGTGAAACACGTGTTTGTTTCTTTTTGTTCAAATACATTTAAATTTGAATAAAAGATAAATGCAACTGAATAGGGCTTCATTCAGTTAAAAGGAAAATAAGAATGAATTTACAAAATTGGGACTCTCTGCCAAGGTCACTTTTTCAGTAAAACCATACATTATAAATATAATATGATATAATGATACTATACTCTGTTCAAAATCAAGAAATAGTAATCATGCAATGTTCACGTGATAATTTTGTCGAACTCTTGTCATTCGTTGGCTGTTGAACTATTAATTTTAGACGAGAGCCAATAGGGTAGCGACTTCAATATTTCACGTGACTTTATTACTATATCTGCATTTTGAACAGGGTATATATTATCTTTGGTAAAACTAAAAACTCGAAATCATACAATATATATGTACTTTGTATACTAAATATCTATACATTAATAAATTGGGACGCTATATTTGATTTTTTATTGTTTTCGGCCTCATATTTGGTTTCTAAACGTTTCAGTTGATTATAAAATGATATCCACAATTAAAACAACTTCTGTCTATCTGTCTGTTTGTCCGAGATGCCCCTAATAACGGCTGGACATATTTTAACGAAAGTCTATCTGAATCATGAATCTATAGAACGACAGAAAAATCTATATAACAAAAATTGTTTATTATAAAAAAACATATATTATTTGTTGTATGCATTTTTCAATTAGATGAATATTTGGGAAGTTATGGGTGGACATCCATCTTTTTGAGTGTTAACTTAACAACAAAAATGTATGTGACAAAAATTGTTTATAATAAGACAACAAATCTTTTCTGTTTTATGCATTTTTCAATTGGAAAATTATTTGGTGAGTTACGGGGGACACCCCGGAAGCTAAAATCTTGAAATATTTTACTTATTATTCACTTAACATAAAAAATCCACGCCAGTTGTTAAGTTTAAATGCTAAAGTAGACTATATTTACGCCCTCGCCCCATGGATGCTACTATTTTTGTGGTATAGTATTTCCAAAATGAAATGGCCACTCTTGTTCAGAAGCTTAACAATGCGGTAATGGGTTAATGGCAGTAATCCTAAGACTTGTTGCTATAAACAGAATATTAGAGGTATTAAGGGAATTTTAAATTTAAATTGAATAGATATAACACTAGTTCAACTGAAGTTTCTTAAAAACCTTTAAGGATATTTTCCAAATTTATAATCCTATTGTTTCTAAATTTTAGGGGTTGTTATACACATAATATATAATACTTGTTTATTAATTAATTTTCAAAGTTCATAGCATGCATACATTAACAACATGGCTCTTTGGCGACCATTTGATTTTGAAGAAATTCCTAATTTCTGTATTGAAAATAGTGAATCTCTGCAAGGTGATTTGGAGTGCGAAAATGTGGACGTTGACGTGGAATGCGAAAATGTGGACGTTGACGTGGAATGCGAAAATGTGGAAGTGGCTACTTCACATTGGAATCAATAAGTGATAGTGGCCAATTACTTTTGGAAATACTTTACCATCCAACTTTTTTTTCCTTCGCGACCCCTCCTCCGTATTTTCTTTTTTTTTGTGCCCATTCTAAATGTAAAATATACCGCAAGTTAAAATTTACTAATTTTATGTTAAAATTCAAAATTTGTGAACAGAAAAATATGAACGGGATGTGTAAAATCAATAGTAAGCAACTTACCTTTCTGTCTAAGCAAACACAAAATAAATCGAATTGTCAGTTTGAATCTTTATTAATAATTAACTAAAACCTTTACCAAGATTATATGACCATATAATAAACTTCGTAAACATTATTTAACAAATTACGAGGAGCACAGAAATGTGCAACGACCTACAATCTATGCTAAACTAAATTGATATAGTTTGTTTCATTAAATGTATGTGCATACTAAAAACCACCTGCAATTTACTTAGTTCTGCTGCACGATAGCATGCCTTCACTTTGAGAGACGGGCGCCACGCAAAAATAACAAATATGTGTAAAGAAATTTACATCATTTAATTTAATCTCATACGATTTAATAATTATGTTATATGCCGCAACTTTGTCGTATTTATATCCCCGGAGCTAATAGAATTTTGTTAGATGCTGCCAAAAACCGCAAAAAAAAACAAAAATGTACTGATAAGTTTTATACTGAGCTCCGGTCGGCCTCATTCCTTATCGCGGTGGTCCTATCCTGTGCTAAATAACTACAAAATCTTAAAATAGTTAAAAAGTCACACTTTACGTTAATTTTTATTTTGTTTCTATTACTATAATATTATTTTAAATATATCATGACAGAGAATCTTTGCAAATTTTTCGTGTTGCAGGATTTGAAAGATTTCATGGACAACGCAAAGGACGGTGTTATACTCTTCAGCATGGGATCAAATTTAAAATCAGCTCAACTTCCAGCTGCAAAGCGTGATGCTATCTTAAAAACATTCGCCAAACTCAAACAGAAAGTTATTTGGAAATGGGAAGAGGATGTTTTAGCTGGACAACCACCAAATGTAAAATTAAGCAAATGGTTGCCACAAAATGATCTTATGGGTAAGTACATTTATTAAGAGGATCATCAGGATCGTCTGCTCGCACGCCTACATTTTTTAACCGCAGTTTAGGTCATTAGTGTGCAATATAAATTGTTGGAAAATTTAGGATTTTGGAATTAAAAAATTCTAAGACATTAGTGCTTCTTCCAAATATTATTTAAACAGTGTTGGGACCAGGATGCATCCTTGGCCAACACCTTTCATTACTGATCTTGGGGATATTTGTTTTCCGTTTTCCAGATTTTTTAGAACGAATACACTTTTTATATAAGATTATATGGCAATGACGTACGATTGTAGTCCTAGTTTTCTTTAAATAATTATATTTTGTACGCACATCTTAATAACATCTCCTAAAGAAAAAATCTTGGTTACGCTTCTGGTATATTATATATACATTATAGTGCCGTCAAACAAAATTATGCTCAACATTTATTTTATTCATACCATCGTCTTCGTTGTAGCTTTCATGTAATACATTTTCCGCATGAAATGATCCATATATTCTAATTCAAATTCATCTTCACTGCCGCTTTCTAACAATCTTTTACCAGAAGCGGTAGCTAATTCTTCTTCACTGAACTAATAAATATTCATGTTTTTCTTTTCTTTTTTTTTTAAAGGATGCATTAAAAAAATAAGTAAAACCTCGTACATAGTTGACAAGACGAGTTTCAGGTAAACACGATTTCGCTGCTCACTGTTGGTTAAAATATTGCCCTCAGGGTCGGCTGTAGGTACTTGGGTGCAAAGAAGCAAAAAATTAGTTAGTAGCGCCTTTTTTATGATCAATCTTCAGGTTTAGGCGATTGGAAAAGGCGCCTTTTTACTCTTATGCCGGGTTTACAAGTGTTTAGTAGCTCAATCAAGTAACTAAATTAATCTGCTAAACTAAACAGTTTTTCTGTTTAGTGTTGTTTACACACTGTTTAGTAAAATGAATTCGTACGCTAAAAATGGCGTGTCTTGTGAACGTGATTTAATCAATTAAAGCTTACGAGCATGTATTTTGTATTTATGTAAAGAAGTAGGTAGATACTAATAAGCATTTTAAGTAAAAATTAAACGTGTATGGGTCAGAAAATAATTATTTGGAAGGAAAACACGTAGTATTACACAAATATACCCTTTCTCTTTTGCTCCCACAAATATTAACGTAGTGTCCTCGCTCTAATCTATTATTTATAATGCAGGTTATGGACAAGTTTCCTAAACACTTGACTAAACCCTAACCTGTTTACAAGTGTACGCTACTTGCTCAAGTGAATGGAAGTGCATCCTGTTCACTTGACTGGACTTACTACTAAATCAAGTAATTGATCAAGTACTAAACTGAGTGGTTTTCATCAGGAGAACCTCTTTGTGCTCACGTGCCAAATAATATAAACTTTACGTATATAATAAGTGAAGGACGCCTTCACTTGAAGAACTTCACGCCTTCAAGAAGATTGGCACAATATTCTTCTTTTGTCTCATCCTTTGTCGCATTCCGAAATAGTTCTGTGAATGTATCTTCAAGCACTTTCTTAGGTTACCAAGCCAGGTAATCATCGTTCGTCTTCCAGGATATTTTTTAGTTAGTTAAAAATTTTGGAGTATAAAAACGAAAGCTATTTACGCCTTCAGGACTTCACTTTCTTCAACCTTTGTCTAAATAATATTCTGTAAGATACGGAATTTAGGCTCGTTCCTCTTTCTTTTTCTTTAAGGTTGGCAACATTTTCTGGATAATTTCAACGTTGGTGACTCGGACGATCCAGAAGTCAAATATTTCATATGACTGTTATTCTTATAATTTATTTGTTATTTAAATTAATAATGGGCGGATTTAGCGAACGTAATTGTTGAGTATATTGACTTATAGATCGCAGTATTTCGTTTGCTGTTCGTTTAGCGAACTGACAAGAGTTGAGTATCACAAAGTAAACAGGTTGATTGTTAATTCTCTTTAAATTTTTATTACTATTTGCCACAAACCGCAAACCGCTGTTTGGCTATTCCTGATACTTAACATATAGTAATATTGAAGAAATGATAGCGTAAATATGTTCCTAGAGCGTTTGAGATATTCCCGGAACTGCGATTAAATTCGTTTGGAGAAGATTTACATCAAGCAACATATTTATTTAATGAAGTGGTTCTTAACCTTTTCAGCTGCAAGTACCCCTTAAAACTTTCAAAATGTATTCTCGTTCCCATTGTAAAAAAACGAATTTTATAACATTATCAACATGTAAAATGAAGGGTAAATTAGAACCTCATTTATTTAATAATGAAATGGGCGAATTGTCAGGATTGGATCAATTGCATAAACCAGTTTCGGTACACTTTAATACCTTCATGAGTATGTAAAGTGGATGTAAAGTGTACCGAAACCGGTTTATGCAATTGATGAATTGAATTTTTACTTATTGGCCTCCAATCCTGACAATTCGCCCATTCCATACTGTATAAGGTTGAAAAGGACAACATTTATTTAATAATGATTGTAAAATTAAATGTAAACCATAAATTATTAATGACCTTGTTGTTCAATTATATTTTTGTAACGGAGCTTGCACCTAAACGATAGGGGAAACTTTAAGATCGCAACGCCGTATGCGTCAAGAGTTGGAACACTCGAGAGTGACATTAAACTGTTACTTGTGCATTTTACCAGGTGAAAATGAACACAAGTTGTATTTGTCTATTTTTGGAGCTTTTTTGTCTATTTAAATACATATTTAAAGGTAATCTACGATTTACAAGATGTGTAATAATATACTATTCTATAGATATTTCAAGCAAATTTTTAGTTTTTAATTGTATTTTCAACAATTCTTTTTGACTGTCTGTAAATACAATATAAACAAAAATATGGTAAATATATTAGCAGAAAATAAAAACCTCTGCCTGAAAAAGTGGAAGGGCCTTTTAATATATCAACTGATGATTTAGGCAAATTTTGGGTGGGGTAAGTGCCTTTTTTCAGTCTTTTCTTGGACGTACAAAATCACTTTCTATAAAATACAACGAACAAACGCGCATGTGCTTGGATTTTTGCTCATTTTTAGTTTTTGGATCCATAGAGACCTACGATCCACTTTCTCTCTACCTCCAAATGTCGCTTAAATTGAAATTGGTTCCGATTTAGGAAAATTGTGGAATGTTAATGTTGGATTCTTCTTTATCCACGATTTACATAGTGGCACATAACAAAATAAATTGTTTTTTTGCCATGATTCACAAAAATATAACACAGACAACAAAAAACACGTATTTCTCCACTGAACAAAACAAAACAATGTCACTTTCGTATCTTCAACAAATCGCCACCAGATGTCAAGGCGCTTAGGACGTTTTCACTATTTAAAGCCTTCTCTTTTATGTTTACTTTGAAATAAAGAAAACCCGATTTCGCACAAATACGTTGTAAAAAATGCCACAAGAATTTGCAATGCTTTCTTTGCTAGTTGCGCAACCCCAAGAGAAGCTTCTCGCACCCCCAAGGGATGTGTACACCCCTGGTTAAGTACCACTGGTTTATAGCGTTTGAAGGGTTATCGGCGGAAAACATGTTAGAGAATGAATTCATTTATTTTAAAATTTGAAATCCTCATTTAATCATATTCAGTGGGGCATGAAGAAGCTTAAAAATGCTTTTTTAATAATCCAAATACAGTTAATGCAGATTTCTGTTTTCATCCTGTTAAAAATTTAACTGTAATTGTTCTAAACATTGATTTGCGGTTGACTGTAACCGACAGTTAAAAAATACTACGCAATTTTCATGTTGCCTCCGGCTTTATCATTATGATTTGGTTTTTGCTTTTACGCTCATTATTCTAAAGAAACGTATATATTTGAGAACAAAAACAGTATAAAAAATATACATTCTCAATAATTGCCACAATGAAAACAAAGAGAGTTTTTTTTATAAAGCATCGTTGACAGAGTTTTAGAAGAATATGAAAAAAATAGTTTTTACTTCAAAAATGTTTCTAATCTAAGATCAGGGGCGGACTAGGCTGGCGGGGCACCGAGGAATTTTCGGTAGGCCGATCCAGTAGCGCACCCAGCAATTTGGTGGGGGAAACAAAATTATTTAAATTATTCTGATTTTTAAAAAAGTGATGATTTAAAAAAAGGTCGTCATCTCTATTTTTAAATACATATATTTATCTATGACCATGGTGATAAAAAATTTGGTATTTTCCTCTTTCTTGGGGAGGGGGCATAAACGTATTTCTCATTATTAACAATGTATTACTTGTTTTATAAGTATTTCATTACTATAAAAGATTTATTCCTCTTTGATACCTTAAAAACAAAAAACTAAACTAATTCAATAGTTGATACATGGCGTATAATAGTAGGTGAAGCCTACTGAACACACTACACTCTACACACATGAACTCGGTTCTCAGCTGTTAAAAAATTTATATTTTTAATTTTAAAAAAATTTATATTTTTAATTTTAAATATCATTATTAGTTATAATTTTGCCATTCTTCTTCTTCTTCTTCAAGTGCCATCTCCACGACGAAGGTTGGCTGGTAGCATGGCAATGAAATATAGCCATGCATTAAAAAAAATATTAAATTGGTAAAAAACACAAAAACTGCAATATTTTCCAGAAACGAAATTTAATCAAAAATTCCTCTCGTACATTTCCGGTTTAGATTAATGTCCATTACCTAGAATTTTTTTCAGGTTTTTAGTACATTTTTGGAAAAATACTATTCTCCGTTCCTTAATCTACGTCTTAAGAGCTTTCTTTTATATCACACATTTTTTTTGTTTTTTTAAGAAATTATTTTCTTTCAACTACACAATAATAATAATAATATTTATTTATAGACATATAAATGCCAATACAGTATCACTACAAAATAAAATGTAAACAAATATGTGAAAAATATAACAACCATTTAAATACAATATTTATGCAATAAATAATTTGTAATTCATTTTTAGATTATATTTAAAATGTCTTAAACTGTCGACATCCTTAACATTTTAAATTTTACAAATTTACATTTACTTAAACAAATATTTATTTTTCGAAAAACTAACTTGATCAAAAATTCCTGTGGAACTATTTCGGTTCCCATTCATGTACATTAATGAGTTGTTTTCAGATATTTAGATCAACCCCTCTAGGAAATTGGGTGGAGGATAAAAGTTTTTTGACATATTTTTGGCGAAAACCCCATAAAAAAAATCAAAAATAAAAATTTGTTTGTTTATTCACGCATTAAAAGGTTTTATTTGATACCCCCATTAAAATTTAAAAAAAATATATTTAGGAATATTTACAGAGACACCATATCTGATAACCCCATACTCCCCATATCTTCAGTATTATTTGGTTTAATATTGGACATACAATTAACCAAAAGCTCTATTAAAATTTGAATTTTATGAAAAAATTATAATTGTTTTTTAATTATACAATTATTTTTTACAGCACATCCTAACTTGAAGGCCTTTATCACTCACGGAGGTCTTTTGAGTACTATTGAAGCTATCCATCATGGAATACCAATTGTTGGTATTCCAATTTTCGGTGACCAAAAGATGAACATGGCTCATGCTGTTTTGAAAAAATATGGTATTGCTGTTTATTTTGATGATCTTACAGAAGAAACATTAACTCATGCTCTCAATGAAATCATAAACAACCCACTGTAAGTATCTTGATTTAATTTAGTTACTATCTATATTTAAAAAAAATATATATTATTAAAGATTATAACTCGACGCACCACAACGTCTTCCGATTTCTAATCTCGATTATTTTCTGCCGTTCCTCTCTTTTCGGATATTTTCTGTTCAGGTTGTTCTAGGTCTTCTCTATTTCTCCTTCCTCTTGGCGTTCCTTTAGTGAAATCTACATTTCCAGTATTATTCATAACTTTTCTAAAACTAATAGTTCAATACTGTGGCAAATCTGTAAGCTACCGTATCTAAGGAATTGTTTTATGTGTTGTTATGGACACTTTCTTACAGATTCTGTCTGTAAGCTTACAGATTTGTCCAGAATTGCACCATTAATCTAGAAAAAGTACCTTTTAAATTGTACTATTCGTAAACTGTGCATATGGTGTGCAGTCTGGCTTATGGTAATTATTAATTAATAGGCGTTTACGTTTAGTTAGATTAATCCGAGCGAGCTAAGTGCTTCCGATCCGTTTGTAAAGTTAGTCGGATCGTACATAATCGCTTATTTTTAGTTCACCCGAGTGATCAGAGCATTTCTAAACAATCCGATGATCTAGCAGGTTTGCTGGGATCAATTTTGTGGTGGGAGTTAGCGCGAATAAATTTTAATCTCACAGCCAGTTTGAAACTAATGTAAACATAGCTAAACAAAATGGTGGAAATAAGTGCTGTGTGTGACAAATGCGGTGTTGTTGGGACTACAATTTTATTTTAAAACATGTACATTTTCTTGGGTTTAACATTTTTGTCCATTATCGTTTATACCATACATATTTTCAACTACAACAACAAAAATGTTGGTCCATTCTGTTATTGGTTACCCATATGATAAGAAAACGCGGCAGTAGTGGCAATCAACGACAAAAATTTGACAGATTCATTTAGCGCCACCACCACCAGACGTCACTACTAAACCTCAGATTTAATATTGCTTACGAAAATGTTAACAAAATCTGAGCAATCCGATCTAATCTTGTGACGTCACCATATCAATCTGAGCAATCTTAAGGTGCGTACTGACTTGAGCATTTGTACGCGCACGGATTATGTGTGCGCACAAATGCTCAGGTGAGTACGAGGTATAATTTGTGTGCGCGTACAGTAATCCTTCCACGAATGCTATCCATAGCTTGTCGGTCCCACCGATAAGATCAAAGAACTTGTGCGCTCAGTGTGTACGGGTTTATACAGTCATTTAATTGTGCGCGTAAATTTAAGTAAACACCAGTAAATATTGAACATGGAATGGAGTAAAAATGTATTGTATGCTGGTAAACGAATCCCCAGTTGCAAAAAACGTAGGGTTATGGCTAATCGTTCTTTCGCGGGAACAGCCCTTATAAAACTTGTCTTTCTCCCAATTTTGTGAGCAACTTTATTAACAAGTAGTTCAAAATCTGCCGCTGACATTCGAACAAAATTTTGAATTTGTCCACTAACCTCTTGCATTTGCAGTTCTGCTAGCAAACTTAAACTATTGTATATTTCCCTGCTTCTATATAGTTCTGTCATCCACCACCGTTTTTTTTTTTTTTTTTTACTAAGTCTACTATGGCCACATTCAGCAGACTCACCAGTGAGTTACCGGTTGGTAAATTTTTTTCCTGTATGCCTACGTTGATCTACCAGTGAGTTACCGTACTTACTCACCGGTCGCCATTTTATTCACCGGATTTCATTAACGATTAGTTGCTCACTGGTGGACATTTTGACAGTTATATCTGTAGTAACAAAGAATCAAGCACAAAGCAAGTAAAAAATTGTGGAATTGAGTGTTAAGTCAGTTTACTTAGATATTGAGGAGATGTATATAAAGCACATGTACTTTTAAAATTACTGTAAAAGCTTACAATCAAAATTTACTGTAATTACAATCTGTCATTGTTTAGATATTGTAGTTTTCATATACGCCGTTCGACAACGCTGTCAAAAAATGTGCATTTAGTCAAATTCACCGGTAAGTTTGTACCGGTAAGACACCGATGAGTCTGCTGAATGCGACTCATGTACGCTACACTTGTTAAGCCAACAACATTTCTTTCCGCCATCGTTGACACTACTTACTTTAAATAAATATGTTCCTGGATATAGCTGAAATACGCGGAGCGAGATTTTACGCGCACAAATTAGAAAGTTGTGTGTGCAAATTTTTTTACCCGCACGAAAATCCTTGCTCGCACGAAAATCCTTGCTCGCACGAAAATCCGTGCGCGTACAAATGCTCAAGTCAGTACGCACCTTTATGGATTGATTAAACGTAAATGCCTATTATCAGTCTAAAAACACAATCCAAAATATAAGAGTCCACCAAATATTTCCTTTAGAAAAGGAGTCCTCCAGCTTGCAAATTTTCTCAGCCACTGCCGTAGTGTCGTTGTGGAATAAGCTGATAAGAAAGATGTGTTCGACGTCGAAAGAAAAATTACAGAACATTATTTTAAAATGGATAAAATAATATTCCCAACACAGTTTTGTTTGCGATATAACGTACTCATCGCAAGAATGCCTCAAGTATCCCCAGTAGACTTAAACTTAATGGGTGTTTTTTGTGACGAAAAGGAAATTTAATAAATTTCGAGACGTGATGTTATTGGATTTTCTTTTGTTTTAGCTATTATCGCTACATACTTTAAAAAAACATTAATTTTTTTTTGTTGATATTAGGTTTTTTTTTTTTTAATTTTATCTTGAGTCCGAACTACCATGAGCGGAAGTGTACATTGATTCCCAAACCATCCTGTTTAAAAGTGTTATAGTTCAGTGTTTCTTAACCGTTTATTCATCGTGGATCTGTGGAAAGGCAGGTAATTTTTAACAGACCGGTGAAAATACAAATATATTTCACGACCCGGCAATATAAAGTAACTAGTTTAAATTAATTAAACTTTATATAAATATACTACTAATATTTAGGGTTACTATGGAAAAGTGCAGATTTTTATTAAGTGCTACAAATTTTTTGAAAGAAAAACAGGCGGTTGGATTAAGTATTTAAATTGTTACTTTTAAATTAAAATAATATAAAATAAAATAAAAATGTAAAACAAAGCGACGAATTTAAAAAACAAATCTGCTGCCCATTGCATAAAGCAGGCATGTACAACTTACGGCCCGCGCAGTGACGGATCTAGCTTTTTGGGGGCCCAGGGCTTAAAAATACCAAGGGGCCCTACACATGTTTCAATCAAAAAATTTAAAAAATAAAAGACAGTATTAAAGGTTAATTATTATTTATTACATTTTTATTTATGTTGGATATTATTTTTTTATTAGCTGGCGCTTCACTTATGTTGATTTTTGATAAATACAAGGTGTCTCAAAAGAAATTTTATATTTATTTAGCTTACTGCGTGAACGCAACGTATCCGAGGGGCGCGGGGGTTATGTCAATATGTAGCAGTATTCGAGGTTTTCGCCACTTAAATGATGCGCCAAGCATTCCTCTCATTCGACATTGGGTTAAAAAGTTTGAAGAGACTGGTACAACGCTGGATAAATCAAAATCCAGGCGACCTAGGTCATCAAGAACGGTAGAAAACGTGGAGAATGTTAATCAGTCTGTTCGTGACGACCCGAATCTTTCAATTCGGAAGCACGCAAGTGCTTTAAATGTGCATAGATCATCATTACATCACATTATGCACAAAGACTTAAAGCTGCACCCCGACAAAATTCAATTGGTGCAAGAATTAAAGCCCCAAGATTGCCAGTCAGAGGCTTAATTTCGTAAATCAGGTGATTGAGCGATTTTCAACGTTTACCAACATTTTGTTTTCGGATGAAGCTCATTTTCATCTTAATGGCCACGTAAATAAGCAGAACTGCCGCTACTGGAGTGCAACGAATCCGAAACGCAAACATCAGAAACCCCTACATTCGCCTAAAGTGACCGTATGGTCTGCGATGTCGGCGCGAGAAATTATCGGCCCTTACTTTTTTGAAGACGAAAGGGGGCGTGCAGTTACAGTGAATTCAGAGCGTTATGTGGAGATGTTGGACAACTTCTTGGTACCTGAACTGCAAAACTTTCCTGGCTATAACCAAAGAACATGGTTCCAACAGGACGGAGCAACTTCACACACGTCCAATATGTCTCTGCCACGTGTTCGTGAAATTTTCTCAGGCAAATTGATCTCCCGGAGAGGTGACATAAATTGGCCTCCACGCAGTCCAGATTTAACCCCTATGGACTTTTTCCTATGGGGTTATCTTAAATCTAAAGTTTAGGCAAATAAATCGACTTCACTGCCGCATTTGAAAGAAAATATCCGTCACGAAATGGCAGCCATCCCTGAGTCCACCTGCCGAGACGTCATAAGTAATTTTACTGTTCGATTAAATGAGTGCCGAGAATGCGAGGGTCTACATTTAGACGATATTATTTTTAAGAAATAAATCCCCAAAAAGTGTATTTTAATAATTAATAACATTTTTTCTATATACGGCTTACTTTTTTTTTAATCGATCCACTAAATATAAAATTTCTTTTGAGACACCTTGTATAACAAATTTGTGTTTTTAATTTTTTTTTGTGTTGTTTTTTAAAGTAATATTTTTGTTTTGATCTTTTCTCTTATAAGCCGTGCTTGGTATAGAATATAATATGTATATGTTTGAGAGGTTGGGGCCCCTTGCGGATCTGGGGCCCAGGGCTTAAGCCCTATTAGCCCGTATGTAGATCCGCCACTGGGCCCGCGGCTATTCCGTATATTTATTTACGGTTTATACAGAGTTTCATACATTTTAACTTATTAACTATGAAATAATTAACTAAATTAAATTTAATTTTTTTTTGCTGGTTCGGTCAAATTTCTTTGCAAAGCGGTGGTTAAAAAACTTTGCTTCATTAACCCTGCTTATTGTTCTTGGATCGTTGCTTTAAATAATTGTTTAAATATATATTTTTATCTTTCCAGGTACCGTAATACAATTAGGCAAAAGTCTAACGTATTGAGAGATCAACCACTGAAGCCCATAGACAATGCCATCTTCTGGGTAGAACATGTACTCCGCCATAAAGGCGCCTCCCACTTAAGATGTGCAGCACAAGATCTTCAATGGTACCAGTTATATCTTCTCGATGTATATGCCTTCACAGCTGTACTCTTTGGTCTTTCAACAATGGCCTTTATATTTTTAGTCAAGAAATGTTGTTGTGGAAAAAAGACTGTACCGAAGAAAGATAAGAAGAAAAAGACAAATTAATTTTATAGAGTGTTTAAGTGTTAGTTTGTTGTATTGCTCTTGTGGGAAATGCAAGGGGTGTTTCTAGATGTTGTAAATGTGTCAAATATGTCAATAAATAAAAAATATGGGGAATTTTATATTATTTTATACTAACTTGAAAATTGAAAAGACATATGACGAAAATGTATGAGCATTTGTACCGCGTTTTAACAGATCAGCTCGTTATAAGCCAATAACGTCGGCACGAAAGAAAATGATAGCGTTATTGAGAACCATTAACCATTTAATCTTTATTGCAAATTAACACTTAAATGCAATGTAGTACAATTATCATTTTTTATTACATGATCCGTTGTACATATTTTTTATTTTGTTTTATAAAATATTAAAAACAGTATTAACAAAAATGTTTTACCAAATTTTATATGAAATAAATAGATTTTTATTGAAATTTGAAACAAATTATTTTATTCATATTTAAGGCCGGACTGAGACTGCCGTGCTGGCCCGGTAATTTGCAAGTTTTACCGGCCCTTTTTGTAGGCATGACCAAAATACTCTTATAACGTCTCATCTTGTATAATAATCCCCTATGTCTGTTGTTTTTCGTGTACCTATCGTGTATATTCGAAACTCTTCTTATGTAGGGTTACCAACTCGACCCAGTCCAAGAAGAGTACATTTCTTAAACCGACCGACCTGGGGCGCCAGGCCAGGAAGGGTGGCGGAAGGTCAGATCATCAGTTGTATTTTAAAAGTGAGGTTTTTTTTTTGCTCTTCACTTGGATTTGGTAGGTGAGGACCTTTTTTTTTGCTCCTCACTTGAATTTGAAAGGTGAGGACTTTTTTTTGCTCTTCTCTTGGATTTTTATGAGGGCTGCAAAAAAAACTCGCTCGGGGCGCCAGACTTGCTAAGGCCGGCTCTGCAAGAGTCTATTTCTTTCATCAGTCCAAATACTCTTCATGCTGAAAATCCTTTCCAAAATTGCGTTGTGCGCTGGAATCGTAAAAAAAATTAACATATCTTTCGGAATTCTGAAGATGTTGTTCGATTTCTTTCTTCAAAATATATAATCCATTTTGAATCAGCTGACAGTTTTGAAATTTCTTCATTTCTTCAATTTTTTTTTAAAAAAGAGTACATTTATTGAATTTTTAGAAAAAGTAAGAGTACATAATTTTACTTGCTCAAAAAGAGTACATGTACTCTTAAAAGAGTACGGTTGGTCACCCTATTCTTATGTACTGCGAGTACTGCTAGATAAGAGAATCGTACGGTACGGGGGGTACCCAGTGATTTTATGCTATTATTTTAAATAAGAAAACATTAAATTTCAATAAAAAAATATAACGGGCGCCCCCTAAAATTTCTCTGGCCACCAGTTACCCCCCCCCCCCCCCAAGAATTGTTTGGAGAAAAATGTATTTTAGAAGTAAGGACCCTTTTTTTTAGGTCATCACTTGTATTTTCATGTGTAAACAATAAAAAAAAAATTCAAATATTTTCTGGCTCCTCCAAAAGTTATTCAAATTTTTTTTGCCGAATTTTCGAATATTCAATACAAATTTGTTTCACTTCTGTATTTAAATACTATAATTTAAATCCTAGATAAATAATCGGTTTCATAAATAATAAATATTTCAATTTATGGTTCACGCAAATTTCAACATTTCGCGATCTGGTGTGGAGAAGTAACAGTAATTCTATCAATAAAAGAGAAAATATTAACAATAATGTTTGCCATGGTGTCAAAATAATATTTACACAATGTTTGTTCGAATAAAATTGTCAAAATTTATATTGTTAACCAAAAAATTGGGGAAAAAAGGCCAAATTGTCATACAAAATCTTTGTCAAAATTTTAGTGACTTTCATAAATAACTGGCAACATTGTATGAGGTTGAAAATACTTTAAAATCATGGAACTAATGGAAAGTTTAATATCAAAACTTGTTAGTTATTGTTCTAAATTTTAAATCATGTGGAATATGTAAATCAAACAACTAATTTTAAAAATCATTTTGTACGACGTAATTGACAAGTATTAATGTTGGCTATACTGTATATTTGGAGGTTATATTTTTGAGCGAAGTCAGCTGTTCTTTGTTTGTGTGACATAAGGAAGTAGATAAACATTGTGTATAAAAACGTGTTCGAATGTAAAAACAAATTAACTAATTCAAAACTACGCATTACATTTTAACATAAGTATATTTCATATGTCAGATCTCTACGTCAAATGTCATTTTGAAATGATATTTTGACACCATGAGTAGTGAAAAATCTGTTTTAAATTTAAAATTCAACCAGGATCAAGGTTAGACGTTTTACTTTATTAAAATTGATTAATGCTAATTTTCTTTCTTAATTATTTAAGGTTGTTTTACTTGTTGCATGGAGAGTGGTTTACGAATATACAATGTTGAACCACTAGTCGAGAAAGCACATTACGGTAAGATAGCTACTATATTCATAACTTGGTGAGTGTAACATTTTTTCTTTTCCAGATGTAGATTTAATGGGAAGTGTGGCACAATGCGAGATGCTCCAGCGCACAAATATGCTAGCAATAGTATCGGGTGGGTCGAGGCCAAAGTTTGCGGACAACACGTTACTTATTTATGATGATTTGACAAAGAAGTTTATTTTAGAATTAACATTTTCCTCCTCTATAAGAGCTGTTAGATTAAGAAAAGACAAGTAAGAGCACTATTTACTTACTTTTTAATATTTAAGTTACATCATTACTAGGGTAGTAGAAGGTCTCCTAAAAAGAACATGTTAATTTTTTTACTAAAATCTTTCTCATTTTTTTTTAAATAAACTTTTATGTGATAAATGTATGTTTCCAAGATTATTTCTTACTCAACGTGGTTATACAAACCACCCAATTGTAAGGTTTCAGCCTTCACTAAAAAAATTATTCCATATATAAATAAATATTCTTTAAAGTTAACTATTTTTTGTTAGATTATCGAGCCACCCTGGTTATGACAGGTCAAAGAGCGAAGACATAGTCGGAGATAGAATTCTTAGGGTGTTTACTATAGTATGCATTTATAGTAGCATTTGGTAACTCGCTCTATTTAACACGTTCCCGGACAGTTTTGTACAATGAGATGTACCCAAAATGTCACTTTTTTAGATTTTTGTTTATAACAGGACATTTACTGTGTTTGGTATGTTCCTGATAGGACAGTTTATACTAGTTTTCATATACTTAAATGGAATTAAAACCTGCACCAGCCGTCATTTGTATATTTGAATAAAAAAGTAGGACGGTTTAGACCGTCATGACCTGAGCTCGGAAAAATATTCGACGGCTATAGCCGTACTGTCCGCGAACGTGTTAAGCGGTGTACAACTTTTATATTCGTTTACTAAAAATTTGGAAGGAACAGAGTGAATGGAGTGAATGATAGAGAGTTTTTTAACTTAAATTTGGAGCGTTATGGGTTAACCTGAAAAGCACCAAGTGGAAAGACTGAGCAGTAGTAGTACGTAACTATTTTGGCAGTGAACTTTTGACAAATATAAATGTAGAAAACCTTAGAAATGGAAGGTTTAATTTATGTATGTGAAATTTATCAGTTTACTAGTTCAGAACATTTAATACAAAAATATGTCGTAAGCCACCAGTATAATAATTAATAGTAAGTTTGTTGACAGTTTTTAATTTTACTTTACTATCTTATCACAAAATGATTATTAATTCTCCATCTTTTCACAATGATATAAAACATTTTTTAAATTCCTTTAACGCAATCGCTTTTTTTGCAAAAATTGTTACTCTGTCTACTCCATGTTTACTCTTACGTCATGTGGTATAAAGATTGCTCCGCTCTGTCCGTTCTCCACACACTACAGTTACTGAACGTAGTTCATATTGAAAAGATTAAATATTAGATTTCAAACGGCTAAGTTGTGCATGGAGCAGAGAAATTAAGTATTTTATTTCATGACCGCCAACACTATATAAAACTGGAGAAGTTATATAACAACCTTATTGACAGCATGACATTTTATCTGAACCTATTATCCTTGTGTGAATAGGTTCTCATATTTAGGCTTTCGTGAGTAAAATCAAAAATCCATTGACAATTTTTTTGCCATCTATTTAAAATTCCTTTCACTTTAATCTTAAATATAACATTTGTTTTTAGGATGGTGGTAGCTTTAACAAGACAAATACATGTTTTTTCATTTCTGACTCCAACTCAAAGATTATTTTCATTGGAGACAAGAGATAACCCGCAAGGACTTTGTGAACTGAGTCGTTTAACATCAGCTGAAAGGCAATTACTAGTGTTTCCTGGGCACAAATTAGGCAGCGTCCAACTTGTTGTAAGTATATAGAAATTTAATTTAATTAATGTAACTGTTGCGCCATCAAAAGTATTTTCATAACTATTATTCATAACAATTCCATACAATATTTACGCAATACATAATTTTGTTATGTTATCAGTTTCTTATTAAGGTTAGACCAGTGGTTCCCAGACTTTGTCAGTTCCGGGCGCCCTTAAGGTATTAAAATTTTCCCGCGGCCCCCCAAGTCAATACATTCAATCAGAGCCGTAGCAATGTTTTCGGCGCCCTTGAAATATACTTCCCCAAAAGCAAATGAAGAGCAAACAAAAAGGTCCTCACCTCCTAAATTCAAGTGAAGAGCAAAAAAAAAAGATCATGGGTCTTCGCGGCGCACAGTTTGGGAAACGCTGGGTTAGACAGTATAAATAATTAAGTTAACAAATCATATATTTTATAAATAGCAACCTAAATTATGTGTAAGTATTCAGTTCCTGTCTGTATTCTGGTGTATATTCACTTCAACAGATCCGACTAGAGTTGTCAAGTTGACCACATTATGTAACTTTTATATCTTCATCTTTTCGTTATTCCTCAGCCTATATTCATCCACTGCTGGGTATCCGCCTCCATTTCTTTCTTCCACGCGTCTTTATCTTGAGTTTTTTTTTTTTTTTTTATTTCATTGGTCTCTGGTGTTGTTCTTTATATCGTCAAACTAAAGTTTCTGAGGTCTTGGCACACTTCTTTTGTTTAGGCGTGGGTGTCAATGGACTATATTATTTGTCCACCTAATTGAGTCTTGCAACGTCTCCTAACAAACTCCATTTCAGATTCGCAGTGTGTTGAATTCCGTCTATAAATTTGCTGCTTCTCCGAATTTTAGAATTTCTAATTTTGTCTTGCTTACTTACGCCTAGCATCATACGCTTCATAGATCTTTGTGTTGTTCTTAGTCTGTTAGCACTTTTGAAGAAGCAACAGGATATATGCACGAATCGTAAAGTTTGGCTTTCAGTGATATGAGAATCTCGTTTTTTTTTTTTTTTTTTTAATGGGTCTCAGTTTCCCAAATGCCCCAAATTCAAGCTCAGTCTTCGCCGGAATATTTCTGTTATTGGTTATTTTTTTCGAAGGTAATAAAATGGCCTAGGTATTATTTAATTGTTTTACTATCATGCAGATTTTATTGGCACCATTTACACTTCTAGGCAGAAAATATTACGCCACTCTTCCGGCCTCGGTAGCTAAAAAAATAAGTATATGATTTAGGGAATTTTTGGATGTCTACAGGTATCCCAGAAGGAATCAGCCAATCTTCAAGTTCCTGTAATTCTTTGTAGATTGTACCCATACTCTTTGTGAATGCATGCCTTGTTGACCAAAAGTTCTCTTCGTTTAACTAAGTGAAGGAATGAAAGTGAAGCCATGAAATTTCATGGGACGTGCAGCCATTAGTTCTCATTAGCGTGCGGAGATAGATGAACTCATCCACTGCCTGAAAGTCGTAGGTGTTGATGATAAAGTTCTATCATTGTGTTTGTTGATTTTGGAGTATTATTCTCATATATTTTGTCTTTTATTTTTAATAGCTAAAATTCCCTTTTTTTTAATAATTTTTTTAAAATCCCTCCTTTGGCTGTTACGTTACTTTTGATTTGTTCTTATGTCTTGCTGTTAAGTATCACGTAATTTTTAATTTTTATAATTTTGTAGGATTTATCTAATAGTGAGATGGGTATTTCGAGTGCTCCAATTTCTATAAATGCCCATCAAGGTGAACTCGCTTGTCTTGCACTGAACCAGCAAGGTACTCTTGTAGCTACAGCCTCGAATAAAGGAACGCTTATCCGAGTCTGGGATACAGTGAAGAAGACTCTCTTTGTCGAATTAAGAAGGGGATCGGACACTGCTTTGTTGTATTGGTATGTTCAGAAATGATTTAAAAATAGCAAAGAATTAAACTTGTATTTTTTTCAGCATAAATTTCAGTCGAGATTCGGAATTCTTGTGTTGTTCTAGTGATAAAGGAACAATACATATTTTTGCTCTCAAAGATACGCATTTAAACAGAAGATCAACGTAAGTAAAATTAATATATTACAATTATCGTGTCAATAATTCAAATTATAATAGCAATATCATCATTGGCGCTATAGACGGCAGTGGGTCTTGGCCTCCTTAAAAATTCTCCGTCATTCTGTCCTCGATTGAGTAACTGTCCACAAGTTCCTTACGCCTAGTTTCCTTAAGTTGTGTAGGGCACCATTTTCTCACTTGAGTTGGTCCGTCGCCTTTCTTCTTTCTAATAGGATTTACTTTTGTTCTCTGGGATCCTGAATTTATCATACTAAGAGCTGGGCCGAATACTCTGTAAAAGTATTTCAAATACCAAATACTAATCAAGGTATTTGAAATAACAAATACTATTAGTCATCACTGAAAAAAAGTATTTGAAAGAATGTATTTTAAATACTTGGGAAATATTTGAAATACTAGGAAATATTTGAAATACGAGGGTCGTCTCAAAAGTAAGTTACACAATATTTTTTAATCCTTGTGGTTGGCGGGAAAAATCTGGGAGTCTCAGGGAATTTGCGTATGGGTGTAGTGGCAGCACTGTAAAATTTATATGCGCGTGCGTCGTTCGATCCGGCAGTCAGGCTCCAGCCACTATGGAGACTCCACTTGCTCCTACCGTCGATTGTGAACTTCGTGGTGTTACTCGTTTTTTGCAGACAAAAAATAAAAATGCTACTGAAATTCATCGCGAGTTGTGTAGTGTTTATGGTGAAAACGTTATGTCAAGGCCGATGGTTTCTCGTTGGCTCCAATCATTCATTGAAGGGAGAACAACATTACACGATGAACAACTAAGCGGTCACCCCTCCACTTCCCGCACCACGACTCTTGTCGAAGATGTTCGAAGGGTCATTGACACCGTAGCAAGTACATCACTAGCATTTTATTTTTTGCCGTCAAAAAAAGAATACCACCACGAACTTCGCAATCGGCGGTAGGAGCAAGTGGAATCTCCATAGTGGCTGGAGCCTGACTGCCGGATCGATCGACGCACATGTATAGAAATTTTACAGTGCTGCCACCCAGACGCAAATTACCTGAGACTCCCAGAATTTTCCCGCCAACAGATTAAAAAAAATAGTGTAACTTGAAATAATAGGAATATATTTTAAATACTAGGAAATATTTTAAATATTATCTGTCTCATTTTGTAATACGGAACTAACAGTGAAAGTTCATTTTTTATGTTGTATATTGACAATACATTTACAATATTGTCATAGTATTGGTTCACATGGATACGCCAAAGTCTGTTTACACCACAACAGTCACCAAAGAACCAGATCTAGTTTCGTATTACAAATTGAGTCGGATTATATGCACTGGGAAAATATTTGAATTAATAGGGAAATATTTAAATTCTAGGAAAATATTTCAAATATTGACAGTTTCAGACAGCAAATATCAAATGCAAATACCATGAAGAATGTATTTGCAAATCCAAATACCAAGAGCATTTTTTTGAAGTATTTGTAATGCAATATTTCAAATAGCAGAAAATAATTGAAATACTGTTGCAAATATTTTATAACAAATATTCTCAGCTCTGATCATTCTATTTATATGACCAAACCTTCCGTCTTCTGAATTTTATGTATTGTTACATTTTCTTCTCGAAAGATTGGAAAATCTTTCTGCTCATTCCTCTTGCTCAGTGTCCAAATCTTGGAAGCATTAGTGGCGTAGACCACTTATGGCATGGAGGTTCTAATTATACCTAATCAATTTCAACAAATCTATTCAATGAAACTTGTTGATACTTCTTTTGTATCGACAAGTTTTTTCTTTTATTATAATATGCTTTTTATTTCAGATTTTCCAAAATGGGGATCTTAGGCAACTACGGCGAATCCCAATGGGCGCTAGCCAATTTTACCGTACTTCCTGAGTGTGCTTGCATTTGTGCATTTGGTTCTAATAAATCAGTCATAGGTAACTTATAACCTTTCATAATAAATAAAGTCAGTTTAAATATCATATGAATAAACTCACTTGAAAATTGATTATGAAAATCGGTGTTAATTTATAATTTACTTTGATTTTTTATTAATATGTTTGGTTTGTTTTCAGCAATATGTATAGATGGGACGTTTCATAAATACGTGTTTAACGCCGACGGCAATTGCAATAGAGAGACATTTGATGTATTTCTCGATGTTTGTGATGATGAAGAATAATTTTATTTACTTAATTTTAAGTTTTATTCAATTGTATATACTGTATAATGTATGATTTTTGTAAAAATTTTATTTTATTTTGTATCTCCTCCAAATATACAAATAGTATACTTAAAATAGTTTCTTAAATCCAAACAAATTAATTAGCAAAGTTTACAACAAAATATTTACCAATCATACATAAACAACTGAAATGTCTATAAGATAATATTTATTTAATGAAAACACTTAATTTTATTTGTTGTAGTTATTTCATTAATTTAAAATAACATTTTAACTCGCATTTTTGAAAACAAAATACTATGCCAATTATTCTGGTCCAGTTAAACTATTACAGTGGAAATAAGAAATTCCTATTTAAAGGGCTATTTTTGGCCTTCTGCCAGGCGGATCGTATGCATTGGTGTATAGATGGAGTTAAATATGAGGGGTTAAGTTTCACGGCCGGTGCAAGGGTTTTTGGCGCCCGTAGGAAAGACAATTCCGCTCTTCTAGTCATGACATAATTTGGCGCCCTCTAAGTATATTTAAAGGAGGTATAAGAAGAATAATAAAATGGACTATTCACATGCTACACGTAAGACGTTACTACAGTTCGTTCAAACGTTAAAATGCAGAATTGCTGTTATGGGAAATGGGAGTAGTGTTGCCAAATGTTGTAAGTGGCAAATATATCAATGATCCCAAAATATGCGGAATTTTATGTTTTTTTGTTGTAAATTCATTGAAATTAAATTAATCTCTGAAAAAATCGTGCAACATGGAATAAAAATGAATAACCAATTGTAGAATACTGCGTCTTGACAGAGCAGCGCGTTTTACAAACGGCCATGAAAGGAAAGAATAGCGTTGTGAGGAGAAACGATTAGAGAGCATGAAACAGAACTCTTCTATTTGCCCTGTTCTGCATTCTAACATTTGAACGGACTATAGTTATAATGACTTCGGTAAACAGACATTTCCATTTAAGCCAATACTGTGATAATATAAATGTATTATAAATATACATCATAAAAAATCAGCTGTGGTCACCACAGGACCGCCTGCCATCATAAAGTACTTGTATAAAATACATTCTAGCAGCAGAGTAGAAATAACTTGACCTAATATTTTCTAACGGAGATATTATTTATCATGACCATGGAAACCTTACATATAAGTATGAAAAAATTGAGACTTGAGAAAAATTTTACAAACATTTTCGAAATTTAGTTACATATACGATACATACACATAAAAATCATAATTTCATGGCCTTCCGGCGCCCTTAGCCGGTCGTCTAGACTCAATGGTAAAACCAGCCATGTTGAGTTCCAAAACATATCACATACAAAATAAAAAAAAATTGGGAAAGTAAGAAAAACTGATATTTGCTGTCAAATAAAATGTTCATTTAATTTTAAGAGTTTGTATATCGTGGAATTTCTAAAAATATTTCACTAATTTCTAAACACAAATTAGTGAAATATTTTTATTTTTATAATCCTCCAAGCTACAGACAGCTCAAGAGTAAAGATGCGAAAGTGTAAATCAAAATGGAAGGCACTTTGAACACCTGTAAATAAAAATACTTTAATTTCAAGTCGTTATAGAGAATACAATTTTTCGTAAATCGTAAAATATATGAAAAAAATGTTTAAGTAAGTTCAAGGTTGTTTCTTTTACGTTCCCTTTTAAAAAACTAAAGTTGTCCTTGATATCCTGTACTTCCGGTTTGTTCCGGAAAATTTCAGTACTACCATTCGATTCTTTGGGTAAAATTTGTCCAATAAGATTTTTTCCCAACTTGCTCACGCGTCGTGTTTTCGAGAAAAATCGTGTTCTCTCTATTTTTATACACCCTGTATAGCTAATGTAACCTAAACTAACCTAACCTAATCTAAAAACTATAGTCAGTAGATATTGGCGAACAGGAAAATTCCTCTGAAGAACCTTATGAAAAAGTGTTTTTTTTTTTATACCAAAACGTTTATAACGTGCGTATTTTTAAAAACATTATAAAAAAAGTAACTGTTTTAATTAAAATTTCATTAATTTTATAGCTTCAAATTTGAGTCGGTTAAGTAAAATTATAGATTGTACATTTATAATTTGATCCATGATGTCATAGATACAAAAAAATTAATAGAAACATCTACATTTTTCCGTCTAACACTTAACATATCATCAAAATTTTTTGTTTCATTTAATAATCTTATTGCGATCTTACAAATATTTTTACCTGAGATATTTTGATAAAGATTACTAAATTTAGAATCTAAAAATTTCCTATAATATAAATTAACATGATAATGACCTGTGCATATAATTAAAAAATATTTTTGATATAAACAAAAATTGTGAAATTTAACATTGAAATAAATATTAGACAATATTGTCTGATGTCATAGCAAAATAATTTTATTGTTGAATTTAAATTTGGTAATGGAAATTAACAAGGCGAGACCGATAACAGCTAACCGT
The DNA here is from genome assembly GCA_963971575.1 of Liopterus haemorrhoidalis. Taxonomy (NCBI): domain Eukaryota; kingdom Metazoa; phylum Arthropoda; class Insecta; order Coleoptera; family Dytiscidae; genus Liopterus; species Liopterus haemorrhoidalis. The sequence continues at coordinate 52,347,648 of OZ020615.1, forward strand.
TTTTGGTACTAATTAATGGTAACATCGTTGAAAGAGTTTTTACTTTAAAATGTCTAGGAGAGTGCCGTAACTAGGTAGGAAAGGACTATACGCACAGTCACAGGATACAAGACGAAAGAGAGCCGGAAAATTATCAATGGGATTCAAGTCAAACTGTGGATTTAATTTTTTTTTTTGCTCGCCAGACTAGGTTTCCTTGCTAGTTAGACTGTAGATGTGGCCCGCAGAGTTCTAAAATTTAATAATTTATAAACGAAAACATAATAAAAATATGTTTTATTTTAAATAGAATCCCCCCCCCAGAATTGCTCGGAGAAAATAGAGTTTATTTTATCACTGATATTTTAGAGGTGATGGTTTTGTTTTCTTTTTTTGCCCATCACTTGTATTTTAGAGGTGAGGACCTTTTTTTCCTCATCACTTGTACGAGGGTTACCTTTTATGTTTTTACAAACGATCACTAGATGGCAATATTGAAATGTGTGAAATTGAAAAAAATCAACCTAGGCACTGTAAAATCCGTATACAACATCGTTACAGATGACGAAACTTGGATTTATTCATATGAACCGGAAACTAAGCAACAATCCACTGTTTGGGCCTTCAAAATGAACCGAAATCCACAAAAGTTGTTCGTTCACGAGGCACTTCCAAGAAAATGATTACTTGTTTCTTCGGTTGTACTGGACATGTCGCAACCATTCCTTTACAGGATTGAAGAACATTTAATGCTGAATGGTACACAACAATTTGTTTGCCAGAAGTCATCGACAAAATCAGGAAAAAACAACCAAAAACTTCGCATAATTCTTCATCATGACAATGCAAGCATCCACATAGCACGTCAAACAATTGATTATTTGAAGGAGAAAAACATCGAATTAATGTCTCATTGCCCGTATTCACCTGATTTATCCCCTAACTATTTTTTTTTGTTCCCCAATGTCAAACAAAAAATGCATAGACAGCGATTTTCATTACCTCAAGAAGCTGTTGAAACCTTCGAAAACCATGTTTTTGAGATACCGACTTCAGAATGGAATTTTTTTTTCAGAGAATTGATTTGAACGCATGCAAAAGTATATAAATCTTAAAGGCGAATATTTTAAAAAGCAATAAAATAGTTTGTTCCAAAAATAATCCATCTTAGTTTTTGTAAAAACTTAAAAGGTACCTACTAGATCAGTGTTTCTCAAACCTTCGACAGTTGCGGACCACTTTCAAAATTCCACACTAACCTCGGACCACTAACGTCAAGAAAATTGTTTTTTTTTGCGTATAGGCCTATTATTAATGCAAATGAAATATTGTGTGCGCGGACCACCAAGAACTGAGCCGCGGACCACCTGTTGAGAAACACTGTACTAGAATATATTACCTAGTGACATCTACTTTAAAAATTCAAAAGCTTATAATTTCGATAGCACTTTGTGGAGGTATTGGCGATGGTATGTATAACCATTTTAAGCAAATACCTAAAGAAAATTATTTTTGGCACTTAGTGCCTTTGGTACGTTCACTCTTTAATTTGTAAGTTGATACCCTTTGTATGCATTATTTTAAGTTGTATTACCTTGCCCAAGTAATATCACGTGCGAAAATCGGTCTTACATTAAGTATGAAGTGCAAAAAGTTTCCGGAAGTCACGATTTACTCTCAACCTAGGATAATGTAATTTTAAATACTAGAGTTAATAGTTATAATAAGGAAGATATGCCTAGAATTTTGATTAACCTCGTTAATATAATTATTTGATATCCGTTTACACCATATAATTTTGCCATACCTAAATACCCATATACTATAATTATAATGATTGATTTTATATTAACCTTGAAAGAATCTCCTAAAAAGTGGGGAAGAAGATTTTGTATATAAATATTGAAGGTGGGTATTTAAAATTCATTTGTTAAAATTATCGTGATTCTTCTAGGTATTTGGTGTGAAAAAATCAATTATGAGATCTTTGGTTCTTTTACTTGTGGTGGTTTTCGCTGGTTTCCAATCTGGCCATGGTTACACCAATAGAGTTACTGCCAAACACCCTTGTAAGTATAAATTTGAAAACAAAATTAAATCCAACAAAGAATACAGTAGAGTAATCCCTCCATTTAACTGAGTAATTGGGTTCACGAAAACAGCGCGTAAATGAAAACCGCGAGCCATGGAAAGCTGTTTACAGTAGGGTAGAACAGTTTTTTTTAAATATGTAGATATACGTCAATATAAGAGATTAACGATAAAAATAAAACCACTTTTCGAAATCTGGTCTAGTAGATTGTTTAAATTTTATAAATATTTCAATCGCGTTAAAGTGAATTCGTGTAAGTGGAGGCATTGTTGTACTTGCATATGATCCTGTCTAATAGAGGGCAACATCTCTTGTAAAGATAATGAACAAAATTGATCTGAAATTTGAATTTCCACACATTTCAGAATTTCGTAGCTTCTTAGTGAGTGAAAGACACCAATAGAATGCTAGATGTTTGGAACAATATTTTTTTACCATAAATATCAAAAATCAAAATTGACAATTCCGACCGGCGCAGTGTAGTGGTAACACATTTGCTCGGCTTTGCTAAGGACTCAGATTCGAATCCTGTTTAGGCATGTAATTTTAATTACGAAAAATTAATATTGTCATGGCTAATTGCTTTAGTAGCAAAGACCATAACTGTGAAATAAAAAAAAACTAATTGACAATTTTGAAAAAACAATATTGGTTCGTCAGTCTAAAAAAGGGCGCTGAGACCGGACTCGGGGCCTGGTAAAACAACAATTCCTCCCTCGGAAAACGATATATACGGGCCCAATGACAGAAAAAATACTACTTGAAAATTTAAATTGTTTTGTTTTTTTTAATATAATATATGTATATGTTTACGTGACATGCCCATTTTGCCAAGTAAATAATAAGTGAGATATTTCAAGTTTGCAGGTACTGCCCCTCATAACTCCCCAAATACATATATGTATTTGGGGAGAAAAAAACTGTACTGAAGAGAAAAGAATCGTTTCTTCATTTTTAACAACTTTCCTTATATACTGTTTTGCTGTTAAGTAAACGATAAGTGAGATATTTCAAGTTTGCAGGTAGTGCCCCTCATAGTTCCCCAAATAAATATATGTATTTGGGGAGAAAAAAACTGTATTGAACAGAGAAGAATCGTTTCTTAATTTTTAACAACTTTTCTTATATACTTTTTTGCTGTTAAGTAAATGATAAATGGAACATTTCTACTTTATACGTAACATTACCCTTACCCCCTAAATAATGTTTTATTTTAAACTGCAGAACATTAAACAAATGTTCTTTTTTAATGTAAAGTAAACAAGGGAAATAGTTCAAGATTTTAGTTTTAGGGTACCCTCCGGTAACTTCCCAAATATTAATCCAGTCGAAAAAGTGCACAGAACAAAAAATATTTGTTTTCTTATTATAAACAATTTTTGTTATATACTTTTTTTGTTATATATGTAAGGTACATTTTTGCTGTTAAGTCAATAATATGAAAGATATATCTAAACTTCAGTTTTAGGGTCCACCGCCCGTAACTAAAATATTTATCTTTTTATAATAATGCTTAAGACAAAGAAGATTTGTTTCTTTTTATATATATGTTTTTGTTAAGTCAAGGGAGATATTTTAAGTTTTTAACTAAACAGTTTTACCCAGAAATACCCCTTTAGAATTAGAATTTTGAGATGCTATCTACCCTATGTTTGAATTCTGGTTTCACTCTATCATCGTACCAATTTTTTTTAAATATGTTCATCCGTTTTTGAGTGAATCTCGGACAAATAGACAGACGGACAGAAGTATAATCACTTAAAACGTGTAGAAACCAAATGTTGGGTCGAAAAAATAAATGCAGCTTCTAATTTTATTAATAAAGCTTGTACCCTCTGGGTGGTATGGAAATGGAAATAATATTTTAAAAATTACTTACGACTTTTAATTATTTCTTTATCCTTCTATTTTTTGACTAATATTGTAATAATTACAAATTATAATGTATGTTTATGGCATAGCAAAATACCACATACTTGCCTACTTGCGCTAGCAATCGTCAAGTAATTTGGAGTGTATGTTGAAAAAATATTAATAAATTGTTGTTTTTTGCAGCATACCCAGGACAGTGCTATTTTTTTAGATCTCCAGACCCAATCATACTCTTCCCAGGACAGAGTCAAATTCTGCAAAATACCTGTGAAAAGGCTTTGTGCGAACAAACTTATGATGTAGTTTTCTATGGGTAAAATTGCATCATAAAATACAAGTCTTCTGAATTAATTATGATTATTATTTTTCAGTTGTGAGATACCAAAAGTGCCAAATGGGTGTCGCATTACTAGGGATATCAATTTAGCATATCCATATTGTTGCCCTAGAGTAACATGCCTTCAATGAGCTCATAATATAGCATTAATTTTAGATTTAGTCAAAAATTGTTTTTGTTTTAGTATTAAATTTAATAATAAAATGTAATATTTATTATAAAAATCTTTTGAAAATATAATATTTGCTCTATTTATATGTATTTTTTTTTTGTTTCTAATAAAACCAAAAAAAAAAAACATAGTACAAAGTATATAGTGTCAGAAATGACTTGCTTAAAACAAAATTCATATTCGATACGCAAAATTTTTTATTGTTGAAGATAGAATATAATATTAAATTTGAAAGATGTTTGACACTACCATGACCTATAATAGTCTAGATCAGGAGTCCCCAAAGTGGTCGATATGACATTGTTAGGGGTCGATTCTGGCTCGGGGGTCTATGGTAAAAAGTTAAAAAATTTAATATATAACTTTGTAGCTACACAGTGGTTGAGGCTAGTTTTAGCCATGTTAATTCCATCCTGACAAAACAGAGAAACAAGTTATATGTAGAATTCCGTGGCGATTTAAGGCTGAAATTAACTAATTTTGAACCCGACATTGCTAATCTTGCAAAGAGTCACCAACCACACCCGTCACATTGACAATGATAGGCAATTTTATTTAATAATAATATTATTGTACTGCAATTAGATATAATTATATTAGATAAAAATGTAATATAAATAAAAAACACTGTACAATAAACAATATAAGAAATCACAGAAGCATATTTTTTGCTTGCCCTATTATAATAACGTAATTGTAAAATAGAGGGGGTCGATAAGAAATCGAAAAACTCTTCTGGGGGACGATGGTCAAAAAAGTTTGGGGACCCTTGGGGATCTTAGAGACATTCGATTGTATACATCCAGTGGCGGCTCGTGGAAATTTTCATTGGGGCTGCTGCAGCCAGAAGTATAAAAGAAATTATAAAAGTAAATCACTATTAAGATGGACATCAAAAGATTAACACGTTTACAAAGAAATCATATAAAATATAGAAATATTACATTTTATAATTAAAATTGGTATAAGTCAAGTAGAAGAAAATTAACATTTTATGTGCTGTACAGAACATGCTATATCCTGCATTCTTATTCATTCTTTGAAAATACAAAAATATCCATAGTCAACTGTGCGCTTCGCAAACTTTTGACTGCAAATGACTGCAGCTCATAATTGTATAAGCAATCGTTAACCCCACTCAATGTAAATTGCCGCGTTACCATAACAATTCGAGGTGCCAGTGTCTGCAGCACATTGTACATGATAACTTGTAGCCAAACTAATTATTTTCCGCATGACGCACAACAATACTGAGGGTTTTAATAAAAAAAAAAGAGAGTAAAAAATATAAACGTCTGTAATTTTTAAATTAATTTAATTTTGGGGGTGCTGCAGTTTTGCAGTTTTTTATGTACCTGCCGCCACTGTCTACATCAGCGTTTCTCAACCTGTTTTCAAGCGACCTAGAAAAAATTCACGGACCGGCAAGTTTAGAAAGTAATGTGTATCGCAAAAGTTTTATATTTTTTATTGCACTGATTACAAACACAAAAAAAACAACAAATAAAAAGTCAAATATAATTAGTAAAAATATAAACAAATTAACAGATGAAGAACTGAGATTTTCATCTCAAAATTAAGTGGTTTATAACTTATTAGGCGAATAGTTGCATAGTAAAATAAAAAATTTTGTTGAATAAATTTATTGCGAGGTGGATATCTCTGTTCTGAATAAAAATAAAATAGGTATCGTCTATTGTGGAAAGTAATTATTATTATTGTATTTTATAAATTAACATAATTTTTTGTTTTATAAACTTGCAGATAAAATTTATTCTGCGGACCGGCAAAAAATCCCGCGGCCCGGCGGTTGGGAAACACTGGTCTACATCATCACATAAATTACCTGTACAATCATGTTACATAAGAATCATTTTGATAAAATAAATTCTCGAAGAAAACGAAATTAAAACAATTGATATGAAGTGTGAATTTTCATATATTCCAGGGTTGTGTAGGTATTTAGTAAGTCAAGGACAATATCTTTTTCTACAATCACTGGGAGGGTTTTTCGGAAGGCCGGTCCCAATTGAGGCCGGATAAAAATCTTATAAAAATAAAAATGTATGTGAAGTATGAATTTTCACACATTTCAGGGTTTTTTATGTATTTAATACGTGTACGAAACCAACATAATGCTGGATGTCCAGGAATATCTGTTCTATAATCACATCAAAATCAACAGTTTTTCAATCATTTTTATTCGTTATTTGAGTACTAAGAGATTTTATTTAATTTTGTAGACTTAATTTAAATAATTTACAAAAATTTTATAACAATAAAATTTAAATTAAAAAATCCTAGCGTTTTTTCTGAATTTGCTTCGTATCTAAGTTTTCACTTAATAAATAAGAAATATATTAACAAATGTCTTCAATTTCAGAAATATATTTCTCACTATTAGCAATGTGATTTATAGGTATTTTATTACTATAATTGATTTATTCCTCTTTGGTACCATAGAAACATAAAACTAAAATAAATCAAACAAAAGGTTGGATCATGACGTATAATAGTAGATGGAGCTTACACAAATCAATTCAAATATCAGCTGTAAAATTTTTTGCCCTTTCATTAGTTGTTGTTGATCTCGTTTCTTTAGGATCCGTCTGCTGGAATCATGTATAAGTATGGAGAGTGAAATAAATAGATGTGTATTTTGGTTTGCAAATTTATTATATAACAATAAACTCAAGATAAAGAACATGAAAACAGCAAATACACAAAACTAAACTAAACCCTTTTATACATATATTAAACCATTTGCACAATTATATCAATGTTTAGTAGTGGCCACCATGATGTCCGCCACCATGAGAACCTCCACGTCCACCATGGCTTCCACCGTGGCTACCGTGGCTACCGTGGCTACCGTGTCCACCGTGTCCGCCTTCGTGTCCGAAACCACCGTGTGGTCCACCTTGGTGTCCACCATGGGATGGCTGTCTGTGGCCACCGCCGGCACCATAGCCTGCGAAGACGGCGCTGATGGCCAAGAACACGCAAAGGACAATAGCCTACAAAAAAATAAATAAATATAAATAAATGTTATTACCTGAATTATTTTCCTAAAAAGTTAATAAACAGTATCGCCCAATATGTAAACCCAACATTAAGAACATATATAGTATTTCCAAAATGAAATGGCCGCTCTTGTTAATAAGCTTAACAATGTGGTAATGGGTTTATGGCAATAATCTTAACCGCTGAAGGACTACGCCCGAGTATACTCGGGCGGCTATTATGTGCGAAAATTCCCGCAGCCGAGATAACTCGGGCAAGCTTTGCCAGCAGAAAAGATCACTCCCGAATGTACTCAGGCGAAAATAAATACGATTCATGTTATATTAATTAATTCTTTGATTAATAAGGCATAATTATTAATTATGATGAATAAAAATGAATATTTTTTTATGAATTTCTTTTATTTCTCGACCCACACTATGCACCATAATATCAACTTTCAATCCCATTTTGGGCCCGAAATACATATATATGTGCAGTAAATAAAATTCATTCATAAAAAAAAAATTGTTTTTTTCCATTTTTAAATTTTTTAATGATTACTGAAGGGGTAAGGGCAGTAATCCTAAGACTCGTTGCTGTAAAAAGAATATAAGGGATATTAAGGTAATTTTTAATTTAGATAGAATAAATGAAACACTAGTGCAATTGAAGTTTCTTAAAAACCATTAAGGATATTTTCCAAATTTATAATCCTATTGTTTCTAAATTTTAGGGGTTGTTATATTTGTTTGTTAGTTAATTTTCAACGTTCATAGCGTGCATACATTAACAACATGGCTCTTTGGCAACCATTTGATTTTGAATTCCTAATTTCTGTAGTGAAAATAGTGAATCTGTGCAAGGTGATTTGGAGTGCTAAAATGTGGACGTTGACGTGGAATGCGAAAATGTGGACATGGCTACTATTTTAAGGCTACCGCCATATTATTGTGTTTTAAAACCTATAGAACTAATATGGAGCCAATTAAAAGGTAATATGCGCCGGAAAAATACAACACCGTCAGAAAGTGACACTGTAGTACAATTAATTAAAGACGAAACAACTGCAATAAGTAGTGAAAAAATGTGTAGAACATGTAAAGACAATTGAAACAATTTGTTTTTATAAATCCACCAAATAAATCTTCAATAATTATTAATTTAAATAGTGATATAAACAATAATAATAGTGATAATGATTAATATTTTAATAATTTTAAATTACCATAAATTGACAAGTTCAAAAAAAGAATAATTTTTGTTTGTGCAAATTTGAAGTATTTTATAAAGACTTTAAAACAAAACGATTTTTAAATATGCCAATATTTATAATTCAAATATAGCCAGTCCTAAGCCTGATAAAAATGTGAAGGAATGTCATGTGTTTTTCTAAATTTCCTGTTTCCCCCCCCCATTTACTAGAAGCCTGAAGTGCCACCCAGTAAAATAAGTAGTTTTTTCTAAATCTCCTTTTATGGCGTCCCCCCTTTTACTAGAATCCTGAAGTGCCTCCCAGTAAAAAAAAGTTATTTTTTTTCTAAATTTCCTTGCAGGGCGCCCCCTTTTACTAAAAGCCTGAAATGCCGCCCAGTAAATAAAAGTAGATTTTGCTAGATTTAATTAAAAGTCACAATACTTATTACAAAAATGAATATTATTTTAATTAAAGCTATTTTGATATTGTAATAGGGTATATATTTTTTCTACGATTCGGCGCCCCTTGATCTTGGCGCCCGATGCGGCGCTTCGCCTGCATACCGTGTTGAGCCGTTCCTGCAACCCCACCACATTTATTCATTCCAGTCGTTCGACCTCAAATCATCGAATGAATAGATCAAATAGAATTAGAATATTGTCTCAACAAAACGCGTATTCTGATTAAACCGAAACCAGAATTGGCACAACAAAACGCACCTAACGTCATTATGATCAGAGACTCCAATAATAAGAGGTGCATTAAAGTGAAGCTAAATCTAAGATCTGAAATTAAACGTTATAGAGATTTAAGTGAAGAGATTAAAGAGGAATAAATTTTAATATTTTTCTAAACAATTATCTCTTTAATATAACATGCATTAACAATAAAAAGTTAACTATTAAAATTTTGTTGGTTTGATTAAACATTAAAACCATATTGCTTATGTCAGATTCAGATTTATTTAATGTTATTGAAATCAATAACTATATATTATAGTTTTTATATCTACCAACGTCTATGAAAGCAATGAATTAAATCCGTTCTGTCAGACATCATACAAAACAAACAGAATAAATATAATAAATTCCAGTTTTTGCCTTTAGTAAATTATTGCACCAATTATAAAAAAATTATTAATTTCTTATTTCAAATAGTACAATTTTAAACAATATTTTTCAAATACTTTACTGACTGTTATAGTTATTACTGTATTTACAATTAAGATATAAAAATTAAATTTAACTTACCAGGAATTTCATTTTGATTGCTTCGGTCTGAGTGTTACAAACTGAATGCAATTTTGCTGGAGGTTCTACATTTTATACTAAAATATTAATGCTAAAAAAAAAGAGTTAAGCAAGACCCCCAGTCAAAAATTTTCCACTTGATAAAAAATTCGGATAGTGACTATTATTTAATTTAATAAATTAATTATGTCATAAAGGTTAAAGTTTATAATTAAAAAATGATAGTGCCTAAAATTTTGTAATAATATTTATCAAAAAATTACGTAATAAAATTTAAAAATATACTGTTATTGTTAGATAGGGCCTAATGAGATTGTTATTGTAATTAAATGTTTAAAAAAATATTTTTGTTATAAATAAACATATTTGTAAATAATAACTCTGAAATTATTATTATTATCAGTTTATAATGGCTCTACACCTGTGTTTCCCAAAACTTATAAAATTCGCGGACTCCTTTTGACCATTGATTATAGACCCATGAAAAAAATAATTGTGAGAAGGCAAAATAAATTCAAATTAATATAATTATGGATAAAATGAATGTAAAATTAAAATAACTAACAAATATATGTATTATATAAATATTTATTGTTTAATTATTAAAAACTTTCATAAAAATAAAGACTTCCAGCTTCGTTTCTTGATATTTTGTTTGCTGTTATACTTTTGTTTCACAGTTATTTTGTATTTTTGATTATGATATGAATAGAAAGAAGGGCTTCCATTGGAGTCTATATTTCACGAGATGTACCCGTGCCTACGGTTCAGGTGGTGAACTGAACCGTAGGCACAAGTTGTAATCATCCGAGTGTAATATAGCCATTATATTCGAGTCAAATCGAATATTTTATCTACAACTATATAGGTTTATCATTAAAAAAATTGTAAATTTTAACACAAATTCTGAGCGTCAATTGTAAAACTTCAGAATAGACCATATTACTAACTACGTCACAAAATGGGATTCAGTGCTGCCGTCTCGCGGTTGGATTCCTTTTATTTGAATTTAACATGTTGTTTTTTTGTTAAATTATATTTTGGAAATATAAATTAAGTTTTCAAAGTAAGAGAGTGCTTCACATCAAAACTACAAGTCAATATTTATTTATTAAAATTCTTATTTTATACATTACAATTTAATATGTTATTATTTAGGCAGTAAAATATTATTTTGCAGGTTAATTTTGAAAAATTTACGTTAATAATCGTTATTATGGCAAGTAACATAGCAATAAGTGTGTGTGCCATATCTAAATGGTTTAAAGGAATAATATGTTGTTTTTAATTTTCCATTATTGTTTTTCATTTTCATCTGTCAAAAAACGAAAAAATTTGCAATTAATAATGTAGATGTAATTGTTACAATTTGGAGCAAAACAATACACCAATATGCATTCTAAAACAAAATATTAATGATTACTTAGTGTTAATTAAATAAATACTAAAGATATTCCGATTTTCATATTATTTAAAAACGTAACCTATAAATATATCTTCGAATCCTTATTTATATATTTATAAAGTCATTATTCTATAATATAAAGTGTCTGGACTGTATATATTAGTATATATTTATCAAAAATACATATTTTTTGCTCCAAAATTGAAAATATTTATAAAATTAAGGTAACAAAGGTAATGTCCCATGTATTTTAAACTTCAAAAGGACTCAGCTCTCAGATGGCAGCACATGTATGTGACGACACACTAATATGGTCTATTGATGTGATTAAGGCTGCGTATAACCCCCAGAGGTTACTAGTTTCTTATACAAAACTAACAATCTAAAATCAAATTAGTATCAATCTATACATCAATTTTTGCACCGTATTTTTATCTATCTAATAGGATATTTTTAATTGTAGAAACATTTATTTTAAAAATATTATCGCTCAATAACTTAAAAATAGACATCAGAGCTAATGTTCTATAATTTTTTAAATCTATTTGTGGGTTTCGAACTTTTATATTTATAAAGTTTTGTGTAGAAATGTTCAAATAATACGTCAACATTTTTTTCGACTTGATTACTTATAGTTTAGAGCTTTCGTCGAAAAATATTATACTTGATGATAATGAAATGCCACTTGGTACACGTATTCTTCACGAATATTGAACCATTTTTACCCGTAACACTTATTTTCATAACCGCGGCAGATTCAAGATGGCGGCAAAAATAGACTACCAAGTAAAATAAGTATAAGTAGTTTTCACAATACAGCAAAATAGCTAGTAACATATTTGTAGAATTAATCTTTACCTACAATTTGCCGCATAGTACGCAAATATGCGTCAATTGGTTTTCAAGATGGCTTCTATAATGCAATTTGCTTGTTTATAATTATATAACAGCTTTTTCTACAACTAAAAACATCTTATTAATAAAAATTCGCTGCAAATTTTGATGTATAGATTGTTATTCATTTTATTTCTGATTATTAGTTTTGTATAAGAAACTATTGAGAACTATAGGGTTGTGCGCCGCCTTAAGTTGGCTTACCATCCAATCGATTGTAATCTACAACCATGTTTAAATAGTATATTATTATATGAGCCATAATCGCGAATGTAATACTATACTTTTTCCACACCTATTAACACATTGACTGCCAAAGCAAGATTCAGGATTCTTGTCTCAGAAGTCAATTTGATATGGCCATATTATATTATTAAGTCAATGTACTACAAGTAATGTCGTAGTCGGCGTCCTGGGCAAGAACGCTAAGTCGTAATTGGCAGTCAAAGTGTTAAACAAATAATTAGACTCAAAATTGATAATTTTAATGGAAGTGATAGCGTCATTCATGTTGCCTGCTACCACTGCAGTTTTGGCCCCTCCCATTGCCATTGTCAAATATGATTGGATCAGCGAGAGTTATTTATGGATATGTAGGTTTGTGATTGGTCGTAAACAATGAATTATGAAACCATAATTCACTGTAGTTATTTATGAGTACTATTTTTCACGAAAAATTGTTAATAATTGCAATATAATTAAATAGGTGTGGAATAATATTATTATTTATTGTTTTATTTATTCTTACTTATAAATAATATTCTAATTATAAATATGGGCTGTGTGAGCAGCAAACTGCCATCGTTATTGAGCGCCAAATGTTTTAACTAACTAACTTGCAGTGAAACAAGACGTTATTTAGCCACGGATGAAACGCATGCGCGTCAGTTTTTCACACGGTGTATAATATGAGCAGTTTTATGTATTTACAGTTGGACACATCATGCATTTTTTATTTGATAGTCGTACATAATAGCTATTTATGCAACAAGTGTATAAAGTAGTGCTTTTTTCACTAATGGGAAGCGGCAATCCTATGAGTGTAAAAAAGACGCTTTATACATGCGTTTCATACAATATTTTTTCTACGACTGTCTCTAATTGTAACAATTTTAAAAATAACAAATTATGAACTTCCTTTCATAATAATAATAATAATAATAATAATATAATAATAATAATATTTATTAATGTTGATACATTATAAAAAATGTTTACACAAGTCAAAATATTTAAAAAGTACAAATTTAAAAATGATATTAAATATAATAAGTAAGGTAAATAAAATTACAATTTTTTACAAAGGTCATCAAGAAGGATAAAAAAATAAATAAATAAATAATAGATAAAAGATATCAGGTGTATAGATATCATAAAAGTAATATTAAAAGTACAGTTGTTGGGATTATTTATAGTAAATCTAGATCCAAACAAATTATTTTATTTTTTCTCTAGAAAATATTTGAGATTTTTTTGCTTATATCCAACTGATTGTCGTTTAAGATAAGCTATGAGCTTGGAATAGTTACTAATATCTACATTATTATTAATAATTAATGTGGTTTTCAATTTCGAGTACGTGGACTATATTGTGGATGATTTAAAATTTCTTGATTTTTCCTCGAAATAAGCTAAAATTATTCGTTCTGTAAAGGAATTTATTTTCTTTTGATTGCGCCATTCAATGATATAAGTTATATTCTTTTAAATAAATCAAGTCCTCAATTGACCAGTTCTTGTGAAAGTATAATATTTTGTTTTCACACATTTTTTTGATTTTTATTTTTACAAATGTAGTTAATAAAAAAGGTGCGTAGAAAATCCTGTAAAATTTGTAAGTGAGTCAGCGCTGTTAATGATTTCGTGAGAGGCTAATTCGATGTATTTTAATACAATTTCGAGTGAAGCTGACAACATAATTAAATTTGTGGTATTCGTATTTTGACAGGTTATAAATTCAATGAAACTGTCTGTTCTCATTGGCTGGGAGGGCGCGAAAGATATTCCGTGGGAATTCTAATTCTACAGGACGAGAAGAAACACAATTCATTAAAAATAACAATACACAGGGTGAGTATTTCGTACTTTTTCTTTCGTATTTTGACAGGTTTTGGAAGTAAACATATGTAATCACCTCATAATATAGCATCATTAGAAACTATCAGTTATTCAAATACCTAGGTGTTACCCTGTCAAACAAGGAGAGCAGTGAGGTTGACATAAATAATAAAATAGGAAAGGGAAAGCATGTCATCAAGCAATTAAATCCAATGTTGAGAAACAATGTAACTAAGTAGACCAAGACAATTATCTATAACAACGTTTCTTAAACTATGGGTTCTTTTAATACGATTTTAGCAAAAAATGGGCTAAAAAAGTTCTTATATCGCACCCTTTTACCCGAAGGGATTAAACTAAAAGTCTAAAAAAATTATAAGTATTGTACATTGATCTGAGCCGGAAAAGTACGAAAGAAACTTTCGATTTGATTGCGTTTTTAAATAAAAATTGATGTGAAGTGTGAATATTCACACATTTCAGGGTTTTGCAGGTATATAATAAGTGAAGGCGGCATACTGAATGTGTAGGACAAATTTTACTTTGTAGTAATCACGTCAAAAAGAACGATATTTTTAAAATAATTTATCGTCTGTTAATCATATAATAAGACTGGTTATTAAATTTACGCTCTTAAAAATTAAATGCAACATTTGTCAAAATATAACTAGAATTTTGACAAAATAATTTCAACATAATAAAAATGCAAGAAAAAAACTAAAAAAATAAAATTCACTCCGTACTCGAAACCCTTCGTTTCCAGCGAGTTTTAGCTTACGACATCAATGCTCTAACCACTACGCTATCGTACGCCTTGTATGTGGGTGTCTTACATTGTTATAACTTTTGTACTTTGTGAACCAAAAACCACAAAAAATGCGTTATTTTCCGAAAACATAATCTGATCAAAAATTCCTGTTGTACTATTTCGGTTCACACCAATATACATTACTTAGAATTTTTTTAGATTTTTAGTTTAAACTATCAGGGCTACAGGGTGTGGGACAAATTTTTTTTTGCACAATTTTGGCAAGAATCGCATCAAAATAATTTATTTTGCAAAAATAAAAATTTGATCGTTAATCCACGTACTAAGGGCTTTCATTTGATACCCTACACAGAATTAAAAAAATATATTTTTGTTTTCGATGAGCAAATTTTTATTATATTTTTAAGGGAATATGTTTTTTAGATGTTTTAGTATTTTTTCTATGTGCGGGTCAAAGAGTTGTATACGCATGCCAAATTTCAACTCTCTAGGTTTAGCCGTTTGGCTACAATTTTTACCGAACAGACAGACAGACAGACAGACAGACAGACAGACAGACAGACAGACAGACAGACAGACAGACAGACAGACAGACAGACAGACAGACAGACAGACAGACAGACAGACAGACAGACAGACAGACAGACAGACAGACAGACAGACAGACAGACAGACAGACAGACAGACAGACAGACAGACAGACAGACAGACAGACAGACAGACAGACAGACAGACAGACAGACAGACGACAAAATGACGGTATAAGGGTTTTTTGGTCATATACCTACAACACCCTAAAAATACTGTCCCACACCTTAGCCTAAAAGGGTTAAACTAACAATCTGAAAAAATTCTAAGTAATGCTCACTGATCTGAACTAGAAACGTACTAAAGAAATTTTTAATTAGATTAATAGCCAAGCTATTAAGAAACTATATTTTTCACAAAACTTGTAATGCAAATTAACTAATATACATCAACTTAGACAATTATTGCATTTTGAAAAAATGTATATGCTTAACTCTAAAGGAATATAAGGATGCGTCTATAGGCGCCCGCAGAATGTATTCTAGGGGGGGGGGGGTCTTGGAGGGTCTTTTGGTCTTGACCCAAAACATAGATATAGATGTCATATTCGAACAATGCTTTCCACGTGGCGGGTCTGGGAACGATCCCCGCTAAGAATAAACATTTATTTTCTAGTTAAAAATGTGTTCTCTATAGTTAAAAATCATCGATTTAGTAAATAAGAACTATCCTGGCTAATAGCCAAAGTTGTTAAATCAAAAATAAAAAAAAACATAGTTTTTTTTTTATGAATTTTATATTTAAATAATATAATTTTTATTTCTAAGATACGAATTGGTAATTGGTTCCGAAGTCCAGGGGGGGGGACAGACCCATCCTGCCCCCCCTTGCGGGCGCCTATGTATGTATCCATTTTTGCTAGTTTATTTAAGAAATTTCTATGTGATCATCTTGCGAAAAAGTTTAAAGACCTCCGCTGTAGTGCATTGTTATTTTAAACATCAATGAACGAATGTTTCTGTGTTTGCCATTTATTATGCTCTTTTTATTTCTCTTGTTTCTTCTTTACAGATTGTGGATTGGCGTCTATAGATGTACTGTTAAAGTACTTGAATATTTTGTATTTATTCTCTTGGGAAAAGCATCTGGGATCAGACATCTAAATTTTTCTTTGTTAAAAGCACATTGCAAATCGATACCTATTTGCCAACAGTGAAGTCATTCAAGCCGTATTGCAAGGAATGTATAAAAATTCGTCTGCATTATTGATAAGGCTGCATTCTCAGAATGTCGTATCATTGTCGTCACAAAAAAAATCCCTGTGAAAGAATCAAATTGAATTTTGAAATGGAATTTTAATCAGAAGGAAATTAGATTTTTTTAGGTGAGATTAATTTATTTTTGGGGAAATTGAATTCTATAAATATATTTAATACCTGTATATAGTTATTGTGAATGGAAATGCGTTTTACGAAAAAAGATTTACTTGAAAAATTCTCGCGAATGTGGATGAAATATCTGGAGAATACCAGTTCCATATATATATATCTAGCACTGTCCTAAAAACCTTCTTATTTATTTTTACAATTCATGGAAATGAATGTCTTTCAACACATTATAGAAAATTAAGACTATTTTGTCGCTTCATACAAAATTAATGGGTAGCAAGTAGAAGGTATGATCCATATTCCAGTCGAGTTGGTCGGTAATCCACCGTGTCTTCTCCGGGCAAAGGAACAAAGAGCGAGAAAACCGGACCGACTCGCTCCGGTAACCGCCACACTCCGGGTAACCCTAATACAGTGGTCCTCAAACAGTAGCACCAACAAATACTCAATTATAGGATAATTTAACCCCATCAATCGCTCCAAGTGTGTGTCAACTTCAAAAAGAGATTAATATTGTCACATGAAAATACAAATATTTGATAATAAATAGAATCATAAATTTTTAACGAATAAGCGCAATTTAAATATTGTTTATTTGTAACACAAGTAGATAAATTCAAATATTTGCAAAATATTGCAAAAATTGATGAAGAAATTATGAAATAATTATAGCAGGCACAGCAGGAGAATTGTTTAATGGTATCAAAACAGCGTCCCTAACTAATGATGGGTTTAGTCAACATTTAGCCTTAGTCTTAGCGTAAGTTTTAATTTTACTGTTAGTCTTAGTTTTTGTCTTAAGCGTAATGAATGAGTACGAGTTTATACCAATGAAACGTCGAGTTTAACGCAAGCGCACAGTGTCCTCGTTCAGTATTGATGAACAAAGCTTGTTATAACTAATACAGGTACCCCCGTTCATTGCGACCCCGGCTAGTGCGGATTCGTTATAATGCGACCGACAATTTAAGATTTTTATGCTATCAGATACATCGACAAAGCGTGGAATGAAGTCACCCAGTCGTGTATGAAGGGTGTTTGGAAAAGATTGTTCAGTGAAATTGCTGAAGTTCACTGCAATCAAGGAAATTATGTTGAAAATATCATCAAAGAAATTAGTCATATAGCCATTTCCGAGGGCATCGAAGGTTTGGATGAAGATAATGTTCAGACTTTGTTAAAATCACACGGTGAACTTTTGACTAATGAAGAGCTGCAGGAAATGGACTGCCATATGTCCCTACAAAATGACGAACCTGTTCCCGTGCGAAATTTAACTGTTAAAACCATCGAAAAGGCCCTTTCTCTTCACAATCAATGCATGGAGTTGTTAGAAGAGAACGACGAAGATTACGAGCGGGTGAGTGCTGTTAAACGTGACTGTAATGCATAACTTGGCAGCTATCGGCAAATTTTGCGCAATACATGTAGAGAGGCCAAACAAAGGAATCTAGATTCCTTTTGCAACGTGGAACAAAATAAATAAATTATTAATTATTTAATGTATGCCTATTTGTTATTCTTAATGTATATTTAATAAATAAGTGTTTTTCGAGTTTTACAATATTTTTTTCAAAAATCCCTCGTTGATTACGAAATTTCGCTTAACGCGATCATGTCCAGAACGTATCCCCCGCGTTGAACGTTGGGGTAACCTGTATTTGAAACGTCAAAAGTCAAAATCTTTGGTTATAGATAACGATTAAAAAAATAAACATTGTGAATAAAGATGTTTCGGAATAAAAACAATAATAAAATTGTTCATAGTTCGGAATATATAACCTGCACATTATATATCAGTGTGAGCGTACGCGCATATGTGCGGTTTTAATCTTAGTGCTAAGAAAAGTTGAATTTTAGTTAACTCTCAAGGTCGGTTTTAAGAACCTTAAGACTAAAACTAAATCAATGTGTTGTATGAACTTGCTCGTAGCGATATGATAGTTTATCTTTTAAGGTTAAAACTAAATCATAAGTTTAAAACCAAGACTAAAACTAAATGTTGACTACACCCACCATAAGAAACAAAAACCAACTAACATCCGGGTTGATATCATCATATAGTGACAACCTACCGATTTTCTAAATCAAAATCAGAAGCTCTGAAAGGAGATTTCTGAGAAAAATGAAGGCAAAACTACCCAGCAAACATTTTTATACGGGCCAGTACTGTTGAAGCACATACTCACCGGCATTGAAAGTAATGGGCCAGTACCCCGGTGTACCATTGCAGTACCATTGGCGTATCAATTGCCGGCCCAGCAGCGGTAAAGTGCAGAATAATCGCATTAAATACTGGTAAAGTACTTCGTATAGGAGGAGTGCGAAATGCAAGTGTGAAGTATATTATTAATACTGGCGTTGCACAAACTTTTGGTGCCAGCAATTTACCAACAGAATATGCAGTTTGCCGGCATTCGGCCGATGGTTGACTGTTTGCTGGGTAGATATAAGATCAGTGGAGATCATATTAGAATAAGGACGGTTTAGATGGCTGGGGCATGTATGTATAATGAGCAAACATCTAGTTTTTGAAGCAAGAACAGCGAAGAAAGTAAGACGAGGAATCATTTGAAACTGATGTCCTTTTAATGACATCTCAGTTTTGGGGGGAAAAAAAAATTACATGGGCCTAAGTTAGATGAGTATGGCGAATGGGACTACAAGAATGACTGTTAGGTCGTTTCTTCCCTTAAGGCGTGCACCCATGGTGTGCGGGGTTCAAGATCTTGAGCCCCTCTACACTTTTTTAAGAGACACATTGTTTTTCTATTGAACGTGAGCTCTCCAAGATTTATTTGCTTCTCCCCCTCACCCAAGAAAATATCTGTGTGTCTAACAATAATCTACAGTCGTCGTTAAATTCTATTCCTGTGGCACATGGCTGCACTCAGTGCTAAACCACATCATTCTGCTTACGACCATGTTCTATAAAAAAACTATATTGAGAGTTATCACAGAAAAACGTAAGCTAATAAGCTTTTTGGTCTGAGGGCTTTCAACATTTAGAGAGATCTTGATTTTAATATAGTCGAGATGGCAAATTTAATTTTGTTTGCTGTTCTACCAAGGACGCCACAGCGGTCGCTTGTAAATCTCGAATTACCTAAGTTTGGTAAAGATACTACATATCCTATCGAATACTAACAAGAATTACAAATGACATTGGTCCCTAGGTTTCACGATACTGTCATTTTTACTGATGGATCAAAACCCGGAACCAAGATTGTGTGATTGTTGTCTTGAATCCACGCCAGCATTGTATGAGGAAGTGTCTTTGTTTTTTGCCAAAAACTGCCGAATCATAAGAGAAATGTAAGCTGGTGCTTTACCGTCATGAATATTTATGATCAGTCAGGGTTTCTCTTTTTTATTCACTCAGGTAATTGCTTCAGAACACTAAGATAAAAACGTTCAGTTATTGTTACCCATTTACGGTGAATTAGAATTGATTCTACCACCTGTAAAAGGCCCGGATCATTTAAAACAAGAACTTTGAATCTTCGAAAAGCTGTTAAAAATTTAAATGTCTATCGCCTTATTTCGAAGTATGAAAAAAAAAAATCACCCAGGAGCTCTTCGATGAAACCCATCTTAAAAATT
Organism: Liopterus haemorrhoidalis; assembly: GCA_963971575.1. Taxonomy (NCBI): domain Eukaryota; kingdom Metazoa; phylum Arthropoda; class Insecta; order Coleoptera; family Dytiscidae; genus Liopterus; species Liopterus haemorrhoidalis. The sequence continues at coordinate 52,368,196 of OZ020615.1, forward strand.
GCCGGTACAAATGAAAACGAATTACAAAATCCGCAATAAAATTCGAACGATATAACTTGGCAAAACAAACTCCACAGTAGTCAACTAACAAATGACAACTGCTTCATATCAATTTGCTACTACCTCCTATCCATTTACTAGGTATTGCGGAACACGCACTATCAACGTTATTTTTATCATACCTCATATATCTGTGATTTTCTATTATATTGATAATTTTTGTAATCTACCCGAATAGTCAGGCACAAATTGATATCTGGTCTATAACTATCGTCCTCGTAGATAATCATAAAATATCATCTGTATAGACATTTTTTTCGTAGTTCATTTTAGATAAAACTAGGAAACCAATTGTAATCTGATCAGGGTGTGAAAATTTTTGGAAACTCTTTTTTTCACGTGTCCCTGCGTGCAGCAGTAAAGGATACACAAGTCCTGGTTAGGGCTACAGATAAAGGAGCCATGTAATTTGAGGATCACAAGATTTTTTATAGAAGCTCTTTGTCATATGTGAAAGGTTTAAGAGATTTTTTCTCCAAGTATTTTGTAAGTAGAGTATTTTTTACCTTTTTTGTTGGTAATAAGCTTTTTTTCTGAAAGAATGAAATGTTTTATCTTATCGTGTGTTGTAAGATTTTGTTTCAGTTTTATAAAAGAAAAATCGAGATACTTTGCTGCAAGAAAAAATGGATATAAAAATTGCAACATCAGAAACAAATAAAAAGAAGACAGAAACATAAAGAAAAGAATCGAACAAACAAACTAAGAAAGTAAATTATAATCAAAAAAATGACAAAACCTGTGAGAGTTTGAACCTTCAACTATCTGTGTCCATAATAAATCATTATAACTATGATTCAACAGAAACTGAATGAGTTGAAACAGAAATACTATCGTACAAAACTATAATATGTTCCATATTTATGTATCATTTTAGAACAGGAACAAACACAACATCTTACAGTCTTTCAAAATAAAGTATTTTTGCAATCTCATCCAAATCTTTGGAATATTCATAAACCACAAGAATGGGAGAATCCGAGAAGTGTACTTAGAGCTGAATAATTCTCACAGGCAGGTTGTGGTTAAGACAAGTGATTGGGATAAAAGATGACGGAATGATAAGCATGTGGAAGAGAAGTTAGTTAAAAATTTTGGCGCATCGAATCTATGGCTGTTGACGCATAGCACAGCCAAAACATAATGTAGAGTTTAATATTAAAGCTTTTAGTACGAAGGGAGTATAGATTTGATCTAGGCCCTATTTCATAAAAGATTTTTCAGGCAACTGAACAAATTTGTTAAATTGTTACCTTTTAATTTTTACGTTAAAAAACTTGTCATAACTTTGGAACTACTAAATCGATTTTAAAAATACTTTCAATTCTGGTTAGTGTATAAATCGTGTACCAAGTTTGCTATTGAAGAAATTTATGTTTTCATTGATATTTTCAAGAAAATGCTTCAAATATAAACAGAAAAGATGGATTTTTTATTAGCCGCGCGCAAAAATATCGTTATATATTAACTTTAACACTGATGAAACCAATGTTTTCTCTGATAATTTGAAGAAAATGCTTTAGATATGAACGGAAATATGGAATTTGTTTCATTCGCTCGCACAAATTTCATTGAAACAGTTGTAACTGCTGAACAGATTAAAAAATTATTTCAATTCTTAAGTATATAAATCCTGTATCAACTTTGCCACTGATGAAACCTATGTTGTTGCTGATAATTTGAAGAAAATGCTTTTTAGATATGAACGGAAATATGAAATTTGTTTCATTCGCTCGCACAAATTTCATTGAAACTTTGAAACTACTGAACAGATTTAAAAGATTATTTCAATTATTAAGTGTATAAATCGTGTACTAACTTTGCAGCTAACGAAACCTTTGTTGTCGCTGATAATTTGAAGAAAATGGATTTTATTTTACCTGTGCGCACATATTAAATTATAACTTTGGAATTACTAAACCGATTATAATAAAACACAGCCTAAAACCTAACCAGATGATGTAGCTACATATAGCAAAAATCCGTATGAAAATCGGTTACGCAGTTCTCAAATAATGCTTTAAATATAGACCAAAAACATAGATTTTGTATCTCCCACGCGCACAAATTTCATTGTATCTTCGAACCTACGGAACAGGTTTCAAATTTTTTTCAATTTTGATTATTCTATAAATCGTGTACCAACTTTTGCGCTGACAAAACTTATGTTATCGCTAACAATTTCAAGAAAATATGTTAACTATGAACGGTATTCATGCATTTCATTTTACCCGCTCGCCCAAATATAGTTATTACTTTGGAACTACTGAACCAATTTTAATAAAACATATACCATATACCTGACCTGATAATATAGCTACAGACAGAAAAAACCGCATGAAAATCGGTTCAGCAGTTCTCCAGTACAAAGCGCATATACGGACAGACATACAGATAGACAGAGAGATGATGCATTTTATATATGCAATTTACAAATCCATTATTTTGAGCAGAAATGTTTTAGAGTTGCGAATGCAAATATTCGCGTTATAATTTAAAAAGTTAAAATATCTTTATTTAAATTAAACTCAACAAATCTTCAAGTCATTTGCACACGAAATAACTCTAGCAACATCTTAAATTAGTAAACATTAGAGACTAAATCGTGTGGCAAAAAATGTAATGTTTGAATTAAGATCGTTTAACTGGCCAAGTTGTACGGAGAGTTATAGTTCCCTGCAATGATATACAGGCGAGCTTTTCGCTGAGCTTTCGTGTGCTTTGTAATGTAAACCATTTCCTTTGATTTAACCGCGGGAAACTGTGCATACACAAAACATTAATTTCATTATTAATCTCCAACAGTTTAAATAAACTTAACTGTTTGCTTGCTTAACCATGTATAACACAAATATACTCTAGTTTTCCAATTTAACAAATAATAGATTATGGAAATTTGTTTGCTATTATATATATATTACAAATTTAATTAACCCAACCGAGAGAGGTACCTACAACGTATACATAATTAGGTTGGATAAATATCTAGACCTAGGTGCAAATACCTTGATAACAAAATAATTTGTAAAGACTAGCTAGTAATATATAATTTTAAGGTTTTGTATGTAGGAGCAAGAAAACGTGCCACAAAAGCTTAAAAATACTGAGAAAACAAAATAAATGGACGTAAATTGATTTAAAAAAATCTTTATATTAAAATATGACATTTGTTATTGTGAAATCAGTGGGAGCTTATAAATTGACCAAGTAGTTTGTTGACAAGGAGAGTTAAAAAAGTTTGTGAAAAAATGTATATTACTCGTGAAGATTTTCTTTGGATGATTTTTTACGATTTTAGTAAAGGCCTAACACAACAACAATGCATAGATTCGCTTCGATCAACTTTTTATAATGAAGCACCATCAAAAAAGACTGTTTACGGGGTTTGCAGAATTTCGTCGTGGTCGTGCGTCCGTCAATGATGAATCTCGTGAAGGTCAACCAAAATTGGTGGTGATTCAAAAAATTGATGTGAAGTGTGAATATTCACACATTTCAGGGTTTCGCAGGTATATAATAAGTGAAGGCGGTACGCTGAGTGTGTAGGACAAATTTTACTTTGTAGTAATCACGGAAAAATGAACGATATTTTTAAAATAATTTATCGTCTGTTAATCATATAATAAGACTGGTTATTAAATTTACGCTCTTAAAAATTAAATACAACATTTGTCAAAATATAACTAGAATTTTGACAAAATAATTTCAACATAATAAAAATGCAAAAAAAAACAGAAAAAATAAAATTCGCTCCGTACTCGAACTCGAAACCCTTCGTTTTCCAGCTTACGACACCAGTGCTCTAACCCATTAAGCTATCGCACGCCTTGCATGTGGGTGTCTTACATTGGTATAACTTTTGTACTTTGTAAACCAAAAACCACAAAAAATGCGTTATTTTCCGAAAACATAATCTGATCAAAAATTCCTGTTGTACTATTTCGGTTCACACCATTACTTAGAATTTTTTTAGATTTTTAGTTTATACCATCTTTGCTACAGGGTGTGGGACAAAATTTTTTCTGCACAATTTTGGCAAAAATCGCATCAAAATAATTAATTTGCAAAAATTAAAATTTGATCGTTAATCCACGTACTAAGGGCTTTCATTTGATACCCTACTCAGAATTTAAAAAAAATATTTTTGTTTTCGATGAGCACATATTTGTTTATATTTTTAGGGGGTATGTTTTTTAGATGTTTTAGTATTTTTCCTATGTGCGGGTCAAAGAGTTGTATAAGCATGCCAAATTTCAACTCTCTAGGTTTAGCCGTTTGGCTACAATTTTTACCGAACAGACAGACAGACAGACAGACAGACAGACAGACAGACGACAAAATGACGGTATAAGGGTTTTTTGGTCATACCTACAAAACCCTAAAAACATCGATGCTGTGCGCAAAATGATTGAAGTAGATCGGCATGTGACTTACCGTGAGATAAAGGCATCCTTTGGCATATCGCAGACTTAAATACATTCGATTTTGCTTGAACATTTAGCTGTGAAAAAGATCTGTTCCCGATGGATTCCGCATAATTTGACCGAAGCTCAAAAAAAGCCTCGTGTTGATTGGTGTAAGGGAATGCTAAAAAAATGCTACAACAATGTTACAGATGACGAAACTTGGATTTATTCAAATGAAATGGAAACTAAGCAACAATCCACTGTTTGGGTCTTCCAAGATAAACCGAAACCCACAAAAGTTGTTCGTTCATGAAGCACTTCAAATAAAATGATTACTTGTTTCTTCGGTTGTACTGGACACGTCGCAACCATTCCTTTAGAGGATCGGAGAACAGTTAATGTTGAATGGTATACAACGATTTGTTTGCCAGAAGTCATCGACAGAATCAGGAAAAACAACCAAAAACGTCGTATCAATCTTTATCATGACAATGCAAGCCCCCACACAGCACGTCAAACAATTGATTATTTGAAGGAGAAAAACATTGAATTAATGTCTCATTGCTCGTATTCACCCGATTTATCCCCTAACCACCTTTTTTTTCCCAATGTCAAACAAAAAATGCATGGACAGGGATTTTCATCACCTGTTGAAGCCTACGAAAACCATGTTTTTGAGATACACCTTCAGAGTGGAAAAAATGTTTCGAGAATTGGTTTGAACGCATGCAAAAGTGTATAAATCTTAAAGGCGACTATTTTCAAAATCAATAAAACAGTTTGTTTCAAAAAAAATGTTTTCTTTCTTAGTTTTTGTAAAAATTTAAAATGTTGCCCTCGTACATAACTTGGACACCAAAATATCTCGCCCCCAGCACCACGGGGCCTACGGAGCCAACCATTCACATCCATTTTTAAACAAATCCATCAATAACATCAGTATCTAGAAACCAATTGGCAAATTATCTGACTAGACCAGTTCTTTTCAAATAAGTTTTTGTGTAATCCTCCTTTGAAGTTAATTAAAACATTTGTCAAAAGGGGATGTGGAAGGAGGTAGTATATTTAGAATCCACGGAATTAAAAGAAATTGTACGTGTTGGTCGATTTCAATGAAATATCTATTGTTGAAACATTAAATGAAGCTTTCGATTGAAGACCAAACTAATAAAAAACAAAAAATTGACGTGAAGTGTGAATTTTCACACATTTTAGGGTTTTGTAGGTATTTAGTCAGTGAATGAAGATTATTAGAAGGCCAAACGATGAATGCCTTTTACTGCATAGCACAATACAAGTGTTAGTTTTAAATCCTTTAAATTAACAGGCATGACAAGAAGGTTGCAGTTAGATTTTTTCTACCCTGTATCATATATCTCTAATAATACCATAATATATATTTTAACGCATTTTTTTTTTTGTGTAATTGCAAAAATATTGTTCAAATCCATACTTGGCAACACTGCGGGCGATTTCTTGTCACGCAAGAGCATAACGCCTACAGACACATTGTTTATATTATGACTATATGAAAAACTAATAGATTCTCTACTAGAAATAAAATCCCAGCTACCGGCTAGTTATTTATTTATTTTCCTAGTCGATATTTGCAAAATAAATTTATGTACTTCTTCTCTTCCCATAACAAAATGTATCCATGTATATACAAATATATTTTTTTAATTTTAGCTAAAATATTAAACGAAAATCTCAATACTTAGTCTTCAAAAATCAATTACTATTCATTAATCTGCACTTAAAGAGCTTCTATTTAATATCCCCACAATAATGTTTAAATTATTATTATTTTTTTTTTTTTTCAATAACACATAAACTGTAATATGTTCCAAAAACGAAATCGGATCGAAAATTCCTCTCGCACGTTTCCGGTTCATAGCAATATACATTGCTTAGATTTTTTTCAGATTTTTAATTTAGCTTCTTAGGGTTAAAGGGTGCGGGACACTGATTTTTTAGTACTTTTCTAGAAATAACTGTATTAAAAAAAAAATAAATAAATAAAATTAAATAAAAAATAAATTAAAACTATTTCCCCTTTTCTTTATATAGGTCTTAAGAGCTTTCTTTTGATACCACACAAAAATTTTAACAAAATAATTTTTTTTCGACGACAATAAAAATCAATATTTTCCGAAAAACCAATCAAAATTTCCTATTGAACTATTTCGGTTCCCATCAATGTACATTATTGAGATTTTTTTCAGATTTTTAGTTCAACCCCTCTAGAAGATAAGGTGGGGAACAAAAGTTTTTTGCCATTTTATTAACAAAAACCCCAAAAAAAAAAGATTTTTCAAAAATAAAAATTTGTTTGTGCACCCACGTATTTAGAGGTTTCATTTGATATCACACTCAAGATTTTAAGAAAATATTTAACTTTCCATTAAATACATATCTTTCCCGCGCTGTATTTTTTTTTTTTTGAACTCGGTGAACCGGAATAGTACAACAGGAATTTTTGATCAGATTATGTTTTCGGAAAATAATGCATTTTTTGTGTTTTTAACCAAAATATGTCAGCGCTCATAGCGATGTCCGTTTAGTCATTGGTTTTCCAATTTGCTAAACAGTTAACTTGCAAATAAGAGTTCGAATCCTGTCAATTTTAATTTTGTTGTTTCTTTTTTTGCAGTTTTCTTTTGTTTAAATTATTTTGTAAAAATTCTAGTTATATTTTGGTAAATGTTGCATTTAATTTTTAAAAGCGTAAATTTAATAACCAATGGGAACTGTTGAAATTATAATTTAATTCTGTTTGATGTATACGAAATCAGAGGGCGGGGCTAATGATTTAAGCAACCAATAGAAGCCATAGGCGCAATTTTCAAAATCTTAATGAACCTTGCTATGTAAAAAAAATACTGCACATATTTATAAACTTAAATAATGGTATTAGGCATTCGAATTAAAATTCATAAAAAAATATTTTGACATAAAATTTGTTTTGGCATCCCAAATAATCATCATTCAGTTATTAAATACCTGCAAAACCCTGAAATGTGTGAAAATTCACACTTCACATCAATTTTTTTGTTTAGGTCTTGAAATTTAGAAGAGAAGATCTTTTTTTTTAGCTTCATTTAACATGCTCGAAAAAAGCTAGTTACGCCCTGCCTAGGGGCGCTCAACTAAATCTTGCCTACGGGCGCCACATACCCTCGCGCCGGCTCTGGTCATACCTACATAACCATAAAAATAAAAAAGCTTTCGATTGTTGTAAATTTGCAATAGATCATAATACCGAAAAATCTACAGCCTCGGAACTTTTTGATTAGACCGGATACTCTGGTTTGTATAATTTAATTTGGGGACTCTGTCGACCGCTTCCAATTTTTTAATCTGAGTATTGGGGAGTTGATATTACCTATGCAATACCTTCTCGCTATTTTTCAATCGCCACCCCATCAATTATTCAAGAGACTGAACACAGGCTGTACAGTGGACAAATGTGGTTTACCAATTGTAACTGGAACACTAACGACATTGTGTTGTGAATACGAACTACAGTTTAATTTAGACAAGTTAAACATCGGTTTCTACGATACTACATATGCAATTGAACTGTTCTCTCTAACTGCTTTGAATAAAATTCAAATTTTATCCCCAACTTCGAATTGTACATCTGTATTAACTAGAACAACGGAAACATACGAATAGGCAAATAGTGAGGTCACTTCAAAGTTCAGGAATAAAAGAAAAAGAAGTGAAGAGGTCGTAGTAACAGTTGCATCTAAAAGGAGTGGTCAGCAAATAGCCTATGTTTACAAAAGTTTATAGCTCTTAGATTGCACAAAGAATTGATCCGATTTCGTAAACATAATACTCCAGAGATGGCTACAGTTACGTAAAAAAGTGATGTGAAGTGTGAATTTTGTCACATTGCAGGGTTTCGCAGGTATATAAGTGAAGATGACATGCTGAGTGTGTAGGACTAATTTTGCTTTGTAGTAATCACGGAAAAATGAACGATGTTTTTAAAATAATTTAACATCTGTTAATCTAAGAGCTTTAATAACAAATTTTATGTTAAAATATTTTTTTGTTAATTTTAATTCGAATACCTAATACCATTATTTAGGTTTCTAAATATGTGCAGTATTTTTTTTTATATAGCAAGGTTCATTAAGATTTTGAAAATTGCGCCTATGGCTTCCATTGGTTGTTTTAAGTCATGTGCTCCACCCCTCTGGTTTCGTATGCATGACACATAGAATGAAAATATAATTCCAACAATTCCAATTGGTTATTAAATTTACGCTCTTAAAAATTAAATGCAACATTTGCCAAAATATAACTAGAATTTTTACAAAATAATTTAAACAAAGTAAAAATGAAAAAAAAAAAAAAACAAAAAATGAAATTGTCTCCTCTGCCCAGGAGCGAACTCTAGTATGCTGGGTAGCTAGCGAGCAAGCTGACCATTAGACCAGGATATTCCTTCTAAAATAGTGTGTTACATAACTATAACTTTTGTGCACTGTCAACAAAAAAACAAAAAAAAAAAAATAATCTGATCAAAAATTCCTGCTGTATTATTCCGGTTCACACCAATGTACATTACTTAAATTTTTTTTTAGAATTTTAGTTTAAACCATCTGGGTTACAGGGTGTGGGACAAATGCACAATTTTGGAAAAAATCGCCTCAAAATAATTTATTTTAGCGCAATTCATACGAGTGAGAAATTACCATGATACCTTGATCTAGAAACCCTTTCTGGATCCTGTTTTAGCTGTATTAATATGCTAGATACCTACGAAACCGCGAAATGTGGGATAATGCAAACTTCTCATTAAGTTTTTCATAACGAATTTTAAAATTTCAAATGAATTTTCCATTTCGAATTAATTCAATGAAGTTAATTTAATTAAATGTTTGACATTTAATTCGATAAAGTGAAACTTGGAATTCTTTGAGGTGTTTTGAAGTGTTCCGTGACTAAATCGTGGAATCCAGGCCACAATTACAAATATTTGGAATTATTGTTTTACAATTCAACGAATAAAGCTTTAGAGAAGTTCTTTGAAACTTATTTACCTGCAGCTTCTTTGCAATTAATTAGGTTAAGAATTTTACTTTAATTCCAAATATGTTTTTAATTATAAGATTTAACAAGTTTTAAAAAGAAGTTCAATTTTATAAATAAAGTTGTGTCTGTTTTAGCATTATTAAAAACACGTACTATTTAAAATAAAGGGAGAATTTTGGCTAATTTAGTACAGTACCAAAATAATATGTTTAATGTTGTTGTCATGGGCGCTTATATTAAAATTTCAAGATCAGATCTATCCTATGCACATCAGATTTAAAACCTAACATCACTATTTAAATATACATATTAGTAGATTTATCTGATAGATATTTTCAAATAAAATATGACGAAGAATTGTCGGAAAAATACCTAATAAAAGCCGGAGTACCCCAGGGGAGTGTTTTAGGACCAACGCTTTACCAAATTTTCACAGCAGACATTCCAAATGATGAATCTATCGCAATGGCTACTTACGCTGACGACACAGCAATTCTAGCTGTTCATGGCAACCCAGTGAAAGCATCTAACCTTTTACAAAAATCATTAAATGATTTACAGGTATGGCTCAAAATATGGTGCATAAAAATAAATGAATCAAAATCTCACCACATCACTTTCACCAACAGAAAAGTCCAAAAGTTTTCTTAAATAATACAGCATTACCGCCGACAGAGGAAATTAAATATCTAGGCATGCACTTGGATACCATAAAAGATTAACCTGTAAGGCCCACCTGACAAGTAAAAGAAAACATCTAGATTTGAAAATTAGAAAACTCTATTGGCTTCTTGGTTATAAATCTAGTCTAAGTATATATAATAAACTTCTAATTTATAAAATTATATTGAAACCAGTTTGGACATACGGAATACAATTATGGGTTTGTGCTAAATCATCAAATATTAACAAAATTCAGAGGTTTCAGAACAAAGCTTTGCGTACTATTGCAGGTGCTCCTTGGTATGTGAGTAACATGACATTACATAATGACTTAAAAATTAAAATTGTTAAGGAAGAAATTAAAAAGTTTGCATATTTATTTTTTTGATGAGCACATTTTTGGTTATATTTTTAGGGGGATATGATTTTTAGATGTTTTTGTATTTTTCCTATGTGCGGGTCAAAGAGTTGTATAAGCATGCCAAATTTCAACTCTCTAGGTTTAGCCGTTTGGCTACAATTTTTACCGAACAGACAGACAGACGACAAAATGACGGTATAAGGGTTTTTTGGTTATACCTACAAAACCCTAAAAAGTATAAACCATATTACAATAAAACCCGCCTTGTTCAAAACTGCAATACGCTAGGCATATTGGTATATATTGTTATGAACCTTGTGTTCATATTGATATGAACTTTTTGTTAAAATTGAATATGTATTTATAACATTCTGATCATTATAGCATAAAATAATTCATAACGTCAATTGGAAACAAATCAATACATTCCAATTCTTCAGTTTGCCCTTTGTTCTTGTTTGAAAGTTTGAACCTTTTTCTTCTGGTCCATTTCACCGCATCGTTCGCGTTTATGGAGCTATTCAACAAGTAATCGTTTGCATAGATATCTCCTAATCGAAATCATACGGACGGTTAAAGCCGTTACAGCTAACTAAGGTCGCACCACGATCTAAGGTCATTTCACGAACATCTTATGGGCCGTTCATTAGTAAACAATGACCCTGCTAACTTATATTGGTGGGGAAATTGACGAAAAAATGAGCAAATAATTTTATTGGATTACAGAAGGATTTCGTAGCTTGTTATCAGATGAACTATTACGAAACGGATTTTTTTTATTGTTAAAACTTTTAAAGTATTATATTTAAGTCCTAGTACTGGATATTATAACAAAAAACTTTTTTTGTAATTATATAAACTACTAGCTGAACTGCCCACTGTCTTGCTCAACCTCCATCTTCCTCTCCACGTCTCTACATCCCGTAACATTCAACTGTATACTTTCTGTGAATTGTGCGCTAAACATACGCATCTCAGGCTATCAAGTGTTTTTAAATTTGTTTATAAAATTATGAAATTTCAAGATCCAGCCAGTGGAAAGATTTTTTGAACACTTTGGTGCAACCCAGATTTTTATAGGATAATTGGGGAGGCACAATGCAAAACTGACTTTTCACATTTTTTTCAAAATCGAGATATCACGTGATTATCATTTCGTACCTTGAAAGGTATTCAGAAAACAGAAAATATATGAACAAAATCAAAGATATCCTTTTATAATGTCGCATTAAATTATGCAAGATAAAACAGTACCAACTTTATCCACAAGCGAGTCTGTTGCAAAATCAACTCATCCATTTTAACCAATCACATCACTCCATTATTTTCTCTATTTGCGCAGGTTACAAACGCATGTAGATAAATACAAATTATAACAAGTTATAACACGTACATAACTGCCGTAACAATTAATTGAAATTTTTTTGAAATATTTTTATCTTTAGTAAAATTTTATTCCATGATCTTTGCATCAAATATTTTATTTTGCTTTTATTGTATTGTTCTTAAGAAATGAGACTGGAAGCGGTTTGGTGCAAAACCAACTTTTTCCACTTAAATCTCAGCAAAAGCTACTATATCCAGACAAGTCTCAGCAGAACCAACTTTTTCCAAATAAAAAAGTGAATTATCTCACAAACTATTAAATTTTCGATGTGGGTGACTTATTTAATCTTAATCGTATCATTGTAGTGATAAAAATAAACTCGAAAAACGCTTTTTTTTGAATACCCAAAGTTTTGATGTCTATAAACAACTAACTAGCAGTGCCATCTCCTGATAAATTCCACAACTCTCAACATATCTACAATTCCGATTTCTGTTTACCCTGTGAAAACACCGTTATTATTAATCTTTGATGTATAGTGCTAAATATATTATGATTCTACGTGAAAGGGTCTAATTTATTATTTTAAAATAATTGATACATCACTATAAAACTCCGATGTTAAGCTCCCAAAAACTTTATAATACAAAAACTGTTACGTTTAAAAACAGAAAATTGCCCAATTTACCATAACGGTGCAATATATATCTTAAGGTTTAGCCTACGTAATCAATTCAAACTGCACGGAGAGTGCGAAACTGATGGTTTACCCCCCATAACGCCCCCTAGGGGGAACATAGATAAAGTTGAACCCTCACTTAAACCGTTCTCGGATTATTTTACCCCCCTGTACTAAATTTGGTGAAAATTGGTCAATACGTTTGGCTTTGGATAAAGAACAAACAGACAGACAGACAGACAAACAGACAGACAGACAGACAGATAGACAGACAGGCAGACAAACAGAAATTGATATTTATATATAAAATATATTATTTCATATTGTAAGATAAGATAATTTTAAATACAAATTAAAATATTTAAAATATTTTAAATCTTCTATTGCATGAATTATAATTTTTTTAATAAGTGTACCAAAAATATCTTTTTACTAAAGAATTGTTCGTGTACTGAAAATGTATACATTTTTTTTTTTTCAAAAAAAGAATTGTGCCCAAATGGGAAAAATCATGTAATTATATGTGTTTATAAAAAAAATATTTTTAAGAAAATACAATTACAGTCAAAGTATGATAGCCATGGATGGATACTGCATAAGAAACGTGTATAAAAATTTAAACTTTTATGTTCCCAAATGGGAAGAAAATGCAATAGAGGGTTATTATAAAAAAATAAAAACAAATAAAATAAATCTAACTAAAATACATTTAACACAAACACTGTTACTTTGTCAGATACGAATCGGAAATAATTATCTAAATCGGTAAATGCACCCTTATATTTATTTCCATCTAGCACAAGATGTTCAGGATTTGGTATTGGACTGATAGATGATGATGATCAATCCAAATTATAAAGCTTCACAGCTAAATTGATAAAAGTCAGCAGAATATATTTGCAGAAAAAATTATCTCGTTTAACGTTTGTTTATACGTACATCCGTCCAACTGGCATTCGTATAATAAGGCAATCAGACCAAATGGATTTGAGTGTAGTATGCAAATTAGCCTTTCATTATTTTCAAACGGAAATAATGCACTCGTCTACCAACTCATCAAACGTTTGACCCAGCCGGCGCGAACAAATGACATATAAAATATGGAGACTAATTTTGCTATTGTTTCGTTTAATACAATTTCAGCTGGATCTTCAAAAGGAAAATATATTGTCACATCAACTCTGTTTTGGACGTGTCATTTTTATTGATTCATTACTGGGAAGAGAAAATTTATTCAGAAATGAAAGGGGCACAACATATAACAAATGGAGTAATTAATGTCAAGGAAAAAATCGGATTCGTAGCACCTTGATATACGAGCCCCGTCTCAGTGGAGTTGGCCCAACTATTTAAATCATGAAAACTGTAAATTTATGTTAAAATAAAGTAAATACGGGGCTTACCTTTTATGTTTTTACAAACGACCACTAGTTGGCAATATTGAAATATGTCATTGCTGTATTCGTAAAATTTTACATTTGTTATTGAGAACTGACACGCTCGGATACGCAGTCTGTTGGTCAAATATTGTACTAGGCGCCTGTAATACTGTTTGAACTTATTACATATGTTCTAGTGTTGCTTTTTTGTTAGAATGTCGATAGAAGTTGTGAAAAACTATAAAAGTAAAACAACTTGTAGTGTTTTTGGTTGTCATTCAAGACAGGACACATATAGGCATCTTATTATTATTTTTTTCTTAAGAAAAATGGAGGGAAAGTTAATATTAAGTCCAGATTGGAAAAGATTTGGTTATGGACAGGAGGAAGGCATGGGAATATATTTTGAGTTAAAAAGTAACTGATACTATGCGAGTTTGTTCATTACATTTGTCGCAGAAAAACTAAACTGCACTAATATATTAATAATAATAGCTAATAATATTAACTGCCTCTGTCCAACTGAAACTAATTTTATTTCATGAGGCAATGAACATAATGCACCTATTTACAAACATAATCCATATATTGTAAATTCAGATGAGCGACATACAGATATACCACATAAAATTAAATGCCCGGCATTTAACACTTGCTCAACTACAAATTACACTTCCATAAATCTACTGAAATTAAACTTTAAATACTGTAATTTGATGCCCACCTTCTGTTATACACATCCAATACATGTGTAGCGCGTAAAAATTAAAAAATTTCGCAAATATTTATTCGCATTTTCATAAAATAAAAATGTACTGTGCTTAAATTAACTTGTTCGCTGTTAGCATATTGACAGCTGAATACTAGACACGATAGCCATATTGCCTTGGATTACAGCGCCGCCAACGGTAATGTCACTTCTCAATTGTGAAATCAGTGGCAGCTTATAAATTGACCGAGCAATTTGTTGAAATTGAGCGTTAAAAAAACAAGTTTGTGAAAAAATAGATATTACTCGTGAAGGTTTTCGTTGGATGATTTTTTACGATTTTAGTAAAGCCCTAACTCAACAACAATGCATAGATTCGCTTCGTTCAACTTTTGGTAATGAAGCACCATCAGAAAAGACTGTTTACAATTGGTTTGCAGAATTTCGTAGTGGTTGTGCGTCCGTCAGTGATGAATCTCGTGAAGGTCGACCAAAATCGGCTGTGATTCAAAAAAACAACGATGCTGTACGCAAAATGATTGTAGAAGATTGGCATGTGACTTACCGTGAGATAGAGGCATCCTTTGGCATATCGCAGACTGCAATACATTCGATTTTGCATGAACATTTAGCTGTGAAAAAGATCTGTTCCCGATGGATTCCGCATAATTTGACCGAAGCTCAAAAAAAGGCTCGTGTTGATTGGTGTAAGGAAATGATAAAAAATTCAACCTAAGCACTGGAAAATCCATATACAACTTCGTTATATAAGTGACTTGGATTTATTCATATGAACCGGAAACTAAGCAACAATCCACTGTTTGGGTCTTCCAAGATGAACCGAAACCCACAAAAGTTGTTCGTTCACGAAGCACTTCCAAGAAAATGATCGCTTGTTTTTTCGGTTGTACTGAACATGTGGCAACCTTTCCTTTAGAGGATCGGAGAACAGTTAATGCTGAATGGTATACAACAATTTGTTCGCCAGAAGTCATCGACAAAATTAGGAAAAACAACCAAAAACATCATTCTTCATCATGAAAATGCAAGCTCCTACACAAAACATCGGATTAATGTCTCATTGCCCGTATTCACCTGATTTATGTAGATACAGAAATTTTTTCTACAATCACATCAAAATCAACAATTTTTTTTCTATCAGAAGTAGCAACGCACCTGCCTTGCGTTGGTAAAGTCTCGGGTTCAGGCATGGAACTTTCATTATGAAAAATTTGAATTAAAATAATTAATTTTGTCAAAAACACAAAAACTGTAAGGTTTCAAAAAATAGTTATATTTTTCAACAACACAAAGATAACGATATTTTTCGAAAAACTAATCTGATCGAAAATTCCCGTTGAGCTATTCTAGTTTCTATCAACATACATTATGGAGATTTTTTCAGATTTTAAGATCAACTCTGGGAGATAGGGTGGGGTACAAAAGTTTTTTGACATATTTTTGCGAAAATTTCATAAAAAAATATTGTTTCTTTATCTACGCATTTAGAGTTTCATTTGATATCCCACTAAAAATTTAAAATATATATATATATATATATATACATATATTTATTCCATTAACTACATATTTATTTATATTTACCACTAGCTGCACTTTTTTGAACTCCCTATATTTTCCTATATGTGGGTCAAAGAGTTATACAACCAAGCCAAATTTCAACTTTCTATGTTCAGCCGTTTGGCTACAATTTCTTCTGTACAGACAGACAGACACATGGCTGACGTATAATGTTATTATCAGAGCCGGCCCGAGAGTCTGCGGCGACCGTAGACAAGATTTAATTGAGCGCCCCTAAGTAGGACGCAATTAGCTTTTTTCGAGATCTTCCCTTCCAAATTTGAAGCGAAGACCTAAAAAAAAAGGTCCTCACGTCTAAATTTTAATTGAAGACCAAAAAAAAGGTCCTCTCTTCTAAATTCCAAGTGAAGTCCTAAAAAAAAAAACGGTCCTCACTTCTAAATTCCAAGTGAAGGCCTAAAAAAAAGGTCCTCACTTTTCAATTCCAAGTGAAGACTTAAAAAAAAAACAAAATGGACCTCACTTCTAAATTTCAAGTAAAAAAAAAACAAAAAGGTCTTTATTTCTAAAATTACATTTCGCTACCTTTTAAATTCATTTGGCCATTTAACGCCCTTTCAAATGCCACGTCAGCACCCCCCTCGCAGTGGCGCCCGCATGCACCGTATGCCTTGCATGCCCGTCAGCGCTGGCTCTGGTTATTATCGTTATACCTACGAAATCCTAAAAATTATAAAAATCAAAATGGTCGGTTTCGAAACAGTTACCGTAGAAAACTAATTTTAAAGAACTCAAAATTAACTTGCTACATGAATTTATCATAGTTTTTATTATATAATTTTATATATGTAGTTTATTTTTAAACAGAATATAGGTCAGATAATTTTAAGGTCACTGAATATATCTTCTACTTTAATTAAAGACCTTTATGACTTTTTGAAGAAAATAAAAAGAAATTTTTTGTTGATAACAAAAGTCATGTTGAAGTTGTTAAGAGTTCTAAAAAGTTAAAAGCTACTTATTAAACTTTAATCTGATTAAATTACAAACTTAGTAACTATTAAATTAAATGTTATTAGAAAAAACGAAACATTTTCAGTTAAAAATCAACAAGAGAACAGTCTCTTAACGATGTCAATACTTATCAAAGATTTTACCGACTTTCAGCGATAACAGTATAACAAGTACTGAAATAATTGTTTATTTTCAAATAACATCCTAATTCAAAAAGTATAGAGCTCCAATATTTATTAAATTTACTCTTTTTGTAAGCACTGTCAAAAATATGTTTTGTTCTATGCATTTTTTTCAATAGGATGGATACGGGGGGGGGGGCACTGAGGACGTTACCTGCACATGACATATATACATATATATGTAAATATATGTCAACAATATTTATTAAACCGAGATCCTTTTAACTGATCCATCATCGGATGAAAGCGTTGATTAATTTGTTGATTAATTTGCCATGGATTACTTGAACAGAGAAGAGTTTCGCGCCGTAAAAAGAGTGGAGAAGAGTAAGGAACCAGAAGAAAAGAAAATTCGGTCTTGGTTGCTATGGTTAGTACGACGGCTACCTTACAAGTTTTTGCTAAAACTGAAAAAAAAAATTTTTTTTTTGAACAATCTGTTTTATTGTTTTCAAAATATTCACCTTTAAGATTTATACCCTTTTGCATGCGTTCAAACAAATTCTCGAAACATTTTTTCCATTCTGAAGTTGGTATCTCAAAAACAAGGCTTCAACAGTTCTTGAGGTGATGAAAATCGCTGTCCACGCATTTTTTGTTTGACATTGGGCACAAAAAAAGTTATTAGGGGATAAATCAGGTGAATATGGGCAACGAGACATTAATTTAATGTTTTTCTCCTTCAAATAATCAATTGTTTGACGTGCTGTGTGGTAGCTTGCATTGTCATGATAAAGAATAATGCGAAGTTTGTAGTTGTTTTTCCTGATTTTGTCGATGACTTCTGGTAAACAAATTGTTATATACCATTCGACTATAGACTATGACTTGTGCACTGATGATTGTCACTAAAGTTTGTCATATGGTAACGCGAGCGGCCGTTCAGAACTCTAAATTTATTGCATTATATTTTGTCGATTGTAGTTAGTTCGTTGTTTTAATTAGATAGACATATAAACACATATTACAGGCGGACAAACTTCTCGTGGCCGGGCGTGAAACATGAGCGTGAAATTTGTAGTGGGGATTATAACTTTGGCGAATTGCATTGTTTCCTCGCTACAGTCAAGTGCATAAGCGCAACATTCAAAATATATTAATATTTAAAATCATGGAGACAAAAAGCAAACTAGGTGGACGTGCTATTAATAGTCAAAGTCGAGAAATATTTAGCAATGTTCTTGATTTTTGTAAGCCTATATTATTTACAATCTACTTGAAATTGCTGGAGTTTGGAAAAAGACGCGGGACGTGGGGGTGCTCTGGCCAATAAACAAGTCGACAAAGTGAACGTCAAATGCAGTAATCACTTAAATCAAGCAACTACGTTTCTATAGTTTTGTTGTTCGAGTGTGATGGGAGGAACTTGTGTTTATAGACATACCTAACTGATAAATATAATGTATACGTGTAAGAATGGGAACTTGTTTCTTTGACTGTTCTCTGTATCTGTCTCTGCCTTTCATAGTGCCCTCTCTATGCGCACCATAAGCCACGCCCGGCCACGATAAGTTTGTCCGCCTGTAGATAACTCAACTTTACATAACCTAAAAAATATTGTCACACGTATTTCAACAAATTTCGGAAGACGTGAAACGTAAAAGAATTGCTGTAGTTGCGGTTATAATTTTGTTATTAAAATTTAGTAAGAAATTACGATCGACCTGATGGGGGGTTTGTAAAAAGTCACAGGTGCTTTTTTTTCGATCGGTCTGACAAAACCTAGATGTCACAACATTCGTTAAGCATTAATTTTCAGAGCTGTAAACGCTTTCGTTAAACGTTAAAACTATCTACTAATTTTATACATAATGCATAGTCTATAGTCCACTAATTTAAGAGCTGTGAATGTAGCTTTAGCTTCTTACACACTAGGTGTCTTTAAGCTTATATAAATACGTGAAAACGAGGAATTAAGACCGTAAAAAATAGAAATTACAAAAGAAAGAATGAGCAATTCTTTCTTTCGGGACGCCAAAAACTTTTGTTACTGAAAGCGGCCTGTGATCTAAAAATAGTAAATGTGGCCTTCGACGTAGAAAAGGTTGTCGACCCTTGAAATAGAATAAACCGATAAGTGACTTACTAAAATAACTCACGTAATAATATTATCACTTAATAAGTGATAAAAAAAGCGACTTATTAATCAAAAATATTTTAAATTAAATTACATTATGTTATATTAAATTATTTATTAATGATTATTTATTAAATATTAATCCTTTATTAAAAAAATAAAAAATATATTTCATTATTAATATGAACAATCAATTTCAATAAATAAGTAGAATAACTATATTTATTGTCAATACAATAATTACAAAGGATATACATTATTTGGTAATGTGTTGATTAAAATTTATTTTAATATTCGCATTATTGTATTAATTATTAATTTTCAGAATTATGTAATTCAATGTGTATGGACATTTTTATGATCGCATAATATAAAATAGGAATAAAATATGATACTTCATACTCCTATATATGTATATAATATATTTTCCCCAGACGAGTCAAAATTTAATTTGAAAATTTCTAGATCAAATTAAGGGTCAAATCTTTAATGCGTAAATAAAAATTTGCCACTTTAGGATGTAAATACTTGTGTGGAATCGTCTGCTAATCTCATTAACTCTACTTGAGCTAGTGGCCTTGTATTTGACGTGTGTAATACGGGTATATAACAGGTAATAGTTAAATTCCATATCGTTATTTTTATCATATATGTCGATTTCCCAACCATGTTTCCATGTTTCTAATATCATTAATTTACTTATAAACAGTAGTTCAGTTAGTGATGGCAATAAAAATTAATTAATCGATTAATTGATGATTTGATTAATCGAAATATTATAATCAATTTTCGATTAAATTGGTAGAAAATAATCGATTAATCGATTATGGAATAAATAAAATATATACCTACATATATGCATTCGCCGACAAAAAAGGACTATTTTAATGTTGTATTTTAAATGCTAATAAAAAAATATTTAACCAAAATATTTTTTTAAAAGTAGGAAAATATAAGTATTGCGAGGTAATATAATGTTTATATAACAAGTCTGTGTAAACAAATATTTTTTGTTGCTAATTAAACAGGCTCTAACAATAAATAATGCCTGTTTGAACGAGAAATATAGAAAATCGCATGAGTATGTAAGTTTTAACACAAATAGGTATCTCATTGTTAAAAATAAAATTTTGGCAAACCCTTCTTAGAGATTTCTAAATTCTTACAAGTGTCCTTGTACAATAAAATTAAAATTTGCCGAAGACGTTGTACGAACTGCGCCATTATTTGAAATTGGCCGCAGTATTGCAATATCGCCGGTGCTTTACATGTACCTAAAAACACTATAAATTACGCTATAAAGCGTCATCAGCAAACCGGTCTCAAAAAAAAAAAAACTATTTCAAATCGTCCACGACCCACAAGCTCTCAAAACGACCGATTTTTTACCCTAATTGTTCTACGTGATCGTGACTGGCCCTCAATTTTTCTCGCACATCATCTCGAAGAAGATCAAAATTTGGAAATTTCATCACGAACTGTCCAAAGATGGTTGAGAAAAGAAGGGCTTGTATCTAGAAAACCTGTAACTGGCCAGGCTTTTCTCCCAAATTATCGAGTTGAAAGATTGCATTTCGCTCGCGAGCCTTTGAACTGGCTAGACGCCAACTATAACAGTATATTGTGCAGAAAAAAAAAAAAAAAAATCTCTAAATTTGCGAAAACGAGTGTTCTGAAGGCCTAGTAATCTAGGGACATTTTTGAAAAGAACAGAGCAGAATCAACTACCGACCAATGTTTCAACCAGGGCTTCGAACCGTTATTTTTTTCGTTTCGGTTTTCGTTCCGGTTCAATTAAAAAAACATATATCCGTTCGGTTCCGGTTTTCGTTCCGGCAAAAATAACGTTTTTTTTCGGTTTTCGGTTCAGTTCCGAGTGATAAATTTGTAAATGCTTGTATTTGTATTAGAAATTTATTTTCTACTATAATTTAGTAGAACATTTTATTCCTTATTTTGTAATAATCATACCAAGGCCACTGCCAGGGGGGAATTATTGGCGTTCACCCCCCCCCACCGAAATAATAGAAGCGCATTTTTTTACATATCAGTTAAAAAAAATTTTTTTTCTGCTCATCAGTTTAAAAAAAATCTTAAATAAAATGTATTTTATATTCACTCACATTAACATTATCTGAACCGAAATAAACCGATATTTTTTTTTCGGTTCAGTTCCGGTTTTCGTTACGACAAAAATAACGGTTTTTTTCGGTTTTCGGTTCAGTTCCGGTTCGAAGCCCTGGTTTCAACAATACAACTAAGTTATTTCTTGTAAATAAAATTAAGTTATCGATTGATAATAAATTAATCGATTAATTATTAATTAATCTAAATATCATATGACTAATCGATTAACTGAAATCAAAATTATTTCAATCATTGCCAACCGGGTGGCCGAGCTCGTTAAATCGTTCAGTTTTGACAGGTTAAAAGTCTGAATTGTGAGGTTGCTAGTTCAATCCCCGTTGGCGTTATTATTCGGGCGAGAATAATATGTTTACATTACTCCCATTTTCACAATCATTCACCCCTCATCCAGGTGTAGGAGCTCGCCCCCTGGCATCGGCAATTAACCTCATTGCAGAAATAGCCGATGTAAAATACATAAAATAAAAATATTTCAATCGTAGAATAGTTATTTAACGTCCAATTTATCCAGTAAGGATTGGCCAAAATTTTATTTTAACAATGAGATATTTGTGTTAAAACTTACATACTCAGTATGATTGTTCCGGATTTCATTGCCTGTTTTGGGTTCTTTCACTGGTTTACCTGGATATGGAGGTTTATGATTTTTAAGATGGATTATTGCATCATGTTGTACAGGAAGTGACACTGTCAATTTTGCGATTTGTGCGTACCAGGTTGTCAGGGTGGATAGTGTGACTGCCTGTCATATTGATGCGGTAGTCGGTTTTACTATCATTCGTAATGTTTGAATTTTGTTAATCTTTGATATTATTATATTTATCACTAGTCTCTTTGTTTAAAATTTAACTAAAAGTCACTACCATTGTTTCTTATATAGTATAATATTTAAATTTATTCCTGTTTTCCTTTTTTCTGTATTTTTCAAGTGCAAAATATTTTGTCAATGTTATTTCTGCAATTTCACCATCCTTGGAGATGACTGATGTACATGTTGTTAGAGTGACCAGGGCCGGCGCGAGGCATGTGCAGCATGTGCGGTGGCACATGGTCTCGCGGTCAACAGCAGGCCCCGCGGTTCAACTACAGGCCCCGCGGTTCAACAACAGGCCCCGCGCATGGTCTTCACTTGGAGATGAGGACCTTTTTTTATTTGCTCTTCACTTGGATCTGGAAGGTGAGGACATTTTTTTATAAATTTATTCCTGTTTTCCTTTTTTCTGTATTTTTCAAGTACAAAATATTTTGTCAATGTTATTTCTGCAATTTCACCATCCTTGGAGATGACTGATGTACATGTTGTTAGAGTGACCAGGGCCGGCGCGAGGCATGTGCAGCATGTGCGGTGGCACATGGTCTCGCGGTCAACAGCAGGCCCCGCGGTTCAACTACAGGCCCCGCGGTTCAACAACAGGCCCCGCGCATGGTCTTCACTTGGAGATGAGGACCTTTTTTTATTTGCTCTTCACTTGGATCTGGAAGGTGAGGACATTTTTTTATAAATTTATTCCTGTTTTCCTTTTTTCTGTATTTTTCAAGTACAAAATATTTTGTCAATGTTATTTCTGCAATTTCACCATCCTTGGAGATGACTGATGTACATGTTGTTAGAGTGACCAGGGCCGGCGCGAGGCATGTGCAGCATGTGCGGTGGCACATGGTCTCGCGGTCAACAGCAGGCCCCGCGGTTCAACTACAGGCCCCGCGGTTCAACAACAGGCCCCGCGCATGGTCTTCACTTGGAGATGAGGACCTTTTTTTATTTGCTCTTCACTTGGATCTGGAAGGTGAGGACATTTTTTTATAAATTTATTCCTGTTTTCCTTTTTTCTGTATTTTTCAAGTACAAAATATTTTGTCAATGTTATTTCTGCAATTTCACCATCCTTGGAGATGACTGATGTACATGTTGTTAGAGTGACCAGGGCCGGCGCGAGGCATGTGCAGCATGTGCGGTGGCACATGGTCTCGCGGTCAACAGCAGGCCCCGCGGTTCAACTACAGGCCCCGCGGTTCAACAACAGGCCCCGCGCATGGTCTTCACTTGGAGATGAGGACCTTTTTTTATTTGCTCTTCACTTGGATCTGGAAGGTGAGGACATTTTTTTATAAATTTATTCCTGTTTTCCTTTTTTCTGTATTTTTCAAGTACAAAATATTTTGTCAATGTTATTTCTGCAATTTCATCATCCTTGGAGATGACTGATGTACATGTTGTTAGAGTGACGTTTAACTAACATAGGTAAATTAATTTATAATTATATAAGATTTTTACTTTATTGTATGTTATTGTTATAGCACCTGAAGAAGCCAACAATGTTGTTGGTGAAACGTTGTGTTGTTTAAATAAACGCTTTTTGTTCAAAAAGCTGAATGAAATTATTTCCTAATTCTACCAATATTTCAATCATTCGATTAATTGTTGCCATCTGTACCTTCAGTGTCGTTCTTTGAGTTATGTATCTGGTATTTCAGAATATTGGAACTTACCTACTGCAGTTATTTAATTTTGTTTCATTTTTAGGTAGAGACAGGTATATGTGCATTATGTAGATAAGCCGCTTAAACAAGAACATATTTTCTGAAGCGAAATGGGAAAAGCTTTTACAAGTTTCTGTGTCATTCCAAAGTTATAATTAGTTATCATAATAAGTAGCTAATGTGCATATAACGATATTTATATGAAATATCACATTAAATTAAGCTACTTAAGACTATAAAGAACCCTTTTCATATCCTCCATTGAAAGGAAAGAAAGAGATTTTTTATGTTAAGTTCATAGTTATTAACCAGAGTATAATATTAGTATGAGAGGCCATAATATACGAAACAAGACTCAAATACAGTGGCGTGTGTTCTGGGTATGCGGGACATTCGTCGCATATTCAATATCTGTATCAATATATCAATTATTTATTTAAAAACAATGTTAAGTGGGTTGTACACGGTTCAATTTATTGATCAATAAATTGAAAAAGTTGACCTTCAATTTATTTATGTGTGTCATGCGTTCAAATTTCATCAATAAATGGATCAATTTATTAATGAAAAAATTGATCAATTTATTTTGAAATTAGAACAAGTTCTATTTTTCATCAATTTTTTAGGGAATTCTAGGTATATTTTTAGTTACTGCCAACTGTTTATTTGTATCATATACAAGAAATGTATAGGTTATGTGTTTCATTTTCAAATTTCACAGTTCCACTTAGAACCGCAAACGTTCTAATTCACCAGCTTCTAGGTTATTTCTATTAAGTTAATTTTGTACGTTTTTGTGAAGATTTTTTCAATAATTTTAGGGTTTTGTAGGTATGACCAAAAAGCCCTTATACCATCATTTTGTCGTCTGTCTGTCTGTCTGTCTGTCTGTCTGTCTGTCTGTCTGTCTGTCTGTCTGTCTGTCTGTCTGTCTGTCTGTCTGTCTGTCTGTCTGTCTGTCTGTCTGTCTGTCTGTCTGTCTGTCTGTCTGTCTGTCTGTCTGTCTGTCTGTCTGTCTGTCTGTCTGTCTGTCTGTCTGTCTGTCTGTCTGTCTGTCTGTCTGTCTGTCTGTCTGTCTGTCTGTCTGTCTGTCTGTCTGTCTGTCTGTCTGTCTGTCTGTCTGTCTGTCTGTCTGTCTGTCTGTCTGTCTGTCTGTCTGTCTGTCTGTCTGTCTGTCTGTCTGTCTGTCTGTCTGTCTGTCTGTCTGTCTGTCTGTCTGTCTGTCTGTCTGTCTGTCTGTCTGTCTGTCTGTCTGTCTGTCTGTCTGTCTGTCTGTCTGTCTGTCTGTCTGTCTGTCTGTCTGTCTGTCTGTCTGTCTGTCTGTCTGTCTGTCTGTCTGTCTGTCTGTCTGTCTGTCTGTCTGTCTGTCTGTCTGTCTGTCTGTCTGTCTGTCTGTCTGTCTGTCTGTCTGTCTGTCTGTTCGGAAAAATTGTAGTCAAACGGCTAAACCTAGAGAGTTTACATTTGGCATGCTTATACAAGTCTTTGATCCGCACATAGGAAAAATACTAAAACATCTAAAAAACATACCCCCCTAGAAATATAAACAAATATGTGCTCAACGAAAAAAAATATATTTTTTTAAAATTCTGAGTAGAGTTTCAGATGAAAGCTCTTAGTATGTGGATTAAAGATACAAATTTTATTTTTGCAAAATAAATTATTTTGATGCCAAAATTGTGCAAAAAAAACTTTGTCCCACACCTGTAGCCCAGATAGTTTAAATTAAAAATCTGAAAAAATTCTAAGTATATTGTATATTGTATATTGGTGTGAGCCGATTTTTGTGTGTACCGCAAGGAACTCTTCTTGGTCCTTTACTATTTAATATTTATATAAATGACCTTCTGTCCTTAAATATTAACGGCACTATAATTGCATTTGCAGACCATAAAGCTATTTTTTTGGAAGGCGAATCCTGGGAAAATATATTTTCGAAAATGTCAAAAAAAATTGCCATGGTAAATACTTGGTATTTATACGGTTTTTCCAATATCCGTTAAATCTCTTGTCGGTTGATTATATTTTGCTAAAATGATCTCACTGACATGTCTATTAAACCTTCCTTCCCAGATCCTCCACCATACTGCCTTCTTTCATTTACGTACAATATTTGGAGAACAGCAAATTAAACAAAATTCTTTATTAAGAACCTTTTCGGTATACAATTTTCAATTTATTGAATTTTGGATGACTACAATTCCTTTTTGTTTTGTATAATTTGATATTTGTGAATAAGTTATTATTTTACACTTAAATACATTTGAATGGGTGTTTATTCAAGTTTTGTAACCGCGTTTGAACATGTAAACAAACTTAGAGTTTAACATTTGTTTAATACGTGTTTGTCATAGAACGTTTTGTTAACTTTATTTTAGTTATGTCGAAACTGCTAATTAAAAACTCAAATATAATGAAAATTCAATACCTAACATGAGTGTAATTATAACACTAGTTAATTATAACATATAATATGCAGTTGATGAAATGTCGATGAAGATTGAAAAGAAACTTAATATCATGCCGCTGAAATTTGTGAATTGATTGCCGTTTATTCTGTTTCGCTAAGTTATTTCATTCGAATTTTAGCCTTGCAGAATTGTATATTTAAATTTAATTAGGTGTAGAATATATACGAAAGTTTTATCAAATTATTAATACTGCAAACTTGATTTAAATAATCACTCATTATTATTATTATTTATACTGTACTACAAATTCAACTGCACCCTCCATACATAAAAACAAAACTAAAATTAAAACAACAAAATTGTCGTGATTTTCTTGACATTTTTTTATTTTAATTAACTGACAATATACCATATTAGTAACTACGTCACAAAATGGGATTCAATGCTGCCACCTGGTGGTTGGTTTCCTTTTATTTGAATTTAGCATGTTGTTTTTTATTTAAATTGTATTTTGGAAGTATAAATTAAGTTTTCAAAGTAAGAAAATGCTTCACATCAAAACTACAAGTCAATATTTATTTATTAAAATTCTTATTTTATACATTTTAATTTAATATGTCATTATTTTTGCAGAACAATATTATTTTGCAGGAAAGGTATCCTGATAGAGCTCAGCCGAGAAGGCAGTACTTTGCCAAATTAGTGAATAAATTAAGCCAGCGAGGTTTATTTTAGAGATATTTTGTTTCTTTTTTTATTGTTTTCAAAGCTTGCTACGTTCAACTTTGTAAAACTTATGTTGATTATTATTTTGTAAATAAATAGTCGCCATTTTGAAATGGTTAACATAAAAATATGACTTTTTGGTGTCATTGTAAAGCTAATTTAATGTACTTTTAGGAAAAAAATATAAAACTATCGATTCCCTATGCTAGATCAAAAGTTGACATCATTTCCGGTGAAACCGGAAGTGCCTCAGAATTCTTATAGTAACAGATGGGCCTTTTTGTCTAGTTTAACTTTTGTTCTAAAGAATTTTTGTATCTTTACAAATAAAGGAGATTTTCGGGGTGCCCCGTTTCAAACAAACACCCTGTATATAATTTCATAATTTTGAGTTGGAGCACAGGACCTCTACAAAATCTTCAGACCACCTTCTTATTCAGACTTATCTTCTTTTTTAATTCTATCTCTGATGGTTCATCTAGAGATATCTTTCAGGTGACCGTTTGACCGACTTTGTGTTTTTTCTATGAATTTCAATCTAGCGCAATTTTTGCTGGATTATTTGATTCTTTTGATTTCTTGGTCGACGGGAGTTTGGTTGCAGTATGTTAACAGCTCTTGATTAGTGATCGCGTTCGTTTGTCTTATTTTCAGGATCCTGTGTATGCATTTGTTGACAAATAATTGTAGTCTGGAGATTATAGCCTGACTTACCTTTGATGTCTCACATCCGTATAAAATTACGGATTACACGTTCGTTGCGAATATATCTCTCTGAGAGACAACAGATAGTTATATTGGACCAGTTTCAAAGTTCGAAAAAAACTGTAACATGTGGGATACCCCAAGGGACGGTTCTCGGTCCCATCTTATTTTTTATCTATATTAATGATTTATTATTAATATCTAATTTACAAGGACGAATACTGTCTTTCGCGGATGATACTGTTCTCTTCATTCAAGGGCGAAACTGGGAAAATGTGGAATATAAAGCTGTCCAGGATTTAAATATTATTAAAAACTGGCTGGACATAAATAAATTATCCATAAATTATAAAAAAACCGTTTTTATAAATTTCAGCATTTATGAAAATGTTCATAATATAAATAAAATATTAATACACTCATGTAACAATAGTAACCGTTGTCTATGTGATACCTATATAAACGCAGTAGATTCTACAAAATATCTTGGTGTAGTAATTGATAAACATCTTAGATGGGATCGTCACATACAAACCCTCTGTAACCGACTTCGTACAAACATTTTTTTCTTCCGGAAACTGCGATAGATTTTTAGTATAAAATCACTTCATACATTTTATTACGGTTTTGTACAGTCTGTAGTGTCATATGGTATCATAGGATGGGGAAGCGCATCTGATGTTTACATAAATAAACTGGAAGTCATATTAAAAAGAATAATTAAGATTATTTTTTTACCAATTTTGAAAACCAATTTTATACTCCACTTCAAAATTGTATGAAGAGGAGACGATGCTCAATTTATCCCAGTTATATATATATATATATATATATATATATATATATATATATACTCAATTCTTCAATACATTTATAAAAATTCAAATAATGAATTAATTTAACAATGTTTACGCATGAATATAATACAAGAAATAAATTCAATGCAGTAGTAACCAAAACTAATAAGTCAATAGGTCAAGGATGCTTCACTTAACATGTCCCTTTTATTTATAACGCCAGCATATAATATTAATATAATAATTAATAAAAACAATTATAAATCACATGCAAAAAATTTTTGTAGAACATTAAAATAGAGAACAAAAAATAGAGAAACTAATTTAAATTATAATCAGTTTAAATCTTAGCAATGTAACCTTTTTAAAATAGTACTGTCGACTTACCAAATATTTGTAATATTTTTTATGCAGCCACATACAGACAGTTCACTGTCTAAGTGGTGTTCTTTATATTTATTTTATAATATTAATTTTGTTAAATTTATAGTCTAATTTGTACTAAAAAAAAATAAATGAAAATAAAATGAAATACGTAGATTTTGCTTCTGGGGTGATATGGTGTGGTCTCCAAACTGTGTTAACCATGCCAAACACCTGCCTTGCTATTTGGATGCAGTGTTCTGTATCATTGGAGGCGCCATCACTGAAATCATGCCATTAAGATAGAAGATTTCTGCCATGTTCACAGTAGTTTCCTCATTAATCCTTAATATGTTGCTATTATAGGTGTTCATCCGCGTCAGTTTGGTTTTGTAAGGATTGATTTCTACTACCTTTGCTCTTCTTTATGAACATTTAAGGTTCACACTGATGTGCAAAGAGTCTAAGAGAGCAGAATAGAATGTTTGTGTCTGTGAGATCAAATGTTAACTCGTACTTATTTTTAAACATTAAACACTTAAAAACATTACATCTTAAGAGATATACTTTTTCCGTTTAGAATTACGGATTTCCGGAATTAGAGTATAAATAAAATATCTATTGTTAACCTGGATAACCGAAGCTATTAGTCGTCGATTAGAGCAGTGGACATAAAAAGCTTTTTAACAATACCATCCATCACAGCAGGATTCTCAGGTCCTTAACGTCCTAACGTGGAGTTAGACACAATTGATGTAGGTGTGCTACGTAAATTGGCCACGCATTGATACATGTATCACTTGATAAATGGCCCTCAGAACGGACAACGATCAAAGAAACCGCACACCATAAATGGAGATTGATTCAAGGATAGATATTTGTGCACAAAAGGATGGATTATAGTAAAAAAATTCTATAAAAAACATATCGTTTTATTAGAGATTTTCATTTATCATTTTATTGCTTCCTATTTATTGCAATACAGGGTGTAGAATGTACCAAACATGAAAGAAAAGGAAATGCAGTTGCATAATTTCTCTTCTTCTTATTATTTGGTTGGATTCAGTATGACACCATTAAGCCAGCTGGATTTCTCTTAAAAACCATAATATTTGTCACATATGTACATGAATTGTTTTTAAATTGGCTGGGGAATTTCGCGAGATCTAAAAAAATAAACTGTAGATGCTGAAGTGTGATTAGGACAGTTAAAAAGTATTTGAAGGTAATGGGATTCGGACCAGTCAGAAAATAAAAACAAATTTATTAACTTCGCTAACGTTTCGATTTTATTTAAATCTTCATCAGAGCTTAGTTAATAGTCACGATATAAAATAAAAGTTTTAAAATTAATAACGAACACATCATATTGTCCGGTTATTGAACTCAGAGATAAGCAATCAATAACCGGACAATATGATGTGTTCGTTATTAATTTTAAAACTTTTATTTTATATCGTGACTATTAACTAAGCTCTGATGAAGATTTAAATAAAATCGAAACGTTAGCGAAGTTAATAAATTTGTTTTTATTTTCTGACTGGTCCGAATCCCATTACCTTCAACTACAATTACTAACTTACGGACGTAACTCATCTAATCAAGGTTAAAAAGTATGTGACAAAATGTGAGAAAATTAATTATATAGAAAATAATTACCGTGGGAAATCAAACAAAAACTCTTGCAGCCTATATTACCGAACGAAAATTAATAAAAAATATATAACATTTGAGGCAGTTTTATCAAAATTGTTTGTGCCCCACCCTTTACCCAGAGGTTATAGTCTCAAAGAGACTGTAGTCGTAAAAAGAAAAAAGAAATCTAACTGGAGAAGAAGTATCAGAGACGAAATTAAAACGGAAAATAAGACGTGGTCAGAAGTAAAAAGACTTTCAGCCAACAGAATCCGATGGAAGCTATTTGTAGAAGCCCTATGCTCCAACTAGGAGTAATGTAACTATATATATTTTCATATAGGATATTAAATAAAAGCTCTTGTACTTTTTATTTTTTTTAACACGAGTTTAAAAAATTTCCATTACTTTATTACTCTGAGGAATTAGTACACATCTGAGAAAATTGAAATAAAGCACCTTGATGTGAACTGGAGTAATTATCAAATGACGTCTCTCAACAAAGATTAAAATATAAATTCCGCATTTGGTCCCTGTGTAAGCTTCCTTCACTTACTATATACTGCCGAAGCCCAATATTGTCTGAGAATTCACACTTCAAACATTTTTTCTAGTAGAAAGCTTTATTTATAATAGATCCATAGCACAAGTGAATGGGATAAGTATAAAAATGTATCAAGGAAGTATATTTTCGAGGTCATTCCATGGCAACTGTTCTGATGTTAGAAAGCACCCATGCTCGACCATCTTCGATTTGAATTGATTGTAGATCAGTGTTAGAGATGAACTTGCGCAAATTGTTAGGCCCTTATATAAAATATTCAGCAAGATATGACCTTTTATTTGAAGGTCGCTCGGCAATGCGTTTGAACGAAACAAAACTTTGAATATTCAAAGTTTCAGTGTCTGTAATTCGACAGCCAAAGCAGTTGTAGAATTGAAAATGGATATTCAAGTATATCTTTTTGCCGTGAATCCGAAAATGCATGCTAGACATCCAAAAACTATTGCCCTTTGCAGTATAATGGATGAAAATTGACTAATTAGGCTGATAATTCAGCAATATACCAACATGTATATCTTTAATTACCAAGTACACTAAACAGCAATCTTCTCTGCTTGTTCGTTTTGAAAATAATGGATCCCTAATTTGGGCATAAATTTGCAAATGATCCTTTTTTGCTTACTTTTATCAATGACTTTTATCGATGTTCAACATGTTTTTTTATGATTCATACAAAAGATTCACAGCAAAAAGATTGAATATTCATTTTCAGATCAATAACTACTTTGGTTGTCCAGTTACAGACAGTGAAACTTTGAATCTTTCCTGACCGTTCAAACGGAATTACCGGACAGACCTTTAAACAAAAACCCATATCCCGCTGGATATTTAATATAAGTAGCTAAAAATTTGCACAAGTTCAGTTCTAAAATTGATCTAGAACCAGTTAAAATTTTAATTAAATTGGAGGTGTTCGAGCGTGGACCTTCAGACAACTTGACATGGAATGTTTATTATAAACAGATGTTCGTACTATAAGCAGAAGAGTGATACACCATTGATTCGTCTTACGAATATGCGATGCATTTATGTTACGTACCTATTATAAACAAGGCTTAAGGCTTTAATCCTAGTGAATATTTAATATGTAGCTTGTTTAAATTGTATATAACTTCGAGACGATCTGCTTTCTATACTAGAATAACATTATTTGTATATTTGATCGTTGTTAAACGGCACTTTGATTTCTGTAATATAACCCTTCTCAATTAACGTATATGTAAATCAGAACTAGTATCGGATAAATTGTTGTTTAATTTATAGTACATCACATTAATTTGAAAGCTTTGCTTAGTAAAGTTGGAGTGTTTGGTTTGGGGGAACAGTTACTGTTGCTCGTACCGCAGAATGCGTATGTAAAGCTCTTGTCGCATATTAATTAACTCCTCCTTAGTTCCATACGTTTATGTATCGATTTCAGGTTAAAGTACCCTAAAACCACAGTTCAAACTAGTTTACAATGATTGTTTAGTCAAAGCAAATAAAAATTATAATATATGAAGCAGAAAGAATGAATATATCTAATTACAAAGTCAAGTATAATACAGGAAAGATGATTACAGTCGATAGGATGCGTGAGGAGAATGAAAGAAGACTGGGAAATAGGATTTGACATGGAAGGTTGGATACCCATAGGTTCATGGGAAAACCTCGCAGGAATTCTAACTCAACTTAACTGACAGTATCTAAGGTTGGGTTTACACATACCGAACAGCAGGCAGTGAAGAATACATTCGAGCTAATGCAGAGTTGTTCTCGTTTGTAACAATGCCAGCGCCTTTTCCACTGACAACACATTGTGTAAACGCTGCTTTGGAATCGGTTTTAGATCAGATTCCTTTTACTTAATCGTTGAGCCCTTTTACTATCACTAGTATCTGGCTTTGTATGTTGAGTTTGATTGCTACTTGCACTTGTTCTCTTCTTTCGTGGGAGACCGGCGCCACAGCTTTTTCCATTCACTCCAATTCTTCGTCCTACTTTTCGCTCCATTCCAGGTGATACCTCTTCTCTCTATTTCACTATTGATTTCATCACCACTCCTTTCTCGGTCTTCCTCAGCGTCTTCCTTTAGTTACTTTGGACTCGTAAACCTTCGTGTCTCTACTATCTTTGGATATGACCGTACCACATAAGTCGCCCGTCTTCTATTACTTCTTCTATTGGTTTACTTCTCAGTTCTTCTCTATATTCTGTGTTCCTTATTCGGTCCAATTTTGTCTTTCCCTTTATCTTTCGTAGGAACCTCATTTCGCTACTTCTTATTCTGCTTCTTAGCTTCTCTATTGTTGTCCAAGCCTTTGACCCACATGTCAGCACTGGTATGGCCACTTTCTTAAATATCTGGACTTTTGCCTCAGTCGGAATTTCCCGTTTTGCCAAGAAAGAGTTCTTAATGCTATTAAATAGCGTGCCAGCAGATCCAACTCGTTCCGTTATTTCTCGGTTTATCTTTCCGTCTGCTGAAAAACAGATCCGAGATATTTGAAATGCTCGACCTGTTCTATGGTTTTTCCTTCTAATTTAATGTGCTGTTTCACCGGAATTGTACTTATAATCATACTTTTGGTTTTTACTCAACTTATTTTCCTGTTTATCATGCCTAGCCAGTAAATATAAATATCAAGGTTACCTTGTAGGAGAATGAATATTTAAATATTTAAAAAAGGAGGGCATATCCTCCTATTGGATACCATCTGGTAAGTCTAGGTTGAGGATAGGGTTCTATAGAAATATTTGGAACCTCGGTTTTAGGATTCAGTCGGGGCTTTTTTTATTAATTTTTAGTGTTTATATGGCTATGTTTTGGTTTCCTAATAAAATTTGAACAGAAATAGCAATACATTTTTTTCTAATATGAATATATATATAAAGGTTTACAGTGCCAGTGTCAAAAATATCCGTGTATGTTTATGGTTAAATGAGTCATGTACAGCTAGGGACCCAACATTGTGAGACGAAAATTACTAACACAACAACGCGCTAAATTCAAATGTCTGTTAATCATTAATGAAAGCTCTATATTACACAATACATAAAACGTAAATACTAAAACGCAAATAATACGTCAACGTTTATCTGAATATACTGATTGGCTACGTTGGTCGCTGATTAGTTCGACCAAAACTAGCCTAAAATTTTTCAAATTACTTCACATATTTTCTGGGGTTTTTGTTTGCCTAGATAGACAGTGGATCTGTTCATACAACTTCAGATCTCACGTTTCCTGTATAGTAGTAAATTAGTAGACAGTGGTAGTTGTATACGCACGTGACGTAAGACGTCAGCAGCATATTCTCCTACATGTCTGGCGGAATTTTGCATG
Organism: Liopterus haemorrhoidalis; assembly: GCA_963971575.1. Taxonomy (NCBI): domain Eukaryota; kingdom Metazoa; phylum Arthropoda; class Insecta; order Coleoptera; family Dytiscidae; genus Liopterus; species Liopterus haemorrhoidalis. Next base: position 52,402,800 of record OZ020615.1, read on the forward strand.
TTTGTTTTTAAGTGATTAGTAGACAGTGATAGTTGTATACGTATACGTCAGATGTCATCGTCGACTTCCCCTACAACATGATTTTTAATCGTATACACTAGTAAAAATAATTGTTTTCGTATAATGAGTACTCCAGAATTAAGATTTCGACCCGAGACTGTGCAAAAACCCTTGTGCTGAGTTTTGGCCTTTCTAACACAAACCCTTCCTCTTGGTCTGATTCTGATCTTTTCAGGTGTCTTGTGTACGAATACTTGTTAAATCTTTTGTTACCTAATCTCTCCATTTTCAACAAGGTCTTCTCACAGGCTAACATCTCTGCAGTATTCATTTCAAGGTTCTTTTAACCGTAAAGAATATAGTGAAGTTTATTTTTATTTATTATTTACTTTCTCATTTAATAACATCTTGATACGCCACTGTAAATAACCCCACTAATCCACAAATAAATTTAAAATAATTTACTACCACTTTAGATAATTTAGAAATAAATTTAATTGTGTTTAAAATGTTGAACTTAAACACAGACCAAAATATCGCCTTAACGTTTTCACCACATTTCCTTTAATGTTATTTTCTTCTTCTTTTTATGTCTGTAACACTTTTTATCGCTATTGTTTGTCCATTATTGTTCGTCCGAACAAAAACATCGCCCGGTCGAGTCTATCGAACGGCGAGAGAACGTGCTATTTTATAAAAGCGGGAGATATACTCTGAAGATAACTTAAGAAATTTTAGATAAAAGTATTAAGAGCAACTATTATAAGAGTACATAGATCCTATATAGATAGATTACCACATCCATTTGCAAAAGATATATATTCAAAATTTAACGAACAACTCGGATATCAAGAACTATAGTTCTTTGATATGAATTGCAATTATTGTCCTAAAACTTATATATTTCAAATACTAATTTCTCTTTGAAATGATGTAATATATTGAATATTCGTTCCTGACCGACTAATTGCTAATGTTGTACGAGAAACTTGTAGTCCGCGGTGTTAAATCAACCGTGAAACGACGCATGAATGTATTTAATGAATATTCCGTTTAAAGTTCTATTCTCCCAATTCCAGAAAACAAAAATATATCCTTCACACCATAAATTACTTAGTATTAATTTATACAACACCCCAGGAAAAATAAAGCCCTAATAAATATAATTTGTAAATCAAAAATTGTAGAAAATTCTTTCCACTCTTGCGATTCTTGGCCTGAATCCAACTGTAACACATGAATAAAAATTGTCCTTACAACCGGAAGGATTTCAAAAGGAAATAAAAGTAATAAACAAAGATCTATATCGCGAAAAATTAATTTTAGTAGAAAGAAAAATATTTATATTTACAGCAAACAACTTTAAGTGAAATCGAGGTGATATTTCTGAATTTATTTCAATGTTTGCGGTGTAATAATAGGGGAATAGAAACTCGTAAATAAACTGGGTTTCTAATAACAAAATTCTACTAACAAATAAGAATATTGTTCTTATTCTTTAAAACAGCATTTCTCAACTGGTAGTGCGTGTTCCACTAATGGTAAAGAAAACTTGATTGAAAAGAAAAACTGAATAACAAATGAAAGATTTGTTTATGGAACAAAATATTGTCACGGGGTGAATTCACAAACGGAATCTTTTCTATAAAATTTATTATATAATATTAATTTACATCAGAATATAATTGTTGGTCAAATTTCTGCTGTTGTTATTTTTCTGGATAGCGCTATTAGATGTGACATTTAATTTAAAAGTATATCAAGTCACTTTCTGAATTTCTGCATCCTGCTCTTTAAGTGATATTTTGCATTTCGCTTCACCGTTCTTCAAATGATTTTCCGAAATTCTGACATTCGTTCGTCAAGTGATTTTTTGTGAAACCCAACTTTTTGTTTTCTACGAAGCAGAGTGAGGCGCTAAATGGCAACCCAATTTATCAACCATATTTTAATATTTGCCTCAGGTTGGGCCACGAAAAAATATTACAAAACATACCGGTCCTTTGTCTGAAACGTTTGGGACGCGCTGTTATAGTCTAAACTGACACACGCGCGTATCGCATTACCTGTTAAAGGAATTTATCTTCGTTTGTTGAAGACGTGGTCTTGTCTATGACAGCGTTCCTCAACCGAGGCACGAAGATATATTCATAAATATATGACATTTATATTCATTAAAATATACCGTTTATACTTAAATAAAATAAATTATAGTTATTTTGACAACTAATTTAAACTAATTAAAACGGTTCGCGTTGGAGGTACTTCAAGTACCTTCAAGGAGGCACGACTTGAATTTGCAATATTTTTTGTTATGCTCCGAGCTACTGTTAGCTAAACAGAAAGGATGCGAAAGTGTTCAAAATGGAAAGCAACTTGGAACAATGTAACACTTGTAAATAAAAATACTTGCAAGCCATTATAGGTAAACGTAACAGATATTAAAAACAAGTTTATGTAAAAGTTGTTTTTTTTTCAAAAGTTATCCAATCACCTTAGCCCTCCAAATGAACCCGTAAATTAAAAAATTAACCTGTATAAAATTCTCGAGAGATAACACCATTATACTTCCAATAGTAATTTTCATCCCTTTTTGAGATCTCAGAATTATCATTGATAGCCCAAAAGTCATTCTATTATCACCTCTGTCCTCCCATTTTACCGTATAGGCCGTGTCTCCAACGCTATAGCTCTGAAATTTTAATAAATCCTCAATCAAAATGTATAACTATTTATATAAAGATACAAAGTAACAAAATATAAACTATTTTAGATCATGTAGTACCAAGTAACTTCCAAATTTAACGTTATACTTCATCTTCAATAATAAAAAATAGTGTATTGGGCCCGGTAGTTCCATTTCAACCACCTATACACTATTGATAAATATTAATATATGTGTTTATTCTCATAAAGAATTATTTTAAGCAATTCTGTTCCTTATTTATTAATTGTTAATGACTATATTCCTTAATGAGCTTTATCAGGATTAGCCATCTTGATATGTAGTGATACGTGATTTTTGCAAGTGGCGTCTTCATTTTTTTCTGACGTTTTTAGTTATTTTTAAGTGATAAAAGTGCAGAAAATACTTGAAATAGTGTGTTATAGTGTGGCCTTTAATGTTTGGAGTCCATGCAGACCAAAATTGGAGCGACTGGAAAGGTATTTGTAGAAATTTTTGTTAATTTTATAATGTAAGTCATTGTTATGTAGAATGTGCTTCTATGGACAATATATATAAAATATTTTATTGCCAGGCAATTAAAGTACAATTTAAAAAAATAAAATTACATAGTGGTTATACATATGCCTAATTGTATTTCTATGTATTCAAGTATAAATATTTTATTATTATTTAAAACAGTGTTTAATACTATGTTACCACACACAATTAGTTACGCCGGGAAAAAGGGCTAAACCCTGCAATTTGGATGTGGACAATATAGAAACACATACATGCATACACTATCGGCTATAACTAGAGAAGCACAACTATTTTTTAAATCATTTTCATAAATCCCGATTATTGACTAAATGAATATTGAATTATATTGGTATAGCAACAACAATTTATAAGTTAGAACCGGCTCTTAAAAATATTTGTTGTACTGGTACAATAAATAAAATAATTAACTTTCTGCTGCAGCAGACCATCTGCATATTTCTTTTGTAAGACTTAATAATAAAACAATTTTTTGTGGTTAAATTTTTTTCTTTGCCCTAGCTCCCGTTCTTGTCCCGACAATATATATATATACAGACAATTCCGCTTAATTGGGCTACCGCTTAATTGGGACAGCCGCTTATTTGGGCCAAATCTCAAAGACCAGAAACCAAACCAAGGAACCAACAGTAAATTTACATGTTTAATTGGAACAACATTCCGCTTAATTGGGACAGTAAATTTAAGATCACAGTACATATTATGTTACACATATTCTCAAAAAAACATATGTACAAAGAATTTAATATTACAGCGTTATTTTATGCAGGAAGGAAATGAAGGGAGCCCTACATCCGCACTGAATACCTGTGCTGATTTTGTAGAAGTGAAATGTTACAAAAACAAAAGACAGACTACACTTGACGCATTTTTGCATTGAATTAAATTGTATGTACCTATTTATTATTTTATTTTGGAATTTATTATTATTTTTTCTTAAAAGTTTATATTTTTTGGTTATATGTAGTTTATAGTTTTGTCCAAGAGTATATAAACTAAAATTATTGAAAGAAAAATATGCATTGTTTAATTTTATGTGAAACGCTTAATTGGGGCAGCCGCTTAATTGGGCCAAAATGCCTAAGTCCCGATGTGTCCCAATTAAGCGGAATCGACTGTATATATATATATATATATATATAGGGTGGCCGCAGACAATATTTAAGTTATTTTGGGGGGCGGGGTCCCATGCAAGATAAGGTTGAGAAACACTGCTCTATGATATGTTGTATCAAATATATGGATTTTACGAACCTATGAATTACTATTTATATATTTTTCCCAAGATTATTGGGGAATTTATCTGGTTAAATTTTATGACTGGGGTATTAGATCTAACAATGGTTTTTGTGCCGAACTGTTTTCTCATACAGATATTAAAGTTCCAAGAATTACTACATTTTATTAAAGAAATCTCATTCATTTTGTGACCTATATTAACTTTATGACAAGCAAGAGACGACCTGTTAACACCTGCATACCATGGAACCAAGGCGGCTACAAAAACAGAATACTTCATAATGTACACTTATATGGTAAACACTTTAATTTAAACCTCTAAAAATCATTAATAATACGTGTATTTTTCTTTATATTCCAATACAAAAACTTTACATTTTGTAAATATTTGAATGGAATCAAACGGCTGAGAGCAAAGCCATATAAAACTAGTGGTGCAAAACCCATTTCCTTTTTACGTCTTTCAATGAAATATTCAATGGAAACTATAAAATTTTACGCCCTTACCAGAATTCTTCATTTCCCACTTTGATAGTTACTATTTCTAAAAATGTTATAAAAATTAAAATAACACTAGATCATTTCGCCGTTAAAAAAGTGCAGGAAAGATCATCAAAGCACAAAATTATCATAGAAATTACTCGATTGTAAAATAGAACAAAATTGTTGTGAAGTGTGAATTTCCACATATTTTAGTATTTCGTAGGTATTTAGTAAATGATAGAAACCAACAGAGGATTTTAATATTGAAAGTCTGGCACATTCTTGAATGGAACTTGTAGATAAGTTGGCTAGGTTCCTCTGTCCGGATTCTGTACGACATCCATGTACTTATACCTCTGATTGACCTAGTTTCGATAGTCATTCGTCATGATAAATATTATCTCATTTCGAAAATGCATTACGTAAGTAACACATGCTAGACGCTGACAAATAGTTTTTTAATCAAACAATTGAACGTCACAATGTCTAGATCAGTGTTTCTCAACCTTTTCTGGCATGCCCCCCCCCCGAAGTTATGTACATATTGTCTGCGTTCCCCCTATATATCGTCCCCTTAATACTACAACCAGGTAACTTGTAATTAGTAGTTTCTCAGAAAATCAATTTTAAGATTTTGATTTATAAACAAAGAATTGAATAATAGTACTGACATTTTCCCGAATCACCTGGAAGTGAAGGATATCAAGGACAACATTTAGTTTTTAAATGGAAATGTATGTCATCTTTGGATAGAGCTTTTAAAAAGAAACAACTTTTAGTTAAACATTTATTTAATGTCTTTTATGGTTGACGAAAAATTTTATTCGCTATGATGACTTATTTTAGCTACAAATGTTCAAATTGCCTTCCATTTTAATTTAAACACTTTCGTATCCAAACTCTTGAGTTATCTGTAGCTCGGAGCATAATAAAAAAAAAAAATAACAAAAAATAAAATTGATGAATTGATTTGTATGGCTCGCGGCCCCCCGACGAAACATTCACTGCCCCCCAGTGGGCCGTGGCCCCCCGGTTGAGAAACGCTGGTCTAGATGTCGCAATCTTGACCTAGGATTACATTTGTGACAATATTATTTAGCGGAACATTGTGTTCCTATAATAAATACATTATCCATTAAGCCACACGAGTTGTATTTCAAATCATTTGATGTTACTGCAGCCAAAAAAGTCTTAAACTTTTTTTCAGCTACTATTCGGATCTTATGTGAGCCTTCTTTAGTTAATATAAAAGCTTAAAATCCTGAAATGTGTAAAAATTTACACTTCATAGTAATTTTTTAGTTCCTTTTTCATTATACTTAACTGACATTTGCAAATTTAGTGTTTTTCTGTCAGTCTTCAATAAAAGACACTCCAAATATACAAAGTTCTATTGAGAGTTGGAGGATTTGACAATAAGAACGAGTTGCATCCCACTGAGAATAGAGTGTTCAAACAATCAAACTTTGGACAAAATAAAGAAAACATAACAAGATTATAGTTGAATTTTCTTTTGCCTGTCGCCTTCACTGACAAAACTTTTGCAGATAGGAACAAATTAAAAATATATGTCAGGAAACTAATGTTGTTTAGGAAAAATAATTTGTATGCACCCTTTGTTTATCTGAAAACACAAGGTAAACAATTATATATTATTTATAGATTGCTTGTTTAAACAATTAACTAGCAAACAACGTCCTATTTTTTTAAATACACATTAATAACCAGACAAAACTTTATGTTTACATGTAATAATGACGCATATTGTATAAAATGTTTCTTGACCTCCGGCATTACAATGTAAGCCATTTTATCGGCGTAATCACGACCACCACGGATGGAGGAAACCGTCATCACACGCCTCCGTATAGATCACTGTTGGTGGACCCATGGACACCTCCTTCGAGGTGAAGAGTCCCCTATCTGTGAGACATGTAACACAGATTTGTCTGTGTTACATTTTTAACTGAGTGTATACAGTTCGAGGATGTCAGGGAGAGGTTAGGCCTGTGCTATGACCTGTCAGTTGCTTTAGTTTAGTTTATTGTTTTATGTGTGAAATCTTATTTTAATGTGTTTCTAGTTATTGACTGTGATATTCGATGGTAATTGGCCCCTTTACAGCCTCTTACCATCACCCTGAGTCTGTTCATATTTTCGAACCGACTTTTTTATTATTTATTTGTGTTTGTGAGTGCAAGATTTCTTTTATTGAGTACGCGTATTTTCAATGATTTTATTTATTTATTCATTGTCTAATTTATTGTTTTTAATATATAGTCTAGTCATTTAGATGGGCTGCGTTAGGCGCAAATAGCCTTTGTTGCTGTGCGCCAAATTTTTTAACTAATTAACTAACTAACGACCACCACAACCGTGGGGTGCAAGGGGTGCAACGCATCCAGACGGCAGATTTTTGGGGCGACTAATTTTTTTTGCTAAACAAAATTATCAAAAGCCTCACATAATTTGTGAAAGTAACTAGAATTGAAAATCTAGTTCCGCCTAAACCAAAGAAACAGACTTTAATATATGAGATTTTTGAAGTTACGATCACGAATTGACTTTAATTGTTTTCAATGCACGCTCTGATTCTCTTTCGGACTGAACAGACACGCCTGCAATCCTTGAAGATGGATCTGTCGTCCCCATAAACTCATGCAAGTCCGTTGAGATGGCTGTGTAGCCCCCATTGGCCGATGTATTATGCTTATGAAAAGTGTGAAAAAAATCAAACATTTATGAGACTTTTTCTAACACTTTTTACATTTTTTATCAGTCATATTAAACACGCATTTTACGCACAAAAATATGTGAAATATAGTTTATATTTTTTTAACAGTCGTAGAAAAAGTTGCACATAGTTGGTACCCGGCAAACATTTTTATACGGGCCAGTACTGTTGAAGCACATACTCCCCGGCATTGAAAGTAATAGGCCAGTACCCCGGTGTCCCCGTGGCCGTTAGCTGGCCCATTGGTATATCGATTGCCGGCCCAGCAGCGGTAAAGTGCAAAATAATCGCATTAGTTGCAAGATTTATTTCTGACGGACCAGTGCTTATATTATACCCACTCTCTAGTATTTCAAATGTAACATATATATATTTACCTTATACTTACCCAGTATTAAAATAAATTAATGGTTAGGTGCAAAATAAATACTCATTTTGCCATTTCACCATCGTTGAATAAATTTATTTAACAAATAAAGTTGACAATATCGCATCGGTTTTAAACTATTAATGAAGAAATTAATGTTGCTGTCAATAGAATGATGCGATATTGTCAACTTTATTCGTTGAATAAATTTATTCAACGATGGTGAAACAAAAGTAAAATGTAACATAACAAAAATAAGGAGTGCTCATAAAATACTGGTAAAGTACTTCGTATAGGAGGAGTGCGAAATACAAATGTGAAATAATAAATGTGAAAATATTATTAATACTGGCGTTGCACAAACTTTTAGTGCCAGCAATTTACCAACAGAAAAAGCATATTGCCGGCATTCGGCCGATGGTTGATTGTTTGCTGGATAAAAATCGTGTGAATATATTTATTTTTTCAAAAATTAAATCCAAGTCTTGGTAATCCATGAAAATTGTTAATCTACATCTGAGCTAACATTTGATTAGCACCCTTTTTTTCATCGATACATACATATTTGTTTCTATTTTTCGTACGATACTTATTTGAAGTCTCTATATTTTTTACGTGTGGGTGAAAGAACTGTATAAATTTGCCAAATTTGTAGCAAATTTCATCTTTCTACGTTCAGCGGTTTCGACACAATTTCTACCGAATGGACAGACAGATCGACATATGAGTGACGGTATAAGGTATAATAATAGGTTGTTGTATTAAATGTTTCTTATATAAACAAGAAGAAATTCTTAACTGCGTTTTAGGGATTTAAGCGTTTTCTGATTACACATCATTACTACCCTGGACACGTGTCCTAATTGTCCTTCTATGTAATCCTGGTGTATAGATGTATGTGAAAGTAAAAACTTGTTCACTAAAATCAATATTTTTATCCTTTCAGTATGCAGCAAGCATTTTGCTATTAGATCCACTTTTCCCGCCCCAGATATTCTTTGAAGTAGCTTCATAAAATTCAATTAGTACATGTTTTTAGTTCATTAACGTTAACATAGCAGAAGCAAGACTCGGTTAGTCAAGGGCGAACGACGACAGACGTCTCGAAATAATGTTATGCTTACATAAAACTACTTTCTTAGTACATTCCCAATTACAAGATTATGAGTAGAATGAGAAAGAAAATTTATAAATAAATTTATTGAAACAGAGAAAGAAAATATTTTTTGACATCGTCGCAATTTGAACTCTGGTGTACAAACAAAACATAAAAACAAAAACATTCAATTAGATTTTTTAAATACACTCGGACGCCAATTTTCGTCATTAATCTGTTCCTGAGGGTATAGACCGGGAGCTCATGACAGGTTTTGGTCTTCGATTTCATACAGCATGCCTTTTGGAGGAGATAATATTTACCCTGTGACAACAAAAAAGGGATGGTACTAAACCCCTGCACGCTTTCCGGTCATAGGGAAAATTGCATTTCCACTTGCACAAAATTTTTGTGTTTTTCTCTGATTTAATATTGCTTGCCCTTTTGTCAAAAGAAAGTTATAACAAATTTAAAGTCTTTTAATTATAGGCATGCTGTATAAAAACGCGGAAAAACATATTTTTTTATTACAAGATCACATGACCGTTTGAGCCCTTTGGGACCCTCCGAATCGCATACATATATTTAAAAGACTTTAAATTTGTTATAACTTTCTTTTGACAAAAGGGCAAGCAATATTAAATCAGAGAAAAGCACAAAAATTTTGTGTTTAAGTGGAAATGCAATTTTCCCTATGACCGGAAAGCGTGCAGGGGTTTAGTACCATCCCTTTTTTGTTGTCACAGGGTAAATATTTTAGTTATATAGTTTAATAGTTTAGAATATATAGACAAAATTCGAGGCTGAAGACGGAGCCTCGAATTATGTCTATATATTCTTTAACAAAAAAAAAAAAAATCCCTCGAAAATCAATCTCGGAAATCATTGAAAATACATTCTAATTAGATAAATACATACAGAAATAAAATTTTAAAAAGAAATTTACCTTTTGAATTAAAAAAAACAATGATTGTTGTTATGAGTTTATAATATTTTAGAGGGGTTTGACCAGGGGTACTCAACCTTTTCATACCTACCGCCCACTTAAGCATCTCTATTGATAGAAAAATGTTCATACCGCCCACCTATTGTATAATAATCAGTGGCGCAGCCAAGGGGGGGCCGACGGGCCTGGGCCCCTCCCAGGAACAGCAGCCAGGTACACGGCGCTGCTCGGAGAGTTGAAGATAAAATTTGTTAACCACAACAGTAGTTAATTTTTAAATTACTTCATTGTAAACAATATTGGCATTTTTTATTTATTTAATTATTTTTTTCGTACAAATAAACATCTTTTAAAGATTCTTGTTCAAGTGAAAATACATCACTTTCCAAATATGCTCCAACGAATTATATGAAGGGGAGCGTTGATAATTTTTTCCCCAGACACATCGACTAAAACATTCGCCCAGTCAAATGATAAAACTGTTTTAAACAACTAATTACTCGATTCAGATAAGATAAAGTGGAAATCTGACTTCGGTATAACCTTTACACGAGTCTCTTCGTTCGGTACAAATTGTGGCCAAGCGGCTGATTTAGACAATTGAACATAAGTAAGAAAAATATTGAGACTTCAAAAATATATCCCGCGAAAAATATAAATTAATATGTATTTATCGAAGAAAAAATCAAGTGAAAGTTTTTGATACATGGATTAACACATTTTTTTATCAACAAATAATAGAAATATTATTTGATATAAACATCAATATCCAACAGCAGGAGTGTCGAACTGATTTGGTCGGAGTCTATTTTACATACAAAATGATAAGCAATGACAAACCTTTAAATATCCCGAAGGGTTTCTTGACATTTTTTGAAAATGTCAACAGAAAAGGGGAAGAGTATATTTTACATTTTTAAATATATTTTTCTCCTAAATAAGCTCAAGTGATTTTGATAACCGCTTCAGGGGCCACAAAAAATAAAGTTGAGGGCCGTATGCGGCCACCGTGCCCTCGAAATTAATCCTGTCAAGACTAAATCCTGGCTGCGCCACTGATAATAATAATAACTTACGGAATACTTTCGCAAAATTTAGCTGCAAAAATCTTTATAAAACAACTTACTGCATCACCTCTTGTTATTAAACACAACAAATATACATGCACAAATTTAACTATAAACAGTAAAGAATTTTATGCCCACCAAAAAATGCCAACCGCCCACTAGTGGGCGGTAGGGACCAGTTTGAGTACCACTGGGTTAGGCTATTGTTTGGAAGGGGAGCCACCTTCCAATATGACATCAGGTCGTGTCACTTCTGGTGATTGATGTCCTGTTGATTCAATAGCATTTCCAGACGATTCACTAGCACTCGTTTTTTTAAAGAAGTTATCTAATGTTGTTTTTTTAGCTCTGTTTTTTAAAAATTTCCGAAAGTATCCAAATACATCGTGATCAAATGAATTGATACGCTCATTAACTACAGCGATTTATGGGTGCCATTTCTCGATAGAAACCTGCATTTTTGCCCAAGTGGACAGCTATTCCTTAATTTCACCACTTTGAACCGGCCCACCATCTGCTTGTCCCTCATCTGATTTTTTACGACCCATGGTGACTGACAGTACTGTATTTATTAAAAAAATTACTGTAAAAACTCGTAAATATTAAAAACAAAATAAAGTATTAAACGAGAGTTAAGCGCACACTTTAATCACTGCTCGAGATTAATCCAGTCAACAAACGATCATCTAACTCGGCGGCCACGTCGGTGGGACGAATATTGACTTTTCGAACGAATATCAAACAAAAATTTCAACAAAAAAACCGGACGAATATCAAATAAGACGAACACTGGCATGGATGAATATTGGAGTTTCACTTCCAGTCAAATCTTCTTATTCGTGGGGGATATATTCGGTCTATATATCGCGAATACGGAAACTGTAAGTACCCTGGTAAAGTAAATAGGATTAAAGGTAAGAGAAAAAATACGACAGCGATACTGGAATTTGTCTATAGACCTATTTTGTGCTGCCGTCAATAAAACTATGATAGCCAGAATAATCGGCAGCATTTGGTAAGCGGATATGGCACCAGAAGAAAAATAAGAAGTCTCTCTATCCATAGCATATATTTTTGGCTCCTTGTCTCCTTGACTTTTAATTTCATCTTCCTACCTGGTTCTCTTCCTTCATCTGTGCCTTTTCTTGTACAGTGGAAGTCAGTCATTTAGGTCCTTGAAAACTATGAAGATGAAAAAATATGTGAAGTGTGAACACAAATTTCAGTGTTTTGTAGGTATTTAATAAGTATAAGAAGCCAACAGGATGCTGGATGTCTAGGACAATATTTATTCTTTAATAACATCAAAATAAACAATTTTTTGATAATCATTTTTTTCGTTATTTGAGTACTAAGAGTAATTTAATATTTTAAACTATATAAATAATAAATATATAAATAATTTGTTACAATAAAATTTAAATAAAAATTCTTTGTCAGCCGTTTTAGTTCCACATACGTGTTGCAATTCATATCTTCCATTATCTATTTCACGTACTTCTACCCAGAGCCGCAGTAAGGAAAACTTGCGCTAGGGGCAGAGCCATGTTTTGGCGCCCTTGGTAAATAAAAACAAGGTTCTTACCTCCCAAAATCCAAGTGACGAGCAAAAAAAAGAGGTCCTCATCTTCGCACTGACGCCCCTTAGCAAGCCCGTCAGCGCCCTTTTCCTTAGTGCGCTAGGGGCCGTCGCCCCCTCCTTTTTTTGCTCGTCACTTGGATTTGGCAAGTGAGGACCTTTTTTCTCGTCACTTGGATTTTAGAGGTGAAGACTTTTTTTGTTTTTTCTCTTCACTTGGTTTTGGGAGGTGATGACTTTCTTTTTGCTCGTCACTTGGATTTGGGGGGTGAGAAACTTTTTTTTTTTGTTTAATCAATCTACTTTATTTGTCAAGGGCGCCAAAAACATTGCTACTGCTCTGCCTACTGTTCTTTCCAGTATCGTTTTCACCAGTCCTTTGTTAGAAACATTATCCATTGCACAACATTATCCACAAACCTGGTTCCTCGCAATACTTCTTCGCAATACTTCTTCATTCGTCATTCTTTCTACCCATTGAATTTTCAAGATTCTTTAACAGAACCATATTTCGCATGCTCCCAACTTCACTTTTATAGCCGAAGTTTCACTTCCGTTTTTCTCTTATTATTAAATGCCACTTTTGCTTGATTTATCCGGCTCGTCAATTCTCTTCTGCATCTTGCATCCGTTGTTATCTTGCATCCTACGTAAGTGAACTCTTTAACACTTTCGAGTGGTTTACTGTCCAGCAATATTTGAGCCTCAGTTCTGTATCTACTTATCACCAATATTTTTGCTTTCATTTTGTTTATTTTCATACCGTATTTGGTCTTAAGAATTCGCTATCTCTGCAAATATTACTGTTACATCTTTGTCACTCATTGCTAGCACCGCAATGTCGTCCGGGTAACGAAGAATTACCACTCTCTGTCCCTGTATCATTACGCCTCCACTTACGTTTACCTTTTCTCTCATCTCATCTAGTCTTCTTTGAATATAAACGTTAAATAAAATGAGGAACAATAAGCATACCTGCTTAACTTCCTACTTGACCTTACCCAGCAAACATTCAACTAACGGCCGAATGCTGGCAAACTGCTTTTATGCTGGTAAATTACTGGCACCAAAAGTAAGTGCAACGCCAGTATTAATAATGTACTTCACATTTGTATTTCGCATTCCGCCTATACGAAGTACTTTACCAGCATTTTATAAGCACTCTTCTTCACTCATACTTTTTACTTAAAACTAAACTTTGTTTGAATGTAATAATTTGAAAAGTCTGATTGTTCTTAGTCATAAAACGCCCTAACAGCGTGGCCTTCAAGGGCCAGTACAAGTTGATACGTGTTGGTGAACAGTTTGTCAAGAAGTGTATTTGAATAGTTATTGTTTTGTGAACATTATACAGTTTTTTATTGTGATTTGTGTGTGTTTTGTTAGATTTAAGGACGTAGTTTACACAAACTGTTTCATGTTAAATTGTTTAATTTTTAGTTTAGTTCAATCATAGTTTTTTTCATGTAATAAAATTTTCAATTATTAATAAATCTGTTACAAGATTATAAATATGTCATTTAAAAAATATAATTTGTCATATTTCATTTTGAATAGTGACATCTTAAATATTTTGTAAATATAATACTAACCTAAAATAATACAAACTTAATCCAAAACTGTAAAGCTTTTTTTACAATATAACCAAGTTTCTAAAAGTCCGTAATACACTATAAAAATCACCAAAATAACCAGATCTAGTTTGTTCTTACAAAAGTGAACAGCTTATAGCATTAATGCTTATAAAATTTGATTATTGAACTTATTTTAATAAGAATGATTTCTTTAGGTTGGCATTCTTCAAGTCAGGGGGAAAAGATGTGGTAGATAATACAAGACGAATATTGGCGAAAATTATTAGTCACCCCTTATCTTTAGGATGCAATTGGTTTGGCCGAAATGGCAGAAAACCATTTTCTTAAAATTCTTCATTAAATTAAATAAACTAATTCCTGTTATTCCTGAAATTATATTTATTTAATATTTATAGATAAATCAATAAATTATAACTGTTAATACAATTTACAATCGGCCAGTTTTACCATCGTTGGATAAATTTATTTAACAACTTAAGTTAACAATATCGCATCATTCTACTGACAGCAATGTTAATTTCTTCATTAATAGTTTAAAACCGATGCGATATTGTCAACTTTATTTGTTAAATAAATTTATTCAACGATGGTGAAAATGGCCAAATGAGTATTTATTTTGCACCTAACCATTAATTTATTTTAATACTGGGTAAGTACACTTATGTTACATTTGAAACACTAGAGAGTGGGTATAATATAAGCACTGGTCCATCAGAAATAAATCTTGCAACTAATGCGATTATTTTGCACTTTACCGTTGCTGGGCCAGCAACTGATACATCAAAGGGCCAGCTAACGGCCACGGGGACACCGGGGTACTGGCCCAGTGCAAAATGCCAGCACTGGTCCAGTGCGAAATGCCAGCACTGGTCCAGTGCGAAATGCCAGCACTGGCCCAGTGCGAAATGCCAGCACTGGCCCATTACTTTCAATGCACTTTACCGTTGCTGGGCCGGCAACTGATAAATCAATGGGCCAGTAACGGCCACGGGGACACCGGGGTACTGGCCCAGTACGAAATGCCAGCACTGGCTCATTACTTTCAATGCCGGGGAGTATGTGCTTTACCAGTACTGGCCCGTATAAAATTGTTTGCTGGGTAGCTTCCTGCTCATACTCACCACAACTCACCATAGCTTTTTCTTCCTGGTATAGGCTCCAAATTACTTTTCGGTCCCTATACTTTACACCTGCTTCTCTTATGCCCGGTTGTATAAAAGTATTAAAACTAGATGTAACCTAAAACTTGTTGTAAAATAGAAAATTGCCTAGCAATGCTATGCGTTTTAATGAGTTTTAAATGAGTTTTAGCTTACATCTAGTTTTAAAACTTTAATGCAACCGGGTTTTAGTATCCTAAACAATATTATTTACTTCACTTTCCACGGTACAAAATCCCTAATCTGATTATTTAAGCTTAAAATCTTATATACATTGATTTTTATATTTTTAGCATCATTAGTGAAGAATGTTGTATAAGTCAATGAAAAGAGTAATCTGAATTTCATATCTGAAAAACAAATTTCATATTTATGTTATATTAATCACAGAATTTTTGGTGAAAAATGTTAGGAATTTTTGAATAAGTAATATGCTATTATTTAGCTTAAGATACTAAAAATATTTTTTTGATTGGCAGGGAATTAATACAGGTATGTGTAAAGCTGGATCCAGATTCTCATTCGCTCATCAAACTGATATTATATATAATGCGACAGATGTTACTTATCAAAATTTGACGTTTAGAAACAATACATGCAAATTATATAGCGCTCACTGAAAAATACAGGATGATTTTAAAATCTTGTTATTACCATATATTATACAAGGTGTCTCAAAAAAAAATTTATATTTAGTGGATCGATTAAAAAAAAAGTAAGCCGTATATAGAAAAAATATTTATTAATTATTAAAATACACTTTTTGGGGATTTATTTCTTAAAAATAATATCGTCTAAATGTAGACCCTCGCGTTCTCGGCACTCATTTAATCGAACAGTAAAATTACTTATGACGTCTCGGCAGGTGAACTCAGGGATGGCTGCCATTTCGTGACGGATATTTTCTTTCAAATGCGCCAGTGAAGTCGGTTTATTGGCGTAAACTTTAGATTTAAGATAACCCCATAGGAAAAAGTCCATAGGGGTTAAATCTGGACTGCGTGGAGGCCAATTTATGTCACCTCTCCGGGAGATCAATTTGCCTGAGAAAATTTCACGAACACGTGGCAGAGACATGTTGGACGTGTGTGAAGTTGCTCCGTCCTGTTGGAACCATGTTCTTTGGTTATAGCCAGGAAAGTTTTGCAGTTCAGGTACCAAGAAGTTGTCTAATATCTCCACATAACGCTCTGAATTCACTGTAACTGCACGCCCCCTTTCGTCTTCAAAAAAGTAAGGGCCGATAATTCCTCGCGCCGACATCGCAGCCCATACGGTCACTTTAGGCGAATGTAGGGGTTTCTGATGTTTGCGTTTCGGATTCGTTGCACTCCAGTAGCGGCAGTTCTGCTTATTTACGTGGCCATTAAGATGAAAATGAGCTTCATCCGAAAACAAAATGTTGGTAAATGTTGAAAATCGCTCAATCACCTGATTTACGAAATTAAGCCTCTGACTGGCATCTTGGGGCTTTAATTCTTGCACCAATTGAATTTTGTAGGGGTGCAGCTTTAGGTCTTTGTGCATAATGTGATGGAATGATGATCTATGCACATTTAAAGCACTTGCGCGCTTCCGAATTGAAAGGTTCGGGTCGTCACGAACAGACTGATTAACATTCTCCACGTTTTCTACCGTTCTTGATGACCTAGGTCGCCCGGATTTTGATTTATCTAGCGTTGTACCAGTCTCTTCAAACTTTTTAACCCAATGTCGAATGAGAGGAATGCTTGGCGCATCATTTAAGTGGCGAAAACCTCGAATACTGCAGAATTTTCTACGCGCTACAGTCGTCGAATCACCGTTTTTGTAAAAATCTCGCACGCATAACGCGCGGTCTGCTCCCGAGAAACGCTCCATAGCGACTGCATTCCCAAGACCCAGGCTACCGATTGACATAACCCCCGCGCCCCTCGGATACGTTGCGTTCACGCAGTAAGCTAAATAAATATAAAATTTCTTTTGAGACACCTTGTATTATATATGAGCCATCCTAAGTATCGCTACTTATATTAACAAAATTAAATTAGGTTATGTTTCTGTTATGATATGATCTTTTTAAATTGCAGAATTTTTCCCCCAGTAATAACTGATAACTTTCACTGAAAATTTATTACTATGCATCTAAAATTTTAAATCAGACGTCTTCCTCGTCCGAGGATATGATTTTACTACATTTATTATAGCAGTGAGCGCTATATTAAAACCACGTTACTATTAGTAGTACGACTTGGCTTAGGCCAAGTCGTCATTAAATAATTGTCAGACCGTCGTTATATTGTCACGTGGGTGGTATGAGTTAAAGGCGATTCCTGGTTTCAACAATACAATTTATTAAATATATATCACATTTACAATGTTTTACTGTTGTCAATGTAATTGTATGAATCTGTCAATGGAGATGGGGAAGTCTCGGTCCACCCCTTGTTGACCAGGATCAGCTTGGACCTATCTCCGAAGCGGGGGCTGCCCATCAGGAAGTCGATGTGCCTGCAGAAGCCTTCTTCCACTCACATGGTACTGCTTGCTTGGCTCACCAGCTGTATGGGTATATGACGTCAGTGTCTCGGTTGTCACCGTGAGGACTGAGTTCTTCTGCCTGGATACTGTACGACGTCCATGTATATATACTACTGATTGACCTAGTTCCGATATTCATTCGTCATGAAAAATATTTCCTTATTACGAAAATGCAGCGTATGCATTACGTAATCAGGTAACATATGCTAGATGCTGACAAATAGTTTTTTAATCAAACAGCTGAACGTCACAATGTCTAGGTGTCGCAATTCTGACTTAGGATTACTTCTCTGACAATATCACTATTAGTGTTACAACGAGCTTTCAGGCTACTTTTAATGAGAACCGCATATTTTCAGAAAAAAAATACTTCCTTTTTACCTGCCATTTACTCATTTGTTTTGTATTATTTCTTTCGTTTCTATATATTTCTCTTAAACATGCTTGTAGTCTATTCTTATCAAGTCCTTGGGAAATTTTTTACTCATATTCCATAGACCTTCTATCGGCTTCTTCCTTTATTTTATTCTACTGCTCTCCTTCAAAACCATGTAGTCCGATACATTCCAGTTCAGTCCCAGTACCCACTTGAATTATTGAGTTGTTCTATTTTTATCTCTTTGTTCCACCTCCATGTATGCTTTTGACTAAGGAATCAAACATCATTTTTTTAATGTTGTATTCCCGGTAGAACCTTTTTTAGCCGATTCATATTTGTTTTGTTGCTACTTTTCCTCTCACTATTTCGTTTATGTGTTGTTCCACACCCCCTCTGCCTCTGAAATAGGTATCTCTTCTTATTACTTAGTCCTAAAGTTTGTCTGCGGTTTAAAGAACTTAAAAACAACGTACCGTGTCAGTAGTTGAGCAATCACTTCTAGGATTTCAGCACATTTTGATGTAGCTAGTTGGAAACAGAAGATTGAGTTGAGATTATGTAGATTGGAACTTAGTTGCTGATTAAAGCCCGGGACACATGTTTCCTTACCCCGTCCTGCGCAGATTAGATTACTTATTAAAAGATAACTTCAGACTTAATCAGGATAAACTACTTCTAGATCCTTTAAAAGGATGTTATAACAACACCTGATCCTAAATGAAATCCTTCAAACTTTAACAAAACTACTTTTAACTTGTCATACAATGGAATACTTTCCTTACTTTGTAATTGGCAAGTAAGAAACGAACAACATAAAATATTGTCGGAATATTATTCATATTTATTTCTGCAGAATGCAATTTTTATGTAAGCAGATAATTTAGTTTCCTTGCATAAATAATAAAAAAGTTGAACATAATATAAATCCATTACTGGTAGAATGTACACGTGCATCAACAATGTATCCTTACAGGATATCATCTTACCACTTAACTCAATCTAAGGTCTCTCAAAAATAAAATATCAAAACCAATAAAACTAAAGTCATCCGATCTGAATCAATAAATTTAAATTGAATAGAAATAGTAAAGTATATGTAATAACAGTATAATAAATTTTGCAGTAAAGCATGATGTAATAAAGAAATAGAACTTATTAATTAGTTCTAGTTAGTTCCACAAAGCTTCATTCTATCTCACTCGATTATAAATAAATCGAATTAAGCTCAAATTGTCTTCTGTACTAAACACTGTCCGACGAACTCTAAGCGACAAAATTATCATTTTGTTGCTCTCTTTAACAATTACTATTATGCTATTATTTTGACGCACTTGCTCTTCTGTTGTACTTATTCTTTTGTTGTTGCTATTTTTTGCATTTTTTCTTTTGTTTGACTTGATCTTTTGTCGCACTTCTTTTATCGCTAAATCGTTTGTTGCTCTCGCATTTGTCGTTTCCTCTTTTATCGCCAACTCTTTGTCAGTTTTCTTTTGTTGAATGCTCTTTGGTCGAATGCTCGTTGGTCGAATACTTTTTTATCAAATGCTCTTTTATCGAATGCTCTTTTACTAAATGCTCTTATATCGAATGCTCTTTTATCAAATACTCTTTTGAAGATGCCCCTTTGTGGATGCTGTTATGTTCATATTCTTTTGCCGATGCTCTTTTGTCGATACTCTTTTGTCGATGTTCTTTTGTCGATGCTCTATTGTCGAAGCTCTTTTGTCGGTACTCTTTTATTGCCTGTTATTTTGCGATTACTCTATTAAGGATGGTCTTATGTCAATATTCTTTTGTCGAGCTCATTTGTCGAGGTTCTTTTGTCGATGTTCTTTTGTAGGTGCTCTTTCTTCGTTGCTCTTTTGTCTGTGCTCTCTTGTAGTTGTTTTGTTTTTTTTTTGTAGAATTCTCTGTTGTTATTTTGTCATTTTTTTTTGTCAGTGCTTATAAAGTTTATGTATGTAGTTTAAGTAACCTTTACTTGAAACTATGTCACGTCTAGGTATGAATATTATTGTAACAGATGATACTTTGGTGAAAAATCAAAACTAAGCAAATCCTGCCGTCCAGTTATTAAAAACCAATTATTAAACTTCCATATAAACTGTTTTAGAGATAAAATGCATACGACGTAACACGATGTACATACTTGGCATAGTTTGTGAACTCCCGAACATACATTGAATTCCGAAAGCACATGTTCATTTCGAAAACATTTAACGAGCGAGATTATTTTAATTTGCTGTTCATATAGCAATATTAGCTTGCAAAAAATTGATATTTGAAATAAAGAGAAAGGAGACATAGTTGTTCAACAGATACTGGGATGTAACCATCGCCAATATTTTCTTTATTATTATAGTTACAAAAAATACTATGGAACAAAGTTGTAGGAGACCGCCTCCTTGGTCTCCTGCTTAAAGAAGAAAATAATTAATTAAATCCGTGGTTCTCAAGTTAGAGTACAAAGTTATATATTTTTAAATGGGAATATACATATTTTTATGCTTATTCGATAGCGTATTTTTTTCTGAATTCAACGACGAATTAGTTAATTATCCTTACATAACGAAAATATTGAAAAAATGCGATTGAAATTTAAATATCTGTTCTTTATGCAAAGTCAAACGGATTGACCAATTTTCACCAAATTTAGTATAGAAGTAAAATAAATTTAGATAAAATAATCCGAGACAGGTTTTAGTGAGGGTTCCAACTTCACCCGTGTCCCTCTAGGGGGCGTTATTGGGACAAAAAATGTAGACCTTAAGTAGATTTAATAAAAAGTCTAGCTATCATGCACCGATATCGTGTATTGGTGAATTATTTGTTTTAAACGTAATAATTTTTGTATTATATGGTTTGTGGGTGCATAACATCGGAGTTTTATAATGACGTATCAATTATTTTAGAGTAATAAATTAAACCATTTACGTAGAATCATTATGTGTTTAACACTATAATAATAATAATATATTTATTTAGCTAAAAATACTAGTAATTACAATTGCAAACAATAAATCTAATTATACAAATGTTCTATAAAAAAAATAAATGTTAATATTTACAAAATAATACAATATTAGTATACAAAAAATAGATATCAAAGATTAGATTATATATCAAAGATTAATAATAACGGAGTTATTACAGCGTAAACAGAAGCCCGAAATGGAAATATGATGAGAGTTGTGGAAATTTTTAAGAGATGACAGTGCTGGGTAGTTTTTTGTTCTCCACTGCCTAACAGTAGTTAAAATTACTGTACCTACCGTTTTATATATTTACCTTTAACGTTGCGAGCCTTATGTTTTACTTTCTTAGAATTAAAGTAGTGAAATGCCCTAGCGAAGCACGGGTACCCCTGCTTATTTTTAATATTAATGTGCAGTAAGCTGTGGATGAAAAAATAGTTTTATTGGAAACATTTTGACGAACTGAGTAATAATAAAACTAAGTATGAATTTTGTGGATAAAATGCAAAAGATGGTTCCACAGGAATCCTAAGTAGCCATGAGCTGCTATGTGTATAATGCATCACAAACCGAACCCTCGCGAAGCTCGACATCAACACCGATCCGACTCACTTCGGTCACAGCTCACAATCCCACAAACGTTCAACTGAATCTGAAACTGATCAGTAACCGGGGAAGCCGGTTCATTTACACATCGGCCAATGATGATCCAACTCAGTGAGCCGGTTCGGTTAAGAAACAATTCATTTCTAATATGGATTGTTATGATAGATCTACTCCTAATAACATAACATTAAATTAAAGATTTGGTGAATAGTTGCAACAATTGTATATAGCAGTGTTATTCAACAGGTGGTCCGCGGACCACTGGTGGTCCTTAGCAAAATTTTAGTGGTCTGCGAAAAGATTATAAATTATTATTTTTGAAATTTTTTGCTAATTTTTTTATGATTTGGTTCATTTCCTGTGTATTTTGTTCATTTTTCAGTGATTTTTTATTACTGTAGAGTTTACATATATAGTTTTTTTATTAGTACATTTATTATTAGGGGTCCGCAGTAGAAAATTAAATATTTTACTGGTCCGCGGTAGAAAATTAAATATTTTACTGGTCCGCGATATGTTTTCAGTTGAGAAACACTGGTATATAGTGCTTTATTAGAATCAATTATTTATAATACAAATGTAAAATAATTAATTTTCATAATTAAGTATCGAAAAAGTTAACATTTTTCATGACTTAATTACTTTACATGTACAATTTTAAGCAAAAAATTAAAAAAAAAAACCTATATAAAAGAGCAAAAAAAAAAAATTAATAAAATAAAATATGTAACTAAATAAAATTAATAACCGTAATGGTAAATAATGACTAGAATTTAGAGTAAAACGTGCTTAGTTATTTTATGTAACAATTGTACACTTTATGTTAATTGCTAATGAATCTACATAATCATTGCGACAAGATATTGCGTTAGCGCGTATTAGTAGGCAACCAGCTTAACACTACAGCTGCAACGGTTGCTGACAATCAACAATTCATTAATTTTCATATTGCAGAATGACAAGTGTTGTTTTTGAATTCATGACAAATGTTAGTGAAGAAAGGATGAATCGTTAGTTTTAAAGTGTCAAGAGAATCCTTTGAAAAATTACCACTTGTCAACATTTCAACAATCCAATATTTTCCGCAATTCTGCAAACGTCTTTTTGCTTCTTTGCAATTTCGTATGTTATTGAGTTATATAAACTCATTTCAAAAATAACAGCGGCCGACTAAAATCAGAAATATAAATAGAAATAAAATATTAATTAATTAAAAATGAAATTTTGCCAGCTTAAATAATGAGAAAATTCCCTACAAATCCTACGGATGTGGGTACAATAACCACTAATTTTGATATCAAAAAAATCATCTAAGCTGGGTCCACATTAACAAACTGATTCTGTAATGGATCGCGTAAGGCAGGGGTCGGGGAACAGGGGTAAATTACCCCAAA
The DNA here is from genome assembly GCA_963971575.1 of Liopterus haemorrhoidalis. Lineage (NCBI taxonomy): Eukaryota > Metazoa > Arthropoda > Insecta > Coleoptera > Dytiscidae > Liopterus > Liopterus haemorrhoidalis. Next base: position 52,426,166 of record OZ020615.1, read on the forward strand.
TGGGGTAAAAACGAAATTCTTGGGGGTAATGAGATATTAATAGATATAAATGATATAAATACCAAAAATCATAAAAAGTGCGTTTCTAAATACGATAGAAATTTGACATCTATTTGGTGAGTTATGTAAATATGGCGAGGTCGAGTACACAGACCTGCTGTACCATACAGAAATAAGATGGTTTTCACGGTGAAATGTACTCAACCGATTGTGGGCTCTTAAAAATGAAATCAAAAATTTTTAATCGACCAAAATCATGTTCTGTCACTAAAAGTTCATAACTTCTTCATGGCTTGCATGCTCGTTTATTTAGTAGACATTTTTGAGCATGTCAACATACTTAATAAAGAATTACAAGGGAAGAAAATCCCGATAATATCTGCCAATGAAAAATTGTCAACGTTTGGTTCGGAGATTTCCTACTGGAAACAAAAAGCTAATCAAAACAAGATAGCTGCTTTTCCAAAATTAGCTTTGTTTTTAGAAGATTCGAATGATACTCGTTTTGAGGACATCAAGGTCACAATCAACAAACATCTTGGCAACCTAAAAGACCGTTCGCTCAATATTTCCCAGAACTTGATTTAAGTACAGTGAGTTGGGTTATAGATCCTTTTAAGCATTTGGCATCAGGTATTGAAAGTAGAGACTCTCCCAAAAGTACTGTCATTAATTTTTAAGTCGGTCGTGTTCTCATGACTGCGTTTACTAACTATAAGATACTTGGCTTTTTCATTACTGATGATGAGATACCTCCTAACTAATATATAAAACAAATATCAAATTTTACGAATATAGTAATGCTACATTTCAACATTGCCATCTAGGGCCGGTTTCTGAAAGCCTAGTTAACTATAACCAAAGAGCTAGAAAATGATTGCTATGGTTACTTGCGGAATTGTTATATTGTAACCGAGTTTAACCAAAAGATTAAACTCACCTAAGCTATCAGAAACCGGCCCCTAGTGGTCGTTTGTAAAATCATAAAAGGTAACCCTCGTACAACAGGCCGGGTACAAAGCTCCCGGCTTTCCGTTGGAGCGCTGGTCGGCTTGGCGAACCCAACTCCTTGTCTAAACAAATAAATTCATGGCTCATACAATTAATATAATTTATTTCTGTATCACCATAGGTTTCCTCAAGCATGGTTAACATCTTCATACCAACTTAAAATTAAACTAAAGAAAGTTACCAACCTTCAAACACAAAACCTATTAATCAAATCAAATTAAAACCACAAGCTTTAATCTAAAGTTCAAATTGAATTGATTAAAATTTTTGTTCTAACTTTATCAATTGAACTACTTACATTGTAACTGGTATACAGAAATTTCCTCTTTGATCTATTGCATTGAATGAAGATGTGACACTGTCATGGGACAATACTGACACCCGGAACAAAGAATGGATTGTAGATAGCGAGGTAATACCACTGTTGTCCACTGAACTGTGAATTTCAAGAACAGATATTACACTATTGTTAACATAAGGATTGTGGTTTACACTTAAATAACTACAGGCAAATATGTGTTGGTTCATACCAAGCCACAATCTTTTAAAACATCCCACGTAGAAATAAATATTAGTACGAGTGTCAAAGATACATTGTACTTCCAAGCAGAGGCGACTCTAGGACTAAACAACTGGAAGGGCAGTAAAAAACTGAATTGTATCCTTTCATTTAATAGTATATTCTGTAACAAGGTTGGAATGAGAAAATTCGATGTGAGGAACCACGAGCATCGAATTTTCTCTTCCAACCGAGTCACAGTCCCTACTTTCTCCACGACCACCAGAAAGAAAAAATAAAAAATAAAATAACAAATAATTATTTTAACAAACATTTTATTTTAATAAATAATTTATATTACGTAACAAATTAATCAATAAAAATTATTTTTGCAGACGACACAAATTTCTTGAATCCGTATTCTGAACTAGACTACAATAATATAATTACAGAAGCACAAAATTGGTTTAATAGTAATAAATTACTTTTAAATCTTACTAAAACCGATAAACTCATTTTTTCTTTAAGGCAAAACAACGTAGATTCAACATCAATAAAATTTTTAGGACTAAATTTAGACCATAAATTAAATTTCAAATCTCACATGTTACAACTTGGGAATAAATTATCAAAAACAATATATCTAGTACGAAAAATTAGACTTGATGTTTCAGACAATATTGTAAAGATGATATATCATTCATTATTTGAGAGTCACTTGATTTATGGGATAATAATATGGGGAGCATTACCATGTGCGAAAAATATGTTCTTAATACAAAAAAGAATGATAAGAATAATGTGTAATGTCAAAAGTAGAACGCATTGTCGACCACTTTTTATTAAACTAGGTCTACTTACCTTGCCATGCCTGTACATTTATTATTGTCTTCTGTACGTGAAAGAAAATATAAATAAATTCAATAAGATGAAAGATGTTCATGAATACAATACCAGGCATAATGATCTGTTACTAGTTAATAGAATTAGACTGGAAAAAGAAAAATCTAATCCTAATTACATGGGTGTTGTTTTATATAATAAGTTACCTGCTAGTTTCAAAAAATTATCTTGTATTAAATTTAAATATGAATTAAAATTTTTATTAAAAAAGCATAATTTTTATAGTATTTGTGAATACTTGAATATTAAGTCTTTCTGAGTGAGATACATTTTTGGAAATAAAAATTAATTTGTAGCTAAACCTAAGATTGATGTTCTATAATATGTATTAACACTGTATGTCAGCTGATATCTATTATATTAGTATTTAATTCAATTATTAGAACATTTCATTAATGTCAATATATTGTATGTAAACTATGACCTATGTAAACATTCCTGTAATGTCTGAACATTAATAAACAATTATTATTATTATTATTATTATTATTATTAATTATACATATTTTTTTTATTTATTATTTGTTTAATTTTAATTTAATTTGCTGCACATCGGCCACTATTTTAGGAAAATATTTTGCATTTATTTAACGTAAACATTGTATATATTTTAATGTAACCCTACAAAAACAAATGACAACAAGCATGGAATAGTTATTCCATAACAAGTGATGGAATGAAATACACGCAAAATGCATAAGAAGATAAATGCTTTAGAATAACATTCCAACTCTTGTGTTAGAATATTAACATTCTGTAGTCAAAATTGGTTTTAGAATTGGTAAATTCTATAATGGTCGTGGAGAAAACCCATTCCATACTATCCAGATTGGCGAATGAATTCGTCAGTTAATCAAAATGAATCAACCAACGAATAACTGTTAGAGAGGTTGCAGACGAAGTAGGAAAATCATACGAGGGTTACCTTTTATGTTTTTACTAACGACCACTAGATGGTTATATTGAAATGTGTCGTTACTATATTCGTAAAATTTGACATTTGTTATTGTGAAATCAGTGGCAGCTTATAAATTTACCGAGTAGTTTGTTGACAGTAACTGTTAAAAAAAAAAAGTTTGTGAAAAATGGATATTACTCGTGAAGGTTTTTGTTTGATGATTTTTAAGATTTTAGTAAAGGCCTAACTCAACAACAATGCATAGATTCGCTTCGTTCAACTCTTGGTAATATAGCACCATCAGAAAAGACTGTTTACAATTGGTTTGCAGAATTTCGTCGTTATCGTACGTCCGTCAGTGATGAATCTCGTGAAGGTCAACCAAAAGCGCAAAATGATTGAAGAAGATCGGCATGTGACTTACCGTGAGATAGAGGCATCTTTTGGCATATCGAAGACTGCAATACATCCGATTTTGCGTGAACTTTTAGCTGTGAAAAAGATCTGTTCCCGATGGATTCCGCATAATTTGAACGAAGCTCAAAAAAAGGTGTTGATTGGTGTAAAGGATTGCTAAAAAAATTCAACCTAGGCACTGTAAAATCCGTATACACAATCGTTACAGGTGATGAAACTTGGATTTATTCATATGAGCCGGAAACTAAGCAACAACTGTTTGGGACTTCCAAGATGAACCGAAACCCACAAAAGTTGTTCGTTCACGAAGCAATTCCAAGAAAATGATCGCTTGTTTCTTTGGTTGTACTGGACATGTTGCCACCATTCCTTTAGATCAGGGGTGGGCAAATCTTTTCTCTTTCGGGCCACATTGCGTATGAAAATTGAAAAAAAATTATTTTTTATTTTTTTATTTTAAATATTGTTTTTGTTACGAAGGATATTTTATAAATTTTAAAAACAATGTTTTTAAACCAAAACGTGTGTTTATTATGCAATTTAAAGAAAAGAATTGGAAAGAAAATTGGCAAGAACGTAAATTTGAAAGAATATTGAACAGACAGTGTCCTACAACATTTTTGTAGGACACTGTAATTTATAAAATACTGCGCCAGCCGGATAGCATTTTAGCGCGGGCCGGAACCGGCCCGCGGGTTGCCCTTTTCCCAGGCCTGCTTTAAAGGATCGGAGAACAGTTAATACTGAATGGTATACAACAATTTGTTTGCCAGAAATCATCGACAAAATCAGGAAAAACAACCAAAAACGTCGCATCATTCTTCATCATGACAATGCAAGCTCCCGCACAGCACGTCAAACAATTGATTATTTGAAGGAAAGAAACATCGAATTAATGTCTCATTACGCGTATTCACCTGATTTATCCCCTAACGACTTTTTTTGTTCCCCAATGTCAAACAAAAAATGCGTGGACAGCAATTTTTAATAATTTTGGCTCTTTAGTCCTAATATATATGGACCTTTAGCCAGCTTTTCAATAATCTGTTATTTTTATTTTGGATACTTTATTAATTTTATGACAAATACAAACATCAATGCCATCACCGGGAATCGAACCCGAGTCCTCACGGTTAGCAGTCAAATAAGCTGACCACTACGCCATAGCGACCGGACAGCAATTTTCATCACCTCAAGAAGCTGTTGAAGCCTTCGAAAACCATGTTTTTGAGATATCAACTTCAGAGTAGAAAAACTGTTTCGAGAATTGGTTTGAACGCATGCAAAACTGTATAAATCTTAAAGGCGAATATTTTGAAAAGTAATAAAACAGTTTGTTCAAAAAAAAATGTCTTTCTTAGTTTTTGTAAGAACTTAAAAGGTAGCCCTCGTAGCATACTAGTTAACAAGCTATTAATAACGTCTTTATAATACCGGACCTTAGTTAAACATATTTTATTGTCCCATTAAATTTAACAGTTATTTGTGTAACTGTTAACTGTGTCCCCACTAATTAAGCTTTCAATAAATCAAGCTAATTCTTGATTGCGATCAATGTCTCTTTTTATTCTAAACTTTTTTGTTGAACCTTTGAACTCATTTTGTAACAGATACGTGCGCAGGATCTCAAAGAACGTAACGTAATTCCTAACTTTGTGTGGCTTTCTTTACGTCCCTACGTAGCAGCAAGCGTTAAGACGTAAGAAATTTATTAGTTTGGACGAAGCTTGTTTATTAAGAGGTCAATGGTATACTTAGGAGATCGTTTGTCTTGTTATGTAGTATTTTTTTAAGAACCACGGATTTAGAAACTGTTTACTATTTGTTGGACAAATCATATAAGTCATAAATCTTGATAAAAAGTATTAAAAATATCTGGAGCAAATAAATCACGTTTCACAAAAATTCACTTTCGAAAGAGAAAGAGTGGGAGAGGGTGGGAAGAAGAGAGAGGAAAGGAGAAAAACTGAATAGATTCCTTGTTGCGATCTTTTGATAAATTTTTTATACTATAATATTAACAGTGGAAAAGCCTCGAAAGAGATTAAGAATTCAGCTTACAAAAAATCTAGTGAGTATTGGTAAACAAAAAAACTGGAAAGACATTTCACAAAGCTAGATGGAGGATTTGTGTGTGAGGCAGAGTCAACTAATATAATCTGTCTCAATTTGTAATACGAAACTAGATCTGGTTACTTTGGTGACTGTTGTGGTGTAAACAGACTTTGGCGTATCCGTGTGAACCAATACTATGGTAATATTATAAATTTATTGTCAATATACAACATAAAAAATGAACTTTTCCTGTTAGTTCCGTATTACAAAATGAGACAGATAATAGTGCTCAAGAAGGAAAAGAGATAGAATATATTCATAAAACCAGTATTCCGGTTTTATGAAGGTTTTACAGCCCTTTTCGAATCCCGCAGGCTTCTACTCGCATCTATTGCAATCCCTATTACAATCATTCCAGTCTCCTGGTACCAGCTTTCATTAAGGTCTTCCTCTTTTTAGGGTTTTGTAGGTATGACCAAAAACCCCTTATACCGTCATTTTGTCGTCTGTCTGCTTGTCTGTTTGTTCGGTAAAAATTGTAGCCAAACGGCTAAACCTAGAGAGATGAAATTTGGCATGCTTATACAGCTTTTTGACCCGCACATAGGAAAAATATTAAAACATCTAAAAAACATATCCCCCTAAAAATATAAATAAATATGTGCTAATCAAAAAAAAAAAAAAAATCTGAGTAGGGTATCAAATGAAAGCCCTTAGTACGTGGATTAACGATCAAAATTTTATTTTTGCAAAATAAATTATTTTGTCACGTTTTTTGCCAAAATTGTGGAAAAATTTTTTTGTCCCACACTCTGTAGCTCAGATGGTTTAAACTAAAAATCTGAAAAAAATCTAAGTAATGTACATTGGTGTGAAACGAAATAGTACAACAGGAATTTTTGATCAGATTACGTTTTCGGAAAATAACGCATTTTTTGTGTTTTTTTGTTGACGATGCACAAAAGTTTTAGTTATGTAACACACTATAGTAGAAGGCGAATCCTGGTCTAATGGTTAGCTTGTCCGCTTGCTACGCAGCAAACTAGGGTTCGCCCCCGGGCAGAGGAGACAATTTTATTTTTATTTTTTTCAGTTTATTTTGTTTAAATTATTTTGTTAAAATTCTAGTTATATTTGCATTTAATGCAAATGTTGCATTTAATTTTTAAGAGCGTTAATTTAATAACCAGCTGGAATTGTTGGAATTATATTTTTATTCTATGTGTCATGTATACTAGTGTTTCTCAACCAAAAACCCACCGCGGACTAGTATAATGTATAATTTTCTAACGCGGACCACTAATAATAATTGTTAGCTAATTTTTTGCAAGAAAACAAATATATTTAATGTGCTACTAAATACATTTATTTTATTTGTAGAAAATCACAGAAAGTATACAGAAAATAAAAAAAATATAAATTATTTACATAAAAATTGTACATAAATTTTTTTAAAAAATCTGCAAAAATCGCTTATAAAAACTTTCGCGGACCACTAACATTTTTCCGGGGACCACTGGTGATCCGCGGACCACCTGTTGAGAAACACTGATGTATACGAAACCAGAGGGGCGGAACATATTACTTAAAACAACCAATGGAAGCCATAGGCGCAATTTTCAAAATCTTAATGAAACTTGCTATATAAAAAATATACTGCACATATTTAGAAACCTAAATAATAGTATTAGTTATTCGAATTAAAATTAACAAAAACTTATTTTAACATACAATTTGTTTTTAAAGCTCTTAGATTAACAGACGATAGATTATTTTAAAAATATCGTTCATTTTGCCGTGATTACTACAAAGCAAAATTTGTTCTACACACTCAACATGCAGCCTTCACTTATTATATACCTTCGAAACCCTACAATGTGTGAAAATTTACACTTCACATCATTTTTTTTCTATTCTGACTGTTAATAATATAAGCAAAGTATTTTTTTTTTTGTCATATATATTAAATTTTTTTCTTGGAACACACATGATATATTTTTTCATTCTTTGCAAAAATCTTGAGCAGAAATAACGTGAGTGGAAAAAACTACCACTTCAAAAAAGTTGTAAATTTAAAATTACTCTATGCACGAGGAGCGTCGTTCACAAGCTGTTACCGCGGCATGCAGTGTTTTTAGCCATTATCGAATGACTTTTTACCCTCCACCCCCCGATCACCCGCGGCTAAATGGCCAAGCTACCGCAGAGACACATTGCTTTATATTTATGCCAGAGACCATCGTAATATTATGGGTGAAAATGTGTTTTTCTTGGATATTTTTGAAAGGAATGGTAAAAAATAATGTTTATGTGAAGATTAGAAAATGGAGTTTATTTTTATTCACCCTTTGTGTGTCATTAAATGTCAAATTTTTTGTGGAAATTCTTCAAGAAAGTATTGTTACAATGTAGCTTCTTAATACGATGGTCATTTGAAAAGTTCACGGCTTGATATATACCTAGTATATATTTATTATGTAATTAAATGTTTTAGGGCCGGTTTCTGAAAGCTTAGTAAACTATAAGCAAATGGTCAACTACGGTAACAATATAACAATCCCATAAGTCAGCGTTTCCCAACCTTTTTTGGGTCGCGTACCACTTGGTAGTACATTACGCTAAATTGTACCACTTCATAAAAATTGTATTTCGTATATTTATTTAGTTAGTAGATATATTTCGTTTACTAATAAATGGTTTTAATAAATACACAGAATTATAAAAAACCAATTAATATATTTTCTATATTTTTATTATTATAATCATTATTATTATAATGAAATTTTTTTATAAAATAAATTTAATGAGATCCTTTTGCTTGTTTCGAAGAACTTAATTTTTTGAAATTTGGTTCAAAAGATGCGAGGTATACCCTCAAGTCTACAGCTGCGTTCAATCTGTTTCGATACTTATTTTTTTTTTTAAATTCTCTTTCTACTAATTCCGTACTTGTAAACGGTAATAATAATATAAGAGCTTTCTCAGAAAGTTGTTGATATTCTTTATCAATGTTTAACCAAAAATTAATTAGATTGTGTCGTTTGAATTCTACTTGTAAAATTCTGTCACATGATAATTGTATTAAATTTTCTTGTACGCCATTATTGATTATTTTTCGTGTACCACCAACCAGCAACTCGCGTACCACCAGTGGTACGCGTACCACAGGTTGGGAAACGCTGCCATAAGTAACCATAGCAACCATTTTCTAATTATTTGGTTATAGTTAACTAAGCTTTCAGAAACCGGCCTTTACCGATTTTCCGACCAGCGGTAAAATTATAAAAATATGCTGAATGCTCAAAAACTCAATGGCCTTTAATTGAGTTTTTGAATTCAACAACGAAGTTGATCTTCTAGCCAAAGAAGTAGCTGTAAATGGCTCACTGTTAAATATTTCTCTAAATAGTAATGAGATTATGTTAATCTTCAAATCTTCCTTATACAACAAATGGCAACAAGAATACATAGATTTTCTGCAGTTCAAAGTATCATACTATGGTCAAACTCAACTCCTCCTTCCTAGAAAGCTTTGGTTTTCTTCACACCAAAGCAGATCTTTTGTAATCACTTTTATCCGGCTTAGATTTAATCACACTTTCTCTCCATATCATCTGCATAGAATTAATATCAGCACATCAGAGGTAAATTGTATTAAGTCGCAAATGATAAATAGCTCAGAAAAGACGATGTAAGATTGTTTACCGCCATGCGTTAATGGACTTAATATATTTTTAAAACAACGAATATCGAAACTGGCTAGAGATTCAGCTCCAAATTATATTCCACTTGACAGATCATAAAGTATTAAGTCACTTGGCACTAAAATGTCATTTCTGATAAAAATGTGACTTGATACAGTTTACCTTTAAGGTGCTGATATGGTAACTTCTCTTTTCTGTCCGTGTGATAATTTGTCTGTCAGCGACTCGAACCACGTATTGTTGAATGCTCAATTCATTTTCGTAATCGTTACATATTATTACAAAATTTAGTTGTGCAAAAAATATTCTTACCTTCCAATATTGAGACGCGTCTTGCTACTAACTCTCTAGATATTTATGAATTTATTTATAACTATATATATATATTTTTTTTTATTTAAGTAATTAAAGGTACATCAACATCTTGGGTTATTAGTACCCGGTATTGTATTTTATAAGATATTGTTGATTATATTTCATTGTGTGGGTATTATGTATGTTGGTGGTAGTCTATATTTGTCTGTATAGTTTTGTGTCTGTTAGAAATTTATGTAAGATTTTTTTGTTATTGTCGTTAAGTGCTTCTTGTAGGGTGTTAGGTATTTGGTTTGTCTGTCTTATTGTTTCATGTTTGGTGCATTCTGTAATAAGGTTTTGTACTGTAATAATTGAAGGGACAAGTGGATGAAGGTGTTATGTAGCATTTTTTTTAAATTTTCGTTGGAATGATGTTGTATAAGCCTCTTTTATCCTAACCACAACACTCAGTTTCCAATTATCTATATTTTGAAAGATACAGATAGATAAAGGTGCTATGTACAATTATCTCAAGTTTTTTTTAGGTATCACACAGTAGCGAAGGAAGAAAAAATGCCGTATTTTGTGATAAAAATCTAATTTTTACAATATAATAAATTTGACAGGCTTTCAACAGATGTGACAAGCAGAGATATAGCGGAAAATAAAAAACACAATAACTTACTAAATGTCAATTAACTCAAGAACTTAAAATAACACCTTCATCAACTTGCCCCTTCAATTGTTTTGCAGTTATTACGCAATGGGGGATCTTCTTTCTTCATTTTGTAGCTGTGTGTAATTCTTGTGTGTCCAATTCGTAGTCTGGTGGTGGAGGTTTGCTTTCTTCTTGTTCCCAACCATAGCCATTTCTTCGTGTCTTAGTTTATTAAGTTGTATATTTTGCCATATGTTGTCTACTTGTTCTCGGGTTTTACGTTTTATTTCATTTTTCATGTCATAGTCTTGTACGGTTGGGTTGTTTATTGGATCCTTTCTGCGGCATCTGCTTTTTCGTTACCTTTTATGCCTATATGTGAAAGTATCCAAACCACAACTATATTTAATCAGAAAATATCAAATTATAATCGGAATTTTTTATAACCAAAGTTGCTAAACCCACAAACAAAAGCAAACAAAAAAAAAACAAGTTTTAAAAAGTAAAATACAGTGTTTCATTGTCAGACCGCGAAATTTTCGAATGACTCTCGTATATCTTCATTGTTTCATCTGCTAGCATTCGTATTAAATTATTTTTTTTATTGCTCTCTTAACCCAATTACTAATACATCGCACCCTGCAATCACTTTGCAATAGTAAAGTCTGTAAGTGACGATGACATTATCGTTAAATAAGGGCGCTAGGGAGTTGTGCGTGTTATAAGCATCGCTCGTTATGTAACGAGTCTCGTATGATGTCACCGTACACGTGTAACATCTCATAACGCCATAACGATCTCACCTACTGTCGCGATAACGACACTTCTCAACAATGATTTATAGAAGATGCATAAATTATTGCAAATTTACGATAACATGTCGTAAAACTGTTAATAGGATCACACAAACTTTCCAAAAAAAAAAGGAAAAGATTTTCTGCCAGTTGAATTTTGCCAAAGAGAACTATATTATGGCGATAAATAAACGCGGAAATCACGCCAGATCCAGTGCCCGCACAATGCGGAATGACTCAAGCAACACTGCTTTCTGTATACTGCAGATCAAATAGTTGGCAGACGATCTGCAGGCAGGAATGGATTTGATTTTCTTTCGGTAGGAAGCTTTCATACCACTCAAATCAATTATCAGGACTACAAGCTTGACTTTATACCCTGGATATAACTTTATAAGCTCAGACAAGAGATCCATACAGGTACTTGGACTTCTTTTCCGTCTCCTTGGGAGAGATATTCGTTAGAAGAGCAAATAAATCCCACTTCCTTATTAAGAAATCATTTCTTCACCTAACCCCATGCTTATTTCGCCAAATGTACCTATCTTATGTCCGCCCACTCCTGGAGTTTGCTTTCGTAGTCTGGTCCCCGTACCTTCAACGAGACATCCTCTTACTGGAAGGAGTTCAGAGACGCGCCACTCGTTTTCCAAGATGTCTCAGAGCTCTGGCATACGAAGAGCGGCTTGAGAGGCTAAATCTGCCTTCTCTTGCAGCCCGCAGAGCTCGAGGTGACTTCATTCAGATGTACAGAGCGACAGAAGTTTTCTACGAACATGTCGCCTCTGTACTCCATCAACGCCGACCAACGAATTAGAGGCCACTCTTTGGAGCTCCGCCACGACAAGTACGAAAAGAAACTGTGACAAAATTTTGTAACTAATTGTGTGTTCGCCTTACCCGAGAGCGCCGTGTCAGCACCGTCCATCAACTTCTTCAAAGCTCGAATAGCCCCTATAAGTAGTGAATTTATAAAATTATTTATTTTTATATTATTTTTAAGTATGTACTAATACATTTGTATTTATGTTGTACTCTTGAGCATAACAAGCATTTTAGCTTGTGCTCTTTACATTGTAATAATAATAATAAATCTTCTCAGCTGGACTTGAGTATTTGATCATAAACATCTGTTTGGTCTCGATATCCAGGAGGTTTATGCCCGGTTTAGTGGCTGTCAGTTACTTCGAGGTGGGGAAGGAGTAATTCCAATTTATATTATTAATTGATGAAACATTTAGGGCTGTTATAATTTAATATTTATACAGATTTGTTTATATTATCGGTGTATTTTTAAAGTCTCAGTATTTTTTTATATGTGGGTCAAAGAACTTTATACGCATGCCACATTTCAATTCACTAGGTTCAACCGTTTCACCACAATATCTACTGTCTAGACCAGTGGCGGATCATGACAAGTGGAAGCCCTAAGCGATAGAAATAAAGGGGCCCTAAGCGGTAGAAATAAGGGGGCCCCAAAATCAATTAGGCCAAAAATAAGCTTATTTGAATCAATTTACAAATTAATTTAAAAATTTTAAACTGGAAAACAATTTTCAAGGAAAAAAAAAGTATGTTGCATTATATCAGGTTATTTATTTTATCAATTTTGAGAATTTTAATGAAAAAAATGTTTTCTCATTGAATTTCGGGGCCCCCCGCGGCCGCTTAGTCCGCGTACCGTATAATCCGCCACTGGTCTAGACTCTAGACAGATATGTGAGATGATAGTAAAACATTGGTCTAAAAAACCTTAAAAATTACTATTTGTTAAAAATGTGCTAAGAAATGTAAACATCGCAAAATAATAAACCTTGTAAAACAATGTAACTATTTTATCAAAAACTGTTTAATTAAAGATTTCGGCAAAGGTTTTAGTCTGATTAATTATGATTTAAAAAATTACAGGTTATTATCCGATTTAAATTCGTCATATGATGTTAATTTAGTACGTAACAAAATTAAACAAAGACACATTACATACTTGCATAATTAAATCCAGTTGTAAACAATAACATAAATTAAATAAGCATAATAATGAACTTAGAAAAAAAAAACAAAATGAATGCAAATATTGACAGGTATAACAGAGATAAAAAGGAATACCAAAATAATAGCACTAAAGAATAAATAGTAGTAATATTTATTTATTTTATGCATCTCGGCTTAAAATATACATTCTATTTACAAATTTAAATTAAATTGAACTTAAAACTTAAATTAACTTACAAAATCATTATTTTAATCCCACGTGCCTTTTCTCCCGTTGTTTTCTTCTTTATAGAACGTATTTCATTCATTGCCAACATGTTCATGAGTCCTTCAGTACTTCTTCTCTTCTTCTATTTTTATTTCTTAATACTTCACGTTTTTATACAAATGCTCAATTGGCTCCCTCTCTAGTGTTTTGTTCTCTCTACAAAACACATTTTGCACAATTCTTGCACGTCTTTCTTCCAGTATTCATTATCCATCGCGTTTCCACACAGCAAAAAAATCACGTGTAAAAGTTCATTCTCAGTTTGGTTAAAATGTTAGTGTTAAAATTTTCATTTAAAAAAAGTAAAAAGTTCATTATTATCAACCAAATTACCGTGTAAATCTTCATTTATTCAGATAGCGTTATTTTTGTGAAATATAACTTATTCAGTGTTAAAATTAACACTACTTTAGGGCTAGTTATTTTCTAAAACAATAATTTAACCAGTATGTGAGTATAGACTACTAAATTTAACCAGAAAATAAGTGTAAATAATTAACACGAAAAAGGAGGGACTAATAATTGAACTTTTAGTGTACCGTGAAGTCCCTTTAACACTACTTTTTTTAGAGTGCACACCTGAATTCATTTTGTTTGCTGACCTTTTCCTGTTTCCTTCAGGTATGCGATATTTTTGTGGTGCGTATTTGACTGTACTTTCTGTTGTTTCTGAATTTTAAGAAGCTATCACTCATCTCTTGATTCTGTATATCTTTCATCCAATCTGTAACTTCCTGCGTTATTTTATGACCTCTTGCTCTTCTCATGATTATCTCCTTTGACGAGTATCCGTTATATTCGAACCTTTTTCGTCTTTTCTTTTCCCATTTTGCCTGCATCTTTCTCTGCTTTTTTTTTTGCTTTTGATCTGCTTCCTCCACAGATTAAATATTCTCTAATATTGGTGTTTTATTATCTTTTCTCCATATTTTATTGCTCTTTTCATAGCTTCTATCCTTTTTTTAATCTATTTTCATTTCCTTTATTAATATGTAATGTGGGGTACATTTTTCTAAACCTAGTATCCATTTGATGCACTTATTTTGTACTGTTTCTAGTTTCTCTTGGTTCTCGCAGCCCCATCAAAATTTACTCAAATTCAAATTATTGCAGCATTTCATTGATTCGTATCCAAGGTATCCAAGGAATCTCAACTAGAAGATCCTGGCCTTGGCCAAATTGTCAACCTAATCGATACAACAGGACTAGGAGATGTAGATGAGCAAGATATTAAGGAGTTACTGCAGGTTTCTGGTGAGAGCCTTACCAACTACGACCTTCAAGAACCTACGTCCTGCAGAAAAAGAAAATCATGTAAAACTTGAAAATAGTGATTCTGAAAACAAAGAATCCAAAGAATTTGCTGCAGATTTCCTTAGTAAAAGTTTGGTAACGATCACCGAAATCGTTCATCGAATTATAGTGAGTGATCCAGATTTTGAAAGGAGTGCAAGCAAGACGATGTGTTTTAGATGCGATCTCCTACTACCGACATTTTGCTTAACGAGAGAAAAATAAAGCGAAAAAAGACACTAGATGACTTCATCCAAAAAAAAAAAAAATCAAGAATATCAGAAGAACTAGGACCTTCATTACAAAAATGAACTTTATATTTCTGTGGGCATATGTTTATGTGTTATGTAACATATATTAGTATACAAATTGATATAAAAATTACTTAAAATTATAGTTTTATTTTTTTTATTTTTGACGCTTGTTCCCCTAACCCTATTTAATATTTGTTAAAATGACCTCGTGTGCCTCATTTAGCGCTTTGTCGTCTAGGAACGAATCCTTAGCGTTAAGCGAGGTCCTACTGTATTACTTAAGTATATATATATACAGGGTGTTTGTTCATGAAACGGGGCACCCCGAAAATCTCCTTTATTTGTAAATATACAAAAAATCTTCAGAACAAAAGTTAAACTAGACAAAAAGGCCCATCTAAAGGTTACTATAAGAATTTTGAGGCACTTCTGGTTTCACCGGAAATGATGTCAACTTTTGATCTAGCATAGGAAATCGATAGTTTTATATTTTTTTCCTAAAAGTACATTAAATTAGCTTTACAATGACATCAAAAAATCATATTTTTATGTTAACCATTTCAAAATGGCGACCATTTATTTACAAAATAATAATCAACATAAGTTTTACAAAGTTGAACGTAGCAAGCTTTGAAAACAATAAAAAAAGAATCAAAATATCTCTAAAATAATCTATTTGACTATAGCAACGACAGGAAGTATTTTTCTTGATGGGATTTTAATTTGTCTGACAGAAGTAACTAATGTACCTATAACGTCACCTAATGACATCTTTTTATCCTTTTTATGACAAATTAATGAAGCAACAACCAACTTATACGAGAGGAGGTCAAAAAGTTCGAGGAATAGAAGGGAAGAAGGGTAAAAAAACATAATATTATTGTTCCTTTTCAATATACTTAACCCTTAACCCTAATACATTTGTCCGATCTTTCAATTAATTTATTTATATCCACGATTTTTTTTTTTTTTTTGTCTTTATCCTCAAAGTAGTCTGAAACGGCATCTTTAACTTGTTCATCACTCGTAAATTTCTTTCCTCGAAGATCTTTTTTCAGTTTCGGGAACAAATATTAGCCTGACAGGGCTAGGTCTGAACTGTAGGGAGGGTGGTTTAAAGTTTGAAATCCACAGTTGTCTTTACTTGTTTATTCAGCAATATCTCACAACCTAATGCAATCAAGTTGAAACTTGGTACAGTTACTAATGATGAGTCATACAATTGAACTGCCTGCACAGTTTTGCACAAACCCTCCGTGAACCCTTTCCTTCCGCGAACTTTTCGACCTCCTCTGCATATCTGTACCTTCCACATATCTTGTAACCATGAGAGAGAAAGAAATATATAAATAAGTTGATTGTTGATTCGTTCTTTTGTCACTAACCAGACTTCTTAACTTTGCCTTTTTTATTCATTTTAAGCCCAATATTGACTGCCCCCATTTCTATCTATTAAGAGTTTCTTTAACACCTATGATGCTGTTGTGGATGACGTAAATGTCATATGCCGTGGCTAGGATTATTTTCGGTTCATTTCTTACAAATACTTCTTTGTTTACATGAGCATACCCTACTGTCTTTTCTAATGCTATAGTGAAGAATATAAATCTATATTAGAATGAAAATAGATTTTAAAATCAAACTTCCACGGGAAATAAAATAAAATAGGCCACAGATTCCAGATTATTTCAAAATGGTTTTACCATAACCAACCTAATCTAATCAAATCGGAAACAAGAATTGTTTAAAATTATATATTTTGAAATAAAAACAAATATATTACCATGTATTGTGAAATAGCGGATTACCGTTTCAATGATAACGCCTTCTTCTTCCTCTTCAGTATTAATTTATCTAGAATAGTGGTTTTCAAATTTTGGATCTAGGGCGCACTTTTGAAGGACCAAAAATTTGGTGGCACATTAGGGAAATTTTGTGGTGTACTACCACAAGCTTTATATATTTTCATTAGAGCGAATATTTCGTGATATTCTTACTTGAGATCAGAGAATCTCTATAGCAGGCATGTGCAACCTACGGTCCGCGGACCGGATTCGGTCCATTCAGCCCGCGATAACTATCCAAAATCCCACTGAATCTGGACCGCAAGTATATCTTTGTTTTCAGAGATCATATGCGGTTAAACGTTTGATGTTCATATGGAACAAGCGCCACTTTCTCTGAAAATACACCTACCCGAGCTGAAGGATAACTCAGATTTGAAGTAAAAAATAAGAGACATTTCACTAATTAAATATTGTAAGAAATATTTCCTAGTTGACAAATTTCCGGAACACAGTTTTTACTCAGAAGAAAATTATGCTCTTTGGAAGCACTTACAAATGTTAGTAGTAATTTTCTAGGATCAAGTTCGTTAAATCAAAAATAAGGACGCGAGTAAGGAATTCGCACCTAGAAAACACGTTGCGTGTTGCTATATCAGTTGTTTCCCCGAACATTGACAAACTTGTGAGCAAAATAATGTCCCAACCGTCCCATTAAAATTAAATAAACATTTGTTCTTATGGTATTTAACAATATTTATCTATTATAAAAGATTTTATTTATTTTTTTGTGTTTTTTTATATTTTTTATAACTTATATATATTTTTGTATAGTTTAGAAAATTTAGAATGTTTTATTTATTTTTTATAATAAAGACAGTGAAGTAATTAAAAAAAAACTAATGATTCTAAAAAAAGATCCTTAAAAAGTTCTGGCCTGCGAATGTATTTCAGATCGCTATCAGGCTCTCGGTCTTTTGGAAATTGCACATATCTGCTCTATAGAAATGAGGAAAATTTTAATATGAGAAAGGAAAAGAAATAAAGAAATCAGTGAAAAGAAAAATGATATTATTGTAATATCAAGAAAATATCTTGCAGATAGACAAAAATCAGGGTTAAGGTCTAGTAGATCTTGCTTTTGATCGCCTTGCTCAGTAATTTCTATAACAACAATAATTTTTGTTCTTCGTCTAATTTCAATTTATTTTATTCCTCAGACCAGGAGTCGAACTTTTTCAGAATAAGAACACATAATAAATTAATACATCAATACAACAATTGTTACCAATATAATTTAACCAACTTCGTAGCTATTAGAGTTCTCGAGATAGTAATGGTGGACAAAAAAATATGAACACCCTCATGTTTAATATTATATTTTAATTTGGAATATTCATATTTGGTTTTTCAATTCTTGTTTAGGTATATAAGTAAACCTTTTTTCTTAAGAAACAAATCTTCGTGGTCCGGATGTTTCCAGCATACCTTAGTTTGGGGACTTCCGCCTCAATCTTAAATGTGGTATTCTTCCTTTTGGTTACACATTTTAAACATAATCTAACATATTTCGTAACTTGTGGTTTTGTTCTTATTTAACACATATTATGCATATTTCTTTTGAATTTTCCGAGAACGATTCCAATAAAACAATATTTCTTTTTAATGTCGTTTAACATGCAGTAAAAACAATTTATACAGACATTTTTCGCGTTGTAGAGCCACTAAAATTTTATCTAAAAATAATGCAAATCAAATGATCCACTTCTTCAAACGAAAAATATGCGGTAGAAAACACCTAAAACGAAAACTGAGGTGAGGTATATATCACATATTCGACTGAACGTAGAACCAAATCAATAATATATTTTTTATATTTCCAAAGGAAACATGAAAATTTTATCCCAGAAAAAAGGACTACTGAAAAATAAATAAACAAAAAACTATTAGATTGTTTTATGTTATATTACAGTCTGTTCCAAACGGTTAGGCGGAACTAAATGGAAATTTCGTTCTTTTAGGCTGTCACGAGAAGGGACCTTGCTTGGGTTATTTCATTTTTCACGTAGGAATGTCAAAATTTAAAATTCCAACAATGAAACCATGGAAACGAATGGCGTATTTCAAAATTAAATTATTTTTTTTACATATTTTAATGACAAAAAAATAAATAAATAGGAAATTTGTATTAAGAATGACACGAAAAAAACAAAAATAAAGAAAATGACATTTTAAAATTATATTAATCTTAACCAAAAAATGTTTACTGTAAGTATGATTTACAAAGCTTAAACAAAACGGCTGAAAAGCACGATTTAAAAGATGAAAGTAACTAGATTGCAAAATCTAGTTCCGTCTAACCGTTTGGAACAGACTTTAGACCAGAAGCTGTTGTAGCACTGTGGTAAGATAGTTTTCTATGAAGCACAGGAACGCGGTTTATATCCTCGTCTGTACTTTTTTATAGAAGTTGGCTTTCTGTAATGTTAAATTCAAATTTATTATAATTGAGTTTAACTGTAATATTTAAAAAGGGTAGTTCATTGTTATTTTCTAATTCATAAGTGAAATTTATGATCAGGTACAAATTATTTCAAAACGTATGGCTCTAGATCAGTGATGGCGAACCTTTTGAGCTCGGTGTGTCAAAATTCGAAAAAAAAACTAGCTTAACTCGGGTGCCGTGTCACGTCTAGAAAAGCGCAAATAGCCTTTGTTGCTGTGCGCCAAAAAATTTAACTAATTAACTCACGTCTAGAAATATCCATAATTTTCTGATATTTGCAGCCCGAATAAAAAAATAGTTACATTTTTGATATATTTATTTGTTAAAAAAGCTAAAACAAATAATTCTCTTCATTAGTGACTTTTTTGTTGCTGATTTGCTAAATCTTCAATTAAAGGTTGGTATTTCATGGACTTCAAGCACAAGCAAGCGCTACTAACTTCATCTGTCAGTCGATTTCTTTTATTGGTTTTAATATTATTTAACGCGTAAAATAAAGTCTCACAAAAGTACGTAAAGGGAAAATTTTTGAATAAATACGTCTCTAGATTTTTCAAAGTGCTAAAAGCGTCCGGTAATCGGTTCCAAGCACTCTAAATTTCCTGTTCATAGTGTTACTCTTTTTCATTCTCCAAACGATTTCTTTCCAGATTCTCAAGCTTGGACCTTAAATCGAAAACACCTGAGGTCCATCCGTAAACGATGCGTGTCACCCAAAATGTCTTGGCGTGTCACCCGTGAAACGCGTGTTATAGGTTCGCCATCACTGCTCTAGATAAATAAACAAAAACCAAAATGATGTCAATCGTTGTATTGAGTGAGACGCTGAAAATCGATGCCAATATTGAACAGGTCGAACAGGAGAATATCACAAGGATGGGCAGCATTTGGTAAATTACAAAACTATTTAATAACTAGGTTATTACCCGTCAACAATGACGGATTTCTAATATACAAATTTCAATTGTTTGTATGTGTTTTTGGTTTTATTTTTAACGTATCTAAATTTCGTCGCCGGTCAGCGAATCACGGGACAGGATGTCACCAGTTAGTCAATCAATGGAGAGGGTGTCATCTGTCAGCCAATCAAGAGACAGGGTGTCCCCAGTTAGCCAATCATGAGAACCTTAGGAAAAATTTACGTCATAATGTTACCGACACTACATACAGACACGTGCTGATTATATAATTAGATTATTTATTCATAAACTGTTTAAGATGAGAAAACGATTCATTTTTACTTAGTACATTACATTTATATTGGTAAAACTAAAAATAATTTGAGACGTTAATTTATGCCTACGAAACCATAGACAATTATGTGTGTAATTATATTCGTAGATTCTTAGAGAATAAATCTGCAAAATCTGTCAAAAAAATTTTTCATATCTGTCAAAAGATATAACAGTATCTAAAGTTTCTTTTGTATACATACGAAACCCTAGACATTTTTATATATAATTATATTGGCAGATTCTTAAAAAATAAATCTGCAAAATATTGTTCATATCGGTTAAAGGATCTATATTCTTTAATCGATATGTGTCGGTGTGAATCCGCAGTTTTTTAGAGAGTAAATCTGGAAAATATTGTTCATATCGGTTAAAGGATATAGGAGTATCTAGAGTCTCTTGTTTATGCCTACGAAACCTTAGACATTTATGTCTGTAATTATATTTGTAGATTTTTAGAGAATTAATCTACAAAATATTTTTCATATCAGTCAAAGGATATAGGAGTCTCTTGTTTATGCCTACGAAATCCTAGACATTTCTGTAAATAATTATATTTGTAGATTCTTAGAAAATAAATCTGCAAAGTATTGTTGGTCAAAGTCAAAGGATAAAAGAATATCCTAGGATATCTTGTTTATGCCTACGAAACCCTAGACATTTCAATAGGTTATTTTATCCGCAAATTTTTAGATATTAAATCTGCAAAATATTTTTCATATCGATCAAAAGATATAGAAGTGTCTAGAGTTTCTTGTTTATGCCTACGAAACTCTAGACATTTCTATACGTAGTTTTAACCGCAAATTCTTAGAGAATAAATCTGTAAAATATTTTTCATATCGATCAAAGAATGTAGGAGTGTCTAGAGTTTCTTATTTATATCTACGAAACCCTAGACATTTCTGTATGTTATTTTGTCCGCAGATTCTTAGAAAATAAATCTGCAAAATATTGTTCATATTGGTCAAAGGATATAGGAGTCTCTTGTTTATGTCTACGAAACCTTAGAAACCCTGCAATGTGTGAAAATTGACACTTCACATAAATTTTTCAGTATTTGAAATACTTCTAGTATTTCTACTACATTATATTTTTAAATACATAAAGCCGCATTCAGAGCTCTTTAAATTAAAAGGTTTTAGACTGTTCTTTGTTAGCTGTAAGTTATGTTTCTATACATTGTTTTTAAAGTTGTACGAACCGTTCATAGCAAGTTAGAAATTAATATGTTACGAATAATCCGATATCTTTGTATTTTGAAACCTATTTAGCTTCGATTTGAAGACTATTTAGCTTCGTAAAATATTTTATATGTATTATCGTTCTTATAATTCTGTTGTCTTTTAACTACCTAATTACCTAAATTGATCATATTTACTGTCCGTCTTTGTAATTTTGAGCAAGATTTGTTAATGATCGGTTATGTAAAGGCATACAATAACTACAGTGTCACTGACAGAATGCGATAGTCAATGTGTTTATATGTCTGTCTCATTAAAACATCTCACTAGCTATAAGTTTAGAAAATTATCCATAATCCACAACGAACAAGGTATTGAATTTAGAGGTCTGAACGTTTTCACGTCTTACCATATTACGAACTGTAGTGACAGTATACAGTCTATAGGATACTGTGTATAAGCTATTGATTTAAGAGCTCTGAATGCGAATTAATTTGAACATAATAACGTTGGTTCATATATCAAATATTGTATATCAGTGAGACTAATAGTATTTGTTATTTCAAATACCTTGATTTGTATTTGATATTTGTTATTTAAAATACTTTTACTGAGTATTTGACACATATTTATACATTCAAGATTCACTATAATGTTTAAAATTGCATGAACGTCACTGGAAGTTTTTAGTTTTTGAACTTTTAACCCAAGATTCTTCCGCCCACCTGTTTTTAAATTACTAGTTCTCTGCCCACTCATTTATTTATTTTTACTGTACTTAAAAATAATGAGATACCAATTTAATATTTTAAAACAAAAAATTTGACATAACTACAATTAAAGTATCATATAACACCATTAAAGTTTTATGTTTCAAAAAAACAAAAATCATTTTGTAATATGTTAATAAGGCAAAATTATTGAGTATACATTTTTTTGTGACAAGGTTAGGCTAGGAATCAGTATTTAAAGATGAACCTTGTTGGTTCAAATAGCAAAATCATAAAAGTCGGCTATGTTAAGATATAAAAAAATAATCCCTGATTTACTTTAAACTTTGCACACATTATTTAATTTATGTACAATATTTTTTTGTTTAATCTGAACAAATAGATAAAAAGATATATTTTTTTCGTAGTTGTATATATATATACGAATTAGATTCCTAGTATTTCAGAGTCACTCTGGGCCATTTTCAGGAAAAATGGCAGGGTTACTGTTGAAATCTTTGGCATTTGTGATATTTTTTGTTCAAATTTCAATACAACAAGAAGATACCATCCAACAAGTACAAGTGGTAAGTAATTTGTGTGTTCGTCTTAATTTGTCCATTATTGCTATATCGAGAACTATAAGAGCTACGATGTTGTTTAAATTATATAAAAATTTGTCATTTTATAAGATGTCAATGAGCGAAATAATTTTTTACAATCAGTAGTTCTCAAAATTATTATGGTTCTATTAATTATTAATTGTAAAACTTTCATATTTTAAATAGGAACAGACTTTTTTGATTATTCGATAGAGCATTTTATTCTGAATTCAATGGTATAAACAATTTAGGCCCAGTATTTCCACCTTCAAGTAAACCTCTAGGTAACTATCTGACAGATAAAGTTATCTGGAACCTTCATCTGCTGAATGAATGTCAATACCAATCAGTGAATTCAATACGTCAGTCTCATAATCAGTTAGATAACATTCCGATAGATAAATTTGTATTGAAAGATGGGATGACATTTATTCAGCACAGAAAGTATGACATAACCTTATCTATCAGATAGCGTTTACCTGAAGGTGGAAAGACTGCGCCTTATAGATTTACATTACCAAATAATTGAGAAAATGCAATTTATTTTTATACTAACTGGTGTATTTAGCTAGGTTTTTGTTATGTGCATTTTAGGCCTGTGCTATGACCTGTCAGTTGCTTTAGGTGACGACAGAGTACTCATGGACAGGCTGAATAAATTAATTAAACTTATTTTTTTTTATTATTATTTGTTTAATTTTAATTTAATTTGCCGCACATCAGCCTCTATTTTAGGTTAGGAAGTTATGTTGCATTTATTTAAGGCAGCAGTCTGACTGATCGAGTGCTGTCGATCGTTTGCTGTCGAGCAAATTTCAAACACACGTTAACTAAGGGCATGAGTCGCACTGAACCATCGTTTGCCGTCAAGTAGCATCAAGTTGTTTGTATTTCAAACCGGTTTGAATTTCACTCGACACTCGAGGCAATAGCACATGCGCATTTAAGCATATTAGTTCATAACCATATATTATTTGACAGTTGGAACGTCAAAAAAAAAAACAAAATTACAATATAGAGTAAAATGGACTCGCTAATTAGTAAAGTATGGAGTACAATCGAGATTGATTTATTAATCAATCTAGTTAGAGAAAACGACGATCTCTATGATCAATCATGGACATAAATTAATTTTCAATAATAATTTTAGGTGATTGCACTCAATAATTTGCTCAAAAAATGTAGGGTATCAAATGTAAGACTAAACTAGCGGTAAATTGGATTTTTTCATGTAGGATATTAAATGGAAGTTCTAAATATTTAGATTCCCAGATGATTTTCAAAATATTGTTCAGTCTAACATTACTGTTTTTCCAATTTAATATTTTTATTTGTAAAGTAAAATACTTCCTCCGTTCCAAAATAAGTGTCTGATTTTAGTTTTTTTAATGAATTATTGAAATAATGAAATTAAATGTATCAGTAACTCGTATGATGATTTATTCATTCTATAATAGCTATAAAACATTGACTCATCATTTTCGAGTTGAGGTTTCAAATGGTGAAATTCTCCTAACACTTCTCTATCTAAAAATATGTTTCGAACCCATAAGTTTTTCTTCTTTTTTTTAATTTTATTTCTCCATATTAAGTAGAGAATTTCAGCCTCGTCGCTATCTGACATACTAATATTGTATAAAAAACAACTTATTGTCCAAATATTACCTCAAAAACAAAATTAACTGTTTGATAGTTTTAGGTTGGAATATGCACTATTTGACAAGTGAGAAACAAATTTACTTGACACTGAATGATCGATAATACTCGACAGTACTTGATCAGTCAGACCAGCTTTTAAATTTTTAAATGACGCTACACGACTCGACGCTACGTTACACGACGGCGCTCGATCAGTCAGACTGCTGCCTAATGCATTAATTTAAAAAACAAAAGACAACAAGCATGGAATAGTTTTTCCATAACAAGTGATGGAATAAAATACACGTAAAATGCATAAGAAGATAAGTGCTTTAGAATTACATTCCAACTCTTGTGTTAGAATATTAACTTTCTGTAGTTAAAATTGGTTTTAGAATTGGTAAATTCTATAGTGGTCGTGGAGAAAAGTAGTTATCATTATATTGAGCTGGTTTATAACTTCATATCTAGAAAAGAGTACTGTAAAGTCACTCCTATTGCGAGTGGAATAACCATGTAAAGAATCTTCGTTGCTGAAAACGACGATTTTTATTTAATGTAAATTAGAATATGGTATATGTAGAGTGCTCGAAAAGTGAAAATACCATGCTGTATGAACAGTTCTTTGCAAGGTGTGCTCCATTTAATCCCACTTAAGATTCTAATACATTTCTTAAGCAGCCTGAATAACCTCAAGTTATCAACAACTATCGTTGACACTTTAAAAACCATTGGTATAGTAATTAAGATTACCATAACCACATAACACACCAGAAATAGTTTTTATCAGTACTTCCTTTCTGACCAGGTTATAAGATATAAAATACCTCACAAGTAAGTAATTAGTAACCGTTCGTTGGAGCACTAACAAGCAATTTATTAATATTAAAATTATTGAAACATTTAATATTTTTTTCAAGGACTTTAATATTGTTTAATATCCTGAATCTAGTAGGTTAGGTGACGATTATTGTTTCGTGTTATTATTTGTGGTAAATTAAATTTTTTTGTAAAGATAACACTTGAACAATTTTTATTTAAACACGTCGGAGTTGTAATTCTATTTATTATTTTATCAGATTGTGAATTAGAAAAATGAAAATTTATATCATTGCTTTGTTTCTGGTTTTGTTAAATGTGACATGTCATGGTTATCGCTATTTGTCAACTATTCAGCAAGTGCAAGTGGTGAGTTGATATTCTTTTTAAAAATTTTAAGAATCGGGTTATTGCCCCTGATCTATAGGCAAATGTTTAACATATTTTAACTTTCTTTTTGATCTATATTACTCATAGTCCGAGAGCTAGCAACGTTTTCGAGAAAGAATTTTAGATCGGCTGGTTTTTCGATATTTCGCTTTCGTATTGAAGTTAGGTAGGGATGCGGTACGTCTGGCACCTGGGAGCGGTTGCGTTTACCTGTGCGCATCTCGCCTGTACAGGTAAAAAGTGGATATTTTGAAATCATTTTAAGACATTTTATTTATTTTATATAATTTTCTATGTCTTTTTAGTATTATAAATTTATAGTTGCCAGACAGTTTCGTTGTTGCTAACTTTGCGCCAGATCTAATTTAAGTATTTAAAAAATAATATTTTTCAAACCATTTTAGTATAGCTGTAATTTTAATAGGATATAGTTCTGTAATCAAAGAATACAATATTAATTTGCCAGACGGAAATTCCGTTGTTTAACTAGGAACCAGACCAATTTAAGTCCCGGGGAGAATAGGTAAGTTAGAAGAGTGTGGCAGCTTATTCGTTGGTTGCGTGAGAGGGATAGCTGCAACAGAGGGCGTTAGAGAGAGACAGATTATATAGGTTAGAATTTCATAAAAAAATAGAGCAAAATAATAATTAAAGTAAAATGAGATGAGAACAACTGATAAAAAATATTGTTAGCAAAATA
This sequence comes from Liopterus haemorrhoidalis, assembly GCA_963971575.1. Lineage (NCBI taxonomy): Eukaryota > Metazoa > Arthropoda > Insecta > Coleoptera > Dytiscidae > Liopterus > Liopterus haemorrhoidalis. The sequence continues at coordinate 52,452,774 of OZ020615.1, forward strand.
AAACAAATCATTTATTTTAAATATGTAGGAAATTAAACATAAAATGTAATTCAGTATTTTTATTGAATAATTCTGTCCCAATGCAATGACCTGAGTATCTGTTAAATAAATTTAAAAAAAAAAAAATTAAAAGTAAAAAATTTAAAAAAAATTAAATTAAATTATTATTATTTTTTAAATTTTATTATGATACCACTTTTGTTTGAACAAAAAACACATTTTTCTTTTTCCTCACTCATCACGATAAAATTCTGCTTCTATTTTATTTTATAAAAACAAGAAAACATAAACACTCATGTGGACGACGCCAACTTAAAAAATAGCAGCTGTGATTGTTTTACTGTTATCTCTTCTAACTCACCTATTCTCCCCGGGACTTAAATTGGTCTGGTTCCTAGTTAAACAACGGAATTTCCGTCTGGCAAATTAATATTGTATTCTTTGATTACAGAACTATATCCTATTAAAATTACAGCTATACTAAAATGGTTTGAAAAATATTATTTTTTAAATACTTAAATTAGATCTGGCGCAATGTTAGCAGCAACGAAACTGTCTGGCAACTATAAATTTATAATGCTAAAAAGACATAGAAAATTATATTAAAAAAAAAAAATGTCTTAATATGATTTCAAAATATCCACTTTTTACCTATACAGGCGAGTTGCGCACAGGTAAACGCAACCGCTCCTAGGTGCCAGACGTACCGCATCCCTACCTAACTTCAATAAGAAAGAGAAATATCGAAAAACCAGCCGACCTAAAATAAACTTTTTTGTGACGTTGCTAGCTCTTAGACTATCAGTTTTGCTTAAAAAAAGTACTGAAACACACGTCGATTATCTACAAACAGTTATCTACGCTTTTTAGGGTTTTGTAGGTATGACCAAAAACCCTTATACCGTCAATTTGTCGTCTGTCTGTCTGTCTGTTCGGTAAAAATTGTAGCCAAACGGCTAAACCTAGAGAGTTGATATTTAATAGTTGACCCGCGCATAGGAAAAATACTAAAATATCTAAAAAACATATCACCTTAAAAATATAAACAAATATGAGCTCATCGAAAATAAAGTTTTTTTTTTTTTTTTTTTTATTCTGTGTAGGGTATCAAATGAAAGCTTTTAGTACGTGGATTAACTTCAAATTTGCACAAACAAAAATCATTCTTGTTTTGAACTTGTCATTTTATGTTAATTTAAAATTATTAAAATATTAATCATTATCGCTATTATCATTGTTTACATCACTATCAAAGTTTGGGTCACTACAACTGTGATTTAAATTAATAATTATTGAAGATTTATTTGGTGGATTTATAAAAAAAAAATGTTTCAATTGTCTTTACATGTTCTACACATTTTTTCACTACTTATTGCACTTGTTTCGTCTTTAATTAATTGTTCTAAAGTGTCACTTTCTGTCGGTGTTGTATTTTTCCTGCGCACATTACCTTTTAATTGTCTCCATATTAGTTCTATAAGGTTTAAAACACAATAATATGGTGATAGCCTTAAAATAGTAGCCACGTCCACATTTTCGCACTCCAAATCACCTTGCACAGATTCATTATTTTCATTACAGAAATTAGGAATTTCTGCAAAATCAAATGGTCGCCAAAGAGCCATGTTATTTATGCATGTAAGCTATGAACATTGAAAATTAACTAACAAACAAGTATAAAACCCTGAAATTTAGAAACAATAGGATTATAAATTTGAAAATATCCTTCATGGTTTTTAAGAAACTTCAATTGAACTAGTGTTACATCTATTCTATTTAAATTTAAAATTACTTTAATACGCCCTTATATTCTTTTTACAGCAACGAGTCTTAAGATTACTGCCATAAACCTATTACCTCATTGTTAAGCTTCTTAACAAGAGTTGCCATATCATTTTGGGTGCATTCGAGTTGTACAGAGTAGAGCGAGCGCTGAGCGAACAGATGGTGACGTCATGAATAGAGCACTAACGAAGCGAGCGTTCTTGTGACGTAATGTTTATAAAATCTAACCCTACAATTTTAGGCGGCGTTTTTACTGTCAGATTAGTTCACGTCAGTCATGAATCAAAATTATGTACCTCGGTTTTTCGTTCATTTATTTTCAATGATGAATAATAATTAATGAATTAATTTAATGAATTTTTTCCAATTTAATTTTATGCACGGTGTATTTTAATAATTTTTTTGCTGTTTACAGAACGTCACAAATAGATAAAATGGCCGTACTCTGTAGCCATAGACAAATAACAATATTATTTGTCTATTGTTATTTGTCTAAGGCTATTATTTTTATTTTATTTATAATTTAATTTTAAACTTTCATTTCTTTTCCGCCGTTCCCTTATTTTTTTTACGTCATACTCCATATGCTCGATCTTAAAACCCCGAACACATAGAGCGCACTCCAAATGCTCGCTCGATCGCAAAACGAATGCAATTGAGTGTACTCCGAGCGTCAAATCGAACACGTTTGAGTGTACAGAACGTGCTCGGAACGCTCGGAGCGTCAAATCGAATGTACCCTTTGGAAATACTATAACACACGTTGCTAAGGTCTCGTTTTCGAATCCTGTTACGGCATGAAATTTTCAGTACGAAAAATTAGAATTGTCCTGGCTTTATTCCTGAAATTGCCTTAGTAGCAAAGGCCATAAGCGTGAAATAAAAAAAAAAGAAATACTTAGTTTTCGAAAAAAAGAGCGCCTTCAACTGACGCAAAAATATTATTATTACTTCAATTCTGTTAATTTCCCAAAATATACGAGTTTTTAACTTTTTTTTTTTTTGTTTCAATCAATACAAAAGTAACCAGATCTGGTTTATTTTTACAAAAGTGAAAACAATATAAAATAAATATGAAATAGGTTATGCTTCTGAATATAAAATAAATCCTATGTAAAATACCAGACAAAATGTCATGGTGACGACTTGGATTTTAAATAAAACCGTAGATTTAGATACAGAGAAATAGAGCATATATTGGAAATCTATTTTTCTTAAATTGGTTATTTAATTTTAAGTTATTAATCTTGAAGATCAGAACCCAGATTCTTTCCTGTAATAAATAACAAATCAACAATCTTAAGTATAGCTTAGTTAGATTAACTTTTCATGATCAAGGTGAAATATGAAGTATGAGTATTTAATCTAACTTAAGCGACCTTACATAAAGGCTGTTTATAATTATATAGTATCATATTTATGTTTTTACAACCAGGAAAATTTGTTTATTAATCATAAGTCGTGAAATTTATGACAAAATAATTTGTGTTTTATGTTACAAACAAATGAGGTAATTCATCATAGCAGAGGAAATTGTTTCACACCTTGTTGAATATATTAAATTTGACAAGGCTAAAAAAACTGTACAAATTGTTTAGTTATTGTCTATTTAATATTGTTGTTTACATTTTAATTGCACATTTAATGTTTGAATGTTTCTTTTTTAGATTTTCAGACATGGTGACCGAACTCCAGATGACTACTGCCAATCTGTTTTGCCAAATGATCACAATACATTTTATCCAGAAGGTTTTGGAGGACTGACAAATGTAAGTGTTATAAGACATTTGATCCAGTAGCGTAGCAACAAAAATTGCCCCCCCCCCGCAAATATTTCAATCTATCCCCCCCCCCACCCGCATAGGAATGGGAACGATATATCGATATTTCGAAAATATCGATACTTTAGAAAAATATATCGATATTTTTATATCGATATTTGAAATGCGATATATCGCGCAAAATATCGATATTCGCACAAAATATCGGTATTCTTGTATATTTTTTACATTTAAATATATGCTGTTCACTTTTGTAAAAACAAACTATAGGCTATTCTAAAGGTTTAGGCGGAACTAGATTTTGAAATCTAGTAATTTTTATCTATTAATTCGGACTTTTGGTAATTTTGTTTAAGCTTTGTAAATCATACTCACATTGCAAATTCTAGATTAAATTGATTGTCATTATAAAATGTCCTTTTCATTGCATTTTAATTTTTGTCATTCTTAATAAAAATTTCCGATTCATTTATTTATTTTTCTTCAAAATATGGAAGAACGTATTAAAATATTTGACATATGTCATTCGCTTCCATGGTTTCACTGGCGTTAGTTTCACTGTTGGAATTTTAAATTTTCACATACCAAACCTGAAACATGAAATAACACAAGCAAGGTTCACTTTCTTAATAATGGTAAATCTAAAGTCGGTTTTACAACGTAATGAATACTTTTAATTAACATTTAAAGTCCGTAATATACTATAAAAGTACTTTTACTATAAGTTGTGTTGTATCCGTGTGAACCAATACTATGATAATATTATAAATGTTTTGTAGATATACAACATAAAAAATGAACTTTCCCTCTTAGTTACGTATTACAAAATGAGACAGATAATATAAAAAAAATTATTTACTATATTTACTATAAAAGTAACCAAAAAGATCTGATTTGTCCTTATAAAAGTGAACAGCATATATATATATATATATATATATATATATTAATTTAATTATAAGAGCAGTTAACTAGGAAAATATTGGAAAATTGGTTGGTAGCTGGGTGAGTACCAACTGTAAAGTGATTTTCGGTCAAATGGCGATTTCTTTTCCCGCCAATCCAACAAAAAATAAACTGTAATTTAAATATCTTACATGTTACGTGTTCGTTATTTCGATATATCTGATATTTTTACTTCGATATATATCGAATATCGATATCACACTTACGATATATCGAATTGAGCATATATCGATATTCAAAAATAAATTCCCATCCCTACCCACGCAACAAAAAAAAATAATGGTATATTAAGAAAACAACACATAATGGTTAAAAATTTCTCACAAACTAAATAAATAAGATAAATTGAAAAAAATTAACGAAATTGTTTTTTCCTGGCCTTTATAGTTGCAAATTGGTCGATGACATCTTTCAAATTTATTTGAGCAGCTTCTTCTGCTTCACTGGCCAATATGCTTAGTGCTGACAAACGATCTTGGGTCATCGTTGTCCTTAAATGATTTTTTATTTTTTTCAATGTACTGACGGACTTTCCTGCAGGGTCCACGCTGACGGGTAATGTCAAATATATCATAAGTGATACAATTATTCTGTGAATGTACTACTTACATCGCAATATGTAATTATTAATAATTTGACTAAATCTGCAATCTGCAAGATTTTTTTTTACATTTAATTGCCCCCCCCCCCTGCGGGCTGCGGAACTTTCGGGCCCGTTGCTATGCTATTGGTTTGATCAAAAAAATTGCAAAAGGCTTAATTTATAAAATATTATTTTACGTTTAAATTATCACCTTCGAAATACTGCTCTTCTGCTGCTACACATTGCTGAAATCATCTTTTCCACTTCTGACAAGGCATCTTGTAGGTAATTTTTGGAATCACTTTTAGATTATATTCCAATTTATTTTTAACTCTTCATTCCTAAATTCTGACTTTTTTCTAAATATTTCTTAATTGCTCGGAGGCCTGGTGTCATACAGCGATGATATATAGCTTAAAATCTTTCCAGACAAATTTACAATACGCTATTGCAAATAGCACTAAAATCGGTTAAGCCGTTTTTGAGTTTTAATACATGTACAGATTCTAAACATCCGAGACGTTTTATAACTAACCTTGAATCTAGATTTGCCATTTATGGGTTGATCAGAGCAAAATGCGTTTTTGTACATGAGCATGGGTAACCTTTGGAAGCAAAAACAAAGTCGATATGTTATTATAGGTCTGATATATTGAGGAAAAATTTGTTTATTTATTTATTTATATTATTGATATTATAACAACTTTTGTTATGCACATGTTTAATGTTAAGTCAATAATAAGAGAGAAATTTCAAGTTTATAAGTAGCGCTCCCTCTGTCCCCCTAAATATTCAAAAGCTACACTAAACAGAAAATAATCGTTCTTCAATCAAAACAAATTGTCTTTATAAATTGTTGATGTAAAGTAAATAATAAGCTAGATATTTCCAGTATTTTAGTTTAAGCACCCACCCCCCTCCACCCTTCCCCAGCTTCTCAACCAATTGAATAATTTATAGGACAACATATTATATTTGTTTTTTTTTTATATTAAACAACTTTTCTCATGTGCGTTTTTGCTGGTAAGTCAATAGTAAATGAGATATTTCAAAACTTTAGTTTTAGGTTGTCTCTTCGTAACTCCCGTAATATCAATCCAATTGAAAAAAAAATCATTGTTTTCTTTTTATAAGCAATTTTTCTACGTCTTAAGTCTACGTCTTAAGTGATACAATTTTTTTTTTCTTCTGATTTTCGATTTGCCTGCTTATTTTGACTGCATTTCCTACCTATATACCAAATTTCAACTCAGTATACACAGATTTTTTGTTTTATATATATAAAAGATTTTACTATTATATTTAAATATTTATATAAAATAATAGATAAAACAGAAATAAATAAAATTTACAAAATACTTAAAAATGCGCAAAAATAAAAAACCAGAAAACAGATGCTCGACTTAAATCTCGCTCTGCATACACTAAGCATAAATTTTACTAAATAACTGACTAAAATCGCCTATAGCAGAACAATAATGAATGAATCGTGCCGAACGATATTGGCCGATGTTCCACAAACTTACTATAGTTGTCCAAACAACCATTGAAACGAAATTCCCGTGATCTCACTGAACGCATCATACATACTTCGATGGTCCAATATAATTAAAAACAAAATTATGAATTTCTCGTTTCTGATGGGACTTTTTTGAGATTTTCGATTTTTCTGGTTATGATGAATTAATTTCCTACCTGTATGCAAAATTTTATTTTAACCTGTATGCAACTCGGTAGCATATCTGGAAGTGGGTTAGAATTTCCGGACATAGCCACAAATATTCTCTTTTATATATAAAGATAACTTTATAACGTCATTCAAGAAATTATGGCCAAACAACTGGACCTAGAAAGCTGCTTTTTTTATTATTTTTTTTATTTTAAAATAATTTTTGGCAAAAGTGTGCTAAAAAATCTTGTCTCACATCCTACAACACAGAGGGGTTAATCTATAAAACTGAAAAAAATCTGAGTAATTCACAATAATGTGAACCGGAATTGTACAACAAGAATTTTTTATCTCATAATTATTTCGAAAAATATGGATTTGTTAACACCGTGGTTGTGATTTGTTAGTGACCGTGTTAACACCGTGCTTACAAGAAGTTATCTCAAGTAAGATTAAGTTTCCGAATAAAATTACGTGGATTATTCTTTCAAAAGTTATCGAAATTTATTATTTTTAATATGCATTCACAATTTTTTATCACTTATTAAATACCTGCAAAACATTAAAATGTATAAAAATTGACACATACCATCAGTTTTTTGCAGCGCGTTAATAGGTTTATAGCGACATATTTAGATTCTCAAATTGGTAATCATGCAAATTAAATGCCAAATTGACAAAAATTTTGTTGTAGTTGGGCAAACGACAGGAATATAATATTGGAGTTGCATTAAGAAAGAAGTATGGAAGTTGGCTGGGAGATGTTTACACACCTAATATCTTAGAAGCAAGATCCACAGATGTACCCAGAACCAAGATGAGTCTAATGCTGGCTCTAGCTGGCCTCTTTCCTCCAAAAGGAAATCAAATATGGGACCAGCAAACTAATTGGCAACCTATTCCTTACAATTATGAGAAAAAGAATGCTGACATTGTAAGTATATTTGATTTTCATTTTAAAATACCGGAGTTGCATTCGTAGTAGAACAGTTTCTTAAGGATTACAGGTACGTGCGTTAGAATCCCGGACTCTTCAGGATTTTCACCTTCCGATACTATGAAGTCAGCTAAAGGGTCGATTCAACCTCAATTATTAATACTTACAATGAGTACTTGTTTATATTGGGATCAATGAACCGGTCGAAACGGCCCTTTTAAATTACATGACTTCTAGACCTAGATTTTCAATTATTCGGAGTGAAAAGGCCAGTATCTCTATACCAGTGTTTCTCAAACTTTCTGAGATCACGGACCAATTTCTTATATTCCAATCCATAACGGACCAATGATTTTATAAAATTCAAAGTTCAAATATAGATTTTTTTTTTATTTTTAGACCAAACTGTTAAAATAAATAAATAAACAAAAAATAAGATTATAAAAATTATGCTTTTATGCATATAAAAAAGGAATTTAATGAATTTTTAAAACGAGTACATATATTATTCTAAATTTGGGGTCAGGGACCGATTTTATGCAGCCCATAAGAAAATATGTTTTATTTTTTTTTTTAAATTCATTTTTTACCGACATTTTACCGAAAATGTATACCGACGCAAATACGTGTAAACAGGCGTAAAAAAGAACTTAAGGTCGTGAAAAATAAAAATTAGGAGTATAAAAGGAAGTATGGGCCGCCAAATTTTGTTACTGAATGCAGCCCGCGACATGAAAATTAATAAGTTACTGAATGCAGCCCGCGACGTAATAAAATTACCAGCCCCAGTTCTAAATGATACAAATTAACTTGATTCTTCATTAATTTATCTAATCTGGGCTTCAGTAACGACAATGCTGTTACTAAAATTATGAAATTTTAAATAACATTTTTTCGTGCACTAGTGTGGAGACGACAGTTTGAATAGCACTGCTTTATACAATAGCAGTCCGGTAGAAATCACTACTATGGCTTGGTAAAATGTAGGATTATATGGATTAATAAAATAACAAGAACCTGCTTTTAACTGTAGACAAAATATCTCTGCACTTTGAAGTGAAGTAGAATGACCTCTTATTTTTCAGATGATGGGATGGCCGGGAAATTGCAAAAATTTTGACTTGGAATATGAAAAAGTATACAACTCAGCTACAGTGCAAAATATCATAGCTTCAAGAAAAAAAGAAATTGATTATATTCTATGGAACACACAAAATGAACCAACTATAACATCCAGACCTATCGCAAAGATGTTTGCTATATATTTTTGTTTATATGCCTATGTAAGTTTAATTTTTGTTTATATATAAAAAAATACTAGAACTCTGACTGGATGACGTTCCACCTGGAAACTTTCTCTTCTTGCTCAATTAGGTTGACGACTTTAAATCTTAATTACAAAAGACCTCTACCTTGTTCTGTTGACTTGTATTTGGTGTATCAATACTTGCGAAATATTCTGGTGATCTATTCATCTTCACGCTGGTCAGTTGGAAGTCAATGTTAACATTTCCTATCCTTTAACCCTTTCAGGGCAACTGGTAACTCTTGCTAACCACATTTCTAAAACTTATTTCTGAAGTATTTACCGGTTTTCAGTTATAACCATTGTGCAACCATAATAAGATGTTACCTTAAGGGCAACGTAGGGTCTGATAAACACATTTTAAGCATATTTTTGTGAATTTTTTTCAAATCTATGGTTAAATTTATTCATTTTCAAACTAAGTAAAAATATAAAGAATGTTTTGAAGAAGATACAAAAAAATTTTGAAGGCAAAATATGGCGAAAACAACCAGCTGTGGAAAATCTTCTCAGACTCCGGGAAAAAATTAGATTTTGCGGTGACCAGCATAACTCGTCACTGGATCATCTGAAATCAAAAATCCAAAAAGATTTTGTTAGTTTATGAGTTTGCCGAGGTAATGAAGTTAAGTTTTTATTTTTAAAAAGATTTTTCAGTTTTTAGCGTTACTGAGAAGACAAAAAAAATTAATTCCCCTTAAAAAAAACCTAAAAATGAGTATATTTGTGATTGTTAAATAAAAAAAAAAACCATGAAAAAAAAAATATCTCAACGTCGTTACCTCGGCAAACTCATAAACTAGCAAAATCTTTTTGGATTGTTGATTTCATATGATCCAGTGACGAGTTATGCTGGTCAAAATCTAATTTTTTTCCCGGAGTCGGAGAAGATTTGCCACAGCTGGCTCATTTCGGCATATTTTGCCTTCAAATTTTTTTTGTATCTTCTTCAAAACATACTTTATATATGTACTTAGTTTGAAAATGAATAAATCTAACCATAGATTTGAAAAAAATTCACAAAAATATGCTTAAAATGTGGTTATCAGAACGCCCCCCCCCCCCTTAATACGGAATTTAGTGTTTGCACAGTTTCCAAGTTGTTTGTGCATTAAGGACTCGATTCGTTATAAGATGTTTCATTCTTATAAATGCATTTCGCCATCTTTATTCGTGTTTGTATTTTCTACCGATATATCTTTTATCCAAGAGCCAAGATATTTATTTTGAGAGATTGCTGCTATGTGGTTACCTTTTACAATTAGATCATTGGTAGCAAAGTTAGATTGCACTGACCATGTATTTTGTTTTGCTGAAATTCATTGAAAGTCACATTCTTTGCTAACAGTGTTGAGTTGATGAATAAGCATTAGGAGATCTTAAGTGTTGTCTGCTAAAAATACAGCATCGTCAATGTAGCTGATGTTGTTAATATCCTTTTCAGTAAATATTGTAGCTGCCGTTTTTCACCTTTCTTAAATATTGCCTCCAAGTGAAGATTACTAAGAACAGGAAAGTATACTATATTTGTTGTCATTCAATCTAGCTTTGTTTTACATCTCTGTTAACTTCATCTCTTAGCGAATTATCAGATCAAAAGGGTAGCCTTTTAAATAATTAATAGAAAAATCACGATTAATTTGCCTAAAAAATATAAGAAAAACTCTATAGGTAAATTAAGGATTACGATGTTTTTCAGCCAATGAAATTTTTAATCATTTATTGAACAAATATATGGACATCACCATTAATTGACTGTGTTTGTATTGATATTTTTTAGGAACAAATGAATATAACACTACCAGCCTGGGTAAAACCAGTCTATCCAACTGCATTAGAAAAATTGACAATTCTACAATACCAGTTAAACACTTTCACTCCAAAACTGCAACAATACACAGGAGGTAAGACACTGTAAAATATATTGAATACGGATTATTAAAGTGTTAAATTTTAGGTCAACTAGTGAGGAAAATATTAGAAGATGGCGTAGGCAGAATGGAAGGAACAATGGATCCAGAGAAAAAGATATTCCTTTATTCTGGGCACGAGTACAATGTAGCACATATTTTGAGAACTATTCGTAATTTTGCTCCAGTTATTCCTAATTATGGGTCTTACGTTGTTCTCGAATTACATAACATTAATGGAGTTTGGGGTTACAAGGTATGTTTTATTTTTTTATAAGCTGAATTTACTTCATCTTCGTGTCGTCGACAAAATTCTCTTCTTAGTTCAAAAATTTATTAAGTTTGATTTTTTTCTTATAATTTTTTCAAACAGTTCTACTCTGTGTATCCTAGTTGGGTTTGGGAAGCAAGCTCGGAGTGTTCCAAGTCACTCTGTTTAATTTCAGACAGCTGGAGGAAACGCGTTTACGCCTTTTATCGAATGCTCTCGAGTTAAACTGAGTAACTCGAGCACTCCGAGCTTGCTTCCCGAACCCAGCTCCTACGCAGGGCCGCCGTGGTTGCAAGGAGTGCACCACACTCGAGCGTCAGATTTTAGCGGCAAATTTTAATTTTTAAAGTTAAACATTCAATAATTGTTAGCATAGAAGGATCAGTGTTTGAAGTGGTCAGTAGTATTTCCAGTACATGTGCAGAGAAAGGCCATCATTTGTAATGAGAATGAGTAATGAGTAATAAAAAATAACTGATAAATGCAGTTGCGTGCTTTTTGTATATTTTAAATATCTTCTGTTTTGTCATCTTGTGCTAATTTTGACTATAATAATAATCAAAAAATGGTCTTACATATGAAAAATAATGATTGGTCCAATATTATGTATGCATATAATCTTCTGGACCAATAAAATTATTATTATTATTATTAGACAAGTCTCTTATATACTTCATTTTGGTCTAGATTTTAGAATCAATATGCAAAGGAAAATTTCTTCCGTAAAATCACAAAATTAATTGAATCTATTATTGTGATCATAAAAATGTAAGCATTTACGCGCGCTGTTTGTACTATTTTATTATTCATCTTTATCACCTGTAATGCACTTAGCTATTTGTCTTTCATTATGAAAATCTTTTTGTTGCAGGCTTTTTACCAAAATTATAAATACGATATTCCCGAATTGCTGAGAATTCCTGGATGTCCCAGTTTCTGTCCCATTGACGATTTCTACAGGATTCTTAAGGAAAACATCCCTGGTCCAGATACGACTTGCAATTAAAGAAAACTTATGAAATAGATTTGTTGAAAGTATTTGTTGTTAAATACTTAATTCAACAATATTGTGATCTAACCTAAAGAAATATATTTTATCAAAATAATTGTTATTTTTATTATATTAACTGTCTTTGATTTGTTTTCCATTTTGTCCACTTTCATCTCCTTGTCAAGAAGAATTCTGTTGAGGCATGGTATTTTCAAAAATTATAATTGTCCTAGCTAATTGTTGAAGTAGCAAAGGACAATGAAAAAATAAAATAAAATGAATCACCGACATACGTTGTTGGTAAAGCGTTGCACGTATTTTATTAGTTCGTACAGTTAGCTGTCATAGTTCAAGTAAAAAAATTGATGTGAAGTGTGAATTTTCACACATTTTAGGGTTTCGCAGGTATTTAGTAAGTTAACACTTTCAATGATTGATTATTTGGGATGCCAAAACAAATTTTATGTTAAAATATTTTTTTTGTTAATTATAATTCGAATGCCTAATGCCATTATTTAGGTTTCTAAATATGTGCAGCATTTTTTTTTTTTATATATATAGCAAGGTTCATTAAGATTTTGAAAATTGCGTCTATGTCTTCCATTGGTTGTTTTAAGTTATAACTCTGCCCCTCTGATTTTGTGTATTCAATTTCAACAATTTCCACTGGTTACTAAAACTACGCTTTTAAAAATTAAATCAAATTTGCCCAAATATAACTAGAATTTTGAAAAAATAATTTAAACAAAATAAAAATGCAAAAAAAAAAAACAGAAAAAATAAAATTGTCTGGAGACCGGAATCCTAGTTTGCAAATTAGAACGCGAGAGCGCTAACCATTACATCATGAAAGCATGCTGGTTTACTCAGTTACATAAGTTATTCAATATTTTACATGGTCAAGCAAAAAACACAAAAAATGCGTTATTTTCCGAAAACATAATCTGACCAAAAATTTCTGTTGTACTATTCCGGTTCACACAAATGTACATTACTTAGAATTTTTTCAGATTTTAAGTTTAAACCATCTTAGTTACAGGGTATGGGACAAAACATTTTTTGCACAATTTTGGCAAAAACAGCGTCAAAATAATTTATTTTGCAAAAATAAAGTTTTTATCGCTAATCCACGTACTAAGCGCTTTCATTTGATACTCAAAATTTTAAAACAATATTATTTTTTTCGATGAGCAGATATTTGTTTATATTTTTAGGGGTATATGTTTTTAGATGTTTTAGTATTTTTCCTATGTGCGGGTCAAAGAGTTGTATAAGTATGCCAAATTTCAACTCTCTAGGTTTAGCCGTTTGGCTACAATTTTTACCGAACAGACAGACAGACATACAGACGACAAAATGACGGTATAAGGATTTTTTATTCATACCTACGAAATCCTAAAAAATCGAACTTTACCTTCATAGATTTTTTTGTATTATTCAAAAATAATAATGATTTTCCAATTTGGGTAGTCCAATGGAGGGTTTTGAAACCTAGATTATTATTGAAACAATTAATTTAAATACATTTTGTAATTTTGATTTTCTGTTAACTTTTTCCACTCACTAAATATCTACGAACCCTCAAATGTGCAGAATTCACACTTCAACTCAATTTTATTATAGTTTATACTGTATTTTTATTCAAAATTTCTTGATATGATATTTTACACTAAGAAACAATATTCTTTCATCAAATTCTATAACATATCATATGTGAACAAATTTCATATATCTTTCAAAATCTCGATTCAAGATTCGTAGAAAACCGAATGAAAGTTTTTCAATTTAAAATGAAACCAGGAAATGGAACTTGATTCTTGTTTGTTTTGTAATAACTCGAAAAGTCACCTCGGATTAAATTAAAGTTAGAAAACTACTATAAATATTACTAAAAAGGACCATGTTAGGGTCGCCTATCTATTGGAGTTATAATTCATAAAAATTTCTTCAATCTTTTGTTTGAAGGTTTGTCCGACAACGCGTTCGAACGGTAGGAAACCATTTAAAGTGTGTGTGTAACTCGACAACCAAATCAGCTGTTGATTTGAAATTAGATATTCAAGATCATATTTTGTCAGTAAATCAGAAAAAATATGCTTAACATCCAAAAATTATTATTTTACACGTACCATAACTGCGTGTATTTCTTGAACATTAAGATATATGAAAACTGGTGTCAGGACAGAATTACACTGGACAAAATTACACGGGACAAAATTACACAGAAGAAATTACACATAGACAAAATAACACAGGGAAGAAATTACACAAGGACGAAATTACACATACGAAAATTACACATAAAGTCTGTTCCAAACGGTTAGGCGGAACTAGATTTTGCAATCTAGTTACTTTCATCGTTTAAATCGTGCTTTTCGGCCGTTTTGTTTAAGCTTTGTAAATCATACTTACAATAAACATTTTTTGGTTAAGGTTAATATCACTTTAAAATGTAATTTTCTTTATATTTTGATTTTTTGTGTCATTCTTAATACAAATTTCCCATTTATTTATTTTTTTGTCATTAAAATATCTAAAAATAATAATTTACTTTTGACATATGTCATTCGTTTCCATGGTTTCATTGTTGGAATTTAAAATTTTGACATTCCAACGTGAAAAATGAAATAACCCAAGAAAGGTCCCTTCTCGTGACAACCTAAAAGAACGAAATTCCCATTTAGTTCCGCTTAACCGTTTGGAACAGACTGTACGAAAATTACACTAAGACAAAATTACACATTTAATTTTTTTGTGTTTATGAATTTTCTGTTTGTGTTCTTTATATAAAACATTTTTTTTAAAGGGTTGGATTAAGTAAGTTTTGATGTTTTTTTTGGAAAAATAAAAAATTGTATTTTAAGGGTTGGAGAAAGTAAATTTTAGTGTTATATGAATTAATAAAAAAATTGTATTTTCAGGGCTGGATTAAGTAAATTTTAGTGTTATATAAATAAATACAAAAAAAGTGTTTTCAGGGTTGGCTTTAGTAAAATATCGTGTTTTTTTAATACATTTTTAAAATTGTAATTTAAGGGTTGGATTAAGTAAACTATCGGGTTTTTTGAATAAATTTAAAATAAATGTATCGTAGGGTTGGATTAAGTAATTTTTGGTCTCAAATATGAATAAACACAAAAAAATGTATTTTCAGAATTAGGTTAAGTACATTATTTTTTAACGTTAAAAAAATCTAATTTAAGGATTGAATGAAGTAAATACTAATGTTTTTTTTTTTAAATAAAAATATTGGTTGGATTAAGTAAGTTTTAGTGTTTTTCAGGAAATTGAGATATTTAATTAAATAGGAAGCTGTAATGTACATTTTTTTGTTAATTTCAATATTGAAAAAAAAATTGAATGTGTGAAATGGAAATATGGTATCGATTGTCGATTGTCGACTTATTAAAACACTAAAATGTACTTAATCCAGTCCTGAAAATACAATTTTTTTATTAATTCATATAACACTAAAATTTACTTATTCCAACCCTGAAAATACAAATTATTATTTATTCAAAAAAAAATAAATAAAAACTTACTTAATCCAACCCTTCAAAAAAATTTTTTTATATAAAAGAAGACAAACAGAAAATTAACAAATACAAACAAATTAATTGTGTAATTTTGTCTTTGTAATTTTCGTAGGTGTAAATTAAAGTAAATTAAATGTGTAATTTTGTCTTAGTGTAATTTTCGTATGTGTAATTTCGTCCTTGTGTAATTTCTTCCCTGTGTAATTCTGTCTATGTGTAATTTCTTCTGTGTAATTTTGTCCCGTGTAATTTTGTCCAGTGAAATTTCATCATGTAACCATGAAAACTGTACGCAAGACCGAGTATCATACAAGAACGAGCGTGGGTGATTTCTAAAATCAGACTACTTGACACGGAATTACCCAATTATATTAAAGGACCCGACCAGTGTTAGTACAAGTTCAAAATTCGAGTCCTCTGTGACTTTCAGTTACAAATACCTACAAAATCCTGAAATGTGTGAAAATTCAAACTTCACAGCTTATTTAAGCGGAATATTTTTTGTTTTTTTTTTCCTAGCTTTTGAAACTGCTTTGATTATTTGAATTACTCTCATTTTACATAGAAAAGTACTTCATGTTTTATTTGTGGAGATTTTTTGTAGCAATTTTAGCGCAGATATTTGAATGTTATTCGCGATATTCCGTTTGATTTGAATGTTACTTTTATTGAACACTGAATGTGCTCTGTTTCAATTTATATGTAAAATCCACACGATCTAGAGAAAAATTGAAATGTTGGTACTCCTCAACCAGTATTTAGTTTCCATCAGTGGCGTAGAGTGGCGTCAAGCTGAATGGGATATACAAGTGCAAACACTATAGAATATACCAAACTTTTAAGCGGAACCAAATGAGATTTTAATTTACTTAAGTTGTCATGAGCTAATTTATTAATGTTTGAAGTTAGCTTTTGCTAAAAAAAAAATAATCAAAAGCCTCAATCAAAAGTTAACAGATACTAGAATTCAAAGTCTAGTTCCGCTTAAACCAGAGAAGCAGGATATACCGTCATAGATTAATAATAATAACACGAGGGTTGGAATTTTCATAGTGGCAAGTGAATAATAAAAGTTTTTTCCCGATAACTATGAATGACGGATTAGTTGACAAATTTACTGTGTTGCCATTTATTTGTTTACAAATGTCCAAAAAGTTAGATTATATTCAATCGCACTTCTAAAACAGTTATGTTTATAAAAACTTATAAAAACCTATATTTCCTAGGAAGTAAATTTGAATTTGTCGACAAAGTAACAACATTTATTCAAAAACTTGATTCTTATTAATAATGACCAATTTTCCTTCCGAGATACATGCAATATTCTTTATACGGCCGTTTAAAAAACTGCGAGAAACAAGTGAGAATAACATTATTATGTTATTTTTAATAATAATGTAATTCTCACTCGTTTATCGCAACCACTTAAATGGCTGTAGAAAAATATTGTACGAATCATATAAGGAAAATGGGTCATAATCTTACCTATACAATTTATTTATTTACTAGGTAAAAACCCAATAATAGTGTGGCAACAGAAAAATTTTACAAAATAATTTCAATATTACCAAAATGAAAAATAAAAACAACATAAAAAGGTTTAATCTATCCCTTCTTCAAGAAGTAATGACAAATTTTTTAATTGTTGCAAAAGTACAAGAGTATATGTCGGGAAATGTCAAAAATCTTGTATGTCAAATTTTAATTTCAGATCAAAAGTTTATCCCAGATTTTTAAAAAAAGTAACATTAGAGATGAAATCTGCATTAATATTATAATTATGATATTTTTAAATAATTATTTTTAGTTTATTTAGCTGTAAATACTCAGATAGTTTTAAATCAGATTAAATGTCGTTACAATCATTGAAATTTTAAACTTGCAGATATATTTTCAAATCGTCGGCATAAAGAATAAAGTTACATTTATTAAAGCACATATTTATATGATTTATAAAAATATTATACAAAAGTGGCCCTAGGTGACTACCTTGGGGTACACCGGAAGTTAATTTTTTGACGTCAGATTTATAGCCATTAACGACAACACATTAAGTTCTATCTACAAGGTAAGTTTTAAAGCAATACAGATTATAATGTACGCCTGTTCTGTTTAACTTATTTAACAATATGTCATGATCTATTGTTTCGAACTCCTTATAAAAATACGTGTAAATGGCATCGATGTACTGCGATTTACAAAAATTGGCCTAGCCTCGTTTTGTAAATTTTACAAACATAAGATAATGACCTTCAATTCATAACTTGTAGCAAAAATAGCTATTTGATGCAGTATCTAGTTAAATTTTGCCTGGATAAGTATAGCGTTCATATTAGCTCATGCGGTTACAGAAGTCAGGTAGGTCGAGTTTGTTGACTAAACTGTATTACAAATTAATTACAGAAATGTGGGTGATTCTCAACGGTAACACAGTTACACACTGCACTTACACTAATTGGACTAATGAACAATCTACGCATAATGTGTATTTGATTTCAATTATATACTTGCATGCATTAATTGAAGACTAACGTAACATTTTACCTCTACTCCCCAGTTAATCTGGCTTTGGACAAACTTTGGACACCTTACAACTATTATAATTATAAAAACCATTAATATTAATAAATCGCATAAAATATTAGTTTATCAAATGTATAAATATCGTATTTTTCGGACCATAAGACACACCGGATGATAAGACGCACCCACAATTTATGAGACAATTTTTAGAAAGATTATTTATTATTACAATAACTTGTACCAGCAACATTCTGTTCATTTTCACTCTCTGTACTATCACTCGTCTCCTTAATGTCATTGTTCGTATTATTTTCGTCTGAACTATTGTAGGCAATCTCTTCAAAAACCAAGTCATCTAAGATGCTACCCAATGCGTTGCTTATACCGAATTTCTTAAAAGACTTTATAATCGTCTTTTCTTTTACAGCTTCCCATAATTTTTTTACCCAGGAAAACTGTTGAAATTGTCCGTTTCATCCGTTGCTGTAACATCACGATTTGGCTTTATCATTCTTTTGTTCCACTCTTCCCGCATCAAATTATTAAATGGTTTATTAATCGACCCAAGGGTTGTCGTTGACTTGTAAGGCCTCCAGAAATTACTGTATTCATTTCTATTATATTTCTTTGGTTAATTCTGTTTTATGCGCTCCGAATTGATTTCACACTAAAATCGCACAC
Organism: Liopterus haemorrhoidalis; assembly: GCA_963971575.1. NCBI lineage: Eukaryota > Metazoa > Arthropoda > Insecta > Coleoptera > Dytiscidae > Liopterus > Liopterus haemorrhoidalis. Next base: position 52,471,713 of record OZ020615.1, read on the forward strand.
TTTTGAAACAACGCACCTGTATCTTCGGACCATAAGACGCACCCCAATCGTGAGTCGATTTTTCTGTGTAAAAAGATGTGTCATATGGTCCGAAAAATACGGTAATTTTCTGTAGCTCCTAAGTGAAATAATGGCCGCTACGGAGCATTGCCATCTGGTTCTATATTCTTTGCAAGGGCCAAGATTTTCCCATCCGTCCAATTTCTTGAAAAATGGACCTGCGCCAGGTTAGTGCAGATCTATATCTTCTGCGTTTTCCCTGAGGCTCCATTCAAGTGCCTGTTTGGAGATGGTATTGTCAGGTTTCCTCATTGTGTGTCGTTATTTTCTTTGCTTCTGCATGCAAGAGCGACAGTTATGCTTGCATATCAGCAAAATACTACGCAACAAGACAAATATCACATGCGTAATCCAATCTTCGAGCCTAGAGGAGAGAGTCCAGCATATAATCCGCGGAACAGTACTTTCTTTATGACCTTAGTCCAAAACCAATGTAATTAAGAAAGGTGGAAGTGGCAGCGTTGCTTTACGCCTCTTTGGATGGGAAATAGACCATCATGAGAGAAGATGGATCCATTAAATCTTGGTTATGTCACTTATGTGTAAACATAACCTCTACATGTAAAAATGTTAAGGAAGGAAGACAAATTAAGGATCAAGGGGAAACGGAGATAAGAGATAACTTAGATTTTGAACATAAGCTCATCAATATGTTTAAAGGTATGTTAGAACCCTTAATTTTTGAATTAAAATCTGAAATTCAATCATTAAAAGACCAAAATGAAATCCTAACATTCGAAATTATGAGTGTTAGGCAAATACTGGTCGATAAAACGCGTACAAACGCCAAAAATTGCATACTCAGTAACGAAAACTGTGTACCCAGTACCGAAAGTACTGTACCCAGTACCGTAAATAGTATACCCAGTTCTGAAAAGTGTGTTCCCAACACCGATGTTAAAAGTGTACCCAGAACCAAAAATAGTATACCCAGTACCGAAAGTAGTGTACCCAGTACCGAAAATATCCAATATGTTAATGTTGTGAATAATAAAAATAAAGTTCTAGTTAAGTCTCAAACCATATTAAAGACTCAAAATATATCACAGACACAAACCAATACCGTTAGCCCGGCCGAAAATACTAACTCCAAAAAGAAGTTCAAACAAGCTTCAACAGATGGCCTATCACTAAAGGTTCCAAAACATTTGGTAACTCCTGAATCTAGAGGATTTAGCCCATCATATAGTAACGTAACTAATATTAAGAAGTCTTTAGAGATTAAGGAAATCGAAGATCCTACGCAGAAAAATACGGCAGATAATTCTAACGCCAATAATTATGATTTTAAATTGGTCTCCTACAAAAGAAGAAATAGGAATATTCCAAGGGTGATTGGTGTAAATAAAAATGAAACTTCAATCCAAGCAGCTCCAAGAAAGGCATGGTTCTTTATAAGTAGACTTCATGAAAAAACCACTGCAGAAGACTTACGCAATTATCTCAAAAGCAAGTTTTGTGATGAAGACTTTGATTGTACGAAAATTAACAACGAGGGAACAAGTAGCCGTTACAGACTAGGTGCAAACTTTAATCTCAAGGAACAGATTGAGGACCCTAATCTCTGGCCAGCTGGTGTACAAATTAGGAAATATATTTTTCGAAAACAAGCCTATTCTAGACTCAATAAATAATTTCAATATCTGGCACCAAAATGTTCAAAGTTTGAGAAATAAAATGAATCTTATAGAGGCAATTTTATTTGAAAATTCTTACATTGACGTTTTTTGTCTATGTGAACATTGGTTGGAATCTTGTGAAATGAAATTTTATAAATTTAGTAACTATATTATGGCCGATAGTTTTAATAGAAACGATTTTGAACATGGCGGTGTTGCCATATTTGTTAAACATAGTATAAAATTTAATGTAATAAAATGTATTAAAAAATATCAATAGAATCGCATATGGAAGTAGTAGCCATTGAGATTCCACTGTATAAATTAATAATCGTCACAATTTACCGGTCCCCGATAGGGAATTTTCAAATTTTTTTGGAGTTATTGTCGGAGATCTGTAACGTTCTGGTCAGTGTGTATGGCAATTATAAACATATTATAACAGGTGACTTTAATATAAATTTCAGAGATAGGAATACCCTGTATCACAACTTTGATGACGTTGTTTCTTCTCAAGGTCTTATAATAACTAACTATGAAATTACGAGATATTCCTACTTAGGTAATGGAACATGTTTGGACAATGTATTGACAAATATTCTGCAACATGAGTATGGAAGTAAAGTTGTAAACTTGCATATCAGCGATCATTTGGGAATATTTTTTAATGTTAATCCAAACGTGAAAAGTCCATACAAAAATATAAATGAAATTTATATGGATAGAAGCATTACCAATTTTAATAGCAAAAAGTTTGTAATGTGGCTTAGTTCCTTGTGCTGGGATGATATATGCAACCTAGATGACGTCAATGTTATGATGAATGAATTCTTAAATCAGTTTTTGTATGGATTAGGTTTATTCTTCCCGCTAAGATCTTTTAAGCAGAACAGGAATAATAATAACAAATCTGTCAACTGGTACAATAAGGAAATGAAGGACATGAAAAACTTGCTTGACTTGCTCTATGACGCCTCCCTCTTGGATATTAAATACAAACCCTCATATATCAAAATAAAAAAGAGATATAGAGCTTTACTAAGCAATGGTAAAATCAGGGCATATGATGATTACATAATAAGGTCCGATAATAGAAGCAAGGCTTCGTGGAATATTATAAAATCCGAAACCAACAGTATTAGCAAACATAAATTAAATGAAAATATAAAACCTGATAACTTTAACAGGTTTTTTACAACTATTGCTACTGATATTATTAAGGATATTCCAGTAACAAGTCCAAATCGTTTACTAGATATATTTGAGAAAATATCATGTGTTAATACTCTTTTTCTCTTTCCAGTTACAGAGCAAGAAATATCTACGGCAATTAATAATATGTCAAATAGTAAAAGTTCCGACTATTATGATATCAGCATTAAAGTAGTAAAAATTGCGACACATGAAATTATTATTCCTTTAGCTCATATATTTAATAAATGCTTTGAGAAAGGAGTATTTCCCAATTGTCTGAAATACTCTAAAATCATACCTGTTTATAAAAAGGGTAACAAAAGTGACCCTTCCAATTACAGGCCAATTGCCCTTGTACCAATTTTTTCCAAAATTTTTGAAAAACTTTTAAAGTGCAGAATTGTTGATTTTTTTGAGAAAAACAATCTACTTTACAAACATCAATATGGCTTTAGATCAAATCACTCTACCACTGAAGCAGCTATTTCACTTTTGAGTAACATAGTCAACAACTTAGAACAAGGCTTACATAATGCTGCAGTTTTTTGTGACTTATCTAAAGCCTTTGATTGTGTGTCCCATGATATCTTACGCCAAAAGTTATACTTATATGGTATCAGAGGTAACTGTTTAAACTTACTTGAAAGTTACTTAGCTGGAAGAAAGCAATGTGTTGTCTATAACTCCGTTAAATCTGAATTGCTTGATATAAAAGTAGGTATACCACAAGGTTCTGTCCTTGGACCTTTATTGTTTTTGATTTACAATAACGATCTGCCTCGTAATGTTAATGCTCTATCAATTCTGTTTGCGGATGATTCTACCTTCGTGAATGTAGGGGTATCTCAAGAAGAAGTTGACACATTAATTACTAGAACGGTAAATGAAGCAACTATATGGTTCAACTGTAATAATTTGTCCTTAAATGCAGATAAAACTAATAAAATGGTGTTTAGTTACAACAGACATATCAGTAACAATGACAACTATAAATGTAACTCCGTTAAATTCTTGGGCTTCCAACTTGATAGCCAGCTTAACTGGAAGGAACATGTGAACTATATAGCTAGTAAGCTACACTCTAATTTATTTATGTTAAACAGACTAGTTTATCATGTTTCCTTCAGTGTAGCTAAGTTAGTTTATCATGCTCACATTGAGTCTGTTTTATCCTACGGTATTGCTATGTGGGGAAACTCGGTTGAATCCCCAAGAATTTTTAAACTACAGAAAAAAGCTATACGTTCTCTATGTAAAGTAAAACCTAGAAGTCACTGCAAAAATTTATTTATGAAATGTAACATCCTTACTTTTCCATCATTATATTTGCTTAATGTTTTAATCCTCACTAAAGAAAACGTTAGTGCATTTACCACATGTAATATGGTTCATAGCTATAATACCAGAGGTCATGCAAATATTAGATTACCTAAAATTAAATATAATGTTACTAGCAATACACCTAGCTATATAGGCCCAAAAATGTTTAATATGTTACCAATTGCAGTTAGAGAACTGAAAAAAAATCAGTTTAAAAAATGTTTGAAAACTTTTCTGTTACACAAAGCTTTTTACAGTGTTGGGGAATTTATCCATTGTAATAAGAATGAGCTTATGAATTTTATGTGATCTATGTAAATCAATGTAAATCATTGCATTATTATTGTTCTCCTTTTGACGTAGTTATGTACTATATTTGTATCCAAATCTGTATCCCAGCTACTAAATAAATACTAGATCACTTATTGTTCCATCGTGCAACACTGCGCAATTACAGTTTCGATACAACTCCTTAACTTATCAAATGTATAGTAATGTGAAAATATAATTTCCTATAAAATATTTTATTATTATTATATTATTCCGGTAACGACACACTGGGGTCTGTGGGACATCACGTTATGATTAGTTTCCCGTGTTTTTGTATCCGAATTGTCTGGGGTTTTCTACTCCCATGTAAATTTGTGAAAACAATCACCTGTTATACAGAACTCGATATTGGATAAAACATTCTAGCGTCATTTTTTAAGTTTTGGTGTCTGGTTTCAGGGAGGCAAAATTAAGTGGGACATATCAGGGTTAAAATTAAATTAACCCTTCTGACAAGCGAAATCAGAAAAAAATAACTTCTAACGTCTATGTTTACTGCCTCTTCTACTTTTATACCTAGTAATGATAAGATTTAAGCGGTCTTGTGTCATTAACAATCCCAATAAATTTTTAATCATTTTTAGTTTCGAATATGACAAGGGCAGTTCAGTAGGTACAGAAACTGCCCTTGGTAGTGATCAATATAATATTAATATACATGTAACTTCATTAAAACTGGAGTCCATATCAAAATATTTTATAATTATCAATTTTCTTAAATCTGTTGTACTAAGCAGTTGTTTTATTTTCTCGTTAAAAACTATTTCTAACGACTCGCTGGTATTTTTCTTCAATGGAGCTGTTTTTTTAATTATGTCTGATCTTGCTAAATTAATACTAGTGGCGCGGCACGAACAATACGCTCGTAATGGTCGATTACAAGAACATATTGCTATGATTCATGAAAGTGTTGATGAAGACCAGATATGTCGATTTCTCGACGTTCACAGCAACTGGGCCTTACACAAAGCACAACATGGCGTATTTTGAACAAAGATTTATCGATGAAGATATAAAATTCAACTGACACAACAACTGAAGCCACAAGATCATTTGCAACGTCGTAACTTCAGTAGGATTAGTGTGAACCGGAATAGTACAACAGGAATTTTTGATCAGATTATGTTTTCGGAAAATAATGCATTTTTGTGGTTTTTTGTTGACGATGTAAAATATTTAATACGTTATGTAGCACAGCAAACCAGTAGGCTTTTATAGTGTAATGATTAGCCTACTTGCTTTCTAAGTTACATACTACGGTTCGCTTTCTGTCTTTTTTTCTGTTTTTTTTTGTATTTTTATTTTTTTAAATTATTTTGTCAAAATTCTAGTTATATTTTGGTAAATGTTGCATTCCATTTTTAAAAGCTTAAATTTAATAACCAGTGCGAATTGTTCAAATTATAATTTAATTCTATGTTTCAATTTATACGAAATCAGAGGGGCTCCGCCATAGACGCAATTTTCAAAATCATAATGAACCTTGCTATATAAAAAAAATACTGCACATATTTAAAAACCTAATTAATGGTATTAGGCATTCGAATTAAAATTAACAAAAAAATATTTTAACATAAAATTTGTTTTGGCATCGCAAATAATCATCATTCACTTACTAAATACCTGCGAAACCCTGAACTGTGTGAAAATTCACACTTCACATCAATTTTTTATTAACGCTGTTATTTCTTTTGCAAGAACTGAAAAAGGTTTAGTCTCTTTGTTTCTCTCGTTATTGAACATTTTCTTTTTTTCCTCTTTCTCTTTTTCCTCCGTCTCATTTTTGTTAATTGTTATTTTTGGCAAAAGTTTGTCCTTCCTAAATATTCTGATAAAACAATAATGTTTCATCTTTCTTCTTCCCTATATAAGTTAATCTCAATGCTTATCAATCATTCAGGATCATGATAAATTAAAAGAACAATTAAAAATCCTTAAATTAATTAACAAATCAATTACCCCCCATTGAAAATTCCATTTCATCCCCATCATACACTTGACGTTACGATGACAAATTGCTTTTATCATCCCACAATATCTTCTATCAATATTTGAATGTGGATTATCCCTTGCTCGGTACGTTATGAAGCGTTGATTCTCTTACAGGGCTTGCGCGCATCCCTCGGCGGTCATTACGTAAATAGGGAACATCGGACTTACCCTACCGGGACCAATATAGGGTATTAAAGGCATAACGCGAGATTCAATGGGTTACACAAGAATACGAGCAATTGATTTATAACTTATAAATAAGGGAGAATTACGATTAAATACTTGACCTATTTTTTTAATACTCGGAAGTTTTAAGTATTAAGATCGATACAATCTGTAATCAATACAGACGCATGAGGCAGACTATCTCTTTGCCCTAACAAAGAAATTCATTTAGGCAATTTGATGAATATAAATAATAATCTTGATTAGATGAGTTACGTCCGTAAGTTAGTAATTATACCCATTACCTTCAACTATAAATAAATAATAATAATAATAATAATAAATTTATTGTTCAGTTGTGCGTACAAGAAAGGTACAAGAAACCCAGTCACAGTAAAAATTTAAATAAGTTTAAATAATATTACAAGAGAATATTACAATTTTTCTACAGCTTTTACTACAAGGCTAAAATCATCACTGAGAAACTCAGTGATGCTATAAAAGGCCTTCTGTAGCAAATAATCCTTTATATATTTGTTAAACAATACAGCACCGACATAAGTAGGTAAATTTTTTGATATATTATATTTTACGCGAGGTAATCTGAATTCTTCTTTTTTTCTAGTGTCATACTTATGGACAGTGCTGTTTGTGTTTAACAAATTACCGTGTTGCTTAACAAACAATAACAAATTTAATATGTACAAACAAGGTATTGTAAGAATATTCAACTGCGGAAAAATATCCCTGCAAGATGTCCTTCTGACAACCTTACCAAGAATACGCACTGCTCTTTTCTGCAATTTAAATAGTCTCGGCCACTCAATAGAATTTCCCCAAAGAATTATTCCATACGTAAGGGTCGACTGTATGTAAGAGAAGTATACTAATTTGGCCGATTCCAAAGAAACATGATTTATCACTTTGTGAAGCATAAAGTTGTATGTGTTCACTTTTTTAGCAGTAGCATTTACATGCTGTCTCCAATTTAGCTTGGAATCTAACATGAAACCTAGAAACTTAATTGTTTCCATTTCATATAGTTCTCTCTTGCCTAAGGTCTTATTTATAAATTTTAAAATAAAGATCTTTCAAATTAAACGCCTTTTTCTATTGATTAATACTTACTTACTTAATCCTAAGCCTTTCTACCTTTTGGTGTAAGATATTGTATCTTCTGGTGGTCTTTTCCAGATTTCTTTCCAGGCTCTCCTATTTGCTGTAAAGGTTTTAATATTTGTCCATTTGACCTCTCGCCTATTCGTCGCTTATATAATTTCCGTAAAACGACGACCTCGGCATTTTGAGGTCCCCTTCAAGCTGGGGGCCCTGTGCTCGTGCCCCATGTGCCCTTATGGAAAATACGGAACTGACTGTATATCTAAATGTGCCACCAAAATCAGTTATAGAATGTTTGGAGATGTGTAAGAAAGTTAATTAAATATATGAGGGATTCGGGCGTAAAACCTGGTAACTGACATATTTTTCGAAATTGATTTACTGCATGTAAAACATAGTAAATACCATCATACACCAGATAACACTTCAAAATTTAAATATTTTCTATCAAGTGGCTCCATATGCATCATGTAAAATCTGGTATCTCCATTTTCTAGAACAAAAACCGTGGTAAGTGTTTAAAATGACTGCACGATAATCTGTTTTCTTTGGTCATACACCTAATGAAAGTGATACAAAAAATTGTATTTTATCTGAATCTGATCCTTACTTTACTGATGAAGGCTTGAATTACATTCCCAGGAATGAAACCCCTACAATTGAAGTCAAGCGCGCACACATGGGGTGGTCCTCGGGTCCAGCCCCCCCCCACAAGAATGGAATATCGCGAAATTGGTACCCATTTCGTTTAACAAGAGAGGAAGACCTACTTCATTTGAAGCACCATTTTCTGAAGAGTTACCTCTGACGACCACTTCTTTCTCGCTTTCTTCGACCACTTATGGTTTTTAGTGTTCCAGTAGGTCACCATTTTCGTGGTTATATAGGAAGGAAACGAAAATAATTCACTTTAAGGGTTAATTGAGACGATTTTTTTTTTTGAAAAATTCTTGATTCTTTTATAACGAACCAATTATTGTTACAGTCTACCTAAAGTTAGAAAATATATATTTTTCTAATATTTTTAATCTAATTTAAATGTTAGTTAATATGTAATGACAATAAAAAATGAATCAAAAATAATAATTGTACTGTCAATTAGTACAAGGTACAAAGTACAAGGCATAGATAATTTTGTGGTGTCATTTTTAACAAATGATTTTATTTTTTATTTCCAATTCTTTTTCAAAGTTTCAACATCATCTCCTACAAAATTGTCAGATATCAGGTTTTAAAACCGAACCTCTCATATTCCTATAGAAGCTGTTGAAAATATTAATAAACTTACCAGTAAACGCCGTACCGCTGAACGATCAATTTCTACGTTAAATTATTTAAAAAACTATTTTCGATACACCGTCTTCAAACATGTCAGAAGATCGTTTAAATGGACTTTCTTTGCTATTTATATACAAAAATATCCATATATGATGTTTTGAATATTTTGCAGAGGTCTGAAAGGAGACTGAAAATTATTATATAATCAATAAATGTGTACGTCTTTAAATTCAATTTTATATTTAATATGTACTGGATATAGAAATGAAAATTTATATTTTAGTTCTAAATAAAAATGAAAAACTTAATGAATATGTATATTTAAGCGTTTGTTTTGGCGTCCCTAAAAGTGGGCGCCCTAGGTCTGTGCCCCTGTCGCCCCAGCTTTTTGGCGGTGCTGATATCAACCACTTTTTCATTTCCACTACTCCCTACATAGTATTCATTGGCAGTGCCAACTTTTAAAGCTGTAATTGCCAGTACTTGGTAGATCTTATTGTATGTCTAGGAAGAATGAAACCATATCTCATAAAATAAGATGTCTCCATCTTTCCTACTGAGGAAACTTATTATATATGATGGAGAAATAATTGCCTTTCCACTATAACAATGTCTTTGTTGTGTTTGTTTACACTAGTCAGTGACAAGAGTAAAACTTGTTCGTTCATCAGTAACATATTGCTCATAACTCAAGATTTCAAACTTTAAGTTGCTGAGACAACAATTTTAACAAAAGTTCTCGGGCGAGATAAAAAGTTAAACGTGAAACGACAAATGCATTGAACTGCTGATGTTCGAATCAGAAGGTGCATTCAACCTTGTAACTTTTCTTGTTACTTTTATTAGGAGAACGACTCAGCCAAATGAATCATGACAGAATCTAAAATACGCTCTATATCAACATTGTTCTGGCCAATTTTATAGTTAACTAAATATCGGCTTTAGAATGATTGTCTCGAGATTTCAGTTTTTATTTTTAGGATTTAATAGATATAAAATTAATAGATTCAGTTGTAGGCTCTCCTTGAAACATATTGAAAATAGAACTCAAAATAAAACACTCGGTAATGTTTCAAAATATTTAAATTTATTAATACGTATTTCGGCTTATGAGGCCATTATCAGGATACAATTATTCTGATGATGGCATCATAAGCCGAAATACGTATTAATAAATTAATATATTTTGAAACATTACCGAGTGTTTTATTTTGAGTTCTATTATCAATAGATATAACTATACTGCGTTCAAAGGTGAGTTTGCAGTATAGCTCTTATGGCAAATGGGAGCGGTGTTGCCAAATGTTGTAAAAGTGTCAAATGTGTCAATTATAATAATATAAAAAACTTGTATGATTTACAAAAATCAGCTCTTATAAAACTCAAAATAACACTCAACAAAAACAAATGACCATTTGTAGAATACTGCGTCTTCACAGATCAGCGCGTTTTAGAGCTTGCAACGTCGACAAGCAAGAAAAGGATAGCGTCATTATGTAAACCCATTAGAGAGTATGAAAAAGAACTACTCCATATGCCCTGTACTGCAAACTCACCTTTGAACGCACTATAGAGATGGCAACAGTTAATCGAATGATTGAAATCGATTCTTATTTTGTTTCAGTTTATTGAATAATCATATGGTATTTTTCGTGTCAATTAATTAATAATTTTAACTTTATTTTATTTACAAACAATTACTTAATTTTATAGTTGAAACATAGGTAGATGACGTTGGTCACTTGTTTTCAATAAAATCCCTAGATTACTAGGCCCTCATAACACTTGTTCTCGCCTATCTGGTGATTTTAAACTCAACTTCTACTCATTTCTGCATAATAAACTGCCGTAGTCAGCGCCCAGTCAGTTCAAAACACAGTATATGCACATTTTTAGATCTGACAAAGGCGTTTGATTGTCTTTTTCCAGCTTTATTAACTCAAAAACTGGCCTGTTATAATATTAGTCACAATAGCTGTTCACTTCTTGCATCATATTTAAAAGACAGGAAACAGTTTGTTTATTTAAAGGGTGTTAAGTCACAAGTTCAAACTGTTAAATATGGCGTCCCTCAAGGCTCTATTCTTGGACCTTTTCTCTTCCTAATCTATATTAATGATTTGCCTTCCTTCCTCAAAACTACAAACACAATATTGTGCGCGGATAATACCACCGTAATTTCAATTTCGAAGGACTTTGAAGAAACATTATCTTTAAATAACACCAATTTAAAACTTAGTCGCGAGTGGTTCACTGCTAATAACCTAAGTTTAAACGCTAAAAAAACTCAGCAAATGATCTTCTCACTTCGATTGGCACATATGGAAAATCCAGAATCAATTAAATTCTTAGGTGTCCATATTGGTGTTAATCTTAGCTGGGAAGTTCATATAGATCATCTTGCTAATAAACTTTGTAAAGCAATTTTTTGTTTGCGTAATCTCAGACATAGCGTGTCCCGTAATATTTTACTCACAGCATATCATGCACTCTTTCACAGTCACATGTCCTACGCGATTCTTGCCTGGGGACACTCCCCCTTTTCACAGAGAATATTTTCTTTGCAAAGACGCGTTATAAGAATAATAGCTAACTTATCCTACAGATCAGACTGTAATCACAAATTTACTGATTTCAATATACTTACCTTGCCGTGTTTATTTATATTTCAATGTTTCGTTTACGTACATTGCAACCTGATTAATTATGAACAGCAAAATCAAATACATGCTCATTTTGCAAGAGAAAATGATATATTCAGACCAAAATACGTAAGATTGACCAAATCAAGGCAGTCCTTCAATTATTTTGGTATCTTATTTTACAACATACTCCCCTTGGCAATAAAGAAGTTAAACAACCAGCAATTCAAAAAGACCATAAAAACATATTTAATAACTAAAGCATTTTATAATTTCTAACTTAAATTAATTTTGTAACTTTATTTTTAATGTTAAATTCAATGTATTATTGTTTATGCTATGTTTATTTGTAGTATTTTTCCCATTATTACTTTTATTAACTTCTGACGTATGTAAAAATATTTTGTATTTGTTAACATTAATAATAAAAAAAAAAGAAAAGTCGAACAAGTTACAGGTCTTCTGGATACAAGCCCTTGTTTCCTCAACCTTATTTGGACAGTTCGTGATGAATTGATCTCTTTCTAGACGACGTTCCAGAAAAGTTGAAGGCCAGTCATGATCGCGCAGTACTATAAGGGTAAGACATTGATAGATTCGAACGCCTGTGGCACGTGGATGATTTGAACCAGGTTTTTTATGTAGAGACTAGTTGTTCGTTGTGGATTGTGGATAATTTTCTAAAATTATAGCTTGTGAGATGTTTTAATGAGACAGATATATAAACACATTGGCTATCTCAGTCTATCACAGACATAGTACATATTGTATGCTTTTACATATCCTAACAAAATGTCATCATTAACAAATCTTGCTCAAAATTAGAAAGACGGACAGTAAATATGATCAATTTAGGTAATTAGGTTAGGTTTAGTTAGTTAAAATCTAGGACAGCAGAATTATAAAAACGGTAATAAATAATAAGCATTTTACGAAGGTATCGTAGTTGGTTTAAAGACACACAGATGTCGGGCTATTCGTAACCTACTAATTTGTATAACAATGAATAAAAACATAAGTCACAACGTAACAACGAACGCTCTACAACGTGTTAATTTAAAGAACTCTGAATGCGGCTTAAGCGACTACGCTACAATCCTCTTCAGGTATTTAGCAATTACAGGTACATCAAATACCTGAAAAGAACTGACATTTAACAAGATGAATGACCATTCTGTAAACCCAATGCTCAAAACTGAAAGAATGTCTTACATATACTGTTGCAGTTATTTAATTTACAATTAATTTAACACTACAATTTATTTCAAATGTTGTTTAGTATAGTTGTTTTTGTTCTCTAAAATTAATATCGTTGACATTTATATGTCGACACACAGTGAACAGTGTAAGTCTATTATTTTAAAAAAGTTCTCAACGGACACAACTCGCATACAAATAGCTGAAAAAGTAACCAATGGTTTTTACCCCTTTAGTTATATAAACCGCACATTGCTACCGTAATGGCGGTTGATTACATCTGTGGGAAAATGCATATTAACATACTTTACACGAACAGAGACAAGAGAAACAGGGCGATTAGATATTCATTATATGACCTGATTGATTAATCAATGATAGTCTAGTGAATGTTAATATGCATAAATTTTGTAATAATATCTAATACAATTTGAATATTCAAAATTCGAAACATAGTTCATCTTTTACACCAAATACAACACTTCCAAGAAAAGGATTTAGATTTAACTAGGTAATTAAAAGCCTACGAAATTCAGAAGATGATTGATGTTCATATATTTATTTAACTGCGAAATGATTTTACATCGTGAATATGGAGCTACTGTTATTTAAGCAGCAAGAAACCCACGTCTTTTGAAATAGAGTTTGAATTGTTGTAAATATGTTTAATTATGTTTAATAGATAGGATGTTTCAAAATGCAATTTTGTGGTTTTAAGTTTTATATCTTTATCTCTATATGTATAAAAGACAACGTCTCTCTGTCTGTTTGTACGAGGTCTGTTCAAAAAGTATCGCGAATTTTGAATTTCCACGGGTTACGTATATTAGATTTTCGATTTTTTGTGGAGTTATGTTGGTACTCATGTTTATCACTTATGCCGACAAGTTCGGCCATTTTGAATGCTCGTCTTCGATTTTTGCCTATACCAAAAAATGGATCAAAGAACTTGTATCAAATTTTGTTCTTGCCAGAGGGTAGAACGGTCAATAAGGAATATTACCTGCAAGTTATGCGCAATTTGCGCGAAGCAATCCGCCAGAAACGCCCGGATTTGTGGAAGAACAAAAATTACCTATCGTTGCTTGTGCGCGAATTTGTGGTCAAAAACAACACACTAATAATGCCGCAGCCACCGTATTCCCCAGATCTGCCCCCCTGTGACTTTTTCTTGTTCCCGAAACTGAAGAGGCCCATGAAAGGACGACGCTACGCTACGAGTGAGGAGATAAAAACAGCATCGAAGGAGGAGCTGAACAAGATCACAAAAAATGTTTTTTTCAAGTGCTTCGAGGATTGGAAAAAACGTTGGCACAAGTGTATAATATCTGGTGGGGATTACTTTGAAGGGGACAAAATAGATATTCATGAATAAATAAATAATTTTTGAAAAAACACAAAATTCGCGATCATTTTTGAACAGACCTCGTATATCTGTCCATATGTGCACTTTTCACTCGAGAACTACTGATTTTCATGAGTTTTTTTTTTTTTTCTATTTGTAGGTACATCATCTGGTACATCATCATGTTTTATTAAAATCGGTTCAGTATTCCTATATAAGCCATAGAAGTCAGGCTGTTTGTGTTAACGGTTTTACTTCTAGTTATGTAAGGATAACTTCAGGCGTTCCCCAAGGATCATACTTAGGGCCCCTACTCTTCCTAATTTTCATTAACGACATCCACCTTTCAATAAAAAATTCAAAATTTCTTTTATTTTGCGGATGATATGAAAATATTTCGTGATATTAAATCAGCATCAGATGTTGAACTTCTTCATATACTGTAACAAGAATAAATTATTTTTGAAACTCGATAAATGCTCTTCAATTACTTTTACCAGAAACAAAAATATTTTAATAAACAATTACAATTTCAAAGGTACTGTTATTTCTAGAACCGACTTTGTAAGAGATTTGGGAGTTTTATTCGACTCAAATTTAACCTTCCGTGAACACATAAGCATGATTACAGGTAAATCTTTTAAGATGCTAGGTTTTGTAATAAGATCAACTCAACATTTCAAATCAATAACTGCTTTAAAGTCATTGTATTACGCGTACGTCTTAAGTAATGTTCAATTTGCATCTGTCATTTGGAATCCTTCTTATGAAACTTATATTAATCAATTAGAAAAAATACAAAAGAAATTCGTTAAATATCTATTATTTAAAACAAATTCTTGCTATCCTCAAAACAACTACTGTTATCATTGTAAAGAATTTAATCTCTTAACTTTAAAGGACCATCGCACTTTATCGATCATAAAAATTTTGTTCAATATCCTTAATAACTTGTTATTTTGTGAGAATATTTCTATCTTATTTAACATTTATGTTCAATCGTATAACACGCGTGCTTTATCACTACTTAGTATTCCGTTTGCTAATACTAACTTTTATCAAAATTCTCTCATTGTCCGTCTCTGTTCCACTTACAACAATCTCTTTTCTGATATCGAAATATATATTGTTAACATTAATACATTTATTAAATCTGTCAAATTAAAGCTACAAAACTAAATTCTATCATGTATTACTTTGTAATTATTATTATTTTTGTATAATTTATGTTATCTTAAACTTATAATGTGATGTATTTATTTTATTTTTTGTAATTAACTTGCAAACACTTTACTGGGCTCGTCCTGCTTATGTTCCAATGAATAAACAAACAAATAAACAAATAACTTTTTTTTTTACATTTTTTGTCTCTTTGACAATTTTCATACTCTGGATGCTTTTAATACAGCATTAGTTATTCTGCTGGCCACCTGAAAACCTAAATCACCACTTTTGGGCTGTAAGGCTTAGCTGAAGATTACTGACATAGACAATAGGAGTGCTGTAAAGAGCTTATATTTTGTAGTTATTTAGTTTTGTTGTTAGACAATAGATGGATACACTGTTTTCAATAATTTTTTCGCCTTACTTTGCGTTAAATATCTGTCTGTTATGTATTCTTGCCCTTGAACTAAAATTTATCATTTAGATAAAGGTTTATAGATTTTATTTAGCAAATAATTTTATTAAGAGATTGGAAGATCATATCGGAATAAATTACCGATTTTTTGAGATAAAATACCATTTAAATAACTGTTAGACAGTTATTCAATTATTTTTGTTTCGGGTGAAGGCTTTAGGCAAGCTATTTAGCTCGTTATCCTTGCAAATTCGGTGTAGAGATTCGAATAATAATTGTGTACGTGAGATGAATACAAATGAGTTTTGTTTTCATAGAAAATTCATAGCAAACTTTGTAGAACAACCCGATAATAAGAATCTAATGTAAATTTACACAATGTATAAATTGCGAGCAAGTAATAATTAAAATCATGACTAGGACTTTATATTATGAAGTAAAATTAATTACAATAACATGTGAAAATGGTCTTATAATGTACATTTGATAGATTTTATCATATTCATATATTATTATTTGCAAATATAAACCTGTTATGATTTTGAAACCAGTTATGACAATTCAAAAAATAAAAAGCCTTTTTTCATTTAAATTAAATGAGTATTACATGAAAGCATTTAGTAACTCAAACCAACTAGCTAAAGTAATTATCAAACATAGAAAAAAAAGTTATAAAAAAATATTGTCCTATGGATTATAGAAGAATATCTTTTAACTGAAAAAATCAGTCCGTTCAACTGTTCAACTGCAGTATTGCTCTAATGTGAAATGAACATTGGTACTTACTCTGTACATCCCTCAAAACTCAAGTTCTCCCACATACTGGGTTCAAAATCCGCGAGCAATTTCGGATACGATCTCTACGGGTTCGCTGACTGGTTGCAATGATTCTTAGGATGGACTTAAGGGTTTTTGAATTTGAACAACCGTTCAACAGTTCAACTGTTCAAATGCAGTATTGCTCTAACGTGAAATGAACATTGGTACTTACTCTGTACATCTCTCAAAACTTAAGGTCTCCCACATAGTAGGTTAATAATCCGCGAGTGGTTTCGGATATGAACTCTGCGTGTTCGCTGACTGGTTGCAATGATTATTAGGATGAACTTAAGGGTTGTTGAATTTGAACAACCGTTCATCTGTTCGAATGCAGTATTGCTCTAACGTGAAATGAACATTGGTACTTACTTTGTACATCCCTCAGAACTCAAGGTCTCCCACATAGTGGGTTTATAATCCGCGAGTGGTTTCGGATATGAACTCTACGCGTTCGCTTATTGGTTGCAATGATTCTTAATATAGACTAAAAAGTTGTTGAATTTGAACTTGCTATTTTAACTAATCTACTTTAATTAATATTATGGTTTACCATTTACATTATCATGCACTTTAAACTTACAATTATGAAGATAACAGCTAATCCAAGTCTAGGGACATGTATTCACAAAATACTAAAAATCTCTGACAGACTCTTTCCCGTGAAATAATAATTTGTCCACTGGACACCAACAACTACCGTCCCCGAATACCAAATGCCTCTCATAAGTTTCTATGAATAAATTCTCCATCTTATTCGTTAATCGTGGTTCGTAAACCACTTAAACAATTTCTTTAACCCATGTCGGACAAATTCTGACTACTCTTAAACTTGTATTGAATTTATTTCTGTTACTACTGAACTACTCCGAGTGACATTGTTCAACTGAAAAAATGTCATGTTACGTTCCAGCCAACTAGTCTATTTCAACACTTATATGGTAATTTATTGGTAATAATTTTGATAGCATATCATTAGAAAAATAACCAAAACTTTGTTTATATTTTGAAGACAGAGATTAATTGTTTTCCACATATAGTTAGTATTCATCTAATCCAATAATTTGACATTTTTGTAAACTAATATAGAATTTACGAGTTCCTGTTCTTATTATTATTATATTATTTATTTTACATCGACCTTTATTTCTGCAACGAGGCTAATTGCCGATGCCAGGGGGCAAGCTCCTACACCTGGATGAGGGGTAAATGATTGTGAAAATGAGAGTAATATAAACATATTATTCTCGCCCGAATAATATCACCAACGAAGCAGGCTCGAACCACCGTCCGCCCAGTCATGCCTGTTTCTAACAGTCTAAAACCACACGACTTGCGCTCGGCCACTCCGTTGGCAGTTCCTGTTCTTGTTATGATACATAGAGCTTTAAGTTGCACTAATAAACATATCTACACTTACTTTTCTTTAAGTGCCCTTTCTATGAAATACATCATTTAATATATATTTAATATTTTACTCTAATTGGATAGTTATATTGAATTTAGTTGTGAAATTTTATATCTGAAACAATAAAATTACCTCTTTTCCGGATCAAGGAGTTGTTTAAGAATGCCAAATTTCAACATTCTAGATTCAGCCGTTTGGCTAGACAGACACATGGATGATTATAAACGTTTCTTGGTCATTCCTACGAAACCCGAACATGAAAAAATTGATGTGAGGTGTGAATATTCACACATTTCAGGGTTTCGCAGGTATATAATAAGTGAAGGCGGTATGCTGAGTGTGTAGGACAAATTTTACTTTGTAGTAATCACGGCAAAATGAACGATATTTTTAAAATAATTTATCGTCTATTAATCATATAAGACTGGTTATTAAATTTACGCTCTTAAAAATTAAATACAACGTTTGTCAAAATATAACTAGAATTTTGACAAAATAATTTCAACATAATAAAAATGCAAAAAAAAAAAAAACGGAAAAAATAAAATTCACTCCGTACTCGAACTCGAAACCCTTCGTTTACCAGCAGTGCTCTAACCCATTACGCTATCGAACGCCTTGCGTATGAATGTGTTACATTGGTATAACTTTTGCACTTTGTGAACCAAAAACCACAAAAAATGCGTTATTTTCCGAAAACATAATCTAATCAAAAATTCCTGTTGTACTATTTCGGTTCACACCAATATACATTACTTAGAATTTTTTTAGATTTTTAGTTTAAACCATCTGGGCTACAGAGTGTGGGACAAAATTTTTTTTTTCACAATTTTGGCAAAAATCGCTTCAAAATAATTTATTTTGCAAAAATAAAAATTTGATCGTTAATCCACGTACTAAGGGCTTTCATTTGATACCCTACTCAGAATTTAAAAAAATATTTTTGTTTTCGATGAGCACATATTTGTTTATATTTTTAGGGGGGTATGTTTTTTAGATGTTTTAGTATTTTTCCTATGTGCGGGTCAAAGATTTGTATAAGCATGCCATATTTCAACTCTCTAGGTTTAGCCGTTTGGCTACAATTTTTACCGAACAGACAGACAGACAGACAGACAGACAGACAGACAGACAGACAGACGACAAAATGACGGTATAAGGGTTTTTTGGTCATACCTACAAAACCCTAAAAAATGAGTCGAACCCATAGATTCTTTTTCACAACCAGAGCATTAACCAATAATTGAAATATCGCTCTTACATTTTCAGCTAAAGTCTTTAAAAAAAATCAATCATCTATAATAAATCTATTTGCGGAAATAAATGATCAACCCAGTTACACAAATATAAGTTTATATAGATTTCTAAGAGCACTTTTCCATAGAATTTCTTTCTTTGATGTAAGCAATAGAGGAGACGTTGCAATTATTGTGAATAGTATTTTCCGTTCAAAGGAAACCATTTCTATTGAATGTACTGTTCCACTATTAAGTATATTTCTGACCAACACTACTTAAAGCTAATTATTTAAAACGACCACATAAAATCAGGTTTTTTACCTTAAAACCTATTTCTAAAAGTATTGTACTATGCAGCTTGTAAAAAAGATGTTTTATTCGTAATTAAAACAGTATTTGGCTAATTGCAAAATGCACAAATATAAAACCACAAATAATCTATACTTAAAGTAATTTTATAGGGTAATTAAATAGCTATATATTGGAATTGCGCTATCTACTTGAAGTAATAAGAAATTTATTTCTTTGAAAGGGACACTTAATTGCATGCTTAGTGTAACTTGAAACCTATGTATCTGGACGGGAATAGGAACTCGTAAATTCTATATTACCTTAAAACTACGTCAAATTAATAATAATAATAATAATAATAATAATCTTTATTCCAGTGAATGTAATGTACGTTTTTGGAGTCGTTAAACATATCAATAAACAAGTACAAAAATAAGAAATTAAAATATCCTCTATGATATATTACAATTTTACATCAATAAAATATATGGATAAAGTAAGAGTGTAAGTGTGAAAATCTATTGGTTAAATTGCTGTGGAATTAATTCATCATCTTCAAATTCCTTTATACTGTAGTAGGCCTTCGTTATGAGAATTTTTTTCATTTTATTTTTAAATTGTTTAATTTCTAGGTTTCTGATATTATCTGGAAGTTTGTTCAAAAACTTAGTTCCCGTTATATTGGGCTGGTTTCTTACGTCATATCTTGAAAAGGGTATTCTGAAATCAGTTCTATTGCGAGTGGAGTAACCATGAAAAGAACTATTCGTTTTTAAAGATGAAGAATTTTCTTTAAAGTAAATTAGTATATGCCATATACCATGCTGTACAGGGCCGCCCCTAGGCGGGGGCAAGTGGGGCACCTGCACCAGGCCCCGCGCCTTTAAGGGCCCCGCGCTTCGACCGTCAAGTAATAAAATAATAAAATACATTCAAAATATTATTCCAAGTTTTATAAATAGTTGGAAAAAAATTATATTTTCATTGAATATAAGTATTACTACTTTGTTAATAGTTAATAATAATAAAGAAAATATCGTTATTCAATATGTATATAGATTGGGCCCCGCAAATCCAGTTTTGGGGCCCCGCAACTCCAGTTTTGTGTGCCTTCTCCTTGTTGCTACATCAGAATTTCGCGATTACCTTTGGTTCCTCGTTCCTTCTGCCAGGTATTTGGGTAATAATAATATCCAGGTCATCTGCATACCCTAAAATCATGTGGTACCCATTGAGTTGTAGACCACGGTGGTTGATATGTTGGACTTTTTGTAACACCATCTTCAGCACGCGGTCAAATAGTAAAGGTGAGGTGGATCTCCTTGTTTGACTTCAGTATGAATTTCAAAAAGCTCTTACAAACGGTTTCCTACTTTCACTCTGTTTATGGATCCCTACACACACACCATAGTCATCTTGATTAGTTTACTGGGGATGCCAAATTCAACCATGATGTCCAATATTATTTGCAATTGATAGTTCACAGGAAGAGAGCGAATTTGCAATATGTCTACAAAAGTGCATGTGTTAATATTTTGTAGTTTTTGCATTTTCCCGGTTAGTTAAATAGTTACATTTTCCATCCTTTATTTGAGCGTTTGTCCACATACCAGCCATGGAGTAAGGTTAGATACTCGACGTTCTGGTACAAATGTCATAATTTAAAAGTGTATAATTTCCCTAACAATGCAACTTAATTAAAACACGGTCTCATCTTTTTGCGATGAATATTAATTAAAATGCTACAGTAAAGTTTGCTGGTGATGACACTTGAGCACACAGACTAAAAGACTACTTAATTCTCAGGAGAATTCATTTTTATAATTCACCTCCACTTGCTCTACACTGGCGGTACAGAAAAAAAATTATAATTTAGTTTCTTTGTTAACAAAACTCAGTTAATTATTTTTATCAAGACATTGTCCTGTTTTATTTTAGAAAATAATTACAATGAAAAATAATTGT
This sequence comes from Liopterus haemorrhoidalis, assembly GCA_963971575.1. Lineage (NCBI taxonomy): Eukaryota > Metazoa > Arthropoda > Insecta > Coleoptera > Dytiscidae > Liopterus > Liopterus haemorrhoidalis. The sequence goes on from OZ020615.1 coordinate 52,493,271, forward strand.
CTAAATAATTCACTCTACTTTAAAAAGAAAAAATACGGTTTAGATAAAATCAAATTAACAGTTTAACTTATTCCACAGTGTGTATTAAAACTATGATTTTTAACCAATATCTTTATGATTAGGTATATTTAATATGATTAGGTCGTCAAGGATGAAATATGTAAAAAAAGGCAAAGTTGGTTGATAACTTACAAATATAAGGAATTATTTTATTCATAAAAGTATGCACCCATATTGTCTATACACTTTTGCCATTTAAGCGGCAGGTTGTTCAGGCCGGTGGTATAAAACCTTGGCGGACGAGAGTCAATGAATTCCTGGAAGGCCAGTTTTACAGCATTCTCGGAATTAGACTGTTTTCCTATTAAAAAATTGTCCAAATTGCGTAAGAAGTGGTAATCGGTGGGGGCTAGGTCTGGTGAGTATGGAGGATGACGAAGAAGTTCCAACTCCAATTTCTGTAGTTTTGCCACAGTCATTTGTGCAGTGTGTGGTCAAGCGTTATCATGCAATAAGATAGGAGTCGATCTGTTAACCAATCGAGGCTGATTTTCTTTAAGTTTTTGCATCATTTCGTCCAATTGGTTGCAGTATATTTCTGCTGTGATCGATGAACCAGGTTTTTTGTTCTTGTTTAGTTTTAAGTTACCTGTACGAAATTTGGAGAACCAATTTTATATTGTCTGCTGCGTAGTAACACTACAGCCAACAATATAGTTTACAATTATAGTTTCGGGCGCTCTGTGATGACGTAGTTCCACGTAAGAACTCATACTTCATAATAGTGCGAAATTCCGAAATTCCGATAATGAGATATCCGCGATTTTTTTTTTTTTTTGTCCTACCTCCTGTATGTTTTATTATCCTTATGGTGTCACCTCAGAAATTAGAGGTAAACGATTATAGTAGATAGTGAGTATAAGAGAAAACAAAATATTTGCCCCAGTTTAGAAATTCGTTTATATTTTTATCGTAAAATTTAATTTTATTGAGTACAGTGCTAGGTTTGGCAACAACGTAGTTCATTTTCTGTGAAGAAGCAAAGAAAACACTTGTCCTCTTGACAGAGTACATCTCTGCACGTAACCCTATATGTTGGAACACAAATTGTAGGTTTAAGGTAAACAAAGAGTATTTGTAGTCCGATCGTTCTCTGGAAAGTGACGCGGTCGGATCAAACAAAAAATAAATTGGGAAGCGTAAACTGTGTCACCCAGAGCTTGAATTGAAACAAAAAGGCGACAAAAAAAACGCGCAAAAAATTCACATAAATCCCAACGTATCAGTGACAAGAATTTGTTTAACTTCAGGTAAGGTAGAACAGGAAATTCAACAGGGAGAACCTTTGTAACCTCTAGCATATATGGCTATTAGGGAATACCGGGGCTAGTTATTACAAGGGTAAGTTGTTATACTAACCAACATCCAGTGAAGTGCCACGACTACTGCATACTTCATCAAGTTACGGAAAGATACGTACATGTTTTTTAGATGTTTATTTTTCATTTTAATTATTTAGTGACACTTCAACACCATAGGTTATTAGCGTCTTATCTCAAAATATATAGTTTAGATAAAATTGGTATAGATGACACTTCATTTGCTTAGTTTGTATATATTACATATTTGAATTTATTGTGTTGTATATTATTATGTGGTCCAGTTAAATTTGTATTAGTAGTTGTGTATCTTGCAGGTATTTTAAAAGGTTTTGATATGTTTTTGGGTAATTTTTTAACGCTTGTTTAATGTCAGTATGTATTTTATATTTTGTCCTTGTCGTTTCGTAAAACCGGCAGTCTGTTATATATGCTTGACGGTCAGTGGTTCCCTACATGTGTCAAAAATTTTAGTCTCCTGTTATTAGATGTCCATGTGTCAGTCTAGTGTGTCCTATTCTTAGTTTGGCTATTATAGTCTGTTCCTTTCTGTTTCTCCCATTGTACGGGTCTTGATGTCGTCTTTAATTAGTCTTTATTTTGTCTGTCGTTGTGGTTTGAAGACGTGTTTGATGTGTTGTTTCTTCTGATCGGCTGTGGACTTCAGGTTTATTTGTTGTGCCTTTTCTGTCTCATTAGCGACTTTTTCTGCTGTTTCCAGGTTAATACGTGGCTAGTAGTGATAAATACCGGAATACCGGTATTAATGAGCCCTCCATTTTTTTTTTAAAGACAGTTATTAATTTTCCATTTCTTTATTCATTTTAATATAAAAAAAATCAGTACGTTATCAATAATATAACAAATCGAAATAATTATTCCTATAAAAAAAAAATCAATTATAAAATATTAGCATAACCAAAAAAAGTAACTAACTTCATTAATACAATTATACAAAATATATATATATATATATATATATATATATAATTACTAATAGATCTGACAACTACGTTCATTAAGAATTATATTTAAAATGCGATCTTAAAAACAGAGCGCGTTAATAGTCTCATCGTTGAGTCGCGAGCCTATTTTTGTGCATATTTTTCCCGTAGTGGAAAATGCTCGCTGCAATTCGACACTGGTTGGTGGAATTGTAAGAAGGGAACGATAAACTAGTTCTATAGTTATATAAATATTTTCCTCTAACGCCTTTGTCCAAACAATTCCACCTCCCTTTTAATGTTTTTAGCAAATTTTTTTGTTCAACCATCTGGGTACTTGTCTTAAATGCTTTTTTTTTTATTTATAGCGCATTGTAATTTTTCTTCTAGTGACATTGCTACTGCTTCATCTTCCATATTATCGTCACTGCTTAAAATAACTAAATCCGTTTCACATTCTTCGTTGTAATCTTTATTAAATACCGAAAATACCGATATTTGACCGCTATAAATACCGGTATTTCGGTATTGTAAAATATCACGAAATACTGGTTTTCGGTATACCGGTATACCGGTATTGCAAATTATTAGTGGCTAGGTACCCAAGAGAGAATGATGCGTTTGTTTTGTGTTGTCTTTAGATGATGGTATTTTTCTTGGATTCGTTGAATGATTGTTATTGTGCTGCGTGGCTTGGAGTACTCCAAGTGAATCACTGCAAATTACAATCTCCCTATCTGGGCTGTTTTCACTTATTTCTAGGGCTTTTTTTATTGCAACTGCTTCTGCTTGATATATGCTGGAATCTTGTTGTAGCCGGTTTTTAATATTTAGCACATAAATATATGTAATATTAGCTTCAATTAATACAAAGGTATGTAAATCATCTTATAAAATCTGAAACGCTCAAGGAGATATGACATATTCTGTACCTTCATGAAGTATGCAGTCGTCGCGGCACTTCATTGGATGTTGGTTAGTATAACAACAAAGTAGAAATTAAAATCAAAAATTCAATCCTCCGAATGGAATCGAACCCCCAACCTTTGTGTCTCTCTTTCAAGTCTCACACCAGTGAACTATAAAGGTATGAAACAATAAACAAGATACTAATAGAAATTCAGACACTGTATACTTTAAAATAAATATTATTTTCAAAATGAAAAATAAGATAATCTTTGCAGAAAGAGTAAATATTTTCATCAAAATACTCTTTCTGCAAAAATTATTTTTCCATTGTAAATTAAAATATTTCCACAAATAATTTTAAAAAAAAATTAATAGTGATTTGTAATAAAAAAGAATCCAGTACCTAGCTCTGCAGTATGTCCAGGTAATTTGTAACTGCTTCTCGCGTAGCTCGACGCCCTTGGCGGCATCATAGATGATCCTAATCTAATTATTATCTTATCCTAATAAAATTCTAGGAATTTCGTATGCAAGGATAACGTACCCCTTATTCCTTAATACGTAAATTGCAGGATTCATAACAGTTCAAAGCTCTACTCCTTCTTGCGACAGGCATATTAATTATATCTAATTAGTCCTTCCAACACGTATGAACACTGCAAGTGACAGTGCTGTTACTCCTTTAATTAGTAACAGCATATTACACTAATTACTAATTACCCTCAAACAATCAAAAATACTAGTAAAATTTAACATAGATGAATATGGATTACAAAAATTGATGTAAACCCGACAAATATCCTGGTTTTCTAGGTATCTGGTAAGAAAAAGAAGCAGAGAATATTATCTGGAATAATAATTTTTGTCTTAAGAGGGCGCAAAACCATATAATTTCTCACGCAAACCTAGCAATCTGAAATAAAATTAGTAACAATATATAGGTATGTAGATTTTATTATCTATCTAAAAGGACATTTTTAATTGTAAATAAACAAATTGCATTATATACAGCATCTTGTTATCACTAAGTCGTTCTTGAATGTGAAAAACGAAAGTTAAAAATATACGATAAAAGTAACTTCAGTAACTTTTAACTAGCTTTGAAGTTTTGAATAAAATCGAAACTTAAGCTTACTTAAATAAATTTTTTCATTTGTCCGAATCCTATTAATTATATTACCTACGTACATATGTACAGAGCCGAGATATTGGGATGGAAAAAACACGAAGAGCTAGAGAAAATCCAAGAAACCTTCATTAGATGGACACTGGAATTGGACAAAAGAACACCGAGCTATATAATACTTGAAGGAATGAAAAGAGATAAATTAAGGATAAGAACCTGAAGAACGGCGGTGAGATTCGGAAAGAATATCAGAACAAGCAGCAACGCATTAATACAAGAATGTTGAAAAGAAAAACAAAAAAAAACTATAGAACCAGCTGGGGAGAAGCCAGAAGAAAATATTTTGAAAGAAATGGATATAGCGTACAGGAGGTAAGAAGAAGACAAGAAGAACGAGACGATTTAGAATATACAATGCAGGATCGGGACAGACAGGTACAGAGACAGGGGCAACAAAATAGAATAGAATGATCATGGTACAACCAGGGATATATGCACGTACAAGTTCCCGCAGTGCCACTATACCTCGCGAAGCCAAAACGGAAGAATCAAAAGATCATCGCTAGATTCCGGTGCGGAAGCGACGAAAGGGCTAACTGCTTTTGGAAACCAGAATGCCAAAAAACACGTAGAACTTGCGGAGAAGTCACAGAGACAATCTAACACCTATTGTCTTGTAGCGGAGTAGGAGAAGAACTTCAATGCGCAGAGTGCTGGATGAGGTAGGGTACCTATGGATGAAGGAGGTCTTCGAAAGAAGAGCGAAAATAATGGAAGAAAACGTCAGATTATTAGGCAGTAAAATATTTTAAATTATTTTGTAAAAACTAATATTATAATCTGCAAATTTATAGATTTAGAGTTATTTTGAAATGTATAAATATATATATTGTGTTAACCTTCAGTACAAATAGATGGATGTCGCAGAGTATTGAGGCAGAGGAACGTAACCAACTCCTCTACACGTACTAGTCCACACGGTGACGACCAAGACACCGACGCCAGATACTTGTACCGCTAGTGAGCCAAGCAGTAGTCACCATGTGAGTGGGAGAAGACTTCTCCAGGCTCCTCGACTCCTTGATGGGTAGCTCCCGGCTCGGAGATAGGTCCAAGCCGATCCTGGCCAACACGGGGTGGACCGAATACTTCCCCAACTCCATGGGCAAATTCATACCATACTTTGTAATTTGGATTTATACTTAATAAATTTGTATTGTTTAAACCAGGAGTTGTCTTTCAATCAAGCCACCCATGTAAATAATTCAAGGCCGAAAGACACGAATAAAATAATTACTACTACTACTTATTACCTACAGACATAATTCATTCTCTTCATCGTAGAAAATTTTAAATCTGCAATAGATTGATGACGATACTTTTTAGGTAATAAAATACAACAAATTTTCAACAAAGGCTTTCAAAAATTGATAAAACATTCATTAAAAATCTTTTAAAACCAATATTCATATAGGCACTCAAATACGAATTTGGACTATAAATTAATCTACCCTCTCATTTCTTCTTCCGTAATATTCCATGTGCAAAACAAGGACAGGTTAACATAGAGAACTAAAGCTCTATATTGGTGATGGAATATAAAATACAAACATTCTACACATGCAAATTTTAATCCCATTATCTGGAAAACATACGTTCGCTCGTACAGAAAATCCAACAGCGCAAACCCAACTTGCTCCTAATAATTTCATTCAATAGTTTGGCCAGTTTGATTTACAGGATTAATCTTCAGTACTGGGAACATATGCAGTACTTGAATTGCAATGAATGGTGTACCTATTTGTTTAGGAGAATCACATTAATCATCTGCTTACAAAAATCAACAAACGTATTCGAACGAAAATAACCTTTAAGTTAAATGTTTCACACATTAAAGGAGAAACACATAACCAAAATATCTTTGGACTACTCACAAAAAATACTAAATTTGAATTCCGTCATATTTGATTGGAAAACATGGAATTCTGGAGTACCCGAATTTTAAAATGGTCTTTGGTTTGGTTTTCAAATGCTTCTTGTATAATTGGAAACGTTAGAATTTAAATTTATGGGACAAACTTCTATTTTCTTAAGATCTTAGTACGAGGGTTGCCTTTTATATTTCGAGATTTGAAATCAAAAACAAATATTTATCAACAAAAACGGCTTTATGGTTTTTCAAAATATTCTCAATGAAAATCAATAGTGTTTTATATGCGATTGAATCAATTTTCGAAGCACTTGATCCACTCCGATTGAGGTTTTTTCCACTGCGATTGTCAAATTATGTGGGATCCCATGCGAACAAATAGTTTTGACGGCCAAATGTTCATGCAATAGTGAATATAAGCTGGTCCTACTAACGCCCAAGGATACCTCTATCTCACGATTAGTCACATGACGATCTTGCAGTATCAGTTCACGCATAACATCAATGTTTCCCGGAACAACAACCGATTTTGCTTCACGACATTTGTCCTTAAGCAAACTACGGTCAAGGACAGTAGTCCTTGATGATGCTTCATCGCCAAAAGTCGAATTAAGTTCATCGATGCACTGTTGTTGCAACAATAATTTTTGTCTCATTTAGGCCCGGTCTTTCCACCTTCAGATAAAGTTCCAGGTAACTATCTGACAGATACGGTTATTTTTAACTTCATCTGCTAAGTAAATGTCATCCTTTCTTTCTATACAAATGTATCTATCAGATAGTTATCTAACGGATAATGAGACTGACGTATTGAATTCACTGACTGGTATTGACATTTATTCAGCAGATGAAGTTACAAATAACCTTATCTGTCAGATAGTTACCTGAAACTTTATCTGAAGGTGGAAATACCGGGCCTTAAGCAATCATCTAGCTCTTATAGTTATTGACATAGAAATAGTGGACAAATTAAAATGAACATCTTCTATATGCATAGTTTTATAAAGCGTTTTTTTTTTCACTTAACACTACGCTATATGAAAAAATTGATGTGAAGTGTGAATTTTCACACATTTCAGGGTTTCGCAGGTATTTATTAACTATGTGATGATTATTTGGGACGCCAAAACAAATTTTATTTCAAATTTTTTTTTATGAATTTTAATTCGAAAGCCTAATACCATTATTAAAGTTTCTAAATATGTGCAGTATTTTTTTTATATAGCAAGGTTCATTAAGATTTTGAAAATTGCGCCTATGGCTTCCATTGGTTGCTTAAATCATAAGCCTCGCCCTTTGATACCTTCAAATATAGAATTAAATTATAATTTCAAAACTTCCCACTGGTTATTAAATTTACGCTTTTAAAAATTAAATGCAACATTTACCAAAATATAACTAGAATTTTGACAAAATAATTTAAACAAAATAAAAATGCAAAAAAAAAACTGAAAAAATAAAAATTGACGGGATTCGAACACAGTTTCTTACAGTAGTTTCAACTCACTAAGCGACAATGCTACCACTGTGCTATACAGGATCACTCGTTTAGTATGTTAAATAGCGGATTAAATATATTACATATTTTACTTAAAAACACAAAAAATTCGTTATTTTCCGAAAACATAATCTGATCAAAAATCCCTGTTGTAATATTCCGGTTCACACCAATATACATTACTGAGAATTTTTTCAGATTTTTAGTTTAAACCATCTGGGCTACAGGGTGTGGGACAAAATTTTTTTTGCACAATTTTGGAAAAAATCGCCTCAAAATAATTAATTTTGCAAAAATAAAATTTTGATCGTTAATCCACGTACCAAGGGCTTTCATTTGATACCCTACACAGAATTGTAAAAAAATATATTTTTTTATTCTATGAGCATATATTTGTTTATATTTTTAGGGGGATATGTTTTTTAGATGTTTTAGTATTTTTCCTATGTGCGAGTCAAAGAGTTGTATAAGCATGCCAAATTTCAACTCTCTAGGTTTAGCCGTTTGGCTACAATTTTTACCGAACAGACAGACAGACAGACAGACAGACAGACAGACAGACAGACAGACGAAAAAATGACGGTATAAGGGTTTTTTGGTCATACCTACAAAACCCTAAAAATAGGTAGGATAAACGGATTTATTATTGTCAAATCTTTGTCTTAGACTTGAAAGAGATAGTCGTATAAAAATATAAAATCTGTACGCAACTATTGTAAGTTTGTCTCACAGTCCAATTGGTAAAACATGAGATGTGTCCAAAACCCATATAAAATATTAAGTACGGTCCTGTAAGCTCGTTCTGAAATCGTTCAATACACTCCATTTCATCGAATAAGATATTTCGCTTTTTTCGACCTTCAACGTGACCGACCAAGACATTTTACGACAAAATAAAAAGAAATACAACGTAATACAAAGTTATAAGAATAGATTTTTACAGTTTTGGTTACATTTTGGAAAGAAAGGAATGATACACGTACAACAGTTGCTAAAGACATGGAAGGGTTCCTGTGTCTGGAACGTCTACAGTTTAAGGCGAATTTACACATTGGATGTTCATTGCGGTTAATTCATCCACAGTGAAAGTTGTAAATATGAGTCAAACTAGAATTATTGAAAATAAATCCTTGTTTATAATAGGTCGATAACATCCCAGCAAACATTTTTATACGGGTCAGTACTGGTAAAGCACATACTCCCCGGCATTGAAAGTAATGGGCCAGTGCTGGCATTTCGTACTGGGCCAGTACCCCGGTGTCCCCGTGGCCGTTATTGGCCCCTTGATGTATCAGTTGCCGGCCCAGCAACGGTAAAGTGCATTGGAAGTAATGGGCCAGTGCTGGCATTTCGCACTGGGCCAGTGCTGGCATTTCGCACTGGGCCAGTGCTGGCATTTCGCACTGGGCTAGTGCTAGCATTTTGCACTGGGCCAGTACCCCGGTGTCCCCGTGGCCGTTAGCTGGCCCATTGATGTTTCAGTTGCTGGCCCAGCAACGGTATGGTGCAAAATAATCGCTTTTGTTGCAAGATTTATTTCTGACGGACCAGTGCATATATTATACCCACTCTCTAGTGTTTCAAATGTAACATATGTGTACTTACCCAGTATTAAAATAAATTAATGGTTAGGTGCAAAATAGATACTCATTTGGCCATTTTCACCATCGTTGAATAAATTTATTTAACAAATAAGGTTGACAATATCGCATCGGTTTAAAACTATTAATGAAGAAATTAACATTGCTGTCAATAGAATGATGCGATATTGTTAACTTAAAGTTGTTAAATAAATTTATTCAACGATGGTAAAACTGACCGATTTTAAATTGTATTAACAGTTATAATTTATTGATTTATTTATAAATATTAAATAAATATAATTTCAGGAATATCAGGAATTAGTTTATTTAATTTATTAATTTAACGAAGAATTTTAAGAAAATGGTTTTCTGCCATTTCGGCCAAAATATTGCATCCTAAAGATAAGTGGTGACTAATAATTTTCGCCAATATTCGGCTTGTATTATCTACCACATCTTTTCCCCCTCACTTGAAGAGTGCCAACCTAAAGAAATCATACTTGTTAAAATAAATTCAATAATCAAATTTTATAAGCATTAATGCTATAAGCTGTTCACTTTTGTAAGAACAAACTAGATCTGGTTATTTTGGTGAGTTTTATAGTGTATTACTGACTTTTATAAACTTGGTTATATTGTAAAAAAAGCTTTACAGTTTTGGATTAAGTTTGTATTATTTTAGGTTAGTATTATATTTACAAAATATTTAAGATGTCACTATTCAAAATAAAATATGGCAAATTATATTTTTTAAATGACATATTTATAATCTTGTAACAGATTTATTATTAATTGAAAATTTTATTACATGAAAAAAACTATGATTTAACTAAACTAAAAATTAAACAATTTAACATGAAACAGTTTGTGTAAACTACGTCCTTAAATCTAATAAAACACACACAAATCACAATAAAAAACTGTATAATGTTCACAAAACAATAACTATTTAAATACACATCTTGACAAACTGTCCACCAATACGTATCAACTTGTACTGGCCCTCGAAGGCCACGCGGTTAGGGCGTTTTATGACTAAGAACAATCAGACTTTTCAAATTATTACATTCAAAAAAAGTTTAGTTTTAAGTAAAAAGTATGAGTGAATAAGAGACGAGTACTGGCCATAAAAATGTTTGCTTGGATTAATACAAATAAGGAGTGCTTATAAAATGCTGGTAAAGTACTTCGTATAGGCGGAGTACGAAATACAAATGTGAAGTACATTATTAATACTGGCGTTGCACTTACTTTTGGTGCCAGCAATTTACCAGCAGTAAAAGCAGTTTGCCGGCATTCGGCCGTTAGTTGAATGTTTGCTGGGATCGCATCGCAATTCATAAGGTGAACCAATGATGTATCACTGTTCTGCTTATAGTACGATAATTTACAAAAAAACATACAATATACTATGTATATTGTATGATCTGTAGCATACACTTATGCTACAGATTTATTTTAAATTAAGCTTAAAGCCTCATTTATGATAGATCTATAAAATGCACGATATTGTGTTGAACGACCGCCGAGAAAATATACGCGGGATATCCACGATGATAAACATCTCAGACGAATGTGCAGGGCCGTCTAATAGAGGGGCCCTTGGGCACACAGAGTTTGGGGCCCTTTTCGAAAGTCAAAATAAATGTGAATGAATTAGTATGTACTTTTATTTATTGACTTTATTGGTTATTATGGTTAGCTTTATACAAATCAAATATAACTGAAGTGATTACTATTTTGAGAATTGGACTTACGTTAATGATGATGGTTTCTTCCGGGATTTCTGTAGTGCAAAATCTTCTATTATCCTCAAAAAAATTGTGTTGAATTGCAAGAAAAAATTTCCAAATCGACTTAAATCACAATCGCTAAACAGTCCAGATTTTAGTGTATTGGATTGTGGCTTTTTCAATTCTATACAAACCTTACAACATATAACTTCAACGAAAACAGTCGACGAACTGCTCGAATGCGTACAAAATTCATTTAATGCATTAAACATACAAACCCTTGATAATGTTTTTCTAACTTGTCTAGAAGCAGCCATGTTAGCAAAAGGGGGGAATTCTTATAAGATTTCGCACATTAAAAGGCAAAACTTCATCGTAAGGGACAATTACAAACAATATTATCATGTTCCATAAAAGATGTGTAGACACTTCCTTGTTAAATTAAAACTTTTTGTATTATTCTTTGTTTTACTAGATATTTTTAACTATTTCATAAATAAAATCATTTTAATAAATTAAAATTATAAATGTATATCATATTTTCGGACAAGAAAAAAATCAAAATGTATATGGACGGAGGGAGTACTATTATTAAGCATAAAAAGACAGGATTAACAAAACAAGAAGAAAGATTTGTGTGAGTGATATAAACAGAAAACTCAACTGACAGTTCCCAAGAAGAGACAGTAAGAGAAAAATAAATAACTATTTTCTTCATATGAAATTTCTGCAAACAAATGTTTGGTTATTGAGTTATTTTCTGTTGAAATAAGTTTGATATCAGCTCCAGACAGACTTCAGATAGTAAAATATAAAATGGAATCTTCCACATCGTTTCACTTGTGTACTTTTGTTCTATTTAACTCGGAGACCAATCAAAAATCGCTCTTACTTTAATAAAATATTCAAATAGCGTATTTAGCAATTCAATGTAAATTTTCAAATAAAATGAAAATTCAAAATATATTTAAACTGCAAATTAATGTAATCAAAAAAATGTTAAGGCCACAAAATTATCAAAATTTTTTATTTTAAAATCGTTACGCTTTTTAGCAAATTATAAATAGAACACGAGAAAGGAAAGTATTATCCTATATTATTATCATGTAGTAATTTTAAAACTCATGAAAATTATGACTTGTCCAATATTATTTATGAATATAATCTTCTGGACCAATAAAATTAATATTATGGGGTTTGTCAGGTCTTGACAAGCGTCCACTAATCGTAAACTTCAGCAACCTTTTGAGCCGCGTCATACTAGAGACTACTGGAGCTAAATAAACACGGCTACTTCCCAAATTCTGGCGATATGCAGAAGCGGAAATTACATCAGATTCAGTGCCCGCACACTGCGGAGTGACCCGAGCTTTCTGCATCCTGCATATCAAATAAATGGCAGAAGATCTACAGACGGGTATGTATACTATTACCCTTGGATAGGAAGCTTTCATACTACCGAAAACACCAACTATCAGGACTACAAGCTTAACTTTATAACCTGGATACACCTTTCTAAGCTCGGACAAGAGATCCATAAGTGAACATTTATCCTCTTCCTTGGAAAGAGATTCTTCTCAGCTGGACTCGAGAATTCGATCACAAATATCTATCTGGTTTCGATATCCAGGAGGGTTATATCCGGCTTAGTGGCTGTCAGTAACCTCGAGGTGGGGAAGGAGTAATTCCAATAAATGCGGGGATTGGAATTTTTCACCACTGATTCTATGTCTGAGAGAACGTAAGGTATGACCGGTATTTTGTCAATACCATAGGCATGTCTAAGATGGTAGTAGAGCACGCGGAGAGCAGCATTATGTCGAGACACGTAGCTCGACGCTGCAAAGGATGGGCAAGTAGACAGAATGGGCGTAATGGTTTCAGGATGGTGGTGATACAACCTACAGAGTGAGGAGCCATTTGGAACATGTAGGCCCTGTACGCTTAAGTATTTATAACATCATCCTGACACGCAAACACAAAATCTTCCATTTCCGATCTCAAACCAGCAGACTTAAGAAGCGACAACGTGAGTTCGGTAGACAACTTTAGACTTATAATATGTTCGAAGAACATAGAGTGAAATTATTATTATTATTATTAAACAAACGTGAGTTGCAGCAGTACACAGACAAACAGATAGATAGTCAAACAGAATACATACAGAACAAGAAATAGTAAATAATAGGTTTCCAATGCATAAGTGGCGCAAGAAAATATAAGAATTTATTCAGTTTTGATGCCCTCCTCAGTAACCTCTAAAGTTTTTTAATAATGCAGAACGGTATTTATTACCTTAAACCCTTAAAAATTCGTTTATATTAGTCGTATATTGAAACAAGAACGGGATGAAGAAATTTTTAAATATTTATAGAATGCAAAAGGACGGTCTTAAGCTTCAATCAGCTTCTCCCAAAAGAGTATTTTAATTTGATAAGGGTCCTTGAAAAGGGACTACGAGGTTTCAACCTTATACATTTATTAGAAATCCCAAAGGAAGGGAATTGTAAATTTTTAAAATATATTCAATATATTGGGTATAGACATACTAGAGTTTTACCAAATATAATCATAGTTGTACATCGTATGTTACTAAAAAAACAAATCAGGGAAAGTTGTTGAATGCGTACTGTTCATCTAAATCGTACGAATTAAATTTATGAGTAACTAACTAACGTGCATGTACTTCGGTTCGTATTTTCTTATATACATTTTTGCTGAAACGTAATTAATCAGAGAAATAACACATATTCATTAAAAAATTGATGTGAAGTCTGAATTTTTACACATTGTAGGGTTTTGTAGGTATTTAATTTAAGCGTAAGAAGCCAACTGAATGCTAGATGTCCGAATATTTTTTTGATAAAAAGTCGTATCATAATATTTATTAATTATTTGAGTACTAAGAGCTTCCATGTGATTTATTTAATAAATTTAAATAATTTGTGAAAATTTTATCACAATAAAATGTAAATTAAAAAATTCCATCGTTTTTTCTGCATTTGCTTCGTATCTAAGTCGTAATCTTCGTATCATTAAATTGGTAAGAAATATATTGATAAATGGCTTCATTGCTTTCAATTTCCAAAACGTATTTCTCATTATTACAAAGTGATATTTGACCAAAAATGATTTATTCTAGTTTGATAACTTCAAAACAAAAAACAAAACTAATTCAAACAAAAGGTTGAATCATGGCGTATAACAGTAGGCACTCCACCTGTAGGGTCCTTATACACATGAAACCGATTCTCAGCTGTTATTATTATTATTATTATTATTATTATTATTATATTTTTAATTTTAATTATATTGTACCTTAGCAATAAATACAAAAAATCTATAACATTATTAGCCATAATTTAGCCATAATAAAAAATAACAATTTTGTCAAGAACACAAAAACTGCAATATTTTCCAAAAACGCAATCTGATCAAAAATTCCTCTCGTACTTTTTCGGCTCAGATCAATGTACATATAATTTTTTCAGATTTTTGTTAAACTCCTTTGAGTAAAATGGTACGGGACAAGAACTTTTTTAAGCATATTTTTGGATAAAATTGTGTTAAAAGAAACGAATTTTAAAAAACTACTCTTTGTTCCGTAATCTACGTCTTAAGAACATTATTTTGATACCACACAATCAATTTTAAAATAATTATAGTTTTTTTCAACGAAACAAAAAAAATCATATTTTTCGAAAAACTAATCTGATCAAAAATTCCTATTGAACATTATACAGATTTTTAGACCAACTTCTCTGGCAGATACGGTGGGAGACCAAAGATTTTCAAGATATTTTTGGCGACAAAAATATGTAAAAAAAAAAACAAATTTGGCGACAAATCACACAAAAAAAAATTTTCAGAAATAAAAATATTCTTGTTGATCCACGCATTCAGAGGTTTTATTTGAATACTACTCAAAATTTAAAAAAAAAGTATTAATTTTTTTCATTAAATACATATTTATTTATATTTATTTCTTTTTTTGAACTCTCAGTATTTTCTCTATATGTGGGTCAAAGAATTGTATAAGCATGCCAAATTTCAACTTTCCTTGTTCAACCGTTTGGCTTCAATTTCTACCGTGCATACACACAGACATATATATATAGAAACAAACAGACAGAGAGGCAGACATGATGATGTTATAAGGTTTTTTTTTGTGGTAAAACCTAAAAAACCTAAAAAAAAAACACTGAAATTACAATACTCTTCCCTAGCCGTTGAATAAATGCTTAAGACAAATAAATAATTTTGTCAAGTTGTCCAAATAAATTTCCCCAGCAAATATATATCCTTTAAAATGTGTTCGATAATGAAAATTGTTTTTACTACAATAATTTATTGTATTGGGATACACAGAACAATCAGTTCAATACTCAATAGAAGTTTAAATGAACAAAATGAATGAAAACAATAGAACGATCCGCGATTCGGAAATGGTTACTTCAGAAATAATCAACTACTGTGTAGCTCTCTCGCGGGGATTCATACAGTGAACCATTGTGAGCAACCACCGCGCTCACAGGAAATAACTAATAAAAAAAGCTATATTGTTTAGCCATGTTTCGAATTCAGACTGCTTTTTAAGGATTGGTATTATTGCTTTTTGGCTTCCTTCATTAACTCGAATGGATATAGTTTCAAAAACCTAACTTTTCAATTAAAATAATTTCAGATTATTATTAGTACATAACAAGAAAAATTGAACAGACTATCAGGTTTCAGTATCTAGGAGCTACAGGGGAAAACAAAGAGGGATACGCGGAAGAAATTAACAGTAGAATTAAAAGTAAAGCCAGAGTTGTTGATTGTATAACATTGTCAATTTCGTCTGTTGAGATGTCTGTGTCCACATTTCGAATTATGCCTTTTCTTACTAAAACCGATTCCGGTATATAATAGGGTTTTCGATTTTGAGCAATTTTTTAAAACCCGGGTTTCGGGTTTGACGGTTTTTTTTATTTTAAACCCGCGTTTTCCCGGGCCTATTATTTGTATTTGGCCTCCTCTCTGAAATATTCACAAATTTTTTTCTCTACGCTCATTTTGTGTAGGTTACCAGGCATTGTTAATTTTGCTTTCTAATATAATGATATAAGGGCCATTGTCAACAATACTGTATCTATTGTTTTTATTTATTTCGTAGTAATTTAAACTATTTGAATCAACCTGGTTAATTGTATTGTTGGGTATACTAATTATTACCGGATTACGGCTTATCTCATTAGCGAGCTCATTCTGGACTTGCGATATCACGCCACCAGCTGATGAGTGTGCAGTATATATTTTCTTTCGTTCGGATGGTGTGTTTTGTGAATTGCGGCTTCGTTTTAGTGTATTGTGATGTGATTTTCTAGTGTTTCATCTTGTTGAGTAGAGTCATAATTATTATATTCGTGCTGGAATGGACTGTTGTGGATAACGTCCATGGCTTGTACGAACGCGGATGCCGTTGAACTGTCCGGGGGTTCCTCGCCTTCACTGGTGTCCCCAATGGTTAGGGATGACGCTCACTTAACGTTGGGATTTTCTAACACCACAACACTGATATATTGTAAGTAAAAACACAATAATTTTATTACAGCTCTCGCAATGTAGCTCTCGTTAAGAGATGTTAACCGTGACCCTGGTCAGGGAACGAATGCAGATTTAGTTTATAACTCATGTTTACGTAGTGTAATTGTTTTAAAAAAATATATATTAACAGAATGACCGCTAAAATGTAGAGTAGTATATGTCAAGATTAGAATTAAAGGCTCTAATATGTTTGAATATAGGTAAATGTAACTTTTAGCTGCTTATAATACGCATACTGTTCTGCGCAGGGCCAGGGATAGTGATTCACCTTAAAAACACTGTCTTAGGTTATTGTTGATAACCTTTTATTTTTTTTATAAACCACCTAAAAATAAATTGTATTTTAAAGTGAATTGAAATATGGAAACAGTGCAAACAGAGCAAAAGTTGAAATTCAGGGCGTAGTATAAGCAGCTAAAAGTTACTTTTATCTGAATATATATATATATATATATATATATATATATATATATATATATATATATATATATATATATATATATGCTATTGCACTCACACGTCTGGTTATAGACTCTAGACTTAAAAAAGGGCTTGATAGGGTATTTTAAATGCGGGTTTGTCCTATTTTTCAAAAAATTACTTCCAGTTTAATAATGAAAACTATGAACAAGAATTAGGATTGGCTATTGGCTCACCACTTTTTCCCCTATTAGGTGGTATATTTATGTTAAGTTTAGAAAATATAATTTTAAATAGTAATCCCTATATAATAATGACCTTATCTACGTCTGTTCGTCCATTCGTGATTCATTGGATTGTCACTAGATGGCAGAAGCTTATTTTTATTTACACGATTATTTAAATTGATTTGAGATATTAACATTTTAGTAAAAATTGTAATTTAATGTAAAAATAAATTAAACGTTTTAAATCAGCGTTTCTCAACCGGTGGTCCGCGGACCACTGGTGGTTCTTAGCAAAATTTTAGTGGTTCGCGAAAGGCTTATAAATTATAATTTTTCAGATTTTTTGTTCATTTTTTTTTATGATCTTTTGTTCATTTTCCGTGTATTTTGTTAATTTTTCAGTGATTTTTTATTACTAAGATATATGTAGAGTTTATACTATTTTCTCAAATAGTAAAAATTTGTAGCCTCTTGGATCGTTATGTTGTTTGAGAGTAGCGGTATACTATTAGTGAAGAACTTTTTTGGTGAGACAGTATTCCGTCTTAATGTTAACTATAAACATAAACCTCATAAACCCGTAATTGAGAAATTTTAGTTATTCATTCAAACATTTTTGTATGCCAAAGTTATAAAAACTTATTTGCAGTAAACTTACATTCCAAAGTTTGAAAGTTAGCTTCATAAAATATAGTTAATTAAAATTCCTTAACAAACAAACAAACAAAAGTGAGTAGTTTGTTAGTAGCTTTACAAGTTTGTCTGTTCAAACAGACGCGATACATTTGATGTAATAATTGTTTATTTGATTGTATGCGATAGTACAAGTAAATATTTGTAGAAATAAATTAGTATCCAGAATTTATATGGAGAATACCTGACAGTTATTTAATCCGAGTGTGTGAATACATTAATGTACTTCTAGTTTCCTTTATTTAGAAATCCATAAAAGATGAAGTTTTGAATTAGATAGAGTTATGTAAATGTAAAACTTTACAGGAAGAGACATGTATTCACAGTGGATATTTAATTTACGTTTTCATGGGTGCGACCAGTATACACAAGTTGTGTTCCTAGCAGAGACATATTTTGGTTGTATTAATATGAAAAGGTTTCTTGTCGGGCGGCGTAAAATAACGCAAAGCGGGTTCTCACTGTAACGAACATTGTTAACTAACAGTTGTTAGCGAACAAATGTTCAGAAACACAGTTCGTGAACTGTTGTTGGGAGGAATGATAGTTAACATGTGATGTCCAGATGAGAATAACAAAATGCGTTAGCATCAACAGGACCGACAAAGCACAAGAACACTGGACTGTATAGGGCAGGGTTGCCAGACGTTTCGAATTTCGCGGGACGTCCCGCTTTTTGAACAAAAATAGATTGTCCCGCGCGGGACAGCTAAAATCACGAATTAATCAAAAAATTTTGTCTTGCTCATCACTCGGGAGTGAGGACCTTTTTTTTTGCTCATTAGTTCTATTTTGGGAGTGAAGACCTTTTTTGTTTTGCTCATCAGTTCTATTTTGGGAGTGAAGACCTTTTTTTTCTCATCAGTTCTATTTTGGGAGTGAAGACCTTTTTTTTGCTCATCACTTCTATTTTGGGAGTGAGGACCTTTTTTTTTGCTCGTCACTACTATTTTGGGAGAGAGTCTTTTTATAAACATTTTTAAATATTTTGAACTGTACATTTTATTAAGTTGTCCCACTTTTTGCGCCTTAATCCCGATTTTTTTATATTTATTTGGTAAAAATCCCGATTTGGTAAAATAATAATTTGGTAACCCTGGTATAGGGGCTCCCAGAAAGAATTTCTGCTTCCCATTCTAGGAAATGAAATTTTCAATGCTCAGGTGCCATTGGCCCTGCCTTTCCAGATCAGTTGCGGCTCGTGACAATATTGAGTGGTAGGGCCAATCTCGAGCCAATCCCCTACTCCCCCCTATTTTACCAATTTTGCAAAGTTTTGAATCAGATCAGCTTGTAGTAATTTATTACCTCGTTTATTACCAATTAAAAAAACACCGACACAAAAAATTTAATGTAGACAAATTGAGAAGTCATTTAAAAATGAAAAATGTATTACGTACTTACCACGGGCAGCCCCGACAAGAGGGGGGTAGCCGGGAAAAATTCCCGGGGCCCGGGGGATTTGGGACAGAGCCATAGGAACGGCTGTCACTCACTTGTATTTTGGAAGCGTGGACCTTTTTTTTCTAAGTCATCAGTTGTATTTTCCCCAGTATTGTAATAAAAATTCCAGCTTCAAATGTATATGGTCCAGAGTCCGAGCTGAAAGAATTAGGTTCCACGCACTTGACGGCCCCGGGTATAGAATTGATCATTACCCGGGGCCCGCAAAGAAAGTTTCTCCCCAGGGCCCCAGAAGTCTTCTCGACGGCCCTGATCACGGGTACTTATCTACTAAAATATGGATATTTAAATTAAATGGAAGTGACTTACTTACCAAAGTCTCAGATGCGCACTAAATCCGTAATACCGTTCTTCGTCTATGTTAATTCTCCCACAAATAAAACGCATGGAAAACAAAAAACAGCTTGCTTTTCGTTGCATCCGCAAATCCAATTGTTCTTTAAGTAAATGTTTCTATTAAATTTTCTTGTCCGTGTTTTAGAAGTAGAGGCAGAAACTTTCGGAATTTTTGAAATGTTCAAATCTGGTAGCGATTTTCCCAGTTGTTTTATTTCGAGTTTTTCCTCTAGGGAATAAGAAGAAAATGTGTGTTTTTTTTCAAAAGGTTACTGATACTGTTCAATATATGCAAGCGTAACTCAAACTAATGAGCCAAGATGGCCAGCTGGCTTCGTTTAAATGTGCGCATGGTCTGACCACTCGCTCTTTCCCCGACTCTCCGTGGAGGCTTAAAAACTTTCTGAAAACAGAGCCATTTTCGGAAGACTTAGTTCTAAATCTTCCAAAGTGAGTACATATTTTTTAATTTCAATATTATAACACTAGGTTGTTAAACGCGTCAACAATTACGGGTTTTTAACAAAAAAAAGTTTTTACTGTATTAACTTGGTTCTTTACCATCCTTTCTGCATCTTTTCTTTTAATATTCCTTTCTTTACATAGAGAGTCATGTTGTTTTTCGAAAATACCTGACATTGTGGTATATTTTTTGGTTAATTATACGAAATTAAGGTAAGTTAAAAATAAAACCAAATACACATACAAACAATTAAAATTTTTATGGTATAAATCCGTCATTGTTGACGGCTAATAACCTAGTAAACAGATAATTAAACAATTACTTAGTTAAGAAATGGTTATTTTACAATTAAATTAAATATAGAACTAAAATTACAATACTCTGGGAAGTAATTGGCTTATTCTGACTTTAAAGGTGTTTATACTTGGGGCAGACACAGCTTCTTCTGGGAGAGAATTCCATAGATCAAAAACACGGTTGGTGACGAAAAACTGCCTTGGATGTCGTTTAAACTGTGTTTTCAACTTAAGGTGGTGACCACGGAGTCTCTGATCGGTATTAAGGTGGTGTAGTGACGACATATCGGTAGAGAACTTGCCCGTTATAATCCTATATACTTGGATTAAGTCTCCACGTTTTTGGCGCTCTGTCAGAAGTTGAATGTCGAGAATTCTTAAGCGCTCTTCATACGGTATACGGCGGAGACCTCTTGGCCATCTGGTGGCGCGTCTCTAAACCCCCTCCAGAAGTTGATGGCCTTTTGTAAGTAGGGCGAATTTATATTCCTTTCAAAATGTGTAATAATACATAGGATGTTACCGTATTTAAAAGTCAGTTTTTTTGAATATAGGCTTCGTTAAACGATGTTCCAAATTTAATGTTTTACCTTACCTTGAGTAATAAAAAAGTTTCGCATTGAGTAATATAACTTGAACCATCCTATATGAAAGTTCTGTGGTCAGCTTGAAGTTTCGACAGGATAACATTTTATGTGTGGAAATATAAATAATATAGTATAAAATATTTATTCAGTAGGTCATAGTTGATTATGTAGGCAGGTTGATGTGTTTAAAAGAATCATAAATTCGGTTGACTTAGTACGTGCCTGCAGTGTTACCAAATGTCTTCAATCAACGTCACCCTGTAATTCCACTTCCATGTTTTTATTTTTACTTGATGTTTGGGTTATATGCATTACATAAAGCATATATTTTTCACTTTGAAAAATGAACTATGTTAATCTCACTGAAATATTTTTAAAACTCAACATTACACATTATTACAGAGATATTTGAAACCATTGTTATCATTTGAAATAAATTATAAACGTCCAGGGGCGCGCCAAGTATATTTGCCACCTGGGTGCGAGAAAAAATTTACCGCCCTTGAAAATTAATTAATGTTAAGATAATTTCGATTTATACGTACATATAAATGATACTACGGTAACGAAACGTTGAATAATTCGGCACTAATTTCAGGAACTGGATTAATATTTTTCATAATTCCACGTGCCCCTATTACTTGGCGCCCGGTTGCGGTGCACCCTCTGTACCCCGGTTGGCGCGACCTTGTAAACGTCCTAACAATTTCTCTCTCTTTCCTTATTCTTGAACACTATCAATTAGGTTGACTTATGGCCTCACTCTTTCATCTTTCATCTCCCTCATAATAATCAGGTATTTCTAGGTAAAGTGCATTTCTCAGGAGATGAGGCCAGGGGCGTTACCGTATATGCGCCAAAAAATCACGTAAAATCAATCGCAATGCAGTTTGCAGCTGATTATACGTCCGTTGTTTAGCAACTAAGAAACTGTACAAATTCTGGTTTATGCGCTGGTGACGTACTGGCCTCGTCTCGTGAGCAAAGCATTCTAAAACTTATTTTTTTCAATTGAACTATGACAGCAGACTGTATAAACTAATCAAATACATACAACGCAGGTTTTGTCTCGTTACAATCCACTGGATGACAACAAAACAACTGATACTCTTCAAGAGAATCGAACTTACTGTTTTATTTGTGAAGTCTTGCACCTTATTTTAATGTGTTTTATTATTAGCCTGTGATATTCGATGGTAATTGGTAGCGTAGTCATTTAGATGGCTGCGTTAGGCGCAAATAGCCTTTGTTGCTGTGCGCCAACATTTTTAACCAACTAACTAACAGCAAAACAATATGACAATTCGAAAATTATCTACGATGCTTTCGTTTGGTTTCATTTTAATTTTTTATGTCAATTACCAATAACGTATGTGGAAAATTCAAACAAAATATTTTGAAATACTTCAACATACGTTACTTTATTAAGTACACAATGGCGTATGATATTATTTTTTTTAAATCGTTCCGTTGGTTAAGTTGTTTTAATATAAATATGTTCTAAATATGAAAAATTCAGAAAAATACAACAACCGGTTGGCGCGAGCCGTCTCCAATACACCACTGCCTGTATCAGTGGCCCCAAACTTTTTTGATCATGTGCTGCTAAACCAGATAAAATAAATTGCGGTGTCATTTAGAACAGTGTTTCTCAATCTCTGTCCGCAAAATAATTTCATTACAAATATTTTTTTTGTAAATTATTACTAGAACAACGGATAAGTAGGTAATCGATAACGGAACACGGATAGTACAACAATAGAAGATAGTAGAAGAATTTAGAGATAGTATATAAAAATACATATATTTGACACGAAGTAATAACAAAAAGATATCTATTTCTTAATTTGCAGTTAAAATAATATTGTCACGTTGGTGGTTTGATGGAAAACAATTCCTGGCAACAATAAAGTTTATTAAATAATTACAAGTTATAATGGCTGGTTATAGAGTTGGGGCAGTCTTCTGTTTACCCTGTGTTAGTCAGGATTGTCTTGATCCTGCTTTCTGGTGAAGGTTGCTTATCAGGGAGACGAGGAGCCTGGTGAAATGATCTCCTGCTCACATTGGGATTGCTACTTGGAACTATTGCTACTATACCCGGAAGTAGTCGTTTATGGAGTCGGACTCGTGGTCGTCACCGTGGTTGAGTGAAACGTCCTAGAGGAGTTAGTTAAGTTCCTCTGCCAGGCTTTCGCACGACGTCCATTTACTTATATCTCCAATGAACCTAGTCAGGAGTGGATAGGTAGAACTAAACCGGCCCGGGCAAATTGCGACATCGGCCCAAGAGTAAAGTAGAAAATAAAAGTAATACCTAATAATAACACATTTTCAAATGAATACAATTTTTACAGCTCTTGCAAAGTAACTCACTATGTATGGTTTTAATTTCTACCTCTTCTTGCTCACTTTGTACTATTTCTTCATTTTTCTCTTCATCTTGTTCATCGTTCTCGTGCACTGTTTCGTCGACATGATGAGAAGAAAAATTATTCAGAGATTTTTTAAAATCTTCTCAATATGATGCAAAATTGTATAATTCTTCAATTACTTTGTCAAAATTTACAGGAGATAAAAGTGCAATGTCAACATTCCATTTTTTTCAAAATCTTTGTTCTTAACTGGAAACCAATATATTGAAAATTACATTCTGAGTTTCAATTTCAAATTCCTTTTACAAATTTTGAATCCTAACCGTTTTTCAGTAAAATTGTACTTATTTTTTTTTTTTTTTGTCAATCTCTTCGTGTATGTTAAAAAAATTTGAAGACCATGTTATAAATGTATATGTAAGATACTCACAAACCAAATGTCAATATTAAACTGAGTGAATTTAGTGAAAAAGAATATGCTATTTACAGTATTAAGCGAAACCGAATAATTTAATAAGAGCGGCAAGCAGCACATTATTAGACATTTGCGTCATCTAATCAAAGGCCTTTATCGCAATATTTCCACTTCACCACAAGCCGACATTGTTATGTCGGCTCCCTAGTCATTATTTTTATATTACCTTAATATTTATTGTTTCTACATCAAAACAATAGTGTTCATTGTTCAGCACTGAATTGGAGAATTATGAACAATTGTTATTCAGTTATATGAGAGATATTATTTGATAATTTTTAACGCTATAACTTCCATATTTTCGTCTTTTTTTTATGATCGGCCCAACCGGCCCATTTAGTGATCGTCCCACCGGGCATTTGCCCGGTAGTCCGCCGGTTGTATCCTGAACCTAGTTCTGCTATTTAGTCGTCCATACGATCATTACTTAATTATGAAAATGCAACGTATGCATTACGTAAATAAACTATGCTGCCTTAGACGCTGACGAATAGTTTTTTAATCAAACAGCTGCATGTCACAATATCTAGGTGTCCCAATCCTGACCAAGGGTTATCTTCGTGATGATATATTCTACGGACAGCTTAAGAAAATGAACATTTTGCAGGTCCACGGTAGATTTGGCTTAAGGATTACTGTTTTAGAATATATCTGTTATTTGTTAGATATTACGTTAATGTGTAGTTCATTTTTATCTCTGTACCGAACACGCAGAGATGCGTTTTATTGACGTACTCACTTGTTACACCATGTCCTGTTCCCTAATTCTCCCCAAGGAAGTAATACCGCTGTGTCCTATATTCCTGGTTGAATCGATCAAAGCTCGAAACAATACAGTTGTTGAAGAGTATATCCACTTTTCTTATTCGCATCACACTGCTAATATATCTTCTTCTTATTGTTATACTTTTCACGTTTCTACTTTCTTTCATAAGCCGTAAGAAAATAACACAATTTACTCTCTAATATCAGAAAAAGATACATTTTTGCCTCAGCTTGTAGTTTTTAAATAAGTTCATTTTGATCGATCGACATAAATGCTTTTAGAATATAAACAGTCTACAACAGAATACATACTTTCATATAAAATATTATATCAACCTTTCCCAAACTTTTCAGACAGCGAACTGGTATTTCTATGGTTTTGTAGATATGACCAAAAAACCTTTATAACGTCACTCGTGTGTCTATCTGTCTATATGGTAGAAATTGTGGTCAAACGGCTGGACCTAGAAAGTTGAAATTTGGCATGCTTGTACAACTCTTTGACCCACATTTAGGAAAACTATTGAGAGTTCAAAAACTACATCACGGGAAATATATAAACAAATATGTATTCCACGACAAAATAAATATATATATTTTTTTTATTTTGAATTTTATGGTGGCATCAAATGAAACCTCTTAATACGTGGATAAACCAGCAAATTTAAATTTTGGTATAATCAAATATTTTTATGGGATTTTCGCCAAAAATGTGTAAAAAAACTTTCGACCCCCATTCTATTTCTTTATTTTAAAAATCTGAAAAAAATCTCAATAACATTGATGGGAACCAGAATAGTCCAACAGGAATTTTGAATCAGTTTTTATAAAATATCGAATTTTTTGTGTCATTAAAAAGAATATTTAAAAAAAAATATGTTATGTGGTATCAGAAGTCATTTCCTAAGACGTAAATTAAGAAACGAAAAGCAGTTTGTTTTTTAATACTTATTTTCAAAGGCTCAGACTTTTTGTGAACTGTGTCTTTTTTCACTTTTTTGCAGCAAATGTCAAAATTTTGGACCGTAACTCAAAGTAACCATATATTTGTGATCTAAGGCTAAAAAATTTTAAATGAACCAATTTCTAAAAAAAAGTGTAAAAAAATCTGACATTGATTTTACGATAAATTTTTTTTTTGACTCTTGACTAAAAAATTTTGTAGTAAGAATTATGAGAAAAATATATAAAAAATTCATGCTTTCCTAGTTTTTGAATTAGAGACGATTTGAATAGTTTTTAGCCTATAATTCCAAAACTTTTGCCCAAACTTCAAAATGGACCAAATTTTGTTGATCTATGACCAAAAATACACATTTGTACCAATTTTCAATAAAATCGAGGACTAAAATTTTTTTCTTAAAATTTTCAATTTTTTTAAGGTCTACCCCTTACGATTCTTTCGATTTTTTGGCCATTTTCAAGAATTTTGGATAACTGCCCATACAAAATTTAATAATTGGTTTATTCAAGCACTCTTTTTAGACTAAACAATGTAGGACAATTTTAAAAATTCAAACCGCAGCATCTATCCCTAACCATTTTTTAGCTAGGATTTATCAAAATTTTCAAATTTTTTTTAAAAAAAGGACAAATTTTCAAAAAAAAAAAAATAAATAAATAAAATAAAAAATTTGAATATAAGTCAATTTGGTCCACAAAATTTCAAAAATTTCAACGTTAGGTCTTTATCTCGATTCGTTTTGGAGATACATCTAGGCGAAGATGAAAATTTCTATAAATCACGCCATATTAAAATTTTCCATAATTTCAAAATACGCAAAACAAATAAGGTCTCAAATTTTAACTAGACTAAATAAACTACAATTAATCCAAAAATTCTAACCTCGGGTCGTTTTTCTCTAACCTTCTTTGAGTTATTATTTTTATTATTATTATTTTATTTATTTTACATCGGCCTATTTCTGAAACGAGGCTAATCGCCGATGCCAGCGTGTGAGCTCCTACACCTGGAAGAGGGGTGAATGATTGTGAAAATGGGAGTAATGTAAACCTTACTCCCATTCGCCCGAATAATACCACCAATGGGGAATCGAACCAGAAATCTCACAATTCAGACTGTTTTAACCAGTCATAACTGCACGATTTAACGAGCTCGGCTACTCCGTTGGCGTCTTGTTATTTTTATATCACAATTTTCACACATAATGTAACTTATGTATGCCATTAAAAAAATCATAATCTGAAAACGCATTAAGCGATTAATGCCCCAAATTTTTTCTGGACTAAGTTACCATTACCATTTGAAATATCCTAACATTAATAAATTGGAAAACAGCAGTTATTTAAGATTTTGCAAAATATTTACCATAATAGTTCAATTAAATTTATTCAAAATATCCTGTGAAATAACATCTTAAACGTGCTCCATTGGCAAGTCGTTACCTCTCATCTTCTCTTTGCAAACGAGATGTATTTTCTGGGTCAATCGTCCTAGCAGACTATCGACAGTTACCAGTTACTGAATCGAACGACAGCCATCACCCCGCGACAACGTGAGAGATATTATCGTTTTCGAATACAGATCCGACATCTCGACAGCCGACTTTAAAAAAATGTCAGGTTGATATTCCCCTGATTATTTCAGGGGGCTATTTTGCATATTTCACAAGATGACATGAAATCGATTTTTTTTAATATAGAATAATATTTCTTATAAACGGACTGCAGTAATGACATTTTTTATAATCAAAAGTTGTAATTATCACAAGTAAATATAAGTACGGACACCGTTATTTTGGACGTTTGCCATTGCTGATAGTACTAGGTTAGTATAGTACAATATAATGAGTATTAGTATCAAAAAGATATAATACTTCATGAGTATATAATAGTATATTCTGTAACAAGGTTGGAATGAGAAAATTCGATGCGAGTGGAACATTCCGAGCGCGAGCCGCAGGCGAGCGTGAGGAACCACGAGCAATGAATTTTCTCATTCCAACCGAGTCACAGACCCTACTTTCTCCACGACCACCAAAAAGAAAAATAAATTAACAAATAATTATTTTAACAAACATTTTATCTTAACAAATAATTTATATTACATAACAAATTAATCAATTAATTAAACTATTTTTTTTAAATTTATTATTTGTTTAATTTTAATTTAATTTGCCGCACATCGGCCACTATTTTAGGTTAGGAAGTTATGTTGCATTTATTTAATGTAAACGTTGCATATATCTTAATGTAACCCTACAAAAACAAAAGACAACAAGTATGGAATAGTTATTCCATAACAAGGGATGGAATGAAATACATGCTAAATGCATAAGAAGATAGGTGCTTTAGAATAACATTCCAACTATTGTGTTAGAATATTAACTTTCTGTAGTCAAAATAGGTTTAAGAATTGGTAAATTCTATAGTGGTCGTGGAGAAAATATATTCAGACGTTTCGGAAACTGCTCAACAATCTGTTTCCGTCTTCAGCGATCAGAAGTGATCAATTCATTTCACTTACTTCAATTTATTTCAATTTACTTCGAGTTTTTATACCCTTTACCTACGTTCCAAAATTCAACACCGCGGCGCTACAATCTTAAATTTATTTCCCTATACATTATATACATATTTTATCACAATCAAATCTTCTTGGTTTATAATTACTCCACTGCGTGGTATTTTTAATAAAGTGTAATTCACCACGTGTTACAAAAAGATAAACAAAAACGTTATTAAAACTCTTTGCAATATTTATTTAACATTTTAATATTCTTGTCGACATTTTCCAAAACAAATAAAATATTAAAAGCCGGTATAAATATGAAAAGCGGTCATTCCGGTGTAATATTCATCTGCGTACCACAATGAACCACAATATTTGCAGAATGCAATCATGCCGTGATGAGCTACAATATAACGTTGTTTATAACATTGCAGTTTCAGAACTAATTATATCTGTTGAAGCTGTTTCCCGCTGGCTCTGTCACAGTCTAACACGCGAAATTCTCTACAAACTTCGACGTCAGCTGTGGTAAACAGCTGACCAACAATGTGTCTCCAATGAATCGACAATAATTGAAGAATTTTATTAAGATCTCCCGTAATTACAAGCCGGGAAGATTAATAATGGAGCAGCTTGCCTTACTCGCCTTATTACACCCGGTGGAGGATAGATTGTTTCACACAAATTACACATTTATTAAACTGATTGAAGAGGCATTTTATTTGTAAACATGAAAATAAACTACAAGCAAAATACTACATAATAAAGTTTCAACTCAATGTAAAGGATAAAAATGATAGAAAAAAAGTGTATCCATCTATTGCCCAATAATAAAACTAAATATTTTGGTCAAATATTATTGTAACGATTACCGAAGCAATGCAATTTTCAGAATAACGAATATGTTTTTGTTAATCTGAATGAGAGTAAAAATGTTGAATCTATGAAGGGTTCGTTTTCGGAAGCTATGGATGGATTAATAAATATTCATGAATATCTATCCTGTGCAGGAACCTGAAGCTGAACCCGAATTCGAACCGAAATTTGTCTGTGTTATACCTTTTAACTGAATGTGTACAGTTCGAGGATATCAGGAAGAGGTTAGACCTGTGCTACGACCTGTCAGTTGCTTTAGGTGACGACAGAGTACTCATGGACAGTCTGATACTCTTCCTGAGAGAATCGAACTTACTGTTTTATGTGTGAAGTCTTGCACCTTATTTTAATGTGTTCTATTTCTAAAGTGTGATATTCGATGGTAATTGGTCCCTTTACAGCCTCCTACCATCACCCTGAGTCTGTTTTAGAACAGACTTTTTATCTTATTTATTTGTGTTTGTCTGTGCAAGATTTCTTTTATTGAGTATGCGTAATTTTGTTGATTTTGTCTATATATTGATTGTTTAATTTATTGTTTTTAATATGTAGTGTAGTTATTTATATGGGCTGCGTTAGGCGCAAATAGCTTTAGTTGCTGTGCGCCAAATTTTCTTAACTAATTAACTTACTAAATACCTACAAAACTCTGGCATATGAGAAAATCCAAACTGCACATAATTTTTTTTCAAGTATTTTTCTTTTTATATCTAGGAAGTGAAGATCAGAAGCAAAAGAACTAAATATTATTATGATGTAACACTACTGTTAGGACATAGGTAACAAGTACGTTTTAAAAATACTATTGGACGTTAAAGGCATATATATATTTATACTTGTTTTCGTAAACGAATTTCCAAAAATTTGCTATTATACCTTTTCATACACATTTGCATATGGCATATTATACGAATAATTCACTTATGCCATTTTTCTAAAGCAAAACTATTGTTTTTAAAACTATTCCAATCTCAATACTGAAAATAATGGACTTATCACCGTACGTCCTGAGAGTAGCGATATTTTTAGCGATATTTTATTTATTAGATGCAAATAATCATCAATTAAGACTCTGTGTAAGTATGATAAAGTTATACAGAGATAGTAATCATTTTTAACTCTATTCCGATAAGTGTGCAATGTCCGCTGCGCGTATCGGCGGCGGTAATGTACAGTACATGAACGCATAATTTACCGGATTGTCAGATCACGTTCCCCGGGGTCTCTAGATAATTTGACGCAATTTACCTAATGGACTTTGTACTAATTCCACGCGATTATCTCAATTTGATTTACACAAAAATTATTTTCGTTAAACTGTTTAATTTATTGGATTTCAACGCACAGTGGAAAATTCCAGTCTACTGACTTAACTAATTGGTCGAAATACCAATGAATGTGTATTTATGGTTAAAAAATTGATCTGCTTTCTGTGTTGCGATATTCCTCAAAATTTCCGACTGCTTATATCAGGTCTGTATAGCCAATAATGAAAAAGTAACTATATATATATATATATATATACACACACACACATATATACACATATATACATATACATACACATATATGTATATATACGGAGTGATTATTTAATGGCGAGACGACGTCACTGGAAGTTTTAATAATTTGCCGTTTCATACACATCGTAGCAGGCGATTATGCGCGCATGCGCATCAAGGTTATTATATCTCTTCAAGGTTATTATAGTTATAGTATTCACCAGTATTTCTGCTAGGAGGCACGTAAAATTCGGTGACGTCGTCTCGCCATTAAATAATCCCTCTGTATATATATATATAATTGAAATGTAGTTCTTGACGAAAAATAGTGTAAGGAGAAATAAAAGTTCTTATTTACTCGTCAAATTTATTAAATTAAATAAAATAATCCTATGAGACGTTTCAACTGGGAAATCCACTCATCTTCAGTCTATAAATAAAAATACTAGGTTTTACAAATTTTATAAAAACAGTTTTAAAAAATAAAATGAAACATTAAATGTGAAAATATATAAAAATATAAAAAAGAACATACTTAGTAAATAAAAGAGAATTTAAAACAATAATTATAAATAAATAGATGGATAAAAACTTGAAATAATAAAAATTTTAAAAAAATGGCGCCTAGCACCATTTTGTGAGTCAAAAATTAAAAATATAAATTACTATTAAAACAAGATCATAGAAACATAGAAAAACCATATAAATGCAAAAAATAAATATATATATAAGACAAAAAAGGAAGTGTTCTTAACTGGACAAACTTACCTAAAGTTTATTAAAAATAAACTTTATAATATATAATATTATTAACCGTACGTAGTACAAATATATCCGTAAAATAATTCAAATTTATTGTTTTTTTTTTTTACAGAGATAAGTTTTTATTAATATAAAAGGTGATTTTTATTTTTAATTACTTAGTTTTTATTAAATAAGTATATGATTTTTCCATTCCTGGGGGAGGTCCGGACCCAAGGATCGCCCCCATGTGTGCGCGCCTGCTGAGAAGTCGTATAATTGAAAATAGTATTAAATTCAGGAGCACCAAACAAAAACCATTGTTATCGGTGAAACATGTCGAAAAACGACTCGCCTGGGCCAAGGAAAATTTAGACTTCTATTGGATTGAAGTGATTTTCCCTGATGAATCTAGTTCTACATGAAATATAAGCTTCGAACAAAAAACGTTCAAAATTTGGATCAGCTAACTCGTCAAATACGGTTGATATTTCTCTCATATAGTTCGCTAAAAATCAACAAGGACTTCTTATTATACAGACTTTACTTATGTGAAACCATCTGGTAATCTCATTACGTCTACGTTAGCTAGCGGCCTTAATTACGGTAATAATTGATTGAACTTCGCTATTATTATCATGTTCGTAGATTTTTCTATCGTATTTTGTGAATGTGCTCGTTTGGATCCGACCCAGTGCATCCACGATGCTAACTGTATGTGATACGATATCTGGCTTAAAGATATGTCATATATTACTCATTAAAATGTTCCAAATGTGATCAAATTGTACAATTTCGCATTTCGCGTAAGGAATACGTCTTTTAAGTATTTAATTCTTCTGGAACACACTGTGTAAATGTATGTTGCAACAAGATATGTGTGAACATTAACACAGTCGCTTTTTCTGACTTCACTTTTCTATGATACAGAGCGATCAAGAAATCTTGTCCGTTATGCAATAGTTGACAGAAACGTTTAGATATCAAACTTATTTCCAATGACATGTACACATAGGCGTACATTCTATTTTGATTACCTTATACGAATTAATTATTAAATGAACACTATTTTTCTCTACACGCCAACGAGTTGACAACAGGTATGAAGTTAGGAACACATATTTTCGTTGATTCTCGGGTGAGTTCGGGAGAACGAAGTAATCTGATTGGTTCTTTGTTAAATTGAGATTTTCAGCTGTAGATTAGAATACAGTTTTGATATTTTTAAACTCATTGTTTACTGTTATGTAACTGACAAGAAATTTTGATCGCACGGTATTATTACAGACATGTGATGTGCTCGCAAATTTGTTTTTTATATATTACGAAATTTTGGCCGGCGGAACAAAATGTTTGTGTACCCCTGCCTTAAAGTAATCCATCTTGGGTCATATCATCCGCTTAATACCCTTTAACATATCATTTTACAAGAGGCAAATTCTCTCTGTGAATTTTGTTAAGTTGATATGTATTTCATGCACAATTTGCTTATATTATTCTTGTTGTGTTGAACTCGCATTGAGCATAGAATCGTTTGCATAGATATTTACCCGTTGGTAATTACACGGTTCGTTAAACCATTCACAAGTTAGCTTTTATGCTTATCTTTCGCTAGTTGCTTATCATTCATCACAACACAATACAAGAATAAACAGATATCGCCTACAGAGTATTCTTAGATGTATACCACGTGGTGTACATTACAGTTTCGCTGGTTGCATAACCGCAGGGAATATACAGCTGTTATTAAGAGGTATGTATTTGAAAAAGGATGAAACAAATTACATGCTTTATATTCTTCTATATAAATTAAATTAGACAAAAACTTTTAGGAAAATATTTAAGGAATACTATGTTAGTGGAATTAATAAAGTCCGAAATGAAATTCCCATCCAAAAAAATTCTACGCTCATGTAGCGAGCACAAAAAAACAAACCATACATAGTAATATGACATGTGAAAATAATAATTCCTCAGATGGAATTTAAATATGCGACTTTTTCTCTAAATATTTTATTTCAGTTTACACCAAACTCAACTTCTGTCTTCTTAAAATACAAACAAATAGACATAAGTTTTGAATAAACACATATTTAGTTTAATTGTTATGTTAACATTTGCTTATTTTATAAAATAATATTTAAATAGTTTGTAAATACAAAATTATATATGTGTAAATTTAGCGTAACCTACCCTATGCTTTTGGCTCTTACTTTAGTAATAATAATATTGAAGGAAAAAATTTGTGTTTAGATTACACTTTCACATTTATGACACTTGAAATATTATCTCGACTTCTGTTGTTTTAAAAGAAAAATATTTGTTCTAGATGAAAATATTTTGATGTTTAAAATATATTTTACTAAAAGGATCAGATTTTATCATTTATTTCTGTTTGATTTTTTTGTCTTCATTAAAGCTGTACAAGCTCAACATTTTTTTCGTTCTTTGCTGATTAATTTAATTATAAGAAAATTCAATTATAATACATCTAATTAGATAGAATTAGAACTTTTTTCAATCAGAAAAAAATATATATATATAATTTCTTATGAGCTTCATTTGGCATAAAATTTGCATGCCTAAAATTTCGAAAATACTAAATAAATCCTTTGTTTCAAATCATCATTTTAATTATGGTTTCAGCTTAAGGTATATCTTAGTTCCATGACTAGGATTCTTCATCTCATCGTACCAATGACGGCTCGTGGAAAGTGTGCAACAAGAATCATAATTGCGATTAGCTTTCGGGAAAGTGAATCATTATTTAGATGGACATAAAAAGTATAACTACATACACGTATACAAATATAATCATATGATTTAATATGTACTAGACGAAGAAAAAAGTAGAAGAAAATTGTTTTATGTGCTCTACAGAACATGCAATATCTGGCATTCTTAATTATTTATTAATTTTTTGTTTTAAATATATAAATAAATGTGCACTTCGCAAGCTTTTTAATTGCACACGACTGCAGCTCCGAAAGTATATAAGAAGCCGTTAGCCACACTCAATGCAATGGTGATTGCACCGCGTTACCATGACAATTCGAGCTGCTAGTGCTTACAGCACATAGTACATCATAATTTGTATAAGAATTACGTTTTAATTATGTTTTACGCATGGCGCATGGCAATTTGAAGATAGAGACATTGAAAATTATTATGCACGTCTGGAATGTTTAAATAATTTTTATTTTAGGGTGCTGCAGCTCCGCAGCTCTTATGTACCGGCCGCCACTGCAAGATACCAAGACGTTCAATTACTATAGGGTAGTTGGTCAGTCAGTGCAGTTGCGTCACATTTTTTTGTGACGTTATATTAGATACGTTTACATGGCATCCATTCAATGAATGTAATATTCGTACGCTGTCACTTGTTTTTAAATTAAATGTAAATGTAATAATAAGAACAAAATGGGAATAAATAGAGTATTCTAATAGGCAAAATAGTCCTAAAAAGGACTGATGTGATCCAAACATATGACTAAAGAAAAGAAAATAGAAATAAGTTGAAAAAAAAAAATACCTAAAAAACTATGCACTACACACAACATCAAATAAAAATCTATAAGATATCTATAAGAAAATACATAACTAAACACAACATTGCTAAATAAACAAAAAACTAAATAAAAAATATTTTTAGAAATTACTATAAGATAGATATGTGGACACAAGTGTCAAAATAAATCGGAACGTATTATGAAATGTCAGCAAATGTAAATAAAATAAAATTTAGCGATACCAATACAAATGTCCTTATAAAATTACTAAAAACTACTTCGAAAGAATTGGGCGAAGACGTCATAACTTTAGTAACTGACAGAGACAGAGACATACACAAACAAGATCAATAAAATGAATCGACAAGTCGAGGTACAACGCAAACTACAGGAAGATTAAAATCCTAGGCCAACCAAGATACTTAATGGCTGACGGGAAGCATAAAAAAATAATCGCAAGATTTCGCGACGAAACGAAGAGAACACCAATAATTTCTGGTGGAAAGAGACAAGGAGAGTGTGTAGGATGTGCGGAGAAGCACAAGAAAATATAAGGAAATGCAAGGAGATGAAAGTGGAAACGAGAAACAGAGAACAGCTATTGGATGATGAAGGAGGAGGAGTAGATTGGATGAGGAAGGTTATAAAAAGAAGGAAAGAGCTAACCAACAATAAACAAAGGACCTGAAGAAAAAAATAAACAAATGAAATAAATAATTTATTTAAATTTTGATTTTTACTTAATGTATACGAGATGATTATATGCATTGGGTATTTATATTATAATGTAATTCTATGTAATCTATTCGAAGCCGCAAGGCAGGAATAAAATTTATTAATAATAAATACAAATGTCCTTATATTATATAAAAACTTTCAAAATTTGTAAATATTCAAAGTGACTATTAAACGCAAACTAAATATGTCTTCAATAGGTATGTTTTAGTAAAATAAAAGAGTGAAGAGCAATATTAGTCTATAATTCAAATGCAAAAAAAAAACGATTTAGTTATTTTTTCACCACTAAGTTTGTCATTGAAGTTATGACACAAAACGATGAAGTGTGTTTACTGACCGACTGGTCTGTAGTCTTGTTCCAATGATTATTAAAGATCGTAGTGAGCCTTATTTACTTCTTCCTGAAACATGAACTATTCATCTTGACATGTTTTGAACCATATTTGTTTCAACATCACAAATTTTACTACCACACGAGCATTTTTAGCAGCGGCGGCCTGTGAAGCATGTTTGGGGGGGGGCAATTGGTATGATCGGAAAAGCTCGTACTATATCGCTCAACAGTAGTATAGCAACGACAAAGCAAGACCGTGTCCGATCATTTTGATTGCTGATGCAAAAAAGATTTTCTTTTGTATCATGCAATCAAAATTTCACAAGTGTTTTTGCGTTTTTCCATCTGCCTCTCATTCAATGCATGTGGAAACCATCTGCCGACTTTCTGGATCTTACCCATCTCTCTTAGGCGATTGGAAACAGCTTCTTGACTAACGCCTAACTGCTCTGCTAGTTGTTTTTGTGATTGACTATCGTCTTCCTGTAGCAATGTTTCCAATTTTGTATCTTCATATTTTTTTGGAGGTTTTCCATGTTCTTTGTCTGTAAGATTAAAGTCACCACTTTTGAAACTCCGAAACCATCGTTCACACCATATCTTGCGATGGAGCATATTCACCATAAGCTTCTTGAAGCAGTCGGTATGATTCAGCAGCAGTTTTTTTCAAATGAAAACTAAACAGTAGTACTCTCCGCGAATGCTCTTTATTTGGCACAAAATTTGACATTTTTAACACAGTAAAACAAAACTATATGATCACTTTTCAAATTATAACCTATACGCATTTGACACTTAATGATAACTTAATAAAACGCCATTTGTGTTGAAACTTTGAACTATACACTATGTTTGCGCGGCAAGTTTGAAAAAATCCGCATTTCATACTTGTAGACCTGGTATATGACCACTACTACCGTGTGGTCCTAAGCACACACAAACATCTTTTTACTGAACTTTCGGAAGACCTTATATTAAAATGTCCTTTTAACGTGACGTCATTACTGTATAGTACTTTAACAGGACAATATATTTAAAGTTTAAAATTACAATTTTGATGAATAATGTATCATGAAGTTCATAATAAATTAAAATGAGATTTAATTTTGCGAGGTAAAGGTGCGAAATTTGAATGAGCCACGTGAAATATCCTAACAGGTCGTTTTCAGAGAAACCTCTCTGCTTTAATCAAAGATAATCATGAGATGTGAGAAGACTTCTTAACGAAAATGAAATTATTTCATATAATACTGTTATTAGCGATGTATTTTCGGCATCATGTTAATAAGATGAAAATTATTAATGATAACTTTAACATAATGTTATTAACTAATATTTAATATTATAATAACGAAGGTTATGAGTTCGTTTATTATTTAATAATAGTGATAAGGGTGGTAATTTCCCAAAATTAAACACAGATGATATTATTAATTACTTAAGCATGGGATTTGTAACCCTAATCATCTGCTCGACCTTCATTTGTAAAGAAAAAAAATTATTATTATAACTTAGTTGTGGCCATAGCACCCAGAACAGGTCAAATCGGCAATGGTTAACTCGGATGGTCAACTGAACTTTGGCGAGATAAATAAAATTTATTTTATTTGGACTATACAGGGGATAGTTCCCAATAAAAGGATGTCACTGCAACATATATTTATATTTATTGTACATCAAATGTCAGCTGGAGTTACCCAAGGATCTATTTTTGGTCCAGTTCTTCTTATTATTTATTTACATGACATGCAGCAAAAAATATTGAAATGGCGTTATTTGCTGATGACACTGACATATTTGCATCTGGAGAGCAGCCTAGAATTGTTGCAATATCTACTGTCTAATTAATACTAAGAGTTACTTAAGAACTGCAAATAAATTACTGTTACGTAATATAGTGATGAGACCAATATTAACTTATGGATCAAAAGCCTGGGCTACTGTATCGACAAGTTATTTAATTAGTGCTGGTTATTCAAAATAAATGCCTGCCTCAAATTTTTCCTGAAATAGAACTTGGCTTCTGGCTTGAATTAATTCTGGCTTCTGATTTCCCCCTAACAACAAAAAATTTGAGTTCTCTCCCAAGAGAAGAAACTGGGAGCACACCTGCCATATTATATATATAAAAGCACAAATTTCTTTCTTAACGTAACGGTAAGTTCCTGGGTGCTAGCGGGTCTTGCGCCATGCGGTCGGTCACGGACTGAGTGGTGCAAACGGGAACACCGTACCTCGACAAAGCAGCTGGCTTACCAGAGCTCTCAAGTCACTATGTACGGTAACTTGACGAAAGAATGATGTGTCAATTGATGTTATGCCCGCGGACCGTGTCCGGCCCGATAATAATTTTTAAACGACCCGCATTGAGCGGCTTTTTAGGATTTCCTAGGTATAATCAGAAACAGCTATACCATTGATGTCCAGCATATGGCCCGCGGGCCGTATCCGACCCGATACTAATTTTTAAACAACACGCATTAAGCAGCTTTTTAGGATTTCTTAGGTATAATCAAGAAACGTTTTTGTTTTGTTATAATATAAACTGATTCCTGCTTATATCGATTTTTATCCGATATCAGTTTGCCAACGTTGTTGGCAACGGGTCTGCTAGTCATACCATAAATTTCAACTCTATAGGTTCGTTTTGCCACAATTACTACTGTATAGAGACTACTACAAACACAGAGATGAGGGTGTAACGATTTCTATACCTATCGCTATGAAAGCCTAAAAATTATTTTATTTACGACCATCTAATAAAAAATGCATTATGTGTCCAACTATTAATACATAAAGCTACTCATATTGCAAGCCGTGTATAATCGGAGACGCATATGTGCTCAGTCGTGAATAATGAATTATATAAACAGGCTTTTTTTTAACTAAGTTAAATTTTTTGACACTACGATAGCAATTTGCACTTTACAAAGTCCATCTTTTTAACTACAATATTATTTATAAGTTAGAATAAATAAAACATTAAATACATTTATTTTAAGCATTGCTATAGGTTACAATCAGCTGATAGTACGGTAGCCATCTTGATAACGTAAGTTTTGAAGTTTTACAATTGACGCACAGAATTTCTGTGTTTTTAAATAAAATTTTCTATTTTATTAACAACTATATAATTCTAGATAGAATATTGTATTTGACTCACATATAATAGCTATATTACACTCGGATGATTACAAACCTCGCCTATGGGTCGGGTGATAAACTTCATCCTCGTGTAATACAGCCTCCATTATATGTTTATTAAATAAAATACCATTTTCATGAAAGCAGAGCACAAAAGACATTACTATACAATATTTACTCGCCAATATGTATAACAATTTAATTATTCATATAACAAAAAATATTTTTCTATATAACATATTATGATTACCAATATAACATTTAAAGATTTTTATAAATACCTTTAATTAACAGCGTAGAATTTATCCTTGTTAATGTACGCCAGCTGAAAAAACCAGTGGCGAAGGGACACCTCCGCTATACTTGCCCTCCCATAAAAAAATACATAAAAAGAAAAAAAATTAATTTAAAAAAAAAAATTAAAAGAAGATTTCGGTAAATTTAAAAAATACATCAAATTATGTCCTATACAAATTTTTGTCCAAGGCTTGGTTTATTAGTTACGAAGTTTTTTAAATTTTAAAGTTTAATAACTTCCGTTTCCTCAATTATTAGGAAAATTTTTTAGTACCAGAACGAACTCTTTAAATTAAACCGTTTTTGAGTTATCGTGTATACACACACACAGACACACACACACACATACACCCACAAACACACACAGACACACACACATACGGACGGCACTTTGAAAATAGATTATTTGGATTCCCTGGACCATGAAACGTGGTCATCAGTCAAAATCTCGACATCGAAAATGTTCGCGATTACAATACTTGCCCCTTATATATTAAGGTCGGGCAAGTAAAAAGGCCATGCTGCGACATATTCTGGGTGACTGGAAGAGACGGATGGAAGGACTCTATTTCTTTACATTCTTCTCTCTACCTTTATCGAGGTTTTCCCACTGGTCGACGGATATTCAATTTACCGTCACAGATTTTAATAGACATTATTCAGAAAGGTATGTTATATCTCTCCACCTCACCTGATCTGCTTCTGAGTTAAGCCAGCCCTAATTTTACAATTTCCAATTTGATTGCGTGTACAGTGTTGACAATGGGAGCGTGGGTATGATAGTGTGTTGGCAATGGCCGATTATGCAGGCTGTTACTAGCAGATCCACGCTGGCGTATTCTCCGGACACACGGCCATACTGCTGTATAAATTCACGAGCATGTGATAGCATTGTAATCCTTTGCCCGTGTATATTATTCTGTTAACAGTACAATGAACAAGCTATAGCTTTCGATACTAAATAAATGGACTATGCTCTACTGAACTGATATGAAAAATGTTCAAATTTGAATTGTGAAACGTTTGTTTTACTCTGGCTTTTATATAGTTTGGAAATTGGTCACTAGAAAATTAGCACGGCAGTCGTTCGAACACATTAAAATAGTTGACCCTTAAAAAAAAGACAAATCCGTAAATAATCTTAAAAAATAGTGCTGCCGCTAAGAATCAATTAGTTTAGTTGACTTTTTGCCTTTGTTAAAAGGGTCTTTCCAGGCTTTTGATCTTGTATGCCAATACTCGATACAGGTGGTTGAAGTTGCGTTATTGATTGCAAATTTTTAGGGTTTTGTAGATAAGACCAAAAATCCCTTATACCGTCATTTTGTCGTCTGTCTGTCTGTCTCTCTGTCTGTCTGTCTGTCTGTGTGTATGTTCGGTTTTTATTGTAGTCAAACGGCTAACCCTAGAGAGTTGAAATTAAGCATGCTTATTGTCAACTGAAAATAACTGAAGCGCCTCTAGTGAGATTTTGAGAAACTGAAGGTTGTAGGATAGTCGAGTTTGTGACAAGCATGGGAATATGTTCTTAGAAGTGGAAAGACAGTTAAAGACCATTTTAGAGTGTGTTCCCGTGTGTTTCAATAAATATCACATGAAGATACCATTGAACCTGTCAAAAATATCCTACCAAAGTCAGCCATGATGTGAATGCAGTAGCGCCTCTATCGGTAGTGTCAGATGCCAATATAACTCTTTGACCCGCACATAGAAAAAATACTAAAACATCTAAAAAACAATATACCCCTAAAAATATAAATAAATATCTGCTCATCGAAAAAGAAAATATTTTTTTAAAATTCTGAGTAGTGTATAAATGGAAGCCCTTCGTACGTGGATTAACAATCAAAATTTTATTTTTGCAAAATAAATTATTTTAAAGCGATTTTTGACAAAATTGTGCAAAAAAATTTTTTTCTCACACCCTGTAGCCCAGATGGTTTAAACTAAAAATCTGAAAAAATTCTAAGTAATCTACATTTGTGTGAACCGGAATAGTACAACAGGAATTTTTGATCAGATTATGTTTTAGGAAAATAACGCATTTTTTGTGTTTTTTTCTTGACCATGTAAAATATTTAATAACTTATGTAACACACTGAACCAGCATGCTTTGATAGTGTAATGGTTAGCGTTTTCGCGTTCTAATTTTCAAACTAAGGTTCGAGTCCGAGACAAGTTTATTTTTTCTGTTCTTGTTGCATTTTTATTTTGTTTAAATTATTATTTTTTTATTCTAGTTATATTTGGGCAAATGTTGCATTTAATTTTTAAAAGCGTAAATTTAATAATCAGTGAAAATTGTTAAAATTGAATACACGAAATCAGAGGGGCAGAGTTATGACTTAAAACAACTAATAAAAGCCATAGGCGCAATTTTCAAAATCTTAATGAACCTTGCTATGTAAAAAAAAATACTACACATATTTAGAAACCTAAATAATGATATTAGGTTCGAATTAAAATTAACAAAAAAAATATTTTAACATAAAATTTGTTATGGCATCACAAATAATCATCATTCACTTACTAAATACCTGCGAAATCCTGAAATGTGTGAAAATTCACACGTTACGTCCATTTTTTACATGTCATTTTACTGAGGAAATAAAGTTCAAAAAAGTTCCCTAGGGAATAAAGTGACACTTTATAAGTTGAAAACTAGGTACATAAAGTCGGTTTTACACCCGGTCGTGAGAAAACATACTTTCATTTAGTCAAATAAATAATTTATCGTTAACTCTTACGGAGCGGTGCTATTTAAAATGTGCCCCACAAAATTTGAATAAAATAATCGTTCTTGAGTTTTATAAATACCATAAATACTTTATTTACCTACTTATGAAACAATGTAGGTAAATATTTTTTTCATTTTTTATTTAAAACACCTAATATTAATTAATTTATTTTTCATGAATTTTATTGGTTATTTTTAAGTAAAGGGCGGAGTCAACTCCAGTGAATTCCCTGATTTTTGCAAAGCAACTACCGCCTAAATAATCGCTTCAGTCTGAATCTGGACGTCGGACAAGACGGACGTATCAGGTTGGGCGTATACTATACTTTGCTAGAAATTCAGTTGGTTAGTATGAAACAGGATTTTATGAATGTTGGACGTATGAAAAAATTGGAATTGAAAATATTGTAATTTCAGCTAAAAAACAATTTTAATATATTCCATAGTAATCCTGAATACAAATTATTAATAAATTATTTATTTACGACAAAATAAAAATGGGGTACATTTGTACCCCACACCGCAACCAAAGGACACCGTAACGTAAGGGTTAAATAAAATAAAATGTTTAACAAACAATGAAAAATAGACTAAGAGTGAATTGATTTTCGTTTTCTTGAAAATTACATTTTTGCTACTTTTTTCCTTGACATCTCATAAGTGCTACATAACATGGGCGTCCGTGGAGGAGGCAAATGGGGCACGTATGTGTGTGTTCAACTGTGAGAACACACATATACGTGTGTATATACAGCATTCGTCACAACTTTTATTATCCCAAATATCAAATATCAAATAAATTGCATTATCCGTCTGCAGGAAATGATCTTACGTGATCTTTGTATGCACGTTGCACAAACGAATCTTATTCAAATTAAATTTACTTAAAATATCATATTACCGTGTATTTGTTGCAAAAATTCCTGCATTACTTTTACCGTTTATCTGCATGCTGGCCTTTTTATGACTGTGCCTACGCATATGTGGTACTTATTTTTTCATTATTAAAGTTAAGTGCCAGATTATGCTTTACAGATATTTAAAGATACAAACAACTCTCATTAGAGATTTTATACCTTTTAATATTTTCTAATTTACCAGGAAGCTGGTATTTTTTCATGATTATGCTGACGAATATTGTGTAAATATTAACTAAATCCGACCATAAGATCTTTAAAAACCTGCACTTAATTTTATAAAAGAAATATTATATTTCATATATTTTCTTCCCTCTTCGCAAATCCTATTCCGAGTGTTAAATAAAAAAGATCTTAAGCTGGAAATGAGTGTTTGTACAAAAACATACAAGGTAATAGGAGAGAGAAGAGTTTTGACACGTTTCTCACATCAACCTAATCTCACGTCTCCTCTATTTATTTTCCAACCTTCAACATATATTTTTATTCCTCTGGCTTTCGCCTTCTTCCTTATCTCGGACATTAAATCGCTACATTCTCAGATCTTTAGTTTGCTGAAAAGTCTGACGTGAAACAAATTAGATAAGAGACAAAATAGAACTATATTTAGAACAGTTAATTTTAGTTCATTTTAAAAAAGAGTAAATATTAAACTGATTAGGTAAAATCTAGAAATGTAGAGTATGAACCCAAATAGAGCTCGGGATACGTTTCTAGAATTTAATGTGCAAATAATGAAATAGATCTGAATGTAGTCATTTTCATTCTATTTTGGACGTTTGCCATTGCTGATAGTACTAGGCTAGAATAGTACAATATATATTGTACTATTCTAGTTTTAGTACTATTCTGTGCTCTGGTTTTGCTAGTAAAATATAATGCGACATACTGTATAGCTTTCCACAAATCACAAGGTTTAATCT
This sequence comes from Liopterus haemorrhoidalis, assembly GCA_963971575.1. Taxonomy (NCBI): domain Eukaryota; kingdom Metazoa; phylum Arthropoda; class Insecta; order Coleoptera; family Dytiscidae; genus Liopterus; species Liopterus haemorrhoidalis. The sequence continues at coordinate 52,537,250 of OZ020615.1, forward strand.
CGCATATCTTTCTTGTCTCAAAAGCGTTTGTAATGTAGTCTACAAGATATGTTATTGCTAGTTTAGCATTTTTGGCTGATCTGAATCCAAATTGAACATTACTGAAATAATAAATACCCATGTAAATATTGATTGCAGGTATCTATACTTTGTATCCGTATCGGTATCAGTATCGTTTTGTAGTAACGATACCGGTATTGGTACCGGAAAAATGTATCAATACTACGTGGTATCGATTACTATCCTTGTAAAAAAAATCTTAAAAATATATAAAAATAAAAAATAATAATAATAGTACTAAATAAAATAATTTAAACCTACTTTTGTTAATAAACACTAATTCAAACCAGATTTTCTTCTTGTTTTGTCCATTTAGGTAAGTCGTTGATAAATATTATAAACATTATTGGGCCTAGGACTGATTCCTGTGGTATACCGAGTTTGATTACTTAAACCATCCCTTCTCGTCAAGTTCATTCGAAACGCGATTTGTTCAAATTTAAATAATCGATTTTTCGCAAGTTGCTCATTAATAATTTATTGATATGATTGAAATCAATGTTTGTGACCTTAAAATAAATGGGTCGAAAAATTAAGTTTGCAACTTATTGCAAACAGGATTACAATGACCTTTTATATTTAAGTGTGTGGGGGGGGGGTTTCTTAACCCTTTACCGCATAGTGTACCATATATGGCACATTCCGATTTTTATTTTTTATTTTACTTTCAAAACTGAATCAGAACGTTACTTCATGAATGTTCATATATGCCTGATACACAGCAATGGATTCTGCAGTATCTCAAGTAATTGGCTGCAATAGTTTTGAGAATATCAAGCGGAATTTTCACTTCAACGATAACTCTGAATTTATTGAGAAAGGACAACTAGAAGATACGACCTTTTCTTTCAAAAATTCGAGGGCGACTGCTTTTAATCCCTAGTGAAGAACACCTAGCAATTGGCGAGCAAACAATACGGAATCATTTTCTTTTGTAACATAATGTAGAATCATAATGTTCCATGTATGGCAGAAACCCTAAATTATTATTTTAATTATTATTTTTTCATATAAATAAGAATTAATATTTTAAATATATTTTTTTAATTAATTTTTCTATCAATAAGAACCAATTCCTAATGCTCATGAATTATTTCAGCCAAAAATAAAAATTCATGCAGTAAAGGGTTAAGTTTTACAGTTTTTTGTAGACAGTATCCGACCAGCGCTGACAGGTAGCGTTTGAGACTCGTGTCAAATCAGGCTATCAGCGCCTCGTGCTACAGAAGACGACCCCTTCTTCTATTCTGTTCACGAATGTCCGGTCCGTGAACATTCGATTCATATCTTATTGTTTGTTTGTTAATTCTCGATTGTCGTGTGGACTTATTAACTGTATCAACGCAGCTGGGTGTCCCATTTTCTCCTACTCCAGAGTGGATCAGACTGCAGCAGTTTAAATGACCCTCTGATACGATCACGCTTCAAGTACGAGGTAACAACGTAACCAGTATATCTCCCATCCCATCTCCAGCATTCTAAAATCGCGTAGATTGCGCACAAATACAGTCCACCCGCTTAATTTCATGCTCCTCAGAGCAGGAACCTGGTCACTGTCTCCGTCTGGGAACACTGCAGGGTTCCGCACTTAACAAATGTATTATTTTGACAAATTAATGTTTGAATGTTACCTTCTCATACAAAAGAGTAGTTTAGAATAAAGAAACGTTAATTTTCTATTATATTTGAAATTAAAATTTCTCCTTTATCAAATAAAAACCTTAGGAAGTACGGGCACGCCAAATAGTTAAAGAATATAATAAATAGCTTATGAAAATTAAATTGATAAAGAACCCATACTGTACAAAACTGAATAAAATTGCAATCAACGTGACAATGTAAGTCAATAATACAACAATGAAATTTAATTTTGAAAATTAAATTTTATGATAGATGAGTGATTGGTTGTCAACTACATTTTACTGATGTTTGTTCAGTTACTGATTAAAGTGCGTCAACAAATACGTGTAGAGCTGACATTACCGTTGGTCAGCATACATCGAGTTTAATCACGGGAGCAATTCCGTTCTACTCGGCACACCGACTGAGCAACATCAATACAGCTTCATTACAAACAGCCGACAAAATTTAACAGAAATACTGCAATAATGATGAACTGCATATGTTACAATTGGATTACAAGAAGAATCGAAAAGTAAAAAAAATATATATTTTATCTCATGGTTGTTTAATACCAGGAATGTTTACAAATATCTAGGAATTTTCCTTGAATTTATAGAGCGTATTACACTAGAACGTTTGACTCAAAAGAAGATAACTCATTGAAATATTAAAAAAGCTGAATAAGAAGATTGATAGGGATGACGATGGTAACAACAAAGACAAGCATAGTAACACAAAAAGGACTAACAGAGGAATTCGAAGTTAACAAAGGAGTAAGGCAGGGAGACTCACTATCAGCTACTCTATTCAACTTGGTGTAAGTGTATATCAAGAGGAAAATAAATAAAGGAAACATCAGAACAGGAGGGGGACAATTAATGGCGTATGCAGATGACGTTGTAATTATAGCAAAAACAATGAAGATAATGAAAAAGTAGGTAGAGGAGATAAGACAGGCAGGATAAAAAATAGGATTAAAAATAAATGAAAGTAAGACAAAAATAATGAGTCCTGGAAAAACGTTGGAAAATATAAAAATACATATAGACAAATTTAACACAGAACAAGTAGAAAAATTCAGATATTTGGGTCATACTAGCAAACAATGGAGAAAGGAATATAGAAATTAGAGAAAAAATAATGGCAACAAATAAAGCATACTATGCAAATAAGAAAGTTCTGAATAGCATATATTAACAGTAGGAACAAAACTAAAAGTAATTAAGACAATGATAAGACCAGTAATGTACGCGGCGGAAACAATGACACTCTCCAGAAAAGAAGAAGACGATTTAAGAATAATAGAAAGAAAAATATTAAGAACAATATTAGGACCAATAAGAACAGGAGAAAATGAATATCGCCCAAGAATGAACCACGAGATAATGGAAATAATAGAAGAAGATATTGTTAAGAAAATAAAGGAACAGAGAGTAAAATGGCTAGGACACGTATGGAGAGCAGGAGAAAAGTCAATAATACTATCAGTACTGCAGTGGAATATAGGAAGAACAAAAACGCGAGGAGACCGAGATTAACGTGGCTGAAAGAAGCAGAAGAAGACATAAAAAGGGCCGGAAGAAATGAATGGAAAGAAAAAGCAAGAGAAAGAAACCGTTGGAGAAACTTATCAAAGAAAATAGGAACTACTTAAGAAGATAAAAAGGGGATTAATCCACCCCAAGAATATATATATATATATATATAGTAGTAAAAGTTATTGGGAGTAGCGGTGGAGAAAAGTAAACTCAATATTTACTCATACCCGATATTTCGGTCTAAATTTTTAGACCTTTTTCAAGGGAGTAAAATCTAAGAGTCTCCTCTGATGTATAAAATGGTAGAACTCATAAAATTATATTTTTAAAAAAACGAAATAAAATTAAACATTAAAATAAATATCACAGCATAAAATCACAAAAAATCGTTGGTACAGATAATAAAAATTTTAAAAGACATAAAAATTTAGACCGAAATATCGGGTATGAGTAAATATTGAGTTTACTTTTCTCCACCGCTACTCCCAATAACTTTTACTACTATAATATTGGAACGAAATATTAGAAATAAAAATTATATATATATATATATATATGTCACACTAGAACGCTATCCAAGTTTTACTTTTGTAGTTTCTGTTTCAGGATTCATATCTTAAGGTTTTGACTTATCACATAGCATTTGAATATTATTTAAGACTTGGAATTTTTTGTTAGCGCATGCGTACTATGTGTTATTATGACAGTTTTACTTTGAAAAGTTTATTTGTGAGGTAACCATTTCGCCCTGGGCTTAAATCTCGACATCAGTGACGAGTGACTACACCATTTGAAATGTTGAATTGAAAATGCTCGCGCTGCTTTCAATAAGATGAGATCATTCTTCTGTGATGACAACCTTAGTCTTAAACTGCGCCAAAGAATGGTCAAATGTTACATTTCGTCCAAACTCTTATATGGCGTTGAAGCTTGGTCCCTCAAAATTAGTACTATGAATCACTTAGAAGCTTTCGAAATATGGTTGCATAGAAAAATTCTCCGAATCTCCTTGGTAGATAAAGTATCTAACAACCAAGTTCTACAAAGATCAAGAACAGACCGTTTGTTGCTAAAGGCAATCAGGTATAAAAAAAGCTCTTACCTCGGTCATATTATAAGAGGAAAAACCAGCTTCCCCAGCTAATATTGAAAGGCAAGATCGAAGGTCGACGCGGAATCGGTAGACGACAATTATCTAGGATACGTAGCATAACGAACTGGACTGGGATAAAACATGCAGATCAACTTTTTAGATTTGTAGAAGATAGATCTGCTTCAGCCAAGTGATAGCCAACATCAGGGAAACCGGACATAACACTGGAAAGAAAAAGACACCATTTGAGATTACTGTCTATAGTTATTCCTAAATGTTTAATAGACTTAAGAGAATGCATGGATCTTTTATCGCTTTTTATTAAAAGATCGAAATTGTGCTGACAATTGGATAGGTTAAAATGAATAAAAAATGTTTTCTTAAGGTTTAAAAATAAATAATTTGCTTAAAACTAATTGTCAACTTAACTCTCTGTTTGTGTCATTCACCAAAGTTTGAACATTACACGCGATATTTATGATTGCAGAATCGTTGACATGCATATATAATTTACAATTATTGTATATAGATGGAAGTTTAAACGTATCAAATAAATAAAAGGGGTCCCAAAATAGAGCCCTGTGGAACGCCAATATTGATAATTTTATCGGTAGAGGCATTTTGTCCTATTTTTAATATTTATTTTCTCTTTGATAAGTATGATTGTAATAAACTAAACACGTTGACTCTTATTCTCATCCTTTCTAATTTGTTTAATAAAATTTGATGACTCGCGGTGTCAAAGGGTTTTGATAAGTTGGCAAGTACTCCTATCACAGATTGAACTTTGTCAATTTCTTGATACAATTTGCTTAGAAATCTGTTGTGCTGTTTCTGTTGTAATTATCATAAATGATGTTATGACGCCCACAAGACTAAGTATCTCTTTCAATGTATAGATATTACAACAATTTTTGTTTCAACTGAATTTATTTTACTCGCAAACGTAGCTAAAAATACATACAAAAATGGTTATTATGAAGTCTCTTGTTGACGAAAAATTGGTGTCACTCTGCCCACAAACATCAGACGTCGAGAGCTATAACTTAAACTAAATTACGCTGCAACTGCAAAAAGTACACACCTCGTATACAAGTCGATACATTTATCAGGGGAAGGATTACACGGATAAGCAATGAGACGATGGCTTAATCCTGCAGCTTTAATTAGATAGATTACATTGTTTGGCGGGATTAAGGGAGGAAACGAATTATTAGTTCGATTAATGAAAAACTATTAATAAAAAAAATGGAAAAAATATTGGTGAACAATTAAAAATAATAAATTGCACATTAAAAATTACCATGAGTCAATTCGCACACATATAAGGATTTTGTAGGTATCTATTAAGAAAAGAAGGCCTACATAGGGTCCTATTTCTATCTTTTCTATATCTGGAACAAATTTTTTTTTGGCACAGTTATTATAAATACTTAAAGCAAGCCTGTAGCTGCAAGCGCTAAACCATCTTCTGTTGCTGTTTGATCGCTAGCAAAGGTATGGACGTATGTTCAACTCCTGCCTATGTCAAGTTTTGTAAAATTGTTTATACACATTACATTTTCTGCTTAATCGTTTGCAGTTGGTTATAAACTGTAGGTGTGGCTATGTGTACGCTAAAAAATGAACGTAATACTGACTATATAACTCCTGAATGTATATAGTTTGAAAATATGGCCACGAAACTTGGAAACAGAAAGCCTAGGTCCACCTCGAGCTTTCGCGCCAATGGTGATGATTATATAAATATTTAATATAGAAAGTTAATATAAAAATACTGCCTCACCGGGAATCGAACCCGTCAACCTAGGAATTTCGCGTTCTTGTTCTAGAACGCTTAATTAACTTTTCGTTCTTTAATCTGCGTCTTAATATCTTTCTTTTGACACAACACATTTAAAAAATATAGAATTACTTGACTGCAATGGCATGAAAAATATAAACTGATCTAATCAAAATTTTTTGTTAAACAATTCCGGTTCTCATAATGTACATTGTTGAAATTTTCATTAAATTGATTTAAAAAAAAAACAAAATTGATTTTCATTAATAAAAATATGCTAGTTACCGTTGAAAACATTTGTTTATATTTTTCCCGCAGTGTTTATATATTTATTTTTTAACTCAATAGTTTTCCTATATGTGGATTAAAGTATTGTAGAGTGCGTTTCTCAGGAGTTGAGGCCAGGGGCGTTATCGTATATGTGCCAAACAATGACGTAAAACCAATCGCAATGCAGTTTTCAGTCGGTTCTACGTCCGTTGCTTAGCAACCAACGACTGTACGAAATCTAGTTTCCGCGCAATTGACGTACTGACCTAATCTCGTGAGCAAAGCATTCTACAAGTATACCAAATTTCAACTTTCTAGGTCTAGCCGTTTGTTAACAATTTCTACCAAACAGACAAATATGAGACAGGAACCAGCACCGGTCCGTGAACCACCACTTTGAGACCCACTGGTCTATAACATAAATTGACCTTAAATCTATTTTCTTCAGAGCCGTTTGTCGAAGGTATGGCAACACACCACTTGGTATAAAGGTTTCTGTATTATATCTACTGAAGTGACTAGATTATATAAAGTAGCGCAAGCCTTTGAAGAAGCCGACAGACCCCAGAGTTTGATTGGCAACATTAGTTCCCCTGTTAAGTAAACTAAAGCAGCAATTTTTACGTTCTTAAGTTTGCGTCTGCGCTGTCAAATCTCCCTCTCTCGCTCTCATTTAATAACCTTCTTTGCCAACGGTTTGAATATTTAAGGTTAAGTTTAATTTAAATTTATATATTATATCCATTTTATTTAATAAAAATTAAAAAAATAATTGAAATTGTACCGCAATTTTGTTATAGTGTATTTTTGATTAAATAATCGTGATTACAATGTTTAAAATAACAATTATTGGTAGTACTAGTTTCTTATTTTTGTACTGTTGGAATCACTGAAAATCATTTGTGTTGGCGACATTTTTAGCCCCAGTATGGCCGCCGTTGCGCTACCTTATATAATCTAGTGACTTTAATATCTACGAAACTCGAAAAGGTATAAATTTAATTAATATATAGTAAAAACAAACACCCCGCTATATTTCGTGTTATTTGAGGTATCAAATACATATGTGATTTCATTCCATTTGATCCTTGCAATATGTTGGTAGGCTAGGATATATACCGCCATATTTTATATGCAATGCAGGTGACGGGTGACGGGATGGTTGATCCAGAATTTACACCTAGATTAAAATATTACCGCTGTTAATCCCGGTATTATGTTTCATCAACATGAGTCTGTCATGTCTGTTGCAACGATCTACATAGCTCTGCATCGTAAACAAACATTAGATAGCTTTACAGTTAATGCCTGAATGTAAAATAGACTGCCCTTTTAATTATTGATATTTGGATTATGTCATTTACTTCTGTATTGCGAAGTAAATCAAGGAGGTGTTAGATAAAATAATGAATATAACAAAAACAATGATATGAATGATTAAACATTCATTTTTCGACGACTTTTAAAAACAAAAATGTGTTTATTATATATTTCACGTTCTTTTGTGCAAAAAATGCATGTTTATAGTGGCTGTTAAAAAATGTAAAAAGTATTTAAAAAAGTCTCGTAAGTGATTTATTATTATTTCACACTTTCCAAAAGAAAAATACAAGGTGTCTCAAAAGAAATTTTATATTTATTTAGCTTACTGCGTGAACGCAACGTATCCTAGGGGCGCGGGGGTTATGTCAATCGGTAGCCTGGCTCTTGGGAATTTAGTCGCTATGGAGCGTTTCTCGGGAGCAGACCGCGCGTTAGGCTACGGTTACAGTGGAAGCGTGTTCGCCCGAACAGTGAGTCGCTCGTACTCGCCCGCATTCGCGCGACTGATAAAAGCGTGTAGAAATACACAGGTTTTTAGGTACTGTAGAAGCTTATCAATCGCGCGAACTACGCTCGTACTCGCCCGCATTCGAGCGACTAATTCTAGCGTGTAGAAGTACACATCTGTGTATTGTAAATCGCCCGAATAGCTGAATTCAAAATTGTTTGTTTTGTTCGCGCGAGTATGCGTCCTACCTACAGTTCTTATCTCCGTACAGTCAGTCCACTTGTTTTACTTGCTCTGTGGTACAGTCTGTGTCTACAAAATGAATATTGAGAAATTAATATCATTAGTTTTTGATCGAAGATCGTTATGGGATCAAAAATGTAAAACTTACCATTGATCAATCACGTAAATTATGGGATGAAGTGGCGACTGAATTAAAAGTTAGCGATAAGGAGAAATATTTATTTTTTACATATTCTAAACATAATAAAAAACAAAACAACATATGAATGGTTTACACCAGTGGTTCTCAACCGGTGGTACGCGTATCACTAGTGGTACCTGAAAGAAGACTTGGTGGTACTTGAATAACAGTGATGTATTTTTTAAATTAATGTAATGAAGAAAAAAATATATATAAAATTACTCAAAGGTGAATTGTGTCAAAATTAACCGGCTTTATTATGCAAACATTCTTGATATTTTCTATATTACTAAGAAATTGGAGCATTATACGCTATTCCAAACGTTTAGGCGGAACTAGATTTTGCAATCTAGTTACTTTCATCGTTTGAATTGTACTTTTTGGCCGTTTTGTTTAAGGTTTGTAATTCATACTTCCAATAAACATTTTTTGGTTAAGGTTAATATCATTTTAAAATGTCATTTTTTGTGGCATTCTTAATACAAATATCCCATTTATTTATTTTTTTGTCATTAAAATAACTGCTAGAACTAAACACCACCTATCTAGTCGCTCGTATACGGGCGAATATGCCCGTTTACGCGCTAATACGCCCGAACTGTACTTCGGGCGAAGACGCTTCCACTGTAACCGTAGCCTTATGCGTGCGAGAGTTTTACAAAAAGGGTGATTCGGCGACTGTAGCGCGTAGAAAATTCTGCAGTATTCGAGGTTTTCGCCATTTAAATGATGCGCCAAGCATTCCTCTCATTCGACATTGGGTTAAAAAGTTTGAAGAGACTGGTACAACGCTGGATAAATCAAAATCCGGGCGACCTAGGTCATCAAGAACGGTAGAAAACGTGGAGAATGTTAATCAGTCTGTTCGTGACGACCCAAACCTTTCAATTCGGAAGCGCGCAAGTGCTTTAAATGTGCATAGATCATCATTACATCGCATTATGCACAAAGACCTAAAGCTGCACCCCTACAAAATTCAATTGGTGCAAGAATTAAAGCCCCAAGATTGAGCGATTTTCAACGTTTACCAACATTTTGTTTTCGGATGAAGCTCATTTTCATCTTAATGGCCACGTAAATAAGCAGAACTTCCGCTACTGGAGTGCAACGAATCCGAAACGCAAACATCAGAAACCCCTACATTCGCCTAAAGTGACCGTATGGGCTGCGATGTCGGCCCGAGGAATTATCGGCCTTTACTTTTTTGAAGACGAAAGGGGGCGTGTAGTTACAGTGAATTCAGAGCGTTATATGGAGATGTTAGACAACTTCTTGGTACCTGAACTGCAAAACTTTCCTGGCTATAACCAAAGAACATGGTTCCAACAGGACGGAGCAACTTCACACACGTCCAATATGTCTCTGCCACGTGTTCGTGAAATTTTCTCAGGCAAATTGATCTCCCGGAGAGGTGACATAAATTGGCCTCCACGCAGTCCAGATTTAACCCCTATGGACTTTTTCCTATGGGGTTATCTTAAATCTAAAGTTTACGCCAATAAACCGACTTCACTGGCGCATTTGAAAGAAAATATCCGTCACGAAATGGCAGCCATCCCTGAGTCCACCTGCCGAGACGTCATAAGTAATTTTACTGTTCGATTAAATGAGTGCCGAGAACGCGAGGGTCTACATTTAGACAATATTATTTTTAAGAAATAAATCCCCAAAAAGTGTATTTTAATAATTAATAAACATTTTTTCTATATACGGCTTACTTTTTTTTTAATCGATCCACTAAATATAAAATTTCTTTTGAGACACCTTGTACATCGTCTAATGGGGGTTACATCACTATTTCTATGAACTTAAATAAGTTCATGGGGGTGACAGAACCACCTCCAAGGACTACAGCTGCGTCTTGTCTATGTGAAGTCCTAAGAAGAATGAAAGAGTTCACTGAAAGCAAGTCTAAAAACTAAAGAAGCCATAAACGAAGAAATAATGGGCATGCCCATACCAAGTTATGACCTAAAGAGCTATGCGAGGTGTGTAAATTAAGTAACCGGACTGGCCACGTAGCGTTTAATTTGGCAACATTTGGGAAGCGATACTTGAAGAGGCAGCAGGTGAACATGTGATACGCCTTCAGTACGAGTTTGACCTCGCTAAAGTAATTTTGCTGTCCGTAGCGATTTTTTGCATGAAACGGTTTTTTCTAGTGCGTTCTAAAAATGAGACATTCATTTCGAGCAACGGTGTGCTATCAGGTTTTGCTTTAGACTTGGGCACAGTGCAACGGAATCTTTTACAAAACTTCAGCAGGCCTACGAAGACAGTGTTTTGTCAAGGACCCAAGGTTTTTTGGTGGTTTAAGGCATTTTCAGAAGAAAGGGAGTTGATTGAAGATGAATCACGCGGAAGGTCTTCATCGTCAAGAACCGATGAAAATGTCGACAGAATCCGGGATCTTGTGCGTTCAGATCGTCGGTTGACAGTCAGATTGATCAGGGAAGAGTTGGATTTGACTCTCACTACCGTTCATCAGATTTTGACCAATGAATTGGAGATGAGAAAATCTCCTTGTCACACAGCAATTTAAATTGCTGAGTTTTTGGCCAGTAAAAACATTCCTATCGCTCCTCAGCCTCCTTATTCGCCTGACTTGAATCCTTGTAACTTTTTCCTATACCCAAGATTGAAAAATCACCTCAAGGGACGTCATTTTGGAACACTCTAAAACATTCAAACGTCCGTAACGTCCGTAATAGCTGAAAGCTATTCCAGTATCCAAGTTCCAACACTGTTATGAGGATTGGAAGAACCGTCTCCAACACTGTGGGGCTTCCCAAGGAAGTTATTTTGAGGGAGACAATATTGAATTGTAATTCTATTCGAATAAAAAAAAAATAAATAAAAAATCCGTACGGTTACGTAATTTACACACCTCGTATATGAATAAATCTTGAAAAACAGTGGAAAATAGCATAGCAAAATACCCAAAATAACCACTTAAATAAAAGACAGTGAAGGTAAATAGGCCTGCCGTACAAATAGAAGTGATCCTAACAAGACTGAGACTTGAGCACACCATGTACATCCACGTACATATATTCGAAAGAACCGACCCGCCACAATGCAGTACATGTAACACTCGCCTAACCGTGAAACACATTCTTACTGTCATCTAGACTGCCAAGAGTACCAAACACAAAGAGAAAACTCCTTACCAGCAACCCTAAAGGACCTGCTAGCCAACAACACCGACATAGAAGCCAAAGTCTTTTTTTTTTATTTTTAATTTTTAATGGCCTTTGCTGCTTTGGCAATTAGCCAGGACAATTTTTATTTGAGAAAATTTCCATGCCTGAACGGGATTCGAACCCGAGACCTTCGCAACGCAGCGCACATGTGTAACCACTACGCTACGCCGGTCGGCTAGAAGCCAAAGTCATCCTTAAGGATATTAGTATCGCATCAGAAATATGACTTGAAATAAAACATATATGTACAAATTTATATATATAAATATAACCCATGAAATTATAATGTAAGCTGGTGGCCAATAGCCCTAGTATCTGCGGCAACCAATAACTAATTTAAATTAAAAAAAAAAATCATCTAAAACAGTGATGGCCAACCTTAAGCATAACATGCGCCAATTTTTTCACAGACCAGTTCAGATGCGCCATACAACTCAAGCACGTTTTTTACCTTCAGGTTTGGGGTTATAAAATAGGGATAGGGGTAGGATCTACTTTGCTTAAGGGAGGAAAAGGAATAACCCAATCACGCAATTCAATCAATTAATTTACGCCATTTCAAAAGACACATGTTTATTGGAGCACCAATCTACAATAGTTAGAAAAACAATATCTATTACAGCACAAAAACATTACTTATCTTTATTGAAACTTTTGCGCCTGCTTGGATATCGCTAGTTTTTTAATGTTTGGTGTTAAATTTGTCACTGAAACCAGCAGAGAGTTTTTCAAATTTAAGTCAGTTATTCGCGACCTTGTTTTGCTGTTAATCAATTTCGATGTGGAGATGGTCGTGTCCATAATGAATAGAAGTGGAAAGGTTGTACGGGTATCGGACATAAATAAAAACAACTATCTACAGCTGACCAGTTTCGGAATAGTTATAACTATTCCGATGTTTTTATTTATGTCCGATACCCGTACAACCTTTCCACTTTTAATCAATTTCATGGATGAAAATGCTTGTTCACATCTGTATGTCGTTCCAAAGCGACATATATAAGTTTTTGCATATTTTCTTAGCTCTGGGAAATGTTCACTGGGTAATGAATGTCAGAAATTAATTATATCAGAAGCATTTTTATAGGCATAGGGTTACGTTATGACACCTATTTAAAAAAAAAAGTAAGCGCAAGAATTCAATGCGCCACTTGTAATCATCCAATGCGCCACGGTTTGGCCAACCCTGATCTAAAGTCTATTTCTTTATGCGGTGCGGAACTATAGTCTGTTTCTTTGGTTTAAGTGGAACTAACTAGATCTAAATCTTCAAAAATAATCGAAAATCCTCCGTATTTGATATTAAATGGTTTTTTTCGTTTTTTTTTTTTTTTTTTTGTTCATCTAGGCTTTTATAGTTTATGTATTATCAAGCAACTTTAATGTTATACCCTATCTTCAATATAAAAATGTTGAGCAACGTGTAATGAAATTTTCACCGCTATATTTTCAGTCCCAAATATCATAGATAACTGTGTACACTTTTGTGGACTGTTTATCATATAAATAATGTAAATAAACCTGTCAGTTTAATATATAATTAAGCAAATGCATTTGGCTGTGAAATTATTCATATTTCAATACATAATTTTAAATATATATGTATTCGCTACATTAATGGACAAATTAATAATTGAAAGGATTTAATTACTAATTAAATATATAATTATATTAATAAATTATAAATTACTTTCATGTCGACTGGAGTGGTATGAGGATAAAACACGAGTTTGCTAATTTTACAAATGTTCTAGATTTGAATCCCAGGATATGGATTATGTCTAAAAATATGGTAGCTAAATATCTTGGCATGGATGAGGATACCGCGATTTTTAATTAATTATCACGGAAAATAAATAATTTTAATTTTTTTTTTAATTTCGAAAAAATCGAGGCATCTAATATTAAAATTAAGAACATCTGTAAGGGAAATAATTTTGATATTATTTTAGAAATAAAATTTCATAATTAAATTCAATATAATTAATTAGAGTGAAAAAATATGCATAATTAAATAATAAAAAATAATTTGTTTCTTAGAAAAGAACACTTAAGATAATTGAATGACATATTTATTAATATAACTTAAAATCCTTATGGTATGCACAAGAAAAGGAGATCGTATATTCTATATTAATTTACAAGAGTGTCAAATAATTATTATACGTATTCGAACCATACCTAAATATCACTTAATCTCTGTCTTGCATCACCCTGGTTTATGATTTATGTGTACAAATAATTATATTGTAGTCTCTATTGGACTTATTCTTGTCATAATTTTCCTTGAAGTCTTTTTTCAAAGATACTCAGAGTGGCTTCTTCTGAAGCTAGCATCGTTAAAGTTTCAAAACCATAGGTGACTAGCGCACGAATTAAACACTTGTAGAGTGATAGGTTCTTTTTTTAAGTTGTTTAGAGTTAATCAGATCTTTCATTTCATAGTATGCGCGATTGTCAGCTTGTATTCTTGCTAGAAAGCAGACATTTAGTTTGTTTTGATTATTTAATGAAGCAAGTTATTTGAAATTGACATTTTAAAAATTGTTAGTTTCAAATGACGAATCAGCGGTAATTCTTATTCTTTCTGATGGAGAAATTTTCATATATTTTGTCTTGCTATCATTGATAATTAATCTGACTTCCTTGCTTGTTGAAAGTATAATATTAAATACTTCCTTCATATTTTGTATACTAGTTGTTACAATTGAAAAATAGTCTATTGACAATCTGCCTTGATTTGAATAGAATATTTCCATTTGCTTCTATTCTTTATAATAAAATATAATATCTAAGAACTTGTTACACATAATATGTATTTATTTTTGATGATGGAATGTCACATGGAACATAAAGCGTTGCTGTTCTCGTTTCTTTCTTTGTTTTGTATAATTATGGCCATCTTCTACGTGTTGCTCCATCAACAGACAAGTGGTTACCAACATTTATGTCAAGCTTTGAAGCTGGGTCTACCATGTCTGCCATATTGGCGTTTTCGCACCAGCTTAGCATATTGTCTATTACACATAATTGATGTTAAGTAAGCCGAATCAAGAAATCTAAAAACTTTTATATTTTTATATATGGTTATGTTGTTTTGCTATCGAAAAATGTTGGCTTTTCACGCACAAAATTAAATATGAAGAAACCGATAAAGCTGCTAGACGGCCAATCAGCAGGAGAAATGAAATTCGGTACATTGCTTTGAAGCCACTGTTGAGTAGTCTTCGCCTTATGCACTGGCATTGAATCTTGCTGGAAATTCGAATGAACAGGGAGTTGCTCAGTTTTTAACTATCAACTTCAACACGTTAAATCCGTTTTTAACAACACGTTTTTAAGTTAAATTTGTCCGATATTTTTACCTCTTTCTCGTAAAAATAAAGCATAATGATACCGTCATGGCTTCCACCCCATCAAACTATATCTGAAGCAGAGTAATGGTCCCTCTGGGTCTTCAGTGCTCTCTCGCGAGCTTCTCTTGGAATTGTAGCCTATACCCTGTCGGTCTGACGGTTGAACATCTCAAAATTTTTAATCTTTTCAAGAAACCCTTCGTAATTCTATTGACGAATGTCCACAGAGACTTCAGAACTGTGTAACGGCTAGAGGTGATCATTTTGAAAAATGATTGATATTTCTTGTTTAAGATGCATCCATGTATTTCGCACTAAAAAGAAATAATATCTATAATTTTTTGTGAATTTCACTGAAAACTACTTTTATTTATAATTAGCTATTTCATAGAACTCATGTAATAATTGTTCTTTTGTGTGGATATTTGATAATTGCATGTTGCACATGACCAAGTCTCACAGCTATCAAATATTGAAGTTAAACATTTTCCGATTACATAATTAGATTAATGTAGCCTGAAGGATTAATTAAGCTGTCCAGATATGGAAACTGGTGGATAGGATTCACCACATGCAGTCCAGTATAGCTTCCGGATAGCTTCATCGAACGATCCATATAAAATTCAATTAGCATCATGTTATTAGTTCATTAAATGAACCAGAGATGGGGTTTGAAATATTAGAAGAGTGTGATTCCAGAAATATTGCATATACTTATATAATTAACATAGATTTTCTTTTTAAAATTCTAACAACGATTCTAACCATTCAAATTTACACAAACTACGTTCAAAATAGTCCTTTTGGTGTTCAAAGAATGTTTCCCAGTGTCATGGTAGATACCGTTTAATTTTTCTTCGGAGTTTAAATCTCGGATGCGTCAGGTAGCAGACGTATTCTTATCTTGTATTGCTACAAATCGTTGGCTACCAAGTGAATTCTTCAGCTTAGAGTATAGTGCATAGACAGGTGGCGTCCTATCAGGACTATAGTGTAGGTGTATGAGTGCTTCCTCCTTGTAATCGATCATTAAAACTGTCGTTGTATTATCATGAAGAAACAGCAAAGTAGACTTCAAAAAATGTGCTCAATTTTAGATTCAGTGTGTATCTTTTTGTCTAAGAGAAAAACCGTTAACATTTTAAAGTCTGTTTCCCAAATTTGCAACTACGCTACACCGGTCGGCTATTGATTTGATGAGTCTTAGATTTTTAGGTCTTTTCTTACTGTTTTTATATCTTTTAGAATTTGTATTGGTTTAACATGGAATGCATATATTACCTTACCAATTTGCTGCAATGTCTTGTACTCGTATTAAACATCGTGTTTTATAACATTTTATAATAAAATTTTATAATAACATTTCTATGGCAACCTCTTCAGTAAAATATTTCATCAAAAACTGTCAAAATTCAAAAAACATTCTTGAAAACTAAATTTGTAGTCAATTTTAAAATTTTTGGTAAGAAATAATTATTATATTTGATACAGAACAATATGGATGAAGAATTGGAAATATTAAACTTAGATGACATGAATGATTTATTCAATTCTATGGAAGTCAATCATAATGAAGAGCCAATCTTTGCTGTCTTAACTCTAGACGATATCAACATGAATGAATTAACAGGAGAAGAACAACTCTTAGTAGCAACAGTACGAGATCAACTAATGGATTTACCAGAAGATATGGCAGAACCAGTACCATTATCTATAAGAAACTCACCAAACATTCATAAGACAATAACATTAAATTTGGATGGAGATTCAACGACAATTAAATTTAAAGGTATTGGGAAGACAAAAGAAGAAATTTTGAATCTGAGAAGACAACTATGGACACGTACTCTTAATATGCTGGCTGAACCTTTGCTACGATTCATTGTTAGAGAAGTTAGAGGAAGGGGTGGTCGAGGAACAAGAAACCGAACGATTAGCAGAAGACATGGTCGAAGAAGAACACAGAGTTTATGATAACCAAATACAAATATATGTTGAATTTTTATTGTCAAATTGTTTTTACGACGTACATAAAATAAGCATTCTAAATGTTTCATATAAAGTTACCTACTGGCGTTGTTTTTATTACTATTTTTATTAAGAATAACTACAGGTATGTTGATTATACAGTTATTATGGAAGATGATCAGGGCATGGGCGTATTTTATGTACGTCGGATTTAGCGAAAAATATGTCCTACTACACATTGATGATAATATTGTAAAGTAAATAATAAGACATACAGTCTATTCCAAACGATTAGGCGGAACTAACCGGAAATAATTCATTTTGTAAGTTGTCATTAGCTATTTTTTTTTTATATTGAAGTTGGCTTTTCCTCAACAAAATGATCAAAAGCTTCAATCAATCTGTAAAAGTAACTAGAATTGAAAATCTAGTTCCGCCTAAACCAAAGGAACAAACTTTAAATTTCAAGATTTAAGTTCCTCCCCAAATATTCATCCATTTGAAAAAGTATAAACAACAAAAAAGATTTGTTTTCTTATTGTAAACAATTTTTGTCATATACGTTTTTTCTGTTAAGTTAATAAATCAGAGACAAAAATTTTTTGCTTAAAAATCGTTATTTTTTTAAGGTCTACCCCTTACAATTTTTTCGATTTTTTGTTCATTTTCAAGGGTTTTGGATTACTGCCCATACAAAACTTATTAATTGGTTCAATGAAGTCCAATTTTTAAAGGGTTTAAAGGGCGATTTTAAGGGGTTCTTTGCAGTCAACATTTGTGAGAATTCAGATAATAAAATAAAATTAGAAACCTTACGTTTCAGCACGTAACTTTAGAAATGTTTTTTTTATGGTTCATTGTTTAAGGCGACATTTGTTCAGAATTATTGCTTAATTACTTTGAACACTAGCATCTCCTTGAACAATCCTTAAACTATTTTTCCTAGAAATGCTACTAGCTCTCTTATATAAACCCCCATCTCTCTGAAAACGGGGGCAGAAAGTATTCGGTCCGATTAGGATCATCAATGAACAACATCTAAGTTGTATTATATCATAGGCTCGCTACCTAGTTAATAAAAAATTGATGTGAATTTTCACACATTTCAGGGTTTTGCAGATATTTAGTAAGTGAATGATGATTATTTAAGATGCCAAAACAAATTTTATGTTAAAATATTTTTTTGTTAATTTTAATTCGAATGCCTAATACAATTATTTAGGTTTCTAAATATGTACAGTATTTTTTTTTTTTATATAGCAAGGTTCATTAAGGTTTTGAAAATTGCGCCTATGGCTCCCATTGGTTGTTTTAAGTCATAACTCTGCTCCTCTGATTTCGTGTATTCAATTTCAACAATTTCCACTGGTTACAAATTTACGCTTTTAAAAATTGAATGCAACATTTCCAAATATAACTAAAATTTTGAAAAAATAATTTGAACAAAATGCAAAAAACAAAAAAAAATGTCTCGAGACCAGAACTCTAGTTTGCAAATTAGAACGCGAGAGTGCTAACCATTACACCATTAAAGCATGCTTGTTTACTTTCTTACATAAGTTATTAAATATTTTACATGGTCAAGCAAAAAACACAAAAAATGCGTTATTTTTTGAAAACATAAATTCCTGTTGTACTGTTCCGGTTCACACAAATATACATTACTTAGAATTTTTCCAGATTTTTAGTTTAAACCATCTGGGCTACAGGGTGTGGGACAACATTTTTTTTGCACAATTTTGGCAAAAATCATGCCAAAATAATTTATTTTGCAAAAATAAAATTTTGACCGTTCATCCACGTACTAAGGCTTTCATTGGATAACCTACGCAGAATTAAAAAAAAAAATCTTTCGATGAGCAGATATAGCCAAAATATAACTAGAATTTTGACAAAATAATTTAAACAAAATAAAAATGCAAAAACAATGAAAAAATTAAATTGTCTCCAGACAAGAAGCGAACCGTAGTTTGCAACTTAGGAAGCGAGAATGCTAACCATTAGACTACGGACGTTTACTCGTTTACATAACTAATTAAATATATTACATATTTTAGTTAAAAATGTTAGACAAAAAATGCGTTATTTTCCGAAAATATAATCTGGCCAAAAATTCCTGTTGTACTTTTTCGGTTCACACCAATGTACATTACTTTTTGAATTTTTTCAGATTTTTAGTTTAAACCATCTGAGCTACAGGGTGTGGGACAACATTTTTTTGCACAATTTTGGCAAAAATGGCGTCGAAATAATTTATTTTGCAAAAATAAAATTTTGATCGTTTATCCACGTACTAAGGGCTTTCGTACATATTCATATTTGTTTATATTTTTAGAGGGATATGTTTTTTAGATGTTTTAGTATTTTTCCTATGTGCGGATCAAAGAGTTGTATAAGCATATCAAATTTCAACTCTCTAGGTTTAGCCGTTTGGCTACAATTTTTACCGAACAGACAGACAGACAAAACCCTAAAAATCGTAAGTTGTAAAGTAACGTATCAGGGCTCGCTACATTAATATAAGTATAAAGAAGTATTTGTGCACGAAGTTAATTGCTCTAAAAATAAGGTACCTCTATTGTTAATTAAATGCTGAGAAAATCTTACTTCTAAGAATTTATTCATATTTCTTGTGTTATGAGCCGGATAATCTTCACTATACGAGACAACAAAGAACAGCACGCACTTCGTTTCGTTCAAGATAATGCAACCTTTCCCATCACAGTCACTGCCAGGCGTATAAGAATTTTCATAATGAATTTCTGTTTCATCGTGTGTCCTGTTTTAATATTTCGATTACTAAATTATCTATGTATTTCCGTATTTTCTGAAGTTTCGTTGTCCTCCGGAAGTATTCCGGTATCAGTTTTTCAGTACTTTTTCCGCTTTTCCGCAGCTTCTGGTAATAAAAATTGATTTATAATCATTGTTAACTGTTACTTGTACACGTGTTTGAAGATAACTGTTCATGATTAATTGTTCTTGGTGTCAGAGCTAATCGACTGTATCACCACTAACAGTACAATTCTTACTTTCGTTAAGAAAAGTCGTTAAAGGGGAAATAAATTTATTTTACTGCTAATTGTACCAATTTCAAGATGGTCTAGAATTTTCAAATAACTAATCTTTTTGTCAAAAATTTAGTCTGGAATACTACTTCTTTAACTTTATTAGAAACTAGCAGCCTCGCCCGGCGTTGCTCGGACACACTTCGATACTATTGATCTACATTTTTTTGAAACTTACAACATAGTATTATTGTCACTAAAAATTTTAAATATGTCCAAAAATATATTTACCTAACTTTAAGTTTTAACAAAAACTAAGAAAGAAAATTTTTTTTTTGGAACAAACTGTTTTATTGCTTTTTGAAATATTCATTCGCCTGTAAGATTTATACACTTTTGCATGCGTTCAAACCAATTCACGAAACATTTTTTCTACTCTGAAGTTGGTATCTCTAGAGCACGGTTTTCAAAGGCTTCAACAAGGCTTTTTGAGGTGCTGAAAATCGATGTCCACTCATTTTTTGTTTGATATTGGGGAACAAAACAAAGTCGTTAGGGGATAAATCAGGTGAATATGGGCTGTGGGACATTAATTTGATGTTTTTCTTTTTCAAATAATCAATTGTTTGACATGCTGTGTGGAAGCTTGCATTGTCATGAAGAATGATGCGAAGTTTTTGGTTGTTTTTCCTGATTTTGTCGATGACTTCCGGCAAACAGCTTGTATACTATTCAGCATTAACTGTTCTCCGATCCTCTAAAGGAATGGTTGCGACATGTCCAGTACAACCGAAGAAAGAAGCGATCATTTTTGGAAGTGCTTCGTGAACGAACAACTTTTGTGGGTTTCGGTCCATCTTGGAAGACCCAAACAGTGGATTGTTGCTTAGTTTTCGGTTCATATGAATAAATCTATGTTTCGTCACCTGTAACGATGTTGTATACGGATTTTGCAGTGCCTAGGTTCATTTTAAACATTCCCTTACACCAATCAGCACGAGCTTTTTTTGAGCTTTGATCAAATTATGCGGAATCCATCGGGAACAGATCTTTTTCACAGCTAAATGTTCATGCAAAATCGAATGTATCGAATGTATTGAACAGTCTGCGATATGCCAAAGAATGCCTCCATCACATGGTAAGTCACATGCCGATCTTTTTAAATCATTTTGCTCACAGCATCGATGTCTTTTTGAATCACAACCGAATTTGGTCAACTTTCACGAGATTCATCACAGACGCACGACCACGACGAAAATCTGCAAACTAATTGTACAATCTTTTCTGATGGTGCTTCATTACCAAAAGTTGAACGACGGGAATCTATGCATTGTAGTTGAATTAACTCTATACTAAAATCGTAAATAATCATCTAACGAAGAACTTCACGAGTATCCTATTTTACGAAATATGAGAACTAAAGAATAAAGAGATTATAGCTTTCAATTTTATTTATATAATTCACAAGTCATGACTTGTTCAATTCTAGCTTTTACCTCTCTAGAATTTTCATTCGGTTCTTACAATAAGTAACTCAGATATTTGTATGTATGTGAAAATCTTTTCAATATGGCAACTGAGGGGATAAAGATTTTGTAAATCCTTTTGGTCGTTTTGCTCAGTAACTTACTAGAGACGAGATATTTGTGTGCAAAATAACTTTAGTTTGCTATACCTTCTATTTCATTATTGATATTTTTAATATACCCAAACACATTGATTGTAAATTTTAACAAAGTGAATCACGAAATAAAAAACTGCTTTGACATAGTATTCTTTGATCTTTTAGTTTTCAGCCGACCAGTAATTTAGTTGTCCATCATAGTACATGGAAAATACCACGAATATTTACGCTGTACGATAAATATTGAAAATATTGGAAAACATAAAAACTGCATGAACAATAATGAAACAGTAAACAAAGAGATCGATAATGAGAAAGAAGTAAAAAAAATGATAAAAAAGTTGTCCGGTACGGTATTAATTAACGATAATTAAAATAAAACTAAAATTTCAAAATAATGTAATCATATTATACTGCGATTTCTTTGCAAATATTTAACCTAGCATTTCTACTCTTGGATGCTGAGTGCAAACGCTTATGGCGTGTTATCATGAGGCTAGTAAGCAAACTAGTAGCTAGCTTGCTAGTGACAAAGATAGCTACTATCCTATTGTAAACGCTTGAGGTTAAACTAGCCCTGGTACTTGTGTTAGTAGTTGGGATAGGACAGTGATTTTGAAACCGAGATAGTAACTACCCCACAAGCCTACCCCCACCACTCAATTTTTTATTGTCAAGTTAAAAGCGGGCCTCTTTTACCTTATATACGGGCAGCAAGCTCCCTTATGTGTAACGATAGTTTCATTTGTATGCATAAATATAACTATTACAATAATAGAGATTTTTAATATCGTGAGAAAATACACACACCGGAAAATTTAAAGGAACAGACATAAAAATCTAATTATTTTCCCTGTAGTGTACATATTGTTGATATCTGTCAGGTAATCTTCTAGTACGATGTTTTTTGGAATAATGTTCAATCAGGTTGAGGTCAGGGGAGCATGCCAACCCATTGTTGTAATACCCACTTGATTTAAAAAGTCTGTTACACCGTGGGTGACGTGTAGGCTTGCATTATCCTGCATTAGGGTGAATTTCTCTCCGATATATGAGGCAAAAGGTACAACATGGCCTTGAAGAATATCTGTGATGTACCTATCTCCAGTTAACGCTCCGCCATCAATCACCACTAACTCTGTGCGAGCTCCCAAACATATTCCACCCCACACCATAATTGAACCTCCACCAAAAGATACAGTAGTAGCAAAATTAAAAATTTGAAATACTTTTATTTGTAAGATAATTTATTGTTGAATTATTACAGACAGTAAAAAAACTAAAAAATACTAAAATAAAAGTTATAACGATATAAAAAAAAGCTTCCTTGTGCAGTTTTTGCACCGGTGTCGGGGCAGAATGAGCACGGGGGTAAGGGAATGGGCAATCAGCTAAAATCTGGCGCAGAATGAACACACGTGAGTGCATTCCTTATCGTTATCATTTTCTCCAGCGCAAGAACAATGTGCCCACTTTCCACATGCTCTGCACTGGAGCAATCAACGTCTATGTGTGAAAAATATATCACCACAGCAAAAAACACGTTTCACCAATTTACAAAATGTAAACGCTAACTCTCAGTCATACAACCACTCTTGGAAGACACTAACGAAGTAGTGAGCGTGATTGGAATGCACCCAAACATGGCGGCATGCTTTAACAGCCAAAAAAGGAGTGGAGCCCGTTATACCCCAGGAGTCCGTTATGCCCCGGTTTCTCCTATATTTTCTTATTGGGTGGCCGCATAAAATTGTTCGGCGGGCCACAAGATATTAAGGTTTTTGTTTGTAAAAATACAAAAAAAAAAAAAAAACGTCAGATTAGAATGTCACGTACCTCAGCAGTATAGATAGACCCTGCATCACTTGGAGAAGGACTGCCTTCAAAGAGAATGAAAAGTATTTCCTGCAGATGTCAAAGATCTGGCTAGAAACTGGGATCTGTGAAGAAACTTTGTTGAATCTCTATGTACCTTGAATAATAAATTTATATTTTTAACTGGGGTTTTCTAAAACCTAAAACTGTTTCTCAAGTTCATTGCCCTTTTATCATTGGTTTTATGTGGAAAGGATATGTGAAAGAAAATGAGAAAAGATAAATGTAAATCATATATATCGTCTCATAAATTCAAAAGCTTCAATACTAGGAGATAGGAGAAACAGATAATAACGATTTTAAAGAAATATTACTTCTGAAACATATTTTAGCAGGCAGTTTAACACTAAATATCTCATTGGCACTAGACACAGTCAGGGAAATATTGATACGAAGTGTAAATTTGCAAAAATGTCAGGATTTTGTAGGTATTCAGTATGTGATAAAAATATTCATATTTTTACATTAAAAAATAAAGTCCAAACCAAAATTATTTTGGAAATAATTTTTAGTGTATTCTGTCTAAGTAAAACTATCATTTAATACCCTATAATGTAGAGCAGTGTTTCTCAACCTTTTCTGGCACGGGACCCCCCAAAAATATGTAAATATTGTCTGCGGCCCCCTATATACAGATACATATAGGGAGAAAGAAAGAAATGAGAGAGAAAGAAAGGAGAGACGCACCACAAGATATGTCAGGACATAGGGAATACGATTTTTAAGTTAGGTAGAAAAAAAATAATGACCGAAGTTTACCCAAAGAATTATTTTTAAATAGGAAAGTTGGACATCTTTGGATAGAGCTTTTAAAAAGAAACAACTTTTACCTAAACATTTTATAAATATCTTTTCGATTGACGAAAAATTGTACTGCCTATAATGGCTTGAAAGTAAAGTATTTTTATTTACAAATGTTCAGAGTTGCTTTTCATTTTGGTGTGCACACTTTCGCATCCTTACTCTTGAGTTATCAGTAGCTCGGAGCATAATAAATAATATTGCACTTTTAAGTCGTACTTAAAATACCTTCAACGTGAACCGTTTTCACAGAAGTGCATTTAGTTTAAATTAGTTGTCAAAATAAAATTAATTTATATTGCTTATTTTATTAAAAATATATTTTTATGAATATAAATGTTATATATTTATGAATATGGATATAATTTATATCTTGCAAAATGAAGCGCATTTCTATTATATTTTCTAGCTTCGATTTTATACGACTTCGCGGCCCTCCGAAGAAGCTTTGACGACCCCTCAGGAGGCCGCGGACCCCCGGTTTAGAAACGCTGATGTAGAGTCTACTTGAAATTTGAATAAAATAATCTTCAAAATTATTAAAATATCAACGTGTTTCGAAATAGACAAAAAAAAAATAATTTTTATTAATTATGCATTGTATAATCTGTCTCATTTTGTAATACGAAACTAGATCTGGTTACTTTGGTGACTGTTGTGGTGTAAATAGACTTTTATGGAAACATGTGAACTTGTAAACCTGGCTTTTAAATATTTGGTTAAGTTTTATTATATCGAGGTTATATTCACTCAAAAACTATGTATGTCAAATAACAAATTGACATGTCAAAATTGCGATTGACATGTCAAAATTGTGATAGACATGTCAAATATTTTGCCATGTCTATCGTAAATATTTTTCCATGCATAAGGTGCCACTTCAGAATTACCACCCTAAGATGATATTTTAAATATACAACATAAAAAATGAATTTTCCCTCTTAGTTTCGTATTAAAAAATGAGACAGATAATATATAAAAATAGAGATTTGGCTAAAAGAGTTTAAATAAAACAATAACACAAACAATATATCTTCAAAGCTAAAGTTTCTTATTTAAATATTTATTGCAAATAAAAATTCAAATTATATATATTAATAATACTTTATTTACGCAATCAAAATTACAAATTATAAAGTGTCAAAAATATTTATATGTCAGATAACCTAAAAAATATATAACTGCGTAAAAAGAAATTAGCCGACCGGCGTAGCGCAGTGGTAACACATCTGCTCTGCGTTGCTAATCTCGTGTCTCGGGTTCGAATCCCATTCAGGCATGGAAATTTTCAAAGATCAAAAATTCCTGGCTAATTGCCAAAGCAGCAAAGGCCATAAAAACAATAAAAAAATTTTTTTAAAAATACATAAAGAATATTCTCCATAAAATCTACGCCAAGAATATAACTAAAAGTCTAATATGTAAATAATAACAAAATGTACTTTATAAATAATATATATTTCGATGCATATACAATATTCTCGAATAATAATCTGTGATCGAACACAATGATATGAAATACAATGTACGACACTGAACATCTGTCAAATTGGACTAAAAACAATATTTTAACATTGTAATAGGAATGGTGTTCTAAACCAATCAGAAACAAAGACAAGCAGCTCCTATCTTCTTACACACATTTTTTTAAGATGACATAGAGCATAGATATAAGCTAAAACTACATATAAAACACAAAATAATCTCGCAACTCAATGCGTTATTTTAGTATTAGTAGTTTCCATTTGAGTTGCAACTTTTTTTGCTCAATCCTGTATTTATATATCTTATAAATATATTACCTCAATAATGACCCGTAAAATTTAATAATGCAAATAAACATAACACTAAAAGACCTTTTTTATTACTTCAGTATTTCTTCTCTGTGTGTTATTATTTCACATCCCTTCAATCTGTGTTCATCAAGCCTGCATCGACCGGCAGAAAATACAGATATTGTAGTTCTTATGGTTCGGATTCATGTGAAAAAATGGACGGAAATGAACGAAGAGATTCAATGTTATTTGGTATTTGTTACAGCATGAAAGTGTATCAATTTCTTTTACAACTTATGAAACACGTAAAAATTAGATTTGTAAGACAAATTTCATTAATGGACATTTTTGAGATAGTAATTAAATGAGTGTTTGTATTAAAAATACCTAGAATGTACTGGCATTTGAGCAAGGTGAATTTATGTCATTGAGATCAAAAGTGTGGCTCAAAAAGAGATATGGAGAGTAGGGTGATGACTTTTTTACAACCTCGTTTCCCTGTATCATAATTTGATGAGCTTTCATTTAAGATTAGATAAAATCAAACTTTGAAGGTGATTTGATAAAAAAAAACTCACGCACAAAATGATTTTAAAAATTTTATTTATCAGCTTTTTTGACCTATTTTTGAAGTCACTTTTAGCTTTAGAGTCACATATATACAACATTATAGGGTCATCAAACACACAAGGAAGTTAATTATTAATTATTAAGTCAATTATTCACGATAATGTCATTGGACAGGATGAATTTCAGTGGGAGGTTGTCTTTGTTGCAGCAGGTGTCGTGCAAGTTTTGCATAACTTTGATCGCACGCTCACAGCACTGGTTGATTCGGGCAATGTTGATTGGAGATTCATCTGTTTTCCAGTGGGTTCTCAAGGTTTTGAGAGCTGTTGGGTAGTCATTCAGAGCTGCAGATAGTTCATCAAAATCTTCAGTGCGGAACAATTGACTGCTGAACCAATGGTCAGTCCATGAGTAGGCTAAAATGACCTACATAACATTTCAAAGTGGTATGTGCGCGACCTTTTTCAACATAAATTTTAGTCATAAATATGCAAAAGTTCATCCATTCGTGCTACAGGAAATAATTTTTGAGAAAAAAAGTCAAAAAGTCATCACCCTAATGGAGATATTAGCTAAAAGAAACAATATAACAACTATTTAAGAATTCTAGAGTTTCATGGCAAATTCTTACTCGTTCCCCTTTTTGAAATTAGAAAGCTGATATGGCACAAAACGATTGACAACTTTTTAAATGCAAGTGATCGTTTATGATTCTATTAGTAGCTAAGGATCCAATCTTTTTTATGCTCTATTACCACATAAGTAGTTTTATTGTAACAAAATACCTAGGGCTAATAATTGATCAACATTTTAGATGAAACCAACACATAGATAAATTAAATAACAATTTGAGGAAAATACTCTTTGTCTTTAGAAAATTAAAATATATACTTTCCACTCCAACATTGTATATGTTCTATTTTACACTAGTACAATCATCTTTAACATATGGTCTTATAGCATGAGGATCTGCATCACATGTCTACATTAATAAAATCAAAACCATGCAAAATAGATTATTAAAAATAATGCTTGATAATACCAATTGCATTGGTTTACCAATGCGCTACTCCACAGATTTATTATAGAGCAGTACGCATGTTATGAATCTGTCACAATTATATATTTTTTTCAATATTGACATGGATTAATAAAAATACAAATGAACTAAAAACATTAATTCACAAATACCAAACAAGGAACAAAGCTAATGCTGTTACTTATAAAGCTAAAAATAATTTTGGTCAAAATTTATTTTTCGTTCATATTACTTAAAGCACTAATAAAATCAAATTATATATAGAAAAAAATAGTATTAATATCTCCAATAAAAATTATAACAATATTACTAAACGATTTTCAAAATCAATCAACAACAATGATATTGATATAATCAAATTTTCAAAATAATTAGCAAATACATTTAAAAAATAAAAATAAATAAAAACAAAAATAGTAATAAATGAATAAAAAAATAATTATTAAATATATGCCAATCTCTGTTATCATGTTGCATAAATTCAAACTTTTGTATAAGATGCCACACACTAGTTTGTATGTATCTATACAAACTATGTAGCTAATTACTTATTGTAAATCTTTAGGATAACCTTCTATTTTGAACTGTACAAATATATGAATTTGTAATAACAGTTACAGGAGGACATCCTCCTCCTTTTTGGTGTTGAGCAGAATTTTTGCCGCGTTCAAATTCTTAATACCAACGGTAAATTGTGAGTAAAGAATGCACTTATTCACTAAAATGTGATTCTAAACTTTCTTTGCACTTCTAAGTGCTTAAAACCTTTTTAAAATCATAATAAATCATGATTCGAAAATACTCTTTTATTAATTCCATGTTTTGACACAGCAATAATTTAACAAAATAATTAACTGAGTTCTAACCTCAGACCAATATCCAAGATGGACACTGTTGTTTATGTTAAAATGCGTCTCCAACATTGTTTGTTTACATTTTCCTACTATAAATCGTTGCTTCCCGAATATTTACGTAGATACGCGACAATTTTTTTAAATGTTTTTTGGAGTGTTTTTAATCATATGCACATTACAATGGTATACATTATATGAATAAGAGTGATATATTGCTTTATAGGTAAATTAAAAGGTAATTTTATTGAGGTTGTTGTTTGTTTTCAGGCCTTACCCCTCGTAGACTAATGTTGGCGACACATTTTGATGTGGATTACATACGGTATGCGCTGTCCATCTTGTATATTGGTCTGATGTTCAAACATAACTTTTACAACTTAGCTTCAAAAAACAGATAAATAACTGCATAAAATGTTAGTGCTCCTTTTTTATTCCACGACTTACCTAATTTTCTTATTTTTAATCATTCTAGCTCGACCCGCATGTATATTTTGAATTTTTTTTAGCTTCTAGTACTACAGTTCACCCTCTTTACTCTCACATTTTTTCACATCTCAGATACTTTAAATTTTAGAGATTTGTGTTGAAAATAATTTAAACTTTGAAAGTTTAAAAAATAAAGTAAGAAGTACGCTTTCATTTCCTATAAAACTTATCGCAATTTATTGGTCTGTATCTCAGCAACTTAGATTCAAGTTTCGTGCGATGTTTTCTTAGCTTTTATTTTGCTCTTTTTACTGTCTTATTGTTCCACAGAGCATCTTTCAAGAACATTAATATAGGCTACCCTCTACACACATTCAGGTCAAGAGATATTAATTGTATTTAGAACAACAACACTTCAAACTGAACACAAAATGAACACGGAATATTATAAAGGTCACACATAAGCATCTTATCTCCAATTGCATTAGTTTTAATAGTTACAAATAAAATACACAAATGGGTTTGAGCCACGGCAGATAGGGATTTTAGTTTTTGTTAGTAAATATTACTAGGGAATATTCAGATATTCAGATTCAACAGATGAAGGAAAAGTTCAAGACTAGGAAATCCAGGACGATCTTCAAATAAAAAGGTGTGATAGATACAAATATCTTGGATGCATAATCTTAAAAAATGTATCGACGGATAAAAAAATAAATAGCCCACTGGGACAAACAAGAATGCATTAAGCAGCTAAACCCAGTTCTTTGGAACAGAAAACTCACAAAAAGTACAAAAATTACGATACACAAAGCCATAGTTCAAAGCATGTCATAAGGCCATAGTCAAGTACATCAAGGTTACTGATGTTACGAATTGTGAAACATAGAATGTGTCATTCCATACTTCCATACTGACGGATAAAATTTGTTTTGTTTATAACCTCAAAATTGCATTTAAGGATGGCGTGTCCGCTTGAAGTTTCCACATTAGTTGAACAACGTTCAGTGATCGGGTTTTTGCTTTCTGAAGGTGAGAAGCCGGCTAAAATCTTTTCTCGAATGGTTTTACAGTATGGTGAAAGTTGTATGAAATGCGGAAATTTTTATAAGTTGGTAGAACAGTTCAAAAATGGTTGAACCTCAGTGACAGACGATCAACGTCCTGGTCGGCCAGTTGAAGTGTCAACTCCTTCGCTTGAAACCCGCATTGACGACATTATTCGTGAAGACCGACGTATTACTGTTGAAGATCGAAATCTCGGAAACAAAACAAAATGTTATCACTTTTTTTAAATTTTTCGTTTCGAAAATTTTCGTTTTATCAAAAAATGTCTCAAATAAAAGTTATTAGTTATTACTTTTATAGCAACTTTTGTTAAATAAATTTTTTCGAAATATTTTTCTGTTATGAAATATTGGCAAAAATCTTAAAATCAACATGAGTAAACTCCCATTTCTAGTAAACCGATTCTTACCAAAAGTTAATCAACTCGCACCATTGAAGTCAAAACTTTAAATATGAAGTTTCGTAAAAATCCTTTTAACCGAATTTGCTTTATACGTGTACACAAACCGACAGACAGACAGATGGACGGACGGACGGACGGCCGGACAGACAGACATGCTAAAAATAGTCAAAACGTTATGTAGGGACCTCGATTCGTGGAGATCCATCAAAATCTCGAAATGTCAAAATCGGTATGATCACAATACCTCCCTTATATATGATGGCAGTCGGTAAAAAATTAAATAAAAATTGTATTTTTTTTTTTAAGTTACCCAAGTAGTTAAGTTATGTTGGATAGGTATGGAGCATAAAACTGGAGCTTCTTCACGACCTCATAACTGACAGATGTGGAATAATGACCTCTTTCAAACCTCAGAACAAGTCGAATTGCTTATAAAGATAGCCATTAACTTTCTTATTTAAAATCTGGAGAAACTGGCTGAGAAGGAATAGAGGGAATACGTCAATCGTAGAAAACTCTCATCGTTCAGCTGATCGAAAGTAATGGATGCCACTTTCCTGTAAATTTGCTGTGCATAAAAACGGCTAGCAGGCAGCCAATCACAGATCGACTTTCTGGAGCGGCATTTTTGAATTATAATAAAATTATAGCAAATATAAAAAACTACAGCAGATTTAAATGAAATAGATAATTTATTGTTCTTAATTAGTTTTAGTTCGCACCTCTTAGTTAACTGTACGTCTCTCTTATATTCGTATATAATATCTCAGTCCAATAGTTTTAAACAAATATTTCCGAACGTCTACTCTAAATTCTGCAGAGCTAATATTCGACACAACTATCTTGACTACAAGTAACTTATTGGTATTGTACATCATCAAACCCGGCTATCCCTGACGTTATGTCCTATGGGAGGACGAGGGATTTCAGCAGGACGGACAGGAATACAGAGAATGTACACAAAGGGTTATCAGGCGGCATCCTGACTCGGGATGAGAGGGGATGGTGAACGCTTGTCCGGGAATACATTATGACACGGCAGCTCCGGAATGGTCTGGAATACTCCGGACTACGGCCAGTGACGCGTGACGACAAGCCACGCGTACACTGCTACGTGACTTGGGATTAGGGTAATGTCATTTTATAACAATTACTTGTTGCTTTGGGGGTGATTATTTTAAAATTTTAGTAGGAGGGTTATTGTTTAAATTTGTTTAATTCTGAAGAGGATGTACGCTGGACAACAAAAGAACAATGGATTCTCATATTACGAATTATTCATATTTCAACTCAAAAGAATAATAAAATATTTTAATTAAAATTTTATAGAATTATGAAAATATGATTTTAAAATGTCTGTAATTTCATTTGAAATGGTTTAAATATAAACGATATACAGGGTTTGGAAGACATGTTACCCCTCAAAACAAATAAGGGCAGGTAAAATGCTGTACAATGCTTTGACAATGGCGAGAGCCGAAACTGCACTCAGTAAAGTAAATAAATCTCGGAAACAAAACAAAATGTTATCAATTAACAACCTTTGATCCAAAAGAAACATCAAATATTGCAGCAAATTTTTATCTAATTGGATATTTTTAATTGTAAAGAAAACATTTTAATAAAAATCATATTGATTAATAACTTAATTATGGGCTATTGTCGTCATCATCATCCGGCCTTTGCTATCCATTTTTGGATATAGACCTTCCTTAAGCAAATCCAGTTATAGCGGTCCAAGCTTCATGTCATTGGTCTGCGAGTATGTTCTTCTTTTTTATTGCTACGGTCTCCATTGAAGAACTATTTTGATCCATCTATTGTCACCTGAACGAACTAGTAGTAGTAGTAAAATAGTTTATTTATTGCCTTTCGGCTTAAAATCTACATAAATTGAAACATTTATTACTATGTTAAATTGTTAATATTATTTCTTCTGTCCTTCAGCACTGCTCTCACCCCATCCTCTCCTATTCCATGGACTCCCAGAAGTTGTAAAGGACCCCTACTTTCTAATTACAGTCCTTCACAGCATCGCAGATGGTTAAGAGTATCTATCTCTGTACCGAAAGTCCTGCAAAGCTGCTACTCCTCCTTCGTCCAGAAAAAGTTTGCCCTCTCTTCATTTCCGCATCTAAAGCTAGCAATAATTTTTTGTTGTTTGTTGGGCTCTGCCAGGTACCTTGGAACTTCTGTGCATGCAATTTATTGGTAGAGCTGATTGTATCGGGACTTGGTCATTCTACTCCATACCTCTTGTTTCTGTACATCTTTATCTCGTTCCGTCACCATTAGCACTGTTTCTAGCCCAGCTCTTCTTCTCCCTTCGGTATCTTCCTTTGATGTGCCGTTTCTTGGAATTCATTTTTCTTCATTGTCCATTTTGTTATATTATTTTCTTTTTTCTTCCAGCACTCATTTAAAATATAGTTTTCTGTGGTTGCAATATTTTCTTCGTACTTCATTGTTCTTTTGCCCGTCATTCTTATTTTTTCTCTATTTGTTTCTTCCAAAACGATGTAACCTGGGGTATATATGTCTAAGCCCAACGTCCATTTCAGGTATTATGCCACGGGTATTGTTCCACAGGAATTGTTTAGGTATTGTTCCATTGAATATATTCTCTTCATCTTCATTTCATTGACACCACTTTGACCATGATATACGGGCTGTTAATTTCGACATATTTATTCATCTTGTACTCCAATTGATTTCAAGCATAGTTCGTTCCATGGATCTTTGGACTTTCTGCAGTTTTTGAGCAGAAGCTTTTGTTAAAGTGATGATTTCGGCGGCATATCACGACAGGTAATACGCACATTTCTTATACTGTTATTCGGAATTTTAGTATTGTGGATTTTGGGACACAGGATTGGGATTCGGGATTTTGGACTGCACCCATATAAAACTGTGTCAGAGCTTATGGCCATTGCAGCCGAAGTATCCTTAAATAAATTTTATTTAAAGATAAACCGGGTGTAAAAAATTAACGATCACCTTATTGAAGACAATTTCGAATGTCGAAATTTTTACTTATCTCGGAAGCATTGTATCATGGAAATCTGGAGGCACCGAAGAGGATGTTAAAATGAGAATTAATAAAGCTAGGATTGCTTTCAGTATGCTGAAAAATGTTTGGAACACTTCGCAGTATGCCAAATCCACAAAAATTAGAATATTCAATTCTAATATCATGCCGGTTCTACTATACGGATGTGAGACTTGGAAAACTTCTAGAACCATTATCAATCGTCTTCAAGTGTTCGTCAATTCTTAACACTAACACTTAAACACTAAACACTACGCATATATTGGCCTAACTTTATTACCAACGATCGCCTTTGAGAGAGAACTTACCAAAGCCCCATAGACATCCTGATAAAACAGCGAAAGTGGAGATGGATAGGCCATATCTTAAGGAACAAACCTTTGTCCATCAGTAAAACAGCTCTTGATTGGAAGCTACAAGGGAGCCGTAGATGTGGCAGACCAACGGACACATGGCGTAGACTAACCATGAAGGAAGCCAGCGAGAGCGGCAAAACATAGAGGGAGCTAAAACATCTAGCGCAAGACCAATGCAAATAGTGGAAGTTTATTGAGGCCCTATGCTTCACATAAGAGCGACAGGAACCTTATATATAGGTGTAAAAAATAATCAATGAGAACATTTGTTAAATGAATGTCCCCAGGTGGAAATTACCTCGCAGAGCATTGCTCAATGGCAGGACGAATGGAATAGGAACACCACCAAAGGCCAGTGGACGAAACGTCTGATACCAGACGTAAGGACCTGGCTTGAATGCCCTCACCGTAAGCTAGACTACTGGCTGACCCAAGCGTTGACAGGTCACGGTTCTTTTCGTACGTATACGAAGAGAATTGGTAAGGACCTGGAGGATACGTGCGTGTACTGCGGAATGGTGGACTCTGTAGAGCACACCATCTTTCAGTGCATGCGTTGGGACGCGGCGAGGGTGGAGGTGGGGGCCCTATGCCCAGCGGCATTAACACCTGACGCCCTGGTTGCAGAAATGATGCAATCCAGGAGAAAGTGGGATGCCATCCACAAGATGATTAAAGCCATCATGGAAAGGAAAGAGACAGAAGAAAGGAGCAGACAGCAGGAGTCTAATAGAGGGGAGCCTGAATAGAATACCAGGGGGCATCTAACGCTGATATCCTAACGGATGGTTCCGGATGCCTCAAGCGTGGCGAAGAAGGGGAGTTTTAGCAGGTAGAAATCCTGCACTACCTGCACGCACGGGCATGCAAGTGTCTTTGCGAAGATATCTCGTCTTTAAAAAAAAAAAAATAATAGAACCTAGTAGTATAGAACCTAAGTATTATGTTCTCATTTGGGAACAGTATAAAATAGAGGATTAAATTAACCTAACTTCTGTCATTGTTTCCCATATCCTCCACGCCTGTCTATGTCCATTTTGTGTTTCCATAAATCCCCATCACGTAACATAAATGATTCTTTATTTATTTATTACTAGGTTATTACCCGTCAACAATGACGGATTTATAATATAAAAATTTCAATTGTTTGTATGTGTATTTGGTTTTATTTTTTAACTTATCCTAATTTCGTCGCCAGTCTGCGAATCATGGGACAGGATATCACCAATTAGCTAATCACGGGAGAGGGCGTCACCTGTCAGTCAATCAAGAAACAGGGTGTCCCCAGTTAGCCAATCACGAGAACTTTAGAAAAATTGACGTCATAATGTTACCGACACTACATACAGACACTTGCTAATTATATAGTTAGATTATTTATTCATTAACTTTTTAAGATGAGAAATCGATTCATTTTTACTTAGTACATTACATTTATATTGTTAAAACTAAAAATAATTTGTAATGTTAATTTATGCCTACGAAACCCTAGACATTTCTATATGTAATTATATTCGTAGATACTTAGAGAATAAATCTGCAAAATATTGTTCATACCAATTAAAGGATATAGGCTTGTCTAGAGTTTCTCGTTTATGCCAACGAAACCCAAAACATTTATAAATAAAATTTTATCCGCAGTTTTTTAGAGAATAAATCTGCAAAATATTGTTCATATCGGTCAAAGGAAACAGGAGTATCTACAGTCTCTTGTTTATGCCTACGAAACCCTAGATATTTATTTATGTAATTATATTCCTAGATTCTTATAGAATAAATGTGCAAAATATTGCTCATATCGGTCAAAGGAAACAGGAGTATCTAGAGTCTCTTGTTTATGGCTACGAAACCCTAGGCAGTTATCTATGTAATTATTTTCGTGGATTCTTAGAGAATAAATTTGCAAAATATTGTTTATATAGGTCAAAGGAAACAGGAGTACCTAGAGTCTCTTGTTTATGCCTACGAAACTCTAGATATTTATGCATATAATTATATTTGTGGATTCTTAGAAAATAAATCTGAAAAATACTGTTCATATCGGTCAAAGGATATAGGAGTACCCTAGGGTTTTTTGTTTATGCCCACGAAACCCTATACATTTCTATAGGTTATTTTATCCGCAGATTTTTAAATAATAAATCAGCAAAATATTTTTCATATCGATCAAAGAATATAGAAGTGTCTACAGTTTCTTATTTATGCCTACGAAACTCTAGATATTTCTATACGATGTTTTATCCGCAGATTTTTAGAGATTAATTTTGCAAATGTTTTTCATATCGATCAAAGAATATAGGAGTGTCTAGAGTTTCTATTTATATCTACGAAATCCTAGATATTTCTGTATGTTATTTTATCCGCAGATTCTTAGAGAATAAATCCGAAAAATATTGTTCATATCGGTCAAAGGATATAGGAGTCTCTTGTTTATGCCTACGAAAACCTAGACATTTCTATATGTAATTATATTCGTAGATACTTAGAGAATAAATCTGCAAAATATTGTTCATACCAATTAAAGAATATAGGCTTGTCTAGAGTTTCTCGTTTATGCCAACGAAACCCAAAACATTTATAAATAAAATTTTATCCGCAGTTTTTTAGAGAATAAATCTGCAAAATATTGTTCATATCGGTCAAAGGAAACAGGAGTATCTACAGTCTCTTGTTTATGCCTACGAAACCCTAGATATTTATTTATGTAATTATATTC
Source organism: Liopterus haemorrhoidalis (assembly GCA_963971575.1). Taxonomy (NCBI): domain Eukaryota; kingdom Metazoa; phylum Arthropoda; class Insecta; order Coleoptera; family Dytiscidae; genus Liopterus; species Liopterus haemorrhoidalis. Next base: position 52,573,903 of record OZ020615.1, read on the forward strand.
CTAGATTCTTATAGAATAAATGTGCAAAATATTGCTCATATCGGTCAAAGGAAACAGGAGTATCTAGAGTCTCTTGTTTATGGCTACGAAACCCTAGGCAGTTATCTATGTAATTATTTTCGTGGATTCTTAGAGAATAAATTTGCAAAATATTGTTTATATAGGTCAAAGGAAACAGGAGTACCTAGAGTCTCTTGTTTATGCCTACGAAACTCTAGATATTTATGCATATAATTATATTTGTGGATTCTTAGAAAATAAATCTGAAAAATACTGTTCATATCGGTCAAAGGATATAGGAGTACCCTAGGGTTTTTTGTTTATGCCCACGAAACCCTATACATTTCTATAGGTTATTTTATCCGCAGATTTTTAAATAATAAATCAGCAAAATATTTTTCATATCGATCAAAGAAGATAGAAGTGTCTACAGTTTCTTATTTATGCCTACGAAACTCTAGATATTTCTATACGATGTTTTATCCGCAGATTTTTAGAGATTAATTTTGCAAATGTTTTTCATATCGATCAAAGAATATAGGAGTGTCTAGAGTTTCTATTTATATCTACGAAATCCTAGATATTTCTGTATGTTATTTTATCCGCAGATTCTTAGAGAATAAATCCGAAAAATATTGTTCATATCGGTCAAAGGATATAGGAGTCTCTTGTTTATGCCTACGAAAACCTAGACATTTATGTATGTAATTAAATTTTTAGATTCTTAGAGAATATATCTGCAAAATATTGTTCATATTGGTCAAAGGATGTAGCAGTGTCCAGAGTTTCTTGTTTATGCCTACGAAATCCTAGGTATTTCTGTAAATAATTATATTTGTAGATTCTAAGAAAATAAATCTGCAAAATATTATTCATATTGGTCGAAGGATAAAGCAGTGTATATAGTTTCTTGTTTATGCCTACGAAACCCTAGACATTTCTATATGTAATTATATTCGTAGATTCTAAGAGAATATATCTGCAAAATACCTGTAAATCAAGTCAAACTGGGAACACCCTGTTTCCCAGTTAGCCAATCACGAGAACCTTAGAAAAAATGACGTCACAGTGTTACAGAATCACTAACATACGGTAGCTAATTATATATGTACGATTATTATTTTTTAATCATGCGATTAATGTGCCGAATAAAATAAGTACATAACGATACAAATAACTGGAATTTATGTAAACAAAACGAACAATTTAATACAAAAGAGCTTAATTCGTATTTAAATATACATAATTAATGAGCAGTGTTGAACGAGGTTCTCTACGTATTGCCGTGCTCTGGATATGCATATAATCTTATTATGTATTCATAAATGCGAGGGCACGCAACTTCACTTGCCAAAACTTTCGACGGTTTAGTTATTCAGAATTAATGTGTCTTGTTTTTACTCGTTTAAACTTTAAAAAGGTACCAAAACCGATTAGTTACCACCTTTTGGGAATATTCACACTTTAATTTTTAATAACTATCTCTAAAATTAACGGACAAAAACTCACTTTCTGCCTGGTAATGACAGTGTGAAAAACTATATAGTAAATCCTTAGGTAATGCTCGGGACACGTTCCTAAAATTTACTAATCTAAATGAGTTAAATTTTAATTTGTCAAAAAAAATTGAATTTGTAAAAAAAAAATACGGAAAATTATTACTTGATACCCATTAATAAATAATATTCAGTTGAGGGCTACAATTTATATTTAAAACCCTCCCTTGGAAGCCAAAAGCTATTTCTATAATTGGAGCTAACTTAAACCATTTAAGATTTGCAGACAATATAGTTGTGACATCGGAAGGTATCCATAAATCCTGAACCGCAGATTTAAAAATTATTCTAAATTAAACAAAACGAACATCATAATGAGCAATAATAATAAAATATATAGTAATCAAATCGAATAGGTATATTCCTACAAATATTTGGGTCATAAGAATAATATTTTTCGGGATGTTCCGTGGAATCTAACTTAGCAATATGAACGAATGTGTCCAGGTTGACTCTGTTGGCACCGACCTAAGAAAATTATTCGACAAAATTAATTATAACTTACTTATTAATAAACTGTTTAAACTAGGCATAGACGGCGATTTATTGAGATGGCTGGTGTCTTATATTACGTATAGAGCTCAAGCCGTCAATGTTAATGGATTTGATTCAGATTTTTTCGAAATTTTCTCTTGAGTTCCACAGGGATCCCATCTGGGGCCTTTGCTCTTTTTGCTTTTTATAAACGACGTTAAAAAAGTATTTAAGAATTTTTGTAAGTATCAGAATCCTAGCAGACGCTACTCTCCTTCAGTGTGACTTATTACCAATTATTGTCAAGATAATAAAATTCAGCTAAACTGTGACAAATGCCATATCATAACATTTACCCGTAACAGAAATATAATCTTAAATAAACATTACATCAACAACACATCAACTTTAGTTTCTCAAATCAAAGATTTAGGTGTAATTTTTGATACAAAATTGACTTTTGAACCTCACTTCGATTATATTTACACGAAATCATTGCGAATGCTTGGATTTATTAACCGCACAATTAAAGACTTCCGATCTGCGCAGCCCATCAAGACCTTATACGAGTATTACGCCTATGTTTCTAGCATTCTTAATTACTGCTCCATCATATGCAATCCTATGTATGATAAATACATTAATAAGGTAGAAAAAGTCAAATAAAAGCCGTGAAATATATTCTATTTAAACAAAAAACTCCGCTTACTGATTACAGTTCAGCTCTACTTGAACTAAATATGTTGTCACTAAGGAATCATCGCACGTTGTCGGATATGGTTACATTATATAAAATTTGCAATAGTATTATAGACTGCAATGATCTGTTAATGTTTTTCACTTTTTTAGTTCCGTCTTATAATGTCTGCAACCAACATTCGTGTCTCGTTTCCAAAACTAATAATAATATATTTTCCAATTCACCCATTGAAAGGCTGTCTTCCACATTCGACAATGTCTTTTATATTGTTGACATTTCAAATTACACATTAAATACATTTAAATCACATTGTAAAATTATATTACAATATTTGGATTCAAGTTCAGGCTAACTCCAGTTACTTCTGGTTAAATTGTTGTATTTTGTAACTAACTTATTGTAATAATTTTGTTCGTACATGACTGTGGCCAATTTTACAATCCAATATATAATAGTTATAAATAAATGTTAAAATTTTTCAAATCAAAAATAAAATCGTTGAAGTCTTGTAGTATCCTGTAATACAGTGGAACCTCGATATAACGGACCAATGTGGGCGAGTGGGTGTCCGATACAGCCCAATGTCCGTTATATAAAAATAAATTTTCTTAATGTATTATAAACGAAAGTTTACATTCTAATTACACTTTAAAATTGCACTTTATTCGTCTTCAGATGATATGTCACTATACGCTCGTTGAGGAAAGTCGTCAATGTTTGTTTTTGAACTTCTTGGTTTCGGTGACACTGGTTTGAAAAATTTTTGCTTGGATTTTTGAAGTTTGTTGTTTCTTAATTATTAACTCTCTAGAATTGCAAAAGTGCGTGTAATATAATTGCATTTCGCTATCTGCCGAATCATCGATAAATTATATTATCCCGAGTGCGCAGTCACTTGCAGTTTACGATCGCTTACATGCTGTCCGTTATATCCGAAGTCCGTTGTATCGAAGTCCGTTATACCGAGGTTTCACTGTATGTAAAATTTACGCACGTAAAAAAAAATTCTTGAACACTGCTGTGGGTTCGTCCTGTTTGCGTTCTTAAAATGTAAAATATATAAATAAAATAAATAAATAAATATTTCTAGGAAGGGCAGCTTTTGCTATTCTTCCTAATATCTTCAAAGGAACCATTATACCGGCAAAACTTTAATAATACTGTAATATAAGCAGAAATGTGATATCGTGTAAACTGGAAAAAAAAAAACAATAGTCCGTAAATTATTTCTTAGTGTCAGTGCTAATTCAGGATTTGGGGCATTCGGGATTTTAGTATTCGGGATTTTGGGGTAAACCCCTTTTATGTACATTCTACTATATAAAATTACATTATATAATTTTATTATACATTTTTGTCTGTTTCAAAATCGTGCACGGTCTATTTGGATAGTAACCGTAGATGGTAAACCAGAAGTTATAATTTTCTTGGGAACAATCGCTGACCCACAAAAAACAGTAATCATTTTCAAGTTTCGTCAAATATCAGTATAAGACGCTGAGACAGCATCTACAAAAGTTTGCATTCAATTAAAAAAGTTACAATATTCGCTTGTTAAGAACTGCTGATATTCAGTTTTTGTTTGGAAATATCTTTTCGTGATAGTAAAATGCTTTTATTATAAACTAAAATGGCATATAGCACCTCCTGCAGATTATAAAATAATTATAATAACAAATTTAATAACAAAAATAAAATTTAACTTGATTGTTTTCTTTATATTTTTATTTTTTTTATTTCTACAGTAAAATTTCTTTCCTTTCCATTAAAATCTGTTTAGTAAAGCTATACATCTCTTTAATTGTTTCAAAACATTTACTGGAAACAATTTACATAAGGCTCTTTTGTGGTGCAAACATTAAAATTTTATTTCTAAATAATGCAAATTTAAAAATTTATTACCACTTGGGAGACATTAATATGAAATATAATAAATTAAATGTGTCCTTTTATATTATTCATTTGTAAAATAATTTACAAACTTAAATTTTATATGAACATATTTTTTACCAACCACTGTGGTCTGCAACTCAATGGGTACCACATGGTTTTAGGGCATGCAGATACCCTGAATATTATTTCAAATAAGATTGAAGATGTAGTATACAAAACTGTTCTTATTGACGTGGATGCTCAAAACGTAGGACTCAATTATCTCATTGTTAGAAGAAGCAGTCATGAAAATAGCACCAACTTATAAATTAATGATAACACCTTTGAGAAAATTAATATATAGTCACAGTTGTCTGATTTATTTTAAAATAATATTGATATATTTCATTAGTACTTATTCTGTGCAACCTTCAAACTCAAAGACTCCCACATAATGAGTTCATAATTCGCGAGCGGTTTCGAATATGAACCCTCGGGACCGCTATTTTTAAAAACTGATATGACCTCTAATTTTATTAATTACTATATTAGTATAGCAATGTATTTTTCTATTTTTATTTAAATATTGCTAAAATTATATTTGTATTCGATTGTATTGTTATTTATTAACTATAATACAAATACCCATCACCTTAAATTTTATATAAATCAGTATAAAATTTCCTTAGGTTTTTATTTATAATTTATTCAGAAGTTAAGTTTATTATTAAGTTTAATAGTTGTCTTGAAATAAATATCTATTATGAATATAGTCAATAAAAATATTTAAAAACATGCAGCATCTATATTAATTTTGTATGCTAGTTTGAACTACGCATATATGTGACGTGTCATGCTCTGATTGGTCAGAAGTTACGAGACAACCTTTACTTTAATAATCTTGGTTCCCTTCAACTTTGTTGTACTTATTATGTACAATTTTCAAACTCAATAACTCCCAAATAATGGGTTTTTAATCTGCGAGCGGTTTCAGATATGAACTCCCCGGGTCCGCTGACTGGTTCCAATGATTCTTGGGAAGAAGTTAAGGGTTGTTGAATTCAACTCGACATTTTAACTAACCTACTTTAATTATGATTACGGGTTTAATATTTACATTATTATACACTAAACTTACAATTATTGATGTTAACAGCTAATCGAAGTTTAGAGACACAAATTCATAAACACCTGAGAGGTTCTGCCAGAAAGATCAGGCTTTACAAAACTATAGTAGAACACGCCTTATACAAGACTCTAAAATCATGGACTTTAAAAAATCTAGCCCAACCGAAAGCTCACAGTTTCTTAAAATAAAATATTACGACGAATCTTTGGCCCCCATTTAAATTAATGATAAACTTAGACGCAAAAATGAAGTTATCCGAGAACTGTATTCAAGATCATTCATAACACAAGAAATGAGAGGTAGACTTTAACAGTAGATAGTACACGAGATAATAATGAAATAATACAGAATTGTAAAGAGAATTCCAATATTTGAGAAACACTGTTATATAGCATGTTTCATATTTTAAAGTCAGTTGTGATTGCGAAAAAATTAAATTGGTTTATTATTTTTAAATATTGATTTATGAATTCAATACAATGGTTTCCATGTACATAAGGGAATAAGGACTCAGATATCGTATATTGCGATGGTATTAAGGATCATATTCCCGAACGAATATATTGAATTTAAATTCAAAGGTAATCACGATGGATTTACCTCTGCAAATTCATACAGATTTTTCTGTATATGGATTTTCGAATAACTTTACATTCAACCCTTAAATATTAAGAATAGTAAAAATTCACTTTACTGACGCGTCTTCTTCTTCCTCATTAAATAAGCTATTCGCTTGTTTAATAACTGAAATAATAATTGGTTATTCTTCTTATTGCGATATGGAAATATATAGATGCAACGATCTTGATTCCCAACCAGTTTAAACATTCTAACTTCCTTATTATAAGAGATATGAAGGAGGTTTAATTAAGTAAAATAAAGTATTTTACTCTAGAAATAAGAATATTAAATCGGAAAAATATTTGAACAACAAATAAAGCAGTTATTTTAAAAAATACATTTTTTTAATAGAATACTCTATATTTTTTAGTCTATCAAATAGAAAATGTGTTTTTCTTTAACAAATCATATAACACTATGTCTTAACCCAATATTAAAAGTTATTAAGACATGATTAAACAAGTAAATCCCCAGTAAGAAATATAATGCCCATGTTTCATAGCCACTTATCTTAAGATGAAATAAGTATAAAAAATCAAGTTTTATTAAAAAAATAATAAGTTATTAAGCCTTTTTATGTGTCTAAAAATAAGACGTAATACTGACCAGAATGTACACAGGCTGCAAATATGGTCACAAAACCTGGAAACAGGAGTCCTAAGCTCATCTCGGGCTGTCGCGTCAATGATTATGATGATTAAGACTTGATTTTAACATTGAATTCATCTTAGTATAATGGTGGCTATGAAACATGGCGATTATATTTGTTTTACTGAAGATTTACATTTTTAATCAAATCTATCAAACTTCTTGGCCCTTTTTACCGACCGCCAACATATATAAGGTAGGTATTTTTTTTTTAAATTTAATGGCCTTTGCTGCTGTGGCAATTAGCCAGGACAATTTTTATATAAGAAAATTTCCATGTCTGAACGGGATTCGAACCCAAGACCTTAGCAACGCAGAGCACATGTGTTACCACTACGCTACGCCGGTCGGCAAGGGAGGTATTATGATCATACCAATTTTGACAGACCGTTTTGACTATTTTTAGCATGATGTCTGTGGGTCGGTCTGTCTGTCTATCTGTCTGTCTGTCTGTCTGTCTGTCTGTCTGTCTGTCTGTCTGTCTGTCGGCCCGTGTACACGTGCAGGGCAAATTCGGCTAAAAATGTTTATGAAACTTCATATTTTAGCTTTCGACATCAGTGGCACGAGTTGATCAACTTTTGATAAAAATCGGTTAACTAGAAATGGGAGTTTACTCGTATCGGTTTTAAGATTCTTGCGAATATTCCGCTACAGAGAAATATTTTGAAAAAATTTATTTAACAAAAGTTGCTATAAAAGCAATAACTAACAACTTTTATTTCTAAGACATTTTTTGATAAAGCAGCATAAATTAAACAAGTACTTTGTGATAGCGGTTGGTCCTGTAGTGGCCACAGCTAATTTTTTTAAAATAACATTTCAAAATAACAATTATGCATCAAATTAACGACAACTCTAACAAAAAAACAAAGACGCATCAACTGAGAGCGAGATAACAAACCCATTGGCGCAAGCGCGTTTCAGTAAACCTGGATAGAAAGACGGAGGAATTGAATCATGTACTATTTGCCTAGTCTTTAAAACCTATTTTTTTTTTTTTCATACTATCGCACGCAAATGACTTGGATTCGAATGCAAAAACTTCAATTTTCCAAGTCTGGACGTTAATATTAATTCTAGTATGATAAGGCCTTTATAAAACCTCACTGAGTTTTATGTACCTACTACAATTTACTAAAATATTTCTGTGTCTCTCGTCTCAAATAATCCTTCTAATAACCTGAATATACTGTCAATATTGTTACGCTAATGATGTGTAAAAAGTTTCTTTGTTTCCGATGCATGTTGTTAAATTTTCTATCTCGTAAACTCCACTTAGTGAAGGTAAATTTCGAACTGTCATGGACAGATTGACAAGCACTCGTATGCAGAATAGTTAGGTGACATGTGAGTATTGAGGATCGTATTCGAGTTGCCCTGAAACACACATATACCCACACACATACATACATGCAGACAGACTCTACTCTATCTGCAAGCTTGATGAAGCACGCATTGTTGTCACTACTCATGATTCAAAAGCTGTGACGCCCAATACAAGCATTAATTTTACAATACATGTATTAGTTTGTTAATAGAAACATTAGCTAATTGAATCCAGCAACATATTTTTTTATTCTTTACAAATGCTAGAATTTGCGCTCAGCATTTATCGGTATTTGCACCTTACACCTCCCAACTATATAACTATTACATTTTATAGAAGGTAAAATAAATAATAACAATATTTATTATGTGCTAAAAATAATTACATTTTTTCCAATCGTCAGTAACATTACTTTTACAAAATATGTAGGGGACATTACAAGATGCATATTATATTTTATATATAGGTTATAAATGAGCAGTATGTTTAAAAATCTCATACATAGGTACATAATATTTAGCTAGACAAACTGTGTGATCATAGAACCTCCTTCAAGTCACTGAAATCGTTTATCAGATACGCATCAGTGGAGTAGAAGACCCTGCATATTAAATATTTCTTGGTTATTTTTTTGATGGCTGGAGGAAGCACATTGTAAAATTTGATCGCAAAAGAAATTGGTACTATACCTGGACATTCCAAGCCTTGTGAAGTCTGGACGTATCTCGTTTTTATTTCTAGTGTCGTGTATATGGACTGAACTTTGTACTAAGAATTTGGTTTGGTTTTCATGAACGTAGAGGATGTACTGGTAAAAATACAGGGAAGGTAACGTTAATAAACCCAACTCCACAAATGCTTGCTTGCAGTCGCACCGGTATTGGATATTCCCCATAATCCTGACATCTCTACGTTGTAGAGAAAATAGCCGTCCCACATGGCTGGAATGACTTCAAATTAGAATGGCATAACTCAATTGAGTTTGAATAGAGGCAAAGTAGTAGGTTCTTTGAACTGCCTCAGACGCACACCACTTCAAATTATTTAGGCAGTAAATAGACGAACAAAGTTTCTTGGCTATTTTGTTAGCATGCTGATCCCAAGTCAGCTTGCTGTCTATTTCTAGACCTAGAAAGGTTACCGAGACTGGATTGTTGGTGTCCTGTAGATTTCTAGTAGAGAAGACCATAAGTTGGGTTTTGTTCGTATTCAAAAAAAAGGCTCAAAGCCGATGAAATGCCTGCCCCCCTTTTTAGGGTTTTGTAGGTATGACCAAAAAACCCTTATACCGTCATTTTGTCGTCTGTCTGTCTGTCTGTCTGTCTGTCTATCTGTCGGTCTGTCTGTCTGTCTGTCTGTCTGTCAGTCTGTCTGTCTGTCTGTCTGTCTGTCTGTCTGTCTGTTCGGTAAAAATTGTAGCCAAACGGCTAAACCTAGAGAGTTGAAATTTGAAATGCTTATACAACTCTTTGACCCGCACATAGGAAAAATACTAAAACATCTAAAAAACATATCCCACTAAAAATATAAACAAATATGTGCTCATCGAAAAAAAAAATATTTTTTTATAATTCTGAGTAGGGTATCAAATGAAAGCCCTTGGTACGTGGATTAACAATCAAATTTTTATTTTTGCAAAATAAATTATTTTGAAGCGATTTTTGCCAAAATTGTGCAAAAATTTTTTTGTCCCACAGCCTGTAGCCCAGATGGTTTAAACTAAAAATCTGAAAAAAATCTAAGTAATGTACATTGGTGTGAACCGGAATAGTTCAACAGGAATTTTTGATCAGATTAGGTTTTTGGAAAAAACGCATTTTTTGTGATTTTTGGCTAATAATGTACACAAGTTATAGCTTTGTAACACGCCACACTGGAACGTGTGTGCTGGTCTAGCGGTATTTCACGCTGATTTTTCATCCAAGTAACCCGATCCGAAAGGGATCGAACCCTGGGAGAAGAGACTAAATTATTAATTGTTTTTTTTTTTAATTTTTATATTGTTTAAATTATTTTTTCAAAATTCTAGTTATATTTTGGCAAATATTGCATTTTATTTTTAAAAGCGTAAATTTAATAGCCAGTGGAAATTGTTTAAATTATAATTTAATTCTGTTTCAATGTACACGAAATCAGAGGGGCGGAACTTATAACAACCAATGGAAGCCATAGGCGCAATTTTTATTCTTAATTCTTAATGAACCTTGGTATATAAAAAAAAAATACTGCACATATTTAGAAACCTAAATAATGGTATTAAGCGTTCGAATTAAAATTAACAAAAAAAATATTTTAATATAAAATTTGTTTTCGCATCCAAAATAATCATCATTCACTTACTAAATACCTGCAAAACCCTGAAATGTGTGAAAATTCACACTTCACATCATTTTTTTTAACTAACTTTATAAACTAATACTTACTTGTTATCTATCATCTATATTAATAAAATTCAAAGCTATATCTGCTTCTTTTTATCTGCCTGTCTGTCTGTCCGATATTCATGCAAAAACGGCTGAACAGATTTTCACGTAATTTGGTATGATGATAAAGTAAAACCAGGATTCGAACATAGGCTATAAGGCATCTCAAAATTTATATTATAGGGGGATGTTTCGGAGTTAAAACTGTTTATTAAAAACTTAAAATATCTCCCTTATTATTGGCTTAACAACAAAATGTATATAATAAAAATTGTTTATAATAAGAAGACAAATTTTTTTCCTTGAATTAATTTTTTCAATTAGATGAGTATTTGGGCATTAAGCCCAAAAGTAAAGGTTACGGGATGGCGGACATTCTAAAATTAAAATCTACCTATGGACAGCAAAATCATATTTTTATTTATTTATTTATTTAAGTGTTTTTTCGCGTTGTAAACGGGTTTAAACCCAACACTACAACGACAAAAAGAAAATTACAAAAATATACTTATGCATAAACATTGTTTACAATGAGTAATAAAATAACAAAATATACCTAAAACTTCTTAAATAATATTCTCTACAACCAATACAATAAAGTTTTTATAATAAGTATTTGTTACGATTGTAGATGTGAATTACAATGAATTAGTAAGAGTCTAAAAAGTGTGTTTTAACTGATTTTTTTATAAAATTTATATTATTGAAGAAAATATCAAAATCAAGAATAGAGGATAGTTGGTTGAAGATCAATGGCAGCCTCAGCATAGGTGCATTTTGATTCGAGTTAGTTTTAGCAAAGGGTACGTCAAATAAATAAGTGTTTCTTACATTCCGATTGGGGACATTGAGATTCACAAGGCTGAGTAAAGATGGAGAATCTATTATACCATTAATTATTTTGGCTAGCATAATAACATCTGAAACTGATCTTTTATTTTTAACAGTGAGAATGTTGAAATATCTACACGAGTCAAGATAACAAGTACTTGAAATTGGCGTTCTTCTGCACATATACAAGGTGTCTCAAAAGAAATTTTATATTTAGAGGATCGATTAAAAAAAAAGTAAGCCGTATATAGAAAAAATGTTTATTAATTATTAAAATACACTTTTTGGGGATTTATTTCTTAAAAATAATATCGTCTAAATGTAGACCGTCGCGTTCTCTGCACTCATTTAATCGAACAGTAAAATTACTTATGACGTCTTGGCAGGTGGACTCAGGGATGGCTGCCATTTCGTGACAGATGTTTTCTTTCAAATGCGCCAGTGAAGTCGGTTTATTGGCGTAAACTTTAGATTTAAGATAACCCCATAGGAAAAAGTCCATAGGGGTTAAATCTGGACTGCGTGGAGGCCAACTTATGTCACCTCTCCGGGAGATCAATTTGCCTGAGAAAATTTCACGAACACGTGGCAGAGACATATTGGACGTGTGTGAAGTTGCTCCGTCCTGTTGGAACCATGTTCTTTGGTTATAGCCAGGAAAGTTTTGCAGTTCAGGTACCAAGAAGTTGTCTAACATTTCCACATAACGCTCTGAATTCACTGTAACTGCACGCCCCCTTTCGTCTTCAAAAAAGTAAGGGCCGATACAGCCTCGCGCCGACATCGCAGCCCATACGGTCACTTTAGGCGAATGTAGGGGTTTCTGATATTTGCGTTTCGGATTCGTTGCACTCCAGTAGCGGCAGTTCTCCTTATTTACGTGGCCATTAAGATGAAAATGAGCTTCATCCGAAAACAAAATGTTGGTAAACGTTGAAAATCGCTCAATCACCTGATTTACGAAATTAAGCCTCTGACTGGCATCTTGGGGCTTTAATTCTTGCACCAATTGAATTTTGTAGGGGTGCAGCTTTAGGTCTTTGTGCATAATGCGATGTAATGATGATCTATGCACATTTAAAGCACTTGCGCGCTTCCGAATTGAAAGGTTCGGGTCGTCACGAACAGACTGATTAACATTCTCCACGTTTTCTACCGTTCTTGATGACCTAGGTCGCCCGGATTTTGATTTATCCAGCGTTGTACCAGTCTCTTCAAACTTTTTAACCCAATGTCGAATGAGAGGAATGCTTGGCGCATCATTTAAGTGGCGAAAACCTCGAATACTGCAGAATTTTCTACGCGCTACAGTCGCCGAATCACCGTTTTTGTAAAACTCTCGCACGCATAACGCGCAGTCTGCTCCCGAGAAACGCTCCATAGCGACTGAATTCCCAAAAGCCAGGCTACCGATTGACATAACCCCCGCGCCCCTCGGATACGTTGCGTTCACGCAGTAAGCTAAATAAATATAAAATTTCTTTTGAGACACCTTGTATTACAAAAAAAGTTTATAACAAGAAAATAAATCTTTTATTTCTATACATTTTTTCATTTGGATAGCTAAACTTTTGAAATATCTCCCTTATATTTGATTTTTTTTTTGCTCTTCAACACAGAGTTTATTTAGGGGGCAATGGGAGTGTTACTTATAAGATTGAAATTATTTTCTTAAGAGAAAAAATGTTTATGAGAAAAGAAAATGTTTACGAGCAAGTAGCTCTAGTATAAACGAAGTATCTTTAGTACTTATTATTTACTTCATCAAAAATATATGCAAAATGATAGACAAGAATAAAAAAAAAAGATTATATTGTGTTCTACTTAAAATTGATCTCATCATTTATGTTACAGCAAAATACACAGTACAAAAACTGTACGAAGTAGTAGTAATATATATATATATAGTTCATTTTTGAATGTTACTGGTAAAATTATTATTAATTCAACAAAATCCAGTGCTTGCATAACTATATTAAAATATTAACATGAAAATCTCATTTATATGAACGACATTTTTTATATAAACATGTAGTTATTTGGGATATTTAATAAATAATAATTTAATTAAACGTACTAAATTCCTCTATGTTTGTAGTTTGAAAATATGATGTTTGCATAACATGTAACATTCTGTTTTGTTTGTCAAAAACTAAACAAATTGGAACATATGAACAATTCAATTAACATTTAAAAAATCAATTCAAGCATTTTACCGTCAATTTTGTTACCGCTTCGACAAACATCAAATAAAGTTATGTTGCTATTAAATTATGTTTACAGCGCTTTGCTTTTGAATTGGTAAAATAATGTATTTACATGGAAAATATTATTTTGAGTTTTACACAAATCTTCGATATACAAGGTTTGATAAAAAATACGCAAACCGTGTGAGTTGCACAATACTTAGTAAAAGGAGAGGGGGTTGTGTGTTGACTAGAGATGGGAATTTCGGCTCAGTTTGCGGAACCGGATCAGTGGAGGTCGTTTAGTTTGCTGTGCCGGTTCATTGATCCGGCTCAGTGATTTGGCTAAGTAAACAAGTTTCCGAGACACAGGTCGGTCGTTCGTTCGTAGGTAGACCATCGCTTAGCCCCGGCTCTTGCATTATATGAACTGTAAACTGTAAACTAAACATGTTCCCGAGACACAGGTCGGGCAGTTATCGGTCGGTCGTTCGTTCGTAGGTAGAACTAGGGTTGTACATCGAAGGCAAAACATCGATGTTAACATCGGCGCTTACTATCGATGTTGAAAAAACATCGAAGGAAGAACATCGACGTATCGGAAACATCAATATTTTATTAATATTAAAAAAAAGCTATTTATTTATATTATACAGGTTTTTTTTTAATAATGTAAAGATCAAATACAAAAAAGTAACATATAATACACAAAAAGCATTTATTAGATTTTGAAATAGAAATATTCCTTTTTAATAGTAATTAATTTCACATTAACATTATTATACCTAATATAATAATCCTAATTTGTACCTACAGTCTATTCCAAACGATTAGGCGAAACTAACCGCAATTTTCATTTTTGTAATTTGTCATTAGATATTTTTTTATATATTGAAGTTGACTTTTCCTGAACAAAATGATCAAAAGCTTCAATCAATCGGTAAAAGTAACTAGAATTGAAAATCCAGTTCCGCCTAAACCAAAGGTACAGACCTTACTATGTTTACATTTCTAAAATGAAATATTGGATTTTATTAAAATACTAATATAGTAATCTTAATGTTAATTTTATATTATTCAACATAAAAATAACACTGTCATACATAATTATTTTTATATTTTTTTAAGTTGAAATAAAGTCTGTTCCTTTGGTTTAGGCCGAACTAGATTTTCAATTCTAGTTACTTTTACCGATTAATTGAAACTTTTGATCATTTTGTTCAGGAAAAGCCAACTTCAATATATAAAAAAATAGCTAATGACAACTTACAAAAATCCAGGGATTGGAGGAATAACAACTGAGAAAGTGTCAACAAGACTCAAAAAGAAAAAGTGTTGGCGTCTTTGGTCGTTCGCATTGTTTGCAAGTTTCTTCTTATTTTTTGGTATTCTGCTAACTGCTAAGAAGAATAAGAACTAACACTATTAGTATTGTTATATCACAATAGATGGCGCTTATATTTTGTGTACTAATTTTAATAAAAATTAAATTTTTAAGATTCCAGTGCCTCTAGCGGTAGTTTCTGAATTTCAAAGTTTAAACATCGACATCGTAGTAGACATCGATGTTTTATCGATACTATCGCCAGCTGACCATCGATGGTAAAAACATCGATGTTTTTAAAACAAACATCGATGTTTTCGATACATCGATGTTTTTTTCCCATCCCTAGGTAGAACGTCGCTTAGAGCCGGCTCTTGCATTATATGAACTATAAACATGCTTCCAAGACACAGGTCGGTCAGTTGTGGGTCAGTCGGTCGTTCGTTCGTAGGTAGAACGTCGCTTAGAGCCGGCTCTTGCATTATATGAACTATAAACATGCTCCCGAGACACAGGTTGGTCAGTTGTCGGTCGTTCGTTCAATACGATTGTTGGTTTGCAATATGTAGGTAGGTAAAACGTCGCTCAGCTGGCTCTTGCATTATATGAACAAATTAAATAAATAAAAATCTATAGAACTAAATTATCTAACATTTTTGAAACAATCAATTCACTTTATGTAGCTACTGTATTTTAAACCAGATGCCATTATAAATTGGACATTTGGAATTTGGGCAATATTTTTAATATTTTTATATAGTATGGTTGTAAGAAAATACAGACTAAGCCTATTAGTTTCAAATAAACTGCTCTACAAATTTATGACAAAATACACTTTATGATAATACATTACAAGCCGAGTTCTCGCGAAGTTCAACATGACATCGATCCTGATCCGGATCACTCCGGTCACTGCTCACAATCGCTCGACCAATCGTATCCTTGAAACTTGAAACTATACAGTGAGCCGTGAGCCGGCTCATTTCAATTTGGTGAACCGTGTCTACTTTCTTTACCCCGGCGATTTAAGATGGTCTTGACCAGGGCCAATTACTATGTTTACATTACACGGACCTTACTATGTTTACATTTCTAAAATGAAATATTGGATTTTATTAAAATACTAATATAGTAATCTTAATGTTAATTTTATATTATTTAACATAAAAATAACACTGTCATACATAATTATTTTTATATTTTTTTAAGTTGAAATAAAGTCTGTTCCTTTGGTTTAGGCCGAACTAGATTTTCAATTCTAGTTTCTTTTACCGATTAATTGAAACTTTTGATCATTTTGTTCAGGAAAAGCCAACTTCAATATATAAAAAAATAGCTAATGACAACTTACAAAAATCCAGGGATTGGAGGAATAACAACTGAGAAAGTGTCAACAAGACTCAAAAAGAAAAAGTGTTGGCGTCTTTGGTCGTTCGCATTGTTTGCAAGTATCTTCTTATTTTTTGGTATTCTGCTAACTGCTAAAAAGAATAAGAACTAACACTATTAGTATTGTTATATCACAATAGATGGCGCTTATATTTTGTGTACTAATTTTAATAAAAATTAAATTTTTAAGATTCCAGTGCCTCTAGCGGTAGTTTCTGAATTTCAAAGTTTAAACATCGACATCGGTAGTAGACATCGATGTTTTATCGATACTATCGCCAACTCACCATCGATGGTAAAAACATCGATGTTTTTAAAACAAACATCGATGTTTTCGATACATCGATGTTTTTTTCCCATCCCTAGGTAGAACGTCGCTTAGAGCCAGCTCTTGCATTATATGAACTATAAACATGCTTCCAAGACACAGGTCGGTCAGTTGTGGGTCGGTCGGTCGTTCGTTCGTAGGTAGAACGTCGCTTAGAGCCGGCTCTTGCATTATATGAACTATAAACATGCTCCCGAGACACAGGTTGGTCAGTTGTTGGTCGTTCGTTCAATACGATTGTTGGTTTGCAATATGTAGGTAGGTAAAACGTCGCTCAGCTGGCTCTTGCATTATATGAACAAATTAAATAAATAAAAATCTATAGAACTGAATTATCTAAAATTTTTGAAATAAACAATTCACTTTATGTAGCTACTGTATTTTAAACCAGATGCCATTATAAATTGGACATTTGGAATTTGGGCAATATTTTTAATATTTTTATATAGTATGGTTGTAAGAAAATACAGACTAAGCCTATTAGTTCCAAATAAACTGCCCTACAAATTTATGACAAAATACACTTTATGATAATACATTACAAGCCGAGTTCTCGCGAAGTTCAACATGACATCGATCCTGATCCGGATCACTCCGGTCACTACTCACAATTGCCCGACCAATCGTATCCTTGAAACTTGAAACTATACAGTGAGCCGTGAGCCGGCTCATTTCAATTTGGTGAACCGTGTCTACTTTCTTTACCCCGGCGATTTGATGGTCTTGACCAGGGCCAATTCCTTAGACGAGGCGACGAGGCAACAACCCCAGGCGTCAAACTAGTATAGGAGCCTAAATTTAAATATCACTTACTTAAACCAAAGCCTTTCTTTTGGTGTAAGGCGTTGTGGAGTCACAGTACATCTTCTGGTGTTTTTTTTTTCAGATTTCTTTCCAGAATTTCCAGTTTGACGTGGAGGTTTTAATGTCTGTTCATTTGAGCTCTTGTCTGTCTGTTACTTGCCTCACTTCGTCCTTCCAAATCTTGATTGGTCGCCATCTTCTTCTCTTTCATCTTCATATGTACTGTTTAGCCGGTACAGATGGTTTCGCCGACCGTCGTAGCGTATTAGTAATACACGTGCCCTGCATTGCTAAGGTCTCGGGTTCGAATCCTGTTCAGGCATGGTATTTTCAACACGAAAAAGTACAATTGTCCTGGTTAATTTCCACAGTTGTTGAATTTAGATCTAAAATTCAAGTGACGAAGTGAAAAATGTTCCTTAAAAAGACTAAAACCATGTGTTATTTGAGTGCTTGGCGGGTGCGTAAACCCTCTTCAGTGGGTGCGCGCCTTTATGAAGCCAGTCAGCGAGTTAATTCTCGTTAACAGATAAACCGACTAACCAAAAGATCAACAAACTGACTGACAGATTGACAATAAACCAAGAAAGCATATGATTGTCTTTTATACTTCGATGTGTTTACAATTTTTCTGAAATAATACATATATGAAATCAAATATAATCTGAAAACAAATCTGATCGTATTTTTTTCCTTATTCAAATCTAAACCAAATATTTGTCAAAGTTGTTGTTGAAACAAAACTTGGAACGTCTAAGTAAGTTAGAAGAATCGACATTACACACTTGGGAGTTTTGTCCTCAACTTATCTTTGTTTGGAACACTTCCACTGGTCTCCGACAATCTTTCTTTCATCTAGTTTTACTTTTTACTATCTGTCCTGTTCTCTGTTCTAGTCTTGCGCTTCCTGGTGACGTCATTGATTTAATCTAACCCAGCTCTTGCCACATAAATCTCACACTAACATACTTGAATCGATAGAAAAAGTATAAGATTTTAAACATTTTAATTTTGGTTTAGATAAATTTGAGTTTGCACAGTAATTTGTGGATAAACTTGTCCCCATTTCCTTTTTCACTACCAAATAAATATTTCATTGCTGATCATAATATGATCCAGATATCTTCCTCAAATTGTCGAGAAAACGACTCATCAGTTTTGGAATGTAAAATTAAAATGGCCAAATGCGCACCATTTATAATATACTGACGGATCAAAATCAATCAATGGAGTAGATTGCGCCGTTTTAGACCCCCAGCGCAATTTTAGCCTAAAATTTAAACTCTCAAATAATATATTTATCTATAATGCGGAAATGGTGACATTAAAGTTAAGTTTAGAATACTTTATTTTCATAATGAATTTGTTTCTGACAGTAAAAGCGCTGTCCAAAAATTGAGTTGCCCTGAATTTGAGAAAACAACTATTCACTAATTTATGATGTAATTAAGTCTTAAAGATTTTACGATCAGCGATAAAATTATAAAAATATACTAGATTAAAGGACACCAAGATTTTGAGTTCAATATCGAAGTCGATCTTCTAGCTAAAGAAGCAACTGTAAATGGCTCCCTTTTAAATATT
The DNA here is from genome assembly GCA_963971575.1 of Liopterus haemorrhoidalis. NCBI lineage: Eukaryota > Metazoa > Arthropoda > Insecta > Coleoptera > Dytiscidae > Liopterus > Liopterus haemorrhoidalis. Next base: position 52,593,102 of record OZ020615.1, read on the forward strand.
CCTCTAAACAATAATAAGATTATGTCAATCTTAAAATCTTCCATATACAACCATTGGCAACAAGAATACATAGACTCTCTACAGTTCTAATGGCTGTGGTCAAATTCAACCTCTCCTTCCTAGAAAGCTTTGGTTTTCTTCTTACCCAAGCAGATCTTTTATATGCACTTTTATCCGACTTAGATGTTTTCACACCTTCTCTCCATATCATCTGCATAGAATTAATATGGTTTCTTCTCCTTTCTGTCCGTGTGGTAATTTGTCTGTCAGCGATTCGAACCACTTATTGTTTAAATGCCCAATTCATTTTCGCAATCGTATTAAGATAGATAGATAGATATTTTTATTATTAAATATTATATACTAAATTTTATCTTACAACAATGAACTTACACTTAATAATAATTGTAATTTTCGCCTTTCGGCTTAAAATCTACTCTCCTTCTCCTATAGTTAATATCTTCGTTGACTCCTTTCCTTAATTTCCTCCCTTCTGTTTTTCACTTCTTTCATCCATTCATACCCCTTTCCTGTTTCATCCAAAATTTCCTTTCTTGTTTCCGTTCTGTGTCGTATTTCTTCACATTCTTCCAACAAATGTTCCATTGTCTCCTTACCTTCCCTGCACATTCTTCATGTTCTTTCTTCCTCTTTCATCCAAAAATTATTGTCCCTCTCCTCATTTCCACATCTAAATCTCGCTATCACTTTTTTCTTCTCTCTGCTGCCTTTTTCTGTCAAATACTGTGGTTTTCTCACCGTCCAGGTCTTTTCATATTTGTTATTATACCTTGACTCTCTTATTTTTGTATCTTGCTCCGTTTGTTGTATGTCGGTCATTCGCTCTGTTACTTCGTGCCCCAATTCTTCTCCATTCATTCTTTTTAGTCTTACCGCTGTTGTTGAGTAGCCACAATATTCGTACATTTCCTTCCTTTCCTTTTCCCATTTTGATAGTGGCTTTCCTTGTTGATTCCGTTTTTCCATTTCCCTCCAGCATTCATAAAGAATTTCTTTTTCCGGGTGTTTAATTATATTCTCTTCATATTTTATGGTTTTTTTGACTGCCTCTATTTTTATTTTCTTCATTTTCGTCTCTTCCAGTATAATGTATGTTGGTGTATTCGTGTCTACTTCCAACATCCATTTTAAGTATTTTATTTGTACTTTTTCTATATGTTCTCGTTCCGCCCATCCCCATACTTCTGCTCCATACATTGTTATATTTTTTAGCAACGCCTCGTACATGAGCATACGAGTTCTATAATCCCCTTTGAATTTCCGTTCCCCAATACCCCATACTTGCGGTAGGGCTAGCATGGCCTTCTTATTTAATAGTCTCGTATGTGCGTCTATTCCTCCGTTGCTTCTAAACTGGTACCCTAGGTATTTATATTCCTTTACTTTTTCTATTTTCTCTTCTCCCCATGTCCATTTTTCTACTTTCTCCCTTCCTCATCCCTTTCGAAACAACATTATTTTAGATTTAGCTGCATTTAGTTTAAGTTTTTTCTTGGTTAGGTACTTTTCAAACATTTTCAACATTCCCTGCATTTCTTCTTCTTTTGTTGCCAACAAAACCATATCATCCGCATAGGATAGGGACATAACTTTTATCCTGCCTACCACCACTCCCCCTTCTTGTCCCTTTTTCAAGTGGCTTTCCAGATCTGCTAAATATAGCGTGAACAGTATGGGGCTTAATAGGCATCTCTGCCGAAGTCCTTGAACTGTCCAAAACTCTTCGGTTTCCTTCTGTCCCACTCTTACCACATTGCTGGTTAAGTTTTATATTTCCTCTACTCTGTTGACAATTCTGTTTTTTATTCCCAATTCCTTTAGGGTTTTAATCAACTCTGCTCTATCAACAGAATCGTATTAATAATCATTATTAATAAAATTCATAGTATTTTATTTTCAAAGTAATAAAGCCCTGGTAATACATTTTTTTTTTAAATTGTTGGCTTGTATGCAGATTTTCTTGAACTACTGCATATTGTTAGAAACCGGATTATTCTTGTTTAAGGAGTACTAGCTAACGTAGTCGTATTTTATACGTCTCTACTCCTGTTACTAATGAAATATACCGCCTTGTTCATTTGTTGAAAAAAAAAAGAAATGATAATGTTTTTCCAAAAACTGAAACAAAGGATACAAATAGATATTTTAAACAATCATTCAGTCAATTACTTTTAGAAATATCGTCTCATTTTAAAAAATCGCATTGCAAGCGAATAATTTGGTGAACCGTTGGTGTATCGGTACATTCGATAAAATACGGGAAAGATATAAATGAATCCCAGTGACAAGAGATTAATTGAAAAAACAAGTTTAAAATGGATCACCCAAAAAAATCAAAGCCAGCTTGATGTAAAGTGTTGTTTAGAAGCCAATGTGTCACATTTGGTTACGCAACGATGGGGTAATTATTTTCATATTATGGATTTTTTCGGGTTTACAATTGGCTATACAACGTGGATTACAACCGCAAATAAAATCAAACAATGTATATAAGTGTAAACAAAAAATTAAAATTTGTCAATATAGTTAGAAAATATCCCTAGTCGGTCCATATGTACTGTTACAACTTTGCACACACCTGTTACTACAATTTATTTTTCCACGACTATATAGATATATGTTCATTACAGGCGTGTCAGTGATTAGTAAATGTAGCATATTCCCCACTCCTTTTTACTATACACCGCTGACCTATAACGTAATGAGCTCATTACGTAACAGATTGAGCTCATTACATAACCGGTTCAAGCAGCAATGGCCGACAGTTGCTAAGCAACGTAATAAATTGGTTGAAAGCATATGTCAAATTATTGTTAATTTGTAAATGAAACCGGATTAAAATTAAATAATATGGTTATTTTCGAATTTTGCAAATATATTTTTTGATAGTTAATTGTAGCGAGCCCTGATAACGTTACTTTAACATCGTACCATTTATTATCAACTAGGTAGCGAGCCTATGATGTAGTAGGAAGCCTATCTCAAACTGAAATGAGATTCCTGACTAAAGGAGTTCGGGTACTAGGCGTGAGTGTTATCCAGCATTCATCATTACGTTATGTAAATTAAATGATATAAAAGTACTTACCAACCGACTGATCAGACATCTTGTAATTAGTCTGGATCTTAGCTGTTCACTTAAGTTCTTAAAGGTGAATGTTTACACACGTTAAGTAAAACGGTTTAAAATGAATGAATTTGATTTATTATAATATATTATTTAGAAGAGTAAGTTTGAAAAATTAAAATAGGTACAAAAATAATGAAAAGTTTAAAACAAATATAATCGGATAGGCCACCAGAATGCCGACACAGTGCCTCTAAGAATTCAACAACTTAGATATTTACGCTAACCGGACCGAAAATGTTTTGCCCCTCATCTCCAGAGAGAAGGGTGAATATATGTATAAAGCATTTTAAAACTAAAACCAACAAAAAGATAATAATAAAAATCATGCTTAAAAAAAACGATCTCTACCGAATGGTTAAACTCTATGAAGAGGAAAATTTAATGGAAGTATCCCAATTATATATTTTGTCAATACTCAGATATATAAAAAAAAATTCAACAGATGTTACTAACTTAAATCATACATATAACACAAGAAATAGGTTACAAGCGAATGTAAAAAAGGTATCTAAAACTACCGGACAACGTTGCTTTTTATATCACATGCCTAAAATATACAATGCATTTCAAAAATTTATTAATGAGAATACTAAAAATTTAACTTTTAACTACAACTACTCCGTCTGGACAAAGAAATTTTGTAAAAAATTAACTAGAATTGAATTCACTAATATTTTAAATAAGCTATAATTTCAATTAACTATTAAAGAGCAATACATAAAAACAATTTTAAAAGTAACTGATACGCCCTTTTAACAATAAAAATTATATATATAAAGCCACACACAGACTGTTACAGTTCTATGTGGCAGTAGCCCTGTACCGACATGCCACTGATTCAATCACATATTAATTTTAAATAGGGCATTAATTGTAAATTTTCTCTAAAATATATGTATATGTAAGTATGTACATGCGAATTTGTTTATACACTTGTGCGTATGTATGCAAGTGTATACAGGTTTACATGTTATTTATGTGTATATAATTGTGTATGATTATGTTTTTTATTTGTATTGGAAAATTAACAATAAATTTCATTTCATTTCATTTTATTTCTAGGAAGAAGGGTAAAAAGATTGTTCAAGGCATTGTTAAATTTATTAAGTAATAACTTTGAACAAAAGTCTCCTTAAACAACAAACTTTAAAAAAATATTTTAAAGTTACGTGTTGTAAACATAAAATTTCTAATTTTGAATTGTCTGAATTCTCACAAATATTGACTATAATGTACCTTTTAAAATCCCTAAAAAAATGCCCCTTTCAGAGAAACTCTCGTGAAGGGTCATTTGTGAAAATTGTGTTATTTGTCCGGGCGGACCAACCGATTCGTTACGTAATCAGCTGTCGCAAGTATTGTTATTTTAACTGAATTTACATTCCGTATGGCACATACATGACCGTTGCTAGGCAACGTAATAAATAGGTTGAAAGTAAATGTCAAATTTTTGTTAGTTTAACTGGATAAAAATTAAATAAGTAATAAAGTTATAGTCGTGGAAGCATAGTATGAAACTTGCATGGAATAGTCATTTCTCTACATTTCATTCTCGTGTGTAACGACCATCATTCCTTGTTCGTTGTAATATAACAATACATGTTATAGGACAGTTTATGTTAATACTATACCATAATAAACATAGTTTTAAAAAGTTATTAATCATGGAATGGGGAGATATAGAAAACCTAATCACCGTTATTGGTCTTGTGTGGGTTTGTCAAAGAGTGATATATATAAAACGTTGCAGCCACTAGGTATCAGCATAATGTTTGTGTATCAAGTTGTTCGGATGAGATTGGTGGGACGAAAGATCAAGTACACCGAGAACTGTTTGTGCGCCAGAAGCTGTCAAAGCAGTTTACGCTCGAGTTCACCACAACTCATTGAGATAAAAAAAATATCTGGCAAAATGAATATTTTTAGAGGATCAGTGTCACGTATTATTAAAAGTTACCTAAAACTTAGTGCTTACAAACGTCATACATGTCATTTATTAATAGGTCATCTAAAAAAAAGAAGAGAATAGAAAAGTCGAAGCGTCTGTTCGACAATTCGGTACGCGAATGAAAAATGTTATCGAAATATCCATTTTACGGACGACAAAATTATTACTGCCGAAGAAAGTTTTAATAAACAAAGTGATATTTTTGAGTTTATGCTCGGTCATCTCCAGAGGCAAGTCGACTTTTGCAGAGTGTTGAAAAAGGTCATTTCCCGCATCTGTCCAGTTATGACGGCGCGAGGAAGCTTCATTTTTTATGAAAAAGGAGTAAAAACATCAGCAAAAGTGTACCAAGAAATAGTTTTTGACAAAGCCGTAAAACCTCGCGACTTTATTTAATAATAGGTCAAGGGCATTCAACATGATTCCGCGCTTGGTTTTGAGGCAAAACTGGACACAAAACCGGGCAAAACCACGCAAAAATTTCTAGGGATAAACAAATCTGATTTGCTGAAAATAGCATTCTGCAAGTCCTGATCTTAATCCACTGAACTATAAATTCAGGTCGATTTTTGAGTCCTTGAAATGTTCTCAGTCGCTAGTTGTGGCCAATTTTCCAATGAAGATGGTGCGTACTGCGATTGATGAGTGGCCGAACAGATTAAAGTTTTGTGTCAACGCAACTAAGTAAGACATTTTGAGTTTTTTTTTCTTTTTGTTAAACAATATGAAAATTACTTATAATATATACTTAAAATTAAAAAACTCATTTCCGTTATTTTGGTGCTCATATTTTCAAGTTATACTTTCAAATATGACCAAAAAGTGAAATATTTTTATTATTATTTTGTTTTTATTATGCTCCGATCTACAGACAGCGGAAGAATAAGGATATGAAAGTGCTTAGATCAAAATGGAAGGCACTTTGAGCACTTGAAAATAAATTACTTTACTTCCAAGTCGTTTTAGAGAATCAGTGGCGCCGATTAGCGGAGGGTCCGGAGCCCCCCCAAATTGTTCTGGCCTCCAGTTGCCCCCCCCCCAGAAATGCTTGGAGAAAAATGTGTGCGCAACAAGGATCTGTGTTCACTTATAAGGAAGTCATCACTTATAGTTTAGGAGTGAGGATCTTTTTTTTAAGTCATCACTTGTATTTTCACTTTTCCATTAATAACGTTAAAAAATGATGCCCTCCTCAAATATTTTTGCCCCCCCCCCAGATTTTACTCAAAGATTTCCTGGCCCCTTCGGATTTTAAGAGCTATCGCCGCCACTGTAGAAAATGCACTTTTCGTCAACCGTAAGAGGTATTTAAAAAAATCAGCTGAGGCCACAATAGGACCGACCGCCATCATAAAGTACATGTATAAAATACATTCTAGCAGCAGAGTAGAAATAACTTGGCCTAGTATTTTCAAATAGAGATATTACTCATCATGACCATGGAAACGTTACATATAAGTATGAAAAAATTGAGACTTTGAAAGAATTTCGAAAAAAAATTCAAATTTGTTTCGTTTTATCAAAAAATGTCTCAAATAAAAGTTGTTAGTTACTGCTTTATAGCTACTTTTGTTCAATAATTTTTTTCGAAATATTTTTCTGTTGTGAAATATTTGCAAAAATCTTAAAATCGAGACGAGTAAAATCCCATTTTCAGTCAACCGATTTTTACCAAAAGTTGATCAACTTGTGCCATTGATGACAGAATATGAAGTTTCATAAAAATCCTTTCAGCCGAATTTGCTCTGCACGTGTACACAGACAGACAGACGGACGGACGGACATCATGCTAAAAATAGTCAAAACGTTATGTAGGGACCTCAATTCCAAGATCCATCGAAATCTCGAAATGTCAAAATCGGTATGAACACAATACCTCCCTTATATATGTTGGCGGTAGGTAAAAAATAAAATAAAAATAGTTTTTTTTAAGTTACCCAAGTAGTTAAGTTATGTTGGATAGGTATGGAGCATAAAACTGGAGCTTCTTCACGACCTCATAACTGACAGATGTGGAATAATGACCTCTTTCAAATCTATGAACAAGTCGACTTGCTTATAAAAATAGCCATTAACTTTCTTATTTAAAATACGTGTCTATTTCAAAATTGATATCTTGTACTTCTGATTTCCGGAATTCGATTCTTTTGGAAAACTTTGGTCATCAATTTTTTTTTCTCTACATGCTCACACGTCGCTTTTTCGAAAAAAACTGTGTCCCCTCTTTCTTGATACACCCTGTATAAAACTTTTTTTTTGTGAATAAGTTCTTTGCTTTTCAAATCCCTTTTTTTCAAAGCTAAAAACCATGACACTTAATCCTAGGATAATTCCTTCATTCTTAATAACCATCCAGATTTCTTACCTGTTATCTGATACAATATTCCCTATCATCTGTGTCCGTTTCCATTTGCGCATATCTCCCTCCCACATTACTACCACGCAGTGAACCAGTCGCCTCCAGTATCCCTACGCGAACTCACCGGAACACCCGGATTTTCAACCGGCATCTCCCGGAGTCTGTGACATTTGTGAGTGACGGTAGATGTGACAGTGTGTGCCAATTTGACACTATGTGCTGTTTGTTGTTGTTTTATTATATTTATTTGAACAATGTGATTCTTCTACAGTTATGAAAGGTGTGTATTTTTTTTAAATTATATTAATTTTTAAGCTGAAAACTTTAGAATAAAATCCGAAATTTAGAAAACAATTATCTTATTGTTTATAATTTTTGAGTTATGAAATTTGGCTAAAATGTAGTAAATACGATGTGGTCGTATTATTTAACAAAAACAAATAATAAATTAAGATTGTATAAAATATTATTGATACACAATTTTATTTGTGGTAATTCCGGGGGGGGGACGAGTGTGCACCTAAAAATGTAGTCAGGTTAGATTTAGTTAGTAAAAGATTAGGACAGAAGAAGTATTGGTTTACTTTACTACATTTTTCCTAAGGATAAAATTCGAAATATAGATAAGAATGGTCTATTTATTTATTATTAAACAACGCATTTCCATCTATAGAAGTTCCTCACTAAGAGGTTTTATATGTTTATTTGGAAAATTAAAATTGGGATTTGCATATTTAAAAATAATAAATAAAAAATAATACTAAAAAAAAAAATATGTAGAATGATTTAAACTTATTTTTTGTTTATAAACACTCATTCAAATCAGATTTTATCCTTGTTTTCTTCATTTAAACCATCATTTGTCCACTATGTTCATTTAAAGCGTGATTTGTCCAAATACAAATAATCGATTTTTCGCATTTTTGCTCATTAAAATTTTAATGACGCTTACGATGTTTGAATTCATCGTTTGTATTCAAAGTATTATATCTTTTTGATACTAATACTCATTATATTGTACTATTCTAGCCTAGCACTATCAGCAATGGCAAACGTCCAAAATAAAGGTGTCCGCATTAATATTGGACCATTGCAAAATAATTTCAAAGATATTAATATAAATAATGGCGAAAAACACCATGTGTTACAGACTTACATTAAAGTTGAAAAAGAAATATTGTTTGAACTGTCGACTGATTCTTCTTTTGAAACTGATTTCAAAAAAAGAAATCTTATCGACTTCGGGCCAGTAGTGAAAGAAGAGAACCAAGAACTCGGTGACAAAGCAATAAAATATTTATTACATTTCACGAACACAGAGCTAGTCGAAATATCGCAATAAGCTTGACGCAACTCCTGATTTAAGGTTATATATGTCTTCATTTGAACCTGGCTTTAGCTCGAATCCATGAAACAAGCTCAAGGATTGCATTAAAATTATTAAGAACCACGATGGAATATCAAGATGAATAATTGCTATTTAAAATATGACGAATTATTATTTTACTGTCATCAAGTTAATGTGGGTAAAAATTATTTGAATGCTGTTTTTATATGTTCCATTTTTTACTTGCCCGACCTTAATATATAAGGGGCAAGTATTGTAATCGCGAAAATTTTCGATGTCGAGATTTTGACTGATGACCACGTTTCATGGTCCAGGGAATCCAAAAAACCTGACACCACTGTGACAGACACCACTGTGTGAATACACGATAACTCAAGAACGGTTCAACTTAGAGAATTCGTTCTGGTACTAAAAAATTCTCCTATTAAATGGGAAGAACCCTATTGTTTTTTATGAAGATCGGTTTACTAGAAATGGGAGTTTACTCGTGTCGATTTTAAGATTTTTGCGAATATTTAGCAACAGAAAAATATTTCGAAAAAATTTATTTAAATTAATTTATTAAAAAGTTACTATAAATGCAATTACTAATAACTTTTATTTGAGACGTTTTTTGATAAAACGAAAAATTTTGATTTTTTTTTTGTAAAATTATTCCAAATTTTTCCAAGTCTCAATTTTTTCATACTTATATGTAACGTTTCCATGGTTATGATAATTAATTTGTAACTAGTAAACCAATCCTTGGACAAAAATTTGTATAGAACATACAGTCTGTTCCAAACGGTTAAGCGGAACTAAATGGGAATTTAGTTCTTTTAGGTTGTCACGAGAAGGGACCTTGCTTGGGTTATTTCATTTTTCACGTTGGGATGTCAAAATTTAAAATTCCAACAATGAAACCATGGAAACGAATGACACATGTCAAAATTAAATATTTTTTTTAGATATTTTAATGACAAAAATATAAATAAATGGGAAATTTGTATTAAGAATGACACAAAAAATCAAAATATAAAGAAAATGACATTTTAAAATGATATTAACCTTAACCAAAAAATGTTTATTATAAGTATGATTTACAAAGCTTAAACAAAACGGCCGAAAGGCACGATTTAAACGATGAAAGTAACTAGATTGCAAAATCTAGTTCCGCTTAACCGTTTGGAACAGACTGTATTTGATGTATTTTTGAAGATTTATTTTTTTATGGGAGGGCAAGTCTAGCGTAGGTTTCCCTTCGCCACTGGTTTATAGTTTGTATTATTTAAAAAAATAAAAGCCTATAAATGTCATTGTCTAACCTAACCTTAGAAAGTTAAATAAAAAAGATTTTATTTACTCATAAATTAAAAGTGGAATCAAGGGGGTACATAAGAGAAAAAAAGTTGGGAACCGCTGCTCTAAGCTGATGCCGCATAGATTGGCCTGATGCAAAGTTTGTAGATTAATAATTTATTTTTAGTGCTTTATTTGATATTTTATTAAATAAACACAGGCAATATTTTGAAACATACAGCACTTTATACACATGTACTCAGTGGCGAATTTATGATTTTGTTGCCTGCTGGCTACGAGTTTTTGTCCACCTGTATATTTTTATATACAAAAGAGTTTTAAAAAATGCGTGTTTTCTAAGATTTTATAAAGTTAATATTTATAATTGACAGAGGACCAGATACAAAAATTTATAAAAAAATACCCTTTCACGGCCAGGTTAGTTTCAAAATAGGATCAAAATTAAAGAAATCAAATATAACTCCAGCCTTTTATAATAAACATATAATTAAAAATTTACTCGTTAATAATAAACTAGATAAAACTGATTTACACAACAAAAGTGGCGTTTATCAAGCATCGTGCCAAGACTGTTCAACAATATATATAGGCCAAACTGGTCGAAAATTTGCTACAAGATTTGATGAACATTTGAAAGCCATCCAAAATAAACCAGTGGCGAAGGGAAACCACCGCTAGACTTGCCCTCCCATAATTTTTTTTTTTTTTTTTTAATATTTATATAAATCTTCAAAAATACATCAAATTATGTTCTATACAAATTTTTGTCCAAGGCTTAGTTTACTAGTTACGAATTATAACCATGGAAACGTTACATATAAGTATGAAAAAATTGAGACTTGGAAAAATTTTAAATAATTTTACAAAAAAATTTCAAAATTTTTCGTTTTATCACAAAACGTCTCAAATAAAAATTATTAGTTATTGCATTTATAGTAACTTTTGTTCAATAAATTTTTTCGAAATATTTTTCTGTTGATAAATATTCGCAAAAATCTTAAAATCGACACGAGTAAACTCCCATTTCTAGTCAACCGATCTTCATAAAAAACAATAGGGTTCTTCCCATATAATAGGAGAATGTTTTAGTACCAGAACGAATTCTCTAAGTTGAACCGTTCTTGAGTTATCGTGTATACACACAGACACACACACACACACATACGGACGGCACTTCGAAAATAGGTTTTTTGGAGTCCCTGGACCATGAAACGTGGTCATCAGTCAAAATCTCGACATCGAAAATTTTCGCGATTACAATACTTGCCCCTTATATATTAAGGTCCGGCAAGTAAAAAGTAGAACAGTCCAACATAACAGAACATATGATCTCCAATAATCATAACCTTTCCGTTAATGACTTTAAAATCCTACACATCTATATATATAAAATCGTAACTAAGCTACCTACTCATAATCAACGCCCAGCCCAAACCACTGAACCTACAATCATGAAATTCGGCGAGTATATTCCTTCCATGACGTAAGCACCCACTAAGAACGGATTTTTCGAAACTCATCCTCTAAGTGGGTGAAAAGGGGGTTAAAAGGGGTAAAATGTGACTTCACGGTTTCCTTAATATCTCTTACGTCCAATAAGATATCGACTTGGTTTTTGCTTACAAAGATTACTCATGTAAATATTAAAAAACTTATTTCAGGATTTTGTGCTAATCGACCCCTAAAGGGGTGAATCAACAATCAGGGTGAATTATAGAACCCTTCGCATCTTCTGTGTTTATTGTGTTATAACATTCCTTTTTGGCATATAGGTGTCTTTTTAAAATATTTAGAAAGTGTTTTGACAGTTTTTTTAAATTTCACCCCTAAAGGGGTAAATTAGTATTTTTTATTTCATAAAATGTCGTCTAGACAAAGAAACATAAAATTCGAGGAGTATATCCTTTTTATGATTTAAGAACCCCCTAAGAAATGATTTTTCGAAATTCGACGTCTCAGGGGTGAAAAGTGGTGAAATGTGTTTACACGGATTCCTCAATATCTTTTAGGTCAATAATATATCGCCTTTCTTTTGCTTACAAAGACTACCCATATAAATGTAGAAAAACTTATTTTTCAGGATTTTGTACTAATCAACCCCTAAAAGAGTGAATCTACAATCGGGGTGAATTATAGAACCCGTCGTATTTCCTGTGTGTGTTGTGTTATAATTTTTTTTTTTTGGCATATAGGTGTCTTTATAAAATATTTAGAAAGTGTTTTGACCGTTTTTTTAAATTTCACCCTTAAAGGGGTAAATTGGTATTTTTTATTCGATAGAAAGTCGTCTAGACAGAGAAACATAAAATTCGGGGAGTATATCCCTTTTATGACTTAACAGCACCCTAAGAAATGATTTTTGTTAATTCAACTTCTAAGGGGTGAAATGGGGTAAAATGTGTTTTCACGGATTCTTCAACTTCAATATCTCTTCGGTCCAATAATATATCGCCTTGGTTTTTGCTTATTAAGGTTATCCATATAAATGTTGAAAAACTTATTTTAGGATTTTGTCCTAATCATCCCCTAAAAGGGTGAATCTACAATCAGGGTGAATTATAGAAACCTTCGCATCTTCTGTGTTTATTGTGTTATAACATTCCTTTTTGGCATATAGGTGTCTTTTTAAAATATTTAGAAAGTATTTTGACCGATTTTTTCTTAATTTCACCCCTAAAGGGGCAAATTGGTATTTTTTATTCGATAGAATGTCGTCTAGACAGAGAAACATGAAATTCGGGGAGTATATCCCTTTTAAGACTTAACAACCCCCTAAGAAATGAATTTTGGAAATTCAACCCCTAAGGGGTTAAAAGGGGTAAAATGTGTTTTCACGGACTCCTCAATATCTCTTAGGTTCAATAATACATCGCCTTGGTTTTTGCTTATAAAGGTTATCCATATAAATGTTAAAGTACTTATTTCAGGATTCTGTCCTAACCATTCCCTAAAAGGGTGAATCTACAATCAGGGAGAATTATAGAATCCGTCATATTTCCTGTGTTTGTTGAGTTATAAAATTCCTGTTTGACATATAGATGTCTTTTTAAAATATTTCGAAATGGTTTTGACAGTTTTTCAAAATTTCACCCCTAAAAAGGTAAATGGGTATTTTTTATTTGATAGAATATTCCTTGGACAAAGATACATTATATTCGCAAAATGTATATTCCCTCCATGAGGTAAGCACCCATTAAGACGAGATTTTGCGAAATTCAACCTCTAAGGAGTGAAAAGGGGTGAACTGTAATTTCAAGGATTCCTCAATACCTCTTAGTACCAATAAGATATCGACTTGGCTTTTGCTTATAAAGATTACCCATACAAATGCCGAAAAACTTATTTCAGGATTTTGTCCAAATCAACCCCTATAGGGGTGATTCTACAATCGGGGTGAATTATACAATCTTTCATATTTCCTGTGTTTATTGAGTTATAACATTCCTTTTTGGCATATCGGTGTCTTTTTAAAATATCTCGAAATGGTTTTGACAGTTTTTCAAAATTTCACCCCTAAAGGGGTAAATGGGTATTTTTACTCGATAGAACGTCCTCTGGGCAAGATACATGAAATTCGTAAAGTATATTCCCTCTATGACGTTAGCACCCACTAAGACGGGATTTTTCGTAATTCAACCCCTAAGGGGTGAAATGTAATATCAAGGATTCCTTAATATCTCTTAGGACCAATAAGATTTTTGGCCAATAGGCTTTTGCTTATAAAGATTACCCATACAAATGCCGAAAATTTTATTTCAGGATTCTTTTCTAATCAACCCCTAAAGGGGTAAATCTATAATCGAGGTGAATTATACAACCCGTCGTATTTCCTGTGTTTGTTGAGTTATAACATTCCTTTTGGCACACCGGTGTCTTTTTCAAATATCTCGAAATAGTTTTGACCGATTTCTAAAATTACACCTCTAAAGGGGTAAATAGGTATTTTTATTCGAAGAACTTCCCTTGGATATAGAGACATGAAATTCGGGAAGTATATTCCTTCCGTGATGTAAGCACCCACTAAGAAGAATTTTTCGAAATTCGAGCCCTAAGGGGTGAAATGTGATTTGAAGAATTCCTCAATATACCTTAGGACCAATAAGATATTGACTTGGTTTTTAATTACAAAGGTTACCCAAACAAATATTTGATTTAGGGTAAATCAGAATTTTACCCTAATCAACCCCTAAAGCGGTGCATCTACATTTGGGGTGAATTATAGAAACCTTTTTATATCCTGAGTTATAACATTCCATTTTGGTACATAATTTTCTATTTAAAATATTTAGAAAGAGTTTTGAAAGTTTTTAAATTTCATCCCTAAATGGGTAAATTGGTATTTTTTGTTCGAAAGAACGGCCCTTGACAGAGATATGAAATTATGTCGCAAGCATTCGTTTATACGAAATTCGACCCCTACGGGATGGAAAGTGATAAAATGTTTTTCCTGGGAATCTTCATTATCTCTTAGGTCCAATAATATATTGATTTGATTTTTGCTTACAGTGTTCTAACCATCAACCTAAAGGGGCGATTCTAGATTCGGGGTGAATTATAGAACCCTTTGTATCTTCCATCTTTGTTGTACAATAACTATGTTGTACTTTTTCGCATTTAGGTGTCTTTTTAATATCATTAGTTTCAATTCATTTCATTTTAACCATTTTTTTATATTTCACCCCTAAATTGCTATTCTTACATTACTTTACGTTACATTGGTACATTGGTATTTTTTAGTACACAAATGACGAATTTAGTAGACAAATTCGGGAACTATATTTCTTCCATGACGTAGACAACCACTAAGAACAGATTTCTCGAATTTCGACCCCTAGGGGATTTCTCAATATCTCTTAATGAAATATCGACTTGCTTATTACTTACTATGGTTACCCGTACGCATGTATAAAAATGTAATTTAGGATTTTGCTGCAAGCAACACTTAACGGGCGAATCTACATTAAATCAGGGCGAATTATATAATATTTCGTAACTTCTTGGTTTGTTGAGTTATAACATTCCTTTTTGGCATATAATTTTTTTTCCAAAGTCTTAAACGTTTTTTTTTTTAACCTATAAAGGGTTAAATTGATATATTTTTGATTAGATACATGGAATTCCGAGAACATATTCCTTCCATAACGTAAGCATCGAACCCTTTATATCTCCTATGCTTCTTGAGTTATAACATTCCTCTCTGGCATTTAGGACTTTTTAAAAAATTTCGATAGTGTTCTGATAGTTTTTTAAATTTCTTTCCTAAAGGGAAAATTAGAATTTTTTATTAGAAATTAGAAATTCCAAGAGTACATTTCTCGATATGACGTAAGAACTCACTAAGAAAGGATTTTTCGACCCCTATGGGGTGAAAAGGAGTAAAATGGTTTTTCAAGGATTCCTCAATATCTCTTAGGAAAGATGAGATATCAACTAGGTTTTTGCTTATAAAAGTTACCTGTACACATGTTTAGAAACAAACTGAAAATTTTACACTAATGAGTTTCCATCGGGGTGAATCTACACTTGAGGAGATAGTAAGCAATGTGATCTATAGGGAACCATGATTTATAATGATTGCACGATGATCGCAGATCGTCAATATACCGTAGCGAAGCACGGGTACTCAGCTAGTTCACAATAAAAGCCTTAAACTGAATCTTTTAGAACACCGAGAAATTCACAAAAATATTAACTCTGGAATTCCCTTAATGAATGACCAGATTGACGTTTACAACTCACCCCTAATAAATCGGTAAAAAAACGTTTTTCCCTTTTTTCCCTTATCTGCTAATATGGTTTACGCTTGTATTCCCTACCATTAATATTTGTTCCCACTGAATGTATTTGTTAAAAAATAAGTTTAGTTTGTAATTTGAACTCCTGTAGATGGCGTCACTGCCGAAATACGTATAGAGTAAATTAAACTTATATTTGTGAAACTTACCGAGTGTTTTATTTATTAATCTTATACAAGTTAATATTTCAATATAATATAAATATGGTGTTCATATTAAATTGCTCACTATTGTTATCTGGAGAACTATAAGAGCTACGAGGTTGCTTAAATAAGACAACAAATTCTATTTTATAGGAAAATATCAATGAGTGAAGCAATTTTTTTATTTCAAACACTGGTTCTGAAAGTAAGTTGTGCAAATTTCTTATTTTAAATAAGAACACATTAATATTTTTCAGAACAAATGGTAGTCGGATGGTGCGATGTCTGAACCATATGCTCCTACTACCACTTGTTCCGCTCTCTACAAAATTCCCTTAACGGAAAAAATTTCGCATCTTTGGACGATATCAAAATTCACCTCTACAGATTTTTACTACCTCTAGAGATGGCATTATGAAATTGCCTCAGCGTTTGTACAAAGTGATAGAAAATAATGGACAGTACATTTGATAATAAATGTTTTTTTTTTAGAATGTATATTTTATTGAATAAAAGATGAAAAAAAAAAAAACGAACAGACTTATGTAACAACCCAATAAAATGGGAGGTGAAACACACCATTCACCTACTTTTCCATTCATACCGTGTATATTGTAGTAAATGTCTTTCTTTGTCATATACAAGGTGTTTCAAAAGAAATTTTATATTTAGTGGATCGATTAAAAAAAAAGTAAGCCGTATATAGAAAAAATGTTTATTAATTATTAAAATACACTTTTTGGGGATTTATTTCTTAAAAATAATATCGTCTAAATGTAGACCCTCGCGTTCTCTCATTTAATCGAACTCATTTAATCGAACAGTAAAATTACTTATGACGTCTCGGCAGGTGGACTCAGGGATGGCTGCCATTTCGTGACGGATATTTTCTTTCAAATGCGCCAGTGAAGTCGGTTTATTAACGTAAACTTTAGATTTAAGATAACCCCATAGGAAAAAGTCCATAGGGGTTAAATCTGGACTGCGTGGAGGCCAATTTATGTCACCTCTCTGGGAGATCAATTTGCCTGAGAAAATTTCACGAACACGTGGCAGAGACATATTGGACGTGTGTGAAGTTGCTCCGTCCTGTTGGAACCATGTTCTTTGGTTATAGCCAGGAAAGTTTTGCAGTTCAGGTACCAAGAAGTTGTCTAACATCTCCACATAACGCTCTGAATTCACTGTAACTGCACGCCCCCTTTCGTCTTTAAAAAAGTAAGGGCCGATAATTCCTCGCGCCGACATCGCAGCCCATACGGTCACTTTAGGCGAATGTAGGGGTTTCTGATGTTTGCGTTTCGGATTCGTTGCACTCCAGTAGCGGCAGTTCTGCTTATTTACGTGACCATTAAGATGAAAATGAGCTTCATCCGAAAACAAAATTGAATTTTGTAGGGGTGCAGCTTTAGGTCTTTGTGTATAATGCGATTTAATGATGATCTATGCACATTTAAAGCACTTGCGCGCTTCCGAATTGAAAGGTTCGGGTCGTCACGAACAGACTGATTAACATTCTCCACGTTTTCTACCGTTCTTGATGACCTAGGTCGCCCGGATTTTGATTTATCCAGCGTTGTACCAGTCTCTTCAAACTTTTTAACCCAATGTCGAATGAGAGGAATGCTTGGCGCATCATTTAAGTGGCGAAAACCTCGAATACTGCAGAATTTTCTACGCGCTACAGTCGCCGAATCACCGTTTTTGTAAAACTCTCGCACGCATAACGCGCGGTCTGCTCCCGAGAAACGCTCCATAGCGACTAAATTCCCAGGAGCCAGGCTATCGATTGACATACCCCCCGCGCCCCTCGGATACGTTACGTTCACGCAGTAAGCTAAATAAATATAAAATTTCTTTTGAGACACCTTGTATATAGCGACTCTAGCCTCAAACAGTTAGGTTATGGTAGAGTAATAATTTTTAACTAACTAACAATTTTCTTTATATTGTTTAAGCGCTGAAGATGTGAACTCGGGTACTGCATCTAACAGCCTGGAAATACTGTAAGATAAATGACCAATTTAAAAATTCAACCAGTTCTGTTATTTTTCACAATTTGAAAAATCTTAAAATATTCACAAATTTCAAACTTCATTTTCCTCTTATGTACCAGATTTTCACGGAAATATCTTCTCATATGAAAAGGATTAATTTAATTTTAAAATTACGTTTTAAACCCTTTTTGTAAGTGTGGGAAATGGTAGGGTACTAATTCTTTCTTTGTTACATCTCCTTCTGTTACGTTATTAATGGATTCTCATTCACGCTTTCCTAGTCCATTCTTTCCACCACATATTTTCCAATTCACGACTCTAACGCATTCACTGTTCCTTTCTAATCTTTTGACGAATCACTTTATTTTTTTGCTAGCTATAACATATTAGGTTGTAATTTCTAAATTTGTTGGGATGTTCTTGTGCTAAATCTCATGACAAATCATAGGAGCATAAAATTACAACCAAAATATAAAAACTGTTTGTGAAATGTTAATTTTAACACATTTTAGGTTTGAATGTGTTTAAGCAAATAGAATGCTGGATATCTAGGACAATAGCTGCGTTCTTTTTACAAGTTAAAATGCTTGGTTAAGCTAAGAAGTTATTCAAATGGCTTAGCTAACCTAAGTAACTCTAAGTAACGTAAAAGGAACGCTTTCGGTGGAATAGTTTTTATCCACGACTGTACTTGTCTTAGCAAGGGAAAGGGGGAGGAAAAAACTTAGTTTATCTTAGCAGTGTCTTATAAATGGAACGCTCTTACAACTTAGATTAACTTAGCTTAGCTTAGATTTCTTAAGTAAAGTGGTAAAAGGAAAGCGCCTAATATTTCTATAACATATTAAATTTGATAATCATTTTAATTCATTATTTGAATACTAAGAGTTTTCATTTTGTAGTTTTAAACTAAATTTAAATAAATTGCGCAAATTTAGTCACTATAAAATTTAAATTAAAAATCCCAGCGATGTTTTCAGCATTGGCTTGTCTTCATTCAATTATCAGGTCGTCAAGGATGAAATTTGTAGTTAATAATATTGCCAACTTATTATTTGACATTGATTTAATATTTTACAGTCCTGTTTTTGATGTTTGGTAAGTTAACCCTTTCCACTCCAAGTTTTTTTTTTACTCCACCAGCTTCAGACCAAAACTGCGTTGTTTTAACTTCGATAATGCACAGTTGGAGATAAGGTGTGGACGACAGCACGGTGCGATAACAACTAGTGTATTTTTGTAATATCGATACCTTCCCCAAAATAAATCCATCTCTCGACCATAGCTGGTACTAAAAAGAAGTATTACACCATGTCGAGTGTCATTCGACATTGGAGCTGGTGGAACAAAATCAATGTCGTGTGACACTCGACATTGGAGTGGAAAGGGTTAAACATCTCACCTGTTTAAAAAAATCATTGTATGCTCTAAAAAATATCAAAAACTTTTTTTAAAAATTAATTTTGTTGAAAATGGGATGGTCGGAAATTCGCACTATGAAGTATGTGTTCTTACGTAGAACTACGGCATCGCAGACCGCGCGAAACATTAATAGTGTATTTGGCTCTAGTGTTACTACGCAGCAGACCATATCAAATTGGTTCGCCAAATTTCATTCCGGAAACTTAAAAACCAAACTGGCTCATCGATCACAGCAGAAATATACTGCAACCAACTGGACCAAATGATACAAAAACAAAAAATGAGAACCAGCCTAGATTGGTCAACAGATCGACTCCTATCTTACTGCTTGATAACGCTAGACCACACACTGCACAAATGACTGGCAAAACTACAGTAATTGGAGTTGGAACTTCTTCATCATCCTCCATACTCCCCAGACCTAGCCCCCACTGACAATACTGTAAAACTGGCCTTCCAGGAATTCATTGACTGTCGTCCGCCAGGGTTTTATACCACCGGCCTGAACATCCTGCCGCTTAAATGGCATAAGTGTATAGACGATATGGATGCATACTTTGATGAATAAAATATTTCCTTATATTTGTAAGTTACCAACTAACTTTGCCTGTTTTTCTGCAAATTTCATCTTTGACGACCTAATAATAAGAAATATATTAATAAGAAGAAAATTGATAAACAGCTTCATTTTTTCAATTTAAAAAACGGATTATACACTAATAACAATGTTATTTGATTTATAAGTATTGCACTACTATAAATGAGTTAAGTATACCTCTTTGATACTTTGGTGAATAGATTTGTAGTTGTTTGGTTGATAATAAAATAATTCAGATTTCCTCAGATTTTCCAGAAATCCACATATGTACCGTGGTATATGATCATGACCGTATTGAAAATTTTTATCAATCAGGAATCGTATTTATCAAATTCCTATTCATCAAATAACTCTAATGCCGAAAATAATATACAGAAATATTTTATATTAATATTATATCTAATATTTATGAATCCTTTTTCCTTCTAGAATAAATTTGAAACTGTCACACCTTGGTAAAAACATTATTTTGTATGTCATACATGTAAATGCTCTATTTTATTTGTATTTCTAGTAAAATGGCTGACATATTCGCCAGTGCAAAATGCTCCGGTCATACATGATGTATAAGGTATTCTGATAGAGATTTATACATGGAGACTTGCATGAAAAATGTTAGATAAGACCTGCACTCGACACCAAACAGTGAGAAACAACCACAAAAACATAACATCAACTGCTGCATAACAATGAGCTCTTTATATATACGGATTTGCAACTAATTCCAAAATACTCTATTCAGAAATGATAATTCATGGAAATTAACAAAATAAAAGGAGCTCAAAAAAATAAAAAAAAAAAAAATACGAAAATTAACAAAATAAAAACTCTGAAGATTCTACAATTTTACGACAATGTCTATTTAAGGCCAGAATGTTTCAAGAAATTATCCATGTCTCTTGCGAGCATTGTTGTCATGTTTAGGGTTTCATAGTTAAAACCAGAAACCCTTCTATCAAGAGAGTCTATTAATATGATCTAATTTGCCAGTCAAATCCATCCGCGATCCACTGTTTAAAAAATTGAGATTTAACAATTTTTTTCTATCGACAAAGTAATTAAATAAAAAATAATATCTTTACAATATTTAAACCTCGTATTCAGCGGCAATATATATGTTAGAATCAGGACAAGTTGTTGGACTTGTCACTTGTAATATGTAATGATAGTAACTAACATGTGAGGACAGATTGTAACAGACGTGGTAATAAATGCTCGTTTGTGCTTAAATCTGTGTGCTTTAATTGATATTATTACAAACGCTAAAAAGCGTTTACATATATTATTACATTTCGGTAATTCTGTTTTGCAGTTCCTTGATATTGTATACATTGGGGGTCTTGTATACATTGTTCAGATAAGGGAATGTAAAGTAATCTAAAATAGTCAAGTCTGGTGATCTAGGTGAAAATTCTATCGTCAAAAGGATCGTCAAAAAATTCACGAAGGTAATTGATGGTTTCTTGAGTGGTGTTGGCAGTCGCGCCATCCTGTTGGAAGTAGTCTTGCTGGAGCTCATCATCCTCATAAAGCTGATTAATAAATAAATTCACGTACAATATTTTGGTATCTCTGAACAGTAGCAGTTTCGTGGAAAAATATGGGTCCGATAATACGTCTTCGCGACACAGAAATCCAAACACCAACTTTTAACGGGTGAAGGGGCATTTCGCGAAAAGTATGAGGATTTTGAGCACTCCATAACCTCAAATTTTCTAAATTTATATACCCCGAAAGATATAAGGCCTCGTCAGAAAAAATCGTTAAATTTAACAAATCATCATTATTAATTAAATTTTGTTGGAAGTATAATGTATATTATATTAACAATAGTCAATAAAAATATAGTCTATAAATATCTGGGTCATGAAGCGACAATAGGCAGAGACAATCAAACCTTGAAATTGCTAAAAGAATATTTCTAGGTTGCGCAACTTTATCGCAATATCTTTAAAGGTAATACACTATTGACAATAAAGAAAAAAGCGTATGAAATGTGCGTATTGCCTGTCATGCCACCAAAATTCTTACTTATCTAACATTTTAACTGTAGCGACGCATACTTACTGCATAAATAATTAAAAATATTATTATACATCAAGTAACCTGGATAACAAAATAATTATAATTTCAATTATTTATCCAAGTAGGCCATGTAACAAATGCTGGTTGCTATAAATAAAACAGCAGAGTATCATGGTTTTCATCTTCGAACAGACGTGTTTAATGTATCAGAGAGACATTTTAATAAAGAATATTATAATCAAAGATATATTTATTAATTTCAACCTTCACTCAGTGTTACGACTAACTTGGTAAATACCACATCTGGTAGATGCTAAATAACAATAGCATCTGCTCAAAAACTGCATAAATCAAAGGTCAATGGAATGATCTATGCTTGGAATTACTCTCAGGGATGGAATATCCAGTAAAGAAATACGCCGGAGAACTAAACAGTCTGATATCAGATTCCATATCAAGATAAGGAATATGTTGAGTGACGTCAATGAAATGAAGACGGGCAGGGCACTTAACCTGTCCCATCGACAATAGATAGACCAAAATAATCTTTCAATGGAGACCACGGTAAAAGAAAAGAAAAAGAAGAAACCAGTTTCTCGCTGGACTGATGACGTCAAGCAAATAGTCACAAACTGGATGCAGGAGGCACAGAACCGCATAATCTGGATTTGATTAAGGGGGGCCTATATTCAACAATGGATGACAACGACTGGATGATAATAATGATTTAAACTTTCATATTCCACAAGTTTTTATGAATTTCGAATTAAAAATACTAACACTTATATCATAACATTCCACAAGATGAAAAATGGTTTTAAAAAATTGTTGTTTTGACGCAATTTGAGCAAAAAGATGTAACCAAAAACTATTATATCTACTGGTCACCTTCCTTTATTGCCTGCTAAATCGTGAAATGTTTGAAAATTCACACTTCACATCAATTTTTAATCATATTGCGTGAAATCCTGTTGAAGTAGATAGTTTACTGGATATAGTACAGTATGTAATTTTTTATTAAATGTTGTATTCTCATGTCGAAGCATTAGTTAGTTGAGATTAATCGCTCAGAACTAATTAGGATAGAAGTTCTAGTACACATACGGCAAGTAAAGTGGTTTGACAATAATGAGAAAGATGGAACTTAGTTTCTCGAAGTTTATCACAAAATATCCAAACTGAATACAAACTAAAATTAACTAACCAAACAATACCGAACTTGACACAGAAGGTAACATAAACTACAAATTTCATAAGAAAAACAAAATACAATAATATATATTAGACAAAATATACATCAAGATCGTATTAAATTGTTTTCCAGTGGACTAATATGCAATTACCTTTATTATAGACCATAGCTATTGCTGATAGTGCTAGGCTAGAACAGTACCAAGATAATATGAGTACTGCTTTCAAAATGATGTTTTCAAATTTTTATTAATGACGTACCTATCATTAATAAAAATCACCGACGTATTGAAAATATATTTTAATTTGCCGTCACTTTTCGTAACTGACGAGGAGTCTTTAGTAGTCTACTTAGCCCTTGCAAGCATCGATTCCATGTTGATAGACTGGTTGGTATTTTTTCTTTTAGTTCCAGTTTTTCGTAACCTTAGTTCCCAAATAAGTAAATCTATCCACTTCTTCAAAACTGTATTTTTTTCTTCGTTATTTTGTTTCATTAAGCTTCTACCTACAAATATTTGCTCCGTCCACGTCATCATTTTTGTTTTTGATTAATTTATTTGGAGATCCTTGATGATTGTTCTAATTGTTTTACTACTTTTTTCTTGTTCTTCCTCCTCTCGTTAAAACAACATCATCAGTAAATACCAGACACTGATGCATTTTGTGGTACAATAATTCTGATCTATTCATTTGGGTATTTCTTATAGTTTTTGCTAGAACAAAAGTAAAGAAAATTGTCGAAAGTGTACCGCATTGTCTTATTCCCAACTTAACTCTGTTTTCTTTATGATCATTATCATCATCATTTCAACTATGTCACCCATCGTTGGATGTAAGTCTCCGCTAGTTCTTTCCATTCTTTTCTGTTGGTGGCTCTTGTCATCCAGTCGTGTCCTGCATGTCTTTTAATATCGTTCGTCCACTTTGTTTGCGGGCTTCCGATTGGCCGTTTATGTAGTCGTGGATCCAACAATTTTCAGATCCATCGATTGTCGCTGGCTCTACATATATGACCTGTCCAGCTTTATCTGAGTTGACAGATCCTTATTACAACATCTGTGACTTTTGATGTTCTGCGTATAGAGTCGTTAGTTTTTGTGTATCGCTTCTGTATATTATAATGTTATTTTTATCAAATACTAGCTTATGGCTTACTTCTAGTTGTTTAAGCACCTTACATACTTCAGATCCTTTAACTGTATCGTATTATTTTCTAAAATCAATAAATATAACATTTGTTGGTTGTTGTTTCTTATAGCTTTCCGCTTGAATTTCTCTTAATGTGAATTTTTTGTTCATAACTCCTCGTTCTTTCCTAGTCCCACAGGTATTCTCTTGCTTTTCCTCCATCCTTTCAGTAGACAGATAACTAATAACGCGATGTATTTGAAAATTACAGAGCTTGCTTAGCTTATTCAAGTTCTATGTCTCCTCGATCTATGTCCACCTAGTTCCATGTCCACCTAGTTTCGGCCTGCGCCATGTCATTCGATCCATAAATACCCATTCTCTTAATTTAATAGTAGTAATAATATTTATTCATGCCCAATAATTGTGTTAATATGTTAATTCTTCTTCTGCTTTTGGGGCCTTTCGTATATCAAATGACCATATCATGTCTTGGGTATTTTCTTTTTTCTTTAGTTTCTTGGCCATCTCTCGGATATCTTCATCTTCATTTAAGTGCCTTTATCTGATTTCTGTTTTCTTCCTTTGAATTTGGATTTCAATCTTCACACTTTTTCGGCTATATTCGTTTTCTTTCAGTTATTTTACCTTCAGTGTTATATTTGTCTGTTTCCAATAATAAATAATGCTAAATAAAGTCTAATCTAATCTAATCTAATCTAATCTAAATATCTTCGTATTTCGTTCTTCTTTGAAATGTTCTTGTTTATCTTCGCCTTATTTCTGTTTTCTTCGTTTTTGCTTACGTGTCTCCTTGTCTGTGTTTCTTCTCTATTTCAATATTTTCTTCAATATGGGTACTCCTTTTCTGGAATCTTCTAATATTTCTGTCAATCTGATTTTCACCTTTTGTACTTAACAGTCATACATACATTTTATTCCACAGCGTCTCGTCTCTCCGTCTTTTTTTTTCTCTCTTCTGGATTTAACCACGGTATATTTCTCCGTCTCATTCCCGCTTCAAAATCTCGCTATCAGCTGTATATTTTTGTTTTCTGTCAAATACCTTGGTATGTTGATGGTTATTATTTGAATATATGTATATGGGGAAAAGATGCCGTTTTCTATTCTATTTGTGCCTGTATCTGTATTTCAATTTCTCTTGCTATTATAATTTTCAGTACTTGGTCTCGAAATTCCCACATTTGTTCTATTAATTTTGTCGAGAACCCATTATTTTCGTAATATTTTCTTCTATTTTTCTCCCATCTTGATTTTCCTACTTTATTCAACTCCTTTCTCCTTAATTATTTCCAGCATTGGAGTAATATTGATTTGGAATTATCCTTATACGTTCCTTGTATCTCATTGCCAACTTCCTCTTAATTTAATAATTCACAATTATGATTTTTCATTGAGTTTGTTTAACTGAGAAGTAGAATCTTAAGGGATTAATTCTTGAAGTTTAAGTAAGTGGCCATCTTGATAATACGATTAACCATAAGTCAGATGTAAGAAAAGTTATAAACGTAAATTTTCAAGTTGAGATACCTAAAGCTTTAGCACACACGTAAAGCTGACATTTAAATATATTACTAAGTTAAAACTTTTTAAGCTTTCGTAAGTCAAACGTTTGCTCTCTGTATAAATATTTACTTCAAAAAAGAACGGAATAACAAAAAAAAGTTTTTAACAAAAGAATTTTTTGGTTAAAGAAAAATATTTTTGAAAGTGTTTTGTTAAAAATAAATCTGAAAAGAATTATCGAGGTAAATTGTGTAGAAAAAACTATTGTGGCTTTTAGAGTTGAATTTTTTTACTTTTTGTCAAAATTTGTGATAGAAATTTAATCAAAAGTAGTCAGGTTTACAAAAGAAAAGTTTGTTCTACTTTATATAATCTATTTAAAAAATGTCAGAGCTCTTTTTTGTAGACAAGAAATCAAACAAAGGAGAGTAACTCAAAGTTGCAAAGTTACGAAAGTTTGCAATCAAAATTTTATAAACGGTATTGTATTAGATTGCTATTGTACTTGTTATAACCAAATTTGGAAATATTTTATTAGAACTAATTAGACTAGTATATTTTCATTCTATAATCAGTTGTTTCTCATTATTTCTGTCTATTTCTTTAGCGCTTTGTTATGTTCTGTAATTGCTTTTCCTTCATTCTATCTCTGTTTGCTTTAAGTCGCCCTATTTCATAATTTGTCTACCACCCACTCTTGGTCTTTTTGTTTCAATCTTCTTGTTGCCTTTTCTATCTAGAACAGTGTTCCCCAACCACAGGTCTACAAATATTTTAACCGGTCAGTGAAAAATAACGGAATATAAAAATGTCGCACTAACTAGAAAAAAAGGAATATAAAAATGTCGCAAAACTAGAAAAAAAGCAAATTATATTTATTATTTTGTCTCTTGTACATTTTGATGTAATGTAAATGTTTTTATTTTGCTACCTCGGTAGCGCAGATGTAGTGACACTGCTTCTCAGCCTAAAAGTCCCGGGTTCGACTTTCAACCGAGTACATCATTATTAAAAACAAATAGAAATACATTATAAAGTTATCACTACTCCCAACCCGAACTGGGTCACCGTGGGAGTTGTAGACCTAAAACTACACTCTTCGGGGTAAAAAACTGGCGTTCAATATACAGGTATTCCAGCCAATTGGCTCACCTTTGCTATCTTGCTTATTATTATAGATAGAGATTCAATTGAATGAACAAAGTTTGTGTATTTTAAAAATCAATATTAAGCAATAGTTCGTTTTTGGGTTATTTTAAAAATATATATATTTTAATGGGATCTTCTACATACTTTTTAGTCCAAGTTCTCCTAGCCGTAAATTGTTTTTAAAGTTTTAGCGTCCGGTTATATTTTGTCGCGGACCGGTGGCTGAGAATCAGTGATCTATATTTTAAAATTTTCTACCTATCTTTTACTCTCCCTTTTTACTGTCTCGTCGTTTCTGCCTTAATTTACTTTATTTGTCTGAAAAATAGATTTCCATCTCTTTCTTCAAGTGCCTTTCTCTAATTCTGTTTCTCTCTGCTTTGTATTCCTTTATTCTACACATTTTCTACTTCTTTCCGTTTATTTGTTTTTGTATTTTTGTCGGTTTATTTGTATTTATTTTTTTTGCTTTGTTGACTTTATCTGTTTATATTTGTCACTATGTTTTTGTCTTTATTTCTGTCTTTCAATATTAATTTATGCCTATTTCTTATATGGAAATATCTTCTCCATCACTCTGTCTTTTTAATTTTTTCGGTCTATTTCTATGTCTTTCTATTTCTATTAGATATTACGAGGTGTGTAAATTAAGTAACCGGACTGATTATTTTAATTTTTTTTATTCGAATTGAATACAAATCAATATTGTTTCCCTCAAAATAACTTCCTTGGGAAGCCACACAGCGCTGGAGACGGTTCTTGCAATCCTCATAGCAGTGCTGGAACTCGGATACTGGAATAGCTTTCAGCTGGTCAGTTTCGGACGTTTTTGAGTGTCCCAAAATGACGTCCCTTGAGGTGATTTTTCAATCTTGCGAAGAGGAAAAAGTCACAAGGACTCAAGTCAGGCTAATAAGGAGGTAGAGGAGCTACAGGAATATTTTTACTGGCCAAAAAGTCAAGGCATCTTTGCCTTTTGATGTCCTTTTGGTTGTGAAAGGTTTTTTGGAACCATTTTTGTGCAGATTTTTCTCATCCCAATTCATTGGTCAAAATCTGATGAACGGTAGTGTGAGTCAAATTCAACTCTTTCTCCGATTATTGTCAACCGACGATCTGAACGCACAAAATCCCGGATTCTGTTGAAATTTTTATCGGTTCTTGAAGATGAAGGCCTTCCGCTGCGTAATTCATCTTCAATCAACTCTCTTCCTTCTAAAAATGACTTAAACTACCAAAAAACCTGGGTCCTTGACAAAACACTGTCTCCGTAGGCTGAAGTTTTGCAAAAGTTTCCGTTGCACTGTGCCCAAGTCTGAAGCAAAACCTGATAGCACACCGCTCGAAATGAATGTCACTCATTTTTAGAACGTACTAGAAAAAACTGTTTCATGAAAAAAATCGCTACGGACAACAAAATTACACTAGCGAGTTCAAACTCGTACTGAAGTTCCTTGTCCCAAATGTTGCCAGATCAAACGCTATGTTGCCAGTCCGGTTACTTAATTTACACGCCTCGTATCTGTCCATTTCTCTATCTGTGTATTTCTGTTACTTTCTGCCTATGATTCTGACCCGGTAGCTTATGTTATTTTTTGTGTATCTCTTTGTCCTTTTCTCTGTCTCTGTCTAGGACTTTCTGTTTTTGTATATCTCTACCTGCCCTTTTCTGTCTCCATCTTTCTTTGTGTTTTTCTATATGTCAATTTATCAATTTGTATGTTTGTTTGGCCAGCTGTCTATCATTACTCTCTCCTTCGCAGTCAGTGTCATTGTAATACTCAGTGTTACTTTAAGTGCCCTCTTTCTATTTTTCTGTTTATGTTTATCTTTTATCTCTCTATCACTTTTCCTCCCTCTGTCCTCGTTTTATCTCCATTTCTTTCTCTAGGTCTCTCCCTCTCTCTTTTTCCCTTTTCGTGCTCCCTATATTTGCCATGTATTCTTATTATTTCTCTCTGCATCACTGCAACTGTTAACTATCCATATTATTTATCTTTTTATTTTTCTGTTTCTCTTATTCTATCTGTTTTTTGAAGCTACAGGATATCTCGGTAAAGGAATAAGATATATTTCTCTATCTTTTCAGGAGCGAAGTAAAAAAATATTGCAATTCTAACGGTTTACGACAAGCCTAATATTTTTTGTCCGGCATGGTGGTTATGAAAAGTGAAGTATAAAGAAAGAAAATATGTTTAAAAGACGTCCTGTGTGCTGTTAATAAAAGGCGCAGTGACTGCCTTCTCGGAAATAATATATCTTCTACGATTTAATGGTCGAACGTAAAAAGTCTTACGAGCTAAGTTACGACTTACGAAAATTTAACTTTCCTTTTGTTGTTTCCGGATATTGATACAGTTATTTAAACACAAAAGGATGCTCCTTTCTCGACGTTATTTTTAGTAGCTTAAGAGGATACAATGTAATCTTCGGTCTAAAGTAGAAGCTCTCTCAATAAAGATTACAAATTTGCTCGAGTAAGTCTTAAATTTCAGATGAAATAGCTTTATAAGACATGGATACCAAACAAACAATTTTAAAATTATTCAGCTGTACATCATTTATAAACGAACGCACAGCCAAAGGAAGAGTTAACATTTTAGTAAACTTAAGAGAAATGCACTTTTCTGTCAACTTTCTCTCTCTATTTATTACTCTATTTATGTTTAAACTTTGTCTCTCTCTTTCTCTTCCTCCATCTCTTCTTGAGTAGTGCCATACGGGTTATTTTAATTTCACATAAATCTTAACATAAACGAACAAATGCTTAATAGCTTTAATCGAACCATCGTCCACAAATCAATATAAATGTAGAACGATAAATTGAAATTAAAACTGATGCTATCCATCGCTTGTCGATACTTACAGAAAATTATTCGTTTGGGATCGTGTGTGTACGTTAAGAGTGTATTGAAGAACTATTGGAACATCGATGGACGCCCAATGTTTATTTTTCCTTGTTCATGTTGGTTGTGGATTGATGATGTTTGTTGGTGTTATTGTTTGTTAAAATTTGTTGCTTATGTTTATAAGGTGTGTTCCTTGCTTTAGGTTTGTTGTGTTTTCATGTATCTGTCTGTTTGTCTGTATGTCCAGGGCCTAACTTATCAAGTGATGACCTCTAAATACAAGTGATGACCAAAAAAAAAAGATCCTCACTTGTATTTTGACAAAAAAACACATAACAACAACCACATGTTTTTGGAGCTTTTAGGGGTGTTTATCACTTATATTTGCAGGGGGGGGGGAGCTCAAACTCGTGATAAAAGTTGTTAGTTATTAATTTTATAGCAACTTTTGTTAAACAATTTTTTTGGCAATATTTATCTTGCGAAATATCCGTGAAACACATAAAATTAAACTATCCTTTCCGGATGGATCTAATTGTGATATTTACACCCAAGCATAAATATGAAATATCTTAAAAATACATTCAGCCAAATTTGCTCTACACGTGTCCACACACTAACAGACTGGCATCATGCTAAAAATTGATTCGTGTTACAAGAAACGTAATTCGTGTTTATCTGTAAATATCTCGAAAATTCATAATTGGTTTACAATACCCTCATTGTTTTTGCTCGGTGCACCCCGTGTTGGCCAGGATCAACTTGGACCTATTTCCGAGGTGGGGGCTACCCATTAGGGAGTCGAAGAGCCTAGAGAAGCCTTCTCCCACTCACATGGTACTGATTGCTTGTTGGCTAGGTTCTTCTGGCGGATTCCATGCGACGTCCATGTACATATACTACTGATTGACCTAGTTCCAATATTCATTCGTCGTGACAAATATTTCCTTATTACGGAAATGAAGCGTATTCATTACGTCAGGGGTTCTTAAACTTATGTAGTCCGAGGACCACCTCTTGAACAACCTTTCTTTGCGGACCCTATCCCAACCCTAAGCATTTTACGTCGTCCTTAAGACTTAATTTCTGGCTCAATAATCTCATAGGCACTACGTTATAATAAATATTGGTAAAAATGTATCGATGGTTATTTTAATAACTGGTCTAGCGCATTTATAGAGATGAACATTTTTATTAGCATATAGAATAAAATTAATAAAAATAGTTGTAAAAAGAATAAAAAAAGTTACAAATTATAATACGTTAAACTCATACAAACCAACGGAGTGGCCGAGCGCATTAATCCTCTATTGCATGAATTATTTTTTTCTTTAATAAGTGTACCAAAAATTGTTTTTCTACTAAATAATTGTTCGTGTAATGAAAATAATTATGTTACATAATATTTAAAAAAAATTAATTAAATTTTTCTCAAAAAAAGATTTGTGCCCAATTGGGAACATTATAAACAAAATCAAGTAATTATGTGTGTTTATAAAAAAAATATTTTGATGAAAATACAATTACAGTCACAGTATGATAACCATGGATGGATACTGCATAAGAAACGTGTATAAAAATTAAAACTTTTATGTTCCCAAATGGGAACAAAATGCAATAGAGGGTTAGTCGTGCAGTTTTAGACTGGTAGAAACATTCTGTACTGGTCGGTGGTTCGAGCCTTCTTAGGTGGTGATAATATTCGGGCAAGAATAATATGTTTACATTACTCTCATTTTCACAATCATTCACCCCTCATCCAGGTGTAGGAGCTCGCCCCCTGGCATCGGCGACCAGCCTCGTTGCAGAAATAGGCCGATTTAAAATAAATAAATAAAAAATTAAAAAAAAACTCATATAAACTGTCTTGGTCAAATATTGGTCAAAATAGTTCTTATTATAATATGTTTTCTATAAATAATTTTCAGATGAAAAAATAATTAAATTTTACTAATTATTATTTAGTTATGTCAATAACTACGGAGTGATTATTTAATGGCGAGACGACGTCACTAGAAGTTTTAATAATTTGCCGTTTCATACACATCGTAGTAGGCGATTAGGCGCGCATGCGCATAATCTTTTTTTCTTCATAACCAAATTTTCTTCAAGGTTATTATAGTCATAGTATTCTGCTAGGAGGCACGTAAAATTCGGTGACGTAGTCTCGCCATTAAATAATCACTCTGTAGTTAGATAACAACAAATACAAAAAGTCTTGACCATGTAGGATTTTTACTAAATGAGTTATTTGTATAAAAGCAAAAAGTTGGGGGATATAAGGTTAATGTCAAAATTGTTTCGCGGACCACCGGTAATGGATACGCGGACCCTCAAGTGTCCGCGGACCACAGTTTAAGAACCGCTGCATTACGTAATCAGGTAACATATGCTAGACGCTGACAAATAGTTTTTTAATCAAACAGCTGAATGTCAAAATGTCTATATGTCGCAATCCTGACTTAGAATTAAGTGATAATGCGTGACGGTTAATAAAAAGAACTGATTTATAATGATATTTTTAAACTTTATTTCTCTATTCAACAGAACGTGTTCAATTTTACTTTCTTCTTACATGAGCTTCACTTGATATAAAAACTTGTAAAGTTCTCCTGAATTTTCTATACAAAAGTAGGGAAACTTGGCTGTAAATCACTAAATTACTTGCATTATTAAGTTTTTCAGCATAACACTCGTAGCAATGTGCCATCAAGAAAAAGCCTTGTTGACAATAGAGGAAGTTTACCGTCTTATCAGCTCTTTCTTACATGACAAGCCTCTTTTTAAATAAATGACGAAAGACCACCAACTTCAACACAAAAAATAACCCCAGGGACTCGAGTATTCTTACCACACTACGCTCTAGAGCAGAAAATGTCGAAATTTAAAATTGCGTGAATAAAAAATAAGAAGGGAACGTATCTAGACATTCTTGAAATTGAATTTTTAGTAATTTGATTTAAATTTTTTTAAATTAAATAACCTTTATTGGGTTCACTTTTAGCTGTTTTATTAATATACGATTACAATAATTAAGAGTCTTGATGAGTAGAGCACTATGATTGCAAATAGCAATACCCATCCGATCCGCATCCGCATATATTTAAACCGCATCGAATTCTCACACTTATTTTCATTGATTGTCCAACATAATTGAAACAAATAATAATAAACATATTCATATCTATACTCTAATTAGGGCTAGAAACCGGTATAAAAGAACGATTATTTTATGTAATTTTTTTTTTAATAAGATATTTTAATTGAAATATCTCATTTATTATTTACGTACAACTAAAATATATGTAATACAAAACGTACAAAAAAAGGACATACCAGTTAGTGCATTAATATAAAGCTTATTGAATTTAAATTCTATTGTAATTTTCAATATATGGTCTGGGAAAAAGTTTGTTGCATTTTTTTAGTAAAATTCAACTGGTTTTGTTATAGTGTAAAAATGAATTTATTTAAACCAAATGTGCTTTATTATTATCGACAACGTTTCGCCATTTTTCGGGTAGAGCCATGATGCCATCGGTGAAGAAATTCTGTGGTTTCTGGTTGAAAAACTGAATCAAGTGGTTTTCAATAGCTTCTTTTGAAACCAGTTTAATTCCATTGAGAGAATTCTGCAGAGATCGGAATAGGTGATAGTCAGAGGGTGCTATGTCTGGACCATACGGTGGATACAACAAAATTTCCCAACCAAGCTCTCGCAATTTTTGACAGGTCATCAAAGAAGTGTGTGGTCTTGCGTTGTCATGATGAAAGACAACACCTTTCCTATTATTCAATTCGGGCCGTTCTCTTTCAATTGCTTGGCGTAATCTCTCTAGTTGTCCACAGTAGAGTTGAGAATCAATCGTGTGACCAACTGACCAAAGTAGCTCATGGTGGACGATTCCCTTCCAGTCCCATCATACACACAGCATCACCTTGTTCGGCGTCAATTCTCGCTTCGCGAACGCTTGTGTCAGCTCAACATCCCTTGTCCACGATCTTTTACGTTTCCGATTGTCGTACATGATCCATTTTCAATCACCGGTTATGACACGTTTCAGCAATGGCTCGATTTCATTGCGTTTCAGCAGTGCATCGCAGATGTTAATTCGGTCTATCATGTTTTTCGCGCTCAACTCATGAGGAACCCATATATCGAGCTTCTTTTTGTATCCAGCTTTCCGTAAATGGTTCAAAACAGTTTTGTGGTCAATGCCTAGCTCCGTACTAATATCGACACCTCTGATATGCCTATCTTGCTGGAATTTTTCAAGAATTTCATTAGCTCTTTCACTGGTTAGACGACCAGAGCGTGAGTCATCTTTCACATTAAAATTACCAGAATGAAAGCGAGCGAACCATTTCCGCGCAGCAGATTTTGATAAAGTACTCAAACAACTTTCTAACCACTGCCCAAATTTTGGTGTTTAGAAACTCAAAGTAACGCTCGAACTGTCACCTTTCCAATGAGCGCTTAGTTATTATATCTTTTCACTAGACGTTGTGATGTTCCGCGATCGAGCTAGTTCCTGTCCTACTTTTGGATCGTGACCCATAGGTTGAGAAGTTCTAATCTACTGCGCATTGGTATACAACAGCGGACCTCAAACTGTTGTACACGACGTTAATGTCAACGGTATCCGACAAAGTCCATTTTTTTTATCTACTTCAACTACGGTAGTCGAGGTTAATAAAAAAAATATTAGCCATGGCAGTTATAAGAGGTTTTCTGCTTCTGTTTATTATTTTCAATATTGTCATCTTAATTTTATTTTTATTTTTTTTACTTTTGCAATATTTTAATTACAATGATGTATAATTATATATTTTATTTTAATTATACTTATCTCGTTTTTGTGGTGGTACGCCAAACCTAATTTTTTATCTGACAAGTGGTACAAAAGTTGAATATTTTGGGAATCGTTGACATACAAAATATTTGGTAAATAGGGCATGTACTTGTTAGTAGAGGTCTGGTGGTAACTTTTTAAAAAACACGTAACAACCCATGTCAACCTCAACATTCCTGAAGAAAAATATGAATCCCTGAGTCGAAACAATTTACAAGTAAGGATATTTGTTCAATACATCAGCTTTATTACTCGAAACAACCCTTACTCTAAAATTTCCCTAAAGTTCACCTTCATTCCATTCCGTCTAGTTTGAGGCGGTTACTCACGCTCTCTCACGCGTCAGTCAACAGCATTCGCTCCCATTTACATCCATCAATCACGTACACGCTAGTGTCTCACGCGAGACACACTGAATAAATCAGAGCTCATTACTAGCAGATTACAAATTTGTATTAATCAGCACAAAAACATACCAGGGAAACTTGACGGAAACCTAAGTGATTTGTAGATTTCAAATTGAATGAATGAAAACAGAAATTGGAGATATATTAAGTAAATTAAAATGTACTTAATTACAATCTTAATGAAGTATTGAGCAGAGAAAGTTAATTCTCTGTTTATAAACCTCGGATACTACATGAGAGTTACGTGGTCTAGGTTATGTTGACCACTGATTGTTGATCACTGTACAAATAGGCACCTATTACACGATTTTATTTACGTTGATTTCATGTTTCTTTGTCTTTATCAAGTAATTACATTTAGTTAGTATTTCGTTAATTTGGAAGGCGCGACCCCCTGGTGAAAAATTCTTTCAGTAGTGGATATCTTAGACCTTCCTGATAGATATAGATCAGTGTTCTTCAACCTTTTGCATCCGCGGTTCGGTGATAATAGGATAAATATTTCGCGGACCGGCTGAAAGCTAAGACACAAATAAAAACCAATATAGCTACTCCCTCCGTTTCAAAATAAGTGTCCGAATTTTTTTTTTAATTGATTATTGAAATAATGGAATTTAATGTATCAGTAGTTATTTATTTAAATTAGTCCTCGATGGGGGTTTCTTTAACGTCATTCAATCAGTACAACACAAAGAGTCCCCGTCCAGTATTGATGAACTCATTGCGACCGTGCATAAAACATGGGATGAAATAACCGCGGAAAAACTAGACAATTGTTTCATTACACTGCAGAAGTGTATGGAATTGACCATGCTTCATAGAGGAGTTAACGATTATAAGCTTTCTCACATTTAGTTTAGTTGTGAAAATATACGTTATATATCCCTTTGCATATTTTTTTATGAAACTGGACACTTATTTTGGAAGGTTTTGACACAAGTCCAAAGTAGTAAGACCCATAAGGTCCACAAAATCGAAGCTGAGCGTGTGCGAGAGTAGGTTCAAAATTAAAAAATCCGTAGAGCAATCTTCGGTTTCTACGGCTTCTCCACCTATGTGATGATATCAATGAATAAGCATCTTTTAAACTGCAAGAACTTAAAACAAATGTATGAACGTAAACAAATGTATAAAATAAAGAATTTAAACTATCTCATTCTCTTTTTAAAAAATTCAATAAAATAAACTAAAATAACCAACAAGACAAAAATCACCAAAGTAAATTTAATACCCAAAACCTCTAGAATCTCTCCAACGGAGAGAGAATCCTCACAATTTTTTTAGTTTGAACTATTTTCTTGCGCCACTAGTAATTTAAAATGTTCTTTACTCTGACATTTACGATGATGACAGCAAATATCTTTAACAGCTCTGAGAAATAAATCTTAAAATTCATAATGACAAGCAAACGATGAGTTTATAAACTTACTTATTCGATTTTAGAAAATTTTATCTTATGTAATTCCTTCCCATGTCTTTTTCCCCCTTTTACCTCTTTTGAATATGGTATTTAAATGAAATTTGTTTGGAAATTATTAGATACGATTTCGTCCCAAATGTGTTAAAAACTTGTGACCATGTCTCACTCATCAACAGTCTTATTTTTTCCCATGTGTGTGTGTCTGTATGTATACACGATAACTCAAGAATGGTTCAACTTAGAGAATTCGTTTTGGTACTAAAAAATTCTCCTATTAAATGGGAAGAACCCTATTGTTTTTTATAAAGATCGTTTGAATAGAAATGGGAGTTTACTCGTGTCGATTTTAAGATTTTTGCGAATATTTAGCAACAGAAAAATATTTAGAAAAAATTTATTAACAAAAGTTACTATAAATGCAATAACTAATAACTTTTATTTGAGACGTTTTTTGATAAAACGAAAAATTTTGAAATTTTTTTGTAAAATTATTTTAAATTTCAATTTTAAGTCTCAATTTTTTCATATTTATATGTAACGTTTCCATGGTCATGATAATTAATTCGTAACAAGTAAACCAAGCCTTGGACAAAAATTTGTATAGAAAATAATTTGATGTATTTTTGAAGATTTATCTAAATATTAAAAAAAAAAAATTTAAATTAAATTATTTTTTTTTATTTTATTTTTGTGAGGGCAAGTCTAGCGGAGGTTTCCCGTCGCCACTGGTTTTAATTTGCAAAGACTAATCGCCAAAGTAATGAAAACAAGATTGAAGCATTTGAAATGCACTCTTAGAGACGAATGCTGGAAACGAATACGAACACCTTGAGCAACAAAATTGAGGAAATGAATCCAATAATGAGACTATCCTCAATAGAATATGATGAAGCCCTTCGACTCTTGGGTTGAAACACCGAAAACTTACACAAGACAATTGTCCAATGTAAAATTGATGGAAAAGGAAGATGCGCTAGATGTCCATTACGCTGACAAGATTTTACTGAAGACACTACATGAACCACTAGTAGCCCTAAGAACTACACAAGATCCCGCCAAATGGAGATTTCTTATAAAGAAATGAGTTCTCTTATTTTAAAGCGATTGATTATAATTTATCTGTTTCATGGTATGATAGAATATGAGATAATCGAATGATAGTTCGTGGATGATTTTTGTTACAAATGTACCGACATATTTTGCTGAGTTAATTTTAAAGCTAGCTGCACAATATCGGGAAATAAAACACATGATTTCAACTTGTATCTCAGTTTTCCATTGGCAACTATTTTACAACGAATTCACACAGTAATTAAATAGATAATTTTACAACTATATTTGTAGAATTACTTCATTATTATTTCTCTACACAGCAACTAATTTCCTTTTGTGTTGTGTGAATATATAAAAGCAGTTATTTTCAGTAAATTTAATCCAAATATAAAATTCTTTCACAGTTTCACTGTGCAAGAAAACAAGAACAATTTACATAACCATTTGTGATGTAGGAGATAACAGTGCAGCGAGTGTCGCGCGGACAATGAAGTTTCAAAGAGACAAAGAGAATGGCCTCCTTTGATCTTACGCTAGTAAATTTTGGTAATTCGAGATATACCATAATGTTATCAAAATGATAACATGTCTGTGTGAAATATAGCGTACTGGAGAAATAATATATAGAAGAAACTTAATAGAAAGAATGCATAGCGGCAAAATGAGGGAATAATTTTTTTATTTTTCACCGTAACCGAAACGTGTTTGTAACTAATTAAACAATTCGTCTTTTTCTTTTTCCTTTTCTATATAAGAGGTTGATTATCCTCAAGGCAGTGCGTAAAATATTCGTTGTAATCCCGAAGAAATACGTCGATTTGAGTCGTATTCTGCTATTAACGAGTCAGGGGATAATTCTTCTTCTGGAGCCTTTCTTCTCTCTTCAATCTTTCCGTGTATATTCTGCAATTCCATAATTTTACTCGCTCATAATATCGAACTATTCGAGGATAATTTCCTTCAACATCTTCCTGAGCTTCAGTTGGCAATCTATTCACCAGATGCTTTTCTCGTTGGTGACTCGGTCAATGCCGAAGATTCTGAAACACCAGTTGGATAGAGTCTACTTAAATCTTGGATAGTTTTCTGTTTCATGTCTTCTATGTTTCCACCAATCTTCGAGGAAATTCTTACAAGATGACAAAATTGATCAACATCTCTTGAAAACAGTCGCGTGGAGCTACTCTTCTTTCGTAGAACTGAGTGGGGTGTTGAAGTACTCGATGCATTTATCGGCTAAAATTATTTCACTGAGCGCATTTGAGTGGACTGGTATATTGTACTGTTCAGATTACTGTGAATATTAGTTGTTTGGTTTACAAGACAGTGTTCATAATTTATTACGTGAAAATTCAGAATATTTTATAAAATATACCGTTTCCTACTAAGCAATAATTAAGTGCCATACCTCGATTTATGTGCGGGTGTAGTCAAAATTAAAAGGGTCAACACATATAAGTATTTGGGATATGCACATCATGCCACTGGAGAGGACTCCAGTGAAATTAGAAGCCAAATAGAGCAAGAAGGTCAGCTTTTACCAATCGAATTAAAGCTGCGATTAGTGAAGTGCTATATCTTTCAAGAAGTGTTGTGTGGTGTAGAGGCTTGGACTTTAACCAAAGAGTTAAGTAGGAGAGTAGGTGCTTTCGAAATGTTGATTTACAGAAGAATATTAAGCATTTAATACGAAAAACTAAGAAGTACTCATCAAGATGAGAACAAAACTACAACTAATGTTCCAAATTAAAAAGAGAAAGTTTGAATATCTGGGTCATGTAATGCGTAATAACAAATACCATTTAATACAGTTAATAATGGAACGAAAAAGAAATGGTAAGATTAGTTTGAAGGCGTCGAATATCCTGGTTGCGGAACTTGAGAAAATGGTTCAGAATATCGAATATAGATCTTTTCAGGGCGGTAGCACCCAAATTTAAGATCGCTTTGTTAGTGGCCAACCTTCAAAACGGAAATGGCACTTGAAGAAGGAGATGGT
Organism: Liopterus haemorrhoidalis; assembly: GCA_963971575.1. Taxonomy (NCBI): domain Eukaryota; kingdom Metazoa; phylum Arthropoda; class Insecta; order Coleoptera; family Dytiscidae; genus Liopterus; species Liopterus haemorrhoidalis. Next base: position 52,632,766 of record OZ020615.1, read on the forward strand.
TGCCCAAGGTCCTCTATTGTTCTCACCCAGTTCCAACTATTTTCAAAGGTAGATTGTAGCTTTCTAGATTAGCTTAGCTTAGCTTAGCTTAGATTAGCTTATAAAAATAATAATAATAATAATAAATTTATTTAAATTTAAGGTACAAAAAAATATACATAATTTACATCACTATTACATACATGTACTACAAAGAAATGTTTATTTACAATAATAATATTTGAAGTGTCATCCTCTAAATATTCTCTTCAATGCTGTAGTAAGCTTTCTTTATTAAATGATTTCTCAAAACATTTTTGAATTGTTTTGCAGCAATTCTTTTACAGTTATCGGCAATTTATTAAATAACTTGGCTCCAATATGATATGGTAATTTTTTAGATATATTATATGTGACCAAGGGGAGTTTGAGTTTGTCTCGTCCTCTGGTTTCATATCCATGACTGCTGCCACATTTTGCAAGGACATGTTGATTTTCTTTTACATACAGCAATAACTCTAATATGTAAATAGACGGTAGGGTTAATATTTTAAAATCAACGAAAAGCTGCTTACATGAAGTTTTAGAATTAACCCTAGCTAATACTCTAATAGCTCTTTTCTGCAGTATAAAGATTATTTTCCACTCTACGGAGGTACCCCACAGTATTATACCATACTTTATACTTGACTGTATATGGGAATTATATACTAATTTCGCTGTTTTCACAGATACATGGCTCATGTGTCTTTTCTTTATTAATACTAAGTTACTTAGGTACTTAGCTTTCTAGATAGATTGTCACTTCTACACCTGTCAAGGAACCATCCGAGGACCCAGGAACCTGTTTTTTGGGACACCAGTGCCTCAGATGTAAAGTTAGAAATAAATATTCTACATATTTATGAGGAAAGCATCTATTTTAAGTCCATTCCAATTTTTCATCTACTCAATTTCATTGTTTATTTTTATTTATTTTTTTTGTAACATATAATTCTATTCAGTAAGTTATCGCATCAGCGCTGTAACTTGTTATTTGTCGTACGCACACGCTGGTCTCTTGACCATATGTGCTGTTTATTTTGAATTTAAATTTAGTATTTTTTAATTTTTTTATTTAATATTAATTTTGTTATAAATCATCAGTTTTTTATATAATATTATTTTCTGGTACTGTATTTTATTTATGTGATACACCCATCATGTTGAGCAACATTTTCCGCATTGTTTCTTGCTTGCCTAGTGTTTTCAGAGACATCGTGGGATTTTCTAGGTATGGTTCCTCCATTTCCATTACTTATGGGCCTAGAATTTTATCCATCTATACCCCAGCTAGGGCTACCATTTCCCTTGAGTTAGTTCCTAGAGCAGCCTCTAGGAGCAGAAGAGTTTATATTCCCTTCCCTTTCCTCAGGTCGTCGGTGTCTTCCCCAGGTGCTCAACACGGTGCGCCTCCGTGTAACCTTTCGTTTTTCAATTCTATATTCCAGCCTTCTGCTGGTAATCCTTTGTAGTCGCCGCCGCGAAGACCATTTGTGTGACTGTCTGGCCACCCTACCTTACTTAGACTGGGAAATAAGTATACTTGTTTTTGTTAATCCTTTAAGTAACATGCGTAATATGAAAAACTAATCCCTACGGCTATGGGTTGACAAGCCTAGTTATATCACTTCTATTGTAATTTTATGAATTCCCTAACTTTTATTATTTTATTGCGATCTTCAAAACTAATTTGGTACGGACTATACGTAAGTGACTCTTATAGTCATCAAAGACACCCTATATGCTATGGGCCGTTTACTGTATAATTTAATAACACAAATTTAGAATGAAATTGAATTATAAACATCCTGAGATGAAACAAAATATATTTAGACAATAAAATTTTATCCAGTAAAATTAACAATAAAATTAACTCTCTTAATTTAAATTTCATAAAAGTAACCCCTTTAATAAACGGAATAAATGTAACAGGCAATTATATTTAACACATGCACAGTAAGCATATTTCCATTCCCAATATCTGGTAATTTAACATAATCCAATCTCCGTGGGTTTGTGCAGGGACGAGGGGGGTAACATGTAACAGAGCAGATTAGATGTAAGGTAGAGATTAACGCACACAGGACCAGCATTAAGGAAGTAGAGACGAGATTAGTTATTGCCAGAGTTTCTCAAAATGTGATACACTGTTAACAAGATCCAAGTCACTTTAGATTTTAAAATAATCTGTCAAGGTGTGATACAGGGTTAAAATATTAAACTTTCAAAATGTTTTGAATGTGATGTATTATTTTTTTAATATTCAACGATAGGACCGGAAAAAATAACTTCATAAAAGAAACATTTTGTGGACGCTGATGCTTTATTCAAAAATTTATTGACCCCTCGAGTTTCAGACTTATCTTTGTATATTAAAGGGGTTATTTTGAACAAAAATTTTCATTTTAACATAAACGTTATATTATTAAACGCTAAATGCTAAACATAGAGAGTTGAAATTTGGCATGCTTATACAACTCTTTTAACCGCACATAGGAAAAATACTAAAACATCTAAAAATCATATCCCCCTAAAGATATTAACAAATATCTGCTCATCGAAAAATATATATATATATTAAAATTGTGAGTAGGGTATTAAATGAAAGCCCTTAGTACGTGGATTAACGATCAAAATTTTATTTTTGCAAAATAAATTATTTTGACGCAATTTTTGCCAAAATTGTGCAAAAAAAAATTGACCCACACCCTCTAGCCCCAGATGGTTTAAACTAAAAATCTGAAAAAATTCTAAGTAATGTACATTTGTGTGAACCGGAATAGTACAACAGGATTTTTTGATCAGATTATGTTTTTGGAAAATAACGCATTTTTTGTGTTTTTTGCTTAACCATGTAAAATATTTAATAACTTATGTAACACAGTAAACCAGCACGCTTTGATAGTGTAATGGTTATCATGCTCGCCTTCTTATTTACAAACTAAGGTTTGATTCGGTCTCGAGACAATTTTATTTTTTTGCATTTTCATTTTTTTAAATTAATTTTCCAAAATTTTAGTTATATTTGGGCAAATGTTACATTTAATTTTTAAAAGCTTAAATTTAATAACCAGTGGAAATTGTTGAAATTGAATACACGAAATCAGAGGGGCGGGGTTATGACTTAAAACAACCAATGGAAGCCATAGGCGCAATTTTTTAAATCTTAATGAACCTTGCTTTATAAAAAAAAATACTACACATATTTAGAAACCTAAATAATGGTATTCGAATTAAAATTAACAAAAAAAAAAAATATTTTAACATAAAATTTGTTTTGGCATCCCAAATAATCATCATTCACTTACTAAATACCTGCATAACCCTGAAATGTGTGAAAATTCACACTTCACATCATTTTTTTGTTATGTATGTTATGGCCAAATCCCGAAGTTCGGCCAGTTCCCGAATTGGCCGGCCATTTCGCACTTTGGCCGAGGCGTATGGTCAATGTCGATGTACTGTATATATGCTACTTTGGCCGGCCTCTTCGCGAAGTAGCGGGAAATCCCTGGCTTTTCGATGTCCTGAAATTCGATGTGCTGATGCAAGACTTATAAAATAAATATAATCACATCATAAATTTATTAACAGTCCCAGCCCGGATTGGGTCGCCGTGGGAGTTGTAGACCTGAAACTTTATTCTTCGGAGTGAAAGGCCTGTGCCCAATATAATGTAGCAGTACGGTAGTGAAAACTACGGCTTGATGAGACTACTGTGGGACTTTTATGGGCAAGATTTTATAATTTTGCCCAGCTAAACACTATATAATACAAGTGATGTCCCAAATAAAAAAGGGCCTCACTTCTAAAATACAAGTGATGACCTGAAAAATGGTCCTCACTTCTTAAATCTAAGCGATGACCTAAAAAAAAGGTCTTCACTTTACTAAAATGATTATGCTATTATTTTACTTTCTGGGCCCAGGGCATGTGCCCCTGTTGACCCTGCCTAGTTACGGCACTACCGGTTCCATTCAAAATGTGACAAATCACGTTTTGAATATTACCTCCTCATATATTCATTTTATGTAGTCCATTATACGGGAAAACAAACAGTAAATCTTCCCAGATTTTCAGTACAATTTGATATATTTAAATATTGCAATTTAAGCGATTACAATGATTTGAGACCTAATTTTTAGACTTGATTATTCGTTACTACCATATTTAATTTTACTAAAATTATTGGTTGATGCAAAATTAACGACGAGTTTTTTGGAGTTTTTATTTCGAGTTGAAAAATGACGCTTATTTGATGTAATAATTATAAAAATATTCTTCTGTTTTTAGGTGAAAAAAATATCGAAATAGCGTATCGAAAATTATATTCATGTTCGTCATATAATGCTCTAGACTTCGAGAAAGGATGGAAAACGGCACAGTTATTTCGCGATCTCAACGAGCTTTTCGGCAAAGGAACAATCAGTCAAAAACAAGTTTAAAGATGGTTTCACAAGTTCAAACGGGTGACACAAGTCTTAAGGATGGTCTAAGGATAGTCTTTGGATACTGGCCGAAGACTTCAATGTCGACCAATCCACGATCGTCCGTCACCTAAAAAGGTTTAAAAAGTGTGGAAATTAGCTGGATGGGTGTCTCGCGAACACTTCGACAACAACACAGCCGATCTAGTTCGAAATTTCACCGAAGTGCTATAGAGAAACATGCAATCGTCATTTTTGAAGAATCTAGTCACTTGTGATGAATCGTGGTTACTCTTCAAAAACATCAAAAGAAAGAAAGTTTGTGTATCTCCGGGTGAAACACCGAAAGGAATAACATAAGGTGCCCACAGTAAGAAGACAATGTGGTGCGTAAGGTGGGATAGAAGCGGAATCATCCATTGGGAGATCATTGCAAACGGAATTTGCTTTTGTTGGAATGAAGATGATGAGCGTCAACAAAACCGGATTCCGCACAAAAACGTAAACGGTAATTCAATATCTAGAGTGACGCCTATATGGCTCAGCTCGATGGTCTCTATACAGCAATTTTTTTGTTGAATATACTTACATACAAAAAAAAAAAAAATCATCGTTAATTTTGCATCAACCCAATACATTTTACATATATAAATTCTATAATGCCGAACAGGAGTTCGTCTAAAATATGAATTTCCTGGTATATTTATAATGTTATTGTTATTCATTTTATTATTTATTTATTTATGTTTTTGTAAAATCAGTAACTTTACTAAATAAAATTAAGACCGTCGATCGGGCACCTTATATAATCGGACCCTAGGCCATTGCCTCGTTGGCCTAGGCGAAAATACGGCCCTGTGTACACTAAAGTCTACGAAAATCTACGATCTCGAATAAAAGTCATGGCACTGCGTAGTTTTGTAGATCATATATTAAGAAATACTCCTGTACACCATAAGAAAGTGTTATATTTCTGTCGTACGTTACGCCACATACAACTGTGTTCTTACCTTACACTATATACAAAATTTCTTATAAAATATTATGGTAATCTAAGTTGTTTTTCATGTTAATAGGTAAGAAAATTCTGTAATGCAACTTAATTAAAAGTTGCTTTTCTTTTTGCGATGTCAGATTATAAATTACCAAGCCTGATGCAAAACAGTGTCTCTGACATTCCTGCGTTAAAATATCATTTATAATAGGATTTTTATATTATTTTTTACTGCATTCCTTATATTTTCTTATTAGTAATTATTATTTTCACGATGAATTATGCAGAGACCAAAAATTGAAAAAATAAAAGCACAGTATATTCGTCCCAACTTTAATTCCCAATCATCAGTTTGGATTTCGTAAAAATTTATCAACGATTCAGCAAGCCCATAGAATAGTAAATCAAATAGCCAAGAGCCTTGAAGAGAAGAAATATTGTGCTGCCGTATTTCTTGATGTTTTGCAAGCATTTGATAAAGTGTGGCAGGTCTGCTTTATAAACTAAAAAAACTCCTACCCAGCAATTATTACATTCTTTTCAAGTCCTACTTCACAAATAGAAACTCAGTTAAATATAATGATGCCCTATCAATTTACTATCTCATAACAACTGGTGTTCCCCAAGGTAGTGTTCTTGGGCCATTCCTTTACATACGTTATACTGCAGATATACCAGAGACAGACGACACTGTGATAGCTGCATTTGCTGATGACGTTGCTATACTACCAACAAACGATGATTCTAACGAAGCTTCTGCAATTCTTCAAAGTCATTTAAATCTTATAAACGATTGGTACAATCAATGGAGAACTAAAGTAAATCAGTCTAAATCTGTCCAAGTCTCGTTTACAACCAGACTCAGTACTTGCCCACAAGTAACAATCAACGACATTCCAGTTCCCATAAAAACTAAAGTATAATACCTTGGATTGCATTTGGACCAACGATTGACCTGGAGTAAACATATACAAGCCAAACGTAAGCAGTTACACCTAAAATTTCGACAAATGTACTGGCTTCTTGGTAGAAAATCAAAATTATTAGTTTCAAATAAAATTTTGCTCTATAAGACCATATGGTCGTATGGACTTCAATTATAGGGATGAGCCAAGCCGACAAGATTAAAAAAAAGATTCCATTCAAAAGCGCGTCGAGCTTTAGTGAATGCATCTTGGTACGTCTCAAATAGAATGATCCATGAAGACCTCAAAATCCCTTTCATCACGGAAAAAATTCATACAGTTGCCAACATATAACATGACCAACTCATTGGACATGAAAATGAACTTGTCAGATATTTAATAAATGACTGGCCAAACGACCTACCGTAACACTGAAGACAGTGATATATAAGGAGAAACGTCACTGGATGTCTCCCTTACATGATGACTACTATCAACTCATTTATTTAATACTCGCAATGAAGTATATTGTAAATTAAAAAATAAATAAAAAAAAACTTTAAATCGAATATCTCGTGCATACACGTGCGATTTCAAGTCTGGATGTTGGTAAGTAAGGATATTTTTTGGATATCTAAATTTTGTATGAAGTTACGATTGCGAAAATAAATTAGCATTCAAATATTAAGAGGTTTGAGTTACTGACGGACAAATTATCACCCGGACAGAAAGGAGAAGTTACCATATTAATACTATGCAGATGATCTGGAGAGAAAGTGTGATTAAATCTAAGCCGGATAAAAGTTTGTAAGGGAGGTAAATTTGGTATTATTTCATAAATAAAATTTCATAAATAAATTCAGTATAATCATTCATTTAGAGTAAAATATTTAATCTGTTAAACGAAAAAAAAAAAATCTATTTCTTAGAAAGGGCATTTAAGATAACGGTAGACTTGTTTATTATTGCAACTTGACACTTTGTCAATGTAACATGAAAAGTGAATCGTAAATTATTGTGTTAACAATATACATCAACCATAAGCACATAAATAATAATTAATTTTTGTCTGAGATATAAATAATATGATTGGGCTATTTTCTAATGGGATATTTATCTGAGTTATTACCAATAAATTATGAGTTTTAAGATGGTACAAGACAGACAGTCAAGAGGTGTTAAATGACATTTAACAGTGTGGCGATGTAAGCATTTTAGGGTAGTCGCGTTTTAAGTAGGAGTTGATGTTAAACCATCATAACGTTAAGATGTTAATAAGTAGTTGATTTTGACCCGTCGTATGGTTAAGACCATGTTTTAATAGTTGAGTCTAAAGAGTGAAAAGTTAAGTCGTGTTTTAAGTAGAGATTTTATTCATCATGGGTTAGAGACAATTAGTGTGTTCGGTCGGACAAGTAAAATGTAACAAGCAATTCCGTATTTGCGTTAATGTAGTGTTCGTTAGTTTGGTGTAGTGTGCCTAGTGTGTGTGACTGTGTCTCTTTGGATTTAGCTGTATCGACGTAATTGTAAGTCCAGTGTAATTAGTGTAAATATTTAAACCGTATCATAATTAAAGTAGATTAGCTAAAATGTTGAGTTTAATTGAACAACCCTTAATCCTTCCAAGAATCATAGTAACCAGCCGCTAGCTGTAGCTAGACTAATAGGGGGGTTCCGGACTTGATCCGCTCGCAAGTCTTGGAACTCATAATGTGAGGGAGACCTAAAGTTGAGGGATGTACAGAGTTAGTACAAATGAAATAAATAACAGCCAGCCGTGACATTTAATATTTATATATCAGAGCTCCCCACAAGTTCATATAAACGATATGCTTTGGTGTGAAGAAAACCAAAGCTCTCTAGGAAGCAGTGGTTGAATTTGACCATAGTGTGATCCTTTGAACTGCCGAGAATCTATGTATTCTTGTTGCCATTGGTTGTATACGGAAGATTTGAATATTGACAATAGCTATTTTAAATGAACCTGATTATATACAAATAGATGTATTCAGTATTGCCCTGATTCTGTGAGAGATTTGAATATATTTTTGTTTAATATTTTATAAAGGTTTAACATGTCTTGTGCAATGCGGCGTTGTTGAATTAATTTGTTATTTTTTTAACAGTTAACATACATCATTTATTTCGCCCATTTTTCACACGATATACCAATAAATATTAATATATCGTGCTTATGTTTTCATCGATGAATAATTTATCAACCCACAAATCATGTTCAAATTTATCAATCATTAATGCTAGATTGCCGATCGCAGGATTAAGATATTGGAACTGCAATAATTTAAATTTTAAACAAATTTTTGACATATTTAAGTTAATAAATTTAAATAAAACACTGAAGTTTTAAAGTAAAACTATAAATCAGAACCCTTTAGGATTTTCAACATCATCCAGTTTCGTTTCATATTATTTCTAAATTTGGTATTACCCAAGTTTATTCTACTTTAATCTATTCTCCGTCCTTTGCAACTAATTTTCAATGTCAATCTAGAGCAGGCATTACCAAATAAGGCCCGCGGGTCAAATATGGTCCACGAGATACATTTTTGTTGCCCGCGTATTCATGAACACTTAAATAATGTCCCAAATTCGATCGCGTTAAAATTAGCGCTTAATCATAGCTGTAGCTAAGCTCTGAATTTATTCGACAATTATTATTGATTTGTAATAAATATATCCAGGGATTTGCAGGGGATACGTGGTAGTTCGCATACCTTTTAACTAACACGATTTACGTGGAATACAGTCTACATATTTGAAATTTTTTGTAAATTTAAAATAAAAATACTTATTTCTGTGCTAAAATCGAAGAGCTTTACTTTTTTATTCCAAGTATACCTGATAGTCAATAAGCGTATTAGTTAACCTATTTTTGTTCAATCGCCTTGAATATGTCAGTTTTTTTATTTAACTATAGTAAATTGCATTTTTTTTTTGCAGTGACCCGCGACGTTATTTGTCAGAGAGAATACGGCCAGTGTAGGTAAAAGTTTAGCTAACTGATCTAGTATCTTTATTTATCCTCTATTTTAGGCTTCTTCTCTAGGTCATAATTTTTTGGTCCGTCTATCATCCTGAAGTCTTATAATGTAGGGCTCCTGATTAACATAATTGAATTGTCACAGTTGGCTAATTGAATTTTGAATATTTCATTGTACTTCAAGGTACTTACTTGGCATTCCACATGGTTTGTTTCCAAAACTTGCGAGCGGAACGAGTCTGAAAGTCCTTAAAAGTTCGCCAGCTGGTTGCTATTATACTTTATGACTTGGGAATAAGGATGTTTTTAATTAAAATCTACATTTTACTTAAACTAAATTTCATCATCATCATTGACACGACAACCCAATAAAGTTAAAAGTTAAATTTAAGCTACATGTTTACACAAATTTACAATTAAGTATGGTTGGAAATAATCCTTGAGAGACACAAATAAAAAACGTATAGACATCTTAACACCTCACAAAAGAGTAACTTTCACACTAATTTTAGTCTAACCACTATCGCCATACCGGGTTTCCGGAGGTTTATCCGACTACTATGGTTTCTAAAAACCAACTCCTCTTCAGAGAGTTATAATCGAATCTCTTAAGGTTTAACAACGTCTAACTTTTGTCTCTTATAAGAGCCCTTTTCCCAACCCTTTTCTTTAGACTAAGAATTTGAACACTACGCCCTTCCTTTTGTCCTTAAAAAAAAAAATCAGCTCTCCATTTAACAAATAGAAACCTTTTATCTTTTATCTTTAAGACGCACGTTTATATCCCAATAATTTGTAAACTCAAATAATTAATTTTGACTCGAATTACCTACTGAGTTTATATCACTAAAAATAGATTACCGTATATCAACATCTGTATAAACATTCGGCCATATACTTGAAATAAACGGTGACAATATTTTAAACAATTCAGCTAGCGGCCACTGGCCAGGACATATTACTAACAAACAACAAATGATGAATTATATCTTAATGTAGAGAAAAATGTCTAAAATATAACTTGAATTTCTGTTTTTACCTAACTAGCATAATTATTTTTTAGCATAATATTAATTAATACTACTATGATTTATTTATGTTTCGGTTACTATGCAAGTGATGCGTCACGTGGCGATAACTAGCTTAATATCGACATAGGTGTCACGTGGCACTTCACATGCACAGCACAGACTGTGCACATGAAAGTGAATTAACGAACCCACCTACTGTTGTTAATTTAGAATTAATGTACTTCAAACGATTGTTATAGTTATTTATATTTAAATCTGTTGTACCGATTAATTTTACGAAAGTAATTATGAAATCAAAACATATATCCGTTCTTTTAAGTAGCTTTAACATGAAAGTGTGAATTTATTAATTTTTGGCATTGACTGTTGGTTGCAATGCAAGAACTTTACGCACTAAGTAAATTATTTTACGTGCTAGGGCTTAAAAGTTCCATTTTAGACACTATATTGTCTTACAACTAGAAGATCTAGAGTACAAAGATGATATTTCTGTATTAGCCCACACGAGAGCTCACATACACGCTAATCTTGACAGCATTGTAGAATATGCCCAAATGGTTGACTGAAACAAAAATATCCACAAACCAAGTACATACATCTCAGAACCAGAAATAATGAAAAGTTTTACAAAAACGGAAATGAACTTGAAGAAGCAGACGTTAGAGGTAGCATATAAAACAGAAGAAGTGATAGGGAAAGGACATTTTAAGCCACATCAGAAATGCGCAAACTGCTTTCAGCATTGTAAGACGCATGTTTGGAACTCCTCAAAGATCACTCGCCATACTAAACTTCGTATCTAACAAAAATATAAAATCTGTTTCTCTCTAGGTCTGTGAATCTTCGAAAACCTTTAAAGACACAACGCAAAAATTTCAAGTCTTTGTCAACAAATGTCTTTAGATATGCCTTTCCAAAATAATGTGAATCAAAGGGCAAGGCAAAATCTCAAATAAGGATCTTTGGAGTCGAACCAATCAAAGCGAAACCATAGAGGAAACAAGAATTAGAAAGTATACATGGATTGGCCGCATTTGGATTGGCACATGGATTGGCCGAGAGATCCAGCTGATGTCACTAGGATGACCCTGCAATGGAACCAGCAAAGAAACCAACACAGGAGTCGCCCTGCTAATACGAGGGCTATTTTTTTTTCAAGTTCCGTTAGCTTGGCAATAGAAACTCAGTTGCCATTGTTAAACCGCGCTCGCGTAGTAGTGTTTAACAATCTGTCAGTACCTCCCAACCGGTTTGGCCATTACGTGCCGTAGTTTTGAGGTGAGCGTTGTTTTCTCATGGCTTCTACAATCAAAGATCCGAAGATCAGATATGTCTACGACGAGCAATACAGAACAAAAATAGAGGCATGTTGTCATCAGGCATTGTCCTTCTTTATGACAATGCACGTCTCAATACCACAGCACAAACAAATGAACTACTCAAGAATTACAGATGGGAGATATTCGGCCACCAGCATTATAACTCGGATTTGTCACCAAGCGATTTCCATTTGTTTACCAAGATGAAATTGTGGTTGGGAAAGAAGTGGTTCAGCACTAATGAGCAGCTAAAAACCAGGGTGCAAGATTACCTGAGAACCCAGGTGGCAATATGGTATGAGGAGGGTATACAAGAACTGGTTCCCCGTTACGACAGCCTTAATGATGGTGGCAACTACGTTGAGAAATAATTTAGATTTATGAGTAACTCTTGTGTATATTAAAACATTTCTTATTACTCTTGTTTGTTTTTGTTAACTCATCGGAACTTGAAAAAAATAGCCATAACTGTCATGCATAGCAAAGAACTGTCCTCCAGGAACTAGAATAATTTAGTTAATCCTGGAACCAAATTAATATCCTCTCGAATTGCAAACATGGTGAACCTTTGTTAAAGCCCTTGGCTCCAGAAAGAAGATATAGGAAATATATGAATAAAGATCGTATGTGTGGTACATCGTTAACAAAAACATTCTGCATCATTCACCATCTGCATTATTCAATCTTTTGTTTAATCAATTTATCATTGATTTGAATTGGACCAAAGATTCAGTGTAAGATTTTGTTTTAAAATACCTTTTTTGAATATTATAATTCTGTCCAATTTTTCTTTGACACTCCTTTAATCATTTCTGTCTGCTTTATTAAGGTCTCTATTGCGCGCTGTATAAAAAAGTTTATAATGATTTTAAAAAATAATATAACTTGTTCTGTGCAAACATTGATTTAGAACAAAACTTAAGATTAAAAAAAGTTCATTATTAAGCAAATTTTGTTTGATGAAGTTCTTAAAACTTTAAAGATAACTTTTAAATAAACTCAAAATAATTTAGTTATGAGCAAAAGACTTAGAGATTTTTTGTATAAAAAATTTAATAATAGATAAATCTGAATTAACTTCGGAAATATAAAAAATTCCGAATGATGAATATTTTTTGTGACACGAATAAATAGAAGAGATGATAATTTAATAATGAAACGAGCGTGAAAATAATTCCACATGAATTTAATTTTATGACAAAAATGCAGCTGTCACCAGAATATACGTAAAATGTAATATTTTACTCATATTTCATTTTACAGTTATACCAGAGGTTTTCAAATAAAATGAAAACGGACTGAGAACTAAAAATATACTATTCGTTTCCGTTTGGAATGAAAACGAAAAATATGATTTCCGTTCTTTACGTTCAGGCCTATTATATTCATCTGAAACCGGCTTTATCCAAAATAGAAACCCTTACCTACATATGTAATAATATTAACAATAAGAAAATAAAATTGTGTTTAAAATACGTTAAATTTTCTAACAAAATTCTTTTTTTTTCCCCTAAAATTTCGAAATTTTGATATGTCATAGTTATATAATTAATATAGTTTTTAATATTTAACAGAGAGGAATAGTTTCTTTCTCATATTCATTTTTGCTGTTAAATAAGGGCAGGCTCACATTTTATCAACTCTAAGCCTTTTTGTGGACATCTTTTTTACCGACCGCCAACATATATAAGGGAGGTATTCAGCCGTATGAATAAAGTTGAAGTAAATGTTCATAAGTAGAAGGTAGAAGTAAAAGCATTTGCTTCGAGTAAAAGGTCGGAGTAAAAGCATTTGCTTCTTTTTATATGAATAATGATTACCTTTTACTTACAAGTCAATGCTTCTACTGATGAGTAAAAGGTCAAGAGGATGTGTTTATATTGAAACCTGAAAATCAGTATTTATCAAAATCGTATTACTTCTTTCTGATTGCTGTCAACTTGAAATTAGTCTATAAACACTATCAAAACTGTACTAGTGCTGTACTGAGTTCCATGTTTGACATATCAGTTTATTTTTATTGGTGTAAAGTCATGTACAGATTCAGGGCACTTTACACCTACACTTGTGAACATTTCACTTGCATCACAAATTGCCTATACATTTAGGTTTTCCTTTACGATTGACATATTCATTTTCATGGATCTTCGGTTTTTCTATCCCTATATGTGTACAGTCAATGACACAAACTGCGGTTGGAAAACGGTATTTTCTTTGCCACATTTTTTTTCGCCTCCACTAATAAATTTTGGGAAGTAAGAAATTTAATCCAGTTGCGAGCTTGTGTAACTATTTGATCAACAATACTGCTGACAGTCAATGATACTGTGGATTGCTCCACTCCAAGTTCCTCACCGATACTTCTTTGAAATCCAAGATCAGTTAGATATCTCAACAAAAAAAAAGTTACATAAAAATTATTAGCTAAACACTCCATGTTCTCCTGTTCAAAACGAAACTAACTTTTATGTCAGTACGACGTGATGAAGAACGATGCCTATAATGTTTCATATTTCTTAAATGCACAATATCCGCCATGGCAATTAGTTCACTACAACACTTTTTCGCAAATGAGTATATGAATATATAGATGCATGTTTTCCAAAGCATTTGCTTATAATTTAAAGTAAAAGGTCTGTTTTATTCATAACCATTTACTTCTGTCTTGAGCAAAAGATCAACAAAAAAGCATTTGCTTCTTACTCATAAGTAGAAGGTTTTGCTTGCATTTTTATTCATATTGTCGGGAGGATTTGCTTCATAATTTACAAGTAAAAGGTTATACTTATTTTTATTCATACGGCCCATTGTGATTATATCGATTTTGACATCTCGAGATTTCGATGGATCTCCACGAAATGAGGTCCCTACATAACGTTTTGACTATTTTTAGTATGATATCTGTCGGTCTGTCCGTCCGTCCGTCCGTCCGTCAATCTATCCTTCTGTCTGTCTATGTACACGTGCAAAGCAAATTCAGCTAAAAGGATTTTTATGAAACTTCATATTTAAGCTTTTGACAATGTCAATGGCACGAGTTGATCAACTTTTGGTAAAAATCGGTCGACTAGAAATGGGAGTTTACTCGTATCGATTTTAAGATTTTTGCGAATATTTCATAATAGAAAAATATTTCGAAAAAAATTATTTAACAAAAGTTGCTATAAAAGCAACAACTAACAACTTTTATTGCTGTTTGACGACCCAATACATGTGGTGTCTTTAAGCCTGTAAAAGAAAGGGGGGGGGGGTGAATCGAAATACAATTTTATCAACCATGGTATGTTTATTGGCACTATAGGAATAACGAATAGGTTTCGTTCCTAAGACTCTGTCGTAAGTCGAATACATTTAAAATGTCAATAGCGGCTCGTGCTGTATAAATGTGGGGTTGCAACTTTTATGGGTACAAGTTATTATAGGTTATATAAGTTAAAAGTTAATAAATACCCAGTGAAATCAAGAAAATAATGTTTTATTTGTTACCTTATAAAAGCCCCACCAATAGCATGTAAACAGGGCTGCCTAACATGATTTAACCATAAGCTCAAAAATTGTTCTAAAAATCTTCAAACTCTCGTTTCTAATACGGGTCAAAAATGGGAACGTTTTATGCTGAATACGAATACGAGTAAATACAGTATGATGTTTTTGTTAAAAGTGTTTCACTGTCCGATATAATACCAAAGGAAAAACAGCTCTGAGTAAATCTTGGAATATCATAAATAATGTATTTCTCTTTGTTGACTTACTCTCAGGGCATCAACTTCTTAAAGTAGTCACTTTTTTGGAAGATATTTTAGAAACAAATAAAACATTATTTTAACTTAAGATAAAGGAATTATTTAAAAAATTTATAAATAATATATATACAGAGTGTCATAAGAAAGAGGGAATACGATCTTTCAAACCTTTTTTGTTCAATTTATTTATTCAATTAGATGAAAATCTTATAATTGACTTAACAGCAAACACGTATATAACAAAAATTGTTTATAATAAGATGACAAATCTTTTAACCTTTTACTGCATGAATTTTTATTTTTGGCTGAAATAATTCATGGGCATTAGGAATTGGTTCTTATTGATAGAAAAATTAATTTAAAAAATATATTTAAAATATTAATTATTATTTTTATGAAAAAATAATAATTAAAATAATAATTTAAGGTTTGTGCCATACATGGAACATTATGATTCTACATTATGTTACAAAAGAAAATGATTCGTATTATTTGCTCGTCAATTGCTAGGTGTTCTTCATTAGGGATTAAAGGCAGTCGCAGAATTCTTATAGTAACCTTTAGATGGGCCTTTTTGTCTAGTTTAACTTTAGTTCTAAAGATTTTTTGTATCTTTATAAATAAAGGAGATTTTCGGGGTGCCCCGTTTCAAACAAACACCCTGTATAGGCAAGTTTTGATTAACAAAGTATATATATTATATATACTTGATTTTTATTTTTTTACATCACTTTAACACTTTGACTTTACATTTGTAAACATTATTTTAATTTTCGGATGTCCCGATATTGGCTTTGAAATTTATGCCAATGTCCCGATATCGGATGAGAGAATTATGGCAACCCTATCTTTGTACCTATTTGAAACCGTTATTTTTGGACTTTTTGTTCACCTTTACAATACGAATCTTATTTTCACAGTCCAATTTTCTAAGCCTGTGAATTAAATGTTTTTGTATCTTGTAGTTACAAGGGTGGATTATCCCTAAGTACAGGTCTGGGTCTGTTAATTTGTGATAAGGAGTATCCAGGGCTGGACTAACAGTAATTGCTATCTAACCCTACTGAAAGAACAACTTGATAAGAGCTTTAACTTGTTACTCCTAAAGAACTCTTCCATTTAATTTGTAATTGCTACAAATCTAATTGGATGTTTTTATTTTCTTCACTTAAAAGTTGCCAGTTCTTAATCTTTTAATTCAACAAAAATAAAAATAAACTTAACAGTTGTGACACAGGAAAAAAAAATATCGATTTAAAATTAGTTTTTTCAAATAAGTTTCAGTAAAAATAAAACTAATCAAATATAAATCTATCTTTTGATCTTCGCTTAACAGATTGAGTGCTGGTGTTATGGTGAAATTTCCAAGTAGTGTCCTTCCATAAATCTTGCCGCTTTCTATAAATTGCTCCACGCAGCTGACGCAAAAAACTCAAATAGTATTCTTTAGTAACTGTAACATCTTACGGTAAAAATTTATGATACACGATAATAATAATAATAATAATAATCTTTATTCGTGCTTACTTCATTACAGAGAATGTTTACACAAGTCAAAAAATAATATTATGTCAAATAAATAAAATATAATTGCACAATACAAATAACACGTTAAAAAATAAAATGTTTACATAAGTCAAAAAATTAAAAAATTATTACACAATTAAAATAACACATTAAAAAAAATAATTAAAACAATACATGTTTATTAGAATTAATATTAAAAATAAAAACCATAAGTAATTTTTTAAATTTCTAGCTAAAGGCAAGGACAAATTTGTATTTATGATTTACGGGTTAAAAAATTCCATCAAATCACTAAAATTATTTAATAGGAATTTTTCAGTGGAGTAAAAGGCTTTAACTGACAGATATTTTTTCATGACACTTTTAAACTTAGTAAGGTTCGCGTTTCTTAATGGAGATGGCAGAACATTATAAAATTTAATAGCGTAGTAATTACAACTACATCTTGATTTTTGTAAACGCTGATATTCTGTTCTAAAATCGTTTTTATTTCTGGTATCATATTGGTGGATGGAACTTTGAATATGAAAATTGTTATTTTTGCCATGTATATATAGGAGACATTGAATGATATACAGGCAAGGTAGTGTTAGTAAACCTAATTCAGTAAAATTCTCCCTGCACTCTGATCTATATCCTAAATTACTCATGATGCGGATAGCTCTACGTTGTAAAGAAAACAGCCGACTTGTATGCGATGAATGGCCATACTAATAGGGCATAGCTAAAATGGGATTGAAGGCAGGCAAAATAGTAAATTCTTGAAATGGAATCTGTCACGCAAATTTTTAGATTTTTTGAACAATAAATATAGGAGCATATTTTATTACATAAATTATTTATATGGATGACCCAGGTTAGCTTACTGTCAATCTTTAGTCCTAGAAAGGTCACCGATTCTGGGTTATTTATTTCAAGGAGGCTTTTAGTAGAGAAAATCAGATGTTGGGTCTTGTTATCAGTCATCGTTAATTTGTTGGCTGTAAACCAATTACAGTAGGCAGATAAGGCAAAGTTTCTTTCATCTATGAGTGACGTTATGGAAGTATGGGATTGCAGGGCCGTTGTTTCGTCGGCAAAAAGAATGGTTTGTAGATTGATATTAATATTGGGTAAATCATTAACGTATACAAGAAATAAAATAGGGCCCAAAATGGACCCTTGTGGAACTCCATATTTTATTTCTTGTATCTTTGACGTTTCATTTCTGGAAAATACAAACTGTCTTCTATTGGATAAATAGGACCCTATAAGTTTGGTGCTCGCGTCAAATTTGTAGAAACGTAGTTTTTTTACCACGATAATCGAAAAAAACAGTAAGAAGAACTTTAACATTCGATCGAACTTGACGGGCTTTTTTAATTGGTACAGATTCAAAGCGATAAATATTGGATGGTATACTACAATAATTTTACATCCGATAATTCTGAACAAAATTCTCAATGCAATAAATATCGTATGACAAATCGTACGAGATTCAAAACGAGAAATCGCATCGTGAACTACAGGCATTAGGCAGTAAACATCACCACAAACTTAACACATCTTATGTAGAATAGCTACATAAGATGGATGTATGCCTATTATTTTTCAAGTATTTGTTGTGTACGGGCCGCACCCTATTTAACTTATACCAGTATTGATTTCCCTTCATAATTATTTTAAACAAGAATTACCTTTGACATCTGATTAATATTCTGAAATAACATAATCTAATTGAACCAGCCGTGTTGACTGAGGCGGAAATTCTGACCTATTAATTGGCTGGAGGTCAGGACAACAACCTCAATAAATAAATAACTAAAGAACACAACCCCCTACCACATCCAGGGTAACCCGTGAAAACTCGCAAGAACCAGAAAAAGTTTTGAATCTAGTATAAACAAAAGTTGTTCAGGGTTTGATTAATTTTGTTTTGGTTATGTTATGAATTGTGATATTATCAACAATGTCCGCAAAGTTTTTTGTTTACTTAATGACTATGGGTTAAATTTTTTATACATAATAATAAAACTGTTTTATCGTTAGGTTAGGAAATGGTTTTGATCATAAATGGTTAAAAACAAGAATCGAATACGATGATTGCCTTTTATATTTCAGGATTTGAGATCAAAAACAATTATTTATCAACAAAACTGGCTTTATTGTTTTTCAAAATATTCTCCATGAAGATCAATACACTTTTGCATGCGTTTGAACCAATTTTCGAAGCATTTTTTCCACTACGATTGAGGCTTTTTCCTCTGCGATTGTCAAATTATGTGGGATTCAATGCGAACAAATTAACGGTCAAATGTTCATGCAATAGAAAATGATGCTGGTCTCACTAATGCCTAAGGATACCTCAATCTCACGGTAAGTCGCATGACGATCTTGCAGCATCAGTTCACACACAGCATCAATGTTTTCCGGAACAACAACCGAATTTGGACGACCTTCACGAAGTTCGTTCTTAAGCGAACTACGTCCACGATTGAAGTCGGCAAATCATCGATAAACAGTAGTATTTCAGTGCTTCATCGCCAAAAGTCGAATTAAGTTCATCGATGCACTATTGTTGGGTTAATCCAAGTCGAAAGTTGTACAAAATAATCGCTCGAAAATGTTCACGATTTAATTTAATTTTTAGTCGAGACGACTTTTTAAAGTTACTGTAAACAACACAAATAGCGCTCCGACGTCAAAACGTTCTGAGATATACCGTCAAAAATGTTAAACTTTACGATAGAAGCGTCAGTTGTCAGATGGCAACTAGTTTAGCAGGCAACCCTCGTATGTATAAAATAGAGCCGGGAAAGAAAAATTCTCAGCAAACCGGTCAGCGCTTAAAATTTTTGGGTAAACTGGTATACTGCTGATCATCACAACCTTTGATGTTAGTACTTCTGGATTTTTATGTACGAATTCTAGCTTTACCAAAATTTACCAAAGTTTTCCCATTGCTTTTCCTTAGTTGTTTTATGTATACCTCTTACGAGATATTGAATAAATACGGGAACTGCTCTCTTTGCACAATAAATAGTAAGTGGAGAAGGGGGACATGACTTGATAAGATGCTGCTATTGTTTGTGAGTTGACTAATGTTGAGTTTAATAAATAATTGTTGAGCTAAATAATTTCATTCGTATTTTATAGTGGTTTTTGTAAATAGATTTTCTTTACTCCGGCGATTTTTAAAATAAACCTGATCGAAGCCTGTGTCTTTCTGAAATTTGTTTCAAACTTGGAAAGAGAGCGCCATTAACTCTTAAATATTGAAAACAGCTTTCAGAGTAAATGATTTGAGTCGAACTGTGTATTTTAAATGTGTCGGTAGTTTTAAAAATTGTAGAAATATAGTCAAACATGATGAAAGGATTTAGAACATACCATATTATTTTTGAAGATCGGCATAAAACAACTATCCCGTATAACTATAACCACATTGTTAAATTACAAAAGAACTAGAGTTCATTTTAACAACCACGTTGTAAACAGTTAACGGTCAGTGGCGCATACATACGTTTAAGTACTAACTATAAATAAGTATACTTGTTTTTGTTAACCCTTTACTGCATGATTTTTTATTTTTGGCTGAAATAATTCATGAGCATTAGGAATTGGTTCTTATTGATAGAAAAGTTAATTTAAAAAATATATTTAAAATATTAATTATTATTTTTATAAAAAAATAATTAAAATAATAATTTAGGATTTGTGCCATACATGGAACATTATGATTCTACATTATGTTACAAAAGAAAATGATTCCATATTATTTGCTCGTCAGTTGTAGGTGTTCTTCATTAGGGATTAAAAGCAGTCGCTCTCGAATTTTTGAAAGAAAATGTCGTATCTTCTAGTTGTCCTTTCTCAATAAATTTATAGAGTTATTGTTGAAGTGCAAATTCCGCTTGATATCCTCAAATCTATTGCAGCCCATTACTTGAGATACTGCAGGATCCATTCCTGTGTATGTGGCATATATGAACATTCATGAAGTAACATTCTGATTCAGTTTTAAAAGTAAAATAAAAAATAAAAATCGGAATGTGCCATATATGGCACACTATGCGGTAAAGGGTTAATCCTTTATGTAAGTTGCGTAATGTGAAAAACTAATCCCTACGGCTATGGGTTGACACGCCTAGTTATATCACTTCTATTGTAATTTTATGAGTTCCCTAACTTTTATTATTTTATTGCGATCTTCAAAACTAATTTGGTACGGACTATACACCCTCAATTTCTAAAACCAACGAAACGGTAGCCCAAGTATGCGATTTATCATTACTGTAGCAGCAGATGGTTCATAACGCATCTACAGAAATTCTTATAATTCACCATTTTAAGAAATATAAAATTTCTAAATTAGATTTTATTGGTAATTTTCTTCGGTCTTAAAATATTTCAAATTATTTTTACAATTTAGTTCATTTTTACAACTTTATTTGTTATTTGAAAAACCCTCAAGTAACATCCGTCAACAATATGGTCACGTATTTTAATTTGGAAATTCATTTATTTCATGACGTCATCAAAACCCTCTTAGAGCCTTCCGAGCTGACGTACCCTCTCGGCAACCACAATTATATACAATTCTTTATACAATCAATCATTAAAAACACTTAGACTGGTCTTTTATTTAAAATATTAATTTAAAATGTGTAGTATGTAATGGTTTCATGACCAGTAGAATCAGGGGTACCACAAGGATCCTATTTGGGGCCTATTTTGTTTATATTATATACAAATGTGTAATAGTCGTGTCTGTTAATAAATATGCAGAAGGAAGTTGTACGGGTTGCGGACAGTAATGAAAACCAATCAAATCAGTTGACAAGTTTCGAATAAGTTTTATTCTTCATCGAAGCTGATAAGAGTATTAAAATACATATATTTATTATGATGGTATGTATTTTAATACTCTTATCAGCTCCGATGAAGAATAAAACTTATTCGAAACTTGTCAGCTGATTTGATTGGTTTTCATTACTGTCCGCAACCCGTACAACTTCCTTCTACATTATATACAAACTCAATTTATTAATGTTTCTTGCCTCTAGATCAGCGTTTCTCAACTGGGGGGCCGTGAAGGATTCGTCGGGGGGCCGCGAAGTCATACAAGATTGAAACATGAAAATATAATAAAAATGCACTCAATCTTGCAAGTTATAAATTTTATCCATACCCATAAATAAAATAAATATTCCCTTTATTTTTATACATAATTTACTTATTTGGCAACTAATTTAAACTACAGGCTATTTCAAACGTTTAAATTGTCACTAGCTAACTTTATAATGAGTAAATGGGCTTTTACTAAACAAAATAATCAAAAGTTTCATTCAATTGATAAAAATTACTAGATTTGAAAATATAGTTCCGCTTTAACCAAATAAACAGACTATAAATAGATTATATCAAGGTAAAATAAATTGTATGTGTCGTTGATGGGATTCTTTGACAATGGTTCGCGTTAGAGGTACTTCAAGTATTTTCAAGTTGTTCTTTGAAGTAGGTACGACTTGAAATTGCAATATTTTTTATTATATATTTTTTTAATTGCTCTCCGAGCTACAGATAACTCAAGAGTAGGGATGCGAATGTGTTTAAATTAGAATGGAAGGCACTTTGAACACTTGTAAATAAAACTACTTTACTTTCAAGTCGTTATAGGGAATATAATCGTCATTTAAAAATATCACAGTTTTTTGTCAACCGTAAAAGATATTAAAAAAATGTTTAAGTAAAAGTTGTTGAAAAGCTCTATCCAAAGATATCCAATATGACATACGTTCCCATTTAAAAATTCGAAATTGTCCTTGATATCCTGTACTTCCGGGTCTTCCAGAAAATTTCAATACTACCATTCAATTTTGTGGATAAATTTTAGTTCAAAATTTTTCCTAACTTGCTCACACGTCGCTTTTTCGAAAAAAATCGTGTTCCCATTATCTTGACACACCAGAGTATTCTAGATCCTGACACACTGCTCTAGATCTTCCTTCAATAATATTTTTTAATATGCACATCAGTAGAAATTCCTGAGAGATTCGAACCGGCGATTTTCTGTCATCTTATCACGAAGCTACAGCATTTATTATTTATAAATATTATTTTACGTAAACACAAAATGACACGACCATTTTAACTGTATACGTGATTTCTACCGATACGCGTTGTTAAAAAAATACATGAAATTTTGAGATAGATGTCACATTCATGGAATACCTACCGACCAAATGTGTAGCTCTAATTACAAAATAATTAGTCCGCTCTCCCTGCTTTTATTAATTTTACCTTTATGTTGAATCAGCATTGGCATTTGTCAATTAAATAATTATTACTTCATCGACAGGCTCCATGAAAATTTCAACATTTTCAACATTATACATTCGTTTTAAATATTTGATACAATTTCAACGCAAGGTTTATTTAAATGAAATAGTTCAGGTATTAATTATTTAAGGGAAAATACAAGGTATATCAACCGTCCAGGCTGACCGGGCTAATCCCAGGGGCCCCGGCATATTTTAATCATGAGCCAAAAATAAGCAAATGTAACAGATTAAATTATTTCATAGTCGGTTCTTAATACATAACACAACGTATATTTATTTGAACTATTAAATTTTGTTACTTTCACATTTACATATCAAGCAATTCATTTAATGTATAGTAAATATACAAATAATTTGGTAAGACGGCAAATGTTAAAAATAGGAATTAACGCTTTTTACAATTTTGGTACATTCCTATAAGACAATATTAATGCTGATGATGATTTCTTCTATATAAAAATGTAACCTCTTATATCTGGACCAAGGTTATTGAATGTTTTAACCAGGGATAGGGAGTCGGAGTCGGAGTCGGGAGTCGGAAAAACTTATCGACTCCCGACTCTTTGTTTAAATTTTTATCAAGGATGAGAACAATCCGAAAACGAAAGCAAAATACCATACTACCAGAATTTTTTAAAGCACGGAAACAGGAATGACATTTTGTTCTCTGTTCATGAACAAAAATGAAATTAAAAATCTAATATATCATATCTAATTTTTCTTTTTCTGTATACTTTGTTTATTATGTTTAAACGGAACTAAACTAGATTTTTATTTTCTCAAGTTTAACGAGCTTTGTGAATATTTCATGTTTCATGTTGGCAGCTAAAATCTAAAGAAAAAAGTATTAAAATATATAATATACAAAACAAAAAATTTTAAAACTAATATATTCGAAAAATTGTATTAAAGATGACTCAATAGTCAAGATGAAATGAAAATGACATTTTATAAAAACAGCTCACTCCAACCCAATATATTTAGAGTAAATATAGTCTGTTTCTTTGGTTTAAGCGGAATTAGATATCAAAATCTACTAATTTTTAAGGATTGAATGAGGCTTTGTATCATTTTGTTTAACAAAAGCCCACTTTGGTCATTAAAAAGTAAACTCGTGATAACTTAAGAACATATAAATTCCATTTAGTTCCGCTTAAACATTTGGAATGGACTTTACAATCTATGAGTACTCGGGAGTTGGCGTCGGTTTTCAAAAATACCGACTTCGGAGTCGAGAGTCGGGAGTCGATAATTTTTCTGTCGACTCCCCATCCCTGGTTTTAACCACTATGTGAATTATGGTCCATTTCTTAGTTTTCAAAAAAATGTTCAATATAAAAAATGAAGTGTCATTTTTCATTGGATAGCTAGGGCCATTCATTATGTAAATATAGGTTGTGGGTTCGATCCTGCAAGGCCAATATAAGGGTATTAACAGGGAGTTTGGGCTTTGGCTTACGCACTAACACCTCCGCAGCTTCTGTTGATTTACTCACGGCCTCGACACCGGCTACAGCCAGCGCTAAAGCTTCGAATGAAGTATTCAAGAGAGAGTTTCATTTTACAAGTTAATAACGTCGTCTCTTATATATGAAGGAATTGTGTTGAAATGAAAAAGTCTTTGATTGTGCAGAATTTATATACGTCTTTTGTGTATGACATGAAAATAAATATTTGAAAATGAGTATCACGTGCTTCGGATAAAATTACTAACAAATTGAAGACTGTGATAGTTTAGCACCAGTGTAGCCCTATATAAAAAATGTACCAGGTCTACAAGTATGTAATGCGGATATTTTTAAAAAATAAAACACATTAAACTCAAAAGAACAGTAAAAGTTTATTTATTCAAAGTATGCTCCATTAGAAGTTATACATTTTTCCCATGTTTCAGGCAATTTGTGAATACCTCGCCAGTAGAACTCTTCCCCTTTCCCCGCAAACCATTCATCTAGCCATTCTTTCACATTTTCATATGAGCAAAAGTGCGTGACCCATCGATGCGAACAAGTAGTAATCTGAAGGGGCCAAGTCTGGTGAGTAAGCGGCATGGGGTAGCACTTCCCACTTGAGTGTCTCCAATGTGTTGCAAACTGCTTTTGCCTTATGTGATGGAGCGTTATCGTGAAGAAAGATTACCTTGTGCTGTCTTCTTTCGTATTCTGGTCGTTTTATGAGCAGCGAATGGTTCAATTCGATCAGTTGTTGTTGGTAGCGTTGGGTATTAACTGTTTCACCAGGTTTTAACAATTCATAATAGACCACACCCTTTTGGTCCCACCAAGTACAGAGCATTGTCTTTTTGCCAAAGCGATTCGGTCTTGCAGTTGATACCCATGATTTTTTGCGTTTGGGATTTTCAAAATAAATCCATTTTACATCGCCAGTAATGATACGATGCAAAAAAGACTTTCTTTTGTATCGTGCAAGCAAAATTTCACAAGTGTTTTTGCGTTTTTCCATCTGCCTCTCATTCAATGCATGTGGAACCCATCTGCCGACTTTCTGGATCTTACCCATCTCTCGTAGGCGATTGAAAACAGCTTGTTGACTAACGCCTAACTGCTCTGCTAGTTGTTTTTGTAGCAATGTTTCCAATTTTGTATCTTTATATTTTTTTGGAGGTTTTCCATGTTCTTTGTCTGTAAGATCAAAGTCGCCACTTTTGAAACGCCGAAACCATCGTTCACACGTATCTTGCGATGGAGCATATTCACCATAAGCTTCTCGAAGCAGTCTGTATGATTCAGCAGCAGTTTTTTCAAATGAAAACAAAAAAGTAGTACTGCCCGCGAATGCTCTTTACTTGGCACAAAATTTGACATTTTTAACACAGTAAAACAAAACTATATGATCACTTTTCAAATTATAACCTATACGCATTTGACACTTAATGATAACTTAACAAAACGCCATATGTGTTGAAACTTTGAACTATACACTCTGTTTGCTCGGCAAGTTTGAAAAAAATCCGCATTTCATACTTGTAGACCTGGTATGTGAATTTTGAATTTTCATACATTTCAGGATTTCGTAGATATTTATTAAGTGAATGATGTCAACAGAGAGCACAAATGCTGGATTTGTTTATTTTTGGTGAATTAATTTTTGGTAGTTAATCTAGTCTTCAAGATGTTTAATTTCATTTAAAACCCTATATTATATTTAAAGAAATAGTTAATTTTTTCCACAATACAAAAATTCGAAAACACGAAAAAAATAATCTGATGTAAATACCGACCGTATTATACTGATTCACATCAATTTACAATACTATGATTTTTTTCAGACTTTTAAACCAAACTTTCTGAGAGGTAGAGAGGGAATAACAATTGTTGTTTGTTAATTTCGATGTTGAGAACTACAAATTGAGAAAAAAAATATTTTTTTATATGTTTGGAATAGGTAATACATGTATGTATAAGATATTCCAAACCTTTAGGCGGAACTAAATGGAATTTAAATTTTCGTAAGATTTCACGACCTCACTTTTTCCTGATTAATGAAGACTTTTGCTATGCAATATGATCAAAAACCTCATTTAACCGATAAAAATTACTAGTTGCCAAAATCTAGTTCCGCTTAAACCAAAGAAACAAGCTATAGATATGTATTGTAAAGCTGCATTTAGAGCTCTTTAAATTAATAGACTCTAGACCAGCGTTTCCCAACCGCCGCTCCGTGAGATTTTTTTGCCGGTCCGCGAAATTTTGTTACAAAATCTCCGGGTTTGTAGTTTCAAGTGGAGGACCTTCTTTATTATTTGCTCATCACTTATATTTTGGAGGTGAAGACCTTTTTTTTGCTCAGCACTTTCATTTTGGAGGTGAAGAATTTTTTTGCATATCACTTATATTTTGGAGGTGAAGACCTTCTTTTTTTTTGTTCACTTGTAATAAATTTGCGATACACATTAATTTCTAAACTTGCCGGTCCGCAAATTTTTTCTAGGTCGTTTGCCGGTCCGCCTTGAAAAACGGTTGGGAAACGCTGCTCTAGACTGTAGCCTACATCGTTGTGCATATGTTTTAATACATTATTTTAACGTTCGACGTAGCGTTTACAGCCATTGGAAATTAGTGAGTTACGAATAGTTCGACATCTGTGTATCTTTAAACCAAATACAATAGCTTCGTAAAATGTTTATTATCTATTATCGTTTTTATAATTCTGCTGTCTTAGATTTCAACTATCTAAACCTAACTTTATTACCTAAATTGATCAGATTTACTGTCCGTCTTTGTAATTTTGAGCAAGATTTGTTAATGATGACATTTTGTTAGGTTATGTGAACGCATACAATATCTACGATTTCTAATAGACTGAGATAGCCATGTGTTTATATGTCTGTCTCATTAAAACAACTCACTAGCTATAAGTTTAGAAAATTATCCACAATCGACAAAGAAAAACGTATTAAATTGAGAGGACTGAACGGTTGCGCGTCTTGCCATATGATAAACTTAGTGACAATCAACAGAGTACAAGCTGTAGTCCATAGTCTATTGATTTAAGAGCTCTGGATGCGGCTTAACGGTTTTATCTTAACCCAAAAGGGTAGTAATATTATCAATATATCATCAGCGCGGAATACGGCATATTATTTGAAATAACTAACCAAGTTAACTATTGAAAATATTACAAATTTTTTACCCAAACTGTAAATTTAGTTTGATAATCGGGCACAACGGGAATGGACCTCAGACCAATAACCAAGATGGACCGCGCATGCCATATGTAACCCACAACAGTACTCTGTTGTCAAAATGAATAGTTTTTAGGGGCAAGGTATTACGGAGGGAAAACAAACAATAACCTCAATAAAATAACCTTTTAACTTATCTATAAAGCGATATACCACTTTCATTCACAGAAAGTATACCATTATAATGTATTTATGTTTAAAAACACTCCAAAAACCACAAAAAAACTTGTTTAGGAGGATTAAACATAAACAAACACATAAAGAAGATAACTTCGGCAATAAGGTCTTCGTGTATCTTCGTAAATATTTGGGAGGCAACGATTTATCCTTGAAAAATGTAAACTAACAATGATGGAGACACAATATTTTGTAAACAACAGCGTCCATCGGTTAGGCACGCGTGGGAATTGCTAAGTTCGTCCTCCTGGACGCTAAATGTGAAGGTAGGCGAACGTGTGTAGCTCTGGTAAAGCGTGAGAAAAGGGATGGTGCCAGCTGACCACATGATGTAATATTAAGTGTTGTTTACAAATTTCAACGAGGTAGAATATACAGGTATATTAAATTGAACTTATTAATTAGGAATGTAGGAAATTTTAAGTAGTCGCTCAATAGTAACTTTAGTATATCTCGTAATAAGCAACCCATAAATTATTATATGGAAACCTTTTCATATTTTTCACTTCCTATACATATATCTTGGTCAGTGACGTAGTTGAATTTTTAAGGAGCCTAGGTCAGGGTTCGGCATACCTCGTCGCATGCGGCACTTTGAGGATATTCGCGAGGCTCTTCAAATTAAGTTGATAAGGAATAAAATTTAAAAAATATTCACGTAATTAATTTTATTTTCATGCATTTTTATGCAGCGTATCGATAATACCAAGGACTAAAATAAAACATATTTATGTGTGTGGGCATTTCTAGGATCGGTCGAAACGTCAAGGTGGGCTAAATGAATTTAAATAATTTCATTGTACTTCATGGTACTTACTTTGAAAGGCCCTCCACATAGTGGATTCCAAGACTTGCGAGCGGTATCAAGTCTGAAAACCTAAAGGATCCGCCGGTCGGTTGCTTAGATTCTTTATGTGAGGAATAAGGGTGTTTGAATTGAAGTCTGCATTTTACTTAATCTACGTTTAATGTTTAATTAGGATCGAAGGTTATTAATTACATTAGAACTTACAATTTAATGCTGGCTGTAAAATCCCACGAGAGACACTCAAGCACAAAAACCTCACAATCACCGTTATCATCTATACACCTAAACACCTCACAACACTCACAGTGTTTAACCCGTTAACGAGGTTCGTTTATTTCATTAAACTGTCCTCAACACTTCCAGATTACTTCTGGTTTACCCACTACACGCTACCGGGTTTCTCTACCAAAAATATTTGGGAGGTTCGTCCGTACACGGTGACTGTTTACTCATGACTCCTCATGTCTGTCACAAGATTTTTCCAGCTCTTTTCTTAAACTAATAATCTGATCTCTGAACCCCATTTTTTAATTAACAACAAAACCCTTTTAACTTATCTTGAAGACTCATATTTCTATTACCAATAATAATTTATAAACCCAAATAATTAATATTGACTCTAATTACTACGAAGTCCATATCACTGAAAATATATGGTCGCCTATAAACATCTGTATAAAAATTTGCCCATGTTATTTGAAATAAACAATAACAAACTTTTAAACAAATCATATAATATACGACGGTAATTCTACCCGTATCTTTCAACACTTAACTAGAAAAATATATGATAGCTCAACTAATCTTTGAGGATGTTTATCTTAAAATAGATTAGTTTTTATATTTGAATAATTGTGTACCAAGCGGCAAATTGTAGCTAAAGCTTCATTCTACAAATATATTTGATGATATTTGGTTCTATTGTGAAAACTAATCATAGTTATTGTACTTGGAAATCTACTTTTGCCGCCACCTCGAATCTGCCGCGGTTCTCAATATAGGTGCTGCGGATAAAAATGATTTATTAGGTGTAAAAAATACTTATACCAAGTAACATTTCATTATCAACAAGTAGAATATTTTCGACGAAGGTTCTAAACTATTATTAATCATGTCGAAAAGAGTGTCGACGTATTAATTAAATATTTTTACACTAAGCTTTATAAATATAAAACTTATTTGAAAGCTACAAATATATTTAAAAAATTACAGAACATTGTTGTGTGATACCTATTATTAAGTTATTGAGTAATAACATTATTACAATAATTTTTTCTACAATCAAAAATATCCTATTAGATAGATAAAACTTTTGTGCAAAATTTGATGCATAGATTGTCACTAATTTTATTTCAGATTGCTAGTTATGTATAAGAAACTAATAATCTCTGGGGGTTGTACGTAGCGTTAAGCGAACTACGGCCACGATTGAAGTCGACAAAACATCGTTAAACAGTAGTCCTTGATGGTGCTTCATCGCCAAAAGTGGAATTAAGTTCATCAATGCACTGTTGTTGGGTTAATTCACGTCGAAAGTTGTAAAAAATAATTTCTTGAAAATGTTCACGATATAATTCCATTTTTAGCCGAGATGAATTTTTGTAATTTACTGTAAACAACACAAATAGTGCTCGTACGTCCAAACGTTCTGAGTACGTATACCGTAAAAATGTCAAACCTTACGATAGAAGCGTCAGTTGCCAGATGGCAGCACTAGTTTAGTGCAATCCCGAAATGTAAGAAGCAACCCTCGTATGAATCTTTTCCAGATTTGTCTTTAATTTTTTTCTAAAAAAATATGGTCACAGTAGGCATAGGGGCCTTCAATCCCCAGCTACACCACTGCACTCACATGTCTTCCATCTTGTTCTTTCCCCCTGCAGTCACATTATTTTTGTTTTACTCTATTTACATATCATTTATTCTGTCTGTATAAGTTCTAGAAAGCTTGGTCCCGATGTTGCAGTTAGAGCAATAACTTTAAATTTTGACACAACCATCAAAAATTCAACGTCTCATAATTTGACTGTATTATTAATATGTCTAAAAATAACATTTGAGATGTTCCCGTCTTAAGATTACAGTCTCTGTGAGTTGGTTCTCTAAAATTACATTTTCCTTCAACATACATATGCGTATGGTAAACAGATGAGCTTTATGCTACACCTTATTTAACAGAACGTACAAGACACACCGTTCCCTACTCTTGGCTTTACTTCTTGTTATGAATAATTCTTATCAAAATTCTCAACGCGTTTGTTGACACTGTTTTCACTTTACAAACTTCAGAGATACTGAACTCTTATACGAATAAGATCGCATTATATACTTCAAAATGTGATTTTTTATGAGATGTTGTAAATTGATTTTTTTGTATAAATTTACTTTGATACTTTATACAGTTATTTAATTTTGTGTTTGTTAAAATATGGAGAAGTATAAAAAATATTGCTTAATCGAATACACCCATATATACGAGGGTTACCTTTTATGTTTTTACAAACGATCACTAGATGACTATATTGAAATGTGTCATTACTATATTCGTAAAATTTGTCATTTGTTATTGTGAAATCAGTGGCAGCTTATAAATTGACCGAATAGTTTGTTGACAGTAAGCGTTAAAAAGGTTTGTGAAAAAATGGATATTACTCGTGAAGGTTTTCGTTGGATGATTTTTTACGATTTTAGTAAAGGCCTAATTCAACAACAATGCATAGATTCGCTTCGTTCAACTTTTGGTAATGAAACACCATCAAAAAAGACTGTTTACAATTGGTTTGCAGAATTTCGTCGTGATCGTGCGTCCGTCAGTGATGAATCTCGTAAATGTCGCCCAAAATCGGTTGTGATTCAAAAAAACATCGATGCTGTGCGCAAAATGATTGAAGAAGATCGGCATGTGACTTACCGTGAGATAGAGGTCATAAAAAACAAGTTTGTGACAAAATGGATATTACTCGTGAAGGTTTGCGTTGGATGATTTTTTACGATTTTAGTTCATTCAACTTTTGGTAATGAAGCACCAGCAGAAAAGACTGTTTACAATTAGTTTGCAGAATTTCGTAATGGTCGTACTTCCGTCAGTGATGAATCTCGTGAAGGTCGCCCAAAATCGGTTGTGATTCAAAAAAACATCGATGCTGTGCGCAAAATGTTTGAAGAAGATCGGCATGTGACTTACCGTGAGACGCCTCTATCCTTTGGCCTATCGCAGAATGCAATACATTCGATTTTGCATGAACATTTAGCTGTGAAAAAGATCTGTTTCCGATGGATAACGCATAATTTGACCGAAGCTCATAAAAAGGCTCGTGTTGATTGGTGTAAGGGAATGCTAAAAAAATTCAACCTAGGCACTGCAAAATCCGTATACAACATCGTTACAGGTGACGAAACTCGAATTTATTCATATGAACCTGAAACTAAGCAACAATCCACTGTTTGGGTCTTCTAAGAGAAACCGAAATCCACAAAAAATGTTCGTTCACGAAGCACTTCCAAGAAAATGATTGCTTATTTTTTCGGTTGTACTGGACATGCCGCAACCATTCCTTTAGACCAGTGTTTCTCAACCAAAAACGCACGACGGACCAGTAAAATATATAATTTTCTAACGCGGACCACTAATAATAACTATTGGTTCATTTTTTGCAAGAAAACAATGCGCTACTAATGTGCTACTAAATACATATATTTTATTTGTAGAAAATCACAGAAAGTTTACAGAAAATAAACAAAATATAAATTATTTGCATAAAAAATGTGCATAAAAATAAAAAAAAACTGCGAAAAACTTTCGCGGACCACTTAAAGTTTTCTGTGGACCACCGGTGGTCCGTGGACTACCTGTTGAGTAACACTGCTTTAGAGGATCGCAGAACAATTAATGCTGAATGGTATACAACAATTTGTTTGACAGAAGTCATCGATAAAATCAGGAAAAACAACCAAAAACGTCGCATCTTTCTTCATCATGACAATACAAGCTCCCACACAGCACATCAAACAATTGATTGTTTGAAGGAGAAAAACATGGAATTAATGTCTCATTGCCCGTATTTACCTGATTTGTCTCCTAACGACTTTTTTAGTTCCCTAATGTCAAACAAAAATGCGAGGACAGCGATTTTCATCACCTCAAGAAGGCTTCAACAGTGAAGCCTTCGAAAACCATGTTTTTGAGATACCAACTTCGGAGTGGAAAAAATGTTTCGAGAATTGGTTTCAACGGATGCGAAAGTGTATAAATCTTAAAGGCGAATATTATGAAAAACAATAAAACAAATTGTTCCAAAAAAAAAAAAAAATTTTTTCTTTCTCAGTTTTTGTAAAAACTTAAAAGGTATCCCTCGTATTAAAAATTCTTTGAGCACAATCCAATGTATCCAGCAGACGTACAACCGAAACCACGTGGTCCAACAAATTCAAAGCAACTTCCACTCAGCGCTAGATAAAGGTAATAAAATCAATCTGTTATGGATCCCCCCACATGTGGGAATTATGGGTAATGAAAAAGTAGACCAGGCAGCAAAAAACGCAACCTCAAGCAATGTCATCGATACAACAATTATGCCATATGATTTTAAAAGCTATGTAAAAAAGAAAACCAGCGAAAATTTCAACTCCTTCTGGAATACCCTAAATAACAACAAATTAAGAAGAATAAAACCATCCATCAGCCACTGGTATACTCCAGAAGACAGAAAAGAGCAAGTTATAATGACTAGATTGCGAATAGGCCACACTCTCATTACCCATAAACACCTCATGCAGAAAAAAGAACAGGAAATATGCCAAACATGTAACAGCCCAATAACTGTTAAACATATTCTCATTGAATGGGTGAAGTACACTAGAGAAAGAGCCCAAAACAGCATCCCAAACTCCTTGGAAGAGGCCCTATCTAACAGTATGGAAGCTACAGCCAAAATCTTAAAATATCTAGAAGACATTAACCTAACAAACAAAATATAGGCAAAAATGTAACGAACGACTATTGTAAAAATCTTCACTGTAATGTAATATGTAATATGTAATTTTATGTAATCAAAATTTCTTGCTTACACCTAAGTATAATGAACTAATTTAATGTAATATTTGTAACTGTTACGGGGTGTTAATGACCATGTAGTTGATACACCCCAAAATAAATATTTAATTAAAAAAAAAAAAAAAAAAATGTTTTATGACGCTAGTCCGCAAATTTTTATAAAACCTCTTAAATATATATTTACATACACACATACACACTTACCCACTTACTCATATCAAAATAAAATATCTAAAATTCCCTGGGTACTAGTTAGTGGATGAATATGCAGATGTAAGTTAAGTAAAGCGTGCAATATTCTCGTGGTTAAATTCAGTTGAATGTTAATAAAATATCGCTAATCTGCGCGAAGAGGTGCTACAAACTTTTGCATTGTACTCCGTAATTTTCTTATCTCTTCAACTTTCAGAGGCATTATGAGCACTAACTACAGATTTGTAAATTCAAATCGCTAGAAATATTATAAGACGTCTGGGGAAAAGCCTAAATTAAAGATAATAATTTTGTGTTTAACTAATTAATATTAATTAATTCAACAAAGTATATAATGTTATTTTAAAAGCTAACTATTTAGATAAAAACTAATAGTTAGATCTTATCTTATAGATCTGTGTAGCGTTGGTTGATCTATTTATGTACATGAGATTCCAAACACATTGCAGTCTGAATTATAGGTTCGATCGGTAGGTGAACAATGCGTTTCGGCTGCCATTTTAGTTTTATATGTTTCGGCATTTGTCAGTTGGCATTTTACAGTTGAGTAGAGCATATGTTGCAAATTTATAATCGATTGCTTACAGTTCAAGTATTCCGAAAAAATTAGGCTTAAGTGAATATAAAAAAAGCTAAGCTCAGATATCTCGGAAACACAGCAATAGTAGGGAATGAGTAAATAGAATGTGTTCATGGGTTCATCTAGGGCAGCGTAGAGAATTAAGACAAAAAAATGTTTTTTGTTGGACAGTCTATGGTAAACTTTCATTTATTTTTAGAAACGAGAAGATTAAACAAAGCCGGTCAGCGTAGCATAGTGGTAACCCTGCGTTTCTAAAGTCGCGGTTTCGAATCAGAAAAAATTTGGACTAGCGTCCCTATGAGCACAAAATAAGAAGAACTGTGCTAGCTTGCATCGGTGTAGCTTGAAAGATTTACTGTAGATCTGGGAGGCTTAAGAATAAGAATATATATTGTTCAAATGATCTTAAACGATCTTGTAGAGGGGTGGTGGACCTCTTTATAAGATAGGGTGAATTGGAACCTTCTCTTCTTCTGTTCTTCTTCTTGCAATGATCTATTATGCTTGTCGCAACAGATTGGACAACAATTTAGATATTCTGTGTTAATTGTGGTTTCATTAGTAGATAATCCACCAAGATTATCTCACCGCATTCTCAAAATACGGTAATCGATAGCTTAGCAATGTAGGAAACTAAACATGTTTTTAGCTGGTGCTTCTTCTGATTTGCACTATTTCTTAGACTGACTTTTTTTGTCTTAGATGAGATGCTATTTTCATTATTATTCTTCGTTGCCAAAGTAATTGCTAAAAAGCTCTTGAAATTGACGGCAAGTATCAACTGTGTTCAGTTTTTGCTCCGGTCTCTACAGTCTGAGTATGGAACGAGCTGAAACCTGAATTATTCTGTTGCTGACTGTGATGAACTGCCTATACTTGCACTAACTTCACGAAAAGTTATTCGTCTTACATCCCTCAGTAGGTTTTCCACGGCAGCGATGCTAGTGTCGTTTACAGCAGTATTTGATCGTCCACTACGGGTATCTTCTTCTTTCAGAATATCCTCTTCTAGGTATGTTCTGTCAGTTTTATGTTGTTCAACCAAATGTTATAATTTTAAATTCTGCAGAATAGCCCATGTAATAATTAAATTATTTCACACGTTTTAACACATTCTTTCCATAGAAAGAAAATTACGGTCCTTCGAAAATTTGCAGCGTTTTCCATAGTTGCAAAATTAACATTTAAAAAACTAAGGAAGTTAATAGACGCAGAGCCGTAGCTATGTTTTTGGCTCCCTTGGCAAATAAAGTAAATTATTCAAATTTACTTATATTATCGCCTCAGTTCCGAAATACAAATAATGAGCAAAAAAAAGTGATGAGCAAAAAAAAAAAATCCTCACCTCCCAAATACAAGTGATGAGAAAAAAAGGTCCTCACCTGCCAAAATCAAATGATGAGCAAAAAAAAAGGTCCTCACTTCCCAAAAACAAGTGATGAGCAAAAAAAAGTCCTCACTTTCCAATGTTTTTAATTGACCAAATATATACACAATGGCGCCCCTCATCAAGCCACGCGCCCCGATGCCAGGCCGCTTCTACGCCTCTACATAGACGGGGAGGGAGTTATTTTTTTAAGCATAAGCAAATTATTCAGTAGAAAACTTTTTATATTTTTCCGAACTGTGGATTTTTTTGAGTAGGTCTTTTTTGCTTTGAAGCTTTTTATAAAAATCCTCACAGTTTTCTTCATCAGTAATATTGCTTTTAATGTGTCTACATCAAGTTGAGTGTTGACACTTGTCTAAAAGCTGTATCGCAAGGAAAATACCCTTTCAGTAGATTTTTTTTTAGTTCAAGTGTTGTAAAAATAATTTTAGTTGGTTATTCGGTAAAACCCGAATTCGGGACAAATATTGCCTCTGAAAAAATTCAGGACGCAAGGCGAAAATTCAGGATTCTGTCCCGGCAAATTCGGGATGTATGGTCACATCTGAAAAAACACATCTGAATTCGATAAGGGGCAAAATCAAACTGATTAGTATTGGCTAACATCGTTTGGAAAACCTGTTAGGATTTGTCTGAAAGTATTAATCATTAGCTGTGTATTATTCAGCAGGATAGCATTTCCCAGAAATTTTAAAACATTACATTTCAAAAACCTGGATTTTCTTGTCGGTAGCTTCTGACATTGTACAATATGGCTGTCGTTACAATTAATTCACTGTTTAAATTATTATATTCCGCAATTTTAATTTCTCGTGCCTATATTAAATAAATTAAAATAATTTCTGTTTCAAATCGCTTGTGTACCACCAAATTCAAAACACGTGCAGTCACTGACTCGGCTGTCATAGGTTCGTCATTCCTGACTAATTTTGTTCATTTTATTATATTAACAGTTAAAAAGTAAAAAGTTTATCAATTTCCCGCACTGTTATAGATTGGAGAATATTTTAATTAACAAACTATACATAGTAACCAGTTTATTTGATCAAATTAGCTCCTTTTTGAAGAGCGCAATTCTATCTAATTATATCTAGAAAACATTCCTTTGCTACTAAAACCTACTCTACCTAACGGGAAGTGGACATAATTGCATCAATTCAAATGGTTAACATGGTCTAAGCAACAAAGAGCAGTTACATATCGTCATGTCTTTGATGTGAAAACTCCGGGTAGTCATAGGTCGCTACGGAGCAATATGCAGTAATGTGCCTTCTTGAACTCTATACAAACCGGAAGTAGCTAACGGAAGCTGTTAAACTAGATCAATATCACTTAAAGGACTCATTCACCAACATCTTATGAACAAATGATAATAGAAATCGATGCATTATAAAGACCTGTCAAATAATTACTGCAAACATTGTTCATACTTTTTGAAGAAGGTTTATTGTTTTTTATGACAACTATGAATTGTTAAAGTGAATGATTGAAAAGTTCCATGCGGATCCAGAGCTGAAAAAATAAGGAACGTAATTCTTGTTGAATCCTGTTGAAATGTAAATCTTATTCAACAGGAAATTGAATACAGAATGGAGACCAGTAATTTTGCTAGGCACTTGGACATCTATTCAAAACAAATCCAATCTTTAGAAATGCCAGGATCAGGATCTACTAAATTATTATACGTCCCATGCTTATTGTTTAAAAATATGGATTATACTTGAAAAGAAAACCACAACACTTTGCAATGTTTTAGTCATTAAGTGGAAAATGGCTAAATATACAAAATCACAATAATTCGTCTCATATTGTATTATTACCAAGTAATATTATAATGGTATAAATGATAGCAAACATGAACCTTACAAAACGTGATTGTTCCATATAGTTTTAAAAATAAAAGTACTACCCTGAACTTTTGGTCTCATCCAAATCAGTGGATCAGTCAGTAAAGCCTGTAATACATGATGCGATTTCTCGTTTTGAATCTCGTACGATTTATCGTACAAGAATTATTGTATCGTGTACTACAGGATTTTCGTACGAGATCTTGTACGATATTGAAAACCATCCAATATTTATGCTCCAGACCTAAAATATTGTATAGAAATGAACAGATATCGACGCAGTAGATTATTGCGCATAGTCACGTGACCGATACCGTTAGGAATAATTATCGTACGATAAATCGTACGAGATTCAAAACGAGAAATCGCATCATGTATTACAGGCTTAAGACCTGGGAAGAAAACGCCAAGTTCAGCCCATGGGTAGCCACAGATGGAAAGATCAGCTGACAGAAGAACTTAAGATCTAGCGAGTGTACAAGATTGTTCGAAAGACCTGATAGTTAATGAGGCCATGATCTATATAAAACTACAATTCGGCCAACACACACGTACGGCAACGAGTGCCGGATACTCCAGCGGGAGCAGGAAAGACAACAAAATCTTTGAAAGGAAAGTATCACGCCGAATATATGGTCTGGCATAAGAAGAAGGCTTCTGGGGAATCCTGAGAAATGAAGGTACATAAAGGTTACACAGAATTCTCTGGTTAGGGCCATGATTACACTGTTAATCAACGACAATGTACAAAGAATGTTCGATCGCAAGTTAAAACCCACAAGGCTAAGGAGAAGACCTAGAAGCAGGTGGAAAGGCCTTCTCCCACTCACATTGTACTACTTGCTTGGCTCACCAGCTGTACGAGTATCTGGCGTCGGTGTCTTGGTCGTCACCGTGTGGACTGGCACGTGTAGAGTAGTTGGCTAGGTTCCTCTGCTTCGATACCATGTGACGTTCATGCATTTGTACTACTGGTTAACCTAGTTCCAATATTCATTCGTCATGTCAAATATTTATTACGAAAATGCGGCGTATGCATTTCGTAATCAGGTAAAATATGCTAGAAGCTGACAAATAGTTTTTTAATAAAACAGCTGAGCGTCACAATGTCTAGATGTCGCAATTCTGACCTAGGATTACCTTTGTGACACTATATGCAAAGATCATCAGAAACTGGAAGCTAATAACTAGCGTAAACCCAAACTGTTAATTCTGTAGGCGAATTGTTGAGAAGGAAAAAGTGCTATTAGGCTTGTAAAAAGCAATGATAACCGATTTAAAGTACCCAGGCGAGGGAAAAGACATGGAAATTAGCAAATCCATTATGGATGCTTTTGTGCTTATTTATCCGGTCTCTAATCCATAGGCACGACAGCTCCTGTTTCCAGGTTTCATGACC
Organism: Liopterus haemorrhoidalis; assembly: GCA_963971575.1. NCBI lineage: Eukaryota > Metazoa > Arthropoda > Insecta > Coleoptera > Dytiscidae > Liopterus > Liopterus haemorrhoidalis. The sequence goes on from OZ020615.1 coordinate 52,672,235, forward strand.
ATATTTTTAATATGTGTACATACAGGAGTAATATTGTTAGTATTACGTTCATTTTTGCGTACACAGAAAGGCCCCTATAGTTTACAACCGGTTGCAAAAAGCTAAACAGAACCTTTAATTTGTGTAAATATTTTTTTTAACAAACTATTTGTCCTAGAAAGAAGTTGAACTCAAATCCATACCCTTTCTAGTGGTCACATAGCATGTTAAAAGGTTTTAGCATTTTCGGCCACAGGCTTGCTAAAAAGAAACATCAATTACTCTAATTAATTTTGTAATGGATGGCGACAAAGAAATTCTAGTTCTGTTTTATGATTTTAATTGTATGTTTTACAACTTATTTTGCAAGGAAAAGTGCTCGGTAAGAGAGGTCCAGGCAGAAGACGTATTTCATGGTTGCAAATTTTAAGGGAATGGTTCATTGCAACAACTACACAGGTCTTCCGGGCATCCGTTAACAAGGTCAAGATTGCCATTATGATATCCAACATCCAGAAGAAAATATGGTAGAAAATATATAAAAGAAGATTTATATATTTTTTACTTTTGCTGCTTACTTACTGATTTTCCAAGCAAAATAAGAAAAGTAGTATCTCCTACCCTTGTTTCTTCTATACTTTTTTCATTAAGATCAATATCTTCCACCTGCCAATAATTAAAACAAAAATGATGAAGCCCTTTCAAGAAAAAGTTTTTGGACCCTTGCCCTAACTTCGGTTTTAATCGATCTAATAAATAATATCAAGTAACGGTAGCTTATTGAATACAGTAAAATTAATTGAGTACAAAACAATGTTGTTAAAAAAAAAATACAGTGATTTAATGCTAGCTATTAATCTTTACCAACCCTTTTACTTAACTCTCCGTATATTTTTAATTAATACAAACTGTGTAATTTTTCAAACTTCCAATATTTCGTATGATAGATATAGATGGCATCAAATTTCCAATTAGTTTGACAAATATTTAAAATAAATTTTGTGTAAAAGCGAGATACTACCACCACCTGTAGCTGTGATCCCTAAGCTCTTGTAATTAATTATATCATTTATCAGCGATATCTAGATGCAGGAAATTGAACTAATTTAGGTAATGGATAATTCTACACGGTTTACGAATACCTAGTCTCATCGCTGCACTCTGTAATTTATACTCAAATTAAGGTATTGAAAGTTCAAGTAATAGGTTAGGTTACGTGGTGTTTTGGACAGGGAAATATGGCTATGCCGTAGAAAGACAAAATTAGATAGGATGTGGGAGCAGTCATTTCAGAAATAAAATTGATTAATCTATTTGGTAAGATAAGTAATTATTGGAAAAGGAGACTAAAATGGGAGCCGTAAATTAAAAATGTTATTATTAATTAAAATTATTCAATTAGAGTTAACATATCTAAAATTTTTAATAATTAAAATTAGCCGTTTTTTAAGATAAACACCCCAGAGATTATTTTAGGGAAATGAACTTAAGGTCAAAACAACTATCGTATATTATGTGATTTATTTAAAACACTGTCAACATTAATTTTTAAATACATGGCTGAATGTGTAATGGCTGAGATATAAACTTAGCAGGTACCTAATTAGAATCTAAATTAATTATTTTGGTTTTATAATTTACGATGGCATAGATATGCCTTTTCAAGATAAAAGGTTTTTGTTTGCTAATGAATTGCTAATTAGGGATATGAAAACAAAAAAGGTTTCAAAAGAGTCCGAATTATTATATTTTAAGTGAAGAGCTGAAAAAATCTCATGGTAAACAAATTAGTTAGTATATGAAAAGTTAATAAAGGTTTCGAAATTATTATTATATTTCGATATATTATAATAATCCGACCAGTTTTTAAACACTCACGTATGTTGCTCACACTCACGTTAGGAGACTTGGTCGTTCACCAAATGAATGCTGAGTATAAGATTCAAATATCATATTACAAATACTTGGATACGATGTAAAATTTGTTGTTTATTAAAACTAACTTGGGAAGATTAATTAAAAGAGATGATTTGACTCACGCAGTGTACTCGACGCAGTTAAAGTACTGTATTCAAGGGACACACTGGTCCAGAAGACACAGGAAAACTTCCATAACGTGGCCCTCCAGGGGAACAAGATAACGTTGATGTGGGTTCTCTCACATGTGGGAATAAGAGGGAATGCACAGGCAGATCTAGCAGCAAAAGAGGAATAACACCGATATCCGTACCTACCAGCGACACCAAATTATGGCAAAACGTAAAAGTATACTGGAAACGACAATGGCACAATCTAACGAACAACAAACTTCGCTATATAAAAGAAGACACCAAACCCTGGGCTCCATCAGACAACAGAAAAGAACAGAGATTTCTTACAAGACTCAGAATTGGCCACACATTCATTACACACCAACATCTAAAGAAAAGAGGTGGATAACTGTGACAACTGCATAAAACTGTAACCGTAGAACATATAATCCTGGAGTGCCAACTATATGAAGAACAGGATTTCAGCTTGGGGGGGGGGGGGCAAAAATAACAAAATATTCTAAATTGGTCGGTACGACCTTAATTACATGGCTTGGGTAGAAAATAACAGAGTTCTAGATCAGGGGTCGGCAACCTTTCAGTGACAAAGAGCCAAATCTATATTGAAAAAAAAACACAATAACATGGAAGAGTCGCTAAAAATATATGCTATATTTAAGAAAAAAACGTAAAAATTGTTTATTTGTTTTAAAATTACAATAAATTAATATTTACTTATACATTTAGTTTGTGATACCTATTGTAGTTGCCAGTATATTACAATATAATTTTTTTTTTAATGGGACGATTGTTCCTTTATAGTGTTCTATAAGACTTCAATATTTGGTGAATATTCTGTAATCTTTAACTTGAGGCAGTACTTTCATGTCAGTAAGATTACTTCTTAACTGACTCTTTATTAATTTCATATGTGAAAAGATTTGCTTACAGTAATATGTGAATCCGAAGATTGTCAGTAGCCCAAAAGCATATATTTTTTAAAGATTGAACGATTCTGGATGTCCATTCCAAGCTTCGAAAAGAACTTTATCTACATTTTGAAGATTGCGAATTTCGGTCCACTTATGCTGGGAAGATAAAATTAACTTTTTTCTTTCTAAATTTTCCAGTTCAGAATTAAGTTTTAAGAATATATAATTCCATAAATCTTTGGATTTCAAATCCACTAATTGAAGGTGATAAATGTAATTGTTACATATCTACTTCAATTGGTTTTGTAAAAAAAGCGATTGTATGTAGCTTTATATTTTCTAAATCTTTAAATCTATCTCGAAAAGCTTCTTGCATGATAACAATAGTTTGGGCAAAAAAAAAATTGCATTAAAAACATAATTAATAAAATGTAAAAATGTTTTTGAACGTAAATCATTCACAAATACAGATAACTTTTTTTCGAAACAAATAACTTCTTCTAAAAGGGAATATGCAGTAACGGAGAATTACCGGGCGTGAATTGCACCGTAAAACATTCTGAAAAATACAAAACCTGTATAGTACAGGCAGAAAGTTGAAAATTAAAAATAGATTAAATTAAAATAAAAACCAGCCAATTTTCAAATAGCCACAAAATTTTCTAAAAGAGCCGCAGGTTGCCGACCCCTTTTCTAGGTCTTTTGTAGTATATTAAATAATAAAAGTCAGGTAAATTTATAAATTTTCTTTATCTCCAGTGAAGAAAACTTCTAACAACCTAAATTATATTTTATATAAGGTAAACGATCAGGGGGGGGGGGCAAATGCCCCTATGCCCCCCCCTGGCTACGTCCCTGTGAAGAACTCAGACGGAAGCACAAAATACCAGACAACCTGAAAGAAGCACTAAGCGCAGAAAATGAAAACATTTTATTAGACTACCTCAAAGAAGCAGATCTGTTCCGTAAAATTTAAATCCGAAATGTTCCATTATTTCTAAATTATCTAACTTAAATGTCTTATCATAAAATTGTAAATATGCTTCATTGTAAATTAATGTAAATTACTGTAAATGTACCGGGGTGCTAATAACCACAGCAGTTGAAGTGCCCCCAAAATATATCCTAAATTAAAAAAAAGAAATGATGGTCGATGGACAAAAAGTACCTACTGAATGGAGGAGCATTGCCTAGAACTAGTAATAAAAAATTCGGATGATCTGCTATAATATAAGATTAATGCGTTTCTGATTTTTGAAATTGAATCTAGTTGATGGAAATCATGAAAACTATGACACGGTAAACGGCGACAACTGCAACAAAATTCGAAAATAATATCAATATTATTGTGGAGTATGTATAAAGAAATGAACGACTGAACAAAATATTTCTTGTGGCTTCTTGTAAAGTTGTTTTTCTTTTGCTTTTTGAAAGGCTGTTCACATACCGTAAATATATACTTCCGGAAGGTGTATTGAGTCGTGTAATCTCAGCGCATGCGTTTCTAACAAGGATGACCCGTCTTTTGTAAATATTTTTTATGTTAAAGGAAGCCTCGGGCTGAATTGTAAATCTGAACAACCTGAATTTATATGACGGGATTTAAATTTGTACAAGGTGATCTAAAAGCAAAGCACAAGGTCCATAAAATTTACTTTAGACCTTTTTACGACATTTCTATTTTAGGGATTTAATTTAGTTCCGAACTTTGGAAATTTTAGTTACGAGTTTTGCTTTTATTGGAAAAAAGAACATAAAAGGAAACACTAAATCTCTTGCAAGTTGATCTCTTTAACTTTTACAAAATTCTTCTCAGTGGCCCACTATAATTACTAGCCGAGTGTGATTTCCTCTTCCTTCGCAAGTCTCCTTCATTATTCTGTCCTTTTTATTCTTATGTTGCTATCCTAACGGATGTAATATATCATCAGGGCTATTTAAATCTAGAGACGGCTTAGTGGAACAGCGTTGTTGTTGTTTTCCCATGAAAATCACCCCACAATTATCAGAGCTTTGGAGTCGCTCAAACTATCGACTCAGACTCCGACTCCGAATTCAATGCTAGATTTTTTATCACCAACTTCGATTTAGAAACTTTTGTAACTACCGAATTTTTTTTTTTTTTTTTACTTCCGACTCCAATTCCGAAACTTACTCCTCCCTTTACAAGGGTTGCCTTTTATATTTCGGGATTTGACATCAAAAACAATTATTTATCAACAAGAGTGGCTTTATTGTTTTTCAAAATATTCTCCATGAAGATAAATACACTTTTGCATACGTTTGAATCAATTTTCGTAGCACTTTTTCCACTCCGATTAAGGCACCTCCAAAACATGCATTTTGAACACATCAACCGCTTTTTCAGGTATCAAAATTTATTCTTGATATGTGGGAATAAAAAGAAGTCATTGGATGCCAAATCTGGACTATACGGCGGATGACCCATCAAATCGATGTTTTGATTGCTCAAAAATTCACTTGTTTGAGCCGATTTGTGAGAGCTTGCATTACCGTGGCCGTCAAATTATATGGGATTCAACGCGAACAAATCAGCTACGCCGTCAGCGCGCCGTCATTTGCGACGGCGTTGCGTCAACGCCGTTGAGATTTTCGCCTGCACACAATGCAATAATTTTTAACGCCGTCAAGTGTCACTTGACAACCTATATCTGTGTTAATACGTGCGCTTTCTTTTATTAAAAGTATAATGGATCATGAAGACTTGTGTGTGATGTTATTTATGTTGTATGCAAGTTATTTATACATACAAACACTTTACCATTCAGTAAAAACTGAGGTTAGGTGCACTTGCGTACGACAGCTTGGTTTTAACTTTCTTCTGACAGATAGCGGCGTACGAACGCCGTCAACGCGCCGTAGAACTCGTTGCATTCTGTTCCCCATTTAACTGTTTAAAGTACAGGAATATATCATTGAAAACTCCAATTTGAACCCGTGTCCGTCTTACGAAATGTTCGTTGTATGCGGGAGTTCGCTGTACGACGCCGCTATGTGCTTATACTGTCAATTTTGTCAGCACCCACATATAAATCGGGAGATAATACTTTATTTTTATATATTACAATGTACTATGTCTTTCCATTGTTTATATCTATGCCGTGCTTCATTCCTACAAAATTACTTATTTTTTCTTATTCTGTAATATGCTTTCTAAACTCAATACAAATTCCTTTACCTAAAAATTTTCACTGTAGAAACTATGGTTTTCGGAGCATGCGTAGTTGTGTTATTGAAAGTCTATATCCCTTGGAGAGAAGCGTTGTGTGAAGAAGCAATCAAACTTTTATAGAAATAAAGAAAACATAACAAGATTATAGTTTAGATTTGTACAGAGCACGAGTATTTGAGTGCAACTATAAGAGGAATTGAAAGACAATACAGTAAATTTCAGAGAATACCGTGTAGACAATGTTCAATGTTTAAGTAAAATTCTTTTATTAGTTTTCAAGAGCAAATAAACTTTTATCGCTCATTCTTAATTCAATTTATGTTTTACAATTTCAATAGGAAAAGTATCGAAATAAGATCAAGTTAAAAAACAATTTTGAGCATATGATTTAAAAACTTTTGAACAATCATTTTGGCGTGAGTAGATTTTAAGTAATGTTAAGAGAATCTCATAAAAAAACTGTTTTTAAGGATTCGTAGGTATGCCCAAAAAATTCTTATACCGTCACAATAGTCTTTTTCTGCCGCTTAGATAGAAACGACTGGAACCAGAGTGATGAAATTTAGCATGCATATACAGTCCTTTGATCCGAATACGGGGAAACAATTTCAAAAAAAACGTGAAATCAAACAAATTTATCAAAAATAATATTTATCTATGAAAATAAATAATAAATGCAATAAAAATGCTACTGATGTATATGCTACGGTGTCAATTACCCTTCGACCATCTTCGACAACAGTCGAGGTGCAGAAAGTGGAGGAGCGACCGCTTCGTTGTTCATCGTGTAATGTTGTTCTCCCTTCAATGAATGATTGGCGCCAACGAAAAACCATTGGTCTTGACATAACGTCTTCAACATAAGCACTACACAACTCGCGATGAATTTCAGTAGCATTTTTATTTTTTTCTGTCAAAAAACGAATAACACCACGACCTTCGCAATCGGCGGTAGGAGCAGTGGAGTCTCCGTAGTGGCTGGAGCCTGACTGCCGGATCGATCGACGCACGCGCATAGACATTTTACAGTGCTGCCACTCAGACGCAAATTCCCTGAGATTCCCAGACTTTTACCGCCAGCCACACGGATTAAAAAAATAGTGTAAATTACTTTTGAGACGATCCTCGTAGTTCTCCCACTTAAATTTACCACACCGTAATTACAATTTTATCAGTCAGATAATTTTAGCATTGACTGTGACAAGAATATCTAACATGTCTAAGGCCAACGGAGTGGCCGATCTCGTTGAATCACCCAGTTCTGACTGGTTAATACAGTCTGATTTGTGAGATGACTGGTTCAAGTCCCCGTTGGCGATATTATTCAAGCGAGAATAACATTATTTTCACAATCATTCACCACTCATCCAAGTGTAGGAGCTCACCGCCTGGCATCGGCGATCGCAGAAATAAACCGTAATAAAATAAATAAAATTAAAAAAAAAATCCCTTGTTAAATCGTACATGCGCATTAAATATGGTCATGAAATTATTCGTTAACTGTTGGTACCTTATTAGAAACTTCATCCGCGGACTTTAAATATTAATATGTGAATATCGAAAGTGTTCCGTGACTTCTAAAAAGTTAAAAACCACTGGTCTAAAATATATGACTACCAATAGTAGTCAAATAATCTATGGGGGACCTGTGACCATACGCCGCTAACAATGTTGAAATTGTTAATAAATGAAACGAGGAGAATGAAATTATGCTTTATGGTATCAATTATTCCCCTTAATCCAAAAGAATGCTACCACTCTTAATTTAATTACTAAATTTAACTAAATTGCCCTATTTTCTGCCAATTTTGTTCGTGAATGCGTTAGAATCATTAATTTCTATAACAGTATCGTTTTAATACTATTTAAATTAAATTATCAGTACAATAATTCAGTATAATGTTAATCAAATCTGTCAACAATTCCATATAATCACTGTCCAAATTATCGTATTTAAATCAAAATTATTACATATAATTTCATTTGTATTTTCGTTAGAATAACAATGGAGGTATTATATATGTTTGTTTTACATGCCATTAATTTGCTCATAAATTTTAAATGTAATGAACGAAGAGCATAAACATGAATTAATATGCGTCCACTTTTATAATGTCCATAAATATTAACATTGCATATTAAATTCATCGCAACATAGTTCCTAAATTCGTAAGTCTCATGCCGAACTGTGTCGAATAATTTTGGTGCATGTGACAGAAAATATTAACAGCGCGCCCTCTATGATACGCTCTTAGAAAAATTAAAGAAATAAACCTTGGTTATAGTACATACCGTATTACTTTTGAAGATCGGCATAAAACAATTATCTCGTATAATTATAATCACATTGTTAAAATACAAAAGATCTAGGGTTCATGTTTACAACCACGTTGTAAACAGTCAACGGTCAGTGGCGCATACATACGTTTAGGTACTAACCATAAATAAGTATACTTGTTTTTGTTAATCCTTTAAGTAAGATGCGTAATGTGAAAAACTAATCCCTGCGGCTATGAGTTGACACGCCTAGTTATATCACTTCTATTGTAATTTTATGAGTTCCCTAACTTTTATTATTTTATTGCGATCTTCAAAACTAATATGGTACGGACTATACAAGACGATATCCCTAAAAAAACAATTTCTGTCAGTCTATTCGTTTGTCCGATATTCGCGATATTCACATTTATTGTAATTTGGCATGAACATTAATGTGAAGTGTAAATTTTCACACATTGCAGGGTTTCGCAGGTATATAATAAGTGAAGGCTGAGTGTGTAGCCTGTAGTTTAAATTAGTTGTCAAAACAAGTATATTATGTATAAAAATAAATAGAATATTTATTTTATTTATGATATGAAAGGTATATTTTTATAAATATAAATATAAGACACTCGTATTTATAAATATGAACAAAATTTATATCTTGCAAGATTGAGTGCATTTTTAGGGTTTTGTAGGTATGACCAAAAAACCCCTATTATACCGGCATTTTGTCGTCTGTCTGTCTGTCTGTCTGTCTGTCTGTCTGTCTGTCTATCTGTTCGGTAAAAATTGTAGCCAAACGGCTAAACCTAGAGAGTTGAAATTTGGCATGCTTATACAACTCTTTGACCCGCACATAGGAAAAATACTAAAACATCTAAAAAATATATCCCCCTAAAGATATAAACAAATATGTGCTCATCGAAAAAAAAAATATTTTTTTTAAATTCTGAGTAGGGTATGATACCCTACTCCCAACTAATTCAGTTCGAACCATGCGAGAGGAGATAAAATTATTTTATGTTTTTTTTTTTGCATTTTTATTTTGTTTAAATTGTTTTTTCAAAATTCTAGTTATAGTTTGGCAAATGTTGCATTTAATTTTTAAAAGCGTAAATTTAATTACCAGTGGAAAGTGTTGAAATTATAATTTAATTCTATGTTTGAATGTATACGAAATCAGAGGGCGGGACTTATGATTTAAGCAACCAATGGAAGCCATAGGCGCAATTTTCAAAATCTTAATGAACCTTGCTATATAAAAAAAATACTGCACATATTTAGAAATTTAAATAATGATATTAGGCATTCGAATTAAAATTCATAAAAAAAATATTTTGACATAAAATTTGGCATCCCAAATAATCATCATTCAGTTAGTAAATACCTGCGAAACCCTGAAATGTGTGAAAATTCACACTTCACATTAATTTTTATTATATTTTCATGTTTCGATCTTGTATGGCTTCACGCCCCCCCCCCCCCCGGTTGAAAAACACTGGTGTAGACGACACAAAAATATAAAAATTTCTTATGAAATAGTAAAACTGAACAAATATTTAATAATAAAATTAATGAATAAATGTAAAATCCAATTGAGATTTATCTAATAAATCGTCCAGTGCTCGAACACTAATTGAAGAGAATGTCATTATTCACAATCAATAGTTAAGAAATGAGAAAAATCTAATTTAACGTTACTGGAGGCGTGAGGCGTAAGGCGAGAAGTCGGCCATCTTTCTCTCCAGTCGAGTTTTACGTTTTGTCAAACGTTGCAACTTTGATTGGATTTCACAAGCTTTTCAAATACTGATATATCTCATTTATCCCAAAGTACTAACTTACAATTTAAATTAAGATCTTTACATTCGTAAAAACCAATCCAAAATATTTTAAAAGGCTAATAGATCTATTATATATACCTAAAAAAATACGGCCAGTATTTTTACGAAATGAAAGCTAACAAAGGATACATTATTCAACATCTATATGAAGCGTACTGTTAGTGGCTTATTACATACCGAAAGAACCAAAAAATATTATTACTCACACATATACCTATAGCATGACCCCCGCATCCCTGAGCGGGCCCCCAGGCCGGAAATTTTGGCGGACCCTTATACACTTCTTTTACTGTTAAGGCTGCGTATAACCCCCAGTGGTTACTAATTTCTTATACAAAACTAAAAATCTAAAATAAAATTAGTATTAATCTATACATCAAATTTTGCACCGAATTTTTATCTATCTAATAAGATATTTTTAACTGTAGAAGTATTTATTGTAAAAATATTATCGCTCAATAACTTAAAAATAGACATCAGCGATATTGTTCTGTAATTTTTTAAATCTATTTGTGGGTTTCAAATAACTTTTATATTTATATAGATTTGTGTAGAAATGTTCAAATAATACGTCAACATTTTTTTCGACTTGATTCCTTATAGTTTAGAACCTTCGTCGAAAAATATTATACTTGATGATAATGGAATGCCACTTGGTACACGTATTCTTTACGAAGATTAAATAATTTTTCTTGTAACATCTATTTTGAAAACCGCGCTCCCAAATTCGGGCCCCCAGACTAGGGACCTACCACCCCCCCCCTTGTTGGGGCCATGACCTATAGAGTTAGTCATGTCCGTAGTACCCTTTTCACACTAGAACTTGAAGACGATTGGACTTAAAGTCCACCAATGTTTAACATCGGTTAGCTTTCACACTATGGTCTATTTTTAAAGTAGAAAAATGTGTGTAAGAAAATAGGAGCTGTTTGTCCTTGCTTCGGATTGGTTTAGGTCGTCATCCCTTTACACTGTTAAAATATTGTTTTTAGTCCAAGTTGACAGATGTTCAGTGTCGTACATTGGAAATATGTATTATTTATATTATTTAATTTTTTTGATATATTTTGTTATTATTTACATATTTATTTTATTTTTGCGTAGATTTTATGGAGCAAATTCTTCATGTAATTTGTTTTTAGGCAGTTATATATTTTTTAGGTTATCTGACATATAAATATTTTTTGACACTTGACAATTAACAGATCAAGAGAGAGGACTAATGTGAGGCCAAAAGACAGCCCAGCTGATTGTGCCCAAAGAAGAAGTTATTGATATAACTTTTACACCTTCATATATACATAAATTTTTAATTTTTATTTACAATAATTATTTAAATAAGAAACTTTAGCTATGAAGATACATTGTTTGGTTTATTGCTTTATTTAAACTCTTTTAGCCAAATCTCTATTTTTATATAAAGTACCTACATAATTTTTAAAATTAATATTTTTTTAACTTTTTCAAATTTCCCATTAAACTGAATTTATGTCGTATAAATAACGTAAGTGTATTATCTGCCTAGTTTATTTCAATATCTTATTAACCTTATTTAAATTTAAAAAAAAATCATTTGCTAACCCAGTTACTACGCCCGTGCCCTAGTTGTACCTTATTTAAAATTTTCCGCTATACTGTATTTATCCAGTGTAAATCGTACTCGGTTTGCAGCGCTATCTACTGTTTTTAATTTGAAATAGACTTTAGATGTTTAAATTTCTGGTGCTGACATCTGCTACGGTAATTTTGTTCTTAAGTTACCGTCAGGAAATTACTAGTCTTGAACTATCTGCGCAGACGCACATTTTGAATTATTATTAAACAAATATGGATATTCGATTCCATCCTACAATAAAGATACAATAAAGAATATATTATATTGTATTACATCTGTATTAACATATAAGTTGATACATTTTACCTTAATTATTGTAGCTCTTTATTGTATTAAATACATTATTCAAATAAATAATGTTATTATAACAATAAGTTTAAATTTCTTATAGCGTCGATATAACATAGTATTCTTGTTTATGATAATATAAAATGTTCACAGCACAAATTCGAACAATATTTTTTTATATTAGAAATTATGTTGACAATGCGTTCTATCTTTAGGACGCAGATCTCCGTTTTAATGTTAGTTTGAGTTAAAGCGAGGTCTCACGCTATCACACTAGCACTTCAAGACACCTTGAGTTTAACATCCGAACTTAAACATCTAGTGCAAAAAGGGTATAAATAGGTTAATATGAATGGATTGTGCGGGTTGCGGTCATATATAATGCAACTATCTAGCTGGCCAGTTTCGAAATATTTTATTCTTTACGAGGAAATCTTTAGGTTTTTAATCTTACCTCATTTTCAGGGAAATAATTATTAAAATTTTCAGCTAATGCTCTTAAATGTTGACTTATTGTTGAATATGACTTTCTGGTTGACATAAGCAGCAATCAAAAATTCTTCTAAAAGTGGAAACATTTCTATATCTTTATCTTATAAGCGACTATTCCAAAGATGAAAGGAGCCGCGAGAGGCGTTGTATTGGTGCTAGTAAATATTAAATAAATCATTGTTCGGACAAAAGTTAGCTTCTGCGTTGACTAAAATAATGTGCTATAAAGTCGTGAATAGAAGTGTGCATTTACATGATTCGGTCGAAATATTCGCCGACCACGGGTTGACGAACACTGGTCTAGTGGCCTATAACGAGAACGCGAAATTCTTAGATGGACGGGTTCGATTCCCGGTGAAGCAGTATTTGATCTTTAATTTCTACATTATTGTTTATAAAAAGGCTCTCAGATCAGTAATCCTGATCAGTTTAATTCTGATCTTTTAGGTATTTGTCTTCTACCTGGTCACCGAATTACGAGTAGGTATGTTATGGGTTCTAAAAAATCAACAAACAAAATTTGTTTTAAACTTTTCTTGGCTAATATACATATATCGTTTATATATTTACTAAATGTGTCAAACAACGTCAAATTAATTTATATTCAACCATAACTTTATAACATTTGAGTGTTTCTACCTATAGTTTGTTTGCAATTTGAAAACAAAGTTGTGTAGAACAGTTAGAAACTAACAGTGTCCAGTAGCAATGTCCTGGTCAACTCGAAATAAGCTCTCTAAAGTGATATTTATCCAGGACACAACATGCGCATAGTTTAGCTTTCTACTTCCACTCCCAGTGGAAATGGAACAATGAAAATACAGACACTGTTTTTAAATGAAACTTAAATTGTTATTAATGTTTAAAACTAGAACAAAATTTGAAGTTATTTGCAACTTTTACTTCCGTTAAAATAAATTAAGCTTAAAAAAGAACAATTCTATATTTTTAGGGCTTCGTAGGAAACCCAGAAACCTTTGTCAGTCCGTCTACATCTGCTCTTAGAAGCTCTCTGGATTTAAAATTATCGTGGATGTTATCCAAATGTGGAGTAATTCTTCTCTTAAGCATGTCCCACACATGTTCAATCGGATGCAGATCTGGTGACTGTGCTGGCCATGGTATCGCATCAATACCTTCATTATCCAGCCAGTTCGTTACAATTCGCGTAACATGTGACCGAGCATTATCCTGGGCAAGATGAAACGGATCACCAGCAGCACCACGAAATGGACGCACAATAGGTTGAAGAATATTATCCAAATATTGTTGTGCTGTTAAAAATCCATTGGGAAAAACGACATCAGTTCTACCGCCAATGATTATCCCACCCCATGCCATAACAGTACCATCTCTGTAACTGTGAACTTCCTGGGCGTATCTCAAACGTTCCAAATTACCGGATCTTCTCCATGCCCTTGTTCGACGAAAATCTGGATTAATTCCAAATCTAGACTCATCAGAAAACAAAACTGTAGCCCAATCATTATCACATCGACATTGAAAATTGTCATACCAGTATAATCTTGCTCTGAGATTGCCTCTAGAGAGTGGTTGACATCTGATTGGTCGTCGAGATAGAATATTAGCTTCGTGGAGACGATTTCTTACATCGTGACTAACGGTTAAGTTATGCGCTCGCTGTCCCCTTATCAATTCGGGTGCTGTAATAATAAGTTTTCTTCTAGCATTTAAGACCAAAAACGTTAAGACGTGGTCGCTGTTGTACAGCGACCACGTCCCGGTTTTTGTTCGGCCGGACTCCCAGTTTCTTTGTAACTCCTCCATAACCGACTGATGACACTTTGAGAAACTCCTATCCGTTTGATATATCAACTTGCCTGAAGCCAGCTTGGTGAAGTCCCACCGCACCATTCACCTCGTGGATAGTTAAATGCTGTCGTTCCATTATTAAAAAAGAATGCCACTACTTAAGAACACTGCAAATATTAATATAAACGTTTTAAATCGAATTAAAATGAAACATGTGATCAACCTACGGATCATGTACTGAATAAAATTTGTCAAATTTGTATTTTTGTTGTCTTGGTTGGTTATTCTTTTTACTTGTTTTCCATAGCCAACTACTCATAATTGCCTACTTTAATTTTGTATTTTTGCTCTAAAATGTACAGGTGAGCCAATTGCCGCACTTTTTCCACGAAGCCCTCATATTTTATAATGTTCAAAATATATCTTATTTTTAATGTCTAAGACTGCTTGTTGTTTATTGCATTTTCATATTATTTCATAATAATTCTTCTTTGTCTTATTTGTAAGAGCAGAGTCATGTCTGGATCTATGTTGTCCGCTACTGCTGTTAATGAGACTGAATAGCTGGTTTCCTCAATACCGGAGCTCCGGAGTTGTCGTCTCCGGGCGACACATTGGATTATGGCGGTACTCAACCGGAACAAGCTTTCCCTGCTACGTTAAATTGCAGACGATTAATTTTAAATCTAGATATGAATTTTCAAAAATTTTCTTGGCACATAAATGGAAAAATGTAATACAAAATCTTTTGTTACTAGTATAAATTTTACTATACGATTATTTTGAAAATTGTTAGACTTGGTTATTTATTTATTTAATATGTTATATACTAAAGTCTGTTCCTTTGGTTTAGGCGGAACTAAATTTTCAATTCTAGTTGCTTTTACCGATTGATTGAAGCTTTTGATCATTTTGTTCAGGACAAGCCAACTTCAATATATAAAAAAATAGCTAATGACAACTTACAAAAACGAAAATTCCGGTTAGTTCCACTTAATCGTTTGGAATAGACTATAACATACTCAATCACCAACAATATTTAAAAAAATAATAATAATAAGTGTTTTATTTCGATAAAGTTGAATCCAGTAAGATTATTATTTTATCAATTTTTTAACTGGTATATTTTTGAAAATGTTTCATTTTCATAATTGGTTTCTTTAACGTTGTAATCTAGAAAATGTCCGGTAAAGTCAAGAACACTCATTTTCTTTTTAAAAAACTCTTTTGTAAATTATTTTTGTATAAACAAACGCTTTTGTTAGTTCATCAATTATTCGCCAGTTCCCTCGAGGATGCCAGTACAAAAGATACAAAAGTTTGAAGGTTGTGCTGTTTATTCTTCTTTGACCTTTAAATTACAAATTCTTATGAATAAATAGCAAATGAAAGTTATCAATTTTCTTCCGGCGAATAAATACGAAAATTAGAAACGTGCGTTACCGTTAATAATAATATTTTTTCTTTATTATATCATTTATATTACAAACATATAAAAACACTTCACTTTATAAACATATAGGTAACATTTTTAAATAATAATGTACTTTTTTCTATTTTGCATTCATAAGAGAGTTGTTATGAAACTGAAATGAGTGTTAAGCGTGTTCTACATTATACAATTCTCATCAAATTTTCATACTTATTTCTTTGACTAGAACTTGTACTAGAAATAAATCAGTGAAATTGTACAATGTAGAACACTTTATGTAGTCAAGGTCAACTTTATTCAAAACTAGATTTGGTCCAACTTTTCTTGAAAACACATCCAACTTGGAACTCGGTGCATGCGCAGTAGACACTTTTAACAATAGTACCAACATTAAAATTACGCTTGTAAATTTTTTGTATTACCACGTGTTTAATAGTGTTTTGTTGATCATTGGTTTGAATAAGCGAATATATAAATTGTGTTTTGTACGTAAATCAGTAATTTTACAAATCTAATAGCTAGGTTATAAACACTTGACAAGATATGAATTATATTTTTATGTTGGTACTTTAAATGAACTGAAACGCGTGTATGAATTTCATTCTCTACCAAAAAATTGAAAAATAAATTGTATTAAAACTTTGACAACTTCTAGTTCAAAGAAAAAAGTTTAGAAAATTGATGAATAAAGTATAATGTAGAACACGATTTATAATGAGTTTTATTATCACACTAATGCCTGGTTGCAAACAAGTCTGAAAACTAGATATAAGCTAAAACTCCATGTAATTTTATGTTTAGTTATTATTTAATTTTCTCAGTATGTGTTTGTTTTGTAAATGTGTAAGTGTAAATTAATCAGAATAAAGGGCTATTATTTTTATTATAAATATAGCCATAAAGATGGGATGTGTTAGGCAAAGAGCCATCGTTTCCGAAAAATTCATTCAATAAATTTAAATATAAAAAAATTAATACAATTTAAAAAATCTTGTAAAAATATTTCATGTATTCATTCTCCAAGATATTTTTGTAAAAAAATTAAATTGGATATACTTTATTAATTTTTTTTCCAATATTTTACTTATTACATTTCATGATAAAGCAATATTTTCTTACGACAAAGGAAATGTAATATCACAGAGAAGACTTAAAATGTAATATTTTTGATTAAAAATTTTATTGCGATTACTTACAAAAACAAAGAAGCAAAATTCCTAAAAAATATATATTGTTTCTTGTTAATATAAACCACATCATATAGACAATAACTTTCCACCGCCTAAAAAGAGTTGAACACAAGAGCGGCTTTAAGGGCAAAAGGGCAGTGACCCCCCCAATAATCTTTTTAAATTTTATTTAAAGATATTAAGATTCTTATTTAATTTTTAATTTAAATCAAAATTATGAGACAAGTGAGGAGCAATTAGCCATCATTGCTGAGTGCCAAACATTTTGACTAATTAACTAACTTAATAAATAAAAACTTGTAGTGTAAAAAAACGTGAGCACACATGCGCGTCATTGTTGCAATATGAACAGCATTATGTATTTACAGTTGGACACATAATGCATTTATTATTTGATGATCGTAGATAAAATTATTTTTGTGTGTTACTCTAATCTTCAAGAATTTTACATTTAATTAAAAAATAATAATATTGTTAGAAACCGATTATTATTGTTTAAGAAGTATTCTTCTTCTTCTTTGGGCACTGCCAGTCAGGTTGACTTTTGGCCTCACTCATATAAATCCTGGATCTTGATCTGTTCATTGCCAGGTCTTTCCTTGTTTCCTGTATACCAATACTTGTCAGATCTTCGGTCAGTTGATCTCTCCATCTCTTGCGAATCTCCCCACTGGTCGACGGTTATTCAATCTTCTTTCCCATATCTTCCTAACCATTTTGTCCTCCCTCATCCTCGTCACGTGTCCTATTCACTGTAATCGTCTACCTCTCAGTTTTTTTGTGATACTCGTCCTTGAGTACAATTTTCGGATATCTTTGTTCTTATGGATTCTCCTTCCAAAATTATTTTAAATGGGACCAAAGATTCTGTGTAAAATTTTATTTTCGAAAACTATGAGGTGTTGTCGTTTTCGCTTCGTTAAGGTCTACATTTCGGAGCCATAAATAACTATAACTTGGTATAATCTGATCTTGGTGTTCCTAGACAGGAGTTTCGTTTTGAAAAGGGGCTAATACCCTTTTCACACTAGAACTTTAAGACAAGTGAACTTAAAGTTCACCGATGTTTAACATCGGTATGCTTTCACACTTTATGTTTAAATCTCTGGTGCTGTAATTTGTTCTTAAGTTACCGTCATAAAATTACGTTTTGAACTGTCTGCGCAGACTCACATTTTGAATTATTATAAACAAATAAGGATATTTAAACGGCGGTATAAAGTTTTCTTGGTTATACTTACGAAGTCCTCAAAATGCTCCGACTTGCGGACATTTTTGAATTTAATCAGTCTGGAACCTGAGGATCGACAACTTTGGGTCTACCTGTCATTTGAAATAATTCCGCAGAAATTGAAACTTGTATTAATAGCAACAATTTAAAAGACAAATGGTTGATAATAAAACGAATGCTTATACATAATTGAAGTGTTCAGAATGTCGCATTAATTCTGTAAGTTAATCCTTTACATTTATGCCGTAGCTCATATCTCATTCTATCTAACATAATTTGAGTTAATAGCACCCCCTTTATCTGAGATGTTGCCAGTTTTACCGAATTACTGACGTGGGATTCAGATAATTACAATGACGAAACGTGGACGGGGTCTTCACTAACATAGTGAGATAACTTATATTACCAATATAACAAGCATGAAGTTTCAAACTACTTGTAAGGGAAATAATTATATTAAACCAACATTGTAGGCGCAAGATTTTAATAGTTCAGTTCTTCTTGGACCTTAACCACTAACTTCCAACAGGCACTCCATTATTTCATTATGATTATTAATTTGTGTGCAAATTGGTGATTATGGGTAATATTTGTATGGCCAGTTCTCAAACTGGTGAGTACTACTTGATCTTGCCTGTTTGAAATAGATAGTTATTAGTCATGGACAAGGACCCGAAGTTGAATTTATTCAGGTACAGGTTCAATAACAGATTTTTTTAGATTCAAGAACCTAATTGTTTTCAAGTTCGGATTCAATAAAAGTTTTAAATAAAATAGTAAGTTCAAAATTATACTACAAGGTGTTTCAAAAGAAATTTTATATTTAGTGGATCGATTTAAAAAAAAGTAAGCCGTATATAGAAAAAATGTTTATTAATTATTAAAATACACTTTTTGGGGATTTATTTCTTAAAAATAATATCGTCTAAATGTAGACCCTCGCGTTCTCGGCACTCATTTAATCGAACAGTAAAATTACTTGTGACGTCTCGGCAGGTGGACTCAGGGATGGCTGCCATTTCGTGACGGATATTTTCTTTCAAATGCGCCAGTGAAGTCGGTTTATTAGCGTAAACTTTAGATTTAAGATAACCCCATAGGAAAAAGTCCATAGGGGTAAAATCTGGACTGCGTGGAGGCCAATTTATGTCACCTCTCTGGGAGATCAATTTGCCTGAGAATTAAGTCTCTGACTGGAATCTTGGGGCTTTAATTCTTGCACCAATTGAATTTTGTAGGGGTGCAGCTTTAGGTCTTTGTGCATAATGCGATGTAATGATGATCTATGCACATTTAAAGCACTTGCGCGCTTCCGAAATGAAAGGTTCGGGTCGTCACGAACAGACTGATTAACATTCTCCACGTTTTCTACCGTTCTTGATGACCTAGGTCGCCCGGATTTTGATTTATCCAGCGTTGTACCAGTCTCTTCAAACTTTTCAACCCAATGTCGAATGAGAGGAATGCTTGGCGCATCATTTAAGTGGCGAAAACCTCGAATACTGCAGAATTTACTACGCGCTACAGTCGCCGAATCACCGTTTTTGTAAAACTCTCGCACGCATAACGCGCGGTCTACTCCCTAGAAACGCTCCATAGCGACTAAATTCCCAAGAGCCAGGCTACTGATTGACATAACCCCCGCGCCCCTCGGATACGTTGCGTTCACGCAGTAAGCTAAATAAATATAAAATTTCTTTTGAGACACCTTGTACAATATTCATTTATTAAATAATCACAAAAACACGTCCAAGTTATTTCTAATTTGTTGTCAATAAATAAAAAGGTATTATGAAAAAAAAAAAAAAATAGTAAGTACAAAATAATACTTTGTAGTATAACTAAAAAAAAACTTTTATAAATGAATATTGTTATTCATTTATTAAATAATCATAAAAACAAAACCAACTTATACCTAATTTGTTGTCAGTAAATAAAAACGTATAATAAAAAAAAAAAAAATGGAAATATCAGTGAATATAACCTATGTCAGTGGTTCCCAAACTTTTTTTACCGCGACCCGGTACGTGGTTTTAAAATTTTTCGCGACCCACCTTATGAAAAAAAAAAACATTTATTTACAAAACAAATTTTATTTTAAAGCAGTAGCTTTATAGTAATAAATAGTAATAAAGAGTATAGTATAGTAATAAAGAGTATAGTATAGCAATAAAGAATATAGTATAGCAATAAAGAGCACAAATACACACTATTCTATTGATTAACTGACGTAAAAAAAATAATATGTACAAAAAAAATCTTTTTTGTGTTTTTACAATTTTTTTCGCGACCCGGCAAAATTTTTCTGCTACCCGGTGCCGGGTCGCGACCCACATTTTGGGAAACGCTGACCTATGTCAAACGTTTAAGCAGAACTAGATTTTGAAATCTAGTAACTTTTAACGATTTAATTGGGCTTTTGGCCATTTTATAAGGGTTTTGTAGCTATGACCACCAAAAAACCTTTTTAACGACACTCATGTGTCTGTACGGTAGAAATTGTAGCCAAACGACTTAACATAGAAAGTTGAAATTTGGCATGCTTATACAACTCTTTGACCCACATATAGGAAAAATACTGAGAGTTCAAAAAAAAAACACATCCCGAGATAAATATAAACAATTATGTATTTAATAAAAAAATAAATATTTTTTTTAAATTTTGAGTGGCATATCAAATGAAACCACTTGGATCAACAGCAAATTTTTATTTTTGGAATTATTTTTTTTATGGGTTTTTAGGCAAAAATATGTCAAAACTTTTGTCCCCCACCCTATCTCCCAGAGGGGTTGATCTAAAAATCTGAAAAAAATCTCCATAATGAACATTGATGGGAATCAGAATAATTCAACAGGAATTTTTGATCAGATTAGTTTTTCGAAAAATATCGATTTTTTATCGTCGGTAAATAAATAATTTAAAAAAAAAATATTTTGTGGTATAAAAAGAAAGCTCTTAGGATTTTTTGGGACGAAAAGTAGTTTTTAAATTAAATTTTTTTTTTTTTTTAGCTCGATTTTAGCCAAAAATTTGCTAAAAAGTTCTTGTCCCGCTCCCTTTTACCCAAAGGGGTTAAACTAAAAATTTGAAAAAATTACAGGTAATGTACATTGATCTGAGCCGGAAACGTACGAGAGGAATTTTTGATCCGATTGCGTTTTTTCAAAAATATTGCAGTTTAAATCAAATTATTTATTTTTTTAATTCAATTTTAATTATGGCTAATAATGTTGTGATGATTTTTTCTGTTTATGGCTAAGATAGTAGGCGTCTTTTTATTAAATTAATAAAAATAAAAATAAAAAAAATTATAAAAAATATAATAAAAAAAAATTAGCTGATTATTGGCTTGATATTGGTATTATATTGGCTTCTTACACTTATTAAATACCTACAAAACCCTGAAATGTGTGAAAATTCACACTTCACATCAATTTCTATAACAGACGTAGAAATAAATTGCGATTTTTTCTCTAATACTTTTTACTTTTGTCTAATCCCGGGATCCCGGGATCCCGGGATCGGAAAAAACCCAGCAAACATTTTTATACGGGCCAGTACTGGTAAAGCACATACTCCCCGGCATTGAAAGTAATGGGCCAGTACCCCGGTGTCCCCGTGGCCGTTACTGGCCCATTGATGTATCAGTTGCCGGCCCAGCACGGTAAAGTGCAAAATAATCGCATTAGTTGCAAGATTTATTTCTGATGGTTTTAAGTAAAAAGTATGAGTGAAGAATAGTGCTTATAAAATGCTGGTAAAGTACTTCGTATAGGCGGAGTGCGAAATACAAATGTGAAGTACATTATTAATACTGGCGTTGCACTTACTTTTGGTGCCATTAATTTACCAGCATAAAAGCAGTTTGCCGGCATTCGGCCGTTAGTTGAATGTTTGCTGGGAAGGTTCGGAATTGTATGTCCTACACTAAAAGAAGTAGTGTTAACTATCACAGCCAGCGCAAGGGTATGCGGCGCCCGCAGGCAAAATTGAATTATGCGCCCCCCTAGATCAGAAAAGGTCCTCACCTTAAAATTTTAAATGAAGACCTAAAAAAAAAGGTCCTCACTTCTCAATTTCAAGTGAAGAGCTAAAAAAAAGGTCCTCACTTCTCAAATTACATTTCACATTACTTTCGAATCTCACGTCAGCGCCCCCTTCGAGGTGGCGCCCGCATGCCTAGCATGCCCGTTTGCGCCGAACACCTAGAACAGTGCTTCTTAAACTTTTTGATGTGGCGGCTCCTCTGCAACTCAAATCAATAACACACGGCCCCCCTAATTTTTTTTTTGGAACCAAGATTATTTAAAATATATACTTTTTATATATTTATATTTATATACTTATATTTTTTTACCCTCAGATCATTCAATAATCTATGTATAATGAAGAATAATATTTATGTAGCATTAAAGTTAAAGCGACATATCATTTTTAAATAATAAAATAATTAAGTGTTACATTTGCGGTTCTTCGCGGCCCCCTTTTGGAAACACCACAGCCCCCTAGGGGGCCGCGGCCCACCACTTTACGAAGCACTGACCTAGAACACTAAAATAATGAAATAGTATACCATAGTGTTAAAGTTAACACTATTTTTTTTAGAGTGTAATTACCATATATCCACGAAATCCTAAAATGAAAATGAATAGTTCACAGCAAGTGTTATTTTACTGTGACATATTTGAAATTGTTTCATGGCATTATTTAAATCTTCGTAGCGTAACTTGTTTTGATGCGCTCCGTCATGCGCGCAGTGTGACGTATAATGACGCACAAGATTAAATATAACTATGTGTACTCACTTAAATAAATTATACGTTTTTATGTAGTCAGGTTGGCCGAGTGGTCTAAGGCGCCAGATTTAAGCTCTGGTTCCCAAACGGGAGCGTGGGTTCGAACCCCACACCTGACAGACACATTTTTATACTTTAATTTTATAAAACATAAAAAAATTTTAGAATATTAAAAGTAATTTTTGTTTTACTCAGTGCATAGAATATTGATTTAAATTATTTAAATTATATTATTTTAATATTTAATGATAACTTTTGTTTCAGAACCTACTGCGGTCTAAAAAAATATTCATAAAATATTTAAACTACTACAAAATGGGACAAAACTACATTATGGAGAAAGAAAATAAATTTCAAGAATTTTCAAGAAAATAAAATTTGGTAAGTCTATCTTTTTGTAAATTTTAGATGAATTTCATCTATATGGTGACAAAATTTGTTTTTGCGCAAGTTCAGAGCAAGTAATAGCAGGTATAGTGATTTTATTATTATCACTAGTGAGCAGAGCCGGCGCAAACGGGCATGCGCTGCATGCGGGCGCCACCTCGAAGGGGGCGCTGACGTGAGATTCGAAAGGGCGTAATTTGAGAAGTGAGGACCTTTTTTTGTTTTTTTTCTTTAGTCTTCACTTGAAATTTAAAAGTGAGGACCTTTTTTAGGTCTTCACTTGAAATTTATTAGTGAGGACCTTTTTTTTAGGTTTTCACTTAAAATTTAGAAATTTTTTAGGTCTTTATTTGAAATTTAGAAGTGAATACCTTTTTTTTAGGTCTTTACTTGAAATTTGAAGTGAGGACATTTTTTTTAGGTCTTCATTTAAAATTTTAAGGTGAGGACCTTTTTTAATCTAGGGGGCGCTCAATTCAATCTCGCCTGCGGGCGCCGCATACCCTTGCGCCGGCTCTGCTAATGAGCCGGCGCATTAATTCCAAACTACTGGAACATAACGATTATAAAGTTAAATATATTAAACGGTAGGTACAGTAATTTTAACTATCGTTAGGCAGTGTAGAATAAATAACCATCCAGTACCGCCATCTGTTGACAAATTCCTCAACTCTCAACATATCTGCATTTCGGAGTTCTGTTTACCCTGTGATAACTCCAATATTATTGGTCTTTGGTGTATAGATATATTATGATTCTACGTGAAAAGGTCTAATTTATTATTCTAAAATAATTGATTCATCTCTATAAAACTTCAATGTTATGTACCCACAAACTTAATAACACAAAAACTATTACGTGTAAAAATAGAAAATTGCCCAATACACGATATCTGTGCATGATAGATATATGCTCTCCTGGACTTTTTTTTTTAGATCTAGTTTTTTGTCTACATTATATCGATATATCTTTTAAGGTTTAGCCTACTTAATCAATTTAAACTGCACGGAGAGTGAAAAATGATGGGTTCCCCCCATAACGCCCCCTAAGCGGACACGGAGGAAGTTGTAACCCTCACTAAAACCTTCCCCGAATTATTTTACCCCCCTGTACTAAATTTGGTGAAAATCGGTCCATCCGTTTAGCTTAATTTCGTTTTAAACAAACAGAAATTGATTTTTATATATGAGGAGGTACAAAATAAAACCAGCTTTATCACAGTCATCAAAATTTGGGTATTTAAAAAAAAAAACGTTTTTCGAGTTTGTTTTATCACTACAATTATTATTATTATTATTATTTTTTTTGGTAAATCTACTGTTTATTATATGATTAAGATTAAAGAAGTCACCCACATCGAAAATTTAATAGTTTGTGAGATAATTCACTTTTTTGTTGGAAAAGTTGGTTTTGCTGGGACTTGACTGGATAAAGTTGGTTTTGCACAAAATCGCTTCCAATCTCATTTCTTTAGAAGAATATACCCAATAAAAGCACACAAAACACATAAAAAATAACAAAACTAAACGTAATAACGGCAATTATGAACTTGTTATTACTTATTATTGTCAACTTATATATATATTTAAATGTGTTTGTAACCTGCGCAGTTGATAAAATAATGGAATGATGTGATTGGCTGAAATGGAAAAAGTTGATTTTGCACCAGACTCACTTGTGGATAAAGTAGGTTTTGTTTTGTCTTGCACAATTCGATGCGACATTATAAAGAGATATCGTTGATTTTGTTCATATTTTTTCTGTTTCCTGAATAGCTTTCAAGGTAAGAAATGACAATCACTTGATATCTCGATTTTTTTAAAAAATGTGATAAAGTCGGTTTTGCATTGCCTCTTCATAAAGTCTTTTTACCATAACTATGAAATGACGTCACAGTTCAAAAACCTTGTTGCCAATTCGTAAACTGTCAAAAAAAGTTAGATTTTATCGAACAACTTCTAAAAATATATTGTGTCTCTTTCTATCCCATAGAAATTGAAGTGAGCTCGAATCAATAATAGGTGTGGCCTTAACAACGATTGAACAATCCAATTTCAAACTGGCAACATTGAAAAAATTTACCAACATTAAATAAATAAATGTACTGAGTTATGGATTGATGTTGATTAAAACATATAACGTTGGTACTTAAATTAACCAAGTGTGACGTCATCTCATAGTTATCGTAAACCGACTTTATAAAGATTATTGTAAAGTAAACATTTAAATAAAATTTGCATTAAATGAATAATTTAAACTAAAGTATTTAAGTAAGTGATTATAAGAGGCCATTAGCAAAGTAGTTTCCAAACAAATGTTCTGAATTTGTTAAGTTTCAGTTCATATATATTATTAAAAATAAGTATATTGTATTTAATATTTAATGTAAGATGTTGAAAGTTTTGTAGTAGTGCACTTGAATAATTTAATAATATATAATTCAAGTTGTAATAAACAGGCAATTAGACATTAATTATATACCTTAGCGTTAACATTTTCAGAAGGGTTTCTTGAAAATACTTGAAAGTTGTTACACATTGTTCAAGTTTCTCTGTAAATATATTCATAAACTTCACTGACACTGATTAAATTTTAAATGACTTTATAATTACTGAGATATAGTATAGCTCACGAGATTCGACACATTACCTAATAATTTAACTAAATATTGATAATGAGGTTATAGTGCACAGACAGCTAAATGAACTTATCTTAAATAAATTATATTGCAAATTTTATGTATACCTGTTATTTCAATTCTTTTTTATTCTTCTTTATTGCCGGTTAAACAAACTACATTTGTAATTCACAGCTATGATCTACTTACAAAAAAAATATCAATTACTATTTACAGGTTAACATAACTACTCTAGATTTACATAATTGACTATTGTGTTAGGTAAATGTCCGGCACAATTTAAAAGACAGCATGGTGACGTAGAATGCAATCGATTTTTCCTTTGCCAATTTTCTCTAAAATGTGAATTTCGTCCAAAAATAAACAAACAAAAAGATGCGCCAAATTTTAAAAACCACAGACTTTTTTTTATTTTTCATATTAATCCAGAAGTTGTGTAGTTGCCATAGAAAAACAATATTTTAATTGTAGTTCAATAATAGAATATCAAATTTTCTCCATGGCAACTACACAACAACTGGATTAATATGAAAAATAAAAAAACGTCAGTGGTTTTCAAAATTTGGTGCATCTTTTTGTTTGTTTATTTTTGGACGAAATTCACATTTTCGAGAAAATTGGCAAAGGAAAAAACGATTGGATTCTACGTCACCATGGTCGTCTTTAAAATTATGCCGGACATTTACCTAACACCCTGTATTCGTCTGTTATAGATGCCTCTTTTTCCTATGTTGTAAATAGCTGCAATTTCACAATTGTTTACGTTTCTTATGAAAATTTGGGTAACCTTTTTAATTAAATTGTTTATGATCGGCACTAATAGTTCGTTGTGTATCTATTCGTTTAGAATGAACCAGGGAGTGTTGATGGCAATTCTAAGAACTTTATATTGGATAGTTTGGATTTTTTTAAAGTTGGTTGGCGACGTGCTTCTCCATACTTTACATGCGTACATCAGAAGAGGTCTAAGTAAGGATTTGTAGAGCAATGTGGCGCATATAACTTTGAATTTTTTGTTGATTAACGGGAATAATTGCTGTAACCTCGCGTAAGCTAATTGCAGTTTTTTATTTATGTGTTGGCTCCAGGTTAGACGAGTATCGAGGTGGATTCCTAAATATTTAACCGTCTCATGTTTTGGATTCCATTCAAGTTGTTGGTTATTAATTATTATATTCTGCCATTTTTTCACTATTCTGACGCTAAATTTAACTTTTTAACTTGAAGCTATTTAACAGAATATTCCACGTGATGAGCCATTTTGATACTGTGTCTGTAGCTATCTGAAGATCTTCTAGTTCAGAAGTCTGTGTTAGTAGGGCCGTATCATCAGCGAACATGGCTGTAGCGATTGTACTGGGCGGTATATCACTAACAAATATATTAAATAGAACTGGGTCTAAAACACTTCCTTGTGGGACTCCTGCCTTGATATGTCTTAGGGACGATGTTTCGTGATTAACTTTTACTGAAAATGTTCTTTCTTCCAGAAATAAAAACAGAAATGAGGTATAAATGTAGATTCAATGAAGAGACAATGAGTCATGGCTCTACCATTGCATAATTATGGCAACACCATCACAAATTAATCATTGAAACCCTTTATTTTATTTTATTTAGAAATACCGATAAATACAAATAAACATACACGCGTTTCAGTACGGAACGCTGCTACTGGCATGCATTTGATGCGACGAAGCACGCTTTGTATTTATTTAGACAGGTGAGCCAAATTAGAAACTGGCTTAGTTTTCAGACAGTTTGATGGCCTCCGCGGAGAGTTGCCGGTTAGAGTGGGTGGTTAGTTCATGCGGTAGAATTACATTAAAGCGAGCCAGCTAGATGTTAGTTCGAGTTAAGTATCGCGTATTATAGTGTTTTTTTACTGTGTCGTGTCGTGTGTGTGTGTTGTTTTGTGTTACTATTAGAAATGAACAACCTTTTGAAATAAACATTTTCTTCATATTCTCTCGAAATAAACCAACTGGGACGACCGCTATTTGGACATTCCAAAAACTCAGAATGTTTCTGCCTCTGCTTCTAAAACACTGACAAGAAAGTTTAATAGGAACATTTACTTAAAGAACAATTGGATTTGCGGATACGACGAAAAGTAAGCTGTTTTTTTGTGTTCCTTGCGTTTTATTCAGGGGATAATTAACATGGACGGAGAACGATATTACGGATTTAGTGCACATCTGGGGAAAAAGTAAAATGCATGAGAAATCGAAGGTACATATGAACAATGTATTTAATTTTTCTATGCTTGTCAAATCAAATATTCAGTATTAGAACACAACGAAAGAGTTGATAAAAACAGGTATAATTTAAACATAATGATAAATATTATTCGGTTTACAAGACAACCTGCTACCTGAGATTTTAGTAAGTCACTTCAATTTAATTTAAATATCCATAATTAGGTAGATAGGTACCCGCGATAGATAAGTACTTAATGCATTTTTCATTTTTAAATGAATTTGTCTATACATTAAAATTTTTGTGTCGTTTTTTTTTAATTGCTAATAAACGAGGTAATAAATTACTGCAAGCTGAGCTGATTCAAAACTTTGGGTAAAATGGGGGGAGTAGCGGATTGGTCCGAGAATGCAGGGCCGGCTCAGAGGTCGGGACTTCGGGGATTTTTCCCGAGGCGCCGCGCTTAAAGGGGCCCCGCGCTTTCATATTTCTAACAATTATTAGTAGCTAGGGCAAGTTTTTGACACCAAATGCAACGTTTTTTACAAGTTTTCCCGAGGCCCCGCAAAACCCACAGCCGGCACTGCGAGAATGATAATAATAATAATAATAATAATAATAGTTTTATTGACCAAATTACAAATACAAAGAACTGCTTTCAGTCAGTCAATACAATATTAAGAGACAAAGTCATAAAAGTTCATCAAAATTAACGTTGTTAAATTCATCAATTGTGTACAATGGGTTATTTATAAATAAGTGTTTAAGTTTAAGTTTGAATTTGTCTAGTGGTAGTGTAGTAATAGTCTCTGGTAAAAGATTATAAAATTTCACAGCAAAGTAATTTGAACAATTCCTGGATTTATTTAAGCGCAAAAACTTACCACGAATATTATTTTTACAACGCGTGTTGTGCTCGTGCGTATCACTAAAAGTGATATAATTGTGCAAGTTTTTGCGTACAAACAATAGACACAAATAAATAAATAGTGAAGGCAATGACATTATTTTCAGCTTTACAAAAAGATCTCGACAATCCGCTCTAAAAGGAGCACTGGCAATTATTCTTACAACTTTACGTTGTAAGCTGAAAATTCTTTTGGCTGCAGGTGAATGTCCCCAGATTATTAACCCATAGGTTAGGTGGGACTGAAAGAGGGAGAAATAGGCTTTCAATACAACATCTATGCTGACTTCATGCTTCAGATTCCTTACTAGATACACGGTCGATCGCAGTTTACGACTGAGTACATCCACGTGCTGATCCCAACGAAGGTAAGGATCAACGTGGATACCAAGAAATTTAACGAAAGGGGGATTGGCAAAATCATGTTTTCTGGTGCTCAGTAGCAAGGTCTGGGTTTTATCTGTATTTAAAATTAGTTTATTGCTAGACAACCAAGAGTTTGCACTGTTCACCAGAGAAACATTTTCCGTAATAAGGGATTCTAGATCATGGTTGCAATTTAGTAATGTTGTATCGTCAGCGTAAAGAATTGATTTAGATGTCATAGCGAGAGGCAAGTCGTTAACATATATTAAGAATAGTAGCGGTCCGAGAACTGAACCTTGGGGAATACCAAAATGTAAAGGAAGATACTCAATGGCAATATCACTCAATATTGCTACGAGCTGCCACTGTAAGATAGCTTTTTTTGGGATTATTTTGTTGTGTTCCCAGGTACCCGGGGGGGGGGGGTTAAGGTAAGCAAGGTAGGCACCACATAGGGGCGCCTTTTATTGTGCGACTCCATTTAATACACAAATTAAATATGTACCATGACAATGCGTGCTGAAAGTAGAAATTCGTTTAAAAAGTTTAAAATTATTTAAAAAGTTAAATAGAAGTAGAATTAAGCTTGGCATTTTGCGACACCACCAAGTTATAATTCAGCCAAGTATATTATGAAACAACTCTTGTTTCAGCAACTTTTAAAAAAGTTTCAGTAATCTTTCAGCAAATATAATCTTGGACAAAAATTCTTTATGTTTCGTACTATAAAGAACAGTTTACAACTGTAACACTTATGAATATAATGAAGTGGTGTTTCTTTTGAGCATTCTTTATAAAACCTTTTCTTTAGGCTCCTATGTTTAGATTTTAATAATAATAATAATTAAATAATAAATTTTAATTAAATATTTTTAAAATTTTATTTTAATGATGGACGTGTGCAATAAAGAAGTATTAAGTGATTTAACCCGTATGAAGTTTATGACCCATCCTATATATTGAGATAGATATATTAAATTTTAAATCTACAAGAAATAACAGTGGAAAAACTATGTAAATTTATCCTTTTTCTATCCCTAAACCTAAGCAATTGCAATTTTGATGTGCAATGTTGGTAGCATAACTTGCGGTACTAAATATTTTACAGCTTTCTTAAAATAAGACAGAAAACTAGAGTAAATATGTAGAATTTTACTATCTGCTTCTGGTGAATCTCTTTTTAATATATCACACAAATAGAAGGCGGGTGCATAACTAAATAATCCGTAAAATAACACACATAATAAACACTTATATCCGGCAAAACAGTATGTAAAAGTATATTTCAAATACAAATTAATTTAACAACTCGCAGTTTAAAAAAAAATGTCCGAGAGTATTTAATAAATTAACTATAATACTTGTTCTCAGAGCCGTACCAACGTCCTGGCATCGGGACAAGTGCCAGGGGCGCAAGGCCTGAAGTTCGCCATCGTGCGTTTTTTTTTTCACTTGTATTTTTCACTTGTATTTTAGAAGTGAGGACGTTTTTAGGGTTTTCTAGGTATGACCAAAAAACCCTTATACCGTCATTTTTTCGTCTATCTGTCCATTTGTCTGTCTGTCTGTCTGTCTGTCTGTCTGTCTGTCTGTCCGTCTGTCCGTCTGTATGTCTGTCTGTCTGTCTGTCTGTCTGTCTGTCTGTCTGTCTGCCTGTCTGTCTGTCTGTCTGTCTGTCCGTCTATCTATCTGTCTGTTCGGTAAAAATTGTATCCAAACAACTAAAGCTAGAGAGTTGAAATTTGGCATGCTTATACAACTCTTTGACCCGCATATAGGCAAAATACTAAAATATCTAAAAAACTTATCCTCCTAAAGATATAAACAAATATGTGCTCATCGAAAAAAATATTTTTTTTAAATTCGGAGTAGGATATCAAATGAAAGTACGTGGATTAACGATCAAAATTTTATTTTTGCAAAATAAATTATTTTGTTGCGATATTTGCCAAAATTGAGCAAAAAAATTTTTGTCCAACACCTTATTGCCCAGATGGTTTAAACTAATAATCTAAAAAAATTCTAAGTAATGTACATTGGTGTGAACCGGAATAGTACAACAGAAATTTTGATCAGATTATGTGTTCGGAAAATGACGCATTTTTTGTATTTTTTGGTTGGCGATGTACAAAAGTTATAGTTATGTAACACACTAACTAGAAGGCGTTTCCTGGTCTAATGGCTAGCTTGCTACCCAGCAAACTAGGGTTCGCTCCCGGGCAGAGGAGACAATTTTATTTTTTTCATTTTTATTTTGTTAATAACACATTTTTTGTATTTTTTTGTTGACGATGTAAAATATTTAATACGTTATGTAACACACTAAATCAGTAAGATTTCATAGTCTAATGGTTAGCCTTCTCACTTCCTAAGTTGCACACTCGGGTTCGCTTCCGAACTGGAGAAAACTTTATTTTTTCTGTTTTTTTTGCATTTTTTTATTTTGTTTAAATTATTTTGTCAAAATTCTAGTTATATTTTGGCAAGTGTTGCATTTAATTTCCAAGAGCGTAAATTTAATAACCAGTTAGAATTGTTGGAATTATATTTTAATTCTATGTGTCATATATACGAAACCAGAGGGGTGGAGCATATGACTTAAAACAACCAATGGAAGCCATAGGCGCAATTTTTAAAATCTTAATGAATCTTGCTATATAAAGAAAATACTGCACATATTTAGAAACCTATATAATGATATTAGATATATGAATTAAAATTAATAGAAAAATATTTTAACATAAAATTTTGTTTTAAAGCTCTTAGATTAACAGACGATAATTTATTTTAAAAATATCGTTCATTTTGCCGTGATTACCACAAAGCAAAATTTGTCCTACACACTCAGCATGCCGCCTTCGTTTATTATATACCTGCGAAACCCTGCAATGTGTGAAAATTCATACTTAACATAATTTTTTTCTTAACTTATGTAACCTATAGGTACCTATAACAATTGCAACCCACACATTTGTAGATTTGAAAATGATTAACTCTGAAACTGCAGTTAACACGACGAATTAAACTGTTTGTGAATTTTTACCAAGTGTTTCATTTAACAACCTTTTGTAAAAGATTAAAATTGAAGCTTGAATAAAACCTTTGTGAATACTTTAATTTTCTATCAAATTCTTATTTTTCTAAACCTATTTGCTTATAGCATTTTCAAAATAATTGAGTAAAAATAAAATCCCTAAGGGTTATGAAATAAAATAAAATTCAATCTTCTTTGCAAAAGAAGGCAATGTCTACCAAAGATGCTCTGACCTAACAAGCATTTAATACGAACGAGAGAATTTCCGTAAATAACAAAGCGTAATTACCGAGACTTCCCCCAGTATCTCTAATTCTTCCATTTTCTTTAATTGAATTAATTATGATGAAATACCATCTGAAGTCGCTTTCTGACCCATAATAGGTATTAAAAACCACTATTAACAGGAAACGTTGTGAGCCATAAGTTGTATAGGGGTTAAAACACTCAAAAACTATTTTTAGGATTTAGTAGGTAAAACCCAGAAGCTCATACCATCAGTCATATGTACGGATGAAACGATGCCATTTATACTAGTAATGTGTGGATACTTTTGTTTAAATTTTTAGGGTTTTGTAGGTATGACCAAAAAACCCTTATACCGTCATTTTGTCGTCTGTCTGTCTGTCTGTCTGTCTGTCTGTTCGGTAAAAATTGTAGCCAAACGGCTAAACCTAGAGAGTTTAAATTTGGCATTCTTAGACAACTCTTTGACCCGCACATAGGAAAAATACTAAAACATCTAAAAAACATACCCCCTTAAAAATATAAACAAATATGTGCTCATCGAAAACAAAAATATTTTTTTTAAATTCTGAGTAGGGTATCAAATGAAAGCCCTTAGTACGTGGATTAACGATCAAATTTTTATTTTTGCAAAATAAATTATTTTGATGCGATTTTTGCCAAAAATGTGCCAAAAAAATTTTGTCCCACACCCTGTAGCCCAGATGGTTTAAACTAAAAATCTAAAAAAATTCTAAGTAATGTATATTGGTGTGAACCGAAATAGTACAACAGGAATTTTTGATCAGGTTATGTTTTCGGAAAATAACGCATTTTTTGTGGTTTTTGGTTCACAAAGTACAAAAGTTATACCAATGTAAGACACTCACATGCAAGGCGTACGATGGCGTTATTGGTTAGAGCACTGGTGTCGTAAGCTAAAACTCGCTGGTAAACGAAGGGTTTCGAGTTCGAGTACTGAGTGAATTTTATTTTTTGTTTTTTTTTTGCATTTTTATTATGTTGAAATTATTTTGTCAAAATTCTAGTTATATTTTGACAAATGTTGTATTTAATTTTTATGAGCGTAAATTTAATAACCAGTCTTATTATATGATTAACAGACGATAAATTATTTTAAAAATATCGTTCATTTTGCCGTGATTACTACAAAGTAAAATTTGTCCTACACACTCAGCATACCGCCTTCACTTATTATATACCTACGAAACCCTGAAATGTGTGAATATTCACACTTCACATCAATTTTTATATAATAGTACTGGATACTTTTTGTTCCGATATTTCATTGTTATCGATATTTTCGAAATATCCAAAAATTCGAAAAATATATCGAATAATGTAATCAGCATCATCATTGGCGCGACTGCCCGAGGTCAGCCTGGGTCTCCTGTTTCCTGGTTTCATGACCATATTTTCAATCTATGTAAGGTGTCTCAAAAGAAATTTTATATTTAGTGGATCGATTAAAAAAAAAGTAAGCCGTATATAGAAAAAATGTTTATTAATTATTAAAATACACTTTTTGGGGATTTATTTCTTAAAAATAATATCGTCTAAATGTAGACCCTCGCGTTCTCGGCACTCATTTAATCGAACAGTAAAATTACTTATGACGTCTCGGCAGGTGGACTCAGGGATGGCTGCCATTTCGTGACGGATATTTTCTTTCAAATGCGCCAGTGAAGTCGGTTTATTGGCGTAAACTTTAGATTTAAGATAACCCCATAGGAAAAAGTCCATAGAGGTTAAATCTGGACTGCGTGGAGGCTCAATCGCCTGATTTACGAAATTAAGCCTCTGACTGGCATCTTGGGGCTTTAATTCTTGCACCAATTGAATTTTGTAGGGGTGCAGCTGTAGGTCTTTGTGCATAATGCGATGTAATGATGATCTATGCACATTTAAAGCACTTGCGCGCTTCCGAATTGAAAGGTTCGGGTCGTCACGAACAGACTGATTAACATTCTC
Source organism: Liopterus haemorrhoidalis (assembly GCA_963971575.1). NCBI lineage: Eukaryota > Metazoa > Arthropoda > Insecta > Coleoptera > Dytiscidae > Liopterus > Liopterus haemorrhoidalis. Next base: position 52,707,044 of record OZ020615.1, read on the forward strand.
CACGTTTTCTACCGTTCTTGATGACCTAGGTCGCCCGGATTTTGATTTATCCAGCGTTGTACCAGTCTCTTCAAACTTTTTAACCCAATGTCGAATGAGAGGAATGCTTGGCGCATCATTTAAGTGGCGAAAACCTCGAATACTGCAGAATTTTCTACGCGCTACAGTCACCGATTCACCGTTTTTGTAAAACTCTCGCACGCATAATGCGCGGTCTGCTCCCGAGAAACGCTCCATAGCGACTAAATTCCCAAGAGCCAGGCTACCGATTGACATAACCCCCGCGCCCCTCGGATACGTTGCGTTCACGCAGTAAGCTAAATAAATATAAAATTTCTTTTGAGACACCTTGTACATTCAGGAGTAATATTGTCAGTATTACGTCAATTTTTTAGCGTACTCAGAAAGGCACCTACAGTTTATAGCCGGTTACGAACGGCTAAGCAGTACCTCTAATTGTATAAATATTTTTTACACGCTTATTGTCATAAGCAGGAACTGAACTCACGTCCGTGCCCTTTTTCAGCGGCCAAATAGCAGGTACAGACAATTTAACGTTTGCAGCTACAGGTGAATTATGTAATAATAACCAATATTTTAATTTAACAAATACATTTTTAAGTCGCTATTTTCGTGAAAAACTCCCAAACAGGCTTGTTAATCTCAAAAGTATGTCAAAACATATTTGTCTTGTTACTAAAGATTTTTTATACTTGTTATTTTGTAGTGATTTGTAGGTTTAACCACCAAAAAACCCTTATAACGTCTCTCTGTACTAATGAGTATCTATCTGTTTGTCTTGTAATATCTGTCTGTCTGTACGGAAGAAATTGTAGCTAAACGGCTGAAAGTAAAAATTTAAATAAAAGTTGAACATATCACGAGCATTGAATAAAAAGACTTTGTTTTGGGAAAATTTTAGGATTGATAAGGGATGTACTGCATCCCTTGGTCTTATGGACGCCATACCACTGCATTTATACCTTCATAACCTTAAAGACCCATGGAAAATATTCACTCATCATAGAACTATTTGAAGACTTATATGGGTAAGTCCCATTGAATAAAAAAATTAAAGGAAGGAGTATTACATGCTCTTTGGAAAGACCAAGATGGTCTTTCAAAATAGCGGATAATAGTTTCCGCCTGTACAGTGACGTAGGGCAATTTATTAAAATAATTGTTATCGGTAAAAAAAGATAAAATACCAATCTTGATATTTTCAAAAGAAGCTAGAGACAAGAGATGCAAATATTAAATAAAACACTATTATACATCTGTAATTTATTATTATAAAATTAATGATACACACAAGTAAATAAATACATACAGAACTTATAGCAAAAATTATGACAGTACTCCAATGACCATAAGTAACGTGTATGTTGAGATTTATCAAAACTTCATCAATTACCTTACATAATATTAATAGAAAATACTTACGAATGAAAAGTACTTCTTTTAGTATTTGTATTTTGCGTTCCCCACCCTATTTCTCAGAGGGGTTGATCTAAAAATCTGAAAAAAATGTAATAATGTTAATTAACAAGTGCACCAGTCGATAGTGGAAAAATCAAAGTTTATTCTACATTACAGTATTAAATTTAAAAATAAATATCTACAGTATAAAAATTTAGAAAATGTAAAAAGTGTTCTAAGGAACAACGGTCTCCCCTACTTATGTAGATTTAATATGATCTATATTCATTTATTTAAACACCATTTATAATTCCGGCTTGACATAATAACTCAAATGATTCAAATTGTGAATTTCACTGTATGTCAATTCAACTACCTAATTTTCATTTTTCTCTTTATTCAGCCTTATATCAGCATGTGTGCATGAATCCTGAACTCTTCATACAATAGCTCTAATAACAATTCCTCGATTCATACTGTTATTTCTGATTATAAAATAAGGTTTATGTTTGAAAAAAAAAAGTTTAAATTTAATCTGTTCTGGCTCCCGGGTATAATTTAAAATTTATGTCTGTGTTTAACTTATCTGATATATTGTATCTGGGTTGGAATAATGGAAAGCCACAGTGCTATTGGGAATATATTTCCAGCAAATTGGACGATGGGAGAGATTCGTAATCTTTTTGTTGAAGTATGTATGCGTGTAGAATTTTTTGATACTCAGTACAGACTGGATGGAAGATAAGTGAATGATGATTTTCAGCTATTTTAGTTTGCTGTGTTCCCGTTAGTCGAAATTTTACAATTCAGCAACGCACACGTTGAAAATTTAAAGTAGTGTGCTACATAATTTAAAATGGCGTTCGTTATGTGAAAATATTGTTACGAACACGATCCTGGCGTTGACCGACAGACGATCTTCAAAAAGAAAACGTCGATAGAAGTCTGGATGGTACTAATGTAGTCTGGAACGAATGATGTAGGTATATAAACTATCGCGCCATGAACGGTCAGCAATTGAAGTTGAGGTCAGAGAAAATCAAGTGAGGCCAGTTGACTTTGAACTGAGTTAAACAAGTGATAGAGTGCTTCAGTTGAGTGAATACTTGTACTAGTATGGATAGAACAATAATATACTGAGAAGAGTTATAACGAGCGTTTTTTTTTAGAGGTATAGAATTTTAAAATGAAATAAAACACATAAAAATTGTGGTAATGGCCCTGGTATTGACTTTATTGGAAAGATAATTTTATGCCATTACTGTTTAAATATGATTTCGGGGATATGGGCTCTGGGCTGGGTGGGGATATGGGCTGGCTCGAATAAAGTGCAATCTGGAAGTCCAATTTTTGACCACTTTTTGGAGCAGACGAGGCCGTATATCAGCAATAACGCGGCGAATGTTGGCTTCCAAGTCGACCATCGTCTCTGGTTTATCGATTAACGACTTCCCATAGCTCCACAGAAAATAATCCAAAAGTGTTACATCGCACGATCTTGGAGGCCAATTTACAGGTCCAATACACGAAATTATGCGCTCATCGAATGTTTCCTTCAATGAATCGATTCAGGCACGCATTGTGTGCATGTTGCGCGGTCTTGTTGAAACCACAGCTTTTTCACAGTAATGCCATTCTATTGGGGAACGAAAAAGTCAGTAATCATGGCTCTATAGCGGTCTCCATTGACTGTAAAGTTCTGACCGGCATCATTTTTGAAGAAATAAGGACCAATTATGCCACCAGCCCATATGACTTTTTGTGGATGTAACGGCGTGCATTGTCTTCACTCCAAATGCGACAATTTTGCTTCTTGACGCAGCAATTTAACCAAAAATAAACCTCATCGCTGAATACAATTTTGTGGTGATAATGAGGATCAAGAACAATCTCGTTTTCGGCCCATTAACCGAACGTACGACGCACACGATGGTCATGCAGTTTCAACACTTGCACGTGCTGGATCTTGCAAGTTCGTAAACCAAGATCTTTCATAAAATCTTCCATAAATGGATGCACACAGCTCCAGTTGCTGTGTACGATGGCGAATCGTCTCATTCGGGTCCTCCTCAATACTACGATCCACAGCAGCTTCTGTGGTGCGCACTGTACGACATCTCTTCGGATGCGTATTATTAATTACAGTATGCATAATGCTAAAACGATTCTTGGTTATTCGAATTACTTGCTTGGAGGGACGATTATGTCGACCGTAAAATGGCCGTAGCGCACGGTAAGTTTCGCGTACTGAACCACGATTTTCTAAATAAATTTGCACAATTTGCAAGCGTTGTTCTGGCGTAAGTCTATTCATGGTGAAATTGCAAACCAAACTCAGCACAAATCAGCTGTAAGCTATCAAAATGGCTGTCGTTGGAAACAGTGTTGCCAATTCGAAAAACAAACCTCTAAAACTAGTGGTATTGATTGTTTAATGGCCGGTTGCTAAAGTAAGAATTATGCCTAAGTCAAGTTAAAATCATTTGTTTTTGTATATTGTAGCATACAAAAACAAATGATTTTAACTTGAGTTAGACAAAACTGTAACGTTAGTTAATTGTCACAACCCGTCATTAGTGATATTGTAAGATAATTTGTGTAAAAATCCAATATTTACGTATTCTAATAAATCACAATAAAACTAATCTTTATTGTTACTACCTAACAATATTTTAACAAAATATGTTTTTGGTTACGATGACTTTAAGTAAAGCAACCGCAAAATGAAAAGGAAATCTTATGCACTGCTCTTTGCCCATATTCCCACTGCACTATGCAATGGTGGGAACGCGTTACCATTGTGGCTATTTGTTGTACTATCGCTGTGGGTTTTATTATCCAGTCGTATCCTGAATGCCTTTTAATATAGTTCATTCATCTTGTTTGAGGCTTTTCCATTGGGATTTTATGTGGTCACGGTTTCCACCCCAACAGTTTTCGGGTCCATCGGCTATCACTGATTCTACATATTTGACCTGCCCAGTTCTATCTGAGCTGACAAATCCTTCTCACAACATCTGTGACTTTTGTTGTATTGCGTATAGTCATTAGTCCTTCTGTCTCGCAGGGTAATACCTATCATCCGTCTCCCCATTGTTCTATTTGTGATTTGTATTTTTCTCACAACACTTTTATTTATTCTGAAACCAGAATTTACATAATTTCTTCCTTTGCGGTTAATTAAATCTCTGAACATTTGTAAATAGGTTGATATATGTACATTCTCGTATGCTAAATAGGGGGCTAGCCTTGCATGTACTTGAATAGTAGACTGCCACTTCATTCTGTACATAATAAATTGCATGGGAGTAATGCATCACAGCTGTTGTACCATAGCTCAACCTCTCACCTCAAATTTATTGCTTAAAAATAGAAAAAATCACTTACACAACATACAGAATAGATGTAGTTTCTATGCTAGAAAAATGAGACGCTGCAACTCTAGAATTTTAGAAAGGATTGTGGCATTTTCAATTTAAACTTTTCTAGATTTTTACAGTTTAAACGTAATATAACACACGTCATGTTTGCAGTTTGTTTCTGTTTGTATGTCTGGAATACAAGACACCTAATAAATATTTTCACTATGTCTAAGGAAAACGTAAGAAACACACACGAAAAAAGAAAAAAAAAACGGTCCATTACTCTGTATTTCCATAAATAGTAATAGTATCTTCATCATTTAACCCTTTACCGCATAGTGTGCCATATATGGCACATTCCAATTTTTATTTTTTATTTTACTTTTAAGGGGGGGGGGTATGGTCAGAGCAGCACATTTTATACCCGTTTTCAAGATTTTTTTTAGAAAACTGTTAATAATGGGTGTTTTTTTTAGAGGTATAGAACTTTAAATTGCAATAAAACAACGATGGATTATTCGATTGACATGAATTTTTTTTATTCGAAAGATAATCTTGTGGCATTACATTTTAAATATGATTTCTGGCATATGACCGCCACGGCTGGCTCGGATGTAGTCCAATCTGGACGTCCAATTTTCGATGACTTTTCCAACATTTGTGGCCGTATATCGGCAATAACACGGCGAATGTTGTCTTCCAAATGGTCAAGCGTTTGTGGCTTATCCGCATAGACCAATGACTTTACATAGCCCCACAGAAAGTAGTCCAGCGGTGTTAAATCACAAGATCTTGGAGGCCAATTCACAGGTCCAAAACGTGAAATTAGGCGGTCACCAAACGTGTCTTTCAATAAATCGATTGTGGCACGAGCTGTGTGACATGTTGCGCCGTCTTGTTGGTATGATTTAATGTAATGCCACAAGATTATCTTTCGAATAAAAAAAAAATCATGTCAATCGAATAAACCATCGTTGTTTTATTGCAATTTAAAGTTCTATACCTCTAAAAAAAACACCCGTTAGTAACTTGATTGGGATAATACCTACAGTAAAATACAACCTTTGAAGAGTATCCAAAAAAAATTTTATTGTAAAATATCGAAAATTAAGCTCGTGACATGAATTTGAAATTTTCGTTCTCTAATGACTGGATCATCTAAAACAAAAAAACCAAAAATATTTCGTTAGTTTATGAGTTTCTTGAGGTAACGCTGTCGAAATATTTTTTTTTCTTGCTTTTTTTTTATGGAATTTTTTACAACTGAAAACAGAAATTTCGAAAGAAAAAATTCCGTTTTTTTCGTTTTTTTGACTTCAAACTTATACCAAAAATTAAATAATCTAGATATTTGAAAAAACTCGACAGCGTTACCTCAAGAAACTCATAAACTAACGAAATATTTTTGGTTTTTTTGTTTTAGATGATCCAGTCATTAGTTATGTGTCTCACCGCAAATCAACTCTTTGTCCTGAACGAAAATTTCAAAATCATGTCACGAGCTTAATTTTCGATATTTTTCAATAAAAATTTTTTTGGTTACTCTTCAAAGGTTGTTCTTTACTGTAGGTATTATCCCAATCAAGTTACTATTAACAGTTTTCTAAAAAAAAATCTTGAAAATGGGTATAAAATGTGCTGCTCTGACCATACCCCCCCCCCCCCCTTAAAACTGAATCAGAACGTTACTTCATGAATGTTCATATATGCCACATACACAGCAATGGATCCTGCAGTATCTCAAGTAATGGGCTGCAATAGATTTGAGGATATCAAGCTGAATTTGTACTTCAACGATAACTGAATTTATTGAGAAAAGACAACTAGAAGATGACCTTTTCTTTCAAAAATTCGAGGGCGACTGCTTTTAATCCCTAATGAAGAACACCTAGCAATTGACGAGCAAATAATACGGAATCATTTTCTTTTGTAACTTAATGTAGAATCATAATGTTCCATGTATGGCACAAATCCTAAATTATTATTTTAATTATTATTTTTTCATAAAAATAATAATTAATATTTTAAATATATTTTTTTAATTAATTTTTCTATCAATAAGAACCAATTCCTAATGCTCATGAATTATTTCAGCCAAAAATAAAAATTCATGCAGTAAAGGGTTAAGTTGTTACAAAAACTAAGAAAGAATTTTTTTTTTTTTGAACAAACTGTTGTATCGCTTTTCAAAATATTCGCGTTTAAGATTTATACACTTTTGCATGCGTTCAAACCAATTCTCGAAACATTTTTTCCACTCTGGAGTTGGTATCTCAAAAACATGGTTTTCGAAGGCTCCCACAGTCCTTGAGGTGATGAAAATCGCAGTCCACGCATTTTTTGTTTGACATTGGTGAACAAAAAAAAGTCGTTAGGGGATTAATCAGGTGAATACGTGCAATGCGACATTAATTCGATGATTTTCCCCTTCAAATAATCAATTGTTTGACGTGCTGAGTGGGAGCCTGCATTGTCATGATGAAGAACGATGCGACGTTTTTGGTTGTTTTTCCTGATTTTGTCGTTGACTTCTGGCAAACAAATTATTGTAAACCATTCAGCATTAACTGTTCTCCGACAGCTTTTGTGAGTTTCGGTTCATCTTGGAACCAAACAGTGGATTGTTGCTTAGTTACCTGTAGTTTCGTCACCTGTAACGATATTGTATACAGATTTTGCAGTGCCTAGTTTGAATTTTTTCCGCATTCCCTTTCACCAGGGGTCGGCAAACTTTAAAAGCCAAAGAGCCAAATTCACCTTCTACGGCATCTAGAAACATTTTAAAGAGCCATAATTTTGTTTTAATTAATGACTTTTTGAATGTTTCCTAAATTTAATTCCTTATCAACTTAATTTAAAGAGCCGCACGAATGTCCTCAAAGAGCCGCATGCGGCTCGCGAGGCGCGGTCTGCCGACCCCTGCCTTACACCTATCAACACGAGTCTTTTTTTGAGTGTCAGTCAAATTATGCGGAATCCATCGGGAACAGATCTTTTTAACAGCTAAATGTTCATGCAAAATAGAATGTATTGCAGTTTTCGATATGCCAAAGTATGCCTCTATCTCACGGTAAGTTACATGCCGATTTTCTTCAATCATTTTGCGCACCGCATGGATGTTTTTTTCAATCACAACCGATTTTAGTCGAGATTCATCACTGAGGGACGCACGACCACGACGAAATTCTGCAAACCAATTGTAAACAGTCTTTTCTGATGGTGCTTCATTACCAAAAGTTGAACGAAGCGAATCTATGCATTGTTGTTGAGGCTTTTACTAAAATCGTAAAAAATCATCCAACGAAAACCTACACGAGTAATATCCATTTTTTCACAAACTTTTTTTAAAATTTTTGAATGCTCACTGTCAGCAAACAACTCGGTCAATATATAAGCTGTCACTGATTTCACAATAACAAATGTCAAATTTTACGAATATTTTTATCTATCCTTCCCACTTTTCGTAAAATCTTTGAAGCTATTATCGTAAAAAAAAATTAAAAATATATTAGAAACTACTATCATACCCCAACAAAATGGATTTTGTAGCAATAAATCAGTACTAGCCAACTTCATTCCATTTACTCAATATCTGACCAATAGTATGGACAAGAAGAAACAAGTTGACGTAATTTACACTGATTTCAGTAAGGCGTTTGATAGAGTCATTCACAACATCTTACTCGATACACTATTTAAGGCCTGGAATTCATGGATCCTTATTGCGTTGGATTGAATTCTACATCAAAAATAGATCCCAATATGTAACATGTAACGGCTATACATCTCGTCTGATTGAAGTAACTTCAGATGTACCTCAAGGCTCGTCTTTAGGTCCAATCTTATTTAACATTTATATCAACGAGATTTATAATTTCTAAATACTTAATTAATATACCATAAATTGTAATGAGATACTTAATAATTAATATACTTTGTTTACGTACACAATCTGCAATATAATTTATAAGTTATTGTTCACTATTTAATTGTATTTCGTGGAAGCTACTTGTGGGCAACCATTAGCTTCCCCAATGTATAAATAAATAAATAAATAAACAAATAAATAAATAAATATAGTAATGATACATTTCAATATTGTCATCTAGTGGTCGTTTGTAAAAACATAAATGGTAACCTTCGTATTTAGGACACTGATTTGTAATATGTTGGTTTGTATGGTTCCCCGTCTGTAGTGTTGTTTAAACTATTGAATAAACAATTTTATAAACATATCTGGTCGATGCGAGTGATATACCAGAGAATACATGTACCGGCAGTTTGGAGACGTTGCGTACCGAATGTCAATAAGGATAAATGTGAATTCCTTGCGCGAAGAACATCCTGCCTCCTGCATCCTGCCAAGATCCCTCCTTCTCGCGTGTGATAAGAATGAAAAGTGAATCAGGGAGATTCACGATGGCAAAAAATGAAACCATACGCTTCAGGGTGCAAGGACGTGGAAAATAGTTTTTATATAAAAATTGTGACAGATATGAAATGTGGGGACTACAGTAGAATTTTATATTTAAAAATTAATAATAAAAAAAATGTAGTATACCACTGTAAAATATATGAATACAAATGTACTGGGACTCAACTTGTTGGCGCAAATTTTCGAAGTGTTTTAAATTCTTCCCAGTTTAGACTCTACTAGCCTATATTACTCAAGTCTTAAAACTTTTATTGTATGGATGAGTGAAGTAAGCTGAAAGATTTTCTCAACATCTAAATTAAGTTTGGAAGCAGCAGAAGTTAAAGACGTGTCCTGTGTCAGCGGGATTTAGAAAATTTATAGCTAGGAAAAAAACAAACAAAGAGGCAGATTAAATAAGGCTCTACTATAAAAAAAAAAAACAAATAAATAATATAGAAAATAAGGAAAAAAAATGTGTATTAGATGAGAAATCATAAACTAACCTGTGATATGCAGTTATCATAGATGACAGGTTAGTTGTTGGTGTATAATAAAATATTTCACCAGCTTATTACAGTCAAAAAATTATGTGAAGTGTGAATTTTCACACATTTGAGGGTTTTGTAGGTATTTAATAAGTGTAAGAAGCCAACATAATACTGGATGTCTCGGAATATTTGTTCTATAATCACATAAAAATCAACAGTTTTTTGATAATCACTTTTCTTCGTTATTTGACCAAAACCCCAAAGCGTTTCTTTCTGCATTTACTTCGTATTCAAATCTTCATTAGATAAATGGCTTCATTTTTTTAATTTCAGTAACGTATTTCTCACTATTAACAATGTGCTATTTGTTTTATAAGTATTTTATTACTACAAATGATTTATTCCTCTCTGATACCTTAAAAACAAATATCTAAAGTAATTTAAAAAATGGGTTAATTCACAGCATATAAGAGTATAATAAAATAACTAAACACTCCTGAACTCCTAACTAAACTGAATTGTTGAGTGTAGTGCGTTGAGTTAGTGTACTTGAGTATGTGCACCTCGTTTCGAAACTATTAAAAAAATATATTATTTTTTTAAATATTTTTAATTTCAAAAATATGCACGCACTATCTTAGCTATGAATATAAAAAAAAATAACATTATCAGCCATAATTTAACCATGAATTATAAAATTAATTAATTTTGTCAAAAACACAAAAACTGATATATTTTTCAAAAACACAATTTGATCAAAAATTCTTCTCGTACGTTTTCGGTTCAGATCAATGAACATTACCTATATTTGTTCAGGTTTTTAGTTTAACCCATTTTGGTAAAATGGCGCGGGACAAGAACTTTTTTAGCACATTTTTGGTTAAAATCGTGTTAAAAGAACGAAATTAAAAAAACTGTCTATCGTTTCTTAATCTACTTCTTAAGAGCTTTCTTTTGATTCTACATATTAGATTAAAAAAACATTTTTTTATCAACGACACAAAAAATCGACATTTTTCGAAAAATTTATCTGATCCGTTTCCCATTATTGTTCATAACGGAGATTTTTTTAGATTTTTAGATCAACCCCTCTGGGAGATAGGATGGGGGACAAATTTTTGGCAAAAAAATCCCACAAAAAAAAAAAGATTTTTCAAAAATAAAAATTTGATTGTTGATCCACGCATTAAGAGTTTTCATATGGTATGACACTCAAAATTGTTAAAAAATATTTAATTTTTATTAAATACATAATTGTTTATATTTATCTTGGGATGTGTTTTTTTGAACTCTCAGTATTTTTCTGTATGTGGGTCAAAGAGTTGTATAAGCATACCAAATTTCAATTTTCTATTTTAAGCCGTTTGGCTACAATTTCTATCGTACAGACAGACAGATACATGAATGACGTTATAAGGTTTTTTTTGTGGTCATACCTATAAAATCCTAAGAACAGTTTTTGTAGTCAATAATAAATTGACGAGATTGATCCTCGGGGAAAAAGTGGCATTTATAAGATTAAATATAATGATTGTGACCACGTATATATCGGGAAAACACGAAGGAATGTTAAGATTAGGTTGAAGGAATACGTGAACGCTTGTAAAAACATCAAACCGGAATCTTCAAATGTTACTAAACACTTTATTACCAATAACCACAGCTGTAACACAGATGATTGTTCGGTAATCCATTTAAACAGCAATAACCAAAAACTTACTCTATTAAAACAATTAGAATTTCACAAACATTTACGTTCAGGTATTCCCATAATGAATGAGCAGGTAGAGTTATATAACAGCCCTATAATATAGTCTTTAATATTCGTTTGGAGTGTAATGCTTTACGGCAGTGAGACCTGGACATTCGGGGCAAAGGAAAGAAAGAGAGTGGAGTCGTTTGAGTTGTGGTGTTACCGAAGAATGCTCAAGATCTCCTGGGTGGACAGTCACAAATGAAGAGGTGCTTCGGAGGATTGGAGGGAGACGTGTCTGATGAATGCTCTAAGTAAACCAGACCCACAGGACTAATCAATGCCATACTGGAGGGCTCGGTAGATAGAACAAATAGCAGGACAGAAACAAATGCAGACCCAGACTGGACTACATTGGGCAGCTGATGGAGGAGTTAGGCTGCCTCTCCTATGTCCAACTTAAAAGACTGGCCCAGAGTCGAAACGCGTGGAGAGCTGCTGCCAATTAATCCTTGGATTGAAACCGCAGAAGAAGAATAAGTTCCTAATTGTTGACTTCTGTCAACCTCCAACTAAAATTATACCTCTTTAATCACACAGTATATAAATATATGTTCTATGCATATATTTAGTTATTTTGTATACTCTTGAAAGTCGCGTAATAGCCGAAATACGTATCGAGAATATAAATATATTAATGCAGCCTACCTAGTGTTTTTAATTGAATTTTAAAACATGTTTCACCTAGGATAAACGGAAACCTTCACCCAATCTACAATTTTTAAGTAACCTATATGACTTTAAAGTTTTCCGACTGCTGTACAATGGCAACATTTTAACAGATAAGTTATAAGGGGGCTGACTGTGAAAGAAATTCTCTGATTTAAGAGTAGTCGTTAAAACCAGTATAGTTCTTTTTTGTAGGTTTTTTTCAATTTACAAATCATTTGACTGTTTTCCTTTCCCTCTGCATTGTAACAGTTCTTTAAATTTGCATCCCCTTGGAATTTATTTTTTACCACATCATTCCCTTTTGTGAATAAAATCTGGAATCTTTTCTTTTCTTTGTATATCCAGGGGAAAAAGGCGAGGAAAAGCTAAATGTTTCTGCTCTACATCTCGTTGGTTTCTCGATTTTATTTTAGTTTCCTGCTTATCTATTTTTTATGTGAACTGATCCGTGTGTAAGATTGGATGCTTTCGACAGTTATATCAGGGCAAATCCCGGCGTGGTCTCCTTGTCAATTTCTGGCGATAAATTGTGATTCGTGGATTGCATGGCTTCGAGCTATGCGCCGCGACGCGAACCGACGCGCCGTGCTACTCTACGCGATACTTGAAATTTATAACGCATACTCAGCAAAGTGTCTCTTACACAAAGACAATTTCACGAAAATTCAATATCAACCAAATATAGTTTATATGAAATTGGAAAATTTATTATTCGTAAATTATGAAGATGAACAACGTTCTAAAATATTGAAAATATAGATGAGAATTATTACAGCTTCAAATTTTAAAAATGAAGTGTGTTATAAAGTTCATTTACAATATCTATTAGATGACGTCACACTCGGTTAATTTAATTACCAATGTCAAAATTGAATATACCCAAATTTTTAGCATTACTCAGTAGTTACACGTCAATTAATTAAGATAAATAAATCGATTGAACAAGTTCAGTCTACCAAAATACTGGGAATTTATATAGACGAGTGCCTGAACTGGGATGTACATATAAATAATCTTTGCAAGAGAATATCCCAGGAATGCTGGAAAGTAAAAAACCTTGCAAAATGTTGTAGTACATCTTTACTAGTCAGAGCGTATTACTTTGGTCACATTTATTCCATATTGTCATATGGTTTATTATGCTGGGGCACAAGTTCGGAGTTCAATAGATTATTTAAAATGCAGAAAAGAATCATTAAGAAATATGGATGGATGCTGCCGTAGAACCTCTTGTGTTCCTATTTTTAGAGAACTGAATATCTTACCATTACCGTGTATGTATATATATCAGGCTAGCCTTCATGTACAACAAAACTTATCAGTTTTCGAGAAGCGGTCAGATATACATACATATAATACTAGACAAAACAGTAATTTAGAAATTCAAACAGTTAGATTTACAAAAACGGCACAAAATCCCAATAATACTAATGAAAAAAAAATGTATAATAAACTACCTTCACACATCAAAGATAGTACAACCTTGCCGCTATTTTAAGAAAAGTAATAGTTAAATTTTTATGGCGGGTTGCTAACGTAAGAGTTTTCTCTAACTCGAGTTAAAATCATTTGTTTTTGTATATTACAACATACAAAAACAAATGATTTTAACTCGAGTTAGGGATAACTCTTACTTTAGCAACCGGCCATAAGTGTTTTTATAATCTAAATGAGTATCTTATGCAGCAACAATAAGTAAACACACTTTTAAGAATTGAACTGACTTATTTAATTTGTTTTTTTTAATTTGAATTATTTATTTATTTACTTTGTTAATTATTTATTTATTTAATTTGTAAATTGACGAATATAAATATTGTAATTTATTATCTATATATTTATACTTTTATATGATTTTATTTACTATCTTATTTTTTTAATTTTGACTGTGTTAGTGATATTAATTATTGACAATTTGTAAAATGACTTATCCAATATTACTTGTATGTAATCTATGGATCAATAAATTATTATTTTGGGGTTTGTCAGGTCTTGACAAGCGTCCACTAATCTCAAACTTCAGCAACCTTTTGAGCCGCGTCATACTAGAGACTAGTGGAGCTAAATACACACGACTGCATCCCAAACCCTAGCGATATGCAGCCGCGGAAATTACGCCAGATCCAGTGCCCGCACAATGCGGAGCGACCCGAGCAGCACTGCTTTCTGCATCCTGCAGATCAAAGAGTTGGCAGAAGATCTACAGGCGGGAATGGACTCGATTTCCCTTCGATAGGAGGCTTTCATGCCACCCAAAACACCAACTATCAGGACTACAAGCTTAACTTTATACCCGGGATACAGCTTTCTAAGCTCGGACAAGAGGTCCATATACTTGGACTCTTTTCCTCCTCCTTGAGAGAGATATTCTTCTCAGCTGGACTTGAGAATTCGATTAAAAATTTTAATTAAATATTTTTCGATTTTCTCGATTTTATTTTAGTTTCCTGTTTTTAATTAAATTCGATTAAATTATTATTATTATTATTATTATTATTATTATTATTTATGATTTATATAGTGGTATCACTTTCCAACGTTTTCACCCGCGTATTGTCGCATTTATTTGATGTTAGAACGAATGATAACCTCACTCGTTTTATTTTGAACTTTACCAAATATTATAACATATATGCTGAAAGCTCTTAGTAACCGTGCCCAAAAAGAAAGAAATAATGGTGGGCCTTTAATAGATCTGAAATGTGTAAAAATATAAGTATTAATTTTTGTTTATATCTGTGATCTTTTCACTTGAATATTTTTCGAAAAATAATTACTTATTAACGTTGTAGTAAGTTGCTCCAGCATTAGACGTCAGCATGTCAAAAATTAATAAAAATGCTGTACAGCAATCTAGAGGTAAAGTTGTCAGTCGCTCGAAAAATAAACGGACATACTAAATCTGTGGTTGAATTAGATAATTTTACAACAGTTGGGTACGTAATGAGATATATTAAATCTTTACGTATTGGCATTGAAAAACTTTACGTAGCCACTAATAAATACATTTGCTTTTAAGCGAGCATGTGTATTAACGAGAATTAAATATTAAATTCAACGAAAGGGGACTTTCGTATGGAAGTTTTCAAGAAATACTGGGTTTAAATATAAAAAGGAAGACCTAATACATGGCCTAATGGAACTTCCCTAAATCATTCTGAAAAGAATAATATTTCTTAAAGAATACATGAAATTAAAAGAGGAAGGAATCTACAAATTTATATTTATATATGAAACCTGGATTTTCAAAGATGGGAATGTTTATCGTTCTTCGCAAGACGAAGATCTGCGTATAGGCTATTTAATAACATTCAAGCGGAACTAAATGTAATATAATTTTCTTAAGTTGTCACTAGCTAACTTTTTATACATTGACTTTTGCGGAACAAAATAATTTTGATCATTTTGTTCAACAAAAGCCCACTTCAATATATGTTTTTGAACTTCAATCAATCGGTAAAAGTTTCTAGATTTGAAAATCTTGTTCCGTTTAAAGCAAAGAAACCGACTTTAATTCAAAAGTTATTGAATTTTATAATTTTTAATACTTGCTTTAGTTTAATTCATTGTATTGATTATCTAACCAAAGTCAGCTTCTTATTTCAATATGTACCCACAATTTGTTATTACTTACTAAATCCCTATAAAATTCTGAAATGTAAGAAAATACATACATATTTCAATACAAATAATTTTTTGTTTTTAATGAAATATATTCTATTTAAATTTAACTAAATTTCTATTTAATAAGTTACACTCATTATTTTTCCTAATTTTAACATTAAGTCTGTTCGTAGAGTCACAATGGTTTATTATATTTCCCACTACTACTTTTCTGTTAGTTCAACGCGCATCCAAATTTTGGACGTCACGGATCGTTGGTTGAGTTATAAAGTTAACTAAGGTGTTACTCATGCTCCCAAGGCATGTGCGAGACAGAAATCGTACATATATAATTTGCTAGCGTGTGTTTGTGATCTGGGTAACACTGTGACGTCATTTTTCCCAAGGTTCTCGTGATTGGCTAACTGGGGACTCTTGAGGTCTCTTGATTGACAGGTATTTTGCAGATTTATTTCCTAAGAATCTGCGAATAAAATAACGTATAGAAATGTCTAGGATTTCGTAGGCATAAACAAGAAACTCTAGGCACTCCTACATTCTTTGAGTGATATGGACAATATTTTGTAGATTTATTTTCTAAGCATTTACAAATATAGTTATTTACAGAAATATCTAGGGTTTCGTAGACATAAACAAGAAACTCTAGACACTCCTATAACCTATGATCAATATAAAAAATATTTTGCAGATTTATTCTATAAGAAACTGCGGATAAAATAACATATAGAAATGTTTAGAATTTCGTAGGCATAAAAGAGAAACTATAGACACGCCTATATCTTTTAACCGATATGAACAATATTTTGCAGATTTATTTTCTAAAAATCTACAAATATAATTATATATAGATATTTTTAGGGTTTCGTAGGCATAAAATAGAAATTATAGACACGCCTATATTCTTTAACCGATATGAACAATATTTTGCAGATTTATTCTCTAAGAATCATCTAATATAATTACATACATAAATGTCTAGGGTTTCGTACGCATAAATTAATTTTGCCAATTTAAGTTTTCCCATCTTAAGAAGTTCATAAATAAATAATCTAACTATATAATTAGCAAGTGTCTGTATGTGTCGATAACATTATGACGTAAATTTTTCTCATAATTGGCTAACTGGGAACACCCTGTCTCTTGATTGGCTGACAGGTGACACCCTCTCCCATGATTGGCTAAAGGGTCAAATCCTGTCCCGTGATTCGCTGACCGGCGATGAAATTAAGATACGTTAAAAAATAAAATATTATAAATCCGTCATCGTTGACGGGTAATCACCTAGTATATAAATAATTTGGTTGATGATTCCTTCTTTTGTCATTGAACAAATTTATTTAAAAAATTGAATTATACATATATATTCATATATTCAAACTTATTTCACTTCGGTATGAATTTCAAAAGGCTGTGACGAAAGGTTTCCTACTTTAACTTTGTTTATGTATCTCGACATACAACATTGTTATGTATATTGATAAGTTTTCTAGAGATGCCAAACTCTTCTATAATTTCCAGAGTTTGTCACATACAATGCTGCCGTAGGCTTTCTTCAAATGAACAAATACATTATGAACATAACTGTTATATTGATAATATATTTCAAGAATTTTCGTAAGTAGAACTTCGCGCATTTGAGAAATTGTAGATGGAAACGCTCTCTTTAAATATTAAATCTACCCACAAGGTTTCTTTCATCAGGATGGCTTTAATACGAAGTTTGATCAAAAACACGGAATAGCATCGTAATTTTAAGAATAGTACGAAATTATAGTTATACTAGGTTATTACCCGTCAACAATGACGGATTTATAATATAAAAATTTCAATTGTTTGTATGTGTATTTGGTTTTATTTTTTAACGTATCCTAAATTCGTCGCCAGTCTGCGAATAATGGGACAGGATATCACCAGTTAGCTAATCACGGGAGAGGGCGTCACCTGTCAGCCAATCAAGAAACAGGGAGTCCCCAGTTAGCCGAGAACTTAAGAAAAATTGACGTCATAATGTTACCGACACTACATACAGACACTTGCTAATTATATAGTTAGATTATTTATTCATTAACTTTTTAAGATGAGAAAACGATTCATTTTTACTTAGTACGTTACATTTATATTGTTAAAACTAAAAATAATTTGAGACGTTTATTTATGCCTACGAAACCCTAGACATTTTTATATGTAATTATATTCGTAGATACTTAATAATCTGCAAAATATTGTTCATATCAGTTAAAGGATATAGGCTTGTCTAGAGTTTCTCGTTTATGCCTACGAAATCCAAAACAATTATATACGAAACTCTAGATATTTCTATACGATGTTTTATCCGCAGATTTTTAGAGAATAAATTTGCAAAATGTTTTTCATATCGATCAAAGAATATAGGAGTGTCTAGCGTTTCTTATTTATATCTACGAAACCCTATATATTTCTCTATGTTATTTTATCCGCAGATTCTTAGAGAATAAATCTGCAAAATATTGTTCATATCGGTCAAAGGATATAGGTCTCTTGTTTATGCCTACGAAACCCTAGACATTTATGTATGTAATTATATTTGTAGATTCTTAGAGAATATATCTGCAAAATGTCAATCTGTCAATCAACCTGTCAATCAAGTCAAACTGGGACACCCTGTTTCCCAGTTAGCCAATCACGAGAACCTTAGGAAATATGACGTCACAGTGTTACAAAATCACTAACACACGGTAGCTAATTATATATGTACGATTAAAATTTTGACTTTCTAAATAAACCCTACTGCGGCTACAAATTGCCCCCAGCGTCTTTTCCACTTCTGCCAACACATTTTGTGGACACTATTAGGTATTACTTTTGAATCAGTTTCCATTTTTTTTTTTTTTTTTACTTTTCCATATTTGAAAACAGCGTCTTTTTAAAGAACTCTTCAGTGTTGGCAACAAAAATGTGAAAATGGTAAATGGGAAAAGAAAGCGAATTTGTTCTTCGTCAAAAAGGGAAGTGTAAGCTGGTGCGTTGTTGTGATTGTCAACAAAGGTCAAAGTGTCCTGACTTACACGATTGCAGAAATCTACCGTCGATTGGTTTGAATTAATTCGCAAAATTTGATAGCCTTCTCATCAGTTTTAGACATTAAAAACCTATCCTATCTCTTACCATCCTTGATTGAATTTCTATCATTTTTGAAATGCTCGCACCACTTAAAACACGCTTTCATTGCGCATACATCTTTTTGAAATGCTTTTTTCAAAAGTTCAATAGCTCTCTTTCATAGTTTGAAACAAAATAATATACAGATATGTTCTTTTCAATTAGGTTCATCTTCAAAATATTTGACTATTATATGGAGTCTTATTTCCAATTCATTTACTTAGGATGTGTCATCGGTATTTGTCCTTAACAACGATAACAGACTGCATTAGGCTGACCAGATTTTTTTACAGAAATAGAGTATGAAATGATGACCACAAAAAAAAGGTCCTCACTCCGGAAATACAAGTGAAAAAAGGTCCTCACTGTAGAAATATAAGTGATAAGCAAGAAAAAAAGGTCCTCACTCTAGAAATATCGAGTGATGAGCAAAAACAAAAAGGTCTTACTAATTGTGTGCATGCAAACTTCTTCTATAATTAAGTATTCAATATGTGGAACACCCAGGGGTATGAAACTCATATACACGGCCTTGAAACGGTTTTAAGTTATATTCCATCCACCGACAAAACTAAAAGCGTTTTTTTTAACCAACATTTTGAGAACACTTCACTATCGGTAATTTGCGGCAATTGTTTTTGACGTTGTAACGATAGGTGACAGTAAATTGTGATTGTGACAGTGATGAATTCAATTTTGGTAGAAAATTAATGATCGCGCGATTCATAGCAATTTAAAATATAAAAATATATTTGTGTGCAGTGCGGGTTGCATACTACCTAATCCTAGTTCATATAACAACCACGAATGTCGCAACTATCGCTGTCCAAAGCCGTAACGTGGGAGTCCGCTATCTTCCTTGTTTTATAATTTGTGGAAACACCTTGCCGGACTACGTCATCGATGCAACATCTATTAACAATTTCAAAAATAAACTGGACCAATACCTATTTCTATCAGAGTTATTTTAGTACTGTACAACTGAACTATTACTGTATTCTATGTTTATTGTATTTGATATAATTATGGAAATAACAAATAACATTTGCAATTCTTGCATTTCGGCTAACTTTTGAGGATATTTTTATCCAAATGAGTATTTGAATGACAAAAACTGTATATTTATATTATGTCAGCCAGATGAGATAATTGATATTGGCATCTAATATAGAAATTCAACTTAGTTACTATATATGAATACAAACACTATTTATATGTGTGTAGTTTTAATATGTACTAGCGTAGATTTCACTTTGCGTCCCATATTATTTTTGTTTAGTTCATGGTAATAAATTTCCTTTAAAATAAAATTTACTAACCTTCCAGACACGATAAAATTTTACGAGATAAACATTACTGAATTACCTGGAGTCTGTTGCAGTAGTAGCTCTACTGTATTATTATCACGAGAAACAAATATTGCGGGGGTATTCGTGCTGCTTTATGTTGAGCTTTTAAGAGCTTTCAACTGTACCAACATAAAATTTCATCACCAAATATCTACACAGTGGATGATTTTAAACAATTCCAAAATATAATAAACTACATATTACTATATTTATGAATTATTTAACCTTCTTCTTAAAGTTCCTATTCGTTTGGGAATTTATCTTTTTTTGGGAATAATACTTCGTTGACTGCTGCTCGTAATTATTTATTTATTTATCATATGTCTGTAAGACACATTGCATGTCAATATACATCAACCACTATATAAATTGCTTAATTATTGATGTACTAAGTGGATTCTGGTGTTGGTACCACAAAATCCACTGGATTGCGGCTTAATTTTCTGTTGGTACAATCGGCCGTAATATATATAATTGTTTGGCGTTCTGCATCGCAGTCCCATTGGAGGGAAGAACATTTTATCCCATTTATATAACGTGTCCGCAAATATTCCATGGCCTGTTCTAATGCGGTTCTAATAAACCCAAGTTTGACGAAGTAAGTCAAAACCATACGGTTTTATTGTGATGCATGCATTACCATGGTATCCTGTTAAATTAACCAGATGAAATGTTATTCCACTCATTGCATTCATTTTCTATGTTGTAGTTGGCTTCCCACAAGCGCAGTGTTGTTTTGAAAAGGGTGGGTATGGGCTTTTCAAAATAATCCCAAGGTACTCACAGAAAATCATTTTCTGTGATTCTTCAACCACGGCATTCTACTCCTTTCAGCATCTCGTTTTTCCAGCACTTTTCCTTGCAATATATTCTGCAGTTTATAGAATCTGCTTTCATTCGATGCGACGAAGGTATTGCAGCATTCTTGCCTTTACAGTGGCCAAAACTTCTCTGTCATTTTTCATTCTTTGGAGAATCTTAGCATTTGACACACAATCTGTCCATGGTACCCTCAATATTGTACGATACAGCAACATCTCCAATTCTTCTAGATTTTCATGTGATGCTTCGTTCAGGTCCATGATTCTATACTATAAAAAATAACAGAAATCTTATGTAACCTAACTTAACCTTATTAAAAAAAAAATTTCAAACATAAATTTTACAGAAGACACAGCCAAACAAGCTCGTAACAGTTTATAGCAGTTTTTCTATTAGTTTATTGTTCTATTGTAGTCCCACTGCACCGTTAATTACTATCGTATTGTACTGTATTGGGTACAAGGTATTCACTCCGAATCGTATTCATCGAATTATCCTGGAAAATAATGTAGATTAGTCTTTTTGGGGGTGGAAATGTTTTCCTTCAATTTGTGTTGCACAGTTTCTCTTGAAATAATTGTTGGTAGAAACATTAACTGTTCATTTGAAGTAAATTACCTGGTTTGTGGATAACATGCACGGGTCGGTTGTTCGAATGTGGTTTTCCAGCAAGTTAATACACATTGTCCAAATTTGGAAAATACCTATTCACTCTCTCCCTAAAACAGAGATTGTCAAAAGTTTATCCTCAAATCTATTATGTGATTCGGATCTATTATTTTTATAACATGTTCAGCCATCAAAATATTTACCCTCTCATTCTGTGGCCTTCTGGCATCTCTTGGATAAGTTCTCGATACTCGAAATACTTATCGTAATATATAATTATATTGGTTTGGGGGCAGTGAAATAGTTAGTCGTTAATATAATCGCCTACGCGATGAAATATTCGTATCATCACACTTGGAAAGCACTATCCAGCAGCAAGAATCCAGCTACAGCCCGAATAAATATAATCCGAATACATGATAATTCCATCAAGTCGGGCAAATACGTAACATGAGAGATAATAGCGTTATTGTACAGAAAAATTACTTTCCGGCTTCTTTATCCAGTAAATGGTCTTTTCTGTTCCATTCATTGGTTTTTCTCTTCCAGACAAATGATTCAGTTGACGATTATAGAACTCAGCAGTAACCATTTCACCCGGTTAGCGGAGCTCGTAAAACGGAACCTTTCATGTCCCTTTAGATAAATGTGTGCATTCAGTACTATTTTATATAATTTATTTATCATCACAAGTAACAATGTTTCGCGTACCGGTCGCTATGGCGTAGCGGTCAACTCATTTGACTGCTAACCATGGGGGCTCGGGTTCGAATCCCGGTGATGGCATGGATGATTGTATATGTTATAAAAATTAATGTACCCATAATAAAAATAAAAGATATACTGGTTAATGGCCATCGTAGCTAAGACCAAAAATTTAAATAAAAAAAAAACAATGTTTCGCAAAAAAATATTTCTTACGTTACCTGACAAGCAAAAATATGCATATATTGCACCGATTAACAGTACTATGTTCAAAGAGCTCATATGGTATTCCATTTCCGAATTTTTAAATTTGTGCCATGTCAAAAACTATTAGTCGTTTAGCTCTTATTTGTTTCGCGAGTTCTTCCTAGGTCTGCAAAAAACTTTTATCCAATAATACATTTCATGGACCTTCAACCTTCATTGCTTTCCAGAGCAGAGTTGGTCACTGACCGGCAAAATCATCAAAAATACCAGCTTTAAAACGTTGAAACCAATATTTGCAAGAAGTTACTGTGACATATCTAGGCTTTGGGAAGCTATTATTTAATATGATTAACTTGAATGGAATAGTAATTTTAACTAATGCTTCCTCTTTCCTAATTACATAGTGAAGTATAGAATTGCTAGATACGTAGCTTTATAGTCTTTCGTTATTTCATTATGTAACCCTTTATCTATTAGGCTTTTATCAAGAAGATAAGGGTACAATCTCAACACTAAAACTCTATAAAACAATGAAATTAAATCCAATAAATCAGTAAGTTATATGGGAATGAATTTGCTTCTATTGTTGACATTTTTGGAATCTCTGTTCACGCGACCACCGTGTGACACGCTGATATATTCTCAGTTCGAATACGCCCTTCGGTTTTGTTCGTTCGTATATTGAGAGTAATTAAAGTTCTTATCAGTGTACGTATTGCTCCCTTTATATGTGTGGGTTCTAAATGTGATTGAGCGTGTGTATGTTGTATGTGTGGAAGTGTATTTGTGGATAAGTGCCAATATGTGTATGTGAGTTTGTGTGTTCCTTTGTATGTGTTTGTGTGGGTAAAATAAATGTGTGTGTTCTTTTGGTTGTGTTAGTGAGAACCGCGATTGACGCTGTGTCCAATTTAGTTTTGTAATTCCATGATTCACAGATAAAAATAATTAGTTTTCTCTTTTATATTAACAACATTAGACAGCTTTATGCATAGTCATTCATTGGTGCATTTTATAGGGCATTTTTAGAATATATTAGTAATCAAGGGAGCAGTGCAATATTAACCTACATACGTGTACAAAATTTTCTGCTGGGATAAAATTCGTTAGAGCTTTCTTTTAATGTCACAAAGTTTAAAAAAAATATATTTTCGCGAAGTATTAACATACACCCTGGCTCCATTTAGCGTCGGTTCGCTTTTATTATTATTTTTTTTTTTCGAGTAGTGTTGTAAAACAATTAAGCCATTAGGCAAGAGATTTTTAAATGAAGGTAAGATTGTTATGCCAAAAATATCTTTATTCGCCATGCTGCGAAAGCTACATTTACAATTTCGAAAAGCTACAATGATTCAGTGAGAAATAACAAATATTTTTACAAATTTTACATGAAAATGACATGGATTTAAAAATAAGATTGCTCCGAAAATTGAACCTTGCGCTACTCCATAGTTAAGTTAGATCGAATTTAACTTAAATTTATTTATACAAACAAACGGTTTTCTGTTAGTTACGTAGGATTCCAACAAAGTAGATAAGCAAAACTCTTTAGTTTCAAAATATTCGAATATTTCAAGAATGAGATCCAAAATAGCGTCTGCGGTGATTTTTTTTTTCCTAAAACCAAAATGTGATTTACTAAAGAGTTTATTAGTTTTGAAGTCACGTTATTTGTATAAAAAGAATTTTTTCAAATGTTTTAGAGGCTGGAATAATTACTCGGTGACGTAATTATTTTTATAAAAAAAAAATCGACTGTACCACTTATTCCTATTCCATGAGTACAGCCCTGGGTGACATTATAAACATTTTTCTGATTTTAAATTATTTCTGCAGTTAAAACTTGTTGTTAAATTTAATAAAAAGTCATTGTACCTAATTAGAGTTGATTTATAAATTTATATGAAAAATTAAAACCGTAAACTGTCAAATAAATATAATTTTGTTTTATAAAATGTCTGCTCTTAACCCTAAATGTAATAAACAAAATGTAATAAAAAATAATGTTGCATTTTAAGTGGATTAGCTTTTTTTCTCAAATGTATAACTCCATTTTCTCTTCCCTTGTCATTCTTTTTCATTAGTGCTATCTGTTCCCATTTATAATCATTTATCCTTCTACATTTTTCATTCTTTATCTTCTTGTTTTATTCACACTAATTTGCGTAACCACGAAAATTTAGAAATAGGATTTTTTAAGTAGACAAATCATGGTCTTCAAAGTGAAAAATATTCGAACAAAATTTGTTTGGCTTAATGGCCTCTATCATATTTAATCTAGTACAACATGATCAAATAAATGTCATCCAGAAGGCCTTGAATCTTATTTTTTTTAATGTTAAGTTGGCAATTCTGTGCTATTTTTCGTTTTTGAGCATTTTCGTTGCTTGTGATAACAATGTATTTACAATAGGTTTAATGCAAATACAAATATATCTTTTCCAAAAATATTTTTGTTTTGAATATAACCTCAAACTCGGACGTTAAATGTCGGTGGAGAGTGATATTGTCAACCTGATTGAAAAATAAATAAATTCCATTGCTATCTAGATCAGTATTTCTCAAACCATCGATAGTTGCTGACCACTTTCAGAATTACTCACTAACCGCGGACCACCAACTTCAAGAAAAATATTATTTTTGCATAAAGGCCCATTAAAAATACTAATGAAATTTTGTGCTCGTGGACCACCTGTTGAGAAACACTGATCTAGATGACATTTTGAGCAAGGATGGACAATATATCACTGGCAAGTAAACGCAGTCCGACAAAAAAAAAATATCAACTTCAAATAAATTTCAATTAAAGATTTAAATATCCCATTTCATAAAATTGGGTCTTCATGTAATGAAATAAATATTAGCTGAATAAATGAGTATTAGAGCGTAATTTAGGGATAATTATCAATTTGATTTTGATGAATATAAATTTGTGGAATATTTGTCAAATCCTTACATCAGGTAACGCCGTTCTTATGCTGATGTTTTCTACTGACACTCATAGTTTTATTAACAAAATTTTTAAATTTCTACACGAGAAAAAAACAGTGCCCTATAAAAACGGAAATGAAAATGTAAAATGGAAATGAATATGTGACATCACCAACATTTCCAATATCATCATCATCATCAATATAATCATCATCATCATCATCATAAATATAATGCATCATCAATATCATCATCATCAATATCATCATCAATATCATCATCAATATCATCATCATTAATATCATCATATATATCATCATCATCTGTCAGCTATTTATATCCACTGTTAGATGTAAGTCTTTCTTTTGCATATCTGCTGATCCTTATCTTGTGCTCTTTGCAGTCAGTTCCGATCAATATTCAAATTTTTTTGCAAGAAATTTTTTATTTTGAGGGTAAAAACAGCTCTCTATAAAGACAAAAATTAAAATGTAAAAATGGAAATGAATAAGTCACATCACCATCATTATCAATATCATCATAACCTATAAAATCATCATCAATATCATCCTCATCTTCACCCACTCCACTCTGTCCTGTACTGTATGCAGTTATTTCCGACCAATTTTCATTTGTTAAATCTTTTTTACTTTAAGAAATTCCTGCTTTTAAAAGGTAAAAACTGTGCCCATAATAACAGAAATTAAATTGTAAAAATGGCAATGAATAGGGCATATCACTATCATTATCAATATCTTCATCATCATCAGTTTCATCATCATTAATATCATCATCATCAGTATCATCATCATTATAATCATCATTATTATCATCTTATCATCATCATTATCATCATCATCTACCAGTCATTGATGTTCTCTGTTGGACGTAGATGTACCCTTTGCATTTCCACTCCTTCCTGTCTTATGCCAGCGCCCGCTTTAACTTTTCCGCCGCCCCGGACAAAAAGATAAATTGCTCCCCCGCTAAACATATATATATATATATATATATATATATTAAAAATATATATGTTTATTTTAAATAAAAATCAAATGGTTTTAAATTATAATATAAACTTATATTTAGAAAGATACATATAACATAAAATTAACAGTCAAGTAGTACAAAACAGTAGAAATAAAAAATTGTAAAATGAAAAAAGTCTATCTTATATTTTTCTTTGGGATCTTTGCTCAGTTCATCTCGTGCTTTGTATGGGAAGTTGGTTTTCTTACTTTTTACGCGGTCTCGTGATATTGTTGTTTCAAAATTAGAATCAACGGTAATTTCGTCAGCCTGTTCTCTTACATCAACAATAGTTTCATTGAAGGACTTAACCGATCGAAGATACTTTAAGAAATTTTGCAGTTTTGTAAAAGATCAAGTGCAGATGCTAAATCGGCATCTTTGGTTTGCACATCTTGCTTATTGGATTAATACAGTTTTATATTTTATGCCAAACAAAAATTGAACACAAAAACTGTTAAAAGCAATTTAATAAACCTGCGGCTTCGTCTCAATTATCAATTTCATATATACCTAGCCTTTTTTGTTATTTAATTAAACATGCCGCTCTTTTATGGTTGTTTTCCTCAGAAGTAAGGATTACAAATATTTTGCTAAGCTTTTAGGCAAAAACAGTAAATACGAAATGTAAATTGTATGGTGATTTTAGTAAAAAAAAGTATAAATTTCGATTAATTGGGTATTTAACTTATCAGACAAATGTCCGGGTTGTCCGCACCCTAGAGCGGGCCCTGCTTATGCTCCCTGTCCTATTTTCTAGTTTATGTTTATTATGTGTTACGCTAGTGGCTCTTGCTTGCCTTTGATTTTTATATACATAGATTTTGGTAAAAGTTAAGTCGTTTTCCCCACAAAAGAAATATAAATATCACGAAATTTGCATTTAACCGGTATCAGCAAGTAAAAAAATACGAGGTCACCATAGGATAACCTCGAGACAAACTATTCAAAACGTAGTCAATGGAAGGAAGAAATTATGGGATAAATTTAGCAAAAATCGGATTAGATGCAGGAATATATGTAAAACATATATAGAAGTATTTTGATTAGCACCGTTTGCTATAAATCAACATATTAAACTAAAACAAGAACGACTTGAACACTAGTAAAACATTAAAATCTGTTTTTTTCGTTCTTAAATTTTAATATGTCATTTAATATGTGATTTGTTATTCTGAAGTTGGTATTTGAATGAAAAACTAGCCTTAAATCTCTGCGGAACATTCTTTGTTTGCGTTCGTATCAAGTTAACGAGTATACTATCAGGCCTGTTAAAATATTGCCGCTGAAATACTGCCTGATATATCATCTGCTTCACGGCTACTCGACAATGTTAATGACTTTTTAGTTTTGATATATGTACAGTTTTATTCCCCTCTTCGTTTAGCCTGTATTTTATAAAGATCTGTAGAAAAAAATACGATATTTTTTTACAAGATACAGTGACTGAAAATAATTTATATTATATTATATCTTTAACACTTACACAAGGCAGTTCACGAAAATAAAACAATGAATAGAAACTGGAGGAATATTCAAAAATCAATTGAGGCAAAACAACAAAGTGAAAATCTGTGAAGAAACTAAATGGAAAAGAGGACATTTCCTTGCCGGATAAAGGAGTCGTGAGCCGTGGTGCAAGATCAACTCAAGGGTCAAGGGTAATTAGCAAAACTAATTATTTTCTGCGACAGTTGGGTCCTGTATACGTATTATTAAAATGGCTACTTTTGGTCATTTATGGCAAAGAGGTAAAGGCAATAAAAGAATTAATCTATGCGGGACAATTAGTAACTTTCAAGAAAAATAAATCTACGAGGGTTACCCTTTATGTTTTTACAAACGACCACTAGATGGCAATATTGAAAATTGTCATTACTATATTAGTAAAATTTGACATTTGTTATTGTGAAATCAGTGACAGCTTATAAATTGACCGAGAAGTTTATTGACAGCGAGCGTTTAAGAAAAAGTTTGTGAAAAAATGGATATTACACGTGAAGGTTTTTGTTGGATGATTTTTTACGATTTTAGTAAAGATCTAACACAACAACAATGCATAGATTCGCTTCGTTCAACTTTTGGTATAGACGCACTATCAAAAAAGACTGTTTACGATTGGTTTGCAGAATTTCGTCATAGTAATGTGTCCGTCAGACATGAATCTCGTGAAGGTCGACCAAAATCGGTTGATATTCACATGGATGCTGTGCGCAAAATGATTGAAGAAGATCGGCATGTGACTTACCGTGAGATAGACGCATTCTCTGGCATATCGTAGACTGCAATACATTCGGTTTAACATTTAGCTGTGAAAAAGATCTGTTCCCGATGGATTCCGTATAATTTGACCGAAACTCAAAAATAGGCTTGTGTTGATTAGTGTTAGGGAATGTTTATAAAATTCAACCTAGGCACTGCAAAATCCGTATACAACATCGTTA
Organism: Liopterus haemorrhoidalis; assembly: GCA_963971575.1. NCBI lineage: Eukaryota > Metazoa > Arthropoda > Insecta > Coleoptera > Dytiscidae > Liopterus > Liopterus haemorrhoidalis. The sequence continues at coordinate 52,736,013 of OZ020615.1, forward strand.
CAGGTGACGAAACTTTTTCATATGAACCGGAAAATAAGCAACAATCCACTGTTTGGGTCTTCCAGGATGAACCGAAACCCACAAAAGTTGTTTGCTCACAAAGCACTTCTAATAAAATGGTTGATTTCTTCGGTTGTACTGGACATGTCGCAACCATTCCTTTAGAGGACCGAGGAACAGTTAATGCTGAATGGTGTGCAACATTTTGTTTGCCAAAAGGCATCGACAAAATCAGGGAAAACACATAAAAACGTCGCATCATTCTTCATCATGACCATGCAAGCTCCTACACAGCACGTCAAACAATTGATTATTTGAAGGAGAAAAACATCGAATTAATGTCTCATTGCCCGTTTTCACCTGATTGTCTCATTTTTTGTTCCCCAATGTCAAACTAAAAATGCGTGGACAGCGATTTTTTTCAACTCAAGAAGCTGTGGAAGCCTTCGAAACCCATGTTTTTGAGATACCAATTTCAGAGTGGAAAAAATGTTTCGAGAATTGGTTTGAACGCATGCAAAAGTGTATAAATGTTAAAGGTGATTATTTTGAAAAGCTATAAAACAGTTTATTAAAATAAAAATTTTTTTTTCTTTCTTAGTTTTTGTAAATATTTTTGTAAAAAGGTAGCCCTCGTATAGCTCGGAATATAATAAAAATATTTCACTTTCAAGTCGTTCTTACTTACAGCTTGAAAGTACTTGAACGTGCCATAATGAAGCTTATAATTATATTAATTTTTGAATTAAATTTGGAATTTCCTACTCGCTCTATAATTTTACAGAGTACTTTAGAAATGGCTAACCCGCCAGGGAGCGAGCAGAGAAAAAGAATGTAGTTTTTCTTAAATATAAATATGAGTGGGCGCTAAGGATATCCTACCCTCACGAAAGTTACAAAAGTGGGCGGTAAAAAGCATTAGAAGCTTGAAAAATACTACTTCAAATTCTCAGGACGTGTCGTAAGCTTATCCGTGTTCTACAGCAGCATTTCTCAACCGGGGGGCCGTGAAACCTTCGTCGGGGGGCCGCGAAGTCATATAAGACCGAATCCTGAAACTATAATAGAAAACCGCTCAATTTTGCAAGATATATTCATAAATATATGACATTTATACTCATTAAAATATACCTTTTAAACATAAATAAAATATTTGTCAAAAACCACCAAGATATCGACAACTTAATTGTAGATACCGAACTCTCTCTTAATAAAACTCCCAATCCCACTCACAAAAAACACGTAGCAGCCAATATCATTAAAAAACACCAATTCATTAATGACAAATCCAAACTCCATGAAATTTCCACCATTAAACATATCCGCAATAAATCCAAAAACGAGCAATTAACCATAACCAAGGCCGACAAAGGCAACACAATAGTAATTCTTAAAACTGAAGATTATCTCAACAAAGTGACCGACTTTATTTCCACTAATAATTTCCAACCCCTTACTAAAGACCCTACCAAAAAGTTTAACTCCTTTATCAAAGAATTTGTCCGCAAATCTGAATTCCTGTTAAATGCCTCAGACAAATTCAAAGTCACACAAATGAATCCCCAACCCCCTGTCATGTATGGCCTTGTTAAAATTCATAAAGAACACGAACCCATAAGACCCATAGTTTCCTCCTTCGAGGCACCATCCTATAAACTATCCCGTATATTAAATAAAAAATTCCTTCAGCTAACTAAATTCAAAGCTTCCCACAGTGTCATCAACTCATTAGATTTAATTAACAAACTTAAGAAAATTAAACTGAACACTAAATGCACTTTTTACTCTTTAGATGTAACTAATCTTTTTACTAACATCCCTACAGACGACTTAATACCTATCATTAACCAAATACTCAAAAAACATTTATATGACCCCCGCGCAATTGAAGAATTCCTAGAAGCTTTCGAAATTTGTTTGCATCAAAATTATTTCAAATTTAACAACAAGTTTTATTCGCAAGACTATGGACTTGCAATGGGATCCCCCCTAAGCCCTTTGTTTAGCGAAATATACATGGATTATTTTGAAAAAATTTTATTTTCCCAAAATAAATTTAAAAAAGAACTTTTGTATTATTATAGGTATGTTGATGACATAATTATCTGTTGGTTAGGCACAGACAGACAATTTGAACAATTTTTCAATCAATGCAATTCTATCAACAAAAACTTTAAATTCACCAAAGAAAAAGAAATCAATAATTCCATAAACTACCTGGATTTAACTATTTCTAAATTTCAAAACCTTCACGCATTTAAAATTTACAGAAAACCCACTCATACAGACACTGTCATTCACAACTCTTCAATTCACCCAACATCACATAAACTAGCAGCCTTCCATAGTATGATTCATCGCCTAGTAACAGTACCCTTAAACACAGTAGATTTCAACAATGAAATTTTCTTGATCAAGACCATAGCAGAAAACAATGGTTACAACCCTCAATTAATTGACACACTGTTAGCCAAAAAACTCAAACAATTAGCCCTGGATAAAATATACCCTAAAATTAAAGAATCTAATCCCATCCAATATGCTTCCTTGCCTTACCTAGGTCCTATCAGCAACAAATTAGCCAACCAAATTAACTCTAACAACATCAAAGTTTCATTTAGAACCGTTAATAGTACTAAAAAATCCATAGTAAATAACAAACAAAAATCAAACATAATGGACAAGAGTGGCGTTTACATGTTAACATGTGACACGTGTGACTCCGTGTATTGTGGCCAAACAGGAAGATCTTTTGCCATCCGGATTGAAGAACATAGAACCTACTGGAAGAAACAAAAAACCGATTCCACATTCGCTGCACACCTCAACTCTGAAAATCATTTTACAACTTTTAAGCCAGATGTTATTCATTCACTACCAAAAGGTCCAAAATTAAATTTATTGGAGGCACACGAGATTATAAAATTGCACAAGCAAGGAAAAACCCTTAATGAGATGACCGACTTGTCTACCTCCCCTCTCATAGGATTATCATTACCTGTAAATAGTATTTAAGTAGTTATGTTTGTAACTTATTTCATTGCTTTGAAAATGGCGAAAGCCGAAACTAGTAAGCAGTTAGTTAATAAAAATAGTGAAAATTTACAATGTTTTTTATTTCAACCATTATTAAATAAATAAAATAAATTATACTTATTTTCACAACTAACTAAAACGGTTCTCGTTGGCGGTACTTTAAGTACTTTCAATTAGGAACGACTTGAACGTGCAATATTTTTTTTTATGCTCCGAGTTTAAGATTAAAGATGCGAAAGTGTTCAAAATGGAAATCAACTTTGAACACTTGTAAATAAAAATACTTGCAAGCCATTATATTCTTTCTTCGTCATTTTCTACATGGTTTGCTCTTTCTGGACGTCGTTTTTGAATTTCGAAAGAACCTCGCTGGCTTAATTTGTTCACTAATTTGGCAAAATACTGCCTTCTCGGCTGAGCTCTATCAGGATACCTTTCCTGATAGAGTCACTGGGCCCTAACCGCATTTCTTTGGCACTCTCGTTGGTATATCGTACATAAACCATAATTAGGTACAAATAACGACTTACTACCAATTAATACAATTTTTTTCAAACAAAAATATACTATTATTATTGTTATTAATAAAATATTTAATTGAAAAATTAAAATTTAAGTTATTTCATGTTATTTCATTTAATAACTAGTTATAACAGTTTATTTTAGAGATATTTTGTTTCTTTTTTTATTGTTTTCAAAGCTTGCTACGTTCAACTTTGTAAAACTTATGTTGATTATTATTTTGTAAATAAATGGTCGCCATTTTGAAAAGGTTAACATAAAAATATGACTTTTTGGTGTCATTGTAAAGCTAATTTAATGTACTTTTAGGAAAAATATATAAAATTATCGATTTCCTATGCTAGATCAAAAGTTGACATCATTTCCGGTGAAACCGGAAGTGCCTCATAATTCTTATAGTAACCTTTAGATGGGCGTTTTTGTCTAGTTTAACTTTTGTTCTGAAGATTTTTTGTATCTTTACAAACAAAGGAGATTTTCGGGGTGCCCCATTTCAAACAAACATCCTGTATATATATATTATATATAACATTTTACCCATTTTTGTTGAATTTTCGTTAAACTATTCGGGAATTAGAAAGGACAATATCCGGCTGTAGTAAAGTTTTTGTGTGAACGAATATCGATTGGCTATTAAACTGATTGTCCTGTGTTGAATTGTTTCGAATCTCAGTTAATTCAATTATAAACAAAAACAATTTTCATTATCGACTATAGTTCAATTAAACTATTCTTGTTATTTACTGTTCTATCTAGCAATTATCAACTGGACGTTGTATTGTGTGCTGTTACAGGACCGTACTCATAAAATTATTACAGACTGTTAAACACGTTTCGACACAACTATAAAGGGATTATGGAAGCAGAAGGCCTAAAGGTATAATATAGAGATGGTCAAACTGAGCTCATAAGCAAGACACATGCTCTTTTATGCCTTTAATGTTTTTAGAATTTTGTAGATATGAACAAAAAATAGTTATAACATCACCCATGTGTCTGTCTGTAAGTAGAAAATGTGGCCAAACGGCTGGATCTAGATAGCTGAAATTTGGCATGCTTGTACAACTCTTCGATCCACACATAGGAAAAGTATAGAGAGTTCAAAAAAACATATCGCGGGAAAAATAAAAACAAATATACATTTAACTAAGAAATAAATGTTTTAAAAATTTTGAGTGGGGTATCAAATATATGAGGTATCATGCGTGGATAAAGCAATACATTTTTATTTTTAAAAAATCTTTTTTTTGTGGTTTTCGCGAAAAATATGTTAAGAAACCTTTATCCTCCACCCGGTTTCTGGTTGATCTAAAAATTTGAAAAAATTCTTAATAATATATAACGGGTGTTTTTTTTAGAGGTATAGAACTTTAAATTGCAATAAAACAACGATGGATTATTCGATTGACATGATTTTTTTTTTATTCGAAAGATAATCTTGTGGCATTACATTAAATCATACCAACAAGACGGCGCAACATGTCACACAGCTCGTGCCACAATCGATTTATTGAAAGACACGTTTGGTGACCGCCTAATTTCACGTTTTGGACCTGTGAATTGGCCTCCAAGATCTTGTGATTTAACACCGCTGGACTACTTTCTGTGGGGCTATGTAAAGTCATTGGTCTATGCGGATAAGCCACAAACGCTTGACCATTTGGAAGACAACATTCGCCGTGTTATTGCCGATATACGGCCACAAATGTTGGAAAAAGTCATCGAAAATTGGACGTCCAGATTGGACTACATCCGAGCCAGCCGTGGCGGTCATATGCCAGAAATCATATTTAAAATGTAATGCCACAAGATTATCTTTCGAATAAAAAAAAATTCATGTCAATCGAATAATCCATCGTTGTTTTATTGCAATTTAAAGTTCTATACCTCTAAAAAAAACACCCATTATATTGATCTGAACCGGAATAGTTCAACAGGAATTTTAGATAAGAATAGTTTTTCGAAAAACATCGAATTTCTTCTGTCGTTGAAAAGAATTTTAATTTATTGTATGATTTCAAAGGAAGATCTGAAGCGTAGATTAAAGAACGAAAAGAAGTTTTTTAAACTTGCTTTTTTTGAACACGGTTTTTGCCAAAAATGAGCAAAAAAACTTTTGTCCCGCACCCCATAACTCAGGGGGGGTTAATCTTAAATTTAAAGTAATGCAAATTAATATGAACCGGTATAGTACAAGAGGTATATTTGATCAGATTATATTTTCGGAAGATTTTTTGTGTTTTTAACATATTTTTTTTAATTTACGGTTAGATTTTTACTACTTTCTTTTGTTTTTCTTTTGTATTTTTGGCTATATGAGATTTCTTATCCATACCAAATGGATTTTTGGCTTGCTCTACGTGAATTTTGATAGGAGCTTCATATTGATTGTTAAGGCTGCGTATAATCCACGGAGGTTACTAGTTTCTTATACAAAACTAACAATCTGAAATAAAATTAGTATCAACCTATACATCAAATTTTGCACCGAATTTGTATCTATCTAATATGATAGTTTTAATTGTAGAAACATTTATAGTAAAAATATTATCGCTCAATAACTTAAAAATAGACATCAGCGATATTGTTCTGTAATTTTTTAAATCTATTTGTGGGTTTCGAATAACTTTTATATTTATATAGTTTTGTGTAGAAATGTTCAAATAATACGTCAAATTTTTTTTGGCCTTGATTACTTATAGTTTAGAGCCTTCGTCGAAAATATTATACTTAAAGATAATAAAATGCCACTTGGTACACGTATTCTTTACGAAAAATAAATCATTTTTACCCGTAACACCAATTTTAAAAACCGCGGCAGATTCAAGAGAGCGGCAAAAATAGATTACCAAGTACAATAACTATAAGTAATTTTCACAATACAACAAAATAGCTACAATCATATTTGTAGAATGAAGCTTTAGGTACAATTTGCCGCATCGTACGCAAGTATGCGTCGATTGGTTTACAAGATGGCGTCTATAATGCAATTTGCTTATTTACAACTACCTAACAGTTGTTTCTACAATTAAAAATATCCTATTAGATAGATAAAAATTCGCTGCAAATTTTGATATATAGATTGTTATTAATTTTATTTCCGATTATTAGTTCTGTATAAGAAACTATTGAGGACTATAGGGTTGTGCGCCGCCTTAAGTTACACACAAGATATCTGTAGACATTCACCGTTTCGATATCTTCGTTCGCTATTTTAGTTCCTGTGCGATTACCATTACCATGTATTTGGTCTTTTTTGTGACCATATTTTCAGACCATATGTTTCACTGGTATCTTTTATCCTCTTAACCAAGGTCACTAGATCTTCTTTTCTACAAGCCATTATCACAGACTTGTTTGTGTAACGAATGCTATTTATAACTCAACTATTGATGCCTTCCGTTCGTCTACACTGTGCGTCATCAAATATGTTCTAAAAGTATATGTTGAATAATATAGGTGACAAAATGCATCCCTGAGGAACGCCATGTTGATTTTTAATTTCTTTGCTATTTTGGTTTTCGACGCATGCTTTTTGATTCCAGTAAATACTCAAAATAATCCTGATATTTTGTCATCATTTCCGATATTCTTCAACTTATCTATAAGTTTATCGTACTTGACTGAGTCAAATGCCTCTTCACAGTCTATGAAGCACCCATGAACGTCGCGATTAACGTCTCTGCAACGTTGAGTAAGAACTTGAATGCAAAAAAGTACATCATGTGTACTATAGCTATTCTTGAAACCAAATTGTGTTTCACTAATTGCCTCTTTATATTTTTTATAGATTCGATTATTCTTAAAATGATCTTTAAAACATTGCTCCTGAGATTCATCCTTCATCCGCTCAAATCCACTGCTGGGTACAAGTCTCCCTTAAAAATTTCCAATTTTCTATGTCTTGAGCTTCTTGCAGCCAGTTTGTAGATATACGCTTAAGATAATCAATCCAGAAAGTGTGTGGTCTTCCTCGGCTACGTTTGTCTGCCCATAGTCTTTACTTGAGAATCCGTTTGGTCCATTTGTCATCTGATGTTTTAACTAGATAGCCTGCTCATTTACATTTCATGGTAGCTACTTTTACAAGGATATTGGTTAGTTTTTACTGTTGTCGAATTTCAGCATTTGGTATTTTATTACTCAGCGTTATACCGAGCATTGCTGGTTCCATGGCCCACTGGGCTACTTGCAGGTTTATTGTAGAAGCTTTAGTCAGTGTTAGGGTTTTCGCCGCGTAGGTTAACACGAGTATAACTCATAGTTCAAAAGCTTGAGACACTCATTGTACGGAATATAAAAATCTTTTTGGAATAGACTTCTTTCGATATGGCTACAAAAGTGGATTTTGGCCAGTCTTTAAGAATGGTATAATTATTATAGACTGGCCAATGTATGATTTGAAACAGTTTCACAATTTTGTCAGTTTTATCGTCCTCTATCAGTTCCAGTAGTTTTACTGCCACCTCGTCGGGTCCTATAGATCTTCCATTTTTCGCCATTCCGTTTGCAAAATTTATACTTGCTCCTAATTAATTTTCTAATCCAACCCTGCAATCAAAACATTTAAATGTGTACGTAGTATAATGGTTTAAAACAAATGTGATTGGTATTCGTGACAATTAAACACTTGTACATTGATGACACAGAGAAACTAGGTTCCAATATATTAATATGAAAATACTCACTGGTGCCGGGATACACAAAATGTAAGCCTAATGAAAATAGCAACTGCCCTGATGAACATTTTATAAATTGGAGCTTTTCAAATATTAATTTTAATTAAACATAATAACATTGTGTGGAAAATCATCAGAGATCATAACAAACGCGAAAATTGTAACGAATTTTATTAGGTCAAATTAAAGCTGGGATTAAAATCAAATTTTATTTAACACCGTATTATGAAATTTGGTTTTAACTTTTGTATACATTGAAGCAATGTATAAACATGAGACTCTATTGTTCTGAATTTGAATTAAACATGGATCGATTGTCAAAAAAACTACATATGGTAGCACAAACTAAATACAAATCTGGTAAATGAAATGGTGTCCAGAGTCAAATATCCTACCTGGTATTAAATTTACAAGAATTAGGTTGGTTTGCGTATTATATATTACGCCGTCCTAAAACTAATAAAACAATGTTTTAACTGTTTGTAAATGCATGGAAATGCTTGTAGCCTTCACATTTCATTAGACTTTACCATTTTTACCCTAGTTACGTCGAATCTGATTTAAATAACTACTATCGTAGATAATAGTTTTAGATCCGTTACATACCTAGGGATATACGATACTGAGAAAGTAAAGATATTTGGGTAACGATAATATCGAATAAAAAGTACCGATACCGGTATTGTATAGAAACAAAATATCGATATTTTTAAGTATCGAAAGGAAAAATGAATATATTTTCTATTAAACGTAAAAAACATTTTATTCTTATAATAACTAATATCTAAAATTGACAGTTTATCCGATTCTCAATTGTTACAAGAAGATCTTAATAACTTTCAAACTTTTTGTGATATTAATAAATTATATTTAAATTATGATAAATGCCAGATTATAACCTTTACTAGAAATAGAACTAGAATAACATATAATTATAACCTAAACGACAAAATTCTCCAAACATCCAACTGTGTGAGAGATCTTGGGGTACTTCTAGATTCAAAACTCTTATTTGACCTCATCTGTTGTAAGGCCTTGAAACTGTTGGGATTTATAATCCGTTCCACTAAAAATTTTCAGTCTATTGCTGTCTTTAAGTCACTGTATTTTTCCTTTGTATTTAGTCATTTAAACTTTGCATCTGTTGTATGGAATCCTAATTATCTTCAGTACATCAGTCAATTGGAAAGAATTCAAAAAAAAACTCTTAAATATTTTTGCTATAAATCCTGTACAGAATATGTAAACTATGATGCGGCATGTCCTTCCTTTAACATGTTACATTTGAGCGATCGTCGCTCGCTTACAGACATGCTGACCTTATATAAAATTGTAACAAATAATATTTCTTCTAATGAATTATTATCATTAATAACATTTCGAATTCCGAGATGCAATACCCGTGGTACGGTACTTTTTCATCAACCCTTGTTAAACACCAAATCATTCGATAATTCAGTAATAAATAGATTTTGCACCTATTATAATAAAAAAAATTCAGATATTGATCTTTTTAATGTAAACTTAATTCAATTTAAACGCCTTTGTATTAACAAATTAAAGCACATACGTTCTGGCTGATATTTTATATCTTTTCCATTTTATCCGTTCTATATTCTATATCTATTCAGTTGTATATTTATACATTAATATGTTATAATTTGTTATCACCTTTTATGTAAATGTGTAAAAAAAAATTGGTAGCGAAAACTTGACTGGGTTTGTCCTGTTTGTATTCCAAACAATGTAAAATAAAATAAAATAAAATAAAATAACAATTTAATTGTTTTACAATAATAAATAGATTCAAGCATAAAGGCTATTCCAAAAGTTTAGGCGGAACTAAATGGGAATTTCGTTCTTTTAGGTTGTCACGAGTCACGAGAACAGACCTTGCTTGGGTTATTTCATTTTTCAGGTTGGTATGTAAAATTTAAAATTCCAACAGTGAAAGTACTAGATCCAAAATTACTAAATATCAAAATCTAGTCCCGCCTAAACGTTTAGAATACTCTGTATATGCTAGTCACTTTTGTAAAAACAAACTAAGAGGAAATTTTGATTTCAGTAGTTGGCACCTTTGAAATTGTTTGTCAGGTTAGTATTAATGGTAAAAAATTGTAAATAATGGCAAGGCAATGGCGCTTATAGGTCTGAGTGATTGTTTCAAATATGAACACTCCACTCTTCTTCATTGTAAGCACCGAGAAAAAGCAGTATTAAGCCTTTTGCCCAGAAGCGTATTTCTGTCTCTGCATAATAGTGGCTCCCGCTGTCGAAAATAAGCGGTCTGAAGGAACTGGCGTTCCTACTACAGACAAGAATTTCTGAACAATTTTATATAACTTGGGGAAGACTGTCTTTGTGGGGGCATTTCTAGGATCGGTCGAAACGTCAAGGTTGGCTAAATGAATTTAAATAATTTCATTGTACTTCATGGTACTTACTTTGAAAGGCCATCCACATAGTGGACTACAAGACTTGCGAGCGGTATCGAGTCTGAAAACCTAAAGGATCCGCCGGTCGGTTGCTTAGATTCTTTATGAGAGGAATAAGGGTGCTTGAATTAAAGTCTGCATTTTACTTAATCTACGTTTAATGTTTAGTTAGAATCGAAGGTTATTAATTACATTAGAACTTATAATTTAATGCTGGCTGTAAAATCCCATGAGAAATACTCAAGCACAAAAACCTCACAATCACCATTGTGAGGTTTTAGGTTTATAATTTATGAAATAATATTTTTTGTATTTTAAAAACCGACTTTATTCAATGAACCCCCTATTACAATGCGTTATTACACAAGTGTTTACCAAGTTCTAGGTATAAACCTGACTGGTACAAGTGTCTTATCATCTTATGTAATCATACATTACAACCATTATCACCTCACAAGCCGCTAAACACCTCACAACAGTGTTTAACCCGTTAACAAGGTTTGTTTATTTCATTAAACTTTCCTCAACACTTCCAGATTACTTCTGGTTTTACCCACTACACGCTACCGGGTTTCTCTATCAAGCATGCTTGGGAGGTTCGTCCGTACACGGTGACGGTTTACTCATGACTTCTTTTGTCTCTCACAAGATTTTTCTAGCTCTTTTCTTAAACTAATAATCTGATCTCTGAACCCCATTTTTTGTCGTTGTAAAAATAATCAGCTCTCCACATTAACAACAAAACCTTTTTATAAACTTATCTTGAAGACTCATATTTCTATTACCAATAATTTATAAACCCAAATAATGAAATTTGACTCTAAATATATGGTCGCCTATCAGCATTTGTATAAACATTTGACCATGTTATTTGATATAAACAATAACGTTCTTTCAAACAAATCATATAATATACGACGGTAATTCTTCTCGTATCTTACGACACTTAACTAGAAAACTATATGATAGCTCAACTAATCTTTGAGGATGTTTATCTTAAAATAGATTAGTTTTTATATTTAAATAATTTGAATATTTTTTAACTAATTGAATAATTTTATTTAAAATAATACTGAAATTTTATTTCTGAAATTACCACTCCCACATCTTCATATCGACCCAAACTAGTAGCAGATTGGATTTCAGAGGTGAAACTGTATTTTTCAAATACAGTGATAGTTCATGTTCATTTTTGTTAGAACCACATTGGCTTGTGCCTGATTTTAGTTTCCTCTCCCCATGGACAATGTCATTGTCAACCGGGTGGTTGCTGAAAAAAAAAAAGATTCGGTACAATACTGGGTCAAATGTACTGATATTAGTAAAGTATCGGAAGATTAGTATTGATACTAAAATCGCGATATCGAATGAAAAATATCGATACTGGTATCGTATCAGTAGTATCGGAACGTCCCTAGATATATACAGTACCTAGACAAAATATTATAACCACTTACAAAAACAACTGTTTATTAAAAATGCCAACATATAATCATATGCTACTTTATTTATTTCTTTAACATATCGTGTATTTATTAAAAGATAAGCTATTTTAAACATCTTCAACTCTGTATTTTTATTCTGAGACTAATTTGCAAGAACAAAAAGTACCGATTTTGTCCTGGACAGGTAACTCGCCGGATGTCAATCCTATCGAAAATGTTTGGAACTTCCTGAAAAGACTTGTTTATGATTTAAATAATACTAATAAACAAGTTAATAAATAATATTAAAAAATTTATGTGAAGTGTGAATTTTCACACATTTCAGGGTTTTGCAGGTATTTAGTAAGCGAATGATGATTATTTGGTATGCCAAAACCAATTTTATGTTAAAATATATTTTTTTTGTTAATTTTAATTCGAATGCCTAATACCATTATGTAGGTTTCTAAATATGTGCAGTATTTTTTTTATATAACAAGGTTTAATAACATTTTGAAAATTGCGCCTATGGCTTCCATTGGTTGTTTTAGTCATAAGCTCCGCCCTTCTGTTTTCGTCTATTTGTAGGCAGTAATATATTTAGGCACTAATATGATACAGACATTATAACACATGACATAACATATATTTTATATATTTCATTTTTTTTAACTTGTATCCATGGTATTATATATTTATAGTTACGTTATATTTTAAGTTACTTGGTTGTAAGTCCAATAGTAATCAATTTCAACAATTTGCACTGGTTATTAAATTTACGCTTTTAAAAATTAAATGCAATATTTGCCCAAATATAACTAGAATATTGAAAAAGTAATTTAAACAAAATAAAAATGCAAAAAAAACAGAAAAAATGAATTGCCTCGCGGCCGATTTGAACTCGAGTTTGCAGATTAGAACGCTTGTATAGTAACCATTACACCATCGAAGCGCTCTGTCTACTGTGCTACATAATATCATTAAATATTTTACATGGTTACGCAAAAAACACAAAAAATGCGCTATTTTCCGAAAACATAATCTGATCAAAAATTCCTGTTGAACTATTCCGGTTCACATAAATGTACATTACTTAGAATTTTTTCAGATTTTTAGTTTAAACCATCTGGGCTACAGGGTGTGGGACAAAATTTTTTTTGAACAATTTTGGCAGAAATAATGTCTAAATAATTTATTTTGCAAAAATAAAATTTTGATCGTTAATCCACATACTAAGGGCTTTCATTTGATACCCTGCTCAGAATTTTAAAAAAATATATTTTTTTTCGATGAGCACATATTTGTTTATATTTTTGGGGGGGTATGTTTTTTAGATGTTTTGGTATTTTACCTATGTGCGGGTCAACGAGTTGTATAAGTACGCCAAATTTCAACTTTCTAGGTTTAGCCGTTTGGCTACAATTTTTACCGAACAGACAGACAGACAGACAGACAGACAGCCGGACAGACAGACAGACAGACAGACAGACAGACAGACAGACAGACAGACAGACAGACAGACAGACAGACAGACAGACAGACAGACAGACAGACAGACAGACAGACAGACAGGCAGACAGACAGACAGACAGACAGACAGACAGACAGACAGACAGACAGACAGACAGACAGACAGACAGACAGACAGACAGACAGACAGACAGACAGACAGACAGACAGACAGACAGACAGACAGACAGACAGACGACAAAATGACGGTATAAGGGTTTTTTGGTCATACCTACAAAACCCTGAAAAGTATGGCATGGCTCCCCAGAAATCGAAAATTGTATTAGGGCATGTATTGAGAGTATGCCTCCAAGAATTGCGGCAATAATAAAAGCAAAGGGGGCAACACAAAATATTAAAAAACATTTTATAAATCTACTAAAATAATTTGAAATAATAAAATACAAAATAAAAATAAAATTGGTGTATTACTATTTTGTTGATTTTGTGTAAAACAATGATTTTTTAAAACATCATAAGTGGTTATAATATTTTGTCTAGGTACTGTACACATGTAGTCCAGACTAGTTCATGTCTTCGATTAACTAAATAATTCAGTGCCCGTATTGAATTCCAATAACTCAGTATCTCCACTTGAGTTCAATCACTTGTCTAACTCTAGAATAATTGATGTGAAGTGTGAATTTTCACACATTGCAGGGTTTCGCAGGTATATAATAAGTGAAGGCGGCATGCTGAGTGTGTAGGACAAATTTTGCTTTGTAGTAACCACGGCAAAATGAACGATCTTTTTAAAATAATTTATTGTCTGTTAATCTCAGAGCTTTAAAAACAAATTTTATGTTAAAATATTTTTTTGTTAATTTTAATTCGAATACCTAATATCATTATTTAGGTTTCTAAATAAGTGCAGTATTTTTTTTATACAACAAGGTTCATTAAGATTTTGAAAATTGGGCCTATGGCTTTCATTGGTTGTCTTAAATCATACGCTCCGCCCCTCTGGTTTCGTATAAATGACACATAGAATGAAAATATAATTCCAATTGGTTATTAAATTTACGCTCTTGAAAATTAAATTCAAAATTTGCTAAAATATAACTAGAATTTTAACAAATTAATTTAAACAAAATAAAAATTTTAAAAAAAAAAACAAAAAAAAAATTGACTCCACAAGCCAGGAACGAACCTGCGTGGTGTATAACAAATCTGTGTAGTTGGCGCGCAACATAGCCTCTAGACCACCACACGCTTAACAACTCGTGTTATATGAGTATAAGCTATATGCATCGTCAACCAAAAAACACAAAAAATGCGTAATTTTCCGAAAACATAATCTGATCAAAAATTCCTGTTGTACTATTCCGGTTCACACCAATGTACATTACTTAGAATTTTTTCAGATTTTTAGTTTAAACCATCTGGGCTACAGTGTGTGGGACAAAATTTTTTTTGCACAATTTTGGCAAAAATAGCGTCAAAATAATTTATTTTGCAAAAATAAAATTTTGATCGTTAATCCACGTACTAAGGGCTTTCATTTGATACCCTACTCAGAATTTAAAAAAAATATTTTTTTTTCGATGAGCACATATTTTTTTATATTTTTAGGGGGATATGTTTTTTAAATGTTTTAGTATTTTTCCTATGTGCGGGTCAAAGAGTTGTATAAGCATGCAGACAGACAGACAGACAGACAGACAGACAGACAGACAGACAGACAGACAGACAGACAGACAGACAGACAGACAGACAGACAGACAGACAGACAGACAGCCAGACAGACAGACAGACAGACAGACAGACAGACAGACAGACAGACAGACAGACAGACAGACAGACAGACAGACAGACAGACAGACAGACAGACAGACAGACAGACAGACAGACAGACAGACAGACAGACAGACAGACAGACAGACAGACAGACAGACGACAAAATGACGGTATAAGGGTTTTTTGGTCATACCTACAAAACCCTAAAAATGGAAGTCACTAGGGAAGACGTGCATTCGACGATGGATGACATAGTTGTTATGATAATGAGGTTAATCACATAGTTACTTTTTACATTATTATTTGTAATTTGATTTGTGATTACTGGCTATCCAACATAACCCCAAGCAATACAGTGATTTTACAATATATCTGATCAGGACATATTAATTTTCATATTTATGCAAATGTAATCCGCGCTACATTTTCGATTAAAAATATTATTAACAATGAATATGATTATTTTTTTCTCATTACCAGTCAATGTGTGCAATTTACATTTATAATGATATATTTTAGTTTACATACCAAATCACACTGACTTCATCATTATTGATATATGAATATAAATAACATAGATTCACGCGAATTGAACTTTCGATATACATAACAAACAATTAATTCTGTATTCAAATGTTTGTTTATGTTCTACCAATGGCATTCGTTAATTTAACGATTTATTAATTATTAAGTATTTATTATAAATAACAAATGTTTGTCAGTATATATGATGTTTTTATTTGTTTACAATACCATTTTGTGTTCATCGATTTAATTACTATTATATTATTTATGTTATAATATTAAAACGATACTGTCATCGGAGAGAGAATAAAATAGATAAACCAAAGAAAGCATGGATAAAAGATTGCACCCTGTAGAGACTGTAATTATCAACAAAAGTCAGCGACTGACAGCTAAATAACGCTGTAAAACCAGCATATACAGTGTGTAACAAGATAGATGGAACACTATTTTCTCTTATAGTCTGTTTATTTGGTTTAGGCGGAACTAGATTTTCAATTTTAGTAACTTTTACCGATTAAATGAGGCTTTTGATAATTTTGTTTAGCAAAAGCCTACTTCAAACCATAAAAGAAGAGCTCATGACAACTTAAAAAATTGAAGTGAAGTATTCTACAGTGTAGAGTGTAGTGTGGTGTGAGTAATTCAGTTCGCAACTATTAAATAAAAATATATATTTTTTAAAATTTTTTTAATTCCAAAAAAATACACGCACTACCTCAGCTATAAATACAAAAATCCATAACATTATTAGCCATAATTTAACCAAGAATTAAAAAAATAATGAATTATGTCAAAAACACAAAAATTACCATATTTTTCAAAAACACAATCTGATCAAAAATTCCTCTCGTACGTTTCCGGCTTAGATCAATGTACATTATCTATAATTTTTTCAGATTTTTAGTTTAACCGCTTTGGGTAAAAGGGTGCGAGACAAGAACTTTTCTAACACATTTTTGGCTAAAATCGTGTTAAAAGAAACGAATTACAAAAAACTTTTTATCTTTCCTTAATCTACGTCTTAAACACTTTTTTGATACCACACAATAAAATTTAAAAAAATATTTTTTTTTAATCAACACAAAAAAATTGACATTATTCGAAAAACTGATCTGATCAAAAATTTCTGTTGAGCTATTCCGGTTCCCATCAATGTTCATTACGGAGATTTTGTCAGTTTTTTAGATTAGCCCCTCTGGAAGAATGGGTAGGGGACAAAAGTTTTTTGACACCTTTTTGCGAAAACCCCTTAAAAATATAATTTTACAAAAATTAAAATTTGCGTGTTAAATCAACGGTTTAAGAGGTTTCATTTGATAAGCCACTCAAAATTAAAAAAATATATTTATTTTTTTATTTAATGCATATTTGTTTATATTTATCTCGAGATGTGTTCTTTTTTAACTCTCATTATTTTTCCTTTAAGCCAAATTTCAACTTTCTATGTTAAGCTGTTTGGCTACAATTTCTACCATACAGACAGACAGACCGACAGACACATGAGTGACGTTATAAGAGTTTTTTGGCGGTCATACCTACAAAACCCTAAAAATGAAAATTCCAGTTAGTTCCGCGTAAACGTTTGGAATAGCCTATATGTATACGGAGGTATAAAAAAAATAGCAAAAGAAATATGTATAAGCAGTTCCCTTTTGTAAGAACAAACTAGTTCTGGTTATTTTGGTGATTTTTATAGTGTATTACTGACTTTTAGAAACTTGGTTATATTGTAAAAAAGAATTTACAGTTTTGGGTTATGTTTGTATTATTTTAGGTTAGTATTAAATTTACAAAATATATAAGATGTCACTATTCAAAATGAAATATGAATAATGATATTTTTTAAATGACATATTTATAATCATACTTTTCAAATTATTTTTCTGTAATACCAACATGACATACAGTTTCAAAAGTGCAAACTGTTGAAAATAAAATTTCCTCCTATTTTGTTCTTACAAAAGTGAACTGCTTATAGGGTTTAATGAGAAAACATTTTTTGTGTTTAAATTTTAAGAGATATATCAAATTTTAGACTTTTTTAACCCAGTTATCTAGGTGTTAGGATCCTATGATTTATTTTACCTTTGAAATTATAAATTCAAATAATAACGTCATAATTTTGTTATTTTATGCTCAGGCATCGGTGATTATTGGTTAAGAATTTTCCCGTTTACACGTTCTAGAGGTTTGTCGCTGTAATCGTTTACAACTATACCTTTTCACACACTTCCCTATTGTCAGTTCTCCCTTCATCTGCCAATCAAACAACTCCTCCCCATGACAGTTCCCTGTGCATGTCACTGGCCCCCAATTTAATATTTATATTTTTCCAAACGCTACATTATTATAGTATGTTTACAAAAATAAATATCTTGTTAGCTTGTGTCTTGTCGTTCGTAGGATTAAATATCTCTATAATAAAAAATCCATAAATTGTGTCTGGGGAAACAAAGACTAAACGATAGACCCGACTTCCCTTCTTTGATCATTTCTCAACGCTACAAAACACCCATAATATTCTCCTGTAGCTTTGACACATTGTAGTTTATGACCAAATCAGAGCGCCCTTATACAAGCTATCGTGGAAAGTAAACAAGATGTCTGTACAACAAACTAAACAAAAGAGCTAAAATTTTGTAGTAAAGTACAAGACGTAAGATGCATATAATATGCAATTTATTTAATTTGAATATCTGTTTCTTCTATAAAGGTAATGAAAAATACAGACACAGACTGTAAACAAAATTGATGTGAAGTGTGAATTTTCACACATTGCAGGATTTCGCAGATATATAATAAGTGAAGGCTGAGTATGTAGGACAAATTTTGCTTTGCAGAAATCACGGCAAAAAGAACGATATTTTTCAGATAATTTATCATCTGTTAATCTAAGAGCTTAAAAAACAAATTTTATGTTAAAATATTTTTTTGTTAAGTTTAATTCGAATGCCTAATACCATTATTTTGGTTTATAAATATGTGCAGTATTTTTTTTTTATATAGGAAGGTTCATTAATATTTTGAAAATTGTGCCTATGGCTTCCATCGATTGTTTTAAGTCATATGCTTCCCCCCTCTGGTTTCGTATACATGACCCATAGAATGAAAATATAATGCCAACATTTCTAACTGGTTATTAAATTAACGCTTTTAAAAATTAAATGCAACATTTGCCAAAATATAAAGAATTTTGACAAAATAATTTAAACAAAATAAAAATGCAAAAAATAACAAAAAATTAATTGTCTCCTCTGCCCGAGAGCGAACCCAAGTTTTCTACGTAGCAAGCGATCAAGCTAACTATTAGACCAGGATACGCCTTCCACTATAGTGTGTTTCATAACTATAACTATTGTACATCGTCAACCAAAAAACACAAAAAATAACTAGAATTTTGACTAAATAATTTCAACAAAATAAAAAAATGCAAAAAAAAAACAGAAAAAATAAAATTGTCTCCAGCTCGGAAGCGAACCCGAGTTTGCAACTTAGGAAGGGAGAAGGCTAATCATTAGACTATGTAAACTTACTGATTTTGTGTGTTACATAACGTATTAAATATTTTACATCGTCAACCAAAAAATACAAAAAATGCGTTATTTTTTATAACATAACCTGATCAAAAATTCTTGTTGTACGGTTCACACCAATCTTTATTACTTAGAATTTTTTCAGATTGCCCCCCTCTGGCTTACAGGGGGTGGGACAATTTTTTTTTGCACATTTTTGGCAAAAATCGCGACAGATTAATTTATTTTGCAAAAATAAAATTTTAATCGTTAATCCACTTACTAAAGGCTTTCATTTGATACCCTACTCAGAATTTATTATTATTTTTTTTTTTTTGATAAGCCCCAATTTGTTTATATTTTTAGAGTGATATGTTTTTTAGATATTTTAGTATATATATATATATATATATATATATATATATATATCTGAAAAAACCATCTACCACGGAGATATTTTAGTATTTTTCCTATGTGCGAGTCAAAGAGTTGTATAGGCGTGCCAAATTTCAACTCTTTAAGGACTATAATAATGACGCTATAAGGGTTTTTTTGTTATACCTACAAAACCCTAAAAATTGTATTTATAATACGAGGAAAATTGTGTAGACCAAACCATGAGAACATTTTATTGCAGTTCCTATGCTGTCTATTGTAACCGGCTTAGAAATGTTAGCTCGAACCATCTCGTCCACCCGTCAAATTGTTGCATCATTCGCCATCTGAACGGGGCGCCCAGTTCGGTGTTCGTCAACAACTTTTAAGCGCCCTTGAGAGAATTTCTCGACCCAGTTGTATACTGCTTTACGCGACAAACACTGTTCACTGTAAACAGGACACATTTCTTTATGGATCATTTGTAGGTCCTTTTGCCCACAAAAAACGCACAACAGCACGTTGCTCTTCCGCAGTAGACTTTTCGAGCACGATCGCCATTTTCACTTTGCCTGTTAAGTGTTATCAAGCTGGATTGTGCTGCCACCTAATGACACTTTTGGAAATAGCTCACTGCTGAATGCGTGGAACTGACGTATTGATGACTTTGACTGTCCCACTAAACTGTATCAACCGCTTGAATAAGACTGACTCGGGTAAATTCAAGTAGTAGGCTTCTTATTTAGTAACGTAGATCATTCCCATACATTTGAGGAATATTCCAGTTAACTCTCGAAAGTTCAAAGGTTGCTCTCCTGTTCTACGACCACTATAATCTTTTGCAGGACCGTATTCGTAACAATTCCCACCCAAAACTTCTAACCCTACATCCTATAATGATATACGCCCTATTAGTATTTTACCTACAATCAGCAAAGTACTTGAAAAAATAGTAAATAGACAAATTTATTCTTTTCTAAATGAGCATACTATAATCCCTCCGAATCAGTCTGGGTTCAGAAAAGGATATAGTACTACTACTTCTTTACTTAATATTTGCGATGAAATTTTTACTGCGATTGACAGAGGTTGGATGACGCTTATGGTTCTGTTAGACTTTAGTAAAGCATTTGATTGTTTAAATCACAACATTCTTATTTCTAAACTAAAATACATTGGTTTTGATGATACTGCGCTCGCTTTTATGTCGAGTTACCTTTTCGACCGTATTCAAAGGGTCGTCTTGAATGATACTATTTCTGATCCCTTGAAACTGTTCAGAGGTGTACCTCAGGGCTCAATTTTAGGCCCACTGCTCTTTATTCTTTATTATTTATATTTTTGACCTTTTTACTGTTTCTCGTAATAGCATAATGTCGGTATTTGCTGATGATACTCAGGTACTGAAATCTTTTCTACCTAGCCAGTTTAATATAGCGCTCGATGAATTAAATGATGATCTACAATATATATCAACGTATGCCAAACAGCATTGTCTATTGATCAATGAAGCTAAATCATCTGCACTTATTTTTGGCAACAAAAATATTTCTGTTGCCTTACAAGCATTGGGAGATATTGTAATTAATAACAAAGTTATACAATATCAGTCTAACTGTCGAATCTTGGGCATTATTTTTGATTCAGAAATGCGGTTCAAGCAGCACATAAATGTTTTAATACGTAAAGCATTTTTAGTTTTACGTAATTTATTTATGAATAGATTCTCATTGTCCACTAAAATTAAGCAGGTATTGACGGATAGTCTTGTTTTGTCCCTGTTTAACTATGGCGATATCGTATATGGCCCTTGCTTAACAACAGCAGATTCATACATGATTCAGAAAGTGCAAAACACCTGTCTTCGTTTTATTTTCAATTTACGTAAACGTGACCATGTAAGTTTTTATCGTGACACACTAGGGTGGCTTGATATGGCGAAGAGAAGAGAATTGCATTATAGCTGCTTTATTCACAAAATTTTAAATTCAGGAACTCCTTCATATCTAGCGGACAAAATCAAACTTAGACATGAGCTACATAATTTCAACTTCCGTAACAAACACATCTTAAATGTTCCTAAGCATAACAGCAAAATTTACGAGAGAAGTTTCTCCTATATGGTTCCTTCATTATTCAACTCAATTCCCAATGATATAAGATCTCTTAATATTACACAATTTAAAAAATGTATGAAGCATAAATTTTTAAATTAATACTTTTTTATCATGTTTTACTTGAGAAAGCACATTTTATCAACTCTATGTGGATTTTGATTTTTTGATTTGATTTTATTATTATTTTTTTTTTTAAATTTATTGTATTTGTGTTAATTTTATTGTTTAATTTATTTATTTATATAAGATTTATTATGTTAATAATATTATATTTTGATATTCTTTTTGCACATGTATGGTATTTTTTATCTAATTGTAAAAATTTTCATTTTCGAAAGGTTAAAGTGTAATCAGCCGTTGGCTGTTCTTTAGTCCAATAAATTATATTATTATTATTATTATTAATTCGTAGGAAAGACACTGGCAGCCATTATAGCTGTAGACGGGCAGTATTTCGAAGGTGATAATTTTAATATAAAATAATTTCTTATAATCTTTCAATATATTTTAAATGACGCTGCCACCATAAACCACAAAAACGATTTTAAGTAATGAGCTTAAAACTCCTTTTGACTATATTATTTTTTTCCCTCCTTTTCCTTTATTGTGCAAATACCCTATAAAAGGAATACAAAATTTGATTTTTTCAATTTGACAAATCTCTAGTTATTTTTTGAAGAAAATCCTGCAATGAAGTTCGTAAAGTGAAAATACAATATTCAAGTCTAATATTCCAAAATCAGATTTGAAAGACAAAGTACACATTGAAAGCAAAAAGAGAATTATGTTATAAAGTTCTCAGCTTGAATCTCAAGCTTTTGCACATATCCGCAAATCTGACAGTTGAATGTATTACGTCAGAACCTGAACAAAAGACAAACCTTTGCTGTAAACATTTAACTCCGAAAGCTCCTAAATAAAACAAAAATACTATTGTATCTGTTACAACTGAAATTCAAAAGATGGCATTACTGTAATCTTATTAACAATATTTAGGATTTAATACAAGCTGGTTTTGCAGTAGTACTGTCGATGTCATAAGCTTCAAATTGTGAGCTATTTTGAAATATAAGGTCGGTTAATAAAAGATATTTCATCCTTGTACAAAATTGTATTGAAATAATCTCTATAATACAGGGTGTTTCTAGAAGATTGAAAATGCCTCTTTATGTGTAATATAAAATGAAAACACGATTTTTAAAAATTGATGTGAAGTGTGAATATTCACACATTTCAGGGTTTCGCAGGTATATAATAAGTGAAGGCGGTATGCTGAGTGTG
This sequence comes from Liopterus haemorrhoidalis, assembly GCA_963971575.1. Classification (NCBI taxonomy): domain Eukaryota; kingdom Metazoa; phylum Arthropoda; class Insecta; order Coleoptera; family Dytiscidae; genus Liopterus; species Liopterus haemorrhoidalis. The sequence continues at coordinate 52,759,171 of OZ020615.1, forward strand.
TGGACAAATTTTACTTTATAGTAATCACGGCAAAATTAACGATATTTTTAAAATAATTTATCGTCTGTTAATCATATAATAAGACTGGTTATTAAATTTACGCTCTTAAAAATTAAATATAACATTTGTCAAAATATAACTAGAATTTTGACAAAATAATTTCAACATAATAAAAATGCAAAAAAAAAAAACAGAAAAAATAAAACTCACTCCGTCCGTACTCGAACTCGAAACCCTTCGTTTTCCAGAGAATTTTTAGCTTCCGACACCAGCGTTCTAACCCGTTGCGCCATCGGACGCTTAGCATATGAGTGCCTTACATTGGTATAACTTGTGTACTTTGTGAACCAAAAACCACAAAAAATGCGTTATTTTCCGAAAACATAATCTGATCAAAAATTCGTGTTGTACTATTTCGGTTCACACCAATATACATTACTTGGAATTTTTTTAGATTTTTAGTTTAAACCATCTGGGCTACAGGGTGTGGGACAAAAATTTTTTTGCACAATTTTGGCAAAAATCGCATCAAAATAATTTATTTTGCAAAAATAAAAATTTGATCGTTAATCCACGTACTAAGGGATTTCATTTGATACCGTACTCAGAATTTAAAAAAAATATTTCTTTTTCGATGAGCACATATTTGTTTATATTTTTAGGGGGGTATGTTTTTTTAGATGTTTTAGTATTTTTCCTATGTGCGGGTCAAAGAGTTGTATAAGCATGCCAAATTTCAACTATCTAGGTTTAGCCGTTTGGCTACAATTTTAACCGAACAGACAGACAGACAGACAGACAGACAGACAGACAGACAGACAGACAGACAGACAGACAGACAGACAGACAGACAGACAGACAGACAGACAGACAGACAGACAGACAGACAGACAGACAGACAGACAGACAGACAGACAGACAGACAGACAGACAGACAGACAGACAGACAGACAGACAGACAGACAGACAGACAGACAGACAGACAGACAGACAGACAGACAGACAGACAGACAGACAGACAGACAGACAGACAGACAGACAGACAGACAGACAGACAGACAGACAGACAGACAGACAGACAGACAGACAGACAGACAGACAGACAGACAGACAGACAGACAGACAGACAGACAGACAGACAGACAGACAGACAGACAGACAGACGACAAAATGACGGTATAAGGGTTTTTTGGTCATACCTACAAAACCCTAAAAATCAACAGAATAAGCCATGGAAAATCAGAGCCGTAGCCGTTTTTGTCATCACTTGTATTTTAGGAATAAGGAAGGGTCATCACTTGTATTTTTTATCACTTTGAGGCATGGCAGAGTTAAAAGTGTCCCACCTTTTTGATACGTAAATATGCACGGTGGGATATTTTTTATGCGTCGAAAAATTACAAATGCCACCAGAACAAAGGTTTAAAAGTAATACCGCCTATTTAAACTAGTTAGTAATTTCATCAACAGATGTCACACTGGTATTTGTTTTAGTGATCAACTTTAAATTTGTCAGTATAGGTTTGACTGACGATAACGAAATTTTATTCCCAAATAAAAAAACAAAACAAAAAATTGATGTGAAGTGTGAATTTTCACACATTTAAGGGTTTCGCAGGTATTTAGTAAGTGAATAATGATTATTTGGGATGCCAAAACAAATTTTATGTTAAAATATTTTTTTTGTTAATTTTAATTGAAATGCCTAATACCATTATGTAGTTTTCTAAATATGTGCAGTATTTTTTTTATATAACAAGGTTCAATAAGATTTTGAAAATTGCGCTTATGGCTTCCATTGGTTGTTTTAGTCATAAGCTCCACCCTTCTGATTTCGTGTATTTATAGGAATATAAATAGCAGTATAGCAGTAATATATTTAGGCACTAATATGATACAGACATTATGACATAACATATATTTTATATATTTTATTTTTTTACTTGTATCCATGGTATTACATATAAGTTACTTGGTTGTAAGTCCAAGAGTATTCAATTTCAACAATTTCTACTGATTATTAAATTTACGCTTTCAAAAATTAAATGCAATATTTGCCAAAATATAACTAGAAATTTGAAAAAATAATTTAAACAAAATAAAAATGCAAAAAAAAACAGAAAAAATGAAATTGCCTCGAGGCCGGATTAAACTCGAGTTTGCAAATTAGAACGCCAGTATTCTAAGCATTACACCATCGAAGCGCTCTGTTTACTGTACTACATAATATCATTAAATATTTTACATGGTCAAGCCAAAAACACAAAAAATGCGTTATTTTCCGAAAACATAATTTGATCAAAAATTCCTGTTGTACTATTTGTAATAGACAACATTGTGAAACAACTTAAGGGTCAAAACTGAAAAACTAGATGTTAATTTTAAAAAAATCTAGATTTCAATGAATATTCGTTACAATATTCATTTAAAAGTTATATTTTCATGTAAAATTTATGAAACATTTCTGTGTCTGACTAATATAATTCCTGGTTTTGTCTGTCGGTTTATTTACCTCGTTAAAGAGTTAAAAGCGTGATATTACAAAAGCCTTGAAGTGTAGCCTTAAGCTAGTTCGTGCCAACATCACTAATCCTTAGTTTTTCGCACATTCTCACAGTAGTAATGAAAGGAAGAACAAACCAATTTGGTGTTGATACCAGTTGCAGACATTCTTGTAAGCAACAACGTACTGATTTGCCACTAATGTTATTTTCTTAAGTCCATTTAAGTTAGCGGATAATATTTGCTTAGTTAATCAGTTAGTTGTAGTTGAAGTGTTATTTTGTTGAACATTTCCTGTTTGCTGAACTTAGTTTTGTCTCCTCCATTATTGTCAAACCACGCTGCTTGTCGTATAACTATCAACTTTTGCTCATTAGTTCACCACTATTAATTTTAACTACTACACCAGACTAGTTCTATCCTTCCAGGCACGATCATTATCACACACAGGGAAGAAATTGATGTTTCTTATGTTTTATTGGATTAGCGACATTGTAATTACATAGTTCTTTAACAGCAGTGTCGTACACGAATTCATTTGCGAGATGAGAATATTAATGAAGGTTATTATTAGTATTATTAAAATTAAAACCGGAGCCGAGGGCTTGTTAAATTTAACTTACATTACATTAGTGACGTAGCGTTCATGGAAGCAAGAAATGCACTGCATCCCTTGTTCTGTCAGAAGGAAATATTCTTTTGTGAAAAATCTTATAGCTAAATAATATAATATAATATTCTTAAGCTAAAAAATAATTTATAAATTTATTTCTTATTTGTTATTGTAAAATATAGTTATAATTATTACTTCAAATTAGTCGATTGTATATAAAGTATAAATTATAGTACAAAATATATCGAATATTAAAAAAACGCTAATATAAATTTATTTACTTATTTAATACATCTGTCCCAACATAATTAACAATATTAAGACTTAAAAATTAAAAACTATTAAACATAAAAAATCATAATACACAAAAATTAATAAATTTATAGAACTTTATATGAAAATTATTAGAACAGTTCAATTTTTGTATTCTGCTTATAATATGAACACATCCTGTTCAATGGGGATTTAAGAAATAGATTGGTATGTGCCTGGGGAAGATAAAAAAGTGAGGAATGCCTTGTAAGGAAAGATGGGATGTGGAAATTTAATTGTTGAAAGGAAAGTGGATCGTCAATTAGATTTGATGCTAATTTTTTAAGATAGTTTGTGGAGCTTAACTCACGACGCTCACTTAAAGATTTGGTGGAAAAAATATTAAGAAGGGTACTATATGAGAGATCGAAAGGGGGGGTAGGATCCCATAACTTTAAAGTAGATGAACTTTAAAAAGTTATGTTGCACTTTTTCAATGGCATTCTTTTGAATCTCATAAATGGGATCCCATACTATTGAACAATATTCATTTTTAGAGCGAATGGATGCATAATAAAGTGTGAAGATAACGTTTATGTTCGAAAAAGTGCGTGAATTCCTGATAATAAATCCTAGCATTTTATAGGACGAAGAACAAATCGTATCTATATGCGAGTTGAAAGTAAGTCTACTATCAAACTCGATGCCCAGATCCCGGGTACTTTCGCAACGAGTAAGCAACTGATTAAGTATCGAATAGGAGAAAATAGTGGGGTTACATTTTCGTGTAAATATCAGAATTTTGCATTTAGAAAGATTGAGGTTAAGTTTGTTTAAGGTGCACCAATTAGAGATATTTTCCAAGTCGTTTTGAAGAATGTGGCAATCATTATTTGAAAAGATAGTGCGGAAAATTTTGAGATCGTCGGCAAAAACTAATCTTTCACTGACTATTACATTATTAATCATCAATAAATATTAAAAAATAGAAGAGGACCTAAATTTGATCCTTGTGAGACTCCGGATGTGACTTTAAAAGGTATGTATGACCACAATAGCAAACAAATAGATTGCGATCTAGAAGATACGACGATAAATCCGGTGGATGCAGATTTATTTTATGCAATAAGACGAGAAGAGTTCGCATGTACGAGGTGTGTAAATTAAGTAACCGTACTGCTTTAAAAAAAAATTATTTGACTAGAATTACAGTTCAATATTGTTTCCCTCAAAATAACTTCCCTGGGAAGCCACACAGCACTGGAGACGGTTCTTGCAATCCTTAAAGCAGTGCTGGAACTCGGATACTGGAATAGCTCTCAGCTGTCAATTTCGGACGTTTGAATGTTTTCGAGTATCCCAAAATGACGTCCCTTGAGATGATTTTTCAATCTTGGGAAGAGAAAAAAGTCACAAGAACTCAAGTCAGGCGAATAAGGAGGCTGAGAAGCCATAGGAATGTTTTTACTGGCCAAAAACTCGTTTATTGAAATTGCTGTGTGACAAGGCGCATTGTCTCTTCCTTCTGAAAATGTCTTAAGCCACCAAAAAGACTGGTTCCTTGACACCCGGCGAGCTTCTCGTCAAGAAGGCTCTTGCGAGAACTCTCAATTTTACCGTCAGACATAATTTTTATTCTTAAATATATTTGATTACTGCCTTTTATTATTAGTATCTCTATAAATAAAGTCCTTATTTATCTTAAGATCGATAAGAAATATTGCATATACATATAGAACCCAGTCGATATAAACATACTTGATATATTCGGATGATCATTTAATACCTGTAGGGAGCTACGATATATAAATATGAAATGTCACGGTTGGCTGATTTATTTATTTCATTTGTACTTACTTTGTGCATCCCTCACATTATGGGTTTCAAGACTTGCGAGCGGATCAAGTCTTGACCCCCCCTATTAGTCCGCTAGCTGGTTGCTATGATTCTTGGAAGGATTAAGGGTTGTTTCAATTAAACTCAACATTTTAGCTAATCTACTTTAATTACGATTAAGGTTTAAATATTTACACTAATTACACTAGACTTACAATTACGTTGACACAGCTAAATCCAAATGAGACACACATTCGCACACACTAGACACACTTTACACCAAACACTAATTTAACCACTACATGTTTTTAAATATTGTCTCTCCACTTTTTAGCTGGTCACTACACTAACGTTCATACAGAATTACATCGTTACTTTATTTCGACTCGCCCAAACACTCTAAATGTCTCTAACCCATGTCTCTTAAAAACCAACTCCAAAACATGGTCTTATCCATATGACGGCTTAAAATCAACTCCCCAACATGACTTAACCACTACGACTGGTCAAAATCAACTACTTTTGTTTACATCTTAACGTTATGATGGTTTTCAATCTACTATCCTTAAAACATGACTACTCTAAAATGCTTACTTCGCCCAACTGTTAAATGTCATTTAACAACTCTTGACTATCTGTCTTGTGTTATCTTAAAATTCATAATTTATTGGTGATAACTCAGATAAATATCCCATTAGGAAATAGCCGAATCATAATATTTATATCTCAAACAAAATTAATTATTATTTATGTGCTACTGGTTGACGTATATTTTTTTAACACAATAATTTACGGTTCACTTTTCATATTACATTGACAAAAGTGTCAAGTTGCAATAATAAACAATCTACCGTTATCTTAAATGCCCTTTCTAAGCAATAGATTATTTTTCTATCGTTTAAAAGATTAAATATTTTACTCTAATTGAATGATTATAATGAATTTATTTATCAAATTTTATTTATGAAATAATACCAAAATTACCTCCCTTACATACCGTCCAAAAAAAAACTACTTTCCACGTAATTTTTATCAATATTTTAATCCACTAGTTGTCACATGCATTGAAGCATAACCATTACAAATAGTCAAATGGTAGGTTTATTAAAAGTTTAGAAAATTGAATATTTAATTAATTTTATACATGTTGTTTAAAAAATATTACACTCAAATTAATTTAAAACATGACATAGAAAAAAGGTGTTAATTAATTTGGTTTTAATAAAACCATGTCCAATATTAATTGAAAAACAGGAATAATAAAATTTATATTGTGTTCACTTTTGAAACGACAAACCAGATCTGGTTATTTTGGTTACTTTTATAGTATATTACTGTATATAATATTTTATTGTATTTGAATTGTTTTTATGTATTACTGAATCAAACATTTAACTTAATTTTATGTTTTTTCTGTGTTACACTATTATTGGGATTCCTCCTGTTGTGTAGCCTATTTTTGTAAATAAATAAATAAATAAATAAATTACTGACTTTAAATGTAATTCAAAATAATTCGTTGCATTGTAAATCAGACTTCAAATTTATTGGTTATGATTATTATAATTAAGATATCATTTTCCATTATAGCATACGTCAAATGGAATGACATATTAAGAAAGTCAAATTTTTTTTTCCCTTTTTAATACCAACATGACATACAATTTTATAGGTACAAACCATTGAAATCAAAATTTCCTCAGTTTGTTTTTACAAAAGCGAACATAGCATATGACAATAAACTACCTATTTGCATTAAAATGTTATATGGAAATGTGTACTGTCAAAAAGCATCATACAAAATGAATAAAACTTCAAACGTTGGATAATGTAATATATTTTTTATTAAACTGTAAAAATCGACAATGTTGCTAATTTCACATTAGAAATAAATATCGAGTGTAAAATGAAAATACGTTGTTTTTTGACAGTATTAAGTGATCACCCGGTATATACACATTAAACATCTTCAAGAATAAACCTACGATTATACATAGCTGCTTTTGTAGCGCAGCACAATAAAATATTGCACAACTCTAGTGCTGCGTTGTGCAAACATCAATGCAACCTGAAAAATGCCTGCATCATGAATTTCGAGCATCGGTTGTAAGAAAGTGTCTAAGCAGACAAATTTGGAAGTAGCGGCTGCAAATAAAGTATTAGTTTGGCTGAAACTTTTGCAGTTGGTTAGGTGCAGAATTGGCCTGGGAATCATGACTTCTTTGAATACTAATTAGACTTGAGAACAAATGGTTAAATTAATTGAAAAGTGTGCATTTGGCCAACACTATATTCCACAAAAAATTTCAAATACAAATATAACTTTTATATAAAACTTGTGTTATGTGTTTATTATTGTTTATTTGTATATTGTATATTATATATTGTATTTGTTGTTTATTATTTGAAATGAAAGTAGCGAGGTTAATTTTTTTGGCCACCTGTATTATATCAAATTAAATTTTTGAAAGAGTTGATTAAGAAGTGATGGAACAGGTTGAGAAAAGCACATATCCTATTCAGCCGGTCGAGCCGAAGAGAAAGAGCATTTCTTTGGAGTTTTTGAACTAATTAGCTGCCCAGCTATAACTGATATGTTAACTGCGAAACTCGTCCACTACCTTGTGTCTCTCGGCCCTAAATTATTTACACTTCTTGGCTAATTAGTTCCTTTATCTGCAAAAGTTGGATTCAAATTCCAAAACAAAAAAAGAGGCATAAATACAGAAACAGATAGTTTGACTTTTTTACTTGAACCGTGAAGCCACGTTTATAATAAACTCATAACATAATGCCTAAGAATGGAACAAAAGGTTTGACCCTTCATAACATCTGTTTGCAATAAACAAAACAAAGAGATTATTTTTATCCTATGTATCCATAACATATCTATTATAAACGAGGCTGACTGTACGAACTAATAAAACACGTGCAACGCATGTTTTGTCTCACTTGCCACCGTTTAATTCATGAAAGAAAAACGACGTGATAATTAAAAAAATATGTACTACGCTTTCGTTTAGTTGCATTTTACTTTCTTATGTGCATTACCAATAACGTATGTTGGTGCTTCAAACAAAATATTTTGTAATATATCAACATTGGAATATCTTTTTATTTTTTTAATAAAATCTTTGCTGGTTATGTACTTTTAATAAATGTTAATTGTCATTCATTGCAACACAATACGTTGATTGCGTAGAATAACAAAAGCAGAAATGGGGAAAAGTACACTCTTCAAAATGCTTCCAGGGAGTAACGTACGTCTAACTAACGTACAACTAACACCACACTAGGAGAAGTAGACGACTAAAGGACACCTGTCATCTATTAACACTATCAAAAATAAATGTAAAGAGACTTCAAAGGTAAAAGACTACAATATCATTGTCTTGAAGCCAATGGCAGATAGAAGAGTTATATGGAAACATTTTATTGACAGCCTATACTCTTTTTAAAAGCAGCACAAAATTACCCAATGATGGAAATAGTTGCCTATTTTCTTATATTGTCACGAAGTGAAGTCAAGAACGGAATCTTTTTTATTAATTTGCTTATTAAAATGCAGAAACATTTTTTTATACTTTAAGTTACTCGTCCATTTGATAGCTGAGAGTGACAGAAACTTTCCAGACCACTCTCAAGACTGTTATCCATCTAAGCTTTATTTTACTATTGGTATGTCATATATTAAAAAAATACACTCTTTAGCTCCCAGCTCCCATGATATCAACTTGGAGCTTAGAAAGCAACTGGTGAAAACATTTATTTGGAGTCTAATGCTTTACGGCAGTGAGACCTGGAACAGTCATATGAGTTGTGGTTTTACCGAAGAATGCTCAAGATCCCCTGGGTGGACCAGCCACAATTGAAGAGGTGCTTCGAAGGATTGGAGAGCGACCGCGTCTGATGAATACTTTAAGTAACTCTTGGATTAGACTTATTATCAGACACACAGGACTAATCAATAAAATACTAGAGGGGTCTGTAAATGGGAAAAACTGTAGGGGTAGACCTAGACTGGACTACATTGGGCAACTGATGGAGGAGGTAGGCTGCCTCTCCTGCAACCAACTAAAAAGACTGGCTCAGGATCGAGACGGGTGAAGAGCTGCTGCAAACCAATCCTTGCATCAAAACAGCAGAAGAAGATGTCATCGTCATGGTCTATGTCACCCACGTGACCATACAATTCAGTATAAATTTAATACAAAACAAAAAACTAATATGATTCTAAATTACATTGTTACCGTGTAAACCAGACTAATAAAAAAAAATAATAATAAGATAAATATTCGCGGTAGTGCAAATAAGTTTTAAATAATTCTACAAAGCCCGTTGAATTTAAATTGGATTATAAAAGTACTAGTTTATTTCCGCGAACAGTCCTAATAATTTAACCTAGTTCACAAATAAGAATAGTATAAACTAGAAAGTTTGAACAATTCTCCAGTTCAGAAACGAATTAATAAGGCTACCTTTGCAATTAAGACATTTTATTACATACCTGTTCTTCTACTTAAAAATATTTATACACACATGGATTTGAACTTTCAAATAATTGCTAGTTGCTACTCGTGCAGCAGTTAGAGGAACATGGCAATCGCGTAATATGCTCAGTGTTGTAATGTATCTAGTTACAAGTATCTAGATACAGTAACTATCTACTTTTTCAAGTATCTAGATACAAATTAGATACTTTTTGAAATATGTATCTGTATCTGTATCTAGATATTTTAATTTAAGTATCTTGTATCTGTATTTCAGATACTTTGATCGTTACTTTATTTTTATACCATGATACCAAGCTGATATAATAGTTTAATCAAGTCTTCTTTGATCTAAAACTCTGGAAATGCTGTCAGCCAAGCTAGCATAGAATTTCCTCAACTCTGGCTGTCTATTATTCAAAACAACCTTTCTAATTCTCAGGTCACTAATCCGGTAACAATCAACTCATTACCACACAATAATGTGAACCATTAATATTGGACTATTGCCAAATAATTTCAAAGATATCATTACTACCTAGGATGATTAAGTAAAGGATGCGCTATTCCTGTGTAAAATGTGTGGAAACCCTTACTGAGTGAGAAAGATATATATCGCGGTACTGCGTACACACGTAAGACGCTATTACTGTGCTAAATTGTTAGATATACACAAGATGGCGAAAAGAAAAATGTTCAACAGACTTGTGATATTTCAAAACGAATAAAAATATGTGTATCTATTTGTGTTATATATTTTATTTCCATACTTTCATTTAATCAATTATCACAACCAAATAAAGTTATCAAACCATCCCTTATAGGTAAAGATTGGAATATATCTATGTAATGTAAAAAATTATATATCAAAATTAACCCCTCTGCGCCCCCTCCCCCATATATTTCATTTTGTACATCCGTCTTTCAATCCTTCATTAATCGAACGATAAAAATTAAATTAATTTCTGGTTTGTGGGGGGATACTCAAAGGATGTGGCCCTTCACGTCTTATCGGAATATTTGAAAAGGACCCATAGCTAGCCACCTCTGGTATTTTGAATCATTAAATTTAATAGAGATTCTTGCAATCGGGCCATAGTCATGTAATTTTCGCAACAAGATGTTTGGGTAGTATTATTTGGCACTAATATTTTTCAAGCTTATTTTAGTTTATTGTAACTACCACTTTATCCTTTAACTGACTGATTAAATTCATAATACTGCCTCCTTTATTGGCAGCCTTTAATTTTTAAAATATCATTAAAGATTGTTTTAATGACAAATAATATTATTTTAAAATGATTAGATAAATTTTAAATACACATTTATACAGTTTCAGGTCCGTTTGACACGATACGCAGAAAATTAACACCGTGTTATACAAATTTCTCAAATATGTTATAAAATTTGCTGTGAAATTACGAGATTTTAGAATAATTTCTAAGAAATTCCATAATTATTTTCATTTAAAAATCGCTTGTTTCAAATTCAAATGTAGCACATGCGCATTACGTAGTTGCAGTGTGCACAGTACAGACATATATTGCCTTCTTTCTCAACAGGGGTTTCCACACAATCGTCAATGTTGTTAGTATACGAATAGCGCATCCTTTACTTAATCATCCTAGATTACTACACAGAAACGACAATGTCACAAAACGATACTGAAGTATTCTACTACGTAGCGGATGTGTCCTTGATATTGCCCTGTCCGATATTTTCTAGGAATTCTTGTTTCAATGAGAAAGCAGAGTAAATGGATTTCAGTGAAATTTCTGTTGAATCATCTTTACTTGTGTTATTATAATAGCCGGATATTTGATACTAAACTTACGTATATTTTCTTTGTTTAAGATTTAATGCTTTTTGTGGTCAATAATTTCGTCTCTTATTTCAAAAACTTATTTTTCACAATTCCAAATTGTTAATTTAAATATTCGTTTTAAATCCAGGAGCTGCACAATTTGCATAAATTATGTCGCCGTAAGAAAATAAGGTAGAAAATAAATGACAGGAAAAAAGACGCGGAAGAGACGTGAACAAGAGACGTAGGATGAAAAGAAAGGAAAATGTAAATGAACAAGTTCTACTTTCCCGCGACGTTCGGGTTCCTATGACCTTATTTTCGCTAATAAGGAGCTCATATTGTAACAGAAATTTTAGAAAATTCAATGGAAAACAATAAAAAAAAAATGTGTTGAAAGAAAAAACTCATCTTTTTTTTATTTACAAATATATTTCGCGTACGTCAATAATTCAGTTTAACGTAGTAGTTGGAATATAGTTATTTATGCAACAAGTGCATAAAGCAGTACTTTTTTCACGTATGAGAAAATTGATCTCATGAGTCGTAGACGAGTGTAGAAATCCCACGAGTGAAAAAATAGCTATTTGTATTACAAGTTACGGAATGAGCTGCTTTTTTACACCAGATATGAGAATTGGAACATGAACGTAGCGAGTGTTTCAACATTTGTATAATAAACCTGTCAGTTGTAACGCGTGATACACATGACTTTTTGTAATTATGTCGAAAAATTTATAAAATAATCAGAAATCAAAAGTTTTGATAATACATTTACCTCGTCTGAGAGTTCGTTACCATGGTAAACCGTCATTAATATAGATAAGTTAATATAACAAAGAAACATTTATCCGTTTTCTTCATTTCCTAACTAGTTAGGAAATTAAGATTTAATTGTGGCAATGATTGGCATTTTGACATTCAAAATAATAAAGGGATGTCAATATTTCGTAACGGAATTTCAAAATAGTATATTATGCGAACGAACATGGAATGATGGTCATTTCACATGAGTATGAAAGTTGCGCCGGCGAGTAGCGCAATACGAGTAATAAATGACTATTCCATGCAAGTTTCACACTATGCTTTCCCAAGACTGTAACCTTATTAATTTTTGTTTAGTTCAATTTAAAAACTAACAATAATTTGACATTTTCTTTTATCCTAATTATTACGTTGCCTAGCAACGGTCATGTACGTGTCATTCGGGATGTAAATTCAGTTAAAATAATAATACTTGCGTCAGTTGATGACTGACAGACTGACCAAGACCAACTCTACCAAAATATACATTTGCAAAATTCGACAACTATAAAGGCAACTATTACTAAAGGCTATTCCAATACTTTAGGCGGAACTAGATTTTCAAATCTAGTAACTTTTACAGATTGATTGAAGCTTTTATTCGTTTTGTTCAGGAAAAGCCAACTGCAATATATAAAAAATTAGCTTATGACAACTTAAGAAAATTTAAATTCCATTTAGTTCCGCCTAAGCGTTTGGAATAGCCTATTGAGAACTGACAATAACTGAAGTGACGCCTAGCGGAATATTTTGGAACTTAACAGAATAGGATTTTGTTGGATGTGGCTCATTTAATTGCTCGTTTGTATGTGTTAAAGTGAAGAAAACTTTAATAAAATATCGTTAAAATCGCAACATAAAATTAACTGCAATGTGAGTTATTGTATATCAAATGGCAAATGTAAAAATATCCTATTCCAATCGCCATTTTGTAAGCGACAACAGCGCCTCTATAGGTAATGTTTATTCTCAATATATTATTTAGTTTTAATCAGGATTCCTTTACAAACTAATAATTTGACAATTGTTTTCAACCAATTTATTACGTTGCCTAGCAACGGTCGGCTAATGCTGTTTGAACCTGTTATGTAATAAGCTCAACCTGTTACGTAATGAGCTCATTACGTAATAGGTCAGCGGTGTGTAATAAAAAGAAGTGAGGAACGTGCTACATTTACTAATCACTGACACGCCTGTAATGAACATATATCTATACAGTCGTGGAAAAAGATTATATGTGCATGAGTTTCATACAATATTTTTTCTAAGACGGTCAGCATTTCGAAGAAAAAAATAAAAATGGATAAATACATACATTTTTCTACGGTTGTCCCTAATAAAAAAAAAAAAAAACCCTAGGGCAAACCCAAAATTTGAGATTTTTGGAGTTAAGATCACAGAATTCAGTGCACTCTTTTATTTATTATTATTATTATTATTTTTTGGACTGTACGGACATGCCTACAGTCCTTGGAGATGATTCTGTCGCCCACATGAGCTTATATAAGACCATGCAGATAGTTCTGTGACCCCCATTAGCCGAGGTATTATACCTATGGAAAGTGTGGTAGAATGAAACGCTTATGACACTTTTTTTAACACTTTTAACATTTTTTAATAGTTTTTTAACGAAGGTTATTTATGCCAAACATAGCATAGCATAGCATTTTCTTTTAGTTATCCTGTCCAGATTTTTAGTAGTACTGATCTGCTCACCCTAACTGTATCTAATAACTGAACCCTTTTAGAAATATTTTTATAACTTTCTGTTAAAGAAAATTCTATTAATTTTTTCCATTAAGTACAAGATACGGTCATAATTTTTGATATCAATACATTTCTATAATATTTAAGGATGTTATAGATCTGTAGATTAAAAATTCAATTAACTGCGATCAGTTAAAAAATGTTAACTACTGCAGATTTTAATAGCAATAGAAAATAAACTAGAAATTTATGGCAAAAATAATAAAAATTGATATTTGATATTAAATGAGAATATAAGGATCGTAAAATAAATGGAATATAGTAATATAAAATTATTAGTTTTTACTTCATTCGAAATAATTTGAAAGCTGTAGAGCTTAAAAATATATACTCAGTGGTTCTCAAGCTAGTGTAAAAAGTTATTTTTTTTAAAATTAGTTTATACATAGTATTTAGAACCTTTCTGTAGTGTATTTTTTCAGAATTCAACTACATAAACATTTGATATATGTACATGAAAAAATTATTGAAAAAAATCGATGGAAATTACAAAAAAAAAATTGATTTAAAACAGATTCAGATGAAGCTTTAATTATTGTTTCCCATTTAAAAATTGTTTCAATATAAATAAAAATTATTATTATTATTATTAATATGAATCGATTTCATACAGCGTTTTCATACAGCATGCCTATGATCTGACTCTGATGGCAGAGAATGAGCTACGATTAAAGAGGATAATGGTCAGAGCGGACAAATACTTTAAAAGAAAAAAACTGGAGGTAAAAAGAGATAAGACAAAGGTGATGATGTTTGGAAAGGGGGGAAGAAAGAGAAAGAAAATAAGATGGGAATGGTCAGGGACAGAAATTGAAGAGGTGAAAAGTATGAAGTACCTCGGATACGTTATATAACGAGGATAACGAGGAACAACAGGGCAGAGCAGCACGTTAGAGAAAGGGTAAAGAAAGCAAGAATGGTTATGGGGAAGCTATGGAGCATAGGAGAGAGGAGGTTTGACGACGATATTAGGTGGAGGATGAAATTATTTGACGGGATAGTGAAGAGTATCCTCATGCACGGAGTAGAGATCTGGAGATGGAAGGAATGGGGGATAGTAAAAAGGGTACAAGAGGGATACATGAGATGGATTATGGGATTAGACAGAACGACACCAGGATATATAGTGAGGGAGGAAATGAAGAGGGAAAAGTTGAGAGTGGGAGCCGGGGCGAGGGCGGCGAAGTATGAGGAGAAAATCAGAAGGGACGAAAGAAGGAAGATATTAAGAGAATGCTGAGAAGAAAGAATGACGGAAGAACAAAAGGGTAAACTGCCGGAATGGGGAGAAACAAGGAAAGAGTAATATTCGAGATGTGGGATGGACACAAGGGAAGCTGAGCGAAAGAGAAACGGAGGAAGAAACATAGTAGAAGAATTGAGAAGGAGAGACAAGGAGGTACAGGAGCAGGAAAGTACAGTAAGAATAGACAATTCAAGGAATGTGAAAAGGTATAGAAAGATAAGGACGGTAGGAATACCTAAATATTTGAAAGGGAGGAGAGGAAAGGCAGGGGGCAGAGTTAGGAGGATTGCCAGATTAAGATGTGGAAATGAAGAACGGAGTAATAGGTATTGGGCAAAACCAGAGGATAGGCTATGCAGAATGTGTAGGGAGGAGGAAGAATCCTTGGAACACCTAACAAAAAGATGTGGAAAGATGATAAAATGGGAGGAAGAGATAAAGGAGCTGTTGAGTGAAGAAGGAAAGGGAGAAAGGTGGGTGAGAGTACTCGAGAAAAGAAGGAAGGAATGCGGAGAGGTAAGACAGAACTGAGAACAGGAAGGAAGAGAGAGGCAAAAAGGACGAAAGAAAAGAGGGAAGAGAAGCGAAAAAGAGACGAAAGAGGGGAGGAAGAACTGGAGTCAAGAAGGAAGGAGACCGGAGACGGAAGCCGAAAAGAGAATAGGAAGAAAAAGAGGAACACCGGAGGAAGAATGTAGAAGAAAGAAAGTAATAAACTGTATTATTATTATTATTATGATTATTTTTCTAATGTGATTTTTCTGTTAAAACCCTAAACGCCGCAAGGCCTAGGGGAAATAAAGAATTATATATTAATGGTATATAGACAGGACCGCCGCGTGTGGGCCAGCCGTCCGTGTACGGGCATTCATGAGAAGAATCTTTGCTATAATCGAGCTCAAATGCCGCAGGTGTTGATTTAGGTTCAATTCTAGTAGGGACCAGCTTTGTAAATGTTTGCACACGGACGGTTGACGCATGCGCGGCGGTCCTGTTTTCATGCTATTAATGAAGTTTTTATAGGGTAACAAATGAACATTCTTTACTTGGTTTCATTGGCTATTTCAATGAATATCCTTCGACCATTTTGATGAGTTTAGTTTCGTAATAGAAATTCTATCACATACACAAAGATTTTTTTTAATCTACCCACTCAGTCTAGACAGATAGTGTGACCTTTTCAATTTGAGAAAACTTCGGCAATCAAACTAGTTTAATTCTGTGGTTAGAACTTTGATTCAAACTTTATAAAATAAAGGGTGTTCTGTATTAACAATTGATCGACATGAAACTGATTGTAGCAATTTGCCGCCTAATGTGATCTGAACCATAATCACTTCTAGGAATCTCCGTTTACTTCACTTGTTCCAACAAATCGATTGTGCGATTTATCTCAATTATTAACTCATCAATATTTTTTTGTCTTATTCTTTAATTTAATTCTAATTTCAGATAAAAATAACACAAAAACTAAATTAAAAGATTTTAAAAAGTCATTTTTCAGTTTTGAAATTTAATTAAATTTATCATAAGGAAAACAGATTTCAATAAAAAGTCGTCTAGATTAAGATAAGAACGCGTGACACTCTACACAGATTTCTAGAGAGATATTTCAGCTTTAAAGTTTGTTTTTGATGATTTAGAAAGAGCCTTTTAATAATATAGCAATAGGTTCTCAACCACACTAGGAGAAAAGAACTGGTTTTAAAATCTTATTAATTTTTACGAATCTAATTAATGTTTCGTTTCTTAGCTAGAATCGGCGTAGCGTAGTGGTAACACACGTGCCAACGCAGTGCTAAGGTCTCAGGTTCGAATACTGCTCAGGCATGGAATTTTCTACATTAAAAATTAGTTTAGTCCTGGCTAATTGCCGTAGTAGTAAAGGCCATAAACGTGAAAAAAAAAGCAAAAGACAAAAAGCTCTAGTTGGCTTCGGAATTTTTATGAAAGTATGTCTTAGACTATATATTAAAATTAACACTCATAACTAGAATTGGCGTGAAGGTTTTTGATATCCCTCGGCAAGGCATAACTCTGCGTCCCTCAGCAAGACAAATTTCGGAGCTCCTAAGCAATACAGGTGTCTCAAAAAAATGTACTCACACTTCGAATGACGAGGAAAATATTATTTATGAACATAGTGAGTGAAATGGAATAGCTTTGAATACAAAAGACAAATGTAATTGAAGAATCATATTGAATGAATGTAGCATTTTCAGTGCAGACGCTTCATGATGCAATAGACGCTATCTTTTGAGATGTGAGTTTCCCGAGCAGTTTGTCGAAGAGATTTCTGTGGTGATCGAAGGACTGTTTCCTGTACCTGCTCTTCTTTTCCAGGGCTCGTGAATGTCCGTGGTCGTCCAGAACGTTTCTTGTTGACGTTCCGGCCGGTTCCATCTGCTTCAAATTTGTCTCTGATATGAGAAATGGACCGTTGGTGGCGGTTTTGCGAATTCCCTTCTGAATCGTCTTTGCACTTCAATGGCGTTTTCGGTCTTCCAATAACATTTCAGGACAAACTTCCTCTCTTCCAAATTAAGTTGATTTCCTCCAAGCTGTGATTAATTAATTACACCTGCAATACAAAAAAGGCAGCATGTTAGCGACAGTTAAAGTGTGAGTACATTTTTTTGAGACACCCTGTATATAATTTGGCGCCCTTAGGTAATACATAATTTGGCACTTCTAAGCTATACATAATTTGGTGCCCTTTAAATATGCCGAAAAATAATAAAATAAATTTTACTCGCTACACATTTGTACATAAAAGTCATAATTTAAAGTTTTTCCGGCGCCCCTATCCTGTGGCGCCCGTAGGCGGTCTAGTTCTAAATTTTTGATTTCAACAAAACCTGTGTTGCTGTAAGAAACCAACATACGTTAATGTTCCATAACCTGCTGTTTTTTTTTTTAATGATCAAGTGTAATGTACATCAATAGATAAAGGTGATATTCAAAAACCAACAGAAATTCTGACGTTTACAAATTAAATATATATGAAATATCAAAAAAATAATGCTATTCTCTGTTTTTTTGCAGGCTTTTGAACAGCCATAGAGATAGCACTGTGTGAAACAGGTAAGAAAAATACATCATTCATAATAAGTTTTTGGAGAAATGTTATTACTATTTCGATGAGCAATTTACTAAAAATAATGTGAATACTTATTTTCACACTAGTGTGAAAATGAACTTTACCACTTTACTAAATTACGACACATAAATTTTCTGCAGTTCAAAGGATCATACTATGGTCAAATCAACACCTCCTTCTTAGAAAGTTTTGGTTTTCTTCTCACAAAAGCATATCTTTTATATGCACTTTTATCCGGCTTAGATTTAATCACAACTTATCTCCATATCATCTGCATAGAATTAATATGGTTACTTCTCCTTTCAGTTCGTGTGATAATTTGGCTGTCAGCGATTCGAACCATTTATTGTTTGAATGCCCAATTCATTTTCGCAATCGTAATTTATTTATGCAAAATTTAGTTTGTCCAAAAAATATACTTACTTACCAATATTCAAACGCTTCTTGCTGCTAACTTTCTAGATGTTTATAAAATAATTTATAATTGTATTAAATCAAAAAATATCAAATGATAAACGTAATTTTAAAAACCCTTAATCTATTCCCTTATTACCTGGCTAATAGCCAAAGCTGCTAAGGCCAACAAACAAAAGGAAAAAAAACTTCATTATCTCATTAAAATAAGTTAGATAAGTAGGCCTGTTTCTTAACAGCCTTAGAAAAAATATAGTTTTTGAAGAAGACTTCAAGATCTTTCAGATTTCATTAACATTTCAGCGAATAAAAATTCTCCCGTGATATTTTACGGGTATATGTATATATATCTAACGTGCACTGCTAAAGTTTTGGGTTCGAATCCTGTTCAGGCAAGGAAATTTCATCATCAAAAATTAGAATTGTCTTGACTAATTATTAGGTTGTCAAGGATGAAATTTGTAGAAAAAAAGGCAAAGTTGGTTGATAACTTTCAAATATAAGGAATTATTTTATTCATCAAAGTATGCACCCATATTGTCTATACACTTTTTCCGTTTAAGCGGCAGGTTGTTCAGGTCGGTGGTATAAAACCCTGGCGGACGAGAGTCAATGAATTCCTGGAAGGCCAGTTTTACAACATTGTCGGAATTAAACTGTTTTCCTATTAAAAAGTTGTCCAAATTGCGGACGAAGTGTTAATCAGTGGGGGGGGGGTTAGGTCTGGTTAGTATGGAGGATGATGAAGAAGTTCCAACTCCAATTCCTGTAGTTTTGCCACAGTCATTTGTGCAGTGTGTGGTCTAGCGTTATCATGCAATAAGATAAGAGTCTATCTGTTGACCAATCTAGGCTGTTTTTCTTTAAGTTTTTGCATCATTTCGTCCAATTGGTTGCAGTGTATTTCTGATGTGATCGATGAACCTGGTTTTATTTATTTATTATTTTTTTTGTTTGGTTTTTAAGTTATGTACGAAATTTGGCGAACCAATTTGATATTGTCTTCTGCGTAGTAACAGTAGAGCCAAATACACTATTATTGTTTCGCGCGGTCTGCGATGCCGTAGTTCCACGTAAGAACTCATACTTCATGATAGTGATAATTTCCGGCCGTTCCATTTTCAACAAAATTAATTTTTAAAAAAAGTTTTTGATATTTTATAGAGCATACAATGATTTCTTTAAACAGGTGAGATGTGTAACTCTCCAACAAAAAAAATAACTGTAAAATATTAAGCCAATGCCAAATAATAAGCTGTTAAAGTTGGCAATATTATTACAAATTCCATCCTTGACGACCTGATACCTTAGTAGCAAATGCCATTAACGAGAAATAAAAAGTCGATAAATAAATGTTTTTTGTGGGCCTAAAAATAATTTGGTACTTCGGACCCCAGACAACTTAAATCCAACACTGAATCGCAGTACCCCTTTCTTTTAATTACGGCACCATGGTCAACTAGTTAATAACTAAGATATATAGTGAGGGAGGAAATGAAGAGGGAAAAGCTGGGAGTGGGAGCCGGGGCGAGAGCGGAAGAATGAAAGAAGAACAAAACGGTAAACTGTCGGAATGGGGAGAAACAAGGAAAGTACTATTGGAGTACTATTGGAGATGTGGGATGGACATAAGAGAAGCTGAGCGAAAGAGAAACGGAGGAAGAAAAATAGTAGAAGAATTGAGGAGGAGAGACAAGGAGGTACAGGAGCAGGAAAGAACAGTAAGAATAGACAATTCAAGGAATGTGAAAAGGTATAGAGAGATAAGGACGGTAGGAATACCTAAATATTTGAAAGGGAGGAGAGAAAAGGCAGGGGGCAGAGTTAGGAGGATTGCCAGATTAAGATGTGGAAATGAAGAACGGAGTAATAGGTATTGGGCAAAACCAGAGGATAGGCTATGTAGAATGTGTAGGGAGGAGAAAGAATCCTTGGAACACCTAACAAAAAGATGTGGAAAGATGATAAAATGGGAGGGAGAGATAAAGGACCTGTTGAGTGAAGAAGGAAAGGGAGAAAGGTGGGTGAGAGTACTCGAGGAAAGAAGGAAGGAATGCGGAGAGGTAAGACAGAACTGAGAACAGGAAGGAAGAGAGAGGCAAACGAGGAGGAAAGAAAAGAGGGAAGAGAAGCGAAAAAAGAGACGAAAGAGGGGAGGAAGAACGGGAGTCAAGAAGGAAGGACACCAGTGACTGAAGCCGAAAAGAGAATAAGAAGAAAGAGAGGAACACCGGAGGAAGAATGTAGAAGAAAGAAAGTCATAAACTGTAGTATTTTTTATTATTATTATGATTATTTTTCTAATGTATTAGTTAAGGCCCTAAACGCCGCAAGGCCTAGGGGAAATAAAAATATAAATAAATAAAAAATAAAGAATTATATATAGTTAATAACCACTGTTCTGTACCAATGAACTATCCAATTGAAATACAATTTCAAAATTGCTCACATATTTCAAATTTTTTAATAAAATCAATAAAATATCTCCTATAAAATAACCAGTTTAATAACTCGCAGTGGAGGATGTATCGCATATGATGCATAGGAGAGGATTGCAAGCTGTCGCCATCCGAGCACACTACCACAGTTTTTTTTTTTTTTTATCCATTATCGAGTGGTATCCTTCGCGACCAAGCGGCGACAACCACCGAACCACGAAACGCCCAACCAGCCACACTATATTTATGCACGAATCTTCTATATTTTAAAATGTTTATATTGGAGGCAAATGGATGATACGTTATTGGGAAATGAAAATGTTTTTAAAGGTTTTTCAGGGTATGATAATATTATGTAAAATAACAATACTTCTTATTCTTGTTATTTCTAAGACCTAAAATTGTTCACGAACTGAAGAATTGAATTTCTTATACCAGAGTTTTTGCATTTAATTTATATAATTTTATAACTACACTGTCCTGTGAATTTTGCAATGATATATAATAATTTTGTTTTTTTTTTTTGCATTTTATTGAATGGTAGTAATACGGCACTTACAGAAATTAATGCACTCATACTCTATGTCAAATAAGAAAAGAGTAGATAGCGCTGCTAACCGAGTACGATTTACACAGGACAAATATAGTATAGCTGGAAATTTAAAAAAAAAGTTAGTAGGGCATGGGCGTATTAACAGGGTTAGCAAGTGATTTTTTTTAATTTAAAAAATGAATTGGTTAATAAAATATTGAAATAAACAAGGCAGATAATACACTTACGTTATTTATACGACATAAATTCAGTATAATGGGAAATTTGAAAAAGTTTTAAAAAAATATTCATTTTAAAAAATTATGTATTATACATAAAAAGAGAGATTTGGCTAAAAGAGTTTAAATAAAGCAATAAAACAAACAATATATCTTCAGAGCTAAATTTTATTATTTATTTAATAATACATTTTTGTATGTATATATGAAAGTCTAAAAATTATATCAATAACTTCTTCTTTGGGCATTATCAGCTGGGCTGTCTTTTGGCCTCACATTAGTCCTCTATCTTGACATGTTAATTGTCAAGTGTCAAAAAATATTTATATGTCAGATAACCTAAAAAATATATAACTGCGTAAAAACAAATTACATGAAGAATTTTCTCCATGAAATCTACGCCAAGAATATAAATAAAAGTCTTAATATGTAAATAATAACAAAATATACGAAAAAAATAAAATAATATAAATAATATATATGTACAATGTACGACAGTGAACATCTGTCAACTTGGACTAAAAACAATATTTTAACATTGTAATAGGGATGGTGTTTTAAACCAATCAGAAACAAGAACAAACAACTCCTATCTTCTTACACACATTTTTCTAAGCTGACATAGAGCATAGTTGTCATGATTTAGAACAATTAATAATTATTAATAATATCGAAACTATTTACACGTTGTCCTGCAAACAAAGAAATGACATATTAAAACGAGTTAATTGCGTATTATGCTATGGAATGACATTTTTTTTTACATTTTTAAGTTATACGGAACGAATTTATTTACTTTGTGCTTTAAAGTGCAAAGGTTTATAATATATATGTTATGAATACATAAGCATAAAAATTACACTACTCTCTTTGTTCTATTTATTATAAAGGATATTTAAGGATATTATAAAGATTTATTATTAAGAGATATTTTGAAGGGTCAAACCCATTGTTCAATGCTTATGCGTTATTTATTTATTTATTTATTTAGTTTATTGTTATGTTATGGAGTTATTATAATTGAGGTTCTATAATAGACATATAACATACCACATGGGCATAGCCATAGGAATTCACAAAAGGTTTTATTGCTTTGAACATCTGTTTGTAATAAATAGAACAAAGAGATTATTCTGATCTTTATGCTATGTCTATGCTATGTATTTATTATAAACCAGGCTTTATTCCGTTCCTATGTATTTCTATACTCTATAGTCAATCATATTCGTAAGAATCCATTGTATTTATCAACGGAAACTGCGGGAATGTGTTTAATTTACCCCTTTCTCTAGAAAAGTTACATTTCTTTAAGTATATGACCTATAACTGAATTTTATTTAACACATTAGGTTACGTGTAATGTTATCTATTAAATTTATTCCAAAGTTTTGTTTGAAATAAAATTCTATATCCCCTCGAATATCCAAGTCGTTTTATCGATTTGATGTAAAATTTATATGAGACGGTCTACAATACGAATTCAGAAAATGCCTTGAAAGTAAAAAGTTTAAAAAAGAACAAAGAAACAGTTGTATTGTTGAGAAAAATACGGTGAATTTATAATGTGTGCCACTTTATTTTACCTGCTAATTTAATAATTTATTTACATTCTTCTTTTCACTGCATGTTTCTATTTTAATTACTTTCTTATTCATATTGTATGTTGGTTCACGTTCTTATCAATACTTAAAGATTTAAATTCCATAGCTTGACGTCCTTGTTTACATTCTACTATTAGCTCTGTAGAACCATTTATAACGATTTATTATCGTCAAACGCAAGTTATTCTAACGCACTCCTATGGACTGCGCTTACGTCTAACGATAGTAAACGTGATTTCACTTGTCTACGTGTTAAACAGAAATTCGACGGGAAATGCTGTATAATAAGATGTGGCAATGTAGGAAAAGGCTACCAACCTGTAGAAGCCAAATGTAACAACTGAGTAATGCTTGCAGGTTAGTTGCAGCCAAATGTAACAACTAAGTAATCCTTGCAGATTAGTTACATTATATTGTCACATAGGTAATCCTAGGTCAGGTTTACGACATCTAGACATTGTGACGGTCAGCTGTCTGATTAAAAACTATTTGTCAGCGTCTGACGTATGTGGCCTGATTACGAAATGCAGACACTGCATTTTCGTAATGAGGAAATATTTGTCATGACGAATGAATATTGGAACTGGGTTAACTTTCGTTACAAAAAGACTGGGCGACACAGAATATGAAAGCAGTGGAACATATCCAACTCCGCTGCACGTATTAGTCCACAAGGTGACGACCAAGACACTGACGCCAGATTCTTGTAACGAGGGTGAAGCCAAGCAAACAGTCACCATGTGAGTGGAAGATGACTTCTTCAGGCTCCTCGACTCCCGGATGGGTAACCCCCGCCTCGAAGATAGGTCCAAGCCGGTCCTGACCAACACGGGGTGGACCGAAGACTTCCCCAACTCCATGGACCAATTCAAACATTATATTGTAAATTTGATAAATGTTTAATAAATTTGTTATGTTGATACCAGGAGTTGTGTCTCAATCAAACCACCCTCGTGACAATATTTTAACATTGACAATTAAATTATCTAAGTGTGACGTCAATTCATAGTTATTTTGAATAGATTTTAGAACACCAAATTATGGAAATAGTTTGCTGGAGAAGATGTTGTAGGGTCACAAGAATGGATAGGATCAGAAATGAAGAAATAAAAAGAAGAATAGATGTAGAAAAGAATATTTTAGCACACATAGAAAAAAAGAGACTTATCTGGTGCTGCCATGTTAGGAGAGCAAATAAAGGAAGATGTATAAATAAAGTGACAGGCTGGAGCCCAATAGAGTGAAGAAATAAAGGTAGACCAAGAAGATCTCGGCGGGATGAAGTAGATAAAGCCATGGAGAAGAGAGGTTTGAAAGATAGAGAATAACGAGAAAATCTGGCTGAGAAAACCCCGGTACCGATCAAATTTATCAAAACAGGCGTCAAGTTGGCTTGCGATGGTACTAATTTAGAGCACATTCCAATCTTAAATACGAGGAAAAATAAGTAATTAAGTCACAAAAGGCTATTTAAAAAATACTCAAAGAAATACTTAGCCGAAAACAAGTTTTATTTTTCAACAAAGTCGCCACCAACATTAATTCACTTATCCAATTGCTTTATCAATGCCCCAATGCCTGCTGTATAAAAGTCTTTGGACTGCAGTCTCAGTCACATGCGTACCTTTCGTTCAACATCGTTATCACCCGCGAAACGTTTGACGCCAAGATACTTCTTTGTAGACCAAACCATGAGAACATCCTATTGTAGTTGCTATGCTGTCTATTGTAACCCGCTTAGCCCTGTTAGCTCAAACCATCTCGTCCACCCGTCAAATTGTTGCATCTGAACGGGGCGCCCAGTTCGGTGTTCGCCAACAACTTTTAAGCGCCCTTGAGAGAATTTCTCGACCCAGTTGTACACTGCTTAACGCGACAAATACTCTTCGCTGTAAACAGGACACATTTCCTTATGGATATTCTTTGCAGGAAGGCATTTTACCCACAAAAAACGCACAACAGCACGTTGCTCTTCCGCACTATACTCTTCAAGGACGATCGCCATTTTCACTCTGCCTACGCACGCATACGGCAACTGTCACTTAAGTGTTATCAAACTGGATTGTGTTGCCACCTAATGACACTTTTGGAAATAGCTCACTGCAATTTTCAGCTTTCCAATATCAGTTTGTGTCCTAATTACTGACTTCCTGTCGTACTTCATGGTTCTTCTTAAACTCTTATAACTGATCTAGTTTCTAATTCAGAAACACACTCCAGTCTTATTATTTACATTCTCTTGTTAACTTCATATATTTTCTATGCGCTACCTAGACGTTCATTGTTATCATCCAACATTAATTTATCCATTTTGGGATTCCCGCCATTGTTGATGATCATTGGGTGCGTTTTGTAGATGGCTGGTTAGAAGTACTAGAATTGATGTGCAACAAAACGACAATTTTGACCGTGAAATAAATATGGAATGACATTTGCATGGAGGTTAAGTCATATGGTTGTAGAACAAATAACGAACATATTTCACCTAAATGGATAATCTAAATAATAAATGCAGAATAAGAAATCTTCTAGCAAATATTCTAGAACGTAATGTTTTAGAACGAGTAATTAATTGAATTGTACATGCATTTTAAGTTTATATTTAACAATACTGTATTAAAATAATATAGGTATATATTTATTTTAGGACACAAAATGAGAAAATACCTAAAAATAAAAATTATTTTGAAGCAGTAATACCAAGATTTAATTCTAATACATTTAAAAACCAAATGGAAAAAACTGCATTTAAATACATATTACTTTTCATCCCCACCACACTTATTCATTCCAGTCGTTCGACCTCGAGTCATCGAATGAGTAGAATGAATAGAATGAGAATACAGTCGCAACAAAACGCGTATTCTGATTAAACCGAAACCAGAATTGGCACAACAAAACGTACCCAACGAATGCTGACATCCACAGTTGTCTGGTACTTTTTAATAGGTTGTTTCTCCATCGTTTTCTTGGTTTACCGAAGGCTCTTTTGCCTGTTCTTGGGCGGATCACGTAATGCATTCGAAACCTATAAACTGCGGGCAATTTAAACAGAATTTCCCTTTTAATCAGGTTTCATAAATTCTCGTTCGTTGATATTCAAAATATAGTTTATTAGAATGATTATCAGTATCAGTGAATCTCACGTATGGGGTCATTGTAATATATGGTACATACACCGGCATTCGCATGATCACGTAAATAACAGAGATTAACTCGGTAAATCACATGGTGGACGGCGATGCTCTTATTGAGGGAAATTATCACTGCGCACAAGAACAGGAACTGCAGTTAACTTCGCACTACAGCGATTCTTAAACAGTTTCAACTAGTACTAGTACATTGTTACAGTCAGATAAGCGAAGCTTGGTATTTTTTATAGCCTGTTGATAGGATCTGGACAGTACTTGTTACAAACGCGATCGAAAAAAACCTCTTAATCATAGCTAATAAAAGCTAATCTATGATTGAATCACTAATTGGCATGCCCTATTATAGTCGGATTGCTGATAGGTGACTGTTACATGTATGAATCAAGTAGTGCATTCATATAATAATCTAGTTACCATTTTTCAGCGATTTTAAAAATCTTTTTTGTTATTTGTGTTAACTGTCAGTGTCTAGTAATAAATATTAATTAAAATACGGCTTGCGGCCAATTATTAAATTCACAAACTTTAATTTTAAATCTGCTGGAATAAATAACAAATTATGATCCAAAATTTACGTATGAGTATAAATTTTTCCTTATTTATAATTATAACCTTAAAATTAATAATTTTGTTTGTTTGAGTACTGCTGTAAATTTATTTTCGCGCTCTAATTAGTAAAGATATCTACGAATCATTCCATCTTTTTCATCTCTTTCTAATGTTTTGTTTTTTATTCAAATAATTTGGAAGGTTAGTTGTCAACTTGT
Source organism: Liopterus haemorrhoidalis (assembly GCA_963971575.1). NCBI lineage: Eukaryota > Metazoa > Arthropoda > Insecta > Coleoptera > Dytiscidae > Liopterus > Liopterus haemorrhoidalis. The sequence continues at coordinate 52,786,728 of OZ020615.1, forward strand.
GTCACTATACGTTACTATGGGTATGCAAATAATTGTAATGATATAGACAGAGAAAGCATATAGTATTGAACATCGATACTTGTAGCAACGAACAGTCACTTATCAGCAATCCGACTATATTTCATATCATGTGTAAAAACTGTGTGATTTTTTTTTTTTTGTCCTCTGCAATATCTTATGTTAAGTGGGTTTTACACGATTCAATTTATTAATCAATAAATTGAAAAGTTGACCTTCAGTTTATTGATATGTGTAAAGTGTTCAAATTTGATTGAATATTCAACAATTTTTGTTGAAAAAATTGATCAATTTATTTTGAAAATAGAACAAGTTCTATTTTTCATCAATTTTTTTAGGAAATTTTAGGTTTATTTTTATCTGTTTAGTTGTAGCATAAACAAGAAATGTATAGGTTATGTGTTTCATTTTCAAATGTGACAGTACCGCATAGAACCGTAAACTTTCTAATTCACCATTTTCTAGGTTATTGTTTTGTTTTTGTTCACAGCTCTTAATTTTGCATGTTTTTGTTAAGATTTTTCTCAATATTTTCATTTTGAAAAATATGTCAATGTTTTATAAGCTACTCCAAACCTTTAGACGCAACTAAATGAAATTTTAATTTTTTATGTTATCACTTTTATGAGCTCACTTTTTCCTGATTGAAGAGGGATTTTGTAAAACAAAATGATCAAAAGCTTCATTTAATCTGTAAAAGTTACTATATTTGAAAATCTAGGTCCACTTAAAGCAAAGAAACATGCTATACATGATAATGTAAAAGTTTTCAAAACAAACAAAAAATGATAAATAAATTAATTTGTGTAAAATGATACTCTTATTTTCAAGGTTATCAATAAATTGTTCAACTAATTGATAAAAAATTGATCAATTTATGGATCAGAAATTGAACTGTGTAAAACAAACTTAAGACGGAATATAGGCCACGTAGGTAAAAGCTATCGCTGATCTAGATATAAATGAATAATTTTTTGGAAAAAAAAAATATATATATATATATATTTTTTTTTTTTCTGAGATAATGGCTGGCAGTCTTCAACTGTTTTTGGTATTTTAAACGGGAATTATTTGGCTATAACTGCTCGGCTGTCAGCGGATATGACGTCATGACGATCCGATTCCGACTGCTGCATCTTCACCGCTCTAGAAGTAGTCCAGCAGTCAGCAGTCGATGGCCAAGCTGAAGCCATTATATGCTAGTACGAAGTCATGTTCCAAATAATGTCACATTATGATGTAAAAAGATAATAATTTTGTATGATGAATTGTTAAATTTACCGACAGTCAAAACGCAAAAAATTATTATAATACAGTCAAACTGGTCATGATGATAGGCATATAACTTCATCATTCTCTTCTTCCTCTTCTAATAAAAACGCTATAATAGTATATAAACCCATCTTCCAAACTATCGCGGTGTATACCCTCCCAAAACTAACAATCAATTGACTACTTGCCCTCTGGTAGAGCAGTCGGCTGCTTCAGAGCGCAGTTGATGGCGAATGTATGACCCATATGACGATTTCGATTGACTCTTATAAAAGAAGATTTAAAGAGAAATTCTAAGATAACTAAGGTTGGATCTAAATGAGCGCATTCACAAAATGGAGTAGGAAAATCGACAAATATAATAATAATAGTGAGATGGAATTCAACTGTTACCTGTTATATACGTCAAACACAAAGCTGCTAGCTCAGGTAGAGTTAAAAGGATAGCCGCGGGGTTCCACACAAATACTTACACCTTAAAGATTTTTATTTACGGATTATATTCATCTACAAAATTTCAAGTTCCATTTTGAGCCATCTGAGGAAAAAGGTTTGCCATCACTGCCAGACGTTACGGTTGGTCGTTACTGTCAACCGCCACGGTGGGCAATTTCAGCTAAATGCTACCTTAATGAGGAAGTGATGGATGCGGTGTAAAATTGGCTGCATCGTTAACTAAAATATATTTATTTTTCGACGGGAATACGGAAGTTCCCTGTGCAATGGGACAAATGTATTTTAAAGAGTGGTTATTACTTAGCAAAATGAAGTATATATAATGTTAATTTAAATAAAATTAGAACCACCCTTGTATGTTGTCCAATACATTTAGCATTATAAACCTCTTTTGGCAGGAAATAAGCATTTAAAAAGGCAACAGAAAAAATTAGTAACACTTATTTCGCCAACCACGAAGCGGGCGAAATTTATCAAGAAAAAACTAATATCTACCCTCTGTTTTGGCACTTTCCTTGTTCCTCTCCGCACACGGATACGATTACCGTAATGATACAATTAATTAAGATCTCTTATCGGTAATTTGGGTCAGATAGCGTGGATGCAATTTTCACCTGAGGTTAAGAAGCTCTGTTCTAAACTTGTCAGATTTATTCTCCTGGGCGAGAGTTTGCAACCGACGCCAGTAATTGGATTAAAATTTGCATGTAGACTCTATGTTTTATACGCCAATAATAAGATTTATGTATTATGAGGGAAAATAACACCGAACAAAAAAACTTGGGATGAAATATGTTATGACTTTTTAATGCTGATTTAGCATATATATTAAGTTTTTTTATGAGTTTAAACGAGTTAAATATAACGTAGGTTTAATCACAATTCACTTGATATTACTTTCCAATTACGAAGTAAGAAAAGCTTTGGAGCTTAATACAATAATACCTAGGCTAGCAAGTTTAATTTTTTCTACGAGGCGATTGTAGTACGAATTATTCGTTGGCTGAATAACGATTTGCAATGCAAATACCTTTTAATACATTCCACAACGTTCCCAAAAGGAGGACTGAAGAGTTGCATATTCACTATTTATACTTTATAGAATTTACAGTCCATACATTCCAAAGTTTTCAGTTCATGGAAGAATCACTTTCAGACTGTTTCCTTGAAAGGTTTAACTGTCCTTGTGGTGTTGTAGGAATCTCAGGAGTTATTATTGCTTGATACTTTCATTTCTTGTTTTTTTAGCTGAAGAAGAAGTGAAGATTTTACCACTGTTGGCTGGATTTTCCTCTTCCTTAAGATTCCTTTGAAGTGGTTTCGGCACTTACAAGTGTTTGGAGTATTGAACGAACAGCTAGCGAAATACTGCGATCTGTAATTCAACATACTCAACAGTTGGGTTGGCTAAATGCGTCCATTGCTTGGTCACTTACGCGGTACAAATTTTTTATTTTATTTTTTTTATTTATTTATTTTTTTTTATTCAGGGAAAATCTTTTATATACACCAATCTGGTAGTGTCAGAATCTACTTCAATTGGCCTACCGACTAAAATCCCTGCTTGCCCCTTTTTTCCCACCAAGGAACTATCTGTGGTGATTTTCATCTTGGAGGGAACAGGCTAACTCAACCTATCTTCACATTCCCCTATTCTGCCATTCTCGCTCATCTGTCTCCTTCCTCTTCATAATGGCTGACAGCATCTGCCGCACCGTTTCCCAGTTTTCCTTGGAATGCCGCATAACCTGGACCATGTTGTTGGGTGTCAGGTTCTCTCCTGTTATCATGTATGCTCGCAATCTTTCTGCAGTCCATCTCCCGCATACGAATAGTGTATGTTCGGCTGTGTCGACTGCGCCGCAGTAGGTCGTCGTCCTGGTCCTTTCCAATCCTTAGGGTGAAGGACTTAAAAGACCCATGGGCTGTCAGGGCTTGCGTGACATAGTAGTCTATGTTCCTGGAGAATAAGCCTTTTTGTCCATTGCCCTTTTTCTTGATTCCTGGAACACTCCTCCTGCCATTTCTCCATCGAATGTGTTGTGGCAGCGTTTCTCATCTCAGATCCCCCTCCTGCCTCGTATATCTATCGCCTTTCGTCTGCAAGGAGTCGCAGAGGGAGGGTTCCTGTCACCACTTGCAGGGCCGCAGTCGACACAGTGCGGTAAGCCGATGCTACCCATATTAACGCCTGTCGTTGGGCTTTCTCGTACAAGTTGTTGTACTTGCCATATCCCAGCATTCCGCACCAAATAGAGGCTCCGTATAACAAAGTTGAATGAACTGTCCCCAGCAAAATCTTACTTTTGCCCCAGGTGGGGCCTCCAATTTGCATCAATCGTCGTAGCTTTCCAGCTCTTTCTTCCACTTTGTTGGCCGCCGTTTTAAGGTGTTCCGCGAATGAGCCGTTTACGCCGAAAATGATTCCTAGATATTTTATGTGGGACTCCAATATTCCCCTGGAATTAAGTTATGTTATTTTTATTGGTTTAAAATATATATATTGCATAAAATTGATGCGTTGTATGATTTTTTTCGAGAACACCAACTCAAACCTTTTTTTAAATTTTCTTTTAATGAAACTTGATTGTGGCTAAGTATTGATTTTTTTTGGTTTCTAAATTTTTAGGTACGATAATCTTTCTTCTTCTGAAATATGCACGTTTAATGGATTTTGATGAACAAAATTGAATTTTTAAGCTACAGCTAACTGAATTAAAACGTGACAATCATTTCCTTAATCTAATAAACCCGGGAATTTTAATGGAAATTTAGTAAGAGTAAAAAAAAGATCTGTAGCACACTGGACAGAGAAATTCAGGTTAAACTTTTCTAACATTAACTCTTGCCGTGCAAAACGGGTACTTGTAACCCAGGGGGAAGATAATTTAAATTCTGAAAAAATTCTTAGTAATTACAATTAATGTGAACCAAAATATATATTCCCATCATATTCCTATGCGGAACATGGGCTTCCACAAAAAACTTCCACCGACCCTGTTCTTCCACAGATATCAGGTCGTCAAGGATGAAATTTGTAGTTAATAATATTGCCAACTTTAACAGCTTATTATTTGACATTGGCTTAATATTTTACCGTCCTGTTTTTTTTTTTTTTTGTTGGAAAGTTACAAATCTCGCCTGTCATAAGAAATCATTGTATGCTCTAAAAAATATCATAAACTTTTTTTTTAAATTAATTTTGTTGAAAATGGAACGGTCGGAAATTCGCACTCTTATGAAGTATGAGTTCTTACGTGGAACTACGACATCGCAGACCGCGCGAAACTTTAATAGTGTATTTGGCTCTAGTGTTACTATGCAGCAGACAATATCAAATTGGTTCGCCAAATTTCGTACAGGGAACTTAAAAACCAAACAAAAAAAAAAACAAAAAACTGACTCATCGATCACAGCAGAAATAAACTGCAACCAACTGGACGAAATGATGCAAAAACTTAAATAAAAACAGCCTAGATTGGTCAACAGATCGACTCCTATCTTATTGCATAATAACGCTAGACCACACACTGCACAAATAACTGTGGCAAAACTACAGGAATTGGAGTTGGAACTTCTTCATCATCCTCCATACTCACCAGACCTAGCCCCCACTGACTGGGCAATTTTTTAATAGGAAAACAGTTTAATTCTGATGTAAAACTGGCCTTCCAGGAATTCAATGACTTTCGTCCGCCAGGGTTTTATACCACCGGGCTGAACAACCTACCGCTTAAATAGCAAAAGTGTATAGACAATATGGGTGCATACTTTGATGAATAAAATAATTCCTTTTATTTGTAAGTTATCAACCAACTTTGCCTTTTTTTACAAATTTCATCCTTGACGACCTAATACTTATAGTATCTGTTCTTTCCTAGATCGTGGTATTTGATTTTTTGCATAATTCTTCCAGTCATAGTCGAGACTTTTGAGATGTTCTACAGAGTGGATTAAATTCGTGCCCATTCCACTTATCCCGACAGGTGATAGTACTCCGATGAAGTGTACGGTGTTTTGCTTTCGCTGAAGTTGGTGGGTGAGCTCTTGGATTCGTCTTGTGTCCTGTAAAGCACTGAGTATGTCTCTAATTATTAAATATCTTTAGTGTTCTTCTATTTTCCTTTAATTTGCTCGAGTGCTTTTAGAATAGCGAATAATTTTAAATTTGTTAAATTTTCTTTTCATTGGACCTTATAGGCGGCACGTGCCTCCAGTGCCCCCCACCCCCTGAATACGCCCCTGTTACCTGCAAAATCCTGAAATGTGTGAAACATCACACTAAACATTAATTTTTTAAGTCCGTAGCATTGTAGAAACATTAACGTATCAGAAATTCCTTGTAGTGTAGCATTAACTTCTTAATTGTGAGTAAATAAAATGCTCTATTGTTCAAAATTTAACTAGCAACAATTAAAATAATTAAAGAACAGGGAGAGTTTCCAAATTACCAACTTTAGCAGTCACATGAATACTTAAAAGACATTCTTCAAAGTTAATCTCAACATTAGGGTTTATAAGTTGAGCCATTTTCTCAAACTGTTGTAAAACGCCCAGTGAAACTTTCTAAACAAAGTTTTGTTTTTGAGTACGAAGTAGGCAGTCGCTTTTATTTGGAGAACAGAGATATTAAATAGTTCATGTTATTTGAACTTTGAACCCGGAAGTACCACAGACATACACTAGAAATTGAATGTGGTTTTTGATTTTAGCACTACAATATTTTGCACTTAAGATTCAAATTAATACACCCTGAAATATATTTACATTTTTAAGGTTTCGTAGGTATAACAAGAGAATGACTTGCTCAGTTGGTTAATAAGTGGCTAGCTGTAGAGGCGGCAACGATTAATCGAATGATTGAAATACTCAATTATTTTGTTTCAGTTAATCGATTAACCATACGATATTTTTGGTTTCGATTAATTAATAATTAATGGATTAATTTAGTGTTAATCGTTATTTAGTTGTATTGTTGAAGCACTGATCAGTAGATAACTGCTATATTCTTTTCAATAAAATCCCTAGATTACTAGGCCTTCAGATCATTTGCCTTCGCCCATCTGGAGAATTAAACTCAATTGCTACTTATTTCTGCACAATATACTGTTTGCGTCCAATCAGTTCAAATGCTCACGAACGAAACGCAATTTTTCAACTCGACAATTTGCGAGACAAGCCTGGCAAGTTAAAGGTCTTCTGGATAAAAGCCTTTGTTTCCTCTATCATCTTTGGACAGTTTGTGACGAAATTGCCAAATTTCGATCTTCTTCGAAATGTCGTGCCCGAAAAGTTAAGGACCAATCACGATCGCGCAGAACAATTAAGGTAAGAAATCAGTCGTTTCGAGCGCTTGTGGCTCGTGAATGATTTAACCAGGCTTTTTATGTAGAGGCCAATTATCAGTGATAACACTTTACAGCGTAATTAATAGAATTTTTAGCTACATCCAAAACACCAGCGATATACCAATACTACGGCCATCTTCATATAATGGCGCAGCTCGTACGTAACGTCTTCCGGCCATATTTTAATTTTATTACACAAAAAAAAGACTTGTATGTGTTAAGCAATCTCTAAAATGGGTAACTAATGGCAAAGTTTTATTTATCAATAGGTTACATATGTTAAAACTTACGTACTTAATTTGCGATATTATACAGGCTTCGTTCAAACGGGCATTATTTATTGTTAAAACCTGTTTAATTAGAACCAAAAAAATATTTGTTTATGTAGACATTGTATTTTCTCCCATTACTTGTAGTTTCATAATAAAGCGGTTAAATAATTTTTTATCAGCCTTTAAAATACAACATTAAGACAGTTCCATTTTTAGGATTTTGTAGGTATGACCAAAAAACCCTTATACCGTCATTTTGTCGTCTGTCTGTCTGTCTGTTCGGTAAAAATTGTAGCCAAACGGCTAAACCTAGAGAGTTGAAATTTGGCATGCTTAAACAACTGTTTGACCCGCACATAGGAAAAATACTAAAACATCTAAAAAACATATCCCCCTAAAAATATAAACAAATATGTGCTCATCAAAAAAAAATATATATTTTTTTTAAATTCTGAGTAGGGTATCAAATGAAAGCCTTTAGTACGTGGATTAACGATCAAATTTTTATTTTTGCAAAATAAATTATTTTGACGCAATTTTTGCCAAAATTGTGCAAAAAAATTTTTGTCTCACACCCTGTAGCCCAGATGGTTTAAACTAAAAATCTGAAAAAATTCTAAGTAATGTACATTGGTGTGAACCGGTATAGTACAACAGAAATTTTTGATTAGATTATGTTTTCGGAAAATAACGCATTTTTGTGTTTTAACTAAAATATGTAAAATATTTAATCCGCTATTTAACACAGAAAACGAGTGAACGTCCGTAGTCCAGTGGTAACGTTCACGCTGCGTAAGTTGCAAACTACTGTTCGATTCCCGACAATTTTTAATTTTTGTTTTTTTTTGCATTTTTATTTTGTTTACATTATTTTGTCAAAATTCTAGTTATATTTTGGCTAATGTTGCATTTAATTTTTAAAAGCGTAAATTTAATAACCATTAGGAAGTGTTGAAATTATAATTTAATTCTATTTTTGAATGTATACGAAATCAGAGGGACGGAGTTTATGTGTTAAACAACCAATGGAAGCCGTAGGCGCAATTTTTAAAATATGAATGAACCTTGCTATATATAAAAAAAAAATACTGCAAATGTTTGGAAACCCAAATAATGGTATTAGGCATTCGAATTAAAATTAATAAAAAAATATTTTAACATAAAATTTTGGTTTGGCATACCAAATAATCATCATTCACTTACTAAATACCTGCGAAACCCTGAAATGTGTGAAAAATCACACTTCACATAAATTTTTTACCAAGTACAATAACCGCCGTTTATTGTGATTCGCTGGTTATTAGAATCAGCCAGTTTACAAAATCAAATTTAAAAAGACCTATTCAAAACTTTGTTTATTTATTACCATTTTTTTTTTTTTTTTAGCACACATTTCAATTAATTTATTTTAAAGACGTGTATTATTCGAAATAAACTACCTTTACACAGCTCAATTGTCCTCTATAAATTCAGAATCGCGAATTGCTCCGGGGTTTGGCTCTGTGACCTCTATTGCATAGAATTTGCAATACAAATAGCTGGCGTTGCAGTACAATTCCAACACAAATACATTGTAAAAACACAACTAATAGACGTTTTCAGTTTGAACAATGGAAAATTATCGCGTATACCCTGTTTTTTATTGCTTTAGGGTGACTGTTACCAATAAAATAAAAATGTTACCAAAACGTAAATTTTATTTTTAACCCCTAAATAAATTGACTAATTTGAAAATTGGGTAATTTGATTCAGTGGCGTACGTAGAATCTGGTTAGGGGACATGCGGGGGAAATTAAACTTGTTTGTAAATAATGTTACCTTCCATTTGCGTTTTATAGGTACGACCACCAAAAAACCCTTATAACGTCACTCATGTGACTGTCTGCCTGTCTGTACGGTAGCAATTGAAGCCAAACAGCTGAACATAGATAGTTGAAATTTTGCATACTTGTACAACTTTTTGACCCAAATATAGGAAAACTATAGAGTTCATATAAACAAATATGTATTTAATAAAAAAAAATAAAAAAAAAAAATTTTGAGTGGCATACCTCTGAATGCGTGGATCAACAAACAAATTTTTATTTTTGAAAAATCATTTTTTTTCTAATTCGATTTTTGCCAAAAATGTGCAAAACTTTTTTCCTTCAACCTATCTCACAAAAGGATTGATCTAAAAATCTAAGAAAAATTTCCGTAATGAACATACCAGAAAAATTCCACAGGAATTTTTGATTAGATAATTTTTTAGAAAAATTCCGATTTTATTGTCTTTGATAAAAAAAAAAAAACATATTGTTTTAAATTTATTGTGTGGTATCAAAAGAAAGCTCTTAAGACGTAAATTACGGAACGATATATAGTTTTTTGCAAATCCTTTTCTTTTAACACGAATTTAGCAAAAAATGTGCAAAAGTTCTTGTCCCGCACCCTTTTACCAAAAAGGATTAAATTAAAAATCTGAAAAAAATATAGATAATGTATATTGATCTGTGCCGGAAACGTACCTGAGGAATTTTTGATCAGATTGTGTTTTTGAAGAATATGGCAGGTTTTGTGTTTTTGACAAAATTAATAATTTTTTAATTCATGGTTAAATTATGGCTAATAATGTTATGGATTTTTTGTATTTATAGCTAAAATAGTGCGTGTATTTTTTTGGAATTAAAAATATTAAAAAAATAATATATTTTTTTAATAGTGTCGAACTGAGTTACTCACACCACACTACACTCTACACTGTAAAATATTTCTTATTTATCTAATGAAGATTTGAATACGAAGCAAATGCAGAAAAAACGCTGGAATATTTGGTAAATTATTTAAATTTTGTTTAAAAAAATTAAATGGAAGCTCTTAATTTTCAAATAACGAATAAGTGATTATTAAAAAAACTGATAAACTGTTGATTTTGATGTCATAAATATACCTAGACATCCAGTATTATGTTGGCTTCTTACACTTATTAAATACCTACAAAACCCTTAAATGTGTGAAAATTCACACTTCACATCAATTTTTATCTTCTATTTATCCATCTTCATTCATTTGCCTAACATGGCCGTACCAGATGAGTATCTTTTCTTCTATGTATGTTAAAATGTTTTACATACATTCTTCTTTTATTTCTGAACCCTTTACTGCATGAGTTTTTATTTTTAGCTGAAATAATTCATCAGCATTAGGAATTGGTTCTTATTGATAAAAAAATTAATTAAAAAAATATATTTAAAATATTAATTATTATTTTTATGAAAAAATAATAATTAAAATAATAATTTAGAGTTTGTGCCATACATGGAACATTATGATTCTACATTATGTTACAAAAGAAAATGATTCCGTATTATTTGCTCGTCAATTGCTAGGTGTTCTTCATCAGGGATTAAAAGCAGTCGCCCTCCAATTTTTGAAAGAAAAGGTCGCATCTTCTAGTTGTCCTTTCTCAATAAATTCAGAGTTATCGAAGTGCAAATTCCGCTTGATATCCTCAAAACTATTGCAGCCCATTACTTGAGATACTGCGGGATCCATTGCTGTGTATGTGGCATATATGAACATTCATGAAGTAACGTTCTGATTCAGTTTTAAAAGTAAAATAAAAAATAAAAATCGGAATGTGCCATATATGGCACACTATGCGGTAAAGGGTTAATTTCTGATCATATCCATTTTTGAGACCCTAAAACATTCCATATCCGAACCGTGATTTTTTTTTTTTTTCATAAAAGTTCTAAAGAAGAGAATTCTTGTAATAAATACATAACATAGCCATAGTATTAAAAACACAATCTCTTTGTTCTGTTCTTTTAAACCAGGGACCCCCAAAGTGGTCGATATCGACCTCCCGGGGGTCGATATGACATTGCTAGGGGTCGATTCTGGCTCGGGGGTCGATGGAAAAAAGTTAAATGGTTGAGTCTGGTTTTAGCCATGTTAATTCCATCCTGACAAAACAGAGAAACAAGTTAGATGTAAAATTTAAACGATTTAAGGCTGAAATTAACTATTTTTGAACCCGACATTGCTAATCTTGGAAAGAGTCACCAACAACACCCATCACATTCACAAAGATAGTCAATTTTATTTAATAATAATATTATTGTAATGCATCTGATTAGATATATTAGATAAATGTAATATAAATAAAAAACACTCTACAATAAACAATATAAGAAATCACATAAGCGTATTTTTTGCTTGTCCTATTATAATAATGTAATTGTAAAATAGAGGGGATCGATAAGAAATCGAAAAACTCTTCTGGGGGTCGACAGTCATAAAAGTTTGAGGAACCCTGTTTTAAACAGATGTTCAAAGTAATAACACCTTTTGTGAAGTCTTATGGATATGCCCATCCACTATGTTATACCAAGTGAATTATTTAAGGAGCAACATACATGTTTCAGATATAATGTTAATGAAGTGAGTTATTTCATTTGCAACATAGCAAATTATGAAAGCAAGCTCATATCCATGGCAACAGATATGCAATGGTCATTAGATATAATAGTTATTTAACATGATAAAATTCCTAGACGGCTAAAAAATAGTAAATTAGAAACAATAAATGAATTTTTATTAGTTTGTTTATATTTACATACAAACAAAAATAATAATGTCCTTAATAGTTAAGTCCAAAAAATATTTTAAAAAAATTATATTTTGTCTTTTCTATGGATACGATAAGCATTTGTTTTATGGCTATGTTGCTTTTGAAATAACTCACTTCATTAACATTATATGTATGTTGCTCCTTAAATAATTCACCCGGTATATCTATTATAAACAAGGCTGGAATATCCCTATATTGAGGATTTATTTTTGTGACCACTTGACTGACTAACGGCTTAAAACAATTTTAGTTTAGCGAACCACTGTGTAAACCTATTTCACATAAAAATATCCTGGACCTAAATGTGTCAAATAGATCCTTTGTCCAAGGGTAAGGACCCTCGTAATATACAACATACAGAGGTTTCTTGAACTCCCCAGAAGTAATTATCGTTAACAATGAAACTTTTCTCAAATAAGAACTCGTGTAAAATATATAATTAAAGTTTGCGCAATGAATAGGTAATATTTAACTAGCTGTACTTTTTGTATTTACAGTGTTGCATATTTGATTTATTGTATCTCGCCTCTTGTAATTAAGAACGCTATAAAGTTGGCGACACTGTACTGCGTTTTTCTCCGAGTTTAAAGCAAATGAAACATTTTCATAACGCGCTGCAAAACTTTTATAAAATAAATAATTGCACTTTATTAAAATTTTAATTTGAGAGGAATTAATCATTGGAAAAAGTTTAGCTTACGTTTTAATGTACTCTTGTGCTTTTTTTTATTTATTATGAATTTTAACTAAAAACAGACTAGAGAAAAATTAAAGTGAAGTGTGAATTTTCACAAAATTCAGGTTCTCGTAAGGTTCAAGTAAGTGATAGCGGCAGTGTTGCCACCTGTCTGAAAGAAAAATTCCCTTTGGGTGGTGCAAAAATTCTCTTTTTCTCAAGAAAATTCCCTTGCTTAAAGTGACCAGTTGTTTTACAATGGAATATGAGACAGGTGCTAAACAAGCTTCTCACCTCTTAAAATTTAAGTGATGAGCAAAAAAAGGTCCTCACTTCCCAAAATCCAAGTGACGAGCAAACAAAAAAAAAGGTCCTACCTCCCAAAATCCAAGTGAAGAGCAAAAAAAAGGTCCTCATCTCCTCCAATGCAAGCATCTATCAATCCATCAGATGTGGAAAATTCCCTTTTTTTGACGAAATTTCCCTTTTTCCCTCTAGACATAAAAAATTTCCTGTCAGGTGGCAACACTGGATAGCGGCAAGTAGAGGGTTTGAATGCTAAATATCTAAGACAGTTTTTTTAATATACAGGGTGAGTGAGGAGGAATGGGCCGAACTTCAGGAATGTATTGTTTTTATTATTTATTATTATTATTTATTATTTATTTATTTATAAAACAGCAGACAATAATAATTAATTTGACACTAATGATTTATATATTAAACAGAAGACAATCGTATAACAACGTTAGAGTTTTTTTTACTTGTTTTTACATGTACAATACATTCCTGAAGTTCGGCCCATTCCTCCCCACTCACCCTGTATATATACATTACCTATAATTTTTTCAGATATTTAATTTAACCCTTTTTTGGTGCGGGACAAGAACTTTTGCACATTTTTTTGCTAAATTCGTGTTAAAAGAAACGAATTTTAAAAAAGTATCTATCGTTCTATAATCCACGGCGTAAGACTTTTCTTTTGATACCACACATTTTTTTTTATCAACGACACAAAAAAATCGACATTTTTCTAAAAATTTATCTGATGAAAAATTCCTGTTGAACTATTCCGGTTCCCATCAATGTTCATATTTTGAAAATTGCGCCTACGGCTTCCATTAGTTGTTTAAGTCATAAACTCCGCCCCTCTGATTTCGTATACATTCAAACATTATAATTTCAACACTTCCTAATGGTTATTAAATTTACGCTTTTAAAAATTAAATGCAACATTAGCCAAAATATAACTAGAATTTTGATAAAATAATTTAAACAAAATAAAAATGCAAAAAAAAAACATAAAAAATAAAAATTGACGGGAATCGAACAGTAGTTTGCAACTTACGAAGCGAGAACGTTACCACTGGACTACGGACGTTCACTCGTTTCTTGTGTTAGATATCAGATTAAATATTTTACATATTTTAGTTAAAAACACAAAAAATGCGTTATTTTCCGAAACATAATCTGATCAAAAATTCCTGTTGTATTATTCCGGTTCACACCAATGTACATTACTTAGATTTTTTTCAGATTTTTAGTTTAAACCATCTGGGGTACAGGGTAATGGACAAAAAAATTTTTGCAAAATTTTGGCAAAATAACTTATTTTGCAAAAATAAAAATTTGATCGTTAATCCATTTCATTTGATACCTTACTCATAACAAAAATTTTTTTTTTTCGATGAGAACATATTTGTTTATATTTTTAGGGGGATATGGTTTTTAGATGTTTTAGTATTTTTCCTATGTGCGGGTCAAAGAGTTGTATAAGCATGACAAATTTCAACTCTCTAGGTTTAGCCGTTTGGCTACAATTTTTACCGAACAGACAGACAGACAAACGATAAAATGACGGTATAAGGGCTTTTTGGTCATACCTACAAAACCCTAAAAAGGTGAACGTAATAGCCCCAACAAATTATAATTCATTCCGTAGAAATTCACATAAAACCTTAAAACTTATTAAATTTGTGTGTAAATTTTCTCATAAATATTGTTTTAAGCAATTCTATTCCTTATCTATTCATTTTTATTGACTAAATTCCCTAATGAGCTTTATCAAGGCCGACCATCTTGATTAGTAATGACGCGTATTTCTTACAGTGACATGTGCAATTTTTCTCCCTATTTTTAGTGAATTAAAGTGGTAAAACTATAGAATAAAGTTCTAAAAGTGTGTCACATTATGGACTTAGATGTTTGGACTCCTTGGAAACCAAAATTGAGGCAAATAGAAAGGTAGATATTTAATTTTTATTTTATTAATACAAGTCATTATTATGTAATCATGAAGGTAGATATAAAATTTTTCTGTGATATTTATTGGCGTATCTGTCCCAAAATAGTTGCTCCTAAGTTTAAATCCATGCCACATAATACGTAAAACTTCAAACATTTAAGTGGAGAAAAATTTATCTAAATAAGACCATCCAAAAAAAAAAAAATAAATAAAAATTGATGTGAAGTGTGAATTTTCACACATTTCAGTGTTTCGCAGGTACTTATTAAGTGATTATTTGGGATGCCAAAACAAATTTTATGTTAATCTTTTTATTTATTTTTTAAAATTTTAATTCGAATGCCTAATACCATTATGTAGGTTTCTAAATATGTGCAGTATTTTTTTTATGTAGCAAGGTTCATTAAGATTTTTAAAATTTCGATTATGGCTTCCATTGGTTGTTTTAGTCATAAGCTCCGCCCTTCTGATTTCGTGTATTTATAGGAATATTAATAGCAGTATAGCAGTAATATATTTAGGCACTAATATGATACAGACATTATAACACATGACATAACATATAGTTTATATATTTTATTTTTTTACTTGTATCCATCGTATTATATATAAGTTACTTGGTTGTAAGTCCAAGAGTATTCAATTTCAACAATTTCCACTGATTATTAAATTTACGCTTTTAAAAATATTTGCCCAAATATAACTAGAATTTTGAAAAAATAATTTAAACAAAATAAATATGCAAAAAAAAACAGATAAAATGAGTTTTTTGGTTATACCTACAAAACCCTATAAAAGAGCTCATGACAACTTTACAACAAAAATTAAAATTCCAGTTATTTCCGCCCTAACGTTTGGAATAGCCTATATAACAAACGTTTAAACAGAACTAAATGGGATTTTAATATTCTTAAGTTGTCACTAGCTTACTTTTTAACGACTGAAGTTAGCCTTTGCTAAACAAAATGATTAAAAGCTTCGTTAATTCGTTAAAAGTAACTAGATTGGAAATTCAAGTTCCGCTTAAACCAAAGAAACTGGCTATATTTTCCATACCCCACAACACAAGTACACACAGTTTTTTTCTTAGCAAGTACAAATTTTATTATCGTTATTATTTTAAAGTAGAATTATTGCTTATAATATAAATCATCAAAATTTTGAACTGACATATTTTTAACTGCTGTGAACTGTTTAAAATATGCCATTCACCATTTTGCAACAAAATCTGTATAATTGAAGCAGTTGTTGAAGTCATAAAATATATTTTTCACAGATTGAGTAACAGAATCTGTCAATTTTTTTAATCTGTAATTATCATCGAAGTAATATAATGAAAAAAACGACGAAAACAACAAGAAACCAAATACAATTTGTAGGGCTTTTCTAAACTTTGATTTTTTCTTTTCAATTTTTTCCAATAACCTAAAAAATATGTCAAAATAAATAAATAATTATAAAGGTGAAAATTGAAAATTCTTACATTCCAGTTTCTACGTACATTTTGAAGCAATATTTTCTTTAAATTATTTATGAAAGACAATTATTTATAAAACCCATTAAGTAGAACCCAAATAGTCTCTATAATTGTTACAATATTTGCGTAAGAAAGAGATAGCAGATGAACAATTGAAATTAAAACTGCCCACTTAATTAATTGATGTTAAGTGTGAATTTTCACACATTTCAGAGTTTTGTAAGTGGAAGAAACTAACAGAAGGCTAGATGTCTAAGACAATATTTTTTCTATAATCATATCAAAATCAACAGGATTTTGATAATCATATTTATTCGTTATTTTAGTACTAAGAGATTTCATTTATATATTTTTTAAACTATCATGTATTAAAAAATTGTCCAAAAACGCAATTTGATCAAAAATTCCTTTCGTAATAATAATAATAATAATATAAATATTTATTCATGTTAATAAAATTTGAGTTTTTTACATTCGTCATAATATAAAATATTAGTACAATTTAAAATAAAATGAAACATATTAAAATATAAAAAATATTATTACAATTTACAATAAAAAAGGACATATTAAAAAATAAAAAATATTAGTACATTTAACAATAAAATAAGACATATTAAAATAACAAATTAAAAATTACGAGACATATATTGCGAGAAAAAAAGCTGCAGTCATGTAGAAAAGTTTGTTAAATTTTGTCAAAATTGTCCGCTAGATACTCATCAAAGCTATAAAATGCCCTGTTAATTAGGAGGGATTTTAGTTTGATCTTAAATGATTTCAATGGCAATTTTTTTATTTCACAAGGGAGAACATTGTAAAATTTAGTGGCATAATAGTTCAACGAGTATCTAGTTGAGGTCAGTCTTGTATAATCAGGCCTGATTAGTTCTTTGCCACGGGTATTGTAGCTGTGAACATCTTTTTGAAGTTTTTTGTCTTTATAATTTAAGTGGACATGTGTCAAGCAGCAATAAATGTACAAGCAGGGAAACGTCAGAAAACCTAAATTGACAAAGGAACTTCTACAATCATCTCTGTATGCTAAACCGCTAACAATTCTAACAACAAGTCGCTGCAAACCAAAAATTCTTTCGGCATGAGAGGAATGCCCCCAGGCTAATAAGGCATAGGTGACATGAGACTGAAATAATGCATAGTATGCTGTTAATAGAACATTTTGAGTAACCTTTAGTTTTAAATTCCTGATACAATATATGGACTTACAAAGCTTTGTGGATGTTACTTCTATATGTTTCTCCCAATTGAGATTAGCACCTATGACAACACCCAAAAACTTTACTGAGTCGTTGTTAACAGGGTCGGGAGCCCTCAGGGAAAAAAACAGATGTTGTGTTTTAGCTACATTAATACTTAACATATTAGCTCTGAACCACTCTTTACTACGTTCCAGGCTTAACTGGCTTTGATCTATAAGCTGTTCATAATTAGAATCATTATTCAAAATCGTAGTATCATCTGCATACAATATAGTATTAACTTGATTCATATATAATGGCAGATCATTAATATAAATTATGAACAGCAGTGGTCCTAAAATTGAACCCTGCGGCACCCCAGAATTTATTTCCAGCTCTTTAGATTTTTTACCATTAGCCCATACATATTGTTTCCTATTTGATAGATAGGACTTCAATAAGTTAATACTATCAGGGCCAATATTGTAACAGGATAATTCATTTTCTATGCAGATCGTTACATTATATTTTTATTTTAACACCTTTGGGTTAAAGGGTGCAGGAGTAATATTTTAGAACATTTATGGAAAAAAGTGTCAAAATAAAGAAATTTGAATAAATTACTTATTTTCCATCCCTTAGCCCAGCGATTCCCAAACTGTGCGCCGCGGCATTCCCTGGGGCGCCGCAGATGGGTTACAGGGGCGCCCCGAAAATATGTCATTATTCCTATAACTGCGTTAGTTAGGCCAGTTTTTACTTGGGGCACCGCGGAAAAATTCTAATAAATTAAGGGCGCCCGGAACCGATAAAGTTTAGAAACCACTGGGTTATAGGCATCTAAAAATCTCCGTAGTTTATTTAGTACAAAAAAAAATTTAGGGCTTTAATCGTTTAACGCGTTTCATCGAAAGCAAATTCATCGAAAATCAATTCATCGAATGATCAATTCATCGAATCGTCAATTAATCGAAAAAAAATATTTTGTAAATATTTGAGAGGAATGCCGAGGGGATCGGAAAGCCAGAAAATAGTGGTCAATAAAAGTTGACAGACTACACTTATTAAATAACTATCATGCTTGGTCTGTTATATATAAACATGTCTAATAATAATTATAATAAATAATACAATAATCCTCCGAGATACGTAATTAATGCGGACCGTAGACTTTTGGGCAACTTGAATTTTACGTATGTCGAATTGGAATTCTTATAAAGAAACGAAAGAAATATAAACTACATAAATACGTATATAAAAGAAACAAGACAAAAATAAACTGAAATTCATTTACATATACGATTATATATGTACATACATACAAATAGAAAATAATTCTTTGTAAAATTGTATGTTACCCAAAATTTTTCCATTTTTTTAAATTTTCATTTTACGTAACTGCGAATTTACTTAAGTCGCGTGTTACGTATCTCCGGGGATTATTGTATAACAATATTAATGGTACTTGTTGTGTTATCTGTCACCATATTTTTAATATATAATTTTTGCAAATTTAAACTAAGTTTTATTGAGATCATTTTTGGTGCATATTTGAG
Organism: Liopterus haemorrhoidalis; assembly: GCA_963971575.1. Lineage (NCBI taxonomy): Eukaryota > Metazoa > Arthropoda > Insecta > Coleoptera > Dytiscidae > Liopterus > Liopterus haemorrhoidalis. The sequence goes on from OZ020615.1 coordinate 52,805,862, forward strand.
GATAATCAAAGAATCAAAGAATATTATTTTTTTTAAAACCATTTAAGAAATTTTATGCAATTATTTCTTAGTCTGACTACTTTTATTGACCACTGCTTTTTTGACTTTCCGATCCCCTTGGCATCCTTTCAAATATTTACATAACATTTTTTTTTTAGACATATTGACGATTCGATGAATTGATCATTCGGTGAATTGATTTTCGATGAATTTGCTTTCGATGAACTCGTTTTCGATGAGCTCGTTTTCGATGAACTTGTTTTCGATGAATTAATTTTCGATGAATTTACTTTCGATGAACTCGTAGGTTACCGACTTAACTTTATGTTCTTTTTTAACAAAATTGCATGATATTTACGTAAATATAACATAGGATTATTTTTAAAAACATTAAAAATCACTTTATCTTGTTTTTTAGTAGTAACTTTTTAAAATGCACGATTAGGTAAATCGTCAACATTTTTATAAATTTTATAACGTTTCACCCAATACTTCACAAAGTCTACTGACTTGTGCATATATTTTGCTGCACTTGAAAAGGACATTTTTGGCTCTTATGGGTGGGTACATAAAAATACCGCTTCAAAACGTTTTGTATAAATAGCACTCTTTATTACACAACCGCACTACTGAAAGACAAAACACTAACTAAACCATTTTTACTATCGGGCGTAATAGGTCTGGATGTTCTTAACATGTTTGAACCTGTTTATTATTTGTGTACATGCCTGATCCTGAGTTATAAGCTTGTATGTCTTATTATACAGACTGTATATTTCAGATTTCCTTCTTTCAGTTTCCTGGTCTTGCTACTGGCTCCAAAAAGATAGCGCCAATTCTAGATCCGATCGGAGAGTATCTTTTTATGGCTCGTATTTTACCTCATTTATAAAAATTATAAAATTATTAGTTATTTATATTTTTTTTGTGAATTTAATTCAATCATCTCTAGCACAGAGAGCATCACAAATAGTACTACATTCGCAACTGATACCAGTATCGATTTCCAGGATTTTCCACAATTTTCAAACAATATAAAAACTAAATTTGTAAAGTATATTAGGCACTTGACGCGAACCAAACTTTTTATTTTATTTCCTTTGATTCTGAACTTTATTTTCCTTTTTTTTAGAACTGTACTTTGATGATACGAGTTTTTTTGTTGAATAGAAAAAAGATAGAGTTTCATTGTTTGTAACGAAAGCAAATTGATGCAATATTTTCTGCAACTTTTAAACATGCAAACAACGCATTCTCCACTGCCAATATATTCCAATTTGTAGCATCGATTTTTTTTCTTTTTAGTTTTAATCAGAGTGGTGCACGATTTCCATATTTAGATTTAGATAAATTATAAAATATTATTTTATAAAAAGTGAATTAAAGTTTTAAACAAAATATTTTAATTTATTTTAATCATCAAAAATGAAATAAAAGTATGTCTCACAAATTATTTCTCTTTGCTTTCTTTACAAATTCGTGCTCTTTCGAGAGAATTTTTTATAACACCGCGTGGTTTCTTTTGTTATTGTTTCAATATCCATTCATATGTTGTTTTTTAGTATGGTAATTGGATTCTTTGTATACAGTGTGTTTTTGGGAACTGTTTAAGCATTACAAACATCTTTATTTTAAGAATTACGAAGGAGGTTACATTAAGAAAGACGAAGTATTTTATTCTACAAATAAGTACATTGAATTAAAAAAACGATTGAATATTAAACAAACGATTTTTCACATGGAACACCCTTAATTTTTTCTCGCATAGAAAATTCTGTTTAATAAATTCTCAGGTAAACTCCATTCACAATAAATATGAGATGACGTCACACTTGGTTATTTTAAGTACCAACGTTATGATATGTTTTAATCAACATCAATCCATAACTCAGTTAGTACATTTATTTATTTAATTTTGGTACATTTTTTCAATGTTGCCAGTTTGAAATTGGAGTGTTCAATCGTTATTTGTCAGGTTGATATTTAGGTGTCAACCTGGTTGTTCGATATAACCTAACTTTTTTTGACAGTTTACGAATTGGCAACAAGGTGAGTTTTTCAACTGTGACGTCATTTCATAGTTACGGTAAATGGACTTTACTATAGATCTAAACCCAATATAAAAAAAAATAATAATAATAAAGACTTGAATTTTTTTAAAATTTAGGTTCATGGCGTTTGCTACTATGGCAATTAGCCAAGACAATTCTAATGTTTCGTAATGAAAATTCCATGTCTAAACAGGATTTGAACCCAAGACCTTAGCAACGCAGGGCTCGTGTTTTACCACTATGCAACGCCGGTCGGTAAGACTTGATTAAACAAAGTAATACCCATACGAAACAAGTATAATTGTGCCGACCGGCGTAGCGTAGTGGTAACACATGTGCTCTGCGTTGCGAAGGTCTCGGGTTCGAATCCCGTTCAGGCATGGAAATTTTCTCAATTAAAAAATTGTCCTGGCTAATTGCCACAGCAGCAAAGGCCATAAAATTAAAAAAAAAAAGTATAATTCCATTGTTTCATAGCCACTTATTTTATTAAAATGAAATAAATGTTAAAATATAATATTTATATTTAAACTTGCATTTTCTCTACTAAAAGATGACAATAACTATTCGGTTTTTAATACTTTGTTTATGTTTATGTTCAGAGCCGCAGGGCAAAACTGTGTTTTGGCTTCTCAAAATCTAAGTGATGACCAAAAAACAAAAGGTCCTCACCTCTCAAAATCCAAGTGATGAGCAAAAAAAAAAAAAAAAAAGTCCTCACCTTCGCAATGTGGCGCCCTTTTCTTTAGTGCGCTAGGGACCGTCGCCTCCCCCTTACTGCGGCTCTGTTTATGTTTGTAAGCGTTGTAAACGGATCTAACCCAACACTACAACAACGACATTGGTACATAACTGTTACATGTTGAAAGTTACATAATAATAATAATTAATAAGCATAATAATAGAAGTATTATAGAATATTAAAATAAATGAAGATAATAAAGAATATAGTAAATAGATAAAGAGATATTTTGTTTCTTTTTTTATTGTTTTCAAAGCTTGCTACGTTCAACTTTGTAAAACTTATGTTTATTATTATTTTGTAAATAAATGGTCGCCACTTTGAAATGGTTAACATAAAAATATGACTTGTTGGTGTCATTGTAAAGCTAATTTAATGTACTTTTAGGAAAAAAATATAAAATTATCGATTCCCTATGCTAGATCAAAAGTTGACATCATTTCCGGTGAAACCGGAAGTGCCTCAGAATTCTTATAGTAACCTTTAGATGGGCCTTTTTGTCTAGTTTAACTTTTGTTCTGAAGATTTTTTGTATCTTTACAAAGAAAGGAGATTTTCGGGGAACCCCGTTTCAAACAAACACCCTGTGTATATATATATATATATATATATATATATATATATATATATATATATATATATATATATATATATATATTATAAGAAATTCTTCCGGTGTGAATTAGTTTTCTATGGCGTTCATTCACCTCTCTTATTCTATACGGCATTCAAGTTTAAAATTGTGTTCTTTTCATAAAGTATACACTTCAATCATAGTGGTGCTTTAGAGTCCTTTTCTCCACTCTGAGCATACAAGTGACAGTTTTTACTCTAATCCTATAATGCAGCACTAGTTTACATTCTGTCAAAGGCTCTCAAAGAACTTACTTTTTACCAAAGAAATTCTTTCATTCTATTCCTTTTTATACATATTGGTCTCTATATAAAATGCATTATGAAATTTAACTAAATATAGAAAATGACAAAGTACGATTTTAAACCCTGATTAACTTAATTTTAACATTGTTCTTTTACGGTCGTTTTACATCAGTTACAACGACCCAATCGAGTCGGGATAGGCGGCTCTATTCTCTAAGCAAGACTTTAAAATCTTAACGTCAAAAACTAACTTTAAATTATCAGCACTATTTCAAACATAAACCTTATTTGCTAAGCACATTTGCGTTAAAATATTAATGCAACTGCATTAAAATTGCGAGTTAACGTTCTACAATAAGCGTCTACAAAAACGGTGGCTTTAGAAGTTAACAATGATGTTTAATTTGAGAAAATGGAGGGTGCTGTTTTAGTACATATCATGTTACTAAAATAAGTTGAATTATTTTATTCATCTTAAGGATGATTTCCAATTGACGTAGAATTCTACGTCTACGTGAAAATATAAGTAATAGGAAAATGTATGCTATGGTTTCCAATCAGACGTAGATGGACGTAGACGTAGAATATTCATATTTTTATATTTCACGTCTACGTTTTTACGTCCAGCCAATGGGAAAGAATGATAGTAAATGACAAAACATTCTCAAAATGTCGTATGTAGATAGACAAAACCTGTCAACATTTGTTGGGTTCACGGTATTGAAATAAGGAAAATAAATAATTACCATGGTAAGATTATTGTTTAATAATGAATATATATTAATATATAATAGATAAACTAATTGCGGAAACTTTTCGGCATACAGGGCCGCAGCGTGTACGCTGCACACGGGCGACGCAACAATTTGGCGGAATTTGGGGATGATTCTATAGAACCCTACTAGTAGAGGTCGATCTTATGAAAGCTTGCACACGAACGACATCCGGTTTGATTCTAGAAAAGCTGGTCTTATGTATGTTTGCACATGAGCGGTTGACGCCAACGTGGTGGCCCTGGTTGCAAAATTGGTCTAAACTGCCATCGTGTTTTAGTTATTCTGTGTTTACGACGTTGTTTACGACTAATTATCATAACAGTAACAATAAAAATTGCTAGCACCATTAAATCGGCGTCTATATTATTTGACGAATACATGTTATTCGACACTTTTTAAGAAACTTTTTTACAAAGAGGTTAACATAAAGAGTTTTGACACGATATTCTAAGTTTATTGGAAACCAGAGCAACAAAATCTACGTTTTGCGTTTTATTTCTACGTTCTACGTCTACGTCAATTGAATGGTAAGAATATTAATTATTATAATACAAACTTTCTATTATTATTTAAAGTAATTTCTTTAGAAAAGAGCTGAGAGAGGCGATGTATCACTTATGAGTCACTTATTACTTAATGGGTTACTTGTGTAATTGTTTCTGTATACTCTGTTACAGAAAAAGATATAATGGATATGAGAAAAAACAAAAATCTTTACTGCGTCATCGTTCTAATCTGTTTATACGAGTAGAATTAATCAAATGGCAAGGAAAACATAAAGGAAAATCGGTTAAAACCAGTATTGAATATTTTTAATTTCATTTTCGTTCTTCAACAGAACAAAAATTGTTCTTGTTTCCGTGCTTTAAAAAAATCTGGTAATATCGTTATTTTTCGTTTTCGATTTGTTCTCATCCTTGATAAACATTTAATCAAAGAGTCGGGAGTCGATAGCTTTTTCCAACTCCCAACTCCTCCAAAAAGCTTCGACTCCTCGACTCCCGACTCCCGACTCCGACTCCGAATTTCCATCCCTGGTTTTGGTATATAATTTTACATATATGTATGCTTTTCCAATATTCGAATTTACTTATCTAAGCCTTAGTTCCTATAATATATCATTTTGCACATGTAACTCTATTGAACTCTGTTGAACAAAGGTATCTAAGGTCATTGATAACTGTCAGCAAGTGCATTGAGGAGTTGCAGTTGAAATACATCACTCTTTGAGCTGTCACTCAACATATCTCGCTTCGAAACTTCAAACTTTACTCATCAACCATTTACAGCAGTTAATAAAATATCTGACATCTAAAATTCTAACTAAAATTACTTTTAAGATTTTAAGGTAATCATACTGTTAATGGTTATAGGATTTTTTTTAAGGTTTACTAACTGTCTGGTTTGAAATATTAGTTTGAATAAAAAAATTAATAACTTGAAGAAAAGGTTTTAAGATCATATTTAAAGATGGAAAAAAATGAGTCTACTGACTACATTTTTTAAAGTTTTGAAGGACCAAATTGGGTGCTATGGGTATACGCTTAAAACTATTCTTCTTCTTCGTCTTAAGAATACTAATATAATTAGTTGGAAATTATAATAATAATAATAATAGTGCATTTATTTAGCAGTAGCTAATGATACATTTCATAGACAGTACATATATAAATATACATAAATATACATTATACAAAATTTGTTACAAATAGAATAAATATATCTTCAACACAAAAAAACTTTGCTTTAGTTTGGCTTACCTAACTTTAAATTGTTTAACGTTTTTAGCGTTTTTTGTTTCATTCTGTAAATTGTTATACATAATTAAAACTTTATCAAAAATACTATCCTGGTTATAATTAGAAACATAAAAATTATCTTTTCCTCTAGTGTTATGATTGTGACTCTCACTAATTGTTTTAAAGTCGTCAAAAAAATAAGCAGGCTCCATGTTATTTACAATCTTACATATGAAGGTTAATAGATTAATTTCTATTAATTTTTCGGTTCAATTTAAAGGATTTTTTATGGTCACATGACCAAGATGTGATATTATATATAGGCTATTTCAAATGTTTAAGCGGAACTAAATGAAATTTTTATTTTGTTGTCACTAGCCAACCTTAACGGTTGATGAGAAAGATGGTCAATTTCTTAGATTTAAACGGAACTAGATTTTCAGAACTAGTATTTTTTATCAGTGAAATAATGCTTTTGATCATTTCGTTTAGCAAAAGCCCTAGTTTTACTTTTTTTTTATAGTTTTATTACATTGTTGAATCAACTCTTTCTCCATATTCCTCTGTTACCTATGGTTTTCTTGCTCCTGCATACGTATCTAATAATAATGACAGGATTGGCCGATTATTAAAACCGATAATCGGGCTCCTACAACTCTTCAAAAGGAGAAAAGGACCTCAATAAAGCATTTCCATCTGGTGCAGTTCTGGGCTAAGGTCTTGATTTCGCCCCACAACTATCCCATTTCTGGCAATTCTTTCTCCACTATGCGCCTCTATGTGTTCTTCGGTCGTCCAATCCTTCTTTTACCTTGCGTATTCCAATGAAGAGCCTGTCTGGTTATGTTGGCTGAGTCTCGCTTAAGTATGTGTCCCAACCATCTCTACTTGTGCAAGCGTATCTCGTTTCCGATCTCTAACTGTTTTGTTATTCGGCATAGTTCTTCGTTGCTTATGGTGCCAATGGATTCCCAAAATTCTTCTTAAAAATTTGTTTACAAAGCCTTGTAGTTTATCGGTGAAGGTTTCGTTAACCAACCATGACTCACGGCCATATAGCAGTAACAAAATTTGGAGGTTCGGTCTATGGTCGCATATTGAAGGTGAATATTCCAAGTATTTACGGTGTTAACGCGCATATCTTTTGTTTTGCTCACGTTGATCTTAAGCCCTGTTTTTTGAACAAAGCTGTCCAACTCGTTTAATTTACTTTGCTTTTCCTGAAGTGATTGGGCTAATAGGCAGAGATCGTCAGCGTAGTCCAGGTCCTCTAGACGCGTGGTAAGATCCCATTGGATGCCTATTTGCAAGGAGTTTGCTGCACGCAAGACTGCATCTATGGTAGTGAGAAATAGCAGTGGAGACAAAATCCTGCCTTGCTTCACTCCCGACTGTACGTGAATGGGATTGCTTACTTTCCCACCGTGTACAACTTTGCATGTAGAATTAGAATACATACTTTTAATAAGATTTATTATATTGATCGGGACACCATTCTTTTCTAATAACTGCCACAGTACATTGCGGTTAAGTCTGTCAAAATCGAATAAAAGGCCAAAACTAATTAATTAGCAAAATGGTCGATGGCCGATTACCGATTATCTGCAAATTAATCGGTGCAACCCTTGTACAAACTACACTAATGTTCTTCCTTTGTTTTCACAGGAAACCGTTTTCACAAACAGAACTAAATAAGATTAAATATATAATGATTAAACTTTGTTAATTATTAATTCAATAAAAAATCAATACGAACATAGTTTGAATTTTCTGTTTGTAGTACTGATATGTATTTTTGTTTGATGTTCGTTAGTATCTCGTTATTGAAATTATCGATGCATGTTTGAATTTCGCGAATAAATAGTTTTTCCAGAGCTGCATGGTAACATTTTTACCCATGAGATTTCATCATCTCTGTCCAGTTTTGTAACGTTCAACGAGATTTAGATTTTTCAATGAATAAATTATAAATGTATTATGCAATAAAAAAATTGAATTGGATATTCGAATAGATTTCTTTTATTTAATTTCAACTGAATCATTAATTAATATTGTTTATTCACTAAAAATCCGAGAATTTAAAATAAAACTATGATCGTTATGAAACAAAAAAACTTTTGCCAGGATATTTTGAATTCCTAGATAAGCGGGTGGCTGTGGGAGATCTCAAAAACTACAAGAGATAATTAGATCAATTCTGTAAAAAATTACTGTGTAGTAACGTTATTACGAGATAAAATATTATAAAAAGTACAATGACTTTCATTCATGATAGTAACTGACCTTGCTCATAGTGACGGATTGAAAGACGAATGTACAAAATGAAATATATGTGGCAGGGGGTGCAGAGGGGTTAATTTTGATATATATTTTTTTACATTACATAGAAATATTCTAATCTTTACCTATAAGGGATGGTTTGATAATTTTTATTTGGTTGTGATAATTGATTAAATGAAAGTATGGAAATAAAATATATAACACAAATAGATACACATATTTTTATTCGTTTTGAAATATCACAAGTCTGTTGAACATTATTCTTTTAGCCACCTTGTGTATATCTAACAATTTAGCACAGTAATAGCGTCTTACGTGTGTACGCAGTACCGCGATATATATCTTTCTCACTCAGTAAGGGTTTCCACACATTTTACACACGAATAGCGCATCCTTTACTTAATCATCCTAGGAATTAACAGATACAAAATAAAGTGACAGGGGAGTTCTTCAAACCGACCCTACAACGTAACAAACCCTGACAACTATGTACTATCAAAACTAAGTATTACATAATGTATGTAAAACTGGTTAAATAAAGTCTATATTTAAAAAAAAAGCATGTTCCGGGAGGTCCACTCCAAGGATCAGGGACCGAAACGAGGGGGTTTCGGGTCCGAAATCCCCTTGAGTGTGCGCGCCTGATCGATATTAATGCTTTTATTATCCCAAGGTAGGTTCTTAAATATATCTTCCATGGCTAGGGTAAACAGTTGTGGTGAAATTGTACAATCTTGTCTAACACCTTGTGGATATTAATTTTGTTTGGTTTTTGAGAGATTAAATGAAACAATAAAATTAAAGGTTTTGTTGAAACTATATTTCATGTACAATATATATATATATATAAAGGAGTGAAGAGAGATTTACAGGAAACCCTGTTCCGCCATTTTAAATTCATAGTTTAAATACCTCGGAGGTAAGATTTAAATTGTGGTTTACATGAAATCCTACACCGAGAAGTCACAAACAAAACGAATGAAAAGTTAGTAACGTAAATTCTGGGAAGTCTAGTGATATCTTGAGCTAGACTACACATCACTAATCTGACAGTAAGATATATTACTGTTTAAACTTCTAAGTCCTAGACAAATGCAGTTTAGAATGTTTAGGAAGCTTAAACCATACGTCATAAAACTTTACAACTAGGTATCTTTAAAATTACATCTGAACAAATTAAACTTACAAATTTTGTTTTAAAAAAACTATGTGTCAACTTCGCGAAGGTACTATTCTTAAGTTTACGGTACAGGGCCAGGAAGATACTTGGAATGCCAGGAATGTACTTTCTTTTTATCGTGCTTCGTAGATATTGCGTTTTTTAAATTGAAAGTTTGTGGTAAACCTGGGTCGAGCAGGTCTATTGGCACCATTTTCCAATACCATTGGCATTTTTAGTAATAAAGTATATACATTGTTTTCTTGGCATATTGTACATCAAATAGACTACTGTATAGTGTAAACATAAGTTTTATATGCATTTAGAAACTAATAAATTCGTGTAAATCCCTTTATTGATCTGAAATCGAAGTAGTAATATCTCCGAGGCCTGTATTAAGGCCGATAGAGACCGATGAACAACACGGATGTATCCACATGGAACACATAACTAACTGGCAGTTTAATTTTTTTTAGCCGCCTTTAATAAATTATAATAAGTGTGGACACAAGACGTTGTTTAGCCACAGCGATTTAAATAACGCAACACGCTCTATTTTTTTGACGGTGTGGTTGTCATTTTCTAAAATGAAGCAAATGTAAACAAGTATAGACACGCGCATGAGTAGTTAAATAGCCATTTAATATTTATATGAAATGTGATCCCTTTTCTAGCCTCCTATAGTGTTCAAAGAGCGCTTGTTCAATTCATAATTATTGTTGCATCATTTATTTGATGAACAAAATCGAAGGACCAATGCCATTTTGTTTTCCACGGGCACATAGTGAGTGAACTTGTATATCACGCGAGTTGGTGGTTGATTTTGTAGTAACACAGTAACTGTCATAAGAAGGAGAGGTTGTCTGACACTTTTTACAAAGTGTTGACACAAAGAGATGTGATGGACACCTTTAGGGTGATAGGTTCCTGAGGAGGCTCACATATAAATATTAACAGGAGAATCCCTTGGTTACTTTCAACCGAATATAATATATTTTTCATTAAGATGGATTTTATTTCTTTCTTAAATAATGTGATATTGCTTATTTGTTTTCAAGCAATAGGTAACTCATTATAAAATTTACAGGGATTGTAGTTAATGTTATTTTCAAATAAGGCGGTATGATGTTGATCTGCTCTAATATGATTTTTTTGTCTAGTATTATGAACGTGCGAAGAATTGTTTAAGGTCAATAAGTGTAGGTAATTAAATGTTAAAATTAAAATTTTAAAAATATAAATACTTGCAGCAATTAGTACTTCTAAAGAGTTGATCTGTTTTTTAGATTAGCCATGATTCTTATAGCTCTTTTTTAAAATATAAACACTCTCTGGAATTCGAGCAATTTTCCAGTATATAATTCCATGCGGACACCGTTATTTTGGACGTTTGCCATTGCTGATAGTACTTGGCTAAAATAGTACAATATAATGAGTATTAGTACCAAAAAGATGTAATGAGTATATAAAATATATTTGGACGTTTCGGAAACTGCTCAACAATCTGTTTCCGTCTTCAGCGATCACGAGAAGTGAAGTGATGATGATTCACCACTTCTTGAAAAATAATTTCAAAGATATTATATAATTCCATATCGTACTAACGAGTGGTAATTTGAAGAGTAAAGAGTTCTAAGAACTAATTTACTACATTTAGCAGCCATCACCCTCATTCCATAGAGTGTCCTGTTTAGCTTTATACAAAGCTCATTAATATGCTCTGACCATTGAAGATGACAATTAATGTACACGCCCATAATCTTGGTTGAAGAACATTCTGGAAGAATTTCTATTGAATCGTAAGCAGTTTTTGAGCTTCTAGTTTTAAAAATTATAACTGCTGACTTCGAGTTGTTATTTTATTGTTAATTTATTTTTCTGTGTCAATACATGAAGGGTATTGTAAAGTAAAGTGACTGACATAATCATTTATATTTGGATTTTTTAATTTTCATCAAAAAATTATCATTGGCGTAGGATATTAATTCCCCTCGAAATGGAAGAGCATCCAGAATATTGGGGAAAACGTAGATGTTAAAAATGGTCCGGTGATGGATCCTTGCGGAATTCCAGTGTTGAAAACAGTGACATCCGAAAGAAGATAATGTGACTGATCTGATTGATTTTGAGTGCCTGAGTTCTAGAGGATAAATAGGATCGAACTAAATATTATTATGTTACTTGTTACATTATATATCTCTGATTTTTTATTTGAGAAATCGTAGATGGATAGTTCTACGTTATCATCAGTTTTCGATACATCTGTAAATATTAGTATTGCGTTTTATAGTTCACAAGTTCCCACTTATGAAACAGAAATTTCCCTAGTTCGGTTTCTAACCAAATAAGAGACTTGAATCATAGAACTTCTTGTTTCCATCCATATGTTTTGTTAAGTGCATCATTTTATTACCAACCGTATTGCCATTGAAAACAGACGTATGTAATAGTTTTCCTATTTACCTTTGCTTGAAGTCTAGTTTGAATTGGGTCGGTAGATTACATATTTACATAGAGTATAATAATTTAAAGAGTAATGTTTATAAAGTATAACATTAATGAAATTTACATACCTGAAAATTAGAGTTACCTTACTACCAACATTGTAACCCATCTAATAAAATATCCCTAAAACTAATTTACATTATATCTTTATGGTTCATTTCAACAATCATGAAATTATAATAACAAGAATTCATTGTTGTTGGGTTGGTAACCATTAAATGTAATCTATATTTTAACCGTAGGTGTTCGAATGAAGCCATTTATAGCAGTAAATCTGGGTTACCGAGAATGTTTAAACAGAAGGTACTTAAAGACAAACGTGCCTCTAGGACCGTACTGGGAGAGATTTACTGCAGGGACTGGTGTTGTTAATGTGTGTACCTGCCTGACAATCAACAGAACATGTATATGGGAGCGTGTTCTGCCTATTTGTGTCCGTGTGTATATATGTATGTGTGTCTGCATATGTGTTTGTGAGTTTGTTTGTCCACTGTTACGCCTGTAAATAAACAAACATGACCGCAACCTCTTGACCTGATGTCACTGGTGACTTATAGGGGAGACATCTCGTAGCCGTCTCGATAATTATCTCTGAGTTGATGGAAGAAAAACAACTTCGAAAGCTCAAAGCAGGAAAAATACCAAAATTTGAAAAACACCCAAATATTCATTATAAATCTTTGATATACAGGTGCTTGTATGAACTATTGTTTTTTATTAACGACTTGTTGATGAAAGCCTACGACCTATGCTGTAGCAAGTTTTAATACTAAATCTACATTTACAGCTCTTAATTAGTCGACTATAAACTATATTTATGGATAAAATTAGTAGATAGTTTTAACGTTTAACAAAACTGTTTACAGTTCTGAAAATTAATACGTAACGAATGTTGTGCCATCTATGCTTTTTCAGATCAACTACGATAGAATAAAAGCATTTGTGACTTTTTACGAACCCGTCATCAGCGAGATCGTGATTTCTTGCTAAATTTTAATAAAAACATTATAACTGCAACTAAATCAATTCTTTCTCGTTTCACGGTTTCCAAAATTTGTTGAAATATGTGTGACAGTATTTTTTAGGTTATGTAAAGTGAGATAACTAATGTGTTTATATGTCTGTCTCATTAAAATAACGCTTTAACTACAATCTACAAAGCACAATGCACTAAAATAAACTCAAAATGAATATCAATAAATGCAAAGTAATATCCTTTACACGCAATATAAACAAAATAACCCACGATTACCATATTGACAATATAGTGCTGCTAACAGATAGTAAAGTGAAAGACTTAGCTGTACTAATAATAATAATAATAATAATAATATTTATTTCATGCTAGACATCTTACGACGTTTACGTTTGTCAGTACATATATGATAATTTAATTAAACAAAAGTAGAAAAACATTTGAAAACATTGAAAAATGAAAATAATTATGATAGATAAGAGAAAAAAAATGTATATATAAAATTAACAAAGGTAGAAAAAACAGCTTACATGTTAGGTGTAATTATTGAAATTAATTTTGAAAAATTCGTCCGAATTGTAGAGACAATTCTCAATAAGAATTTTTTTAATCTTGAACTTAAATAATCTAATTGACAAAGTTTTTAGAGAGACTGGTAGGTAGTTAAAGAAAGTGGCTGCCAAAAAAATACCATTCCTAGATTTAGACAATCTAAGTCTTGGTAGTCTGATGTTGCCAGCAGAGCGAACATTGTAAACATGTCTAGAAGATACGGTTACAAATTTGTTCGGGTTTTCCTTAACGTATACCAGACAAACATAAACAAATAAACTATAGAAAGATAAAATGCTGCATTTCTTAAAGAGCTTTCGGCAGTGGTGTCTGTTAGGAACATTATTCAGGATTATTACAGCACGTTTTTGGAGCAAAAAAATTCTGTTAACAGATGAACTTAAACCCCAATGAATTATGCCGTAAGTTAAGCGTGACTGAAAAGCAGCAAAATAAAACATACGCAGCATATCGAATGACACAGACGTTTTCAGCCTGATGAACGCATAGATAACCCTTTTAAGAACGTTAGCCAAATAGTTAATGTGATCGTGCCAGCTAAGTGTACTATCGATATAAATCCCAAGAAATTTGATTGGCCCCCCGAACTGAATATTAATATCAATATTGCGGTTCAGTGAAAAAATAATTTGTTGGGTTTTATTATTATTAAGAGTAAGACGGTTTGAAGTGAACCAATCTTTAACTATCACCAAGTATTTAGACGCGATTTTAATTTTAGTGACCACATAGACAATATAGTGAATAGTGCCCTAAAAACTTTAGGATTTATACTAAGAAACAGTGGTCGTTTTACGATATCTACATCTTGGTTACTGTACTGTGCACTAGTTCGACCTAAATTGGAGTACACGAATACAATCTGGGGCCCAAAAACAATGTCGCACAAAAATCAAATAGAAAAAGTACAAAAGAGATTTGTAAGAAACCTGACCCTGAAACTAACCGGAACATATCCTTTAAGAATCTTTTATGCAAACCCGTTAAATAACCTAGCTCTCAATAATAGCAAGAAATTTTAAACATTAGAATGGAGACGCGGCATTCACACTTTGAATTTCGCGTTTAAATTATTTAATAATAAACTAGATGCCCCAGAATTTCTTCAAAATTTAAATATTCGAGTCCCTCACATAAGATTGACAATTAAAAATTGATGTGAAGTGTGAATATTCACACATTTCAGGGTTTCGCAGGTATATAATAAGTGAAGGCGGTATGCTGAGTGTGTAGGACAAATTTTACTTTGTAGTAATCACGGCAAAATGAACGATATTTTTAAAATAATTTATCGTCTGTTAATCATATAATAAGATAATTATTAAATTTACGCTCTTAAAAATTAAATACAACATTTGTCAAAATATAACTAGAATTTTGACAAAATAATTTCAACATAATAAAAATGCAAAAAAAACAGAAAAAATAAAATTCACTCAGTACTCGAACTCGAAACCCTTCGTTTACCAGCGAGTTTTAGCTTACGACACCAGTGCTCTAACCAATAACGCCATCGTACGCCTTGCATGTGAATGTCTTACATTGGTATAACTTTTGTACTTTGTGAACCAAAAACCACAAAAAATGCGTTATTTTCCGAAAACATAATCTGATCAAAAATTCCTGTTGTACTATTTCGGTTCACACCAATATACATTACTTAGATTTTTTTTAGATTTTTAGTTTAAACCATCTGGGCTATAGGGTGTGGGACAAAATTTTTTTTGCACAATTTTGGCAAAAATCGCCTCAAAATAATTTATTTTTCAAAAATAAAAATTTGATCGTTAATCCACGTACTAAGGGCTTTCATTTGATACCCTACTCATAATTTAAAAAAAATATTTTTGTTTTCGATGAGCACATATTTGTTTATATTTTTAGGGGGGTATGTTTTTTAGATGTTTTAGTATTTTTCCTATGTGCGGGTCAAAGAGTTGTATAAGCATGCCAAATTTCACTTCTCTAGGTTTAGCCGTTTGGCTACAATTTTTACCGAACAGACAGACAGACAGACAGACAGACAGACAGACAGACAGACAGACAGACAGACAGACAGACAGACAGACAGACGACAAAATGATGGTATAAGGGTTTTTTGGTCATACCTACAAAACCCTAAAAATGATCACTTTTTCAAAATTTCAGAATCTACGTCACCACTGAACAAAATGCTCAGTCTAGTAAACAAGCAAGTCTTTGATAGAGATATAGATATCTTTTAGAACAAGAATAGAAAGTTTGTTAATATAAAAATAAATTGGACTAGTTATATTGTATTTTATTGTATGTTTGATTATATTGTGTTTTATTCTTCTGTATTATTAGTATTTCTATATTATTATTATTATTATAATTGTATTGTATTTTTTTCCCAGTACTATGTAACTGGACTTGTGCACTACTGTACAAATCTGTATAGTTACTGGTTAAATAAATAAATAAATAAATAAATAAATAAAATTAGAGTTGTCGAGTACTTCGTCCCCCTCCCTCTAACCAAATCTAGTAATGATGTACATTTTTTAGCTTTAAGTTTTATTTCCTATCTCTTTCAGATTATATTTTACCGTTTGATTCTCTACTTCTCTCTGTATCTGTCATATCATTCCCTTTAGTTCTCAATTATTGTATTTTTCATTTTTTAGCTCCCTCAATCACTTTGTCTACCTCGCTTCAAAACTCTCTTTGATGTATATCAACCATAGAAAATTGACAAATAATAATTCAAACATACTTTTTCCAATAAACAAAACAAAAATATTGCAAAAAATTGTGTTCAAAAGGATTATATCATTTTGAACATTTGTTTTGATAATTAATATTCAATGACTTTTATTTCAATTTATTTTTAATGTAGAATAAATTAAAATGTGAAAATAATCAGGATTAATAACTTGTGGAATTTATAATTTCGTAATTAATGATATTTTTCGAGTATAATGAGAAAATAAATACACCGTTTCGTTCTGCTTTATTTTTTTAAGCTGCATCGTAAAACAATCAACATAATTCCGTTTTGAGTAGTAAAATTTGCGTCATTTTTGATTTAAAATAATAATAAATCTTTAGTTGTGAAATGTAGTACATTTATTAAAGCGTTACATAAATTAACTTAATCTTAAGATAAATGAAACAAAGATATTAACACAAAACATATTGTCCCTATTTGGGAACTGGACGAAAAATCTATTGAATATACTTTATATTTGCCATTTTGGACTATTATATACATAAACTAATATTTAAATTCATCAATATTATAGTATGCTTTTTTTATTAGGATATTTTTTAAAGTAGATTTAAATTTTGCACTGGTTAGGCATTTAATTTCCTCAGGCAACTTGTTAAATAATTTTATTCCAACTATGATTATTTGATTTCTAGAGTTATATTTAGTAAAAGGCACTTTGTTATTATGTTTCTTTCTAGTATTGTATCCATGAGTGTCACTATAAGTATGAAAACTTGTGACGTTTTCTTTAATGTGTGTCAGTATATTTAAAATATAGAGCGATGGGAGTGTCAATATCTCATGGTGTATGAAAAGCTTCCTGCATGAGATACTCCACTTAAATTTGCTTAAGATTCGAATAGATCGTTTCTGCAATCGAAACAATCTTAATGAATCTACAGAGTTGCCCCACAGAATAATGCCATATGCTAAGGTGGACAGTACATATGAGAAGTAGAGAATTTTACAGGTCAATTAGCTTGTAACTTTGGTCAATTATAAAAGAGCAAAATTTAATTGATTGATTTTCCCAGCCACTGACTCAATATGAGCCTTCCAATTAATTTTGTTATCTAGTTGAAATTATTTATTATAAACGAAATATTTTAAGAAAAGTTAATTACAAAACTGGTGGGCACAAGTTTACAGAAAGGGTAGCTACGATAGCTTTGACAAGTGCAGAGAATGGGGAAGAAGGAATTCCAAGAAAAATATGGCAAAGAACGTTGAATCGTGCGGAAGCAAGAATTGTTAAATGGAACAAGATGAAATCTCTTGCGCAGAAAAGGAAGTCATGAAAAAATCTGAAAAAGAAATTCAGAAACGCGAACCTCATACCGAAAAATAGAGAGCTTAAGAATTAAGTAAAAGGATATTTTGAAATTTTCATACAAATTCGGATAATTCTGCATTATTTTTTCAAGGAGAACATGTCTTACTATGATTGCATTACGTAATTGTTTTTAGCATGAGTGCAAACTTTTTACTTAGTGGTGCAGCCAGAGATGGAACTACTTCTGGAAGAAAAATTAACTAGCAAAATTTTCCAGAATTATTTTCTTATTAATAAACAAATACAATAGCATGAAAAAAAAATACTGTCCTTATTTATTTGTCTTACACACATTTGAATATGGCGCAAGTTGAAATACATATAAGAAACATAAATTCTTATTCTTCTTGATTTTTCCCATTACAAGTTTGGTTTTGTCAGGTGCAATCGACTTCTATCTTCCCAGTCTCCCCCAGATAGGTATTTTTTATAGATAAAATTGTTAATGTGTGTTTTCCATTTCATTACTGATCTTCCTCTGGTTCTATTTCCGCTTGGAGGCTATTGGAATCTCCTTTGACAACTTTCTTCCTTTACTATTTCAACATGTTCGTACCATATTTAAGCCTTATTATCAAATCTTTTGGTAGTTGTTAAGGTAACTTCTATTTCATTCCATATTCTCCTTGTTCTAATCCTATCTTTTCTGGTGTATTTATAAACTTCTTCTCATGAAGTCCAACTCGACAGTTCTTATGCTGTTCTACGAACCCTAACAACTATATGTTCGAACACTTCATAATTTCTATCTAAATATTTTTCTTGTACACCGTTACTCACTAAATATATTTTTGATTAATTTTCTGAATTAGATTTTAGATATAACTCTATTTTGACTACTCTATGATGATAAAATAGAATTAAACATATATTTTAATTAGGCTTTAACATTTATTTAAACTGAACTCAGTTAACAATTGTTCAGACAAAACTATATGCAATTTCAATATGTCTAAATAAAATTGTATGTAGAGTTGGTTTTTGTTTTTAATTCTGAAACAACTGCCGGCTCATTTTCAACTTCATATTTTGACGGTTTGTTAATTTTGTGTGAACAGTTGTTTTAAAATGGCTCGAGGTGTGGCAACTCCACAGAAAGTGAGGGAATTAATTATAAGTATGCTTTGTGAAGGGAAAAAAAATAAGTGTAATTGCTAGAGATATGAAAATGTCAAAATCTACAGTTTTTAACATAATAAAATCGTATGGTGAAAACGGTACCAACGATACAAAGGGGAAAAGTCCAAGACGTCCGACTTTAGTATCAAATTGACAGAGAAGAGAACTTGTAAAAACGTGTAAAAAAAACAGAAAGGCTACTGTTAAGGAAATAACGACAAAGTGGAATGAAGCTGGAAGATCTAAATTCTCCAGAGAAACATGCAGAAAGTGGATTCATAAAAGTGGTTTTAATAAGGTAATCATACCAATGTAATTTTTTTCAGCATTTTATTGAAACAGAAATTTTGCATTTTAGGCAAAAGGAAAACCGTTCTTGACTGAACGGCAGAAAAAAAAAAACGGTTAAGATGGTGTAAAGAGCCAAAGACATGGACACAAGTGGAATTCGGTTATTTTCAGTGACCAAATTTGATTTAACTGTAGGTGATAACAGAATACGAGTGATTCGGAGCCAAAATGAAGCGTTTCATAAAGATTGCTTGAAACGCACTGTTAAGTTTCCTGCTGGGGTTATGATTTGGGTCTGTATATCCGCAAGAGGTGTGAGATGTATGCAGTTTGTTAATGGAATGATCAACGTAGTTAAATACCAAGAGATACTGGAAAATAATTTAAAGCCCAGTGTCGAAAAATTGTTTCCTGGGGCACAATTTATTTTCCAACAGGACGGCGCCTCCTCTCACACGACCAAAAGCACTCAAAACTGGTTCGAGAAGAATCACATGAACCTACTTGATTGGCCATCCAGTAGTCCTGATTTAAATATTATCGGAAGTCTTTGGCATAAGGTGCAACAAAAAATTAGAAACAACCAACAAAGAACGCTAGAAGGTTTGAAGGGCAAAATTAAGGAAGTAGGGGATTCAGTGACCGTAGAAGAGTGCCAGGTCCTATTAGAATCTATACCTAAAAGAAATGAGGCAGTATTTAAAGCGAAAAGGGATGTAACGCCTCATTAAACATCAAAAGGATTTATAATTTTTAATAAATATTAATTTGTCCGAACCTTTAATTGTCAACTGAGTTCAGTTTAAATAAATGTTAAAGCATAACTAAAATATATTTTTTATTCTGTTTTATCACCATATAGTAGTCAAAAAAGGGTTAAATCTTAAATCGAATTAAAAAAATGTATCAAAAATATATTTTGCGAGTAACGGTGTACAAGAAAAATATTTAGATATAATTTATGAAATGTCCGAACATACAGTTGTCAGGACTCGTAGTAGCTGGTACATGAGAGCTCCAGAACTGCAGTACCCCCTTAATTAGATGAGTTTAAACGTTACAGACGTTTATAATTTCTTTCGCTCGCTCTCTAACTTTATTTAATTTTTAATAAAAACCCTCACTTTTCGTATGTCGTGCGTAAGCGAATATATCGTCTACAACTTATGATATAGAGTGACACGAGAGGATGCATGCGGTGGCAGATCTAATTTCTATTTTATTGTAGGGATTGTTTATATTCCCTGAAGTATATTATTCTCATTTTACGTTATTATCTGGTAGTTAGTCTAGAAATCTAAACTGTATAAAATATCTGTGAATCTCGTTCCATTGAACAAATTAATTGCGATGTAATCAAGTACGACATATGAATGACAAACAGTAGTCTCTCATCATATACCTCTCGAATAATAAAAACGTAATTTACATACTTGAATGAAGTCCATTTGCAATGATTGCTTCGTTATGCGAAGTGGCGCTGCGATTCGTCTGTAATAAACATCAATGGCGCATAGCAACCCGAACAAAACCATATCGACAACGTTTTTAGAGAGTAATCGTTCAGCAATACACTCCAAAAATGATTCAACTAAGACAGAATTATTGAACAGTATAAAACATGTATAAATTTCACCAAATTTTTTCACCCAGACAAAAAAGGCATGAATATCGATATAACAGAGTTGAATATACAATATTCAAGACCTAGATGATATGCTGTGCTAATTTAATGAAACATCTAGGTACGTTCAAATAAAGATGAACCTTGCTAAAATAAAAATAAAAATACCCGACATTCGGTAAGTTAAAATTGATAATCAATCAATGGAGAATGTTAAGAAGTACATACACTTAGATAATAAAATAGAACGTGGAAAAAAAACCAACCAGCTAAAATTACCAGAAAAGTGAGACTCAGCTGAGTGGCATTTGGAAATTTAAGATTCGTAAAACCCAGAAGTATCTATCAACTTGAAACCAAAATTATAAGACCCATGCATTCTTTCATTAACAACCTGTGGTCTGGAAATAATATAACCATGTATATTGGCTATTCCAAACCTTTATGCGGAACTAAATGGAATTTAAACTGCCTTAAGTTATCACTAGCTTTTTTTTTCAGGGAAAATCTTTTATATACACCAATCTGGTAGTGTCGTAATCTCCTTCAATTGGCCTGCCGACTAAAAACCCTGCTTGCCCCTTTTTTCCCAGCAAGGTACTATCTGTGGTGATTTTCATCTTGGAGGGAACAAGTTAGCTCAACCTATATTCTCATTCCCCTATTCTGTCTTTCTCGCACGTCTGTCTCCTTCCTCTTCATAATGGCTGACAGCATCTACCGCACCGTTTCCCAGTATTCCCTGGAGTGTCGCATAACCTGGACCATGTTGTCGGGTGTCAGGTTCTCTTCTGTTATCATGTATGCTCGCAATCTTTCTGCATTTCATCTCCCGCATACGAATAGTGTATGTTCGGCTGTGTCGACTGCGCCGCAGTAGGTACAGTCGTCGTCCTAGTCATTCCCAATTCTCAGGATGCAGGACTTAAAAGACACATGGGTTGTCAGGGCTTGCGTGACATAGTTTTCTATGTACCTGAACTTACAGGCCAGTCACTCTGGTATGTTGGGGATGAGCCTTTTTGTCCACTGCCCTTTGTCATGATTCCTGGACCAATCTTCTTGCCATTTCTTCACCGAATGTGTTCTGGCAGCGTTTCTTACCTCAGATCCCCCTTCTGTCTCATATATCTGTCACCTTTCCTCTGCAAGGAGTCGCAGAGGGAGGGTTCCTGTCACCACTTGCAGGGCCGCAGTCGACACAGTGCGGTAAGCCGAGCCTATCCCTATTAACGCCTGGCGTTGAGCTTCCTCGTATAAGTTGTTGTACTGGCCATATCCCAGCATTCCGCACCAAATAGAGGCTCCGTACAACAAAGGTGAATGAACTGTCTCCAGCAAAACCTTCCTTTTAAGTTATCTCTAGCTAACTTTTTATATATTGAAGTAGGCTGAACAAAATAATCAACCGACTGGTTCAGCGACTGGCGATGTAGCACGCGTATTCTAATAGAAATCATTTTTTCCTCTATAGCGCACCAAACTACTGAACTAAAATTATATATTGGTTTGTTATTCTAGTGTATTTATTTTGTTGTGGTTAGTAATTAGTTCCATATGTCATCACTTGGTTGCACTATTAGTATGCGATGACAAGTGTCACCACATGACGCAGTGGTGATATGCGGATTGACACACGTCTCTCTGGCATAATATTACCGGGCCCGGTTACAAGCATGTCGCAGTGCGCACCAGCACCGACCTGCACGCAATGATTGAACACGCATTGTCTATATGCATATGGGACACATCAATTCCACACACAAATTACATGTTTATTGGCTACACTAAATTAGGTCAATATGAAACTGTAATTTCGTCTTTTGTTCCTTTGGGACAACTATATTAATGCCACAAAAAAAGTAGTGACATTTTTTATAGTACTGATATCACAAAGTGACTGGCATCCAATATTAGTTTCCAAAAATAATTGTCTTCTTTTGGTGGTTGAATTTGTGTTTTGAAGTAAAGAAATATAACAATTCTCAGTTGGATCCATTAAATTTTATTTGATCTCGTCGATGCTAGTGTTTCGACTGTTGTTTCGTTGTTTAGTTTGTGATAAACTCAGAAAATGAAACTGTCGTAATACTAATAATAATAATAAATAATAATCCCAACGTCATATCCGACTAAGAAAGTCACAAAAAAATTATAATAATAATATGAGCATATGCATATAAAACAAATATATACATATGCACACTTACACATATATATATACGATGTTCTAGAGCGTGGTGCGTCTTCTACGTTCATGAGCACGGATATGGCTTATAAGGCCAATTCTAGCCATAAAACTATTTCCACATATATCGCACTGAAAGGCTTCTTCTCTCGTCGATATCCTATTCTTGTTGGCAGCTGCTTTAGCCCTCAAAGCTCGCTGGCGACTTTGTTCGTATACAGCAACTGCATCTTGAATTGTTTTCCTCCAGCAGTTGCGGTTAGTAGCTAGAGTTTTCCAGTTGTTAATCAGCAAGTTTGTAGTTTTTAGACTGTTTTTGAGAACATCCTTATACCACTATAATAGTCGTAATACTAGCATAGAGTGAAATCGAATTAAACTTGGAACCTGACGAGTATTTGTTATATTTCTTTATCACATTATGTTTTGCTGTGAAATTTCTGATATTTTTGTCTAACCTTTCCGTACAAGGACCCTGCCATTCCGACAGGGTTACATTTTGTTCGTTCTGTCAGCACTTTTCTTCTTTAGGTACTGGCTCACGCACATAAGTCATTCATTTCATTTGAAAAGACAATTAAAATTCTTGGACGCCCGTAAATCATTTTGTTTCTTCATCGGTTAATTTCTTATCAACATGACCAACCAAGTTCCATTGAAAAGATGCAACTGAGTGTCTAAAAATCACAATAAATAAATAAACAAATAAACTTGATTATAATAATAATAATAATATAATTATAATATTGATTGATTCTTACAGTCAAAATTAAAAAAATAAATAAATAATAAATATAAAATTATAAATATACAGGTAAAAAATTACAATATTTATGGTCGTCAATATACAAAATAAGTAAATAAATATTTAATTATTTAAATATTTAGTATAAATATTAAATCTGATTGTTTATTTATTGTTGCTGCATAAGATACTCATTTAGATTATAAAAACACTCACTAATTAAAAATTTAACTATCCTTTTCTTAAAGATCGGCAAGCTCCTACTATCTTTTATATGAGGAAGTTGTTTATAATAATTTTTTTTTTTTTTCATCAGTATATTTGAATTTTGTGCCGTTTTTGCAAATTTTACTGTTTGTATTTCTAAGTTGCCGTTACTGTGATATACTACTATATGTATGTATATCTGACCGCTTTTCCAAAACTGGCATGTTTTGTTGTATATTGATATTGATAAACTAAATCTTTCCTTCATATACGTTTAAACTAGATATAGTTTTCGCCTATCATGCAGTCCTCATCAGCATAACCGGGCCGCCGAAATATGTAGTTACGTATTTCAAACGTCACAACTCTAACCTAAGCCGGAGTGGCCGAGTTCGTTAAATCACGCAGTTCTGACTGGTTAAAGCAGTCTGAATTGTGAGGCTGCTGGTACAATTTCCCGTTGGCGAGAATAATATGTTTTAAGACTATTTTATTTTTTGACTATTTTATTTTAGTAAATCGCAGGAAATCATGTTTGTTTAAAAGCAAAAACTGGTAAAAAAGAAATATTTTCTTGTCACTTTGGGACCTTTCTGGGGGTCGAGACCTCCCGGTTAAAAACCGCTAACCTAAAGCAACTGATAGGTTATAGCACAGGCACTAATCTCTCCTTGACATCCTCTAACTGAACACACTAAGTTAAAATGTGAAACACAGACAAATCTGTCCACCAACAGTGGCCTGTACGGAGGACATGTGATGGCGGTTCCGCCCTGCGGTTAATCCTGCAGGAAGAACCCCATGGTTTAATGTCTCACCTAATCTGTCTTAACTTAACATCCTGTATGCTACTCCACTCATGCTGCCACCTGGCTAAAATTAAATGTTTCAGATGACTCTTTGCGTCATCTGGAAATATGAAACTCACTTCAATCCTAGGTCTGTGGGAGTCGGCTTTTGCAACGACATAAGCCGCTTCATTACCTATAATACCAACAAGACCCGGTATCCAAAACAGCTCTACCCTCACATTCTGAACATTCAGATTTTTGAGCAACCAGATCTTTAGTATAATAGGATGCAGTGAATCTGGATCTTGGATAATGTTCAGAGCGCTCTAACATACACATTTCAATCAATAAGTTACCGTAAATGAAATGTTGAAAATTACTTTCATAGTTCTTCCACCATGGACTTCACAGAAAATTAATACCTCTTCGAATTTGTCATTATTATTCAAATGAATCTAGTTTATTTGATGTAATTTGAGGAAATATAATTTATTTTCACCATTCTATATTTAATAATTGAATTATGCATTAATTTGTAAGCTTTAAATATAATAACGTTATATTATATATGCGTATTTATCGACGGTGTAGAACCTAACTCAATGACTCCCATTATAATTAGATTCATTTTACGCCAGTTCATTCAGGAAGAAAAATGCGGCGAAAGCCGAGAGCTGCTTGTATAACTAAAACAGAAATAGTAAGGTCAGTCAAAGAAGGAATATTAACCATTTATGAAAGATACATTACAAAATTAAGGTTATACCAGAAGGATAAATGAACACAAGTTTCCAAAAGCAACAAAGATATGCTCATAGAGACACAATTTTCAATGACGATACAAGCACGAAAAAAAATTAATAAATAAATAAATAAATTTATTAGTTTCAGGTAGTTATATTTTACAATAATGTATTTATTAAACACAAAAATGTAAAATTCTTTGAATTTGAACAAAAAAGGGTTACGGCAATGGTGTTTTTAAGGCCACTACTATTAACTATCGTGTTGGCTAGCGCCATAAAGAACACGAAAAAGAGGATAATACTACATTGGCCAGTGGAACTTAAAACCGATAAAACTATCCTAGTTTTGCTATGCTTTCATTTTCTCTATGCTATGCATAGCAAATGAAAAGAAGCTACAGAAATTAACATGAAAATAAGTATAGAAATAACAAATCCACAGGAAAAACACGGGATATAATTAGAAGGAATATAACGAAAATACTACTCCAAAATCAAGAAGTAAAGTAATTGCTACAGAAATTAGATTACTGTGGAAGATAGCAAGAAAGTATGATAAAATTATGAAAACAGTACGTAGAGAGAGTTTTAGAATAGTTCCCGTAGAGCATTAAGTAGAATAAAGCCAGATGATGTGGTATGAATATGTATAATAATAATAATAATAATAATAATAATAATAATAATAATAATAATAATAATAATAATAATAATAATAATAATAATAATAATAATAATAATAAATAATTGTGCGGGCACTGGATCTGGCGTAATTTCCGCGGCTGCATATCGCCAGGGTTTGGGATGCAGTCGTGTGTATTTAGCTCCACTAGTCTCTAGTATGACGCGGCTCAAAAGGTTGCTGAAGTTTGAGATTAGTGGACGCTTGTCAAGACCTGACAAACCCCATAATAATAATAATAATAATAATAATAATAATAATAATAATAATAATAATAATACCTCCACTAGTCTCTAGTATGACGCGGCTCAAAAGGTTGCTGAAGTTTGCGATTAGTGGACGCTTGTCAAGACCTGACAAACCCCAATAATAATAATAATAATATTTATTGGCCAAATTACAATTACAAAAAATGTTTTTAGTCAATCAAATATAATATCAATAATACAACGTTTACAAAATTTAATCAAAACTGACATTTTCAAACTCATCAACGACATGATTGGATTATTTGTTAGTATGTTCGTAAGTTTAAATTTGAATTTGTCTACTGGTAGTGTAAAGATATCCTCAGGCAAGAGATTATGTAATTTAACAACAAAATAATTTGAGCAATTTCTGGATTTATTTAGAGGCAAAAATTTACCGCGGATATTATTTTTACTGTGAGTGTTGTGATTATGTGTCTCATCAAATGTACTGTAATTGGTTAAATTTTTGCGTATAAACAATGAACAATGATAAATAAATAATGAAGGCAAAGTCATTATTTTGAGTTTCACAAAAAGATCTCGACAATCCGCTCTGAAAGGAGCACCGGCAAATATTATTACAACTTTTCATTGTAATGCAAAAATTATGTTTGCTACAGGTGAATGTCCCCAGATTATTAACCCATAGGTTAGATAGGGTAGGAGTGAAAGAGGGAGAAATAGGTTTCTAAAACAACATCTGCAATGCAACAACAATGCAGAATAGACCATAAAAGAGAGACAAAAAAGGAACCAAGGACATCTGAAAGAAAATTCAGAGGAAGACTAAGAAGAACGTGTAATACGGGATTCAACCAGCAACATAATGATGGGACAATGGTCGACATTAGATAAAAAAATTGTCAAAAAATATGGAGAAGCAAACCGCAGGACTAATAATCAAACGCCAACAGCCTGACACCTGAAAATGGTAAAAAGACTTTAGGATTAAATAAGTAATTAATTTGTTGTTTCCTTACTGATTTTTTTAACATTAAAACAAACAACACGAAAGCAAGTTTATTAAACCCTTTTAGCATTTTATCGTAATTTATCCCTAAAACAAATCGATTTAAACAAATCGAAGTGTAATTTACGTTCAGTCACGTAGAGATACGGTGGCTTGTTGACGTCAAGTCAGGCGCCGGGAACGGACGCCCCGAATCATAATGTATTCCTGGGGACACTCGCTACAGGATGTCACTCTGATAAACCACCCCCTGGGTGGTATTTGGATGGTTATAAGCCCCCGGGTATCACTGTTAACGGAAATGAATAGGAACTGTTTTTGGACCATATTTAATGAAATTTCTAACACTGATTGGTAACTGATACTGTTACTGAATTTTATTGTGATAGTGGGTAAAATATTGACTGATAAGGGTTTCTACTTTTCAACGGAAATATGTGACACTAGTACAAAAACAAATAGAATCAGAGTCGAGTTAATTACAAATATATATATATATATATATATATTTAATTTTACTTTATTGGCCTTGGGTCTGACCACCACTTGGCCACCTATTGCCCATACAAATATTTTAAAACTTGAATTATTAAGTTCATTTAAATTATTATTTCAAAAATTTTCTTAGGGGGTCCAGAAAATATTTCAGGCTAGTTGGGGGGTCCTGAGTATAAAAAGGTTAAGAACCGCTTCTTTAGGTGACGAGAGAGTACTCATGGACAGGCTGATACTCTTTTTTGTTTGTGAAGTCTTGCACCTTATTTTAATGTGATCTATTTCTAGACTGTCATATTCGATGGAAATTAGTCCCTTTACAGCCTCTTACCATCACCCTGCGTCTTTTCTTATTTATTTGTGTTTATCTGTGCAAGATTTCTTTTACTGAGTATGCGTATTTTTATTGATTTTATTTAACTATTTATTGTTTAATTTATTGTTTTTAATATATAGTGTAGCACAGTGTTTCTCAACAGGTGCTCCGCGGACCACTGGTGGACCTTAATTTTAAGGATTTTTAGTGGTCCGCGAAAGGCTTATAATTTATTATTTTTGAGAATTTTTGTTGATTTTTTTACTATCTTTTGTTCATTTTCTGTGTATTTTGTTAATTTTTCAGTAATTTTTTATTGCTAAGGTACTAAGTAGAGTTTACATATATAATTTGTTTAATAGTACGTTTATTTTTAGGGGTCCGCGGTAGAAAATTAAATATTTGACTGGTCCGCGAAAGAAAATTAGATATTTGCCTGGTCCGCGCTACGTTTTCAGTTGAGAAACACTGGTGTAGCATATATAATAGTAGCATTTAGTGAAGCATTTAGATGGGCTGCGTTAGGCGCAAATAGCTTTTGTTGCTGTGCGCCAAAATTTTTAATTAACTTTTAAATTTTTTTAATGAAATGTGTACGTAAAATAATAACGATCGATGTAAGAAATTCAAAATAAAAGGTCTTAGCAACAATCGTGTATTTTTCATACATAAGTAACTACAATATTCGGGGTGTTCCTATAATTTTTATTGTTATTTTGTTTTAATCTTTAAGATTCGACATCATCCACAAGTTGCCAGTATTAGGTTGTTATAATTTCCCACTAGTTTATTATAAATGTTTATAATATATAAGGTGGTCTAGATCTTTTATCACGTTTCTCTGTTTGCAATTTGATAGTAAGTAGAAATTTATTCCATGCCCATGAAACAAATATGAAAATCTTCTAAGCAATTCTACAGATCATTGATATTCACAGACTGTGAATCTACTTTTTGGACTTGCTGTGAAGATATGGCCGATGGCGCTGACCTCTAGGTACGTCAGCGCATCACCAGAATACATTCTCTGCAAGTATCTGCCACATAAATCATTTGAGCGTCTTATGTTACTTACGTGATACTCCTTTTCAAATACAGCAGAGAATTTTAGATGCAGCTAAATATTTTTAGACACAAAAATTTGTAGTTTAGAAAAATATACGTCTCTAGCAGAGGTAGTAAATTTATAAAAATACAAACAAAAAAGATGTATGATGAAGCAACACAAATGATAGTTAAAATTTCAGATGGCACTGGCGCAATTGGGACAAAATATTTCCGACGTTGATCTGCTTACAGTTTAGAGGTAACATCCAAAAATGACCATGAACCTGTTCCATACACACTTCAGGGTTTCGTTGTTATTTAATAAGAGACGATATTTTTTATTAATACCCAGTATTTCCTCCTTCAAGTAAACCTCTAGGTAAGCTTAGTTGTAAAGCAGCCACAGCCGGTCATTTGGTAGATTTCGTTTTTCATACTTAATGCCAACAATTTCATAAACAATCCATAAAGAAACAATTAGTTAAAAGTATTTTGCTTAAAGGTTATTAAAAAACAAAAAATATATTTCGTATTTCAAAAAATTACTTACCTACTTACTTAATCCTGAAGCCTTTCTACCTTGCGGTGTAAGGCTAATAATAATAATAATAATAATAATATTTATTAATCCTTTAAATACAGGACTGTATGTAGGATATGTCAGTACATGAATTTATAATTTTACACAGATTCTGATTAGTAAAACAAGTTATACAATTGATAAAACAAGAAAATCATACATTAAATTACCCAAAATCAATGTTCCCCATTGGCACGACTACACTAGTCCTTACAAAATATCAAGAATTCATTAATACTATACACAATGCTCTATAAGAAATACCTTAATCTTCCGATTAAATACAGCAAACTGCATTTCATATCTGACATGGAATGGCAGTGAATTATATATTTTAATACCAACAGTTTTTGGTGATTTTTTTGTCAGTTCCAGCATGTTTGCTGGAGTTCTGAAGCAATCTTTTCCTCTAGTGTTATATGAATGCTGGTTCAAATGGCGAGCAAAGTATATTTGATTTTTAAATACATAGACCAGCAACTCTAAGATGTAAATACCAGGAACTGTTAATAATTTGAATTCTACAAAAAGAGGTCTGCATGAAGTTGCGTCTTTTGTTTGCTATACAACGTATTATTCTTTTCTGGGAAATAAATATGCCATCTGCCATAGTTGATGATCCCCAGAAGCATATTCTATAGTTAAGCCTACTATAAAATTGTGCATAGTAAAATTTTATAATGGTCTCATGACCTGCAATATTTTTAATTTTTTTATTTGAAAGTTAGTTGAATTTAATGATTTTAGTAGTTTTTTACAGTGGGCTTTCCAACTTAAATGTTCATCTATGTCCAGGCCTAAGAATTTTGTTTCATTTTCTGATTTTAGATATTCATTATTTATTTTAATATTTAAATTGATTTGACTATTACTTTGCAAACTTCTAAAGATCATATAGTTAGTTTTGGAGGCATTTAAGTATAATTTATTAAACAGGAACCAGTTGTTGAGTTCATGTATAAGAGAGATTATATTTTCATATATTTCTGCGTTATTTTTGCCTGAGAGAACAACGGATGTATCGTCGGCGAACATTGTAAGATGATAATTTATGTAATAAGTAATATCATTTATGAATAGTAGGAATAGAATGTGGCCTAAGACAGATCCCTGGGGAACACCGAGATTAATGGGTAGAAGACCTGACTTTTCATCTCTTATATTACCTATTTTATATATAGTCGCTATAGTCGAGTTACTCATTTTCTGGTGTTATTCTTCATACTTATTTCCATCGTGATCTGTCCTTTGTATATTTCATTATCTCCTCCCACTTCATGCCTCTCTTCGTTGCAGCTTCTTTTGTTCCTTGGTGCCAGATTTTTCTCGGTCTTCCTGGTCTAACTTTCTTCACTGTTCTTGCTTTAAAAACTCTTTTTACTATTTTGTCTTCACTCATTCTGTGTATGTCTATGTCCCAACCATCTTAGTTGTCCTTCTTCTATTATAGCCTGCACTGGTTTTGTGTCTAGTTTTTCTCTAAATACTTCTACTTATTCTGTCCAATTTTGTTTTTCCTTCAATTTTCCTTGAAAATCTCATTTTGGAGCTTCTTATTTTGGACCTGTGCATCTCTGTAATGGTCCAGGATTCTGAGGAGTATGTCAAAATCGGTACTGTCACTTTTTTGAAGATCTCTACCTTGATGTTTGTTGGTAATTCTTTTTTAGTTAGGAACGATGCTTTGATGCTGTTGAACATTCTTCCTACTGAGTCTACTCTTTCCATAATTTCTTCATCCATTTTTCCATCTTCCGAGAAAACTGTGCCTAGGTATTTTAATTTTTCTACCTGTTCTATTATTTTCTCATCTATTTTTATTTTGTATTGCATTTTTATCCTGCTTATTACCATTGTTTTCGTCTTTTGTGTGCTAATTTTCATATTTATTTTCTTCAATTCTTTATTGTATTGGTTCATTTTGTTATTAAAAAAAGTTATATCTGAATTTTATGATATAATCTTAAGTGTAGTAAGGACTATTATTGGTCTAACTCCAAGCATTTAATAAGCCACTTAATATTCTACTAAAAATATTTTGATTGTATATACCAGTAAATAAAACATTAGCAACCTAAGGCCTCAAAGTGATTACAACTTAAAACATGTAAACAAGCAAAGGATCCTCACCCATAAACTTCATAAAAATACAGTCTATCTCTGTTTGTTATTTCTCTTTGAGTGTTTGTGTACGCCTAAAGCACGCAGACCTCTCTTTTTAAAGAGAGTATTGATAAAATAAGTTCAACATGTATTAACTTTCTCATTTAGGAATAAAACTCATTCAGAGTTACACAAACAAGATGGGCAAATATGGACACATGGCCGGAAAAACAGAATGTGTTTTCCTTTTGATAAATGTTTTTAAGCAGTTTTACTGAAATTTCAAGCTTTGCTAAAAATGTTTGTTGATTCGTGTTCCAAAATTAATAATTATAAATTTCTCTCGACTCTTTTCGTTTCTGCCATAAATAGAATTGCTTGGAAAAGAAACAGGGTTTAGTCGGTTTCATTGGTTTAAACGGAACTAGATTTTGAATTCTAGTAACTGGTAACGTTTGATTGAAGCTTTTGTTTAGCAAATCCAAAGATTAAAAATTTAGCTCGTGACAACTTAAAAAAAATAAATTCCATTTGGTTTCGCTTAAACGTTTGGAATAGCCTATAGTAGTATAGTATATATACTTTGATTATCTAAAGAAGTCCAGTCAAGGTCATATTCGAATGTTCCGAACTAAGATTGAAGTAAAATCGGGCCATTGGCGTAGCATAAATATTTAACTTAAGGGCTTTTAATTCAAAAACATTTAATATTCTTTATTTTAATTATTGGTTTCCATAATGAGATTAATTCTTTGTTGCTGATTTAGTTTTTTAGTTATTACTTTATTTTAAAGTTATTACTTTAGTTAGTTCACTCCACTCGGTTCTACTAACCTGACACTTTCCTAACCTAAGATAACGTTTTGTCATTAACTAGAAAGTAGATAGCTATAGTCCGTTCAAAGATGAGTATGCAGTACAGGACATATGGAGTAGTTCTTTTTCATACTATCTAATGGGTTTACACAATGACGCTATCCTTTTCTTGATTGTCGACGTTGCCAGCTCTAAAACGCGCTGATCTGTGAAGACACAGTATTCTACAAACGGTCATTTGTTTTTGTTGAGTGTTATTTTCAGTTTTATAAGAGTTGATTTTTGTAAATCATACGAGTTTTTCATATTATTATAATTGACACATTTAACACTTTTACAACATTTGGCAACACCGCACCCATTTGCCATAAGAGCAATACTGTATTCTCACCTTTGAACGGACTATAGCTTCGGTCGCATTCTACTAACCTAACCGAACCTAGCGCTGCGATAGATGTCAAATTTAGGCTGATTTATGGGGAAATCTAACCTAAAATTGCAAGTTATAAAAGTAAAAAATAATGAAAACTGTGTAAAATCAATTTCCGTACATAATATAATTTATTATTATCTAAGAAAGATGTCTCTACAAAAAATTCATGGAAATAATGTAAATTGAGTATGAATATATGACTCGGGAGCCTAATCTTAATTATAATAAATATTAATTCATATTTATTTATCTGCTGAACTGCATGCACAGTTAACAAAGGTCCACTGTTTTTCTTGCTCTCGTAAGAAATATTCGTATAGGTTATAAACCAATTCATTGGACTGCTTTCTTAACGTTTTGCCTTTTACACTCATATTGTTTTAAATAAAAGAAAACAATTATTTAAAATACAAATATTGTCCTGAAAAAGACAGATTTAATGAAAAACACAATGAAATAAATAGCAAAACAGAGTTTTAGACATCACTGGCTCAGTACGAATGACACTAGAAAACATTAGTAATCTCAGACAAAACCCGAAGTAGGGTAACCTACATTTGTATGTACAAGTACGTTTGTCGTAGCTATACCTGAACAATAAACAAATTTGATTGACAAACTTCATTTGTATTTCTCTTACTATTTTGCCAATGTGAATGAGAGAGAAACGCATCAGTACGTTAATTATTATTTCAGTGATATGACCTTGACTGGACTTCTCTAGATAATCGAACTTTACTTAATATTTGCACAATTATACTGAAAATGTTATAATTTTTTTAGTGGTATTGATAGGAAAAACTCTTCCAAAGCAACACAATACTTTATCAATTTTCTAAAGTTTTGGGTAAAAAACATTTCTATATATATAGTTGGAAATATTTTTAAAACCTTTAGCGAGTTTCAGATGATCTAAGTTAACTTGTATTTCCATTCATGAAAACTTTTATAGAGTGAACTTTCCCCTGGTTTTTACCGAATGTATCTTGAGAAAAATGTGGCTCTGACACTCTGAGATTGAAGTGTTATCAACGTCTTATTATTTCCTCTGTTTCTTTCATCTAGATTGAAATTCTTTTTGAAGGGCTAACATATTTTTTTATTTCTTTCATTTTTTATTACAAAAAATTCTACAAACAGTAACAAAGTTAGAAATAATGTGCAGAGTCGCACCAAGGTATTTTCTTGATGATCCGAAAACAGCCCTCGCGTGTTGCAGCCCGGTTATTGGACAGGATACCTATATTGGGCTCAACAGCATTATTAAGTGTCACCAAGCGGACAGAAATTGAAGTGGAACAAGTATCTCTTTATTGTTTACTAGTTGCTACCTCCTGTTGTTTGTATCGCGTTTAAACTTTAATGTTGCAGTTTGTTTGTAACATTAACTTTTGATAGCAACTGTTATTCTTTTTTATATTATTTTCTGTTATAATGAGTTGTCATAACACAAATTGCTGTGTATTTGGTTGTCATTCTAGGAAAAGAAGTAAGAGAAACATTCACTTCCATTTTTTCCAAATGAAAAACAATTTGTGAAAATAATAAATATATTTGTGGAAGAGATAAATAGTTAAAAAAGCATGGGAAAATGCTATAAATACAGGAAAGAGAGTAAGAGTGTGCTAAAAGAATTTAAAAGCTACAGATACATCAATATTGTTAACTAATTAATATTTAACAAACTAGTATTTATTAAAAATATTCAACAAATAAGAAATACTCAATTATAAAAATACTTCTCGAGCATAAATAAATATCTACCCGTGTAACTTTAATACAGAATTAAGGTATGCGGTCTCAAATATTGTACGTAGATATTCTGATACAGCTTCACTGAAGTGTTTGCATTCGTTTTTATTTTTTTTAGGCAACGATTTTCTAACAAAGTTTACGGTTTACAATAATAATAATAATAATAATAATAATATAGGAAAATCGAGTCCATTCCCGCCTGTAGATCTTCTGCCAACTCTTTGATCTGCAGGATGCAGAAAGCAGTGCTGCTCGGGTCGCTCCGCATTGTGCGGGCACTGGATCTGGCGTAATTTCCGCGGCTGCATATCGCCAGGGTTTGGGATGCAGTCGTGTGTATTTAGCTCCACTAGTCTCTAGTATGACGCGGCTCAAAAGGTTGCTGAAGTTTGAGATTAGTGGACGCTTGTCAAGACCTGACAAACCCCAATAATAATATAATTTATTGACTATGTTACAATACATAAATTGTTTAAAGTCAGTCGTAATTACACATAATATACACAAAATAATAGTTTAAAATAGAAGAAAAAATAAATAAATATATATAGTACTAAATATTAAAACAAGAGTTCAGAGAGACTAGCTAGCAAGCGCGTTAAAATTTATAAGACAAGAATTCATTGACAGAATAAAATGGATTGTCTGTTAAAAAAAAATTTATTTTATTTTTAAAAGTTTTAAAACAGTCAGATTTAAAATTATTAGCCAGTAAGTTCATGAACTTTACTGAATAATAATTAGTACTATTTCTTGATTTTTGGAGTCTTATATAGGTTGGATATATTTTGCCTTTATTTCGAGTGTTGTAGTTATGTACCTGCTCATGTGTTACAAGTTCATTGAAATTTCTGTGGGCATACAATAGGGAATTGTAAATAAATAGAGAAGGCAGTGTCATAATTTTCAGTTCAGGGAAACAAAGCCTACAGTCGCTTTGGTAAGAGACTTCGGCCAGAATTCTTACAGCTCGTCGTTGTAAGGAAAAGATTCTTTCTGCCGCCGGAGAATGTCCCCAGGCTAAAATGGCATAGGATATTTGCGACTGGAACAATGCAAAATAAGTAATGCGAACAATTTCTCTGGAAACTGAGGCCATAAGATTTCTTAATAGATATACAGTGCTACATAATTTATTGGATAGGGAGCTAACGTGATGATGCCACTTGAGTGTGAGGTCGAGATGAACACCCAAGAAATTTACGAAGTCTGGGTTGTCAAAATTATGGTTTCTTAATGCAAATAGGAGGTGTTGAGTTCTGCTATCATTTAAGATGAGGCCGTTTGATGTAAACCACAGTTTGGCTTTGTTAACAACTGCGTTATTTTTACTAATCGTGCTTTCTAAAGAATTAGATGTCACTATTAGGTTAGTGTCATCAGCATATAATACACATTTATTATTTACAGCGGATGGAAAGTCATTCACGTATATAATAAATAGTAATGCTGCAAGAATAGACCCTTGTGGAACACCGATATCTAGGGGAAGATGAGTCGACTTGGAATTGTTTACAGAGATGAATTGGATTCTGTTGCTAAGGAAGGATTCTATCAAAGAAGAGCTAGCTTCGTCAAATCCGTATTTTATTAATTTTTCAATGAGAATCTAGGGCGATACAAGTGTAGGTTATCTTGCAGTTATAATTTTCCAGTGATTTTGTGAGGAGGTGATTTTAGACTGCTTGTTTGTAAACATAACCCACATATTACGACATGCTCATACTTTTTTCCGAAATTCTGTATAACATAACACGACCGGCGTTTAAAAACTCCGCTCCTTCTATTACACACTTAAAAGAAGGTGTTGCACTTAAAAAATTAAAATGATTTAGTAAGGATAGCTGTTAATTATTCATTGTAAATCGAAGATTTAACATGTAAACAAATGAGGACAACTTTCACATTACTCGTTTCGATCAGCTGTTTCACAGCGATCACAGCGCCGCCATTGGCCATTGTTGAGTCCAATAGGTGTCCTGTGGCCAATCCGCCCCTGTCCTTTGTTTATCACTCTATAAGGTAATAATTTCCTAGATTCAATTTAATTGGATGCATATTGAAAGTAATGCTCTATCGTTGTTATGATTTGATTAATCCATTATGTTTAATGAAATGGTTACCTGATTGCCAACCACCGTGAAATGGAAAGGAGGAAATGATATCATTTCCGGAAGGGTTTATCCTGAATCCTTTTGGAACATCCATCTACGCTTCAACAAATCTCATTTACCTATTACTAAAGCCAGCAAATTAATGAAATTGAGTTGGATATAGTTACAATTATTTAAACAATTTAAAATATTTTTTTTGTTATCATATTTTTTATAAATATCTTGTATACAGGATTGATGACAAATGGTAACATTCATTGGGAACCAAATGCAAAACTGATACAGATTAAGCAGCACTCACTAGAACGTAAAAAATATCAAAATTTAAAAAATGCATAAAAATAAAAGATTTATTTTTTTATTATAAACTTTTTTTAGTCGTGTATGATTTTGCTGTTAAGTCCATAATAAGGGAAATATTTGTAGATTTTAGTTTAAGAGTGTCTCCCCGTAACTCCCCAAATATTCATCTAATTGAAAAAATACATAAAACAAAAACGATTTGTCTTTTTGTTATAAACAGTTTTTATTGTATAGGTATAATTTTTTCTGTCAAATCAAAAATATGGGAGATATTTTAAGTTTTTTAATCAACAGTTTTAACCCCGTAACACCCCCCCTATAATTAAAATTTTGAGATGTCTTATAGCTTAAATGGTTTAAACTAAAAATCTGAAAAAATTCTAAGTAATGTACATTGGTGTGAACCGGAATAGTACAACGGGAATTTTGAACAGATTATGTTTTCGGAAAATAACGCATTTTTTGTGATTTTTTGGTTGATGACTTACAAAAGTTATAGTTATGTAACACACTACACTAGAAGACGTATCATGGTATAATAGTTAACATACTCGCTAGCTACCCAGAATTCTAGGTTCGCTCCCAGTCAGAGGAGACAATTTTATTTTTTGTTTTTATTCCATTTTTATTTTCTTTAAATTATTTTGTCAAAATTCTAGTAATGTTTTGGCAAATGATGCATTTATTTTTTAAGAGCGTAAATTTAATAACCGGTTGGAATTATATTTTCATTCTATGTGTCATATATACGAAACAAAAGGGGCGGAGCATATGACAACCAATGGAAGCCATAGGCACAATTTTCTAAATCTTAATGAACCTAGCTATATAAAAAAATGCTGCATATATTTAGAAACCTAAATAATGGTATTAGGTATTCGAATTAAAATTAACAAAAAAATATTTTAACATAAAATTTGTTTTTAGAGCTCTTAGATTAACAGACGATAAATTATTTTTAAAATATCGTTCATTTTGCCGTGATTATTACAAAGCAAAATTTGTCCTACACACTCAGCATGCCGCCTTCACTTATTATATACCTGTGAAACCCTGAAATGTGTGAAAATTCACATTTACAGCAATTTTTTTTAAACTTTCTTTACCACAAATTCCAAAATTTTAGACTGTAACAAAAAGTGACCATAATTTGTTATCTAATGCTTAGAATGTATAAGTATTTGAAATATCCAACAAAATATATCTTTTTTCCCTAAAATTTTGATCAAATTTTTTTTTAACTCTTATTTTAGCAAAAATTTAATTTTAAGCTAAATTTGGGGCGAGGACTGTGAAAAAAATATTTTAAAAAAATATGCTCTCCTAGTTTTTTTATTAGAGACCCTTTGGTTTAATTTTTTGCCTATAATTCCAAAACTTTTGCCCAAACTTCAAAATGGACCCAATTTTATTGATCTATGACCAAAAATACATATACCAATTTTCAATGAAATCGGAAACAAAAATTTTTTACTTAAAAATCACGATTTTTTTAAGGTCTACCCTTTACGATTTTTTCAATTTTAGGCCATTTTCAAGGGTTTTGGATTACTGCCCATACAAAACTTAATAACTGGTTTAATAAAGCCCCATTTTTTTTTTTTAGACTAAGCAATGTAGTTGAGTTTGAAAAATTCAAACCGCAGATTTCTATACCAAACCATTTTTTAGTTAGGATTTATCAAAATTTATAAAAAAAAAATTAAAAATTAAAAATTTTCAAAAAATATTTTTGTTTAAAATATGGTTACAAGTCAATGAGGACCTCAAGATTTCAAAAATAACAACCGCAGGTCTTTATCGCATTTCGTTTTTGAGATACGTCCATGCGAAGATGAAAATTTCTATAAATCACGCCATATTAAAATTTATCATAATTTTAAAATACGCAAAACAAATTAGGCCTCAAATTTTTTTTAGACTAACTAATCTACTAGAAATCCAAAAATTTTAACCGGACGTCGCTATTTTTAATCATTTTTGAGTTATGTATTTTTTTATTGCACAATTTTCACAAATATGTAAATTATACCATTAAAAAGCTGTATTAATAACAAAACGCGTTAAACGATTAAAGACCCATTTTTTCTAGATTAAACCACGGAGATTCCAAAAGTTTTAACAACAAGTCGCCATCTCTAACTGATTTTGAGTTGTGGTATTTTTAATTCATAATTATAAGATGATTAAGAAAAAGGAGTAAAATAAACGATTTCCTAAACAATTATCCTAAATAAATAAGCTTACAAATTAAAGATATTGCAAATCTCGGTGTTCTTAATTCAGCGGTATTTCTTAAGATTCTTAAATTTAAAATTCATATTTTTGGCAGTCGATGAATATGTAAATTTCCCTTGTTTACACTTTATTAAATTCGACTAGTTAAAATTCTGTTAACTTTAATAAATTACTCTTAATCCCTATAAACAGTTCCGTAATAATTCATCTTTATACTTTGTAAGTTTTTATCTTTGTAACTTTTCAAAGTTAAGTTATTTTTAGAAGAAAACTGCTTTTTTAAATGCTTTGAATTTTTAAAACAAACTCTTTTCAAAAAGTTCTTAAGAAAAGTTTGTATTGAAATGTTGGTTTCGACACAGGGACGAAGTATATGACGTAACATACTAATGACAACACAATACAGCATAACG
Organism: Liopterus haemorrhoidalis; assembly: GCA_963971575.1. Lineage (NCBI taxonomy): Eukaryota > Metazoa > Arthropoda > Insecta > Coleoptera > Dytiscidae > Liopterus > Liopterus haemorrhoidalis. The sequence goes on from OZ020615.1 coordinate 52,845,836, forward strand.
AACGGCCACGTATAAAGTAAGCCACAGAAGTACGCAATAAAGGTAAATTCAGATGCGAGTAAGTAGAGCGAACTATTTTTGAATTTGTAAAATAGTCTCTAGCGTTGGCCATTGTAAAGTGTTGGAATTTTATTAAGTACTAGCTGGAGTACTCATACTTGGTACTGTTTTTATATTAAACTTTTTGCTCTAACTTAAATCAGAAGTGGGATATTTTAGTTTACTACATATACATAGCGTGCATATGGAAATATTGTAGAAATGCACTGAATGTTCCATTGTATAATTTTCTGCGACTGGCATTTGATAAAGTCACTTGATAACGGCACTTGATAAAGTTATTTGATAACGTCTTGGCTCATTGGCCATATCACACCTATTTTAAAAAAATTGATGTGAAGTGTGAATATTCACACATTTCAGGGTTTCGCAGGTATATAATAAGTGAAGGCGGTATGCTGAGTGTGTAGGACAAATTTTACTTTGTAGTAATCACGGCAAAATGAACGATATTTTTAAAATAATTTATCGTCTGTTAATCATATAATAAGATAATTATTAAATTTACGCTCTTAAAAATTAAATACAACATTTGTCAAAATATAACTAGAATTTTTACAAAATAATTTCAACATAATAAAAATGCAAAAAAAAAAAACAAAAAATAAAATTCACTCCGTACTCGAACTCGAAACCCTTCGTTTACCAGCGAGTTTTAGCTAGTGCTCTAACCAATAACGCTATCGTACGCCTTGCCTGTGAGTGTCTTATATTGGTATAACTTTTGTACTTTGTGAACTAAAACCAACAAAAAATGCGTTATTTTCCGAAAACATAATCTGATCAAAAATTCCTGTTGTACTATTCCGGTTCACACCAATATACATTACTTAGAATTTTTTTAGACTTTTAGTTTAAACCATCTGGGCTACAGGGTGTGAGACAAAAATTTTTTTTGCACAATTTTGGCAAAAATCGCATCAAAATAATTTATTTTGCAAAAATAAAAATTTGAATGTTAATCCACGTACTAAGGGCTTTCATTTGATACCATACTCATAATTTTAAAAAAATATTTTTGTTTTCGATGAGCACATATTTGTTTATATTTTTAGAGGGATATGTGTTTTAGATGTTTTAGTATTTTTCCTATGTGTGGGTCAAAGAGTTGTATAAGCATTCCATATTTCAACTCTCTAAGTTTAGCCGTTTCGCTACAATTTTTACCGAACAGACAGACAGACGGACAGACAGACAGACAGACAGACAGACAGACAGACAGACAGACAGACAGACAGACAGACAGACAGACAGACAGACAGACAGACAGACAGACAGACAGACAGACAGACAGACAGACAGACAGACAGACAGACAGACAGACAGACAGACAGACAGACAGACAGACAGACAGACAGACAGACAGACAGACAGACAGACAGACAGACAGACAGACAGACAGACAGACAGACAGACAGACAGACAGACAGACAGACAGACAGACAGACAGACAGACAGACAGACAGACAGACAGACAGACAGACAGACAGACAGACAGACAGACAGACAGACAGACAGACAGACAGACAGACAGACAGACAGACAGACAGACAGACAGACAGACAGACAGACAGACAGACAGACAGACAGACAGACAGACAGACAGACAGACAGACAGACAGACAGACAGACAGACAGACAGACAGACAGACAGACAGACAGACAGACAGACAGACAGACAGACAGACAGACAGACAGACGACAAAATGACGGTATAAGGGTTTTTTGGTCATACCTACAAAACCCTAAAAAGGAGATAAAATGGACCCCAATAATTACAGACTTATCTGTGTTGGCTCTACTGCTCGGAAGATTTTAGAACGTTTAATTGTAAAATCGGTACTGGCTCATTTAACCACTAACTACGTTATTCCTGAGCAACAACATGGCTGTCTTCCAGTACGTTCAGTAGCTACTAATCTCCTACACTGCACCAATGAATGGTCCCGTGCTTTGGATAATTCCGAACCAGTAGACACCATTTATCTTGACTTCGCAAGAACGTTTAACAAAGTGCCCATTCACCACCTGTTATACGAATTTGAACACTATGGCAATCGTGGCAAGTTTCTTACATGGATTAAATGTTTTCTGTCCAATCTGACATTCAGAGTCAAGATTAATAAATACCTGTCTACCCCTCGTGTTGTACAAAGTGGCTTCCTCCAAGGTTCATTATTGGGACCCCTACTATTCCTAGTTTATATGGCTGATCTTGATGATACTATAAAATCGATATATATATATATTTTTTTTGCTGCCGACTTAAAACTTTTCCAGTCCCCTATAACGGACGGTAACACTCTTCAAGATGATCTGAAATGTATTTCCACTTGGTCAGCTAATTGGATGATTCCCATCAATGACGGTAAATCTACGATTCTGCATATGGGGTACAATAACCAGTGCCTCGACTATTTTATTGATGGGCAAACATTGAGCAAGGCGTACGAACATGTTGATCTGGGAGTAACTGTATGTAGTGATCTTAGTTGGTCTAAACACGTGGTTGAGATAGTAAAGAAAGCTAATAGAATAATGTACCTCATCAGGAAGAATTTCCATTTAACTCCTACACTTCTTGTCAAACTTTTTACCATGTACATGCGACCACTACGAATTTAGTGCTTTAGTATGGTCACCGGTCAATAATTAGGGAGATGTTTGAAAAGTTTAGGTTTAGGGTGTCCCTCTGTAACTCCCTAAATATTCATATAAATGAAAAATGCATATTGATAAAAGTTTTTTTTTTATTATAAACTATTTTTGTCATATATGTTTTTTTCTTTTGTCAATAATACGATATATATATATATATGTAGATTTTAATTTTAGGGTGTCCCCCCGTAAATCTGCATATGCTTATCTAATTGAAAAAATGCATCGAATAAAAAGTTTTGCTTTCTTACTATAAACAATATTTGTTATATACAGTCGATTCCGCTTAATTGGGACACATCGGGACTTAGGCATTTTGGTCCAATTAAGCGGCTGCCCCAATTAAGCGAATTTCACATAAAATTAAACAATGCATATTTTTCTTTCAATAATTTTACTTTATAAACTCTTGGACAAAACTATAAATTACATATAACCAAAAAATATAAATTTTTAAGAAAAAATAATAATAAATTCCAACATAAAATAATAAATAGGTACATACAATTTAATTCAATGCAAAAATGCGTCAAGTGTGGTCTGTCTTTTGTTTTTGTAACATTTCACTTCTACAAAATCAGCACAGGTATTCAGTGCGGCTCCCTTCATTTCCTTCCTGCATAAAATAACGCTGTAATATTAAATTCTTTGTACATATTTTTTCTTGAGAATATGTGTAACATAATATATACTGTGATCTTAAATTTACTGTCCCAATTAAGCGGAATGTTGTCCCAATTAAACATGTAAATTTACTGTTGGTTCCTTGGTTTGGTTTCTGTTCTTTGAGATTTGGCCCAAATAAGCGGCTGCCCCAATTAAGCGGTGGCCCAATTAAGCGGAATCGTCTGTATATATTTTCTGTTGTCAATAATAAGGCAGTTTTTTAATAAACAGTTTGAACTATCCCCCCTCCCCAAGTAAAATAATTTTGAGTTTACTTATATCCTATGTTTGAATCCTGATTCTAGAAAGTCAATAAGGGAGATATTTTAAGTTTTATAATAAACAGTTTTGTACAGTAACAGTTTTAAACAGTAACCCAGAAACTCCTCCTTAAAATACAAATTTTGAGATACTTTATAGCCTATGTTCGAATCCTGGTTTTACTTTATCGTCATACCAAATTACGTGAAGATATGTCCAACCGTTTTTACGTAAATTTCAGAAAGACAGACGAAAAAAAAAATGTGCGTATATTGTCAGCGTTTCTCAACCGGGGGGCCGCGGCTCGCTGGGGGGGCGTGAAGGCCTCGTCGGGGGCCGCGAAGTTATACAAGATCTAACATGAAAATATAATAAAAATGCGCTCAATCTTGCAAGATATAAATTTTATCCATATTTAGAAATGTCTTACATTTATATTCATAAAAATATACCTTTCATTACATAAATAAAATAAATATTCTATTTATTTTTATACATAATTTACTTATTTTTTCAACTAATTGAAACTACTAAGTTTAAGTTGTCACTAGCTAACTTTATAATGAGTAAATGGGCTTTTACTAAACAAAATGATCAAAAGTTTCATTCAGTTGATAAAAATTACTAGGTTTGAAAATATAGTTCCGCTTTAACCAAATAAACAGACTATAAGTAGACTATATCAAGGTAAAATAACTTTTATGTGTCGATTGATGGGATTCTCTGACAATGATTCGCGTTGGAGGTACTTCAAGTATTTTCAAGTTGTACTTTGAAGAAGGTACGACTTGAAAGTGCAATATTTTTTATTATATATTTTTTTTAATTGCGCTCCGAGCTACAGATAACTCAAGAGTAAGGATGCGAATGTGTTTAAATTAAAATGGAAGGCACTTTGAACACTTGTAAATAAAAATACTTTACTTTCAAGTCGTTATAGGGAATATAATCGTCAATTAAAAATATCACAGTTTTTTGTCAACCGTAAAAGATATTAAAAAAATGTTTAAGTAAAACTTGAAAAGCTCTATCCAAAGATATCCAATATGCCATACGTTCCTATTTAAAAATTCGAAATTGTCCTTGATATCCTGTACTTCCGATTTTTTCCGGAAAATTTCAATACTACCATTCAATTTTGTGGATAAATTTTAGTTCAAAATTTTCCCAACTTGCTCACACGTCGCTTTTTCGAAAAAAATGTGTGTTCTCATTATCATGATACACCATAGTATAGGGGGGCCGCAGACAATATTTACATAATTTCGGGGGGTCCCAGGCCAGAAAAGGTTGAGAAACACTGTTATAAATCATCTGAAACGTGTAGAAACCAAATATGAGGCAAAAAAAAAAAATGCAAAAAATAAATATTGCCTCCAATTTTATTAATAAAGATGACTTGCAGAGTAATTTTCAACTAACGAGTTTTTTCAACTCTTTACTTATTCACAAATAGGTATTTGCTAAGAAAAGATGGAAGTTTTAGGGCTCCTCCTAAGATGTACACAGCTGTATCTGTCAATTTTATTTAGATTTTCATTTGCACGTTAGTTAAAGTAGTTACGTTGGTAAATATTTCATTAGAAGTGGAAGTGCAGAGAAATTTCAGTAAATCTACTGATGCAGCTGACTTCATGTATTATGCATAAGAGATGTGGAGAAGAGTAAGTAGGTACGTTACGATCCAAAAATTCATTTGGCTAAAGGTCTTACACAGGAAGCACTAAGCCACTAGCATTTCAATCAGAAATATTTAAATCGAGGTGTTAATCTTAAAACTTCTTCTGGAATACTGAAACAAGAGCTCAACCAGAGGTTAATGTACTCAACAGATACTTTTCAAAGCCGAGTGTCACTAATGGGTCTATTCTGTAAAAAAATGTTTACAGTACTGTATCACTATAGCACTGTAGTGAGCTTAGCACTGTAAAGTGCCAAGTTACGGCGGTTCTGTAAATATTGAGCATTAGCTATTCTGTAACACATTCTGTAATTTCGGTCGATTTAAACTTTGCTTACATTGTAGCTAACTTCACTATGTTTATTTCTAACCTCAAAATTTGAGGTATTGAGCAATGTCATCGATCGGTAATTGTATATCATATTTGTATATACACATATAGTCATGTTTTTTACGTTTGTAATTTTTATTAATTATTGTTCTAATTTGTTTATAAAAATAAAAGTTTCTCTTTGCATCTTATGTATCTTTATTCCATATAAACATATTTTTTACATCAAATTATACAATGGACTGATGAACATATAAAATACTAATCTGCTTTCCCAAATTCATATCTTGATTAGCTGTTAAAAAAAGTTTTAAATCAGTTTTTGAAAATTTTAAATACTTTTCAAATATTTTACCATTTGGTACAGGATCGTCATTATTTTCAGGTTCAGGATCTTCATTATTTTCAGGTTCAGGATCTTCATTATTTACAGGTTCAAGCTCATCATCATCAATCTCAGCATAGTTAGGTATTCTTGCTTTTGTTGCTATATTATGCAAAACTTACCCTTCTTTCACTCCACGGTTTTCTTCCCTCGTAGTGGGGAACGTATATGAATTGGCATTAGATGTGTTGTTATCAGATAACAAATTTCTATTATCGATCTACTAACCATAGGCTGGCTCAAAGAAGTGAAATTGTAAGCCCCTGTAGTAGCCTGATAGGATCCATTACTTAAAAAATACATTGTTTCTAAAACCTGTATATAAAAATATATAAATGAAAACATATATGCATAAAAAAAAGTTTATGTGTGGTTGTAACGTGATATTTTAAGCATAATTACCTGTTATGATCCTCTTGTAGTAGTTGCATTAGAAATAGGGCGAAATTTGGATCATTAATTTTTTTTTTAGGTGACACGAACAATACAAACATATACAACTTGACTTCTATACAGTACTGTAACTGACTTACGGCCAGAAAAATATCGCCGTAACGTTACAGCGATATTTTACATCGGTGTAGAGTTTCCAGAGCAACGCGTGTAACTACAGAATAGCACTTTCCTTACAGCGCTGTATTTTACAAAGTTATAGCGCTTACAGCGGTAGAAAAGTCATACAGAATAGACCCATAAGGAAGGCATACAAAAACAAAGCATAAATATAAATATACCAGCAAGAGGAGAAGGATGACAAAACATCTCTTTTGAAAGGACTTTTGTTCCTATTTTTCTTTACTTTTTAGGATTTTGTAGGTATGACCAAAAAACCATTATACCGTCATTTTGTCTGTCTGTCTGTTTGTCTGTCTGTCTGACTGTCTGTCTGTCTGTCTGTTCGGTAAAAATTGTAGCCAATTATACAACTCTTTCACCCGCACTTAGGAAAAATACAAAAACAACTAAAAAACATACCCCCTAAAAATATAAACAAATATGTGCTCTTAGAAAAAAATTATATATTTTTTTAAAATTCTGCATAGTGTATCAAATAAAAGCCCTTAGCAAGTGGATTAGCAATCAAAATTTTATTTTTCAAAAATAATTTATTTTGATGCGATTTTTCCCAAAATTGTGCAAAAAAACAAATGCCCCACACCCTGTAGCCCAGATGGTTTAAACTAAAAATGTGAAAAAATTCTAAGTAATGTGTGAACCGGAATAGTACAACACGAATTTTTGCTCAGTTTATGTTTTCGGAAAATGACGGATTTTTTGTTTTTTGGTTGATGACGTAAATATTTAATATGTTATGCAAGACAGTAAATCAGTTTGCCTTCTCGCTTCCTAAGTTCCAAACTACAATTCGCTTCTTGTCACAGTTTTATTTTTTCTGTTGTAGTTTTTTGCATTTTTATTTTGTTTAAATTATTTTGTCAAAATTCTAGTTATATTTTGGCAATTGTTGCATTTAATTATTAAACGTGTAAATTTAATAACCAGTGGGAAGTGTTGAAATTATAATTTAATTCTGTTTCAATGTATACGAAATCAGAGGGGCGGAACTTATGATTTAAAACAACCAATGGAAGCCACAGGCGCAATTTTCAAAATAATTAGACAAATTATTTTCCCTGTAGTGTACATATTGTTGATATTTCTCAGGTAATCTTCTAATACTATGTTTTTTTTTAATAATGTTCGGGTTGAGGTCAGAGGAGCACGCTGGCCAACCCATTGTTGTTACACCCACTTGATTTAAAAAGTCTGTTACACAGTGGGCGACATGAGGGCGCGCATTGTCCTGCATTAGGGTGAAATTTTCTCAGATATATGGGGCGAAAGGTACAACATGGTCTTGAAGAATATCTCTGATGTACCTATCTGCAGTTAACGGTCAGCCATCAATCACCATTAATTCTGTACGAGCTCCCAAACATATTCCACCCCACACCATAATTAAACCTCCACCAAAAGATACAGTAGTAGCAAAATTAAATGGTGCAATTTGTTCTTCTTGGCGTCGATACAATCTTCGTTCATTGTTTAGTAGAGCATTCAACACTATCTAGATCAGTGGTTCCCAACCAGTGTTCCGCGGAACACTGGTCTTCCGCAAGCATTTCAAAAGTGTTCCTCGATAATTATGTACTACTGAAGTTGGCGTTCCCCGGAAAGTGTTTAGCAATGGGAGCAAACTATGAAGGCTTACTTTATAATAAGGTGGCTTGCTCGAGGAAAGGTGTTTTCTCGTATACTACAACTAAAAAAGATTGCTTGTGTTCTGCGAATAGGAAAATATGTACTTCGCGCAAGACCTTAAGAATAATATGTGGTGCGCTAAATTGGGCTATTTAACAGATATTTTAATTATTTGAACACTGTCAATACGAGTATGCAGGGTACAAATTAACATCAACAGACAAACTATCAGCTTTCCACAAGAAGATCATTCTTTGGAAAACAAGAGTAGACGAAAATAATCTTAGCATGTGTGTCCAGCAATATCAGCGATTGTGTTTCCTTGATATCACAACATTTATCAATACTGGACAGCAACATACGAAAATATTTTCCTTCTCTGGACACAGAGAAATACGACTGGGTTAGAAATCCTTTTTCAAAAGAATTACCTAATAATTTTGAATTTAACGTGTCAGAGGGAGAAGAGCATATATCCTTGTCATGTGACCGCACTTTGAAAATTAAACACGCTGAAACGAGTCTTGACGAATTCTGAATATCTGTCCAATAAGAATACCCACAAATATCAAAAAAAGCCATAAAAATTTTACTGTGTTTTTCAACTTCATATTTATGTGAAGTAGGGTTTTTCACATTAACCAACATAAACACTAAAAAAAGAGAAAGATTAACAAATTTGGGGGAAGAAATGAGGGTGGCATTCTCTTGATTATGTCCCAACATACAAGAAATATGTAAAAAACACCAATCACAAGTTCTACATTAAATGTTTTTTTTTTTTTTAATTATATATTATAATTATATGAATAGATTTTTTTAAATAAATATTAAGGTATTATTATAAATATTTGTTTGAAATTGTAATTTTCCAATTTTATAAAAACACAGCTTACAAACATTTCATTTTAATTAAAGGTAAGTGCTCCGTCAAAAAATTTTTCTTGCGTAAGTGTTCCGTACCTTAGATAAGGTTGGGAACCACTGATCTAGATATAAGCTACAAAATTATAAAATTTTAAAAAAATATTATTTTCAATCGGTTCCTTTAAATTTTCCGGTGTGTGTATGTATACTTGAATTTTTTTCGATACCAAATAAAGGTAGGATCTTAAATAAAACTTTAAAACAAAAAGAGCGTGCAAAAATATTTCAGCTTAAGACCTCATTCAACTTAAAGCTGGCCCTGGTTATACCTACATAACACTAAAACTGACTTTTATGGATTTTCCCCATTCAGTAAAATTCCATGACCTCATATAATACAATAAATGAAATAATAGTTTAGTTTGTTAATTAATTGTACGTGTTATATTATTTATAATTACCGTGGAAATATATTAGTAGTACACACCATTAATTCGTACTGATCAATTAGCAACTGCACAAGCGAATATTCTAAACCAGTCATCATATATGATATTTTACAGTGATATTTCTCTGCGAACGTGAAAATGTAATCACTGTTGACAAAACAATATTTCATTGCAATTTGTTGACAAATGGTTTTTATAAAATATTATTTTTGTGTTTTAAATATTTCATTTTATTTCTATGGCATTTTTCGTATTTATTGGTTTATTGTTGTTTTTTTAATTTATTTAGTGTTGATTATTTTTTATATTTAGAACTATTCAAAAAAATAATAAATATAATTTGAATTACAATTAAAAATGAATTTTAACAAAGGGGTGATTAAAAAACTAAAATTTTATTTACTCTGTAATTGAATAATTTTGGCCAAAAATCTAAAAACTGAAAAAATAATAGAATGATATCAATTCATTTAAAAGATGTAAAATTTTACATTTAACCCTTAGTGCCTCAATTGTTTTTCTTGGCCTAAAAATTACACTAGGCTAATGGAGGGTCTCTTATGCGAAATTTGTATTCAAATTTAACCTACAGTGTAAGTTATTACCTGTAGACCTATAAACAGTAAGCCCACACTGCGTTTCCTGGGCTGTGACGAAACGGTTTATATATTCCAAAAAGTTTATATGGGTAAAATAAGAACAATAATTCTTTTATTTTTCTGGTGTAATTGTTATTCAAGAAATACAATCTCTTTAGTTCTGTAAATTGTTTATTTATTTATTTATTTTTTAATGTATAGGGAAATAAATTAAAAATCGTAGCGCCGCGGTGGTCAATTTTAAAACGTAGGTATAAAACGTAGGTTCATAGCTGTAAAAGTAAAATTATGGGAATAAATATATTTTACAATATTTTGTGAACCTGTGTTACTATTTTATCAACAAGTAAATATATACAAATGTTTATAAAGCCATTTTTTTTTGCATGACACGTCTAAAAAAATAAAAACTATATTTTGTGATGAAGGTTGTGGTGATAAAAAAATTTATAGTGTATTATTTCAAGTATATAGGTGGTATTAAAAATTCACGCATTGTATATGAAGGAGAGGAAGTGTAACAAATTTTCAATCAATGGCCTACTTTTTTCCAAATTTTTCTTTTCTAATCCAAGCTTTACGACAATTTACAACTTCCTCGATTCCAAGATTTGTTATTAATTTAAGATTGTCTGAAGTAGGTGGCAATCTGTGGAACGATAATTCAGGGTTCCTATTTTTCCTTGACTTGCACATAGGTACACAACAATAAGATCTATCCATTTTATTGGACTTTGCAAAAATAAATAGACATAAATAAACTTAAACAGTATGACTAATGCCATCGCTTCTACTCTGAAGTAAGTCATTAAAGTTCAACACTTAGAATCTGTCTTATCTGGAAATGCCGATATTTTAAATAATCGACTATGTAAATTTTATCGCCATAACCTACAACAATAACAAAATATAGTTTTTATTATTATTTATTTATTTTATTTTTTTACGTGGCAAAAAATGGCTTTATAAACATTTGTGTATACTTATTTGTTGCTAAAATAGTGAAACAGGTCACAAAATATTGTAGTAGTAGTAAAGATTTATTTTTCACCTTGCGGTGTTAAAATTTTCATACATTTACATTTACAATTTAGTAGCAAACAGTGTGCAATTATCATAAGTATAGTACATTTTTTAAATTTTATGTCATTTACAGTCTTTTATTTAGTATCTTCTTCATCCAGGTTTCATCCGGGTTTTCGTCATTAAGTATTTGTATAGCTGATTTCGGGTTTCTCACTTCTTCCGTGCATTCACGTGTTAGATGCTCTATTGTCTCTTCATTCCTCTCACATATTCTGCAGTTCTTTTTCTCTCCAGTATTCGTTCCTTCTTTCTTCGTTTTCCACTCTGAATCTCGCTATTATTTTTTTGTTTTTGGATTGTTTTCTTAGATACAGAGGCATGTCTATTGTGTCTAAAAAACCTGTATCTGGGGTTGTACTTTGATATCTGTATCTTCTCTCTTCGTTGTTGCAGTTCCATGTCCTTTTCCCTTCTCAACATTTCTTCTTTTAAGCTATCTCCCATTCGTCTTCGGTTCTCTACTTCTGTTGTTCAATAGCCTTTTCTTTCGTAGTACTTTGAGCGTTCTTGTTCCCAGTCATTCTTCTCTAGTTTATTTTCTTCTTTTCTTCTTATCTGCTCCCAGCATGCAAAAAACAGTTCTTTCCAATTAGATATTCTTATTTTCTCCTCGTAGATTATTGCTCTTCTGCCCGTTTCAACGCATAGTTTACACGAGGAAACAAAGAGGTTTGTTTCCTCGTGTATGTACAAAATATTGTAAAATATATTTATTCCTATATTTTACTTTCACAGTTATGTAACAATAACATTAAGTACCCTACCTACGTTTCAAAATTGACCACCGCTGCGCTACGAATTTAAATTTATTTCCCTATATTGTAATGCGAACATCCGTAATACGACAACTTTTGCACTCAACTGATTCTTTTTAGTAAAAACACATGTAATTTTGCTCAATCGGCATTTGTAAGACCCGGTTTTTCCATCTTTAGGTAAACCTCTAGGTAACTATCTGACAGATAAGGTTATCTGGAACTTCATTTGCTGAATTAATGTCAATACTAATCGGTGAATTCAATACGTCAGTCTCATTATCCGTTAGATAAATTTGTATTGAAAGACGGGATGACATTTATTCAGCACAGAAAGAATCACATAACCTTATCTGTCAGACAGTTACCAAGAGGTTTACCTGAAGGTGAAACAATTGGGCCTGAGTTTCATTGTGCAGTCGGCTGTAGGTGACCACGGGCATTTCGATGAAATTTGCACGTATTGTATTTTACATCGAATAATGGATGATCCGCCTCCAGGCGAAGTTAGGCACTAGAGTGTTAAAATCTACGCCTATGAAAATATATTAAATTTAGTTCAGAGCATAAGCACGTCCTAACACTAGTCATTAAATATTTGCGTCAAAGTACGTTTAATTAATGTTGTGTAACAATTGCGGCCAGTAATTTGTGACGGGGAGCCATTACAGTTTTTACCAAAGGATTTCCCTAATTTTATCCTAATTAAGATAATTTTAGTACTTGTATTGATTAGCATAATCATTTACTCTAGTTTACCTTGTTATTATTACCTGATTGTCAATGTGGTATGCCTGCAATAATGATGTGAAGTGTGACTTTGCCAATATTTCAGGGTTTTGTAAGTATTTAGTAAATGATGACAAATTAAAGGTACTTTTGAAAGAATAATCCACGATCATGAGCACGATGCTGCAAAAAATACGATAACTTTCGATTAGATAAAAAAATGCTGTTCACATTAATGTGCATTGCATAGAAAGTTTTCAGATTTTTTTATTAACCTTCTTGAGTTATAGAATGTAGGACAAGTGTTTTTTTTTAGCATATTTTTGTCAAAAATCGTAATAAAACATATATTTTTTTAAACTACTGTTCATTTCTTAATGAACGTCTTTCTTTTGATACCATACAGTAAATTGTTAAAAACTATAATTTTATTCAACGACAAAAAAATCGATATTTTTCGAAAAAATAATCTGAGATAAATTAAGTTATTTTGGTTCCCTTCAATGTACATTATTGAGTTTTTTTTTCTTCAGATTTTTAGTTCAACCCCTCTGGGAAATAGGGTGGGGGACAAAAGCTTTTTGACTTATTTTTGGCGAAAATTCCATTAATAAATTCATTTTCAAAAATATAAATTTGTCCAACAACGCAATAAGAGGTTTCATTTGATACCCCGCTCAAAATTTAAAAATATATTTTTATTATTATTTTATTTATTTTACATCGGCCTATTTCTGCAACGAGGTTAATCGCCGATGCCAGGGGGCGAGCTCCTATACCTGGTTGAGGGGTGAATGATTGTGAAAATGGGAATAATGTATACATATTATTCTCTCCCGAATAATATCACAATTCATACTTTTAACCAGTCAAAATTGCTCGATTTAACGAGCTCGGTCACACATAAATATATATTTGTTTATATTTATTCCGTGATATGTTATTTAAACTCTCTTTATTTTTTCTATGTAGGTCAAAGAGTTGTATATCATGCCAAATTTCAACTTTTTATGTTCAAGTTTTAGATGCACCCTCTGGAAAATAGAGTTGAGGCAAAAGTCGCATAAAAAAACCTGATTTTACAAAGATATTTTTTTTGTTTTATCCATACTAAGAGATTTCATTTGATACCCCACAAAAAAAATTTAAAAAAATATTGTTTCATTATATACATATTTATTAATATTATTCCCGCGATACATTTTTTAAACCATCAATAGTTTTCCTATACGTGGGTCAAAGAGTATTAAAAGCCAGCCAAATTCTTTTCACCAGTTAGTTTTGGCGCACAACATCAATGGCTATTTGCGCCTAATACAGCTCATCGAAATAACGAGAATGTATATTAAAAAGAATAAATAAAAAAAGATCCAAAAAAAAACAAGCTAACCCCCGTGGGGGTGTCGCGACCCACCGGCTGGGAACCGCTGGTATAGACAGACTAGAACATGAGTGACTTTTTATGAGATTTTTGGTCATACCGTACTTACTTACTTAATCGTTGAGCTCTTTTACCATCACTGTTGTCGGGCTTTGTATGTAGAGTTTGATTGCACTTGTACTTGTTCTCTTCTTTCGTGGGCGAACGGCGCCACAGCTTTTTCCATTCACTCCTATTCTTCGTCCTACTTTTCGCTCCATTCCAGGTGATGTCTCTTCTCTCTATTGCACGTTTGATTTCGTCACTCCACTCCTTTCTCGGTCTTTCTCGGCATCTTTCTTTAGTTACTTTGGCCTCGTAAACTTTCTTCGTGTCTCTACTATCTTCTATCCTTTGAATATGACCGTACCACCTAAGTTGCCCTTCTTCTATTACTTCTTCTACTGGTTTGGTTCTCAGTTCTTCTATATTCTGTGTTCCTTATTCTGTCCAATTTTGTCTTTCCCTTGATCTTTCGTAGGAACCTCATTTCACTACTTCTTATTTTGCTTCTTAGCTTATCCGTTGTTGTCCAAGCCTCTGACCCATATTTCAGCACTGGTATGGCCACTTTCTTGAATATCTGGACTTTTGCTTCAGTCGAAATTTCCCGTTTTGCCAAGAAACAGTTCTTAATGCTATTAAATAGCCTGCCAGCAGATCCAACTCGTTCCGTTATTTCTCGGTCTATTTTTCCGTCTGCTGAAAAAACGGATCCGAGATATTTGAAATGCTCGACCTGTTCTATGGGTTTTCCTTCTAATTTAATGAGCTGTTTCATCGGTCTTGTACTTATGACTTGGTCATACCTACAGAACCCTAAAAATGTAAAAATGTAACATAGCCCACTATTATTATCAACGACTCAATTTTAATGGATCTCTGCTAGCCAAATTCATGCAATTTGTTTAGTTTAATGAGAAAATATCGTAAATTTTTACATTTGCATAATTATTTGAAACGTAGTATAAGTAATAAAACATGAGCTAGATAGGAATCTGTCCTGGTCTAGACCTGATACAATATTTAATTCATCTACCGTTTATTCTCAGTGACTGTTGTGTCCAATCGATTTACTAACATATAAATTTGATATACCTCTGAGATACGTTCAGCTGAAGGAGCTGATATTTGTTGACTGCGCTGGTCATAAGATATTGTACTATATGAACACTCTATTGTTTCTGACGTTTATATACAAACTGTTGGTCAAGCTGTATTTTCTCTTCAAAATAGAATAATGGCCTATTTCGAGAGAATCTATAAATATAATCCACATTAGGTTTGTTACATAACAGTAAATTTAAAAAATTGATGTGAAGTGTGAATATTCACACATTTCAGGGTTTTGCAGGTATATAATAAATGAAGGCGGTATGCTGAGTGTGTAGGACAAATTTTACTTTGTAGTAATCACGGCAAAATGAACGATATTTTTAAAATAATGTATCGTCTGTTAATCATATAATAAGACTGGTTATTAAATTTACGCTCTTAAAAATTAAATACAACATTTGTCAAAATATAACTAGAATTTTGACAAAATAATTTCAACATAATAAAAATGCAAAAAAAAAACAGAAAAAATTAAATTCACTCCGTAGTCGAACTCGAAACCCTTCGTTTCCAACGCATTGTAGCTTACGACACCAGTACTCTAACCCATTACGCTATCGCACGCCTTGCATGTGAGTGTCTTACATTGGTATAACTTTTGTACTTTGTGAACCAAAAACCACAAAAAATGCGTTATTTTCCGAAAACATAATCTGATCAAAAATTCCTGTTGTACTATTTCGGTTCACACCAATATATATTACTTAGATTTTTTTAAAATTTTTAGTTTAAACCATCTGGGCTACAGGGTGTGGGACAAAATTTTTTTTGCACAATTTTGGCAAAAATCGCATCAAAATAATTTATTTTGCAAAAATAAAAATTTGATCGTTAATCCACGTACTAAGGGCTTTCATTTGATACCCTACTCAAAATTTAAAAAAAAATATTTTTGTTTTCGATGAGCACATATTTGTTTATATTTTTAGGGGGGTATGTTTTTTAGATGTTTTAGTATTTTTCCTATGTGCGGGTCAAAGAGTTGTATAAGCATTCCAAATTTCAACTCTCTAGGTTTAGCCGTTTGGCTACAATTTTTACGGAACAGACAGACAGACAGACAGACAGACAGACAGACAGACAGACAGGCAGACAGACAGACAGACAGACAGACAGACAGACAGACAGGCAGACAGACAGACAGACAGGCAGACAGACAGACAGACAGGCAGACAGACAGACAGACAGACAGACAGACAGACGACAAAATGACGGTATAAGGGTTTTTTGGTCATACCTACAAAACCCTAAAAACGAAAAATTGTTATTATGTCAAAAAATGTTTCATAACTTATATCTCTAATAATAATATTACTCAACACTAGGGTACATGCTACAGAGTAGTTGAATTTATCAGGAAAATGTAATTTATTTAACTACGAACATTTCGACTTAATTTCAAAAACGTGGAATTTGCGCATAAGTAATAGAATAAAGCATTATATAATAATATTTTATTTAACAAGCATATAACAATCATATCGTGTAATATAGTCTACACAAGAAAGACGTTAACCAATTGAGCTGTAGGCGAAGGTTGTAATCATCCGAGTGTAATATAACCATTATATGTGAGTCAGATAAAATATTTTATCTACAACTATATAATTTATATAAATAAATATAAACAGATTATAACAAATCTAACAATCTAAAATAAAATTAGTAACAATCTATGCATCAAAATTCGCAGTGATTTTTTATCAAACGAATGGGTTATTTTTAATTGTAGAAAATATTGTTGCAATAATATTATCGCTCAATATCTTAATAGAAACCAGTGAAGAATTTTTTGTCATATATTTCTGGGTTTTTATATTATATAAAAAAGTTATTAATATAATTATATTTTTTTAATAACGTTGATATTTATGTATTTATGTAGAAATGTTAAAAACTACGTCAGCATTTCTTGGACATGATTATAGTTCAGAACCTTCGTCGAAAAACTATATACTCTATGATAATGGAATGCCACTTGGTGCACGTGTACTTTACAAAAATGTAATTAGTTTTACCCAGAGTACCTAAGTTAAAAATTCCGGCAGATTCAAGTTGACGGCAAAAATACAACATTTAGTAAAATAACTATAAGTAATTTTCACAACAGAACAAAATAAGTCAAGAAATATTTGAAATACTAGGAAATATTTGATATATGGACTAGGGAAATATTAAGAAATATTTAAAATATGTATTAAATATACTAGGAAAATGTTGGAAATACTAGGAAATATTTGAAATACTAGGGAAATATTTGAAATACTAGGAAATATTTGAAATACTAGGAAATATTTGAAATACTAGGGAAGTATTTGAAATACTGGGAAATATTTGAAATATGCACTTGAGAAATATTTGAAATACTAGGGAAATATTGAAAATACTAGGAAAATATTTGAAATATGTACTTGGGTAATATTTGAAATAATAAGAAAATATTTGAACTACTAGAGAAATATTGAAAATACTAGAAAAATATTTGTAATACTAAGAAATATTTGAAATATTTACCAAGTAATTATTTGAAATTCTATGAAAGTATTTGAAATACAGTCGATTCCGCTTAATTGGGACACATCGGGACTTAGACATTTTGGCCCAATTAAGCGGCTGCCCCAATTGCAATGCATATTTTTCTTTCAATAATTTTACTTTATAAACTCTTGGACAAAACTATATATTACATATAACCAAAAAATATAAACTTTTAAGAAAAAATAATAATAAATTCCAAAATAAAATAATAAATAGGTATATACAATTTAATTCAATGCAAAAATGCGTCAAGTGTAGTCTGTCTTTTGTTTTTGTAACATATCACTTCTACAAAATCAGCACAGGTATTCAGTGCGGATGTAGGGCTCCCTTCATTTCCTTCCTGCATAAAATAACGCTGTAATATTAAATTCTTTGTACATATTTTTTCTTGGGAATATGTGTAACATAATATGTACTGTGATCTTAAATTTACTGTCCCAATTAAGCGGAATGTTGTCCCAATTAAACATGTAAATTTACTGTTGGTTCCTTGGTTTGGTTTCTGTTCTTTGAGATTTGGCCCAAATAAGCGGCTGCCCCAATTAAGCGGTGGCCCAATTAAGCGGAATCGTCTGTACTTCTAAAGGCTCTTATTTCATATACTTACATTTTTAGACAACAAATATCAAATACAAATGCAGGGAGAAAATATTTGCAAACCCAAATACCAAGAGAATGTTTTGAAGTATTTGATATATAGTATTTCAAATACTAGAAAGTAACTGAAATACTTTTTCAAATACTTTATTTCAAATATTCCCAGCTCTTATACGAAATTATAATAAATTAAGACAATTATTTAGTTTGTTGTTGATCTGCTACGTTCATTCATCACTTCATATTTTTCCTAACAATTTCAAAACAAACTTAAAAATCGTATGCTTACTCTTTCACATTTAAAATCTATACGTACAATACATATTACTTTCAACAGTCTAGATTTCTATCTATTCATTCTGTACAATAGGAAACTCCGGTAAAAAGCGGATGAAATCTTAATTAACATTGAAAAAAACTTAATTAACAGAAATGAAAGAAGCGTCAGACTAATATAGCATGCCGTGTTTTTCACACACGGATTTGATACTCTAATTATGAAAGCTGTCACCTTCAGAATCAGAGCTCCAAATTTTGATGACATGCGCTTTTCTCGCCGTGTTTCGGTCCCCACCACAAAGATTTCGCGCGTTTTATACCAGTTTCTATTCATCCTTTGCGGAAGGATGTGTGAGGAGGAATTATAAAGGACTGTTAGCGTGGTATTCGGGAATGTGTTAGGATACGGTGATTCAGTTTGTGCTCGTTAAGGACGTGTCTAAGGACTTCTTAAGGTCTGTAAAAAATATTGCTGTTTGAAATTAGGTCACAAAAAAATAATGTTTTTTTTCTTTTTAAAAAAATAACAGTGATGATTGGAAATTGGAAGATGTCCTAGAGCAGTGTTTTTTAACCTTTTTTCCACTGTGGACCGATGAAAATTCAGATAAGTTTTTGCTCAACGGTAAAAAGTCAAATAATTTTTGACGGTAGGTACTGCAATATAAAAGTACAAATAAATTAATTGAAGTTCACATGAATACGAGGGTTACCTTTGATATTTTTACAAACAACCACTAGATGGCAATATTGAAATGTGTCATTACTATATTCGTCAAATTTGACATTTGTTATTGTGAAATCAGTGGCGGCTTATAAATTGACGTAGTTTGTTGACAGTTTAAACAAAAAAAATTTGTGAAAAACTGGATATTGCTCGTGAAGGTTTTTGTTGAATGATTTTTTATGATTTTAGTAAAGACCCAACTCAACAACAATGCATATATTCAATTCGTTCAACTTTTGGTAATGAAGCACCATCAGAAAAGACTGTTTACAATTGGTTTGCAGAATTTCGTCGTGGTCTTGTAAAGGTCGACCAAAATCGGTTGTGATTCAAAAAATACATCGATTGTGTACGCAAAATGATTGAAGAAGATCGGCATGTGACTTACCGTGAGATAGAGGCATCCTTTGGCATATCGCAGACTGCAATACATTCGATTTTGCATGAACATTTAGCTGTGAAAATGATCTGTTCCCGATGGATTCCGCATAATTTGACCGAAGCTCAAAAAAAGGCTCGTGTTGATTGGTATAAGGCAGGGGTCGGCAAACTTTAGAGGCTAAAGAGCCAAATTCACCCTTTAAGGCATCTGGAAACATTTTAAAGTGCCACAATTTTGTTTTAATACATCACTTTTCTCCATCATTTAACGAGTAGTGCATAAATATACATAAATAAATCACAACATTAAATAAGTATGGATTTAAATTATTGAGAACAATGACCTTGCATTTCCTTAGAATGTTTTAGTATGTTAAATGTGTAATTTGAAGAGCTACACGAATATCCTCAAAGAGCTGCATGCGGCTCGCGACCCTCGGTCTGCCGACCCCTGGTATAAGGGGATGCTAAAAAAATTCAACCTAGGCTATGCAAAATATGTATACAACATCGTTACAGGTGACGAAACTTGGATTTATTCATATAAACCTGAAACTAAGCACCAATCCACTGTTTGGGTCTTCTAAGATGAACCGAAACCCACAAAAGTTGTTCACGAAGCACTTCCAAGAAAATGATTGTCGCTCCGGTTGTACTGGACATGTCGCAACCTTTCCTTTACAGGATCGGAGAACATTTAATGCTGAATGGTATACAACAATTTGTTTGCCAGAAGACATCGACAAAATTAGGAAAAATAACCAAAACGTCGCATCATTCAACTTAAATGAACAGACTGCGTCTATGAACTGACTTCGCCTCTAATACCCTTTTCACACTAAATCTTTAAGACGAGTGAACTTAAAGTACACCGATGTTTAAGATCGGTATGCTTTCACACTTGATGTTTAAATCTCTGGTGCTGTCATCAGCTACAGTAATTTTGTCCTTAAGTTACCGTCATGAAATTACCAGTTTTGAACTGTCGGAGCAGACGCACATTTTGAATTATTATAAACAAATAAGGATATTTCATTTCTTTCTACAATAAAGACACTACAATAAAGAATATATTACATCTGTATTAACATGTAAGTCGATACATCTTATCTCAATTATTGTAGCTCTGTATTATATTAAACACATTATTAAAATAAATAATTTTATTATAACAATAAGTATAAACTTCTTATAACGTCGATATAATACAGTATTCTTGTTTATGATAATATAAAATGTTGACAGCACAAATTCAAGGAGTATTTTTTTATAATAGAAATTAAGTTGGCAATGCGGGCGAAGTTTAAGACGCAGATCTCTGTTTTAAACAACGCTTGTGTTTAAACGATGCCGTACGGTTTCACATTAGCGTTTAAAGATACATTCACTTTAACATCCAATCTTAAAGATCTAGTGTGAAAAGGGTATAAGCATGTGATCGTGTTGTTTATCTTTGTAGATTCGGTGAATGAAGTATAGCATCGGTTCTCAATCGGTGGTACATGTACAATCAGTGTTACATTACAAGTTGATATGTGGTACATTATCGTATAAGAGCGCAGGCCAGTTGATTTTTGCTTGTAAATTATTTATCGAAACAATATATTATTATTATTAAATGTATGGAGTATAGATTTTCTATGATTTAATTATGCACCTGACCAGATGATGATGATAGAGTATAGAGTTTAGTGTATATATGAATAATTAAAATATTGAATATGATGTTTTTCAGTATTACATTTTTGTAAATATTACACTTTTTTTTCGGTGGTACAGAAATATAAATATTTTGTTCAAGTGGTGCCGGTTTATCAAAAGGTTGAGAACCGATGAAGTATAGCAATGAAGCTACAATTCTGATTTTTGTCTTTTAAAATAATTCCAAGTGCTTGCCAAATCTTTTTCTCACAAACACAGTATGTTGTCCTCGAGTAATAATTATAAATACTAATTAAAGAATTTGCAACAATAACTAATTTAAAAAGCTGATGCTTTATGAAGTGGTGAAGGACGTTTTCTAATAGATTTTAATTAGGATGCACTACTAATGCAGCCATCCTGCAAACTGTAATTAGATTTAAAATTCTAAATGAGCGCGAATTGAGACACTTACTTGTATTTATATATAGATGTTATACTAAACATACGAACTTAAATAAATTAGAGTAAATAATTTGTAAATATTATTTCAAAAGAAAAAAACAACATGAAAATATGTTAATTAAAAATATGGGTGTAACAAAACATAAAAGAATATTTCACCAAACGATCTGTCATTTGTTAAATTCATAAAAAGCACAATTTATTAACAAATTAATAAAAAAATAGCAAATCAATTAATAATAATCAGAATAATGTGTGTAGATGTGGAGTTGGTCGTGTCTGTAAATGGGTATGTCTAAAAAAGCTTGTACAATTTGCGGACATAAATAAAGCAACTAGATCTAGCTGAGTAGTTTCGAAATATTTTATTTCTTCATCCGAGCTAAATTGGTCAGCTAGACCTAGTTGCTTTATTTATGTCAGTAACCCGTACAGCCCTTTCCACAAATAATAAAATGTTATGAAAAGTAATGGCTTAAAAGCCGATCTCTATGGCGTAATAGTCAGCTCATTTAACTGCTAACCATGGGGGCTCCGGTTCGAATTCCGGTGATGGCATGGATATTTTTATTTGTCATAAAATTACTAAAGTATCCAAAATAAAAATAAAATATATACTGGTTAATGGCTATAAGTCCAAAAATTAAATTAAAAATTTGCTTAAAAAAAACTTAATGAACAAATAAATGCAAAACTTTTATATTACGAGGGTTGCCTCTTATATTTCGGGATTGCGCTAAACTAGTGCTGCCATCTGGCAACTCATGCTTCTATCGTAAAGTTGCATATTTTTTACGGTATATGTACTCAGAACGTTCTGACATACGACATACATACGACTAATCAACGCATGTTTATAAACGACGTGGAAAATTGTAGCTGAAGCTTTGTGCTACAAATATATTTGTAGCTATTAATATAGTTAGTTAAAAAAATTAATATGCTGTTTTGAAAATCTATAAACCCTAAATGTATGCAAGAATCGTTGTTTAGAATGAAGAAACATTGAAATGAATAAAAAATTATATGATTCTTGGTGTTTCTAGAGAGGAGTTTTCTTTCTTTTAATATTGAACTGGATGATGCTTAAATTTTTACCACGTTGAAAACTCAGCAGGGCTGTTTACATTACTTGTAAGATAAAATTTCGATTTTTAGATGCGAAGAGCTACTTAAAATGTTCAGTTACAGAATAGCCTAATTTTTATTCTGAGTAAACTCTCATAAACGGCAAAAAGACTAAAAAAACTTAGCAAACTTATGTAAAATATCTAATTTAAATTCGTAAGTTTATAGTTTTCATATTATAAATTTTGCAATGTAAAAACTTTTCTTTGTATGAATAACAGTTCTGGTACTATTTTCATCTTCTTATATTCAAATTCTCTGACATAAAGTTTGGCATCTGCTTATGTTAAACAGCGGCAGAAATATGAAAGATAATTTTGCATTTTATTCACATTCTCTGGATAAAACTTATTTTCATTCGGAGAGTAAAAAAAAATCTTTTTTATGACTTAACTTCAGTGGCATGTTGACCTTTATTATTGCACATATTTCTCTCTGTGGTTTAAGAGGATTCAACCTCTTTTTATAGCTTGTTTTTACTCTTCCTACGTTGTAAAAAGAAAACGTTTTCAAGTGAACATTACAAACTTAGATAACTTGATATTCACATGATAAAATTATTTTAAGATGTAGGAAGAATTTGTGAAATATGTGACACAGATTTGTCTGTGTTACATACATAAACTAAATGCGTACAGTGTCAAAATTAGACTTGTGTCATACGAGGGTTACCTTTTATGTTTTTACAAACGACCACTAGATGGCAATATTGAAATGTGTCATTACTATATTCGTAAAATTTGGCATTTGTTATTATGAAATCAGTGGCAGCTTATAAATTGACCGAGTAGTTTGTTGAGAGTGAGCGTTTAAAAAAAAACAAGTTTGTGAAGAAATTGATATTATAATAATAATATAATAATAATAATAATAAATTTATTGTATTAATAAATAAATAAATACAAAAGCTTACAAATCTTATACATCGAGCTCTATAGTATATGTACATTATAAATAATTTTATTGTACAATAAATAAAGAAGAAAAATACCCCCAAGGATAAAGGGAGATATTTTTCTTACCACCTAACTGTAATACAAAATTGCGATTTTTAGATGCATATTAAGACTTACTTAATATGTTCAGTTCGAAAATACCCTAATTTTAATTTTGAGTAAACTCTCATAAACGAAAAAAAAACTAAGAAAACTTAGCAAACTTATGTAAAATATCTAATTTAAATTCGTAAGTTTATAGTTTTCATATTATAATTTTGCAAAGTAAAAACTTTTCTTTGTATATTACTCGTGAAGGTTTTCGTTGGATGATTTTTTACGATTTTAGTAAAGGCCTAACTTAACAACAATGCATAGATTCGCTTCGTTCAACTTTTGGTAATGAAACACCATCAGAAAAGACTGTTTACAATTGGTTTGCAGAATTTCGTCGTGGTCGTGCGTCCGTCAGTGATGAATCTCGTGAAGGACGATCAAAATCAGTTGTGATTCAAAAAAACATCGATGCTGTGCGCAAAATGATTGAATAAGATCGGCATGTGACTTACCGTGAGATTTAGACATTCTTTGGCATATCGCAGACTGCGATATATTCGATTTTGCATGTACGTTTAGCTGTGAAAAAAATCTGTTCGATGGATTTCGCATAATTTGACCAAAGATCATTGCTCTTGGTTTAAGGGAATGCTAAAATTCAACCCAGACAAATTCAATCCATAACAAGTGATGGAATGAAATACACGCAAAATGCATAAGTAGATAAGTGCTTTAGAATAACATTCCAACTCTTGTGTTAGAATATTAACTTTTTGTAGTAAATATATTTTTCTAAGAATGGGATGAGATTCCCCGAAAAAAACTTAAGACCACTGCTTTAGAGGATCGGAGAACAATTAATGCTGAATGGTATACAACAATTTGTATTTCCAGCTCTGAAGGAAAGGATTTTTATCCTCCGCTGTGATTAGAATTGCGAAAAAGATGGAATAATAACAAATAATAAACGTCTTGCATCTTCTAGTGTAGTAAGACAAGCAGACTAAATTCTGAAAATAGCGACATTAATCAGTTTTGAGGGGGTATACAGCTTACCAGTACTCATACACTCATAGGAAGAAAATAACTGATAACTGATTTTCGAGAAAATATCAGAAGATTCTCTTTGTGTTATTTACCCTTTGTGTAGTTATTGACCTCTCTTCTGTTTCGCTGACAATCACAAATATAATGATACGTGAAAGGAAAGAAGTGAGAAGGTGATGTGAAACGAGAGTGCGTTGAACTGTCCAAAGTATGTGAAGTGGAAGAAATAAAAGGCATGAATGAGAATCCATTGATAACTGAGGCGAGAGAAGTGTAACAAAGCAGGAATAAGTGGCTTACGATTGTGATGTGCAACAAAGAATCGTCATAACAAAAAGGAATCATAAAAACTTTATTCAAAATCATTCGAAAATATTTTCAAGTACGGATTTGAAATATTAAAAGGCGATTTTGTTTTATCCTAGAAGGATTTCTTTTGTTACTCAACTTATTCTTTGTATAAGTATTACTAAATATGAAGAGAAAAAAAGAATGGAGATAACAAAAGATAAAATCGCAATAAATTTGAAGGATGAAGATTCCACTTTACTTGCGACAGTGTTTAAGTTGCGACAGTCTATTAATTTATCGAAATAGATAGATATGTAGCGAAACTTAAGCGTGGAACAGAATGCAAAGCGCGCTACGCCGTCAGCACGGCGTCATTTGCGACGGCGTTACATTTGCGCCGTTGAGAACGGCGTTGAATTTTTGCCTGCACACAATGCAATAATTTTTAACGCCGTCAAAGTGACAAGTAACAACCTATATCTGTGTTTATACGTGCGCTTTCTTTTATTAAAATTATAATGGATGATGAAGACTTCTGTGTGATGTTATTTATGTTGTATGCAAGTTATTTATACATACAAACACTTTACCATTCGGTAAAAACTGAGGTAAGGTGTTCAACGTCAACGTTCAACGGCGTCAAAAGTAGAAAGTTGACGAACATTCAATATAAACGTAGGACGCCATTCAGACGTTGCTCATTCTGTGCACTTGCGTACTACAGCTCGATTTTAACTTTGCAGTGACAGATAGCGCCGTCCAAACGCCGTCAACACGTCGTCGAACTCGTTGCATTCTGTTCCGCATTTTAGTTTCATGACGCCTTTAGTCGGCATATTCAATAGGATCATTAAATGCCAATTTCCAGTCAAGCACGTTTCGACTTAAATTTCTTCCTATAAATTTTCTTTCTGATTTTAATTATATTGGTTTGTAACATAAGTCCGTTATTTTTTTTTTTTCACATTTTATTCAATAAAATATACATTCTAAAAAAACTTTTATTATGAAATGTACTGTCCATTATTTTCTATCACTTTGGACAAACGCTCAGGCAATTTCATATTGCCATCTCTCCAGAAGGTTTCGTTTTTGCTCTCGAAAAATCTGTTGAGGTGAATTTTGATATCGTCCAAAGATGCGAAATGGTAGTCGGAGCATATGGTCCAGACATCGCACCATCCGACTACCATCTGCTTTCTACAAAATTCCCTTAATGGAAAAAATTTCGTATTTGTAGACGATATCAAAATTCACCTGGACTGATTTTTCGAGAGCAAAGACGGAACCTTCTGGAGAGATGGCATTATGAAATTGCCTGAGCGTTTGTCCAAAGTGATAGAAAATAATGGACAGTACATTTGATAATAAAAGTTTTTTTTTAGAATGTATATTTTATTGAATTAAAGGTGAAAAAAAAAAAAAAAACGAACGAACTTATGTAACAACCCAATATTTTATTCAAGTCGTACACTTACGTTGATATTATCAAAAATGTGTGAGCTAAACCATCGATCTATGAATATCATCAACTGTAAATTTTTGCATAGCTGATTCGTATGTTATTCAATATTAATTCTATTCTTTTCTTTGCAGATCTTTCTTCTTGTTCCATGATGGTTGTTTGGATGGAAAACCTTGTGTGTTAATTTACTTAAAATGACGACTGGTGACACAGTGATAATTTAGTGATTGTGACTGCTTAGTGAAGTGAGGTGAAGATGGATATGATATCACCACAAATTCACATCAGGGAGGACGCTCAGAGATGTGGATGTCTCTTCGATTGCCTCCTACCTATCACCAGAGTATGGGGAGTCTTCACTGCAGTCGGTAAGTAATTTTTTTCTACTCATGATACCCATGATAGAAAATTACTTTCTTGTATACTGTTTCAGTATCAAAAGTAGGCCATTTCTTAAAAATGTGCAGAATAGTATATTATGCAAAAGAATGGAATGATGGTCATTTCACACCATCAGAGTATGAAAGTTGCGCCACGAGCCGTACGCAAGTAGTGCAATTCATATGAGTGAGAACTGACTATTCCATACAAGTTTCATACTATGCTTTTTCCATGATTATGACTTTATTTCTTATTTAATTTTTATTCAATTCCCTTTAAACTAACAATAATTTGATAGTTGCTTTCAACCTATTTATTAAGTTGCCTAGCAACGGTCATGTACGTGTCATATGAAAAGAAAATTCAGTTAAAATTACAATCGTTGCGTCAGCTGATTAACTCACTAAGCCGGACCAATTCATTGAAAATAGGAAAATCTTTATTTTCCTCGAAATATATCAAATTTTGCAATTTATAATAATACATGATGGGTGTTACTAATGCGAAATGCTTCTTAAGGTGAAAGTATGTGGTGGAAAAAATAACACACAGTTTAAAAAATAAAATTAACAACATAATAGTACTATCAACAACAAATAAATAAATATACAGTTTAAAAATATACAAAAATAAATATACAAAATTCAATTACGAATTAAGAATATTTAATAGGGTGCGCACACAAGTGTGTGGTCTTTGGTTCAGGACTAACCCCCCCCCCCCCCCCCCCCAAGGAACTAAACAATCTTATTCTTATTTAATAAAAACTAAGCAATTGAAAATAACAATCACTCTTTTTATTAACAAAAATTAAATTATAATCGAAATTAAATTATAATCGAAATTAAATTATAATCGAAATTAAATTATAATCGAAATTAAATTAATATACAAAGTGTTTACGGTCTTATTTATTTTTCAATGGGTAATACTACAGGTAAAAAGAAGGCGAAAAACCTTAAAACACCTTAGTAAAAATTTTATAAGAAAAGAGATATTAATTTTTTAAGTAGTTAATTTTTAGGGTTTTCCCGCCATAACTCTTCAAATATTTATCCAATCAAAAAAATTCATTGAGATAAAAGATTTGTCTTCTTATTCTTAACAATATTTGTAATATAAGTTTTTGTTGTTAATTCAATAATAAGGGAGTAATTTAAATTTTTAATTTTTAGGATTGTTCCCCATAACTCTCCAAATATTTATCCAATCAAAAAAATGCATTTGGATAAAAGTTTTGTCTTCTTGTTCTTAACAATATTTGTTATATAAATTTTTGCTGTCAAGTCAATAATAAGGTCATTTAAATTTTTAATTTTTTGGTTTAAAAATTAAAAATTTAAATACAGGCGCGCTCACAACGAGGTGGTCCTCGTGCCCCCCTCTATAATGGAAAAATTATATACTTATTTAATAAAAACTAAGCAATTGAAAATAAAAATCACCTTTTTTATTAATAAAAATTAAGTTGTACTCAAAATTAAATTAATATATACGCCCACCCTTCACCGTAAAAAACAAGAATAAATTTTGTATTATTTTAAGGCTATTTTTTCAAAATGGAGCCCCCCCCAATTCTAATTTAGGCGTGTGCGCGCCTACTCTATCCTATTTGCTCTGTCCTAGCACTTAGGGGTTGAAAACCTACAGTGATATTCAGCCTGTAAATATATCGTTAATAAATTGATTTTGTTTACGCCATTTTTGCTACAAAAATTGTATTGAAAACCGATTAACTATACTTAAAAATTCATATTTATCAACTGTGACATCTATGACATTTTAATGTAAAACTCTTGCAATAATGAGACAATATAATTCTACGCTTAATAAATTGTTATCAGGGAATATGTTAAATTTTTCATGTCCATCCATTACCTGTATGTCGGACAAGAGTAGCCACTTGCGCTATCTGTACAATACTCTTGTCCAACTGTGATTGAAATACTCTGTACTTTGCTCGCAGCACCGTTCAACTATTTTTATTTCGTGTTTCTGTTTTTTAATAGAATCGTTACAAATGTGAATGATGTCAATAGAAAAAACATTTTACTAATGCGTTTAATTTAATTAAATACAATTAAAATTAAAATAAATGCACCAATTGTTTTATTAATTTTTGTTTAATCGATTTAAGTTTTAAAATTGCCATTTAATTAGCATTTGTGCGTTCGGAATTAAAATTAACAACCAAATTTCTACAAATAACAGATTCCCAACATGTAAGTGGTATGAGTAAGGGATCATGAGAGTCACTAGATATATACAGAGTAATTTTAAGGTTTAGAATACTTTTTAAGGACATACCTCGGTTAACGAATGAAACACAAATTGTAAACATAAATAAATTACGTACAAATATGAATCAAATAAAGGTAAACTAAATATAACAAGAAAAAGTAAACGAATTAGTCAACCAAACAATTATTATTATTATTTATATATTTAGACTTAGCTAGTGAGACCATTATCCAGTAGATGCGTTTTTACCGACCGTCAACATATATAAGGCCGCGAACATACAGAAATCCGGCACCGGCTTTACTGGCAACAAGTGCTGATCTGCCGCAGTATCTGTCCATGTTTTCAAATATAACCACACACGCTGTGTACTGGTCGGCGCCGGTCGGTGTCGGCTACCCGCTAACCGAAACGTTTAAGCAGCTTGTTGTCAGCGCCGAAACAAAAAAATATTTAAAAAATCTTGCATTTTCTTTTAATTGAGGAAAAAGGTGGTGGTATTCCTCATATTTAGGTCTGCCTTGGCTTATTGTATGTATACCTTTTCTTTTTGGTTCCATTTTTAAATATAGTGATTCTGTTAGAAACAACTCATCCAAAGATGAATCAGAACTCGCCATTTCCACTTATTTCAACATATAATTGAGCCAATATAAGAAAGAGTAGCTATACACTTTCAAAACTAGCGTTCACTCAATGCTAGGCCAATATAATTAAAAAATGTACGATAAATAGGAAAAAATATATAATTCAATATATAGGTTATGTCATCTGTCAGTGTCACATGCAATATCAGCGTTTAGCGTGTGCTCAACCAGTAACCCAGTACGCTTATTTTCGGTACCGATTGTCAGCGCTGATTTACCAGCTTTCTGTATGTTCGCGGCCTAAGGTATTGTGATCATACCGATTTTGACATTTCGAGATTTCGATGGATCTCCACGAATTGAGGTCCCTACATAACGTTTTGACTATTTTTAGTATGTTGTCTGTCGGTCTGTCTGTCTGTATGTCTGTCTGTCTGTCTGTCTGTCTGTCTGTCTGTCGGTTTATCTGCTTTGTCCGTGTATACGTGCAGAGCAAATTCGGTTAGAAGGATTTTTATGAAACTTCATATTTAATGATATCAATGGCACAAGTTGATCAACTTTTGGTAAAAATCGGTTAACTAGAAATGGGAGTTTACTCGTGTCGGTTTAAAAATTTTTGCGAATATTTCACAACAGAGAAATATTTTGAAAAAATTTATTTAACAAAAGTTGCTATAAAATCAGTAATTAACAACTTCTATTTGAGACATTTTTTGACAAAGCAGCATAAATTAACCAAGTACTTTGTGATGCTGGTCGGTCCTGTGGTGGCCACAGCTGATTTTTTTTAATTTTTGTCCAACACAATATTTTGACAACACAAATTTCAATGCCATAAGCGGGATTCGAACCCGAGCCCCCATGGCCTAGAAATCAGTGCATCGCTACACTAACCACTACGCCACGGTGAACGGCATAACGAAATAACATTTTATTGAATATATTTACACGAGGCCTTGTGCGGGCGTACTGTTTACACCCCTTCGGCCCTGATATAAGGTAAAAGGTCAATGTTCCTTAGTATAAATAAATGAGGACGTCAAAACAAAACAAGAAACAACACGTGTTTTGGCATATCACATCAGCTGTTTTGAAATCTTTTACAAGTATTAGATAGGACGTAAGATCAATAAAATCTGTATTTATATCAATGTAAATTCTTCAGAACTAAAATTTGTAATGCTATCGTCACAAGGTCATATTATGCGTTTATACGAGGGTTACCTTTTAAGTGTTTACAAAAACTAAGAAACATTTTTTTTTTTTTGAACAAACTGTTTTATTCAAAACTGTCTTTTCTAAATATTCGACTTTAAGATTTATACACTTTTGCATGCGTTCAAACCAGTTCTCGAAACATTTTTTCCAGTCTGAAGTTGGTATCTAAAAAACATGGTTTTCGAAGGCTTCAACAGATTTTTGAGGTGATGAAAATCGCTGTCCACGCATTTTTGTTTGACATTGGGGAACAAAGAAAAGTCGTTAGTGGATAAATCAGGTGATTACGGGCAATGAGACATTAATTCGATGTTTTTCTCCTTCAGATAATCAATTGTTTGACGTGCTGTGTGTGTGCTTGCATTGTCATGATGAAGAATTATTAAGATTTTGGTTGTTTTTCCGGATTTTGTCGATGACTTCTGGCAAACAAATTATTGTACACCATTCAGCATTAACTGTTCTTCAATCCTCTAAAGGAATGGTTGCGATATGTCCAGTACAACCGAAGAAACAATTGATGATTTTCTTGGAAGTGCTTCGTGAACAACTTTTGTGGGTTTCGGTTCATCTTGGAAGACCCAAACAGTGGATTGTTGCTTAGTTTCCGCTTCATATCAATAAATCCAAATTTCGTCACCTGTAACGATTTTGTATACGGATTTTGCAGTGCCTAGGTTGAATTTTTTTAGCATTCCCTTCAACACAAGCCTTTTAAGCTTCGGACAAATTATGCGGAATCCATTGGGAACAGATCTTTTTCACAGCTAAATGTTCATGCAAAATCGAATGTATTGCAGTTTGTGATATGCCAAAAGATGCCTCTATCTCACGGTAAGTCACATTCCGATCTTCTTCAATCATTTTGCACACAGCATCGATGTTTTTTTGAATCACAAATGATTTTGGTCAACCTTCACGAGATTCATCACTGACGGACGCACGACCACGAAATTCTGCAAACCAATTGTAAACAGTCTTTTCTGATGGTGCTTTATTACCAAAAGTTGAACGAAACGAATCTATACATTGTTGTTGAGGCATTTACTCATCATCATTGGCGCGACAGCCCGAATTGAGCCAAGGCCTCCTGTTTCCAGGTTTCGTGACCATGTTTTCAATCTATATACATTCAGGAGTAATATGGTCAGTATTACGCCCATTTTTTTTAGCGTACACAGAAAGGCACCTACAGTTTAAAGCCGGTTGCGAACGGCTTAACAGAATCTGTAATTTGTATAAATATTTTTACACAAATTATTTGACATAAGCAGGAATTGAACTCACGTCCGTGCCCTTGTTCAGCGATCAAGTAGCAGGTACAGACGATTTA
Source organism: Liopterus haemorrhoidalis (assembly GCA_963971575.1). Classification (NCBI taxonomy): domain Eukaryota; kingdom Metazoa; phylum Arthropoda; class Insecta; order Coleoptera; family Dytiscidae; genus Liopterus; species Liopterus haemorrhoidalis. Next base: position 52,878,418 of record OZ020615.1, read on the forward strand.
ACGTTTGCAGCTACAGGCTTGCGTTAGGCATTAACTAAAATCGTAAAAAATCATCCAACAAAAACCTTCACAAGTAATATCCATTTTTTTCACAAACTTGTGTTTTTAAACGCTCACTGTCAACAAACTACTCGGTCAATTTATAAGTTGCCACTGATTTCACAATAACAAATGTCAAATTTACGAATATATTAAAAAATAAAGATAAAAAAATAAAAACAAAAACAAAAACAAAAACAAAAATAAAAATTTGATTAATAAATTGAAACATAATTATAGCACAAGAAATAAAAATAAAATGGCCAATGCAAAAGTAAATAAGAGTATTTCCCAACATCATTATGTATACCATGCGCCAATAATCTATAACAACTTATTTGTTAGAAAAAAATATAAAAGTCAATAATAATAATTTCAATAAAAAAGCTAAACAATGGGTTCTATATACAGACTTAACTAAAATATTTGCAATATATAATTAACAATTAAAACATTTAATAATTAAAATTTTACACATTTTTTCATACTTTTTTATAATTTTTCCAATCTTTTGTTTTCAAAATATAACAAGTTTAACAAATATCGTCTCTACACATTCTACAATTTTCTAAAGATTATGTTATGTTAACTATATGTATACAAAAAGCCAAACAAAAATGTATATGTATGCAGAAAAATTGTTACCTTCCACACGCTGACTGATGTAAGTCAAAGTGGATTTCTTATCGGCTATGCCGACAGATCTTTATTTAAAAACATCTACACAATGTATTATGTTTGTATATTTAATATCTTTGCGAAAATAAAGATTATTATTATTATTATTAATGACACACAAATTGTCATCTAGTGGTCATTTGTAAAAACATAAAAAGTAACCCTCGTAAGAGTTCAAAGTGTTCGGTGTCTACCTCCACTTTGTTATTAACAATGTTTTTAAATAAACACGCTTAAACAAACAACTATTTATATGAAAAACTTCTATAAATACACAGGCGAGCTACTGAGTTGAGTTGGCTACATAACGGTCTCAAATCCGTGATACATGAAGAAAGCTTGAAGAAGCTTAACTCGCGAGTTCCAAAGGATATACTACAAAATTAAACGTTCAATTCCAATTTATTTTATAATTTCCCCACATTAAATTAATTTAAGCAATTCTCTTTTTAATTTAATTAAAGCTGATATGAAATTTAAACTTTTATAATCCATATATTATAAGACGAGCGTATTAGAATGGAGGTAACTTTTTGTAACAAAAGTGCAAGCTCCAATTTAGCCGTGCAGCAATTTCTAGAACGAACGTACAGCGTTGCTATTTCTGTTGACAAGTGACAGTTTAAACCTCAAGTGATCGTGCTTGCAAGACCGCAAGAAATTATATCTCAGTAACGTAACGTTAGTTACATCTCTTATTAACGTGTACTAGACCGTACAGAGGATAATGTCATCAGTTAACTTTTGAATTATGACGAATTGGATTATGTTTGTCTCTAGATTTGTGCGGATTATTTATTATATCTCTCTCTATATACATCTTTCTCTTTGGGCACTGTCAGCTTGATCAGAGGCGGATCATCGCACAGGCGCAAAAGGAGCGTGCATCGACCTTAAAATCTCAGGGGACTTTAAAAATAAAACTTATGTTATAAGTATTCACTCTCGGCATACTCATCGGGATACTGATTTACTAACACTAGACGAGTTCAATTCATCGCAGCAAACATTTTTATACGGGCCAGTACTGGTAAAGCACATACTCGCACATACCCGTGCATTGAAAGTAATGGGCTAGTGCTGGCATTTCGTATTGGGCCAGTACCCCGGTGTCCCCGTGGCCGTAATTGGCCACATTGATGTATTAGTTGCCGGCCCAGCAACGGTAAAGTGCATTCAAAGTAATGGGCCAGTGCTGGCATTTCGCACTGGGCCAGTGCTGGCATTTCGCACTGGGCTAGTGCTGGCATTTCGCACTGGGCCAGTGCTGGCATTTTGCACTAGGCCAGTACCCCGGTGTCCCCGTGGCCGTAAGCTGGCCCATTGTTGTATCAGTTGCCGGCCCAGCAACGGTAAAGTGCAAAATAATCGCATTAGTTGCAAGATTTATTTCTGACGGACCAGTGCATATATTATACCCACTCTCTAGTGTTTCAAATGTAATATATGTGTACTTACCCAGTATTAAAATAAATTAATGGTTAGGTGCAAAATAAATACTCATTTGGCCATTTTCACCATCGTTGAATAAATTTATTTAACAAACAAAGTTGACAATATCGCATCGGTTTTAAACTATTAATGAAGAAATTAACATTGCTGTCAATAGAATGATGCGATATTGTTAACTTAAGTTGTTAAATAAATGTATTCAACGATGGTAAAACTGGCCGATTGTAAATTGTATTAAGGTCGTAATGTGGCGAACTACTAAGTCAATGTTTGTCCGCGGGGTGCGGTGGCCAGGAGACTTAATACGTCACAGGAGGTGTGGTAACAAATTCTCCCACCTCGAAGTAGCTTACAGGGAGAGGGAAAGTGCTCATATTTATTAAACAAACCAGGATTTTTCGGAACCGTAAAATATAGACTAAATATGTTCAAATCAATTTGAGTTTTTTTTTTAAACTTCTAGATATGAAAGAAAAATTTTGATTTATTTTTGATTTTCAATTTTACAGTGCTGAACTTTTTTTTTAACTTCACATCACTGTTACTCAGTAAATGAATAAAAATTACAAATGTTAACACTGGACCAGTCTATATAGTAATTTTATCTTTAAAATAAGCCCTTGTATGTGAAAAGTGATATATATAATATTTATTACCAATTCTGATTTTACAGATAAATTTGTAGAAATAATATTTTTTTTATCATCAAAAAATTATGTTAATAATCATTAATGTAATAATAATAATATGTGTGTAGAAGTTTCTCTCCAATCCCCCCCCCCCCTGCTTCGCCTCTGACCATCATTGTAGACCGGTGGTTCTCAACATTTTTTTTGCCTTACCACTTAGCGTGTCAGAAATTTATTAAGCACCCCTAAAATTATAGTAGGAGAGATAAATAAGAAATTCAAAAAATAATTAGTAAAATAAAAAGTAATTGTAGATTCAGCCCTTTAGGGGTTAATAGGGCTAGGATAAAATTCTGATATACGTTTTTCGGTACTTGCATGGCTTGTCTTTATAAATAAATAGCAAGTAATTTTATATCTCAACAAACACAGGAAATACAACGGGATGTATAATTCGCCCCAATTGTAGATTCACCCCTTAAGGGATTGATTAGGACAAAATCTTAAAACAAGTTTTTCGGCAATTGTAAGAGTAATCTTTGTAAGCAAAAATCAAGTCGATATCTCATTGGTCCTAATATTAAGGAATCCCTGAATTCACATTTCACCCCTTTTCACCCTTAATGGATGCAATTTTAAAAAACTGTCAATAACATTTCGAGATATTTTAAAAATACACATATGTGCCGAAAAGTAATTTTATATCTCAACAAACACATAAAATACAACGGGATGTATAATTCGCCCCAATTGTAAATTCACCCCTTTAGGGGTTGATTAGGAAAAAAACCTGAAATAAGTTTTTCGACAATTGTATTGAGAATTGTAGTCGATATCTCATTAGTCCCAAGAGATATTAAGGAATCCCTGAATTCACATTTCACCCCTTTTCACCCTTAAGGTATGCAATTTTAAAAAACTTTCAAAACCATTTCTAGATATTTTAAAAAGAAACATATGTGCCGAAAAGTAATTTTATAACTCAACAAACACAGGAAATACAACGGGATGTATAATTTGCTCCAACTGTAGATTCACCCCTTTAGGGGTTGATTAGGACAAAATCCTGAAATAAGTTTTTCGGCATTTGTATGGGTAATCTTTATAAATAAAAAGCAAGTCGATATCTCATTGGTCCCAAGAGATATTAAGGAATCCCTGAATTCACATTTCACCCCTTTTCACCATTAATGGATGCAATTTTAAAAAACTGTCAATAACATTTCGAGATATTTTAAAAATACACATATGTGCCAAAAAGTAATTTTATATCTCAACAAACACAGAAAATACAACGGGATGTATAATTCGCCCCAATTGTAAATTCACCCGTTTAGGGGTTGATTAGGACAGAATCCTGAAATAAGTTTTTCGACAATTGTATGGGTAGTCTTTATAAGTAAAAAGCAAGTCGATATCTCATTGGTCCCAAGAGATATTAAGGAATCCCTGAATTCACATTTCACCCCTTTTCACCCTTAAGGGATATAATTTTAAAAAACTGCCAGTATCATTTCGAGATATTTTAAAAAGACACATATGTGCCAAAAAGTAATTTTATAACTCAACAAATACAGGAAATACGGCGGGGTGTATAATTCACACCGACTGTAGATCCACCCCTTTAGGGGTTGATTAGGACAAAATCCTGAAATAAGTTTTTCGGTATTTGTATGGCTAATCTTTGTAAGCAAAATGCAAGTCGATATCTTATAGGTCCTAAGAGATATTAAGGAATCCTTGAAACCACAATTCACCCCTTTTCAACCTTTAGGGGTGAAATTTTAAAAATCTGTCAAAACTATTTCGAGTCATTTTAAAAAGACACCTATGTGCCAAAAAGTAATGTTGCAAATAAACGAACACAGGAAATACGACGGGATGTATAATTCACCCCGATTGTAGATCCGCATCCGCCCCTTTAGGAGTTGATTAGGACAAATTCCTGAAATAAGTTTTTCAGAATTTGTATGGATAATATTTGCAAGCAAACAATAAGTCGATATCTTATAGGTCCTAGGAGATATTAAGGAATCCTTGAAATCACAGTTCTCCCCTTTTCAACCTTTAGGGGTGATATATTAAAAAAATTTCAAAACCATTTCGAGATATTTTAAAAAGACATCTATATGCCGATAAGAAATGTTGCAACTAAATAAACACAGGAAATACCACGTGATGTATAATTCACCCCCGATTGTAGAATCAGCCCTTTAGGGGTTGATTAGGATAAAATCCTGAAACACGTTTTTCGGAATTTGCATAGGTAGTCTTTGTAAGCAAAAACCAAGTCAATATCTTATTAGTCCTAAGAGGTATTACGGAAACTTGAAATCACATTTCACCTCTTTTCACACTTAAGGGGTGAAATTTTAAAAAACTGTCAAAATCATTTCGAGATATTTTAAAAAGACACCTATGTATCAAAAAGGAATTTTTGCAACCAAACAAACACAGGAAATACGACGGGATGTATAATTCACGCCGATTGTAGAATCACCCCTTTAGGGGTTGATTAGGATAAAATCCTGAAACACGTTTTTCGGAATTTTCATGGGTAGTCTTTGTAAGCAAAAACCAAGTCGATATCTTATTGGTCCTAAGAGTTATTAAGGATTCTTTTAAATCATATTTCACCCCATATTACCCTTTAGGGGTGAAATTTTAAAAAACTGTCAAAACTATTTCGAGATATTTTAAAAAGCACCTTTGTGCCAAAAAGAAATGTTACATCTCAACAATCACAGAAAATACGACGCGATGTATAATTCACCCCGATTATAGATTCACTCCTTTAGGGGTTGATTAGGATAAAATCCTGAAATAGGTTTTTTGGAATTTGCATGGGTAGTCTTTGTAAGCAAAAACCAAGTCAATATCTTATTGGTCCTAAGAGATATTAGGAATCCTTGAAATCGCATTTCATCCCTTTTCACTCTTTAGGGGTGAAATTTAAAGAAACAGTCAAAACTAATTCGAGATATCTTAAAAAGACACCTAAGTGCCAAAAAGGAATGTTAATACCCGACAAACACAGGAAATACGACAGGATGTATAATTCGCCCCAATTATAGATTCACCCCTTTAGGGGTTGATTAGGACAAAATTCTGAAATAAGTTTTTCGGTATTTGTACGGGTTATCTTTGTAAGCAAAAACCAAGTCGATATCTTATTGGTCCTAAGAGATATTAAGGAATCTTTGAATTCACATTTCACCCCTTATCACCCTTTAGGGATGAAATAAAAAAAACCGGTCAATATGAATTTGTATTCTACCACGGAAAGAGCAAAGTCTAAAATAAAACACGTAAATTTGACATCACAAACTGTTTTATTCCAAAGATCTTCAGTTACCAATTTTCATAAAACAATACAAAATTATTGAATAAGCATAGTCAACAGTTTATGTCTTACTAATTAAACACCAAATATAAAGATATGTGTAGAAAATTAAGGCGGAGCTTAAGACTCCCTCTACTATGACTAGATTAGTTGAAAACCACGCTACCAGATGGATACATCTCTCGATGCTTGTAAATGCCAGTAATTCATATAAATAGTGTTTCGGTATGGGTCAAAGAATTGGTGCTAAATATTAATTAATTTTCATAAACAAGGGCTCATTTTAAAGATAAAAGTACAATCTATAGGATTTCAGCTATGGAATTTGCAATTGTTATTGATTTACGGGGTAACAGTGATGTGAAGTTACACAAAGTTTAGGACATTGTAAAACTGAAAATTAAAAATAAAACCAAATTTTAACTCTGAAATCCAACGGGGCCAATCTTTATCTTCAAATTTTAAAAAAAATCAAATTGATCCGACAACATTTGGTTCAAATTCTTTGGCCCTTCCAAATGCACGTTTCCGTTGCGCGTAACCTAGGTACATTACGCTCTTAACAGTTATAATTTATTGATTTATTTATAAATATTAAATAAATATAATTTCAGGAATAACAGGAATTAGTTTATTTAATGTATTAATTTAATGAAGAATTTTAAGAAAATGGTTTTCTGCCATTTCGGCCAAAAAATTGCATCCTAAAGATAAGTGGTGACTAATAATTTTCGCCAATATTCGGCTTGTATTATCTACCAAATCTTTTCCCCCTGACTTGAAGAGTGCCAACCTAAAGAAATCATACTTGTTAAAATAAATTCAATAATCAAATTTTATAAGCATTAATGCTATAAGCTGTTCACTTTTGTAATAACAAACTAGATCTGGTTATTTTGGTGATTTTTATAGTGTATTATTGACTTTTAGAAACTTGGTTATATAGTAAAACCAGTGGCGAAGGGAAACCTCCGCTAGACTTGCCCTCCCAAATGTAAAAATGTAAATTTAAAAAAAAAAAAAATATTTAGATAAATCTTCAAAAATACATCAAATTATGTTCTATACAAATTTTTGTCCAAGGCTTGCTTTACTAGTTACGAATTAATTATCATGACCTTACGGAAAACCTGAAGGAAACCTTACATATAAGTATGAAAAAATTGAGAATTTAAATAATTTTACAAAAAAATTTCAAAATTTTTCGTTTTATCAAAAAACGTCTCAAATAAAAGTTATTAGTTATTGCATTTATAGTAACTTTTGTTCAATAAATTTTTTCGAAATATTTTTCTGTTGCTAAATATTCGCAAAAATCTTAAAATCGACACGAGTAAACTCCCATTTCTAGTCAACCGATTTTCATAAAAAACAATAGGGTTCTTCCCATTTAATAGGAGAATTTTTTAGTACCAGAACGAACTCTTAAAGTTAAACCATTTTTGAGTTATCGTGTATACACACAGACAGACAGACACACAGACAGACAGACACACACACACACACACATACGGACGGCACTTCGAAAATAGGTTTTTTGGATTCCCTGGACCATGAAACGTGGTCATCCGTCAAAATCTCGACATCGAAAATTTTCGCGATTACAATACTTGCCCCTTATATATTAAGGTCGGGCAAGTAAAAAGCTTTACAGTTTTGGATTAAGTTTGTATTATTTTAGGTTAGTATTATATTTACAAAATATTTAAGATGTCACTATTCAAAATAAAATATGACAAATTATATTTTTTAAATGACATATTTATAATCTTGTAACAGATTTATTAATAATTGAAAATTTTATTACCTGAAAAAAACTATGATTTAACTAAACTAAAAATTAAACAATTTAACATGAAACAGTTTGTGTAAACTACGTTCTTAAATCTAACAAAACACACACAAATCACAATAAAAAACTGTATAATGTTCACAGAACAATAATTATTCAAATACACATCTTGACAAACTTTCCACCAACACGTATCAACTTGTACTGGCCCTCGAAGGCCACGCGGTTAGGGCGTTTTATGACTAAGAATAATCAGACTTTTCAAATTATTACATTCAAAAAAAGTTTAGTTTTATGTAAAAAGTATGAGTGAAGAAGAGACGATAGCTGTGTAAAACACTAATTTAACTGTTTAAAAAATGTTTGCTTGGATTAATACAAATAAGGAGTGCTTATAAAATGCTGGTAAAGTACTTCGTATAGGCGGAATGCGAAATACAAATGTGAAGTATGTACATTATTAATACTGGCGTTGCACTTACTTTTGGTGCCAGCAATTTACCAGCAGTAAAAGCAGTTTGCCGGCATTCGGCCGTTAGTTGAATGTTTGCTGTGATATTAACCTCTTAACGGGCACACTCGCGTATATGCGAGCGGGCCATAATGGTAGAAATGGGCCCACTCGCATATATGCGAGCGGCACTGAATTTTACGTCATTATATTGTGCGTGCTCGCATAAACGCGAGCAATAAGAAATAATCTTATAAAATGCATTGCTGTGCAGGAAAAGAGGTAAGGTCCAAATTTTCGCGAAATGATTCTATTGTTGAACGATTAGAGATAGAAACCTACGGTTTGAATTTTTGAAATCTAGACTTTTCTACCTAATAAAAATTGAAGCTTTCCTGAGTTAAAGCTTTTTTATCCGTCTAGTTTTGAAAATTTGTAATTATTTCATTTTCGACCGTATTTAGAAACGGTTGGAAATTTTGAGATCCTAAAGTGCTTCGGGACATATTATAAAACAACCCCCAAACAAAAATGTTTTTTTGTGAAATTTTAAATCTTAACTTAAGAATAATAAAATATAGGACCTTGCGGTTTGAATTTTTGATATCTACTGACTTTTTCCTACCTAGATAGAAAACAGGGCCCTCCTTCAATAACGTCTTTTTGATTCATGTACAATAGTTTTGAAAATTTGTTAATATTTCATATTTGAAAGACCGTATCTCAAAATCTACATGAGATAGAGACCTGCGGTTGAGTTTTTTTCAAATTCTGAGGTCCTAAAGGGCCTGAGGACTTATTTTAAAGCGACTCCTAAACAAAAAAAATTTTAATTTGTCAAAAAAAATTTTTTTTTTCAAAAATTCCTGATTTAAGAACAATAAAATATAGAGAACTGCGATTTGAATTTTTGAAATCTTCTTATATTGTTTAGTCTAGAAAAAAATTGGGGCCTTAATAATTCAACTTTTATAATAAATACGAATCGTCAAACAAACCCTTTGAAAATGGTCAAAGATAGAAAAAATCGTAAGTGGTACGTTTGAGAGCAAAATTTTTTCCTCTCTGATATACTTCAAAATGTGTATACTTATGTATTTTGAGTCGTAGATCACAAAAATAATCTCCATTACAAGCTACTGTTTATCGTTTTTGAATACAATAAAAAAACAAAAAAACGACAGAAAATAATCATATATATTTTTAAAAAAGTTGTAAAATTTGCGTGTAAAAGAAACGTAGAACGATGATAGTCATTCCCTAGATATTGATGTGTCAAATGATGACTTTTGTTTTTTAGGGCATCACTCTTATTTTGTAAGTGAGGTCCTTTTTTTTAGGTCATCACTTGTATGTTGGAAGTTAGGACTTTTATTTTGTTAGGTTATTACTTGTAATTTGGAAGTGAGTACCGTTTTTTTAGGTAAACACATTTTGAAAAATAAAGTTTATTTGGCCAGCACTTGTTTTCGAATAATTTCCGGATACCCACCCTGTAAAACAATTTCGTCTTTTGATCCCTCCCCCAAGAAAAATTCTTAGGTGCACGCCTGCAGTATTATATAGCTCATAACATAATAAAGTACGTGGTCCTCTCATTTCCTGTGTCTCGACTTAGACTACAATGCTTCTAGACACTATCTTCACATTTAAGACTCCATTAAAATCTGATTTGAATGGAATCTGACATTGTGATCAGTTTTGAAAGACTTGTGAGACGTCGTATACAAATTTTATAAAGTAATTGTATAATAAATTGCATCTTTTTATACAAAATTTTATTTCTACAAAAATAGTTTGTACTTTTATAAATATAACTTTATTTGTGATGTGGGCTGCAACTTGACGTTTCAAGACGAGTTATTAAATTACATTTGACAATGCATTAAATTTGTATATACCTCCTAAGAAAAGGTAAACACTTCGCCCTATCTAAGCTAAGTGCTTTCTTAGGATGACATGGCAGCTGAATAGGGTAAACAGTGTACTCAAAACTGTTTACTTCACGCAAGAATAACTAAAATATCACCCCTAAAATGGGTCAATTTAGTACTCATATTCCTAAAAAATAAAAATAAACCTGACACTTGACACGAAATAATTTTAGTATATTTTTTTAACACGAACAAGCAAGTATGACTAGAAATGAACAAAACTTGAGTCTCGACAGTCACATACACAGTTTCATGTTACCTATAGGCATCTGACACTACCGATAGAGGCGCTGCATTCACATCATGGCTGACTTTGGTAGGATATTTTTGACAGGTTCAATGGTATCTTCATGTGATATTTATTGAAACACACGGGAACACACTCTAAAATGGTCTTTAATTGTCTTTCCACTTCTAAGAACATATTCCCATGCTTGTCACAAACTCGACTATCCTACAACCGTCAGTTTCTCAAAATCTCACTAGAGGCGCTTCAGTTATTGTCAGTTGACAATACACACTGCACTGTCTTCGTAGACTGTCCTTTGTGATGTTGTTTTGTATTTGGCATTATCGAAAATAAGTAGCGCCATTTTGAAATTTTGACATATTATGATAGTCAGAATAAATTTCAAACAGGGGGTTATTTTGAATAGAAATGCCAAAGTTTTACAAAATATTAATAATAATTACTGATATATATCGATTATATAAATGATCTCATTAAATTACCGAGCTGTCTTATCTTCCCCACTTCAAGTACATCTACAAATTCATAAAACATATATCCCTGTGCCATAACTAAAACATTTTACGTAAAAAACAACAAAAATATATATTTCCATATAAAAAACACATTTTAAGGCCCGGTCTTTCCACCTTCAGATAAAGTTCCAGGTAACTATCTGACAGATAAGGTAATTTGTAACTTCATCTACTGAATAAATGTCAATACCAGTCAGTGAATCCAATACGTCAGTCTCATTATCTGTTAGATAACTATCCGATAGATACATTTGTATAGAAAGAAGGGATGATATTTACTCAGCAGATGAAGTTACAAATAACCTTATCTGTCAGATAGTTACCTGGAACTTCATCTGAAGGTGGAAAAACCGGGCCTAAATCACACTAACCTACAAATATATTCAAACACATCTAAACAACAAGTACAAATGTCAAAAATAACTTTTCAAAGAGGACACGTTCGTAGGTCTCCTCTCAAGAGCGACACAACACTATTAAAAGTGCACTATCAATTAGTTACAGAATACCAACTCGAGGTGTTGAAAATCGGAACTTTCAACAGGATACTGTAAAAAGGATTGTCGAAAAGCTTACAGAATAGACCCCCAGTAGGACATACAACCATGTGACCATTAGGGCTAGAACTTCATGAGAGTAACCGAAATAAGCTTTATTGTGTTCGCTGTTGGCGTACCATACCCTCACATTTTATGACTAAAAAGCACAAATTGTGCGTCCTTCTATAGAATTTATTATAAATCATAAATCAACCAAATAATAAACACTAATTAAAGAAGCTTTAAATTATACAATCAATTAATCAATCAATTGGCTTTTACAACTCTTAAAGGTTTTTTACGTCTCCACAAACTTCTTCATCTGCCGCGATCACGCGCTAATCTTCTCCAATTATGGGCATCGATTCTTTGCAGGTCTTTGTGCACATTGTCCACCCATCTCATTCGAGGTCTGTCTCTTGGTCTGTTCGTACCTGGAACTCTATCGAATACTCTTCTCACTGGCATGTTGTTGGGTATTCTGATGGCATGTCCGATCCAACGTATTCTGGAACTTTTTATGAAGCCAATCACATCCGGTTCATTATAAAAGTCACGCAGCTCATCATTGATTCTCCATATTCTATCCACTTGGGCAGGCCCGAAAATTTTCCGTAGAATCTTGCGTTGAAATATTCTCAGCCAGCGTTCTTGCTCTTGTGTAAGCGGCCAAGATTCACTTCCATATGTAAGTATTAGTCGAAGAATGGTCTTACATAATTTTATTTTTGTGTGCCGGGATAGCAAGCGTGTCCTGAGCAGACTGTTAAGTGAATAGTAGGCTTTGTTTGCAGAAAGGATTCTTAAAGTTATTTCTACCGTGATGTTGTTGCTGTTCACGGTGCTTCCGAGGTATTTATAGTGTGCTATGGATTCTATTTGCAGTTCTGCGATTGCTGGGCATTCGTTTTGAGATGTTTCGATGCCCTGAGGTTCTTTGTCTTTTCAGTGTTTATCACAAGTTCTTTTGCTTCTGCTGTTTCCTTTAGTGAGTTATACGATTCGACAACATTTCTTTTGGATGTGCTTATTATGATGACATCATCTGCATAACCCAGTACTTGGCTTCGATTTCTGAATAAGTAGTGGTCTAGCACCATGTTGAAGAGGGTGGGTGAAAGTGCGTCTCCTTGTCTTAGGTCAATATTAATGGAAAATTTTAAATTATACCTTCCTGGCAATACATTTGCAAATTTTTATTTTTGGAGCGGTTATAGTTGTGTTACGAAATGGATATTTTTAATTAGTTGTAATTAACAAAATAATTAGCAAATTCAAAATATGCTTCCAATGAGTTTTAGTTCTTCCTTAACACAAATTTTAGTCTATGTGTAAATTTTTATTAATATGCTTGTAGTTATCAGAAGTACTGAAAAAAATTATTTATTCTTAAACAATTCTTTAAAATCAGGGGCGGACTTTGGCCTAGGCAAACTAGGCAACTGTCTAGGGTCTGTATTTTTTTGGGGCGCGCAGTACGGTTTGTTTATATATTTTTTCTATTATTTTATGATTTTTTTAACTAATAAGGCCCGCAATGAAAATCTTGCCTAGGGCACCGATTTTCCTTAGTCCGTCACTGTTTAAAATATTCAATAATCTAAGATGGTATCCAAATATTTCTCAGTGGTCCAATTATTTTGCGACAGAGCCCGTATCTCCTATAGGGCTCTTGATTTGGTTCAAAAGTTTTTCACAAAATTCACATCTGTACTGTTACAATTGTACTGGCACATTGCTCATTTTCTAAACATTTTAAGACACACTGTTATCTTGTTCGCAGTGTGACAGATAAACATATGGTCGGCTTGTCTGTTTTTGCTGAAGTAATGCTCGGCAAACAATAGAATCGTGTCGGTGACTGTGAGTAGAAAGACGATGTTTTGTAGAAAGAATGCGAAATAAAACTAAGAGAAACGGTTTGGTGGAAAAAAAGTTGGAAAACCATTTATTATGTAAAGCCACTGCTTTGTTTTGTAAAAAAAAAACAACAAGTCTTACCGAAAATTTAATATTAGCTTTTGTGGAAATGAAGACAACTCTAGATAGATTTGTATAGGGTTGCTCGTTAAAAACACACAGCTATATTTCAGAACATTTAACATCTTAAAATATTTGTTTACCAGAGCGCTCCCAAATGTCATATAAACAAGGGTCATCCAGAAAGTAAAAATAGTTTGATTATGCTAACAGAAATACAAATATATTTTAATGCAAACGATATTTATTGTTAATATAGTTTAGCAAATAAAATACGTCGCGTCGTCGTGTATAAATTGAATGAATCAATCAGCAGAAGCCAAGAGTTTGCAAAACAGTACGGACATGTTGCCATATCTCAATGCGGGGAATGTCAAATTGGACGCCTGTCCATGATCTAGACATTTCAGAAACTAAAACTAGAGTATCGATTTTCACTAGACATAATTTAATACTCCCAGATAATAATATAAAGACAGACAATTTTAATTAGCAAATATCCGGTTAATGCATGAATGGCAAATGCAATACGAGACAACAAGTATGAAAGACAGGTCATGTTTTTTTATAAATATTAAAATCAAACCAAAATGGATCACAAATTGTAAAATGCCCAGAAATATAATAATTGAAATATGCAGACTGAATTTAGTCAATTGCCATCACCATCTGTAAAGATTTAATATGAAAGGCACGCTGAAATTTATAATAATAATAAAAATAATAATATTCATTTTTACAAAATAACGACCTACCTCATCAACTATTATAATAATAATATTTATTTAATAGTTTTTAACTAAATAATTCATACATAATGTTACACAGTATAACAAGTAAAACCTAAATAAACATATTCATAATTAATATTTTACCTATTTTACTAATATTTTACTAACATGTTTGAAATTTAGTTTATTGTCTATAATTACACGCTTCAATATTTTCTACTGTTATCTAATTACTAACGTTATTTAAACTTTTACTTAAAAGCATACATTTTTTTTTTTTTAATATTTAATTTTAAATGGTTAAACTTTAAGAATTCGGATAACTAATTTAATTCTCTATTTACAAAAAGAATAGATTCATTAATATGTATATTTCTACAGCAAATAAGAGTATCGTCAGCAAACATATGAATTTTACATTTTTCAAAACAGTCTTGTAAATTATTTATATACAATATAATTAAGAAAGGCTCTGAAATAGAACCTTGTGGAACTTCCAATATAATGGTTGTTGTATCAGATAATACATTATCCTATTTAACACATTGTAATCTATTTGATAGATAATTTTCAATCCATTTCAGTAAGATACAGAAAAACAGTAAATACTATGACCATAAAATTTTAGGAGTGCTCAAAGTAGTGCTCTTCAATATCGATGCACTTTTGAAATTGAATTTTCCTAAAGCGGAAAGCTTTGAGCTATTTATTTTCTGAAATAGGTGCAAAGTAGTCTCTGATAGCGATGTTAATCTCTTCTTCGAACGAAAAACCACGAACAACGAAATAATATATATATATACATATATATATATTTAATTTTGAGTGGGGTATCAAATAAAACTTCTTAATGCGCGAATAAACCAATATATTTAAATTTATGGGAAAAAAAATATTATGGGAATTTATAAAAATGTGTCAAATAAAGGTAATGCAATAAATTGGTTTAAAAGTTATTTAACAGAAAGAGTACAAGTAACCAAAATAAATAATAATGTGTCAAAACTGAAATAAAATAATATAGGTTTGCCCCAAGGAACCATTTTAGGGGCACTACTTTTTGTTCTGTATATAAATGATATTGTGAAAGTAGTAAAATCCTCTAAAATAAAACTTTTCGCTGATGACACATTATTATACATCGCGGTCAATAATATTGAAGAGGGTGTACAATTAATGCAGGAGGACATAAATAGTATCTTAGAATGGCTAAATATAAATAGATTGAAACTGAATGCAAAAAAGTCCAAATGCATGATAATTAACAGGAATAAGTTACAAAATGTATCTCTTTATGTTAATAACGAAGTAATTGAAAATGTAAATAGCATTAAGTATCTAGGTGTTGTCATTGATAACAAGTTAAATTTTAATGACCATGTTTTATATGTGAGCAAAAAGATGGCAAAAAAAATTTACTTTTTGAAGAGGATTAGAAATAAATTAAACTTTATTCAGGCTGTCAATTTATTTAAAACTATTATTGCTCCACATATAGATTATTGTGCTACTATCTTATTTTTATGTAATGATACTAGTTTAATTAAATTACAGAGATTACAAAATAGAGCAATGCGTACAGTTCTTAGAGTTAGTAAAATGACAAGTGTAAAATTAATGCTAGACACACTTAACTGGCTGAGTATTAAACAAAGAATTTATTTATTAACTTTAGTTTTTATATTCAAAATAAATCAAGGTAAAGTTCCTGCTTATCTTATTGAGAATTTAAATTTTATACGTGAAATTAAGAATTATAATTTAAGAAATAAAAATCATTTTGCTACCTCTTCAATGACAAAAGCATGTGGACAAAATTCATTATTTTACAAAGGAATTAAATTGTTTAACACCTTAGATGATAACTTAAAAGGCTGTAAAAATATTAAATCTTTTAAAAGAGGATGCACCGAAAAGGTTAAGACTGTAATATATTAGAATATTGTAACAAAATGTTTGTAATAAGTAATGTAATAACATTTATGTTAAATAAAGATATATATTATTATTATTATAAACTTTTCCTCCATCCTATATCCCAGAGGGGTTGATCTCATAACCTGAAAAAAAATCGATAATCTACATTGATGAGAACTAAAATAATTCAATAGGAATTTTTTATCAGACCAATTTTTCAAAAATATCGATTTCCTTAAAAAAAGAACTCCTAAGACGTAGATTAAGGAACTAGGCGTATTTTTAATTACTTTATTTTAAAAACAATTTTACAATTTTTGTCAAATATGTGCTAAAAAAAACTTTTGTCCCACACTTTACAACCCAGGTAGGTTAAGTTACAAACCTGAAAGAATTTTGAGAATACACATTAATGTGAACCGGAATAGTACAATAGGAATTTTTGATTTAACTATTTCGACATTTAACTTTTTCAGACTCTAAGAAATCGCATTACCTTCTTAACGAGCAAGGTAATCCCAACGCAATGAGGATTTAATTTCGATCTGGAAAAGATCCGGATTAAATAAAATTTTGTAGAAAGCTGTATAGTGGTACTGCCTAAAAAATTGTACAAATAAAAAAAATAAATAAAATAATTATAACTGATTTACTAACTTACTAATCTACTACCTCAATTAATCAACTTATTAATCAACTATACTAGCGTCGGCGAATCAGTGCAGTTACGTCACACGACGACAATTGCAAACAATTGCATTGTTCCAAACAATACATTCGTTTGTTTCGTATTGTGACGTAACTGCACTGATTCGCTAACGCTAGTATACTTCTGTAATCTTCTTTAAAGCTAACTCGCTTTGAAGGTCAGATTAAGTCATTCTCTTGTACCTTGAGACGAACTATAACTATAGCTGGGTCTTGATGCGACTGCATCTCGTAATTAAGTACACTTATAAGTATCTAGATGGACACCTTGTATGTTCTTTCAAAAATTATCGAAATTTATGATTTTTAATATGTACCCACAATTTGTACACTAACTAAATACCTACAAAGCCCTAAAATGTGTGAAAATTCACACTTCCAATACATTTTTTTAATATTACACAACAAAACTAAAATATATTAAGAATTTTTTTCCAAGCAAAAGTCAAACTTCTTTAAAATTAATGTATAAACTTGGAAAACTAATTACCACTAAAACTAATACAAAATAAGCTGAAAGTTTTGAATATTTAAAATGAATTTCCGCAAACCTTTATATAACTTGTCACTGATTGATTGCTTCAAGAAAAATATTTGAAAAATTAAAATTCAGTTCTTGCAAACGATCATTGCTGTACTCTAAAGTCGATAGCAAAAAAAATTCATATAACGTTTTTATAATATTTTTAAATAGACGCTTTTTGAATATAAATATGAAATTATAAAGTTTTAGTTTGTATAAATAAGTTTGAATATGGAAAATATATTTATTAATTTATTCAGTATAAATTTGTTGCACTTTTTGGGTACTGGCAGTCAGGTTGACGCACCAAAACACGATCCTCTTGCTCTTTGGAAGGTTTTTTTTTTTCAAGTATCTTGCATATTAATACTCTCTAGGTCTTCTATTAATAGTCTTTTCATCTTTTGCGAACTTTTCCGTCGAATTTTCTTGTAAAATACAAGTGATGAGCAAAAAAAAAGGTCCTCACTTGTAAAATACAAGTGATGAACAAAAAAAAGGTCTTCACTAGTAAAATACAAGTGATGAGAAAAAAAAGGTCCTCATCTCTACTTTTAAATCCATATCTATATATTTACCTAAGATCCATAATGCTAATTAAAAAAAATTGTATTGCCATTATTCTTGGAGGGCGCCCCCCTGGGTGCGCCACTGAGTACAGTACTCTTATACCCTTTTCACACTAGAACTTTAAGATCGGATGTTAAAGTGAATGTGGCTTTAAACACTAATGTGAAACCGTATGGCCTCATCTAAATACAAGCGATGTTTAAGACAGAGATCTGCGTCTTAAACATCGTCCGCATCGCCTACATAATTTCTATTATAAAAAAATTCTCTTTGAATTTGTGCTGTCAACATTTTATATTATCATAAACAAGAATACTGTATTACATCGACGTTATAAGAAGTTTATACTTATTGTTATAATAAAATTATTTATTTTAATAATGTGTTTAATAAAATATAGAGTTACAATAATTGAGATAATATGTATCGACTTACATGTTAATACAGGTGTAATATACTCTTTATTGTACTGTCTCTATTGTAGAATGAAATGAAATATCCACATTTGTTTATAATAATTCAAAATGTGCGTCTGCGCAGACAGTTCAAAACTAGTAATTTCCTGACGGTAACTTAAAGACAAAATTACTGTAGCTGATGACAGCACCGGACATTTAAACATCAAGTGTGAAAGCAAACCGATGTTAAACATCGGTGAACTTTAAGTTCACTCGTCTTAAAGTTCTAGTGTGAAAAGGGTACAACTAATGAGGAGTGAGCTTTATATTTTTGAATATTCGAATATGCCCGAGCATACCCGATCTTAGCGAGATAAACCATTCTATTTAAGAGCGCGTTGATTTGAAATCTGAGGGCTCAAATATTCAATATATCGCATTATATAATATTAATATTTAACTTACTAAACATTTATATAAATAAATATGTTTCATCAATAAAAACATCAAAAAAATCGTACATCTGATACCAAGAAGTCGTACATCGTACACATGCAAAAATAATCGTACAAATACGATTTAAATCGGTCATCTGGCAACACTGCTAAGTGTGCTTTATCAAGTACTCAGACCCGGCCTGTGGTTTTGTGAGGCCTCTAATGGTGCTGCAACTAGTGGTGTAGCTTTAAATTTAGCCCTCCCCCACACAAATTTGTACTTCACAACACAAATATACATATTTTTGAGCCCCAAAACTTCTAGGGTTCCCTAGGACCGCGGATGTTTTAACTACATATACATTTACAAATAAAATCATATAAAATATTAATTAGTCAAGTAAGTAGAAGAAAAAAAAAAATAATAATAATAAGAGATATTCTACATTCTTCATCCACTCTTCACCAAGGTGTGGGAACAAGAGTCATTTCCTTCGGACTGGCAAGAAGGCATTGTGATTAAAATTGCCAAGAAAGGGGACCTGACGGACTGCAATAATTGGCGTGGCATTAACATCTTATGCTCAGTAATGAATATTTTTTGCAAGATAATCCTTGAAAGAATGGTCACAGCTATCGACAAGAAATTGCGACCTGAACAGGCTGGTTCCAGAACAGGCAGGTCTTGTATAGATCAAATTAATACCCTCAGGATTATCATCGAACAAGCAGTCGAGTTCCGTTCCCCCTTGTATCTTCTTTTCGTCGATTATGAAAAAGCATTCGACTCTGTCGATAGAGAATGCATTTGGGCTGAAATGCAGAATATTGGAGTGCCTGACAAAATAATATCTCTGGTTAGAAATAGCTACAACGGCTTCACGTGAGTTCTACACAATGGTAGCTTGTCAGAACCCTTTCCAACCATTACAGGTGTTAGACAAGGTTGTGTGATGTCACCGCTTCTTTTTTTGATAGTTTTAGACGCCGTGGCTAGACGATCAACAGCTAACAAACCCAGAGGAATCATTTGGAATCCGCTAACACCAACAGTCAGACTGGAGTCACTGGATTTTGCAGACGATAAATGTGAGTTGTCGCATAAGCATGGAGACATGCAGCAAAAACTAAATGACCTCACGATTGAATCTGCAAAAGTTGGATTGAAAATCAATAGCTCCAAGACAAAAGAAATGCGGATAAATGCAGAAACCGATAGACCTTTACTGCTCGGTAACCATCAAATCGAGCGTGTGGATAATTTCCAGTACTTGGGGAGTGTTGTGTCTGTGGACGGTGGCGCGGATTTAGATGTGGAAAGCAGAATACGCAAAGCGAGAGGCGCATTTATCCAACTTAGCCGTGTATGGAATTCTGCGATCTACAGTACTTACACGAAAACTACCATATTCAGGGCATGTGTGACGTCAGTTCTTCTGTACGGATGCGAGACTTGGTTCGTAACAGAAGCTATCAAGAGAAGAGTGCGAGTATTTGTAAATCGATGTCTTCGAAGAATTCTTCGCATTTATTGGCCACGTAGAATATCAAACGTAGAATTGGGGGAAAGAACTGGCCAAATGGACATTAATTTGCAAATAAAAAGAAGAAAGTATGGTTGGTTAGGGCACACTCTTCGAAGGGCTCCTAGCGAAGTGTGTCGATATGCACTAGCATACAACCCTCAGGGCAGTAGGCGTAGAGGGCGACCCAAGAACACCTGGCGTCGCTCAACCCTGCTAGAAATAAATGCATGGAGCTCTCAAAACCAAGACAAAAGACTTTATAACAACATCACCGACTTGAAGCCTATGGCAGATAGACGAGTTAGATGGAGAAATTTTATTGACAGCCTATGCTCTTTTTAGAGGCAGTCCAAAATCACCCGATGATGGACAAGGCTTGATGATGATGATATCCATCTTCTGTTCTTGAAATTCTTAAAAATCTTCTTTTTAAAAATTAAATTAATTTAAAAAAATTGTATTACTCAATTATTTGCATGCCCACAACACCATAAAAAAATATTAATAATACAAAAATATCTATAACACTGGTCAACACAATTTTTGCTGACTTACATCTAAGACTTGTTTCTTGTTACTTTGGTGCTGTTGAACTCAAATATCACATCAGTTCTTGCGTATCATATCAGATTTTTGCTCTACAAAAAATACATATTTTCGGCCAAATAATGCTTCTATCGTTTAATTTTAGACGTCTATACTGTAATTGGTATTAATTTGACGAACAATAAGGACTAAATATTTAGAATATATTCTTAAAATTTTATTTATAGTGAAAAAAAGAAAATGAGAACAGTTTCAGTTACATTTTAATGCATTGGAGTGTTAAAATAAAAATACAAAATAATTTAAGGATTAAATGGTTGTTTGTAAGATCTTCTGGAGTGCACCATTCCCGATAAGTCTATTTTAATACTCCAACAGTAGTCAGCCATCATGTGAGTATCCCACCTTCCTTGATAACGTCTCTCCATCTCTTTTAAATCCTGATGGAAACGTTCACCCTGTTCATCACTAACATCTCCAAGATTGACAGGAAATTTGTCAAGATGACTGTTTAAAAAATTAAGTTTCACGCTCATGTTGCACCCCAGATGCAATATGTTCCTACGAAATATATTAGACAACAAGAACGAAGTTGAAATTAAAGTAGACGTATATCAGAACGTGAAAAGGTGAAAAAAGTCAAAATACGATAGAACAAAAATTTGATGTGATAGGCAAACTGTTAACATTTTTAAAATCAGCACCCCAAAATTAGTTAAAAACATGTATCAGATCTAAGTCAGCAAAAAAAAGTTTAAATTTGTTGACCAGTGTAATCAAACGTTTACTTTGCAAGCTTTTAACTGCAAACGTCTGGAACTCCGAAAGTAAGTTGTGCCGCTACTCTCACTCAATGTCTATCGCCGCAATTTAATAAGCAATTGGTGCTGCGAATGCATGCAGCACATTGTGTCATTGTATATCATAACTTGTAGACGAAATATTTTCGTTAAGCGTTTTTAATTAAAAATAAAGTAAATTTCGAGAGAGGGGGAATCATTACGGTATGTGCATTAAGTGATATGTATTAGTAGTTACCAACCGACTGATCAGGCGTCTTATAATTAGTCTGGACTTAGCTATTCACTAAAGGTGTTAAAAGTGAAGGTTTACACACGTTAAGTAAGACGGTTTAAAATTAATTAATTTGATTTATTATAATATATTATTTACAAGAGTAAGTCTGAAATATTAAAATATAGGTATTAAAGTAATGAAAAGACTAAAAAAATAGAATCGAATAGACCACCAGAATGCCGACACAGTGCCTCTAAGAATTCAACAACTTAGATGTTTACGCTAACCGGACCGAATACTTTCTGACCCCGTCTTCAGAGAGATTGGGGTTTATATAAGAGAGCTAGTAGCGTTTCTAGGAAAAAGAGTTTAAGCATTGTTCAAGGAGATGCTAGTGTTCAAAGTTATTAAGCAATAATTCTGAACAAATGTCTCTTTGAACTATGAACCATAAAAAATATATTTCTAAAGTTATATGCTGAAACGTAAGGTTTCTAATTTTATTTTATCTGAACTCTCACAAATGTTGATTGCAAATTACCCTTTAAAATCTCTTAAAAAACGATTGCAGCCTTTTTCAAGCAAAATTCTCGCGACGGATGGTTGGTAAAAGTTTGCCATTTGTCCAGGTGGATTAACCGATTCATTAAATTTGTCTGGTAGTGTGCAGGAAAAATCACTGTCACTATTTTCCATTATTTTTTAATTTTAAAATTGAATTAAATTTAATATTTGTCACTTCTTCTTCCGCACCAGATCGCAATAAATAATAAATAATAATAATAATATCTTTATTATCAGAAGAAAAAAAAAGTACATAAAAAAAAAATAAAATAAAATTATTTACTATTTACCCGGTACCATTGGAAACAATCAACAATTTCATTATTCGGCAGAACAACAGGCTACTCGATCACGTAACGCGCGATGAACTAGTGGGATGAATTATATTTTAATTAGGTTACATTTGAATCTATAAATTGCTACCAGTTTTACTTTATTCCAGGAGTCCTGAAAGAGGTGGAGAGAGCGGGCTCTCTACCTTGGACGGTTCTTAACCCTTTCCACTCCAATGTCGAGTGTCACTCGACATTGATTTTGTTACATCAGCTCCAATGGTGACACTCGACATGGTGTAATACTTCTTTTTGCGGACAATTTTAAAATAAGAAGGATTTTTTTACTAAAATTTTTGAATCACGATTAAAAGAAACATAATCTAGAATCGCAAGATACTTTAGTACCGGCTATGTTAGAGAAAGATTTATTTTGGCGCAGGTATCGATATTACAAAAGTACACTATTGTCCGTTCAAAGGTGAGTATGCAGTACAGGACATATGGAGTAGTTCTTTTTCATACTCTCTAATGGGTTTACACAATGACGCTATCCTTTTCTTGCTTGTCGAAGTTGCTAGCTCTAAAACGCGCTGATCTGTGAAG
The DNA here is from genome assembly GCA_963971575.1 of Liopterus haemorrhoidalis. Taxonomy (NCBI): domain Eukaryota; kingdom Metazoa; phylum Arthropoda; class Insecta; order Coleoptera; family Dytiscidae; genus Liopterus; species Liopterus haemorrhoidalis. The sequence continues at coordinate 52,901,835 of OZ020615.1, forward strand.
ACGCAGTATTCTACAAATGGTCATTTGTTTTTGTTGAGTGTTATTTTGAGTTTTATAAGAGTTGATTGAATTATAATGTAGTATCATATAATAACTCGTAAAATAAAGGTTATCAGATAAGAAAAAAACAATTTTATTTACAAAATAAAAAAAACTAAAAGTTAAAAAAACGCAGTTTTGGCGTGGAGCTGGTGGAATAAAAACAAAAAAAGGCTTGGAGTGGAAAGGGTTAAGTAATGAGTAGTCCTCTTCTTAGTCGACGTTCTTGAGGATTCCAATTTAGAGCCCCTGTAAATCGACGTAGATATCGCCTTACTAATACATGGACAAAACCAGTCAGGCACTGATTTTAGAAAACTTTCGTGTTAGATATTTAATAATTAAACACAAAAACAATGTTCAATATGTATTATTCTTCCAATGTACAGCACAAATACTGACGGCAGATGTTCACAGGCGTATGGTAGAAGAATCAATGTTCCTTATCGCACGACAGCTAGAGTTCTTATTATCTTATCAGCCCTAATTAGCGAAACCAATTAGTAAGCGATTGCACCTTCTCGCCTTAGGTAATGATAATCATAATAATGCTACGTTTAGTCAATAATGCATATTCTAACACTAGAAACAAATTAAAACCATGTAGCATAGCAGAGCCAGTTGGTGAATATGAAATCTTCCTTGAAAACTCAGGTATGAATTTCAAAAAGCTAAAAGAACAAATTTTTACTAATTTAAAATTTTAATTCTACTCTTTTATTTTGCGTAACAAATTGCGTTCTAAACGCCCTTTTCATCTTAATTAATATTAAAGAAAGGAAATGAAAAAAATTAAAAGATGTTCTGAAAGTCATTCACTAATTACTCTTTGTTTTTTATGAAATTGAAGTAGAATCTGTCAAAGAAGGCTTCGGTCGTACTTCTTCTTACTGACTTACTCTGATTTATTTATCATTTGAAAAGTTAATCTCTACTAATTTAATCTAAATGATTAATTATTCTGACATTACGAACAAGAATTAATTGAAATATACTTTTTTTTAAACTTTAATGCCTTTTTTTAATCTGCAATTTTAATTTTCTTCTGTATGTAATTAATACTATACTTAATTGCTTGATAATTAAATTATTAGGGGAATCACCGCCCCTAAATGGGAGTAAAAAGTCTAATGACATTTGCCTGGACGATGGTAGAAATAATTTTATAACAATAATCGGATGTTTGATAAAAAATACGTGAATTAGCGCCTTTCTAATATCTAGTAAATGAAGAATAATGACTTGACATGATGCAGCTGTCATTTTTTGCTGCCAGAGTTGATTACGTTTGAGTTTATGACGCTAAGTTATTTCATTTGAATTTTATTAGATTTTTGTAATTCCATTTTCACTAACCTGGCGATTTTTAACATCGACCTGGTAGTCGTGTCTGTGTAAAATTTTGTTTCAATCATGGAAAAACGGCTACTGAAATACTTCAACTTTTTCAAAACAGCTTTTGTAAAAGATGCTCGAGTAAGTTTAGCTTGCTCGATATGATCTAGCGTAAAGCGTGTTCTACATTATACTTTATTCATCAATTTTCTAAACTTTTTTCTTTGAACTAGAAGTTGTCAAAGTTTTAATACAATTTATTTTTCAATTTTTTGGTAGAGAATGAAATTCTTACACTTGTTTCAGTTCATTTCAAATACCAACATAAAAATATAATTCATATCTTGTCAAGTGTTTATAACCTAGCTATTAGATTTGTAAAATTACTGATTTACGTACAAAACACAATTTATATATTCGCTTATTCAAACCAATGATCAACAAAACACTATTAAACACGTGGTAATACAAAATATTTACAAGCGTAATTTTAATGTTGGTACTATTGTTAAAAGTGTCTACTGCGCATGCACCGAGTTCCAAGTTGGATGTGTTTTCAAGAAAAGTTGGACCAAATCTAGTTTTGAATAAAGTTGACCTTGACTACATAACGTGTTCTACACTGTACAATTTCACTGATTTATTTCTAGTACAAGTTCTAGTCAAAGAAATAAGTATGAAAATTTGATGAGGATTGTATAATGTAGAACACGCTTAAGTTGTTTTGGACAAACGAACACTATTATACGAGGACTATTTTTTTCAAGTTCCGTTAGGTTGGCAATGGAAATTCAGTTGGCATTGTTAAGAGGCGCTTGCGCAGTAGTGTTTAGCAATATATCTATCTGTTAGTACCTCTCAACCGGTTCGGTCATTACCTGTAGTTTTGAAGTGAGCATTATTTTATCATAGTGTAACTGCTACTTGTTACAATAATATAAAATAATTATTTTCTTAACAAAAATTAAACACAATTTAGTCTTTTATAAATATTTATTATTTTTTGTTTTTTTTTTTTTTATTTATTTATTTATTTTTTTTTGGTAACTTTGTTTGAAAACATAATATACATAGTGACAATAAATGTACATATAAAAATTAGTAGTGCTACATACTGTGCTATGTATAGACCGCTCGAGGATCGCAGTGTTGCGCTTTTTCTGCATATCTGGAATGATACCAACATAAGTCGCTAGATTTGGACTACCGGGCTGAACTTCGAGATCTGGATCGATTTCTTCTATCTAACTGATTGACTTTTCTAGTTAGCTCATGGAGAGAGATTTTTATTTCTTCTATTTGTTTTAAAATACCTTCGTTTTCAGTCTGCTTCAACGAAGAAACCGACGCAACGGCAGGACTGGAAATTTCTAAAATTTTGTCAGCCAATTTCGCTTGTGCTTCCAATGAGAGACTGTCTGACGATACTAACACTGCGCGTATCTGAAGGAAGTCGCTGTAAAAACAGTTCATTTAAAATTGAGTCATCTATGGTTTTATTACCTAACAGCTGTTGCATCCTTCTCAATAACTGTGAAGGTGTTTTATCTCCTAATTCTTCGGTCGAAATTAATTGTTGCAGCCTTTTCTGTTCTGACGCCGTTGTACGCCGTATTAATTCCTGTTTCAAAGTATCATAACTTTGATTATCGGGAGGCGAAATAATAATTTCAGAAGCAATTTCTGGCGAAGGTGAAGCAAACATATAAAAAAAATTTGACTTATTACTTATAATTGAATATATATATATATATATATATATATATATATATATATATATATATATATAATTCATATATATATATATATAAAACAAGATAAAAAAAAAAAATAGGCTAATTTTGACAGTGAGTAACAAAATCATCTATAGGATGTATAAGCTTTTATAGTGAACTTTAAGGTTTGAACTAGGTTTTTTTATATATTCTAGGTTATTATAAAAAATATCAAAATGAACATGAGCTGAAATCTGATTTAGTATTGATGGAAATCTGATAAGTGGAGCATTTAAGTTAGAATTAGTTCGGGCAAAGGCTTGGTATATTAAATTTTTGTTTCGAAAATCACGAGAAGGTACGTTAACCCTTTACCGCATAGTATGCCATATATGGCACATTCCGAGTTTTATTTTTTATTTTACTTTTAAAACTGAATCAGAACGTTACTTCATGAATGTTCATATATGCCACATACACAGCAATGGATCCTGCAGTATCTCAAGTAATGGGCTGCAATAGATTTGAGGATATCAAGCGGAATTTGCACTTCAACGATAACTCTGAATTTATTGAGAAAGGACAATTAGAAGATACGACCTTTTCTTTCAAAAATTCGAGGGCGACTGCTTTTAATCCCTAATGAAGAACACCTAGCAATTGACGAGCAAATAATACGGAATCATTTCCTTTTGTAACATAATGTAGAATCATAATGTTCCATGTATGACACAAACCCTAAATTATTATTTTAATTATTATTTTTTCATAAAAATAATAATTAATATTTTAAATATATTTTTTAAATTAATTTTTCTATCAATAAGAACCAATTCCTAATACTCATGAATTATTTCAGCCGAAAATAAAAATTCATGCAGTAAAGGGTTAAGATTAACAAGTGACATTAACGGCGGACAATCAATTAAACCATTTAAAATTTTTATTATAGCAATTACGTCCGATATAGAGCGTCTGTCTTTGAGGGTGAGCATGTCAAAATAATGACAGCGATGAATGTAATCGACAGCTGATATAGGTACTTTCCTAGCTAGATAATGACAATTTTTTTTTTTTTTTTTTGTATGCTCTCTATCCTAAAAATGTGTTTCTCATATTGCGGATTCCAGACTGTACTGCAATAACTTAGTTGTGAATGAACATAGGCATTATATAATGTCAAAATGGATTTGGTATTTTTAAAGTGTTTTGACGTTCTTATTATATATACTAACATTTTATAAGCCTTCCGGGTAATGTTATCTATATGAATATTAAATATTAATTTTGAATCAATAGTTATTCCTAAATCTTTAACCTGATTAACATTTTTAATTATATTTGTATCTATATTATAAGCAAATGAAATTTTATTAAAATCTCTAGTGAATGAAATAAACCAGGCTTAAGATCCTTAGCTCAGTGATCTTAAATTGAAATTGGTGTCTAAATTTATCCAATACTCCTAATTTATATGAAGTAATTTCCATAATAATGGCTGTAGAGCGGTCAGTTATTACTAAAGTTTCTGGTCACAACATAATTATATTGGTTAGATTTGTTAATTCGATAGAACAAGGGGGTAGACACGTCATCTCTACGTTCCTTTGATCTGCCGGAATTAATGTACCAGAGTCTGCTACTAGTGCCCTCTCTGCTCAGTTCTGGGTAATTCGAAGGCTGAATTAGAGCGTCTGTTCAAGCTGGAAACTTAGATCGATATCACTTAAAACATTCATCAAAATCTTGATGCATTATCGTTTTAAGATATTTGGGTATTATTTAATTGAAATTATTCGGGCCAAAGAATTTTGTTTGAAGTGAAATTTAATTAAAACATTATTTATATCACCGTTAAAGCACCCAACATAAGGGATATCAGATTTCCAATTTTATTTTCAAATTAGCTTTATAATTTACCCAAATCTCAAGAGGTACCTCTTTCCATCTCTCTGTCTCACGCACTTTAAATCTAATATTCTTTTGGCATCACTCACATTAATTCCTCTATGTTATATTGGAAGCAATATATTCTGTTAAGTGTCACATCATTTCAAATTTTCTTCAAATCAGTACTTATAACATCTGTCTACTATTTCCTTTTTAGAGAGAATTACGCACTTATTTTTAACAGGTAAAAGGTTCTTAAATGAAGCACTCTGATCTGTTTTTATGTTTTTTTTTTTTTTTAATATGTTTTTCTATATGCGATTTTCTTGATACTGATTCTGAACGAGCCTTAAAAAATCTAAATAAATTAACTCTGAACGAGGGTGATATTACTATTTTCTAGTAATGAAAGTAATTTTGAATCAGCCCACAAATGCAAACGAGACAGTGTTTTCAGGCAGTGACTAAGCTCCAAGCATATCTATTATAATAAAATTGTCTCAATTTTGGTAAGACAATATCCACAAAAAAATCAATTTTTGTCTGTCGGTCTGTCTGAAATTCACGCATAAACGGCTGGATATATTTTCATGTAATTTGGTATGATGATTTAGTTTTTTTTATTTACGTGCACACGGGTGATCCCAAATTGCACAATGAAAAATACAAATATTACATACAATATAAAATACATGCAGTATATACAGTTTATCAAGCACAAAATTAATTTACAAAATTAAAATACAACAATAAAATTATACAAAATTTAAAAAAATTAAAAAATAGACTGTAACAATTAAGTAAAATTTAAAATAAAACAAGAATTTAGGCGATTTTTGAACACATTAAGTGACATGTTGGAAATGTGAAACTCTAAACAATTTAAATTATATAGCCTAGACCAGTGGTTTTCAACCGGGGTGCCAGGGCACCTTGGGGTGCCGCAACATCAGTTTAGGGTGCCGCGAAGTACAGTGTAAACTGTAAACCAGTGTTTCTCAACCTTTTCTGGCATGGGACCCCCCAAAATTGTGTAAATATTGTTTGCGGCCCCCCTATATATATATATATATATGGTGTATCAAGATAGAGGGAGCACGATTTTTCTCGAAAAGGCGACGTGTAAGCAAGAAAATTTTAAACTAAAATTTATCAAAAAAAAAATAATAATAATGGTAGTATTGAATTTTTCCGTAATAAACCGGAAATGCAGGATATCAAGGACAATTTAGAATTTTTATATGGGAACGTATGTCATATTGGGTATCTTTGAATAGAGATTTTGAAAACAAACAACTTTTACTTTTTTACTTGTCATTTTTTTAATATCTTACGGTTGACAAAAAACTGTGATATTTTTAAATGACGATTATATTCTCTATTAACAACTTGAAAGTAAAGTATTTTTATTTACAAGTGTTCAAAGTGCCTTCCATTTTGATTTAAACACATTCGGGTCCTTACTCTGCAGTTATCTGTAGCCCGGAGAGTAATAAAAAAATAATATAATAAAAAATATAGCACTTTTCAGTCGTGCCTACTTCAAAGTACAACTTGGAAGTATGTGAAGTATCACCAACGCGAACCATTGTCATAGAAACGCATTACCAACACATACACTTTATTTTATCTTGATATACCATAGTTTACTTATAGTCCGTTTCTTTGGTTTAAGCGGAATTAGATTTTCAAATCTAGTACTTTTATCGATTCAATGAAGCTTTTGATATTTTTTTTAGCATAAGCCCATGTTACTCATTATAAAGTTAGCTAGTGACAACTTAGGAAAATTAAAATTCCATTCCGCTTAAACGTTTGAAATAGCCTGTAGTTTAAATTGTCAAAAGATCTAACATACTTAGATCTCGTAATAATAAATAAAATATTCTATTATATTTTCATGTTTCGATCTTGAATAAGTTCGCGGCCCCCCAACGAAGCCTTCACGGCCCCCTGGGGGGCCGCGGCCCCCCTTTTGAGAAACGTTGCTGTAACTATCCCAAGTAAATCCATCTAAGAATTAATATTTTTATGTATTAGTAAAAAAAAATATTTTATACCGAAAATAGAAAACGTACGGCCCTGTGCCTTATAACTTCTAAATATAAAATATGTAACATACAAAACTATTTTTGTGGAGCATTATCATGGCTTTAATTACGTTTGTAGTTCGAATTTCTATTTTCTGAATGAATGAATGAATTCTTTTTAGGGTTTTGTAGGTATGACCAAAAAACCCTTATACCGTCATTTTGTCGTCTGTCTGTCTGTCTGTCTGTCTGTCTGTCTGTCTGTCTGTCTGTCTGTCTGTCTGTCTGTCTGTCTGTCTGTTCGGTAAAAATTGTAGCCAAACGGCTAAACCTAGAGAGTTGAAATTTGGCATGCTTATACAACTCTTTGACCCGCACATAGGAAAAATACTAAAACATCTAAAAAACATATCCTCCTAAAAATATAAACAAATATGTGCTCATCGAAAAAAAAATATATTTTTATAATTCTGAGTAGGGTATCAAATGAAAGCCCTTGGTACGTGGATTAACGATCAAATTTTTATTTTTGCAAAATAAATTATTTTGAAGCGATTTTTGCCAAAATTGTGCAAAAATTTTTTTGTCCCACACCCTGTAGCCCAGATGGTTTAAACTAAAAATCTGAAAAAATTCTAAGTAATGTACATTGGTGTGACCCGGAATAGTTCAACAGGAATTTTTGATCAGATTAGGTTTTTGGAAAAAAACGCATTTTTTGTGATTTTTGGCTAATAATGTACACAAGTTATAGCTTTGTAACAAGCAACACTCGAACGTGTGTGCTGGTCTAGTGGTATTTGACGCTGACTTTTCACCCATGTAACCCGATCCGATAGGGATCGAACCCTGGAGAAGAGACTATATATATATATATGTAGGATGGTAGTGCGAAAAGACACATTAACAATGAAAATAGTTTTAATTAATTTAACAGATACAAATAACTAAATTTGATACATAAAAAACAAAGCGTTCGACTACACAACATGTCGGCCTCTAACTTCTAATGCAACTCCCTCCCTCTCTCTGTGGGTCGACTCAGTGGCGGAGGGTGCATCATTCCCACAAGTCGGCCCTCCTGCATCGGTCTCCGCCTCGGAGTCCGCCGCCTCGCTGTCATCTTCGGAATCGGATAGATCGCCTTGCCACCTCTTCATCAGATCCGCACTGGATGTGGTGTGTCTGGGCCCCTCGCCTGAACCTACTCGCTCTACAACATACCTGTCATGTTCGTTAACGGAACTTACTTTGTACGGCCCCAGATACTTAGGATAAACCTTAAGACCTGGGCCAAACTGGGTGCGTCTAATGGCCACTAACTCTCCTACTTCGTAGCTCTTGGCCTCTTTTCTTCTTCTGTTGAAGCTTCTTCGGTTCTCTTCTTGCACTTTTCTTATCTGCATCTTGGCCCGCTCTCGAAGCTCTTCTCTGTAGTCTTGAAAACTTTTCAAATACTCGTCTTCGAGAAGTTCCTTGAGCTGGATATCTTCTTTTCTCTTCATCTTGACGCCAACCATAAGTTCAAAGGGCGTCACCCCGATGCTTCTCTGGTACGTTGAATTAATAAATCGTTGTACGTCGGCTACGTACTTATACCAATCTTGCGGATTTCCTAGAGATAACTTCGTTAGCACAGAGATGATAATCTGGTGCATCCTCTCAATCTGGCCGTTGCCTCTTGGTACGCCTGTCGTTATCATGAGATGCTTAACGTTCTGTTTCTGGCACTCATCCTGGAATTCCTTGGATCGAAATGCGGAACCTCGATCCGATATGATCCTTCTCGGGTTACCGAATACGCGTCTGACAATCTCCATCTTGTCAAGCACTTCTTTGACGTTTGTAGTCTTGGTTGGAAATATCCACAAAAACTTGGTGAAGCCGTCAACTATTGCAAGCGTATACTTATAATTCTTATTGCTTGATGGTAAGGGTCCCAAATGATCAATATGGAACGTGTCTAACGGTCCGTCATTCTTATTGATCGGGTTAAGGAAGCATTCTTGTTTACCCGTCTTCGCCACTGCTAGTATACAGGGTACGCAGTTCTGGATCACTTCATTGATCTTTCTCTCCAACTTAGGTATGTAGTAATCCCTGTCAATTACCTCTTTTGTTTTCTTCAGCCCGAAATGTCCTGCCTCATGCACCTTCCGAATGATTTCATATTGCATCTTCTTCGGTATGACGAGTAATTCATTTCCATCTAACAGTCTGTACAAAACATTGCTTCTAATCGAATAACTGTCATTTCTCTCTTCTAAAACCTCTTGAAATAACTTCTGTATTTCTTCATCTTTCTCTTGAGCTCTCTTCACTCTCGCACTCAAGCCATCTTCTATAATAGTCATCACCGGATTGCGCGATAACGCATCCGCGTGCTTCAATCGAACCCCTGGTCTATGTTCAACGGAATATTCGTAGTCTTCCAGCATTAATGCCCATCTAGCAATCCTATTATTCAGTTCTGCCTTCTCCATAGTCATCTTAAATGCTGAACAATCCGTGACTATTCGGAACTTGTTGCCCAATAGGTAAACTCTGAATTTCTTGACTGCCTTTATGATGGCCAAAACTTCCAACTCATAGCTAGAATATTTTTGCTCACATTCTGTTGTCTTTCTACTAAAATAGTATACGGGATGTAACTTCCCGTCGTCTGTGCTCTTTTGCATCAAGATCGCTGCTAACCCAAATTTTGATGCATCCGTATGCAGTTCTATTTCTGCATCTTCCTGAAAAATAGTAAGTACTGGCTTCTTAGAGAGTTTCTCCTTCAAAATCTGAAATGCGATTTTCTGTTCTGGTCCGAACTGAAAGGGTTTATCCTTCTTCAATAATTCGCTAAGCGGTCTCGCTATTATAGAGTAGTTACAAATAAATTTGCGGAAATAACCCGCCAACCCTAGGAAACTTTGTAGATGTTTCACATCTTTTGGTTCTGGAAAGTTCATTACCGCTCTAACTTTCAAACGATCCGGACAAATTGTACCGTTTTCTATTTCATAACCTAAGTAGGTTATCTTACGGCAAAGGAACTGGCATTTTGACCAATTAATCTCTAAGCCATAATCCTCAGCTAATTTTAGAACTAATCTCAACCGATCTACTGCTTCTATAGAGTCTTTAGCCATGATATTCACATCATCAAGGTAAACAGCTAAAATACCCTTTTGCGCAAGTGGTCTAAAAATCTCATGCACGTATTTTTGAAATACTGCAGGGCTGTTACAAAATCCAAATGGCATTCGCTTAAATTCGAATTGCCCCGTGCTGGTAACAAATGAGGTATATTTTCTACTACTTTCCTCAACTGGTACATGAAAGAAACCATTTCGCAAGTCAATTGTGCTAAACACCTTGGCTTTCTGAAGTTTATCTATCTGTTCGTCTATTAGGGGTAAAGGAAAACGATCTCGTATTACCTGCTTATTCAATCTGCGGTAGTCAATACAGACTCGAATCGTGCCGTCCTTCTTCTTAACAGGAACTACAGGACTGCTATAGTCAGATGTACTTGGCTGTATTATATCTTTTGACAACCACTCTTCAATCTGCTTCTCAACTTCCTTTTCTTCCTTTGGAGGTAGCCTCCTTGGTCTCTGTGAAACAGGCATTTCATCTTTCAATAAAATTTTCATTTTAACCGAAGTTGTACTGCACGGTTTAGGGGAATAATTATCAATCATTTCCCGTATCTCACGCTCATAATCAAGATCACCTATTTTTAATGGTAATTCTTTATCCTCATCCAGTTCGATATGCATTACCGGATTTTCTAAGTTCAGCTCCTTATTAACTTTTATCTCCGTTTGACCGAAGGTAATCGTAGCATGTTTCAATAATTCGGTCCCTATAATGCATCCAACTTTCATCACATTCTGGTCTACGACATGAATAGGCATTCGGTATTCATCGTTATCAATCGATAAGCATGCATCGAACAACCCCAAAGTTTTTATTTCGCTCTGTCCTATCCCAGTCAAACTTTGTATTTCTCGAGTTATCTTAGGTGCCCCAATTTTAAAATATTCATCGCATCTAATTAAATTAATACTACTTCCCGTATCAATTAAAGCATGAACAGTCTCACCTAGTATCATAATGTCCTTATAAGCGACATCTCTGCCTACTTTCTTACTTATTTGCATTGTTGACCGGTCCCTTTCATCCCTCTTTGCAGCCATCGTATTAGTGCACTTCGCTGCAATGTGACCGTATCTTCTGCAGGCATAGCATTTGGGTCCTTTGTCAATCTCCTTACAATCCTTCTTCCTGTGACCGTAACCTCCACAGTTGTAGCAGTTACCGGTTCCACTCCTCGTCTTTTCATCCTGCTGTTTACTCGAACTCGTCTTGCTTTCGACTGGCTTCGATTTCCTCTTAATCCGCTCATAAGTGATCAGCTTTTCCTTCAACTCAAACAAATTCTTAGCCTCATATAAAATGATCTTATTTACCACTGAGTCCACAATCCCGTCAATTATGTACTGCACGATCGCTTCTTCTTCCATAGAAATCCTTCTACCTATTTCCGTCATTTGCAGCACGTACTCTTGCAGCGTTTCATCGGTCCGTTTCTTCCGCTTTTGCAACTCCTGGTGAACATCAGCACTATTTCTTGCACGTCCAAATTCAGCTTTAATTTCGGACTTAAACAGCTTCCAAGACTTGATTACAGGCATGGAATCCAACCATATTTTTGCCGATTTCTTCAATAATTTTTTAGCACTAACCAGCATTTGCAACTCGTTCCAGCCTAACATTTCACTGTTTTCTTCTATTGCTGCTAGCCATCTATCTACTGTGCATACCTTGTCACCATTGAACTGCGGTAAACTATCTTCAACTTCCCTCAGACTCAATTGTTTCCCTATCGTTCCTTGCTCTCGCTTAAAAAGCTCATTTTCTTTCTTCAAAATCTCTATTTCACGCATCAAAAGCTCTTTTTCTCGCGCATCTAACTCATTTGCGACTGCTTGCTGTTCATTTGTAGCTTCTACTTCCATTTTCAATGTGTTTCGCGTTAAAAAGCTCCCTCGTACAAAAGAAAATATAATTTGACGCCGCCACTGGTCGATCGATGCTATTGACCCAAACCACGTGATCAGCCAGCGCACCTTGCTTGACGCTACGGAACTAAAAATGGCGCGGACAGCCGCTATAACCTCAGTTTTAACCGTTTTTTCACTTCTAAAGTTCAATCTACACTTTTAATATGCATCTAAATCCGCTCTAAGTCTTATTTCAGTTCATCTAATTTAACTCATCTAGTTCAGTTCATCAAATTCGCACACAGCATTCGACACAAAACGCGTGTTTTTACTATCACATCTAACTGTATCTGTCCCTTCTAGTTCTAATTCACTTCTAATGTTCACTTCTAACGTTCGTAAAGTCACATCTAGTTTACTTCTTAACAATTCATCTAATTAACGCACTTAGCTTCAAACTTTTTCACCGAAAACATGAACTTATACGCACTTTTAACAAAGAAGTTGGCTCATTTCGCATATATCCCGGTTCCGAGACCCCAAATATTCTGTAGGATGGTAGTGCGAAAAGACACATTAACAATGAAAATAGTTTTAATTAATTTAACAGATACAAATAACTAAATTTGATACATAAAAAACAAAGCGTTCGACTACACAACATGTCGGCCTCTAACTTCTAATGCAACTCCCTCCCTCTCTCTGTGGGTCGACTCAGTGGCGGAGGGTGCATCATTCCCACATATATATATATATATATATATATTTTTTAAATTTCTATATTGTTTAAATTATTTTTTCAAAATTCTATTTATATTTTGGCAAATGTTGCATTTAATTTTTAAAAGCGTAATTTTAATAGCCAGTGGAAATTGTTTAAATTATAATTTAATTCTGTTTCAATGTACACGAAATCAGAGGGGCGGAACTTATAACAACCAATGGAAGCAATAGGCGCAATTTTGAAATTCTTAATGAACCTTGCTATATAAAAAAAATACTGCACATATTTAGAAACCTAAATAATGGTATTAGGCATTCGAATTAAAATTAACAAAAAAAATATTTTAATATAAAATTTGTTTTCGCATCCAAAATAATCATCATTCACTTACTAAATACCTGCAAAACCCTGAAATGTGTGAAAATTCACACTTCACATCAATTTTTTTAACTTGGAAGATAACAAGAATTTTGCATATTGCTTTCAAATAGGGTTTGGGAATACCCGGTCTTTTCAGACTCGGCGAGTCCGAATCGAGTCTACAATTATTTATCAGGTCAGAGTCTAATGCAAAGTAAAATTTTTGTTAAAGAAATATTTCATTTATTAAGAATACAAAATTTATAACTTTGATATATGAAAAATTATGAAATGGTTATATGTGACATATTATACATGTATAATAAGGTGTATGTAAATCATTTACATATAGTTCAGTACGTTTACAGTGAATGTACCGAAAAAAACAAGAATAAAATAAACAAACAAAAAAAAAAATAATAATAACTAAATTAAAATATTTAATACATACCCGAGCAATTATTTTTTATTTAAACAATACACTTTAAAAAAAACTAATGCACTTAATGAATTTTCAGATAATCTAGAACGAATTCTCATACAGAAATTAGATACTATAGAAAATTTTCAAAACTCTTGAAAATGGCAAAAAAACAAAAAAATCACAAGGGGTAGATTTTAATAAATCGTGGTTTTTAAGCAAAAAATTTTTGTGTCCGTTTTTCTAGAAAATTGGTGTAAATATGAATTTTTGATCATAGATCAAGAAATTTGGATTTATTTTCAAGTTTGGGCAAAAGTTTTGGATTTATAGGCAAAAAAACTGACCGAAATCGGTTCTTACTCATAAAATAGGAAAGCATGAATGTTATATATATATTTTTTAGAATCCTCACCCCAAAATTAGCTTAGAACTTTATTTTAGCTTCGAACTTTACAGTACAGTACTTATACTTAAGTACTTTTAAAATTAAAGTAATTGTATTTGTACTTAATCACAGTTTTTAGAAATGTTCTTGTACTTTTTTTTTGTATTTGTGACCAGTTCTGCATAACAGTGAGATTCATTACACGACAGTTAAGTGTCTCTCCATCCAAAAGAATAGAACAAGTATGTTAAATGGCATTCCATTATCATCAAGTGCAGTATCAACGTAAAAAATGGTTGGAAGGCACTAGGCTAAAGAATGAGAGCTTTAATAAGCCTCCAATTTTATTTATATTGATAATTATAATTGTAGCAACATACGTACTGTTTTTTCTTCTTTGCAAATTACTATAGGAGTTGAAGAATGTTTTGACTTGAAGTAGATTAAGAATTGGACAATACAGGAAACAGACTCGCGTTTAAATTACATTCCTAAGTCGATTATCCGGAGAATTACAAGTTCCCTGAATTATTCACAATAAACGCTAGGCGAGGATTAAGATACACTATCAAAATAAGGAACAGGATTTATATCACTCCAAATAAAAATATAGGAGTTACAGAATAGGTGAAAACATCGCGTATTGGATATTGGATAAGGATGTGATTATAAGATATTTGGGGACAGAAAATATTTGAGAACAATATAAAAATATCGTTATTATATTGTATCAAAACGTCTGCATTTGTCAAAAGATATACAGGCATCAAGTTTTTTGTTTCGGTAAATCTAATAATATTGTGACATTTTTCTTCTGCAGGAATTTCGCAGGAGTGGGAGTCATTTGTCTCTATTACAACATATTGTCCGGAAATATATGACAAGTAATAGAAAAATCGAATCTATAAACTTCCAGAGATAAAACAGAATTCAAGCTGTTAATTCATTGGCCCTCTCTTCAAAATAAAACTCAAGATCAAAATAAAAATATCATCATGCTCTATCAAATTATGGCACCCACTATACCAGTGGTTCTTAATTGGGTGTAAAAAAAATACGGGTTTGACGATAATAGCTTTTCTTTGATAGAATCCTTCCTTAGCAACAGAATCCAGTTCGTCTGTGTAAACAATTCCAAGTCGACCCATCTTCCACTCGATATTGGTCTTCCACAAGGGTCTATTCTTGCAGAATTACTATTTATTATATACGTGAATGACTTTCCATCCGCTGTAAATAATAAATGTGTATTATATGCTGATGACACTAACCTAATAGTGACATCTAATTCCTTAGAAAGTACGGTTAGTAAAAATAACGCAGTTGTTAACAAAGCCAAACTGTGGTTTACATCAAACGGCCTCATCTTAAATGACAACAAAACTCAACACCTTCTATTTGCATTGAGAAAGCATAATTTTGACAACCCAGACTTCGTAAATTTCTTGGGTGTTCATTTCGACCCCACCCTCAAGTGGCATCATCACGTTAGTTCCCTATCCAATAAATTATGTAGCACTGTATATCTATTAAGAAATCTTATGGCCTCAGTTTCCAGAGAAATTGTTCGCATTACGTATTTTGCATTGTTCCAGTCACAAATATCCTATGCCATTTTAGCCTGGGGACATTCTCCTGCGGCAGAAAGAATCTCATCTTTACAACAACGAGCGGCAAGAATTCTGGCCAAAGTCTCTTACGAAAGTGACTGTAGGCTTTGCTTTCCTGAACTGGAAGCTGTTAATTCATTGGCCCGCTCTTCAAAATAAAACTCAAGATCAAAATAAAAATATCACCATGCTCTATCAAATTATGGCACCCACTATACCAGTGGTTTTTAATTGGGCGTCCACGAAAAGTCTTAAGGGGCCAGCCAAAAGAAAGATATAACATAATTGAAATTTTTATTTCGCAATTCCCCACAAGAAAATATTCTGGGTGCGCTCCTGTGTCTGACCGCAAATGAGTTACGGGTTTTCTCAAACAGCGACGTGTTTCCCAACTTGTGAACTTGTACATAGTAATGAACTGGATTTCTTAATTTATGAAATACTTATCAAATCTTTAATTTATAATGTACTAAAAGGTTAAGCAGCACATTAGTAACTGCTCTTTACTAATATATGACCTCGAAATATAGGAAAGCAAATATTATTCATTCAAATTTATAATTAATGTAAAGCAGTGATCCTTAAACGGTGGTCTGCGGACTCCCATGGGTCCCTGGGCAGAACATCCTGGGTTCGCAGAACATCCTAATATTCAAAATGAAATAAATTCATTCTAATAATATTTAAATAATTAAATTTATGTTATATGACCAAATAAGTATATGAATACAGGCATCATATTTAAAACAATCAGCTGTGACCACCGCAGGACCGATCTCTATCACAAAGTACTTGTTTAATTTATGCTGCTTTATCAAAAAAGGTCTCAAATAAAAGTTGTTAGTTATTGCTTTTATAGCAACTTTTGTTAAATAATTTTTTTTCGAAATATTTCTTCTATTGTAAAATATTCGCAAAAATCTTAAAACCGACACGAGTAAACTCCCATTTTTAGTTAACCGATTTTTACCAAGAGTTGATCAACTCATGCTATTGATGTCAAAAGCTGAAATATGAAGTTTCATAAAAATCCTTTTAGCTGAATTTGCTCTGCACGTGTACAGGGACAGACAGACCGACAGACAGACAGACAGACCGACAGACAGACAGACAGACCAACAGACAGACAGACAGACAGACAGACAGACAGACAGACAGACAGACAGACATCATGCTAAAAACAGTCAAAACTTTATGTAAGGACCTCAATTCGTGGAGATCCATTGAAATCTCCAAATGTCAAAATCGGTATGTTCACAATACCTTCCTTATATATGTTGGCGGTCGGTAAAAATGATTATTCCAACGAAGAAATAACAAATAAAAATTAGGGTGCCTAGCAAGAAAAGTTTTAACTCCTAAAGAATCTCGTGTTTTATAAGTTTAAGATCCGCTGATCCAAAGAATTATACTTCTTCTTTTCTTTCAAAATTTGGTTTAATTGTGGACAACTTAATTCTAATCAGGAGTGGCATCTCACTTACTTCTGTATTTTGATTTTGTAGCAGTGTAAAGTGAAAATTTTACACAAATGGCACTAAACGGCAACAAACAACGAAATGACTTTTTGAATAAATTTGGAAATTCGACTTTTATCACCAAAACTCCTTTAATAACTTGCTTTAGTTTAATTCACTGTATTGATATCTGACCGAAATCAACTGCTTATTTGATCCGAAGGTTCTCGGGCGTAGGTATGGCTAGACCCTTAACTCAGCCAGAAATATGAATTCGACTTCGGTCGATAATCAAATACATGAAGTGATTTCAAGTATGAAAACTCCTTTAATAAAACTTCATTAAAATTAAGTTTTGTTTGGCTGTTTGATATCAGATCGATGGAATTTTAATAGTCTGAAGTAGATAGTTTTTATTTTTAATATTGAAAGGAATGAAAACCTAAGTCATTGTTATCATTTAGTAAAGGAAAACGCAGATTCCCTCTCTCTAGGATATATTACTAATATTTCAAACTTTTTAAATAATTTTTCACATATTTTAAACTATTAATTCTACTGTACTGAAAAAGTCTCTTCAGTATATCGTAACACCTGTAACGTGTTTAATAAATGAAAGTTTTGAACAAGGGCTCTTTCCCGACTAGTTAAAAATATCTAAAGTCACTCCCGTCTTCAAAAAAAGTATTGAAACATGCATTGAAAACTATAGACCGATATCACTAATCTCCATCTTCGCAAAAGTAATAGTAAAGATAATGTCAGTTAGACTTCTGAAATATCTAGAAAAAAATGATATACTAAGTACAGAACAATTTGGTTTTAGAAAATCCTGTTTTACAGAGGATGCCGTTATTAAATTAATTGACTTTGCTTATGAAGGTCTTGATCAGCAAAATGAAGTAATAGCAGTATTTTTGGATCTTAGTAAAGCATTCGACACTGTTGATCATAATATATTGCTTAATAAATTATAATGTCTTGGTATAAGAGGAACAGCACTTAATTGGTTTACAACTTACCTCCAAAATTGTAACTCAGAACAGGACAAGTTGTAATTCAGAACACTAAATCTGAAGAACTAACCATAAAATCAGGAGTTCCGCAAGGCTCTATTCTGGGACCCTTACTGTTCTTATTATATATTAATGATACAGAAATGTTGATTATGCTAGGTAGAGTTTTACTTTTTGCGGATGATACGGTTTATTTTCTTAAACACTCAAATGTATTAATGCTAGAAACTGCTGCTAATAGTGATATTGAACATCTAATTAATTTGTTTAAGCAGAACAAATTAGCTCTGAATAGTGACAAGACGTCATTTATTCATTTAAAAAAACACTTTAACAGCCATAATACAGTTTCAATAACATGTGACAACAGTCTTTTAAACGATTCCGAGTCAGTTAAATATTTAGGTATTGAAATTGACCATTACTTAAAGTGGAATAACTGCACTGACGCCATTTCTAAAAAAATATCTAAATCTATTTTTGCAATGCGTCGCTAAAAATGACAACTTCTTTGTCAAGCTTAAAAACCTATTACTATGCTAGTTTCCATTCTATCATAAGTTATAGCATAATATTCTGGGGTAAAAGTACTTCTGCTGACAGAATTTTCAAAATGAAAAAAAGAATTATTAGAACAATGGCTGGAGTTTCTAAAATAACTTCATGTTATTCATATTTTAAGGAATTAGGTATTTTACCTCTTCCTTGTTTATATATTTATAAATGTGTCTGCTATGTACGAAATAACATAAATTCTTTTAATACACTTTCTAAAAGACAAATATACATTGGAAATACCTGGTCATAAATCCGAGCAATTTAAATCTAGCCCGAAATATAACCAAGTAATTTTATACAACAAGGTGCCTAAACATATTAAGATTACTTCAGGCACAAGTAAATTCAAATTCAAATTTAAAAACTTTTTGCTTGACCAATGTTTCTATTCGGTCGAGGAATATTTGCGTCATTAATTCAAAAATTGTTGAAGCTAGTACATTTTCATAATTTGTAATTGTACACATTTTCATGTTAATTATATGTTATATTAATTCTTATTAATATTATTGTGTTTATTATACACTGCTCATGACGAGCCTTGATTTGTACTGATTTTTGGGTAAGAAAGTATTATTATTATTAATTGGAGCTCAAAAACTCATTTTATTGGGAAACACTAAGTTTTATCGACGAAACCCAAAGATTCCGCGGAACACAGGTTGGAAATCACTGTCCTTGACATTAAGCATGCAGTCCCTAGTTAGCAACCATCATTTACTCGATAACTGCGAAGTCCTTAAATGTGTAAAAAATCGTACTTCAAATCAATTTTTAAGTTTATTTTGTGTGTCAAGAAATCGCAACGCTACGTCTGATTCTATGGACCAAAAATATAACTCAGTTTTCTCAATCATATAAATTCACAACTGATATTCTTTTATTTGATTTTCCTGCAGGTTATTTTCTAATGCAGCAAAACACAAAATGCTGATTCAACATTATTAATAAAATTCTATTCAGCAAAAATATTTGATATAACTCTTTGGAATGGAACAATAATACAAATTGCTAACATACATATACTGCAATATCTAAAATGAAAAATATTTCAAGCTCCTAAAATACATAGGAGCAAATAAGTAAAATTGAATACAAGATACTGTACATTATCTTTGAAACAAGTTTCAAATGGTATGAAGCATCGATTGAGATGGCATGTGGTGAAAATTTACATTATGTTTTCTTTTTCTTTCGGGAAAATGGGTCACGTGGTTTTTGTATAGATAGGATAAAAGAGAAATGGAATCATAAAAAGTGTGTAAAACACGAAATGGATCATAATACATGGTATTTCGTCATAAAGATGGCGGAATACAACATAGATTTAGGTGTGATAAAACCGAAATGATGTATTAAAAATCTCTATATGTGTTTATTACAGGTGACAAAAAATAATAAACAGTACACAACAATATACAGTAACCCTAGATAACTTCAGGTTATATTCCTAAAAGGGAGAGCCTTAAGCAGAAACATTTAATAATAATAATAAAATAATAATAATTTTATTGCTCCAGTACATCATATACATAATATTGGACAAGTTTTTAAAATCCAATCAACATATAAAATAAATTAGGACATTCTTTTACACAGACTATCTATTTGAGTATCCCATGTAAGCAGTTCGTCCAAGTGGATTCCAAATAACTTAACCCTTGCATCTTTTTTACTAGATTTCTTATTTTTTATTAATTGGCTAACCTCACATGTTGGTTTTTCTTTTACATATTTTATGAATCTACATTATTCATCATTTAGCATAAGTTCATTTAAAGTAAGCCAAATATTCAGTAACTTTATGTCGTTATTTACTTCGGTACAAATCTGGATCGGTACTCATTACCGTGGTGTCATCCGCAAAAGCCACAAGTTCTGAACTCCGTTTCCCACAATGTTGTTTACATAATATATATAGGTGTGGCCCTAGTACTATTCCTTGCGGAACTCCTTGTGTGACATATAATTGCCTTGAATTTGAAACTCCAATTTCTACATATTGTTGTCTGCTATACTAAATACGAAAGGAACCATTCATGAACTTTCTTATTATCATCATAGTTTATTATCATCAGATGCAAACGAAAAGTAATTTTAGCGTACTCATGAAATTTACACTTGCAACTAGCGGCAATAAACTGTTCGACTGGAAATAATATTTGAATATTCATTATTCGAAACAAAATTGTATCTAACATCTAAAATTCAAAAATTTCTATTCGAATAATAAAAAATTTGACTCTTTATCATTGCTTTCCGATATCATTTTGTGAGTTCAGGATGCATGCTCGGAGCGTTCGAGAAAAGGTCTAAACGCGTTTATTCGAGTGGTCTGGAGTTAAACAGTGTGACTCGGAACACTCCGCGTTTGCTTCCCGAACCCGCTGTGTCAATGTGACACCAGACGAAAAATTAAAGTAAATTGTATAAAAAGTATTAAAAGAACACGGAACATTTCTAAAAACAAATATTTCTGATGATTCTCATACACTGAAATTTAAATACTTATTTTTTTTAATACTACATTACACACTTAATATAATATAAACCATAAATTTCGCGACAAATCGGTTAGAAAGAACTGCTGTGCATCATAATTTACATTAATTCCTTTCCTCCATAGGAAATATAGGTTTTCAATATATTTTTAGAAGTTGTTCGATATAACCTAACTTTTTTTGACAGTTTACGAATTGGCAACAAGGTGAGTTTTTCAACTGTGACGTCATTTCATAGTTATGGTAAATGGACTTTATATTTTATATACGACATATAATTATTTCTTATAATACCTAAATAAGGTTATTCCGATTTAGGAATTATCAGGTTGAATTTTGGCCTCACTCACATAAGTCTTATATTTTGATCTGTTAAGTTGTTTTTCAATGTATCCCTTATACCAATAATTATTTATTTTCAGTTTGACACACTGATTTTCCGACGTTTTCCCACTGATTAAGGGGTGCTGAGTTTGCATTCCCAGATCTTCTTTACCATTCCGTTTTCTCTCATTCTTGTCACGTGTTCTATCAGATTTAATTGTCTACCTCTCCTTACTTGTGTTATACTCGGCCTTGACATCAGCTTTCGAATATCAAAGGTAACAAGAATTTGGATATGCTTGAGGTGGACACCCCCAATCAAAATGACATCACTCAATAATATTAATCAGAAATATTATTTATGTACATACTTCTCACCATTTCTTTTGTCAAACTCGGTCTTAAGTTCAGCTTTCGGATATCAAAGGTAAACAGAATTTGAAAATGCCTGAGGAGGCCACCGCCAATCAAAATGACTTCACTCAAAAATATTATTTATGTACATACTTCTCCTGCAGATGAAAGGAAAGAAAATGAAGTTCTGCTTAATAAGCATTTGACCGGTTTTCAAAAACAATTCTCTTTTTATTTTAAATATATTGACATTTCCAAATATAAATGGATGTCAGGCATTTGTGAGCGAAAAATATGATGCCTTTGATCTTCCGCCAGCTGAACAAGAATTGCTAGTAGATTTATCTTGTGACAGTGCATTAAAACAAATGTTTGATCCAGGAAACATTATTGCATTTTTGCTATGAATAAAGAATTTTCTAGTTTAACAATCATTACCATTCACAATATGTAACTTTTAAAAGCAAAATATCCATCTCGACTAGTAATTGTAAATGATTTTTAAACTATACTAAAAATATAAAATTTTCAAAAATATACTAAAAAAATTACTGTCTCACACCCTTAAACTATAGTGGGTTAAACTATAAAAAGTTTAGAAACCACTGCATTTAAGTATGACGGTTTATTAAATTCCTTACATTCATTAGGACCTAAACGTTATTATTTCCCAGTTGTGGAAGTTGAATATTCCCATAAAATTTGTTGAAACTTCCTGCTTTTAATTTAATTTTAAAAAAACTTTGAACATTTTCGTGTGATCAGTAACAGAATGTGTTTTTGTTATTAAAAAATAAACATGTTTTCAGCTTTTATAGTCTGGAATTTAAAGCAGTTTTTTGTAGGTTGCCGTTGCAGCAGGTTTTCCGCACACAGCAATGAAATCTCTTGCCAAAACATGACTAAAACTTTGTTCACAGTTCACATTACGAAATACGCTATTTAAGATAAGGTACTCTCAAATAATCTATACTTTGAACCTTAAAACTAAATTTGTTTCTCACGACGACAAGACCATTTCTTAATATTATGCTAGTGTGATATCTACACGAGGATTGATAAAAAAATATATATGCGCTAAATTAGCGCGTTGCGCAAATATAGTAGGTGAGATATAGACTATTACAGTGGATAGAACACGTGATGAGGATGAGGAAGGACAGAATGGTTATGGGAGGAAAGATTAAATACTCGTCAGCGTTGCCAGATTATTATTTTACCAAATCGGGATTTTTACTAAATAAGTTTAAAAAAATTGGGGTTAAGGTGCAAAAAACGGGACAACCTAACAAAATGTACAGTTAAATATTTCTATATGTTTATTTATCTTAAAGCAATCAAAATGGTACATTTTAATCTAAATACTGATACTATAGTCGGATTGCTGATAGGTGACTGTTACATGTATGTATCAAGTAGTGCATTCATATAATAATCTAGTTACCATTTTTCAGCGATTTTAAAAATGTTTTTTGTTATTTGTCTTAGCTGTCAGTGTCTGTTAATAATATTAATTAATAGATCTTGCAGCCAATTATTAAATTTACAAACTTTTATTTTAAATCTGCTGGAATATTTTAATTCCGAAAAAGAGAACAATGGGCCACTTATTTCTCTATCTTGTGTCCATCAAAGAGTAGCAGCTGCCTTAAAGATTTCGGAATCAACAATTCGTAGAATTATAAAATGTAATAAATCTGAACTTCTCAGTAACAAAATCACGAGAAAATGAAGGAAATTAAAATCAGAACCAGTTTATTTTATTGATACATTGGTAAAAACGTATGGTCATGAAGTACTAAGATTACCTCCTTATCACTGCCAGTTTAACCCCATTGAACTAATTTGGGGTATAACAAAAAATTATTATGATAGACATATTGGTCAAAACGGATATAATGATAACGAAGTTTTGAAAATGTGGCAAGTAGCCTGTGATCAAATTAGTTGTGAAACTTGGGCAAAATCTGTTAAAAAAATCGAAAATTTAATAAATGAATGGTGGGAAAGGGAAAGGATTGTTGATGATATTAATCCAATAATAATAAATACAAGAAATGACAGCGATAGTTCAGATGACGAAAATATCATGCATTACAGTGACTAATTTTTTTAAAAATAAACATTTAAATACAAGTTGTAGCAATAAATTATATGAATAAATATATTTTTACTTATATTTTTACTTAGTACTTAGGGGAAACATAAAAATTTAATTTAATTAAACAACAAATTATAATCCAAAATTTACGTATGAGTATAAGTTTTTCCTTATTTATAATTATTACCTTAAAAATAATAATTTAGTTTGTTTGAGTACTGCTGTAAATTTATTTTCGTGCTCAAATTAGTAAAGATATCTACGAATCATTCCGTTTCTTTCTAATGCTTTGTTTTTTATTAAAATAATTTGGAAGGTTAGTTGTCAACTTGCGTCACTATACGTTACTATGGGTATACAAATAATTATAATGATATAGACAGAGACAGCATATATTATTGTATATCGATACTTGTAGCAACGAACAGTCACCTATCAGCAATCCGACTATAAACAATATTTTTTTCACAAACTCTCCTATTTGTATTTAGCTGACGATTTTACTTTAGAAAAAGTTTCTTTCTGGTTTTTAATATATTGATAAAATTCAGCATATGAGTATTGCACGTTCAATTGAACAAGTAATTCCGATTTTATCAACTCAACATAACATCTGTTTCTTGCGTCTGACCATTCATCTGAGAAAATACTCGTTCAAGATAGCAATTAGATGTTGATATGCTTATAATAAATTAAATTAACTTGTAAATATTTTTAGTGTTTTTTTCCGGGAATAGCTTAAATAGATGATGCCATTTTTGTGCAGCTAAGTCTTTCGAATTTTTCGCAATAACGTCAATAGATGGTTTCAGCAAGTTGAATTCTTCATAAATCAGGTCCATATCTACTTCATCAAGTACCAATGTGCGAAATTCCGTGCAAATTCCCGTACGGCACGCTGGAATTACGTACACAGGTATCCATCGCATTGTTTTGACCTTACCTGAACAATTAATTACTTTACTAAATTCGTGAATTTACAAGTCCCGCGCGGAACAATCTTATCTTGTTCATAAAGCGGGACGTTCCGCAAAAATCGAGACGTCTGGCAACGCTGATTCTTATCGACCAGTGACCAGACCTCGTACGAGATGGAGAGATTAGCTAACCGATCTAACAAATATTGGTATACAGGACACATTCAAAGACCTGACAATGAACAGATCAAGATGAACGACTTATGTGAATGAAGCCAAAATCCAATCCGATTGACAGTGCCCAAAGAAGAAGTAGAAGATGAAGAAGAATTGCGTTAGAGTTTTATAGTGGTATTTTCTAATTAGATGGAAATTTTGCAGGAGTAAAGGAACTACCTCTGCGATTTTTATAATAGACCTGGTCGAAGAGTAGTGTATCTGTGTGAAATTTTGTTTCAAACTTGAAAATACACTACAGAATCACTTGATCTTTTGAAAACAGCTTTTAAAGAAGATCGTCAGAGTCGAATTATGTGTTTTAAGCAAAGCCAGAAAACCAAACCTGAACCGAACTCTGGAACTCCGAGAACCCCATTGAAATTACAAAATCTTAACAATATACTTAAACTTTTAAGAACCAGAACCGGTATCGGAATCCCTCGAAAATAGAATGTTCTGAACGTTTCGTCAGTACCATTCGGCAATCGTCGGCTCGCCGAAGCATTTTAATAATATATTATTACTTTCATAGATACTTTGCATTTTTTTAAATTTTATAACACACATCACGACAGTTATAGGACCGTGGTGCTATTTATTTATTTATTTATTTTTTTGACCTTTGTTAATAGTTGAATAATTTTAGTAAATAAATTATTCTGAACAGATATAAGAAAATTTATATAAATATAAAAAATTAATCAAAACAAATGAGACTATAGAATTTATAGGTTATTTTGTATGTTATAGAATTAATTTGACATTTTAATCTTGTATTATTCCACATGAACCAAAAAGGGCAAAAGGTATTTAGAGAAATTTTCATCTTCGCATGGACATATCTTAAAAACGAAATGCGATAAAGACCTTCGAATGAAATTTTTGGAATCTTGAAGCCCTAATTGATTGGTAACTATATTTTGAAACAAAATAATTTTTTAAAATTTTAGATTTTTTTTTTTTTGAATTTTTTGAATATTTTGATAAATCCTAACTACAAAATGGTTAGGGATAGAAACCTGCGGTTTGAATATTTAAAATTCTCCTACATTGTTTAATCTAGAAAAAAAAAATTGGGCTTTAATAAACCAGTTATTAAGTTTCGTAGGGACAGTAACCCAAAACCCTTAAAAATGACCAAAAAATCGAAAAAATCGTAAGGGACTTTAAAAAAATTGTGATTTTAAAAAAAAAAAAAAATTCTCTAATTTTATTGAAAATTGCAATAAATATGTATTTCTTGTCATAAATTAACAAAATTTGGTTCATTTTGAAGTTTGGGCAAAATTTTTGGAATTATAGGGAAAAAACTGACCCAAATGGGCTCTAACTCAAAAACTAGGAAAGCATGAATTTTTAAAATATTTTATACATCATCCCCACCCCAAAATTAGCTCAAAACTATATTTTTAGTTAATAAACAAATGAATACAATAAAAATGAAATGCAATGAAGACCTGCTGTTGAAATTTTTGGAATCTTGAAGCCCTAATTGAGTAATAATTCGCTTAAATAAAAAAATCAGCTGTGGCCACCACAGGACCGACCGCCATCATAAAGTACTTGTTCAATTTATGCTCTTTTATCAAAATACATTCTAGCAACAGGGTAGGTATTATTGTAAAAGACAATAACGTATTAGATTACGTTGACAATTTCATAATGTGTATTTATAATTTACGATAACAATGGAAACGTACCTGCATACATACAAAAAAAAATCTGAAATAAAAGTTGTTAGTTATTGCTTTTATAGCAACTTTTGTGAAATATTTTTTTTCGAAATATTTCTCTGTTGTAAAATATTCGCGAAAATCTTAAAACCGAAACGATAAAAATCCCATTTCTAGTTAGCCGATTTTTACCAAAAGTTGATCAACTCGTGCCCAAATTGATGTCAAAAGTTTAAATATGAAGTTTCATAAAAATCCTTTTAGCCGAATTTGCTCTGCACGTGTACACGGACCTACAGACAGACAGACAGACATCATGCTAAAAATAGTCAAAACGTTATGTAGGGACCGCAATTCGTGGAGATGTCAAAATCGGTATGGTCACAATACCTCCCTTATATATGTTAGCGGTCGGTAATAGCATTTCATTATACAAAATTATTGGTGTTTATTATACCGAAATTAAATTTTCCTGTCAAAGAAATCTGGTGACTTTTCTGGTGATTTGTTATAGTGTAAATATAACTTTTGATATTGCTCCTCCTAGTTTAAAAATAGTCTATAGTATGTACTGTTAACATTTTGTTTCTACTATATTTATTTTGATGTTATTTTTAACGTATTTTTTTCAAATTTTCTGCAATTTTTATTACTTTTTATTCATTTATTTAAAGCAGATATTGGCAGATTTATAACATATAAACTTTGGCTATAAATAACTTCTACTTCTTCCTTAAACTCTAGTCACAAGAGTAAAATATATTAAAAAACGATAATTTATGTTTTGAAACTTTGACATCAAGAAATTGAAATATATTCGTTTTTGCAACGTTTGCTGAATTTAATATTTTAGATAAAAATTCCATGAATGAATAAACATACAGTATTCTCTTATAAAGCATGGTGTCCAAAAATTACCGTGCTATGCACAATATTATAATGCGTAATAATACTATAAGAATAATAATAAATACAAAAATAAATAAAAAAAAACATATAGGTATATTGTTTACGATATGGCTGTATTGAATTAAAATATAGATGAAACGATAAGGGGAGTAGAGCAAACAAAAAGCAGACTACGAAGGCTGCCTTTTAACTTTTTACAAAAACAAAGAAAGAAAACATTTTTTTTGAACAAACTGTTTGATAGCTTTTCAAAATATTCGCCTTTAAGTTTTATACACTTTCGCATGCGTTCAAACCAATTCTCGAAACATTTTTTCCGCTCTGAAGTTGGTATCTCAAAAACATGGTTTTCGAAGGCTTCAAGAGATGATGAAAATCGCTGTCCACGCATTTTTTGTTTGACATTAGGAAACAAAGTCGTTAGGAGATAAATCAGGTGAATACGGGCAATGAAACAGTAATTAGATGTTTTTCTCTTTCAAATAAGCAATTGTATGACGTGTGGGAGCTTGCATTGTCATGATGAAGAATGATGCGACGTTTTTGGTTGTTTTTCCTGATTTTGTCGATGACTTCTGGCAAACAAATTTTTGATACTATTCAACATTAACTGTTCTCTGATCATCTAAAGGAATGGTTGTGACATGTCCAGTACAACCGAAAAAACAAGCGATCATTTTCTTGGCAGTGCTTTGTGAACAAACAACTTTAGTGGGTTTCGGTTCATCTTGGAAAACCCTAACAGTGGATTGTTGCTTAGTTTCCGATACATATGAATAAATCCAAGTTTCGTCACCTGTAATGATGTTGTATACGGATTTTGCAGTGCCTAGGTTGAATTTTTTTAGCATTCCCTTACACCAATCAACACGAGCCTTTTTTGAGCTTCGGTCAAATTATGCGGTATGCCAAAAGATGCCTCTATCTCACGGCCGATCTTCTTAAATCTTTTTGCTCACAACACCGATGTTTTTTTGAATCACAACTGATTTAGGTCGACTTTCACGAGATTCATCACTGACGGACGCACGATCACGACGAAATTCTGCAAACCAATTGTAAACGGTCTTATCTGATGGTGCTTCATTACCAAAAGTTGGAGGAAGCGAATCTATGCATTGTTGTTGAGTTAGGCCTTTACTAAAATCGTAAAAAAACATCCAACGAAAACCTTCACGAGGAATATCAATTTTTTCACAAACTTATTTTTTTTAACGCTCATTGTCAACAAACTACTCGGTCAATTTATAAGCTGCCACTGATTTTACAATAACAAATGTCAAACTTTAGGAATATAGTAATGACACATTTCAATATTGCCATATATGATCTATTTCAAAGTAGAAAAATGTGTGTAAGAAGATAGGAGCTGTTTGTCCTTGCTTTGGATTGGTTTAGATCGTCATCCCTATTACACTGTAAAAATATTGTTTTTAGTCCAAGTTGACAGATGTTCAGTGTCGTACATTGAAAATATACAGTCTGTTTCAAACGGTTAGGCGGAACTAAATGGGAATTTCGTTCTTTTAGGTTGTCACGAAAGAGACCTTGCTTGGGTTATTTCATTTTTCACTTTGGAATGTCAAAATTTAAAATTCCAACAATGAAACCATGAAAACGAATGACATATGTCAAAATTAAATTATTTTTCTTAGATATTTTAATGACAAAAAAATAAATAAATGGGATATTTGTATTAAGAATAACACAAAAAATCAAAATATAAAGAAAATGACATTTTAAAATGATATTAACCTTAACCAAAAAATGTTTGTTGCAAGTATGATTTACAAAGATTAAACAAAACGGCCGAAAAGCATGATTTAAACGATGAAAGTAACTAGATTGCAAAAACTAGTTCCGCCTAACCGTTTGGAACAGACTTTATATTATTTAATTTTTCTCATATATTTTGTTATTATTTACATATTTAGACTTTTATTTATATTCTTGGCGTAGATTTTATGGAGAAAATTCTGCATGTAATTTGTTTTTACGCAGGTATATATTTTTTAGGTTATTTGACATATAAATATTTTTTGACAGTTGACAATTAACAGATTAAGAAAGAGGACTAATGTGAGGCCAAAAGACAGCCCAGCTGATTGTGCCCAAAGAAGAAGTTATTGATATAATTTTTAGACCTTCATATATACATATATTTTTAATTTTTATTTACAAGAATTATTTAAATAAGAAACTTTAGCTCTGAAGATATATTGTTTGTTTTATTGCTTTGTTTCAACTCTTTTAGCCAAATCTCTCTTTTTATATATAGTACATCATTTTTAAAATTAATATTTTTTTAACTTTTTCAAATTTCCCATTAAACTGAATTTATGTCGTATAAATAACGTAAGTGTATTATCTGCCTTGTTTATTTCAATATCCATTAACCATTAACCATTTTTATATTAAAAAAAAAAAAAATACTTGCTAACCCAGGTGCTACGCCCATGCCCTAGTTGTATCTTATTTTAAATTTCCCGCTATACTGTATTTGATCAGTGTAAATCGTACTTGGTTCGCAGCGCTATCTACTTTTTTCTACTTTGAAATAGATCATAGTAGTCGTTTGTAAAAACAAAAAGGTAAACCTCGTATTTTACACAAAAAGTCTCTACGGTACACCCTGTACCATTTCAAGGAGGGAGATCGCGTTAACCTATATTATGTTGAGAGGGGTTTAAACGTTAAACAAAGCTGGGAAGTGCTGATCTAAATCAAGTTATAGGGAAACCCGCTTCTTTGAAAACTACGATATATTTATTTAATTTGCTTTCTAATATGTGACAATTATATATTTAACTTGATCAATATTTCAAAAAGACCCCATCTCAGATTTATGTGAAATTTAAATATCTTTTTAAATCCTACCTATAAAAAAATCTCATAATTTTTTTGAATGCTTTATTTACAGCACTCGGATACTTCAAAAATTTATGCCCATGTTTATTTTTCAATTTATTTTAGTGTCACCAAAATTTTTACATTCCAGTATGATTCGACAGTTAAACCCTAAATCCCCACATCCCATAGTGTCCGATGTAATCCGAGAGTGCGTTGTCAACGGCCGATAAATCTGTGAATTTCCCCGCTCACAGAATATATTACGCATATCACAGGATTTAGATTTGAATAAGGATCAGTAAAGCAAATATATTTATGAAATAGGATGATAGGAAACGTAAACAGATATTTTGAAGATTATGTTTATATTTTGGGAAATTGCTAAAGTTTTGTTATTGGCAATTTTTGAAAATTTATGTTATGATTCGGAAATTTGATTCGATGTTATACCTACATAAAATTTATATCTTATATTTGAAAGGTGAGCTTATAACAACATAACAGGCGTGCACTCAAAATGTTTTCTTAGGGGGATAATTATAAATATTTGTAACGAGATATTGCGAACCACCTACAAAATAACATCAAACTTAAAGATGAAAAGTTGGAGTATGTCGATAAATTTATCTACTTAGGACAGTTAATGTCATTTAAGAACAAACAAGAAGAAGATTTAAATAGAAGAATAAATCTGACATGGAAAAAATTTTGGCCATCGTCACCACTTGCAATCATTTGCAATTCGAATGTACAGATCTTGTATACCTTTATTGTTGAGGATTCGCCATTTACAATTAATTTGAATAGGACCAAATTTCGGCGTAATATTTGGTATATAAAAATCACGGATTGATATATAAACTGTAAAGAGACTAACAGACAGAGCAAATAGATAAAAATTCATGACTTGGTGGTCAGTATTTGGCAACATAGTTATTTTTAAAAATAGGTTACGCTGCTACAAAAATTTGAATAAAAATATTTTTATATTCTTAGAATTATTGTAAGAATTCTAATTCTGTAACACAACCTATTGCCATGACAGTGATATATATTTCTCGAGAAAATCATATGATAAAGTTAATGACGATTTAAATGTTGATTGATCGACAAAGAACTGGTAAACAAATATATATCTGTTTTAAAAAATTCTATGTAAACTTGTTGATATTAGTGAAATTTTGTCAAATAAATAGCCCAATACAATAAGAAAAAACCCATCCCATGATCATCCTACTATCCTACAATAAAATAATCTCAAAATTCAATAATAATATTGCCATCTTCACTGACGAGGTCAAAATTAAAGGTAATACCGGTGCCACGCACATAACAGTAAACAAAACAAAAATCCACCTAGCCGATCAAACAAGCGTTTTCACTACTGAAGCAATTGCTATTCTACTGACGAAAAAATACATAATACTCCATTCAGGCCAAAAGTTCATAATACAGACTGATTTTCTCAGTACCACCAACAACATACAGCAAACATTCACCAAAAACACCATAATCCAAAAGATCCAGGACAATTTACACGACTCCATATTACAAGGGAAAGAAGTTACAATCTTATGGGTTTCGTCGCACCAAAACATCCCAGGAACAGCAGACATAGCGACAAAAGAATCAATAAACGAAGAAATCTACCCCTATACCTCAAACATAGGACACAAAATAAAAACATTGCAAAAACAAAACACGATCTTAGGATTTGCGATAAAATTATAAAAATATGCTGGATTAAAGGCCACTCAGATTTTGAGTTCAACATCGAAGTCGATCTTCTATCCAAAGAAGCAGCTGTAAATGGCCCCTCTTAAATATTCCTCTAAACAATAATGAGATTATGTCAATCTCAAATGTTCCATATACAACCAATGGCAACAAGAATACATAGATTCTCTACAGTTCAAAGGATCATACTATGGTCAAATTCAACCTCTTCTTCCTAGAAAGCTTTGGTTTTCTTCTCACCAAAGCAGATCTTTTATATGCACTTTTATCCGGCTTAGATTTAATCACACCTTCCATCATAGAATTAATATGGTTTCGTCTCCTTTCTGTCCGTGTGATAATTTGTCTGTCAGCGATTCGAACCATTTATTGTTTGAATGCCCAATTCATTTTCGCAATCATAACTTATTCATACAAAATTTAGTTGTCTAAAAAATATCTTACCAGTACTCAGACACTTCTTGCTACTAATTCACTAGATATTTATGAAATTATTTATAACTATATTAAAGCAGAAAATATCAAATTATAAATGTAATTTTTAAAACATTGTAATCTCTTCCTTTATACCTGGCTAATAGCCAAAGCAACTAAAGCCAACAAATAAAAGGAAAAAACAAAACAAAATATGGAACAACATTCACATCCACATACATAGAAGTAAACCACAAAACAACATTACCAGAAGAGAACAGATAGTACTAACCAGGATAAGAATCGGACACTCTATTAACACAAACCTATTCCAATGAAAAGAACACCAAACTACCAGGCCTGCAACACCAGATTGACATAAAGACATATTACAGAGTGCCCCCAATACCATATGGAAACAAGTATGAACCAACTACCAACAGATCCAGATGAAATTCTATCAAACAAAAACAAAATTAAGATCTTCAAATTCCTAAAAGAAGCCAACTTATTCAATAAAATTTAACATGTATACCATATCATAATATATAAACTTAAATTGTATTACAAATTATTTTAAAACTTGTAAATGTAGCTAAACAAATATGTATCAAATGTATAATAATATCCCGAGGTGCTAATAACCAAGCTTTTGGAGCACCCATAAATAAACCAATTGAAAAAAAGCACTTTGCCGGTACTAAGTCGAGTTAAAACAACACATAAAAACATCTAATTTTAATTTGTTTTTGGGATAACATAAGTTAAAATATTTAACTCATTCTTTAAGCAACTGGACATAAATATATAAAAAAAAGCTTACTTGTAGTTTCGAGAATGAATTTTGTGACTAAAAGAGAGTCGTTCGATCTGTACTGTCCCGATTTGACTGATATATTTGGCAACCTTATTCATATTGTGTAGAAATAATCTTGTCTACTGCGTACCGTTTATAAAACACGAAAATTCTTTTCAATTCCTATCAGTTTTTATTAAAATTTCTTTTCAATAACGCAACCTTTCCTGACTTTGCCAAATTAAGATGAACTGAAAAGATATTTTTAATTTTATATAATTATATAATATCAGAAGGGGAACGTTGAATTCTGTCAATAAAAGTGTCTGTGAAGATCGAACGATGAACGTCGAAGATTCTCGTTTGACCCAGAAAACATATCTCGTTTATAAGAAACTTTAGTCATCAAACATTTGCAGACGTTAATAAAACAAGCTTTGAAACGTTTAAAGCTCTCTACTCGTTCTAAATTACGAAGAGATTCTTTGCAATAGCTAATCGTTTGGTAAATCGACATGTGATTCTTTATACATTATGCTCTTATGAAATATTACTACTACTTCAACTTTAATTTTAAAATATAATAATAATAATAGTAATAACATCACATGTTAACATCAAATACGAGGTCTGTTCAAAAAATATCGCGAATTTTGAATTTCCGCGGGTTATGTATATTCGGTTTTCGATTTTTTTGTGGCGTTATGTTGGTACTCATATCTCTCACTTATGCCGACAAGTTCGCCCATTTTGAATGTTCAGTTAATTTTTGACAGTTGCTTTGCTTGCACGTGTTTTGGCTCGTCTTCGATTTTTGCCTATACCAAAAAATGGATCAAAGAATCTGTATCAAATTTTGTGTGAAAAACATAATTAAGTGCGCGGACGCATTCCGAATATTGACTGTGGCATATGGTGAAGCTACCTTGGACCGAAGCAACGTTTATCGGTGGTACAAAATGTTCTCAGAGGGCCGAGAAGATGTGAACGACGAAGAGCGTGCCGGATGCCCGAGCACGTCAACAACAGACGAAAACATTGATCAAGTGAAAAAAATAGTATTGGCCAAGCGTCGAATCACCGTTAGAGAAGTTGCCGAGGACCTAAACATATCGATTGGCACGTGCCATTCGATTTTTACCAATGATTTCGGCATGAGACGAGTCGCCGCGAAATTAATCGTTGCTTGTGCGCGAATTTTTTGCCAAAAACAATACACTAATAATGCCGCAGCCACCGTATTCCCCAGATCTGACCCCTTGTGACTTTTTCTTGTTCCCGAAACTGAAGAGGCCCATGAAAGGACGACGCTACGCTACGAGCGAGGAGATAAAGACGGCATCGAAGGAAGAGCTCAACAAGATCATAAAAAATGATTTTTTCAAGTGCTTCGAGGATTGAAAAAAACGTTGGCACAAGTGTATAATATCTGGTGGGGATTACTTTGAAGGGGACAAAATAGATATTCATGAATAAATAAATAATTTTTGAAAAAACACAAAATTCGCGATACTTTTTGAACAGACCTCGTACTTTCTTGTTAAGACAAATGAGCAGTTCTCTTTTAAAATTGTGTCTGTATTCCAAACCCTGTCCATCCTAGACCAATTCGTTTCTGTATATCTATAGCCCGACCATCATTATTTCATCAGTAAATGTATACGTTTATTATGTTACTAAAAGTTAAAATTTAGTTTGTAAAAATATGGCACTATATCAAAAATTTCTTTTGTAAGGTATTTACGAGGAATAAAATCTGTTTATATATCTGTTTATACTGTTGGTTGTTCTGATTTATTGTAGCGTGTTCGAATCTTCAGTAATTATGCAAAGGTTGGCGACACTGCTAGAGTTTCGCGAATGCAGTTTAGCCTGTGAAGGCGTGAAGCGTAAATGAAATTTTCGCTGAAATAAAGCATTTTGCTTTCAAAATGTTCGCATCAACGGAATTATGGAACTTTTCATGAAATAAATAATGGGTGCTTTTACGTTATATAATATTCAAATAGTTCTGGAAAGTTTTAATTTATGGCGAATATTTTATAGTTCTCCTTTTTCAAGAAAACTCGATTTTTATTCACAAGGATTTTTTGATTTAAAGGATTAGTTTTATAAATAAGTAAACAAACTTTAACGACGTGATGATATCACGATTCCTTTTACTTGAATAAGGAGACAGATAGATCAATGATAATACACAAGAGAATACGTGACAAAAACGTTTCTTAAACCACTAAAACAAAAAGCAGCTTTACAAAACTTATGTTCGTCCGCATTTTGAATTTTCAGACTGCCCAAAATTAACTTTAAAACTTTCATTTCAATTAATTCTTACTAATCAATAAATATTTTTATATAAATGTAATGGGCGTCACACAACATTTATTTTTATTATGGGAAGGTTTTAGAATAAATTGTTTTTCAATCAAATTACTTCGAAAGTTTCCCTTAGTTTCGTTTATTAATCTTAAGTTTACATGTAGTTTTTTTCTTTCTTAGTTTTCTTCTTTGCAACTTGAAACTGATAACGAAACGGAAACTGAAACGGAATGAACTTAATTTTTTTATATTGACTTTATATCGAATAATTTAGACCGGCGACTTGACTCGGCGGAAGACGATAATCGAATGCTTATTTTTCTTTATGACAGAAAATTTTTAAGGAGTTTGAAATATGACATGTTTTGTGAAATATGACATGTCCACTCAGCGTTTAATTTTTCTCGGGCGAATTGGAAACCGAAAGAAAATATCCTTGAAATTTTAATATGAATATTAGAGTTGAAAAAAGATCATCTTAGGAGTTATGCAATCATTTGTAAAACTTAATGTCGGCCAAATGTCTGCATCTTCAGTTTCACCGATTAGAGAGACTAAATCAGAAACTAAAGGAAAAACATCCAAATTTATTTAACTGAAGAGGAATAATTTTTCATCACGTCTTCACTCAGCAAAAATAACCCGCGAAAAAATTCAGAATCCAAACTGATCTCGCACCTTCCGATATTCACCTATTTAGTTATGTATAAAATCAATTATTTTAAGTCAAAACCAGAAAACTTCTATAGAGAGGTTATCGAATTAGTACAATGCTGAGAAGCCGTAAAAAATAATGATGGAAATTATATTTTGTAATTATTCCGTCACATGAGTCTGTTCGTTCAATATAAATTGTGGCCAAGCGGCTGATTTAGAGAACTGAACATAAGTAAGAGAAATATTGAGAATTCAAAAATATATCCCGCGAAAAATATAAATAAATATGTATTTATCGAAGAAAAAATAAAGTGAAAGTTTTTGATTCATGGATTAACAAATAATGGAATTATTATTTGATATAAACATCAATATCCAACAGGAGGGGTATCGAACTGATTTGGGTCGCAGTCTATTTTACATACAAAATGATAAGCAGTGACGGAACTTTAAATATCCCAAAGGGTTTCTTCACATTTTTTTATAAACAGAAAAGGGGAAAAGAGTATATTTTACATTTTTAAATATATTTTTCCCCTAAATAAGCTCAAGTGATTTTGATTATCGCTTCAGGGGCCACAAAAAATTAGGTTGAGGGCCGTATGCGGCCCGCGTGCCCTCGAAATTTGATTCGGTTCTCCCCAAGACAAAATCCTGGCTGCGCCACTGCTATCATATAAACTGTCGTTAAAATGGAACCAAACCAAAATAGTGGCCTATAGAAGTTGTGCAGTTAATTTTGCACCACCCAGTACCATCTATGCTTCAATTTAAAAATAAATAAATATTAATAACAATCTCTTGTTGATTTAATTCCAGTTTTTTTAATTATTTCTCGTAATTATGTTTGTAAAATATTTGGTGCGAACAAAAAATGTGTGCATTGTTCGTATTGCGGAGGGAAGTTGTGGACAGTTTCAGGAATGCAATAAGTGCAAAGGCATTGTTCCTGGAGTTATGTGAGCTATGCTCAAGGCGGGATTTAACATCCGGATACCAGATACTGGACAGCCGAGCACTGCTCGATATTAGGATCATACCTGCGTTACCAACAACAAAAAACGAACTAGCTTTATTAAACTTTTTATACGATTTATCAGTTGACAAACTATAACAGAAATATTACTATATTATACTGTGATCAAAAAATTCATGCAATTTTTGAAATTCTCGCGCTATATTTGTCGGATTGATAAACTTTATTATTTAGAAATTACTTAAAAATTAACCTAACTAACAATACATTTAAACGTGTTACTTAATTATTGAAATCAAATTATGTTTTTGTGATCTTTTTTCTTTTTACAAGTGAGCGACCATCATCTCAATGTACTAAATACATTAAATGGACAATAGATATTTTTTTAAATTCTCTTTTAAAAGACATAACACTTCTACTTTCTTTGATAGTATTTGGTAGAGTGTTGTACATTTTTACCCCTCTGGATAATATAGAATTACTTCCAATATTTTTTTAAAATTACATGTAATAAATTTGATTGCCTAGTGGTTATATGAGGATGAACATGATGAACATTGCTGAAATTTATATCTGAGTGTTTGAAGTTGTTAATTATTTGATAGATATGTATACATAGTTTATAAGTTACAATATCATTTATATTTAATAATTTATTGAGATGATATAAAAGCGAAGTAGGGTGGCGTGGAGGTAACTTTAAGACGGCTTTGATAGCTTTATTTTGTGAGACTTTAAGTGTATTAAGGAATTTCTTATTTGCTGTGGACCATATAGGGGCCATGTATTGGATATTTTAATGAACTAGAGCATAATAAATTTGCTTTAAATAAAAAGATGGAATAAAGTGAGAAAGTCGCCTTAAAACACCGATCACTGGTGAAATTTTATATTTGACAGCAAATTAAAGATGTTTTGTTTCTGTATATTCGGCGATGTCTTCTTTTTCATAATGAGGGATCAAAGAATATGCATTAAATTTTAGGTAAAAAATGAAATCAAGTCATTTAGTAATTCAAGTATAATGAACGAGCGATTTACAAATGGTGAAAACGCTTTTAAGGTGATCATGTATCAGTTGAAGATGGTAGTAGAGATGGGAGACCCAGAACTTCAATCACCAGAAAAAACGTTGGAGAAGTTAAGAAAAAAATTCTTAAAAACCATCGAATTACAATCAAGGAGGATGTTGAAGAAGCTGGTACATCGTATTGTTTATGCGAAGAAATTTTCACTAATGTTCTGGGCATGAGACAAGTGGCAGCAAAATTTGGTCCGAAATTGTTAAAGTTGACTAAGACAGAGATGGAGTGATCAGGCCTTAAGATGTAACCAACGAAGATGCTGCTGGTGATGATTATTATGATGATTATGATGATGATTAAGATGATAATGAAAATGATGATGACGATAATTTGTACAAATTAATTATGTGTTTAATTTAAATAATTTCCCACCGTTTTGGGATTTTAAATTCATTTACATTAGATTACAAAATACCTTATAAAATTAACATATTAACGAAGAATGAATAAAAGAAGGTATAAAAATTAAAGCTTGTAACGGAGAGAGCTTTCTAGAAGTAAAAACAGTTTATAATGGAAGATGCGAGAAAGAGATAAACAATAGAATAAATCAAGGGAGGAAAGCCATTGGAGCCCTAAACTCAATTCTTTGGTCAACAAGTTTAACAAAGCCTAAGCTGCACTTACTATTTAACACCATGATTTATTTTATTTATTGAAATTTCGTTACACAACAGGAAATCTAAGAATAGTTGTGCCAATAACAGTGAAACACTACTATTGTTACAAGGTTACTGAGTTACAGTTCTGTAGGTAGAAATATAAAGGATAATAACAAGTTTTATAGCACCGGAGATGACAAATAAAGGACGACAGACAAAACTACGCAGACGACAAAACTACTAACCATGGGATGGATTCCCAAGAACGATCAGCCAGAGTGTCAAAACTGGATAAAGTTCGAAATAGAAATAGAATATAGAGCCAATAAACACTACTTATTTCATCATGGTTCTTTTGGGACTTTAGGGAACCTAAATCGGGATGTCCCGCAAAATTTGGGACCATTGTTCACCTTATTTACTAAACCTATGACAGGCGAGGAAATTTTGCTGGCACGTCGACGATTTGAAAATGATATTATATTTATTTAATGTACTATTATTTTTTGTCACTTTGGACAAACGCTCAGGCAATTTCCATCTCTCCAGAAAGTTCCGTCTTTGCTCTCGAAAAATCTATAGAGGTGAATTTTGATATCGTCCAAAGTTGCGAATTTTTTTCCGTTAAGGGAATTTTGTAGAGAGCGGAACAAATGCTAGTTGGAGCATATGATCCATACATCGCACCATACGACTACCATTTGTTCTGCTTTCTACAAAATTCTCTTAAAGGAAAAAATTTTGCACCTTTGGACGATATCAAAATTCACCTGGACAGATTTTTCGAGAGCAAAGACGGAACCTTCTGGAGAGATGGCATTATGAAATTGCCTGAGCGTTTGTCCAAAGTGATAGAAAATAATGGACAGTACATTTAATAGTAAAAGTTTGTTTTTTAATGTATATCTTATTCAATAAAAGGTGAAAAAAAAACGAACGGACCTATGTAACAACTCAATAGTTTGAGAGAAAAACAATTTGCTTTTCCATTTTGTAAAATTTCAAAGTGATCCCGGTAAATTCTTTAATTACACTCGAATGGCTGCTACCTTATTTGTTGATCTACTTACAATATACACAGTTCATTGTCAATAACATTCCTATCGATAGTTAAACTTTTCTCAGTCTCTGGAAACAAGCCAACACAACCGTGAACCGAACATTAAAGAGCCGCGGTATGTATTAGGTAGTGCACTTCAAAATTTCGTTCGTCACCTTCATGCGAAAAAAGAAGATTCTGTGACCCTTGAGTATAGCTGTATCTTTCATATGAGTCGCTATTCACATATCGTTGTGTGAAACTGCTCTAAATTAAATAATACTATTGATCTATTACTGATCTATTTTCTGTGTTCATCATCTCGAACCTTCAATTAATGTGATATTTGCCGTGTAAAACTAACCTACCCTAACTGAAACTTATGTTTACCATTTCTATTGACATCTGATCCGTTTGTCTTTAATTAGGTTGTACAATAAAGGAAGTATAGATTTTCGGTATATCAAAGGATTGACAGTGAGTAAATTAATGTTGGGGTACAGTGAGCTAAAGCCGAGCTATTTTACTGGTTAGAGGCAGCTTCGTATATCAAGATTAACTCGGTTAACCACGTCAGTGGAACAACAACTAGCTCCACACCGTGGCGCCACTCTGCACTTCCTCTCTACCATTGCACATCTCATTGTTTAACGTTTCATCTAAGTACATGTTGTATTAATTAAATACACAGCATTGTGAAACCTGTAATAATTATTCGAGTCATAATATTCAAGCTGTGCTTCCAAGAATTTAGTTACAGGTATATGGAATCCATTTTTGCCACACCTGAGTTAAAATAATAATATAGCTGAAACTTTGACTGCTGGTATATGAAAATTAATTACAAGTACAGAAGCAGAACACGTAGATGTGTGCATTGTACCCTTCGAATAATTTTACAAAATAAAAGGAAGTTAAATAATTCCTAATGATACAAACTGGCGAAATAAATACATTAGGAAAGAAACAAATTAAAAATATATATGTCAATAGTCAGAACTTGGAACAAAACTAGTAGAAGAAGTGATAGAAGAAGGCCGGTTGAGATGGTTGAAGGTAGAGACACAAAAAAGGTTTATGAAGCCAGGGTATCTAACAGAAGACGCCGAGAAAGACCTAAGAAGGAATGGAATGATGGAATAAGTAGAGCTGTAGAGAGAAGAGATACCCCCTGGAGTGAAACAAGAAGTTTGAGTCCTCAGAAAACAGTGGCGAGGCGTGACTTTACTAGTTGGGGAAGCACAAACAAAATTCCGAGGCCACCATTATTTTTATTACAAAAAAAAAAACATCCATATACAATAGTGTACAAAGAAAAACTTTTAATTTAATTTTCAAATTCATGTATAAATCAAGAATATGTTAATGAATAAAAAATTATAAAGAACAACAATATTAGGTAATAATAACACAGCTCTACAAAAAAAAAAAAGGGTCATACCCAGACCTCGCTCGCTGATCACGAATCTGTGGTCGGTTTGTCTCCATCAGGTCCTCAAACCTTGCTAAGGTCAAATCCGAAAATTTGATTAAAAAAATCTAAAAAAATTCATATGGGGGTTTTTGAAGTCGCTGATTACGAATCCAGTGTCCGTTTGACCTTATCAAGATAAGGTCAAAATCTGTTCAAGGTCAAATAGCCGAAACACCTCCAAAAATTCTAAAAAAAATTACGGACACACCTTAAAAACTATGATAGCTAAAGACCTGCGGTCGGAATTTTATAATCCTGAGGTCCTAAATAGACTTAGATTTCATTTTTAAGAAAAAAAAATTTTTTGAAAAATTTTGATTTTTATTTCATTTTTTCAAAATTTCAAAAAATTCTATCATGAAAACGGTACAAGATTAGACACCTTCGGTTTAAATATGTGAAATACGGACACTGGATTCGTAATCAGCGACCTCAAAAACCCCCATATGAATTTTTTTAGATTTTTATAATCAAATTTTCGGATTTGACCTTGATCCTGACCTTAGCAAGGTTTGAGGACCTGATGGAGACAAACCGACCACAGATTCGTGATCAGCGAGCAAAAATACTTCGGAAACCATGTATAGCATGTCTGGGTATGACCCTTTTTTTGTAGAGCTGTGTAATATAACGTTAATACCTATATTTACTTATAAATAAAGTTCATTCTTCTAGTTTATTTGCAAAAATCATCTATAATATTATCGTACCGTATTTTTTTAGTCGCAATGTTAATGAAAAAATTTTAGATTAAAAAAATTAACAGGCACTACTAATTATGTAACTCAACAATTAAACACTAAAGAGTTTTTGTTTTTCTAGTTGCAATATGTCCAACAAAACGATAAACACGTTATGCGTCAGTTCAAATTCTCTTACGTAAAAACGCACTGCTTCAATTTGTTAGTTACAGGACTGAGAACTGCAACCTGTACCCTGCACACTGCAGACAGATAGACAGCGGGCAGCGGGTACTATTCACAATTTGAAACGCACTTCTGTCTAGAGCGTTTTTCATTACTGTATTTCAATAATAATGCGC
Source organism: Liopterus haemorrhoidalis (assembly GCA_963971575.1). NCBI lineage: Eukaryota > Metazoa > Arthropoda > Insecta > Coleoptera > Dytiscidae > Liopterus > Liopterus haemorrhoidalis. Next base: position 52,944,367 of record OZ020615.1, read on the forward strand.
GTTCGTGCGCGCTTTCATTTTTCCGCGACAAGAACATTTTTAGATAAAAATGGGTAAAAATAAAACATATTTGGTTTTAAAATAGTACATAATTATTATTATTTTTTTTAAATATAAACGCTTACAAAAGTAAGGGAAGCACTGCTTCCTGTGTTTCCATGGACGCTTCGCTACTAACAAAATAGGAAGGAATGGATAATCCTCTGGAGACGTTCTCCCGTGAAAGAAGAAAACAAATACAGGTAACATTAAAACTCAGCCAAAGCCCGACACCAGAGATGGTGAAAGGGCTCAACGATTAAGAAGAAGTATCTTAGCGCCCTCCAACACGGTTGCCAAACATGGGCTATTTCAAAATTGCAGGAAAGAAAAATACGGACATGCCAACTTAAAATGAAAAGATCTATGCTAGGCCCAACGCTAAAAGATCGGGTAAGAAACAGTATTATCAGACAAAAGACAGATATTTTCGATGTCTTACTTACCATGAAATCGTTGAAGTGGAGCTAGGCTGGACACTTAATGAGATCAGATCCCAATAGGTGGTCACGGAAAATAACAGAATGGACACCACGGTATAATAAACGAAAAAGAGGTCGCCAACATATAAGATGGAAAGATGAAATTGTTAGATATGCCGGTCCATTGTGGACTAGAACAGCGCATAATAGAGAAGAATGGAAGGTCTTAGAAGAGGCCTTTGCTCAGAAATGAAGTTGATTTAGCTAAGTCAGTCAATTTAATTTTATGTAATTTAATATTTATTTATTCATGCAGAAATAGGCCGATGTAAAATAAATTAAAAAAGAAAAGAAACCAATGATCTAAATGTTCACTTACATCTCAAAATGCGCCGGACACCCGTCGTGTTGGAACCGGATTTCCCGATTTTCACGTGCTATCTTGTCAATTTCAGGGCCAATCTTAGTGATTAAAAGATCTAAGTATATAAATTTTTCTTCTATTTCAAAAGGACCAGTAATACGGTTGTCAAAAATATTGGCTCAAATATTAATTTTTGAGGATATTGCTCTTTAGTGTTTAAACTAATACAAGGATTTTCTAGAGCCCTATAGGTAAACCTTTTTAAGATTGCAGCATCAAAGTAGTAAAAGCGAAATTAATATAACAAACAACAACAACTTTTTAATGTATTGTAATCTGGCATCTAGAAGGAATTTAACTATATTTTTTTGTTTTGATTTGTGTCTACTTATATTTTATTTTCACTAATAATAAAAATGTCTTTTCATCGTTTTGAAAAATGTCGATTTATTGTTTATTAGATTAGTTCAACACATTACCGTCAGATAGTGTCTCTTTTATGATCATTTGCCTATATCTGTCATTTTGAATGTTTGGCTCATTATTTAAAGTAAACGTACATTCATATGTGAAACAAATTGACGGCAAAAAATTACCACTGTAAAACGTTTTTACAATGAACAATCTTTCTTCAAGGAAGTAGTATGAGTCTCACAAATAAAACCATGATATTTTGTTTCACCTGTCAAATCCGTGGCGATGCGTGATTATTTAAAAAACAAATGCATCATGAATTTGCCCACATTTAGTAGTAAAAGTGGATTTGGTCGTGTCCGTAAGTGAATATATGTGGAGAAGGTTGTACGGGTTGCAGACATAAATGATACAACTAAATCCCAGTTGGAGACACTGGTCAGCTAGATCTAGTCGTATCATATATGCCCGCAACCCATACAACCTTCTCCACATATTTAGTAGTAATAGAAACAAACAACAAAAAAAATAACAAAATATTAAAATTGATTGCAAAACTTGCGATATCATTAAAAACAGTTAAAAATTCTCTTTCGATTGATACCATTACGGAGCTTGAAATTTAATATGAGCAGCAATCGCATAAAATATATATTTTAATGTTATTCTTCTACGTTCCGTATTAAAAGTTGTCACCCACTATATGAATTTCGTTGAACTTCACTTTTGACTTATTAATAAACAACTCTCAACTTTGAATTCTATAAATGAGCAGTGGAACAAATTAAAACAATGTCTACTTTATTCCCTAAAGATTAATTTATTACTGTAATCCCTCAAAAGAGGACATAAAAGTTAAATTTAATCTCTTTTGTAAAAAAACTAATTTATAATTTAAGTGATATTTACAATATTTGAAAAGTACCCATATATACGGAGCAGATTATCGTCCAATGAAAATAATCTGCTTTTTTCGACAATTATAAAAAAAGATCCAGACGACGGAATAATAGCGTGTTTTGCAGGATCTTATACGCCTTGTCCAAGGGTCAGCACGGATATGCCAGAAAGCTTGTTGTACTCACTATAATTTATATACTTCGAAACACTTCAACTAACTTTGCGACTACTGCTAACTGCCTTCTTGCCTTTGGTCATCTATCTTTTATTCTACTTGGTAACCTAGTTTCTTTACTTTGTCAAACATTGCTTATTTACAAAATACAACTCGAGAATCTCTGCTACAAAATGTAGACAGATTTTAGAGAAATAGCTGTTATGCTCAATAGAAGCAGTTTCTATATACATTGGCATATTTAATTTGGTACATTTCATGATGATTTTGACAAAAAATAATTATAAATACTTATGCATTTTAAAATTTATTATAGTTGATAGGTAATGGGATTCGGACCTGTCAGAAAATAAAACAAAATTTATTAACTTCGCTAACGTTTCGATTTAATATAAATCTTCATCAGATCTTAGTTAATTAGTCGCAATATAAAATAACAATTTATTTATTTTATTTTTTTAAATTTATTTTGAGACACGTCAGCTGCTTGGCTATTAGTGTCTGAAATTACTGTGGTTACATAATTGATACATAATTAGTATATTGATTGACATTATTAATTTTGAACTTATATTAGATGACGAATATTGGTTGCCTGTAAGAAGTTGAGTACGTTATTGGTCATTGTTGAGTCTAGTCTTAAGTTGTCTTTAAGGTCTTGTTGTAAATTGTAGTTTGAGCGTAAGTTAGTGTAGAGTTGGCAGTTAATTAGTAGGTGGTTAACGGTGAGTTGTTCGTTACATACCTGACATAGTTTGTTGTCTAGTCTTGCCATGAGGTGTACGTGTGTGTGTCTGGTGTGTCCGATTCTGTCTTGTCATTATTACTTGTTCTCGTCTGTTGGTGCCTAAGTTCCAGTTTTTTATGTCGTCCTTTGTTCTCTTCGTACTTGTTCGTAGTATGTTGTTGGCAGTTTCGCGCTACTTAGTCAGTCTGCTCGTGTGGAGTTTCGTCTTGATGATCTGGCTTATGTAGGTTTTGTTGGGGGGTAGGTAGAGTGTATCTTCATGACAGGTGGAATCTCGGGTGGCTGTGTTGGCACGTTCGTTGCCTTCTATGCCAATGTGAGCAGGAACCCAGATTAGGTGTACTGTTTTCGTTGGTTCCGCTGTCATCTGGTGTACTTGGTCTTGAATTTGTTGTATGACTATTTCTTTTGAGTAGGTGTTGTTGAGGGCTTGTAGTACACTCAGAGAGTCAGTGCAGACGGCTATGTTTCGGTAGGTGGTATCTGATGTCATTACGAGTGCTTTCAAAATTGCTACCGCTTCTGTTTCGAACACACTACTGGTTGCTGGTAACTGATACGTTTTACTCTCCTCGTTATGTACAGCAGCTATAGTACAGTTGTTGTCAGTTTTTGACGCGTCTGTGTAATAAAACTGACATTCGTGCATTTGGCGCTGTAGTTCTGCGAACTTGGTTTTTAACATTGTTGATTCTGATTTTTTATATTTACTTAGAAAAATAACAATTTAAAATTAATAAAAAACACATCATATCCTCCGGTCTTTGAACGTAGAGAACATCTAAGTTCACACCATGTCGTTTTGATGGTTGAAAGTCTCTCAATATTTAAATATCTTTTCAGGTAACCATTCTTAATTATGTTAACGTGTGGCCGCACAGACTTAAGCGCTTTGTAACAGACAGAAATGGTCATTTTTAAAACTGATTGGTTTTTAAAGTTGACTAGGAAAGAGATGGAGTGAACAGGCCTTAAGGTGTAACCCACGAAGATCTGCTGATGATGATTATGATGGCAATGATGATAAATTGGCAATATTGTAATATTCATCTATATATTGTAGCATAAAAGAAAATTAAGCCTCTTGTAGAATTGGACTGAGAACTTTGTACAGTATTTATGACAAGGCTATGGTCGCCTTTGTGATAATATTATTTTTAACATGACATATAAGATTAAAAACTCCCTAAATTTGATGAGATATGGTGGTAGTAATAAAAATTTCATTGTTCACATTTAGAATTGATCGAAAATAGATTTGTAGCTAATGTTTTATAAACGACATTAGCTATTAGCAGTGGATATCATGGTAGTAAATGTTCGGTAAGCTGTAGAGCATGGGGTACAAAGGACTTAGGGCACTCTAAGAATACATCAATCACTGTAAGACCGTTAGACGAAGCTGTGGGCCACTGTAAGGTCTCGAGCTACTTCGCGCAGACACACTCTGACGGATGCATCCCAATTTATCTCACAGATAACAACATAATGTGATATACGTGATAGATGAACCTTACAGCGGACGGTCAGTTAGGGATATAGGAATCAACATGATTAATTTCATGTTTACAAACGGGGTACTAAGGAAAATAGAGACTTAAATGTAATTAAACACTTCCTTCAGTTAAGATATGGCTTTGGTGGCAGTGGTGGGACCTATCTATGCGACGCACGTGCGTGGGTTTTATACTTGTATTGTTATAATTGTTACGACTGCAGAAATTTAAGTAAAATAACAGTGTTAGTGTTTTAAATGAATCTGTATTTGGAAATTATATGATGTTGACTGGTTGAACATCTAATTTTACAGCTCAACCTGCTTAGCTTGATCTTCTGGAGAAATTGAAACTAAATTTATGTATTATATATACCGTGAACGTGACCAAACGATATTCAGTGCGATTCTGATAGCTGACGTTAAGTTACGTGGATGGTAAATAACGCTCACCATAGTTACTTCTAATTTTAAATCGGTATTCTTAAATCTCAACGTGACCTGTCCAGTGTTAGGCTTCATTTATAAAAGATCCATAGCTCAACAACATGGTATACGCATAAAGATGTATGAAGAGAGTATATTGTTTATTTATTATAAATATTTGTACTATAAGCAGAGTAGTAATACACCATTGATTCGCCTTAAGCATATGCCATTCGTTTATGTTATGGATTATAAACTAGGCATTAATCAAAGACAACGTTAATACGTTCTGCAGATCTTTGTATTTGTTGAATTAGTTAAAATTTTGGCGCACAGCAACGATGGCTTTTTGCGCGTTTTTATACATGTTTTACATTTAGCGAATCAATGTAGTTCCTGACAATTGAAATTATTCAATCTGTCAGTTTATTATTATTTTTTAATTTTTTATTATCTATTGTTTATTTAGGGGTGTTTCAGCTGCTAGGGTCATTAGCATCCACCAATCTTATATATAACAAAGTGTGTACATATGTATATATATTTTATAAGACTACTATATAATACAAATTATAACAATTATATTTTATTATATACATCAATGCTTTATAAATATGAAATGACATTATTTATTGAATCTGGGTTGTTGTCTAGTAAGTATTTTATTGGGTGGTCTGCAATTTTGTTGTCTGTTCGTTGTGTGGTGTATTTTGAGCATTCTGCTAGGATGTGTCTGGCTGTAAGTGTCGTGTCTCATTTTGTTGGTTCTGTATGTTCGAACAGATATTTGTGGGTGAGTAAGGTGTGTCCAATCATAAGTCGGGTAATTACTACTTCTTCCTTTCTATCCTTTCTTGCGGGCCATAGGGTAGTATTGGTTTTTATTTGCCGGAGGTGGTTACTAGCTTCATATATTTCTGATCATTGACTATTTCTTATATTTTTCTTTATAATGGCTTTAAAATCTCTAGTTGGAATAGGCATATCAATCTGTTCCGAGGTCTTGGTGGCTTCTTTGGCTGCAATATCAGCTTTTTCATTGCCTGTTATGCCCACGTGGGATGGTACCCATACTATAGAGATGTTCTATCAACAATACAGTCATTAATGTTTTGTAGAATTTCTTCTATCATTGGATTTGTCGAATACATTTTCTGTATATTTTGTATAACACTTAGGCCCGGTCTTTCCACCTTCAGTTAAAGTTCCAGGTAACTATCTGACAGATAAGGTTATTTGTAACTTTATCTGCTGAATAAATGTCAATACCAGTCAGTGAATCCAACACGTCAGTCTCATTATCCGTTAGATAACTATCCGATAGATACATTTGTATAGAAAGCAGGGATGACATTTATTCAGCAGATGAAGTTACAAATAACCTTATCTGTCAGATAGTTACCTGGAACTTTATCTGAAGGTGGAAAGACCGGGCCTTAATGAATCGGTATGGACTATGAAGTTATTCTGTGCATTGTTACTGCTAATGTACTCAACAGCCTTCAGAAGCGTAAATTCTTCGGCCGTGTAAGTAAACACAACATCTGGAAGGTGGAATTTTTTTACTTCTTCTTTAATAACTAGTCCTGCTCCTACTTTGCCGTCAATTTTTGAGCCATCGGTGTATATCTCGACATGATCCATTTCGCTGAAATCTTCCTTTATTTGTTGATAACAGCTTTATGGTTGGGGAATTGGAGCTTTTTGGATATTCTGTTAAGGTTAGGATAAGTTTTGCTTGTTTTCTAAACCAAGGAGGAGTATTACGAAGGATTTATTATTTTATTTAGAATCAAGTTATTCCATACTACATTTATGATTATTATAGGAAATATATAAATAAAGTCTAATAATTATATAATTTATAATTGTATTCATTTTTATAATTATTGTCATTGTATTTATTATTCTATTGCTGTGGTGTTCAACATGAAACCTGCAGGTCGTATCAGGCCCGAAAATAATTTTATTCGGCTTGCACAAAATCCTCCATCCCTGGGTGATATTTTGAATTTCTGCCTCAATCCTGAATTTATACACCCCGCCCCCAGGTAATTATTTGAATATCTGCACCCGATTATCGAGTGATTATTTTAATTACTGACCCTTTAAAGGGATTTTTAAAATGACTTCACCCCGCAGATGAATTTCTTAATTCTTACCTCCCGTACCCTAGTGATTTTTTTTTTTTAAATTTTTGCTTAAATAAAAATAAACTAAAGTGGTTATTAGCAATTTTGTCCACTCTGCCCCCAGCTTATTTTCCGAATTTTCACCCTACCCGTCATCAAGTGTTTTTCTTTTACTTTTGCCTTCCCTTAGAGTGATTTTTAGATTTTTTGTTAAAATTCAAGATATACTCTCAGGAACTCTCAAGATATAACCTATAATAAAATACAACTTGTAATTCAGTATGTTTTTATTTTCCAGATTAAAAATTCATTGTGGTTTCTTGTTTTTTTGTTGGTAACAAGGTTACTAGTATTTTCTTCCTCTTATGGGAAATCAATGTAAATATTTAAAATGTGTCCTTGCTTACGTTGTATGAAATCACATACTTTTTGCTCCTTTGAGGCAGGCAACCAACCTGCCGTTCCTGCACGTCCGGGGAGTCTACATTCTCACAATAAGAACAAAAAAGATAATATTTGTTTTGTTCAGGTGAAAATATGTAAAAGTAGAATTAGATTGGATTCGATTTTTTACATTTTCTGAAGCCAGACAACAATAGAAATAAAAAAAAGACAATGACACGACAATATCTTTTCAAATAAATAACATGCAAGCTTACTGTCTTTTACGTAACATAGGTGAGTATGTTACATATTTCTCTATAAAAATTAACTCAGCTGCTAAATATTTTACTGTAAATCTCTGCGCCTCACTTTGCATTGAGCTACATATAAAAGAGAGAGACAGTAACATTGATAACATCCGTGGCCTGTATTGGGCTGAACAGCGCTATTAAGAGACGCCAAACGGATAAGACGAGTAACTGTTTATTATTTACATGTGGTTATCTCGTATTGTTTGTATCGAGTTTAAACTTACGTATTGCAATTTGTTTTGAATATTAATTATTGATGGCAATTATTATTATTTTTTATGATACTTTGAGTTATAACGAGTTGTCATAACACAAATCACTGTGTATTTGATTGTCACTCTATAAAAAGAAGGGATAGAAACATTGACTTCCATTATTTTCCAAATGAAAAATAATATGTAAAAATAGTAAATAAATTTGGTGTTGTGGAACAGATAAAAAACATGGAAAGTGCTATAAATATGGGAAAAAAAGTGACAAAAAGTATGAAGATGTGCTCAAAGTATTTTAGAGCTGCAGATTATTTCAATATTGTTTACTTATTAATACAAGGTGTCTCAAAAAAAAAATTATATTTATTTAGCTTACTGAGCGAACGCAACGTATCCGAGGGGCGCGGGGGTTACGTCAATCGGTAGCCTGGCTCTTGGGAATTTAGTCGCTATGGAGCGTTTCTCGGGAGCAGACCGCGCGTTATGCGTGCGAGAGTTTTACAAAAACGGTGATTCGGCGACTGTAGCGCGTAGAAAATTCTGCAGTATTCGAGGTGCTCGCCACTTAAATGATGCGCCTAACATTCCTCTCATTCGACATTGGGTTAAAAAGTTTGAAGAGACTGGTACAACGCTGGATAAATCAAAATCCGGGCGACCTAGGTCATCAAGAACGGTAGAAAACGTGGAGAATGTTAATCAGTCTGTTCGTGACGACCCGAACCTTTCAATTCGGAAACGCGCAAGTGCTTTAAATGCGCATAGATCATCATTACATCGCATTATGCACAAAAACCTAAAGCTGCACCCCTAAAAAATTCAATTGGTGCAAGAATTAAAGCCCCAAGATGCCAGTCAGAGGCTTAATTTCGTAAATCAGGTGATTGAGCGATTTTCAACGTTTACCAACATTTTGTTTTCGGATGAAGCTCATTTTCATCTTAATGGCCACGTAAATAAGCAGAACTGCCGCTACTGGAGTGCAACGAATCCGAAACGCAAACATCAGAAACCCCTACTTTATCGGCCCTTACTTTTTTTGAAGACGAAAGGGGGCGTGCAGTATCAGTGAATTCAGAGCGTTATGTGGAGATGTTAGACAACTTCTTGGTACCTGAACTGCAAAACTTTCCTGGCTATAACCAAAGAACATGGTGTCAACAGGACGGAGCAACTTCACACACGTCCAATATGTCTCTGCCACGTGTTCGTGAAATTTTCTCAGGCAAATTGATCTTCCGGAGAGGTGACATAAATTGGCCTCCACGCAGTCCAGATTTAACCCCTATGGACTTTTTCCTATGGGGTTATCTTAAATCTAAATTTTACGCCAATAAACCGACTTCACTGGTGCATTTGAAAGAAAATATCCGTCACGAAATGGCAGCCATCCGTGAGTCCACCTGCCGAGACGTCATAAGTAATTTTACTGTTCGATTAAATGAGTGCCGAGAACGCGAGGGTCTACATTTAGACGATATTATTTTTAAGAAATAAATCCCCAAAAAGTGTATTTTAATAATTAATAAACATTTTTTCTATATACGGCTTACTATTTTTTTTAATCGATCCACTAAATATAAAATTTCTTTTGAGACACCTTGTATATAACAAACTAGTGTTTATTAAACAAATTAAATAATGCATGAAGCTCCTGCTTTACAGTTGCAGGTTATCTTGAGTTAATTTTAATTTGCCAGTGACTTTGTGAGTTGTTGAATTTAGTCTGCTTTGTTTGTAAACATAACCCACATATGTCGACATGATAACCTTTCTTTTTCTAAATTCCGTATAATATAACATGACCGGCGTTTAACAACTCTTCTCCTTCGAAAAAACACCTAGAAGAAAGTGTTGCACTTAAAAAATTCAAATAATTTAGTAAGGATAGCTGTTTATTATTCTATGTAAATCGATGATTTAACATGTAAACAAATAAGGACAACTTTCATATTACTCGTTTCAATCAGCTGGTTTACAGCGATTGTAGCGCGGCCTTCGGTCATTGTTGAGCTTAATACGATGGCTAGGTGCTAGAATATTATCTGCGCATTCGGCACATGAATTAACCCGAACACACGCAAAAGAGTTAAGGTAAGAAATCGGTCTTCTCTAGTAGCCCGTGGATGACTTGTACCTGGTTCCTTTGTATAAGGACCAGTTCGCTGATAACGATTTCTAGCTTAATTAACTTTTTACCTACATCCAAAACGCCAGCGATATTCAGATACTGCGGCCATCTTCATGTAACTTAACAGCTCTTCGGGTCGCACAATTTTATTGCACAAAAACACTTGCAACAGATTAAAAATTCCTATGATGGGTAACTACAGTGAGTTATTTGTGTTAAAATACGTTTACTTAATACACGCTTAAGCTGTTAAGTTAGCAACAAAAATGTTTGTTTATGTAGACTAGTTATATAAGCATTGTATTACTTCCCGACACTTAAAGTTTCCTATTAAAGCGGTTAAATAATTTTTTGAGCGACTATATCAAAAATAGTTCTTTTTAATCATCTAGTACCGGCCTTAAAGTAAATCTTTTCGGCCTAGGCCGATTCACTTATATTTTTGGCCGCTGGATGCTAGAGCCATCTATGTGTCATTTCTCAAGTTACCAGATCTCCATGGTTACAATGAAACAATTGACAGTCGAACATTTATAATTGCAATAATTGTTCAGTAACCACAAACTATCCAATGTAAGTAAGTCTATATCACTTTTCTAATAAAAATTTCTTTTGGTCGCTCAAAAAATATAATGTGTACCTTGGCCAAAAAGATAATTATTTTATCAGCCTTTAAAATATAATCTTAAAACTGTCCCATTTTTTGTCGGCTAGTTTATTTATATGGTGCCTTTTTAATTCAAGCTTTTTCTTTATTTTGGTGTCATTTCACTTTGGCACCTTTTTCAATATGTCTCCTTTTCCATCTGGTGCCATGAGGCGAGTGCCTTTCTGCCTCGCCTATCGGTATTGCCCTGTGTGGTAATAAATTATATATTTTAATCTATCGAAAATTTATATCTGATATTTTCTCAAGTGGGAATTAGAAAGGAAGTTCCGTAGGTCGTGGTTTTGTTGTAGAACACACAATAATTTGTAAATTTATTTAATACAAAAGCTTTCCCTGGAGCAATGCTGCAACAACTAATTTTCTAGAGTATAATTAAACAAATCCCCGACATTAATAACAATGATATTTATACTTGTGTAGATAATAAACAGTAAATGAAAAGATACACTCCATTATATTATGAGGTAGTCATAGTCCATTCAGTGATACCAACCGTTGGTTTTATCACCGACCAGGGACATTGTATTCAGATATTATTATGGTGGCAACGTTTCTAGTTATAAATACGTCACATTAAAACTTAGCAATGATTACAATGTATGCAATTTGGTATTACATGGAAAATGCATGGATTTAGTTGCAAACTCCACCGCAAGGGTGCTTTTAGAATATGCATTTAGGAATTCTGTTTTATCCTACAGTGAAATGAAGGGATTTTTACCTCATTAGGTAGCTTTCAGAGAAATGGTAAAGTTAAATACTGCACACGGTAGATGTTATACATAAAGTTGGATATATTAGGAGCTGTGATCAAAAAGCACAACGCATTCTTCATTAAATATATGTATATATATATATATATATATATATATATATATATATATATATATATATATATATATATATATATATATATATAAATAAAAGGAAAAATAAGATATTTTTTGCAGACACAGTAAATTTTTGGGATAGTTTTCACAAAATATTGTCATTCTTTAGTAAATAAATTAAATCTTAGTAGTACATTTTTAGGTATATCATTATGTAGTCCAGATTAGTCCAGGTATTAAATCACTCACACCATTCTGAATTCCACTAGTTCAGTAACTTTAACTCAATCATTTGTCTAAATCTTTAATATAGCTCTGAAGTTGAATGCAAAATTGACTTATTGATGACCTTGACTATCCCGCTGAATTGACAGAAAAAAATAAGCTTGAATAAGACTCGACTCAGGGGTAGCATGCGTCTTATTTAGTAGCTTGAATTATTCCATGTTTAATAAAGATTATTATTATTTTTATTTCCAGAATATTAGATTAAATTCTCGAACGGTCAAAGGTCACTCTCCTGTCCCACGGCCCTTGTAGTATTTTGTAAGGCAGTATTCGTAACAGTATGTTTAAATTCATTTCAATGAAAAAGCATCCAAGTTTCACAACGGAACTAGGGAAATCTATTGCACTATTTTTTATAACTTCTTCATATTTTTATTGTAATCAGTTCTAAATCAATTAACAGAGTTGTAGAACAAATTTTTCTTGCATCATAGTTTGTTTAATAATGCGTTAAGTGCTAACGAGTTGGGGTTAAATCCCCGGTAGGCCGTTCGAGTTATCCTCTGTTAATTAGTCCGAATGTTCAGAATTACCGTTCCAGTCTTAAGAACTACCTTAAATAATGTCATACGATAATCTGAGTTGAAGCTGTGTGTCTGTTCGTCATAGAAATAATTTGGTTTTAGTAAGCTTTGCTTTAAACTGATGGGATTTTACTCTTTGCCTTTTCCAATTTATCAAACCAAGTTTTTTATAAACGATGTGACCTATAAATACCTAATCACATATGGCAATTAGACACGATGAAAAGCTCTTGGCGAAATAAAAGCCAATTCATTTGGTTTGAACCAGTGTTTCTCAACGCATGGGTCGCGAAATAATATATTGAAAGTATTGCCATAGTTTTATTTTAAAATAAGAACAATGATTCTTTTATTATTCTGGTACAAGCGCGCGCCCAAGATATATATATATATATATATATATATATAGAAACGGAGAATTTCTTTCTTCTCGTTGAAACAAAGTATATACGTTTGGAATAGTTGGGAAAAGAAGATATTGTGTCGATAGTAACCACAATTATTTCATTAAGGCCTATATTTCGTTAGCCATTCGCTAACTTTTAATGTTTGTTTGTAGACCTTGAATAAAGTTAGCGAATGGCTAACGAAATATAGGCCTTAATGAAATAATTGTGGTTACTATCGACACAATATCTTCTTTTCCCAACTATTCCAAACGTATATATATATATATATATATATATATATATATATTTATTTTTTTTTTTTGGGAGGGCTCAGAAGATAAAATTAAATTTTAGTTAGATAAGTTAATGGTCCTTAGATACAAACGATGACGAAAAAAGGTCCTCACTAAAAGGTCCTCACTTACATGTGAGGACCTTTTTTAGAGCTTGTTACATGTAGTAACAACCACATGTTTTTGGAGCACTTGGGGGATGGGCTCAAGCCCTTGAGTCCTCCCCCCCCTGGGTGCATGCCTGTTATATTATATTTATTACGCCATAAAAGAAAAATATTAAAGAATACTCTGTTGGTTACTGGAAAATGTGAAAGTAGCAGAACTATGCTATTCGGATGACATAATTATAATAGCAAGAAACGAAGACGAACTACAAAACAACTTGAACCAATACAATAAAAAATTTAAGAAAATAAATATGAAAATTAACCCACAAAAGACAAAAACAATGGTAATAAGCAGGACAAAAATGCAACACAAAATAAAAATAGATGACAAAATAATAGAACAGGTAGGAAAATTCAAATACCTAGGCACAGTTTTCTCGGAAGATGGAAAAATGAAGAAATGTAGAAATTATGGAAAAAGTAGGCGCAGCAGGAAGATTGTTCAACAGCATCAATGCATCGTTCCTAACTAAAAAAGAAATACCAAACAACATCAAAGTAGAGGTCTTCAAAAAAGTAACAGTACCGATTTTGACATACGCCTCAGAATCCTGGACCACTACAGAAATGCACAGGTCCAAAATAAGAAGCTCCGAAATGAGATTTTTAAGAAAAATTGAAGGTAAAACAAAATTGGACAGAATAAGAAATGTAAAAAGTATTCAGAGAAACGCTATAGAGAAACTATAATAGAAGAAGGATAGCTAAGATGGCTGGTACATATAGACAGAATGAGTGAAGACAAAACAAAAAAAAAAGTTTTTGTATCAAGAACAGTGAAGAAAGATAGACAAGGAAGACCGAGAAAAACCTGGCACCAAGAAACAAGAGAAGCTGCAACAAAGAGAGGCGTAAGATGGGAGGAGATAAGAAAATATACAAAATACAGAACACGATGGAAAGAAGTATGGAGAATAATACCAGAAAATAAGTAACTCGATTATAGCCTTTCTCCGCAAGGTAGAAAGCCTTCAGGATTAAGTAAGTAAGTTTATTTTTACATCGATTTATATATGTTTCGCCTCAATGCGGTATTTGGCACTAGAGGATTAATAATTATTTTCTTTCCCAAAAGAAAATGTCAATTATATTTCTGGTTACAGCACCTCCATTAGAGTTTTTCATGAGCCGTCACTGGAAAAATTGTAAATAAGCCTTTTTATTCCTTTGGTGAAAGTGAAGTTGTACTTACGGACTCTCTTCAATTTTGCTGATACCTCTAAATCGGCATTTTACAATACGATCAATCTATGTAATGAAACTCTTATAAAATCTGTGGCTCAACAGGGTGCCTAGCACACAACCCTTCATGAACACCCTAGTAAATCTCGATATTTCTTCAACTCGATATTCATTTCTAATACGATTAAACAGTCGAAGACACGAGGCAGTGTGATGGGTTTGCGGCGATAAGAAAAACCTTCCACGTCACGTTCGATACGAATGGTGGAAAAACGAAATATCCCCAATGTTACAGAACTGAAACTGAGCGGATTGAACGATATCAAAACGAGGGCATGGACCGTACTTAATATTTTATATTATAGTCATTGACCACAATATTACAGAACGGATGTTGAAATTTTTAGATGAGATTTTTCAGTATGCTATCGTGATCGAATTTTTTAAATTTACTATCGAGAAAAATGGACCGTGAAAAAAATGAGTGTACGCACGTGCGTGTTTGTTTGAAAAGGGACATTTTGTATGGGGCTGAACTTATATTTTTTTCTTATTGACAATAGAACTGGCAGAATCAGGAATGAACTGAATATATATATATATATATTCTATTTTGCACTCATAAGAGAGTTATTAAGAAACTTAATTGAGTTTTATAGAGAAGTGACATTACCGATGGCGGCGCTGTGCCCCAAGGCAATATGGCTGTCGTCTCTAGTACTCAGCTGACAATATGCTAATAGCAAACAGGTTAATTTAAGTACAGTACATTTTTATTTTATGAAAATGCGAGTAAATATTTGCGAAATTTTTTCATTTTTAAGCGCTACACAAGTGTATAACAGAAGGTGGGCATAAAATTTAAGTTTAATTTAAGTAGATTTATTGAAGTATAATTTGTAGTTGAGCAGGTGTTAAATGCCGGACACGTAATTTTATGTGGTACATCTGAACGTCGGCTGAATTTACAATATATGGATTCTGTTTGCAAAAAAGTGCATTATGTTCATTGCCTCATGAAATAAAATTAGTTTTAGTTGGACAGGAGCAGCTAAAAGTTAAAAATGTAACTTGCAAGCATATTAGTGCAGTTTTGTTTTTCTGCAACAAATGTAATGAACAAACTCGCATAGTATCAGTTACTTTTTAGCTCAAAATATATTCTCATGCCTTCCTCGTGTCCATAATCAAATCTTTTCTCAATCTGGACTTCATATTAACTATCCCTCCATTTTTCTTAAGAAAAGAAAAAACTAAAATGCCTATCTTTATCCTGTCTTGAATGACAGCCAAAAACACTACAATTTGTTCTACTTTTATAGTTTTTCACAACTTCTATCGACATTCTAACAAAAATTCAACACTAGAACATATGTAATAAGTTCAAACAGTACTAGAACGCCTAGTACAATATTTGACCACTAGACTGCGTATTCGAGCGTGTCTGTTCTCAATTATAATACTAAACATATGGGACTTGGAGGGGCGGCAGGTGAACATATGATACGCCTTCAGTACGAGTTTGAACTCTACTAGAGTAATTTTGTTGTCCGTAGCGATTTTTTCGTGAAACAGTTTTTTCTAGTGAATTCTAAAAATGAGTGACATTCATTTCGAGCAACGGTGTGCTGTCAGGTTTTGCTCCAGACTTGGGCACAGTGCAACGAAAACTTTTGCAAAACTTCAACAGGCCTACGGAGACAGTGTTTTGTCAAGGACCCAAGTTTTTTGGTGGTTTGAGGCATTTTCAGAAAGAAGAGAGTTGATTGAAGATGAATCACGCAGCGGAAGACCTTCTTCAAGAACCGATCAAAATGTCGACAGAATCCGGGGTCTTGTGCGTTCAGATCGTTGGTTGATAGTCAGAATGATCGGGAAAGAGTTAAATTTGACTCACACTACCATTCATCAGATTTTGAGCAATGCGCCTTGTCACACAGCGATTTCAATTAACGAGTTTTTGGCCAGTAAAAACATTTCTGTGGCTCCTCAGCCTACTTATTCGCCTGACTTGTGTCTTTGTGAATTATTCCTTTTCTTTTCTATTCTTTTCTATTATTATTTTCCCAAGATTGAAAAATCAGCTCAAGGGACGTCATTTTGGGACACTGGGAAGCATTCAAACGTCTATAAACGACCAGCTGAAAGCTATTCCAGTATCCGAGTTCCAGTACTGCTATAAGGATTGAAGGAACCGTCTCCAGCGCTGTGTGACTTCCCAAGAAAGTTATTTTGAGGGAGACAATATTGAATTATAATTCTATTCAAATAAAAGAAAATTTAAAAATCAGTCCGGTTACTTAATTTACACACCTCGTATATAATGCAGTTTGTACAATGATGATAATAATAAAATTTATTACATCAACTGCGCGAAGGAAAGCGTTAAATGACATGCGAATCTGGATGTATATTTAGTGTTCATGGTAGTTTAGGATATAAATATGATTGTACATTATTTAACTCTTCGTACTCCAAGTCATAAATGATGTAGTGGTGTTTAAAACATACATTTTTACTGGTTCTAGTGTAAAAACAACAGATACTGGTTATTAATTGTTCAGCTGTGTCCGAGTAATATGACCTACTACATCAAAACTTTACACTCTGGGTTATTACCCACAAACATACGAATAGTACAGTCATAAATTTATTTTATTACGCGTTACTATTAAAGACACTACATAATAAAATATTGCTTAAAAATTTGTTCCCATGAGGAATTAGTTTTTGCGAGAATTAGGTCAACAAATAAATCCAACCAAAAACTTCAGTGGTCCATGGAACAGAACTTTTTTCACTGTAGTCCAGAAAATTGGTATGCAAAATAGAGATTTTGGAGAAAGTTTTGCGGAATTTTTGGAAATTCGTGGAATGAATAGGTTTCAGGTGCTGTATTCTTTACTTACTTACTTACTTAATCGTTGAGCCCTTTTACCATCACTGGTGTCGGGCTTTGTATGTTGAGTTTGATTGTTACTTGTACTTGTTCTCTTCTTTCGTGGGAGAACGGCGCCACAGCTTTTTCCATTCACTCCTATTCTTCGTCCTACTTTTTGCTCCATTCCAGGTGATCTCTTCTCTCTATAGCACTTTTGATTTCGTCACTCCACTCCTTTCTCGGTCTTCCTCGGCGTCTTCCTTTAGTTACTTTGGCCTCGTAAACTTTCTTCGTGTCTCTACTATCTTCCATCCTTTGAATATGACCGCTTGAATATCTGGACTTTTGCTTCAGTCGGAATTTCCCGTTTTGCCAAGAAACAGTTCTTAGTGCTATTAAATAGGCCAGCAGATCCAACTCGTTCCGTTATTTCTCGGTCTATTTTTCCGTCTGCTGAAAAAACGGATCCGAGATATTTGAAATGCTCAACCTGTTCTATAGGTTTTCCTTCCAATTTAATGAGCTGTTTCACCGGTGTTGTACTTATGACCATACTTTTGGTTTTTTCGCAGCTTATTTTCATGTTGATCATGCCTAGCCAGTAATTATAAATATCAAGGTTACCTTGTAGACTTTCCTCATTGTTGACAATTAGGACCTTGTCGTCTGCATAGCACAGCTCTGTGATGGTAACCTTGTTCATTTTCCAATACCCTACAGAATATTTTTGTATTTATTTTCTTGCGTTTTTAATAGCTGTATCGAGTACTATTGTAAACAGAAGTGGGCTCAATATACAGCCTTGCCTTAGACCGATTTTCGTTTCAAAAAAACTAGACCGGCAGTTGTTGGTTTCTACATAGCATTTAGTAGGTGCTGTATTCAATCAATCAATTAGCTTTTACAACCCTTGAAGGATTTTTGCCGCCTCCACAAACTTCTTCCATCTTGCGTGGTCACGCGCTAATCTTCTCCAATTATAGGCATCGATTCTTTTCAGGTTTTTGTGCACATTGTCCACCCTTCTTATTCGAGGTCTTCCTCTTGGTCTGTTTGTACCTCGAATGCTATCGAATACTCTTCTCACTGGCATGTTGTTGGGCATTCTATGACGTGTCCGATCCAACTTATTCTGGAACTTTTTTATGAAGCCAATCACATCCGGTTCATTATAAAGGTTGCGCAGCTCATCATTTCTTCGGATTCTCCATATTCCATCCACTTGGACAGGACTGAAAATTTTCCGTAGGATTCAGCGTTCAAAGATTTTCAGCCGGCGTTCTTGTTTTTGTGTAAGTGTTCAAGATTCATTTCCATACGTGAGTATGGGTCGAAGAAGGGGCTTGTATCAGCTTATTTTTGTGTTCCGGGATAGCAAGCGTGATCTGAGCAGACTGTTAAGGGCATAGTAGGATTTGTTCGCAGAAAGGATTCTTAAAGTAATTTCTTCCGTAATGTTGCTGTTCATGGTGCTTCCGTGGTATTTAAAGCGTGTTACGGATTCTATTTGCAGTTCTGCGATTGCTGGTGTGCATCCGTTTTGAGGTGTTTTCGATGCCCTGAGGTCTTTTCTGTATTTATCACAAGCCTTTCTGTTTCTGCTGTTTCCTTTAATGAGTTATACGATTCGACAACATTTCTTTCGGACGTGCTTATTCTGTGGAGATCATCTGCATAGCCCAGCACTTGGCTTCGGTTTCTGAATAGTTAGTGGTCGTATTGGATCGGATTTTTCCTCATGATGGTGTCTAGCACCATGTTGAAGAGCGTAGGTCAAAGAGTGTCTCCTAGTCTTAGGTCAATATTACTGGCAATTGCATCAGTCTTGCATGACCCCATTGTAATTTTGTAGGAGGTGCCAATTATTGTTTCCATGATCAGGATTCTTAGTTTTTCTGGGACCTTAAAGTTAATCATCGCTTGCCACACTGAGGGGTGTCTGATACTGTCAAATGCTGTTTTGAAATCTACGAATATCTTATGCAAATCAATTCCGTACTCGTATGCCTTTTCCATCAACTGTTGAAGACAGAAGATTTGATCGGTGGTTGATTTGCCCGCTCGAAAACCCGCTTGGTACTGACCCATACCTTTTTCTGCATATGGCTGTAGCCTCCGTAACAATAGGTTTGACAATACCTTATATGTAGTGTTAAGAAGGCTTATGCCTCTGTAGTTGGTACAGATTGGTCTATCGCCTTTTTGTGCTGTATTCGAGGTTACATTTTGCAAATAATAAATTTTGGCGGAACTTTGAAAAAGACCTCGAAAAACATGCAAAAATATGTTTTTTTACAAATATCTACGTTACACTGCAAAATTCGATAAAAATATATCTATATGAACTAAAAAAGTATAAATTACACTATCACAAATCACCAGAAAAGTTACTAGATTTCTTTTTGCGGAAAACATATAACAAACAAACATATACTAAAATATTAATTTATTTAGGTGAACCTACAATATTTTTTACCATTAAAATGTAATTTTGTTTATTAAATATCAAACAGAAAGAAATACGTAAGCAAATATAAATTTAAATTAATAAATAAATATAAATTATATTTCTTTTTTATTAACATTTTTGCTTACACAAGAAAACTCCAAAGCAAAAACAAAGTACAACATTAAAAAAAAAAAATTAATAAGTTCTAAGGGTGTTTTGGAGTTAATACTGTTTACTAAAGAACTGAAAATATCTCCCTTATTATTGACTTAACAGTAAAAACTTATCATAGCCAAGAAACGTTTCAACTCCTTAACTGTGACAGGCAATGGATACTCTTTAATTACTCCAACCTTGTGGTGAAGCTCTTTTCCTGAAACGAGATGTTCCAAGAAACGAACCTCGGCCTGTCCAAACAAACACTTATCTACATTAATTATTAGACCATACTTTTCCAATCTTTGGAAAAGTAACTTAAGGTGTTCTCTGTGACTGACATTATCACAGGAAGCTACTAGAATGTCGTCTATGTACGAAAAACAGAAATCGAGACCTTTAAGAACTTTGTGCATTAGCCTTTGAAATTACTGTGCGGCATTGCAGAGACCAAAAGACATAAAAGGAAATTCAGAAAGGCCAAAAGGAGTAATTACCGCAGTTTTTGAAATATATTCTTCAGCCACTGGGATTTGATGATACACTCTTGCCAGATCAATGGTAGAGAAAATTGAACACCCTTGTAAAGAAGCATTAAGTTCCTTTATATTAGGAATAGGATACCTATCTGGAATTTTACGAGCATTTAGATCTCTGTAATCTCCTCAGGGTCGCCAGTTTCCATTTGGTTTAGGAACCAAGTGAAGTGGGCTAGCCCAGCTATTGTTCGACGGCCTACAAAATCCTTTTTCACACATGTAATCATATTCCTTTTTTGCTAAGCCAATTTTTCTGCAGATAATCTTCTAACTTTTGACACAGCAGGTGAACCTTTGGTGAGAATATGATTTACAACAGAATGTTTAACGTCTGAAAATAAATTAAAAGGTCGGGTAATAGTTTTAAAATTATTGAGTAGATCGACATAAGATGAATTTTTTTGGTAGAAGGTAGAATTCCAATCAATTTGGCATAACTTAGAAGATTTAGTTGATAAATCAACTAGCCGTTGACCTTTTAAATAAGAGAGCAAAATGATTTAAAAAATTTGTTCCAATAATTGGACTCGATACGTCAGCAACCACAAATTTCCACGATAATATATGATCCAGATTCAAATCAAGTTTTACTAAACGAGATCCATAAGTGTGGATCGGTGTGCCATTAGCTGCATATAGTCTAATTCTTGACAATACATCTCTGTATAAAAGATTTCCTCTGGTTTTAATAGTTTTAATTTATTATCACTGTAAGTTATGGAATATCTGAAAAATACAGAATTAATATTTAATCTAATATTAGTATTCTGTGGTTATATTATACCCTTAGATTAAAACACAATTCTAAGTTAAAATATTCATAGTTGTTATCGGAGAACAACAGTAGTTATGTTGGTTAGTGAGGTGATAAGACAAGATGGCCGTCATTAAAGGAGGTGCTAGCCATTCTGGAGGTAATTATCTGAATCCCAGGACAATAATTCACTAAAACACGAGAACGATAAAGGACACCCGTTATGTGAGGCTGCACTACTAGATAATTAGGTCAACTCAGGTGATAATTCTAGAACAGGAGTGCTTTATTTTACTTTTTACTTTTTATATTATGTAATCGAAGCGAAAAGATTAAAGAGAAAGTAAAAAAATTCAACAAGCATCTGGGATGCTTAATAGAGTTTGTAAATTGACTCACTTAAAATACAAATCCTTCAACACAAATTTCAAACCTCTCTAAGAAAGTATTAACTTCAGATCTTAATATTGTTGCAAAAGTCCTTGAGATATTTTGAAATATTTCTTTATTTATTTACAATAAATGGTACATTGTATTTAATCAAAATATTGACCATCGGTCTCTATGACCTTATGCCAAACGTCAAATTGCAAACGGATCTCGCGTTGAATGAACGTGTCATCTTTCGACGTTATCCAATAACCCACCCATTTTCGCACATCTTCGGAATTCGAGAAGCGCTCACCAATCAACGTATTCTGCATCGATCTGAATAGATGGTAATCAGAAGGGGCAATATCTACTGCTACAACTAGATTAAACGGCGACAGGAGATCGTTACAGTAAGCAACTAAGGCAACTGAACAGAAAAATTGTCCAAAAGCGTCCTGAAAATTCTCCCACACCCTGCTTACTAAATGTGTCCAGTAAGCAGGCTAATGGAGGACTTCCCATTCAGTGTCTAACAGTGCCTCCTTGGATTGTTTGGTAACATGGGGAATGGCGTTGTCATGGAGAAGGATGACATTGCGGCTATTTGAGGACGCTTTTTGATCAGTTCTTTGTTCAGTTGCCCTGTTCGGTTACTGTAGCAATCTCTTGTTGCCGTTTGACCTGGTTGTAGCAGTTCATAGTAGACTACTCCATCCTGATCCCACCAGATACAGAGAAGAACTTTATGACCGTGGATGTTGTGTGTCGTGGCGTTGATGTGGTAGATTGGGTGGATATCAGCTAATCAACGCGTCCGAAAAAATCTTTTTTTCTGTTTGATCAACAGTGAAATGCAAATGTTGTACCAATTTAGAAGCGACCAGACAGTTTGTCGAACCCATTTTCCAAACTTCTGGATCTCTCCCATTGTATTTAAATGACGAGCAACCATTGAGTGGTCAATTTCTAGTTGCCCTGCAAGCTCACGTGTTTATTGAGGATCGTCTTCACGAAGAAATTCATCCAATCTATCATATAAATATCAGACATAGGAGACGTCCAGAGTGTTTATTATAGTTTACGTCAAAATCACAATTTTTAAACCGCTTAAACTAGAGTTTCTCAAACTTTTTGAGACGTGGAGCAGTTATGACGAGAAGAATTCGTCGCGGAGCACTATCATTGCTATATATATATATATATATATATATATATATATATATATATATAGCAACACTAGTAGATCGCTGAGAACTGTTTGAGAAACTCTGGTTTAAACCAGTCTTCATACGTCCGAGTATCAGATAATCTTCTAACACCTTCACCATAAGTCTCACAGATTATTTTCTTGGTTTCTGCATCTGTTTTCTTTTTATGAAAACAAAAGAACATGCAGAGCCGGAGGTGCATTTTAACTGGCTGTATTTTCAGTTCGTGTTTAACCTCACATTTGTTGCTTATGTATTATATTAAATGCAAAATAGCCAACATACAAATTCTAAAAACTCTTCAGCTCAAACGGTCTTTCTAAAGCATACGTATAACCATCTATGTATATGCGAACACATGAACTTTTGCAACAACCAATATAGTACAAAGTCAAAGAAAAATATATTTATTCAAACCGTCACTACCATCTGCATTTAAAAAATATACATGCTTAATATTAGTTTGAAGACAAGGGGGGCTTAAGCCCCAAATATCAATATATAATTAAAAAAAAAAAAAAAATCCATTATACATTATATTTATTATTATAAACACAATCTGGGGACACGCTAAATGCATATGAATTTCAACCTAGACCTTTGGCCTTAATTCCAATTTTGTAAATATGGATCAAATAATCATTCAATTTATAGCCAGATAACAGAAAAACAAGCTTGTACAAGAGTTCGAACCCGGAATTTTTCTAATGAAGGACAGGACCCCACCATCTACTCCACGACTTTATGAGGCCTTATATTTACTTAAAATGCAAGCACTAACCTTTCTGTGGCCGTTCTGCGGGAAGAAATTGCGTCTATTCATAAAAATGCAAAATTATTTCTCATATTTTGTTACGGCCTATTTTAGCTGACACCACCGCTTATAAAACTACCTTAACGTAACCTACCTTAACGTACAAAAACTTATGCTATTCTCATTAAAGGATACAGTATTGTGTATTTTTGCGAAACAACTGACTAGCCTCCTGACAATCTACTTAAAAGTAGCCGTTCTTGCTACAGAAATATAAATTAACATCTGAATTCTCGTATTCTGTCAAAACTTTTAGGTTATGTCATTTTGACACATGGGAATAATCACATTCTTTTGCATTTTGGAGTATGAATACTTCATTAGAACCTGGAAATTACAGACTATTAGCGTGTATTACGTATATAAGGAACATACTTACAACTTGTAATAAAATACAATGTTGACATTCGTGATTTTTAACGCCGATCAAACAGAATGTTGTCATTTTTGATAACAGTCTGAGTCACGTGGTTTTGCCCACGTGAGTCTAGTGTCTTTTAGACAGTTATAGTGGTGAAGGGGGGACATATATAATGGAATGTTAAATGCCATTTTGTCTCTTCAATGTCGTAATTCAAGAAGTATAGAGGTTCCCTAAGGGGTGGAGACTCAGTAACACGTGCCAAATTTTTATTCCACAAGTTTTTGTGAAAATTATTTGAGAAGATAATGCAGTTCACCTGTGGATTCGCTAAGCGGAAAAGGCACGTGATACATCATGTTTTGGGAATGCAAAACGCGACTTACGTCGGAATTAGGAGTTTTCTACCCCTAGATGGCAATTGAGTTACGACGTTTCGCCACTAAAACACCGAGGTATGTTTCTTTTATACAGTGTTACCCGCTGATCAGTTTTGAATAATCCAGTGTTCTAATGTAAAGTATTTCTCTGTATTTTGTAAATTTAGTGGCAACATGGACGGGCCTAAGTTGAGTATTCTTTCTCGAGCGAGGATCCTGCTTTCGAGATTTATTGTCCCCCACATGTAAGGGTTGAAGAGCCGATTTTGGAGCGATCCGTGGAAGATGTAGCGTGAAAATTATTGTATCAATTGAGACCTGTTGCTACAGGGTGTTGCGAGAATTCCTGTGTTTCAGCTGAGTATACTTTGGAAATGTTTGAAATTTTGTAACAGAAGCGACTCTGCCCTATTAACGTATTGGAATTCCCGTTTGGGGATGTTTTTTTGTGATTCTTAACGTTAATGGTGTAGAGCTGCGTCTGGTACACCCTTATGAGTTATGGCCATGATTATTAAGTGTGTGTTATTTTTTGTACTGTATTATTAGCTGAAATGCATTGAGGTTTCTCAAGTTTTGTTGTATCTTGAGATATTTTTGAGTTATTGAGATATGTTTTGGATTTATTGAGTACGCTGTTGCGTGTACGGGTGGACTGTGTCGTCACCGTATTATTTTTGGAGGTACAATAATTTTTGGGTTCACGAATCGCTCATTTTAAATTTTTGCCGCGTAATGTAAATTCAGTCTGTCTGTATAGTATTTTCCTTGATAACTGGAGGTTGTGAATTAGCTTTCAAACACGCAGGTTACTCCTTACTTTGAATACTTACTGGTCAAGTATTCGTGTTACTTGCTGTTCACGTTATCGAGGATCGGGTTTGTATTATTTTGGGAGGAATTAACGTTAACTTCAATCGGGCAGAACCTCAGCCACAAGCATCGTTTTTTTTTTATTTATTTTTTTTTGACCAGTCTTCCTTAATTTTTTTTTGTCTCGATTTTTTTTTTAAATTTTGATCATTTCCGTTGAGTCAGTGGGTAGGGTGGTGCGTAATTTTTTTTGGCATCTCGCGGAGATTTTTTTGTTGACGTATCACGGGTTTTTAAGAGTAAAAGGGGATATGTGGAGTCAGTCTCTTGACAACGATGGATTCTTGAATCAACGCGACTTCGTTGCCAATAGACGGATTGGGATTTCAATAGTATTAAGGCGAGAGAATTGTAGTAAAAATTTAAATCGGGTTTTGAACAAGCGCTGGCTTTCCGATTCTAAAACTCTTCCGGATTTTTCCTAACGGTATTGCCAACCGGAATACCGTTACCATTTTTTCAACGTAATTAATCACTGTAGTATTTTTATATTAAGTATATAATTCCTGTGCAAAATTTCACGCAGCCCTAGGGCAGTGGTAGCATAAGTAATCCAATCACATGTTACTGGGTATTTATACCGCATCACAAGTAATTCAGTTGTTAGTTTAAATTGTAATTAATTACCGGTTAAAGATTCAGTTGCGTAATTTCCTTTGGCCATT
This sequence comes from Liopterus haemorrhoidalis, assembly GCA_963971575.1. Classification (NCBI taxonomy): domain Eukaryota; kingdom Metazoa; phylum Arthropoda; class Insecta; order Coleoptera; family Dytiscidae; genus Liopterus; species Liopterus haemorrhoidalis. The sequence continues at coordinate 52,970,318 of OZ020615.1, forward strand.
TGTGAGTACTTAGTTTTCTAAATTTTGGATTTAACTTAGATATTTTGCTCGTAGATTAAATAATTTATTTTTTTGTATTAACTTTGTCGTACTCCGAACTAAAAAGGGAATATTCAACTGGTCATTGATCTTGTAATTCTTAATATTTTGGTTATAGATTTTGTGTATTGAGTATTCATTTAGTGAATAATTGATTTTGTCTAAAGATTTTGCGTATTGAATATTCGTTTAGCGGATATTATTTATTTGTTATTGCTATTTGTTAGTAACTGATTTTTTGTTAATAAATTTAGTTATTGAGAATTTTGGTGTTTCTATTAAGAGAACTCTATTCCTTCCCCTGGGGTTTTATTTTTCTTCCAGAATTTAGGGCAACAGAAGCGAAGTGACTGGCGCCGTATAAATTTTAGGCCGCACATCGACATTGATAATTACAGGACCACCCTGCATGGTCACATCTACCTCTAGACTGGGCTGGCGGCCTTCTACCTTGCCCTGGACAGCTGATAGCCGCTGGAGTCACTTCACAGTGGTTACGGAATTCATATTTTTCCCCATTTAGGTTTTTAGCGACCGATCAGAGAGCTGAGCGGACGCTGGCGTATGCCAACTATATAACGCTGGAGTCTGGCCGTAATATACGTTATATATTTCTGCTCGACCCAACGTGGGGCCAAACTAACGTGGAGCTCACATTTGTTAAGCAATGTGGGGCTCGATTTGTTAAGGAACGTTATGTATTTCGGGCCTTTGCCGAAAAGGACGTTACATATTCTGACTTGAGGTTTGTGGATTTAGGCGTTTGCTGAGAAGGAATCACATATTTTGGATGTCCGAGATGAGAGGGGCCGTTTTTGAGAAGACCATATTTTTATTTCAGTTTGGAGCTGTTTGGATTTTTTTGTGTAATAGGAAAATATGGGTCTTATATTGATTGGTTGTATTCCTTTTGTTCCTAAACCCAACCCTAAAGAGTTCTCGTAATATGAAATTTAATTTATTTGTTTGAAAAGTTGATTGGATTACTTTCGCTATGTTATTCGTCGTTTATGTTGCTATGATCTGTTCGGTATTTGGACGACATATTGTACACATTGTTTAGATTTTGAGTTAGTCTCAGTTGATGAGCTAAATAGTTTTTTGTTGTAAGAGTGAGTAAGTTACTGTGTCTGAGTTGTAGTAACATTGAGTGAGAGGACTCTAATGTATATCCCTGTGAAAATTTTGTGTTGCATTGTATGGCAACAATTGTTGGTAGAATTGTAATTGCAACATTGGTTATGTTGAATTATATTGGTGACAAGCCGAGTGACTCGGTTGTCAAATGGGTTTAGTGTCTGGTAGAGACATTTGTATTGGTGAGCCAGTTTAGGGCGAACCATTGAGATTCACACGGGATTCGCTTAGCGGAAAATTAGTTTACTCATATTTACGGTATTATGTACCGAGCTGGTTTATCCAGGAGAATCACTCAACGGTTTAGAGTATTGGAGAAGAACAGTAGACTTGCTCCGCGATTTTTGTTGTACAATATTTGATTCCTGGTTAGGAAATATTTTGGACGTGACCTAGAGTACACGGGTCAGGACCGAATCAGATCTAGTAAGTTGAATATAGAGAAATTCATTGTTGTTAATGCGTTTGTCAGACCGTTTTGAGTTAAGTGGGAATTGTCGTAGCGGACATGTCAGTTGGTTGTCGTTTTGAGAAATCCCGTATTTTTGGGTGAGATATTTGAGAGAGCAAGTTAGAATTGCAGTTATTAGTGCGTTTGTGAATAACGTGTTGTATTTTTTGAGTTGAAGTTAAGTACGTAGAAGTGAGCGTAGGACAGTTAGGTCGGTACGCGTGTCAGTTAGGCTTTCTTTTTGTGTGAGATAGATTCCCTTCGTGAATGGTTTAGTTAAGATTATGAGTGCGTTGCATAGATTTAGCTAGTTAGTAGTTGTACAAAGTTAGTTAGGAAATAGTGGAATCCAACCTTTTTTTTTGTAGGGCGCCGACTGCCGTTAGTTTTTCGCTGGAGCTTATCCGCAGTGTGCGCGACGTCAAACCTACTCGTCCTCCTTGCCTTGTTGGCAATATTATCACCTCCATGGCCTGTTGGTGATAATACCCGTCTGTGCGTTTTGCACATTAGCACCTTGTCTTCGTTGTCTGCAGCAACTACCTTGCCTCCCGTGGCTGTTACCGCGTCTTCGCGAACGCCACCCCTAATTAGTTAGGAATTCCGTGTGTTCCACTATTTAGGATGTAAGTAGGATAGAATTGTAAATAGTTTATTGATAGTTTTTTTTTTTGGAGCGATTGTTTCGTGCGAATGCAATTTAGTATAAAGATACGGGGTCTTTAGAGACCCGCGTCTCTTTTTAAGCAAAGGGGGAGTTGTTACGGCCTATTTTAGCTGACACCACCGCTTATAAAACTACCTTAACGTAACCTACCTTAACGTACAAAAACTTATGCTATTCTCATTAAAGGATACAGTATTGTGTATTTTTGCGAAACAACTGACTAGCCTCCTGACAATCTACTTAAAAGTAGCCGTTCTTGCTACAGAAATATAAATTAACATCTGAATTCTCGTATTCTGTCAAAACTTTTAGGTTATGTCATTTTGACACATGGGAATAATCACATTCTTTTGCATTTTGGAGTATGAATACTTCATTAGAACCTGGAAATTACAGACTATTAGCGTGTATTACGTATATAAGGAACATACTTACAACTTGTAATAAAATACAATGTTGACATTCGTGATTTTTAACGCCGATCAAACAGAATGTTGTCATTTTTGATAACAGTCTGAGTCACGTGGTTTTGCCCACGTGAGTCTAGTGTCTTTTAGACAGTTATAGTGGTGAAGGGGGGACATATATAATGGAATGTTAAATGCCATTTTGTCTCTTCAATGTCGTAATTCAAGAAGTATAGAGGTTCCCTAAGGGGTGGAGACTCAGTAACACGTGCCAAATTTTTATTCCACAAGTTTTTGTGAAAATTATTTGAGAAGATAATGCAGTTCACCTGTGGATTCGCTAAGCGGAAAAGGCACGTGATACATCATGTTTTGGGAATGCAAAACGCGACTTACGTCGGAATTAGGAGTTTTCTACCCCTAGATGGCAATTGAGTTACGACGTTTCGCCACTAAAACACCGAGGTATGTTTCTTTTATACAGTGTTACCCGCTGATCAGTTTTGAATAATCCAGTGTTCTAATGTAAAGTATTTCTCTGTATTTTGTAAATTTAGTGGCAACATGGACGGGCCTAAGTTGAGTATTCTTTCTCGAGCGAGGATCCTGCTTTCGAGATTTATTGTCCCCCACATGTAAGGGTTGAAGAGCCGATTTTGGAGCGATCCGTGGAAGATGTAGCGTGAAAATTATTGTATCAATTGAGACCTGTTGCTACAGGGTGTTGCGAGAATTCCTGTGTTTCAGCTGAGTATACTTTGGAAATGTTTGAAATTTTGTAACAGAAGCGACTCTGCCCTATTAACGTATTGGAATTCCCGTTTGGGGATGTTTTTTTGTGATTCTTAACGTTAATGGTGTAGAGCTGCGTCTGGTACACCCTTATGAGTTATGGCCATGATTATTAAGTGTGTGTTATTTTTTGTACTGTATTATTAGCTGAAATGCATTGAGGTTTCTCAAGTTTTGTTGTATCTTGAGATATTTTTGAGTTATTGAGATATGTTTTGGATTTATTGAGTACGCTGTTGCGTGTACGGGTGGACTGTGTCGTCACCGTATTATTTTTGGAGGTACAATAATTTTTGGGTTCACGAATCGCTCATTTTAAATTTTTGCCGCGTAATGTAAATTCAGTCTGTCTGTATAGTATTTTCCTTGATAACTGGAGGTTGTGAATTAGCTTTCAAACACGCAGGTTACTCCTTACTTTGAATACTTACTGGTCAAGTATTCGTGTTACTTGCTGTTCACGTTATCGAGGATCGGGTTTGTATTATTTTGGGAGGAATTAACGTTAACTTCAATCGGGCAGAACCTCAGCCACAAGCATCGTTTTTTTTTTATTTATTTTTTTTTGACCAGTCTTCCTTAATTTTTTTTTGTCTCGATTTTTTTTTTAAATTTTGATCATTTCCGTTGAGTCAGTGGGTAGGGTGGTGCGTAATTTTTTTTGGCATCTCGCGGAGATTTTTTTGTTGACGTATCACGGGTTTTTAAGAGTAAAAGGGGATATGTGGAGTCAGTCTCTTGACAACGATGGATTCTTGAATCAACGCGACTTCGTTGCCAATAGACGGATTGGGATTTCAATAGTATTAAGGCGAGAGAATTGTAGTAAAAATTTAAATCGGGTTTTGAACAAGCGCTGGCTTTCCGATTCTAAAACTCTTCCGGATTTTTCCTAACGGTATTGCCAACCGGAATACCGTTACCATTTTTTCAACGTAATTAATCACTGTAGTATTTTTATATTAAGTATATAATTCCTGTGCAAAATTTCACGCAGCCCTAGGGCAGTGGTAGCATAAGTAATCCAATCACATGTTACTGGGTATTTATACCGCATCACAAGTAATTCAGTTGTTAGTTTAAATTGTAATTAATTACCGGTTAAAGATTCAGTTGCGTAATTTCCTTTGGCCATTTGTGAGTACTTAGTTTTCTAAATTTTGGATTTAACTTAGATATTTTGCTCGTAGATTAAATAATTTATTTTTTTGTATTAACTTTGTCGTACTCCGAACTAAAAAGGGAATATTCAACTGGTCATTGATCTTGTAATTCTTAATATTTTGGTTATAGATTTTGTGTATTGAGTATTCATTTAGTGAATAATTGATTTTGTCTAAAGATTTTGCGTATTGAATATTCGTTTAGCGGATATTATTTATTTGTTATTGCTATTTGTTAGTAACTGATTTTTTGTTAATAAATTTAGTTATTGAGAATTTTGGTGTTTCTATTAAGAGAACTCTATTCCTTCCCCTGGGGTTTTATTTTTCTTCCAGAATTTAGGGCAACAGAAGCGAAGTGACTGGCGCCGTATAAATTTTAGGCCGCACATCGACATTGATAATTACAGGACCACCCTGCATGGTCACATCTACCTCTAGACTGGGCTGGCGGCCTTCTACCTTGCCCTGGACAGCTGATAGCCGCTGGAGTCACTTCACAGTGGTTACGGAATTCATATTTTTCCCCATTTAGGTTTTTAGCGACCGATCAGAGAGCTGAGCGGACGCTGGCGTATGCCAACTATATAACGCTGGAGTCTGGCCGTAATATACGTTATAATTTTCAGACGTAATTTCTTATTTCATCCCCTTTTTATATTTTTTTCACCCTACTTTTAGAATAAATTTAATTTATGGTAATTAAAAAGCATTCTTCTTAAATGAATATTTAAGATTTATAATTTTGAACGTGACAATTTTTTTTATACTCATCAGAAGAGATAAAAATGGCAGTGAAAATGACACCAAAATAACAATTTCTACGAAAACAAGTAATAAAGATACCATAAACGGGCAAAACTAAAAGGAAATCTATAAATACTTAAAATAAGTTTATCAAATTGATAATCTATTTTAATGACGTCATTATCGCCTCAATCAACATTAACAAGCAGAACTCACGGGACGTGTCGATGGGGACTTTAGTAAAACAGTCCTGTTCCCTCTACCAGCCAGGATTAACTTCATTAGTGTTATCAAGTGTTAGATAATCGTATTTAGTTTTGTTCATTAAAATTTCACCCTTTAATATTTGATTATTCATTCATTTTGGTATAAAAAATTAACAGTAAAAATTGAACAGAAAAGGTAAAGAAGATTATCTCTTGGCAAGTTTATAAAGAAAACACCTGAGAGTACTATACGCCTTGTTAACTTTATTATTAATATGTTTCAGTAGTTGGTTTAATAAATATAAAATCCCTGTGTTTGTCTTTGAATAAAGTTCGAGGTATTCAACGGAATTGCAGGCGTGTGGTGGCGATACATGCTGAATGGTAGGAGAACGACATGCTCGAAGCTGCTCACCAAGCAGTGTTGTCAACTTAATAGATTTTCCACTATATCCGGTAGAATGAGATGTAGATTTAATGACTGAAATATGAATCTAGAACAGGGCTTCTTAAAGTGGTGGGCCGCGGCCCCCTAGGGGGCCGTGAAAAGCCGCGAATGTTACACTTGTTCATTGTTTTATTATTTAAAAAGCATAAGTAGCTTTAATTTTAATGTTACAAAAATTTTATTCTTTATTATACATAGATTACACAGCCCAACAGACATTTTGATGCCAGCGAGTTTTTAACTGTCTCAAGGTAATTTTTGGGCACAGAATCCAAAATAGCCGTCAGATTTGGTCTATCAGATCCAGTTTTTGAGATACGCTATATTGGCCTCTTTTACAATAAAATATTTTATTTCTTAACTTGTGTATTTTTCACGTTAGTACTGTTACTATTTGCTCCAAGTGCCAGTTACAAACACAAAAGATACAAAGTAAGGTATTTATTTCACAAAGTAGATAAATATACATTCATCACTTATCACTTAAAAATGTTCTTTTGTACGACTTTCTAGCATGGAGTACCAGAACAGTCTTTCTGAAGACTCCAACAGTAGTAGGCCATCATGTGGCTATCTTATCTTCCTTGATATCTATCTTCCATAGTTTTATGTTCTGATGGAATCTTTCCCCTGGTTCTTCACTAAAATCATCTAGGTTTTCTGGTAAGTGGTCATAATAAAACCGAGAATATTAAAGTTGGAAAGTATATTTTCCACTAATTCTCTGCCTTATGATTTCCAAGAAAATTTTGTACTACTTGAATAAATGAACACCAAGAATTAGATTCAATATCGTTCATTGATGCGTTTGGATTGGATTGTGGATCTTCAGTAGGTTGCCTTATCTGAGGACCATCAAATATTCTGGCTTTCAGTTTTTCAGAGTTAATCCCAGGAAATTTACGTGTCCAGTAGCCTACACAAAGTCCATCTCGATTTAAAGCCTTCAAAAATTGCTACATAAGCCCAAACTTGATATGCAAGGGTGGAAATATAATTTTCTCTCTCGCAACCAAAGGTTCGTTGACAATGTTTTGTTTTTCTTGAATTATGATATTTCTTAATGGAAATCACCCAATTTCTGTTAACCCAGTGCTGATCCTTAGCTCTGCTGTCCCAAAGACATAAAATACAAGGATATTTTGTATATCCACTTTGCTGTCCAAGGAGGAAGTTTACCGATTTTAGATAAAAAACTAAAATCAATTTGTCTGTATCTCAAAAACTAGAGCTGCTACGAAAAAGAGTCAGGTATTTTTGGAATCAGCACATCAAAAATATCCAAAATCAGTTATTACTTTTCCGGCACCAAAATAAAAAAATTATTTTGTTGGGCAGTGTTAGTGAATGATCTGAGAGTAAAAAAATATATGTGTAAATGCTATGTTCCAAAAAATAAATTTAGGGGGGCCGTGGGTTATCGATTTGAGCTGCAGGGGAGCCACGACATCAAAAAGTTTAAGAACAACTGATCTAGAAGATAGCAGAAAATCTGGTAGATTATATAAACTGTCCAAAAGTATTTTTTTTTTTTTTTTTCGTCACTTGGGTCCATCTTCCTTTTTACCGACCATCACATATATACGGAAAGGTATTGTGATCGGACCAATTTTGATATTAGGTCACTTCGATGATGGTGATTTTGATGGATGTCCACGAATTAGCTAAACGGATTTTTTGAAACTTCATATTTAAATTTTTCACATCAATTTCACCATCTGCTCAACTTAATCCTGAAGCCTTTCTATCTTGCCATATAAGCGCTAGCGCACACGACAGACTATGACCAACATTTTAGTCGTTTGGAGTACGTGCCACAGGCTCTTATGGGAGTCCATAGACGACTGACATAAAAGACGGACCGACAGAAAAGATGAAACGTGTTTCATTTTCTCTTCAGACTTTTTGTCGGTGGGGAGAATTCGAACAACATGCGTGTAAGTATGTCTCATCACACGACCATCTTTTCAATCAGTTGTAGGTCGTACAAGCATGGAAATTGATTGTGAAAAATTGATTAATTTAGTTCAAAAACGTACTCCTTTGTATGATATTTCTTGTCCAGAAAATTATGATAAAATTATAAAAAAAATGCAAATTCAATTTTTCACAACTATAAGTTATTAAAATGAAAAATAGTTTTTCTAAACAGGTGCGCACACATGAAAATGGTCTGGGCGGTCCATTCCAAAAAAAATCCGAATAAAGACAATACAAATTTATTATTGATATTTTATGAGAGGGATTTAGTGTTTATATTATAAATACCAAATGCACCAAATGCATGCAAATTAATAAAAAAAAAATATTTAAATAAAAAAATTTATTATTCAAGTAAAATCTTACTGGTGTGATTTTTAGATTTTGGCGGATATTTCGTAACAGAAATATTTAGAAAAAAAATATTTGAAGAAAGTTATTGCACAATATGAGGGTAACAACTTAAATTAAATTTTCATTTTTATTTAGTGATTTTTTTTTTAAATTTTTGTGAAATATTTTATTTACTAATTTATTTTTATTTAAAGTTTATCATATAAATGAGCACGTGACGTATGGAAACGCCAAGCGAAATCCTTGATTTGGTTAAATTTTTTAAAACATGTTAAAAGGTATGTTATTTGATTTTGTTTTCTGTATTGGCGGTCGGTTCTCTGGTGGCAACAGCTGATGTTTACTTGCCCGACCTTAATATATAAGGGGCAAATATTGTAATCGCGAAAATTTTCTATGTCGAGATTTTGACTGATGACCACGTTTCATGGTCCAGGGAATCCAAAAAACCTATTTTTGAAATGCTGTCCGTAACTTAGAGAGTTCGTTCTGGTTCTAAAAAATTCTCCTAATAATTGGGAAGAACCCTATTGTTTTTTATGAAAATCCGAAACCGGAAACGGAAGTTATTAAACTTTAAAAAATTTAAAAATTCGTAACTAGTAAACCAAGCCTTGGACAAAAATTTGTATAGAACATAATTTGATGTATTTTTGAAGATTTATCTAAATCTTGTTTTTTAATGTTTTTTTATTTATTTTTTTAAATTTTTTATTTTTTTATTGGAGAGCAAATCTAGCGGAGGTGTCCCTTCGCCACTGGTTTTTGTCATCACTTCGATCCGTCTTCCTTTTTTTGGTCATCCCTTCTGATCCGCCTTCTTTTTTGTCATCACTTTGATCCACCTTCTTTTTTTTTCGTCATCACTTCGTTCTGTCTTTAGTAGAATTCTGGTAGATATTATTGGCACTTTTGGTTGAAAATGAATCTCCACTGTTGGCAACACTGTTTCCGAGAAGTGACGAGCCAGTCCAGTGCTGAGACGTACGTTGCATGTATCTAATATTTGCTAAATAGTTTGTGGATATTAAATATTTTTCATTATAATTTACTAATGTAATTTTGTTTTTAGGTATGTTTATGTCATATTGATATTTTGTTATTTATACACAGGTTTACAAAACTCGGTCTCTGCGGCTTCTCTTGTATAAATAAATAAATATTGGTTCATAATTGATTCATAATTGGTACATAATTGGTTCCGCAAAATGTGTACGAAAAATGTGTTTTAAAATATTTATTTTATAATGCAAATATATACAATATTCATTAATACGAAATAGGAAAATGATTTTTTAATTTTATTGATCAATTAAACACATTGAAGGTGAATCCGCAAAATTAATATATATATTTAGCTCCTGAATTTCCTAAGAAAAAAATGGTACATGCCTACTAGTCCGGGGGACAGCATTGCATTTTTGATGATCATTTCATCCCGCTTAATTTTTTTTTGTAATTGATAGTTTAGATATGGCGAATAATCGAAACAAGCGTCAGCTGCCAGAATCTTAGTGGGGCTGGTCATGAGAAAATGTACATCTTGTAAAAAAAAATCCAAAAGTTATTTTTTTTTTTTTTTTAATTATATTGTTTTATTGGCCATTAATTTTTACAATCATATTAGCCAGCTAAATACTAAATATAAATTCATACAATATTTAAAATGAAAATACAATAAAATATATACAATAATTTTATAAAAAAAAATTTCATAGCAAACATTTGGATTTCTTCAGGTTTTCTCTTTTTAATTTCATTAATTTTAGGGACTAATTTTAGGTATATTATTTTCTTCTTGCATAAAGGTGGTCTTTTTCTGATTATTATTATTATTGTTATTATTTAATGTAAAGAACCTGGCTTTTGCTATTTTTTTTTTTTATATTTCGTGATCTTAATCCATCATAGTAGCCAGCTGCAATTTGTGTTATTAGTTACTGGTATGATCTGATGAATTCATTGGTTTGAGGTTTTATATTTGTAGGTTCACGTCATATAGAAACTGAGTAATGATTTTTAGATATTTCATGTTGGCTAATAGATTTTCTAAATGATATGGAGATGGTATACTGTCTGAAGCAAATTCATTGGTTAATTGTTGTCTTGGTATGTTATACAGAGGGCATTGAAGTATAATGTGTTGCAATGTTCCATAGGTTTTATTGTCACAACTGCAAAATGGTGTATTGAGTACTCCTATCCTGTGTAGATGAGCTGGAAAGCATCCGTGTCCTGATCTTATTCGGCATGCCGTTGTTATGAATGAGCGTGCTTTGTCATTTTTGTGAAACCATGGATTTTTCAGGAGGTTTTTCTGTATACTGGCATAGAAGGTGCCTTTATGAAGGTTCATCTCTTTCCACTCTTCTTCCCATTCTGTCATAATATTTTTACGGACAATATTGTACAAGTCATGGATGGCCGATTTGTTTTTAAAAAGTTAATAAGTTGGTGGTATCATTAAGGCTTCTTTGGCTAGTTTATCTACCTTGTCATTGCCCGCAGATATACCTTCATGTGCTTTGACCCATAAGAATTTAATGATAATATTTTTTTGTTTGGCTTTGTACAGAAGGAATGAAAGGTCCAAGATGTCTTTATTATCTGAGTGCACAGGATAGTTGTTTAGTACAAAAGTTATTTCAAGCCACTTGAAAATTTGCACAGTTATTGTTTAAGTGATAATAATAATAATTAAAAAATGTCAGCTGCGTGCGTAGTGGGGGATTATACGTCAGTCGCTTGTATAAACCTGCTTTAAAAAAAGAGTTGTAAAGTCATTTCAAATTCAATTAAACTTATACACCTAACTTATTATATAATTATAATAATAAAAACAACAATCAGCTGTTTGCACAATGGGGTTAAGACCGTCAACTGAGGGATTATAATTGCTGAGCGGCCATTTAGCCTAAGCATTTTATAATGTAATCAATGATGTAACTGACGACCTTTACCCCGTTATGTCGGCAGCTGACGATCATTTTTATTTAGTATAATATAAAAGCTATTCATTTAGGGTATGACCAAAAAACCCTTATACCGTCATTTTGTCGTCTGTCTGTCTATCTGTTCGGTAAAAATTGTAGCCAAACGGCTAAACTTGGAGAGTTGAAATTTGGCATGCTTATACAACTCTTTGACCCTCACATAGGAACAATACTAAAACATATCCCCTTAAAAATATAAACAAATATGGACTCATCAAAATTATATATATATTAGTAGTGTATCAAATGAAAGCCCTTAGTAGGTGGATTAACGATCAAAATTTTATTTTTGCAAAATAAATTATTTTAATACAATTTTTGCCAAAATTGTGCAAAAAAAAATTTGCCCCACACCTTGTAGTCCAAATGGTTTAAACTAAAGCGGTGTGAACCGGAATAGTACAACAGGAATTTTTAATCAATTTATGTGAAAAATAACACATTTTTTGTGTTTTTTTGGTGACGATGTAAGCTATAGTTATGTAACACACTATACTAGAAGGCGTATCCTGGTCTAATGGTTAGCTTGCTCGCTTGCTACGCAGCAAACTAGGGGTTGCTTCCGGGCAGAGAAGACAATTTTATTTTTTGTTTTTATTTTGTTTCAATTATTTTGTCAAAATTCTAGTTATATTTTGGCAAATGTTGCATTTAATTTTTAAGAGCGTATATTTAATAACTAGTTGGAATTATTGGAATTATATTTTCATTCTATGTGTCAGGTATACGAAAACAAAGGGGCGGAGCATATGACTTAAAACAATCTATGGAAGCCATAAGCGCAATTTTCAAAATCTTAATGAACTTTGCTATATAAAAAAAAAATACTGCACATATTTAGAAACCTAAATAATGGTATTAGGTATTCGAATTAAAATTAATAAAAAAATATTTTAACATAAAATTTGTTTTTAAAGCTCTTAGATTAACAGACGATAAATTATTTTAAAAATATTGTTCATTTTGACGAGATTACGACAAAGCAAAATTTGTCCTACACACTCAGCATGCCGCCTTCACCTGTGAAACCCTGAAATGTTTGAAAATTCACACTTCACATCAATTTTTTAGTGTTGGAGAGAGCCCGATCCCATGAACCCCTTCCCTGCCTGGATATCCCCCGCCCGAATCCCAGTGAGGACCGTTTATTTAATATTCAAGTTTATTTAATTCCGGCTGCTGAGAGTACATGAATCCGTGCTAATGTTCTGTTACAGACTTCGAGTGAAAGTATGAATTCATAGAATCAGCTCATGAATATTTAAACAATGCATTAATGTTAGGAGATAAACACGGAATGTAAATTCAGTTCTTGTCGTAAATTTGTCATAAACAGGGACATAAAGACCCTCACTACAAAATATGTACTCGCTGACACTTACCAAAAAAATTCACTGATTAAATATAATGCCTAAATTTGTAATTATAACAATGGATTATATTTTTAGCAGGAAAATTTGCATAAAAGGGTATTTTTTATTTTTAACAAAGGATTGTATTCAAATTAATGTGTAAATTTTAACTTTTTATTACAATAATATTTTATTTTCCAAAAATATGCTCAACAACGCTTACGGCAAATAATTAGTTCAGTGCAGTATTTTCATCTACAGACAGGGTTGAAGTATAACTTCATATGAGGGTGAACAGGGCCACCACGTGTGTCAGCAGCCCGTTTAACAGCATTCATAAGACTACTGCCTAGAATCAAATATAAATGCCGCTAGTGTGCAAGCTTTCATAAGACCACCCTCCAGTAGGGCACTATTCTACTTTAGCAAACCCACTAGACAATGTTGCCAACTATAGTAAAATTAAAACAAATAAATTTAAACTAATATCAAAATAGAATTAAAATTATTTGTATAATAATGCTTAACTTTCAGTTAAATAAATCTAATTAAATTAATATTCCGGTATTTTATAATAAGAATAAATAATAATATTACATTCACAGCCGATTAAAGATTAAAAAAGGGGGAACATAATTTAGTGCACCTAAAAACTGGGTGATTAGGTTAGGTTTAGTTAGTAAAAGTCTACGACAGCAGAAGCCGAAAAGCTCAAAGTAAGCTTAAAAAAGTTTGTGTAAAAAACGTTTGTGCGGTGTAGGATGTAATTCAGTAGTTAAAGCTTTATCTTGTTGTTGTTATATTTTGTAAAGTGTATACATTCTTTATATATATATATATATATATATATATATATATATATATATATATATATATATATATTTTCACACGAACTCCTTTAAGTTTACTTTGTGTTTTTCGGCTTCTGTTGTCCTAGATTTTTACTAACTAAACCTAACCTAATTACCTTGTTTTTAGGTGCACAGTACTTAATTTTCCCCCCATATTAGCCTAATTAAAATTGTGTATCATTGTGCATACATTTATAAAATGGTGGTGCAGAGGGCCAGTTCATTGTCCACCTGAATTAAAATTATTTTAAATATCGATTCAATGCATAATAAATAACTACAACTGAAAAAAGTGAAAATAAATAATATTAAATTAAATTTAAACTACATTTATATATTAAAACTCTAATCACAGTAGAAATTAAGGGAATATTACTTATTTCTATATTTCTTATAAATAAACTCATTTAATAAATTGATATTAAATTTAAATTATTTAAATTGATATATTACATTTTACTATTGCCAACACTGCACGCATGCGCAGTAAGGTGGGTTTGCTAAAGTAGAATAGTACCCTCCAGTAGTAGGATTCTACTAGTATCAACCCCAAATTCCTCTTATCTTGAGCCGCCCGCATATAGTGCACACCCGCTCGTGGCAGACCTGAGGGAGAATAATTCTTTGAGAATCAAAGCTTATGACTTTTATATAAGACTTGGCTTATCGAATTTTCTTCGCTCCCGGAGAACTCGGTGTTTTCCATTGAAATGACGTTTTGTTTCCACGTCATTGCCGTAAATCCAAATTGCATCACCTGCAATAATGTTATCTACGAAGTCAATATCAGTTTCTGCCCTTTCAAGAACTTCTTCTGAAATTGCCACTCTTCATTCTTTTTAGATTTTGTTAAGAGACGAAGAACAAAGTCTGCAGCAACATGACTCATGCTTAAAACATTGGTCAAAAGATTTAGTTAAGACCTAGCTGTTATTCCTAATTCTTCTGCAACTCTCTAACAGTCAATAGTTCGTTAGTACTGATTAATTCACGGCCCTAGATAATCTTTCTTCTATAAATTGAAGGCTTATCTGTTTTCTCATCATTAGGGTCCAGCAAATATATGCAACGGTACTTTAGTTAGGTGTTTTTCGATAAAAAGCGGCACATGTGTTATCTGTAGAAATAAAATGTAATTATATATATATTTGTAATGTGCCCTGCTGACAAATAGTGTAGCGTATATAGAATTAATATCTTATCGAAACCTGACCAATGGCAAAGGAGTGACCAGAATTACCTATCTCGGATATAATCCGAAAATAATGAGGTGTCGTTATTAAGATAAGAATTCATTGCGGTGCAAGTGTTTTATTCTGTTGTTTTTTGTTGGTTTTTTGTTAAAGTTTAAAATAGCACGCCTATAGCAAAAGTACCATTGCATATTTTTACCTGTCTCTACTCATCATCTTTGCTAGAATTTCTACCATCTTTTACACGTCCGAACCACTTAACACACACTTCAACGAAGAGCATCATCTCCAAAAGCTAATTTCAAAAGTTCGTCATTACCGGTGTTCAAGTATAAACGAAAATTTTAGACAGACAGGCTTCGATTAGGTCTATATTAAAAATTTCCAGAAAATCGAAATACAAATCCGCTATAAAATTCGAACGAAATATCTAGGTGAAACAAACTCACCGGTAGCTAACTAACAAATAACAACTGCATCATGTCAGTTTCTATTTTTTTTTCTCCACTTACTAGGTATTTTGTAACGCACACAACCTGCTTTGTTTATCATATCTAGTACAAAGTTACGGAGAATTAAGTCAAAATCTTTGAAATAATGATCTATAAGCCTATACTTATAATCTCCCTACTGAGCGAGACATAATCTATAATGAGGAAATATCCGGACAATGAGTTGGCAATCTGAGTAGAGCCTACATGAGTAGATCATATAGGAAATGAATCCGGGATGTTTCGCTTATGTTAAGAGCTCGAAGAGCTAAAAGATAAATTGAAGAAATCGGACAGAAAGTAAACATTTCCAAAACACAATTAATGACGAACCTCAGTACTAGGTTACTCAGTGTAACAATCTATATTTCGGAAGCAAACAGATAGAGCAAGCAATTAGCTAGAAATATCTAAGGCGGGATAATAATATTGGTCATGCTAACCAAACTTTAGAATTGGAAAAATTTTGGTGAGAACCGCACTTTTGAGAAATACTGCTCGCAAATCACGAGGATCAAGTGTGAAATGTCTCTCAGTAAATATTTAAAATTGTCGGGCGTGGATTCTTTAGGAGTATATAAAATACTCGCGAAATGGTTCAAAAATTGATAGATCGACTTGCATATCAGCTAATTGTCATCACCATGAGTAGAGTAAACCGGGGGGGGGGGGGTATCGGACCCAAAAAAGCAACGGGTACTCCAGCTAGCTCTCGATGACCACGACCATCCGAAGCGGCCAGGAATACGGGGGTCTATCGTTGACCTTTGTACTTCTTTCAAGGTCGCGCTGAAGAAGTGTCCGGAAGATGAGGTCACCCCCCTTACCCCTCCGAATTCCCACCCCCTGGTTCTCGCTTTGTCTAAATTGTATCGGGCAAGAGAGATGGAGGGATTTGCAGATAAGTGTGCAGCGATTTGCAGCGACAGGTGCGCAGCAGTGTTCTTCAAGGTCATCGCTGGAGCTGAAGACGACGTTGAGAGATGACATCACCACCGCCACCTGAAGATCTTCTTCGTCGAGGAGCCGTGGCCGGGGCCGATGTGTTGCGGGCTAGCCTAAATTTTAGGCGCAAAACTGGGAAAAAAGTGCAAAAATTTGTTTTTTTTCTTTGAATGTACCGTCGGGGTGGCTCATCCCGCAGGGTGAGATTATTTTCTGGGGAAAAAATGTCGCGAGGATGCGGCGGGAATCAAACCCGGGCCCTGTTGATTTGCGACGACGAGCCGCGGTCTTGGTCCACGAGACCATGTTGACATGTTACAGAACCAATTTTCAACCAATTCATACTAACGAATGGTTCCGAAATTCTACGCTAACAATTAAATCAGCTGAAAAATTAAGAGCTGCTCAAAAATCGATGGAGTGAATGTAAGGAAACTGATCTAAAAGCAAATCGGTGAATAAGAGAAAAAAGGTGTGTAACGCCATCGAAAAAATTGCTCGTTTTAAATGGAATTGAGCTGGACATATCGCTAGACTTTAAGACAATAGATGAACAAAGAAGATTCTCGAATGAAGACTCAGCAATACCAGTAGAAGCATAAGACCCAAAATTGGTGTGCAGATGACATAACGAGAGTTGCTGGGAACTGGAAACTGAACAAGCAAGCTCGGTCCGAATGGAAAAAACTTGAGGAGGCCTATATTTAGATGGACAAAGAAGATACTCGAATGAAGACTCAGCAATACCAGTAGAAGCATTAGACCCAAAATTGGTATACAGATGACATAACGAGAGTTGCTGGGAACTGGAAACTGAACAAGCAAGCTCAGTCCGAATGAAAAAAACTTGAGGAGGCCTATATTTAGATGGACAAAGAAGATACTCGAATGAAGACTCAGCAATACCAGTAGAAGCATTAGACCCAAAATTGGTGTACAGATGACATAACGAGAGTTGCTGGGAACTGGAAACTGAACAAGCAAGCTCGGTCCGAATGGAAAAAACTTGAGGAGGCCTATATTTAGATGGACAAAGAAGATACTCGAATGAAGACTCAGCAATACCAGTAGAAGCATTAGACCCAAAATTGGTGTACATATGACATAACGAGAGTTGCTGGGAACTGGAAACTGAAGAAGCAAGCTTAGTCTGAATGAAAAAAACTTGAGGAGGCCTATATTTAGATGGACAAAGAAGATACTCGAATGAAGACTCAGCAATACCAGTAGAAGCATTAGACCCAAAATTGGTATACAGATGACATAACGAGAGTTGCTGGGAACTGGAAACTGAACAAGCAAGCTCAGTCCGAATGACAAAAACTTGAGGAGGCCTATATTTAGATGGACAAAGAAGATACTCGAATGAAGACTCAGCAATACCAGTAGAAGCATTAGACCCAAAATTGGTGTACAGATGACATAACGAGAGTTGCTGGGAACTGGAAACTGAACAAGCAAGCTCGGTCCGAATGGAAAAAACTTGAGGAGGCCTATATTTAGATGGACAAAGAAGATACTCGAATGAAGACTCAGCAATACCAGTAGAAGCATTAGACCCAAAATTGGTGTACATATGACATAACGAGAGTTGCTGGGAACTGGAAACTGAAGAAGCAAGCTTAGTCTGAATGAAAAAAACTTGAGGAGGCGTATATTTAGCCTTGGGCAAGATAAACTACTTAATGATGATAAAAGATGAATGCCCGATAAACTTCTGGAACGCAAAAATCAAAGAAAAAAAAAACGAGAAAATTTTTATAATCGGATTCATCAAAGTTGCGTTAATTTCATCTGATTTTTTTATATAATTCTGCGCTTATTGAAGAGTTTTTTAAATTTAAACCTACATCATCGTAGCAAGGAATAAAAACGTGAAAAATTGTAACCTTTAAAAAATCCTGAAAACAAGTTGTGACATATATCATGTTCATATATCTAAATAAAGCCTCGTAATTTATGACATTAGAGATCTCTAGTCGTATATTCGCACATGTACGAACGTTTATGAATAATAAATAGCCTCGTGAATTATACGCAAAGTTCCAGAAAGAATGAGAAATGTACTGAACAAAATGTCCAACTGGACTAAGGACGACATCTGTCCTCTGCCAGAGATCAACTCGGTGTTACTTTAATCCACACTAGATCGCATGGATCAAGGTGATTTAAAACACTACATGTTTAGCTAAACCTGTTTTAACGTAGTTTCTCTACACAGTCTGTTAAATGTAATGACAGTATTTTAAGACCCTAATTCATAGCCCAGGTTTAAGATGGTTTGAACTAAATTATCGTTCTTTTATAACCGGGTTCACCAAAAAATACAAGCATCATAAAATTAAATTAATAAGGAATTATTCGTACTTCTCGTCTGCAGTTATACTTCTCTACCAGTGTCTTTTCCACTTGGTAAACCACATAGTAAAGGCACTTTTTGGAATCGCTTTTATCTCTTCAATGGTTAGAAAACGGCGACCTTTTTAATAAAATGTCTAGTTGTGGGAAAAATTATAAGTCACACAAAGCCAATTTAGGTTATTATGGTGGGTGTGGAACAAAATTAACTTTGTTTTTCGCCAAAAACTGCCGAACCATAAGGGAGTGCGAGCTGTTGCGTTGTCGTAATTCAACGTTCATAATTCTTTCTTTTTTTTTTTTAAAGATAACACTGTTTATCTACAATTATCAAATAATAAATACATTAAGTATCTTCAAAATGTAACTTTAAATATAGCAATCCTTCCATTTACCCAGGTAATTGGTTCCACGAAACAGAGCGTAAATTAAAACCACGTAATTGGAGCAATAGAATGCCATGTAAAAAAAGGCATCTGTTCCATATTCTCAAATATTTTTACTTAGAAGCATAAAAATTGATATGAAGTGTGAATTTTCACACATTGTAAGGTTTCGCAGGTATATAATAAGTGAAGGCGGCATGCTGAGTGTGTAGGACAAATTTTGCTTTGTAGTAATCACGGCAAAATTAACGATATTTTTAAATTAATTTATCGTCTGTTAATCTAAGAACTTTAAAAACAAATTTTATGTTAAAATATATATATATATACATATATATTTTTTCATTTTATTTCGAATACCTAATACCATTATTTAGGTTTCTAAATATGTGCAGTACTTTTTACTTGCCCGGCCTTAATATATAAGGGGCAAGTATTGTAATCGCGAAAATTTTCGATGTCGAGATTTTGACGGATGACCACGTTTCATGGTCCAGGGAATCCAAAAAACCTATTTTCGAAGTGCCGTCCGTATGTGTGTGTGTCTGTGTGTGTGTCTGTGTGTGTGTCTGTGTGTGTGTCTGTGTGTGTGTCTGTGTGTGTGTCTGTGTGTGTGTCTGTGTGTGTGTCTGTGTGTGTGTCTGTGTGTGTGACTGTGTGTGTGTCTGTGTGTCTGTGTGTCTGTGTGTCTGTGTGTCTGTGTGTCTGTGTGTATACACGATAACTCAAAAACGGTTTAACTTAAAGAGTTCGTTCTGGCACTAAAAAATTCTCCTAATAATTGGGAAGAACCCTATTGTTTTTTATTAAAATCCGAAACCGGAAACGGATGTTATTAAACATTAAAATTTTAAAAAATTCTTTTAAATTAAAATTTTAAAAAACTTGTAAACCAAGTCTTGGACAAAAAATTGTATAGGACATAATTTGATGTATTTTTGAAGATTTACCTAAATATTTTTTTAAATTAAAAAAAAATATGTATTTTTTTATTATTTTTTTTTATGGGAGGGCAAGTCTAGCGGAGGTCTCCCTTCGCCACTGGTTTTATATAGCAAGGTTCATTAAAATTTTGAAAATTGCGCCTATGGCTTCCATTGGTTGTTTTAAGTCATATGCTCCGCCCCTCTGGTTTCGTTTACTTGACACATAGAATGAAAATATAATTCAAACAATTCCACTGGTTATTAAATTTACACTCTTAAAAATTAAATGCAGTATTTGCCAAAATATAAGAAGAATTTTGACAAAATAATGTAAACAAAATAAAAATGAAAAAAAAAACAAAAAATAATCTCCTCTACCCGGGAAACGAAGGGTTCGTTTTCGAAGAGTTCTCTGCGTAGCAAGCGAACAAGCTAACCATTAGACCAGCAACTTATGTACATCCTCCACCAAAAAACACAAAAAATGCGTTATTTTCCGAAAACATAGTCTGATCAAAAATCCCTGATGTACTATTCCGGTTCAGACCAATGTACATTACTTAGAATTTTTTCAGATTTTTTTTGCACAATTTTGGCAAAAATCGCATCAAAATCATTTATTTTGGAAAATAAAATTTTGATCGTTAATCCACGTACTAAGGGCTTTCATTTGATACCCTACTCAGTATTTAAAAAAAAAAAAATGTTTTTCGATGAACACATTTTTTTATATTTTTAGGGGGATATGTTTTTGGCTGGTTTAGTATTTTTCCTATGTGCGAGTTAAACAGTTGTATAAGCATACCAAATTTCAACTCCCTAGGTTTAGCCATTTGGCTACAATTTTTCCCGAACAGACATACAGACCGACAAGCAGACGTCAAAATGATGGTATAATGGTGTTTTGCTCATACCTAAAAAACTCTAAAAATGAACATCTTACTACATATTTATTCAAAATCAATCAAATTTTAAATCACTGAAATTCAGTCTTGTGCCTATGTTGATGGCATAAAGAACCTCTCCAGGGTCTGTTGCTTACTTTTTCTTTCCTGTAGAATTAGTTTATACAGTGCCATCTGAGCTTTCAATCCCCTGCAGATTGAGCCACTTCTTTCGCCATCAGGATCTATGTTTTCGATAAAATCCATAGCTTTTTGAACCATAGATATTGAATCCTTAATATTCCGGGTTGTAAACCGATAAGGTGCTTCTTCTTCATCATCTTCTTGCTCTTCTTTTTTGCTGTACTCTTCTTGGTTTAATTCATGAAGATCATTAGTTGTCAATACAGCATCGTGTGCCTGTAAAAGTTCTTTAATATCAAAAACATTCATATCATTAAAGTCTTCACCTTCCAATTGTCCAATTGCTGAGTAATTCCGGTGGCAACAGTTTGTAATAAACTGGAATCTATTTAGCTAGAAACGCAATCTGGCCAAAGATTTTTCCAGACAGCATTCATGGTTGTGTTCTTTAAGTCTTTCCATTCTTTTTTTTAACATTTTCGATTGCATCAACGATAAATAATTGCGCCAAAACTCGCGCAATGTTATTTGTTCATCTGTTTCCAGATTATCAAATCTTTGTTAAATAGTATATTTCAGATAATATGTTTTTTTGCTGCACAGGCTTGTCCCTATAAAAAGATCCAAACATTTAATGTAGATCTACTGTCTTTTTCTCTCTTATGGGTGAATAATAATAATAATAATAACAATAACTGTGTAAGCAAGCCTCACAACATCTAATTAAAATGTAAGTTAAAGTTTTCCAAAGTAATTATACGAAGTTATGCTACAAAACTAATAACTATTAAATATTAAAATTTGCAGTTTAAAACTTGTAACGAGAATTTAAAACTTTTTACATAAAAATAACCGTAATAATTGTATAAATAGTATTTACATTTGAGTTGACAACTTTAAGATTTTCTGTCATTGACATGACGTAAAATCTAACATTCATTTCCTTAAGATTTATGGGAAAAGTTATATTTTTGACTTTGAAGTTTACAAGATAATTACAAAACATTTTGACTTGTCAGAAGAAGACTTGTGTATGAAATTGTTTTCTTATGAAAAGTTTTTGTTTGTGTTTTAAATGAAAATTTAATTGAATCAAAATTTATATTATATTTTAATTAGTATCAAGAAACTTATATTAATTAATATGTTACAAGTTAGTTTAACTTGTTAAAACAAATTTCTAAAAAATACATATTTAATTTATAATAATTATATTAAATACATATATTTTTATAATATCAATGAGATATTATTTACAAGATGCTAAAGCAGGGGTTCGTAACCTTTTTAAGCCGTGACTCAAATTAGGGAACTACGTTCATGTCGCGACCCAAAAGAAGAAAACAAGTTAACACAAAAAATAATAAAAATTGGATACATGGATTTTAAAGTTTCATTTAAAGAAAAACAAATGGATCAAGTTGAATAATATAGATTGAATTATATAATAGAAAGAAAAAAACTGGTTCATCGATCACAGCAGAGATATACTGCAACCAACTGAACGAAATAATGCAAAAACTTAAAGAAAAACAGCCTAGATTAGTCAACAGATCGACTTCTATCTTATTGCATGATAACGCTAGACCACACACTGCACAAATGACTGTGGCAAAACTACAGGAATTGGAATTAGAACTTCTTCATCATCCTCCATACTCACCTGACCTAGCTTCCACTGACTACCACTTCTTCCGCAATTAGGACAATTTTTTAATAGGAAAACAGTTTAATTCCGACAATGCTGTAAAACTGGCCTTCCAGGAATTCATTGACTCTCGTCCACCAGGGCGTGAATAACCTGCCGCTTAAATGGCAAAAGTGTATAGACCAGTGTTTCTCAACTTTTTCTGGCATGGGACCCCCCAAAATAACGTAAATATTGTCTGCAGCCCCCCTATATATATGTGTGTGTGTGTATATATATATATATATATATATATATATATATATATATATATATATATATATATATATATATATATATAATAGGTAAATCTTGACGTATGTATATGTAGTAAAATAGGGGGGGGGAGAGCGAGGGAGGGATCTCAAGGTGTATCAAGATAGAGCAAACACTATTTTTCTCGAAAAGACGATGTGTGAGCAAGTTGGGAATAAAATCTGGTGACCAGAGTTTACCCAAATAATTGGATGGTAGTATTTAAATTTTTGGAATAAACCGGAAGTACAGGATATCAAGGACAACTTCGATTTTTTATATAGGAACGTATGGCGTATTGGGTATTATTGGATAAAACTTTTGAAAAGAAACAACTTTTACATAAACATCTTTTTAATATCTGTTACGATTACCTATAATGGCTTGCAAGTATTTTTATTTACAAGTGTTCCATTGTTCCAAGTTGCTTTCCATTTTGAACACTTTCGCATCCTTACTCTTTAGCTAACAGTAGCTCGGAGCATAACAAAAAATATTGCAAGTTCAAGTCGTACCTACTTGAAAGTACTTGAAGTACCTCCAACGCGAAACGTTTTAATTAGTTTAAATTAATTGTCAAAATAAGTATTATTTATTTTATTTAAGTTTAAAAGGTATATTTTAATTAATATAAATATCATATATTTATGAATATATCTTGCAAAATTGAGCGTTTTTCTATTATAATTTCATGCTTCGATTTTATATGACTTATCGCCCCCCCCCGACGAAGTTTCACGGCCCCCCGGTTGAGAAACGCTGGTATAGACAATATGGGTGCATACTTTGATGAATAAAATAATTCCTTATATCTGTAGGTTA
The DNA here is from genome assembly GCA_963971575.1 of Liopterus haemorrhoidalis. NCBI lineage: Eukaryota > Metazoa > Arthropoda > Insecta > Coleoptera > Dytiscidae > Liopterus > Liopterus haemorrhoidalis. Next base: position 52,993,996 of record OZ020615.1, read on the forward strand.
TCAACCAACTTTGCATTTTTTTCTACAAATTTCATCCTTGATGACCTAATATATACACAAATAAAAAGAGCTTAACAAACATTTGATTCACAGAAATATTTACATATCTTGGATAGATGAATGTTAGGCAGTTACTTTATAATAATGAAACCCAAAGCCTCGTTTAAATGAAACATTAAAGTCATTCCCGTTTTCAGTTTTCTGCCCACTCATGGATCTGCAAGATTCAGAAGGCAATACAGGACTAAATCGATTTTCGTGGTTTCGATAGTGTGAGATTCAAATTAACCCGGTTTATCATTGAGCTACCAAAATTCACTTAGAGAGTAGCGCGAATCAAAATTTTGCTTAGCGCGATAATTAGGCTTTTATGGATGGAATAATAAATATTCTAACAGATTGAATCTTTGATAAAATCGACAACAGTGATGTTAGCGAATTACTGGAATCACATTCAGAAAAATTAAATGTTTCTGACCTTCTTAATATCGACGAACAGCGAGCATATGACGAGGCGGAAATTTGCGAGAAAATGTTTAACAAAAAAACTTGAATGAATATTTCGAGCAGCTGAAATTTTTAAACAACTAATCATGAATTCAGATCCAAGTATTGAGAGAAGTATGCAAACTCAAAGGAAGAGCTAGGTGTGTATACATACAAGCATTTATGATGAAAGGAAGAACCAAAAGTCCATTCAAAACAGCCTTTTGCAATATATTTTTCAAAGAAATAAATTGAGTTATGTACTGTAATTTTTTATTTTCAATATACTTTTGATTACCGAACTGCAAATATTTAAAATATCTTTTCCTCTTATACTACCATACATAAAGTTGCTATATTTTTTATTTTATTTATTTTTTTAATTCTAAAACTTTAGGAACGAATTATAATTATTTTATACTGATTATTAACTATGATTTGCACTATTTTTTTGTAACCAAATAATCACACTATAGCCGGATTGCTGATAAGTGACTGTTCGTTGCTACAAGTATCGATATACAATACTATATGCTTTCTCTGTCTATATCATTATAATTATTTGCATACCCATAGTAACGTATAGTGACGCAAGTTGACAATTAACCTTCAAAATTATTTGAATAAAAAACAATGCATTAGAAAGAAACAGCATGATTCGTAGATATCTTTACTAATTAGATCGCGAAAATAAATTTACTGCAGTACTCAAACAAACAAAATTATTAATTTTAAGGTTATAATTATAAATAAGGAAAAATTTATACTCATACGTAAATTTTGGATTATAATTTGTTGTTTATTCCAGCAGATTTAAAATTAAAGTTTGTGAATTTAATAATTGGCCGCAAGCCATATTTTAATTAATATTTATTACCAGACACTGACAGTTAAGACAAATAACAAAAAACATTTTTAAAATCGCTGAAAAATGGTAACTAGATTATTATATGAATGCACTACTTGATACATACATGTAACAGTCACCTATCAGCAATCCGACTATAACTGAGGTATTTCTGTATTAATTGGGACACTGTCCACAAACTGAAGTCTCTACACAACATTTTGACTATTTTTAAAATGGTTTCTGTCGGTCCGTATACACGCTAGAGTAGTGTTTCCCAATATTTTTATTCTCGTGGCACATTTTCCAAAGAATTAAAATTTCGCGACACACCTACGTAGTTACAAAAGAAGACATTTTGAATGCAGACTCTCCTGTATTTAGAATATGAAAATTTCAATTCGTTACAAAAAGATCCTTCGTGTATTTTATTCTTATTAATTGTATTGTACGTATATTCGCACAATGATGTTAAAATAATCACGACGCTATTTTTTTTTTTTAAGAATTCTTGGCACATTTGGAAAATTTTGCGGCGCATTAATATGCTGAGGCACACCCTTTGGGAAACACTACGCTAGAGCTTTATATTTAAGCTTCAACTTTTAGTTAAAATCGGTCAACTGGAAATAACTATTATTTGAAAATTTTTTGATTTAGCCTTTTTTTTAAGCTTTTAATTATTTTGTTTAGGAAACGCCAACTTCAATACATAAAAAGTTAGCTAGTGACAACTTAAGAAAATTTAAATTCCATTTAGTTTAAAGTCCGTATCATATTAGTTTTGAAGATCGCAATAAAATAATAAAAGTTAGGGAACTACTCATAAAATTACAATAGAAGTGATATAACTATGCGTGTCAACCCATAGCCGTAGGGATTAGATTTTCACATTACGCATCTTACTTAAAGGATTAACAAAAACAAACATACCTGCGCCACTAACCGTTGACTGTTTACAACGTGATTGTAAACATGAACCCTAGTTCTTTTGTAGTTTAACAATGTGATTATAGTTATACGGTATAATTGTTTTATGCCGATCTTCAAAAGTAATATGGTATATTCTATAAAAGTAAATGAAATAGCCTATATATGCTGTACACTTTTGTAAAAATAAACTAAGAGGAAATTTTGATTTCAATAGTTTGCACTACGTCAAGTTAGTATTAAAAAATAATGAAAAATATCACTTTCTTAATATGTCATACACATTTGGTATTGTGAAAAATAACCAGATCTGGTTTGCTCTTACAAAAGTGAAATATATCTTGTTTGATCACAGCTGATTTATTAAAAATATTTCTCTGTGCATTCCTCTCATTCTGTGCACCGTGCAGCAATACTGTCCTGGTTTGTTTGTAGAGCTATTTGGTTGGTTGCTTTATCGGAAATTTGAAGGTCATCTGCAAACATTTGGTGTTCTGTCAGGAAGTAAGTTATTAGATCTGTAATGAATGACAAGAACAAAATTGGACCTAATACGTTACCTTGTGGAACACCGCTTGAGGTGATAAATATGACTGTCAACATATGAAATCGAAACCAAGCGATAGTAATTGGCCACCAAGATTAATGGATCATGGATTTCTTTTTTAGGTAAAGATTAAGGTCTGTGTCAACAAAGCGCAAGCAATTTATGAGTTAAAAGAGTATTTAAATGAATTTTCTGTGCACTATGCAGCTATACTGTCCTGGTTCGTTTGCAGAGCTATTTGGTTGGTTATATTAATATTAATTGCTAAATATTAAGGTAATCTGCAAACATTTGGTGTTCTGTCATAACTTAAGTTATTAGATCTGTAATGAATGACAAGAACAAAATTGGACCTAATACATTATCTTGTGGAACACCGCTTGAGGCGAAAAATATGATTGTGAACATATGAAATCGAAGTCCAGCGATAGTAACTGGCCACCAAGATCAATGGATTGGTCAACAAACCATGAGTAATTTATGAGTTAAAGGAGTATTTAAATGAATCTAAACAAATATTTCTGATAGTAGGTCCTTGAAACAAATAAGTAATAAAATGTAAATGAGCAATAATGTAGGTGTGCTTATAGTGTGTAATGTTATAATGCTAGGATTTAGTGTCGGATGGCGCGCTATGCCAGCTCCTGTTTTCAGATAGTCTGTGTCGTAATGTATACGGCATAAATCCTGAGATTACAATGTAGCAAGGAGCACATCTGCTGGTTCACTTGATTCCACTAGTTTTGCACACGCACTACACTAACTGGTATTTATGGGAATTAGGCACTATAAATTTGTTACATGAAATTCTAGTTACATTAGATTATTTTAGATATACTATAAATTTACTAATTCCTGATTACTAAAGACCGAGTTAAATGCTTTAATCGAGTTAATGATAATTTTTTAAAAATTACAATAAATTTAACTAGTTTTAGATACAACATGTGATTAAAAATGTCAAGAACATCAATTAAAAACTAGAAGCTTTTGAAATATGTGTGTATCGATGTATTCTGAAGATCTCATAGAGGGACAAGATCACAAAAGAAGTTTTGCTGAGAATGGATAACGAACAAAGACTTATTCTTACCATTCAGAAAAGAAAATTGCAATAGCTTGGACATACCATGAGAGAGCAAAAATAAGAACTACTACAATTATCCCTGCAGGGAAATATTTTGGGCAAGCAAAGTGTAGGCTGACCTAGAACTTCGTGTCTGGGAAATCTATGCCAGTGGTTTAGATTGTCATTATTTCGAACCGCGGTCCCCAAAGTAAAAATAGCCTTGACAAATGCCAACCTCTATAAAGAGACGGCCTCTATCTACTATACGGCGTAGAAGAAGATGAAGAACATTTTTAATAATTAAACACAAAAACAACGTTCAATGAAAATAACTTTATTTATACTTTATCATATATATATAACTTTATCACATATATATTACAATATATTACTAGCGGCTGATGTTCACAGGCCTACGGTAAAAGATTTCTTATCACATGACAGCCAGCGGCTATATTTTCTTCTTCTATAACACTGGTCAACAAATTTAAACTTTTTTTTACTGACTTAGATCTGATACTTGTTTTTAACTAATTTTGGGGTGCTGATTTCAAAAATGTTAACAGTTTCTGCCTATCACGTCAAATTTTTGTTCTAGACTAGAAATGGGAGTTTACTAGTGTCGATTTTAAGACTTTTGCGAATATTTCACAACAGAAAAATATTTCGAAAAAATTTATTTAACATAAGTTGCTATAAAAGCAATAACTAACAACTTTTATTTAAGGCATCTATTGATAAAACGAAAAAAAAAAATAAAAATTTTCGAAATTTTTTCTAAGTATCTATTTTTTCATACTTATATGTAACGTTCCATGGTCATGATAAATAATATCTGTTAGAAAATATTAGGCCATGTTATTTCTACTCTGCTGCTAGAATGTATTTTATACAAGTACTTTATGATGGCGGTCGGTCCTGTGGTGGCCACAGCTGATGTGATACGCAAAAACTGATGTGATATTTCAGTTCAGCAGCACCAAATTAGTAAGAAACAAGTCTTAGATGTAAGTCAGCAATTGTGTTGAACAGTGTAATTAGTTGGCTTCGGTCAGTAGCCCATTCCGTATGCGCCTAATAATTCTAGATGTATGTTTTATAGTATTATAGTTTCGTTCGTATTGAATTCAGGAATCCGGATATAGTTTAGGCTTTATAGAGCAGATCACTTTATTGGTTTGAGACAGAATCGCCTTAGTGTCTATTGGAAGTGGTAGATGAATAAAAAGATCTTGGATATAGCTTCGTTGATTGAACTGCATGAGTCGGCCGGCTATATTTAATTATTTTATCAGCAATAATTAACAAAACCATCATCAGGTGCTGTAAAAATCATTACAATGGATGCATCTGTATTTTATTGACTTAAGTTTTTTGACATATTTTTTGAAAAAAATCCATAAAAAAAGGATTTTTCAAAAATAAAAATTTGCTGGTTTACCCACGAATTAAGAAGCTTCATTTGCTAATCCCCTCAACATTTTTATTTTATTTTTATTTTTATTTTTTTCATGGAGTATAAAGGTATTTGATTATATTTTTGCCGGGATGTGTTTTTTGAACTCTATAGTTTTCTTATATGCGGATCAAAGAGTTTTACAAGCAATCCAAATTTCAAAGCCTAGTTAACTATAACCAAATAGTTAAAAATTTGTTGCTATGGTTACTTATGGGATTGTTATATTGTAACCGAGTTTAACCAGAAGATTAAACTCGGTTAAGCTTTCAGAAACCGGCCTTATATGTTCATTTGGCTACAATTTCTACCGTACAGGAAGACAAGCACGTGATGTTATAAGAGTTTTTTGGTCATACCTACAACACCCTAAAAATTCAAAATAGGTCCAATACATACAGACAGACACATGAGTGACGTTATAAAGATTTTTTGATCAACTACAAAACCCTAATAAAATACAAATTTTTTGGAAACGTACGGAAGGGAGAGGTTATAAAAGTTTGTTTTTCAATTTATTAACTCCTTGAAATAATTGCTGGATCCGCCCATGAGTTTTACTTTGATTACCAAAATCATGGAACATGGCCTTGCTGAAGATTATTACCAATTTTCTTAAGCAGAAATAGCATTTCTACATCAGATTTTAAATCCTTAATCTAACCTAGTCTAAAAATCTCGTTAAACTAATATGAAATGCAGCGATTGAAGCGATATGATATGAAACGATATAATCGTAAACTTTATTTGACTTTTGAGAGACTTTAACTCATTAAAACAGACGTATAAACTGTAGTATTTTATTTCCTTTCCCTGATTTGTTTTGAAATGTAAAATCTCTTGTTTAAAAGAAACCCATGGAATGCTAATACACCAATCACAAACACAGGGAATTTTCCCCTTGTGATTACATTTCAAGTTAAAACTCAATAACAACGAATTTCATCTCTACGAACTAATATTTACGGAAGTTATTTCTCGTGTCAAAGGTCCGAAACATTGTTTTGCAAGAGAACGTATAATACTGTTATATCTCAAGATGAATGCTTGAATTTACAAGAGGTTTATTAAAGTGTCAAAATATCGGTGTAATTTTGAAAATATTTGAGTGAAGGTCATGAAAATGTGGAAAGAGAAGAGAAGAATTTCAGAAATGTATTGTTCTTCTGAAATATAATTTAAATTAACTTCCGGATAAAATTACTTCCCTTCCACTATATAAAGCTAAATTTACACAGTTTTCAGTTTATTCGAGGGAAATATATTCTACAAAAATGAAAGTAAATATTTACACGTTTCATCGTAGAATCATTTTAGTTTATTCAGTTTTTAACTTCAAAATTTAAGCGTCAGTTTATTAGTTATTAATATCAGTTAAAAACTAAGGACAAATAGATAAACAAATAGAGAGACACAGACAGACATACTTATAGAAATGGTGACAGACGACACCGTCCTGAATTTCGGGGGATATTCTGAACTTCGGATGTCTATAGAAGCGTCCCAAAAGAACTTTAGACGGGACGCCATTTGTCCCGATTTTTCACAAAATCTAGAATAAATAAAAAAAATGATAATAATTTATCGTACTAAGGACAGCCGAAAGTGGGCCCAGACCCGGAAAATCAATAATTCCGGACCCGGTCCCCGGAATATTGTAGAAATTGTTCTTTATTTTTTCTGTAGTATAACAGTTCAAAAATTTAATAATGTGGTACAGCATTATGTCATCGTAACGTGCCGATTGTCCGCGCATAAGCTACTGACGGAAACGCCACTTAAACCAAAAATACTGATAACTTATCAATTTCGGGCCTGGACTTATAAACACTGGTATTTCCAAGGCTAAAAATGTATAAGTATACCAATTTTCCAACAAATTCAATTTTGTTTTTGTCCTAAAATTTGGAAATTACTGACATTTTAAATTATTGATTTCATATGTTCACATTCTTATTTCTCGCTTCAAGCGGTGTTCCACAAGGTAATGTATTAGGTCCAATTACTTTGATTTTTTACTCCGATTTTAGCCAAAATACAGTATTAAGCTAATGTGGGGTGAGGAATATGAAAAAAAAATATTTAAAAAAATTCATACTTTCCTAGTTTTTGAGTAAGATCCGATTTGGATAATTTTTTGCTTAAACTTTTGCCCAAACTTCAATATAGACCAAATTTTGTTGAACAATGACCAAAAATACATATTTGTACCAATTTTCAATAAAATCGGAAAACATTTTTTGCTTAAAAAACATGATTTTTTTAAGGTCTACCTCTTACGATTTTTTCTTTTTTTGGCCATTTTCAAGGGTTTTGGATTACTGCCCATACAATACTTAATAATTGGTTTATTGAAGCCTTTTTTTTAAATTATACAATGTAGGGGAATTTTAAAAATTCAAACCCAAAATTTCTATCTCTAACCATTTTTACCGACCGCCAACATATATAAGGGAGGTATTGTGATCATACCGATTTTGAAATTTCGAGATTTCGATGGATCTTCACGAATTGAAGTCCCTACATAACGTTTGACTATTTTTAGCATGAAGTCTGTCGGTCTATCGGTCTATCGGTCCGTGTACACGTGCAGAGCAAATTTGGCTAAAAGGATTTTTATGAAACTTCATATTTAAGCTTTTAATATCAATGGTACAAGTTGATCAACTTTTGGTAAAAATCGGTTGACTAGAAATGGGAGTTTATTCGTATCGATTTTAAGAGTTTTGCGAATATTTAGCAACAGAAAAATATTTCGTAAAAATTTATTTAACAAAAGTTGCTATAAAAGCAATAACTAACAACTTTTATTTGAAACATATTTTGATAAAACGGAACAATTTTGAAAAATTTTTCGAAATTTTTTCTAAATATCAATTTTTTCAAACGTTTCCATAGTCATGATAAATAATATCTCTGTTAGAAAGTATTAGGCCAAGTTATTTCTATTGTGATGGCGGTCGGTCCTGTGTTGGCCACAGCTGATTTTTTAGTAAGGATTAATTTTAAAAATTAAAAATTTTAATTTTTTTTAACGTCTATATAATACAGTATTTTTGTTAGTGATAGTATAAAATTTTGGCAGCACAACTTCAAACAGTATTTTTTATTAAAAATTATGTTGGCAATGCGTTCTATCCTTAGAATGCAGATCTCCGTGTTAAGTTAGTTTGAGCTTATTCGAGGACACGCGCTTTCACACTTTAAGGCACCTTGAGTTTAACATCCGATCTTAAAGTTCTAGTGTGAAAAGGGTATTAGAGAGAATAGTTAGAGGCAGTTAGTGAGTGGTCAGAGAATCGAAAACTAAATGAATCGAAGATCACATATTGATTGTAAATTGGTGATTCTTGAACCTTAGCTCAAATCTTCGACTTTTATTTGTGAATCTGAAATTTTAATACTTATTTTTCTGTTGCAGTTTTATGTGGAGTGGGAGTTGATCTGATAGTACACCAACACATCACTGGAATTTATCTGATGTAAGTAAATAAGTCCATTTATTCATCTCTAATAGCGAGGTCGAGTACTCTGATCTGTCTTATGAATCATTCAGTTGAACATACACACGGCATTGTTAACTGAATATAGTTGTTTGCTCACAACATTATTGCTCGGAAATATTAGGTAAATATACATATCCTAGTTAGAGATTCAAGTATATAATACTCAGTGTTCATACTATTTGTCCTAAGTCTAATTAGACTAATGCATACCTATGTACATATTGAACATAGTTACATATGTTATATTTTGCGGGCAACGCTGTGAATTATATAAAAAATGAAATTAGTGGAAATGTAAAAGGAATGGTTCTATATATTACGAAAATAGTTAAGTAGTCTCATAAGTTTGCTATAGTGCGTTCGAAGGTGAGTTTGCAGTATAGCTCTTATGGCAAATGGGAGCGATGTTGCCAAATGTTTTAAAAGTGTCAAATGTGTGAATTATAATAATATAAAAAACTCGTATTATTTACAAAAATCAACTCTTATAAAACTCAAAATAACACTCAACAAAAACAAATGGCCATTTGTAGAATACTGCGTCTTCACAGATCAGCGTGTTTTAGAGCTGGCAACGTCGACTAGCAAGAAAAGGATAGCGTCATTCTGTAAACCCATTAGAGAGTATGAAAAAGAACTACTCCATATGCCCTGTACTGCATACTCACCTTCGAACGCACTATACACAGTTTGTTGCGTCGATCCTAAGGGTAACGCCAGGAGAAACGACTTAAGGCTGGTTTCCAAATGACGTAGACGTAAAACTTAGATGTCAAACGTAGAACGTAGAACACAAATTTTGTTGCTTTGGTTTCCAATATCCTGTCAAAATTCTGTAAGTTAAACTTTTTGTAAAAAAAGTGTCAAATAACAGGTATTCACCAGATAGTATGGACGATGATTTAGCAATGCTAGCAATTTTTATTGTTACTGTTATGTTAGTTATTCGCAAACAACGTTGTAAACACGAAGAATATCTAAAGCACGATGATAGTTTAGACCAATTTTACAACCAGGGCTGCCACGTTGGTGTCAGCCGCCCGTGTGCGAACATACATCAGACCGGCTTTTCTAGAATCGAACCGAAATGTCGCCCGTGCGCAAGCTTTCATAAGATCGCCCTCTACTAGTAGGGTTCTACAGAATCAACTCATGAACCGGTGAATGCCCATGTGCTTTGCAATGATAGCGCCACTGTGTAGTTAGAACCACAGCGTGCAAGCGATAATGAACGACAATATGGGCAGAGCTTCCGGGCTAAAACAGTTGGTCGGAGCGTTCTATCGACAGCAAACAAAACTGTAACTAAATCTTAAATTTACGAAATAAACCGAACATAGATTTTTGTTATAAAATAAAAACAACGATACCGTTTTTAATATTTTTAGCACAATTTTAATAGTCGATTATTATCAAATAAAATACAAAATAATTATTGAAAATGACCGCCATTTGCCAGCACAAAGGCTTTGAGACGCCTACGTATTTATTGCGGCACGGCCTCATATTGTGGAAAACTGATCACAGCATCCACAAGAGATTTTTTTAGTGAATCAGTACGTTGGTGTCTATTAAAGCAAGTCATGCTCTCTAAAAAGGACCACACTGTAAAAAAAAACAGGGAATTTACATGATACGTCAAGAAAAATTAATACAGTATTCCAATTAATTTTACAGAGCTCTGTAAAATTAATACAGTATTCCAATAAATTTTACAGAGTTTTACTGTTTTTTTTACAGTGCATAATAAGTAGCCAATTATATTTAGGTATGGGTTTCCAGAGGTTCAGGCCTCACATCTGATGAAACCAGATATGTTGTTTTCGAGCCAAGTTTGTGCCGACTTTACTTTATGGGCCTCCAGAGAATCTTGCTGAAAAGTCCAAAGTTTTGGTCTTAATAACGCAACCCAAAGGCGATTTTTAGTACACTCTGCCCGACGTATTCATACTTTGTCACAGATTTCTGAATACGAGAGGTGAGATTATAAGTCAGTGGCTTGGAAATAAAAGATTCTTTTAACAAGATGCAACGTATTTTTCAACATAGACTCATCCAACATAGACATCTTTCACATACATATTAATTAAGTCAATACATCCCTTACATATTTACTTAACCCTTAACAAAATTATCTAATTTTTGACACCTATCCTTCTGTTTATTCTGTCCTACACACACTTTCACTCCCTCGGGATCAGAAGGTGTGATTCCCGATGTTCGGGTTATCAACAGGCCTTGTCTACATGACCTCTCATATACTAAATTAGCCCTTAATCTGTTCGATTTTAAATCAATTACCCTATATACCTAATTGATGATTACCTGCAGCTGATATTAACAGCATGTTAACGACTAATTATGTTCTGTTAATGGGAGACATTAACTTAAATTAATTTGTTGAACGGAAATTATGGCACTTGTAGACAGGGTTGTAAATATGTTAATTTTTAATTAAATTTTAACAGGATAGTGCGGGTAAAAGGTCTGATATAAACAAAGGATATTGTGTTGTAATATTGTAAATAATTGTTTTATAAAATTAATTTATAGCTATATAAGATGACCGTAATAAACTGGTGAAAGATTTGATTATTTACCAAGTAGAGTTAGGGTACGAACCCGCTGAAAGATTGATACCTTCGCCTATAGGTGCTGGCTAGTCAGCGTCTAGCGACGAGAATAAATATCCCTTAAAGCCGCATTCAGAGCTCTTTAAATTAACACGTTGTAGAATGTTCTTTGTCACGTTGTGCGCAGTGTTGCCAACACTTTGTGAGGAAAATTCCCACAGCAAGGTACAAATTGTCCCACAAACGGACAAAAATTCCCACACTTTAAAATTATGCAATTTTAAGTATAGCGTAACAAAATGAATAGCAATAAAATGTTGTCATAACTATTTTGAAAGGGAAGAGGCAAAAAAAATACGCTAATGAAAAAAATGAGTACAAAACATTCTTTACTGGTATAAAGTGTGTGTCTTGTGAAGGTCTAGGTGTCGGTGTGTCACACGAAATTTTCTACAGTTTAAAGTCACTATATTATACAAAGTAGCGCAACGGCGGCCATGCTGGGGCAAAAAATGTCGCCAACACAAATGATGTTCAGTGATTCCAACAATACAAAAATAAGAAACTATTACTACCAATAATTTTATTTTAAACATTGTCATCACGATTTTTTAATCAAAGATGCACTATAACAAAATTGTGGTACAATTTCAATTTTATTTTTTTTTATTTTTATTAAATAAAATGGATATAATATATAAATTTAAATGAAACTTAACCTTAAATATTCAAACTGTTGACAAAGGAGGTTATTAAATTAGAGCGAGAAAGAGAGATGTGACAGCGCAGACGCAAACTTAAGAACGTAAAAATTGCTGCTTTAGTTTGCTTAATAGGGGAACCAGTGTCGCCAATCAAACCCTGGGGTCTGTCGGCTTCTTCAAAGGCTTGCGCTACTTTGTATAATATAGTGACTTTAGTACAGTTAATATCTTTAGCCTGGCAACTCGACCTAAAAACTAAAACTGCATTGAGAACTTCGTTGCCCATCCCGTTTATTTTCTTTGTTTTGACGTCATTTATCAATGAAAATATTACAACTTAATGTAAAGAAACATAGGAAATCCCAAAATATTGCATAAACAGTGTTGCCATAAGAAAATACCTACACAGAGCTCTCTATTACAAGTTCAAAAGTTATATGACACAGAAATTTCATGTATTTTTTTCCTGTATTTGCTATTTTCATTATTTTTATTAATATCAGAAAAAATTCTGATATTTGCCATGATTTTTATGGGTGACTGAGCGGCACCCGTAAAATGTTTATTATCTATTATCGTTTTTATAATTCTGCTGTCCTAGATTTTAACTAAACCTAACCTAATTTCCTAAATTGATCATATTTACTGTCCGTCTTTGTAATTTTGAGCAAGATTTGTTAATGATGTCATTTTGTTAGGTTATGTAAAGGCATACAATATCTACGGTCTCTCTAATAGACTGAGATATATGTCTGTCTCATTAAAACAACTCACTAACTATAAGTTTAGAAAATTATCCACAATCGACAAAGAACAACGTATTAAATTTAGAGGTCTGAACGGTTGGACGTCTTACCATAAAATTTTGTCATATGGTAGTGACAATCAACAGAGTACAAGCTGTAGTCTATAGTCTATTGATTTAAGAGCTCTGAATGCGGCTTAACAGTATCAATTGAAACGAGGAATAGTAACGGCAATAAAACACAAACTTCATTTAAAAATAAGTATAATGAGGTATAGTTTTGCCTGAAAATAGTGACAATAGTTATAAAGAAATTAATATACAGCATAAATAAATACATAACTAATTTTCCATTGCACTCACAAAAATCGATATCTGCTTTGTGTTTATCTGTCGTGGGATATCCTTCGTATGTTCATCACTATCATCGCAATCGTCATTTTCAACCTAACCATCTTTAAAAAATTGTTGTAACTCTTCAGTAGTGAGATCAGGTTGATCCTATAGAAGTTCCTCAACATCTTCACTTTCGACTTTATCAAATCCTACCTGTTTAACTAGTTGAACGCAGCTAGTAGTGATTTGTTACTTGATCTGAAGCTCGAAATCTTTGAAAATTACGAATTAAATCTGATACAATCTTCCTACGTACATGATGCAAACACTCCTTTGATATATCATTCTAGACTAGGTTATCATTTACTCGCGGATTATTAAATTTATAATCGGGTAGTAATGTAAACGTTCCCTAATACATTATTCGTATTGGAAGAAAACTTACTGTTTTAGTATACAATATATCTGGAAATACCTGAACTTTCATTTAAAACCCCACTCAAAATTTAAAAATACTTTTTTTTCCGATAAATACCCTAAATATTTTCAATTTGGACAGGTGACGAAACCTTTTATCGTAGAAATTCTTTTTTATTTCAAGAAAAAGTAATATATGCAGGGTTCTTTAGAAGTACGGGCCTGGTTGCGCAAGGGAACGGGTCAATCTTTTCGACTGAGAAAGAGTTTGATGCTGCAATTCATGATTATTTTGAAGAAATTCTGTAAGATTGATTGGTAACTTTGAGGAAGTGGAAGGAAAGAATAACCAAATGTATTATTGTTGAAGGGAACTACTTTGAAAGTATTTAAAATAAAAATATATGTATATGTTACGGCCAATAACCGAATGGCAGGCAGTGTTAACAACGACCATTCAATGACAGGCATAAAAAAAATAAACAAACTCTTTTCAGCTTACTTCGAGCCTTTCGGCTTCTGCTGTCCTAGATTTTTACTAACTAAACCTATCATTGGCTGGTCATATAAATATATAGATAGATTGTTGTTCTTGACGAAAATATGTAGGAGGAAATAAAAGTTCTTTAATACTCGTCAAAAGTTTATTATAAAATATTAAGAAACGTTTCGACTGGTAAGTCCAGTCATCCTCAGTCTACAGTATGTAGTCAATATTTTCAATAAAATAAAATGAAACGTTTCGTGTACAATAAGTTTACACATCATCAGTCTAAAAAATAAATATAATTTGTTACAATATATTGAAATAATTCGTAATTATTTGAAGAGAAAAATACAAAAACAAGGTAGCATTCCAAAATCAGAAAATAGACACAAACTTATCAATTTCTTTAAAAAAAATTGCTAATTGCATATGTCATATTCTATTTAAATAAAACACATCATTCTTCTACTAGGGTTTGTTCAAGTATGAAATAATAGACACGATACGTCACCAGCTAATCGAGTGCATTGACCTACAGAGATAAGAATTGCAAGTCAAATCAATGTTCAGTGATTATAAAACAATGTATTTCTATTTATAGTAAAATTTGGTAGGCAGTGTTAAGATCATTTGTGTCCGTTTTTATTAACAATTTGTTTGTTTTTTGCGGTTTGAATGTGGAGCATCTCGGAGATGAGTCTTTTGTCAACATATTTTTCTTTATCTAATATGCTTACTCCTTCATAAATGAACACATGACCGGTATTATTGGCATGGATTGCTAACCCAATAGCAATTGGGTTTTAGCCTTGTGCCTGAGCGATGTTCAGATCAATTCTGTAAAAAATTACTGTAAAGGAACGTTACTACGAGATAAAATATTATAAAAAGTACAATGATTTTCATTCATGGTAGTAACTGACCTTGCTCATAGTGACGAATTTAGTTCCTATTTTCATAGTAACTGAGTTACAGAATTGGTCTGGTTGTGTTAGCCTTTTTCTCAATATAGGAGATATAGGAGAGTTAACAATCTTTGCAGAGGATTTGATACACACATCAGAATTTTCTAGCAACGGAATTTTGGAGCACTGCGTTAGCAATCCATGCCAATGATACTATGGACCGGGTCATGTGTTTAATTATGAAGGAGTAAGCATATTAAATAAAGAAAAAATGTTGACAAAATACTCATCTCCAACATGCTCCACAACCAAAATTCCGTTGCTAGAAAATTCTAATGTTGTGTATCAAGTCCCCTGCAAAGATTGCGAACTCTCCTATATTGGCACCACTGAGCATACTGCCTGGTCTTGATTTTGGGATTTACCCAGCCAGTTTGCGAAATGACAAGGGGGCCAAGAAGAAAAAAGCCATGAGCAGATTTTAAGTGTTCGGTTCGTAGTGATTTTTCTGCTGTGCCCACGGATTCCATTGTGAGCAGTTTCTCGTGCATCTTGCATCACTAACGGACAGTCTTGCATCAGCAAATCGAATATTGGCCAGGGATTTCCCAACACTTCGCGAAGTGGCCGGCTAAAGTAGCATATACACAGTACATCGAACATTGGTGACACTCCTCGGCTAAAGTGCGAAATGGCCGCCCAATTCGGGAACTGGCTGAACTTCGGGCTGTGGCTGTACCATATATAAGTTTATTCAGTAAATAATTAATTATAATCTGTATTTGAAAATGTTGTTTTATGCATAGTCTATCAATTTTAAAAGTGATTCTGTTTAATTCTAGGAAAAATTACAAAAAACCTAAGCTAAAAGCTAAAAAATATCTGATAGTGGTGTGTGAGTGTTACGTGTTTAAGTATTAAAGTAAACGATGTTTCGGAAACTTCCTCTTGTGTCGTTTTGTTAATAAAATTTTTAACCATGTGTACTATTCTCAATAATTCTAGCGTAATCTTCGTAAATGGAGATCTATTTAATATGTGGTCTTTTTATCATACTAAAGAGCTCTTTATTTAAGTGAAATTAAAAATTTACATTTTTATCCAAATAATAAAAACAAAAGAATGAATAAAAATTCAATTCCTCACTCTTTGCATCAGTAGTTCTTTGTATACTGATAAAAAGAATATTTGATATACGTTCGAATGCACAAAAATGTGAGATGCAGCAAGTGCATTTGCATCTCCAAAAGGAATGTGGAAGTAGTTCTGTGTCTCGCCGTCCGTGCACCACCGTATGCATGTGCAGCATGAATCAAACAAACCCGACACTGATATATTGAGAGCATACTGCTGAAATATGGCCACCTTATTCAATTAGATTATGAGGAATTATATAACATACTACAGATATCTACATTTCCACCAGAGATTTATATGATATTAAATTGGGAAGTGAATCACTTATAACTTATAGATCTGGTGAATGTTACCTATAATATGCAGCTGGATTTCCTTAAAGAACGAACAAGAAATCGATAAAACAAACAACAAAACAGAAAGAAATATACAAGGTGTCTCAAAAGAAATTTTATATTTAGTGGATCGATTAAAAAAAAAGTAAGCCGTATATATATAAAATACACTTTTTGGGGATTTGTTTCTTAAAAATAATATCGTCTAAATGTAGACCCTCGCGTTCTCGGCACTCATTTAATCGTACAGTAAAATTATTTATAACGTCTCGGCAGGTGGACTCAGGGATGGCTGCCATTTCGTAACGGATATTTTCTTTCAAATGCGCCAGTGAAGTCGGTTTATTGGCGTAAACTTTAGATTTAAGATAACCCCATAGGAAAAAGTCTATAGGGGTTAAATCTGGACTGCGTGGAGGCCAATTTATGTCACCTCTCCGGGAGATCAATTTGCCTGAGAAAATTTCACGAACACGTGGCAGAGACATATTGGACGTGTGTGAAGTTGCTCCGTCCTGTTGGAACCATGTTCTTTGGTTATAGCCAGGAAAGTTTTGCAGTTCAGGTACCAAGAAGTTGTCTAACATCTCCACATAACGATCTGAATTCACTGTAACTGCACGCCCCCTTTCGTCTTCAAAAAAGTAAAGGCCGATAATTCCTCGCGCCGACATCGCAGCCCATACGGTCACTTTAGGCGAATGTAGGGGTTTCTGATGTTTGCGTTTCGGATTCGTTGCACTCCAGTAGCGGCAGTTCTGCTTATTTACGTGGCCATTAAGATGAAAATGAGCTTCATCCGAAAACAAAATGTTGGTAAACGTTGAAAATCGCTCAATCACCTGATTTACGAAATTAAGCCTCTGACTGGCATCTTGGGGCTTTAATTCTTGCACCAAATGAATTTTGTAGGGGTGCAGCTTTAGGTCTTTGTGCATAATGCGATGTAATGATGATCTATGCACATTTAAAGCACTTCCGCGCTTCCGAATTGAAAGGTTCGGGTCATCACGAACAGACTGATTAACATTCTCCACGTTTTCTACCGTTCTTGATGACCCAGGTCGCCCGGATTTTGATTTATCCAGCGTTGTACCAGTCTCTTCAAACTTTTTAACCCAATGTCGAATGAGAGGAATGCTTGGCGCATCATTTAAGTGGCGAAAACCTCGAATACTGCAGAATTTTCTACGCGCTACAGTCGCCGAATCACCGTTTTTGTAAAATTCTCGCACGCATAACGCGCGGTCTGCTCCCGAGAAACGCTCCATAGCGACTGAATTCCCAAGAGCCAGGCTACCGATTGACATAAACCCCGCGCCCCTCGGATACGTTGCGTTCACGCAGTAAGCTAAATAAATATAAAATTTCTTTTGAGACACCTTGTATAAGCAATATCATCAAAACTAGAAGAGAAGATATCTGGAGGAAGGTGTAAACCAACAGCTCCAGAACCTCATGACTCATGAGGTTCTTGAATAAATAAAAAATAATAAAATAATAGGTTCTTAATGCCTAGATAGGCGTATTAAGGCAGAGAAAGTAAGTTATCTGTTTCTACACTACCGGCCATAGACATGAAAGCCACGTGGTCCGTGTGACGATTCGACCGGTCCTGTTACCCATGTATAAGAAGTCTTATTTTAAGTATTAAATAGTTGAGGCTGAATCGACCCCCGAGCTGACTGCATAATATCGGAAGATAAAAATACGAAGGAAGGGGGGGGGGGGATGAACTCACGTCTCTGTGCCCATAAGGCTCTTAGCTGGAATAAGTCCGACTCTTTTATTTTGTATTTTTGTATTTTTTTGTTTTACTTGCCCGACCTTAATATATAAGGGTAAGTATTGTAATCGCGAAAATTTCGCAAAAAACCTATTTTCGAAGTGCCGTCCGTATGTGTGTGTGGCTGTGTGTGTGTGTGTGTGTCTGTGTGTGTGCCTGTGTGTATACACGATAACTCAAAAACGGTTTAACTTAAAGAGTTCGTTCTGGTACTAAAAAATTCTCCTAAAAATTGGGAAGAACCCTATTGTTTTTTATTAAAATCCGAAACCGGAAACGGAAGTTATTAAACTTTAAAATTTAAAAAAATTCGTTACTAGTAAACCAAACCTTGGACAAAAATTTGTATAGGACATAATTTGATGTATTTTTAAAGATTTACCTAAATCTTCTTCTAAATTTTAATTTTTTGTTTTTTTTGTGTATTTTTTTATTATTATTTTTTTTATGGGAGGGCAAGTCTAGCGGAGGTGTCCCTTCGCCACTGGTTTTATTTGTAAACAGATAAGATTTCTTATCTTTTTCTTTACTGTTTTCTTTTCTATTTCTTTCTTATCTATTTCTGAAATTTTATTTGTGTTTTCTTAAAATTGTGTTTAACACAAATACACACACCGGGTAATCAGGTAATCTTCTAGTACGATGTTTTTTGGAATAATATTCAATCAGGTTGAATTCAGGAAAACGCTGGCCAACCCATTGTTGTTATACCCACTTGATTTGAAAAGTCTGTTGCACAGTGGGCGACGTGTGGGCGCGCATTATCCTGTATTAGGGTTTTTCTCCGATATATGGGGCAAAAGGCACAACATGGTCTTGAAGAATATCTCTGATGTACCTATCTGCAGTTAACGCTCCGCCATCAATCACCACTAACTCTGTGCGAGCTCCCAAACATATTCCACCCCACACCATAATTGAACCTCCACCAAAAGATACAGTAGCAGCAAAATTAAATGGTGCATTTTGTTCTCCTTGGCATCGATACAATCGTTCATTGTAGAGCATTAGTAGAGTATTCAAAGCTATCTAGATTTAGGCTAAAAAATAATAAAATTTAAAAAAAAACATTATTTTCAATCTGTTCCTTTAAATTTGCCGGTGTGTGTATTACTTATAATCAGGGATCTGAAACTGAACACGAAACCGAACTAAAAACACGAAAAAAACGATTACAAATTACGACTAAATTTTGTTCTTTTGTGATTATTAAATAAATTAATAATGAAGTATTGCCGGTTACTTTCGTTTAAGCGGAACCATATTTTGAATTTTAGTAATTTTTGCCAATTAAGTGAGGCTCTTGATCATTTTGTTTAGCAAAAGCCAAAAGTTCAATCGGTAAAAAGGCAGCTTGGAAACAGTTACTCTTAGTCCCACAAGTCCACCTTGGGTCACTAAGTTCTGCAGCTTAGCTGTCATATCTCTAGAGGTATGGGCTAGCAGACATATGTCAACCGCATAATTCTCATAATTCCTTAGTTTTTAAAACTGACTTTGTTCATAACCCAAACCAGTGTTATATTAAACAACAGTGGGGAAAGAGTTCAACCTTGTTTTACCACATTTTTATAGGCACTTCGTTGGTTGCTAACTTTGCCTTTGTTCAAGATCCTGCATTTCGCATTTCTGTACAGTTCTTTAATAATGCTCACAATTTTGTAGGGATTGCCTATAAGCAGAAGTATTGTCACGGGGTGGATTCAAGAACGGACATCTTTTCTACAAAATTTATTATATAATAATAATTTTACATCAGAATACAATTAACTGTCATAATGGCTGCTGGTGTTTTCTGACAGTAGCTGATGTAAGTCCCGTTCTTGCCCCGGCTTCTCCAGGATCGGTCAAACCACCCCAGGTCTCCGCAAGAGGCGAACACGTGGAGAAGCTCTGTAGACGGCACTCTCGGGTTGGTGACTTGAACAGCTAGGCTGGTCCTTGGGTAGCGTGCTCACAAAAATGATCGAATCAATAACTACTGAATAACTGACTCAATGAATCACTGACGACTCTATTCCCTAAGATCATTTTATAACTGTTAACCACTGTGACGTCAGGTCCTAGCTCAATTGTTTTGGAAACAATATTCATTTGTGTAATTGTTGGCAGCAATTAAAAACCATTATCGGCACAATTGAATAATGTTTATCAACACATTAGAAAGTAGTTCGAAACTTATGTTGACAAATACACAACACTCTGCACACTCTTTAATTCCCAAAACCTCAAGTCTGCAACCGCGACCTACACCGCCTAAAGGCAGCTCAAGGAATTGGGACATTAGCATACAATTATATCATAATTGTGACAGTATTTTCCATATGGCGTCGTGGATGATGGTATGAAAAGCCTGCTTGAAGTCAATGGCCATCAGCTAAAACAGTGATCTCCATTCGGTAGCTGTCTCCATCAAAATCCTCAATATATTTGTCGGATCTATGCATGAACTACCAAGTCGAAAGCCAGCTTGTTTTTTTCTTAGATTAGGTTCTATTTTATCCGATATACGATTAAGGATTATTGTAGCGAGTGTATAATTAACTGAGTTTAAGAGTGTAACCATAATAGACTAACATGGAGACACCACATTACGAAAAAACTACGAGAAGCCCAAACCAAATTAGCGATGCTCTATCCATTAGTAAATAGGAAATCAACCCTAAAAAGAAAATGTTCCCTCTTAATATATAAAGGTATATTGAGACCTACCTTGACCTATGCGTGCATGGTATGGGGTGCTGCACACCGAACACACATTAAAAAACTGCAAGCTTTTCAGTCGAAAGTATTACGGATCGCCACCAACAGCCCGTGGTTTATCAGGAACAGCCATTTACACGAGGAACTGGGTATAATGACAATACAAGAATTCATGAAACAGTTGTCAACAACATTTTTCCACAGAATTGGACAGTGCTCCGGCGCCACACATTATGAACTGGGCAAGCGAAAAATCCACAGAAGATTAAAGAGAAAATTACCACAAGACACTATAATAGACTGTGACAGTGATAGTGCGGATAGCGAACAATCTAATTAAACATTAGTAGCGAATCAAGAGACATAAAGTGAAGTGACAGGGGAGTTCTTCGAACCGACCCCACAACGTGACAAATCCTGACAAACACTGTATTATCAAAACTATGTGTTACATCATGTATGTAGATCTAGTTAAATAAAGAGTATTAATAAAAAAAAAAAAGAGTGTAACCTTCCGCCCAAAGTTCAACACCGCCTTGAATCATATTTTTTCAAAATTTCCAATGGAAAATTTTGTTTTCGACGGTCCATTTTGATACAACGAAGCGTTGTACAGTAAAGAACGTTTATGGGCATTAACTTACGACGCCATAGGCAAAAACCGCCAACACAGTTTTACTTGTCTTAGCTTTAAACTTCATAATAACTTTATGAAAACATATTTTTTCATACTTGTCATAAACATGAGTTTTTCATTTTTTATATAACCTACTTTTCAATATAATAAACAAGGTACTCCTCACTCGTCATTTTATATAGCTTCGCGTATATTATGCAAATTTATATTTAAAAATGCTTAAAATATTTCATTTTGAATAAAATTTTCAAGATATAAATATGGTGATATTAAAATATCTTGACAGAGAGTAGAAATATTGCTTAATAATATGTTAATGTTCACTCAGAAATCTTAAATTTACCTTATAAAGTGTTATTTAAGGAATAATAACAGGAGGAAAGCATACTAACTAAGATAAATATACTATAAAAAAAAAAAACATTCAATCTAAAAATGTAAATATTAAAGTTTCACAACACCACAAAATCTTAGGTAAGACTAAAGAAAAGAAGAAAATGAAACAAATTCGAGGTATTTGTGTGTAAATTAAGTAACCGGACAGATTTTTTAAAATTTTGTTATTCGAGTAGAATTACAATTCAGTAATGTCTTCTCAAAATAACTTCCTTGGGAAGCCACACAGCGTCTTCTTCTTCTTCTTCAGCTTTTCCCATTTTCGTATGGGGTAGCTGTTACTGACGAGTCTCCTCCATTCTCTTCCATCCAAATACTCATCCCCTACTAGATCCTTACTATCTTACTCTTTCTTTATGCAATCCTTCCACCTCGTTTTAGGTCTTCCACGGCTTTTCTTATCCTTCACAACCTTATTCATAGTCACCCTTCCTACGTAATCATCAGGTCTCCCTCAAACGCCTTTCTTGAGTTTTCTTTGATATTCTGTCTGTCTGTCTGTCTGTTCGGTAAAAATTGTAGCCAAACGGCTAAACCTAGAGAGTTGAAATTTGGCATGCTTATACAACTCTTTGACTCGCACATAGGAAAAATACTAAGACATCTAAAAAACATATCTCCTTAAAAATATAAACAAAAATGAGCTCATCGAAAACAAAAATATTTTTTTTTAATTCTGAGTAGGGTATCAAATGAAAGCCCTTAGTACGTGGATTAACGATCAAATTTTTTTTTGCAAAATAAATTATTTTGATGCGATTTTTGCCAAAATTGTGCAAAAAAAAAATTGTCCCATACCCTGTAGCCCAGATGGTTTAAACTAAAAATCTAAAAAAATTCTAAGTAATGTATATTGGTGTGAACCGAAATAGTACAACAGGAATTTTTGATCAGATTATGTTTTCGGAAAATAACGCATTTTTTGTGGTTTTTGGTTCACAAAGTACAAAAGTTATACCAATGTAAGACACCCACATGCAAGGCGTACGATAGCGTAGTGGTTAGAGCACTGGTGTCGTAAGCTAAAACTCGCTGGAAACGAAGGGTTTCGAGTTTTTTTTTTTGAATTTTTATTATGTTCAAATTATTTTGTCAAAATTCTAGTTATATTTTGACAAATGTTGCATTTAATTTTTAAGAGCGTAAATTTAATAACCAGTCTTATTATATGAGTAACAGACGATAAATTATTTAAAAAATATCGTTCATTTTGCCGTGATTACTACAAAGTAAAATTTGTCCTACACATTCAGCATGCCGCCTTCAATTATTATATACCTGCAAAACCTTGAAATGTGTGAATATTCACACTTCACATCAATTTTTTTAGAGTATGCAAAACACTAAAAATCGGAAACTAATCTAAAAGTATTTACAATATCTGTTTCCAGAAATGGAACAGACGCTGGCGAGTTACGTTTAGCTGCAGAAGGGTAATACAAATTTCAAAGGTAACAATTTAAATGTAAAATAACTTTTTATTAACAAAGTTTTATGACACTAGTCTGCGAGTTTTTTATTCAACCTGCTATTGCCTGCTTTTATCCATAGCTATGTGCAGGGTCGGATTTAGGGTTAGGGGGGCCTAAAGCGCAAATGAAAAGTGGGCCCCTAAAAAATATTTTCTTGACTTTAATTTCTTTTTGTTATTAGTTGTTTAAATACAATAAACTGAAAATTGTAATGAGTTACACCTACGAAATCTTTAAAGAAAATTGAAATAAAATCTTTTTCTATTTTTTTATTACAAAAACAATGTTACAGAACGAGAACAGAAAAGATTTAAATAAAAAAAAAAAACAAAACAGAAAATAATATATACATATATTACAATAGTATATTAGCGAGTTATAAACATCCGAAACAATAAAATAACTTCTTACGGTAAGAAGTCAATTTTTATTAAAAAGTAGACAATTTTATTTTCAAGATATTTTGGCTGGTAGTTAATTTCGTGGTTCTTGAGGATATTTATTTATTCTATTCATATTGTCACGTTCGATGTCCGATGCGGCCCTATTCTTCCCATCTGGTAACCTGAGCCGCAGTAAGGGGGGGGGGGGGCGACGGCCCTGGGCGCACTAAGGAAAAGGGCGCTGACGGGTTTGACTAAGGGGCGCAATTGCAAAGGCGAGGACCCTTGCTCGTCACTTGGATTTTGGGAGGTGAGGACCTTTTTTTTTTACTCGTCACTTGAGTTTTGAGAGGTGGGAACCTTGTTTTTATTTGCCAAGGGCTACAAAACATGGCTCTGCCCCTAGCGCAAGTTTTCCTTACTGCGGCTCTGCTGGTAACAGTTAAAGTTATAAATAAAAACAGCAAGTTGACCTTTTCCTTCTTCTGAAACACTTGTTTCTTCAAACATACGTATAATAAAATAAACTAGAAATTGTAAAAAAAATTTGATAATTTTGAAATAAAACTAAACTAAGCTTGAACTCAGAACAGAACTTTAAAAAAAAAGTCTATGTATTTGTATTATTTTTCTAATGTATGTATTTTATACACAACAATATTTTTTACAATGTTAAACTTATACTTATATTATATTAATTTATTCATATACGATGTACACTTATACTGTATTCTGATTTTCCTTTATGTAGCAGCTCTGATGAAGGAATAAACTATTCCGAAACTGGTCAGCAGTAGATAGTTGTTTTTATTTATGTCCGATACCCGTACAACCTTTCCACTTGTATTTCATACTGTAAAATAAATTTTGATTTTTTTTTTCTAAATTTTTGGACCGCTAAAAACGCCGCTAAAAATTATGTAAGTTGGTTAGAAGTGGGCCCTCAGGCCTGGTGGGCCTGAAGCGGCCGCTTATCCCGCTTCTTCTAGAATCCGGGCCTGGCTATGTGTCACTTTTTGATAGAGCGTCTCTCGTTCTCGGACGCCATTTCGTAACATTCCTACTGTACCAGCCATCGACGCGACGAAATACGTGTCCCACCCACAATCATTTTATTTTAGCTATGTACTGTGTAACGTCTATACAGAGACATACTTATACATATACATATATACGCTACATATACATATATATATAAACATACACTACTTTATTTCAACTTGACAAAATTCCTGACAATAACAAAAAACATTTAAATTTTTCATTTATTCACCCTACACCATGGGGCTTAATAAAACTTCCTAGAATCCTCCCCTGGTTGGTTTTTATCACAAATTAGCAAAGCCACCCCTGAGTTCATGTTTAATCCTAGTGTTTGGTGACTCGAGCTTTTAACATTTGGGAAATAACTTCTCTCATTTCAAGTAGCATTCGTATGCGTATTGCTCGGGCTGATACTTTTACAGACCGGCTCCTTATTTATCTAGAGTACTAGAAGACATCAGGACTATATTATAAATAATTCTTTCAGAAAAGGTACAATACTTTATTAAGGGGATTGACTGAGCGTCTCAAATCATAGATTTGGTCTCCACGTTTTAATCAAATAAAAGAAAAACATTTGTTAATGAATATACGAGGGATGTTTCCAAAGTTCTGGGAATTTAGCTATAATTTTTATTATTTTATTAATTTTCGTCAATATTACAATAAAGTTTTTCAACATAATCTCCATTTAGCTCAGTGATTCTTAACCGGGGCGCCAGCGCCCCTTTGTGGGCGTTTTGGAGGTCTGGCGGGGCGTTTTTAAATTTTTAGCAATTAGGGGGCGCTGCAGAAGATCGAGTGCGCATTGTGTCAATATAAAAAAATTATGTATGCTCATTTGCTTAAATAAAAGATGTAAACAATGGAAACGTATGCAGTGAATTTAAATTACTACGAAATGATGTGGCCTATCTTTCGGATATATTCGGAAAGATGAATGAAAATCTCCTAAATCTTCAAGGAAACAATATCAGCCTTATTAAAGCCAAAGGAGTTGTATTGAGCTTTATCAATAAACTCAACTTACTTATATAAAAATAATCTTTGTCGGCGAGAATACCATATTTCCTACTTTACAACAATTAAAAGAAGATACGCTCAAGGATTCTGATTTGGAAACATACTGTAGCCACATTGACGCCCATATCAAAGATATGATAATACGATTCAAAAACTTGCAGGAACTTGTGATACCGGCTTGGTTAATTAGTCCATTTTTATCAGACGTAGAAAGTCTCAGTCAAAAATTAGAAGAGCACTTTATTGAGCTACAAAATGACTGTGAAACCAAAATAATATTCAATCAATGTGATTATAATGCTTTTATTATATTATAATGTTGTATGTGATATTAATATGACATAATAGGCAATATATTCATAATGTTTATAAAAATAATAACGTGTTTTATTTCTATTTCTCATCATTTTTTATTTGTAGTAGGAAATTCATTGCATAAAATACATACCTACATAGAGAAAATTGTAAACTTTAAATTTTGTTTTTTGTTGGGGGGGGGCGCTGGATAATTTTACTGTGGTAAAGGGGGCGATTCTTTCAATACGGTTAAGAAACACTGATTTAGCTGAATACATTTATCCCAACGATAAACTAATTTTTTTAAGCCGTCCTCAAAGAATTTTTTCGGTGTCTCCTATTGAGTTTCTTTTCTGGTCCCAACAGCCTTGGCACCCAGCGCGGCAAAACCTTACTAACGCTCAAACAATCATGCAAGATGTCATGAACTTGTCGTGTACCTATCCCTAGGCGCACTCTAATTTGACGAATAGTCATTCGCCTGTCCTCTTTCAGTAGGTCTTCGATGACAGTAATGTTTCTTTCATTTACCGACGTGCTTGGGCGTCCACTGCGTGGATCGTCTTCTAGTGATGTTCTACCTGTTTTAAAACGATCGATCCACCGATAAACAGTACTTTTGGATTCTGCAGACTCACCAAATACTCCTTGCAGACGCTGAATAATTTCTGATGTTTTTACACCTTCTTTCCACAAAAAGAAAATTATTGCTCTTTGGGATTTTGCTGCGTCTTCCATGATTACAAAACCAGTGCTATGAAAACGCGTCTATATCAGTCGAACACCTAAATCAGACTGAACAATATTGCACTAGATAGTTGCATAAACATGTCAAGACTTGTCTGGCACCAATAACATTGCCTATAAGTTCTGCGTAATTTAATTATAGCACAATTCCCAGCATTTAAGAAACATCCCTCGTACGTTAAAATATCTACGGCTGGTAGACAAAATTACTTATTTCAAATTAATACATGTAATTTTATAAGAGACGATTTTTGATCTGGTACTCTAGCTTGTGGCACTAAGGAAATTTGATATCCAATGTGCATTCTACCTAGATAATAATAATAATATAATAATAAATTTATTGTAATTGAATGTACAAAAAAATTGACGTTAGGTGTGAATATTCACACATTTCAGGGTTTTGTAGGTATTTAGTCAGTGAATGATGATTATAAGAAGGCCAAACGATAAACGCCCGTCACTATATAACATAATTACAAGTGTTGGTTTTAAATCCTTTAAATCAATAGGCACGACAAGAAGGTTGCAGTTAGATTTTTTCTATCGTGTATCATATATTTCTAATAATAACATAATATATATTTTAACGCATTTTTTTTTTTTTGTAATTGCAAAATTTCTTTCAAATCCAGACCTGGCAACACTGTGAGCGACATTTGTCACGCAAGAGCATAACGCTTTCAGAGACATTGTTTATATTGCGACTATATGAAAAACTAACAGATTCTCTACTAGAAATTTAATCCCAGCAACCGGCCAGTTATTTATTTATTTACCTAGTCGATATTTTCAAAAGAAATTTACGTACCTCTTCTCTTCCCATAACAAAATACATCCATGTATATACAAATATATTTTTTTAATTTTAGCTAAGATACTAAACGAAAATCTTAATACTTGGCAAAATTTAGTCAAAATGAAATGTATTTCAAAAATAAATTACCATTCCTTAAATCTGCCCTTAAAGAGCTTCCATTTAATATACCCACAATCAAATTTAAAATGTTTTTTTTTTTTTTCAATAACACAAAAACTGTAATATTTTCCAAAAACGAATTCGTATAAAGAATCCTCTCGTACGTTTCCGGTCCATAGCAATATACATTGCTTAGAATTTTTTCAGATTTTTAATTTAACCTCTTAGGGTTAAATGTTGCGGGACACTGATCTTTTAGTACTTTTTTGGAAAAAATCGTATTAAAATAAAACAAAATAAATAAAAACCTACTTCCTGTTACTTTACCTACGTCTTAAGAGCTTTCTTTTGATACTACACAGTAAATTTTTAAAAAAATATTTTTTTTTGTCGACGCAAAAAAATCAATATTTTGCTAAAAGCCTTTTGATCAAAATTTCCTGTTGAACTATTCCAGTTCCCATCAATGTATCTTTTTTTTTTTCATAAATATAGTCATATTAATTCATAATTTTTCATATTTTTAGTTCAACCCCTCTGGGAGATAGGGTGGAGGACAAAAGTTTTTTGCCATTATATTGACAAAAACTCCATAAAAAAAGATTTTTCAAAAATAAAAATTTGTTCATACATCCACGCATTAAGAGGTTTTATTTGATACCCCAATCAAAATTTTAAAAAAATATTTAGTTTTTGATTAAATACATATTTGTTTATATTTATCCCGCGCTGTATTTTTTTGAAGTCTCCTATATGTGGGTCAAAAAGTTGTACAAGTTTCAATTTTCTATGTTCAACCGTTTAGCTACAATTTCTACCGTACAAACAGACAGACAGACAGACTGACTGACAGACAGACACATGAGTGACATTATAAGGGTTTTTTGGTGGTCATACCTAAAAAACCTTAAAAATATAAAAACCAAGTTGAAATAAATCATGGACAATAATAAATCTATGCTAGGAAAGTTAAATCATCAACTAGATATTCAGAGGTGCTATAATAAACCTTTTCTAATGCGGACACCTTTATTTTGGACGTTTGCCATTGCTGATAGTGCTAGGCTAGAATAGTACAATATAATGAGTATTAGTATCAAAAGATATAATACTTCAAGAGTAATATAAAAAATAAATTCGGACGTTTCGGAAACTGCTCAACAATCTGTTTCCGTCTTCAGCGATCACGAGAAGTGATAAACATTTCAGTTTTCTTCGAGTTTTTATACCGAGTATTGTAAGAGTGGGAGCAGGTTATAGATGCGTTGCTATTGGTTGGGTGGTTGGGATCAGGTATGGGTAGGGACGGGACTACCTGCTGAGGATTAACGACCGGATTAAGATTGTTTGTCACATTATTGTGTGGTAATGAGTTGTTTATTACCGGATTAGTGACTTGAGGATTAAAAGGATTGTTTTGAATAATGGAAAGCCAGAGTTGAGGAAATTCTATGCTGGCTTGGCTGACAGCATCTCCAGAGTTTTCGATCAAAGCAGACTCTTTCAATTTTCTCTTGAACTTGTTTTCCTCATACATTAAGGGTTTAGCATCTTTCCATTGGAAATGGTGTTCATTTTCCCAAGCATGTTCAGCCAGTTTGGAACTGTAAATTTCGCCCTGCTGAACTTTCTTCTTATGCTCGTTTACCCTAACATGTAGAGGTCTGCAAGTCTCGCCAATATATTGTTTCCCGCACTGGCAGGGAATAGAGTAGACACAGTTTTTGTTTAGGACAGATTTGGGTTTCGTACATGATAGGATAGATCTTAAAGTCGAACTCGATTTGAAGGCTACTTGGGTATTATGCTTCTTTAGTATCTTACCAATTTTCTCAGATACTCCTTTATAATAGGGCATAGAGGCATATCGCACTTCGTCAGTTCTAGGTGCGTCATTTTTCTTATGATTGATAGCATCAGTAATAATTTTATGACTGTAGCCATTATTACTGATTAATTAGGTGTCCGCATTAATATTGGACCATTGCAAAATAATTTCAAAGATTAAATTTTAAACCTTTTCTAGCTGAAGTTGTTGAAACAATATTTAAAATTTACATTATTCATAATTATAATTCTAATCGTTGATTTGTTGAACACAGTTGCTCCGATATAAGTTGTCAAATTTTTTGACATATTGTACTTGATTCTGGGTAATCTGATGTCAGACCTAACTCGGGTGTTATAGTTATTTACAGTACTATTTATGTGCAACAAATTACCATTTTCTAATAAATAAAAGTAAATGTAATAAATATAGACAAGGTGCTGTAAGAATTTTTAATTTTGGGAAAATTCGCTGCAGTTAACTCTTCTCTTGACCCTACCAAGGATTCGGATTGATCTTTTGTGTAGTTTAAAAAGAAGAAGCCAGTCGGTTAAGTGTCTAACGCCCATAGCGGTGAAAGCACTTAAAGAAGAATAATAACATCGGTTTGTTTCTCATCCATGAATTTGTTTTACGATCTGCAGGATGAATACCTAACGGAAGATAACTAATAACAAAAGTATCCTCTTAAAAATTCTTTTAAAAAAGCTTTTTTGGAAGAGTTCTAAAAATACTTTCTAAACATACAAAATTCAGTACATAAAGTCACATTTCCAACTCAAAATAACCTTAAAACGTATCACACAAGCATTTGAAGGTACTCCGCATAAATTTACATGTATATTTTTTATGTATTTCACGACAGAGAAAGTGAATTTCTATACATATGTACAACGTCATCATTCAGTATTAATTTTACCGTGAAACAAAAAAATATGTGCTTTTACTGTCAGAAAATATTCCCAACTGAAGACACTCCAGTGAATACGAACAAGGAAACAAGAAAAGTGTTAGACCGCATATCGATGAGATCCTATTGGCTGGAAAACACGTCATCACATGCCGAGAATATCGTGTTTTCCAGAGAAATACTGCGCATCCATATTGTCAGGAAAAGGATTTTTCCTTATCGCAAAAAACAGTCTTGTATTTTTTGTCTTACCAATCTAAATATTAGTTTTATGAAATGAACTACGTTATGAAACTGTGGATTTATAAATACAGCAAATTAATATACAGGAGAAATAATTCTGGTAGTTAAAAATAACATAGCAGCTATATCTGAATTTCTACAGTGTTCCAGTAGGAATCTGTCAAATTTTAGTGTTGTGTGCATTCATTAATATTAAGAAGAAATAAAATTCTTTAACAACATAGCTTCAATTCGAAAAATTCCAGAATTCGAAAGAGATTCCAGACATTTCATAATTAACGTTTTATATTTGAGGTACTCAAATAATATCAAAGTGATTACTCAAATATCACAATAATTATTCGAGCAAATAGAGCATTTATAGCATTTTTAGAAAGTCGAATTATAAAAAAAATAAAGAATTTTATCTGAATTTTGACTCACCCTACACTATTTTGGTTTCGATGTCAGCTTCGCAAAATATTCTGAAGATTGCTGAAGTGTCCTGTTGTCTTACTAATATTTTGTTGAACTTGAACCACACGTATTTATAATAATGTTCCCGGGCACGACTTTTTGCCAAGTTCAGTAAATATTAATTATGGTTTGTACGGTGTTCGGAGACATAGATTTTTTGACCAATTTGGGTTCCGGGGACATTTCTGTTGGTGACCACTAGCGCAGGGTTTCCCAAACGGTGGGTCGCGACCCAGTACCGGGTCGCATAAAAACTCGCGAAACATAGGTGTTTTTCTCAAGAAACACTAGAATACGATTAAATATCATTGAATCCGTAAGTAAACATAGGATCTAAAACAGAATTGCAGGACTCAGATATTGATTTTATAATTGAACTGTCGTGTGATACAGCACTCAAAGCCGTCTTCGACAGAATACCATTGATAGATTTTTGGATAAATTATCGTCAGGAATACCCAGTTATAGCGGAAAAATCAATGAAATTTCTAATGCCTTTCGTCACGACCTATAAGTGCGAAGCAGGTTTCACAACATTAGTTTTCCTTAAAAATAAGTACCGAAACCGATTGAAAGTAGAACCGGATCTAAGGATAAAGCTATCATCGTTTTCTTCTAATCTGAAATTAAAAATAAGCAGCACCACATTTCTCATTAATAAAATTTATTGGTTCTCATTAATAATTTTTGTTTAATTTCTACAAATTTTTGTAACGGTTAATGCTTTTTTATTATAATTATTATGTGAATAAATGAAAACTGTATTGACATCCATATGTTTTAGCTTACCTATGGGCTATTATAGGCGGAAAAATTTTAGTGGGTCACGAAGAAAAAGTGTGAAAATTACCGGGTCACGGAAAAAAAGTTTGGGAAACGCTGCACTAGCGCTTTCTTACGCGTTAATTCATCTTTCTTCGATCTAGTAGTTAAGTACGCAACTATTGTTAATTTGTTGTTCTTCGGGTTATGAATGCGTTGGGCTATATCAATTTCTTCAGGTAGAACTGACACTTCCATTTCTTTGGCTACTTGCATTATCATTTTCTTACAGTCTTCTTGCGGTCTTTCTGGGATACCGGATATTTCAATATTATGGGTCCGACTATATTGTTTAAGATTGTTGACTCGTTCAGATATCAGGACGAATTCCCGCTGCAACATTAAAAATTATCTGGAATAATTCGTCTCAATTATTGGTCTCCTCCTGTTTCATGAATTCTACGCCTTTCAGGACAATCCGAACCAACTAACTCATCTAGCCAGGCTAACAGGACTCTATAAAATATTAATATCTATAAAACAAATACGCTGCGCATAAACACCAACAATACAAGACAGTTAAAAATTCGTCAGGAAGATATTGATGATGTCGATGAGTTTTTTACCTTTGTAGCATAATTGCCAAAGATGGAGGAGCAATGCTGGATATTGTGCAACGCTTGAACAAGGCCAGGCAAGCTTTCGCTATGTTAAATGCTGTCTGGAGATCTAATTATATCTCAAGAAATACAAAGCTGCGCTTGTTCAACACCAATGTGAAATCCGTGCTGCTCTACGGATGTGAGACTTGTAAGGCTACCCGTGTAATCACTTCCAAATTGTAATTCTTTGTAAACAGAAGTCTCCGTAGAATCATCCGAATGTTCTGGCCGGAAAGAATAGCTAACGCAGAGCTATGGCAAAGAGCAAACCAAACAAGTATCCAGAAGGAAATAAAATTGCGCCATTTGAAATGAATAGAGAATGTCCTGAGGAGAGAGCAGACTAGCTTGCCTAGGCCTTGGATTGAAATCCGCAAGGTACACGCAAAATCGGAAGGCCAAAAACAACCCCAAATAAATTTGGGGCTTCCTAAAACTAAAATCTGGAAGTATCTCACTTATTATTTACTTAACATCAAAAATGTATATGAGGAAACATTTTTTTTTCACTTCAACACAGTTTTTAATAAGATGATTATTTCGGGGGCAAGGGGTGTGTTACTTATAAGGTGCTCAGGAGAAAGCACAAAGATATAATTTTTTTAATAAGATTATACGTATTTTAAATCCATTCGACAGCATATTTTTTTTTCTGAAATCAACCATATAAATATGTTTTCATAAAAATAATATTGTTTTAAATCGAATGGAATTATGTTTAGAAAAAGAATATGGTCGAAGAGTACATTTTGCACTACTGTTTGCAGAAGCTACACCAATAGTTTTCAACCACCTTTACAGATTTTTTCGGGCAGCCGTAAGCAAAGAAAAAATGCGAAAATAATAACCAATATTCGAACATGACAAGCACTTCAAGAAGAAGAAGTATCCAAATTAGGACTACTAAATTTTGAGTGTTTTTGAGTGTATTTACATGTTCCATCATGAGGTTCCTGTCTGTACTATTTATTTTGGAAATGCTGCAGACATAAACAATGATATCTTGATCGTTTTCACTCATATTGTTTTGTAGAAATAATAACTTATATTTTTACCGCGAAAAACACTACTGTACAGATTTCCGCACAATCTTAACTTGTGACGACTGTGCAACACAAACTGCATTTGCTGAACGATCTTCGTGCAGCACAGAGCACACAGAAACTTTATGCCGAACGTTTCTTATGTAAATTATGCAGAATGTGTAGATAATAATCTTAGCTTATGCCGAACACCTTATGTTTAATCAACTTTCGAATCTTATACCCTTTTCACACTAGATCTTTAAGATCGGATGTTAAAGTGAATGTATCTTTAAACGCTAATGTGAAACCGTACGGCCTCGTCTAAACACGACCGATGTTTAAGACAGAGATCTGCGTCTTAAACTTCGCCCGCATTACCAACTTAATTTCTATTATAAAAAAATACTCCTTGAATTTGTGCTGTCAACATTTTATATTATCATAAATAAAAATACTGTATTATATCGACGTTATAAGAAGTTTATACTTATTGTTATAATAAAATTATTTATTTTAATAATGTGTTTAATAAAATACAGAGCTACAATAATTGAGATAAAATGTATCGACTTACATGTTAATACAGGTGTAATATATTCTTTATTGTAGTGCCTTTATTGTAGAATGAAATGAAATATTCTTAATTGTTTATAATAATTCAAAATGTGCGTCTGCGCAGACAGGTCAAAACTGGTAATTTCATGACGGTAACTTAAGGACAATATTACTGTAGCTGATGACAGCACCAGAGATTTAAACATCAAGTGTGAAAGCATACCGATCTTAAACATCGGTGAACTTTAAGTTCACTCGTCTTAAAGATCTAGTGTGAAAAGGGTATTAGTACTTAAGCAAAAGAAAATATAGAAAACAATTCAATGCGTTTTATTACAAACCAATAAAATAAGTTATTTTAAATTGTTTTTATATTTTATATAAAGATTAATAGTGTATCTGAACAACATGGCGCACGTCTGACGATACTATAAGTTGAAAAATAAATATCTAGTTATTTGTAAGTGTAGGAACGTGCCTGCAGCCCTCTGTGAGCCAGGAAGTCAACCATCTGCACATGACATATTAGCTAAAGGTTGGATAAGACCATGTCGCTTGCCATAAACCCAAAAGCCTTACATAAATAATAAAATTAATATCAGGAGATGCTGTAAGATGTATGAGACGGATTTGTGTAACATGTTTTGTTTATATAATATATAAATTCCGGAAGCAGATCTAGACAAACTATATAGTCTCGTAGATGCAAGTTAGACTTCATGTTTGTTTATATTTTAAAATTAAACTTTCTTGAGGATTTTAGTTACTTTTAAAGCTATTCAAAAGTTGCATGGCAATAGAGTGTCTCAGTAAGTAGCTAAATTAGTCCTATACGTTGTCCGTACCCTCTTTGCCGCATTACACTTCTTATTAATAGTCCATTTGCCTAGATCAGTGGTACTCAACCTGGTCCCTACCGCCCACTAGTGGGTGGTAAGTTATTATTATTATACAACAGGTGGGCGGTATGAAAATTTTTCTACCAATAGAGATGCTATAGTGGGCGGTAGGTATGAAAAGGTTAAGTACCCCTGACCTAGATGGTGCATATGGCAGACAAGATAAAATCTCGGTCCTTAGGCACTCATCACTTTTTGAAAACTACGTTGTCAGCATAACTTTTCGACCGTATATTATCTCTAATAATCTACACATTCTGCATAATTTACACAAGAAACGTTCGGTATAAGGTTTCTGTGTGCTCCGTGCTGCTCGAAAATCGTTCGGCAAATATCGTGCAGTGCAGTTTATGGTGCACACTCGTCCCAAGATTAGACTGTGCGGCAATCTGTGCAATAGTATTTTTCGCGGTAAAAATATAAGTTATTATTTTTTCTACAAACCAAGATGAGTGAAAATAATCAAGATATCCTTGTTTATGCCTACTATTAACAATGTGCTATTTGTTCTATAAGTATTTCTGTTCGAAAGTAAATGGCGACATAAAGTTACTGATTAGCTAACTTCAAATGAACTAATATAAAATAAAGAAAAATGTAGTTTCATAAAATTTGTAAAAATAATACTTATATATGGGGCTAGCCAATTAATAATAAAAAATAAAAAATCTATTAAAAATGATTCAACGGTTAAATTATTAGGAATTCATTTGGATGAACAGCTTACATGGGATACTCAAATAGATAGTCTATATAAAAGAATGTCCCAAGAATGTTGGAAAATTAAATTACTAGCAAAATCATGTAGTCAAGTAGTAGTGCGGACATATTATTTTGCTAACATATACTCAGTGCTATCATATGGCTTACTATGCTGAGGCACAAGTTTCGAACTCATTAGACTATTTAGATTGCAAAAACGCATTCTTCGTAATATGGTTGGATACAGTAATAGAGCATCATGTGTTTCAGTTTTTAAAAATTTACATCTCTTGACATTACCATGTATGTATATCTATCAAGCTTGCCTCTATGTAAGACAAAACTTTTCAGATTTTGAAAGACAACTAGGTGTACATACATATAATACCATAAATAAAAATATTTTGGAAATACCTTTAATCAGATACGCCAAAACGGCAATATTTTCCAAAATTCCTCTCGTACGTTTCCAGCTCAGATCAATGTACATTATTTACAATTTTTTCAGATTTTTTAACCCCCTTGCGTAACAAGGGGCGGGACAAGAACTTTTTAGGCAAATTTTTGCCTAAAATCGTGTTAAAAGAACTAAAATCGTGTTTTGAATTTAAAAAAAATATTTTTCGTTCCTTAATCTACGTTTTAAGAGCTTTCTTTTGATACCAAACAATAAATTTAAAAATATATATTATTTTTTCCAACTTCACAAAAAACTCGATATTTTCGAAAAACCAATATCATCAAAAATTCCGGTTGAACTATTCCAGTTCCCATCAATGTGCATTATGGAGATTTTTTTTAGGATTTCTAGATCACCTCTGAAAGTTAGATTGGGGGACAAAAGTATTTTAATAACCTTTGGCAAAAATCCCATCAAAAAAATTATTTCTCGATTGTTTAGCCACGCATTAAGAGGGTTTTTTTGATACCCCACTCATAATTTTAAAAAAATATTTATTTTTTCATTATTTAAATATTTGTTTATATTTTCATGGTGATGTATTTTTTTTGAACTCTCAGTATTTTTCTTATATGTGGATCAAAGAATTGTATAAGCATACCAAATTTCAACTTTTTATGTTAAGCCGTTTGGCTACAATTTCTACCGTACAGACAGACAGACAGGCACATGAGTGACGTTATAAGGATTTTTTGTGGTTTTACCTACAAAACCCTAAAAAAAAAGGAGTTCGCCAAAAAAGATTCTATCTCACAGGCGTCCCCGTGTTCTACAAGTTTAATATCCACTGCTTTAGACAACAGTTTTGGAAACCCTGTAGTACGATATTCCATAAAATTTATTAGAATCTTTCCTTTCACTATTTTTAATATCACCCTATCATTCGATCAACATCTAATATCAGT
This sequence comes from Liopterus haemorrhoidalis, assembly GCA_963971575.1. Lineage (NCBI taxonomy): Eukaryota > Metazoa > Arthropoda > Insecta > Coleoptera > Dytiscidae > Liopterus > Liopterus haemorrhoidalis. Next base: position 53,031,290 of record OZ020615.1, read on the forward strand.
GAATATTTTTCATTACAACACTGACAAATAACCTTCCATCGGCATTTGAATCAGGCTTCGGGCCCGGAGTGATCCGGAATGAAGGTACGGTTATGAAGGTAGCGACTCCCAGGGCGTTCATTATTCAAATGGCGGGTAAGAGCGAGGGTTGAGAGGGGTTGGAATGTGATGCAGGGACCAATATATGGGTATTAGGACAGTACGCAATAACACCTTCTGGCTTGTTGATTTACTCCAGATACGAGACTATGTAAACATCTTGATAAGTCGCTTGATAAATACAGATAATACGGACAGTTATTTGGGTTTAGAAGGGGTTGTCTTAATTATTGTTTCGGGTTATGTTACAATGCGGAACTAATATACACATGTCTGCGTTATTAACGGATTTTATACCTATCTATATAAGAGCACTACAGAAATAATATACACAGACTTAATTCAATGTAACGCGACAAAAATATTGAAAATAGTGTATCCATCTATCGTCCGGTAGTAAAAATAATAAAGCACACAAGTGATTAAAGGAGGCTAGAGACATAACATCTTTTGGAATATCTTTTAACCATTATCTTATTTGAAAAATGGTTAGTAAATATATTCGTCTGAATGGTGGTATTATAGATCAGCGTTTCCTAACCTTTTTTCATGGCGGGTCGGCAATTGACCTAGAAAAAATTCGCGGACCGGCAAGTTTATAAAGTAATGTGTATCGCAAAAGTTTTATATTTTTTATTGCACAGATTACAAATACAGGAACAATAAAAAAATCAGCTGTGGCCACCACAAGACCGACCGCCGTCATAAAGTACTTATATAAAATACATTCTAGCAGCAGAGTAGAAATAACGGCCTAATATTTTCTAACAGAGATATTATTTATCATGACCATGGAAACGTTGCAACAAATATGAAAAAATTGAGACTTAAAATTTTACAAAGTTTAGTTATTAGTTATTGCATTTATAGTAACTTTTATCAATACATTTTTTCGAAATATTTTTCTTTTGCTAAATATTCACAAAAATCAACACAAGTAAACTCCCATTTCTAGTAAACCGATTTTTACCAAAAGTTGATCAACTCGTGTCATTGATGTCAAAAGCTTAAATATGAAGTTTCATAAAAATCCTTTTAGCCTAATTTGCTCTGCACGTGTACACAGACAGACAGACAGACGGACAGGCGGACAGACAGACGGACGGACGGACAGACAGACCGACAGACATCATGCTAAAAATTGTCAAAACTTTATGTAGGGACCTCAATTCGTGGAGATCCATCGAAATCTCGAAATGTCAAAATCGGTATGATCACAATACCTCTCTTATATATGTTGACGGTCGGTAATAAAAAATAACTTATAATTAATTATTACTTAAGCAATTAACAGATTAAGGACCGAGATTTGCATCTCAAAATTAAGTGGGTTATATCTTATTAGGAGAATAGTTGCATAGTTAAAAAAAATCTCGCTGACCGGTAGTTGGGAAACACTGAAAAATATTGATTTTGTGTTAAATTTTATTGTGTGGTATCAAAAAAGACCTTAATGAGTAGATTAAGGAACGGCAAGTAGTTTTTTAGTATTTCTTTATTTTAACACGTTTTTTATTTTCCAAAAATCACTGCCCCGCACTCTTTAGCGCAAAGAGGTTGAACTAAAAATCTGAAAAAATTCTAAGTAATGTACATTGATCGAAAGTGGAAACACGCGATAAGCATTTTTGATCATAATTATTAAATTATTTAATAATAAACTAGATGCCCCAGAACTTCTTCAAAATTTAAATATTCGAGTCCCTGACATAAGATTGAGAATTAAAAATTGATGTGAAGTGTGAATTTTCACACATTGCAAGGTTTCGCAGGTATATAATAAGTGAAGGCGGCATGCTGAGTGTGTAGGACAAATTTTGCTTTGTAGTAACCACGGCAAAATGAACGATCTTTTTAAAATAATTTATCGTCTGTTAATCTCAGAGCTTTAAAAACAAATTTTATGTTAAAATATTTTTTTGTTAATTTTAATTCGAATACCTAATATCATTATTTAGGTTTCTAAATAAGTGCAGTATTTTTTTTATATAACAAGGTTCATTAAGATTTTGAAAATTGGGCCTATGGCTTTCATTGGTTGTCTTAAATCATACGCTCCGGCCCTCTGGCTTCGTATAAATGACACAGAATGAAAATATAATTCCAATTGGTTATTAAATTTACGCTCTTGAAAATTAAATTCAAAATGTGCTAAAATATAATTAGAATTTTAACAAATTAATTTAAACATAATAAATATGAAAAAAAAAAAACAAAAAAAAAATTGACTCCACAAGCCAGGAACGAACCTGTGTAGTGAATAACGATCCTGTGTGGTTGTCGAGCAACTGAGCCACTAGACCACCAAACGCTTATCAACTTAGTGTGTTATAAGAGTATAACATGTATGCATCGTCAACCAAAAAACACAAAAAATGCGTTATTTTCCGAAAACATAATCTGATCAAAAATTCCTGTTGTACTATTCCGGTTCACACCATTATACATTACTTAGAATTTTTTCACATTTTTAGTTTAAACCATCTGGGCTACAGGGTGTAAAACAAAATTTTTTTTGCACAATTTTGGCAAAAATCGCCTCAAAATAATTTATTTTGCAATTCATTTGATACCCTACTCAGAATTTTAAAAAAATATTTTTTTTTTCGATGAGCACATATTTGTTTATATTTTTAGGGGGATATGTTTTTTAGATATTTTAGTATTTTTCCTATGTGCGGGTCAAAAAGTTGTACAAGCATGCCAATTTTCAACTCTCTAGGTTTAGCCGTTTGGCTACAATTTTTACCGAACAGACAGACAGACAGACAGACAGACAGACAGACAGACAGACAGACAGACAGACAGACAGACAGACAGACAGACAGACAGACAGACAGACGACAAAATGACGGTATAAGGGTTTTTTGGTCATACCTACAAAACCCTAAAAATGATAACTTTTTCAAAATTTCAGAATCTGTCACCACTGAACAAAATGCTAAGTCTAGTAAACAAGCAAGTCTCTGATAGAGATGTAGATATCTTTTACTACAACCACAGAAAGTTTGTTAATATAAAAATAAATTAGACTAGTATATTGCATCTTATTGTTTTATACTTTATTTTATTCATAATTAGTATTTCTATATTATTGTTATGATAATTGTATTGTATTTTACTGTACAAATCTGTCACTGGTTAAATAAATAAATAAACAAATAAATAAATTAATAATTCGTTTTTAGAAAATATTGCAGTTTGTGTGTTTTTGACGAAATTAATTATTTTTTTTAATTCATGGCTAAATTATAGTTAATAATGTTATGGATTTTTTATATTTATAGCTGCAGTAGTGTTTGTGTTTTTTTTTTGTTTAAGTAATTCAAACCCATTGTTTTAATTACTTAGTTTTTTGTTTATCAAAGAGAACTAAAACACATTGTTAATAGTGAGAAATATATTTCTGAAATTGAAGAAAATGGAGCCATTTCCCAGGAAGCAAAAGCAGCAAAAAAAAAATCGTACTAGCGACACACAAACGAAATATCACAATTTGTCGAAAAATTTTTCAAAATTAAACTTCGTACCTTCATTACTTACTCAGTATTTGATTAATTTATTGTTGCAGTGCACATTTTCATTGTAATAATTATTATTACTTTCGTTTTGGAATCTGATTTTCTATTCTATGTATCGTTCTTTTGATAAAATTAATTATTTGTTATATGACAGCTATCATTTTACGTGAAATATAAACAATGAAAATAAATAATGATCTGTTTCACAATAGCTTTGATACAACTGATATATTTACGAAGGGTTTAGTTCGCATATCATTCAAATATTTATAAAACCAGAATATACACATATATAATCATTTTATTTGTTAAAAATTGTGACACATTTATTATTTGGTGGATAAATACTTGTTCACAAATTTACATTAATATATTTGTTATGAAATATCAAATGAAAAAATTATTTAGAAATTTATAGATGATTATCTAAATTTATAGATGATATCTAGATTAGTAATTTAACGTCCAATTTTGAATATAGGTAGAAGTAGGAAATAATTTCACTCAGCTTTTTGGACAAGAAGCGTTTATTTTAACAAAACACAACGTTTCGCCAACAACATTGTTGGCTTCTTCAGGTGCTATAACAATAACATCATGATAGAAAACAATTTTATATAATCAATAACAAAATTTACCTATGTTAGTTAAACGTAGTCATAACAGGCTGTACATCAATCATCTCCAAGGATGGTGAATTGCAGAATTCATTGACATTAATGTGTACTTGAAGAAAACAGACCATAGGAAAACAGGAGTTAAATTTCAATTAAATATTGTAATATAATGATCAAAAATTAGAAACTATTATTTAAATTTTACAATTCAAAACGAGACTAAATAAAATATACAACTGTCCAATATTAACTTATTCATAAATACAATGATATCAAGTTTTATCGACGCATCAAGTTAACTCGCCCAACTCTACAAAATTCTGAAAAAACAGATTAGAATAAGCATAACCTCAAAATGGTACATGTGACCTGAAATTAACTTGAAACTAACGGCGAGTTAACTTGAACAATATCCTTTTTACCTTGTGGTTCCGTCCTCCCATCTCCACAAAATCAAAATTTTACTTAATTTAACGTATTAATATCATTTAAACATGTGTTAAGCAGTTCGGATTGGATTCTCCAGAGTAATAGAGTTTTTGGGTCCGATATACAGTCTGGGATACTCTCTCCACAAGATCTTTGTGCGTACCATCGATTTTGGGGATTGAGTACGTCGGACTGTATGAAGATTTAATACTCTATATCTTTCTGGGTTTCCAACTGTTACTGTTAGGGTTTTTCCGGTGTCTGTACCGGTTTAAAATTTATTATTTCTGCAATTCATAATTGTATTTAAATTAGGTGTATGGATCCTTAAGAGTTTTGGGGTTTGGACTTGATATACCGTTTGAGGTACCTTTCTCTCATTACTTTGTACGTACCATTGTTTTGAGGGATTGGTACGTTGAATTGTATGATTGCTCCGAAACTCAATTACTTCATTTTGGTTCTTTCCACTGAGTTGGTTGTTGTGAAAATTTCATGATTTCGGGGGTTATCGTTGCATTATGTTGTACAGGATGGGACACTGTCAACTCTGTCGATTTGTGCGTACCAGGTAGTCAGGGGAGATAGTGTCGCAGCCTGTCATATTGATGCGTCGATAAAACTTGATATCATTGTATTTATGAATAAGTTAATATTGGACAGTTGTATAGTTTATTTAGTCTCGTTTTGAATTGTAAAATTTAAATAATAGTTTCTAATTTTTGATCAGTATATTACAATATTTAATTGAAATTTAACTCCTGTTTTCCTATGGTCTGTTTTCTTCAAGTACACATTAATGTCAATGAATTCTGCAATTCACCATCCTTGGAGATGATTGATGTACAGTCTGTTATGACTACGTTTAACTAATATAGGTAAATTTTGTTATTGATTATATAAGATTGTTTTCTATCATGATGTTATTGTTATAGCACCTGAAGAAGCCAACAATGTTGTTGGGCGAAACGTTGTGTTTTGTTAAAATAAACGCTTCTTGTCCAAAAAGCTGAGTGAAATTATTTCCTACTTCTACCTATAACAATATCTAACAGTTCCTTATAATAGATAGAGATTCGGTTAAATGGACAAAGTTCGAGTATTTTACATAGGAAATATTATGACAGATTCAAAAATATTTTTAGATGTTTCGTTGACCAGATATTTTGAAAATAAACATTTTTTTAAATGGAATACGCTGTATATTGTTAATCTAGTGGAACAACGATTTTTTGACTTATTAAATTTTATATTATTATTAGGAAATTTAAAGTTAAAATATTTGATAAATTTATTTTGTATTCTTTCTATTCGATTAATATAATTCAAATACTGAGGTGACCAACACGTAGTTGCGAACTCTAACTGACTCCTGACTAGTGTATAATACAATGATAATAGCGTCGACATATTTCTAATGCCTGGGACACACTTGCGTTATATGCTTCGTCGATAATTGCGCGCTATATAAATTCGTGGTAAACTGCATCTATCGATATCGTGCTAAAGCGCAACTTGTGGCCATAGCTGCGTTTTCGCCGCTACACTTTATTTACGTTTACAAGGTACAAGCGTATTTATTTTGCTGTAAATTAAATAAAATAATGGTGTATATCCATCATAACTGCACCCTAAAATTATTTTTTACATTTAATTTTACAAATTCAAACATAATCTTATCTGATTTTGACACAAATAAGTTGTAAAGAAATATGTATAACATAACCTGAAATGATGCCGGATAAACAACGATACACGCCAACAGAACATACTACGCTCTGCGCTAAGTTCCTTTGATGTGCGCTCTAAAACCGCCACTTCAGTTATCGTCATGTGTCTAGTGGCGCGCTCTGCTAATATTGTGAACGCAAACCGATAGTAGCTGGCCACATTAGCGTGTATGTCACGTTAAACCGAAGTTTAGCGACGATAGATGCAGGTGTAGCCCAGGCATAAAAGGCACAGTCATTCGTCTTACAAAACCCAACATACGATAAGCCTTTTTAATTATCTCATTAACATGAACATCGAAAATAAGTTTACAGTCAAGAGTGAGTCCAAGATCTTTTACGTGAGTATCTGACAAAATGTAGTTAATTACTGTGTAATTGTATTTTAAAACATTTCTATTTCTAGTGAAAGATATTTTTGAACATTTTGATAAATTAAGTATTAATTTATTAACACAACAATAATCATACAGTCTGCTTAAGTCGTCTTGCATATTTAAACATTCCTGTACATTTGTAACTTTAGAAAATAATTTAAGGTCATCTGCAAACATTAGAAATTTAGAATTCACAAAACAATTATTAATATCATGTACAAATATATTAAACAGCAATGGGCCTAAATGAGAGCCCTGTGGCACACCTGATTTAACAATAACACATCTTGAAGTCAAACCATTCATGACCACACACTGTTCCCGATGAGACAAATATGATTTGAACGAATTCAAGAGGTTTCCATGTACACCAACTGCAGCTAATTTATTTAATAATAAATTGTGATCAATTTTATCGAACGCTTTACTAAAATCGGTGTATATGGAATCAACCTAAACCCATTCATCCATCGCCTTCAGAATATAGTCAGTGTACAATGTCAAATTAGTGTCTTACATAGTTTAAAAATAGTCGCAAGAACTGAAGATTAGTTTGAAACATAATACTACAAATTTGTATAGCTTGTACAATTTGTAAATATTACTAAATCTAAATTCAGGGAATTATACTTGATTAAGATTAATACCAATACAAATACATGTACACAAACATAGTGTATTGGGTGGGTAGAGGTAATCCAAAAGTCACGTAGCATAAATATTGAAATATAATATGATTAGCTATAAACCCAAATAGCGATTATATCCATATAAATCAAATTATTGGGGAATTATTAGTAAACCGAGCTCGTTGTGTGATTTATTTGATTAAACCTGTGCAATGCCCCACCGTATTCGCAAATAACCGCCAGCTCCGATCTGTTTCAATAGATATATTGCATGCACTTTAGTTTATTTTCACATCATAAATATTGATATATACGTATGTCAGCTTACTTTGTTGCAAAAATCAATTTGTCTTTAGCAGAGCACAGTGCAATTCGTAAAATAAAATTTTAAAATATGAATCTAAAAACTTTTCAATATCAATCGTTTAATTCGAGGGGCGTATAGATTTGAGCTATATTTTTACTTGCCCGACCTTAATATATAAGGAGCAAGTATTGTAATCACGAAAATTTTCGATGTCTAGATTTTGACTGATGACCACGTTTCATGGTCCAGGGTCCAAAAAACCTATTTTCGAAGTGCCGTCCGTAGGTGTGTGTGTCTGTGTGTGTGAGTTTGTGTGTGTATGTGTGTGTGTGTGAGTGTCTGTGTGTGTGTGTGTGTATACACGACAACTCAAGAACGGTTTAACTTAAAGAGTTCGTTCTGGTTCTAAAAAATTCTCCTAATAATTGGGAAGAACTCTATTGTTTTTTATTAAAATCGGAACCGGAAACGGAAGTTATTAAACTTTAAAATTTAATAAAATTCGTAACTAGTAAACCAAATTTTGGACAAAAATTTGTATAGAACATAATTTGATGTATTTTTGAAAGTTTACCCAAATCTTTTTTTTTAATTTTTTTTTTTTTTATTTTTTATTTTATATTTTTTTTGTGGGAGGGCAAGTCTAGCGGAAGTTTCCCTTCGCCACTGGTTTTATACAGCAACAACTGTGAATGAAACAAATTTTATGTTTCTAAAGGGCAACCTTGTTTTAATAAAACGGTTATTAAACTATACTATAGTGTAAAAATATCCGTAACACAATGCAAAAGTGGAAAAAATACAAAAAAACCATCTTAATTTCGAAATGTCACAACATTTGTAAAGAAAATATGTAAAACTAGATAAAATTCGGGTGTTGGAAGAAAAAAGACAAAATGCCGGACAAAAGGAGCCATTGAACGGCGCTAGGAGAGCGCTGGAAAGAGCGTTATAAAGCTTCGGCGCTAGCATTTTAACCGCAGAGCCAACGATGCTTATGTAAAATCGAATGAACTTTAACGAAATAAATAAAATAAATTGCTAACTATTTCAGTAGTATGCCAAATGAGATTGTCACTGACATGCCCGATTTTTTTACACACTGCCCACCCAAAAATGTTCTTGGGGGGCTCAGAATCTAAATTGTTTTCTTGGGGGAGCGCATCTCCACTTAAAAGACAAATATGTCCCGCTGAAATGTGTTTTTTTTTTATTTTTGGAGGGGCTCCATCCTGTAAACCCCCTCCCTCCGAGTGCGCCAACCTCATACACCTCATATGTTACAATAATTACAGTAATATATGCAAATTGTTCTCAGAGATTTATATTTTATTTTGTATAAATATGTCTTAAATTAATAGTCTCTATAAATATACATAAAAATATCCCTATAAATATTTATGTTTCAAAAGCCACGAAAACCAACAATTTTCCCCCTCATAAATTCTCAAGAACCCCACAAAAGCAAAGGCAACATTTCCTAACGTTGTCTTCATGAAAGTTAATATTTCATCATACCTTAATAACATTAATTCTTTAATATTAGACGAGCGTAATTGGCAAAAAGGAAGATTTTCTCGATGACAGATACAAATGTCTCGGGTTGATTGTTAGTGCTCAGTATTCTTGTCTTGCCTGAAACTAAGACATATTGAGGTTAGGTCACTAACTTTATTATGTGATTTGTTTCAGAATTTCTTCAGCGCTCGTGTTCTGGTTAGAGATAGTTTGGGCCGTTACACTTTTTCTACAACTTTGTGTGAGGTAAGTTTTGGATTTATTAAAAATTAACGCATGAACAAAATTTTAAAAAGTTTTCTAATTACAAAGTTTTAGATAATGATTTGCAAAGAACTTTTGTACACCATTTGTTTTAAGCCAGTAGGAATTATGTTGTTTACAAGGGCCGATTTTTCTCAAATTCTATGTTAGTATACTATCATACGTAATTCGAACAGTGTTGTAATAGATACATTTGAAAATATATCTAGATACAGATACAGATACTTGAGGAAAAATGTATCTAGATGCAGATACAGATACAAATTTTAAAAAGTATCTAGATACAGATACATTTTTTTTACAATGTATCTAGATACTTCAAGATACTTTTAAGATATTTTCGGAAAAATGAAAACACCACAAAAAAAAGATATAACTAGAGGAATATATTTGTTCACAATAAAAAATAAGTTATACACTATTATTACTCTTAAAATAAACACAAATAGCCTTTGAAGCTGTGTGTCAGAAATATTAACTAACTATATACCTATGTAATCTTTAAAAAAATCACTTTTTTATTCCAATTTCAGCGGATATCTCGAACATTTTTTGTTCGCTAATAAATTACTGATTATTAAATGAGTATTTAGGATGACAAAAATAAAACAGCAATTTTATTTATTATATTTTTCTTTATTTATTTCACATTTATAAAATTAATTCTTATTCTTAGATTAGATAATTACTTAATGGTTGTTTTACTTAACCGTTGTTAATAAAATTATTTAATTTTTTTTTATTTATTATTTTTTTAAATTTATTCAGAGCTGGAAATACAATTACACTTTATTAAAATTTTATAGATAAAAATAAATTAAATAAATAAATAAATTATAAGTTTGAGAATTATGATAAAATACAAGTTCTATATATAATTAATTAAATTTTGGAAAACATCCTTTTATTTATGTATTGCAAAACTACATCACACTCATGTTTAGATTCAGAGTTAAGCATGTTTTTACTCCCATCAAGCAAGAAAGAGTTTACTGGTCGCTGATTGGTTAATTTAAACTTAAAATTCAAATATCTTAATGATGCTTAATGTATTACCAACTTGAAAAATCGTAAGGACATATTTTGTAAAAAGACCTTGAAAAAGACAAAATAGGAACGTATCTGAAAAAAGTACCTGAAATACAGATACTTAGATACTGATTTAAATATCTAGATACAGATACAGATACATATTTTAAAATGTACCTAGATACAGTAACTAGATACTTGCACAGTATCTAGTTACTGTATCTAGATACAAATACCTAGATACATTACAACACTGAATTCGAAATACATACAAAGTGTAAATAAATAAAATCGAATTTTTATAATGAGAATTACATCACCGAATAATCAAAGACATACGCATATAAATAGTATTCACTCAAATGTACGGATGTTGCGTGGTTACCTAAGTACGTGGTCACGTGTATACCTTGTAGACCACCGTTTCTCAACAGAAAACGTACGGCGAACCAGTAAAATATCTAATTTTCTATAACTGACTACTAAAAATAATATTGTAGGTACGTTTTTAGGATTTTGACCACCAAAAAAACTCTTATAACGTCACTCATGTGTTTTTCTGTTTGGTAGAAATTGTAGCCAAACGGCTGAACGTAGAGAGTTGAAATTTGGCATGCTTATATAACTCTTTGACCCACATTTAGAAAAAATACTGAGAGTGAAAAAAACATATCACGAGGTAAATATAAACAAATATATATTTAATGAAAAAATAAATATTTTTTAAAATTTTAAGTGGGATATTAATTGAAACTTAATGCGTGCATAAACAAACACATTCTTATTTTTGAAAAATCAATTTTTTTCATGGGATTTTCGTCAAAGATATGTCGAAAAAAAATTGTCTCCCACCCTATTTCTAAAAAGGGCTGGATCTAAAAATCTGAAAAAAATCTCAATAATGTACATTGATGGGAACCGGAATAATTCAACAGGAATTTTTGATTAAGTTAGTTTGTCGGGAAATAAAGAATTTTTTGTGTCGTTGAAAAAAAATATAATTTTTTAAAATTTATTGTGCGATATCAAAAGAAAGCTCTTAAAACGAAGATTAAGGATAAAAAATACTTTTTTAGAATTTTTTAACTTTTTTAACAATTTTTTCCAAAAATGTCCTGAAAATATTACTGTTTCGCACCTTTAACGCAATGGGATTAACTAAAAATCTAAAAAATTCTAAGTAATGAATATTGACCGGAAACGTACGAGAGGAATTTTTGATCAGATTTCGGTTTTGGAAAATATTGTTTTTGTGTTTTTGACAGAATTAATTATTTTTTTAATTCATAGCTAAATTATGACTAATAATGTTATGAATTTTATGTATTTATGACTAAGGTAGTGTGTGTCTTTTCTGAAATTAAAAATATAATATTTTTTTAACATTTGAGAACCGAGTTCATGTGTGTATAGTGTAGTGTATAGTGTTCAGTAGATGCCGACTGCTATTATACTTCGTGATTCAATTGTTTGAATTATTTTAGTTTTTTGTTTTTAAGGTATCAAAGAGTAAATTTATATAAATCAAATAACATATTGTTATTAATGAGAAATACGTTTCTGAAATTGAAAAAAAAAGAAGCCGTTTATCAATATATTTCTTATTAATTTAATGAAGACTTGAATCCGAAACAAATGCAGGAAAAAACAGTGGGATTTTTTTAATTTAAATTTTATTGTAACGAAATTTTCTCAAATTAAATTAAAATTTTGTTTAAAAAAATTAAATGAGAACTCTTAGCAGATACCCAAATAACGAATAAAAATTACTAACAAAAAATTGTAGATTTCGATGTGATTATACCATGTGTTTAAAAAGAAAGTACATAAGGGTTGGCTGTGGAAAAATAAAATAATGTGTACTGCAAGCTTTAACTGTCAATTAATTAACTGTCATCACTGTTGTTGTCATAAGTTTCAATTGAAAATTAGTTAGTCAATTGTTATATAAAGCTTGCAATAGACATTATTTTATTTTTCCACAGCCAACCCTTATGTAATAATACAAATATTCCTGTCTATGTCTATCTAAAATCGATTTTACCCAGTTCAAGTTTTTTTTTTATCAATTAATCGGTTAGAAGGTTTGCGGTTCTAAACGGAACTGTCACATGTGAAAATGATACACATAACCAATACATTTCTTGTTCATACAGTTGACATTAACTAAACAGATATAAAATAAGCCTAGAATCCCTAAAAAAAATATTATCGGTTATCAAAATAAATTGATCAATTTCTTCATCAATAAATTGTTAGTTTTATTTATTAAATTTGAACACTTTACACACATCAATAAATTGAAGGTCAACTTTTCAAGTTATTGATCAATAAGTTGAACCGTCTAAAATCCACTTTAATAATGCTTTACTTTCTCGAAAAAAATCTCAGTTATATTTCTGGGTTGCAGCGCCTCCATTTAGAAGTTTCACGAGCTGCCACTGCTTGCCTTACACCTCTCTTGTATATGGACTTTGTTGGTTTCCATAACCAAGCGTAATACACGAAATAAATGTTATTATTCTTCCAGAAAAGACGTTATTTTCAGTTAAAAAAATAAATAATTACTAGAAAACAGAAGCTGTAATGTCCCCTGCAATTCACAAAGCCAATTACATTAGTTAAATGAAATGATGTTTACTTCTATCTACCTTTTGAGATTACATCTTCTCTTTGTGAAAACAGAAATAAAATCCCATTTAAAAAAACATAAAATGTCGTGTTCTTTTAAGAATTATACAGCTGTTTCTTTTCAAATGTTAATAGAGTTACTACTATAAACAACATGGAGTTGAGGAGACATTTTGTTTTTTTGATAAAACAATTTCTTTTTATTAACTTGGAAATTGCTTCCGGTTTTTTTCTGCAAGAAATTAAGATAATGATAATTATAAAAATGAATTTCTTGCACAATTTAACACAAACGGATATTTTATATTTTAGTTTTATAGTTTTATATTTTTGTTTTCTACTTATTTCTTTATTTTACTGTTTTCTTTCATATGATACTCATATGAATTATACTTAGTGAATATTAAAATTATTAAAGCTGTTTAGCATAATATTATACGAGAGGCTGTGTTAATAAAAGGAATAATTTATTTAACAATATTTATTCAATACTTGCTGAGGAACGTATTTCGTTTATTTTATTATTATTATATATACATTTTTACTGTAACGTAAATAATAAAAGAAATAGTACAACTACGAATAGCTTCCCAATACTAATGGCTGGTTGCTAAAAAAAGAACGAAGATCGTTTTTAATGTACTCGTTTAGTTCAAAACAACATACAAAACATATGATTTTAACTTGAGTTAGGAATAACGAGTTAAAATATTTAAAACGTTCTTTAGCAACCTGCCATTAGTGAAATATTTCAAGATATTAGTTGGTGTTCCCCCGTAACTTCCCAAATATTCATCCAACTGAAAAATATATTTAAAAAAGATTATGTAAAGTGTGAATTTTCGTATATTTCATGGCTTTATAGGTATAAGTGATAACAAATTGTGGGTACAAATTAAAAACCATACATTTCGATAACTGTTAGACGAATAACCTACGCTCTTCCATCTAGCATAAATACCTAGCTATAGCTGCTCACTTATCCAGTCAGTCAGATAAATATTGTAAGCACGGTGTTTCCTTTACTTTCAAAATATTTTTTTTTTCCAACCTCAGAAAAAATCGATATTTTTCAAATAAACTGATCTAATTAAAAATTCCTGTTGAACTACTCCGGTTCCTATCAATCTCTCTAGGAATTAGGGGACAAATTCTTTTTAACATATACTTGGAGAAAATAAAAAAAAATGGTTTATCCAAGAGGTGTAATATAAACAAATACATATTTGTTTATATTATTCCCGTGATGAGTTTTTTTTTTTTTTTAATAATAATAGTAATAGTTTTCCTATATGTGGGTCAAAGAGTTGTACAAGCATGCCAAATTTCAACTTTCTAGGTCCAGCTTTTGGCCACAATTTCTATCGTATAGATAGACGGATACGTTATACGGGTCCGGGTGACGTACACAGATCAGTGACGTTATAAGGGTTTTTTGTCATACTTCAAAATCCAAAAAGATTTGTTTTCTTATTTTAAACAATTTTCATCACATGCGATTATGCTATTATGTCGATATAATATCTTTTTTTCTTTTTTTAATATTTATTTATTTTTGTCAGTGTCCCTCCGTAACTATCCTTAGAGAATTTGAGTTTTTGGTTGATTGGTATTTAACCACTTAACGTATAGCTCGCGTGTGGCATTGACGCCTGGTACTGGCAAATTTTCGCCAGTCCGTCTCTCAAAAGGACAATATTATTTTAATCGAACGAAATTTTGCAGGCACGTGTGTGCCACAGGCATATTTTTAGTTGATTATTTTACTGTTTTTGAATTAAGTTGGTTAACTTTTTGAAATGAATTAGATAAATGTTTTATTTGTCCGTGCAAATAAAATCCATTCAAGATTTTCAAGAATTACCCAAATATTGTACGTAAATATTCTGATACAGCTTCACTGAAGTGTTTGCTTTCGTTTTTGATTATTTTTTTAGGCCGCGGTTTTCAGATGCAGCTTATCTTGCAGTTTTAATTTTCCAGTGACTTTGTGAGATGGTGATTTTAGACTGTTTGTTTGTAAATATAACCCACATATGTCGACATGCTTATCATTTTTTTCCGAAATTCCGTATAATATAACACGACCGGCGTTTAACAACTCTCCTTCAACTACACACTTAGAAGAAGGTATTGCACTTAACCCTTAATCGGCTAACGTATCTCGTGAGATACATCAACATTTGAAATTTTTTATACAAATCCGGTGCAAGTTAAATGAAAGTGGGGTACGTATCCTGCAAAATACATAAGCATAGAAGCGTGGTGTACTAGTGGCGACGCTTTTATCGGTGTGGGAAGTTATAGAACGGGTATTTACTTATTGTGCGCAATGGCGGTGTCTACATATGCAGACGATGTAAGTTCTAAAGTGGTAAAATACCACAGTTTTTAAATGTATGGTATTTGGGGATATTTAGCCAACTCATTGACATTGGCGTAAATAATGCTTGGCTACTATACAGAAAAGACATGGAAGATTTCGGAAATAGAAATTATGAAAACTTGAAAACATTTCGGACACATTTAGCTTTGTCGCTTATAAAAGCTGAAAATGTTACAAAGACCAGAAAATCCGATTTGCAACAGAGCAGCCAGCCAAAAAAGTCAGAGTTCCTACAAGTGCCAGACCCACTGATGACATCAGATATGACCAATTAGGACATTTTCCAACATTTGTCAAGAAGGGAAGGTGCAAACTTTGCACAGATGGTCAAACAGCAGTGTTTTGTAACAAATGCAATCTACGGTTGTGTATTGTAACAAGAAGTAGCTCAAGAAATTGTTTCACAATTTATCACATGAAGAATTTCTAACGAGCACTGTTTCTTCTGAGATACGTTTTTTTTTTTTTACTAAATGAGAAAAAAATATAAATTTCTTTTTTTTGTAACCTTTGATATATATTAAATAAAGAAATTATGAAATTTCCTGTTTTTCATTACAAATAAATATTTGCCTGGTTAAGGGTTAAAAAATTAAAATGATTTAGTAAGAATAGCTGTTAATTATTCATTGTAAATAAATATAAATATTTACATTCACGAAAAAAAATCAATTTTAACGACTTGGTAGGTACACAAACCATTTTTTTTTTTTTTTTTTGGAATGTTCCTGTTCTCAAGTTTTTATTTAATGATTTGTTAAGGAGCTCTAATCGACTAATGAAGGTAGAGTTTTAACTACCTGAGAACTGAGTGCTTTTTTGCTGCACTTGCCGTCTAATTAAATTCTAATATAAAAGACTTTTACCTCTATTACTGAGCATTTTTGTATTTTATTTATATTAAAATCAATATCACATACCAGGTCAGAAAATATGATTCCCAATCATTCTAATTCGGGAGAAATAAACAAATAAATAAAATAAGGTAGAAATTGATCAAAATTCAAGCCCGCCAAGGAATCGAACCCAATTTCGAGTCTAAGTCCATAGCAACGAAAAATATTTACTTTTCATCCAGTACTAAATGATAAAAATTTATGTGAAGTGTGAATTTTCACACATTTCAGGGTTTTGCAGGTATTTAGTAAGTGAATGATGATTATTGGGATTCCAAAACAAATTTTATGTCAAAATATTTTTTTATGAATTTTAATTCGAATGCCTATTACCATTATTTAAGTTTCTAAAGACGTCCAGTATTTTTTTATATATCAAGGTTCATTAAGATTTTGAAAATTGCACCTATGGCTTCCATTGGTTGGTTTTAGTCATACCTCCTCCCCTTTGATTTCGTGTACATTCAAATATAGAATTAAATTATAATTTCCACTGATTATTAAATTTACGCTTTTAAAAATTAAATGCAACAATTGCCAAAATGTAACTAGAATTTTGAAAAAATAATTTAAACAATATAAAAATGCAAAAAAAAAATAAAAAATAATATTGTCTCCTCTCGTAGGATTCGAACTCATTTTTTTGGGCAGAATGCCAGTATCTTAGCCACTGCACCAAGATACACGTTACTGTTTAGCGTGTTATATAACTATAAGTTTTCAACATTATTAGGAAAAAAACACAAAAAATGCTTTTTTTTCCAAAAACATAATCTGATCAAAAATTCCTGTTGTACTATTCCGGTTCACACCAATGTACATTACTTAGAATTTTTTCAGATTTTTAGTTTAAACCATCTGGGCTACAGGGTGTGGGACAAAAAAATTTTTGCACAATTTTGGCAAAAATTGCTTCAAAATAATTTATTTTGCAAAAATAAAAATTTGATCGTTAATCCACATACCAAGGGCTTTCATTTGATACCCTACTCAGAATTTTAAAAAAATATTTTTTTTTTTCGATGAGCACATATTTGTTTATATTTTTAGGGAGATATGTTTTTTTGATGTTTTAGTATTTTTCCTATGTGCGGGTCAAAGAGTTGTATAAGCATGCCAAATTTCAACTCTCTAGGTTTAGCCGTTTGGCTACAATTTTTACCGAACAGACAGACAGACGACAAAATGACGGTATAAGGGTTTTTTGGTCATACCTACAATACCCTAAAAATGATTTGTTTTCGATATGGTCACCCAAAAAATATTTTTTTGCATGGAAAAGTTTTATTTTCTTTTTAAAATTTAGTTCATTTATTTACTAGTTTATTTATTTTCAACATACGTAAAACTTTTAATTTTCTAGGACTGATCGTCTTCGATTCTGGAAATGTTGGGATGGTCTCCTCTGGATAAGTGGGTGGAAGAAGACCATAGTCTACGGAGCTTTAGCTGCCGTGCCGATAGCGTGGCCTAATCGCCTCTGGCTGTGCTACGTAGCTGGAGGACAACTTATAGCTCTCGCCCTCTGTCACCTGGTGCTCTCCTTCAAAGGCAAAAGGCGTAGAAGACGCAAGGATCATCTACTTAGAGTTAGTGATGCTGATAGTTATGAAAGGTAATAAAATATAAGTGTAAAATATATGAAAAGTCATAAAAATATGTAATAAAAAAGACATAAAATTCGGAAATAAAAAGTAAGGAAAAGCTGTCGTACTCTGCACTTCTTTTGCACTGTTGTGTTGAGTATTGCCCACTGGTCACTTTTATACTCAAATGAAGTAAATTAAGATATTAATTCATTGTATATTATGTACTTCAAAATAATTAAGTATTTTATAGAAGTGGGAAATATTTCCCTAAAACTTAATATTTCGTTAACCCTTAACCGCATAGTGTGCCATATATGGCACATTCCGATTTTTATTTTTTATTTTACTTTTAAAACTGAATCAGAACTTTACTTCATGAATGTTCATATATGGCAGATACACAGCAATGGATCCTGCAGTATCTCAAGTAATGGGCTGCAATAGATTTGAGGATATCAAGCGGAATTTGCACTTCAACGCTAATTCTGTATTTATTGAGAAAGTACAACTAGAAGATACGACCTTTTCTTTCAAAAATTCGAGGGCGACTGCTTTTAATCCCTAATGAAGAACACCTAGCAATTGACGAGCATATAATACGGAATCATTTTCTTTTGTAACATAATGTAGAATCATAACGTTGCATGTATGACACAAACCCTAAATTATTATTTTTTCATAAAAATAATAATTCATATTTTAAATATATTTTTTTAATTAATTTTTCTATCAATAAGAACCAATTCCTATGCTCATGAATTATTTCAGCCAAAAATAAAAATTCATGCAGTAAAGGGTTAAATAATTGATGTCCAATCAGATCATTTGCCACAGCACAAACAGTCTGCAGCAGGCTACCAAGATGCGGGGAAACCTTTTGTACGCCCGCCAGAAGTGGCCCTGGTGTCAGTTATCGATTTTATGAACCGATATTCATTAAAAACAACAAATTCTGTATTAAATACTTGCAGTAAATTCACTGTTTGGTTGGGTGGGGGACGCAAATTTTTTACCTTGCCCAGCACACCAAAAACACTCGCTACGCCATAGCGGATATTACGCTGCGCTGACACAGAGTACCAACACTACTTAGAGGTCTTATGAAGCAATCCGTTAAAGCTCTTCGTCAAGCAGAAGCTTTTCAATATTTACAGAATTTTTTTCCTAAGTTATCTCAAGCCAAATTCAAAGCTGGTATTTTTGTCGGACCACAAATAAAGACAATAATGGCCAGTGACGATTTTTCACAGATACTCAATACTCATGAAAGGAAAGCCTGGGATAGCCTGAAAGCAGTGGTTCATGGTTTTCTCGGAAACAACAAAGCAGACAATTACAAAGAGCTTATTGCAACTATGCTTGATAACTTTAAACTCATGGGTTCCAGAATGTCCCTTAAAGTGCATATGTTACACGCTCACTTGGACCAATTTAAAGATAACATGGAAACCACATCGGAAGAACAAGGTGAACGTTTTCATCAAGACGTGATGGACTTTGAACGTCGTTATCAGGGGCAATACAATGAGAGTATGATGGGGGACTATATTTGGGGGCTAATACTAGAAAGTCCATACAATCACAGAAGAAATACGAAAAATAATAATTTCTAAATTTTTTATATATTCTGTTACAGTAGTTGTTTGTTTCGAATGGTTTTCTTGTAAATAAAACTGATTTAAATTCATAACAAAAGTTTGTATTATTTTTACATACAATAGCGGTCTGAAAAAAGGGAAATTTTCTTAAAATCCGTAAGTTCATTCTGATAGCTACAAAAGCAAACTTTTTCGGGTAAAACTATTTTTACTTTAATTAATAATGTAGAAGAAATAAAAATCAAATATGCAGAACCCAGACTCAAAATTTCTGTTGACCGGTGTTATTATTTCAATTATTTTTACAACTGTCGACAAAGATATTAAAGAAATTATGCAAAAAAATATCAAATAAAATTGGATAGTGATATGTAAAAAATATTAATCCAGTTCCGGACCATAGAGATTGTCCGGGTTCCGGCAATTTTTACCGGCTTCCTCCGTCCCTCGACGTCCCTGCTGATGGCAAACCTTTACAATTGGCTCTACGGACAAACCTACTTACAATTTTCTTTAAAATGCAACACATTTAACTCAAAAGTTATGCGGGTTGCATAATGCATATCTTATTGACATGTTTATGGAATTTGTTTTTTACTTATCAACAAATTTGTATTATCAGCTCTTAAAATTAATTGGTCGATAAAAACGGTTAGATTAATCTTTTATTGGCACAATATTTGATAAACTAAATGCTCAGTTTTAAAAGTCACATAAAAAGTATGAAAAAAGTTGTTTTTTACGACTTTTGATAGAGGCTTAGTGCCCCCCAAGGGTGCCATATTAAAGTACACATGTAACATAAACCTGTAACTGGAAATAGCTAAGAATTACAACCCCTTAAGGATGACTGATTTATTTTTATCGCCCGATCATATCGTAAAATGATACATAAAGAATGACAATTTTACGATATCATACCATTTAATAATTACAATTTTATACGGAAATTTTATGGAAAATGTAAAATCGATTTTATTGGATATGTGACACCTAATATTAAGTGTCTGCTTAGTTTAAAGGTGGGAATACACAAACAAGCACAACCCCAACAGTTTTACCCATAAAAAGCATATTTTAATGAACTTCGGCTGCTTTTGTTTTAATGCCATTATTGTTTGGTGTCTAGCTGTCAATTGTAATCTGACAGTCGTGTAGATCGGACGCAAACAACTCAATATGAAGAGTTTAACTCCGTAACTACGAGTTAAAGGCCTTATCACACTAGAACGCTATCCAAGTCTTATTTTTGTAGGTTTTTTTTCAGGATCCAAGTCTTGAGGTCTTGACATATCACACGGTATTTGAATATTAGTTAAGACTTGGAAATTGTTTGTTTACCCATGCGCACATCGTGAAATTATGACAGTTGACAGTTATATTTTGAAAGGTTATTTTAAAATTGGTTTTTAAAGTTTTTTTTATAATGAATGAGGAAGAAATAGTAATTTTGTCGGCGTCAATAATAATTTCGGGTTTTCTTTAACAAAATTTATTAACTCTTCTTCTAATATCATTTTTTTTTAAATAAATAACTTTTCAAACATTTAACAACACGAGACATAAACAAAAGACAAAGACGCGTCAGCTGTAAGACCTGGGTAAAAAGACCGAGAAATTGTATCTTGTTTCATTTGCCTGGTCTTCAAAACCTAGGTTTTTTCTTCATACTATCACACGCACAAGACTTCGATTCGAATGCAAAGACTTTAATTTTCCAAGTTTAGACTTGAATAATAACTCTAGTGTGATAAGGCCTTTACGGTCAGTAGTGGACAGGCAAAATTTTCCGGTCCTGGAAATTTTGAATAAATCGCCCTCATAGGGTCAAAAGCCGAGCTTATTGGACCAAAGACCGGCAATTAATCCAAGAATTGGTCCTATTGAAACCGGAAAATTACCATTAAAAAAAAATTATAATTAAAATGTTAGCAAAATACATCGTCAATTATTGAAAATTGATTCAATGGCGAAGCTCATTTTGACATGCATGAATATTTAAACAACCAAACTCAGAGAAAAAATCCGCACATATTCTTGTACCAAGGATATGTCCTACAAACCTAGGAAGAGTCGAATAAAAATGTTAATATACGCAGATTTGCAGTCATGGAGTATATCACCACTCGAAATTGGGGAAAAAACTATCAAAATCGAATTTTTCGCCATTTTGATAACAAATTCATAATATACAATATTGAGTTAATAGAAAACGAGCCATTTCATATGAAATTAATTAGACATTTCAGAAATCACTTTTTTGGGTCACAGAATGAATTATGGACGATATCTTGTAAACCAAGTGATGTATATTCGTGAACTTCTTGGGAAATTGTAACTTAAGATCTAGTCTACAAATATGTATTTAGCTATTTTACTCTATCGTAAAAATTAGTTATCGTTATCGTACTTGGCGGGTTATTTTCGGCGCTATATTGAATCTGCCGCGATGTACAAATAGGTGCTGCGGGTTAAAATGATTTAATTTTCATAATAAACACGTGAGTCAAACGTCATTCCATTATCATCAAGTGTGGTATTTTTCTGCGTTGGCACTAGGCTACTTGCCATGTCGATATATTAATACAAACAATTTATATTAGCAAATAGCTTGCTAAATTTTGGCGTGGTGGGGGAAGACAAGTACGCTAAAAAGTAGAACAGAGGGTCTATTATGTAAGCTTTTCAACAAATGTTTCAACGGTATCCTGTTCAAAGTTCCGATTTTCAACATCTCGTGTTGGTATTCTGTAACTCATTGATAGTGCACTCTCTACTCACTTTCTTTATTCGGCTACATGCCCGGCACCTTGTCTTATATCCTTTTCACACTAGAACTTTAAGACGAGTGAACTTAAAGTTCACCGATGTTTAACATCGGTATGCTTTCACACTTGATGTTTAAATCTCTGGTGCTGTCATCAGCTACAGTAATTTTGTCCTTAAGTTACCGTCATGAAATTACCAGTGTTGAACTGTCTGCGCAGACGCACATTTTGAAGTATTATAAACAAATATGGATATTTCATTTCATTCTACAATAAAGACACTACAATAAAGAATATATTACACCTGTATTAACATGTAAGTCGATACATTTTATCTCAATTATTGTAGCTCTGTATTTTATTAAACACATTATTAAAATAAATAATTTTATTATAACAATAAGTATAAACTTCTTATAACGTCGATATAATACAGTATGCTTGTTTATGATAATATAAAATGTTGACAGCACAAATTCAAGGAGTATTTTTTTATAATAGAAATTAGTTGGCAATGCGGACGATGTTTAAGACGCAGATCTCTGTCTTAAACATCGCTTGTATTTAGACGAGGCCATACGGTTTCACATTAGCGTTTAAAGATACATTCACTTTAACATCCGATCTTAAAGTTCTAGTGTGAAAAGGGTATTACTCTCAAATTTGAAGCAAGTAGATATTTAGGTATTTAAACAGCGCTAATGTTCCAAGATATTAATCTTGGAACAAATATCCTGCCCACGTAACTTTCCTCTCTACTTGCTCACTGTAAGCGAGCCTCCATGGTAGAGCTCGCAGGGTTTTATTTGAAAATTGTCAATGTTTTTAAATGGCTTTTATACAATTTTCAAATACCTATTTATTTTTCAGGTCGGGAAAATCCTTGTGCTGTTTATTTCACGTGTTAATGCGTAAAATATCTGGGACTAAGAGGTAGCTGTGTTATCACATCATTACATTTATTTATTTATTTATTTATTTATTTATATATTTTATTTATTAATTATTTATTCTTTATCGATGCATTTGTATGTATGCATTTGTGTGTTGCAATTAGATTACCGATTAGTTATGTGTGTAAGTAGTTTTTATGAATCTGGAATGGCCACTGCTTCTCAGTCCTAGATATTATAAAAGGCCTAATCCTCATAATATTGGACTTATGAGCGATTAAAATGGCCTATTAGAATTGGTGTTGCATGTGTAGTCTAGCAAGAATATTTTCACCATGAAAGTTATCTTTGGAAGTAGAATAATATGAGATTTGATTTTAAAATAGTGGACTGCGCGCGTTTTTTATTATCATGTTTTCAAATTCTTCCTCATCTTTAATAATGTGCGTTATGTCGTCCGCATTACGTAGATTATGCTACGACCACCAATAACTACACCTCCTTGCCATTCATCTAGGGATTTTTTCAAAACATATTTCCCGGGCACTATTCTACTTTAGCAAACCCACTAGATAATGTTGCCAACTATTGTAAAATTAAAACAAGTAAATTTAAACTAAAATCAAAATAGAATTAAAATTATTTGTATAATAATACTTAACTTTCAGTTAAATAAATCTAATTAAATTAATATTCCGGTATTTTATAATAAGAATAAATAATAATATTACATTCACAGCCGATTAAAGATTAAAAAAGGGGAAACATAATTTAGTGCACCTAAAAACTGGGTGATTAGGTTAGGTTTAGTTAGTAAAAGTCTAGGACAGCAGAAGCCGAAAAGCTCAAAGTAAGCTTAAAAAAGTTTGTGTAAAAAACGTTTGTGCGGTGTAGGATGTAATTCAGTAGTTATACCTTTATCTTGTTGTTGTTATATTTTGTAAAGTGTATACATTCTTTATATATATATTTTTTCACACGAACTGCTTTAAGGTTACTTTGAGTCTTTCGGCTTCTGTTGTCCTAGATTTTTTCTAACTAAACCTAACCTAATTACCTTGTTTTTAGGTGCACAGTACTTAATTTTCCCCCCACATTAGCCTAATTAAAATTGTGTATCATTGTGCATACGTTTATAACATGGTGGTGCAGACGGCTAGTTCGTTGTCCACCTTAATTAAAAAAATTTAAAATATCGATACAATGCATAATAAATAACTACAACAGAAAAAAGTGAAAATAAATAATATTAAATTAAATTTAAACTACCATTTATATATTAAAACTCTAATCACAGTAGAAATTAAGGAAATTTTACTTATTTCTATATTTCTTATAAATAAAATCATTTAATAAATTGATATTAAATTTAAATTATTAAAATTGATATATTACATTTTACTATTGCCAACACTGCACGCATGCACAGTAAGGTGGGTTTGCTAAAGTAGAATAGTACCATTTCCCGTAGATATTAAATAACAGTGGGGAAAGAATTCATCCTTGTGGCACGCCTTTGCTTCTCTTAAAACTGGATGAGGTTTATCGTCAACCTTTACTATGTAGGTAACGGCTTCGTAAAGATTTTTTATTATCAACATTAGATGTTTAAGAACGCCCCTTTCTCGCAGTAAAGTCCACAATTTGCTCCACTTAACACAAACGAAAACTTTCGAAAAATCAAGAAATCACAAATATGTGCTTCTGTCTTTATTAAAAGAAATACCATAATAAGCTAAATGGAGTTTCAGATTGATGCCAAGGGGTACGCAAATCAGAAAGGTTCACCACTGTTCTAATACATCAAAAATAAAGTAAAATTCTTATTTAAAATTTATTTGAAAATATGTTGAAAAAGTTTTCCTAAATTTATCTTTCGTAATACTTCCAAAAACAGTATCATTATCCGGCATTCTTCTTCTTCTTCTTTAGCTTTTCCCTGTAGAATTTAGGGGTCGTTGCTCTTAATTCTTCTCTTCCATTCTGTCCTGTTCACTCAAGTCCTGTTCGACACAATCCTTCCACCTTCTTTTAGGCCTTCCTCTACCTCTACTCCCTTCCAACGTTCCCTCTAAGCTGCGCAGTGTCTTCATCAGTGCCACGCAGTTAAAATATCACTCGCGCACGTAATGCAAGTAATTGTTGCAAGTTTTAGGGCTTAAATGCCTATTGTTAATTACAACATTACAATTTGTAATGTATATATATATATATATATATAGGTGGTATTGGTTTAGGTCTTAAACCATCCTCCGCTAGGTACTGCACTTCAGGCTTATATATATATATATATATATATATATATATATATATATATATATATATATATATATATATATATATAAAATGTATAAATTTCAAAATTATTTCCTCCTCTAAAATTCTGCCCACAAGAATTTTCTAGCTGCTCAGTCAAATTTTTTAGCGCTCGGTGCCCATTCCGGCTTAGAGGGAACATTGCTCCCTTCCACCTGCAAGCTGTTCATTCTTCTTATAATTGGTATGTTCGATTTGAACATTCGCGTTATACTGCTAAACGCTAGCAGTAAAACGCTGCAGTTAGCAGTTTACTGTTAAAAACTGGTAACATACAGCGAGTTTAATTTTCTGTTCGATTTGTTTATACGTAAAGAATAAGAAGTACGTCTGACGTAAATGTTAAATGTTAGACAGATATCAGATAACTTTCTAGGTTAAGAATATTTTTACGATTTAATTCAGCAATTATCTTGTGTGTCGAAAGGGTGAAAAATATTAGATATATTTAATGGATCTTGAAATATTTCAGATCCAGAATCATCTGATTCAGATTTAGATTTTTCGAGTTCGGATGATGAAGTTATGAACTGTATTTGCCAGGTTTTATGCCCCAGGATAGAAAACTGAAAATTTTAGTAGAAGCTATTGGCCCAGGATATTCAGAAAAAGAATTTGTAAGACATTAGTCATCAAAGAATATAGTATTAATATAAAAAAAAAATATATGCTAACCATATTCCTGTCAATAAAAGTCAAAAACAAAGTAGAAGTTGTACCAACCATTTATTCTTTATCTATGGTACCAACTCAAAAAGTTAAACAAACACAGCCGTAACAAATAATCCGCAAGAGAAGCAGCTGTAACTTTTTCGCAGTAGCGTCATAAACCGGCAGTAAATTGCGACAAATCGAACAGATTTGCAGTTACTGCTTAACAAAACGAACAGATTTTTTTAACGCGGCAGTAAACAGTAACTGCAAATGTGCAAATCGAACACACCTAATATGTCCATACCAGTGAAGTCTTCTTTCTTGCACCTTCTTTGAAACCTTTACTACTTTAGCCATTTCTTTTATTCTTTTGTTATTATCCGGCATTATTTTATTTTTATAGGTAAGTCTTGGATCGAACTTAGTATAAAAAGTAATCTTCTACCGCAAAATATTGGATATCAATACCTTACAATATAGCAGTTTAGTCAATAAGTGTGTGTTTCAAATTTTATTTCCAATTTCTAACTATTCTTTTTCTTCTATAGCAGTAACCGTTTTGAGGAGGTGACGGAAGTGCTAGATGACGGCCTCCCCGAACCCATCCCCGGAAGCAGTCACTCCCTCAGTGATTCATTAAACGACCAGGAGACCATCGTCGAAATATGACCTGAGTTGCATGAACCCCCGTCGATTCTACCCTCTGGCTGTTTCAAGATTGCCATAGACTCTGGACATTGGAGTGATATGGATAGTGACGAACTATACTCGTGAAAGACAAGGATACTGCAGTAGTTAAGCTTGTTGGAATTTGGTTGGGTATTTATTTATAAGCAGTGGGGTTTCAGGGGATGAATTAAACCCCGTAAATTTACGCCACTGTATGATAAGTTATTGTTAAATTACCCAGGTTTTGAAAAAAATAAATAAACAAATAAATAAAAGACTAAAAATTAAAAATATTAAAATCGCTACTTTTGTTATTTAGAGTTAGAAAATAAAGTATTATATATTTTTAGCAAACTAATTATCTAATTTTTTCTTAGATTTTTAAGTTTAACTTTATTTTAGGACGACAGTTCAATAGAGCCATGCCAACTAGATTAATAGGACATTACAAATTATTTGTGTGTCCAAACAGGGATTCAAACCACGGTTCTCTGACACATTATACCGGGATTACATATTCGCGACTATAATTACCGAAACGGCGCCACTATCGCCTTGTGAACTTTTGACACGAAAAAGGATAGTCATCTGTCAACGTATGTAAACAGTATTGGTTTATAATCAATTTTTGGTCTAATTTACGTTTTCTTGCTGTATACAGTATATTTAAATTATAACCGAGTATTAAAAAAGTGTATAAATATATGTGAATCCATTTTATGATAAAATTTGCTGCTTGTAAATGAATATTTTCAGAGGTTATATATTGTATGTTGGTGCCGGCTTATACTCACAGAGAAAATAAAATGTTATACTTTGAACTTAAAACATTTATTTGAATACTTAATATCTACACATATCTCAAGAAATTTTATAGAAAGAGAACTTGTAATTTATTCTACATAAGAAAACTGTCAAATATTTGCAAACTAACACAGTTATGGAACACTCCCATGAAATAACAAGGGGTTTTAATTATATTAACAATAATTTACACAACATTAAACGATTTTCTTGCACATGTGAGACAGGGAAAATGAAAAATTCAACGTTAAAAACTTGTTTAAAATCATCTGAACAGTATAAATTCCCTTTAATAGAAACAAAAATTTTAGAATCACTGATAATCTTTCAATCTAATATTCGAAGATGTTCTTCCTGTGATTGACTACCATACACACAACAAGGAGTATTTAATCTTTTTTTCTTAAATTTATTACTTTTTTCGCTGTAAAAATGGAGTGAGAATGGACAGAAACAATAAAACACATGGTGAATTATACGTAAACAATGACAGTAAACTTTTTCGAAGTGTTCGCTTTTTTGTCGCTAGAGGGATACGCGTTAAGTTGAGTCACCAATTATAGCAAACAACAGCGAAGGAACGTAAAAAGGAGAGTCCACATTGAACTGAAAATTGTTAGCTAACAGTTGTTGTTAGCGAACAAATGTTCAAAAACACAGTTCGTGGACAATAGGGGATAGGAATGATTTTTTTTAAATTTTTTATTATGTTCCTCTTGTTGCATATAAACATAAAAAACAGTTTTTAATTTTTATAATAAATGTATGTAGCGCGCGAAAACGACGTGTGACGTCATACCACTTCTAACTGACGCATGACACTACTAGCTTACCGGCGTACATAGTCTGTTGTGAACTTATTTGTTTGTATAACTTTTATAGGTTATGTAAAGTTAGAGTGATTTTAATTAAAATAAAGTTTAATTCTATAAAAACAATTTATACATGTTTACCGAATTAAATTTTATATTAAAATAGATAACTTATATTGCAGTATTTCAATTATGCCTCTAACGTTTTGAAACTTCATGTAAACAATGTAGTAAAATTCTGACATCTAAATTACATAAATATTTATATTTTACAGAGTTGCAGCGTTTGTTTACATAAAGTTATAGAATATAAAATAAAAATTACTTTGACACCACGTATTTCTTCAGCACTGTAGCATTCATTATTTTTCATATATTCCATGAGCATAAATGCATCAATGTTGGGTAAATTATCACTCTGAGCCCTAACAAAATCTTTATCTGCCATTTTAATAATAAATGCGTGAAAAATTGTTTAAAAACAAATACAAAACTCTCGAACAATACAATACACACACGTGTAAAGATTATGTTGTAGCTGTATCTGTGATGTGAAAACCCTATCGTTTGACGTCATACTCAGTCGTTTTTACTCGGCAACCTTCGCTCCGTGGTCGGCTTATTTCAAATTTACAATATTTTAATTCAAAAATTTGGCTATAATATTAATTAAAATGTAATTTTTCTTTTGTTAGGTGACATAACTAACATTAACATATCAAAATAATGTAGTTTTAAGGAAATACAAATTTTATGCGTATCCCCTATTGTTGGTAAGAATATTAGTCAATTAACCAAATTTCGGTCGCGTAATTTTTTTACATCAGTGAGTGAAGTGGTCAGATCTAGCGTAACTTTAGGGCACTAAATTGTTCATCTTTATGATTTTGACATCCTACCAGATGGTTATCATAAAAGTGCTCCACATAATTTTAATTAATGAAGCGTTTGAGGAGGAAAAAGAAGAAAACATTGGATTCATCCCTTAAAAACCAAGATATTAATCCTTAGAGATTTCCTGCCATGCTTTTTTTAAGTCCCTCTAGTGACTTTTCTTTCATAGATTGTTCCATAGTAGTAATAACTTCTCGTTGTCAAACAAAGTGGGTGCGTTTTGTTGTGCCAATTGTGGTTTCGGTTTAATCAGAATACGCGTTTTGTTGGGATAATATTCTACTCGCCATCACTGGTCTAGCATGTTCTACGACCATATGACTTAACCTCCATGCAAATGTAATTCCATATTTATTTCACTATAAAAATTGTCGTTTTCTTGCGCATCAATTCTAGTCCTTCTAACCAGTCACCAACAAAACGCAACCATTATCCGCGGGACCGAAATTCCGCTGAATTTGAAATGAGGTAAACAACAGTCCGACGTAGCCAGTCGGATAATGAATTTTCCAGCCAACCGAAACCAAACGCTGGTAATCGACATAATAAAAATTATGCCCGACGGACTGGCGTATTTTCGGTCAAGTATAGCCTAGGTTATAGCATCTCTGTACAACTTTTGCTGAAATTTCGCAACCGAAATTACGTTTAGTGTGACCCGACCCTAAAAGAACGGAGAATTCGGTATGTATTCTTGTATGAATTCAATCGCCTTCGTTGATGTTCAGGTCTGTATACGTACTTAATAATTTTAAATCTTTTTTTAGAATTACCAATGTTCTTTTGCAGGAAAATGTTTAAAACCTGGGAATTTTATAATAACTTAATGTTTGTAAGAAATACAGACATTTTATTAATGTTATAAGCATTGTAAATAGCTTGTATATAAGATATATTTGTGACTGATATGTGTAAAATCAAATATTTAAATAAATTATGACAACTGTCTACAATCACAAATTTAAATGTCAAATATTCGTACAGACAAATCGTCAGGACGATTGTCTCTAAATCGAGAAGACAATTCTTTGTCAACACCAGTCATCAGGCAACATGACTATAGCAGAATCACCTAATCAATCAGTTCATCATATTACATAATAATTACGCAAATAGCCTTTGTTGCTGTGCCAAAAATTTTAACTAACATTATATCATAATTGACTCAAACATAACTGACAAACTAAGTGGCGAAAAAATAACTAAATCGAGTTCTTTTTTATTTGAATCATATAGTCCGATTCTTTGTTTTAAGCGGAACTAGACTTTTAACGTTTAAATGGGACTTTTGATCATTTTGTTTAGCAAAAGCCCAGTTCAATTCTTAAAAAGTCGGCACGTGACAACTTACAAAAAAAAAAAATGCTATTTAGTTTTATTTTTATTTTTGGCCTTTGCTGCTTTGGCAATTAGCCAGGACAATTTTTATTTTTGAGAAAATTCCATGCCTGAACGGGATTTGAACCCGAGACCTTAGCAACGCAGTACCATTTAGTTTCTCTTAAACGTCTTAAATAGTCTATACACTATTATTGTTCTTCACTCTTTTATTTTAGTAAAATATATAAAAGTCTGTTTCTTTGGTTTAAGAGGAACTAAATGGGAATTTTGATTTCTTTAGTTGTGGCGACAACTGCAATTGCCTAGTTTATTTTATGTTTCATGTGGGCAGAAATCATTCATATCAAAAATTAAAATGCCAAAATGAAATCGAGTGATAAACATTATAAAACATAAAATATACATTTTTGGAAGACGAAAAAAAATTAAGAAATGGAAAATTTGTATTAAGAATTACACAAAATAAAAATGTAATTAAAATGACATTTTATAATGACATTACACCCTAACTTAGAATATTCAATGTAAGTATGACTTACAATAGCCTAAACAAAATGGCCAAAAGCCCCAATCAATCGTTAAAAATTACTTGATTTCAAAATGTAATCTAATTCCGCTTAATCATTCGATATAGACTTTTTATAAACCTATTAAAATCATATTTATTTTGTGTTCGATAATAATTTTGTTTCGCAATTTTTTGGTTAAATTTCGTGACGTAACTGTTTTGTTTCGGCGACTCCGCTATATCAAAGTCTAAACAACCCTTCTCCCAAATTTTGTCAGTCCATTAATTTAGAGAATGGAGTAGATACATCCATTGGTGAATGAAACGGGTGTTTGATCTGTCAGCGTCGAGAACTCCGATCTCGAAAGAGGAAACGCAGGGGCCTGTGGCTTTTTTGGACCCTGAACCAGAGTGAGCTCTCAACGTCCAAAATTATAGATGACAAAATAAGTAAAGGGTTTAAAGACAAATTATAAAATTTTGCTATTCAAATTTTAAATCTATTATTAAATTAGTAAAATTACAAAATCAAAATCTAATTTATAATTTGAATTGCAAGGTTTTATTTTTTATTGTAAATAATTATAAAATTTATATAAATTTAGAAGCATCATTTTAAATATTAGCTAATAAAATATCAATTGTTTTTATACTTGCCAAAACTAATAAATGTGTCAAATATTTAAAAATATACCACAATTTTATTTTGTTATTTTATTGTTATATTTTATTAAATTGTTAAACAATTTAAAAAAAAGGACTTTTTTTATTGACAAATATCAAACTTGTCCGAAATTTATCGAAAAAGTGGCCTATTGTTTCGAAATTATGAAATATGATACCAAATGCCATTAAAAATTTATCAATATATGTATCTTGATCACTCTAAATCAGGGGTGTTCAAACTATGACCCATGGGGCATTCACAATCAATTTTCTCACTAACTGAATCGTTCTTTTTTTATTACTATTTTTTTGAAACAATATTTGATTATAAATGCTGTTGGTCTCGATTTTTTAATCGACCACTGTGTTTACAAAACAAGTTTATTACAGGAAGTCGAATTAAAAAAACTTTTTCAAGTCGAATAATTAATTTGTTATAATACAGTCCAAGCTTCTTGATCGCGGGGATACATTCAGCCTACATGCCGCAAATACATAAACCGAGAATAGGGGATAGTAAAATGTATAGGATTATAAGAGATAGGTTCCAAGAACACGAAAAAACAAGATAAATAATTACAAAAACCTTTTAATTGGACCTACTTTAACAAATCGAGACTTACTTATTATTAGATTTAGGTATTGGCTTAAAAAACTTAATTATATTTTCTTATTTCGCCGCATTTAACAAAACCTTTAACTCAGATTGATATTCAGAAATTACTTTGTCAATTTTTCTTTAGAAAATCACACAATTCTTTCCATTGTTAGATCAGTTTTCGCGAAAAAGTCACAAAGATCATAACAAGCCTTAATCCATCGCTCATTTTTTAGGATTTTGTAGGTATGACCACCAAAAAAACCCTTATAACGTCACTCATGTGTCTGTCTGTCTGTACGGTTGAAATTGTAGCCAAACGGCTACAATTTAAAAACATAGAAAGTTGAAATTTGGGATACTTGTATAACTTTTTGACCCACATATAGGAAAACTATAGAGTTCAAAAAAATATAGCGCGGGATAAATATAAACAAATATATATTTAATGGAAACATAAGTATTTTTTTTAAATTTTGAGTGGGGTATCAAATGAAACCTCTTAATGCGTGGATGCACAATCAAATTATTATTTTTGAAAATTCTTTTTTTTTATTGGATTTTTTCCAAAAATGTGTCAAAAAACTTTTGTCCCCCACCCTATCACCCAAAGGGATTGATCTAAAATTCTGGAAAAAATCTCCGTAATGAACATTGATGGGATAAAAAAAAAAATATTTTTTTAAAATTTATGTATGGTATCAAAAGAAAGCTCTTAAGACGTAGATTAAGGAACGATATATAGTTTTTGAAAATAACCTGTTTTCCGAGCTTCTTTTTTATTTAAAGGTAATCTACGATTTACAAGATATGTAATAATATACTATTCTAAAGAAATTTCAAGGAAATTTTTAGTTTTTCATTGTATTTTTAATTCTTTTTGACTGTTTGTTAATAAAATAGCAACAAAAATTCTTTAGGCAAATTTTGGGTGGGGTAAGTGCTTTTTTTTCAGTCTTTTCTTGGACGTAAAAAATCACTTTCCAGAAAATGCAACGAGCAAACGTGCATGTATGAGCTTGGATTTTTGCCCATTTTTAGTTCTTGGGTCCATAAAAACCTACGATCTACTTTCTTTCTGCCTCCAAACGTCGTTTAAATTGATATTTTTTTCGATTAAGATAAATTATAGAATGTTTAAGATTGATTCTTCCTTATTCTTGATTTATATTGCGGCACACAACAAAATTGATTGTTTTTTGATTCACAAAAATAAAACACAAACAACAAAAAAACACGTATTTCTCCATTGAATAAAACAAAACAATGTCATTCTCGTATCTTCCGCAAATTGCCACCAGATGTCAGGGCGCTTAGGAAGTCCAACTAACGCAGTTGGAGAAATCTTGGAATATATTCATGGCGCCCTAGAGCATTTGGAACTCCCTGGGTAATACTAAAGTACTTGATATCACACTGCGATTGGTTTTAAGTGTTTTCACCAAACAAATTTCCACTTATGTGTCGCAAAAAAAATTGATAACTTCGATAAATAATCTCATCAAAATTGCTGAGTTTGCTATTCAGGTTCAGATCAATGCATATTACTCATTATAAATCATTTCCTCTGGGAATTAGAGTGGGGGACAAAAAATGGCTGACAAACAACATTTTAAAAACATATGCATATATTTATTTCTATAAATACATATTTTTCACGCGACATTATTGTCGACATATCAGTTTACACAGACCACAGTTTTATCGTACAAACAGATAAACAGACGGACACATCAGTGACGATATATTCCTGTTATTTGAAAGTTTTTTGTCATACCGAAATACTAAACAGTTCAATATTTGAGTCATTAAAAATTATGTAGTTACATAGAAATTGCAAGAATTTTGTTTTTACGAGTTTAAAAAGAAATTAATTTTTAAGACGCTACGTCACTTGGTTGAACACCCCTGCTCTAAATCACAAGATCATTATAAATTGATTTAAATTTATTCATTTTAATAGAGGTGAAAGACCAAATATTAAGTTATTATTAAATATATGAATTAAAATAAAGGAATAATATTTCCGTCCAATGTGATATTGTTTATTTAAATATTTTTCTTTTGTCAATCCTAACAAAACTAACTACTTAATTCTCAAATCAGTTAACTGTACTGTCTGTAACTTTTTTTGTAATTCAAAACTTTAAGAGAAACAATCTTGAAAATCTAGTTTCCTTTGAAAACAAAACTATAATAAAAACAATAGAATCAGATTACTAGGAAAGACAAAGGAACTGTTTAACTATTTTGTATTTGTATTTAAGTTACCTTGTACCTTAGAATTAATTTTAAATTCAATTACTGTTAATGTTACGTTATAATTTGCAGAATTTACATTAAAAGGAAATGTGCCAATTACAATGGTAAAATAGATAACTTGATTTGTGTACCCGTGATGTTAATTGTTGTGTGCAAGAATTGTAAATATTCTTAAAAATAATTGTTTTAATAAACGGTATTTATTAATTTCTTCTTATTTTTATTCTTTCTATTTTTTCCTAGACATTTACCTATAGTGCGTTCGAAGGTGAGTATGCAGCTCTTATGGAAAATGGGAGCGGTGTTGCCAAATGTTGTAAAAGTGTCAAATGTGTCAATTATAATAATATGAAAAACTCGTATGATTTACAAAAATCAACTCTTATAAAACTCAAAATAACAGTCAATAAAAACAAATGGCCATTTGTAGAATACTGCGTCTTCACAGATCAGCGCGTTTTAGAGCTGGCAACGTCGACAAGCAAGAAAAGGATAGTGTCATTGTGTAAACCCATTAGAGAGTATGAAAAAGAACTACTCCATATTCCCTGTACTGCAAACTCACCATTGAACGCACTATAGTAGCCTTGTAAAAGTTAAGTCCGGTCTACACGCGACGTATTGTTGCATGTGAGTATGAACGCTAAATCTTCCAGTAGTATTGTATGGTGTAGCGGCCCTGGACTAAAATGATAGTTTCACATGGTGATTAGAGAATAGAAGTATGCGATTTACGTAGCTGGGATAAAAACATGGGATACAGTAATCCATCTGTCTGTGGCAGTGTTTCTCAATCTTTTTAGTCTCGTGACACATTTTCCAAAGAAGAAAAATTTCGCGGCACACCTACGTAGTTACAGAAGAAGACATTTTGAATGCAGACTCCCCTGTATTCAGAATATGTCAATTTCAATTCGTTATAAAAAGATCCTTCGTGTACTTTATTCTTATTAATGGTATTTTACGTATATTCGGACAATGATGTTAAAATAAACATGGCGATAGTTTTTTTTTAAGAATTCGCGGCACATTGGAAAATTTTGCGGCACATTAATATGTCGCAGCACACCCTTTAGGAAACACTGGTCTGTGCAGTAGCCTGACCATCATTAGTCAGGTCCTAGGTATTTCCACGGTGTAAAAAAATATTTTCTCCGCTGCTCTCTACATTTTTTTTTTTTTTATATATAGCAAATAGAGTTAGTAGACTGGAAGGAAAGAAATTCCCATGAATTTTAACAATAACTTATAATCAAAATAATTATCATTATGTCCAAATTTTCGCGAAATTTTTCTGTTGTTGAACGATTAGAGATAGAAATCTACGGTTTTGAGTTTTTGAAATCTAGACTTTTATTTATCTAAATAAAAATTGAAGCTCTGCTGAGTTAATGTCTTTTTGATCCGTGTAGTTTTTAAAATTTATAAATATTTCATTTTCGAAAGACCGTATCTCAAAATCTACTTGAGATAGAGACCTGCGGTTGAAATCCTGAGGTCCTAAAGGGCCTTAGAATTCATTTTGAAGCAATTTTAAAACATTTTTTTTTTGCGAAATTTTATATTTGTCAATTTTTTTTTCTGAAATTTAAAGAAATTGTAACTTAAGAACAATAAAATATAGAGAACTGCGGTTTGAATTTTTGAAATCTTTGTATATTGTTTAGTCTAGAAAAAAATTGGGGCCTTAATAGCCCAACGTTTATAATAAATACGAATCATCAAACAAACCCTTTGAAAATGGTCAAATTTTCGCAAGCAAATGACGTAGAACGATGATAGTCACTCACTCACTAGGTATTGAGAAGTCACACGCTGGAATACGCTGGTGGTCTTATGGATTTTCCTTGTTTAGCAAATTAAAACTCATCTTAAAACAAAGAACCAAGTATGAAAAGATCGAAAGAAAACAGTGGTTGGAAAATAATTTATTACTATAGCAGCAAAATTTCATTTTCATGCGTCAAATTTTCATTAAATATTAAATAAGGTTCATTTCAAGCGCCAGAATTTAACATAATCAAAATCTACTTCCATTATAGAGAAATGCGCATCTATTTCTGCTAATATTTTCAAAATATAAAGAAATTTTAGAATCAGACATGTCCATAAAAATAAAACAACTCAATGCTGACATTATACATACTATTAAATAAGAATAAATTTAGTATTATTTATGCTATCAAAATTCTTTTCTATGTCTGTCAGTAGGTCGTTGCGCATGATATTTTATCATATGTGATATTCCAACCACAACATAAATGGTAAATACACTTTTTTTTTTAAAGTATAATATACAATTAGGCCTGTCATATTGACAAATTAAAATTACATATTTATTAAACCTTACTTTAAAATTATTTTAAATTATTGTGTTCTAAAAATGAATAATGCATCCTACTGAGGTACGTATGTATAATTTAAATTTACAATAACAATAATCTAAATAATTCTAGAAAAATTATCACGTTAACCTAACTTATTGACAGTTGACAATTAATAGTGATGTGTGATATTATTGTGATATTAAAAACATTATAAAAAAATCTTTAGTGTCTATTACAATGTATTGTTGGGGAAGTACTGTGCATGGAGAATTGGGTCTTGGTGGTATTGAAGAAGAACAAATATTAGCACCGAAACAGCTAACATGGCATATCGTTGACAAAATAACAAATGTAGCGTGTGGTGAAAACCATACGCTCTTGTTAACCGGAGATGGTGAAGTATATTCTTGTGGAAACAATGATTATGGACAGCTTGGTCATATGGCTCCTAGAAAAAGGCCCCGTAAGTCATATTTTGGTATGTGTATTTTTTTCCAAATTTTTTTCGAGCAATTTATTCTGTAAATTTTAACACTAAAAGTTGCTCCATCCTAACCAACATCACATATATTTTTTAATATCATAAATATTTTATCAATACTTCATTTTAGAACTGGTTGAAGCGTTAAGTTCTTATAAAATAGTACAGATAACATGTGGCGAGGGGCATTCCGTTGCTCTAAGTCAGTGGGGACAAGTGTTGAGCTGGGGTACTAATGCACACGGACAACTGGGGCATCAATTAGATGTTGAGATACAAGCCACTCCAAAAATCATCAGAAGGTTGGCAACTCATCATGTTGTACAGATAGCTTGTGGAAAGAAGCATACTTTAGCCTTAACAAATAGTAAGTAAAATAATGTAACTTTTATTAGCCACCATCACTTACTTTACATTCCGATTGATTGATGAATGTCTAAGACGTCAGTTTTTGTTCTAATCACGTCAAAATAAACATTAGTTTGAAAATCTTATCGTCTCTTGATCTAAGTATTAAAATCTTTTATTTAACACTCCCCTATAAAAAGCCCTGCTTTTTCCATATTTCTTGCCATTTTTTTCTATCAAAAAATCGTGTGAAATTCAACATTTCTTCACATTTTACCCCTCTTTATGATGACGGATTAAATAAATTAGGGGCTGTGGTCACAACCTGACTTGGAGCTCCTCCTTCGTCGCAAAAATTGTAAAAAAATATTAAATAAAAAAACGAAGAAGAATCGTAAAAATAAATACAGCCTCCAACATATTGGTCATGTATAATTATTCCTGCGAATATTTTATTTTAAAATGTGGACGTTAATAAAATCGCGCGCGGATTTATATACCTAGGCTTGTCATAAATACTGTTACAAAGTTTTCAGTGAAATTCCATAAGATACACTTATGGCGGTTATCTTGCTAACGTAAGAGTTTTCTC
This sequence comes from Liopterus haemorrhoidalis, assembly GCA_963971575.1. NCBI lineage: Eukaryota > Metazoa > Arthropoda > Insecta > Coleoptera > Dytiscidae > Liopterus > Liopterus haemorrhoidalis. The sequence goes on from OZ020615.1 coordinate 53,069,843, forward strand.
TAATGGCCGGTTGCTAAAGTAAGAATTATCCCTAACTCGAGTTAAAATCATTTGTTTTTGTATGCTGTAAGATACAAAAACAAATGATTTTAACTCGAGTTAGAGAAAGCTCTTACGTTACCAACCCGCCATAACTCAAGTTAAAATCATTTGTTTTTATATACTACAACATACAAAAACAAATGGTTTTAACTTGAGTTAAGGATAATTCTTACTTTAGCAACCGGCCATTAAAGATATTTTAATTTACTCTTTTGTCATTTTGAAAACTGATTGTTGTTTATTGTTTAAGATGCATCTGTGTATTATGTAGGTACTAAAATTAAATTAAAATGTCTTTAAGCATCTCTTTTCACTGAAAACTTTATAACAATATTTATGGCAAAACTAGGTACAAAACGAAAAAGAAAATTATTTAAGTTTTTTTAAAATATTAATTAAGTTTTATAGTATGTTATTTTTTAATTTTAATTTTTATATTCAATTCCGAAGCCCGCGCCATTAGTTGCGCGCCTAATTGGTAGTCCGCCACTGCCTCTTCTTGCTACCACTCTTTAAATTCCATTTTTCCATATCCATTTTGGTTTTTCTCCTATTAATCTTTTATAACGTATATTATATAATTAATTTCTAACTTATTTTTTTTTTCTTGGAAAAAAAAAACATGTTTTGAAACACTATCATAATCACTGTTTACTTCCTTTTGAGTAAACATTGTCGATAATAAAAAAAAAAGTACTTCACATTGTTTTTATTTTTACAAATGTTTTCTTATCTACAAGTTCCCACAGATCTATTAATTAACTAAAGGCCTTATCACACTAGAACGCTATCCAAGTCTTATTTTTGTAGGTTTTTTTTCAGGATCCAAGTCTTCAGGTCTTGACATATCACACGGTATTTGAATATTAGTTAAGACTTGGAAATTGTTTGTTTACCCATGCGCACATCGGGAAATTATGACAGTTGACAGTTATATTTTGACATAAACAAAAGACAAAGACGCGTCAGCTGTAAGACCTGGGTAAAAAGACCGAGAAATTGTATCCTGTTTCATTTTCCTGGTCTTCAAAACCTAGGTTTTTTCTTCATACTATCACACGCACAAGACTTCGATTCGAATGCAAAGACTTTAATTTTCCAAGTTTAGACTTGAATAATAACTCTAGTGTGATAAGGCTTTAACTTAATCTAACTTATAGAATTCCATATGACCACTCAAAGGTGTGCGATTGACCATTTGCCGACCCTTGTGTCATCTGCCTCCGTCCTTTAAAAACATGTAATTTTCTGTCTAGGAAGGCTTAAGTTCGCGATCCCCCCGGGTTGCGCGCATGATTTGTATTGTGATATCTTTGTTTTTAGGCGGTGAATTATATTCCTGGGGAGCAAACCACCATGGCCAACTAGGTATAGGTAGAGTTTCACATTCTGAACCTAAACCTACTAGAATATCATCACTGGCTGGCGTTCCCATAGCTTTTATTGCTTGTGGTGGAGATCATAGTTTTGCTGTATCATGTTCAGGAGCCGTATTTGGTTGGGGTAAGAATTTTATATAATTGTGCAGAAAAAAAAAAAAAATCTTTAATTTTTATTGAGAAAACGAGGACAGAACAGACTTCTGTTTATATTTGTTATTAGTTTACTTAGTCGGCGTAAGTTTGTAAATTGGTAGGCAGAGCTTTTCTAGACGTAAGAGCTATCGCGCCCGACCGGTTTTCAACCTACAAGCGGTTGCGGTTTTTTAGACGCTCTAAATACATTGTCTAGAATTAATATGAGCGGACGACCTGTCGTTTTGTCGCAACGGTTCTATTTTTTCCTCATTAACCTCGAGTAGTATTTAGAGATCACATACTAGATTTATTTTTAGCTGCTCCTTCAGGTCTTTATCACTGTATTAATGAATCTAATTATTACATGATGCTGGCATTTTTTCTATTTCAACAATTCAATTAACGTTACACATTGTAGCGTATTGCAATACTCATTTATTTATGGTGGTGCTGGTGTAAACAACTGCTGTTTAAATAATATTGCAAAGGAGTCGCACTCACAAATACAGAAACATTACTGGAGCTAGTACATAAGTTCTACAAAACTCGCACAATACGACTGCAACACTCGATAAGCCATAGAAAGTAAACAAATTTGTCTATACTATTCGCGACTGCAAATAACAATGAGACATCTGGTGGTAACTGGCTAAATTAAACAGAAGCGTATATTTGCATAATATTTGTAGCGTGTTGTGCTGCAGTTTATGTGAATTAAGAAGTATTTTAAGATATAGTGACTTAAATATAGTGCTTTTTTGCCGAAATATTGTTTGAACAGATAAATATTAAGAAAAAACTTCTGACATATACGCTTCTGGTCCGCCATCAGCTGTTTCTGGTCCGCCGCCAACGTTAGTTTCAGTCGCGAATACATACTTTTTATTATTATTTTACAGTGTAGTAACATATATGCTATTTGTGTAGTAGGCCATACCATTTAGATTTCTGTAAGTGCTGACTATGACAGTGTTTCTCAGCCCGACTTAATATCTCATTATACAAAATATTCCACTTTTTTACCCGGACCGATGAAAATAATATTTTAAAATAATTTTTGTTTTATATATTGTCCAACACGAAACAACTCGCACGCTCCCTGTCTTCCAAAAATAATACATAATCGGTTTCAGACCAAGTAATTTTACAAAAATTTATACATATACTAGTTCTACTATATATATAGTCGTAATTTGTTTTCAAATTTTTCGCGGACCGGTTATATTTTTTTTGTGGACTGGCTGTTGAAAAACAGGGCTCTATAACGTTCGCAAAACGACGAAATTTCCTAAAGATGAATTTCTCAGAACGTATCCATGTTTTAGCGACACATTCTCAAAAGAAGTAAAATATGTCAGAAAGGAATTCACGTAGTTGGTATTAGGAATAATGAATTTATTTTAAATCTTTACCTTTGTGTAGTGCTAAACTTGTACACTAGTTTGCATTGGTCCTGCCATGATTTACTTCCATATGTCGTAATTTATATAGTATTATTTTGTAAAAGATGCTGTTTCTTTTAAACAGCAACTTTTCTAAAACTCAATCTTTTCAAACTGATCTAAATAATTTTTCTTGTAGGTAAAAACCAATTTGGTCAATTAGGACTTAATAATGAAGCATCACAGCCATATCCGTGCCAGTTGAAAACTTTAAGAACTGTTCAAGTTAAGTACATAGCATGTGGTGAAGATTTTTCTGTGTTCCTAACCCGAGATGGAGGTGTATTCACTTGTGGTTTTGGTAGATACGGACAGCTTGGACATGGAAACACTTCAGACGAAATTTTACCCAGAAAAGTAAGAGATATTAAATGGTTCTTGTACGGTTTACCCCATAGTCCGTAGACTTATAATCTAGGGACCGTGGGTTTATGCAAGGAATATATTATTTGTAGATAATTCATAAAAAGTAACATTAAAAAAATAACAATAATATAACTGAGGGCCGAGAGTTCCAGTTCCTAATAAACTCCCTAATAGTTATTTGACATATAATATATTTATGAAGCTAATAAATTTATTGGTGATTTCCAAGTTACAAAATCCTTCTAATAGTTTATTAGCAACATAATTTTTTGTTTTTGCATTGGTATTTCTTATGAAGATAGTAACACGGTGCAAGAGGGATAGAGCTATACGTAAATTTGTAGAGCTAAAGTGAGATGAAATTTTGACACTGAATATTTTGACATTAAATATTTTGACAATAAATAGTTTGACTTGACATTCAATGACATTACGTATATTTTTTGTGTTACTGTTAAAATGACAATTAAACGGCGTTCAACAAATTTTATCACAGAAAAAGAGGACAATATAGATAGAAGAGAAGTTAATAAAAATAGCATTTTATAATACAAAAGTGACTGAAAATAAGAAGACAGCCATATTTTGCTTTATTTTACATTCCTTAAACAATATGAATTAAACTTATCAGCAATTTTCAGCCACACATCTTTATTATTCTGCCAATAATTGCGTCTGTCTTCTTATTCTCTATCATTTTTATATAAATAGTAATGCTTAAAGTATTGTTTGTAGTGTGTTGTAATCGTAATTGAAATAAATACATATGTAAAAATAAAAGACAATGTTTATTTAAAAATATATATTTATATATTGTTCTTTATATATCACATTTACAATAAATGCCCAAAATATTCTAAAAACGGTTGTCCATAATTTATAAATTCACCCAAACAGATCGTCGATTTCGCCAAAATACAACTTAAATGTATATAAAACACTAAAATCACCATTATATAAATGTTTAAAAACTACACATTCGTATATTCTTTTAAAATTATACGGTTTTTAATTAAAATTGAAATATTAACACATTTTGCGAACTTGTTTTTGGTTATATGTCACTTTATTAAGCACTTCATGTTGCCTATAAGTTATTAGACAAATAAGCCTGTTTATTAGCAACCTAATAACTATTTAGGGGTGGAACTCTCGGAAAAAAATTATGTTGCTAATAAACTTATTGGACAGTTTATTAGCAACTGGAACTCTCGGCCCTGAATCAACAAATTATCCATGGTATTTACATAGTCATTTTCATTTAGCTTTATGATTATTTATGAATACTGTGATTTCCTTGCGTAAACAGTGCAGAATTCTATTAAAACTGTTTCGTATTACTATTTTTTGTAATGTTGTAGGTTTCGGAGTTAATGGGCAGTACCATTACTCAGGTTAGCTGTGGTGGTCGACATACAATAGCTCTTGTGCCTAGCAGAGGTAGGGTTTATGGTTTCGGGCTTGGCAATTCAGGACAGTTGGGTATACGTAATGCTTGTAATGCGACAACTCCTCAAATTGTATTGGGGCCTTGGGTTTCACCATCAGGGACATGTCTCATAGCCAACAATGGACAGGATGATATGTGTATAATTCAGAAAATATTTGCTGGTAAGACATAGACAGACATAGTTGAAGGTAATGGGATTCGGACCAGTCAGAAAATAAAACAAATTTATTAACTTCGCTTACGTTTCGATTTAATTTAAATCTTCATCAGAGCTTAGTTAATAGTCACGATATCAAATAACAATTTAAAATTAATAAAAAACACATCATATTGTCCGGTCATTGAACTCAGAGATAAGCATTCAATGACCGGACAATATGATGTGTTTTGATGAAGATTTAAATTAAATCAAAACGTAAGCGAAGTTAATAAATTTGTTTTATTTTCTGACTGGTCCAAATCCCATTATCTTCAACTATAATTACTACTTACGGACGTTACTCATCTAATCAAGATTTTTATTAATGTTGGATATTATTTTTTTATTAGCTGGCGTTTCACTTATGTTGATTTTTAATAATTATTAGTAAATTTGTGTTTTTAATTTTTTTGTGTTGTTTTTTAAAGTAATATTTTTGTTTTGATTTTTTTTCTTATAAACCGTGCTTGGTATAGAATATAAGTATATGTCCGAGAGGTTGGGGGCCCCTTGCGGATCTGGGGCCTAAGGCTTAAGCCCTATTAGCCCGTATGTAGATCCGCCACTGCATTTTCGTCACAATAGACAGGCCATAAATGATTTTCGAAATATCGTTTATTTACTAGATACTGAAATATCTGAAAATTTCCCATTTTTTAGGGTTTTGTAGGTATGACCAAAAAACCCTTATACCGTCATTTTGTCGTCTGTCTGTCTGTCTGTCTGTCTGTCTGTTCGGTAAAAATCGTAACCAAACGGCTAAACCTAGAGAGTTGAAATTTGGCGTGCTTATACAACTCTTTGACCCGCACATAGGAAAAATACTAAAACATCTAAAAAACATATCCTCCTAAAAATATAAAAAATGTGCTTATCGAAAACAAAAATATTTTTTTTTAATTCTGAGTAGGGTATCAAATAAAAGCCCTTAGTACGTGGATTAACGATCAAATTTTTATTTTTGCAAAATAAATTATTTTGAACGATTTTTGCCAAAATTGTGCAAAAAAATTTTTGTCCCACACCCTGTAGCCCAGATGGTTTAAACTAAAAATCTAAAAAAATTCTAAGTAATGTATATTGGTGTGAACCGAAATAGTACAACAGGAATTTTTGATCAGATTATGTTTTCGGAAAATAACGCATTTTTTGTGATTTTTGGTTCACAAAGTACAAAAGTTATACCAATGTAAGACACTTACATGCAAGGCGTGGGATAGTGTAATGGGTTAGAGCGCTGGTGTGAAACGAAGGGTTTCGAGTTCGAGTACAGAGTGAATTTTATTTTTTCTGTTTTTTTTTGCATTTTTATTATGTTGAAATTATTTTGTCAAAATTCTAGTTATATTTTGACAAATGAAGCATTTAATTTTTAAGAGCGTAAATTTAATAACCAGTCTTATTATATGATTAACAGACGATAAATTATTTTAAAAATATCGGTCATTTTTCCGTAATTACTACAAAGTAAAATTTGTCCTACACACTCAGCATACCGCCTTCACTTATTATATACCTGCGAAACCCTGAAATGTGTGAATATTCACACTTCACATCAATTTTTTATACTTTTTGGCCGTGTTTTATTAAGTTGAAAATTTGCACTTATTTTTTTTGTTACTTTTCCAGGGGGTGATCACTGTTTTGTAACTGTAAAACCTGTATACGATAGCATTGCATCTGTCGATAGTCGAATTTACCCCGCTGACACTCAAATATTACGATTAAACATTGAGCAGATAAGTAAATGTCAGTCGTTGACTCCTGAAAGCACTGTCGATCAAGATACTTTAGCGTATTTGGAAACAGTGTTCAAAAGTCTGGCCTGCATTAATGCTTCCTGTTTGTTGTCTGATGATGAGCATTATGGTTGCAGCAGTAAAAAACATGGAGTTGATTTAAATAGTGCCGAGAAAATATTTGAGTGTGTCGCTAAAGTTGAAAATGATACAGTCAGAGAACTGGTAAGTTTTTTTATTTATTTATGATTTAAAAAGATTGAGAATTGAGAAAGAGAAAAATTCAAAATGTAATGAAAATTGCATTTTATAATGACTGTTCAACATAATGGCAATGTAAGTATGATTTACAAAGCTTAAACAAAATGATCAAAAACCCATAATAATCGATAAAAGTTAATAGATTTTTTTTTAAATATATTTATTGACTTATCTGCATAAATCCTGTTTTGATATTACTAAATTTACATTCCATTTTTAAAACCTATATTTGAATCATTCTTCTATGGAGTAAATTTTTAATTTTGATTCAATTTTTATCAAGGATGAGAACAAAACGAAAACAAAATAACAATATTACCAGAATTTCTTAAAGCACGGAAATGGGAACATTTTTTTTTTTTTGTTTAAGAACAAAACCGAAATTAAAAATATTCAATACCGGTTTTAATCGGATTTTTGTTTTTACTCAAATCTATTTTATTTTGTTCTGTATCTGTTTCTTACATTTAAGCGAAACTAAACTGGCTTTTTGTTTTCTCAAGTTGTAACGAGCTTCGTGTTTATTTCATGTTCCATGTTGGTAGCCAAAATTTAATGGCAAAAGGAAAAAATGCCATATATTATGAAAAATAAAGTATATAAAATACAATGAAAATGTTATAAAACTAATACTCGAAAATTTGTATTAAAAATGACAAAAAGAGTCAAGATGTATAGGCTATTCCAAAGGTTTAGGCGGAACTAGATTTGGAAATCTAGTAATCTTTATCTTTTTATTCGGACTTTTGGTCATTTTGTTTAAGCTTAGTAAATCATACTCACATTGCAAATTCTAGATTAAATTGATGGTTATTATAAAATGTCGTTATCATTACATTTTAATTTGTTGTCATTCTTAATAAAAATTTCCCATTTATTTATCAATTTTTTTTTTTTTTGTCTTCAAAATATCTAAAACTGTATTAATATTTTTTACGTATGTCATTCGTTTCTATGGTTTCACTGTTGGAATTTTAAATTTTTACAACCCAACCTGAAAAATAACACTTCTTGTGACAACCTAAAATAACGAAATTCTCATTTAGTTCCGCCTGAACGTTTGGAATAGCCTGTAGTAGAAATGACATTTTATAAAAACAGCTCACCCCAACACAGGGGCGCGCACAAGGGGGGGTCCGGACCTCCCCCCCGTACTGTGAGAAGTGAAGACTTTTTTTTGCTCTTAAAATTTAAGAGTGAGGACCTTTTTTTTGCTCTTCACTTAAAATTTAGAAAGGAGGACCTTTTTTTTGCTCTTCACTTAAAATTGAAATTTTGCCCTGTGTTTATAAAAATTATGTATAATTGGACCCCCCAGCCAAAAATCTGTGTGCGCCCCTGCCCCAACATAAAATATTTAATGTAAGTCTAGTATGTTTCTTTGGTTTAAGCAGAACTAGATATTTAAATCTACTAACTTAACGATTGACTGAGGCTTTTTATCATTTTGTTGAACAAAAGCCTACTTCGATTATTAAGTGACCTCGTGACAACTTAATAAAATAAAAATTCCATTTAGTTCCACTTAAACATTACGATTTACAAGTGAAAGGAGTCGGAGTTGATAGTTGGTGTCAAGAGTTGGAGTCGGGAGCCGAAGTCGGTTTACAAAAATACCGACACAGGAGTCGGAAGTCGATTCTTTTTCTGCCGACTCCCCATCCCTGGTAAAAAGAATGTTCAGTAAAGAACTGCTTCATCCATACACTGGTTTAAAACTTTTTATTACAAATTATAATGAGTTCCAGGTTCTCTAATAGCTTTCTTCATTGGTTTCCTTCTTAAATGTTGTGATAACCCAAAATATGTTCTGTTCGTCAAAAAATATTCTACAATTTTATTATTTATTTATTACAGATTTGGCATTCAGTTCAAGATGAAATATTAAAACAACTAGTTCCTTCACCACCTGATGTAGAAAGTTTGCGAGTATATTTAACTCTACCCCTTTATCACGAGTTTTCTAATCCGAAACACCATAAAAAATTACATCAGCCTTTCGCTAGGGCAATGCTGTCTTTAGCACCAAACCCACAGAAGGTCATAGGCAGCTGGTGGTCTATGACCAGTAAAGAATATTTTGAGAGATTAGTTGATGTATTTAAAAATGTTGTTGATTTTATTATAAGGCTACAAAAAATTGGAGAACATCAGGTAAGAAACTGGATTTTTTTAGTTAAAAGTTAACAAGAACTGAGTTATTAAACTATAGTTTATTTCAAATAAAAATATAGTAAAGAGAAATGGTATTTTTGACCTTGGTTTTGATTGGTTCAGTGTAAATGTATATTCATATCAACCAATAGAAATCGAGTAATTTGTTACCCAATCAGAATACTCGAGTTATCCCATTAGCCAATCGAAATAAATTTGTGGCTTCTTATCCAATCAAAATACTTTAAAATCAAATCATCCAATAAGCGAAGAGAGTTACCTAATAGCCAATCAGAAAGTCCTAAATTAATATCAATCAATACGAATTAATTAACTATTAATTCGTATAAGTATCTGAAAGGGGTGCGGCGAAGAATTAATACAGATACATTACGGAGAAATGATTGTAGGGTACTTTGAATTTTTCATATTTTTTATAAAAGTGCCGTAATTTTAAAAATATTGAGCACCCCTGTATTAAACTATTTAATCAGAACTAACCTCGAGTTAGAACTTTACTCGACTAACAACAATTATTTTAATTTATAGACTGTATTTCGAGATGAGAGTCTAGTAGCAATGTTAGAAACCTTAGCGCAATTAAACAAACTCAACCACTCAGTCGAAGGGTTAAAAGTATCTTACGATACTTTCCACCTTTCAAACTTGGATCAATATTGTGATGTCCGAATAGATTACATAACATGGTTAACCGACAATGACTTATCATCAAATAAATTATATCTTTGCAACTATCCGTTCTTATTTAACGCTGAAGCAAAAACAAAACTACTTGAAACTGATCAAGCAATGCAAATGCAACATGCTATGAATGAAGCAGCCACTAGAGCGATAACAACAATGTTGTTCAGTCCATTAATGCATCAGAATATAAGTACTTATTTAGTATTGGAGGTCAGTAGAGAAAATATTGTTGTTGATACGTTAAGGGAATTGACTGAGTTAACTACTACAGATTTGAAGAAGCCTTTGAAAGTTAAGTTTTATGGGGAAGAAGCGGAAGATGCTGGTGGTGTTAGGAAGGAATTTTTCATGTTATTATTGAGAGAAATATTTGATCCCAAGTATGGAATGTTTAAAGAATATGAAGAAACGAGGGTAATGTGGTTTAGTGAAGATAGTTTTGAAGATGAAGTCATGTATCTGCTTATAGGTAAGTTTTTTCATTAACACGTTCTGGTGATTGATATTCGGGTGTATTCTGTAAGAAATGAGTTAAAATTAGCGTCAGGTTAAAATTTTTATTTTAACCCGTGTCTAACACTTTATAGAAAAATTCTGTAAAAGCATTTGTTAAGGTAAGCGTTAATACTATATTTGTTAACGCGAGGTGTTAACTCATCTTGGGAAGAGGATATATTAATGCACGCGCATGCGCTGCTACGTTGAATTTTAACATTTTTGACAAGAAGTGTCAAATGTAAAGAAAATCTTAACCCAATATTTCGGTCTAAATTTAAATATTCAGTGGCGAAATTTATTTTAAAAATGGAACAGAAATGTTTGGTCCTGTGAAACACATTATAACTGGTTTCCAGGGTGTATTAAATAAATTATAACTATATTCAACTTTTATTTATTCAATTTATACACTACATTATAACAGTTTATCTCATTTTTGAATAAAATGTGATTTTATTTAATTTTTATAAAGGTGTTTGGTAATATCTATTATTAAATAATTAATTGATTTATTACGCTATTTCTACCCTCGATTATGTGGAATAACACTGTTGTGATCTTCATAATCATTCACATCAATTATTTCTTTAAATAATACACTATCAAAATGTACTGCGATATTGGGAATCACGGCAGTGGCATAAATGATTTTTGTAGCTTGCAGAGGATTATTATTTTAAGTAATGTTTCTCAACAATAACCAAAACTGTTCTTCAATAGTCCATTTACGTTTTTTCTATACAATTGAACTTGTGTCTGGGTTACTTGTATCACAAAAATTACGAAGGGCCATTCTTAGATCTACTGTAAAGAATTCACTTTAAAAAGTATTATAATGTGTAAAATTTGTCTTATAACAATTAATATTCCTACCGTCTTGTACAAGCTGTCTCAAAAGAAATTTTATATTTATTTAGCTTACTGCGTGAACGCAACGTATCCGAGGGGCGCGGGGGTTATGTCAATCGGTAGCTTGCCTCTTGGGAATTCACTCGCTATGGAGCGTTTCTCGGGAGCAGACCGCGCGTTTTGCGTGCGAGAGTTTTACAAAAACGGTGATTCGGCGACTGTAGCGCGTAGAAAATTCTGCAGTAATCGAGGTTTTCGCCACTTAAATGATGCGCCAAGCATTCCTCTCATTCGACATTGGGTTAAAAAGTTTGAAGAGACTGGTACAACGCTGGATAAATCAAAATCCGGGCGACCTAGGTCATCAAGAACAGTAGAAAACGTGGAGAATGTTAATCAGTCTGTTCGTGACGACCCGAACCTTTCAATTCGGAAGCGCGCAAGTGCTTTAAATGTGCATAGATCATCATTACATCGCATTATGCACAAAGACCTAAAGCTGCACCCCTACAAAATTCAATTGGTGCAAGAATTAAAGCCCCAAGATGTCAGTCAGAGGCTTAATTTCGTAAATCAGGTGATTGAGAGATTTTCAACGTTTACCAACATTTTGTTTTCGGATGAAGCTCATTTTCATCTTAATGGCCACGTAAATAAGCAGAACTGCCGCTACTGGAGTGCAACGAATCCGAAACGCAAACATCAGAAACCCCTACATTCGCCTAAAGTGACCGTATGGGCTGCGATGTCGGCGCGAGGAATTATCGGCCCTTACTTTTTTGAAGACGAAAGGGGGTGTGCAGTTACAGTGAATTCAGAGCGTTATGTGGAGATGTTAGACAACTTCTTGGTACCTGAACTGCAAAACTTTCCTGGCTATAACCAAAGAACATGGTTCCAACAGGGCGGAGCAACTTCACACACGTCCAATATGTCTCTGCCACGTGTTCGTGAAATTTTCTCAGGCAAATTGATCTCCCGGAGAGGTGACATAAATTGGCCTCCACGCAGTCCAGATTTAACCCCTATGGACTTTTTCCTATGGGGTTATCTTAAATCTAAAGTTTACGCCAATAAACAGGCTTCACTGGCGCATTTGAAAGAAAATATCCGTCACGAAATGGCAGCCATCCCTGAGTCCACCTGCCGAGACGTCATAAGTAATTTTACTGTTCGATTAAATGAGTGCCGAGAACGCGAGGGTCTACATTTAGACGATATTATTTTTAAGAAATAAATCCCCTAAAAGTGTATTTTAATAATTAATAAACATTTTTTCTATATACGGCTTACTTTTTTTTTTAATCGATCCACTAAATATAAAATTTCTTTTGAGACACCTTGTATTAATACAAATATGCTTAGGGAATAGCAAAGACGTTTAAAATGGTGTTAAAAAAATTAACGTTCTGTTTTCCACGTTAAGATTTTAACAGGTTGCTTGGTGAATAGACCCGATTGGGTCGTGTTATAAATAAATTTTCATTAATTTAGTTAATTCTGTTTGACAGATGTAATCATAAATATATACCATGTGACTTTCTAATTAAGGAATGCAGTGAATAGTACGCTGCGGCTGTGCCCCGTAGAATTTTCCCCTTGCATGAAATCCTAAAACGTTCTCAAACTGCAAATAAATTTGTATATTTATTTGTTCATTTTATTTTTAGGTATTTTGTGCGGCCTAGCAATCTATAATTTTACAATCATAAATCTTCCATTTCCACTGGCATTGTATAAGAAACTTTTGGAAGAACCAGTTACGTTATGTGACATTCGAGAACTTTCTCCGTCTGTTTATAATTCTCTGCAGTCGTTACTTAAGTATGAACAACCTGATTTGGAAGATGTGTTTGGATTGTGTTTTGAAGTAACAAGAGATGTTTATGGTGAAATTAGGAATATACCACTTAAACCAAATGGTCAAAATATACCTGTTACACAACAAAATAAGTAAGTAATCTTTTAACTATTTAGTTACTGTTTAAGACTTGAGACTGGATATGTATTCGCGACTAAAATTGGCGACGAAACGGCGCCACTATCGCCTTATGAACTTTTGACATGAAAAAGGATAATTATCTGTCAACGTATGTAAACAACATTGGTATATAAACAATTTTTGGTCTAATTTACGTTTTCTTGCTGTATACAGTATATTTAAATTATAACCGAGTATTAAAAAACTGTACAAGTATATGTGAATCCATTTTATGATAAAATTTGCTGTTTGTAAATGAATAATTTCACAGGTTATAATGTTGATGTCAGGTTATACTCACAGAGAAAATAAAATATTATACTTTGAACTTAAAATATTTATTTGAATACTTAATATCTACACATTTCTTTAGAAATTTTATAGAAAGAGAACTGGTAATTAATTCTACACAAAAAAAATGTTAAATATTTGCAAACTAACACACTTACGGAACACCCACATGAAATAACAAGGGGTTTTAATTATATTAACAAGAGTTTACACAATATTAAACGATTTTCTTGCACATGTGAGACGGGAAAACGAAAAATTCAACGTTAAAAGCTTGTTTAGAAACATCTGAACAGTAGAAATTCCCTTCAATAAATAGAAACAAAATCTTAGAATCATTAATAAACTTTTTTCTTCACTTGTAGCAAAACATAAGTATAAATGGAGCATTTATTAACTTTTATCTCATTTTTAGGGTTTTGTAGGTATGACCAAAAAACCCTTATACCGTCATTTTGTCGTCTGTCTGTCTGTCTGTCTGTCTGTCTGTCTGTTCAGTAAAAATTGTAGCCAAACGGCTAAACGTAGAGAGTTGAAATTTTGCATGCTTATACAACTCTTTGATCCGCACATAGAAAAAATACTAAAACATCTAAAAAACATATCCCTCTAAAAATATAAATAAATATGTGCTCATCGAAAAAAAAATATATTTTTTTATAATTCTGAGTAGGGTATCAAATGAAAGCCCTTGGTACGTGGATTAACGATCAAATTTTTATTTTTGCAAAATAAATTATTCTGAACCGATTTTTGCCAAAATTTTGCAAAAAATTTTTTGTCCCACACCCTGTAGCCCAGATGGTTTAAACTAAAAATCTGAAAAAATTCTAAGTAATGTACATTGGTGTGAACCGAAATAGTTCAACAGGAATTTTTGATCAGATTAGGTTTTTGGAAAAAAACGCATTTTTTGTGATTTTTTGCTAATAATTTACACAAGTTATAGCTTTGTAACACGCCACACTGTAACGTGTATGCTGGTTTAGTGGTATTAGACGCTGATTTTGCTCCCAAGTAACCCGATCCGAAAAGGATCGAACCCTGTGAGAAGAGACTATATTATTTTTCCTTTTTTTTTTTTTTTAATTTTTATATTGTTTAAATAATTTTTTCAAAATTCTAGTTATATTTTCGCAAATGTTGATTTAATTTTTAAAAGCGTAAATTTAATAGCCAGTGGAAATTGTTTAAATTATAATTTAATTCTGTTTCAATGTACACGAAATCAGAGGGGCGGAACTTATAACAACCAATGGAAGCCATAGGCGCAATTTTTAAAATTTTTAATGAACCTTGCTATATTAAAAAAAAAATACTGCACATATTTAGAAACCTAAATAATGGTATTAGGCGTTCGAATTAAAATTAACAAAAAAAATATTTTAATATAAAATTTGTTTTCGCATCCAAAATAATCATCATTCACTTACTAAATACCTGCAAAACCCTGAAATGTGTGAAAATTCACACTTCACATCAATTTTTCTCGTTGGTATTAAAATTAAATTGCAGAACTAATACCCTTTTCACACTAGATCTTTAAGATCGGATCTTAAAGTGAATGTATCTTTACACGCTAATGTGAAACCGTACGGCTTCGTCTAAACACGACCGATGTTTAAGACAGAGATCTGCGTCTTAAACTTCGTACGCATTGCCAACTTAATTTCTATTATAAAAAAATACTCCTTGAATTTGTGCTGTCAACATTTTATATTATCATAAACAAGAATACTGTATTATATCGACGTTATAAGAAGTTTATACTTATTGTTATAATAAAATTATTTATTTTAATAATGTGTTTAATAAAATATAGAGCTACAATAATTGAGATAAAATGTATCGACTTACATGTTAATACAGGTGTAATATATTCTTTATTTTAGTGTCTTTATTGTAGAATGAAATGAAATATCCTTATTTGTTTATAATAATTCAAAATGTGCGTCTGCGCAGACAGTTCAAAACTGGTAATTTCATGACGGTAACTTATGGACAAAATTACTGTAGCTGATGACAGCACCAGAGATTTAAACATCAAGTGTGAAAGCATACCGATCTTAAACATCGGTGAACTTTAAGTTCACTCGTCTTAAAGATCTAGTGTGAAAAGGGTATAATAAAGAAACTTTGTCGTACACTATAATTTTTCTAATAAAATTAATTTAATATTGGAAGATATTCTTCCTCTGAATGGCAACCATACACACAACAGGGAGTATTAAATCTTTTTTTTTTTTATTAAATTATCACTTTATTCGTTGTAAAAACGGAGTGAGAATGGACAGAAACAAAACAACACAAGCTGTACTATACGTAAACAATGACAGTATACTTTTTAGAAGTGTTTATTATATTGCCGCTAGAGGGATACGCGTTAATTTGAGTCACCAATTGTATTGGCATCTGACACTAGCGATAGAGGCGCTACTGCATTCACATCATGGCTGACTTTGGTAGGATATTTTTGACAGGTTCAATGGTATCTTCATGTGATATTTATTGAAACACACGGGACCACACTCTAAAATGGTCTTTAACTGTCTTTCCACTTCTAAGAACATATTCCCATGCTTGTCACAAACTCGACTATCCTACAACCGTCAGTTTCTCAAAATCTCACTAGAGGCGCTTCAGTTATTGTCAGTTGACAATAGTGGTAAATAAAGTAACGGATTTTATTTGTCGAGCAGTGTATTTCCGATTGTCCAGGATAGAATTGAACCAACAAAACTAATCTGATTTATTTTTCGCAGGCAAGAATATGTAAATCTTTACGTAGACTACATTTACAACACGTCAGTTCAAAAACACTACTCTGCTTTCAGTAAAGGTTTTCTTCGAGTATGTGGTGGTCGTGTGCTAAAACTCTTCCATTCACAAGAGCTCCGAGCTGTTATAGTTGGTAATGAGGAATATAATTGGCACGATTTAGAGTCTAATGCGCAATATAAGAACGGATACAATTCATCAGACCAAACTATTCAATGGTTTTGGGAGGTCATTCATGAACTATCTTTGGAGGAAAAAAAGAAGTTTTTGTTGTTTTTAACTGGAAGTGATAGGATACCAATAAGAGGAATGAAGGATATTAAGGTAAGCAGGCTTACCATACGTCCTGGTTTGACCGGGACTGTCCCGGTTTGAAGGTATGATCCCGACATCTCATCCAGTTTGTCATTTTGTCCCGGATATTTGGTAAAAATTAAAAAGTGCCAAATATATACGTAGTACAAAAAGTGCAGGCTCGAAAAATGGCGATTAGGCAAATAATTAAAAATAACAAGAAATTTCACGCTAGTGATAAATATTAATAATTTTTAAATAATAAGTTATGTTCAATTAAGAGTAATTAAAGATTATTACAGCGTAATTTTTGTTTTTAGGGTTTTGTAGGTATGACCAAAAAACCCTTATACCGTCATTTTGTCGTCTGTCTGTCTGTCTGTCTGTCTGTCTGTCTGTCTGTTTGTCTGTCTGTCTGTCTGTCTGTCTGTCTGTCTGTCTGTCTGTCTGTTCGGTAAAAATTGTAACCAAACGGCTAAACCTAGAGAGTTGAAATTTGGCATGCTTATACAACTCTTTGACCCGCACATAGGAAAAATACTAAAACATCTAAAAAACATATCCTCCTAAAAATATAAACAAAAATGTGCTTATCGAAAACAAAATTTTTTTTTTTTTTAATTCTGAGCAGGGTATCAAATAAAAGCTCTTAGTACGTGGATTAACGATCAAATTTTTATTTTTGCAAAATAAATTATTTTGATGCGATTTTTGCCAAAAATGTGCAAAAAAATTTTGTCCCACACCCTGTAGCCCAGATGGTTTAGACTAAAAATCTAAAAAAATTCTAAGTAATGTATATTGGTGTGAACCGAAATAGTACAACAGGAATTTTTGATCAGATTATGTTTTCGGAAAATAACGCATTTTTTGTGGTTTTTGGTTCACAAAGTACAAAAGTTATACCAATGTAAGACACCCACATGCAAGGCGTACGATAGCGTAGTGGTTAGAGCACTGGTGTCGTAAGCTAAAACTCGCTGGAAACGAAGGGTTTCGAGTACGGAATGAATTTTATTTTTTCTGTTTTTTTTGCATTTTTATAATGTTGAAATTATTTTGTCAAAATTTTAGTTATATTTTGACAAATGTTGCATTTAATTTTTAAGAGCGTAAATTTAATAACCAGTCTTATTATATGATTAACAGACGATAAATTATTTTAAAAATATCGGTCATTTTGCCGTAATTACTACAAAGTAAAATTTGTCCTACACACTCAGCATGCCGCCTTCACTTATTATACACCTGCGAAACCCTGAAATGTGTGAATATTCACACTTCACATCAATTTTATTTATTTTTTTTTAACTACTCCGTTATTTAGCCTTTTCAATCATAAGTACCTACTTAGCGTAGAAGGCGCTACTTTCTGTTTTGATAAAAATATCAAAATTGTCCCGGTTTGTGAGAAAAATATTATAGTAAGTCTATGCATGGATGAAAAATCATATATTTTTATAACTTTTGAAAGAATAATCCACGTGCTTCCAATTAGAAATTTACAAGCGAACTTGAGTTGCGCTTGCATCTAGACCCCAGCTATAGTTGCCCACTGCTTCTGAAAATTCACACTTTCAATCAATTTTTTGAACATATACTTCGCAGTTTGCACTGGATTTTTTTGTTCTAGATCTTCATCCAGCCAACAACTGATGATAAATTCCTGCCAGTTGCTCACACTTGTTTCAACTTGCTTGACCTACCGAAATACAAGACCAAAGAACGTCTGCGATATAAACTTCTCCAAGCCATCCAGCAGACTGAAGGATTTTCATTAGTATAACAACACGCTTAATATTAACCTTGTTAACGGTTTGTTTTTTCATTTTGTTTACAGGTAATAATCCATTACATTTTTTGTATCTTGTGATTGACTTACAGTCAATTTTTAAAATCATTTGATTGTTTAATATTTCCAGTGTTATTAACTCAAAAGAGATAACGCACAGAAAAACAAATTTAAACAAACTATAGTTCGAATAATACAGGGCGGCGCGCAGGAGACGCATGGATTTGAAAATGGAATAAAACTCAGACTGTTACAAAAGGACCAAATTTTTTATTTTTTCCTTCATATAACATGGGAAATTTAAGTTTACATGGTTTTGAACAAAGTATCGACCAAATGGCCCCTACACTCCACACACTGAGCAAGCCTTTTTCTGAAGTTTTCGTGCACTCTGTGAAGCATTGCCACAGGAATTTCGGCGATTTGGGCTTGAATGTTGTTTTTGATGACTTCCAGGGTCCTGGGACGATTGTTGTAAACTAAGGATTTTAGGTATCCCCACAGGAAAAAATCACAAGGGGTCAAATCATGAGAGCGCGCTGGCCAGTTCAAATCGCCTCTTAGGGAGATGAGGCGCCCGTGGAATTTGTCGCAAAAAGTTCATACAAACCCTTGCTGTGTGGGCTGTGGCCCCATTCAATTCAGGCAAGAAAAAATCCTGGATTATGGTCAGGTAACGTGCAGAAGTAACTGTAGCCGCTCGATCATTTTCTGCAAAAAAGTAAGGGCAGATGATCCCAATTCTTGAAATTGTACACCATACTGTCACCCTGTCGTAGTGCAGGGATCTTTGATGGAGCTCTCTGGGATTCGTACTGCTCCAATAGCACATGTTCTGCTTATTGACACATCCATTGAGGTGAAAATGTGCCTCGTCAGTAAACGATACCTCTCGAGGCAACGCAGCAAGCATGTTTTCACTAGCGAGTTGTCTGGCTTCAATTCTTGAACGACAACCATCTTGTAGGGGTGCAAATGAAGATGTTCGTTAACGATTCGTTGAATGGAACGTCTCGAAATGTCAAGCGCACCTGCCTGTTTCCGAATTGAACGCCTGGGAGATCGTTCGATTGTAGCTCGAACCCTCTCGATGTTTTCTGGGGTAGTGACGGTATTCTGAGCCCCCTTCTTTTCGCGGGCACATTTCCGGTATCCTGGAATGCTTTAACCCACGCAAGAATTCAATTTCGATTGGGAATTCGGCCGCGGCGGGGGGGGGGGGTGATATTAAACCTTAGACGGAAGGCACGCTGCACGCTGACGATCGAGCGGGCGTTCTAAAAATAGGTCTGCACACTAAAAACACGTTGTTCAACAGAACACTCCATTATGGCGACTGAAACCGCGTGGAACATTAACTTCCCATCCCCCTCTTTCGACCCCCCCCCGCACCTTCAACCTTCTAGTACCGTTAGGAAGGGAGCAATGCCGTCTTCAAATCAATACGTCTGCCGCGCGCCACTCTGTACTATACCCTGTTCGAAATGCAGAAATAGTGATGAAATCACGTGAAAGATTGAAGTCGCCACCCTATTGGCTATCACATAAATTTAATTGCTCAACGGCCAACGAACGACGAGAGTACGACAAAATTATCACGTGAACATTGCATGATTACTACTTCTTGATTTCGAACAGCGTATAGTGAAACTTTTACCATGATTTCATTAGTTTGTTAGCTCTTCCAGCTCGCGGCACTGTTGTTAATTGGCGTCGTTTTTGTTTAAGTTTGTTATTCTGTTTAGCGCTGTCACCAAAAACTAAATTGTGGATGAAATACTCAAAAAACTATTAGCGATTTGAATTAAGGTTTGATTAGCTTTTGATACAGACGCTGTATCTATATATCAGTAGGAAGGAATGTAAGAAATGATAGAAAGACATGCAAACCAAGAACTAAATATTAAAATGCAGGATTCATGTAAAAAAAAAACTTGACATCGCAATGGCTACAATAACTGAAGGAAATTGAAAATAGGGAGAAGAAGATGATTGCGTGCTAGAGCACGTTCATCTTAACTTCATCACAGGGTATCATAAATTACGTCACCAATTCTGCGCGAGAAAACAGCTGATCACGTTGACGTACATTAGGGTTTTAAACAATTGTTGTAGAAACCAAACACAAAATCATGTATTTCAAATACATTTTTACTCATTTTAGTACACGGTATACATTGAAATGTACGAGAAATAAATAATAATAACGGAAATAAACGAACAACATCGCACAATACGCGTAGTCAAACACAAATCAAAGTAAGTGACGCCACTGAAATGTGTCAAGCTAGCTGTTGGTAACGTAAAGGACGAAATTTGGTTTCTGCGCAAGGGACCTGGCAATATCCGGCTGTGATGAAGTTAACTTGAACGTACTCTACAGGTGTGGTACCGAATAGATAAAATGCATTTTGGATGAAGGAAAAAAAATCTGTTCGAACTATTAACGCCGATATCGGCAGTAATACTTCTTTCACACTAGAACTTTAAGTTAGGTTAAAGTATTAGTGTGAATACGCAAGATCTCACTTTAATACAGCCAGACATAAAGATAAATATTTGTCTTACAGTGAGGTCACGTGGTACGCTTTGCCAGCATAATTTCTAATACTGTTTGAATTTGTGCTGCTAACATTTTATATTATAGACAAAAACGGAGCTGCCAACGGAGTGGCCGAGCTCGTTACATCGTGCGGTTGTGACTGGTGAAAACAGTCTGAATTGTGAAGTTGCTGGATCGATTCTCCGTGATATTATTCGGACGAGAGTAATATGTTTGCGCAATGATGGGCTGCGTTAGGCGCAAATAGCCTTTGTTGCTGTGCGCTAAAATTTTTAACTAACTAAACATCTTTATTGTAGAATGGAATCAAATGTACATATGTGTTTAATAATAATTCAAAATGTGCGTCTGCGCAGATAGTTGAAAACTGGTAACTTCGTGACGTCAACTTACGGATAAAATTATCATAGGAGATGGCACCATCGGCGATTTAAACAACTAGTGTGAATACAAATCTTAAATATTAATCGATTTTAAGTTCGCCTAACTTAAAGTTCGATTAGTCCTGTTTTATTATATAAAAATCACTATTTGAAAGCAGCTCCACATGCTTTTTACCTGGACAATACAATGATTATGGTACATTATGTGTAGTTCATCTTTTATCCGTCGTAGGAGCCACTTACCGGCCGACATTTTACTGGTTATGTGGTACTGTTTACATTCACAACTCACTACGCAAAACTTTAATTCAAATCGCTTATATAGCTCACAAGCTAGGTTGTGTTCTCATAGAAGTTGTAAACCTGCTCATTGACCAACTATTCTATGAGATATTTGTGGAACGGGAAATTATTAATTGTGTTCGTTATTTTTTAAATCATGTTATTTATTATTTTTAATTAAAGCGTTATGATCAACAAGCATTTTCACATATCTTTTTGAGCCCTGCTGGTATATAATGCCCTTTCTGTTAATCTATTATAGGCTTTTACATTAAGTATCGGATCAATTCATTGCAGCTAAGTAAAAGGTTACATTAATTTACCATTAAGTTACCATTTTAAATTAATATGTCTCTTTTATGTAATAGCCTGTGGCTGCAAGTGTTAAACCGCTTGTATCTGCTGTTATCTGCTAAGCAAGGGCACGGATGTGAGTTCAATTCCTTCTTATGTCAAATAATTTGTGTAAAAATATTTATTACAGGTTCTGCTTAGCCGTTCGCAACCGGCTATAAACTGTAGGTGCCTTTCTGTGTACTTTAAAAAATGGACGTAATACTGACCATATTACTCCTGAATGTACACAGATTGAAAACATGGTCATGAAACCTGGAAACAGGAAGCCTAGGTTTAACTCGGACTGTCGCGCCAATTATGATGTAGTTGCTGAGGGTACAAGCACTACTCAACATTAATTATGTTGCACAGGGTTTCACCGTACAACCCGTGAATTTGCTCATTTGGTCTAACCATATTTCAGGTGGTATACTTCTAAGACGATTTCTCTCTACCTTGCTTTGAATGACAAGTTGTTGTTTCGAGTTATGTATCAAAGTGTTGGACGCTTTGAATAAAAACACACATGAAGGAGAGTGTTGTCTAAAATCACAATTCTACCGAAACATGATGACATTTTGTTAGGTTATGTAAAGGCATACAGTCTAGGATGATTAAGCAAAGGATGCGCTATTCGTATACTAACAACATTGACGATTGTGTGGAAACCCCTGTTGAGAAAGAAGGCAATATATGTCTGTACTGTGCACACTGCAACTACGTAATGCGCATGTGCTACATTTGAATTTGAAACAAGCGTATTTTTAAATGAAAATAATTATGGAATTTCTTAGAAATTATTCTAAAATATCGTAATTTCACAGCAAATTTTATAACATATTTGAGAAATTTGTATAACACGGTGTTAATTTTCTGCGTATCGTGTCAAACGGACCTGAAACTGTATAAATGTGTATTTAAAATTTATCTAACCATTTTAAAATAATATTATTTGTCATTAAAACAATCTTTAATGATATTTTAAAAATTAAAGGCTGCCAATAAAGGAGGCAGTATTATGAATTTAATCAGTCAGTTAAAGGATAAAGTGGTAGTTACAATAAACTAAAATACGCTTGAAAAATATTAGTGCCAAATAATACTACCCAAACATCTTGTTGCAAAAATTACATGACTGTGGCCCGATTGCAAGAATCTCTATTAAATTTAATGATTCAAAATACCAGAGGTGGCTAGCTATGGGTCCTTTTCAAATATTCCGATAAGACGTTGAAGGGCCACATCCTTTGAGTATCCCCCCACAAACCAGAAATTAATTTAATTTTTATCGTTCGATTAATGAAGGATTGAAAGACGGATGTACAAAATGAAATATACGGGGGAGGGGGTGTAGAGGGGTTAATTTTGAAATATATTTTTTTACATTACATAGAAATATTCTAATCTTTACCTATAAGGGATGGTTTGATAATTTTTATTTGGTTGTGATAATTGATTGAATGAAAGTATGGAAATAAAATATATAACACAAATAGATACACATATTTTTATTCGTTTTGAAATATCACAAGTCTGTTGAACATTTTTCTTTTCGCCACCTTGTGTATATCTAACAATTTAGCACAGTAATAGCGTCTTACGTGTGTACGCAGTACCGCGATATATATCTTTCTCACTCAGTAAGGGTTTCCACACATTTTACACACGAATAGCGCATCCTTTACTTAATCATCCTAGCATACAGTGTGAATGTTTTCACCGATGTAGACTGAGATAGCCAATGTGTTTATATGTCTGTCTCATTAAAACAACTCAATAACTGTAAGTTTGGAAAACTATCGATAACGTATAACGTATTAAATTTAGAGCTCTAAACGATTGCTCGCGTTGCCATATGACAAACTTGTTATTGACAATTAACAGTACACAAGTCATAGCCTATAGTCGACTAATTGACCGTTTAAATTTCCATAAAATTTTCCCCACTACCAAGAGCTCTCTAGTTCCCTTCAAGGTCACGTTTAGGTTCTTTCCTGTAGTAATTTTCATTAATGTGAACCCGATTGGTACAACAGGAATTTTGATGTGATAATTAGTTTGAAAGTTTTTTTTTTTTTTTTGTAACACATACAATATTTTTCTGACTGACTGGAGATGATGGAAAACGTAGAATATTTTTTAAAAATTATCGAAATTTTTGATTTTTATACCCACAATTTGTTATCACTTGCTAAATACCTACAAAACCCTGAAATGTGTGAATTATTAACACCACATAATTTTTTCTTATCAGTTATTTTCAATGTCCACGTTTCTGCTGCAAATAAAACTATTGTAAAAAGAAGTGTTGGTACAATTTTGCTGTTTCTAGTTAAGGAGATGTTATTTTCCACATTTTCGTTTGATTTGTCATAGCTGTTTTAGCAACAGTCGAATTTTAATGTCATGGTAAGAACTCCCTTATTGCTAAGGACTCTAGATAAACAAATAATCGTATTATTTTATTGGGTATAATAATTTAAATATGTCATTCTAGCACTAAACTTAATTTTTACTAAAATATTGAACCTACTGTTAGTTTTATTTAACTTAAACACATCGAAATATGTTCCGAAACACTAAAGTGGGGAACAGAATGCAACGAGTTCCACGGCGTTTGGACGGCGCTATCTGTCAGTGAAAAGTTAAAACCAAGCTGTCGTACGCAAGTGCACAGAATGTGTAACATCCTAGCGGCGTTCGAACGCCGTTGATACTGAATGTTCGTCAACTTCCAACTTTTGACGCCGTTGAACGTTGACGCAGAACACCTAACCCTAGTTTTTTACTGAATGGTAAAGTGTTTGTATGTATAAATAACTTGCATACAACATAAATAACATCACTCACAAGTCTTCATCATTCATTATAATTTTAATAAAAGAAAGCGCACGTATAAACACAGATATATGTTGTCACGTGACACTTTGACGGCCTTAAAAATGATGGCATTGTGTGCAGGCGAAAATTCTCAACGGCGCTAACGCAACGCCGTCGCAAATGACGGCGCGTTGACGGCGTAGCGCGCTCTGCATTCTGTTCCAGGCTTAAGTTAAATATGTTGAACGAAACTATGAGTCATTCTTCAGGACTGAAATTGTCACTACTAATGGGGAATATTTAACCTTATATTATTTAGTTGCAAGTTGAGTTGAAACGAGAGCTTAGAACACTGCTTCAGCAATAAAAGGCTCAGGTATAAGCAAAACATGATTGCCTTTCTATGTAGTGATTATTAAATCAACTATTTTTATATAGATGACAAGTGAACAAGATTCTTCGCCTGACAAGTTTGTAATTTACTTTGATATTGTTGTAAGAAGGAATTATTTATTACTGTTTGCTAGTTGGAATTTACTTAATTTTTGAATAAAGCATTATTTTAATGAAAGTTTATTTTTATTTCCTACAACATACATTCTTTTATTTATGTAGCACAGAATTTCCCAAACTGCTCCGCGGAGCACCTGGTGCTCCGCGGTGCGTCTACTAGTGTACTAGTGTTAGTTTTTTGTTTTTTTTTCAAAACAAACGTTCACTCAGATATGATACGCTACTGAAGATAACAAAAGCCAGTACAATAATATATATTTATACTTTACATTGTACACTTTGTATTTTGTTTTCGTTTTATATATATTTTGAGCTTAACAAGCCATTTGGCTTCAGCTCATATTGTAATAATAATAATAATAATATTTTGCTGCCCCCAATAAATGTTAATAAAGACTCGAATCTCAATAGTTCAACTGGTCACTGAAAAAGTTTTAACCATCATGAAATACAAATATACAGCTGAGTGACTGTTCTATAACAGGGCTGATATATTACAAGAACGGCATATAATACAGTACAAATTCCTTAAAATTTGCCAAATAATAGATAATGGATGTTGTGACGTTTCATGCAATGGGAATATGAATTACCTATATTCTTTATATCTTTTATAATTCAGACAGGAAGTCAGTAAGTCATAATGGTGCAGTTTTATTTATTTGTTTTTACTGCGATTATTTTTCGATGGATTGCTGACTAAAGTACGGATTGTTAAAAAAAAAAAGCTGCCAAAGTCTCCGTCTCTCAGAACGTCCAGTAGACGATAAGTATGTTCAAATATTATAAAGATAGTATTTCAATAGTTGTTTCTTACGCTTAAGACTTATGGATTCAGTTTTTACCAACCATTACATACTCGTACATATAAGGGAGGTATTGTGATCGTACCGATTATTACATTTTTAGCATATTTTAAATTTCGATGGATGTCCACGGAGTGAGTTCCTACATAATGTTTTTTCTATTTTTAGCATAATGTCTGTCTGTATGTCTCTCTGTCGGTCCTTGGACACGTGTAAAGCGAATTTGGCTAAACAGATTTTTATGAAACTTCATTTTTAAGCTTCTCACACCAATGGCATCAGTTAATTAACTTTTGGTAAAAAGCGGTCATCTAGAAATGGAAGATTTTTGGCGGTCAGTCCTGCGGTGGCCACAGCTGATTTAAAAAAATATATTTTTACGTTATTTTTACTTTATTTTTATTATAGTAATAATACTTATTAAGTAGGTATAATAATTTTAGAAATCAATCGCCTTTTAGTTTTGACATACTTTATTTAATTTGCAATATATAAATTAATAATTTAACATTGCAGTGATTACATGACATTCTCACAACTATTTAGCATAACTTATATGTTAATAGAAAAGCGCATTAAATAATATATACATTAAATAATAATAAGCTAGCTATTCTCATTGTCAGTTAAATTAAGTCAAACTTAACAACAAATTAAAATTCTCGAGAAAATCGAAATTCGGTCTCAGTATACTTCGGTAAACTTAAGTTAGTATAAGGTATAGTACACAATATCACAAAATATTTTCATTACAATTTCTTATTAATATAATCGCAAAAATAATTTTCCGTGTTTTTATTTATCTGTAGTAATTTGAAATGTATTTTTTGTTCGTAATTTTTCATTAATTGCCTGAGGTACTAAAATATCTCGACATGGCCCTGCTCTACTTACATATTTTAGTTTTTTTTTTTTTTTTTAATTTTCGATATTTTTTATATATATGTATATATATTTTTTCTTTTTGTAAGCTATAATAGCCATTTTAATTCCCTTTTTTTTTTTTTTTAGTTTTTGGATCTGTTCATTAAAATAAGAACTCTATTTGGCTTTGGAATTTTTATGAAGCTTACAAACATAACAAAATATGTGTTGCCCTCTCAACAATCAACATACGTTATTTTTCCATGGCCTACTGCGAGTTCTTTTTCTTAAATGTTAATGAACAAGCGTTAGTTAGTTTTTTTAATATCCATGTAACCATTGCTAAATAGAACATAGGGCATCTAGAAGATTCCCCTCATCCGATCCGATTTTAGGTTATTTCTTTCAGTACACAACCTTCCAATGTCACCACTTTCAAAATCGTTTTCCATGTTCTTCTAGGTCTTTTGTACTATGAGTTCCATTTGAACGCTTTTCTTGTCACGTTGTTAAGATGGTTACACACGTAACTGCAAATTTGACAAGCACGCATGATCAATGTTTTTGTACAAGTAGGCTTTAGCGTCTGTAGGATAATTTTGCGCAAGCATTTTAATAGTACAAGCCGTTTGATGCTGGATTGAATTTGAATCAAGCAAGCTTGGACAAGCCGTGCTTGCGCAAGAAATGCTTGAAACGCAACGGATGTACGAAGGACCGGCTTGCACAAACAAACGTCAGTCGGGAGTGAGTCCGGTCGCGAGAAATCGTAATGTTGCTTTTAATCTTTCGTGTGGGTGGAGGAGGGGGGGTTTATAGCTTCTCTCATGATCGTATCCTTCTTTTTAATTAAAGGTGTTATGAGTGACAAAAGATTCATATAAGTTAATTAATTCATTCTGAGATAATTATGCCAATCATGCGGATATATCTTCAATTGACTCAGTAAATTGATATGGGAATAGGTTTTTCTTTTCATTAACCACTCTTTACACCACATATCGTGTTTCTTCTTTCGCGTTCTCCTCTTATGGGCAAGACAAAAACTACCCAAAGCGAGCGCATCGTCGTCCGAATTCAACATAGTCCAAGCGCAAACTGGCGTTTGTTCAAAAATACTTGTATCGTGTCGTCGAAGGGAAATTTTCCGTGCTTGTACAAAAAGATTGATCATGATGCTTGTCAAGCCTGCAGTTACGTTTGTAAACACCTTTAGTTAAATTTCTAACTTTTTCAAATCAATTCTTGTTGGCTTAGGTCTCTGTCCTAGTTTTATTTATTTTTATTTTTTTTTTTTATTTTCTTACCTCTTTCCCGTCGTCTTCGAAGGTTCCATTCAAATTCCTGGCCAAGTTTTCTATTCTTATCTCTGTCGCGTCGTCCTCGAAGGTGCCATCCAACTCCTGATCACGTTGTTCTTTTCGCGACATAGAGTGTGCACCAGTTTATTTTCTTCGCTCCAGAAATCCTCATTTACTTACTCCCCTACAATAGTTTCTGTCATAGGTCTGCCTATTCCTCAACACCTTAGATGATTCCATTCAAGATCCAGCTCAAATTCTCCGGTCGCTATTATATAGCCTATTCCCTCCTGCCCATTTACTTCGCTCCAGGTCAATTCTTATTTGATTAGATCTCCGTCATAGTGTTTTTAAATTTTTATTTTGCGATTATATTAATTTAAAAAATATATGTACCAAAGGCTCTAGTCTAATTAAAAATTTGTGCGTACACCCCAACAGCTTATTTTATTCTTTAAAAAATCTAGTTAAAAAATATTAGCCTTCTCAAGCTTAGGTATTACGGAAATATACACATAATAAAAGGGTTGTATTCAATTATTTCAAAAAAATGGACAAGGTAAAAAAATTGAGAATTTGAAATAAGGAAATACTAAATTTGCAACGGACAAACTTTATTTGTATATTAATTTATTTTTTGAAAATATTGAATACAACTCTTTTCCCATCAATTTTAAATTAATTACATCATTGATGGGACTTATTAATTAATGGACAGCTCTTGCTTAGAAGTTGGATACACCTGGTTGGTCATCACTGTAGTGTTGGGTGCCAGGTGGTGCCCTGTAGCCTGGATAAGTGCTGTTTAAGGCGTGTTGGGCGAAGAATGAACTGTAATCTTTTTTCACTTTTCTTGGTCTGAAGGCTGGGCCTTTCGCCAAAGCTTTACGGTGTTCATTTTCTACTTCTGTCTGGCGTTTCACAGATTCTGGTGGCCATTTTTGATCACCACGCATGTTGGTACCTCCTAAAAAAATAAAATTGTGAAAAAAAAGGAAATAATTGACATTTTGAACACAAGGAGGATTTATGTCAGAGCAAAAGTCAACAAGATATTTCATTTTTACATAATACTCATGCACTAATGTCTACGATTTAATAATAATTGACAAATAATCAAATAGTGCAATAATATATCAATGCTAATTAAACCTTGTGCTTATCTACACTTTAATCTACACTTTTAAACGCTACATTTTTAAATATTAATTATTTATATTTATTTATTTTATTCTATAAAGTAAAACAATTAAATTGTTTAACTTTATGTTGGATTTTATTGATTATCAGAAGCATTACACGAAATATTTGACTGGCTCTGTATATTTTCTCAAAATTGTACAGTAAGACATTGAACGAAATTTAGATTATTGTGCTTGGAAAATGCCAGAAGCTACCGAAAAGAAAGCTTTTGAAATTTGTATCTGCAGGTATATATTCAGAATTTTCTGGGTCGTTCTGGTTGAAAATTACAGCTATAGAGAATTGAACTGGAGGACAAGAAAACAAATTCAAACATTTAAAATACTTGGAATAACGCTGAATAAGACGGATTAAAAGGAAGAAATCAATAACAGATCAAATAAAGGAAGAGTAGTTACAAGATCTATAAATAATAGATCTGTTCTTGCGTCTTACTGCAAGACGTGGCTGTAAGAATTTAAGCGAAACTGCCAATTCAAACGAACAGAAAATATTGATGCCGCCGTAAACTGTATACGCAAGGTAGCGAAAAGAACAGACTTAATGTCTTACCGTATAAATCCATTGAAAAAATATGAAAAAAAAACCTGTAGTTTTCTGAATTCGGTTACTTTCTATGGGGCAGAAATATAGATAATATCTTTGAAATTATTTTACAATGGTCCAATATTAATGTGGATACCGGTATTTTGGACGTTTGCCATTGCTGATAGTACTAGGCTGGAATAGTACAATATAATGAATATTAGTATCAAAAAGATATAATACTTCATGAGTATATAAAAAATAAATTCGGACGTTTCGGAAACTGCTAAACAATCTGTTTCTGTCTTCAGCGATCACGAGAAGTGATGAATCTAGTACTATCAGCAATGGCAAACGTCCAAAATAACGGTGTCCGCAGAAATATAGATCATGTAAAAGGCTTATAGCTACAGAAATGAATTTGTGAGGGATATTATGCAGTAATATTATTAAATAGACAAAAAATGAAGATATAAGACCGTAGAAAGGTATCGACTGTACAATAATTGACATATTCAGCGAATGGATCAAGAAGGATGACCAAATACAGTATTGGTTTGGATTTCAAATGAAAAAATAAGAATGGGACGACCTCGTACAACTAGGAAAGAACTATCTGAGGAGGAAATTTAAGAATGGGATTTAATGTAGAGAACATAGAAGGTTTGAGACGTCTGGAAAAGATGTTTGAGCAAAAGAAAGCGATGTCGAAAAAGTATTGATATAAAAAGGTGAGATGCCAAATATATTGCTTGTGGTAATTAAAAAAATATATTTAATATGCAGTGAATGGGATAAGAGGGTGGTCAAAAACAATGAGTATTTGGTTGGAGTTCAAAAGGAAAAAGAAGAATGGGACGACCTTGTACAACTAGGAAAGAACTAGCTGAGGAGGATATGGAAGAAAGGGTTTAATATAGGGAACATGGAAGGATTGAGACGTCTGGAAAAGACGTTTGAGCAAAAGAAAACGACGTCGAAAAATCTTGATATAAAAAGGGTGAGATGCCAAATATATTGCTTGTGATAATTCAACAAACCTATTTGTTAATATTATTTTAGTTTATGAATTATAGTGCAAAGTTTAAATCAATTTGTGTGTGAAACTACACCAAATAATTTACTTGGTGGGGGAGTGTACCATCCTTTTTCAATGGCGACAGGGATCCATATTTTGGCAGCAGGGCCTTGGGGTTTCTTACCCATTTTTCTATAGGCTGAAAATGTGTATATGTAATAATTGGATATTTATAAATTAATCTGACAAAAAACGTTTAAAATAAAATGTAATTTCTGACTCTCAGTTTTCTTCAGGGCTGTGAAGTAGGAGTGTGAGTTGGTGGTA
Source organism: Liopterus haemorrhoidalis (assembly GCA_963971575.1). NCBI lineage: Eukaryota > Metazoa > Arthropoda > Insecta > Coleoptera > Dytiscidae > Liopterus > Liopterus haemorrhoidalis. The sequence continues at coordinate 53,101,142 of OZ020615.1, forward strand.
ACCAAAATTCCGAAGTAGAAGACCAACTCCACAGCCCTTGTATTTATTAAACTCTACAACTTAAAAAAATGTTTTTTTTTTTTTGTTGGTTTTTGTTTATTCTTACTTATTAGTTTTGTTTATTGCCATTTATTGATGTTTGTGTCGTGGTTTTTGTTCATTTATGTCCTCTAGGTGTATCAACAAATGCCTCTATATCAATGACCAAGAAATACCTCTAAAGTCTAAAGCAAAAGAATATAGAAAGCATTTATATTGGTTTTACCACCTAAAACCTTCGTCCTCTTCTGGAATTCTTGAGTATCATGGAGTTGATATAATCTACTATCCAAAAATTTGCCTTACCTTGCAGACTGGCGGTCGCTGGTTGACTCGTGATGATAGGCGCTGGTGCCTGGCTTATAGGTGGAGATTGCCTCAACTGGATAGTCGAAGGTGGCAGCTGTACTGGGCGAAATGCCTGTGTTTGCTGGGGCTGATACTGTGGTTGCTGTTGCTGGATATTGGGTGATTGTACTGGTGCCCAGCCGCGAGCCTGTTGCTGCTGGATGGGTTGGGGCGAATGGGCTTGTTGGGGAGAGTGTGATTGATATTGTTCGGATCCCTGAAATAATTAAATCAATAGGAATCATTAAACACATAACAGGGCCACCGCGTGCGGGCATCAAGGTGTGCACCAGACACCAGCACATCATCAAAAAAGTAGCATATGGGGTCGATTGTAGTATAATCTACTAGCAGCGAGGGATGTTATGAAAGATCGCACATTGGGTTCGATTCTAGTAGGTGACGTTCTTATGTCCGTTTGCACACTGAATCACGGGGCACGAATTAAGGGGCAAAATGATCAATATCTATTTTTAAAAAAAGTCATTGTAATTAGTAGAATTATTTATTGTAGAAGAGTATCTGTTATGAGTAATTGTAGATAAGTAATCACATTAACTTCACAATTTCAGGTAGGAATGTAGGTGTAAAACTTTCAGAGTTACACCTTTAGAAAAAAAAGTGACCCACTGAGATCCAGTCTCCTTTACTATAATAACTATGAAAAGAAATTCACACTTTTCGTATCAATCATATAAATTTTTTGAGATCTGCCAACACTAAATTTCTAAACGCCAGCGAAATATTTTATTTATCCATCGATTATTGCCTTGTTTAGCTACTTGATTAACCATGGAAACCCATTTCCATTTAAGTGATTCAATTCCAACATCGTTGATTTTTTATATTTATACAGTGAATTTATTCTTTTACGCAACATGTACTATGTCATTACCATGGATATAGTTTTTGACAGCAATATAAATCGTGTTCATTTTCATTTCCAACATAGAAAAAACCATATTTACCAGCAAAATCAAAATATTTTATTGAAAATACAAATTATTAAAAAATAATAATAATAATAAATAAATAACTAATAAAAAGTTATAATAAATGTTCAAAAGTTTCTCAGTTTACTTGCATACAAAATGTTCAGCGATCATAAAAATGATTCAAAACATTCAGCAATTGCTCTTGAGATATATTGTTGGATGCTTAAACAATTATGTCTTGCAGTTCAGCAACATCCCTAACTTCTTCATTATATACTTTGGCCTTTAAATATCCCCAATAAAAAAAATCATTGGGTGCCAAATCCGGAGATCTCGCTGGCCAATTCATCGACCCTCCTCTTCCAATCCAGCTTTTTGGGAAAGTTCTATGTAAATATTCTTTAACTATTCTAGAATAATGGACTTGTGCGCCATCATGTTGAAACCATACTTGTCCATTAATATTCAGGTTTCGCAACGCAGGTAATATTTGATTTTGCAATAGGGCCTGATATTTTGCGGCATTAAGGTTACCGTCAATAAAAAAAGGCCCTATAATATCGGTTCCTATTATCCCTGCCCAAACATTTAATTTTTGCTGATTTTGAGTTCGGGAGGAATGAAACAAATGTAAATTTTCTCGATTCCAGTACCTAAAATTTTGTCTGTGCACTTCACCATTTAGAGTAAACGTTGCTTCGTCTGTAAATAAAATTCTTTGAAGCATTGTTGGGTCGGAATTAATTTTTCAAACAATTCAAAACAAAAATCCATACGTACTGCTGCGTCCCTTTCTAACAATTCTTGATGATTTTGAAATTTGTATGATCGAAACTTTTCTTTTTTTAAGAAGTTAAAAACAGATCCAGTACTGACACCAACGGTTTGTGCAATTGATCTTAAAGTGTTTTGATTGTTTTCTTCCACTTGTAATAATATTTCCAACTGCTTCTCTTCTGTAAGCACGTGGGATGTTGTTCTTTTTTTATTATGTTTTGACTTAAGACATCCTTCGCGATGAAATTTATTAACTAGTCTTGAAATTGTAGAGGGATTTGGTATTGGCCGATCTGGATAAGTTGCACTAAATACAGCAAAAACTTCTCTTAAACTCATTTGGGAATTATACCAAGTTACCATCATTATTTTTTCTTCATCTGTATATACATGTTGATTAATTTTTAAATCAGTAATGAGCGAAAGTATACACACTAATTGTTGCAAATGAAAATGAACACGATTTATATTGCTGTCAAAAACTGTATCCATGGTAATGACATAGTACATGTTGCATAAAAGAATAAATTCACTGTATATTCGTACCCTCCTAAATCTTTATCTTGCGCCAAATATAGCACTTTCCATGGCTCGTAGAGCTCGTATGGTTTCCAAACCGTAGGTTCTAACCGCGATAATGCATTATTCATACACCTTTTCTTTCAAGTTGATTGGTACTTTCCAAATTCCGCCCTACTGAGTTTCACTCTTCTAGTAATTTCAGCTGCTTGGTTGCTTTTCACAAGTTGGAAATAATACACAATAATATACACAAAAGTGGATGCAGGGTAATAAAGTTTTTAAACAACATTCAGCTTTACTTTGGTCAAGACAAAAGTGGCAAGGTCCCAAGCTAGTGGTGCTTGAGTTTAGTAAAATATAATGATGACCAGAGAAGGTCGACAAAATATCCACCCCAGGTGAAGATAATTACATGCCAAAAATGTTAGTAAACAATTTCGTTATTCTGAATGTTGACACCAAGGTTCAGCATCACTGCTTTAGAAGGTCATTAAAAATCCAATTTGGTCAAGCCTATTAAAACTGTGCCAATAAACCGTAAAAAATAATATTCTAGTGATCCAATTCCCATGTGAGTCATTGTTATGACGTTTTTAAAGACCCTGGACTGGGCGAGTCGCGAGTGTGCGAGTGTATTTTAGCAGTTATTTAATGCAACCAGAATTAAGCTGTCAGAGCCGTAGGACTGTGTGAAACAACTCTGAATCATTGTGCTTATTTTAATTCTTGTTATTTCGCGGCTCGTGGTTATATTTACCTGTGTTTGATGTGAATCGCCGTTAGTTATGTATTCGCATTCGTCTTGTGGTGGTGGCCAAACTACTTGCTTCACACCTGAAACAATAATAACACTACAGAAAAAAGAAAATGTACATACATTAAAACTATTATTAAGTATCGACAGAGGAATATCAAAAATTATCAATAAAAAGGGTGAACGAAAAGATACTGATAATTTCAGCATAACAGTTCTATAATAATGATCAATCCTCAAAAAACTTATTCGCACGCTCAAATTTTGCGAGTAAATTTTGAAATAATGTAAATTGCGTGATTTTCTTTTATTAATGAAAATCAATTTGACTAGCATTTTCAACCTCTAAAGCGCAGAGCCTATCCGTATTTTTTTCATAACAAATTGCGAGTTACTAAGGCCAGGATGTCAAGAGGTGGAGGAAGCCGGTACAAGTTACTGGGGCCCAAGCAGACAGCAGGGCCCGGAACTTTTTTTTTAATATTAATCGCTATTCAATTTTATTATTGTGTTTTTGTTTAAGTCGGTAGTGTTTATAGGTCCGGGCTCGAGACACAATTTGACTGCACATTTTGTTTACATATTTAGTTGTCATCGGTTATCAGTATTTTGAGCCAATTTGTGTCTTTTTTATCAGTAATTTCCGCGTGAACAATATATATATATATAGTGGCTTAACATCCCTTGTGAGATTTCGCCTTTCATTGAGCTTTCTAAATCCAATTTCTTGAGGTGGATTAGTCCTCTTTTTATCCTCTTAAGTAGTTCCTATTTTCTTTGATAATTCTTTGATTCTCCAGCGGTTTCTACCTCTTGCTTTCCCTTTCCATTCATTTATTCTGGCCCTTTTTTATGTCTTCTTCTATTTCTTTCACGTTAATCTCAGTCTTCCTCGCCTTCTTGTTCTTCCTGGATTCCACTACAGTACTGATAGTATTGTTAACTTTTATCCTGCTCTCCATACGTGTCCTAGCCATTTTACTCTCTGTTCTTTTATTTTCTTAACAATGTATTTTCCTATTATTTCCATTATCTCGTGGTTCATTCTTGGGCGATATTCATTTTCTCCAGTTCTTATTGGTCCTAATATTGTTCTTAATATTTTTCTGTCTACTATTCTGAAATCTTCTTCTTCTTTTTTGGAGAGAATCATTGTTTCCGCCCCGTATAATATTACTGGTCTTATCATTGTCTTGAATACTTTTAGTTTTGTTCCTACTGTTAATATATTACTATTATTTGTTGCCATTATTATTTCTCTAATGTCTATATTCCTTTTTCCATTGCTTGCTAGCAGACTCCCAAATATCTGAATTGTTCTACTCGTTCGATTTTAATTTTGTCTATTTGTATTTTGGGCGGAATATTGTATTCCCGGGGCCGAAATTATTGTTTTACAATGGCCTGGACCTGTTCTCGTCTTCCTGTTAATGCCTACAATTTTCGAGGTTTGACAGTGATTATAAAAAATTTTGCAACTAAAATCGTTCATGGACATCATGGGCTCTGCGCATACATTAATAATTAATAGCGTAGGGGATCATGGGTAATAGTCTTATATCTTGAAAAACGTTATACGCTGCTATTTAAAGGATCCAACTATGAATATATTTAATGTATATCGAGATTTATCCCTAATTAATCGACTACGTGTGTGGAAAACTACCTATACCGGCGCGATTATAATACTGACCTGACTACTCAGTAGATTTTGACAGACTAGCAATTTTCCCATTCTAAATCCAATTTATATTGACTCATATATACAAGAAAATCAAAAAACAATACGACCAGTCACTTTTTAAAAATAAAATAATTGTTCCATATTTTATTTTAAAACTGGCGTGCGCAATAGATTTTATTTATATATTTTTTTAAAAATACCTGCTTACTATATATGTTTGGCGTTCAAGTTTATTGCAAAGGTATATCAGTATCATCAAGCACAGTTAAATATATTAGTCAGAGGAAGATCTATGATCATATGAAATAGGCTTGCCAAAAATTCGAAACTCTGTAAATTCAGATGATATAAAATCTAGCAAGTATGATGTCGGATAAGATTGGAAACACCATAGAGAGCAAAATGAAGAATTTGTTTGTGAGGTCAAAAATTCACCCCTCTGACAGTGCTCAAGAAGCAAATGCAAGAAGTTCTGCAAATAAATTGTAAATTATCTTGCTCAGACCGTGTAAGAAATTCCTGGATGAACACAGAAAATTATTATGAAAACATAGATAAAAAACAGGTATGTTGTTACATTATATAATGGGCAACACGAGACCAAAAATATACTGGAATGTCTCCACAGTGAGAAAAAAGAAGAAGTCGTCAATGAAGATGATAGATGGATGACATTAAAAGGACAATAACAAATTACATCTGTATATGAATCGGATATTTGAAATTTCATTATTCTCTGTATTTCTGTTTATTTTTGTGGGCGGAGTTTTATGTTTCAAAACATATTCTTAAACATTGTCTATCTATGTTTCATTTGTTAAGAATAAACGTCCTCGTCACGTGGTTCTTAAGTGGCCAACTTATATTGGCCAGCATTTTAGACATTCTGTCATGACGTTAGTACTTTTTGATTTTCAATTTGTGGAAAGAAACTGTGCCAAATTTTTCATGCTTCACAGGTGTTAGTGAGTGTTGAATCAGACAAATTACTTGTAAATTTATGAGGAAATGTAATTGGAATTAAAATAGGAAAAACTAAATTTAATTTTAAACAAATTGTAGAATGATGACACATATATTAAATTTTCCCAAAAACAAAACCTGTTACACTGGCTAATTGCCACAGCAGCAAAGGCCATAAAATTTAAAAAAAATAAATAAAACCTGTTCAAAAAAAAGTTTCAAATGAAAGTTAGAGACAATAAAATATTCTATAAATTTAGTTATTATAGAAAAAAATCTAAAACAATTCCTTAAGCAGATATGTAAGGAAAAAAAAACATTTTCACGGTTCGTTCACACACATGTTATTATTTTGGGTTTGTCAGGTCTTGACAAGCGTCCACTAGTCGCAAAATTCAGTAACCTTTTGAGCCACGTACAAGAGGTTAGTGGAGCTAAATACACACGGCTGCATCCCAACCCCTGGCGATATGCAGACACGGAAATTATGCCAGATCCAGTGCCCGTACAACCCGGAATGGCCCGAGTAACTCTGCTTTTTGCATCTTGCAGTTTAAAGAGGTGGCATATGATTTGCAGGCGGGAATGGTTTCGATTTCCCTTCAGTAGGAGGCTTTCATACCATCCAAAACACCAACTATCAGGACCACAAGCTTAACTTTATACCCTGAATACAGCTTTCTAAGCTCGGACAAGAGATCCATATACTTGGACCTCTTTCCTGTCCTTGAGAGAGATATTCTGCTAAGCTGGACTTGAGACTTCAATTACAAACATCTGTTTTGTCTCGATATTCAGGAGAATTATGTTCGGTCTAGTAGCTGTCTGTAACCTCGAGTTGGGGGGAGAAATATACTTTATAGCTAATAATATTTTCTAACTAAGTATTTTACATAAAAAGGTTACATAAAAATTTTACAATTATTTATAAGCTAAATCTGGATATAAAACAATAAATAAACCGAATATTTTGCAATATCTCAGCATTATTTTTCACATCGTGCCTTATTAAATATTGCCCTCGAGATATATCTGCACCCCCCAGGTGTATTTGTGTGGCCCGTACAGCTATTTCTGTTTTTTGGCCATTAATTAGACAAATAGAATCATTAAACAATACTAACAGCTAGCGTTGTTGCTATTAAGCAGCCAATTAACAAAACTATATCACATTTCAATTATTGATGCCAAAACAATTTGTCGTAATTCACAGTTCATTAAATCACTCACCAAACCAATATACAATACCAACTTTTAAAAAAATGAACATGTAATTACTTGACGCCATTATTCAGCAGCTCATTGTTAAGATTGGCTCTTTAAGTTTGTTTTTTAAATACGATAATGTTTACATTGGCACTTAAGATAAATATATAACAATAGATCCAATAATAGTTCGATATAAATTAAAGGAATTAAAAATATATTGGGAAGGCAAAACAACGCAAAAAATGCCATTGGATTAAAATAGTTTTGTTTTGTAAGCAGATGTTGTAATGTGCGTGAAGATTTCTAACAAATGAGGCGTAGACTGATTAGTAAATTGACAGCAGAAGGAAACGAAAATTAGATAAACGACGTCCCTTTTCACGAAGTGTTGAATGAATAGATTAGAAGGTGGTTAAAAAATAAATTAAGAAAAAGTTGACAAAACGAAACATTAAAGAGAATTTTTCACGCCATCATCGAATCAATAAAAACATGTGGGAAAAAAACATGGCCTGTCATAGACAAGCTAATGAACAGGATAAGAACTGTCGATATTGTATTTATGAGAAGAAGTGCAATACATCAAATAAGATAAGGTAAGAACAGGAAAAATATGGAATGAAATCTAATCCATTGTAAGTATTGAGGTAACTTACAAAACAGTTGGAAATTAGCTTTAAGTTGGTACAGACAGGTTGAAATGACGAAGGAAAGTGACCAAAAGATATTCTTCGATGGTCTCCAAAAGGAAAGAAAAGAAGAGGAAGACTAGCAGTTAAGTGGAAGTATACATAAACAACTTAATGCGTGAAAAAGACCTATATGATAGGAAAGATAGGAGTTGTTAACACCTGAGAAAGGCAAACATATAATGAGAAAATGACGAGAAGAAGAAGAAAAGAGTAGATACTAATTACAGAACTAAAATACAGTAACTCCTAGATTAAAGACACGAAAAAGGACAACTGCATACAATCCAAAGTATGGATGATACACAACTAAGACAATTTTGGATGTCCAACGAAGGATGGAGAAACTGTTAGCAGTCTACATCCCAAGGGTCAACGCTATAAACAGGTCATGGACTTATATAAAGAAGGTCTCCTTCAAAATTAGATTTGTATTGCCCTATATATTCAAAAACTCCAATGTCCTTAGCACCATTTTGTGGCCAGTCATTTTTTGTACAGACAAAACATCTTTCTTTTGTCTTGCAACATATTCTTGGTTTGATTTTGAAAACTGTCACATTGACAAACTGTTATTTACAAATGTTATTTGTATAAAAAATTTGTACTAATGACACACATACCTAAGTATTTTGAAAGATAGAAAAAAGAAAAACGAAAGACATCCATTGAGTAGTTCAAATCTCTAGTTTCTGAAAAGGCTTATGAAGAGATTTCAGCTACGAGAAGGTGTAGCAGGGATTTTTATATAAGTTTCAAAGAAATATTGACAAGTTGAAAATAGAGAGAGGAATTTTGGTCTCTACTGCCGAATTGCGCGGGACGTCCTGATTTTAGCTCTCTATAGGACAGCGATGGAAAGCTTTTTTCCCCAGATGGGTCAAAATTGAATTTGAAATTGTGTATATTCAAATCGTGGTTCAAATATATAATGCTTAAATAAAAATCTGCCGCTTTAGGATGTAAATGTTTAAGTGGAATCCCCTGCTTATCTCGTTAACTATACCTGAGATACCGGCCTTGTGTTATATAATAAGGTATAATCAGGAACGAATTGAATTCCCTCTCGCTATTATTATCATATTTATTGATTTCCCTACTTTGTTTCGTGAATGTGCTCGCTTAGGCCCTACTTTAGTTATCGTAGAATCGTCAGAACCACAAAGATCTTCTTTTGTATGGGTAATTTGAAATCGTCATACGGGTCACTGTGTGACCCACGGGTCATACGTTTGCCAACACTGCTATAGGAGCATCTCAAAAGAACCCTAGGCGAAACGCCATTTATCCAGGTTTCTCACAAAATGTAAAATAAATAATATAAACTATAATATCAGAAATAATCAGTCCAATAATAATAGATCAACTAGAACTAGCCAACTATTTATAATAGTAAATAAAAGAAAACTGTCGTTGTTTCCGTTGTAATGCAGATCATTGCCTTTTTAGGGTTTTGTAGGTATGACCAAAAAACCCTTATACCGTCATTTTGTCGTCTGTCTGTCTGTCTGTCTGTCTGTCTGTCTGTCTGTCTGTCTGTCTGTCTGTCTGTCTGTCTGTCTGTCTGTCTGTCTGTTCGGTAAAAATTGTAGCCAAACGGCTAAACCTAGAGAGTTGAAATTTGGCATGCTTATACAACTCTATGACCCGCACATAGGAAAAATACTAAAACAGCTAAAAAACATATCCCCCTAAAAATATAAACAAATATGTGCTCATCGAAAAAAAAAATATTTTTTTTTAATTCTGAGTAGGGTATCAAATGAAAGCCCTTGGTACGTGGATTAACGCTCAAATTTTTATTTTTGCAAAATAAATTATTTTGAAGCGATTTTTGCCAATATTGTGCAAAAAAAATTTTGTCCCACACCCTGTAGCCCAGATGGTTTAAACTAAAAATCTGAAAAAATTCTAAGTAATGTACATTGGTGTGAACCGGAATAGTTCAACAGGAATTTTTGATCAGATTATGTTTTTGGAAAAAAAAGCAGTTTTTGTGTTTTTTTGCTAATAATGTTGACAACTTATAGTTATATAATACGCTAAACAGTAACGTGTTTCTTGGTGCTGTGGCTAAGATACTTGCGTTCTGCCCAAGAATTCATAATCGAACTCATGTTCAAGTCCTACGTGAGGAGACAATATTATTTTTTATTTATTTTTTTGCATTTTTATATTGTTTAAATTATTTTTTCAAAATTTTAATTATATTTTGGCAATTGTTGCATTTAATTTTTATTAGCGTAAATTTAATAACCAGTGGAAATTGTTGAAATTATAATTTAATTATATATTTGAATGTACACGAAATCAAAGGGGAGGAGCTATGACTAAAAACAACCAATGGAAGCCATAGGCGCAATTTTCAAAATCTTAATGAACCTTGATATATAAAAAAAAACACTGCACATCTTTAAAAACTTAAATAATGGTAATAGGCATTCGTATTAAAATTCATAAAAAAATATTTTGTCATAAAATTTGTTTTGGCATCCCAAATAATCATCATTCACTTACTAAATACCTGCAAAACCCTGAAATGTGTGAAAATTCACACTTCACATCAATTTTTTAACTTGTACGTACATGCAAGTTCTGTTCTGCAATCGTCATGTGTGTGTATAACTAAAATAAATGAAAAATATGTAATTAAAATAAATACTGAACAATTGCATCTCTTCATACTGTAGAGATATGCGTCTTTTTAAGTCTACCTTAAAAAAAGTTTATAAATGCTGAAATATTTTGATGTTAAAAATAATTAAATTAAAAATTCCTGAGAGAAATTATGCGTCTATTTTGACATTTTAATCCTGTGAAAACAGTTTTTTCTTGTAACATATTTTAATAATACACACTTTGTTTCCAACGGTTTAAAATATAATTTAATTTTAGCGTGCCAATTTTTGGCAAAACATAGCTTGATTATGCAAAACAGTTTTTAATAATAAACATACATAATATCCTACTTGTTGAGTTCTAGAAAATTCTGTACGACTTTAATTTATGGTACTAATTTTCTTTAAGAGTTCAGTTTTAAAGTATTCAACAAAATTGTTTATTTTGACGCGCCCAAATTGATGCTGTTTGATATTTTAATATACGATTTATTACCATTAATTCCGGATTGCCATTTATGGGACATAATTTGCTATGACCCCCTTTAGAAAAATGTTGAAGACCTCTATTATAAACGCCTACTTCAAAAGAGATGGAATAAAACAAAAGTGATAATGCTGTTCCCCAAACGTGCACCCAAAAGGTTTCCTTGAGGGGGCTTAAGTCCAATTTTTTTTTTTTTTTTTCTCTCAGAAGCCTAATTTTTTTATTACTCAGCCAATTACAAGAAAAATCTTATTTTTTAGTGCTGGGGAATCAAGCCCAACACCTGCTGGTGCGCGTCTGCTGTACCCTTATCCTTAGTAAACTTGATCGTTTTAGTAAAGCTTCATATGAGTAGTAGAGTGCTTTTAGCACGAGATCAGGTCAATAACGTCAGCGTATATGTGCTAAATAATGACGTAAAACCAATAGCAGCAGAGTTTGCAGGCAGTTCAACGTCCGTTGTTTGCCAACAAAGTGACTATACGAATTCTAGTTTGTGTGCATGTGGCGTCACTGGCCTGATCTCGTGAGCAAATCACTTTACTTGCCACGAGGTATTGATGCGCGGGCAATTTTAACCTCAAAATCGCTAATAGTATAAGCAGTTTTGTAAACTTTTTGCCACTGCTTCCCATGTAGCTCTGTCCTTTCTGATAGGAAGAAGATTTATTAACTAGACTAGTACTCGATGGCAAAAATTAACTTTACAAATTATATTAGCCACCATAATAGTTTGGTTCAATTTTGACCACTACAATGATATGATTGAGAACTTTCTGTCACACCATTTAGTTTTGAGAACATATTGTTTCAATAAGATGACGCTAAATGTCACACAGCACGATTCACAATCGAAATTTTGAAGCGAAATTTTCCAGACTGATTAGTTTCCAAAACGATGACATTGACTAGCCACCAAGATGTCCAGATTTAACCGCTCCAGGCTTTTTCTGTGAGATTTTCTTTTAGGATGTCTCTATGCAAACAAGCTAGCATCGATTGCAACTAAAGAATAACATTGGAGCAGCAATAATTGAAATATCGCTTGGAATTTAAGCAAATGTTACGAAAAATTATTTTGAAAGAACTTGCATTTATGTGGCAGCAAGAGAAATTATATTTCACAAATAACAGCAAGGTCCAGATAAAAGATATTTGTTATTCTGTATTGATTATAGGAATTATTTGAAAGGAAAGTTGTAAATTTAATTTTTCGCCATCCGGTACATGTAAAAATTCAAATTTACTACATACACCGGCAAATTTAAAGGAACAGGAATAAAAATCTAATTATTTTCCCTGTAGTGTACATATTGTTGATATCTCTCAGGTAATCTTCTAGTACGATGTTTTTTGGAATTATGTTCAATCAGGTTGAGGTCAGTGGAGCACGTTGGCCAACCCATTGTTGTTATACTCACTTGATTTAAAAAGTCTGTTATACAGTGAGTGACGTGTGGGCAGTGGCACACCCAGAAATTTTTGTTGGGGGAGCCCGGTAGACAAAATTATTTAAATTATGAATAAGGTTCACACTTCTAAATTTCAAGAAAAGATCTAAGAAAACAAAAGGTCCTCATTTCTATTTTTAAAATTTTCTAGTTCGTTTGTGTTTTTATTTTTAGTTCCTTCCTTATTACGGGGGGGGGGCACCACCCTGGGTGCGCCACTGCGTGTGGGCGCGGATTATCCTACATTAGGGTGAAATTTTCTCCGATATATAGATACCAAACATATTCCACCCCACACCATAATTGAACCTCCACCAAAAGATATAGTAGTAGCAAAATTAAATAGTGTATTTTGTTCTCCTTGGCGTCGGTATAATCTTTCCCTACGGTTTAGTAGAGCATTCAACGCTATCTAGATATAAAAAAAACATAATTTTCAATCTGTTCCTTTAAATTTGCCAGTGTGTGTATAAATCAACTCAAAGACAAGAATAACTATTATCACTTACATACACTTTTATCAAATGACTTTATAAAACAAGTTTTTTACAAGAAAACATCAATGAGGATTGATAATTCATCACAAACGATTGATGAGCGTGGATGTTCGCGGCACCCCGGTGAAGAAGCACTATTTTCATAAGTAGAATTCACCACTGGCAACAACATCATACTACTTTGTTGAAGTTAATAACGCCATAATTTAAAATAATGTCCACTTTGGCAAAACAGCGATATTAAAGTGTTGCTAGACTAAACAGTCACAATTCAAAATAATTTATTCATATCTCAAGGTATGGCTACTAATGCAAAGAAACAAAATTAAGGAAGACTGTTCATTAAATAATTTTTACTTCAAGTTAATTGGTTAGGGTATGTGTTGCCAACATATGTAACAGATAAAATGTATGCGCTGGAAATAGCTGGGAGATGATATAGATCAGTGTTTTCAAACGCTAGGCTTACAGGAATTTACTCAGGTATTCAGGTTAGGTTATATTACAACGTTAAATGAGTACTTAGTTTTAAAATATTTTGCTAAATATAAAATTTGTTGCGGTTAATATTAGCATATTGTATGCAGGAAACAAGAATTGCCTGAGTTGGAAAATCTGAGAACTGTTCTCAAAAGTGCCTACAAGGTGTACAACCAGAAATGGAAATAGTACTGGTACACGGTTAGACTGACCGAAGAATACCTTCGCCAAAAAAAGTCCAAACAATAACTGAAAACACAAATAGTTATGCAAACTTTTCCGCGAAGAAGCTGTCGAAGTTATCAAACTGTACACTTATCGTGGGCCAACTGCGAAAAGTGACTGTCACATATTGACAAAGTTAAAAAAGAAAATAGCATAACAAGTTCAGGAACTTTCCCAAAAATTTAAAATAATGTCAAAGTTACTTTGTAGGACTTAAACAGTGCTCTTTATTAGTGTCGTTAAAGCAAGTACAATATAAACAAAATCAGCTGTGGCCACCACAGGACCGACCGCCATTACAAAATACTTGTATAAAATACATTCTAGCAGCAGAGTAGAAATAACTTGGCCCAATATTTTCTAACGGAGATATTATTTATTATGACCATGGAAACGTTACACATAAGTATGAAAAAATTGAGACAGAAAAATTTTACAAAAATTTAGAATTTTTTTTCGTTTTATCAAAAAACGTCTCAAATAAAAGTTATTAGTTATTGCATTTATAGCAACTTTTGTTAAATAATTTTTTTCTAAATATTTTTCTGTTGCTAATATTCGCAAAAATCTTAAAATCGACACGAGTAAACTCCCATTTCTAGTCAACCGATTTTTACCGAAAGCTGATCAATTCTTGCCATTGATGGCAGAAGCTTAAATATGAAATTTCATAAAAATCCTTTTAGCCGAATTTGCTCTGCACGTGTACACAGACAGACGGAGGGACGGACAGACAGACCGACAGACATCATGCTAAAAATATTCAAAACGTTATGCAGGGACCTCAATTCGTGGAGATCCATCGAAATCTCGAAATGTCAAAATCGGTATGATCACAATATCTCCCTTATATATGTTGGCGATCGATAAAAATAGATACTTAGAAAAAAATTGGAAAAGTTTTTCAAAAATTTTTCGTTTTATCAAAAAAAAATAAAGCAACTTTTGTTAAATATTTTTTTTTCGAATTAAAATTTCTGTTGTGAAATATTCTCAAAAATCTTAAAATCGAAACGAGTAAACTCCCATTTCTAGCTAACCGATTTTTACCAAAAGTTGATCAACTCGTGCCATTGATGTCAAAAGCTTAAATATGAAGTTTCATAAAAAGCCTTTTAGCCGAATTTGCTCTGCACGTGTACACAGACAGCCAGACAGACAGACGGACCTCATGCTAAAAATAGTCAAAACGTTATGTAGGGACCTCAATTCTTGGAGATCCATCGGAATCTCGAAATATCAAAATCGGTATGATCACAATACCTCCGCTATATATGTTAGCGGTCGGTAAAAATAACTTGGCCACTTTTGAACAAATTCAGTAAAAGAAGTGATAGAAGACGGCAAATTAAGATGGTATGGTCGTATCCAAAGAATGGATGGAAGAAAGAAGATATATCCCTCGGAGAGGGGAGGTGCACCTTATATCATAGATATAAGGTACAAAGGGTTCCGCGATTGAAATATGTCAGGGACCGTTGTCCAAAAAGTTCGTCGATCGAGACCTACCTGTACTTGGAAAGATTAGCATTTAACAGAACAAAAAAATGACTTTTTGTGCAAAAATCAACATAAATTACAATGCCCAAATAGGACAAAGAAAGAGATATAAGGAGATTGACATACACCCGAACCAGTATTCCAATCTGGAACCTTGATACAGTAGAAATAAAAGTGGACCGTGAAGAACGTTTTGTGTGAGGTCAAAAAACCGACACTGCTCAAAAAGATATTAAATTAATATTTAAACTTATACCCCGATATTTGGCAAAGTTTGACTTATTTTAGAAGGAAGCCAAAGATATCCTATCTTTGTTTTCACAGTCATTTTTCTAAGTTTAAACAAGCAATTAATCATAATATTTATGTCCGCATGTGTGTACATTTGCTGGTTATAAATTTTTGTTGACAATTTTAAATCGCAAAATGAATATCTTAACTAAAGTTTATTTTTGCAATTTTTCATTAAAAAAACGTTTTCTTGCCAATACCGCGACCATGAAATTAATGAAAAAATTTAAACGATTTTTATAACGATAGAAATAAGTTAAATATTACTAACCGCATTACTGAATATCGTTCTTGTTCAAATAAAATTTTCAATATACATAATGAAAACCAGTGACATAATGACAATTTATAATGTCAATTCACCCAACTTAAAAATGGTCAATGTAAGTATGGTTTACAAAACTCAAACAAAATGGCCAAAAGCCCAAATCAATCGATAAAAAATACTATATTTCAAAATCTAGTTCCACTTAAACGTTTGGAATAGTCTATATATTATTTTTTACAATAAATGTCACTTGTAAGTAATAAATGCCAACATGAAACATATAACAACCTAGGCAAGCTCTGTTATCGTGACAAACTAAACTCCCGTTTAGTTCCGCTTAAATAAAAGATACGAACCATAGTATATTAAGACTTGATTTTATTTAGGCGCAAATAGCCTTTGTTGCTGTGCGCCAAAAATTTCAACTAACTAACTAACTTGATACTATTTAAATGATATCATTTATTTCATCGATAAAATAGATTGCTATGAAATATGGAGAATTATATTGGTTTTGTTTTATCTACTTGGGATATATAGGCTATTTCAAAGCTTTAGGAGGAACTAGATTTTGCAATCTAATAACTTTTATAGTTTGATTCGAGCTTTTGACCGTTTTGGTTAAGCTTTGTAAATCATACTTGCAATAAACATTTTTAGGTTTATCATCATTATAAAATGTCGTTTTCATTACATTTGGATTTTTTGTGTCATTGTGTCATTTTCCAAAAATTTTTAAATGTATTATTTAAATAAGTATTGTATTTTCCTAATAAATGCCACTTAATAATAAATGCTAACATGAAAAATGAAATAACCTAGCCAAGCTCTGTATTCGTGACAACTTAAAAATACGAAACCCCCATTTAGTTCCGCTACGACTCGTGAAAAACTAATGTTTGGTCCGTAATGACCTAAAACTATTAGGGAAAAATTTGGAAAAATTTTTCAATTTTTTTTTCGTTTTATCAAAAAATGTCTCAAATAAAATTTGTCAGTTATTGCTTTTATAGCAACTTTTGTTCAATAATTTTTTTCGAAATATTTTTCTGTTGTGAAATATTCGCAAAAATCTTAAAATCGACACGAGTAAACTCCCATTTTTAGTCAACCAACTCGTGCCATTGATAGCAGAAGCTTAAATATGAAGTTTCATAAAAATCCTTTCAGCCGAATTGGCTTTGCACGTGTACACAGACAGACAGACAGACAGACGGATGGACGGACAGACGGACAGACAGACAGATGGACGGACAGACAGATCGACAGACATCATGCTAAAAATAGTCAAAACATTATGTAGGGACCTCAATTCGTGGAGATCCATTGAAATCTCGAAATGTCAAAATCGGTATGATCACAATACCTCCCTTATATATGTTGGCGGTCGGTAAAAAACACATTATTTTACTCAAAATATTGTTTTCATTATTATTTCATTCACTAATCGAGTACCGGTAGCTCAACATTCACGTACCGGTACGTGTACCACAGATTGGGAGCGTCTGTTCTAGGCGAAAGACTAAAAAAAGGCGTTGCTTTTTATTTTATTATTTTTTTTAATAATGTCTCGTTTAATTGATGTATAATTGTTTTCCCTATTTAACATAATTATTTGCAGAGCAAAATACTTCGTTTTCTAATTTAACCTCCTTCGTATCTTTTATAATAAAGAAGTTAAAAATGCTTAAACAGATCCCAAAAACACCCTGTATAATTAAATACCAAATATTTAAAAATGTTGCCAACCACTGACTTAGACAAGATGGGTCTACATACATATAAACTTCGAGAAACGCTGGTTTATAAACCTTATTGGCAATTTTTTCATCAAAAGTATAAATCAAGCCAATAAATCTTTTAAAATTGTAAAATAATGGAAAATTTACGCGATGCGTAAAGAGGTAAACTGGCGTAAGTCCAGAATTGTGTATGTACCCGTTGGCTACCGATCGCATACAACTTGATAAAAATGCATTTATTTCTGTATTGCAGCAGCTTTTAATTCGTTTAACTGCCACGCAACTTATGTTATTTTTGAATAGCGAATAATATCTTATTAAGCCCACATTTGTAATTGCCAAGTTAATTTCGGGATAAAAATTGAATAACATGCATAATTTATTTGATACAAAATCTAAGAACTGTTAATGTATTTTCGGATTAGGATTGTTGTAATTATTTTGACCGCACACTTGCCATATTACATCTATTATTTTGTTACACTATATAGTTTTCTAATTGCGATTTGGCAAAATATTGACAATAAAATAAAATGACAATAACACTTTAAAATTCAAAATAAAGAAATTTAAAAAAGCACGTCTTAAAAATGTTCATTTAATAACACACAGTAAATTAAATAAAAAGAAATAATTATTTTTTTCAACGACACAAAAAATCGAAAAAACATCTGATCAAAAATTATTGTTGAATCATTCCGGTTGCCATATATATGTTACAGCCAATGACCGAATGCGGGCAGTGTTAACAAGGACCGGCCAATGACAGATTAGGTTTAGTTAATAAAAATCTAGAACCTGCATTTTCATTTATAAAAATTTATGTTATGTATGGAAACATTTTCTTTCGTTTAACAAACTAAATGATTTCCATAATTACAATACTAGATCTGATAACAGGTTAGAAATTCCGAAACATAAGCTCTCAACATACTAAAAATGTCCTAGTTATTGTCAAATAACGCTATACAATGCGTTACCGAAGGACATTACATCAATTATAATTGAGAAAAAATTCAAAAATCAGCTCAAAAAACATTTGATTTCTAAAAGCTACTATTCTATTAACGAATATTTTGCTGATAGTACACAGTGATTTTATTGTACCTGCATTGTACCTTTTTATTATGACTGGTCTTATACATTTTATATGTATGTAGATTAATAAAGGATTATTATTATTATTATTATTAGAACAGCAGAAGCCGAAAGGCTCGAAGTAAGCTTAAAGTTTACTTTTTTTTATGCCTGCCATTGGCCGGTCGTTTTTAACACTGCCCGCCATTCGGTCACTGGCCGTAATATATACCATGAGTTCAAAAAGTAATTACATAAGGGTTGGCTATGGAAAAATGAAATAATGTCTACTGCAAGCTATAGTATTAACTGTCATCACTGTTATTTTATGTTATAAGTTTATATTGTTTTATAAGGCTTGCAGTAGATATTATTTTATTTTTCCATAGCCAACCATTATGTAATTACTTTTTGAACTCATGGTATAAGGCTAAACGTTTAGGCGTAACTAGATTTTGCAATCCAGTTACTTTCATCGTTTGAATCGTTCTTTTTGGCCGTTTTGTTTAAGCTTTGTAAATCATACTTACAATAAACATTTCTTCGGTAAGGTTAAAATCATTTCAAAATGCCATTTTATTTATATTTTGATATTTTGTGTCATTCTTAGTACAAATTTCTCATTTATTTATTTTTTTGTCATTAAAATAGGTAAAAAAGTATTTTATTTTTGACATAAGTCATTCGTTTCTATGGTTTCACTGTTGGAATTTTAAATTTTCACATACCAAACGTCAAACATGACATAACCCAAGCAAGGTCCCTTCTCGTGACAACCTAAAAAAACGAAATTCCCATTTTGTTCCGCGTAAACGTTTGGATTAGCCTGTACATTATTGAGATTTTTTTCAGATTTTTTGATCAACCCGTCTGTGAAATAAGGTGGGAGACAAAAGTTTCTTGACATATTTTTGGCGAAAATCCCAAATTAAAAAAAATGATTTTTCAAAAATAAAAATTTGTTTGTTTATCTATGCATTAAAACGTTTCATTTAATATCCCACTCAAAATTTTAAAAAAATATTAGTTTTTCATTAAATACACATTTGTTTATATTTATACCCTGATGTGTGTTTTTTTTATATAATTTTTCTGTATGCGAATCAAAACATGCTAAATATTAACTTTGTCTGTTAAGCCATTCGGTTACAATTTCTACTGTACAGTCAGAGAGACAGATGGACACATAAGTATAAGGGTTTTTGGTTTTCATACCTACAAAATCCTAAAAATGAACAAGAATGAGTTTGGGAAATAATTGTTAAAGAAGTATCAGAATCAGATAAGATTTGTAGAAAGATACCAGTTATTTTCGAGTAATTTTTACAATAATAATAGAAATTATTTATTCAAGTAGAAGCAAGGTGATTTTAAAGTCTTCTTGTTAAGGAATATTTGAGCTATCGTAGGTATGGCTGATGTATTTACAAAATAAGTTAGGTTATGTTAGTATTATGATATTTATAAATTGCTTATTTTATTTTTTATTTTTTATTTGCTTATTTAATTTTATATTTAGGATCAAAACGGAAGAGGGTTTTTGTATCTAAAACAAAAAGGAGAATTAATGAAGCAAAAATTAAAGAGGCCATATTTGTGGGCCCACAAATAAGAGAAATAATGAAAGATGATGTATTTGACTGTATGCTAAATGAAGCTGAAATAAGAGCTTGGAGATCTTTAAAAACAGTTGTTTCAAATTTTTAATGTGAGCTGAAAATTACAGCTATATCGTGAATGAACTACTTGATGCCTACAAAAAAATGGGATGTAGGATATCTTTAAAAATTCACTTTCTGGACTCTCATCTACATGTCTTCCCAGAAGATCTGGGTGAAGTGATCAACATGGGAAACGGTTCCACCAAGACATTTCCGCCATGGAAAAGCGATATCAGGGTAAATAGAATCCAATTTTCTTGCTGATTACTGCTGGATATTAATAAGGGATGCTTCAGAAACAAAATATTGACGTAAAACATCAAAAACAACATTTTGAGGTAAGTTAAAATTAATAATAATACGTCTATCGCTATATTTCGTTAGAAACCAACAATACCTCATAGCAAAAAAATTATGGGTGATGGAAAAAATCTGAGGCCATTTTCGGCTTTTAGGTCAAATTTTAAGTGGGATACACTATGTTTTGCTCATCATAAAAAATAAGTTCATTTTTGTTTACTAGTGTTATTATTATCAGGGCTGCCACCAAAAACCAAACATGATGAAATTAAATTTTCTTAAGTTGTCACTAGCTAATTTTTTATACATCGAAGTTGGCTTTTCCTAACCAAAATGATCAAAAGCATCAATCAATCGGTAAAAATTACCAGATTTGAAAATCTAGTTCCGCTTAAAGTTATTGTTATTATAATTTTTTTCCCAGTACTATGTAAAAGGGCTTTTGCACTACTGTACAAATCTGTATAGTTGCGGGTTAAATAAATAAATAAATAAATAAATAAATAAATAAATAAATACATAAAGCAAAGAAACCGCCCATATTTTTATAATTGTTATATAGATTGGCATCTACGAAGGCAAGAGGTTATCTTTTTTTTCAGTTAATCTTGTTGAAATCAATATCAATTTTTATAATTGTTAGAGACCGGTAAAAATATGCAACGGCACTTTTGCCATAGGCGTGCTATTTTAAACTTTATTTTAACAAAAAACCAACAAAAAACAAAAGAATAAAACACTTGTACCGCAATGAATTCTTATCTTAATAACGACACCTCATTATTTTGGGATTATATCCGAGATAGGTAATTCCGGTCACTTCTTTGCCATTGGTCAGTTTTTGATAAGATATTAAATTTTTATACGCTACACTATTTGTCAGCAGGGCACATTACAAATATATATAATTACATTTTATTTCTACAGATAACGTATGTGCCGCTTTTTATCGAAAAACACCTAACTAAAGTGCCGTTGCATATTTTTGCCGGACTCTAATAATTGTTATATAGATTTAGAACCAGATTAAAGGATTAGCGACATAATATGATAATCTAATAAAATTAATACAAAAAATTGCCAGTTTTCATGCTTCCAATATACTTCATTGCACCAATTATAATAAAACTGATTAATTTTATATTTCAAACAGTGCGTAATATTTTTGGAACAACTACTCGCACTGTTTCAGTCACTTTGAATTGCTCACTATCTATAGTTAGTCAAGTCTGCTTGTTATAAAAAAGAAAACAATAAATAAATCTGTAGCATTCTTCAATTGTTGCAATTTGCAATAAATGGTTAAAGCTTTTAATAATTTAAAAACATTTGATAACTATAAAGCATTTTGCATTGCCAAATAAGTACAGACTCACAATTAGTCGTACATAATTGTCTAATTCCGCATTTAATTTAGTACGTATATTTTGGCACAAACATCACAAATTCCATCTAGACATGTACATAAATTATTGTCACAAGTTTACCTGCGCAAATATTTTACCTGCGAAACTGTGTCAAGTAGCAATATCTAGCACAACAAAACTGTTAACTACTTCTAAAATGTAACGAAAATTCCCACCCCTTACTCAAACGATATCTATAACCGAGTATCATATTGGGGGAATGGTGGGGGGAGTCAATGGAGGGGGATATCCCCTCCAACAGTGACGCACGAAGGATTAACAATCCTTTGAAAGGCGCGCTATGGATTCGAAAATTTAAATATGTTCTGACTAAACATTAATTTCAAAAAGACTGAATACGTGTATATTGGGGAATAATCAAAGAATTAAACATTGAAAATAAAGTAAAACTGCATGCGCAGAATTTCGATACTAGGGAAAAATTATGTCAGATTCAGAGAAAGTAAATGGAGGCATGACAAAATCATAAAAGGAAAAAGGGTAACTCGAGCACTACATGCAACCATATGGAGTAAGAATATTACAAAAGAAATAAAAAAGAGATATTTTCACGCCATCATGCTATAACAACATATGGAAAAGAAACGTAGACTGCCATAGATATCTTAGGAAACAGGGTAAGAACTGTTGAATTGGTCTTTATCAAACTTTAAAGTTTGCAATACACCAGGGGCATTACCGAGGCCCCACATTAAGTTTAATATATATTTCCAATAGTTTCTTTTTATTTATTTATTTTTTATTTTTTAATGGGACAATTCTAATTTTTCATATTGAAAATTACGTGCCTGAACAAGATTAGATTCCGAGACCTTAGCAACGCAAGGCACCTGTGTTACCACTACGCTACACCGGTCGGCTAACTTAGTAACATTTAATATAAAACTGTAACAATGTACGAGTATTGTAATACAAAATAATCAGGAAAAAATGCGTCTAGATAGCCGTGAAATGCTCAAAAAGGATAACAAGCACAGAATTTCCTACCAAAAATTTTTTAAATTAAATTCAAGTCCTACTAGACGCGCTTTTTTCGATCATATTGTGCGAATGCACGGTTCCAAGACTAAGAAATGTGGTACTAATGGCTTTAGCTGAAAATGTTTTATGGCTAAATTAAAAATATATATACAGGGTGTTAGGTAAATGTCCGGCACAATTTAAAAGGCAGCATGGTGACGTAGAATGCAATCGATTTTACCTTTGCCAATTTTCTCTAAAATGTGAATTTCGTCCAAAAATAAACAAACAAAAAGATGCCCCATATTTTGAAAACCATTGACTTTTTTTATTTTTCATATTAATCCAGAAATTGTGTAGTTGTCATAGAGAAAACAATATTTTAATTGTAGTTCAATAATAGAATATCAAATTTTCTCCATGGCAACTACACAACAACTGGATTAATATGAAAAATTAAAAAAAGTCAGTGATTTTCAAAATTTGGGGCATCTTTTTGTTTGTTTATTTTTGGACGAAATTCATATTTTAGAGAAAATTGGCAAAGGAAAAATCAATTGCATTCTACGTCACCATGCTGCCTTTAAAATTATGCCGGACATTTACCTAACACCCTGTATATATGTATATCATAACTTTCGAAAAAATGATCTGAACAAAAAGCTGAGTAACAGAATGTAGGATAAGAAAATAGTACCATTTTAATCAAGTCAACGCCAAATATATATATTTGTTAATATTTAGGGGTAGATTACTTAAATTCGATACCTACTTTTAGAAAAAATAATCTAATGAATTACTCCGTTTTACATCAAAGTATATTACTGGGATTTTTTCAGATTTTTAGATT
This sequence comes from Liopterus haemorrhoidalis, assembly GCA_963971575.1. NCBI lineage: Eukaryota > Metazoa > Arthropoda > Insecta > Coleoptera > Dytiscidae > Liopterus > Liopterus haemorrhoidalis. Next base: position 53,124,896 of record OZ020615.1, read on the forward strand.
AACTCCTGTGTTTTAGACCAAATAAGGTGGGGGACAAAAGTTTGTTCACATATTTTTGGAAAAAGTCCCGTGATATATATATATATTTTCAAACATTACTTCTGCTCCTTTAATCACGCTATAAGAGATAATAGATCAATTTCAATTGATACTCTTCCCAAAATTTTAAAACATATTTTATTTTTCGTTTAATATATATTTGTTATATTTTTTGCTGCGTAATGTGTTCTTTTGGGATCTAAGTACGATAGTTTTCCTATATGTAGGTCAAAGACTTGTATACGCTTGCCAAATTTCTAACTCTCGCTCTTCCACAATTTCTACCGAACAGACAGACAGATCAACTGACAGACAGAGAGACTCACAAAAAAAAAACAAACAGGCAGGCACACAAACAGACAAATAGGCACACACACATACATGAGTGACGGTAAAAGGGTTTTTTGGTCGTATCTACTAAATCCTAAAAACGATTTTTTCATTTAAATTCGACATACTTAAACTAACTTAAATCGCCTTTTAAATACGAATCAACAGAAAAAGAGTTGTAATTCGCAGACCTGTATAATTGGTAATAAGAAATCATCTAAACCGTCTAAATCGTCGAAACGGATAATCGTCTAAACATATTAGCCAATGGTGAGTCAGAGAAACGAGACGACCCACAAGCTAAAAGATAAATTGAGAAAGAGGCAGCATCAACAGAGAAAAAAAACAATAAAATGAATGTCAATAAAATAATAAACCTAGTAGAAACAACCACGTGGAAAGAACTAGAAATAATTGTTTAATTAACGTACAGGCAAAATCGAAATACAAAAAGTTTGTAGAACAAAAAAAAAATAAATAAAAATAAAATAAGAAGAAAGACCGTGTAAAATAATTATATTTATACACCAAAAATGTTCAATAAACATTTTTAAAACACAACAATTTACCTCCTATCCCAGTAGGGTTTTTCTGAAAAATTACAAACATTTATTATACCTTTTCTTCCTGCAGCAGGATCAGCAAATAAGGACGAAGTCCACTGCTCCTTAATATATGAGTGTATATACTTTTTTGGGGGCCAACTCACATGAAGTTTTTTTATTCTATTATCGTACGAATCATCTATGAATCACAAATGCCAGAACGAAAATAAAAAAATGTTGCATTAGACACTTGGCTAATATTAGAGAAATTGTCATTTTTGTAAAAATAGAACAAAATTTAGAAAATTTAAAATTGTATGTTATTTTATGTATTATTAAAAAGTTATTGAAATAATTAATTAAATTTGAATTAAAGAAAGTAAGACTTTCTCTTGCAATGGATTTCTATAAATATTACTTGAACAGATTTCAAAAGTCGTAATGTATTTCAACACAATAATTTCATTGTTATTTTAGTATCGAACAATCTTAATCCAAAAATAGAATTTATAAAAATTATAAAGAAATATGATACACAGGGTGTTTTTAGGAACTGTTTAAGCATTGCTAACTTTTTTATTATAAGAAATACGAAAGAGGTTTAATTAGAAAGAAATCAAGTATTTTACACAACCAGTAATAATATGAAATTAGAAAAGTAATTGAACATCAAATAAATGAACATTTAATTCATTTTAATAAAATAGGTGTCTATTAAAGATGGAGATTATATTTGTTTTACTTAGGATATAATTGTTTAATTTAGTCTTAATAACTTTTTTAATACAGGGTTTAGACCCATAATGCCCTGATGGGTATCTCTTATTATTGAGAACTGACAATAACTGAAGTGACGCGTAGCAGAATATTTTGGAACTTAACGGAATAGGATTTTGTTGGATGTGGCTCATTTAATTGCATTGTTTCTATGTGTTAAAGTGAAGAAAAGTGAATAAAATGTCTTTAAAATAGTAACAGAAAATTAACTGCAATGTGAATTCTTGTGTATCAAATGGCAAATGTCAAAAAATCCTATTCCAATCGCCATTTTGTAAGCGAAAACAGCGCCTCTATAGGTAATGTCACATCTCAATAAAGAAGTTAGCAATGCTAAACAGTGGCGGCGCTAGCTGGGGGTCCGAGGGAGCCCGGGCCCCCCTAAAAATTGCTCTGGCCCTCAGTTGGCCCCCCTAGAATTGCTTGGAAAAATATATATTTAAGAAGTGAGGACCTTTTTTTTTAGGTCATTACTTGTATTTTCATATTTAAACGATAAAAAAATTCCTGCCCCCCCCCCCAAATTTTACTCAAATTTTTTTGGCCACCCCAGATTTTAAGAGTTAGCACCGCCACTGATGCTAAAACATTTCCTAAAACAAAGCCTGTATACAAAAAATGTGATAGCTATTTTTTGGACAAGAAATAAAAGATTTCAAGTACTCTAAAGCTGCATATTTTGCATCGTTAAATAGTCTTTATCATGACCTGGACTTAATTTATTATTGAACTTAATCCTGCTTTTATGGTGTTATTCTGAACACAGATGATAATTTAACATCGATGTAAATAACACCAAACTATCAACAATGACGGTTGGGATGGCTGTTAAGGTAACAACAATAACGCGCCCTTTATCTTGCATAAAACCTGTAATTCTACTGTAGATCATATCAACACCCATTATTATCGATGAAGAATTGTTTATTTGTCATCACGTGTGACAGGTCCTTCGATCTCATTCGTAGACCTATAACGTCAGCATCTCTTACCCTAACCCTACGTCTAACGCGCATCTAGCACCACCTTTTATGGTGGACTCTTATGGTGAACAGAATATAATTTTCATAAGTATATATTGGTGAAACTTTGTGTTTCTAGATTAAATAATGTCCAAAAAAGCTGTATGAATTTTATTTACTCCGAATTTTGATCATATCGTTCTTCCCAAAAAGTTTATAGCGCTGTTAAAGGGGATAAGTTGTGCTCTGAATAAAACTTTTGAATATCAAAAGCAGCATGTATAAATAGTATTGTGACCGAATTTAATGCAACGCATGCAGAAAATTAAAAATTTGAAGGAGGTAGTCAATGATTTTGAAACACTTGTAGAGACCAATCGATTTGGATTCTGGGTATATTACAATAACCAGCTCGCAACCAAACCTGCGAAAACTCGCAAAACTTCTGAAGACGTATCTTCATAAGAAAGATCGTCCACTTAACTGACTATTAAGAAAACCTTACTATTAAGCAAATATACGACAAGGTAACCTTTTCAATCAGCTTTCTGACATGGCCAGTAAAATATATATCAGGGGTCTCACGAATTTTTACGAAAATTCTACTTTACCAGTAAATTTGTAAATTAATTTTACTTTCCCAAAAACTGAGGCAGACTCCAAGGTGTAAACATTTTGGATAAATGATTTTACCTAACAACCAAATGTCAGAAAGACTATTTTGTTAAAAAATAATAATAATAATAAAGGACCATCACACGAGAGCTCTGTCAATTTGTCTTATTCTGGGGTTGTCAATCGTGATTTAATCTATTTGACGTGCAGTGCAGTCGACTGCAGACTGTGATCGGATTAATGTTAAACAAAGATTATATTACATACTATTAAATTAAAAATCTTATTATTAAACTCAATTATTCTAAATATTTCTTTTAAAATATAACAGCGGATTATTAGAAATTATCATACGGACCCCAAGTGTCCATGTACCACTGTTTCGGAATCACTGACCTAGGCTATGGTAAACTATTATAATTATTATTAAGTCAGACTTAAGTGAATCATCTATTAAGACTTTTCCACGCTCAAAGAGTACTATTCCTTAATTTCCTGTCCTAAAAATAACTTTCTTAACAAAATCGTCTATACAATTTTTGGCGCACTGTAAATTTGGCTATTAACGCGAACTGTGCATAATTAACGAAGTAAAACTAATACTAATTGCTCACCTGATTCGCTAGACATTTCCATTAATTTCATAACAAATAAGTAAAATTGAAATTTTTAGTATACCTACTAATAGATGTCACTATTGGCAAGGTACTTTATGACGCAATTCTTCCTTCTCTGTTTCTTATTGTTGCTTTTTTATGATTTTTGATAATTTTTGAGCGTATCACGTACACAATTTTTACTTGTAGATAATTAAACTAGGAATTAGTTACTAATGGCAATGTTATATTGTGGTTGTGAAGGTGTTAGAAATATTTGGGCCCATTGCCCGATACAATGCCAATTATTTAGGCATGCGCATACTTAGGGAGATATTTCGAAATTTAAAGAATACAGGTAGGTATTAATCGAATTTCAAGATAAGTATAACAATACAAAAAATATGGTACAGCTGATCTTGCAATCAATTTCAAGAATATTGACAACAGCGGATTATACAGTAGAATAGCTAAAAGAGAATTGAAGATAACCTTGAAATTAAAGACACTGAAAAGTTCAAATATCTGGGATTTAGTACAGCAATATAACCCGCGAAGCCCTTTGGACAGTTTATAAAATATGGCTGCACAAGTATAAAGTATAAATTTAGTACGAAATTTCCCTGACGACATGGAGACTGTTGATTACAATGGTATGACTTTTGTGAGCTTTTAAAGTTAACCTTGGAACTAAGCAAGGTTGTGTATTAGCTCAATTATTATTATTATTTTTTTAAATATATTTATTTAAAGACACTTCTGCTGCTTGGCTATTAGTGTCTAAAATTACTGTGGTTACATAATTAATATATCAGTACATTATTAATTTTAAATATAAACTTATATTAGATGACTAATATTGGTTGCCTGTAAGAAGTTGAGTACGTTATTAATCATTCTTGAGTCTAGTCTTAGGTTGTCTTTAAGGTCTTGTTGTAACCATTTTTAATTACATTGTACCTAAAAACAGCTTTACTATGCTTTTAATAACTACATCGGAGGTGTTAATATACGACTCCATTTCAATGAGGCTTTACTGAACCTCCCCCGTTACAATTCAGAGCGCAAGACTATACATGGAACAGTGAACGAACTTTTATATGCAGATGATTATGTGCTCTTCCACTCAAAAACAGCTGAATTACAAACTGTACTGAATCTGTTGGCCAGAGCTGCTACTTTGGTTTAAACATTAATTTAGAAAAAAACTGTCACCATGTCACAGAATAGTCACAGCAACAGCCCTCACATTTTCAACATAAATGGCAAAAACATAATTATTATAACGTCTTTCAAGTACCTAGGTAGAATACACATCCTACAATAGTTCGTTTGATGATGAAGTGTCACAAAGAATATCCATTATATAAGTTAAATAACTAAACCCAATTCTCTGGGACAGACACGTCACCAGGAACCAAATCAAATATATACAAAACAATCATCTAGAGCAGGGTTACCGAAAAAAAGGCCCGTGGGCCGTATTTAGCCTGCCCGCCAAATAATTTCATCTTGCCCATGTAAGCTATGATAAAGTTAAAACTAATTTGCTAATTATTAAATGTCGTACGTAAAATGTCAATATAATATTATCCATATTAAATTGTTACTATAAATTTATTTCAATATTAGTTATTCGTTATCGGAAAAAAGTTGAGAAGAGTTAATTGAAACAACTAATTGAAAAAGTCGAAATATTTTGTCTCGTATTGAGATTAATCGCTCATTGTGAATTAGAGGCTCATTGCGCATCGGCGACCCATCACCAGAGACCAAGTCATCAGAAAAACAATATTAAGGAGACGAAATGCCTTATTACACTAGAGTTATTATTCAAGTCTAAACTTGGAAAATTAAACTCTTTGCATTCGAATCGAAGTCTTATGTGTGTGATAGCATGACAAAAAACCTAGGTCTTTAAGTCTGAGCAAATACATCGAGATATATTTCCCCTGTCTCTAGAAGACAGACGAAATCCAAGTCGTCAAATGCGCGTGCGCGGCCTCGCCCTCTCAGTCAGATCAAGTGAGATGCGTGTATTGTTAACGTCATGTACGCAGACGCAAGTTACTTTTCCCTGTTTCGCGTGTGATAGCTGAAGACGTGAAGATTTGGATCCTCGAAAAAAGACTTACAAAATAAAACTAGGATAGCGTTCTAGTGTGATACGCCCTTAATAGTGCAAATCTATAAGCTACAGACGATCGTATATAAGGAGTTGTTTTATGTGTTCTTATGGACAGTTTCTTATAGATTTTGTCTGTAAGTTTACAGATTTGCCACAGAATTGCACCATATGTTCTATTCAAAATCAAGAAGTAGTAATTATGCAATGTTCACGTGATTATTTTGTCGAACTCTCGTCGTTCGTTGACTGTTGAGCAATTAAATTTGTGCGACAGCCAACAGGGTAGCGATTTCAATATTTCACGTGATTTTATTACTATTTCTGCATTTAGAACAGGGTATAGAGAAAGCAACTCTGGTGACGACCAATGCCTAGTCGATGTGACAGTATTGTAAATGGATATCAAAGAAGCAGCTGGTGTTTTATTCTTGCATAATCGTTTTAATAAATACGTGCAAAAGTATTTGATGTACATTTTATTACAAAAACGGAGTACAAAAGAAGGGACTTTTTAATAATCTACAAAAATACAACGATAATTTTTTTAACTGTGTAAGAATAAAAATTGTTTTGACGAACTGTAAGGTTTATGGAGAGAATCAATTACTCATTAATCAAAGATTAACTGACAAATAATAATAAATTAATTAACTGGTTAATACTTAAGACGTGTTAGATATTCTTCGTTTAGAAAGAACACGCAGGGTCATTCTTGGGTTATTGGCCGCCCTGGTGCAAAAACAATTACACTGCCTTTATTAATTAAATGCTATTTATTTATGAATTTGATAGAGGACATAACGGGCACCTTAAGGATTATCTTTAATAAAATCTTAAGGAATATCGTAAAAAATATCTAAATAGTTTTATTCGTAAGATGATTTATTGTTTAATTATTACAGACAGTAAAAAAACTAAAATACAAAAATAACAGATATAAAAAAAAGCTTCCTTGTGCTCATTTTTTCCCGGTGTCGTGGCAAAATAAAATAAAATAAAATTTTATTTTAGTAGACGAATTAACCTGGTAGACGTAATCAGGGATGGGGAGTCGACAGAAAAATTATCGACTCCCGACTCTCGACTCCGGAGTCGGTATTTTCGAAAATCGACTCCGACTCCGACTCCGACTCCCGACTCCTTTCACTGGTAAATTGTAAAGTCTATTCCAAATGTTTAAGCGGAACTAAATGGAATTTTTATTTTCTTAATTTATCACGAGTTCACTTTTTAACTATCAAAGTGGGCTTTTGTTAAACAAAATGATACAAAGCTTCATTCAATCCTTAAAAGTTAGTAGATTTCGATATCTAATTCCGCTTAAACCAAAGAAACAGACTATACTTACATTAAATATCTTGGGTTTGGGTGAGCTGTTTTTATAAAATGTCATTTTCATTTCATCTTGACTATTGAGTCTTTTTTAATACAAATTTTCAAATATATTAGTTTAAAAAAAAATTGTTTTGTATTTTATATAACGTCTGTTCCTTTGGTTTAGGCGGAACTAGATTTTCGGTTAGTCTGATTTTCGGTTAGTCTGTTCCAAACGATTAGGCGGAACTAACCGAAAATCTAGTTCCGCCTAATCGTTTGGAACAGACTATACTTTATTTTTCATAACATGTCACTTTTTTCTTTTGACATATAAATTTTAGCTGCCAACATGAAACATAAAATAATCACAAAGCCCGTTACAACTTGAGAAAATAAAAATCCAGTTTAGTTTCGTTTTAACATAATAAACAAAGTATACAGAAAAAGAAAAATTAGATATGACTAAAAATTAATTAAATTTTTAACTGGAAAGCGTGAAGGAAACCGGAATTGAATATTTTTAATTTCATTTTCGTTCATGAACAGAGAAAAAATGTCGTTCCTGTTTCCGTACTTTAAAAAATTCTGGTAGTATGGTATTTTACTTTCGTTTTCGGATTGTTCTCATCCTTGATAAATATGTAATCAAAGAGTCGGGAGTCGATAACTTTTTCCGACTCCCGACTCCGACTCCGACTCCTCCAAAAAGCTTCGACTCCTCGACTCCCGACTCCCGACTCCGACTCCCCATCCCTGGACGTAATATCAGTAGACGTAAAGTCGGTATACTAAATGTCGTGGTAGACGAAAAATCTGTATACCATTTGTCGTGGTAGACGAGAAGTCGGTATACCTAATGTCTGTATACAAAATGTCGTTGACGTAAAGTCTGTAGACGAATTGTCGTGACCCCGCCGCAAACAGACAGTATTTCGAAAGTGATAATTTAAAAGCAAAATAAATTCTTATTATACTCTAAGTTTTATGAACCTAGCCCGGTATTCCTTATTTTTTCATAGAATTATTAAAAACTTTTACTTACTGGGGGGTTGACCGTGTCTTTGCCTGTTTTCTTCTTCCTCGAGCATGCGTAGAACAGCCGAGTTCTTGAGATTGGCAGGTTTTGCTAGTTGATGAAAGTCTATCCTGTAAACAGAAACACCGGTATTAGAAACAGGTACGCACACAGCCAAAAGTTCAAAATAACTGCATTCCATTTCCCTGTTAAATTTAGATGTTTTTATGAAAACTGTCAAAGATATATTTGAGATAAAGTTACAGGAATTAAGATCTCTGATAAATAGGTCATTAAATCAATTTTTAGATTATTAATTTTTTTTTCTTGATTGACGCAAATCCTTGGTTATTAAAAATATTTGTCCTTGAAAGATTTTATTAAGGTTATTAAATAAGTTAATTAATGGGGTATTTTCACGTTTCAGTTCACACGTTTAAAATTAAATGAACAAAGCTAAAATTAATGTGTTTTTCCGAATTGGAATTTAGAACAGCAAATTGAAACAACATTTCTAAATAGTAGAGTGCCCTTCTACATTCGTGGTGCTTTTACCAGTGGTTTCAAACTTTTTTTGTTACGTACTCCTTGGCAGCGCATTAGCAGGCTCACGAAACCTCTGCTCCAGAAAAAAGAAATTGAAGAAGAAAAAAGAAAATAAGGCTATTAATTAAACCAAATAGACAACGAGTCTTATTAATTAGGTATATCGTCTGGAGTCAATAGCATCCTTTGCTTATGAACTGTTTGAATTTGATTTTTGCCTACCGCTCTCCAACCAATCGGAATTTATTATCACCCTCCGCTCAACAATTAATAATAATAATAATTGGTTTTATTTCACTATAAATAAAATACATTATATCGAAACATTTATCAATATCAATTGTTCGGAAATTTCTATTGCCTGCCAGCTCAACAAACATTCGGGATTCACGGGAAAATTTATTTTTACGGGTCACGTTTGATGAGATGAACCAAATTTTGGAAACACAAATCTGGTAAAACTTAGTTGAAATTACAAATATTTGTAAATTTAGTCCAAGTATTCTTCATAGTCATATGGTCCATACCTTTCAACAGCGATTGCAGCGCCACTGCGATCATGTCAGTTCTCAATTGTGAACTAAAATAAACAGCCTTAATATAGTGCAACTTGCACAAGATCTGATAATTATTTCCCTCAAAAGTGTTACAGAATTTCTTACACCAGAAGTCGAAAATGTTTGTTTGTTACTTAAAATTAAAATACTTAGTCTTTCCATAAATATTTTCAGTGAAATGAGATGCTTAAAGATATTTTAATTTTCTTTCAGTACATATGCATAGATGAATCTTAAATAAGGTACACCAATCAGTTTTCAAAATGACAATTTCTGGCCGTTACACAGCGCTTCAGTTTCTGCGGCTACACGTCAATAGAATTACAAAAGGTTTCTTGAAAATATTTTTAAGATTGAGGAGGCTTTAGCGTATGATACAAGGTCACAAGATACTTGTAGGAAAGCGGCGATCCATTGGGGTCCATTAACCAGCTTCAGTTATGGTTTGATGGGGCAGAAGCTATGACGGTACCACTAAGCTTCATTTTTACGAGAAAGGGGTAAAAACGTCGGTCATAGAATTATGAAGAGTTTCTACAGAAAAACCTTTCGCTGCCTTCATAAAGAGCGCTGAAAACTAGCGATTTAGGGTGTTTTTTCTTGCAAGACATGTCCTGAAGCACGGACTAAAATTTGTACTCCATGGAGTTCAGGTCAGAGGTACTAGGCGGCTAATCATCAAGAGAAATGAAATCGGGTGCATGGCTTTCAAACCACTGTTGCACAGCCTTCATATTATGAACTATTGACTTCAACACGGTTTTCTAGTAGACTTTGATCGACGTTTTTTACCCCATTCTTGTAAAAATTCAGCTTAGTGGTGTCGTCATAGCCTATGGATCGTCGGCACTTTTTCACAAGCTTCTCGTGAACTTGTAGCATACACCATGCCATTCTGGCGATTGAAATCTTGACTCTTTGATGAAAATCTTTTCAAGAAACCCTTCGTAATTGTATTAACAAGTAGCCGCAGAAACTTCAGAGCTGTATAACGACAAGAAGTGGTTGCTTTAAAAACTGATTGAAACTGAACATTAAATTCTTCCTTCGAGGATTTGGAGGGAGGCATATTTATTACTGTAATTTTTTACTGTTTTGACATTTTTGTTATTTATTGAAGTGTTTGTATCCATTTTTACTTGCTATTTTATAAAATAATAAATAATACAAGACATGCGTTATTTTTATTTAAAATATCTTGTTGAACACATTTGAATAAAATTTATACATAAAAATGTTCGCACTTATGAAGCTCATGAAATGCATCATCGTAACAGTTTTTCTTTAATGTAGATTCCTTCAATCAACGCACTTAATGATGAATTATGTATGTAAATAGCAAGTATATAAAATATAAAATGTGGGAAAAAATTAAATTCGATACATAACGATTACATTCGATTTTTTTTTTTTTAATTAACATGAACTTTCAGATTAACAAGAACTTCGATTTATAAAAAAATTCGATGCACGAAAGTTCGATAAATGAAGGTCCTACTGTATTCAAAAAATAGAAACAAATATGATGGATAATTTGAGGTATCTCAACTGTTCTAAAATTTTGAGGGATATCAAAGGAAAGTTTTTGATACATGGATTAATAAACACTTTTTTTTAACAAATAATAAAATTATCAATTTTGTTTTTTTTTTGTTTTTGATACAGTCATCAATATCTAACAGAAGGGGTGTCAAAATAATAAGCAGGGACAGACCTTCAAATATCCCGAAGAGCTCCTTGAAGTTTTTTTATTAATAGAAAAGGAAGAAGATAGTATATTTTACATTTTTAAATTCGTTTTTAAACTAAACAAGCTTAAGTTTTTTTTATAAGCGCTTCAGGGGTCATAAAAAACTATATTGCGGGCCTAACGCAGCCCACTAGCAGCCTGTCCCTCCTTACAGATAGACAGCATTAGTGCCCCCCCCTAACCAATAAACCTGGATACGCCACTGGCCTGGTCACGTGACGTTCAAGAAATTTGAAACAATGTACCAATTTAAGCAGAGATATAGGATCCGTCGAAACATTACGCTGATCACGTGATTATTAACACTTCACTCAATAAATCTCCGGTCTGACATATATATGGCAACACTGTTGACAGACCCATATGATTTCTGGATAGTACCAACCTTCAAATGATACGTGTGAACATTTCATGACATTCTGACAATTAGTTTAGAGGTTACAGTGGTTTTAGTGACCCAGTTTTGTAATTTTCAAAAGAATGGATAAAAAAGAATTTCGTGTGTTGATTAAACATTGTTTTTTGATGGGAAAAAATACTGTTGAAGCCAAACAGTGATTAGCTTGATAAGCGTTATAGAGACTCTGCACCAGGCAAATCAACTATTACTGATTAGTATGCTGAATTTTAATTAATTAATTAATATTAATTTTTTAAATTTTAGGAGCATTGGAATGAATGTATCACTCTTGAAGGAGAGCATGTTGAAGAATAACGTCTAATTTCTAAAAAAAAATATTTTTCTTAGTTCGACCGGAGACTTATTGAGCGACGTGGTATATAGTACCGATAGTCCAGAAAAAGAAAATTAACTTTCTCTACTCTAAGTGCCGGCAAGACGTCGGGAATCCATTATTTTCTTCCAATCCTGCATTTTATTATTAAAATAGTACACTTTATAATCATGTTAGACATATCTCTATTCATAGCCTTTCCTTCACTATAAATTTAAATATTTCTGCGATCATGATGCATAAAACTCTTGATTCACGAGTCCTATATTTAAACATGTATTCAAGTTTATTTAGTGTTTTCTAAGATTTATAATAAACGACTTAACACCGACATCTCAATGTATAATTTCAATACGTGTTTTGTCAAAATGCCAGTTTTGATTTCTGCGAAAAAATAAATTTCAAAATTTTATTTTTTAAGCCAAAATATAAAAAATTAATTGACTATGATCAAAGAATGTTTTACGTGTAATAAATGACAAAATATTTAAAAAAAATATTTGGCTTCGATAAGTCCCAACACCTGAAAGTTTTTAAAAATAAAATACTACGCCGAATATTTGGTCCCATCCAAGTTAATAGTAAATGGCAACTTAGTAAAAATTAAATTATTTGAACACTGTTTCACACAGGAAATTAGAGGCAAACAATTACAATAAATTGGACACGTCAAGAGGTGAAACAAACCAGAATGGCAAAGAAGATCCGGGGAAGAAGATTAAACGTCAAGCAATGGGAAGACCTTGTAAAAGATGCACAGATTAGCTAACCCAAGATTAAGCAATAAATAGTGATAAGATAAAGAACATGACTGATATTTTTCGTAAAATTGTTTTTTTTTTTGTGTTCTGGTAAATGGTAATAAGTGATACACATTATAATCCGATATTGATTCAATATATGCTGCCTAAACTGGAGAAAATGTTGTGTGAGATGTAATAGTAAATGTAGCAGTAATCGATAATTAGTTCAGGAATGTAATAGTGAAAAGCAAAATCCCAATTATTTTATACTATCTTTCTGCCTTTTGCAACAATAAAAACCAGTGGCGAAGGGAGACCTCCGCTAGACTTGCCCTCCCATAAAAAAAATAATAAAAAAATACATAATTTTTTTTTTTAATTTAATAAAATATTTAGGTAAACTTCAAAAATACATCAAATTATGTCCTATACAATTTTTGTCCAAGGCTTGGTTTACTAGTTTTTTTAAATTTTAAAGTTTAATAACTCCCGTTTCCGGTTTCGGATTTTAATAAAAAACAATAGGGTTCTTCCCAATTATTAGGAGAATTTTTTAGTACCAGAACGAACTCTTTAAGTTTAACCGTTTTTGAGTTATCGTGTATACACACAGACACACAGCCACACACACACACATACGGACGGAACTTCGAAAATAGGTTTTTTGGATTCCCTGGACCATGAAACGTGGTCATCCGTCAAAATCTCGACATACTTGCCCCTTATGTATTAAGGTCGGGCAAGTAATAATAGTAACAAACAATAATAATTTTTCTTCACCACCACTATAGAATTTACCAATTCTAAAACAATTTTTGACTACAGAAAATTAATATTCTAACACAAGAGTTGGAATGTTATTCTAAAGCACTTATCTTCTTATGCATTTTGCGTGTATTTCATTCCATCACTTGTTATAGAATAACTATTCTATGCTTGTTGACATTTGTTTTTGTAGGGTTACATTAAAATATATGCAATGTTTACATTAAATAAATGCAACATAACTTCCTAAAAAGTACTAAAATAGTAGCCAATGTGCGGCAAATTAAATTAAAACTAAACAAATAATAAATAAAAAAAATAGTTTAATTGATTAATTTGATATGTAATATAAATTATTTGTCAAGATAAAATGTTTGTTAAAATAATTATTAGTTATTTTTTTTCTTTCTGGTGGTCGTGGAGAAAGTAGGGTCTGTGACTCGGTTGGAAGAGAAAATTCGATGCTCGGAATGTTCCACTCGCATCGATTTTCTCATTCCAACCTTGTTACAGAATATACTATTAAATTTATATGTAAGTTTTTCAACAATAAATCATATGTTAACATTTGCTACCTCATAAAATCCCTACCAATAGCATGTAAACTGGGCCACCGCGCATGCGTCAACCGCCCGTGTGCAAACATTCACAAATCTGCCTGCCATTAGAATCGAACCGCCTGTGAGAAAACTTTCGTCAACACTTGCGGCATTTGTCCTCAACCGTAGCAAAGAGTGTCCACGAATTCCCGAACACGCCTAAAAACCATTAGCAACATCTTTACAAAATAACAAACAAACATTAATTTCCCAAACTTTAATACAAGTTATCTAAATAGAAGTTATAATATAAATAAAACAACATTTTTAAAAGTTTTCATTTTTATCAAAAGACTTATGTCGCCAAGCACTTCTCTCTACAAAGTATGTGTTTATATAGTTATATTGTTGATAATAACGTATAAATCAAAAAAAAGTCGAAGTAAGCCGTGAAAAAAAAAAAAAAAAAAAACAACAGCAGTATAAGGCAACTAGAAAAATAAAAACTATTTATTACTGTAATTTTTTACTGTTTTGACATTTTTGTTGTTTATTGAAGTGTTAGTATCCATTTTTACTTGCTATTTTATAAAATAATAAATTAATTTTTAAGAAAAACTAACTGTTTAAAGCAAAATTGAAACTTGCTCACTAGCTCTGCGCATCATCTAACAATCCAAAAAGGCATTTATATAATATAATATAATATACTTTATTAAGTTTGACAAATACAAAAAATTTACATATACCATGTCAACAGAAATATACAAAATAAGCTGCACAAATTTACACAAAATTGCAGCTATTTATATCATCATTATTATTTATATCATCATTATTATTATTTAAAGAAAATGGAGACAGACGCCTCACATCTCAATTAAATTATTTAACGCAACAAATGATAGGCACGAGGAAGCAGAGAGGCAGAGGGAACGATAGTTGCACTACAACGGGCACGCCAGATAGTTATAAATAAATGATATCACATGTAGGGTAATCGCCAAACGCTTGGAATTAAGTATGACAATCCAAAAAGAAAAAGATCTTATTCGTAAAATTATTATTTTTAATATTACTGTTATTTTATTATTTCGCTTGTTTTTTTTTATATTCCAAATTTATAATGAAAGTAAAATAATAAATTATTACTATAAATATATGTACTGTAATTTCTCGTAAGCGTCGATGGATCAGACGAGCAGCTGAATTCAAATTTATTTTATCCGGCCCGATATTTATTTATTTTTTTAATAATAGTAACATGGCCCACTTCTGAAAAAGTTTGGGGAACTCTGCATTTCAGATACCTGCAGAGGCCCTTATACTTAACAGATAAAGATGAAGGACTAGCGTAAATAAGGCAAAAAATTATGAATGGATGACATATTAATTTATGGTTTATATTTTGATTCAGTTAAATTGATTTAATTTAAATTTTGATTAATTGAATAGTTTGAGTAAAATCTGCCTAATTATTAAATATGTTATAAAATCTTGAGAGCAGTTTAAGAGCAATCTTATCCAGTTGATCAAAATCAAACAAAATATATATAGAGACCATTTATTTAACGAAGTTGGTCGTTCGTTGATCCAATTGGATATTTTATTTTTAAATGGTCTTTATTAATTATTTACAAATACAATAATTCCCTTGCGTCAAGTGTGCATAATCATCTTAACTAATAATAAATTAAAATAAATATTAATTATTTTAATTTTAATTGAAAGTCCTTACCCGTTGGCAATGACGCTCATTTTTGCAGCCAATCCAAATCTCTTATTGAAAGTTAACAAGTTCAGAACGCAACACCACCACTTGTAATCACTGTTCTCGAGTCGGTTTCCAGTAATACACTGACAGTAAAACGGATTCGTTTGTGAATGACTCGCATACTCTACTTAAGCTAAACCATTGCTGGTTTTGTCTTTTACATTGCGTACGCATATAACTGATTCATATACCCAAAATAACTAGGTAAACGAACGCAAATTATGAAAATAATAATTCAGCGCTGGTAGCCACAAATACAGTAAGCAGAGCATACAATAATGGAAGGAGGGGTTAAATGACTGTGTTCTAGAAACACTTCAACTGTTTAGTTTCTAAAAGATTTAAACTCATCATTGTGTGGATAATTTTAAAAGTGTAAGGTAAATCGCTCACCAAACTAATATTACATATGATGGATAACATGACACGAAACTTCCAAATGACGCATCATATGTTTAAAACCAATACAAGTAAATTATACAGCGCTCACTGAATTTGTAAATCACTTCCATCGTCACATCTTTGTTACTTACAAGTTTTGACATGTCTACAAAATAGCGCATGTTTCATTTTTGTCAGTGATGTTTTGTTGTTGCTTTGTAAAATTATGATAGGCGATCACGATTTTAATATCCATTTTGTTTCTCTAATTTGAGAAGAAAATATATTTATTTGACTGTACTTGTGCGGAATACAGTAATACATATGAACCAAGATCAAGAAGTATTGCTGCAGAACACAGAAAAACCCAAATTGTTTATTTTCATGGGAACAAAGTTGTAAAATTTGAGATAGGTGAATTAATTTACGTTAAAGACTATAGAGGTTTAAAAGAGGTATGGACAAAAGCAACAATTATTAAAATTTTTCGTTGTAGAACTTAGGAATGTAAATTAGTTACTGAAAATATAATTTGGAAAAGGCACACTGATCAAATTAATAAAGTAGGGGGATTCTATGATGATATTTTAAAAGAAATTGAGGAGGGGGAAAACAGGAGAGTTATTGATAATAATAATAGAATAATGTCGATTGTGAATAATAAAAATTATTTGTATTTTTAATTATTATATGCTCAATTCTATTTTCCGACTTGGAAGAGAGGATTGTGATGTTTTGATATTGTTTTTTTTTAATGGCCTTTGCTGCTTTATCAATTAGCCAGGGCAATTCTTATTTTTGATAAATTCCATGCCTGAACAGGATTCGAACCCGAGACCTTAGCAAAGCAGGGCACGTGTGTACCACTACGCTAATATTGGTTTTAATATTGTTATAATCATGACGTTGTTATGGTAGATAAAAAGTATTATTGTATTATTGATTGCAATGTCATTTTACCTAAAATGAATAAACATTTCTTTATATGAGTAATTAATTATCAGGTGATTGCAAAAATTCGTGCCCGATTTGAAATTAAATTAAATAAAACACATTTTCGTGGAAAAACATTTTTATTAATCAATACTGTACTCCCCATCATTTTCTATAACTGTCTCCCAACGTTTTACAAGTTTTTGAATTCCTTCTTTGTAGAAACTGGGTGGTTTATCTTCAAAGAAAGTAGTAAGGTAGTTTTTGACTTCTTCCACAGAAACAATTTTTTTTCCATTTAAATTATTTTGAAGAGAACGAAACAGATGAAAATCTGAAGGGGCAAGGTCAGGAGAATACGGCGGGTGCTGGAGGATTTCCCATTTTAACTCCCTAAGTTTTTGCAGTGTCTGTTGAGTGACATGTGGTTTAGCGTTGTTTTGGTGAAAGATGATGCTTTTTCGACTAACCAAACTTGGACGTTTTGGTTGGATTTCCACATTGAGTTGGGTGAGTGTCTCACAGTACTTCTCCGCAATTATTGTTTTTTCACGTGGAAGAAGCTCCAAATAAAGTATTCCTCTGCAACCCCACCAGACACATAACAACACTTTCATTGGATGCAAATCAGCTTTTGCTAAAGATTCTGCTCGTTCACTCCCATACTTCCAGCTTCTTTTTCTTTTTATGTTGTAATACATAATCCATTTTTCATCTCCAGTTATTACTTGATCCAAGACAGGTTCATTTTGTTGACGGGCAAGGAGAGAAATGGCAGTGGTAACACGTTTCAGTTTGTTCCGTTCTGTCAATATGTGCGGAACCCATATATCGAGTTTCGAAGTATAGCAAAGTTTTTTTAAATGGCGAAATACTGTCGATTTGTCAACATTTAACTTCTCAGCAATCTCTTCAATCGAAATCCGTGGATTACTATTCACCAAATCACGGATACATTATTACACGGGACGATCTTTTGCAATCACCTGATATTTATTCAATTAAAGGACATCACACCATTCTCTCAAATTTAGAAAACACTTTTTTCATCACATGTTTTGTGAATTATTTTCGTTAAAAATATTTTGCTGCTAAATTTTTCTACGTCTGAAATTTTCAGAATTCTTTGTTTCATATCTAAAATACTTTATTGCGAATTGTAATCTTGGCAGTCTTACTTGTTTACATTTGGAAAAGAAATTGTTTACTATATTAAACATCTAGAACATTCGATTTTTTGTAAATAAAGTTTTTTTGTTAAAACTCTATCATACAGTGCAACATAACATAACAATATATATTTGAAAATGTACTAGCGAATTTTGTAGTAAAAGCAGGAATCATCGATAAATATATCACCACAAAGAAGGCTTTACCAGTATAGTTTATGTTAAAGTATTTAAACCATATATTCTCAAATTGCTTGCTTGTTAATTAAGTTATTAGTAAATAAACTTTAACTAGAGCCTTTGTTTTGTTAAACAAATGAGTACCAAGTCGTTTCGCTTGACGTTTGTGTAAACAAACTCAAACAGATTGTTTGCATTGTTTTGACTTTTTTGTCGGTAACTTCAAAGGAAAATACTATAAACTGGAACATATTAAACATATAAGAAACTAGGATATTTAATAGTTTACTAAACAAATATTTATACATAATATGATGCGCAAAAATGTTGTTCGTTAGCCAAATATATTCATTTTAACTACTTAACTAAGACTACTATTAATGCACTAATATAAAACAACTAAATATATCTTGTTTGTAGACACAATTATGAGATCACGTTGTAGGTAACTGATGAAATCATTGACAGTTTGTCCCTTTAAATATCTGACTACCGATAATAAATTAAACAAAGGCAATCTTTAGAAAATATTTCCAAACGTAGTAATGGCAGATCAGCAAAAAGGTGGTTTCGACGATATAAAAAAAAAAAAATAACATATAGATGTTAGCATCAACTGGCTAAGAATAAGGGGAGGTCTATGTTCAGGAGTGGGCAAAATTTAAGACTGGAAGAAGCAGAACAAATTAGATGCTGCTTTGAAGAATCAGCTTGCAATTAGACAGGATCCCCGCAAATTTAAGAATGAAAGAAGAAAATTGTAATTTCTTAAAATAGTGAAGTGTTAATTTTCACACATTTCAGGATTTTGCAGGTATTTAATAGGTGTAAGAAGCCAACATAATACTGTATGTCTAGGTATATTTATGATATCAAATACAACAGTTTTTTTGATAGTCTCTTTTATTCTTCCATTTATTTTTTTTAAACAAAATTTAAATAATTTGCCAAATATCCCAGCGTTTTTTCTGCATTTGCTTCGTATTCAAGTCTTCATTAGATTAATAAGAAATATTTTACACTGTAGAGTGTAGTGTGGTGTGGTGTGAGTCACTCAGTTCGAAACTATTAAAAAAATATATTATTTTTTTAATATTTTTAATTCCAAAACAATACACGCACTATCTTAGCTATAAATACAAAAAATCCATAACATTATTAGCCTTAATTTAACCATGAAATATAAAATAATTTTTTCAAAATCACAACCAGATCAAAAATTCATCTCGTACGTTTCCGGCTCAGATCAATATACATTACCAATAATTTTTTCAGATTTTTGGTTTAACCCTTTTTGGTAAAAGGGTGCGGGACAAGAACTTTTACACATTTTTGGCTAAATTCGTGTTAAAAGAAACGAATTTAAATAGATTTTTAGATCAATTCTTTTGGGAGTTAGGGTGGGAAACCAAAGTTTTTTTGACACATTTTTGGCAAAAATCCAATAAAAAAAATTGATTTTTCAAAAATAAAAATTTATTTGTTGATCCACGCATTAAGAGGTTAGTTATTTGGTATGCCACTCAAAAATTAAAAAAAAAATAAACAAATATTTATTTTTTTTATGAAATAGGTATTTGTTTATATTTTTCCCGCGCTGTATTTTTTTGAGCTCTCTATAGTATTCCTATATGTGGGCCAAAAAGTAGTACAAGTATGCCAAATTTCAACTTTCTATGTTCAGTCGTTTGGCTACAATTTCTACCGTACAGACAGACACACAGACAGACAGATAGACACATGAGTGACGGTATAGGGTTTTTTTGGTGGTCATACCTAAAAAACCGTAAAAACCTCATAATGACTAAAATATTATGAATATTTTTAGATAGCAGAAATTAATGGTAAATGGAAAAGCAAGAATCAAAATACCAGACCACCCATTTTTAAATATTTCATACCGCAATCTTTTGAATTTATTTTATTGTTGCACTTATGTTAATGCGTTGCTCAGATATGCAAATGTTAATCTGGCTTTCATGTTGAGAGTGCTTGCCAATCAATTGCGTTTCTGCACTTAATAAGTGTATATCTAGCATGAAATAGAACCATTACATATGTCAGCTGGTTCTACAATGTTATTTATTAACAGTGCGCCTGCAAGAATTCGAAAGCAACCCGCAGTACACAGACGCATTGGTGGTTATCGGCTTATCAGTAATGAACATGAACAATTGAGGACCGATTTTTCAAAACTCAAGAAAAGCAAATCAGGATATATGCCGATGGCTATGGTGTAGTCAGCGTGTTTGACTACTAGCCATGGGTGCTCGGGTTCTAATCCCGGTGATAGCATGCATGTTTGTATTTGTTATAAAATTACTAATGTATCCAAAATAAAAATCAAGATATACTGGTTAATGGCCATCGGTAGCTAAGAACAAAAAAGTAAATTTAAATAAAAATCAAGAAACTTTCAGTAAAGTTTTTTTTTTTTTTTTCGTTTGAAAAAACGGTCCACAAATCCTACGGATAGGTATCGGTTCACAAGATATAGAACAAAATTATCAATAGTTCGATAACATAGGTCTCTCAATATCAATACCAAAAACATACACAGTAAAAATATTGAATATTGATGCTCATCTCTAACAATTCTAAATTGTTAATATAATATGTTTCATTTTGTAGAGTGCATTTCTTAGAAGTTGAGGCCAGGAGCGTTATCGTATATGCGACAAAAAATGACGTAAAACCAATAGGAGAAACTTACTAAGCGCCCTGACATCTGGTGGCAATTTGCGGAAAATACGAAAGTGACATCGTTTTGTTTTGTTCAATGGAGATCTGCGTGTTTTTTTTTGTTGTTTGTGTTTTATTTTTGTGAATCATGGAAAAAAACAATCAATTTTGTTGTGTGCCGCAATGTAAATCGTGAATAAGGAAGAATCCCTCTTAAACATTCCATAATTTACCTAAATTGAAAAAAATATCAATTGAAACGACGTTTGGAGGCAGAAAAAAAGTGGATTGTAGATTTTTATGGACCCGAAAACAGGAAAAATACAACTAGTGTTCATTTTCACCATGTAAACAAATACACGAGTAACAGTTTAATGTCACTTTCGAGTGTTCCAGCTTTGCCGCATATGGCGCTGCGATCTTAAATAGTTTCCCCTATCGCAATGCGGTTTGCAGCCGGTTCTACGTCCGTTGCTTAGCAACCAAGGGACTGTACGAATTCAGGTTTCTGCAAAGGTGACGTACTAGCCTCAATTCGTGAGCAAAGCATTCTAATACGTAACTAGATCTGATGATTTTGGTGACTTTTGTGGTGTAAACGGACTTTCACGTATCCATGTGAATCAATACTGTGATAATATTATAAATGTAATGTAAATATACAACATACAAAAAGAACTTTCAACAAAATGAAACATATAATACTAAACAGTAGGGAACCTATTATTATTATTATTATCATTAATATATTATATATAAATGCGAACAATATATTGTCCCGACAATAATATTAAAATTTATAGATCGTGGTTTCAATTTTTCTAAATATGTAATTCTATTTTCGCTGAGTAAATTTTGAATTTCGCCATCACAATTAAAATTTATGGTTTCCTATTTCTGAAGTTTCACAAACTGTAGAGGCAGATTGTTTTATTGCTTTTGTTTGTTTATAGTTAGAGGAGACTAACTAGCAGAGTGCATTTTCGTTGCATTTGGAAGTCAAAATATTTACAAAACTCTGAAAAATATTTGTTTACTAAATATCAAAAATGTTTTTGAAACTAAAAGATAGAAGAATTACTAATTGGATTAAACAGTACATTCTAAATTTGCAACTGGATGATAAAGACACGGGACAGGCTTTTGGTAGGCCATTCTAAGGGAGACCAAGGTTCCTACTGGGCTGTAGAACCAAGAAGAGAGATAGAAAATCTCTCTAGGGTCCTAGGTACTCTTCGATATATGTATTGAGTATGTTAAACGAGAGTAATGAGGTGCTATTCAGTAATAAATATAATACAGCTCTGCACAATGCTATTTAATACCAATATATTACAATGGTAATGGTAATCCTATAACATTTTTTAAGATAAATTTGTTTTGATAGTTACATAATGCCACAATATTTCAAATATTTATTGATATTATAAACACGTGTAAAATCTTCACTACACATGTAAAAATTATGTTGATACAAATCCAAGAATTTGAAATTATTTCCAGATGTCCTTCTAATCCTCTATTGACATTATTTAACAACTATTACAGATTTATAATGTCAATCTAAAAACACCACTAACGTCATATTTTAAAATGAGATTTTGATTGTTCGAAGTAAAATCAGAGTAATAGGTTAAAAATAATTCGAGTTCGTGATAAATTGTAAATTGCTGAAATATTTTAAGTACAAATTTAATGGAATAGAAGCTCTATAAGAGGATTGTTGTGTTTCTTGACTCTATAGGAGCCTTTGATAAAGTATTTATTCGTCTTTTATTGCATAAACTGGAATATCTATCTAGGCATACGTGCAGAGACGTAATTAAACACCCGCCATGCCCGCAACTAGAAGGCATGTCATTTAGGGGCCAGACGACTATCTAAATCAGGCCCGTGCAACCTTTTAAGCGGGAGGGTCACTTGGAAGTTTTGAGAAATCTACGCGGGCCACACTACTTTCTATCAAGGATTATGGCAGGGGTTTTTAAACTTATGTAGTCCGCGGACACCGTCTTGAACAAAATTTTTTTTTGCGGACCCCATCCCAACCCTAGGCATTTTACGTCGTTCTTGAGACTTAATTTCCGGCTCAATAATCTTATAGGCACTACGTTATAATAAATATTGGTAAACATGTATCGCTGGTTATTTTAATAAACGGTCTTGTGCATTTATAGAGGAACATTTTCATTAGCATATAGAATAAAAAACATAAAATTGATAAAAATAGTAGTAAAAAGAATAAAAACAATAATACGTAAAACTCATACAAACATTTTTTGGTCAAATATTGGTCAAAATAGATCTTATTATAATATGTTTTCTGTAAATAATTTGCATTTGAATAAAAATAATTAAAATTTTACTAATTATTTTTTAGTTATGTCAATAACTAGTTAGATAACAACAAATACAAAAAGTCTTGACCATGTAGGATTTTTATTAAATGAGTTATTTGAATAAAAGCGAAAAGTTGGGGGATGTAAAGTTAATGTCAAAATTGTTTCGCGGACCCCCAAGGATCCGCGGACCACAGTTTAAGAACCGCTGGGTTATGGTGTTTCCTGGGTAAGTTGGGTCCAAAGATATTTTGAATAATTAAACACAAATAATTTTGATATTTGTTGCTTTAACAAAAACACCTCTTTGGTAAGATACATTGCACAAGATTATCAATATTAACCGCTTATGCAGAAAAATAAATAAAAAAATGCAATAATAACAGCATTCTGAGCGAATTTTCGTCGCAAATGCACGTCTGCGATATGCACTCGACAAAGAAATCGTGTATTTTATATGTAGCTTGTTAAGAGAGATACTAGAAATATATTTGAAATACACATTTTATATCTCAATTTGCTTTTTTTTTTCTAATATTCACTTTCGCTCCGTGGGCCACAAAAAAAAGGTCGAGGGCCGCATGCGTATGAGGGCCGTAGGTTGCACGGACCTGATCTAAATGAAGTTAAGCCACTGCATACGTGGTAATGTAATAAACTGGATTGAGACAAGAAACCGAATTATACGATTGCTGAATTTTTGAAGATTGTCGAAGTGCGAAATCCATTTATAAGAGGTGTGCCGCAGGGATCAGTTTTGGGATCCTTATTGTTCATACGTTTCACCTACAACATGCAGCATAGCTGCACGCAGCCTCATCTGTATTTATAATGTGATTTTTTAAATCCGAAAACATTGCACATGTCTGTACAGGCCAATAACTTTGTCCATAAGTGGTTTATACGCGTTATTACTATGGCATTTATCCCTTAACTCTTTCAAATTCACCTTTCTTAACATTCATCCAACTAATACAACATTCTCTTACAGTACATGCACTCTTAGTACAAAACTTTTGTCTGCCATACAATAAGTGGACCATAGGATACTCGTTAATAATTTGAATTGACCAAATCAACTTAGTCGTTACATTCCAAGCGGATGTAGCCTTGCATATTATCAGAAAAAGCTTTGCTCGATTTCAGTTTAAATCATTCATACGATATACGTGCGTCCGCATTAGAATAAGTATTCCATAAAGATTTAATCTTCGACATTTGTAAGTGCAAATTGTTATGTGATAACAATGTCATGAGAACTATTCAGAGAAGAGCTACAAGACTGCTTTTTGAGTTTGACCTTTTTAGTTATGAGGAACGTCTACATAAATATAAATTCAATACTCACCCCACAGCGCCGTTGTATAAAACATGAGTTTCCTTCTCTAAAAGGTCTTGAATATTTTGCGGTGAATACATCTTTATCGGGCTGTTGAACTGCTTATTAACTAATCTTGGGTGATGGGTCGCCATGTTGTCGAAAAATTATCCTAAAACATATTTAAATATTACTTATTATGTCCATCCTCTATAATTTACAAAAAAATCTTAATTATTTCAATACAATGTTGTGCATCTGTAATATATCTTTTAAAAAGTAACTTTGGTAACACGTAAAAATTAAATGAAAACAAACTTAAACTAAGATCTGAACAAACTCAATTTTTATAGATTTGGTTTCAATTTCCTTTACACGGGATTTGAATATCTTGGACAGCAATATGAACTAACGTTTCCGTTTTAGACAAAATTAAACCCCAATTTCGTTCCTTTGTGTTTAAACGCATTTTATAGTTCTTATTTAGAATTTAGAGACCATAGTCCAGGGAAAAGTCCGTGGTATCGAAGCTTTTTACTAGAACTCCTACTAGACCAGTGACGGCGAACGTATGAAATGCGGGTCACACAGTGACCCGTATGAAGATTTCAAATAACCCGTACAAAAAAAGATCTTTGTAGTTCTGAAGATTCTAAAGAGATATTCTAAGATAACTAAGGTTGGGTCTAAGCGAGCGCATTCTCAAAACAGGGTAGGGAAATCGACAAATATGATAATAATAGCGAGATCCAATTCAACAATTACCTGTTACATACGGAGTGATTATTTAATGGCGAGACGACGTCGTTGGAAGTTTTAATAATTTGCCGTTTCATACACATCGTAGCAGGCGATTATGCGCGCATGCGCATCAAGGTTATTATATCTCTTCAAGGTTATTATAGTCATAGTATTCACCAGTATTTCTGCTAGGAGGCACGTAAAATTCGGTGACGTCTCTCGCCATTAAATAATCACTCTGTACCTGTATTATGTAAGTCAAACACAAGGCCGTTAGCTCAGGTAGTATTAACGAGATTTACAGGGAATTTCACATACATGTTTACACCCTAAAGCGGCAGTTTTTATTTACATATTGTATATTTAATCCGCGATTTTAATCTACAAAATTTCAAAATAAATTTTGACCCGTCTGGGGAAAAAAGTTCGCCATTGTTGTCTAGACCAATGCTTCTTAAACTATCTGATATATCGGACCGGCAAGTTGTATTTCGAATATGCCAGGAACCGGTACAATATTTGTGCCATAAATTATGCTACTGTTTCTTTCTTTTCTGGATACACGCCGCGTACCGGCAGCAAAAGACTCGCGGACCGGCACTGGTCCATGTACCGCGTCCGCGTACCGGTTTGGTCTGGCATAAATTGACACAGTTTATAAGATATTGGTAGTTAACATTTTTGCGCACAACAAAGATGGCTATTTGCTCTTTTCAAGATATTGACATTTAACTTTGACGCACATTAAAGAGATTTCTGTTATATTTGTTATAACAAAATTCACTTTGAAATTAATAATTTCCGTATACTAATATTTTGAAATGTTTAATTTAAACGAATATTCTGTGCAAAAAATCATAGCAACAGCTGGCTGCAAGCAGTTAGAAAATAGTATTCTATTAAAAGAACACCACATTTTTGCGAAGAGCGCGGAAGCACTCAGATAATGACTGTATAAAAATAAGAACAAAGTTATATTTACCTATTTAAAAACAAATATTTAAGTAAAGAAAAATCTTCAGCGCTTGTATTCTGAAAACAATTTGGAAACAATTTGTATTTAGTCCGTCTCTATAATTGAATTTAAATACTCCAAATACCATTTGCGTAAGTTATCTTACAAGTAATCTATTTTTATTTCTGAGCAGAACAATAATAATGTATCTAATTAGATACCCAAGTCATTTAGAAAACATCTGTTGGATTTAGTAAACAATGTTTGGCAATGTTTTTCTTCAGCCCCCGTCACTCAGGTTGCAAAACTCTGTTTTGTGAAACAGGTGAACTCACGCTATGCCAAAATGACTCATTCTACGCTTTAATGGATTCTTGACAATTAAATGGTCATTTTTATAATTTTTTGCTATTATATGGCTGTGAAATTTGGAGTGGCATATCAAAAAAAAATTTTAAATCCAAGATTTTCAAAATATTATTCAAAGAATAAGTGTAGATGTCCACTGGTACCAGATTAAATCTGGACTATTATTTACAAATTACTTCCTAGACTCTCATAAATAGAAACAGAACAATTATTGTTCAGTATTCATGAGCGAACTTTTAAAATAATATATAGCTATATGTTAATCAAATAGATGCCTCTTTTAAGTTTAAAAAGTACTCTCATGGATATTGAGTAATTAGATTTTTAATTGGTCATTGCACACGCGGGTCCTCTTTCTAGCTATAAATATTAAATCTGTTGAAACAATTAAGTCTTTTGTATTTCATTGTACGAAGTATTTACTAAACATTTTACTTAACTGTTAAATATTTAACTTTACAAATGTATTTGTTGATCATTCGTGAGTGTTGAATTAAACAAAAAGGAATATCAGTTTTCAGTATCATAGTTGCACACCCCCGCAGGAAGAGGGGGTACTCGTTGATTTGAGCCACCCTAACCATGGAAAAAAATCATATTTTAAAATGTTGCTTCAGGTAAATTAAAAGGGTCACTCATATCACGCAGTTGTCTTTGTTCAATGCGAACTGATCTCCTAAAAAGCATATGTATATATTTTTTATTCACTATATTAATTTTTCACTCGTTGTGACTCGTAAGGTGTGATTATGTCACACTAGATAAATTATTTGAAAATCACAATATTGGAACAGTTGGCACAAAATCTATAGAATTGCTTTCGTAGATTCCTAGAAATATCTAGATAGAATTTTAAATACACCGGTCCTTCTATATGGTATGATTTTAAGCATTAAATTCAGCCCAATGATCACCAGCACTGAGTTGTCGTCCGATCACTTTTATAGCTAATTCGCCCCTGTGTATAAGTAAAGCCAGGAAGGGCGAGAGAGAGAGAGAGAGAGAGAGAGAGAGAGAGAAAATGACCTGGGAAAAATTCTTCCAAAAGAAAGTGTCATGTCTAGACAGTAATTAAAACCTTGTCAAATAGATGTTCTACAAGATACCTATACCTGACACTTAATACAGAAATACAGAGGAGTTGTGTAAACTAGAGAGTGACCAAGGAAAGAGAGAAAGATACATCTGAACCAATATTCTCTCAGAACCTGATTTTTTTAATACACAGCAAAAAATTAATAAGTGTAAAAATTCATTCATGGTACACTAAAAGTTCATTTTTTAGTGTACCATGAAGTCCCTTTAACACTTCTTTTTTTAGAGTGTACAGTCCTTCATGTTTAATGATTAGTCTGGAGGTACCTTTTTATAGTTTGTTTCATATGATAAAGATAAGATAATGATGAACATTCTATCATCAAATATCCATGGCGTGACCATGATCCGAACCCAGGACCATTAGCACGCGAAGCAGGGTCATTACCTCTGCGTTATGAACTCAATATTTATAACAGAGTTTAGATAGAAGAGCTTGGAAGACAATCGCTAAGAATAGAACCGAATGGAAAAGAATCCTTGTAAAGTCCAGGTCCTAGAAAGATTTATCGAGCCAGAATTGATGATGATGAGGATAGAAAAACATAAGAATAAATGGAAAGAACATATTGAACAATCGTCGCCAAGTCGTATAAGAAGTCATTAACTAAAACCTTGACGTAGAAAAAATGTTAGTTGATTCAGAAAAAGATGGTACATTTACAAAACTGAAACAGATTGGAAACCTGAACCAGAAAGGAAAATAATATGTTATATATAATTTTTAATAGAAGAATAATCGAAGTATAAAAGCAACGCTTTAAATACCACGCCTACAAAATGCAATAAAAATAAAAACATATTTTTTAGATACACAAAAAACATTTTCAAATATTTAATCTAAAAAACAACATAAAAATAATTTTCAACACCTCTTTGTTCCCACTTATTTTTGTGCTATAAATTACAACATTACGCCAAAAATTTCAACAGATCAAGTAATTATTTATAGCTGTATTTACAAATATAACTATTTATACCTAAACAAAACAATTTCAACGATGCACATAACAATTAAAAAGCTAAATTATTATTTTAAAAAAATAATAAAATCAATTAATCAAAAAAAAATTGAAATATTTTTACATATTAATTATCGTACCTTTTTTTTATTATGTAATAAATAATTAATTACCTTAATTATCACTTTTTGTGGCTTAATTTTTCGCTTCCGTATATCGCAGGTTCGACGTTCATAAACTGGCGTAAAGACGCCAAAGTATCTTGTTCCTTGAGGCGTCGTAGGCGTCTATTTGGGAGGGGACGCCTTAATTTTATTTATTGACTATCATGTGTAATACAGAATTAATAAATGATGAAAATGTGTACATTTGTGACAGTAAACAACATTTAAAATTATTTACCAAATGAGAAAATAGCGTTAGAAAACAAGAATGCACTAAAAATAAACGAGTTTATGTTATAAATAAATCTAAAAATTTCATATAGCACCAGGTCATATTAAATTATTTTAATTCTTTTAGTAATGATGGTTATCACATAATTTAGGTCTACCTCTTCCCTTACCGTCCTGGTGGATTCGAGACTAAATTTTGAAGTGTTTGAAGCATATTTGCTCAGGACTGTCCTATTTAGTTCCAGATTCGTTGCTTAATTTTTAATATTGTACAGCAGCGGTTTCCAAACTTTGTTCAGTAACGACCCCCTTAGAAAAAATCCCATCTCTGGCGCCCTCCCTATTTAGTAAATTTAAAAACAATTTATACACGTGCGTAGAAATATATGCAATTTCATTGAGTTTTATTGTTTTATTAGTTGCTACATTATAACGATTGGAATAAAAATGACATTTTTAATGAACACGTGACCCCTTGGTGAATATTGTACGACCCCCCAGAGGGTTGCACCCCCTCATCTCGATTATTCCGGATAATGATGGGATGGAGGGGCACAGAAAGTCGTAAAACACGAATAATTTTATAACAGATTGCCAATTTGGTATAAGAAACTAGTAAAAACTTTACTGTTGTACCCTTAATAAATTTTTGTGTTTAATTTACACTTTCATTATAGTTATATTTATTTATTTTATTTTTTGAAAATGTTTCCTACACCACTTCAGGCTTTGTCCCCCTTATATATTAGGAAAATTTTCTAAGGCCCCTAGCGCACTAAGGAAAAGGGCGCCGATGAGCTTGACTAAGGGGCGTCACATTGCGAAAGCGAGAAGGACCTTTTTTTTTGCTCTTCACTTGGATTTTGGG
The DNA here is from genome assembly GCA_963971575.1 of Liopterus haemorrhoidalis. Lineage (NCBI taxonomy): Eukaryota > Metazoa > Arthropoda > Insecta > Coleoptera > Dytiscidae > Liopterus > Liopterus haemorrhoidalis. Next base: position 53,155,015 of record OZ020615.1, read on the forward strand.
AGGTGAGGACCTTTTTTTTGCTCTTCACTTGGATTTTGGGAGGTGAGGACCTTTTTTTGATTTTGCTCATCATCTACATTTTGGGCGGTGAGAATCTTGATTTTGCTTATCACTTACATTTATAAGCCAAGGGCGCCAAAACGCAGTTTTCCTTACTGCGGCTCTGCCGGCAAATTGTGGAGATAGTTATTTTATTAAAGTGAAGATTGTGAAACCAGGGTTTTATAGAGATGGACGTTTGAATAAAATAATGGAAAGAGCCTTTATGTTGGGAAGTGGTTGGTATTCCTCTCTTGTTGCCATATTGATAGTAAAGATTTTTGTATAAGCGGCAAGATGTTCTTATATGTCACATAATTAACATGCAGCTCTCTTGGTTGGCTTGCACCGCTTGTTGCAAGTTGATCAGCAATTTCATTTTCCTTTATACCAATATGACTCGGTATCCACGTTAGATGTACCTCAATGCTAGACAATTTTAGTGTGTGAAAAAATAATCGATAGTTTATTGTATACGAAAATCTCTTTAAAATAACCATTATTACACATTGTTGCCTGTTGCGTCTTTAAATTTGTCCTTACATCTTGTTCTTGGGAGACCTATGTTTCGTTTTCTTAATAGTTAATATTTTTATTCTTCTTGATGTTCTTTGGATAAGAGGACATAGTAACATATTACAAAATGAACGAGTAGATCGAATTGCAAAAATTGCAACTGAAGATGGAACACAAACAGACTTCATTGCCATTAATGATATAAGGCTAGACATAAAAATACAAATAAATAATATATGGGATATGGACTACAAAGAAATTTCAAAATCAAAGGGAAAGTTCTATTACAATTTACAGAACTCACTACCGGCATCCCCTTGGTTCAACTCATCAATGCCCAGGAAATTTATTACCACAATGATTAGAATTCGTCTTAATCATACCAGACTTCCCCGCCACCTGTTCAAAATCAACCTAGCTGATTCACCATTATGCTCATGTGATCAAAACAAAGTTGCGATCTTAAATCACCTCATATTTGAATGTGATAACTACTCCAATCTACAAACAGAATTCTATAATGAACTAATCAAGGAAAAGATACAACTTCCCACTCGGATTGAAAATCTTATTGCTGTCTATCACCGAGACATCTCGAAATATATTTTTAAATTTATTGTAAATACAAAAATTATAATTTAAAATGTATATAGAAAAAGTATTGTAATGGCTAATAGTATTAGTACTCATGCCAATTTTTTACAAAATAAAAAAAAAATATATATATATATATTTATGCTCTTTCTATCTTTAGATGAACATATCATTATCATCGGCTAATGATAAACTGTCGCTAATGATAAAAAGTACATACGCTGTCAATAAAACGTTTCCATCTGAACCTATTTGTCATCTATCATAGATAAAACAAATTCCAAACTAAAATTAATAATAGCACACAAGTAAAAAACATGTAATTGAATATGGGTTCATATTTCGATGAATAAATTTGATTTAAAGTAAAACAAAGAAGTAATACGCTAAAATATTTCTATAGGTAAGATATATTCGGTCACTCGGAGGTCGGCGTGGGAGTTTGGCCAGTTATTTTAAGGTGTTCCTACACAAATTTAAGACGAAAGAATTCTTTAATTTGCTAAAAACTGTTTTCAATTTGTTCGCTTGAAGAAAATGGGGCGTAAATTATAAATATTGTTGGTAAAATGTTTTTCCTGGTTTTATTTTAGATTTATTTAAATTTTGACACAAATTTCAGGGGAAAAAATGGAAACAAACTAAGCGAAATGAAGGAATATGAATAAAATAAAATACACTTAAAAAAATACATAAATATAATTTAGCCAAATATTTTAGGAACTAATAATAAATTTCATAGTCCTTTGGGAGTATATGTTGTCATGATAAGTCCAGTCCACCAAAGGACACGATTCTTTGCAATCGCTCACATTTCTTTGAAGGATCTTTCTCTTTCTTTCAATATCTGGTTGCCAACTTTTCTATTATAAAAAGTACGAAGGTACTTTACTTGACAAACAAGCAGGGCTGTAATGAAGGGTATACGGTTTCCATAACTGCACATCAGAAGTGAAAGAAAAGTCAAAACATTAGAGTTTTTTTGGCGAACGTGCTCCGAAAAAGACCAAGGGTTCCCTTGGCCGAAAAGGTCATACCACAATTTTCTGAAAAAACTTTTTAAAAAATATAGAATTATGTCAGTGTACAGCCTATTTGTATATATCTGCCTGGTGTATGTTAAAGAAAACGCAGCCCAGTTTGTCAACGTTTCTTCAAGTCATTCTTATAATCAGGGCCGTCTTAAGTAATTCGGCGCCCGTGGGCTACTAAAAATAATGCGTCCCTCTTCGTTAGAACATTCACAAAATAGCAAACGGGGAAATAAAAATTCCTCAAAAGGCTTGCGCTCTGGGGCTATAGCCCATTTAGCCCTGTGGTTAGGGCGACCCTGCTTATAATGTTCGCTCAAAAGACAATATTCGTCTCTCTAAAATAAGACTTTAGAAGTCAAAAAACGGTCTTTACTCGGCTGCATGTTTCTTCAATTATTTGCCTTCTGCTGTCAAACTTGTATAAGCACTAAATAAAATTATTATTATTATTATTCTGGAATACACAAGGCATAAACTTCATCGACTATCTGGTAAAGGGAAAAACGATCTCAGGAAAATATTATGTTGCTTTATTTGATCGATTACACGCTGAATCGATTTTTAATCATATAAAATTATAATTTTATTTATAAATAAAAGTTAAGCCCAAAAGAGAGATACTCAAAAATATTTCGTTTCTGTTTTTTCAACTACCGCTATATATTTTTAATATATTTACATTCATAATATATTATTATTAGTTTAGTGAAATAGATTTTATAACAGCAATTTATTAAACAGTACTTTTTTACCTAATTTAAAAGTTACAAAGTTTCTATTTTATTTTTTCTGCCACCACTGTATATTTTAAATATTTTTACATTAAAAATATATGTTCTTATTGTTAGTTTACTGAAATAGAGTTTGTAATAGTCATTTTTTAATCATAACTTTTTTATTATTCTAATTTAAAATTTATAAAGTTGGCGCTAAAATACGTCATGTACTGCCACCATTCACCGATAACGAAGAAAACTGCGCGCGCAGTACAGCAAAGCGTCGGTTGTCGGTCGCTGATTTACAGAAAACGATAAAGTAGTACGCGTCATTTCTGAGCAAAGCAGAAAACTTATTTACCCGAAATCTCGTTTACCAACAAATTATGAAAACATACAGTAGAAAAAAACGTGGGGATAATAGTGATGTTATTATTAATTTAAATGAATTGTGTCGTTTGTGTTTGTCAAAGGAGGAAGAACTTATACCAGTATTTTCAGAAGATGATCCCGTCCCATTATGTCTCAGAATTATGGCTTGCGTTTCTCTGGAGGTAAAAATCAAGTTTATTTTGTTGGGTTTGGTTTTTGATATTTCAAATTTTAAGTGTCATTACGATGATTTTACACACAATCTTGACATATTTTGAATTATTTTTTCATGAAATATGTATTTTTTTCCAGTAAAGTTCAATTTAGAAGCTTTTTAATGAATTTATTTAAATATATGTCAATAAATGTTTTTTATGGAATAAATTTGTATGTTATCAAATGATTAATTTATTGTTATCATTACATTATGTTACAGTTTTTATTTATTCATAAATTATTTTCATTTTTATACAGGTGTATGATGGAGACGGTTTACCCAGTATGATATGTCAGCAATGTCGAATGCAACTGGAAAAATTCTACACTTTTAAGAAAAAATGTGAAAGTTCTGATCTAAAGCTACGACGGCATGTCAAATTGATTCAGGAGAAAATATGCAAGGAAACTGAAAACGGAGAGGCTGGCAAAACGCTGAGTGTTAACGATGTACTTGCAGATTTAATGAATGATGATTCGCAAGAGGAAGGAAATCCAAATGATGACGAAGCTAATATGGAACAGGATTTGGTGCCAAAAATTGCTTACTTGGCCAACGATTTAGATCAACAGGTAATATATCAACGTATTACTAAATATTGGGTTAAGTATAAAGTCTGTTTTCAGATATTAATTTTATTTTTCAATAAAATAATGCCAGTGGTCCCTTATTCTATTTTATATTCAACATCGTTTATATATCACGAAGATCTCTGATTCCTTTTGCTTAGAATTCCATCAGTTTTGAGTTGTAAAAGTTCTTGGCGAACCTCATCTTCAACAAAGAAATTTGTGGCCATTAAAGAATTTCGTAGATATCGCAAAAAAAAAGGCTAATTGGAAGGCGCAAGGTTGTTTATATGTTTTTTTTATAAATGATTAAAATTTCTACGAAATCATTTGGTTGAAATACAATTTTATGTTCTGTCTGCCTAATTTTGCTATCGTTTAATTTATACTGATTAAATTTACAAAATTTTCAACAGGAAGAACATGATCCTGAAAGTATTACTCTTCCCATTGAACAAGAAGATAATATGACTAAAGAAGCATGTACTCTCAAGACGTTGAATTTGAAAAAAGAGATTTTAGATGAAACTGAAGAAGCTGATTTGATTGAAACAGTTGAACCTAGCCAATTGTTTTTTGTTCCCGAAGAAGTAGATCCGGATGAACAACAAGAGCAAGACGATAGATTGATGGAACAACAACAGGACGAACAATGCATACTTGAGGAAAATGATTTTACGGCCATCGCTGAAGCAGTTAAAGGTAAGAAGTTCCATTCACGAGAGTTACTCTAAAAGTTTAGGAAACAATTATTTATTTCTGTAATACCAAATACGCAATAGTAATATTCTATTAAGACTTTACATTACAAATAAGCACATAACGATTCCGCAGCAACCGACAACTTTGTTATAAAATCTTTACAAAAATTACAAATGTAATGTAATTTTTCAGTAATATTAAAATTTAAGTATAATTAATCATATAAATATTCAGTTTCACTTATGACCATTTTGCTTATGTGTTTATTTTTACTACACAAGGTACCTTATCAACTCTCCCCGGTTTTAATATTAACGGCCAACTTCAAATACAATTGGATAACAAACCTGGCAAAGCTACTCAAGTACAGGTTACTACTGAAGATGGCTCTGTCATAATAATGGAGCTGATGACTACGGATGAAGTACCTGAAGCACCAATATCAAACGAACAAGATGAAGATGGTGAGATGAAGGTGTTCCAATGTCCGGATTGTCCTAAAGCATTCTCCCGAAGAATTCAACTACGGAGACATGCAAGTGTTCATATGCAACAGAGAGGATTTAGTTGTGGTAAGAAATTATTTTTTGATGTAGATGAGAGTAGTTTATAATTTTATGAGGAAGTAATGGGATTCGGACTGGTTAGAAATTAAAACAATATTTTTAATTCGCTAACGTTTCGAATTATATTTTAAATCATCATCAGAGTTGTAATAATAGTGTAGATATAATTTTATGTTACATTTTTGAAAGTATAAAGAAAATTTTAATATTAAATCAATTAAAAAAATTAAAGTAATTATTAAATCGGATTACAGCTCAATAGTAAAATTATAATAAAATCTACATATGAAAATGAATAAATAAATAAAATAAACCACAAATTAAAATTTTTACATACCTTAGTTAAATATTCAATAAATACTTATTAGAAATCCCACATTATATGAAATAAAAAATATACAATTTCAACATTTACAATACCTCACTGTTACTTTTGCCCAAATAATTACAACGTGTTAAAAAAAAAGTGTTTTATTTTTTTCAGGCATATGTGAAAAATGGTTTCCGACAAGATCAGCCCTCATCCGACATGAACGTACCCATACTGGTGAGAGACCGTTCCAATGTGAAGTATGTCATAAAAGTTTTGCACAAAAAGAAATTCTCTACCGACATCTCATGACTCATACGGGTCAAAAACCATACAACTGTCCTCACTGTCCCAAAGGATTTACACAAAAAGAACCACTTCGAATCCATATGAGATCCCACACAAACCCAAACCCTAGTGACATACAGCTTCATCATTGTACGTTGTGTCCGAAAGTATTCTGTCATGCGTCAGGTTTGAGTCGGCATCTTGTTACTCATACTGGAAAAACATTTAAGTGTCGGGACTGTGATAAAGCTTTTACAGATAAGAGTTCATTAAGGAGGCATCATCGACAAACAAATCATCAGCCATGAACTTAATTTCTTTTTCATATTTTTTTAATAGTGCATTATTATGTATAATAAGAACTATACACATTTATTAGCTTATGTAGAATTGTTATAATTGACCAAATAAATTAATAAATTTAAATATAAATATTATATTAGTAGATATGTTAATACCAGTTCTAGCTAGAGGGTAAAATGTTTAGGATTTTTAAAAAAATCTGAGTATTTATATATGATCATATTTTAACAAATTTTTGTTGTTTTTTTTTTTTCAACTAATTATAGTAATATTCCTATCCATATCCTTCATAATTTATTCTTCAACAAACAGAGTAGCTGGTCAAAGATTCCATTTTAGGACTAAAAAGCCAAACATCATTGGTAAAGAAAAAAACAACTAGTTTTTCTAAATTTTTGTTGAGTTTTGAAGACCATGCTATTTCTTTGATATTGTAAAGGGCCACTGGTATGTTACTTTATATTGTACCCTTTTATATCAACTAGGTAGCGAGCCTGAGATACTAAAAATTGCGACTCAAAAATGGTTAGAAAAATCGACCTGAGGTTAGAATTTTTGGATTCCTCGCAGTTTATTTAGTATAGAAAAAAATTGAGGCCTTATTCGTTCTGCGTATTTTAAAGTTATGACAAATTTTAATATGGCCTGATTTTTAGAAATTTTCATCTTCGCTTGGACGTTTCTCAAAAATAAAATGCGATAAAGAACTGCGGTTGAAATTTTTTAAATCTCGAAGTCCTAATTGACTTGTAGACATATTTTTAACCAAAAAAATTTTGAAAATTTTCATATTTTTTTTTATTTTTTGAAAATTTTGATAAATTCTAATTAAAAAATGGTTAGGGATAGAAATCAACGGTTTGAATTTTTAAAATTCTCATACATTGTTGAGTCTAAAAAAAAATTGGGTTTTAATAAACCAATTATTTAGTCTTTTATGGGCAGTAATCCAAAACCCTTGAAGATTTTTAAGAAAATCATTTTTGTCTCAGAATTTATTCAAAATTGGTACAAATATGTATTTTTGGTCATAGATCAATAAAATAATGGTCCATTTTGATGTTTGGGCCAAAGTTTTGGAATTATAGGCAAAAACCTGACCCAAATTGGCTCTAATTCATAAACTAGGAAAGCATGAATTTTTTAAATATATTGTTCATAATCCTCACCACAGTATTAGCTTAAAACTATATTTGGATAAAATAGGAGTCAAAAAAATTTTAAACAATATCGGATTTTTTTTTTTAAATTTTGTTGGAAAATTGGTATTATTTTCCATTTTTAGCCTTAGACCACAAATTATCACTTTTGAGTTACTGTTAAAATTTTGTCATTTGCGGCAAATAAAGTAAAAAAAGACCACAAAAAGGCTCAGAGGAAATCTTTTTTTTTCACTTCACGCTGTTTTTTATAAGATTATTTAGGGGGCAAGGGGACTGTTACTTATAAGGTTGAAATCATTTACTTAACAAAACAGTGAATTTGATTTGCAAAAGGATCAATTTAATTTGCAAAATGGTGAACTTGGAGTGCAAAAACTAATAATAAAAAATTACTAATTCATTTTATTTCATCTTCTTGAATCAGAAGATCTAAGATTGATAATCTGTCGATCAGTGAAAAGACGTCGGAGATAAAGTTTTATTGATAATGAATCGATAGCACAGGGATAACATAAGAATCACAGGCCTATCTTTGATCTATAACAGTGATACGCCTTTGTACTCATCTTTATGCCCGTGCTATGATGTTGTGGAGCTTTTAGTTAAACATAAAATAATATTTGTTCACAAAAACAAAAAATAGTGTAACAGAAACAAAAGTTTCTATTAATAACAGAAGTCTCTCTTAGTATTATCTTCGAAAATTTTGGAATAACTTTTAAATTTTACAATCTTTTTATTAAGTTGTGTAAAGAAAACCTATCAAAATTTAATAGAATAGTAACGTGGCGCCACAAGCGACAATATCTCGAACTACACACAAACGCTGACTTGTCACATTGCAGTTTAGCTTGTTGTCTCGTGCACGAAAGGGTGTGTGCAGTAAAAACGAGAAAACTGTGCTACTTATGCACCCGTTAAATGTGTTAAAGTTTTTATAGTGTTATTTTACAAGTAAGTTTATATATTTTATATATGAAACAAATTTATAAAGTCTTATATTGAATTATTCTTGCCGAAAAAAGTAGTGCCGGTTTACTTTCTCAACCGTGTGTGACTTGAACAGCCACTTGTTAATTTGATGGGTTTTCAATAATTGGATCATGTATTTTACGTTAATTATAACTGACAGGGTAATTTTATCATATTCACAACAAATTCTTATAACTTATACCTATTAAAATCGTAAATATATCTTTAAAAATTATTGCGTACCCTCAAAAAGTTCCCAAGTCAAACGACAAGAATCTTTACCAATATCACGTTTCTATTTACTCTTATACGTATTATATTTATTTAAAAATGCGCATTTATTATACGCATTTTATTTTATATTTTTAATGATATTGTAAAGTGTCTTTTTATTACTTTGTAATATTGTTAGGTAGAACTTGTAAATTCGCGTGGCAAAATTGTTTTAATTTGTTGATTAGCTGAATAAAAACTTTAAATAGGTTATGAATTGAAACTTAAATTTTTAGCATTCCTAAATGTACCGCTTAAGAGTGAATCACAATTTTGATTACCGTTGAGTTTATCTAAATCCCTGAATAAATATATTTTTTTCAGTTTCTAAGACCTCTTTGAGGTTTTTTTTATAGAAATATTCTAGCTAGTATGACAATGGATATGGAAAATTTATTCTTTTCATTTTTATTGTTTAAACAATTGAATTTCTTATTAAAGATATAATAAATTTTATTTTATGACATGATATTTTCATTTGTTTTTTGATTTTTCAGTTTTGTGACATTGTTATCGGTCAAAATATGACCTGAATTTTTTTAAATGAGCAAATGATGAGGAACAAATTAGTTAACATGCATATACTGTATTATATTTATAAAGATTGATTTTTGTGTTTTGAAATTTAAATTTTCATGAACATAACCTTATTTGTCAGATATAACCTAATTTAAAACAATAAATTAAAATTTGTAGACGCACAGCGCATATTTAATTCTATTTGCCTCCTTTAATTCTCTTTGCCTTTTCGTTCTCTTTGCCCCCTTTAGTCCTATTTTGCCTCCTTTTAATTCTCTTTGCCTTTTAGTTCTCTATGTCCCCTTTTAGTCCTATTTTGCCTACTTTTGTTCTCTTTTGCCTCATTTTAATTCTCTTTTGCCGTCTTTTAGTTCTCTTTGCGTCCTTTTATTTCTCTTTGTCTCTTTACCGTCTTTTTTTTACAATTATACCTCCGCTAACGTATTTAATTCGTTCCACGCGGTGACTCGTAGTACGAATTATTCGTATGCCGGATCATGTTTTTTTAGAAAAGAAATAATCTGACCCCGCCCCCCAAGGAACAAATCCTGGGTGCGCGCCTATTAGATAACGACGGAATTTATTTAGTTTTAAATTAGGTTGACAATATCACTCTCCAGTCTCATTTAACTGACATTTAACGTCCGAGTTTGAGGTTATATTTCAAACAAACACATATTTGTATTTTTTTTTTACATTTGTTCAGTATATCGACAACTAGGTCATTAGTATCTTTGTTATATCACATAATTTTAATTATAATACAAATACAATAGTACAGGCTATTCCAAACGTTCAGGCGGAACTAAATGGGATTTTCGTTCTTTTAGGTTGTCAGGAGAAGGGATGTGAAAGGGACGTTTGGTATGTGAAAATTTAAAATTTCAACAATGAAACCACGGAAACGAATGACTATATCAAAAATAAAATATTTTTTTACCTATTTTACTTACAAAAAAAATAAATAAATGGGAAATTTGTATTAGGAATAACACAAAAAATCAAAATATAAAGAAAATGACATTTTAAAATGATATCAACCTTAACCAAAAAATATTTATTGTAAGTATGATTTACAAAGCTTAAACAAAACGGCCAAAAAGAACGATTCAAACGATGAAAGTAACTAGATTGCAAAATCTAGTTCCGCCTAATCGTTTGGAATAGCCTATATATAGTAGTATAAAATTACTTAATATTTGTATTTTTATTAATTATTGAAAAATACACATGATCACAAGAAAGTAAATATATAAAAATATTTAAACTTCATATTTAAAAAATATATGCTAAAGTCTATTCAAGATAACTATGAAATGACATCATAGTTGATAAATGTGCTGTGTTGTCAGTTGGTATTTGTTTACAATGTATATAACAAATGTCAAACAAGTTAAGTTATATCCAACTACATCTAAAAAATATTGAAAACCTAGAAAGTAAAGGGGTTAATGTGAATTATGATATAGAGTTAGAGCTTTCCAAGCGATGTGTCGTGACCAGGGTGACCAAACCTCAGTTTAAGTCAGGGGTCGGCAAACTTTAGAGGCTTAACAGCCAATTTCACCCTTTACGGCATCTGGCAACATTTTAAAGAGCCATAATTTTGTTATAATACATGATTTTTTGAATATTTTCTAAATTTTATTCCTTATTAACTTAATTTGCTCACGAGCCGCGGTTTGCCAACCCCTGATTTAGGTAAACCTTGAGATTGAAAAAAAAAAAAATCGAAAATGCAGTATGTTTTATTCAATTTTGCTTTTTTTTCCTAAAACATCAACAACGTCACTACTGTCAGACCTGAATGCAAGTTAGACGCTACTGTCTGACTCGCACTACCGGCACCAGTTGACAGTTGATAGTCCGAGGCAGCAGTTGGCGACACTGAACAGTCAAACAGTCGGTGACTGCTGCAGGCTCTATATATCCGGCTAATCGGCTTTAACCGTTGGGGTGATCGGATATAGACCGAGTTCGATATACGCAGAACTACGCGAGATTTGCGATGATTATATGAAACGTAACTATGTTATTTTCATTGCAATAAAACATTTACATTAATTTTAGATAAAATTAGCGTAACCCGGAGATTTTATAATAAAACCCGGAGCCTAAAAAACGATTTTGAAGCCCTGAGACCTTTTCACCCTAGTCGCGACTCAGTAGTAAGATGTCGCGAAATGTATGGTTTAAATTACAGTCTGTTCCAAACGGTTAAGCGGAACTAAATGGGAATTTAGGTCTTTTAGGTTGTCACGAGAAGGAACCTTGCTTGGGTTATTTCATTTTTCATGTTGGGATGTCAAAATTTAAAATTCCAACAATAAAACCATGGAAACGAATGAAATATGTCAAAATTAAATATTTTTTTTAGATATTTTAATGACAAAAAAATAAATAAATGGAAAATTTGTATTAAGAATGACACAAAAAATCAAAATATAAAGAAAATGACATTTTAAAATGATATTAACCTTAAACAAAAAATGTTTATTGTAAGTATGATTTACAAAGCTTAAATAAAACGGCCGAAAGGCACGGTTTAAACGATGAAAGTAACTAGATTGCAAAATCTAGTTCCGCTTATCCGTTTGGAACAGACTGTATGCTATATGTATATATAACATACTCAATATCGTACTACATAAAATAAAGAAAATTTCACTGTACAAGAATCATTATTAAGTTTGAATGCAGATTTAAAGTCTAATAATGTCAAAACTACAGTCTGTTCCAAACGGTTAAGCGGAACTAGATTTTGCAATCTAGTTACTTTCATCGCTTAAATCGTGCTTTTCGGTCGTTTTGTTTAAGCTTTGTAAATCATACTTACAATTAACATTTTTTGGTTAAGGTTAATATCATTTTAAAATGTCATTTTCTTTATATTTTGATATTTTGTGCATTCTTAATACAAATTTCCCATTTATTTATTTTTTTGTCATTAAAATTTGTAAAAAAAAAAATAATTTAATTTTGACATGTCATTCGTTTCTATGGTTTCATTGTTGGAATTTTTAATTTTGACATTCCAACGTGAAAAATGAAATAACCCCAGCAAGGTCCCTTCTCGTGACAACCTAAAAGAACGAAAATCCCATTTAGTTCCGCTTAACCGTTTGGAACAGACTGCAGTATCTTTTAAAATTCGAGTTATTAGTCATTTGTTGTTTTATAAAAACACCATGTATTTACTGGTCCGGAGGTCTAGAAACTGATAAATTACCTTTTTAATTTCTCCGTTTTTGTTTTCTCTCTCTGTCTGTATACGTCACCTATTTTTTTAAAGAACCTATTACTAATAACCCTTTTTACCTTTTTGTTTGTACGTTACTGACAATTTGTAAAACATTTTTTCTGTTACAGATTTTTTTTTCTACTTTGAGTTTTTATTAAAAGCGTCACCATGCCGAAATCGGTAAGTGTTTTTTTTTTATTTTAAAACCTGTTGCTGGATATAAAGCCAGTTCAAACTATACCCAGTTTTATATTTTAAGCATATATGTCACTGGATATGTTGGTCTTAAAACTGAATTATTTAATTTTTAACCTCAAAAATTAAAAATTTAAATTAATCTCTTATTGACTTAACAGCAAAAATTTATGTAACAAATATTGTTAAGTTTGATTGGATAAATATTTGGAGAGTTATGGCGAAAAAACCTCCAAAAATTCAAAAATTAAATTATTCCTTTATTATTGATTTAACAGTAAAAACTTATATTACAAATATTGTTAAGAATAAGAAGGCAAATATTTTATCTAAATTCATTTTTTTGATAGGATAAATATTTGGTGAGTCGTGGCGGAAAAACCCCAAAAATTAAAAATTTAAATTACTCCCTCTATTATTTAGCAGCAAAAACTTTTATTACAAATATTGTTAAGAATAAGAAGACAAATCTTTTATTGAAATGCATTTTTTGATTAGATAAATATTTGGAGATTTATGGCGAAAAAAACCCAAAAATTAAAAACTTAAAAAATTAATATCTCTTTTATTATAAAACTTTTACTAAGGCGTTTTAAAAATTTTCGCCTTCTTTTGATATGTAGTATCATCCATTAAAAAAGAAATAAGAAGACCGTAAACGCCTTGTATATACATGATCATATTTTAGATCTGGGGCCAAAATTCAAAACACTGATAGTAACCAAGAAAAGAGAGATCCACACTGAACTTAAAGAATAATTGTAATAAGTAGTTGCGTGATGAAATAGCGACCTTAATCCTTAATAAAGCCACCTGTGAAGAGTACAATGGCTGTACTCTTGAACACATGCGAGTTGACATACCTATTAATACCATATTTCTAAATGTACAGAGTCTAACAGTTATGCAACTCATAAATGTAATGCAAACAACGGAAGATTACACTACTAAGCCGAGAAATATATAAACACAAATTTAAAAAAATTGATTAGCACATTTTTAAAAACATTTTTTTCCTGTTAAAATAACGTATCTTTAAAAAATTACTTTTCGATCCTAATCTACGTTAATCTTCATTTGATAACCCACAATATTTTTTTCCAGCAACACAAAATATTCAATATTTTTCGCAAAACTAATCTCATCAAAATTCCTGTTAGACTACTATGGTTTACATCATGTTTATTAAAGTATTTTTCAAAGTATTGTAACACGACTTGGTGATCTATAATTATTTAACGCCAGCTTAGTGGAATTAAATGCATGTAGCCACCAAAAAGGATAGCAGGCCATAAATATTAGGGTGATTTAACTAGAATGGGTCGTATTTCTAATATTCAGGTCTTGTCAAATTGTTTCTCAATTGGTTGTTTATTTATAAAGTCAGATTGAACATGTCCCAGCAAATATTCCTCTATTTATTACCCTAACTGCCCTTATCATTACTGAGTTAGTACTCAGTGTAGCGAGCCCTGATACGTTACTTTAATATCGTATCGTTTATTATCAACTATGTAGCGAGCCTGTTATATAATATGAAGTCTGATCTCAAACTGAAATGAGATTCCTGACTAAAGGAGTTCGGGTACTAGGCGTGAGTGTTGTCCAGGGTTCATTACGGTATGTGAATTAAATGATACGTATTAGTACTTACCAACCTACTGATCAGGCATCTTCAGATTAGTCTAAATCTTAGCTGTTCACATTAGTTCTTAAAGATGAAGGTTTACGCACCTTAAGTAAGACGATTTAAAATAAATGAATTTGATTTATGATAATATACTATTTACAAGAGTAAGTTTGAAAGATTAAAATAGAAGTATTAAAATAATGCAAAGATTAAAAGAAATAGAATCGGATAGACGACCAGAATGCCGACACAGTCCCTCTAAGAATTCAACAACTTAGATGTTTACGCTAACCGGACCGAATACTTTCTGCCCTCGTCTTCAGAGAGATGGGTGTTTTCATAAGGCATTTCTAGGAAGAAGGGTAAAAAGATTGTTCGAGGAATTGTCAAAGTTATTAGATAATAATTTTGAACAAAAGTCTCGTAAAAGGTTTCTAATTTTATTATACTATCTGATTTCTCACAAATGTTGACTGTAAAGTACCCTTTAAAATCCCTAAAAAACAATTGCCTTTTAAAATAAGTTCTCGCTACGGGTGGTTTGTGAAAGTCTTAGTTTTTTTTCCGGGTGGTCTAATTGATTAGTTATATCAGTATCCCTATTGTTAAAGCTTAAAAATTTATGTTACAATACTTTGAAAAATCATATACCTTGAATATTTTCAGATTTTTAAACCAGCCCCTATGGTAATTAAGTACAAAAAGTTTTGGCACATTTCCGGCATTTCTTGAGCATTGTCAGTTATTTGACTTTTGACCCCAGGCCTTTCCATCTTAATAGTATACTCAATAGACTTAGGCATGCTAGCCACGTGTGGTTCGCTTAATTTTTTGATGTGGCTTTGATGTGTGAATTTTGAATTTTATGCATGTCAGATATAGAACTAAAATACATATGACGATATATTTTTATGTCGCCCAAATCGGTGGTCAGTTACTTGGCGGAAAACTTTGTATGCTTTAATGCAGCCGAATATATTTTTATGCAATATATACATTTAAAATTGAAATATTAAAAATATATGTGGCTCGCTTAAAATTCTAAATTGGCTAAAGTTAAAGATTGGGAAACACTGCAATAGAAAATCTATTAGTTTATATCTGTCAATTGTAAGGTGCTCTTATTGGCTGAGGGTGTTAAATAGGAATAATTTCTTTTCTACATCGTCTACCATTTGGCCCTTTTATCGTCATTACGTCATTATGTTAGGTCTTTTTTTTTTCTCAGATTCTTTTGGCTATTTATCAGCTTTCATCCTCATTGGTTTATCCCTCCTTATTATGCTCTCTTTTATCATCATCACATGTCCTATTCACTGTAATTGTCCACCTCTCCTGGGGGTGTAGGTATTTGTATCGACTTCCCCTGTCTCTCGACACCTCTGCTGTTTGGTCTTTATTTCTAGATCGTCTTTATCATTATGTGCTCTTTTGTCGTTATCCTATGTTGGTTATGTTTATGGAAGTCCTGAACAATAAGCTGCTGTGGAGGTCCTACTTATTTATATATTAAGAAAGAAAATCATAGACGAAAAAAAGCAAAATTATATAAATGAAATCTCCAAATGTCCTCATTACTGATCTGCCAGCGTAAAATGGAATGTAAAATACTAAATATTTCAATAAAGGATATAGAACTAAAAAGGATTAGAAATAAAACTATAAGATCTAAAACCAAGATAAAGGATATTGCCCTTACAGCAAAAAGACTTAAATGGAAGTGGACAGGACACATGATGCGTACACAAGATGACAAAAGTATAAGATTAACGGAATGGATACCAGAGACTGCAAACGTAGAAGAGGTAGGCAGCTCACCAGATGGAGAGATGAATTAACTTATTTTAATAAGGAATGGCCAACAATTACAAAACAACAAGAAAACTGGAAAAACTTGGGGGAGGCCTTTGCCCAACAATGGGATGTATAGGCTATTATTATCGATGATTTAATCTCCAAGAAATTTGTGTTATCCTGTGACAGATTTAGATCGTTTATAAATTTGAAATGAATTCGCTAAATATTCGGTTCTTTTGAAAGTTCAAAATCCCGTTCTATACCGCGAAAACTTGGTCAATCGACAGTATGAAGCGACCAACATTTCAGTAGTTTCGAAAACAAATGTTGGACAGCCGACATATATTAAGCACAAAAACACTGTCATTTGTCTTAATTTAGCGACAAGTATAGACAAGCTGTTTTATCATATCGTTGTTATCAATCTCGTGTCGTTAAGCTTAATGTTTTGGAACCTTCCAATTGGTAGAGAGAATAATCTTGGTATTTCTAGAAAAAAGAGATCTATGGATATCTAAATTTTAAGAACCACTGACTAAAAGGAAGTATTTTATCACATACTACACAATCAACGGAAAATGGTGGTTTACATACTTTAATTTGCAGTTTTAACAAATATTTTCCAGCCAACCAAATAAATAATGAAACACTTCGTTAGTTTTATGTTTATGAATTACATAATTTGCTCAACCAAACGTAGTGATTTAGGTCTCAGGTCAAGCATTTTAGCCAAAATTTATCGTGTAATGGTTTATAAATTTGTGACGTATGATTCAGAGTGACGCCATAGTTATTAAAATCCACGAAAAGGAAATAAAATTTTATCTTAATACTGTTTATTGGTTTTCAATCCTATTAATCTGTTTATTGATTTCGTAATTGTGTGACTCATTTATTGATATAACTCATTATTTGTTGCAAATATTTTGTAAATACATCTCCCACATCATATGTTGAACTATACGAAAAATTGTACTCGGTTTGATCAAAAAATTTGCTGACTAATGTCATCAAATATTGTTAATAAGAAATTATTTTACATTTAAATTATCACTTCTAAAATAAGACCTTCTGCAGACATCGCTACCAGCCTCTTTTCCACTTCTGAAATCACATTTTGTAAACACTTTTTGAAATCACTTATAGAACAGTTTCCGATTTTTTAAAATTTCTTGATTTGTTTCTAAACGACGCCATTTAAGGAAATTTTCGGTTTGGGAACAAAAATCACACAGGCTCAAGTCAGATTCTTATTTTTGGAGGGTACAGACACGAGCTGTTTGAAGACAATGCGACCTGTAAGATCTGTTTTGTCCCCTGTTTCAGACTCTTGAAAAATCTTAGATCGTTCCTGAGAGTTTATTTTCTTCAGGGGAAATCTTTTAGAGACACCGAGGGTATCTCCTCGGTAGTTAGATAAATCCATCTCCATCTGGTAATCCAAAAACTCCATCTGGTAATCCTTTCTTCGTCATGATGGATCGTATCATCCGTCGGACCTCTTCTCAGTTGCTCCTGGAGCTGAGCATTTTTTTCTATTGTGTTCTCTGGCGACAGTTTTGCTTGTAATATGGTCTCCGTCAGTCTCCGGTGTTCGGACCATCTTGCGCAGTCGAACAGCGTGTGTTCAGCCATGTCGTCTACGCCGCAGTAAAGACCTAAAGTGGGAAACAGAATGCAACGAGTTTGACGGCGGGTTGACGCCGTTGGACGGCGCAAACTGTCAGCGCAAAGTTAAAAGCAAGGCTGTACTACGCAAGTGCACAGAATGAACAACGTCCTACGGCGTTCGAACGCCGTTGATACTGAATGTTCGTCAACTTCCAACTTTTGACGCCGTTGAACGTTGACGCAGAACACCTAACCTCAGTTTTTACTGAATGGTAAAGTGTTTGTATGTATAAATAACTTGCATACAATATAAATAACATCACACACAAGTCTTCATCATCCATTATACTTTAAATAAAAGAAAGCGCACGTATAAATACAGATATAGGTTGTCAAGTGACACTTGATGGCGTTAAAAATTATTGCATTGTGTGCAGGCGAAAATTCTCAACGGCGCTACGCAACGCCGTCCCAAATGACGGCGTAGCGCGCTGTGCATTCTGTTCCAGGCTTAAGTCGTCCAGTTCCTTCCTTATTCCAACGTTTCTGGGAGTTAAACGACAGATATCCGCAGGTAGTAGATTTACCTATTTAAAATACGTCATCATTTGACGAGTAACCTATTCGTATACCTATTGTAAAAAATGTCCTGTGAAAAGATTTCTTAAAAGTTGTGAAAAATCTTGTTGGAATAATCATGATTCAACTTTAATTTGATAAAATTCCATTTAACTTCCATCATTCTTTTATTATCGGTGATATAATTAATATTACTTTTTCTTAAAATGTTAATATGATCTCATACACCTACTTCTAAGTATATTATGAGTTAAAATTACTTGGAACATAAAAATTTTATGACTGTAACAAATTTTGATGTTTGTACTTCATAGATTGAAAATTTTATCACGGCTTAAAGGTCATGTTTGAATTAAATAATTAATGATAATTTGCCATTTAAGTCGTTAAAATTTGGTAAAAAAATCTCTATTTCTCAAAGGGGTTGATCTAAAAATCTGAAAAAATTCTCAATACTATATATTGATGGGAAACGGAATAGTTCAACAGGAATTTTTGATCAGATTTTCGAAAAATATCGAAATTTTTTCGTGTCGTTGAAAAAACAAATTGTTTTTTTTTTAAATTTATTGTGTGGTACCTAAAAAAGCTCTTAAGATGTAGATTAAGAAACGTGAAGTAGTTTAAATTTCTTTATTTTAACCAGCAAGTCGAACCGGAACCGAACCAAAAACCGAAATTAACCGGAATTTTTAACAGAACTGGAACGTAAAATTGCTCAGTTTGAAAACCGAAACGAAATGTTAATAAAGGTTAACTTCGGTTATTTATTTATTTTATTTTATTTATTTTTTTCATTAAATTAATTAATTAATCGCTTTCTTACTACTAAAACTTATATTGACTGATAAAAGAATTAATCTATCAGCAGCCAATTTGAAGTACATATTAATGTGGCGATTAAACATGGATTTTTAATTTATTTTCACTTATAATTTAAAATATTATTTTTACAACTGAATAAACTGTGATTAATTTATATTTATTTATTTTATTTTATTTTATTTTTTTGTAATAAAAAGGTTCGTGTTATTTCGTTTTCTTTATAATATTGCGATTCTTCAAACTATTATACCAGGAGTTCAAAAAAAATTACATAAGGGTTGGAAAAATAAAAATAAAAGAATCTTTCAAAATGACCACAATAAAACAATTCCTCTAAACATGACACCGCACTGTCAATGCATTCGCAAAACATCATTGCGAAATATGATTCAATCATAAATTTTTTGTGTTCCATTGTAAAAACCATTATAATTGTAGCTTAATTGGATTTTCAATAGAAACTTATGACAACAACAGTGATGACAGTTAATTAATTGACAGTTAAAGCTTTACACATTATTTTCTTTTTCCACAGCCAACCCTTATGTAATTTCTTTTTGAACACATGGTATATCATTTTTGTACGAGAAAAGTTCATATTATTTATTAACGTTTTTCTTCTCTATAATTGTGATTATATGAACTGTGTGTGATTAGAGTCCGACTAAAGTATTTCCGCGCCCCGGGCAGACTTTATATGGCGCCCCCAAATTTGCATAATTACTCAAAAATTAATTTGAAGTTAATAACCAGCTGAACAAAATTTTTAAGGGCGCTGAAAATTAAGTTGTTCATTGCTGTGAAAAATATTTGTTGAGCAAAAATAAGTCTTCAACCAAAATATTCAGCACTCCTTGCATCTGGCGCCCCAGGCAACTGACTGTCGTGACACCTCCTTAATCCGGCCCTGTGCCTTATTAATTATTTTTGTAATTTCCTTCTAATTCGTTAGAATTTTATTTCATTTACGCGCAATATGTATGTCTATTTTCATTTTTATGTTCCTAAATTGTTGTTTGTTTTCGTTTTTGACAATAAAATTTCTAATTAAGTTCTATTTGTTTTGTATTTTCAATTTTATAAATAATAAACAAGAATAAGAAGGGAATTTGGCAAATAAAATTAAACCAAAATTTATACCGCTAGATATTTGATGTTAGACTCGATTTTAACTTGTTATTTGAACCGGAATCGAACCGGAACTGAACCGAAATTTTTAGATGAACCTAAACTGGAACGAAAAACGTTTACTTGGAACGTAACCGTAAACCGGAACGAAATAAATTTGGGTTCGACTCTCTGATTTTAACACGATTTTGGCTAGAAATGTGCTAAAATAACTTTTACTCCATCTGTCATCTTGTGAATAATAAAGCTTATAATGATTTTAATTTTTGAATTATTTTTTTGAATTTGTTACTCAACCTATTTTACAGGGTACTTAGGAAAAGGCTAATACGCTAGGGGGCCGGCCATTTCTTTCAATTTAATATTAGTAACATGTTATTAAATGGGTGGTAAGGAAATTTTACCTTTATAAAAATGGGCTGTAAGTATTAAAAGGTAGAAAAACACTGGTGTAAACTGAACTACAATTCTATTTAGTCATTGCATCTGAAGCTAGTAGTTCCTGATTCAGTCAATTTAGTTAGAGAAGTCTTCCGATATTTTGTGATTGCTCCTTCAATAATTTCTCTTCTTAGAAAGTGTAATTCTAATCTTTAATTCTGAATGTGTTTCCTGTAAATGTTTCTATTAAATTTTGTAATTAAATAAATTGTAATTTTATTAAATTTGTTTCCGGATATAGAACTAATTTCAACAGGGTCATGTGATTCATCCTGATTCATGAGTTATTTGTAGTTTTAATCATTCACATACCTTTGTTTACTAGCATAAATTTACACATTTTATATCATATTTACTTAAAATGTGGCCAGTACATAATCTTACATGTGTTTTCCCAATGTATATATTTGAGGTTTAACCAAAAAAATTATGTGAAGTGTGAAGTATGAATTTTTACACCTTTCGGTATTTTGAAGGTATTTAATAAGTGTAAGAAGTCGACAGAATGCTGGATGTCTAGGACAATATTATTTTTATAATTACATCAAAATCAACAGCTTTTTGATGATCATTTTTAGGGTTTTGTAGATATGACCAAAAAACCCTTATACCGTCATTTTGTCGCCTGTCTGTCTGTCTGTCTGTCTGTTCGGTAAAAATTGTAGCCAAACGGCTAAACCTAGAGAGTTGAAATTTGGCATGCTTATACAACTATTTGACCCGCACATAGGAAAAATAGTAAAACATCTAAAAAACATATCCCTCTAAAAATATAAACAAATATGTGCTCATCGAAAAAAAAAATATTTTTTTTTTAAATTCTGAATAGGGTATCAAATGAAAGCCCTTAGTACGTGGATTAACGATCAAAATTTTATTTTTGCAAAATAAATTATTTTTATGCGATTTTTGCCAAAATTGTGCAAATTTGTCCCACACCCTGTAGGCCAGATGGTTTAAACAAAAATCTGAAAAAATTCTAAGTAATGTACATTGGTGTGAACCGGAATAGTACAACAGAAATTTTTGATCAGATTATGTTTTCGGAAAATAACGCATTTTTTGTGTTTTTAAGTAAAATATGTAATATATTTAATCCGGTATTTAACATTGTAAACGAGTGATCCTGTATAGCACAGTGGTAGCGTTCTCGCTTAGTGAGTTGAAACTATTGTACGAAACTGTGTTCGAATCCCGTCAATTTTTATTTTTTCAGTTTTTTTTTTTTTGTAAAATTATTTTGTCAAGATTCTAGTTATATTTTGGTAAATGTTGCATTTAATTTTTAAAAGCGTAAATTTAATAAGCAGTGGGAAGTGTTGAAATTATAATTTAATTCAATATTTGAAGGTATCAGAGGGCGAGGCTTATGATTTAAGCAATCAATGGAAGCCATAGGCGCAATTTTCAAAATCTTAAACCTTGAACCTTGCTATATAAAAAAAATACTGCACATATTTAGAAACTTAAATAATGGTATTAGGCATTCGAATTAAAATTCATAAAAAAATATTTTGACATAAAATTTGTTTTGGCATCCCAAATAATCATCACACAGTTAATAAATACCTGCGGAACCCTGAAATGTGTGAAAATTCACACTTCACATCAATTTTTTGATGATCATTTTTATTTGTTAGTTGAGTACTAAGAGCATCAAATTAATTTTTTTAAATTAAATTTAAATGGCGAAAATTTTATCATAATAAAAATTAATTTAAAAAATCCCAAGGATTTTTCCTGCATTTGCTTCATATCTAAGTCTTCATTAAATTAATAAGAAATATATTGATAAATTGCTTCATATTTTTCAATTTTAGAAACGTATTTCTCACTGTTAACAATATGTTATTTGATTATAAATATTTCATTACTATAAATGATATATTTCTCTTTGATACTTTAACCCGAAGCCTTTATTCCTAATGAGCATTAGGAATTGGTTCTTATTGATAGAATTTTTTTTTATGAAAAAATAATAATTAAAATAATAATTTAGGGTTTGTGCCATACATGGAACATTATGATTCTACATTATGTTACAAAAGAAAATGATTCCGTATTATTTGCTCGTCAATTGCTAGGTGTTCTTCATTAGGGATTAAAAGCAGTCGCCCTCGAATTTTTGAAAGAAAAGGTCGTAAATTCTAGTCGTCCTTTCGCAATAAATTCAGAGTTATCGTTGAAGTGCAAATTCTGCTTGATATCCTCAAATCTGTTGCCCATTACTTGAAATACTGCAGGATACATTGCTGTGTATGTGGCATATATGAAGTAACGTTCTGATTCAGTTTTAAAAGTAAAATAAAAAATAAAAATCGGAATGTGCCATATATGGCACACTATGCGGTAAAGGGTTAAAAACAAGACGTTTTATAATAGGGGGAGCTTACACTTATGAACTCGATTCTCAGATGTTCATTTTTTTTGCGCAAATAACTATCGTTACTCTGTGCTAAAAAGTTGACTAACATATTATATATTTTTAATTAAAAAAAAAAAAAAAAATACATTACCTTAGCCATAAAGACCAACAGTCCAACATTATTAGCCATAATTTATCCATGAATTAAAAAATAGTTAATTTTGTCAAAAACACAGAAACTACAATTTTTTCCAAAAAGGAAGTTTGATAAAAA
The DNA here is from genome assembly GCA_963971575.1 of Liopterus haemorrhoidalis. Lineage (NCBI taxonomy): Eukaryota > Metazoa > Arthropoda > Insecta > Coleoptera > Dytiscidae > Liopterus > Liopterus haemorrhoidalis. The sequence continues at coordinate 53,178,254 of OZ020615.1, forward strand.
ATTCCTCTACTTTCGTTGCATTGTTTTTCTTTTCTTACCGATTTGTTTTTAACCCCGCCAGGTTAAAGAGTGTAGGACAAGGGATTTTTTAGCACATCATATTAAAATAAAGAAGTTTAAAAAAAATCGACTTTAATCTACGTCATTAAGACCTTTCATTTGATACACCACAATATATTTTTTAAATTTTTCAATATTTTTCGAATTCCTAATCTGATCAGAAATTCCTGTTGAGCTATTCCGATTACCATCAATGTACATTATTGATTTTTTCTCTCAAATTTTGAGATGAACTCGGAATTTGGAAATAGGGTGGGAGACAAGAGTTGTTTGACATATTTTTTGTGAAAATCCAATAAAAAATTTATTTTTCAAAAATAAGAAATTGTTTGTATATCCTGGCATTAAGAGATTAATACATACAGTGGGTGGCCAAATTATTAGGGACAGTGCAGATTTTCTGTAGTTTTCAAATGAATTTAGTGAGGAAATAAGTGGCTTTGGGTCTCGTATTTATTTTTATTCATTAGATTGCTTTATTTAGAATATAAAACGACATAATTGCTTATTCATAACCATTTATTTTTGTATAAAAACAAATTAAGTAAAATCTTAATATTTTGTAATGTCACCCTTTGCTGTGATTGCGGCTTCCAGGCGTTTGGGCATGCTTTCTATGCAGACTTTTGCGTTGTGTCGGAGATTGGGGTCGTGATCCCTCTCTCTGATAAGGGTTTCTATCAATTGCCGCTTGGTGGTGATGATTTCTTTGGCGACCTCCCGCTTTATAAAATAATAATGATACCAGCAACAAGAATATAGAAGAAAAATGATTTAAAAACAATTTATTTTCTCACAAAATGCATTTAAACTTGAAAATTGCAGGGGAGGTGTACTGTCCCTAATAATTTGGCCACCTACTGTATATGCAGACCCAGATAGATGGGGGGCTAGAAGGGCCATATGGCCCGGACTACAGGGGCCTCGGCGCCCAAAATTATTTATATTTTACATAAATAAAAGGAGGGGTATGGGGCCCCCGAAATGTTGGTTGGCCCGGGCGTCATTGAAGTTTCTCAGGGCCTACATATATGTTCTTATTTTCCCGTGATGTGCTTTATTAAACTCTCTATAGTTTTCCTATATATGAGTCAGACTTGTACAAACATGCCAAATTTCAAATTTCTATGTTCAGCCATCTGCCTGTAGTTTTTACCGAACAGACAGACACATGAGTGACGTTACAAGGGGGTTTTGGTCATAACTACAAAACCTCAAAAAGCTTAATAAAATGCCCCATTTCAGACCGGTAAGTCTTTTTTACTTACCTTTGATTAACTTTTTTGATTAATCGATCCAATTGTTCATTTTTCGAATCTCGTCGCAACTTCCAATGAATAATCAAAATTGCGTCAACTTTTATCTCAACCACATACATCGATGCGTCATACGTTGAAAATTCTAGGAAACCAAGAGCATCAGCCTACATTTCTTTTTTTCTACTTCATTGTACTGCAGTTAATATTTTACCAGTTGCAACTGTTAATTCTGTTGGGTTCGAAACATAATTTTTTATGACTGTATTATTTAAGTCATAGTTAATAATAAAATGTTATGATTAACATATAAACAAAGTATTTTTTACAGTGAACAAATATGTTTACTTATTATTTAAAAAAGGAATAGAAAAAATACATATACATTACACTTACAGAAAAACAGTTTTGGATTGAAACGAAAAACAAATTTAATTTACTTACAAATTGAATGGAATTTGGAAAATACAATTACAGGATTAAGTAGATGTTTATAAATTTAAGTCAATTTCAAAATTGATTTTGGAATGATTGTAAAAAAATTATATGAAGTGTGAAATTCTACGCATTTCAGTATTTCGTAGGTATTTGTATGGGACAACTTTTTTTTGTTTTTAAAACTTTGTTTTTTAAACTTTTAACCTTTTCGTGGATAGTGATCTTATACAAAGGTGTAAAAATAAAGCTCTTAACAATGTACATCATTACTATATTTCATAATTTAGATTATGTTTATAGAAATAAATTAATCAAAACATAACTTTTTCTGTGTTTATCTCTCGTTTATCGTTTTGCAAATAGTAAACAATTTGAAAAGTGTTTGAAGCCTACGGTATACTGATTTATTTTGCTAAAAATAAAATCATTGGATAGATCTTTGGATAGATTTTTTCAGCACTAAACATATTGTTATACACAAGCAAGAGTGTGCTTATCGTCCATTTTTAGGGTTTTGTATGTATGACCACCAAAAAAACTCTTATACGTCACTTATGTGTCTCTTTGTCTGTACGGCAGAAATTTTGGCCAAACGGCTGAACATAGAAATTTGAAATTTAGCATATACTTGTCCAACTCTTTGGCTCATATATAGGAAAAATACTGAAAGGTAAAAAACACATCACGAGACAAGTATAAACAAATACTTTTGTATTTAATGAAAAAAATTATTATTTATTTTAAATTTTTAGTGGGGTATCAAATGAAACCTCTTAATGCGTGGATAAACAAGCAAACTTTTGTTTTTGTAAAATCAATTTTTTTAATGGAATTTCGCAAAAATATTTCAAAATAAAATCTGATTCAAAGGGTCAATTTTGAATCAGATTTTGTTTCTGGAATATGTATATTACAGTTTTTGTGCTTTAAAACAATTAATTATTTTTTTAATTCATGACTAAATTGTGGCTAATAATGCTATGGATTGTTTGTATTTAGGGCTAAGGTAGTGTGGGTCTTTTTTTAAAAATATTAAAATAAAAATATAATAAAAATTGTTTAATAGCTGAGAATCGAGTTTATGTAGTATGTAGTGTACAGTAGGCTTCGCCTACTATACTCCACAACTCAACCTATTGCTAGAATTACTTTAGTTTTTTGTTTTTAGGTATCAAAGAGGAATTAATTAAAATTTTATTGTGACGAAATTTTTGTATATTATTTAAATTTTGTTTCAAAATATTAAATGCAAGCTATTAGTACTAGCAAAATGATTATTAAAAAATTGATGTGAAGTGTGAATATTCACACATTTCAGGGTTTCGCAGGTTTATAATAAGTGAAGGCGGCATGCTGAGTGTGTAGGACAAATTTTACTTTGTAGTAATCACGGCAAAATGAACGATATTTTTAAAATAATTTATCGTCTGTTAATCATATAATAAGACTGGTTATTAAATTTACGCTCTTAAAAATTAAATGCAACATTTGTCAAAATATAACTAGAATTTTGACAAAATAATTTCAACATAATAAAAATGCAAAAAAAAACAGAAAAAATAAAATTCACTCCGTATTCGAAATCGAAACCCTTCGTTTCCAGCGCATTTTAGCTTACGAAACCAGTGCTCTAACCATTACGCTATCGCACGCCTTGAATGTGAGTGTCTTACATTGGTATAACTTTTGTACTTTGTGAACCAAAAACCACAAAAAATGCGTTATTTTCCGAAAACATAATCTGATCAAAAATTCCTGTTGTACTATTTCGGTTCACACCAATATACATTACTTAGAATTTTTTTAGATTTTTATTTTAAACCATCTGGGCTACACGGTGTGGGACAAAATTTTTTTTGCACAATTTTGGCAAAAATCGCATCAAAATAATTTATTTTGCAAAAATAAAAATTTGATCGTTAATCCACGTACTAAGGGCTTTCATTTGATACACTACTCAGAATTTAAAAAAAATATTTTTGTTTTCGATGAGCACATATTTGTTTATATTTTTAGGGGGGTATGTTTTTTAGATGATTTAGTATTTTTCCTATGTGCGGGTCAAATAGTTGTATAAGCTTGCCAAATATCAACTCTCTAGGTTTAGCTGTTTGGCTACAATTTTTACCGAACAGACAGACAGACAGACAGACAGACGACAAAATGACGGTATAAGGGTTTTTTGGTCATACCTACAAAACCCTAAAAACTGTTGATTTTGATGTGATTGTAGAAAAAATATTCTTAGACATCCAGCATTTTTTTGGCTTGTTAAACTTATTAAATACGTACAAAAAACTGAAATGTGTGAAAATTCACACTTCACATAAATTTTTCATATTGATCTTTTATAAAACTCGTGTAGTAGTAGTGTAATTTGCTTGTTTGGGATTCGTAAAAGAAAGTTTATAAAATAAATTTTATAAAATATTTTATAAAAGATCTTTTAGAAAGACCTTTATACTCTTTATAGATTCCCTATATGTGGGTCAAATAGTGGTACATGCACGCCAAATTTCCACTTTCTACCGTTTGGCTACGATTTCTACCGAACAGACAGATAGACACATTTGTTTTGGTCATAAAAATGTGCGTTTACTTGTTTATTTAAATTAAAGTCAATCAGGTTCTGATCTTTGAAGTATGAATCAGCTTATGTAAAAGCAGAAACAATAAAATTGAATGTTAAAATATGTTATTAGCATATAGTTAGTTGCATCAGAAGATTTGCGCAAGGCCGTACATAGGTTTTTAGTATTCGGTGTATACAAGGCGAGCTTCGCGACTGTAATGCAATTGCTCATTGAATTACCTAATCTGGATTTGAATTCGTACACCAACATCATTAAACAATAAAATTATACATTGCAAATTACAATAAATCACTTATCTAGAAACTGTGTCAGCTGAATTTGCGCAAAGATTTAAATTCTTTTCAGGATTTGTCATGGAAAAAATTTAGACAATTCAGGTAATGAGTGAAATTAGTTGCACTATGGGACTATTACTATTACAATTAGAGATAAATAACTGTTAGTTAAAATTTTGGTGCACAGCATAGTTAGTTAACCCTTACGTTACGGTGTCCTTTGTCCCATTTTTATTTTATCCTAAATAAATAATTTATTAATAATTTGTATTCAGGTTTACTATGGAATATATTAAAAATGTTTTTTAGCTGAAATTACAATATTTTCAATTGCAAATTTTTTATACATCCAACATTCATAAAATCCTGTTTCATACTAACCAGCTAAATTTCTAGCAAAGCATAGTATACGCCCAACCTGATACGTCCGTCTTGTCCGACGTCTACATTCATACTGCATCGAGTGTTTAGGCGTAGCTGCTTTGCAAATATTCAGGGAATTCACCCGAGTTGACTCCGCCCTTTACTTAAAAATAACCAATAAAATTCATAAAAATTAAAAAAAATAATTAATATTAGGTGTTTAAAATAAAAAATTAAAAAAATATTTACCTAAATTGTTTCATAACTAGGTAAATAAAGTATTTATGGTATTTATCAAACTCAAGAACGATTATTTTATTCAAATTTTCTGGGGTACATTTTAAATAGCACCGCTCCGTAAGAGTTAAATAATATATATACAGGGAGTTTTTAATATCTTTATATTCTTCAAGACCATGTTGTACCTTTTGCCCCATATATCGGAGAAAATTCCATCCTAATGCAGGATAATGCGCGCCCACACGTCGCCCGCTTTGTCGTCCTGCGTGACTTTTTAAATCAAGTGGGTATAACAACAATGGGTTGGCCAGCGTGGTCCCCTGACCTCAACCCGATTGAACATTATTCCAAAAATCGTCGTACTAAAAGATGACTAGAGAGATATCAACAGTATGTACACTACAGAGAAAATAATTAGATTTTTATGTCCGTTCTTTTAATTTGCCGGTGTGTGTAGATTGTACGTGGAAAAAGAGGATGAGACAAACATTTTATTAATTAATAAATTTTCAGAAAGTTATATTTTTAATTTATTATTTAATATAAAATTTAATTTCAATAAAATCTGTTATATATTGTACTTTTATTTTATAAAAAAAAAACATTTCAAAAAAAAAAATCCCTCCTCCCGGAAAAAATCACGTGAACAGTGCTTTATTACTATCTCTGCATTCTGAATACAGTACAGTATTTTTTGTTGTTTACATTTGGAAAGTAAAAATAATTTTATTATTTAGTAATTTATGTAATGTTCATAAATAATTCTTATAATTACATTACATTTAATAACGTATTTGGTTTTTCCTATAGTATTTTACTTTTGCAATTATTTTAGTATTATGATCTCATAAGCGATCAATTGTAAAAAAATTCCATGCATTTTAAAGATAATATTTAGTATTTTATTACTTTTATTATAGAAAAATGTAATTTATACAACTGTCCATGAAGAAATTACTTGATAACATATTTTCTTATCTTAAAAATTCTTATGAACAAGTATTTAGAAAATAATCTGCAAACATTGGTTGGCAATTTGCCAAGAGAACAATTAAAACATTAGTTTGTTAAATAACTCTTGTAAGAATAGTTTTACAAAAATGTTGTTTTAATAAGAGTTGTAGAAACTATCCAACCCTAAGTAATTCTCTCCGAACGTGTCGTTCCCCTTCAACTCAGCTCGTCTGACCGCTGACACATCTGTACCCCCACTCCGTACCTGGAACGTTATGCCAAGGATGGCACAGAGCTTTTATATACAAGATGTATAGTATTTCCAAAATGAAATGGCCACCCTCACTTTTTGGTTCTAATAATGACTGATAGTAACAATTATACCTGCTGCGTATATGGTTCTGTTAATAACAGTTGCCAGGACCGCAATAATTATTTAAAATAAACGTGTTATCTTATATGCTATTTAGAATGAACTGTATATACTCACATGACATTCCTTCACATTTTTATCAGGCTTAGGACGCTATATTTGAATTATAAATATAGGCATGTTTAAAAATCGTTTTGTTTTAAAGTCTTTATGGTCTATATTAAATACTTCAAATTTGCACAAACAAAAATCATTTTTTTTTGCAACAAAAATAAATTTTAGCAAATAATTATACATATGACTTTGTATGGAAATTCTATTCCGTCTTCTTCCAACTTTTTTATTAAAATATGCACAGTCGGCACTATATTTTTCGAATAAAAGTCGTATATTTTATTTATTATTGTTTTAGACATAAAACTTATTTTCTTGAAAACTTGTAAATCGGATCGTTTTCGCTGCTTTTTTTTGCCACGAACATTGATACGTTGAATTGTTCTGTATGGAACACTAGTTAATTCCGCAGTTCTAATATAGGTTTGTTATTACCTTCCGAAACTAACTTTTTATAAACGTTCAGTATCAGAACTTTGCAATCTTCTGAGAAATGATATTTTTCTTTAGTAGCCACGACCACATTTTCGCATTCCACGTCAACGACCACATTTTCGCACTCCAAATCATCTTGCGCAGATTCACTATTTTCACTACAGAAATTAGGAATTTCTTCAAAATCAAATGGTCGCCAAAGAGCCATGTTGTTAAGGTATGCACGTTATGAACGTTGAAAATTAACTAATAAACAAGTATAACAACACCTTAAATTTAGAAACAATAGGATTAGAAATTTGGAAAATATCCTTAATGGTTTTTGAGAAACTTCAATTGAACTAGTGTTACATCTATTCTATTTAAATTTAAAATTCCCTTAATACCTCCTATATTCTTTTTACAGTTATGAGTCTTGGGATTACTGCCATAAACCCATAACTGTTAAGCTTGTTAACAAGAGTGGCCATTTCATTTTGGAAATACTATGCCCTATTCATTTTTTAAATAATTTTTTCGTTAATAACAAATTTTGTACATTTTTCGGGTAATGTGTTTTTGAAGACTAAGTATTTTTCCTGTTTGCGGGCCAAAGAACTGTATGCATGCCAAATTTCAACTTTCTAGGTTTAGTCGTTTTGCCAAAATTTCTACCGTACATACACACCTGTGACTGACTATTAAGCGTTTCTTAGTCATACCTACAAAACCCTAAAAATGATTTACAAGCTATTATAGCTAAAAATGTGTTAAAAAAACACAGGGGTGGACTACGGCGGACTAGGCAATTGCCTAGGGCCCGTAAATCGGTTTTCTTATATAGATTTAATTGTTTTATGATTTGTTTGACTGGTAGGGCCCGTCATGAGAACCTTGCCTAGGGCTCCGATTTTTTATAGTCCGCCACTGAAAAAATGTCACCAAATACCTACGAAATCCTGGTTTGTGTAAAAATTTACATTTCAAAGTAATTTGTTAATAGTAAAATACTACAAAAATTAATATTATTCATTCTAGATTTCCTGTATTTAAAATAAACTCTTTTACATTAATTATAACAATTCAATTCAGAAGTTCCGGTCGCAAAATAACCTGAGCCGAACAGGTGCGCATACGCATCCACTTGTTGCATTCCTCCCTCCCATTGGTTAGTTACATTTCACCTTGTGTTCTTATTGGTTGGTTTGAATGTTCTTACCAGTGAACTGGAGTTCTGACTGGGTGGTTTCAATTGTTTTCCCCGCGATTTTGACAGACGCTTCTTGCTAACGGATCATCCAGGGTTTTAGAGTCAGTTTATTACGGACTGGGTAACAAGTGAGGTGAAGTGTTTTTGGTGAAGTGGTGTGAAACATTACAAAATGGTGTCTTCGAAAATGGTATTTGTATTCTTTAATTCTTTACTTATTGATATTTAAGGTTTATTTTAAGGTTCAGTTTCATTTAAAATATTCCAAGGGCATACTATTGAACACAAAGGAATGGGATAAAGTTTGCTTAACAGCCCTACAGTTTGGTCTTTGAAATAAAATAATAATTTTGTCTCTTTAGATTAAACAATTTTATATCCATAATTCAGACAGCAACTCGATTCTATTATTGTTTTTGGGGCATAATCAGGGTCGGATTTACCATAAGGCTGAATAGGCTGAAGCCTAGAGGCCCACACCCGACTAGCCCCCCCCCCCCCCTCCCAATATTATTTTAAATATATATATTTTAGAAATTAATTTTAATTTAATTTTTCACAAATATGTGTTTGGTTTATTATTATAAACTATTTTTTGCAAATAAAATTTTGACAAAGGAGTCCCATTATTATTTTAATCTATGATCCTTCACAATTAAGCTTAATTTTTAGGGTTTCGTAGGTATAACTAAGAAACTCTTCTAGAGCAATTTTTTGACTGTACGGTACAAATTGTTGCCAAATTTTTGGACCTAGAAAGTTGTGACCCAGTATTAAAAAACTTATGATTCCACCAGATTATTTTTTCTAAAAATATCAAATTTTTTGTATCTTTGATAGAACTAAGTATGTAAAAAAGTTATCAAATGAAAACTCTTAAATTGTAGATTAAGATACGGAAAGTAATTTTATTTTAATACTTTATATGAGTACCTGTTTATTCAACGATAATAGGACCGGTCGAGACGTCACACTGACCACGTGGCTTTAATATTTATGGCCTAGACCAGGGGTCGGCAAACTTTAGAAGCTAAAGAGCCTAATTTACCCTTTACGGCATCTGTAAATATATTAAAGAGGCATAATTTTGTTATAATACAAGACTTTTTGAATATTTTCTTAATTTTGTTCCTTATCAAATTAATTTAAAGAGCCACACGAATGTTCTAAAAGAGCCGTATGCGGCTCGCGAGCCACTGTCTGCCGACCCCTAGCCTAGACCGCCGGACGGAGAACTTACCTACTGTCCCTATGCACCTATCTAGGCGTTTGGGAACCTATTATTATTTATTTAAATAATTATGTAAAAAATATATATTGTGGGATATTTAATAAGGAGTATAAATTAAAGAACGAAGAAGAGTTTTAGAGAAACTATTTTATTTTGGATCGATTTTCGCAAAAATATGTACCAAAATAATTTTGTCCCATTCTCTGGAACCCAGTCACAAAAATCAAAAAATCTCAGAGTAACACACATTGATATTGAAATAGTACGAACGGAATTTTTGATCAGACTTTTTTAAATAATTATGGATTTGTTGGATTTTTGAAAAAAAATATATTTTTTTTATAAATAAAAGATCTTTCGTAAATTAACAAAATAGATTGTGACGTGTTTACAGTCAAAAATGTGCCCAAATATTTTAATACTTACAAAATCCTTAAACGTGTGAAAATTTACATTTCACTTCAAACTTTACGGTTTAATCGGAACAATTTATCTTCATCTTGGGGTCCAAATTTATTGATAACTTATTTCTGAAAATATACCTTAGATATATCCATATCCAGTTATCTTTTCGATTATCGAAATTACCATTTTTTTTTAAAAGAGTTTTTAGAAGGCTTAGATTTTTTAGATTTTCCTTTGTGAAATCTTTCCACAATTACAGAAATGTGTAAATTTTGTGGAACAGATGTTAAGTATCTATTATTCGGTTTTTGACCTATTGGCATAAATTAAGGTAGTCCTTGATTTTTATGTACAACTATTTTTGGATTATTCACTCATCGTTGCCCTGCAGTTTTTAGGGTTTTGTAGGTATGACCAAAAAACCCTTATACCGTCATTCTGTCTGTCTGTCTGTCTGTCTGTCTGTCTGTCTGTCTGTCTGTCTGTCTGTCTGTTCGGTAAAAATTGTAGCCAAACGGCTAAACCTAGAGAGTTGAAATTTGGCATGCTTATACAACTCTTTGACCCGCACATAGGAAAAATACTAAAACGTCTCAAAAACATATCCCCTTAAAAATATAAACAAATATGTGCTCATCGAAAAAAAAAATATTTTTTTATAATTATGAGTAGGGTATCAAATGAAAGCCCTTGGTACGTGGATTAACGATCAAATTTTTATTTTTGCAAAATAAATTATTTTGAAGCGATTTTTGCCAAAATTGTGCAAAAAATGTTTTGTCCCACACCCTGTAGCCCAGATGGTTTAAACTAAAAATCTGAAAAAATTCTAAGTAATGTACATCGGTGTGAACCGGAATAGTTCAACAGGAATTTTTGATCAGATTAGGTTTTTGGAAAAAAACGCATTTTTTGTGATTTTTGGCTAATAATGTACACAAGTTATAGCTTTGTAACACGCCACACTGGAACGTGTGTGCTGGTCTAGTGGTATTTCACGCTGATTTTTCATCCAAGTAACCCGATCCGAAAGGGATCGAACCCTGTGAGAAAAGACTAATTATTTTTTGTTTTTTTTTTTAAATTTTTATATTGTTTAAATTATTTTTTCAAAATTCTAGTTATATTTTGGCAAATGTTGCATTTAATTTTTAAAAGCGTAAATTTAATAGCCAGTGGAAATTGTTTAAATTATAATTTAATTCTGTTTCAATGTACACGAAATCGGAGGGGCGGAACTTATAACAACCAATGGAAGCCATAGGCGCAATTTTTAAAATTCTTAATGAACCTTGGTATATAAAAAAAATACTGCACATATTTAGAAACCTAAATAATGGTATTAAGCGTTCGAATTAAAATTAACAAAAAAAATATTTTAATATAAAATTTGTTTTCGCATCCAAAATAATCATCATTCACTTACTAAATACCTGCAAAACCCTGAAATGTGTGAAAATTCACACTTCACATCAATTTTTTGTATTTGGTAAGGTAATGGCGTCACCGAGTAGTCAAAGACATACGCATAAACAGGGGGTTATAAAATGGAGCCTTGCTGTGCGCCAAAAACTATAAAGGAGCAAAGACTCATATAGAGAGCGATATAAAATGGACGTCAGCGATTTTATTGTGCCTGTGCGGTATTTTAAAAGCTGTGAAACTTACTAATGCAAAACTTGTAGATCCATTTGTTGATGAAAAATTGAACTACTGGGCTGTCAAAAACAAAATATTGCAGGTTAGGTTGTACAGAAATTATGTAATTTTTATAATATCGCTCATAGAAGACCCCACTTTGGGAATCACTGATCTACAATACAAAAAAAAGACGATAAACTTTAAAAAAATAATTCGATCAAAAATTCCAAGCGTACTTTACCACTTTACATCAACGTACTCTGATTTTTTTCAGATTTTCTTATATTTTGCCCTTTGAGAAATAGGTCTTTCGCACCTTTTCAGCAACAATCACATTAAAATAATATATTTTCTTAAACTCTCCGAGATACCTAGAAAAATAAATAATAAAAAATCCAAGAAAAACATACTATGATACTTATTTCTTTACGGCTTGTAACATTTTATTTTCATCCATAGTTACCTATTCTGGACTATGGAAGTTGACTGATGGACTTACGATTATTTAAGCCATAAGTTTGCGGTGTACCTCAGTATTATTTAACAGTAATATGTTACGCAATTTTATTACACAAATTTCGTATTAAATATGACTCACGTTTCTTTTATGATAAAAATCACGATTTTCACGGTGTTAAATAACATTTCGTGAACATTTTACTAAATTTTAATTCTGTTTTAAGCAATATATTTGCTTAAGGCAGTCGTCCTCAAACTTTCTTGAATATCGTACCCTTTGGCAGCTCATTACCGTAAATTTTACCTCTAATATTAGAAAAATCTTTGTAATTTATATACATTTATATGTAACTGTGAATAAATGCTTTCAAGCCACTGCTGTGCAGCCTTCGCATTATGGGTTGGCGCTGAATCTTGCTGAAAGCTCTGGCTGGAAGAGGGAGTTATTTAGTTCTTTAACTATCGACTTTAACACGATTTTCTAGTAGATTTTGACCGACGTTTTTACACCTTTATCGTAAAAATTAAGCTTAGTGGTATTGTCATAGTTCCCGACCCATCAAACCATAACTTAAGCAGGGGCAAGGCGCCTCTGAATCGTTGTGAACTTGTAGCATACACCCAAGATTATTAAAGTAAAGGTTGTCTCGTAACTTGTAGTGGTGGGGGTAAATAGCGAAGCTACACGTCATCTATCTGCTAACGGGACGTCATCCTTTGTTTATCGTATATGTTATATACACGTGAAGTTTGAATTTTGTCTATAAATATAAAAATATCGTTTAATTTTTTGATTTTCTACTTGTTTTAATTTCTTTTTTCTTCGAAAGAAATGTTTCTTCGTTCTAAATAAATTTTCTTACATTCATTTTTGATGTGAAGAGAATAATAAGTGAAATATTTCAATATTTTAGTTTTAGGGTGTCCCCCCGTAACTACCCTTAATATTCATCAAATTGAAAAAATGCATAGAACAAATAAGATTTGTTTTTTATAAACAACATTTATTGTATAGTTTTTTTCTGTTAAGATAGTTCTGTTTATAAAGGAAATATTTTTAAATTTGTAGTCCCAGTTTTAACCCAGAAACACCGCCTAAGAAAGAAAATTTTGAGATACCATGCCTATATTTGAATCCTGGTTCTACTCTATTGTACCGAATTTCGTTAAAATGCGTCCAGCCGTTCTTAAAAACAGATATAACCTCCAATTTTATAAATTACTATATTATTATAGCAATTTGTTTTTCTATTTTTATTTAAATATACCTAAAATTATATTTGTATTTGATTTTATTGTTATTTATTAACTATAATACAAATACCCATCACCTTAAATTTTATATAAATCAGTATAAAATTTCCTTCGATATTTATTTATTCAATAGAACTGTCTTGAAATAAATATCTATTATGAATATAGTCAATAAAAGTATTTAAAAACATGCAACATCTATTGTCAGAAGTTATGAGACAACCTTTACTTTAATAATCTTGGCATACACCAGGTCGTTCTGGCGGTTGAAAGCCTCCTCAATAATAAAAATCTTTTTAAGAAACCCTTGGTAGTTCTGTTGACGTGTGGACGCAGTTACTTGAGCGCTGTGTAACGGCCAGAAGTAGTCATTTTGAAAACTGATTCGTAATTTTTGTTTATGAAGCATCCTAGGTATTATGTACTAAAAGAAAATTAAAATATTAAGCATCTTATGGAATTTAACTGAACACTTAATAACTGTATTCAGGGCAAGGCTACGTATATGTATCTTTTTTTTGCGTACTCCTAAACGCACAACCCCTGGTTGGGAATCGCTGACTTAAGGTATAAGACCGTCTTCCACTTCATTTTGTAGTGAACAGGTATTTTGTGTACAAAAGACTGTTGTCTCGAGGGTTTGTTTGTCTAGGGCGATTCAAGGGTGACTTTTGTTAGGGAGGCCACAGGAAATTTGTCCGGAAGTTGGGTATTATTATAATAAGTATGAAATCATTAGTATAGATAAAGGAAAAGTATAGTTTTGGCATGCAACACGTGGATTAGAAATATCTTTTTACTTCAGAAAACATAATAAAATTGAAGAAAAATAGGTACATTATAACAACTAAACAATAACTATAAAAATAATAGATTTACGAAAAAAGTTGTAGTTAAATGCACTACAATTATCACCTTTTTTAGGGTTTCGTAGGTATGATCAAGAAACACTTGTACCGTCAAATCTGTGCCAAATACTCTATAAATGTATTTCAAATACTTTAAATGTAATTGAAATACTAGATGTGTAGTTCTTATAGTTTTCTTTTATAACGTAACTTTTAAAATAATATGTTTACGATAAATATTGTAATAAACAATGTTGTAGGAAAATTTTTAGCTACAGTTTTTTTTTTCCAATATTTTTTTGAAACTCTTTTGGTTTTTGAGCAATTTTATATTGTAGGTGCAGACATGTAAGCAAGCTTCGCACCTACTTAGTATTATCTATATTGTTTCTACGCAGGGAATTGTTTAAGCAATTATTTTTCTAAGAATACCAGAAATATAAGCATTGTTTAATAGTTTTAATAGTTTAACAAGGATTGAAAATATGTATTTGTATGTTATCTAAAACGAGCTTGTGCAACAGGACTGATTAATGACATGTCATACATATAAGTGACTCGTCTTACCCTGTCGATAAAAACGTAAGACGACACTTAAAAAATTAACACTAGAAAAAATTTACTCTTTAACATAGGTGACATAAAATTTATTCAAGGTTACTGCTTTTTGTCCGACATCAGTTTAGATAACTGCTATTTAAAATTGTAAAATGAGATGTTTGTTTGCCAACGTTTAGCAGTGTTTAAAAGTACAACAAACAGTGTATGGGTCGCGACTCATAAGTGAACCATTTTTAGTAAACTGCAGAGGGGTACCCACCTAAAAATTTGTCGAAATACAGTTTGATGTAAAGGATCGTTTATAATAAACCCATACCATAATGCATAAGGATGGAACAAAGGTTTTGACCCTTCAGAACATTCTAATAAACAGAACAAAGAGAGTAGTGTATTTTTTATGCTGTGGATACATAGCAAATCTATTAGAAACGAGGCTTGAGACCCGACAACTTTAATTTGGATAATCTCTTCGATGTATTTCCGAATGAAGATAAACTGCAAGAGTAATTTAGCAATATACAGAACGACCAGTTATTAAGAACTACTTAAAAATTGATATGAAGTGTGAATTTTCACACATTTCCGGGTTTTATAGGTATCTAGAAAAACTTTTAATCCGTTTTATTTGTAATTTTACTTATACATTATTATCAGCATATTTTATTCTGTAAAATAATATCGCAGAAAGTAAATATTCTTTTATTGTTAATCTGTTATTTTATTGTTATCTGTGGATTAATTTCAATACAGAAAATAATCCCTCAACACTCGCTTGTGTCGTAGACATACCTGACGCTATTAACCGCCTAACGCCCAGCGACGTGATAGGACGCGCGCCGTTCACAGGCAGAAATACCCAGCGACGTGATAGGACGCGCATGTCGTGTTAATACTTGCAGAATTTTTCTAGCGACGTGATATGACGCGTTTCATTTATTTACATACGACGTAAAGTAATGGTCATGAAATGGCATGATAAAAAAGATGTGTACTTACTGTCAACAGTACATAATCCAGAAATAACAGAGACCAAAAAGACAAAGAGGGTAAGTTTATAAAAAAACCGAAATTGGTAGTTGATTATAATAATATCATGGGTGGTGTCGATCGATTGGATCAACAATTGCACGATTACGAGATTACAAGAAAAAGAGGGAAAACATTTTTTTTTTATGCATTTACTAGATCTAACAGTATTCAACTCTTTTATTTTATATAAAAAAAATAATGGTGGAATGGATAATTTAGAATTCAGAATACAATTAGTGGAACAGATTATTTGAAAATATCATTTGAGTGCATTTATCAAAAAGTCCTGCCTTTTTGTCTAAAGAAATTTAGGCCACTAAGATTGACGGAAAGACATTTTCCTGACTTCAACCCCCCCCCCCCACGAAGGGAAATAATATCCCGTATAAACGTTGTGTGTTATGTTCCACAAAAAAAGATGAGATAGGTAAAAAGTTAAGAAAAGAAACAAAATATTGTTGTAAAGAGTGCGACGTTACTCTTTGTCCTGCTCCTTGTTTCAAAAAATATACGGAAAAAAAAAGTTAAAGTTAGCTTTAGTTTAAAAATTTGTATTTTTTGATAGGAACGTTAATCTATCTTATATGTACATAGTATACAATATACATAAATAAAATATTAAATAAATCGGTTTTATTATTATAATTCATTTTAATGCGTTTAAAAAAGTATATACTTCAAATTTCAGGAATATTAAAAATTGTTTTTTTTTACCAAAATCCACTTAAAAAATCGGGCGTTAAGCGGTTAAACAAGCGGCTTGAATGTTATCTGGATATCTGTCACTAACTTTAAACACAGATTTTATTTGGATCCTGCCCATATTCTCCATCGTATTGCAGTCTTCGCGAAATCTGTATTCCGGCTCCAGACTTCGCAAAATACTATTGCTCCGGACTTCGCTCCAAAACAGTGATACAATTCGATAAAACCCCAAAAAACAGGTAGAAACATCGTTTTTAATAAAATATTCAAAGAAAAGCTTGCATTGTTTAAAGAGGCATTGACTGTACTGTCATTTACGAGTCTGTGATACAAGAAAATTCTTCTAAACAAGCTTACCACCAAATTAGATTTCTAACAACCTATGAGGCAAAATCACCAGAGATATTCCAAAGATATTGTTCTTTCTCATGCCAGATTGTGTTCAGGATGCAGGAACTAAATGAGGAGCTAAAAATGTAAGGATCAAGATAATCAAAAAACTAAATAATGGTAAAGCTTGTATTAAGTTAGATGATGAAAGTCGATGATGCCGAAGTTGAGTATCTTGGGCACGAAATACGAATTGACAGAAACAATCAAGCGTACAAAATCTTCAGAATATCAGAAGGATGGGCAGCATTTGGTAAACTATAAAACATTTTTAAAAATGATACACCAATGTGCCTTAAAAAAAGCTTTCAAGCTATATATTATTGCCCAGCTTAACCTACAAGGCGGAAACCTTAACACTGACTAAAGCTTTTGTTTGAAAATTACAAATAACTCAAAGAGCCATGGAACGAGCCATGCTAGGTATAACGTTGAAGGATAAAATACCAAACGCTGAAATTCGTCGACAGATGAAATTAACCAATATCCTTATAAAATTAGTTACTATGAAATGGAAATGAGCAGTACATCTAGCCTAAAATGGATGATCCAAATGGATTCCCGAGTGGAGACTATGAGCAGTCAGATGTAGCTAAGGAAGGACGCTTACTCTTTGGTCTGATGACCTAAGCGTATCTCTACGAAGTGACTACAAAAAACTCCAGAGAGAGAAAACTGGAATTTTAAGGAAGGATATGCAGAAATTAAAAAAAAAAAGAAAAAGAGGCAGATTTATGAGGAGCATATTTCCAAAACGTCTGTTGCAGGGCTTCGAACCGTTATTTTTGTCGGAACGAAAACCGGAGCTGAACCGAAAAAAAATATCGGTTTATTTCGGTTCAGATAATGTTTATGGGAGTGAATATAAACTACATTTTATTTAAGATTATTTTTTAAACTGATAATCAGAAAAAAATCGTAATTTTTGGGAGGGTTGAAGTCTAGCCCCCTCTGGACACGGCCTTGGTATGATTATTTCAAAATAAGGAATAAAATGTTCTTCTAAATTATAGTAGAAAATAAATTTCTAATACAAATAAAATCATTTAAAAATTTATCATTCGGAACTGAACCGAAAACCGAAAAAAACCGTTATTTTTGCCGGAACGTAAACCGGAACCGAACCGATATATATTTTTTTAACTGAACCGGAACGAAAACCGAAACGAAAAAAATAACGGTTCGAAGCCCTGGTCTGTTGTCTATTTTTCTAAAGTCGAGAGTACTCACGAAAAATGATTAATGCAATTATAAACAACTTAAAATCACTATTCTTTTTAAATCAGACATTTATTTAAAGAGGTGTAAATAATGTTGCCAGTAAAACAGTAAAATGAATTTTAATAAAATTGGAGAAGAGACGTTTTGGAAATAAGCTCCTCATATGATCTGTGGCTGAACTAACAGCTCGAAAAACAAAATACAGAAACTAGTTGCCACCAGGTCATGATTTAAATGCTGTTTGAAATTCAGTGTATCACAGTTCGAAAAATTAACGAAGATTCTCCAACCACAAAGAGGCGGAGGCTATTCAAAGAAGTTAACAAATAAACTGGTCTTTTCCAGGCAGTATCAGTAGTATTATTTATTAATCTCTCTATCTTTGTTAACTCCTTTGGGGTACAGCTCTTGTTGTTATTAACAACTATGTTAACGGTTATTTGTTGTATTAAAAACACGTGTTAACAACGTCATTATAGGATCAAATTACATAAGACAACCCAGACTTTAACCCGTCTGTTCAAACTCCAAATGTTATTCTGCTCGTTGTAAATATACGATTTTCATTGAAATTTGTGCATTAGGAAAAAATGCAACCGGATGCAAGATTTATTTCCTGTGTAACGTGTCCACAATTTTCGTTTTCTAGCATTATTACATAATTTTATTACCATATAATAGGAGTAATTACACGGTGTAATTGTGTTAAATGATTTGTTAATATGCTTCAGAACTAAAGAACAAGCGAAACATATATTTGCAAACAATTGTATTCAATTCTAGTTTTATCAAATGGAAATAAATGGTCCACAACATTGAACACACTTTCATCACACTTTAATCTTAGCAGGATATCGATAAAAAATAAACTTTTATTATATAAAACAATTAATATTTTTATATAAATGCTTTATTTGGACCTTGCAATTATTTGTGGAGTTCAACATCGGGCAAATGCCAACCTCTTGTTGCCACACAAATGCGAAATCTTTCAGGAGCATTTCTCGTAACATTTATATGACACATATTAACAAGACTGCAGTTGTCGTCAACTCTGTTAGTTCTTGACTACTCCAAAAGATGCCACTCAAAGTTTCAGTATCACCACCCCTGAAATAAATATACCAATTCCAAAATATGATTACACCAAATTCATTCAAGAAGAAGATACGAGAAGAATGGAACGACTGTTGGAGGAACACTACCGGAAAACTAAGAAAAATAAAAGAAAATATTGAAAAATGGCCAGGAAGAGAAGACAGAAGAGAACAAGTAGTGCTCACAAGATTACGAATAGGACACTCCAACGTAACACACAAACACTTACTTCAAAAAACACCAGAAGTAAAATGCGACACTTCACTAACAGTAAACACATCATAACCGACTGTACAAAATACAATCACCATAGACAATTACACAACATACCAAGAGATATTGCACAAGGACTTACACCTTCATCTACAATGGAATATAACATTATAAATTATTTTAAGGCCATAAATATGTACAATAATTTATAAAAAGAACACTGTACCGGGTGTTAAAAGCCTAGATGCTGAAAAATTGTAGTAATAATAAAAAAAAAGTTTCAGTCGCTAATCTTGGAAGAAAATTCGCCTACTTTGGTGACTTAACATTAAGAAGAGACACCCAATTGTTTTTGAAATAAAAAAAGTTTTGAGGAAAAAAAAAAACAAAAATGGAACCATTCCACCTCGATTTCTGATTTAGTTTCTGGTTGGCCGCTGGTTCGGAAATAGCGTTCCTCTACAATTTATTGACGAGAAGTGAATTGTATCATCCATGATCTGGGAGTATCACGTCAGTTTCACATAACATTTACCAAATTTTCGTTTGTCCTTTCAAAAACAGGCAAGCATCCTTTATATAAATTTGTTAATTCTGTAGGTATATTATTATTTAAAGTTCTACTTGCTTAATTTAAATTAAAGGTAAATAAATGTCTTAATTTTTCCTAATATAGAAGTTATAATTAGCATTGATTTAGTCAAAAAATCCCAAAATGGTAAAAGTTAGATTTAGTGACTTTTAGTAGTCCGCCTATATGGCCGCCTTAGTGAACTCGGATTGCGCCAATTTGTTGACATATATCAAAGTTATAAAGATATGAGCTATAAAAGTCAATAGCCTAGGATGGTAGGACACATGGAGCTAATTCATTAAAGTAATCCAGAAAGAAGAATATCCAAACAGGCCAAAGGCGTTTGGTGATGATTACTCATTTGGAGTAAATCTTAAAAGAAATGTTAAAAAATGTAATAAAGCCGCTAAGAACAGCACACCTGGGAAAAAATCCTAAAAGATCAAGACCTAGAAAGTCGAGCCAGAATTGATAATGATGATTAGGATGGGCCTCGAAAAGTAAATACAAAAAACACCGTTCATCTCTCAAAAAAATTTGAAAACCTTTAATAAAGTAAACTATCTCTTCTTGTTAGACTGTTAGATGATTACCTGAATTACTTGATTATATAATAGTGCATTATATCACAATTGTCATTGACAATATTACAAAATTCTCAATGAAATAAAAATTAACCTTGTCTAATAAAAATTACGTCCGGTACAGTGTATGATATCCGACATTAATTTATTAATAGAGTATACGTTGGCAATATATATATACCAATCAGACATTTGTTAGCCATATGTGTCTAGATTTTATCTTAATGTATTTAAATTGATTTTTTAGAAGTACTAAAATTCGAAGAAATGACGAGGAAAGTAATTTTGGTTACTGAAAATATGAAAAGAAGGTATAGATAGTAATAGAATCAAATGAAAAGGATAACAATAGAATAGAATGGAAATTATAGTAATAGCACGAATATAATATATAATAGAATATAAAGGATAGCTATAGAATCTAATAGAAATGATAAAAATACACCAATTCTGTTTCGAAAAGCTTTCTGTGGTTTCAGGGCTTCCTTTTCAAGTACTCTTTTCCAGCCTGTCAAGTTCTTAACGACGGTTTTACAATTTTTAATCTTACCTTCGTTTTTTTAAGTCTTTCTCCAATTGTTCCATATTTCTCGTCTTTGGCGTGATATATGTATCCATATACTATCGATATACTTCATTTTTCTCGCTGAATCATTTCTATACCTTCGCTTCAAGTGTTCCTATTCATTTTATTGATATACTTCTCTTTTCAAGTGGCCGTTGTTTAGAAATACTTTTTGCTGGACCACTTCCATTCGTTCACTCCGTGTCCTATCCATTTTAGCCTATTGATGTATATTGTTTGGACTATATCTGGATCTTTAAACTTCGATACAAATCAAAACAGTATCGATGGCGCCATCTATCACGTTCATAGATACCCCTTATATGTGCTGCTATTTCGAAGCAATTAAGTGCATTTACTTCTTTCTTTGTTAGGGATCTTGTTTCAGAAATTAAGCATTTTGTTTGTTTTGCAATTATGTGTGATTTTAAGAGGAGGTTTAATTCGTAATTTGCTTTGTTTGCTAGGAATATTTTCTTTTTGATGCCACGGTGGCTATAGAATCCAATGGAAAGAATAATGATATAATCGATTTGAAAGGATAGTATTAGTAATGAACGATAATATAGCTAAACCGGTAGATTAAAATATCTTGTAATCAAGAATAATTTTTAATTCTTCCACCACATGTAGCTCTTCTATCGCATATAGAATTTCATACTTACCAAATTAAATACTGGTACTAAATTAACTTTTTTCCTTCTTTTGCAGATGAACGTGCGGGTGACGACGATGGACGCGGAGTTGGAATTCGCGATCCAGGCCACCACGACGGGCAAGCAGCTCTTTGACCAGGTGGTGAAGACAATTGGACTACGCGAAGTTTGGTTTTTCGGCCTCCAGTATACGGATTCTAAAGGAGATCTCACCTGGATCAAACTCTACAAAAGGGTAAGTTATTATATTTATATTTATCCCCCACTTTAAATTTCTTCCGATATTGTGCGATCAGCTCTGGAGTCGACTCGGCTTCAAGAAGAAGACCCCAAGTTGAAACATCTAAAGCCGGAGGTCTAGAAACGGAGAACTTACGAACTCTGTCTTATGTGCCACTTAGACTTTTGAAACCTATTAATATTAACTCACTAAGGCCTTATAACTAAGTTTAAAGATTTTTTCACAATACAAAAAGTACACAATTATATTCGAAACAATTCTGAGATATAATTAATTATTCAGTCAATCACTATCAAAGTATTAATTATTTTTCTCCGTAATAATGACCTAAATACAAAGATTTATTATATTATAATGCGTTACCTATTTTTCAATTCCCTAGAACACGTCCCTAGATCTAATATGGGTTCATATTGTCATATTGGTTTCGCGTACCATTTGTAAAACTTTGCGTTCCATTCTATCAATAACTTCACACAATATGCGGCTTCAAACACATTAAAACAAACGAATAAAAAAACAGTACGTTATTTAGACAAGAAGTTTATATTGGCCAAAGTATGACGTCATGCTAAACCAATATGAGTGAAAATAAATGAAGCATATGACTAAAAGAAGTGGATGACGTGATCTGCCTAACCACATGTCTTTGAAATCAGTTGTTTATGGTACAAAACAATCCTGTTTAATTGAATTAGTGTGCACTCTACACTTATGTGGGTAAAAACATGTAGAGAATTTTAAAAAGAAAATTGCCTTAAATTTTTTATCACTGCTTAGAAAATATGAACTCACGTGTGTTAACTTGTTGGCAATGACATAGTTACACTGCAGTTTATAAAAACCCATATCTGAAATACTGGAGCAAATTTTAGAATTTATAATTATTAATTTATCATTGTAAAATAACAGGTGTGTTTACTTTTTGGAATTCGTGGGCCAATTTGATTCACGTCGTAGGCCATACAATAGACATATCGCTTGTAGGAACTTATTCAGAAGGGAAGTTATTTATAAAAGTAATCAACCCTGACACCCGGAAATTTAAAATCGATAATCAACTACTGAAGAATATTAATGAGTGCATGTATTTAGGGCATATAGTCCAACTTGGAAAAAACAATCAAACAACTGAAATTATCTGAAGAGTGAGGTTCATCTGGGCGGTATTTGGAAAGCTAGGATTTGTACCTAAAATTCTATCAGTATTTATCAACCTGAAGGCAAAAGTTATTCAGGCATTTTCCCGGTCGTGACTTACGGTCTGAAAACAATAAGGGCCGGTTTCTGAAAGCTTAGTTAACTATAACCAAAAGATCAGTAAATGGTTGCTATGGTTACTTATACGATTGTTATATTGTAACCGAGTTTAACCAAAAGATTAAACTCAGCCAGGCTTTCAGAAATCGGCCCTAAGTGGTTAAATAAGTCAAATAAGGCGGTTAAACGTGCCAACTATAGATCACCCAGCGAACTAAGCTTACGGGACAAACTGAGAAATGAAAATATTTTCAAAAACCAATTTCACCAATAGTGTATAATAATAATCTGGATAATCTATTCGTCGGTTTTAAAATTTGAAGGCCTACCTGATTTCTCATCATCTTTGATTGAATTTCTTCCATCTTGAAAACGCTGAAACCATTTAAAACAGTGCTGCTCAAACTATCTGGTTTGGCGTACCAGTAGGTTTTATTTTGAATGTGCCACGTATCGGTAGCAGATTTGTGCCAATATACTATTTTATTATTCTTTTCGAAACTTTCAAAAAAGGTGGTTGGACGATATAAAAAAGTAGCAGGTAAAAATTGGCATGAACTAGCTCTGGACAAAAAATTATGGAAGAAAAGAGAGGAGGCCTCTGTTCAGTAGTGGACAACCATTTAAGATAAAGAGAAAAGGAAGTATAATAGATTGGCTGATCTGAAATTCAATAAGTCAAGTAATCTGCGAAATTATATGAGTGGCTCAAGATAACAAACTTGGCGAAACTCCACAGAAGTCCTCGTTTCTCGAGGTGTAATCAAGAGTAGAGGGATTCTACCTCCTTAATGGATAGACGATTTAGAAAGATATGCGAGCAACTAGATTCTGATGGACAAAGAATTGAAATAAAAAAGACCTATTAACCAATGAACGTCAACGGTTGTTTCGACTATCATTATGTCGTAAAATCAGTGTCATTTTCAATTAATTATTTTTTATGATTCATGAAAACTGAGTAAGAGAAGCCGCCCCGTTATGAGGCATAACGGGCACCTTAAGGATTATCTTTAATAAAATCTTAAGGAATATCGTAAAAAAAATCGAAATACTTTTATTCGTAAGGTGATTTATTGATTAATTATTACAGACAGTAAAAAAACTTAGAAAAATACAAAAATAAAAGTTATTACGATATAATAAAAAGCTTCCTTTTATTGCCCATTATACTCCGGGCGGGGTATAATGGGCAATTAGCTAAAATCTGGCGCAGAATGAACACACGTGAGTGCATTCCTCATCGTTACCATCTTCTCCAGCGCAAGAACAATGTACCCACTTGCCACATGCTCTGCACTGGAGCAATCAACGTCTAGATATGTGTGAAAAATATATCAACACAGCAAAAAACACGTTTCACCAATTTACAAAATGTAAACGCCAGTTCTCAGTCATACAACCACTCTCGAAAGACACTAACGAAGTACTGAACGTGATTGGAATGAGTCCAAACATGGCGACATGTTTTAACAGCCAAAAAGAGGGGAGTCCGTTATACCCCGGGTGCCTGTTATGCCCCGGCTTCCCCTGCTGAATAATCGCCAGAACACTTGTTTACTCATAGTGAATAATAGTTTCATGAGTTCATAAAGAGTGAAAAGGAGATCTTTTAATCACTTTTTATAATCATTATTGAAAAATTATAACAAAATGAACAGTGAGAACATGTTATTCATTTATTAATGAATAGTAAAGTAATTATTCGGACATTGCGTGTATAGTTTTTATATAATATTTTATCAAAATGGGATTTAAATTGCGTGATAACCAGACAAAGATATTTTTATACTATTATGTAGACTACGGATGACTTCGGAATATCAGCAGTGAATTATTCGACGATGCAATTTTAACTAGGCACTTTATTGACATGCACTCTTACAGAAATTCAGGCACTTAGATGCTATGGTACCATCTGCCATTTTTTAAAATGAAATTGTAGTCAGTTTCAATATGATTCATAAAATATGACACATGTGTACAAATTCATTTTCATTTCATAAGAAATGGATCATTGGAAATGATTAATTTATAATGACTAGTGAACACCGCTAAAGTTCTAGTTTCGAATCCTAATTCATGTAATTTGTGAATGTTTAAATGCTCTAAAATGGTCAATTGAGCAATGCCATCTATGTTCATAGTTATAAATCATGAGAGTACTTAAGATACGCCAGCTTAGGTAAAATCACCTTCAACATGATTTAAAATGACTTAAATGGGACAGAATTTAGTGCAAATCTAAATTATGACTTTTATTACAGTGCACTTATCTTAATTTTAAGCATAAAATTATTAATTAACATTGTGATTGAATTTAAGACTGAAATTAGGAAAAAACTGGACTATTAAAGGTGCGATAAAACTGTAAAAATTGAATTTTGTTTTAGTTAAAATTTGCAGTATTGAAGATAACTATGAAATGACGTCACTGCTTCCATCTAGAGACAACCGTACTAAGATGCGTTCGCATCAAGACCCAGATATAGCTATATAGCACTCCAGTCTGTCAGAAAAATACTGTAAGAATGGTTTTGCAAATAATTCGATAACTTCGAAATAATTATCAGATCAAAATTTCCTGTTGTACTATTCCGGTTCACATTAATGTGCATTACTTAGAATTTTTTCAGATTTTTAGATTTAATTCCCAGGGTTATAAGGTGTGGGATAAGAGTTTTTCAGCGCATTTTTTGCTAAAACCGCATTCAAAAAATATAAAAAGAATCTGATCAAAAATTCCAGTTAAACTATTCCTGTTCCCATCAGTGTACATTATTAAGGGCCGGTTTCTGAAAGTAGTTGCTTATGGTTCCTTATGGGATTGTTATATTATAACCGAGTTTAACCAAAAGTTTAAACTCGGCTAAGCTTTCATTTTATCAAATTTTTAAACAACTCCTTTGTTAAAGTAGGTTTGAGGGAAAAAAATATTTTTCGAAAATAAAAATCTTTTGGTTTAACATTGAGAAAGTTTCATTTGATACTCATGATTTTTAAAATATACTACTACTTATTTTTTTATTAAATACATATTGTATGTATATATACAGTGTAATTTTTTTTTTTTTGAACTATAGTTTTCCTATATGTGGGTCAAAGAGTTGTATAAGCATGCCAAATTTCAACTCACTGTGTTGAGCCGTTTGGCTACAATTTCTACCGGGCAGGCAATCATATGAGTAACGTTATAAGAGTTTTTTGGGTTATATCCCCAAAATCGAGGTAAAGAAAATCGAATTACAAAAATGTCTATAAAATTCGAACGAAAGAACCAAGCGAAACAAACTCTGGTAGTCAACTCAGAAATGACAGCTGCATCATATTAAATCTTTATACCCTCTCTCCACTTACTAGGTGTTTAATAAGGGTGACCAGGGGGGGGGTCCAGGTTGACCAGATTTCAGTTGAGGTAAACCTTTTAGATTGAAAAAAAAAATGTAAATACAGTATATTTTATTCAATTTTGCTCACCTCCAAAAAATACAAGTGATGAGCAAAAAAGGTCTTCACCTCCAAAATATAAGCGATGAGCAAAAAAAATGTCCCCACCTCCAAAATCCAAGTGATGAACAAACAAAAAAAAAAGGTCTTCACCTCCAAAATATAAGTGATGAGCAAAAAAAAAGGGGTAATCCTCACTTCCAAAATACAATGATGAGACTTCGGGTGAAAACCTGAACCTGATCATCCTCTTCATAACGCTCACAATTCCTGCATTTTGTTGTCGAACGTCGTATAGTCAAATATTCACATTAAAATAACAAAATTTGCGATTACCTGGCTTCTGTCTTCTCATGGACAAGTTTTTTTGTGGTAACCATGTAATTTATATCTACCTACGTGTACGTGTCCTTTTTGAAAACACCCTATCGCAAGTTGTATGTAAATTCTTAAAGCAAACGATCTAAATTTTAAAATTATGAGACATACGTGAGGTTGCTAACAAGTAACAAATGTTATCAAATGTTACGTCATAGATAGCGCATTCCACAATGAATAATGCCAATATTGAGATTAAATTTTTGAAATTACTACGCTCTTAATAATCCATTTAGATTATATTAAAATAAAGATTAGATCTTCGATAATAAATTGTGACTAAATTGTGAAAATATTTTTATTTACTATGGGTTTTGGATATCTTCTCTATCTATATTATCAAATTATAAAACCTTCATATGTTAGTTTTATGTGTATTTTAATTAAGCGATAAACACAAATTGTTATATAGAGTGGACAAAAATTAACTTTTTATTTCAAATAATTCCTTTAATAAATACTCCCTCCGTCCGAAAATATGGTATATATTTTGATTTTTTTCGTGTCCGAAATATAATATACATTTACAATTTTAATTAATTAGAATGATTTTATTTATGAAATAGTTACAAATATCTAGTAAAACAAAGAAAAATACAAAAAGTTTTAATTCAACAAGGACGTGGCTGTCTCCACAGCTTGTATGGAACATGATAATGTTGTTTGTAATTGTCCCTTACGATTAAGTTTTGCCTTATTAATGTCCGCAACTTTATAGGAATTCCCTCCTTTTGCTTGCTGCTAGAAACGTTTGTAATATTAGAAAAACTTTATCAAGGGTTTGTATGTTTAATAGTTTAAAACATTAAATGCAGTTCGTGCGCATCTAATCAGTTCGTCGATTGTATCCGGTGAACTGTATGTTCTAAGGATTGTATAGAATTGAAAAAGCCAAGATCCAATACATTAAAATCTGGACTATTTGGCGGTTGTGATTTAAGTCGATTTGGAACTTCTTCCATGCTATTCAACACAATTTTGATCAAAATTCGCAATTTTGTTAGAACAGCGGGTGTCACTTTAATTTGTCTAAAATACAGGTTTTTTTTTTCTGTGAATTACTTTTGACATATGCAAAACATTTGCACGCCATTTGTTTATTAGTTGCCTAGCGACCACTTATTTAGAAATAAAAACAAAAAAGATGAAGATAATATTACTTTCGTTCCTCCCACATTTTCTTAAGTAATGTATACCATATTTTTGAACGGAGGGAGCACAAAACAATAAATATTTTTATATAAATGCTTTATTTGGACCTTGCCATTATTTGCGGAGTATAATGTCTGCCAAAAACCAGCCTTTTGCTGCCACACAAGCTATTTCTAGTCTCGATACCGGTAAAAAAAAAGGATTGATATTACGTAGTTTTGATTACTTTACTAGTAAAAAAAAAATAATAATGTGCTGTCAGAGATGGGGTGTCGAAGGTGTCGATTGATCGGTATTGGTTGTAATTGAATTATAATTATTTATTGGAAAAAAATATTAATATTTCGTGGTAGCGTATGTACTAGTAAAAAAAAATCTATATTAACAAGGCAAACAAGAAATGCAAATATATTTGGACAGGTTTGAGCTTAATTGAGAAAGAACTAACAAGTCCTTGATTGCTTTTATGAAAATATTGCCTTATACTAGGACTTAAATTAAAATATTGGTTACTATTATATTATTCGAATTTTAGTATTTTTTAGTGTTGTGAGTTGCAGTAAATTACCAAAATAATAATTTACCGATTTGACATTGGCCCATAATTATTTAAATTCCCGCGTGACACAAATTATAGAATTACATTAACATATAATACTAAATTGTGAATATGCATGTATAATATACGAGGGATGTTTCCAAAGTTCTGGGAATTTAGCTATAATTTTTATTATTTTGTTCAATATTTTCGTCAATATTACAATGTAGTTTTTCAACATAATCTCCTGAATACATTTATCCCAACGTTAAACTAATTTTTTTAAGCCGTCCTCAAAGAACTTTTTCGGTGTCTCCTCAATCCACCTATTCCAACAGCCTTGGTATCCAGCGTGGCGAAACCTTGCTAACGCCCAAACAATCATGCAAGATGTCAAGAAACTTGTCGTGTACCTATCCCTAGGCGCACACTAATTTGACGAATAGTCATTCGCCTGTCCTCTTTCAGTAGGTCTTCGACGGCAGTAATGTTT
The DNA here is from genome assembly GCA_963971575.1 of Liopterus haemorrhoidalis. Lineage (NCBI taxonomy): Eukaryota > Metazoa > Arthropoda > Insecta > Coleoptera > Dytiscidae > Liopterus > Liopterus haemorrhoidalis. The sequence continues at coordinate 53,207,488 of OZ020615.1, forward strand.
CTTTCATTTACCGACGTGCTTGGGCGCCCACTGCGTGGATCGTCTTCTAGTGATGTTCTACCGGTTTTAAAACCATCGATCCACCGATAAACAGTACTTTTGGATTCTGCAGACTCACCAAATACTCCTTGCAGACGCTGAATAATTTTTGATGTTTTCACACCTTCTTTCCACAAAAAGAAAATTATTGCTCTTTGAGATTTTGCTGCGTCTTCCATGGTTACAAAAACAGTGCTATGAAAACGCGTCTATATCAGTCGAACACCTAAATCAGACTGAACAATATTGCACTAGATAGGTGCATAAACATGTCAAGACTTGTCTGGCAAACATTTTCTAACAATTTGGTTATAGTTAACTAAGCTTTCAGAAACCGGCCCTAGGACACAAAGGGTTAAGGGCGGTTGGTGAGAATATACAGAATACATTTTTGCAAGAAAATGGCCATAAAGATTCAGGCCACTGGTTAGATAATATATTTATATTCCTATTATTTCTATAGTTTAACATTGAAACTATCATTACAAAGACAATAACATTTATTACCATTCATATTTTCCTCTTGGCTTAATATGACCTTATTTTTTCTATAAATAATGACATTGTACGTTTTATTCTCATCTTCAGTTATTGAAACTTGAGAAAGAAAGTAAAAATCTATTTGGTATGCAAGGTTATTGAAAGGATTGGCGAAGTGAATGGCATAGGTGTTATGAATGGTATGTGGACATCTTCTCATAAAATTACCGTTTTTCTATCACCAAGACAATGGATCATTAGATGAACACAACTAAAGATGCGGAACTAACTGGGTCTTTAACATAGTGAAATCTTACAAATGAATGAGAAAAATATTGTAAACAGGATAATCTTATAATACTAAACCAGGGTTTCCTAAATAGGGTTTAGCTTTTACAATTCTAATGACGGATAATGGAAATTGATGCTGAAGTGGCGTTAATATGAACGTAGCTTTACTCTTCAGTAAAGCTACGTTCACAGTTCTAAAATTAGTTGGCTGTGCGTTGTGAATAATTTAATAGGCAGTTTTAAAGTTTAATGACAGCGTTCATGATTTTTTCAAACCAACTACGAAGGAATTAATGCATTGATGTGACTTTTTATGAACCTCCATTAGCATGATCGTGATTTCTTACTAAATTTTAATAACAAAATTATATCCGCAAATACTGCAATTCTTTTTGTTTCACGATTTCCGAAATTTGTTGAAATTTGTGCGACAGCTTTTAGGTTATGTAAATTGAGATAGTTAATGCGTGTTTATATGTCTGTCTCATTAAAATAGCGCTCTAACTATAAGTTTCGAAAGCTATCTACAATCGACAACGCATAGTCTATTAAATTTGGAGCTGTGAACGGTCACTTGCGTTACCATATGACAAACTTGCTAGTGATAATCAACAGTGCACAAGTCATATCGTATAGTCTATTCATTTTAGAGCTTAACTGTGACTATTATTGTTTTATGTAATTTTCTCGCGCAAATTTTATAATTTTTTTTTTTTTTTTGTAATAGACCAATCATTTTCTTTCATTTTCTGTCGGTTTTTTTGAATTTATTCAAAAACGGTAAACTGTAGCTTGTAATGGAAATTATTTTTGAGATCTACGACTCAAAATACATATGTATACACATTTTGAGGTAAATCAGAGAGAGACAAATTTTGCTCTAAAATCGTTTTTTTTTTTTTACCTTTTTCCAAGGGATTGTTAGACGATTCGTATTTATTGTAAAAGTTGGGTTATTAAGGCCCTAATTTTTTTCTAAATAATATACGAAGATTTGAAATATTCAAAGCGCAGTTCTCTATATTTTATTTTTCTTACGTTAGGATTTTTTGAAGTTTGAAAAAAAAAATAATGAAAAATTAAAAAATTGGCAAAAATATATATATTTTTTTTTGCTTCAAAATGAGTCCTAAAGCCCTTAAGAACCTCAGGATTTCAAAAATTTCAACCGCAGGTCTCTATCTCATGTAGATTTTGTGATATGCAGACCAATTCAGTAACTCTGTTACTATGATTTTAGTAACTATATTTGTCACTATGAGCAAGGTCAGTTACTATCAGGAATGAAAGTCATTATACTTTTTATAATATTTTATCTTGTAGTAACGTTACTACACAGTAATTTTTTACAGAATTGATCTGATGGTCTTCCGAAAATGAAATATTTACAAATTTTCAAAACTACACGGATCAAAAAGGCGTTAACTAATGAGGGCCCTATTTTTATCTAGGTAGCAAAAAATATGTTGATTTCAAAAATTGAAACGCAGATCTCTATATTTTATTGTTCTTTAGCAAGGATTTTTTTGAAATTTCAAGAAAAAATAAAAAAAAAATTGACAAGTTAAAAATGTTTGTAAGTTGCTTCAAAATGAGTCCCAAAGACCTTTACAACCTCAAAATTTCAACCGCAGGTCTTTATCTCATGTAGATTTTGAGATACGATCTTTCGAAAATGAAATATTTACAAATTAAATATTTACAAATTGTTAACTACACGGATCAAAAAGGCGTCAACAAAGGAGCGCATTTTTTTTTACGTAGAAAAAAGTGCGTAGATTTAAAAAAATTTCAAAAAAAATAAAAAAATAATAATAATAATAAAGAAGTGTCATTTAATATTTTATTGTAGGATAGAAAAATCAGTATGTTTGAAGGAGACCATCTCGTTTAAATATCTTCATCGCTTCTTCTTCATACGTTCATGTCTGTCCAATATTCGACATTACCTTCCATTTTTGCTTCTAAGTTGCCCAGTCTTTTGCTAATCGCAACCAGTGTTAGTCGGTTACCTCCATCAACAGACCATCTTTTAATCTGTCGGCTTAAGCTTCTTTTTCCACAATGAGACAATGTTATCCAACCTTCATATGTTCCTTTGAAGATATACTCCGACTAGTTACACTTTTGCATTGCTACTTTTATGTGTACAATGTCTGCAATTGCACTTTTTCCGTTTCCAGGTTTTATGTTTCTAATCCCGCAGGTTTATTTCTAGCGTTCTACTCTATTCAGCGGTTAAAGGGATCGAATCTCGCTTAGGGTTCTAACGCAAAGAAAGATCCGGATTAACCGTGACATAGTGGATCACTTACTCCAGGGTAATTTTTTCTCAGGGTGCCAGGCAGTGTGAGGATATAGGTCAGCTGTAATCCAGCACCAGAACCGTTGCTCCAGGACTTATTTTTAATTGAAATATGATATCAGCAAAAAATAGACATATAAGCTGACAAGTTTGAGCTAGTATAAACATACAACAGACAATTAAAAACCGTCTCAGTTAGTTAATATGTACATATACATCTAGAGTTTTAATATGTGAGCAAGAACTATTTAGAACAAATGAGATTAAAGCCTAGTTTTTTTGATGAAGTTCGTGATCTAATGGTATTCAAAATAGTTGAATGAGTTGAGTTTGACAATGAAAGTCTATTAAGTGGTTAAGTTTACTGGGCCACATTGTGTGGAAACAAAACCTTATGCGGGCGAGAATACTAGATGACTCATTCTACAGGTGGTATGTCAATCCCATTGACCAAGGTCATCAGCAACAGTCTGCATCAGTACAAGAGGTTAACACAGAGATTCCGAAACTGGTTGCCACGGCAAGTTGTGACGCTACACATCCTGACAGTATTTAAGACAAGGGTGTATATTTTAAAGGTTAAGCGACCAAAGTTGGTGAATTTTCTGCCAAAGTTAGCTACTGTGACATCTTTTGGTATGGTCAAGAACTAACAAAGCTGGCGACTTGTCGACAGATACGGAATTGTTTATATGTATCAGGGTGCTGGTCGCTTAGTTCTGATTGTACAATTTATTACGCTACTAGTTAATCAATTAAATAGTAGTATGTTCGGGGCATAATAATAAACCTATGTGTTCTTAATAAATAACGTATTTCCATTAAAAAATGTAATAACCCTAAATAAAATATGTACAGTAGATTCGCGTTTGAGTTACCTTGCGTAAATATGAACTATTCAATAACTTGAACAGATAAATGTAATCATTTACTACTCTGTAGTATAAACAAGTTGAACCTTCAGTAATGAGAACAGTTAGTAATTTAATTTGTTAAAACTTGCATAGGAATTCAAATAATGTTAATGTGAAAAATCTTCTTAACAATTTTGAAGAATAAAATAAGGACGATATTGAAAATTACACTGTTTTGAGAGATGATAGTAACAGTGACGTTTCAGATGATAGTGACTGTGAAGTTGTTGATCTACAACAAAAAAAAATATATTCCTGAGGTTCTCCAAGCATTAAAAGGGATGAAACATTGGGCAGAACAGGAAAAGGTTGTTGTCAGTGACATTTTAAATAGGGTTGTACCGAAAAGTAAATTGGCCAATTACCAATTACCGATTAATCGGCCAAAATGCCTATACCGATTAATTGGCCAAATAGCCGATACCGATTAATCGGCAAAATGGACTAATAATAGAAACAATATTCAGGGAAAGCTGTATTGACAAACATTTCTATCACAAAAATTCATATTATTAAATCATATTTTAAATAAATACATATATAAATACATAAAGGACTGGAAACATTTCAGGATTGTATTATTTCAAGATTCAATAGTGTTAACAATATATCGGATATGTGAACAAGCTCGATTTTTTCGTGTTCACACTAATACCAGTCCAATGTATATAATTTCCTTTTCAAAATAATTATTGTCACCAAGATTTCTTTCTCTCGTCAAGTTGATCGTCGCCGTGTTAGCGTGTCGCTCGTACTGTAAATGCATCATCGACCGAGAAAGTTTTAGAACCTCAGGGTATACATTCTGCTTGTATTTGCAATAAAAATATTGTTACAGACCTATCTACAAGTCATCTATTAGAAAATCTACGGATTAATCTTGAGAATTTTTCTTTCATTTTAATGTGTTTTTGAAACATTTTTTCTTAACAGTTTACTATGTTCCCGTCATAGTTCTAGATCACATTCCAGAAATAATTAGCAGATAACGTTTTTATCTTGCATTCATTTAAAAAACATTTCATAAACAGTTATTTTTCCTGCATGACCTATTGATACAAGAACATGCTTAGAATCTCATTACATCTATTCAAGATTCCCGTCATTAATTTTTACATAATCTAACATCATGGTACATGTATTCAAGATATTTCACCATATGAAATTTTACTTTTTTATATTCAGTTGTAGTGAATGATGACAAAAGGTTTGTGCAATTCTATGACGTGGCTGGGTCCAAAATTATAAGAATAACACATTTGTGAATATATTTTTTACGGCACATCTTTTACACAGGTCTTATGCCGACAAATAGTTCAGGCAAGGAACATTTTGGTGTCCCATTAGATTTACCATAGAAATATCTCTTTTTTAGAGTTTCGTTTGTACTAACATGAAATATATATATTCTCACTCATGTATCTGTCTGTCTGAGTGGTAGAAATTGTAACTAAATGGCTGGACCTAGTTGAAATTTGATGTGCATATACAGTTTTTTTGACCCATCCATAAGAAAAATACTGAGACTTCAAAAAACACATCTTGCGAAAAATATAAATAAATATGTATCTAACAAAAAAAAATATATATATTTTTTTAAGTTTGTGAGGCATTAAATAAAAGCTCTTGATGCGTGGAGAAACAATTAAATTTAAATTTCGATTTTTTCGCTGCGATTTTGGCAAAAAATGTGTCAAAAAGCGTTTGTCTAAGAGGTGTTTGTCTAAAAAATCTCAATAATGCACATTGATGTGGACCAAAATAATTCAACAGGGATTTTTGATCAGATTATTATTTCGAAAACATCTATTTTTGTGTGTTGTATATGAAATAAAATAATAATAATAATAAAATATCTGTTCACACCAATATACATTACTTAGAAATTTAAAAAAAAAAATGATCTATTACTTTGGGTAAAAATTATAATGATAATAACGTATTGCGTCAAATTTATACATTAGGTAGGCGATCGCAAGTATATAGAAGGGCCTCTAGTCCAGAGGATGCGTTTTTGTAGGAATTATGTTCGTCAGAACTCAGACGAATAGCTGCGAATGATCCGAATACAGTAAAATAAATTCATACAGTGCATACGAAGTTATTTGTGCTTTTCGCTCGAAAACATCCTAAGCACCAACGATCCTATTCCGATGGGATTGTTCCTTCGAATTTGTTCGAATGAGAGAGGAATTTCAGACAAGTTTATCTATGTACTTGAAACATATTTATATAGTAGAGACAGTAGTCAAAAGTATAACACTTCACTCAATAAGTCTCCGGTCTGACATATATATGGCAACACCAGACAGACCCATATGATTTCTGGATAGTACCAACCTTCAAACGATACGTCTGAAAATTTCATGACATTCCGACAATTAGTTTAGAGGTTACAGTGGTTTTAGTGACTCCAGTTTTGTAATTTTCAAAAGAATGGATAAAAAAGAATTTCGTGTGTTGATTAAACATTGTTTTTCGATGGGAAAAATACCGTTGAAGCCAAACAGCGGCTTGATAAGTGTTATATAGACTCTGCACCAGGCAAATCAACTATTACTGATTGGTATTCTGAATTTAAATTAATTAATTTTATTTTATTTTTTTATTTTAGGAGCGTTGGAATGAATGTATCACTCTTGAAGAAGTATGTTGATGAATAAAGTCGAATATCTAAAAAAAAAAAAAAAATGTATTTCTTAGTTAGACCGGGGACTTATTGAGCGGCGTGGTATAACTATATAACTATTGTATAACTTTCTTTAAAGACAATCTTTCTTCTGATGGCATTGCTACATGGAACTTAGAGAATTTCCTTGATACACTAATAGCATACAAAATTTTGAAAAGTGTCTTTGAAAAACTATTGAAAAAGTGTCTTGATTCATTCGGTCATAATAAAAGATATTCAATTTTTTTTAAATCGTCAAATATATGATTAAATTCTCTCAGAATATTTCTTTGCGTTAATATATGATTGGTCCAACATCCTCTTTCGTTTCAGTCGACGTCTAACTAAATAAGCGCTTTTCAAAAAATAAGGTTATCCATTTCTCGTCCTGATTAAGGGTCTGTTGAATTAAATGACTCTCATCTCTCACGAGATCGAACCCGAGACCTTAGCAGCGCAGGGCATGTGTGTTACCACTACGCTACGCCGGTCAATGACTCTCATTTCTCAAATATTTTTAAATTTTTTTCATTTCTCAATAATTAAGTTCCCTCTCGATTCGCGTCCAGTGGACGATGCTATATACACGAAATCTGACGAACTGGAGTCGGCTGAATTCGTCCAAATCGGTTTGGATGAAAACGCCTTCATTGGACGAGCGGCCTAAATATTGCACACGTTTGAAGTAGAGCACGCACTAGGCCACCGCGCCACGTTGGCCGCTGTGACCACCAAGAACATCAATGATAAATCTGCGACAAGCAATCCGTTGCGGTCAGCTAGCTGCTGTGGCTAGTACAATACATGTTTTTATATTATATTTATTATTCTATTGTGACCATGACATTGAATAAGTGCAGAGATGTCTTTTAACATTGATAACTAAGCATCATGTCGAAGTTGTGGTTGTAGGTTTATTAGAACATTAGCGCGGTTGATCGCGTTTGTACGCGCGTGTCTATTTCTTCCGAATTATTTTTGTAATAGTTTATTTTTTATTGATATTTTTCCTTGTACGTAATTTCCGGCGTCCCTGAAATCTTAAATGTAAGCCCATGTTTTTTTATTACGTAACTTACAAAACTTAAAAAGATAAAATTATAACTGTCTGTTCAAACACATTATCTTTAAAAAAATAAATAGTTTTAAAGCTAATTTAACGGATAATGTTATTTATACATTATATGAAGGATGAGAATTTATATAAACAGAGATAAGAAATTCTGAATAAATAGTTCTGTCTGTGCAGAAAAAGATAAAAATTATAATACAATTATTAGTACTACTTGAAATATGTTGCGAAATTAACACTACTGACCGTATACTATGTGAGAACTAAGATGCAAGGAAAATCTCAGAAATATCATTCTGTAGGGATTTTAATGTCAAATTTATCTTTAGGCTAAAAAAAAAAAAAAAAATCGTTCTGTAACAAGTATATTTGTTCACATTTATTTGTATGACTGATTCGAATCAATTTTATTACACCTTTGTGTCTTTTTAGGGTTCGTAGATATGATTAATTAATGCATATTGATGTGAACCTGCGTAGTTCAACAGGACTTTTTGATTAGATTATTTTTTATCGAAACCTTTCGATGTAGATCTCTATGCCTAGTTGTTTCAAGTTTCATTTTTTTGTCAAAATCTCTAGCATATCCAGAAAATCTGTCCAGATGTGTCGCGTCTAGGGCGTAGCTCTATAGCCATGTGGCAACATGAGTGGAGAATCGTACAGAACGTTAAGTTGAGACAGATTAAGGGAGACTTTTAACCATGGGGTTCTTCCTGCAGGAGGAAACCGCCATCACACGCCTCCGTATAGGCTACTCTTGGTGGACCCATGGACACCGTCTTCGAGGTGAAAACTCGCCTCTCTGTTAGACGTGTAACACAAATTTGTCTGTGTTAAGGATTACACACACCAAAGCGGCCGCGGTGGCGGCCACGGTGGCGATAATGGAGCGGCCTAACGCAACCTATACAATACAATGAGACCACGCACATACAAGCGTTCCGCTATCTGAGAACGGCGCCGAATGCAGCGTTCAGTCTGGCGATCACCAAACACTGGCGGCCAAACTCGACAAGTTGCGTTAGGCCGCGCGATATTCATTGTTTATATACCACAGAGTGAATATATTTAAGAAAATAATGTCGAAAATAGATAATTTAACAGAAAAAATCATAGATCAGTAAAGGATCATTTAATTTTGTATGACTTAGCACATCCTGATTACAAGAATATTAGGAAAATAAATAAAGTGTGGGACGAAATAGGAAAAGTTTTGGAAATTGATAGTAAAGTCTGTTCCAAACGATTAGGCGGAACTAGATTTTGCAATCTAGTTACTTTCATCGTTTAAATAATGCTTTTCAGCCGTTTTGTTTAAGCTTTGTAAATCATACTTGCAACAAACATTTTTTGGTTAAGGTTAATATCATTTTAAAATGTCATTTTCTTTATATTTTGATTTTTTGTGCCATTCTTAATACAAATATCCCATTTATTTATTTTTTGTCATTAAAATATGTAAGAAAATTAATTTAAGTTTGACATATGTCATTCGTTTCCATGGTTTCATTGTTGGAATTTTAAATTTTAACATTCCAAAGGGGAAAAATGAAATAACCCAAGCAAGGTCCAATATTATCATACAACTATATACCGTGATTCACTAACTGATCGCTACCGCTACCGCCACTCCCACCGCGTTAGTGTGAGGAGACCTGATCGCTACCGTGGCCGCCACCGTGGCCGCCACCGCGGCCGCTTTAGTGTGTGGAATCCTTTACACTTTTTAACTGAACGTGTACAGTTCGAGGATGTCAGGGAGAGATTAGGCCTGTGCTATGACCTGTCAGTTGCTTTAGGTGACGACAGAGTACTCATGGTCAGGTTGATACTCTTCCTGAGAGAATCGAACTTACTATTTTATTTGTGGTCTTGCACATTATTTTAATGTGTTTTATTATTAACCTGTGATATTCGATGGCAATTGGCTCCTTTACAGCCTCTTACTATCACCCTGCGTCTGTTCAATTTTCGAACAGACCTTTTATATTATTTATTTGTATTTGTCCGTGTAAAATTTCTTTTATTGAGTATGCGTATGATTTTATTTATTGTCTAATTTATTGTTTTTAATATGTAGTATATTCATTTAAATGGGCTGCGTTAGTCGCAAATAGCCTTTGTTGCTGTGCGCCAAAAATTTTAACGAACTAACTAGGGCGCAGCTATTGGAACACCAAACTCTGGCTACTTTTGCAAAAGCTCCTAAATTTTAGTCGTGACAATAATAAGCATTCCATCAATTCAATTCCATTTACTATTTAGATCAGCGTTTCTCAACCTTTGTCATGGCGGACCGGCAGCTACCTAGAATAAAATCCGGCTACCGGCAAGTTTAGAAAGTAATGTGTATCGCAAAAGTTTTATATTTTATATTGCGCTGATTACAAACACACAAAAAAAACAACAAATAAAAAATCAAATATAATTAGCGAAAAAAGAAACAAATTATTACTTAAGCAATTAACAGATTAAGACCGAGATTTTCATCTAAAAATTAAGTGGGTTATAACTTATTAGACGAATAGTTGCATAGTAAAATTAAAATTTTTTTAGTGAATAATTTTATTGCGAGGTGGACATTTCGACCAAAAAAATCTGGACCGGTGCCGGTGCTGGACCGGCGGTTGGGAAACACTGATTTAGATAATTCGAACGATGTGGTTGGTGTTCTGTGCTTATAATTCGTTGTCTAATTTTCCGAGTTGCATATATCTGCACTATTCCATAATCCATTGATTAGTAGTTGAGTGGTAATGCGTCTAGACCGTTGTACAACAGGTGGGTGGATGGATACCTGATGGTAGCTGGTAGTGAAGGTCGGCCACCGGCGCGCCAAGCACCGCATGCACGTTTAAAAATAATGTGCGACCGCTCGGTCGAGGTCACATCATTTAGTTACCTACTTACACACAGCCATGACCGAGTAGAACAGTGATTCGCCAAATGTTTTACACAACTCTGCAAGTTTGGGGAGACTGGAATATCAAAAATATTTTTTGGTTGCGATGCACAGAGTATCCAAATAAATATGATTGTTTATTACGTGTTTATTTTTATAAATTCAATTTTGGATTCAATTATAACATTTGGGGGACGGGTAATAGCAATAATTTAATCCATAACAACTGGTGCTAATAGGCTACAGAATAGAATTTTTATTAGATCAGTCGAATTTGCAATGTTGTTAAACTAAACAATTTTTATTCAGAATAACACCATACTACCTTAGAGTAACCAGCCTTAAAATATTTCTTGTTATTGATTTTCACAGGAATGTTTATTTTTGGTGCATGTTTTTGAATTTTGCATGTTTTTTCTTTCCTTATCACCAGCCGGATTCCATTTTTGAAAAAGGAGTTAAATGTTTCAAAAAATTTAAACGTCTACATAACAATTCATCTGATTCAGAAGCTGATGAAGAGGACGATATGGTATGGTTAAAAAAAGCTAGATTCAAATAATTTAGAATAACCTATAAATCTGTAACTCCTGAATTTGTAATATTTGTTGTAGGCCAGGCTAAGCAAAGGAAAGTATTGCCAAAAGCTTTACATTAGAAATACCCATATCCTAAACGTTGATCCCAAAAAAGTATATTATTAAAAGTTGTGTATTTATAAATACTTACCAGTGCTTTCCGACCAGTGTTTTACAACACCTTTGTTTGTTACAATTCAGTAGTAAGGGTGTCGTGAAATTTATTGTTTAAATAAGTCTGAATATAACAAAAATTAATGTTTAAATTGAACGGAATCTTTATCGCTCATGAATTACAATGCTTCCTTGGTCTTCCTCTCATGTATTCCTTGGTCTTCCTCTGTCTCACACTCTTAGCTTATACAATCGGGTGTATTGTGTAAGAAATGCGTTAAAATTAGCGTCAGGTTAATATTTTTATTTTAACTCCATGTCTAACGTCTTATTTAGTCAAATGCCAAGAGAATCTTAACCTAATATTTCGGTGTTGAATTAAATATTCAGTGGCGAAATTTATATTAAAAATGGAACAAAAATGTTTGGTCCTGTGATACTCATTATAACTGGTTTCCACAGTGTATTAAATAAAAATATAACTTTATTCAACTTTTGTTTAGTCAATTTATATACTACATTGTATTATAACAGTTTATCTAATTTTTTAATATTATGTGAATTATATGTTCATTCTATTTTTAAAAAGGTGTTCGGTGATATTAATTATTAAATTTGATTTATTACGCTATTTCTACCCTGGAATAACACTGTTGTGATCGTCATTATCAATCTCATCAATTGTTTCTTCAAATAATACACCATTAAAATGTACTGCGATATTTTGAAACACGGCGGAGGCATAAGTGAAGTTTTGTAGCTTTCAGAGGATTATAATTTTAAGTTCTGTGTCTCAACAAAAACCAAAACTGCTCTCCAATACTCCATTTACTTCCTTTCTATACAATTACTTGAACTTGCGTCTGGGTTACTTGTATATCAAAAATTATGAAGCGTCATTCTTATCCCTACTGTAAAGAATTCACTTTAAAAAGTAATAGAAAGTTGATTAATATTCCTACCGTCTTGTGTTTTATTCATTTCTTTTTAAATAACATGACATTTACTTAAATAGGATCAGCCATTTTTGCAAACTAAACACTAGCGTTAACTTTTAAAGCCACCGTTTCGGTAGGCGCTTATTGTAGAACGTTAACTGGCTATTTTAACGCCGCCGCGCTATAATATTAACACATATATGTTTAGCGAATAGCATTTAGGTTAAAAATGGTGTTAAAAAAAATAACGTTAGTTTCTGATGCTAAGATTTTAACATCATGCTTAGAGAATATACCCCGACAAACGCCTGGAAATTCTGCAAGGTGGCATTTTTTCGCGATTTTAGATTCGAGAAGACGGATAAATGCGGAGTATTACAGGATTGTAGATTCTAGAAGACGGATTCTAGAATGACGGAGTATTACAGGCAGTTTCTTTTAAGAGTGAGAGTCTATAAGAACTAAACGACGCGGACTATTAGGTTAAGGCACCGTTTTTCTCCACGATAATGCCTGTCCACGTGTTACCTGCTTAACCCAAGAAACGCTGCATAAATTACGATTGGAAGTATTGCTTCACCCAACTACTATAGTATTCCTATATTGGGAACTACGTTTGAAGCTGCGTAGTCATTTTAAATGGAGGTAGTTAGTTAACTGCGCATGTCAGAAAATTTCGCACACACCAACTCATGATCAGAGAATAGAGACCGGTTTGTCTATCTGCAGAAATTTCATTTCCATGTATACAGAGTTATTCATATGGGAATCTTATTTATTGATAATTCATCGTACATCTGCTTTTATGTTTGTCAATTGAATTTTAGTTAGATACATGTTTCCCTTTGATGTTTGTATATATTATATTTAACTCCTTTCCTGTTTTCTTTGTATAGATTATTTATCTTAAAATTTACGAAACTGGTTATCTTAATTGATTGTAAATCAAAAAACATTATCAATGTGAAAGACATTTTATCATTTATCAATTACAATTGTAAAAATTATTTGATAAAAAGATAAAACATTACAAAGAAAAAAAAAACTAATAAATTCTTATCTATATAATCAGTTATCAGTTAAAAAAACGTGACAACTGATATATTTTTTATCAAATCTTCTTTACATTTTATTGTTTCTTTAATTTTATGAAAATTGTCTAGAAATGAATACATTAAAAACTCTTTTCAGAGAAGTAATGAAGCATAAAACTGGATTCTAGTTTATGAATACCAGTTATAGCGTGAGAAACACAAATAATATGCTTCCAGAAAGCAGATATATTTCGTAAAATAAAATATGATTACACAGTTCTTTGATTTTTAAACAAAATATCCTTTGGGGGAAAAAATGGAAATTATTGATTCAATTGCGATGGCGATTTCTTGATTCGTTTGTTCAATTATTATTTTACAATAAAGTTTAAATACGTCGTCTATTCTACTGACGGTTATGAAACTTGGAAATAATAAGAAATATCCAAAACAAGTTCCAAGTGTTTAGAAACAAATGCCACGACGAATTTGTTGTATAGTGCTAACATTTCTGGAAAAGATCTGGAGTGGAACTCTCGAGCCATAGGAAGCGAGGTAAAAATATCTAGGGTGAAGAAAATCGTCACCTTCAGTAAAGAATTCATCACCTTCCACAAAAAAGATTCTACAAGGAGAATTATTACACGCTAGCAAAATAATGCTTAACATCCTGAACGAAAGACTATCTTGAATGTCAAATACCACCCGAACATACTGGTTTTGTAAAGGACAGAGGTATGAGAGAGTAAATTATGAATCTCCAACAAATTATAAAACCAGGGAGTTCAATGTACCCACCTATTTGTGCTTTCTTGATTATTCAAAAGCTTTCGATTGTATTAAGTGAAGCAAATTGTGGATTATACTGCGAGAAATGGGCGTTCCTGAACATATTATTTTGATAATAAAAACATCTACGAAGCCGCTACCTGCGTAGTGAGGATCGACGACAAAATCATCCAGTTTTATGACCAGCAAAGGCGTGCGGCAAGGGTGCATTCTCTCCCCGCTGTTCTTTAATATCTACGGGGAATATGTTATGAGAAAATCTCTAGATGTATGGCAAGAAGGTGTAGTTATTATGGCCATAGAATAACTATCCTAAATTATGCGGACGACACCACGTTGATTGCTAGAGATGAGGAAGAAATTGACAAAAACCACTACAACATTCAAACGAAATAACTTATCGAAATAAACCTATGGCAGTCAACTTACAAGTGACAACTGCATTATATTAGGTCGCGAATCTTCCTCTCCACTTACTAGTTACTGAGCAACGCATGTGTTAGCGTATTTACTTAAATAAATCATGACCATTTTTTATAACATGAATCAACAGTTGAACAGGTTTGATAGTATGTTGATCATTAGTCATGTACGCCAATGATTTTACCTCTAGTTGTCACCGATCACTGAACATCTTTCATTTGACGTCATATTAAATGACGTAACTTTAAGGTCAACAATTATTCTTCTTTTTCATAGTTTTATGTTTGCACAAGAATAAACATAATCTTTAACACAAATACACAATAAGGTTACTGTATGATAATTCTCAATTCATATAGAGTTACATTACAATTACAAGAAAAGATGAAATAAGCTAGATAATATTCAGAAAATCTTTCCTAGAATAGCGACAGATAAGATTATCCGGAGAATGGGTTTCGAAAATAATGCAAATAATAAAAAGAAGGAAATTTATGTTATCGAACACAAATATTGAATTCTGTAAAAATTGTAAATTATGGTGTGACAGAAACATCTTTGTCAACGCAACGAAAATGTTATGATGCTTGGCATTTCCGTCTTTTTTTACGCATCAGAAATCTGGACATACTAGCAAGCAACCGTAGACGTGTAGATGCTTTTGAGAAGTGGTGGCTTTTATGGCGTATACTGTGAAAAACCTGGACTACATGTCGCCTTAATATAGTTGAAGAGAATTTACTTCGCCGCTGACTGTTAAAAAGAGCATATGGTTCAACCGACAAGGTTATTCAAAGAATGTGATTCGTTCGAAGATTGAGAAAGAACTATAGCTCTTACCACCGCCACGATAACAGTGCTGCTTATACAAAAACACACATAGGGCAGTCGGTGAATCAGTGCAGTTCAGGGTGACAAAATTTCAGTTGAAGTAAACCCCAAGATTGAGAAAAAAATCCAAGTAATGAGCAAAGAAAAGGTCTTTACCTCCAAAATGTAAGTGATGAGCAACAAAAAAAAGGTCTCCACCTCCAAAATATAAGTGATGAACAAAAAAAAGGTCTTCACCTCTAAAACGTAAGTGATGAGCAACAAAAAAAAACAAAGGTCTTCATACCTCCGAACTACAGGCCCGGAGATTTTATAACAAAACCCGGAGCCCTGAGACCTTGACCGGAAACCCTGAGACTCCGGCTGAAAACCTGAGACCTGGTCACCCTGGTGCAGTTGCGTCACTGGAATCGTCACATGTTTTTGTGACGTCATGTTTAGTACGTCTACATAGCATCCATTTAAAGAATGCAATATTCGTACGCTGTCACTTGTATCGTAATGAAATGAAAATATAAGAATAAGAACAGAATAGAAACAAATAATCCAAAATTATGATCAAAGAAAAGAAAATAGAAATACGTTGAATTTAACCTAAAAAGCTTTGCACTACACACAATATCAAATGGAAATCTATAAGATATCTTTGAGAAAATATGTAACTAAACACAAAACTGCTAAATAAACAACTAAATAAAAAAGGTTTTTATAAGTTAGATATGACAACACAAGTATCAAAACACATCAGAGCGTTTTATAAAATGTCAAATGTAAACATCGTTTTATTAAGCAATATCAATACAAATGTCCCTATATTAAATAAACACTTTTAAAATTTGTAAATCTTCAAAATGACTATCGAACACAAACTAAATATGACTTCAAAAGGTATGTTTTAGTAAAATAAAAGACTGAAGAATAATATTAGTCTATAATTCACATGCAAAAAAAAAAAGATTTAGTTATTTTTTCGCCACTAAGTTTGTCATTGAAGTTATGACGCAAAATGACCAACTGCGTTGATTACTGACCTATACGTTTATGTATATGTATTCACATATAACAAATGAAGATATTAAGTTCGGTTGGTTCTAGTAATTCAAAAACGTTATTTGTAATTTAGATGTGAAATAGGTATATAGTTTTTTATCGGTTCTTAGTCGATAGATTGATCTAAATTGTCGTCAATTGTAAACCATTCTGCGAGAGTTTAATATACCTCAGCACCTCTCGTCCTTAGTTTACAACCGTATACTAGATATTTCGGATACATCGTACGACGAGAGGACATACTCAAGCGACTAATTGTTGAGGGCAATACAGGGCAAGATAATTCGAGGACACTGTATAACAAGGTGGCTTGATAGTTTCAACAAAATCACTAGCAGTCCACTTCAGCAGACAACCCTTGATGGGGATCGCTGGAGCAACCATTCCAACAAAGTCATGAAGACCTCGACGCCTCAGTAGTAAGGCAACCAATTGAAGAACAATAACTTATTAGAAAAGGTTAAAAATCCAATGTTATAGTAATTTGCAAAGTTCGTGTACAAAGACCAAACAACGTATATAAAATAATGGATGTTGTGGCATTCTACAAATACTGATGACAGGCTACAGAAATCCCTCGATTATTGCAATTTATTGGTCACGGGAAAATAGCGCACTAATCCAAAAATAATAGTTATTATAAAATGCCTAATTTGTTCCAACACCCACAAAGTACCAACCAATTTTCTTAAACATATTTTTATGGCAGTTTAATGTACAGAAGTATAAAAGCGTAGGATAAGTATAAATATTTACAGTTTAGTAATTAAAAATTTATTGATAATAATATGAAAATCACATTATTGACATTAAGACGCGGTGGCAGTTTCGTCTCCCAAAAATCTCCGACGTGAGGCACTGAAAAGTCGCTCTGCTGTCACGTCGCTTCGTGCGCGCTGATATATTTAAAGCTATGGAGTCAATGGTGGTTACTAAACTACCACGTTACAAAAAGTCACCAGTACGTGATAACTCTAAGTTGACCAAAAATTTGGGGGATAGTTATCTATCTCTCGATCTATATATCTGTATGTCTATGTAACCGATTTATCTGCAGTTTGATTTCGTAGTTGACAAAGGACATTATAACACAATTATTAACAATGTAATTGTTAATTTTAAACATTTACGTACATTTTTTATAGTTATGTAGTATTGAAACATTATGTAGAAACAATGTTATCAAATAATAAATTCAGTAATTTTAATGTAATATCAAACCGCCATTAAAATAATTGAGTCATTTCCTACTGCATGTGATATGCTATCGGCCTAATACGAAAATTATATATATTTTTGTTTGTAAAATATCGGTCAACACTAACTCTGTTGTGCAAAATGTTCATAAATGACTGACAAACTGGAACTTGTCGGGTTTTGAATGAAACGTGTAACACAATACAAAATTTGTATTTAACGAATAATAATGGGACAATGTAACTCTGAGTATAATTGTAGCAATGAAGTGTTTATTGAAACCGTAGTCATTTCTAACGTAAAACATTCCACTTGACTCGGATTACAAGCAGGACCGTCATTTACCTGCTTAGGGTAAAAATTTACTGTCATTTTAATAAACCATATACAATATAATTAACATAACAATAATCAGAAAACAAAATTATGATGTCCAGTTGCATAAAAAACTTAAAACTAGATTTAAAGCTAAAACCCGATATAAAATACAAAATTGCCTACCACCGCGTTACGTTGCTTTTTTTGCCAATTAATTCTTTGTTTATTTTCATAAATACAAATTTATATATATATATTTTATTGTCTTTGTATATTTATAATTTGTATGTAAATAATAAGTAAATGCGTTGAAAGTGTATAAACATGAGATGGATAGTGTCCAGTGACATTACCCTACTTATAAAAGATCATTTTACATTAAATTTTATTTCAAATCTTTCAGTTAGATCTAATGGTTTGTGTCTTTTTAGTCTTCTAACTTAGCTATTATCCAAGAGTTGGATGGTATGCAAATTTGGATGTTCTAAACGTTTAATATATTTTGTACTGGTCCTAAAAATCTCTTCGCTTACTGTCAGCATCAATAGATCTTGATGTATGCTATGATTTGATAATATACCAAAGGGCGCCTGTTATAATAAGAAGAATTTTGGATTGAAATCTCTGAATTTGATCAATGTTTGAATTGCTGGCACTACCCCATAACTGTATCCCATATGTCCATATAGGTTTCAGGATTACTTTGTAAAGCAGTAGCTTGTTGCTTCTTAAAAGCCAATACAATTGTCTTAACGTGATGGCTAACTGTTTCCTTTTTGCGATAATATGTTCTCTCCATATAATTTGTCTGTCCAAATGGAGGCTAAGATATATTGCTTTTTCGGCTGTGGGTAGTTCTTGATTGTTTAATTTAACGGGAGGACAAGAATTCCTTTTGGTTGTGAATGTTACATGGAATGATTTCGTTTCATTCGCTTTTATTCTCTACTTCTTTATCAGGTCCGAATTTGATCTATAATCTTTTGGAGTGTACGAGAAGCTTCTGTTTAGTCCTGTTGTCCCAGCAATTGTTGAAATAACTATATTGCTAATAGTAGGTAGGTCAGCAGTGAAGAGCACATATAGTATAGGCCCTAGTACACTTCCTTGTGGTACACCAGATAATATAGGACAAATTGTGCTGTATTCGCCTAATTTGACTTAAAAGTGTCTGTTGCATAGGTAATATTTCAGGATCATGTATAAAGTGTCCGGCAAGAGTCTTTTTAATTTGCACAATAGTCCTATATGCCAGACTTTGAATTTTATAATGTAGAAAAAATGTGGGAAAAATTATGCAAAAAGTGTTCAAAATATCTTTCATTCTCATTCAAGCGTTATTGATATCGAGATACTAAAGTGCATACTTCACTTGAGATATCTGCTATGTATATATGTCGGGTGTACATCACCTAAGTTATTCAGATGGATAGATAGATATTTTATTATTGAATACCTATTCTGCTTGAACAGCTTTCCGTAATTTACCGTTAGTTGTTTGTTTTGTGGCATAAATTATGGGAAAGTGTCATCCAAATAAGCCCTAAAATGCTATGAAAATGAGGAGATTGCATCTTGTTAAAAAATATTATTCTTAAATAGCTCATGAAAGTGTTAAACGTTTTTTTCTTGAAAGTGTGTATACATATTTTTGAACACTCCCTAATTTACCCCTTTAATATTTAACCTAAGTACCTCCCTGTATAGAAGCCTGATCAGGTAATGCTAATAAACCATAAGCAAGTAGGCCAATGCAGTGACAGTAGTAATAGTTAGCTCCTAGTCACAGTGACGGCGTAATCAATGTAAGACTCCGACTTTAGGAGAGAGGTGTGAGGGGAGAATTGCGAAGATATATTCAAGGTCCTTGAGACTGCAATTACACACCTAATACATGACAACAATTACCTATTTACTACGAAATATTAAATATCATCCACGCACGTATCAACTGTACTTTTTAGTTTTTATCTTTAATTTAAACAAAAATGAGTAAATGTTTGTAAAACCTTGGTATAATAATGAAATTATAATTACATGGATTCACAAATGTTATAGGGTTAAACAAAAGCTACACAGATAGATATTTTATTGTTAACTATTTTATAATTACGTTAAAACTAGTTAATTTCAACTTAATAATAATTATAATTTTTGCCTTTCTCATTATTTTAATGTCATTGACTCCTTTCTTTAATTTTCTCTCTTCTGCATTTTACTTCTTTTTATCCATTTATACTCCCTCCCTGTTTTCCCCAAAAATTTCTTTCTCGTTTCCGGTCTATTTCTTCTTTCTCCACATTCTTCCAACCAATGTTCAATCGTCTCCACATGCTACAAGTTTTTTGTCTCTTTTATCCAGAAATTATTGTCTCTCTCAGTTCCACAGCTAAATCTCGCCATCACTTTTTTTTTCTCTCTACCTCTTTTTTGTCAAATATTTGGTTTAGTCAGCGTCCAAGTCTTTTCATATTTGCTGTTGTAAACATAAATGCTTTTAAATCGACGCAAAAAATCAAAATAGACTCTAATACTGCACATAATTGAATAATAATAAATATACTGTAAAGGATCGCAGTAAAATGTTATTTAAAGATTTTTTTTTTTGAAAATGGTTCACTTGTGAGACTCTTATCGAAATGGGACAGTTTTTCTGACAATGTGTGATTTTTCCTGCAAAAAAATCAAAATATAACTAAGAAATATCACTTTTTTAGAATAGGCTACTGGTAATATTGCCAAAATAATAGTGACACTGCTCAGGAATAGCAATCCTGAGACTAATCCATGCTTAGTAATGCCTTATAGCGCCTAATGTTAAACAACTACGTGGCACTTTTCTAAGAGAAAATTTTGGTGTTTTTTGGTTATTTTAACAACATAACTATAAAATACCAAATTTTGAGTTGTGTCACTTCTTCTGGATAAGCGATTTATATTTGATTTTGAAATATGTATTTTATTTTACACCAATATGTATATTTTTACTAGAAACAAATAATTTTGTTCTTATTCATTATTACGTAAATTTTCTTTTCGACGCAAAATATTTTGTGTTGTTTTATTAATATATGGCGGGAGGGCTATAGCAATATGAATTTAACAGAAAGGGTCATTTGTAAAAAGTTTAAAAATACTGCCTTAAGGGTTAAAATTGTTGGCAAAGAGTTACCACTGTTATTAAATCATACAGAGTTAATTCGTAACCCTTTTGCGGACATGACGCGTAGACACGTCATGCTATCGTTATAGTGAGCGTCATGACGGCAAAATACATCAAAAGTTTAATTGTAATTTTATGACTTAATTATTATAAAATTTTAATTTCCTTCAGTTTCCTGTTGTCAGAATTTCTATAAAAACGTGAATGTTAAAAATATGGTATGTAACTCTCTGTGTCGCGAAAGAGTCTCTGGGCCGAGAGTTCCAGTTGCTAATAAACTGTCCAATAAGTTTATTAGCAACATAATTTTTTTTCCCGAGAGTTCCACCCCGAAATAGTTATTAGGTTGCTAATAAATAGGCTTATTTGTCTAATAACTTATAGGCAACATAAAGTGACATATAACCAAAATCAAGTTCGCAAAATGTGTTAATATTTCAATTTTAATTGTAAAACAGTATAATTTTAACAGAATATACGAATGTGTACTTTTTAAACATTTCTATAATGGTGATTTTAATGTTTTATATACATTTTAGTTGTATTTTGACGAAATCGACGATCTGTTTGGATGAATTTATAAATTATGGACAACCGTTTTTAGAATATTTTAGGCATTTATTGTAAATGTGATATATAAAGAACAATATATAAATATATATTTTTAAATAAACATTGTCTTTTATTTTTCTATACATATGTATGTATTTCAATTACGATTACAACACATTACAAACAATACTTTAAGCATTATTATTTATATAAAAATGATAGAAAATAAAAAGACAGACGCAATTTTTGGCAGAATAATAAAGATGTGTGGCTGAAAATTGCTGATAAGTTTAATTCATATTGTTTAAGGAATGTAAAATAAAGCAAAATATGGCTGTCTTCTTATTTTCAGTCACTTTTGTATTATAAAATGCTATTTTTACTAACTTCTCTTCTATCTATATTGTCCTCTTTTTCGTGATAAAATTTGTTGAACGTCGTTTAATTGTCATTTTAACAGTAACACAAAAAATATACGTAATGTCATTGAATGTAAAGTCAAACTATTTATTGTCAAAATATTTAATGTCAAAATATTCAGTGTCAAAATATCATCTCGCTTTAGCTCTACAAATTTACGTATAGCTCTATCTCTCTTGCACCGTGTTACTATCTTCATAAGAAATACCAATACAAAAACAAAAAATTATGTTGTTAATAAACTATTAGAAGGATTTTGTAAGTTGGAAATCACCAATAAATTTATTAGCTTCATAAATATATTATGTGTAATAACTATTAGGGAGTTTATTAGGAACTGGAACTCTCGGCCCTCAGGGGGATAAAATAGCCTTGCAACAAAAATTTTTCTTTTTCTTCTTTTCACTTGCCCATTTTGAAATATCTTCATGGTATTGCCATGTTTTCACCTGGTTTTTACAGCAAACATCAGCGAACTTACTTTCATATACTAGAGATCGGCATAATACGGCCCGCGGGCCTTATTCTTCCTGTCACCTGATCTTGGATGGCCCGCAACATTGCTGTTCGGAATGAAGTTAGAAAATATATAGCCTATTTCTTTGGTTTAAGCGGAACTAGATTTTTAATTCTAGTGACTTTTGCGGGACGCATCTCAATGCGGGACAAAATGTTAAAATGCGGGACGAATGGTCACCCTATATTAGGCGTTCGAATTAAAATTAACAAAAAAATATTTTAATATAAAATTTGTTTTGACATCCCAAATAATCATCATTCACTTACTAAATACCTGCAAAACCCTGAAATGTGTGAAAATTCACACTTCACATCAATTTTTTATGTTTGCCTCGTGCAGAATTTAATAATAATAATAATAATTTATTTCCCATAAATCATTAATATATTGCTATCGGGTTTTCTTTTAATGGCCGTGACTTCTAACAATGAGATACTTGGTTTTTTATTACTGATATAAAAATAAAATGATTGCAAAATTTTTGCAATAATTTTAGTTAAAAGACGTATAGTTTATGAAATAATAAATATTGTTTATGCAACATTTTCTTTATGATTATTATGAATGAAAACAAATGGACGTATGCCAGGTTTAAAGTGGAATTTGACGTATACTTTATTAATAGTTTCGCAAAATTTGTAACCCCTGTAATGCTAGAGCTATGTTGCAGTATTTACTTTAACAATCTTATTTATTTCTATTTTATTTCGTAACATGTTTTATATATATGCACATTGTTAACAAAACTGCTCTTTTTTAAACGCCTGCAAATGGATCTAGTCAGGATCTATGCCATTTTCTACTTGGGTAAGTTTAGAATGCTCCAATGATTTGTTTCTGTATTATTATTTCGAAACTTTAATTTATATTAAGAGATCAAAATATAACCGTACTAGCATCATAGAAGTATAAAATATAAAATTAAAATGGTACTCATCGAAATATTTCCCTGCAGCAGTTACAAAAGCTGACAATGCCTTTTTCACTTCTGGAAGCAATTCTTTTAAGACTGTTTTACATTAAATATTCACTATACTTCTTACGTCCTTCAAACTTCTAAAACTTCTTTCTGCAGTATTAGCGTCAGAAAGAGACATTCAACAACTTGTATTTTGTTACTTCTCACTGCCAACTTACCAATTTGATGAGACAAATAAAATTTTGATTATAATAACCAATTTATATTGTTGATTTATACCAGTTTATATTTAATTATAGACCAGTATAATTTTTATTTACAAGACCAGATTTCAATCAGGATTATTATAAGTGTCACCGTATAGGATTATTATAAGAAAAAGTAAAACAGTACAGCATAAAAATAACCATAAGTTGGTACTCCTGAGAAAGTATCGATACGTCAAATAAAATAGGATTGGAGATAGTTTCAAAAGTTGTGTTGGATAGTATTAAAAGTTTGAAGGAAATATTGTGTTTCACATTATACTTTTTATTTCAATACTTTGCAAAAAGTCCTTAGGAGAAAAGAATAATGTAGAACAGAATTTAGAATATTTTGGGCAGGGCCGGACTTATTTATAAAGGATCCCGGATGCAAGTAATTATTTAGGGCCCCAAACAAAGCATCAACAATAAAACACTATCATATTTTCACTAGAAACAAATTTTCACTCCCAAAAACCTTGATAGCGGGCGTAGAAATATTTTAAAATTTCCTTTTATCACTTAAGAGGGTGCTGCATTTTTAACGTAAGGTAATAATTGTATTTGTAAGCAATTTATAAAGAACAATGAATTTAAATATACACACACCGGCAAATTTAAAGGAACAGACATAAAAATCTAATTATTTTCCCTGTAGTGTACATATTGTTGATATCTCTCAGGTAATCTTCTAGTACGATGTTTTTTGGAATAATGTTCAATCAGGTTGAGGTCAGGGGAGCACGCTAGCCAACCCATTGTTGTTATACCTACTTGATTTAAAAAGTCTGTTACACAGTGGGCGACGGGTGGGCGCGCATTGTCCTGCATTAGGTTGAAATTTTCTCCGATATATGGGGCAAAAGGTACAACATGGTCTTGAAGAATATCTCTGATGTACCTATCTGCAGTTAACGCTCCGCCATCCATCACTACTAACTCTGCGAGCTCCAAAACATATTCCACCCCACACCTTAATTGAACCACCATCAAAAGATACAGTAGTAGCAAAATTAAATGGTGAATTTTGTTCTCCTTGGCGTCGATACAATCTTTCCCTACGGTTTAGTAGAACATTCAAAGCTATCTAGATATAGGCTACAAAATAATAAGATTTTTAAAAAATATAATTTTCAATCTGTTCCTTTAAATTTGCCGGTGTGTGTATAATAGAACCGAACCGCTTTTATAAGTGAAAAAGGTATTATCAGTGGTATGGGGTAGCTGCAGGGAATTTCGAAAAGGACCATTTTAAATTGGAATGATTTTTTTTAAATTTTATTTATTTATTTATTTATTTTTTCTTTATAATGTTTTACGACGCTAGTAATCATGATAGATGGCTGCAGCATTTTATTTTATTTTCTTAATTTCTTTTATTTATTTTTTAAATTTATTTTCTTAAATTGTTTTTCTTTGGTACTAATTTCTTTTTTGTTTTAGGTTATGAACCAAGATGTCAAAAAAGAAAATCCACTCCAGTTCAAATTCCGTGCCAAATTCTACCCAGAAGATGTCGCTGAAGAATTGATCCAGGATATAACACTCCGTCTATTTTATCTCCAAGTTAAGAACGCCATTTTATCTGATGAAATATATTGTCCGCCCGAAACTTCAGTACTTTTAGCTTCTTATGCCGTCCAGGCTCGCCACGGCGATAATAATAAAGTCACTCATGGAGCTGGGTAAGTAATCAGGACCAGATAGTTTTAGAGTTAGTTAGTTAAAATTTTTGGCGCACAGCAATAATGGCTATTTACGCCAAGGAAATAAAAATAGTGGGGCTAGGTTAAAAATGGGTCAAGTATCTAATCTGTCTTGTCTATTAAAGGCGAAAAAAGAAGTTGCGGACCTTTTTTCTCCAAGGTGGTGAAATACAGGGACCGGCAGAGAGGTATGATGTTTTTGAAATGACTGTTACGCTAGGGTGACCATTCGTCCCGCATTGCCTTCTAAATAAAATGGTCACCTTATGTTACGCGCGCTTGGGTGGTCACACTGTTTTCGGAATGGTTGATATCTACTCGTCAACAGATGTCATTTCAGTATTAGAGATGGGTCGTTCATGAACGAACCAGCTCACTGAGCAGGCTCAGTACACTGACCGAAGTGACACGGTTCACCAATTTGAAATGAGCCGGCTCACGGCTCACTGTATAGTTTCAAGGATACGATTCAAATTTCAAGGATTGATACGGATCTGGATAGATGTCATGTTGAACTTCGCGAGAACTCGGCTTGTAATGTATTATCATAAAGTGTATTTTGTCATCAATTTGTAGAGCAATATATTTGAAACTAATAGGCTTAGTCTGTACTTTCTTATAACCAAACTATATAAAAATATTACCCAAATCCCAAATGTCCGATTTATAAGGGCAATAAACATCGCCATGAACTTAACACATCTGGTTTAAAATACAGTAGCTACATAAAGTGAATTGTTTGTTTACTATTAACTCGACAAAAATGTTGGATAATTCACTTCTATAGAGTTTTATTTATTTAACTGAGCGACGTTCTACCTATACATTGCAAACCAACAACCGTATTGAACGAACGACCGACCTGTGTCTGAGCGACGTTCTACCTACATATTGCAAACCAACAACAGTATTGAAAGATCGACCGACAACTGACCGACCTGTGTCTCGGGAACGTGTTTACTTAGCCGGATCACTGAGTCGGATCAATGAGCCGGCTCAGCAAACTGAACGATTTCCACTTATCTGGTTCCGCAAACTGAGCCGAAATTCCCATCTCTAGTAACAATGGAGCCTTGGTCTGTAGCACATCATGTATTTATTCATAACACCTTCGTTGAAACGGGTCGTTCTGTGGTGCTCACCGGCCCTGTCACCTTTTGACTACTTTTTATGGGGCTACCTAAAAGCTCAAGCTTACATTTACAAACCACGTACTCTTGAAGAGCTTTCCAAAAACGAGAGAAATTCAAAGGATTCCACGTGCCATGCTTGAACATTGTATGGACAATTTTGCTACTCGTCTACAAGAATGCCTCGACAAAAATGGACGCCACCCAACTGATGTGATTTTTCGAAGTTGATTATTATTTCGAAAATAAATGTGTATTTTTTGCAAATGGCAATATACCAGTTATGTATAAAAACAATAAATTTTGAAATTGGTTCGAAATTAAATGTGTGACAGTCTTTTAAAAACATCATACCTCTCTGCCGGACCCTGTATTTAACGAGTAATTAAAAAAATATAAAAAATGTCTTAAAGTTAAATTTTATGTAACTTTTTAATATATTTTAGTTAATAGAATAACAATAAACTTAATAAAAGTGACAAGATACTAAAATTATAATGGTAAATATTATTCCGTTTAGTTGGAAATTTGCTGTTGCTTGGTTTTTTATTGCGGTTTTCTATTTGTGGTTCATAATTGGTGGCCTTTAAACTTACACAGGCTACAGTCATGTCTTTACCAAGGCGATTTTTTTTTCTTGTAGATTTAAAAAATTCATTGAAGAAAATAAATGCTCACCAGCTCACATGCCTATGTTAGTTTGAACATTGATAAAATTCTGTTAATAAACTTCTCAGAGGAAAATTTAACTCTGTAGAATCGTTAGTACCACATGGGTGTCCTTTTGTGTGAGTTACTTGAAACCATCATGGCAGTTCGGTGCTAAACTTTGCTTAAAGGCATGCCGAAGACCAAGCAATTCAATAGTTCTTATTTACATTTTAAAAAACTGAAAACGGGAATGGAAAAATAAACAATTAAGTTGGAAGTTTGCAGTTAAATGCGCAGTAAATAGTATCGGACGGAGCTCACTCCATGCTCGATCATTATACGGGTAACTTCATAAAGTACAACTTGTAAAGCGCAGTTGGGGAGTGCTCTGTTTCTATTTTATAGTGCGTTCTTTGTCCCACAGGCTCAGCGACTTGAGCGAGTTCGCGCAGCTCGTACGTACCTCCACGTGCGACGTTAGGTGAGAACAATTGTACATATGTATATTTCAATAAACAACGTAGGAACTAAATATTATCACAATTAAATTACAGATTTCTTATAATAATTAAGTTAAATTTAAAAAATTTATATTAAATTTTATTTCTCTTGAATTTGTGTCGTTTTTAAAATCATAAATTTCTAAATCTGTAACATATTTTACAGCTCATATCAGAATTGCACACAATCTGCAGTTCTATTTTAACCAGTTCAGTATTGTTTCATAAAATACAATTTTTTAATAATCATTCCCAGTCTGCGGTCGAAACAAAACTATAAAAATATATAGGTAACGTAACAGAATGTTGATTCTGAAAGAAAATAGGCTCTTTTCAGGAGACGGAATCCCGGTCTAACCGCTCACGTGTTCAGTATTACTAATATAGGATGAAAGACAAAAATATCTCGAAAACCGCTGAAAAATAAAAATGTAAAACTGTCATACCAATTGTGTTATACGATTATAAGTTGTGGACGCTGAATAATTTAAGAAAATTAGAAGTGTGGAACAGTAAAATATTTAGGAATATTTGCGATGGCAAAAAATGGCGAACCAAATACAGTAGTGGTGATAAAAGTTCTGGCGCTAAAACTCTGGATGAATCATAGTCTCTTAGACCACTGTCTTTCAACTGTCCTTCTGCCTTGCAACTTCTAGCCATTTCCGCTAGCTTTCGCAGATCATTTTCATTGTGATCGATGAATCGTTAATTTGCTCTTCCAGCGCTTCTTTTTCTTAAAGGAAATCTTTTAAATATCTTTTTTGTTGGATTTCTATCTGATAGACGTTCTACTACGTTAAATTTGTCGCCTGTACTTGCCGAATGCGAAATTTCGTCTGCTCCATATAACCTGTTCCTGTAAACTTTTATAGATAGAATGCTGTACTTTCCTGTCAAAACAGTCCAAAGTTACTTCATCAGATGTTTTGCAGCTTTCAGAGCCCCATCTGGTTTTATAATTTGGTATTTCTTGATACCTTTTGCCTAATCAGTTGGGTTTTTCATGCATAATAGGCCCTGTTTGCCTTGCTTGATTTCATGAAATGTGCTGCTATCAGTTCTTATAAACGTATCAAGTTAAATGAATTCATCCACTGTCTCAAAGTCGCCAAAGTTGTCTTTGTGCTTGTTAAATTTGCGGTCTTTTCCTCATATATTTTAATTTATGTGCAGGCCCATATTTTCTGCTGCACTCCTACGAATGCGAAAGATTCCTTCATTGAGTAGGTCTTCAGCTCAGAATAACGATGTCAGCAGCATATTGGTGTAAATGCACGGGTTTGTTCAGGATACTTTCACAGGTCGTTATTTTTGAATCCCTCGGCACTTTCCCAAAAAAGACTTGCAGCTCCAGATTATCCATTTGGCAGAGAAAAGTGTGGGCAGAAAAAATTTCGATCCATTGATTTGTTTTTACACGAATACTTTTATTTTGCTGTAGAGTGCAATTCTCCCTTATACCAGCTCCTAGAGTTAGATTAGATTTTTTTTTTCAGACCCTTATTACTTTAAGTTAAAATTAATTACAACTAATTTGAGTGTTACATCATTTTGTTGAAAGTTATAAAAATTAGTTTCTTTTATTAAATAATATTTTGCATAATAACAAATTTTTCTCTTGCAGCTTCTTGGCAAATGATAGGTTACTTCCCCAGAGAGTTATGGATCAGCACAAGATGTCCAAGGATGAGTGGGAGCAAAGTATTACCACATGGTGGCATGAACATCGTGGTATGTTGAGAGAAGATGCTATGATGGAGTATCTCAAAATCGCCCAAGACTTGGAGATGTATGGTGTTAATTATTTCGAGATTAGAAACAAGAAGGGTACAGAACTTTGGCTTGGAGTTGATGCTCTTGGACTTAATATTTACGAAAAGGAAGACAGGTAGGTTTCATTTTTAAATTTATCGATTAAAATAGCGCCTTTATTTTATATAGGTTAGTTGTGTTCTAATTTTTAACAAAGTGTATTAATTTCACAAAATTTACAAATCTATAAAGATGGTTTTTGTAATTTTGTTTCAAATGTAAGTCGCTGATTCTTTACAGACAAGTTTCCAGCTCATAAGGCACTGAAAAATGTCCACACTTTATAACAAATGTTATTTATGTGTTCCAAAACAGTGCTAGAATAATGTGTGACTAGGCGTTCCCTTTCACATTGTATCTGTGAATGAGGGCAAAGTTTGCACTACAAATTTTTTTTAGATATAATATTATTTAGATATAACTGTAATTATGATTTCGGTGTGCTAAAGTTGTTATTTTTTATCGAGACTTTTTGACATCTTTTTGCAACACACTATTATCGGTTTGAAGCGTTATCATTTTCCAAATGTTATGATTCACTTTTAAAATAATTCAGTCAACAAAACTTATTGTTTGTAATTGATTTTAATTAAAACAGTTAATAGAAAATTATGCAAGATAACTAATAAATTAATTATGAAATGATTGTTGTATAAAATGGTTTCATTTAAAATTTCTTAAAAAAGTTAAGTTCATTAAGTCAAGAATCAAGTCTGGATTCGAGTCAAGAACTCGTTAACTTGAGTTGTGATTCGAATCCAAAACTCCAGTTGTAATTCGATTTCTCACTTGTATTTCAGATCAGAGTTCTAGCTTCGATGTTAATAAAGTCACTTTTGTAAGAGGGAATATCGTGTCCTAATAAAAATCCAAGATTATTTGTTTGTATTATTTTATTATGTATACTATAATTAGTTAACTTCATATAATGTTAATTTCATTTAATAGCACTAGTCCGATGCTTGGATAGTCACAGTACTAAGCTCGAGTAAAATGTACTCGAGTACTAAACTGAATACTAATTATTTGAGTTTCAAACTGAGTACTCGAGTTGATCGAGTACTTTGGAAAATCGAATCCATTATCAAGTATACTTGACTAGGCACATAACGAATTATAACCATTTGTGTAAAACGGTATGTCATGTTTAAAAACTTTGAAATATACCACGGCTCCGGAGTCATATATATACACACCCAATTTGCATTATTTTTATGAAATTTTTGTAGGGACATCTTTCTTTGATAATAATAAATTATATTAGGTACGGAAATTGTTAGGTTTTTACACAGTTTTCATTATTTTTCACTTTTTAACTTGCAATTTTAAGTCAGATTTCCCCATATATCACCGTAAATTTGACGTCGATCGCAGCGCTAGGTTCGGTTAGGTTATAGAATGCGAGCGAAGCGAGCTACCTACCTTTTAGTTTAATGACCAAACACTATCTTATCTTAGGATATTATTATTATGTCTATTTTTTATTAAATTACATTACTATATTTTCTTAAACTTTGTTTTAGGTTAACTCCCAAGATTGGTTTCCCATGGTCTGAAATTCGTAATATTTCTTTCAACGAAAGAAAATTCGTAATTAAACCAATTGATAAGAAGGCTCCAGATTTCGTGTTCCTGGCCCCACGTGTTCGTATCAACAAGCGTATTTTGGCCCTCTGTATGGGTAACCATGAACTATATATGAGACGTCGTAAACCAGATACCATTGATGTACAGCAGATGAAAGCTCAAGCGAAGGAAGAAAAGATCGCGAAACAACAACAAAGGTAATAATTTATCACCCAATTCGGGATTTCGTACGTACGTAGTAAAGAGAAGGAGGCTCATTAAGACCTGAATTCTGGATGTTTGAGACAGAACGGACACATTTTGTGTTGTAATTTTGACAAAATTAACCATTATTTGAAAAACAATTTTCGTTTATTAACACGTTCGCGGACAGTACGGCTATAGCCGTCGAATATTTTTCCTAGCTCAGGTCATGACGGTCTAAACCGTCCTACTTTTTTA
Organism: Liopterus haemorrhoidalis; assembly: GCA_963971575.1. Lineage (NCBI taxonomy): Eukaryota > Metazoa > Arthropoda > Insecta > Coleoptera > Dytiscidae > Liopterus > Liopterus haemorrhoidalis. Next base: position 53,239,086 of record OZ020615.1, read on the forward strand.
TTCAAATATACAAATGACGGCTGGGGCAGGTTTTAATCCATTTAAGTATATGAAAACTAGTATAAACTGTCCTATGAGGAACATACCAAACACAGTAAATGTCCTATTATAAACACAAATCTAAAAAAAGTGACATTTTGGGTACATCTCATTGTACAAAACTGTCCGCGAACGTGTTAAGTATTAAGATGATCCTGCACTGTTTATGTAAGGCCATGTGCGCACAGATTTGTTAGAAGTTTTAAAGCAAGAACGTTCTTGCTTTAGCTTGCTTTTTCAATGAACCAGATATTACTTTATTATACCTACGAAATCCTAAAAATTACTTGTTTATATATCGCAGACACAACTGTGCTCTTTAGCTCAGTGCTTGTTAATCTAAAACTTACCCCGAATCAAAGTTCCGCCGCTAACAAACGCGGGCCCGGGGCAAGGATAAAAGGGGGGCACCCCAAAATATTTAAAAATAATAACTTTTCTATAATATGCAAAAATTAATTAAAATTAAACAACTCAAAAATTATGCACCAAAAACTGTAAGTCTTTATAACAAATGTTATTTACTTTATAACGTTATGTGATACCCGTTTCACACTAGATCTTTAAGATCGGATGTTTAAGTGAATGAATCTTTAAACGCTAATGTGAAACCGTACGGCCTCGTCTAAACACGACCGATGTTTAAGACAGAGATCTGCGTCTTAAACTTCGCCCGCATTGCCAACTTAATTCCCATTATAAAAAAATACTCCTTGAATTTGTGCTTCTCTTCTTTTATCTATATTCAGCTGTTATCATTTTATATATCGAGGTTATGAGAAGATTATTTGCGTTATTATTTAAATAAATATAAAAAATAAACTTCTCCTAACCTCGATATACAAACTAATGACAGAATAAATTCAAATGATATGAAATTATGTTGGCAATACATACTAGCTTTACATGGAGATTTCTTCTTCAAATTAAACATCAAGTGTGAAAGCAAACCTATATTAAACATCGATGAAGTTTAAGTTCAATCGTCTTAAAGATCTAGTGTGAAAAGGGTATTAGTCGCTGATTCCTTCCAGACAAGTTTCCAGCTCATCAGGCACTGAAAAATGTCCACACTTTATAACAAATGTTATTTATGTGTTCCAAAACAGTGCTAGAATAATGTGTGACTAGGCGTTCCCTTTCACATTGTATCTGTGAATGAGGGCAAAGTTTGCACTACAAATTTATTTTAGATATAATATTATTTAGATATAACAGTAATTATGATTTCGGTGTGCTAAAGTTGTTATTTTTTATCGAGACTTTTTGACATTTTTTTGCAACACAGTATTATCGGTTTCAAGCGTTATCATTTTCCAAATGTTATGATTCACCTTTAAAATAATATATTCCGCCGCTAACAAACACGGGCCCGGGGCAAGTATAAAAGGGGGGCACCCCTAAATATTTAAAAATAATAGCACTTCTATAATATGCAAAAATTAATTAAAATTAAACAACTCAAAAATTATGCACCAAAAACTGTAAGTCTTCCTCAAATGCGTCCCTCCCTACAAGCGTGGGTCCCAGGGTAAGTATACCGTTTGCGTGAATTTAACCGTGGCTCTGAAAAACCGGCAAAATATCCAATTGTTTAACGCAGACCATTGAAAATGTTATTTAAAAATATAATTTTTATTTTATTTATTGCAAAAACTTCAAAAATTAAGAAAAACATATTTTTTAAAGATATAAGAAGTTCCGCTAATTTTATTTAAGGCTGCGTATAACCCCCAGAGGTTACCATTTTCTTATACAAAACTAAGAATTTGAAATAAAATTAGTATCAATCTATCTATACATCAAATTTTGCACCGAATTTTTATCTATCTAATAGGATATTTTTAATTGTAGAAACATTTATTGTAAAAATATTATCGATCAATAACTTAAAAATAGACATCCGCGATATTGTTCTGTAATTTTTTAAATCTATTTCTGGGTTTCGATTTACTTTTATATTTATATAGTTTTGTGTAGAAATGTTCAAATAATACGTCAACATTTTTTTCGCCTTGATAACTTATAGTTCAGAACCTTCGTCGAAAAATACTATACTTGATGATAATAGAATGCCACTTGCTACACGTATTCTTCAAGAAAATTAAATCATTTTTACGCGTAACACTTATTTGAAAACCGCGTCAATTCAAGATGGCGGCAAAAATAGACTAACAAGTACAATAACTATAAGTAGTTTTCACAATAGAACAAAATAGCTACTAACATATTTGTAGAATGAAGCTTTAGCTACAATTTGCGCATCGTACGCAAATATGCGTCGATTGGTTTACAAGATGGCGTCTATAATGCAATTTGCTTATTAATAGTTACATAACAGCTATTTCTACAATAAAAAATATCATATTAGATAGATAAAAATTCGCTGCAAATTTTGATATATAGATTATTATTAATTTTATTTCCGATTATTAGTTTTGTATTAGAAACTATTGAGAACTATAGGGTTGTGCGCCGCCGTAACCTTTATCGTACGGAAGTTATTTTCAATTGTACTACCTGGCGGCCGGAATTTTTTCAATAGGTACGACATTTGTTTTCCTAGAAAATTGTCTCGGTATAAGTTTTATTGCATTTCTATGTGCAATATATTGCACGTTCAACTGTTATGTTATTGTCAGTTCGGTGAATTGTAGACTAATAATTTCTTTGTTAAATTTTAAATTTAGTTTGTGATAAACTCTTGACAGTAACATAACTGTCGACATACTAGTATTGAGGAGTTCGAATAAAACTTAGTGGAACCAACCGAGTATTTGATTTTTCTTTATTACATCATGTATCACCATGAAATTTCAGTTACTTTCCGTTAATTTATTTACGAAAAATATTATTTTTAAGTTTTCTGCCTTAGCTAGCTTTCCTAATACTGTGAAAAGTCTTTTGTGTTCATAATATTGTGGTATTTCATTTAGAGAGAAACTTCAGTTAGAAATTGCTGCCCGTGAACGTGCTGAAAAGAAGCAACAGGAATATGAAGATCGCCTGAAAGCCTTACAGGAAGAAATGGAACGTAGCCAAGCCAACTTAATCGAAGCCCAAGACATGATTCGTCGGTTAGAAGAACAACTCCGCCAACTCCAAGCCGCTAAAGAAGAATTGGAGAAACGCCAGAATGAACTCCAGGCCATGATGGAAAGATTGGAGGAAAGTAAAAATATGGAAGCCGCTGAAAGACAGAAATTGGAAGACGAAATTCGTGCTAAACAAATGGAAGTACAACGTATACAACAAGAGGTAGGAATATGGTTTGATTTAATGGGTTATTATTATGTACTAATTTTTATTTATTTTCATGGGGTAGTACAGATTGTACGATCATATGGGCGAGGTAATAAATGCTTTGCATTTGAGAATGAATTAGCCTAGAGTCTTGATGAATGACAAATACTAACAAATGTTAATGATATTGTTCTTAATGCAGTTGAAAATTCAGAGTGGGCGAAAGATAGGTGAACGATGTAAAATTGTATGTGGTGTCTGCATTATAGGAAACATCGCGCGATCTTTTTTTTTTTTTTTTAGATTCTATATAAAATTGATATGTGTGAATTTTCACACATTTCAGGGTTTGCAGGTATTTAATAGGTGTAAGAAGTCAAAATACTGAATGTCTTGGTATATTTATCACATCAAAATCAACAGTTTTTTTGATAATCATTTTTATTCGTTATTTGAGAACTAAGAGTTTCCATTTAATTTTTTTAAACAAATTTAAATAATTTGCCTAATATCCCAGCGTTATTTTTTGCATTTGCTTCGTATTCAAGTCTTCATTAGATTAATAAGAAATATTTTACAGTGTAGAGTGTAGTGTGGTGTGAGTAACTCGGTTCGCTACTGTTAAAAAAATATATTAATTTTTTAAATATTTTTAATTCCAAAAAAACACACGCACTATCTTAGCTATAAATACAGAAAATCCATAACATTATTAGCCATAATTTAACCATAAATTAAAAAATTAAATAATTTTTTCAAAAACACAAAAACTGCCATATTCTTCAAAAACATTGTGATCAAAAATTCCTCTCGTACGTTTCCGGCTCAGATCAATATACATTACCTATAATTTTTTCAGTTTTAGGTTTAACCCTTTTTGGTAAAAGGGTGCGGGACAAGAACTTTTGCACATTTTTTGCTAAATTTGTGTTAAAAGAAACGAATTTCAAAAAACAATCTCGTTCCGTAATCTACGTCTTAAGAGCTTTCTTTTGATACCTCACATTAAATTTTAAAAAAATATATTTTTTTTATCAACGACAAAAAAGACATTTTTCGCAAAATTTATCTGATCAAAAATTCCTGTTGAACTATTTAGGTTCCCATCAATGTTCATTACAGATTTTTTTTTAGATTTTCTGATCAATATCTTTGGGGGTAGGGTGGGGGAAAAAAGTTTTTTGACACATTTTTTGCAAAAATCCAATAAGAAAAATTGATTTTTCATGAATAAAAATTTGTTGATCCACGCATTAAGATGTTTTATTAGGTATGCCACTCAAAATTTTATAAAAATATTTCTTTTTTTATTAAATACATATTTGTTTATATTTATCCCGCGCTGTATTTTTTTGAACTCTATAGTTTTCCTAAATGTGGGTCAAAAAGTATGCTAAATTTCAACTTTCTATGTTCAACCGTTTGGCTACAATTTCTACCGTACAGGCAGACACATGAGTGACGTTGTAAGGGTTTTTTGGTGGTCATACCTACAAAACCCTAAAAATCGTTCATCTCTTTCGTCCACTATATACTAACAGATATAAATTTAATTTTGTTTGTAATGCAGCAATAAAACTGTGAACTGTTATAGGATTGTATTATGCAACCTGCTAACATAATAAATTTTTAATATACCCACACACTTTTGTGCAGTGCAAATTTGTACATACACATAATGTCTTATAACTGGAATCATTTTAAATATTTGTATTTGATTTACAGGTAGAAATTAAAGATAATGAAACCAAACGTCTCCAAGAGGAGGTTGAAGAAGCTCGTCGCAAGGAGGAAGAGCTTAGGTTGATGCAAGCGGCTAATGCCACCAAGGGACATATCGAGGAAGATCGCCATGATGAAGATGACGAACTAGTGAACGGTGACGTCAGCCGAGATCTAGCTACTGATGAGAATATAGTTGATCCTATCGAAGACAGACGTACATTGGCAGAAAGAAATGAACGTCTACATGATCAGCTTAAAGTAAGTCAAGAAATTATGTATCGCAATATTACCACATTAGATTTTTACTATTGTCTCCATAAATTTATTCGTGTTTCTTTGTGAAAGTTTTTTTATCTATTATACCCTTTTCACACTAGAACTTTAAGACGAATGAACTTAAAGTTCACCGATGTTTAAGATCGGTATGCTTTCACACTTGATGTTTAAATCTCTGGTGCTGTCATCTGCTACAGTAATTTTGTCCTTAAGTTACCGTCATGAAATTACCAGTTTTGAACTGTCTGCGCAGACGCACATTTTGAATTATTATAAACAAATATGGATATTTCATTTCATTCTACAATAAAGACACTACAATAAAGAATATATTACACCTGTATTAACATGTAAGTCGATACATTTTATCTCAATTATTGTAGCTCTGTATTTTATTAAACACATTATTAAAATAAATAATTTTATCATAACAATAAGTATAAACTTCTTATAACGTCGATATAATACAGTATTCTTTTTTATGATAATATAGAATGTTGACAGCACAAATTCAAGGAGTATTTTTTTTATAATAGAAATTAAGTTGGCAATGCGGACGATGTTTAAGACGCAGATCTCTGTCTTAAACATCGCTTGTATTTAGACGAGGCCATACGGTTTCACATTAGCGTTTAAAGATACATTCACTTTAACCTCCGATCTTAAAGTTCTAGTGTGAAAAGGGTATTAGTATACGATAGTTGTTATATACCGTCACTGTTCATTCGAAACCTCCTATTCGTTTTAACTGTTTAGAGCAGGGCCGAATCTAGGGCGTGGCGAATGAGGCACTCGCCACGGGTGCAAAGTTGGTAGGGGCGCCAAAATCATTCCGGCACCCTTTTTTTGGTCATAATTTCGACCCGTCATCCTTTTTTATTTGGTTATGACCAATTTATGTGGGCGCAATACTGGTAATTTGTCTCGGGCGCTGAAATACCTTTGTCTGGCTCCGGTTAAGAGGTTCAAAAATTAGGTTTTGGTATACTTGGATTCAATTTCATGAATTACTTGTGTTTACATAGTACCCATGAAACGTCCTTATTTAAGGTCCGTTAATATCCAGTATAAATAGATAATTAGTATATAGCAGTAGGATTTTAAGCACTTGAAGAGCCCCAAGCGCTTTTTATTGTACATAGTGGAGAGACTCACGTGTGGACTAGTATAGTTTCATCCTTATAATAATAATGTTTATTGACAAAAATTACACATACAGAGCATGTTTTTAGTCAGTCAGGTACAATATATAAATAGTAACTTATAACTACTGAAATTGCGATCAATGTTAAATATTATAAAATAAGAATAAAATAGAACAAAAATACAAAAAATACAAAATACTTGGAGTCAACAGTTCCAGTTCACACTATTTATATTAAAATTTAAAAATTCTTCAAATGAATAAAACGTATTAGATTCCAAGAAATCCTTGACTTTAGTCTGAAATTTTATAATCTGAGACATTTAACATTATCGGGCAATACCTTTAAAAATTTAATTGCAAAGAAGTTAAAATTTATAGTTTTCAGCAATCTTGTAAAACCTAAATAGAAATTAGTTTTATTACGAGTGTCGTATGTATGTACTTGTTCCACAGTTTTATAATGCTTCTTATTTTTGTGTCCGAAAATTAAACACTGTTAAATATAAAGAGATGGCAAAGTCATAATTTTTAAATCTCTAAGAGCATGCTTACAATCCGCTCTGTAAGTTGTCCCAGAAATGATTCTAACAACTCGTCTTTGTAAGTCAAAAATTCGTTTTGCTGAAGCACTATGTCCCCAAGCAAGCAGGGCGTAAGAGATGTGAGATTGAAATAGAGCATAGTAGGACATCTTTAGAACATTGACAGATACACAGTCAACGAGGTTTCGAATTAAATATATGGTTTTACATAGCTTAGTTGCCAGATTTTGAACATGATGGTTCCATTTCAACGTGGAGTCTATATGAACGCCTAGAAAATTTACTGAAACTTACCGTGTTACCGATTTCGGAGAAACGTAATCCGTTATATTATTAATTTTTTACACACCTATGTATACGTGTAGGCAATCTGCATTTCGTAAGTATAACCGTAGTCCACTGCGGTCCACTGCATATTCAATGTACTAAAGATATTTCAGCATCTACCAGAACGTTGGGATTTATTTCCAGGTTTCAAAAGGATCTGTTTAGAAATTATTATATAACTGGAGTATTTTGTGCATTACTTGTGGTATAATTTTCGTATATTTTAATCTGATTAATAGGTTGCGATGTTTCTAATTTATTTATTTTTTTGCAGGCCTTAAAACAAGATCTTGCTCAATCAAGAGACGAAACAAAAGAAACAGCAATGGATAAAATCCATAGAGAAAATGTTCGTCAAGGACGTGACAAATACAAGACCCTCCGTGAAATCCGTAAGGGTAACACTAAGCGTCGTGTTGACCAATTTGAAAATATGTAATTATAGACATTATATTTTCAATCATCTCCGTCTTATTTCATTATGATACAGTTTCCGGTGGGTTTTTGTTACAGTATTTTAAAATAGAGAAAATTCTGTTATTTTTTATTACGAGAAAGGCAAGATCTACTTAATGGGTTACGTATAACTACGTAACAAATTGAACGATGGCTGATAAAACATATTATATATTTAAAAAAAGTCAATTGATAGAACATCGAAGAACGGTAACAGTCCTAATTCATTTATATTTCATTTTAGAGCCTGCGGAAATATATAATCGTATTGGAATAATTTTATTTTTAACCTTTTGCGGTCGAAGTCTTCCAAGTTCGGATACAAATTATATTGGCCTCGTAATAAACAAAGTGTCTATTAATTATCCTATACAATCTGTAACTTTTCCATGATCTTAATAAAATTTTAATCATATGAGATACGGAAAGAGTACAATACATATACAAGATATTACTGAAATAAACTATTGTTCGTAAGTCTCCAATTAAATGCCGAGAGTAGTGGTGAACTTCTTTTTCTGCAGGCGGGACAAAATTGAATTTGGAATTTAGAAGCTTCAAATCAAAAGTCAAATATTTAATGAGTCATTTAAGGAAATATAAAAAATGCTTCATTGTTTAATTTAATACAGCTTTTTAATATAAATCCATTAAAAATTAACAATAAATTTTATAAAAAAGAAAAGAAATGAATAGTTTTAACGATAAAAATTATTCATTTTTTGCCTGTTTTTTATCAGATTAAAATATTTATATCCTAGTTTCATAATTTTAATCTTAATGCATGCTGCAACCTTGAGTAAAGATTGCTTCTGTATCATCAAATGCATTGAAGAAAATACAGTATATGTATGTATGTTAACCTAAACATGGTTAAAACTGCCTACGCTTATTTGTTCACTGAATTAAAAGTGCTCGGGAAAAATAACATTCCGGTAACATGTTTTTAATAACTTTTAGTAAATAATTATTTTTTATATTTATTTTTGTTTTATTATCTTACTCTTTAGAATTTTTAGAACCCCATGTATTACTCACAAAATAACCACTTTTACTGTACACTTACAATTTTAACTAACTCTTTAGATATCCAACGGTCTTTATTTATGTGGTTCGCTTGAAATCTACGGGTGACTGATTCGCCAGCTCTGGCATAGATTATAAACAGCGTACTGAGACAGTAATGATAAAACTGCTGTACGTAGTATCCAAACTTTCGACCGCAAAGGGTTGGCTTCGAATGATTTGTACGGTTATAAATTATGACAGAATTATCTCGAAACCCTGATATTAATTTAAATTTAGGTTAAGCTATGGTCTTAACCTAACAAAATTTGCCTGTATCAAATTATTTGAAGATTTGAATTATAACATTTTTATCTACTTAGTATATTCAATTGTTTTATTTCTCAATATATTTATCATTTTGAATTATTTTTTAAAAATAATTTTTACACTGGTCTTACTATTTGGTGTGTTATTGTTCTATAAAAAAATCGCACTTGTGCCTATTCGACAGTCATATACTGTACATATGGTTTTTTGAAAATGTGATTTTTTGATTTAAATTTAATTGAGGAATTATCACAAGAGTATATAAGACACAGAGAATTAATTCAATGTAATGTCAAAATAATATTGAAAACAGTGTGTCCATCTATTTTTCGGTAAGAAAAATAAAGCACGCAGGAGAACACAGTACCACCACCACAAGAGATTGGGCGTTTGCTTTTTGTTAACTTTACTCCCTTACAGCAATATCATAAGCAATACACTGTTTTATTTCTTATGGAATTATTAAAATATAGAAATACTACAATAGCATGTGCCTAATTCATGGTTTATTGGAAAAAAGATCTTGTGTTGAAAGCTGTAAAATAAAAGTTTTTATAAAAATTAATGAATTTTGAGTTTTCGCTTAAATTCTTGCCGGTTGATTGTGCAAACCAGTCCAGAGGTCGACTTAAAACAGAATTGGAATTATTTTAATCCTCCGTGGCTGGTTGGTAAAACGGTTAATTACGCAGCACAAATTCTAGGTTTAAATCCCCACTAACCCCGAATTTTTACCATTTAGCATTCCAGAAACTTGCTCTAGAGTTAATTTAAACAAGAGTTGGATTAGTTTTTGAGATGACGTGGCTCCGTAGTGAGATGATTTTCTATGGAACACGAAGGCTCTAGTTCAATTCTAGCTGTTCTCGAGCGGCGTTGTGACCGGGGGAAAGTTCCTCCGTCAGACCGGCGACCGAGGCCTCGCTAGCGGTCAACCACCTGGAAACTCAGGGTTCACATATACAGGATCAATATCTTATGAATTCACCATTGCTCAAATCAGCTGTACGTTTGACTAAACCTCAAGTAATTAATATTTAAATGTTGTTCATATAGCAATAGTAGAATCGGCCAAAGCGCCACGCTCAATAAGTGCCTTTTATACAGTAACGGAGTACAGAAAAAGAGACTTTCTCTGTCGTATACGTTACTTAGGCGTTGTAAACCTATCTTTAGTAACTTAAAGTGTTAACGGTTTGGTTCTTAAAAGAGTTATTAAAAAAAAGTGAAACGGAAACATTCGGTTAAAAACATCCGAATAATCCAAATAAGAACTTGGTATAAGAACAAGGTGATTTCAGTAAATTATATAATTACTTTCTTGTCTGCCATCTCATTTGACAAACTTCTTACGGTATACACAGTTCATTATCATTGTCAAAAACATTCCTATTCATTTTAAAATTTTTTTCAATCTCTGAAAACAAGCCAATACAACCCTGAGCTGAGAGATACTGTAGCCTCTGTGTTAATGACACAATTTACTTCCGTGTTTCGTCCATGGCCTTCCTATGATAAAAGAAGCGGCTGACCGAGGTAGACAGACTACAGAGCGATTATTTAATGGCGAGACGACGTCACCGAATTTTACGTGCCTCCTAGCAGAAAGACTGGTGAATACTATGACTATAATAACCTTGAAGAGATATAATAACTTTGATGCGCATGCGCGCATAATCGCCTGCTACGATGTGTATGAAACGGCAAATTATTAAAACTTCCAGTGACGTCGTCTCGCCATTAAATAATCACAGATCAGTTTGTACTTCTATATCAGACGAGTGTCGCCGTATGAATGCTTTCATTTGAATTAATGTAAATGCAGTATCTTTAATACGTGATTCACGAAATGTGTGAAATTGTTTTGAGTTATATATATGGTGTAACTGAAATGCTTGGTCAAATTTCAGTGACGTATTCTACGGAACAAAACAACGAAAGAATTTATATCATCGTTCTTATAGATGTATGTCCGGATATAGTTTCTTAAAAACATAGCGATTTTAGATTTAAGTACGATTTTTATTGAAACCGAGTTTATCAAAGGTGCTTTGCTTCTATTACATTTATTGTTTCATTTTTTTAACAAAATAAATTAGTTGAAAGAAGCTGGTTGTAGTGTAAATGTAAAGCCAAGACAAGTAAATTTCTACTGCTGTGAAAACATGTCGAAAAATGATTAGAAAACTAACATTTATTATTGAGAACTGACACGCTCGAATATGCTGTCTGGTGGTCAATTATTGTACTAGACACTCTAGTACTGTTTGAAATTATTACGTATGTTTTCGTGTGGAATTTTTGTTAGAATATCGACAGAAGTTGTAAAAACTATAAAATCAATATTGTAGTGGTTTTGGCCGTCATTCAAGACAGGACAAAGCATATTAACAGCCGAGTACTAGAACCGACAGCCATATTGCCTTGGATCACAGCTCCGCCAACGGTAATGTCACTTCTCAATCTACTTTAGGTTATGTAAACTGTGTGTCAAACGTCCATGCTTGCGAGCGTCAAAACTACCTCGAACGCGACAAATTCGACAAATTTCTTTGTGTTCGCAACAAAAACCGACACAGAACGGAATCAGGAAAAGCGTTTGTCTACCGCTCGGTTTGTGTGCGTGATTTGGTTTAAACTAGAAAAAAATGTTACTCGGCGTGTTACCTTAACCGATATATTACAGATCGGTTCACTAATCTGGAACCAGTTTAACGTAGAGACAGATATACACTTAACATGAGCGAGCAAATGGAAACTTATTTAGCACGGCGTTTTTATGCTGAAACATATCCTAACCGAAGATTTCCAGCTAAAGGTACTTTTAAGGCAATCCAAGAGCGTCTTCGTTAGAAATACTCTTTAAAAATAAATTCTGGTGATCGTGGAGCGCCAAGATACACCTGAACGGTCAAGTTGGCTAAAATCGCTTTTTAAGAAACTATTTCCGGGCATATTTCTGGCCAAACCTTTCAGTTATATCCTGTATATGAATCGGTTATTTCGAAAAGGTCACATCTCCTTGTTTTTGCATAAAAGAGTTGTCACCATTTGACTCAAAATATGCTTTAAGCTTTGTTACATGTGAAAATGCCTCATCTTCACTGTTTGTTATATAATCCAGGCAGATGTTCTCCGTTTACTTTGAAAAGGCCGCTTCTCTGGAGACGTATTTTTGTTCTCCTGTAAAATTTACTAGAGTTTTTTTTTCTGGAGTTGTGGCCTTTTCGAACTAACCGATTCATATATAAAAATAATTGTTATTGGACGCTGTCTCATAGCCTTCCTGTTCCACTGACATTTTAATGAATTGCGTGGACTGCCATTTTAGTTTGGCCATGGTTTCCAGCACTAATCTTCCCATAGCTTTTCATGATAGCCCTATCTTTTCCACTCTTTACTCGGTTAAGATCCATGTTTCAGAGACGTACATCATTACTGGGAGTATACACTGATCAAAAATCTTCTACGGGAATACTCCCAGATTAATTGCATTTATTTTATAATAATTATAAATAGATGATTCCAGTAAAATTATCTTTTTTCTATAAATTAGATTTGAATCAAAAGATTACATTTTTTTATTTTATATAGTTGCTGATTATTTTTCATTTCCGTTTTAATTATAACCAGTGGCTGTTATTAGAAAAAAAGTTAACTGTAATATTTTCTTTTTTTAGTATTATGATATTTTTTTTTCATATTTAGATATTAATATTTTGACATTTTAAACTTACAGTTACTATGTTTTGTATTTTGCTAATAAGTATTGCAGTTGTCTTTTTTTCTAAACTAAATTTTTTTTTCTGTTAAATATAGTTATTATAAAATATGTATTAAAATTTACATGTAAGATATTTTAACAAAAAAAAATTTGTATCACGAACTAAATCCCGTATTTTTAAGCATTCCAGAATTTTTTACTTTTGTCAGAAATCATAAAAAAAAATGTCTTTTAGTGCCATTCTGTTTTGATTTTTCACTGTTACCTTAGTAAATTTATCACAAAAAATTAAGACTTGCCCCTAGAGCACGTCTTATAATAAGACAACTAAAAAAAAATCACTTCACGCTCGCATTTAATGAGTGGAAAAATGTTATTCCAATGAACTATTAGAAGGCAATATTTTTATGTCATGATATTCTTTTACATCTACTTAACAAAAAATTTAATTACGGGCAATCAATTAGACCAACATTTTCATTTTGGATACTATAGGCCGTTCATTTTCGAAACAACACAATGAGTCATCAAATGGACGCGAACTTCAGCTATTTTACCAGTGGCGGTACACACTGTTTTTACTTTGCTACTTTCAAGACTAACTTACCAAAATCTCACTCACAGAAATGTAATAGGTCTGAAAAGAACTGATTGTTTTAACACAATTTTAATAAAATAACGAAACACAAACAAGGTACCAGACAAACAGCTGACTAATAAAATAATAAGTAATACACCACGCCACTGCTTTGCGTGCGCAGAAACTCGTTTCTGCGCAGTGTGTTGTTTCTTAACATGGAACTTACGTCGTCGGCCATTATTTCCTAGATATCTATAGTCAAGTGCATAAACACATACTGATAATTTAATGAGAGGATAAATCTGACGCTCGATTGACACATGCGCGCATGCTTCAGAATGATCTTGAGCGGAGATTAAAATTCTAATATTCTGATTTATTGTGGATATATTTAAGATTATCATTAATACATCAATAATAAGACAATAATAATTATCAATTTATTATTTATTTATTTAATAGAACAGCCGGTAGCTAATATGAACTAATACAAAACAAGAAAAAAAAAAAAACAAAAGGAACAAATTTCACAGTGTTGTCGATAGTCATAAAATTATTGTTAAGCAACTAATAATTCATTCTTAAATTATAATTTGCTTAAATAAATACAAAGGAGACAAAATGAATGAAATTGCACGTGTGTGTGTGTGTGTGTTACTACTCACACAGTTAAGACAAAAAAAAGTTACTTCTGTATTTTTTCAATAATATTTTCTTCCTCTTGCGATGTCGGTTTTTTAAAATATGCGACTTCCTAATTTTTTTCCTGGTACTAAATATAGAAATTTGTTTATTAATTTTTTTATTACTTGGTTCAAATTTTGTCGTATCTAGTTGGTGTTAAATATTTTCTATAAGTATAAGCCCAAAGATTGGGCTTCTCATAATAATTTGTGAAAAAATATTCACCAAATATTTTCATGTCATTGTCCGAAAGTAAAAAACTATTGCTTTTGGTAACATTTCTATAAATTTTGATTCTTCAAGGGTTATTTCTAAAGTTTTTAAAGTTTGGTGCCCATCACTGCACACCAGGCATTGTGAAACACTTCATTTATATCGGATATAAAAACATTGCAATTTATTAAACCGATTTTTTTGAAAATTTTACGAAAAAGAAAAAATCATGACCAGTAGTGTTCTGCCTGTTTGTAAACATACATGATGCAGGAAACACCTCGCCATATTCGTCGATTACCATTAAAGTTTATCTTATGAATACTTTTTAAATGGACATTTAAATTATATTGTTTTGAAAATATTTTATTGCAAATTAATCACATCACAGACATTTTCAATTTATTTAAAAATGTGTGCGCTACATATAGTACATGTAAACACAACAGTGGTTTCCTCGCTTCATCCTCGTTTACCGCTACACTGGAACGCATGCGTATATGTGTCAATCGAGCGTCAGATTTATCCTCTCATGATAATTTATATTATTATATTTGGCGGGAGAACGTCTCTGCATTCTTACTTAGCATGTGAGATTATTTAAAATCTACTTGAAACAGCAGGAGTTTGGAAAAGGGCGTGTGACGTGAGAGCTCTGACCAATAAACAAATAGACAAAATGCTCCTCAAGTGCATTTCCCACATAATATAAAGAGTTACGTTTCCACAGTTTTGATGCCCGACTGTTATGGGTGGTATTTAATTTGTAGACCTAACAAATAAATATAATGTACTTGTTTCTTTGACTGTTCTCTGTATTTGTCACTGTCTATCATAGTATTATCTCTCTTGCTGCACACTATAAAAAAGCCCTGACAATAGATATATGCCAAACTGTAATTGCCACAAATTAACAAAATTTAATTTATTTCACTCTATCGTTGCAAGTCTCCGTATAATTTTTTGTGATATCTTTATATTAGTTTGGTGCTTCCTAAGATTTACTAAACATGTATTTTTCCTAAATCATTCGAATTTATTGGTGCCTTAAAAGCTTATATTAAAAAACAATACATTTCTTAAAATGTTTTAAATGATTTTTACAAATATAGGTTGTGAAGATTTTAAAATGTTTGTTTAAATGAAGTCCAATTTGAAAATTTAGTGGGGTATATACTTTGCGTCTAATTCGTGTTTATTTTTAAAAATCCCGGAAAGTAAAAATTGTAAAATTGTAAAATTGGTAAGTAAAATATCTCTCTATATGTGACAGTTGGTAGACAATTTTTTTAAAAATTTGGTGTCGAGTTCTTTGATGCATAATATCAGTAGCTATCAGCACCTTTAAAGCCTTGTTTATAATAGATATGCTATGTATCCATAGCATAAAAAACACAATGCTCTCTTCGTCTGTTTATTAGAAACAAATGTTTTGAACGGTCAAATCCTTTGTTCCATCCTTATGCATTGTTATGGGTTTACTGTAAACGAGGCTTAAAGGAAGATCAGGAAGCAGGGTTTACAACAAAGGGCAAATTTTATTTTTATATAAAATATTTAGTATTGTCTAGACCAGCGTTTCTCAACCACAGGTCCGTGAGATTTTTTTGCCAGTCTGCAAGATTTTGTTACAAAATCTCCGGGTTTGTAGTTAGGAGGGGAGAACCTTTTTTTTGCTCATTCACTAACATTTTGGAAGGTGAAGACCTTTTTTTACTCATCATTTACATTTTGGAGGTGAAGACTTTTTTTGCGCTCACCACTTATATTTTGGAGGTGAAGACCTTTTTTTTGCTCATCACTTGTAATAATTTTGCGATACACATTACTTTCTAAACTTGCCGGTCCGCAAATTTTTTCTATAGTGCGTTCAAAGGTAAGTTTGCAGTACAGGGCATATGAAGTAGTTCTTTTCCATACTCTCTAATGGGTATGACGCTATTTTTTTCTTGCTTGTCGACGTTGCCAGTTCTAAAACGCGCTGATCTGTGAAGACGCAGTATTCTACAAATGGCCATTTGTTTTTGTTGAGTGTTATTTTGAGTTTTATAAGAGTTGATTTTTGTAAATCATACGAGTTTTTCATATTATAATTGATACTTTTACAGCATTTGGCAACACCGCTCCCATTTGCCATAAGAGCTATTCGCGACTCAAACTAACGTTAGCGGCGCTGCGTACTACAGTTAATGGCCGACAAGAAGCGTATATGTCAGAAGTTTTTCTTAAAATTTATCTGTTCAAACAATATTTCGGCAAAAAAGCACTGTATTTAAGTCACTATTTAAAAATACGTCTTAATTCACATAAACTGCAGCACAACACACCAAAAATATTATATAAATATACGCTTCTGTTTAATTTACCAAGTCGCCACCAGATGTCACACTGTTATTGGGAGTCGCGAATACTGCAAACTCACCTTTGAACGCACTATAGCTCGCTTGCCGCTCCGGCATGAAAAAAGGTTGGGAAACGCTGGTCTAGACTATAAAAATTGGTGGGATTCATTAGTCTAGTATTTATGGCTATCAACTTCTAGTATACAGAAATGGGGCCGACTGTCGACAAATTTTAAGAGATTTAAATTCGTGGGACACTTGCTGAGTTAATTAAAAAATAGAGGTGTAAAATCTGAAGAGTCTGCTGTGGACTGCCCTCTAGAGCAGTCCAATTATTAATTTGATGTTAATAATAGGAACTCCGCACAGAGCTACCATCGAGAGTAGTTCAGTTTATAGTTTGGTTATTAATAAAAGTGTTTGTGTCTACAATTGTATTATTTAAAATTAAATTTGAACTCTATCATTCTAACAAGATAGATGCTTTTATTTAGTAGACAATACGGCAAAATGGTAAGTTAAACTGTCACTTCTGAACAACAAAGTAATAATGTTTGTAATGACTGATAACCTAAGTCTCTACCATCCTGGCCGAACCCAGAATTTAATTGGACCGTTGTAGGATTTGAGTGCTTCGCGCAGGTAGGTAGATTAAGAACAAGTATAATACGGGTGAGAGTGGCGATCATCAATACCGAACATTAGGCGGTTTCCTTTTACCACAATACGTAAGTATTCTTACCTTACCTAAATTAACCTAAGTTGTAAGGGCGTTCCATTTATAAGACTACAAAATATTTTTCCTACGACTATTACGAACTACTATAGAACTGTCTCATTTCGATACTGTTAGTTAACAAGAAATTAGCTTAATTTCGCATGTTACTATCATGCGCGCGCAAGCGATGCGGGAATGATAAATGCGCATGTGCAGTGTGCGGGAAAGAATAAATTCGCAGCAATGTGCATGTATAATTACCGAGAAGAGAGTTAACCATATTTATATTGTATTTTCTCCACGACCACTATAGAATTTAACAATTATAAAACCAATGTTGACTACAGAAAGTTAATATTCTAACAAAAGAGTTAGAATGTTATTCTAAAGCACTTATCTTATGTATTTCGCGTGTATTTCATTCCATCACTTGTTATGGAATAACTATTCCATACTTATAATATCTTTGAAATTATTTTGCAATGGTCCAATATTAATGCAGACACCTTTATTTTGGAGGTTTGCCATTGCTGATAGTACTAGGCTAGAATAGTACAATATAATGAGTATTAGTATCAAAAAGATATAATACTTCAAGACTTCATTACTCAATTCTCGTGATCGCTGAAGACGGAAACAGATTGTTGAGCAGTTTCCGAAACGTCCGAATTTTATTTTTTATATTACTCTTGAAGTATTATATCTTTTTGATACTAATACTCATTATATAGTACTATTCTAGCCTAGTACTATCAGCAATGGCAAACGTCCAAAATAAAGGTGTCTGTATTCCATACTTATTGTCTTTTGTTTTTGTAGGGTTACATTAAGATATATGCAACGTTTACATTAAATAAAACATAAATTCCTAACCTAAAATAGTGGCCGATGTGCGGTAAATTAAATTAAAATTAAACAAATAATAAATAAAAAAAATAGTTTAATTAATTGATTAATTTGTTATGTAAAATAGATATAGATATAGATTTGTTTGGTAAGATAAAATGTTTGTTAAAATAATTTTTTGTTATTTTTTTTTTTCTTTCTGGTGGTCGTGGAGAAAGTAGGGGTCTGTGACTCGGTTGGAAGAGAAAATTCGATGCGAGTGGAACATTCCGAGCGCGAGCCGCAGGCGAGCGTGAGGAACCACGAGCCTTGTTACAGAATATACTATTCTTGATTATTTATTGAAAAATTGTAATCGAAGGAAAAGCATAGTGAGCAATACGCGCGGAATATATGGCATTCTGCGCTAGTTGCACAATATACTATTTCCTCCTCTCTTACCCTTGCTAAGGCATTTGACTAACTTGTAAGCTTGCTAAGTATTTTTACTTGTAAAAGCAAAGTACCTATTGTACTCATAACCTAGTACTACATATGAGAACAATTTTTTCAAATTATTAATGCAACCTAAAGCACCTCATTTTTCTTGGGGGGTCCTTGATAACGTTAATAATAAGTTAACCTGTGCGTAGATCCAACTGAAATCAAATATAACAGAGCAAAATGGGTTGCTTCTTTGAGTGAGGACAAGAAACTAATGTTAAATTTCTATGTAAATCCACTTTATTAAAAAAAATATATATATCTAGAAATTTGGAAATGGTTGTATTTTCCAAAATACTTAACCTGGGTGAAGTATTTTTCATAAGAACCAGTCTTCGTATAATTCGGGTCTGTATCCTACAACTTCATCCCAAGCCTTACGACAATTTGCTAAAATCCAGTCATGTTCAGTCTTTGTTGGTATCCTGGAAAGGTAATAATACATTTTCACCTATATATACAAAGATTTCACTGACTCCCATTTTATTTAACGCTTTCATTCAATTAGGTTAGATCCGGTGAGAGAAAATGTAATCATAAATGGGAGTCTATTCTGCTTTAAGTTTGGGTCTAAGTTTTTCAATAATTCTTTGTACAGTTTCCTGTCGAAAGTTCGGGTTTTCAACACCTCTTGGTATTCTCGCACTTATCGATAGTGCTCTTTTAGAGTACGTTCAACTTAACTTCATCACAGGCGAATATAACCCTTGCGCAGAAACCAAATTTCGTCCATTACGTTACCAACAGTTAGCTTAACACATTTCAGTGGCGTCGCGTCACTTTGATTTGTGTTTGACTACGCGTATTGTGCGATGTTGTTTGTTTATTTCCGTTATTATTATTTATTTCTCGTACGTTTCAAGGTATACCGTGTTCAAAAATGAGTAAAAACGTATTTGAAATACATGATTTTGTGTGTTTAGTTTCCACAACAATTGTTTAAAACCCTAATGTACGTCAATGCCGTTTTCTCGCGCAGAATTGATGACGTAATTTATGATACTCCTGTGATGAAGTTAAGATGAACGAGCTCTAACAGTATCGTGTTGCTCTAGACCAGTGTTTCTCAACAGGTGGTCCCCGCACGCAAAATTTCATTAGTATTAATAATGGGCCTTTATGCAAAAATAATGTTTTTCTGGTTGGTGGTCCGCGGTTAGTGAGGAATTCTGAAAGTGGTCCGCAACTGTTGAAGGTTTAAGAAACATTGCTCTAGACCTTGGAACGTGTCCTCTTTGAAAAGTGATTTGTTTAACATTTGTGCTTGTTTATATAAGTTTGAATATATCTGCATGTCTCGTAGCGAAAGGATTAATGCAGCGATTCCCAAACTTTTTTGACCGCGACCCGGTACGAGGTTTTAAAATTTTTCGCGACCCACCTTATGAAAAAAAAAACCATTTATTTACAAAACAAATTTTATTTTAAAGCAGTAGCTTTATAGTAATAAAGAGTAATAAAGAGTATAGTATAGTAATAAAGAATATAGTATAGTAATAAATAGCACAAATACACACTATTCTAGTGATTAACTGATGTAAAAAAATAATATGTACAAAAAATTTTTTTTTGTGTTTTTACAATTTTTTTCGCGTCCCGGCAAAATTTTTCTGCGACCCGATGCCGGGTCGCGACCCACACTTTGGGAAACGCTGGGTTAATGGATTGAACAGAAAAATATAAATACAGTAGAACCTCTACTATCCGGACTAGGTCGGGGATGAAGGTAGTCCGGATAAACGAAAAAAAAGTGAAGAGAAATAGGAAAGCAAAATTAGGTACATTAAGCATGAATCTTTTTTTATTGATATATACGTTCAGTAAACTGTAATTTTTTCACTTTGTTTTTTTATATCCGATATTGTGGAAGTACCGACGCCATATTTATCATACCAATGACCGTCCTGAGTCACTTCATTTCAATGCACTGATGATATCTAATTTGTCTTTTAAACATAGTACAACACGTTTTCTTTTCGACGACATATCGGTAATATTAAAAGAAAATATTTGAATCGCACGTCCAGACACGTCGTGACGTGAAAACCGGTACACAGCGGCGTAACACAGCGAATTCGTAAAATAATTTCCTTGCTTAAAAGAATCCGGATAATCGAGGTTCTACTGTATTTGCATTTTTCTCTCCCGTCCCTTTCTTTCTTCAAAATTTCCAAGGAGGATTGTCCACTCCCTGGGTCCTCCCATACCTTCCCCCTTCATTATGGAAACCGGTTGTTCATAAATTGAAGGACACCACTGGATAATTACCTTAAAATTTCTGATGGATCTTCAGGATTATAAACACATTTTGTTATTGGATTATAAAATCCATCTCCAGTATCATAACAACCGTTCGGAATGGCTCTAGGTTTAACTTGGTCTGTTAAGTATGATTTTCCAGCTGGACGAAGGTTCTTTACCCTTTCAATATAAAATCTAAAAAATAAAGAAAATATATTGAACAGACAACCAAATTAACGCAAGTGTTAGCAGGATTGCATAATTGCAAGGCAATGTTTAGTAAAGATATTGTTGAGAATTCATAATTTTTTGGTTAATGTTAATATAATTTTAAAATGTCATTTTATTTATATTTTGATTTTTTATGTCATTCTTAATACAAATTGCCCATTTATTTATTTTTTTTGTCATTAAAATATGTAAAAAATATTTTATTTTTAACATAAGTCATTCGTTTCCATAGTTTCACTGTTGGAATTTTAAATTTTCACATACCAAACGTCAAACATAAAATAACCCAAGCAAGGTCCCTTTTCGTGACAACCTAAAAGAACGAAATTCCCATTTAGTTCCGCCTAAACGTTTGAAATAGCCTTGTGATAATGAGAAGTTTGTTAACGGATTCGTGACTTCAGGATTAGAAAGGATATTTTTAATGACAGGTAGCCAAAGGTGAGGGAACTCTACGCTGGTTTGGTTGAGTGTATCCCCAGAGTTTTCAATCAATGCAGACTTTCAATTTTATCTTAAACTTGTTTTGCTCATACTTTAAGGATTTAGAATTTCTCTATTGGTGCTGATTTTCACAAGCATCTTCCACCAGTTTGGGTCTATAAATTTTACCCTGGTGAACTTTCTTATGCTCATACTTAATAGTGCCCTTTTTATCTTTTTTCATTTTATTCAAGGAGGGCATAATTTTTATTTTAATAGACAGGTGGGTGAAAATACAAGTGATAACCTAAAAAAAAAGTCTTCACTTCTAAATTATAAGTGATAACCAAAAAAAAAGTCCTCACTTCTTAAATATAAGTGATTACAAAAAAAGGTCCTCATTTCTAAAATACAAATGATGACTATGACCGATGGCGCTTTTTAGGCCACGCGCCCCTGGCACTTGGCACCTGGCACCGATGCCAGGCGTTGCTACGGCTCTGAATATAGAGAACGGAAATTGTATTTTTTTCATTTTCAGTTCCTAACAATGATAAAATTATAATACCTACCGTCTATCAGGTATTTCACAAAATGGTATAACTCTCATTCTATGTCCATCCGTGAAATGATAGTCATCACTTTTGATAAGAGTTCCACGTACAAAATAACAATCCATGTAAGATCCACACGGCCACCTCAGTATTCCAACGCCATTGTATTCATTATCTTTCATTTCACCTTCATATACTTCACCTAAACATAAAATTACGATAAAGTATTCAAATTTATAGATAAAAGTAACTATTGAGAAGTGCCATTACCGGTTGCGGCGCTGTGATCAAAGGAAATATGATTAACGCAATAAGGTAGTATAATATAGAGACTAAACGAGGGCGATGTGTTGTGAAGCCAACACCTTTTTAGGCGGGAAGCGGGAAGGTGGCCCGAGGAGTTGTGCGCCATACGCCATAAAACCTAATTGCAACATAACTGCAAATTTTAATAAAAATATTTCATAAATAATATGAAATTACCCTTAATTTATTAGTATATTTTTAAGATAATTAGTAGTTTTTTTTTTATATCCCTTTTATGGTTTTTGATACTTAGGCAATTAGCCAAATATATAGGTTTTTAAATTACATGCATTTAAAATACAATAGGTATGATCGAAAAAAAAATGTCTAGTAGGCCCTGAATTTAAAATATACAGTGGACAATTTTGTTAATATAATAGAGAGTTATTGCAACCTCTGTTCTACTGATCTTTTAATAAAGTTTTCCTTTATTTGACATGTGCGTATGCGCAGTTGATATATCCTTAATTTCTTTCTTTTATTAAAATAAAGGCAACCTATATTTAATTTAAATAACGGCAAAGCATTTTTTATTTAAAGCGCCTTAATTTTGACAGGTTAACCTCAAAATTAACAACGGAGTAAATTCGAACATAAAATTTGTTGACTTTTCTTGTGAGTAATGATGCAAGCTAAAGATAAAAAAACGTTTACGATTTAAATACGAGGACGATGTTATTCTTGTCCGAGAAATTGCGTCACGAAACCCTTTTGCGAATGGTTGTGCCGTATGGGAAGAAGTTAAAAATAGTCTGCTGCAGTTAACTCATATAAGAGTTGCAGTTAACTTCTATATTCATTACGATTTCGATCTATCAATTTGGCATATTTGTCAAAATAAAGTATGAAGCAAGAGCACCGTTGCAATAACACTCTTCAAAACATCATGAAAAATTTTAATACAAGATACTTTATTAGAGGTTTCTTTTAATAAAGTCAGCTTTTTTTCACTTTGCAATATCTCTCTATTAATAAATTAATTCCTTGTCTATCTAGACTTTCTAAATTTAAAACGGGCAGATATTATATCATTTATCCTATGATAAATTACAATTTATCTGACAAATTATAAAGATGTACAGGGCCGCCCCTAGGTGGGGGCAAGTGGGGCACCTGCCCCAGGCCCCGCACTTTGACCGTCAAGTAATAAAATACATTAAAAATATTATTCCAAGTTTTATAAATAGTTGGAAAAATTATATTTTCATTGAATATAAGTATGTGTACTTTGTTAATAGTTAATAATATTAAAGAAAATATCTTTATTCAATAATATAGATGGGGCAAATCCGCAAATTCAGTTTTGGAGCCCCGCAATTACAGTTTTGCCCCAGGCCCCGCAAATGCTAGGGGCGGCCCTGAAGATGTATATCTATAATCAATGCTGGCTAAAATACTTTTTTGAAGTATTCGAAGTACTGAATACAAATACTTTTTTTTTAAGGAAAAACTATATGTAATATTTTTATTAAACGTTACTTTTTATTATTTAAAATTCTCTATGTAATTTGTTTTTACGCAGTTATATATTTTTTAGGTTATCTGACATATAAATATTTTTTGACAGTTGACAATTAACAGATCAAGAAAGAGGACTAATGTGAGGCCAAAAGACAGCCCAGCTGATTGAGCCCAAAGAAGAAGTTATTGATATAATTTTTAGACCTTCATATATACATATATTTTTAATTTTTATTTACAATAATTATTTAAATAAGAAACTTTAGCTCTGAAGATATATTGTTTGTTTTATTGCTTTGTTTAAACTCTTTTAGCCAACTCTCTTTTTATATATAGTACATAATTTTTTAAATTAATATATTTTTAACTTTTTCAAATTTCCCATTAAACTGAATTTATGTCGTATAAATAACGCAAGTGTATTATCTGCCTTGTTTATTTCAATATCTTATTATTATCTGTCTCATTTTGTAATACGTATAAGCGGTTCACTTTTGTAAGAACAAACTAAGAGGGAATTTTGTTTTCGATAGTTTGCACCTTTGAAGCTGTATGTCATGTTGGTATTAAAAAATGTCACTGTTTTAAAATGTCAATCCATTTGACATATGTCATAATGAAAAATGATATCTTAATTATAATGATCATAACCTTATCAACCTAAAGTCGGTTTTACAGCGTAAGGAATATTTTGAATTGACATTTAAAGTCAGTAACACACCATAAAAGTATCCAAAATAACCAGATCAAGTGTGTTCTTACAAAAGTGAACAGCTTATAACTAACAGGTAAAGTTCATTTTTTATGTTGTATATTGACAATACATTTATAATATTATCATAGTATTGGTTCACACGGATACGCCAGTCTTTTTACACCACAACAGTCACCAAAGTATTACAAATTGAGACAGATTATAACCTTTTTTATATTAAAAAAAAAATCCCTTACTAACCCAGTTGCTACGCCCATGCCCTAGTTGTAATTTATTTTAAATTTCCCACTATACCGTATTTGATCATTGTAAATCGTACTCGGTTCGCAGCGCTATCTACTTTTTTCTACTTTGAAATAGACCATAGAAATAATAATTGTGTAGTTAAATGTATGCCTTGATTGACTTATGAAATCATAATCCATGTAGCTAAGTCAATAAATTTATTATTATTTTGGGGTTTGTCAGGTCTTGACAAGTGTCCACTAATCGCAAACTTCAGCAACCTTTTAAGCCACGTCATACTGGAGTATAGTGAAGCTAAATACACACGGATAAATCCCAAACCCTGGCGATGAGCAGACGCGGAAATTACGCCAGATCCAGTGCCCATACAGTGCGAAAAAACCCGAGAAAAACTGCTTTCTGGAGTGTGTGCTCTTCATAAGTTTCTTTACCTACTTACCAGTTATTAATGTGTATATTCCGCTTCCAACCATTCCAAACATATTCCATTCTCCCAAATAGCTACTTCCTGTACAAAATTCTTCCATTTCAAATGTAGTATTTTGTATTTCCGTTAAATATGGAAAATGTCCTTGTGCGGATTCCAATACCCTTGGTTTCCACATTCTAAAGTTTAAATCGTAGGATATTGCAGCTGGACGACGATCACGAATTGCAGTTTTTCTCAGCAATGCAAGATATGAATTGTCAATATGGTCATATGATTTTGTGACAAGATGATCTATTGCAGGCATTGTTAGAATTATAAAAATTAGGGGAAAAAATGTATCCAAATTGCAAAGAGTATATAAAAATAACTTACTTCTGATTTTTAAATAAATCTATAAAAAAAAACTCATGCAAAATAGTCACAAAAACTGTGACAAAAATGACAGCCGTGGAATTTGTCTTACATACTGTTTATTTAATATGTCACCATAGAGACCTTATGTCATGAATTACTTACACGGTATAATAATCAGTATTATCTGTCTCACTTTGTAATACGAAACTATGAGGGAAATTTCATTTTTTATGTTTTATATTTAAAATATCATCTTAGGGTGGTAATTCTGAAGTGGCACCTTTCAAAATATTTGACATGTCTATCACAATTATGACATGTCAATCGCAATTTTGACATGTCAATTTGTTATCTGACATATGTAATTTTTGAGTGAATATAACCTCGATATAGTAAAACTTAACCAAATATTTAAAAGCCAGGTTTACAAGTTCACATGTTTCCATAAAAGTCTATTTACACCACAACAGTCACCAAAGTAACCAGATCTAGTTTCGTATTACAAAATGAGACAGATTATGCTTTCTTATTATATTGTAGTATGTAGTTCATTTCAGGGCTTTGAACCGTTATTTTTTTCGTTTCGGTTTTTGTTCCGGTTCAATTAAATAAAAATATATCGGTTCGGTTCCGGTTTTCGTTCCGGCAAAAATAACGGTTTTTTTCGGTTTTCGGTTTTCGGTTCAGTTCCGAGTGATAAATTTGTAAATGCTTATACTAATAATAGAAATTTATTTTCTACTATAATTTAGTAGAACATTTAATTCCTTATTTTGTAATAATCATACCAAGGCCGCTGCCAAGGGGGGGATTCTTGGCGTTCACCCCCCCCCCTCCTTCCGAAATAATAGAAGAGCATTTTTTACATATCAGTTAAAAAAAATACGATTTTTTTTCTGCTCATCAGTTTAAAAAATGATCTTAAATAAAATTTATTTTATATTCACTCACATAAACATTATCTGAACCGAAATAAACCGATATTTTTTTTTCGGTGCAGTTCCGGTTTTCGTTCCGACAAAAATAACGGTTTTTTTCGGTTTTCGGTTCAGTTCCGGTTCGAAGCCCTGGTTCATTTCTTCGATTTAAGCGGCACTAAATGGAAGTTTCGTATTTTTAAATTGTCACGAAAACAGAGTTTAGCAAACTATTTTTATACTTAAGAGGTTGAAAGAAAAGCTAGCTATTTTTATGTTTTATGTTGGATTTATTATTTTTACCGACCGCAAACATATATATATATATAAGGGAGGTATTGTGATCATACCGATTTTGACATTTCGAGTCAAAATCTCCACGAATTGAGGTCCCTACATAACGTTTTGACTATTTTTAGCATGATGTCTGCCTGTCTGTCTGTGTACAGGTGCAGAGCAAACTCGGCTTTTTAAAACTTTTAAACTTCGGATTTTTATGAAACTTCATATTTAAGCTTTTGACATCAATGGCACGAGTTGATCAACTTTTAGTAAAAATCGGTTGACTAGAAATGGGAGTTAACTCGTGTCAATTTTAAGATTTTTGCGAATATTTCACAACAGAGAAATATTTCGAAAAAAATTATTTAACAAAAGTTGCTATAAAAGTAATTTTCATACTTATATGTAACGTTTCCATGGTCATGATAAATAACATCTTTGTTAGAAAATATTGGACCAAGTTATTTCTACTCTGCTGCTAGAATGGATTTTAGACAAGTACTTTGGGATGGTGGTCGGTCCTGTGGCGGCCACAGTTGAATTTTTATGTTGTATATTTATAATACATTTATAATATTATTATCTGTCTCATTTTGTAATACGGAACTAACAGTATAAGTGCGTTTTTATGTTGTATATTGACAATACATTTATAATATTGTCATAGTATTGGTTCACACGGATACGCCAAAGTCTGTTTACACCACAACAGTCACCAAAGTAACCAGATCTAGTTTTGTATTACAAATTGAGACGGACTATATCATAGTATTGGTTCACATGGATACATCTTATTACACCACTAAAATCATCAGATCTATGGTCTATGTCAGCTTAGAAAAATGTGTGTAAGAAAATGTTTGTCCTTGCTTCGGATTGGTTTAGAACATCAGCCCTATTAAAACGTTAAAATATTGTTTTTAATCCAAGTTGAGAGATGTTCAGTGTCGTACATTGTCTTCAAGCACAGATTTTATTAATCGAGAATATTGTATATGCATCGAAATATATATTATGTATAAGGTATATTTTGTTATTATTTACATATTTACTTTTATTTATATTCTTGGCGTAGATTTTATGGAGAAAATTCTCCATGTAATTTCTTTTTACGCAGTTATATATTTTTTAGGTTATCTGACATATAAATATTTTTGACACCTGAAAATTAACTGATCAAGATAGAGGACTAATGTGAGTGAGGCCAAAAGACAGCCCAGCTGATAGTGCCCAAAGAAGAAGTTATTGATATAATTTTTAGATCTTCATGTATACATATATTTTTCATCTTTATTTACAATAAATATTGAAATAAGAAACTTTAGCTCTGAAGATATTATTGTTTGTGTTATTGTTTTATTTAAACTATTTTAGTCAAATCTCTCTTTTTATATATAATACATAATTTTTAAAAATTAATTTCTATTGTTTTAACTTTCTCAAATTTCCCATTACACTGAATTTATGTCGTATAAATATCGTAAGTGTATTATCTGCCGTTTTTATTTCAATATCTTATTAACCAATTACTTTTTTATATTAAAAAAAATCACTTGCTAACCCAGTTACTACGCCCATGTTCCTAGTTCTTAAATTTCTTTAAACTTATATAAAAATTCAAAATCTAGTTCCCCAGGAAGCTAAAAAACGGACAATACAGTCTATTCCAAACGATTAGGCGGAACTAACCGGAATTTTCATTTTTGTTGTCATTAGCTATTTTTTTATATATTGAAGTTGGATTTTACTGAACAAAATAATCAAAAGCTTCAATTACAATCAATCGGTAAAAGTAACTAGAATTGAAAATCTAGTTCTGCCTAAACCAAAGGAACAGACTTTATATTTTACTTAATAATAAATGCCAACCTGAAACATGAAATAACCTAGGCAGGCTCTGTTTTCTTGACAACTTAAAAACAAAAATCCCGTTTAGTTCCGCTAAACCAAAGAATTGAACTACACTTACCGGTAATAAGGTTGTATATTGCAGTTCCATCCATTCCAAACATGTTCCATTCTCCGATGTAACTACTTCCTGTACAAAATTCTACCATTTCAATTGTAGTATTTTGCATTTCAGTTATATATGGAAAAACTCCTTCCGCGGATTCCATTACCACTGGTTTCCACATTTTATATTGAAAATCGGTAGATAATGCAGTTGGTCGACGACTACGAATAGCAGTTTTTCTCAGCAATGCTAGATATGAATTGTCAATATGGTCATATGATTTTGAAGAGAATCGACTAGATAAAGGCATTTTTATAGATTAGAAAAAATTTCTGTACCCATAAATTTTGACATTAACTTCTGATTTTCGAGAAAATCTACAAAAAAAAAAACCCACAAATACCCACAAAAATTGTGCCAAAAATGACAGCCGTGGAATTTATTTAAAATTGTTTATTTCATTTGTTGCTATAGAAACCTCATGTACCAGGGGCCAATAGCCAAATAGACCATATTAATAACTATGCTCTATATCAGTGCTTCTTAAACTTTTTGATGTCGCGGCTCCCCTGCAACTCCCCCTAGGGGGCCCCCTAGGGGGCCGCTGCCCACCACTTTAAGAAGCACTGCTCTATATCACCTTAGAAAAATGTGTGTAAGAAGATAGGAGCTGTTTGTCCTTGCTTCGGATTGGTTTAGAACGTCATCCCTATTATACTGTTAAAATATTGTTTTTAGTCCAAATTGACAGATGTTCAGTGTCGTACATTGGAAATATATATTATTTATATTACTTAATTTTTTTCATATATTTTGTTATTATTTACATATTTAGACTTTTATTTATATTCTTGGCGTAGATTTTATGGAGAAAATTCTCCATGTAATTTCTTTTTACGCAGTTATATATTTTTTAGGTTATCTGACATATAAATATTTTTTGACACTTGACAATTAACAGATCAAGAGAGAGGACTAATGTGAGGCCAAAGGACAGCCCAGCTGATTGTGACCAAAGAAGAAGTTATTGATATAATTTTTAGACCTTCATATACACATATAAGCTGTTCACTTTTGTAAGAATACACTAGAACTGGTTATTTTGGTTACTTTTATGGTGTGTTACCGACTTTAAATGTCAATTAAAAATATTCCTTACGCTGTAAAACCGACTTTAGGTTGATAAGGTTTTGATCATTATAATTAAGATATCATTTTTCATAATGACATGTCAAAAGGTTCGACATTTTAAAAAAGTGACATTTTTTAATACCAACATGACATACAGCTTCAAAGGTGCAAACTATTGAAAACAAAATTCCCTCTTAGTTTGTTGTTACAAAAGTGAACGGCTTATATATTTTTAATTTTTATTTACAATAATTATTTAAATAAGAAACTTTAGCTCTGAAGATATATTGTTTGTTTTATTGCTTTATTTAAACTCTTTTAGCCAAATCTCTCTTTTTATATATACAGTCTGTTCCAAACGGTTAAGCGGAACTAGATTTTACAATCTAGTTACTTTCATCGTTTAAATCGTGCTTTCCGGCCGTTTTGTTTAAGCTTTGTAAATCATACTTACAATAAACAATTTTTGGTTAAGGTTAATATCATTTTAAAAAATCATTTTCTTTATATTTTGATTTTTTGTGTCATTCTTAATACAAATTTCCCATTTATTAATTTTTTTGTCATTAAAATATGTAAAAAAAATAATTTAATTTTGACATGTCTTTCGTTTCCATGGTTTCATTGTTGCAATTTTAAATTTTGACATTCCAACGTGAACAATTCCCATTTAGTTCCGCCTAATCGTTTGGAACAGACTGTAGTACATTATTTTTAAAAATTAATATTTTTTTAACTTTTTCAAATTTCCCATTAAACTGAACTTATGTCGTATAAATAACGTAAGTGTATTATCTGCCTTGTTTATTTCAATATCTTATTAACCTTTTTTCACTTGCTAACTCAGTTTCTACGCCCATGCCCTAGTTGTAACTTATTTTAAATTTCCCGCTATACTGTATTTGTCCAGTGTAAATCGTACTCGGATCGCAGCGCTATCTACTTTTTTCTAATTTAATAATTTTTTTTTATCTTCAAAATGTGTGAAAATAAATTCAATATTTTAATAAATGTTATTCGTTTCTATGGCTTCACAGTTTAAATTTTCATATACCAACGTCAAACAAGAAATTCCCATTTAGTTCCGCCTAAACGTTTGGAGTAGTCTGTACATTCGTGCAGTTTAAAATGAGAAGCCATTACTACCGTCTTACTTCGTCGCCAGACATTTTGGCAGTGTAGAAGCATCGGAGTGCACTATATAGAAATATTAAATAGTCTGTTTCTTTGATTTAAGCGGAATTATAGCCGTTTTCTTTGATAACCCAAATAACAATTCCAAAGAAAAGTTAAAATGACTCGACTTCTCAACTTTTTAATTTTTATTTTTCATTTCTTAAAATCTCTTAAAAAGTTTAAAATTGGTAAATATATATTTACATTTTACTATGAAATATATCTACTATGTATAATTTAGAACTGGCAGCATTAAGCAAGCTCTTTTCAAAATTAGTCCTATAATAGCTACTCCTATTTTTATGAGATCCAATCTTCGTAAAATTCTGGTTTATATCCTGCAACTTCATCCCAAGCCTTACGACAGTGTGCTATTATCCAGTCATGTTCCTTCTTTGTTGGTATCCTGAAAAATTAATCATAGATTTTAACCTATACAAAGATTGCGAAAAAAATTTCGTACTAGCGTAGTAACTAGAGCTAAATATTGGCGGCGCTTGCTCTTAAAATCTGGAGGTGCCAGAAAATATTTGAAAATATAATTATTCTATAATAAACAAGAGAGGTCTTAGAATTGATCCCTATGGAACTCCATGCAAAAGAAACAAATTGTCAGATAATTTATTATTTAATTTAACGTATTGGGTTCTATTTAAAATATATGATTCTAAAAGGGAGCAACTCAGATGTGAAACCATATAAGGACAGTTTCTCCAGTAATATGTGTGACATACGCAATTAAAAGCTTTACTTAGATCATAAAACGATGCCATACAGAATTCACCATTTTCTAAACCAACAAAAACTTCGACCATAAAATCACTTAACCATACATCACCATGGATGCTGATCCTTCCCAAATTTGACTTACAACGGCATACATAAAAAGAATGAAACAACAAGGGAAATATACGAAAAACTATACGAAAATTTCATAACTGTCAACGAATATTCACCGATGGGACACATCATCATCATAAAACCGGTGTTGCTTACGTCATCAACGACGAGAAATACATGTACCACCTCTCTGATAAAGCAAGTAATTTCACTGCAGAAGCATATAGCTTGCTAAAAGCCACCATGAGCAACAAGGAAGACAAAAATTATGTATATATTGACCGACGCAGTGTACTCGACGCAGTTAAAGTCGTGTATTCAAAGGACACACTGATCCAGAAGATATAGAAAAACTTCCATAACGTGGCCCTCCAGGGGAAAAAGGTAACCTTGGTGTGGGTTCCCTCATATGTGGGAATAAGAGGGAATGAACAGGCAGACCTAGCAGCAAAAAAGGCAGCAAACCTTCCAATAACACCGATATCCGTACCTACCAGCGACATCAAATCAAACTTATGGCAAGACATAAAAGAATACTGAAAACGACAATGGCACAGTCTGACGAACAACAAACTTCACCATATAAAAGAAGACACCAAACCCTGGGCTCCAGTAGGCAACAAAAAAGAACAGAGAGTTCTTACAAGACTCAGAATTGGCCACACATTCATTACACACCAACATCTAATGAAAAGAAAAGAGGTGGAAAACTGTGACAACTGCAGTAAAAATGTAACCGTAAAACATATAATTCTGGAGTGCCAACTATATGAAGAACTCAGACGGAAGCACAAAATACCAGACAACCTGAAAGAAGCTCTAAGGCCAGAAAATGAAAACATTTTATTAGACTACCTCAAAGAAGCAGATCTGTTCCGTAAAATTTAAATCCCAAATGTTTTATTATTTCTAAATTATCTATCTTAAATGTCTTATCATAAAGTTGTAAATATGCCTCATTGTAAATTAATGTCAACATTCATCTTAGTCCAGTAACCTTGTCATGATTATGGGGCAAAAGTTGCATCAAGTGGGGGTAGTTAGTTTCGTCTTTTTTTCTTGTATGGGATATGCCTGAGATGCAAAATCCAAGTCTTCGACCTCGGCAGCCCTCCGGAACACTTTTGAATTTCTCAAAAACTACTAAATTTTCGAACTTTTTTCGGTTGCTTACCATTATGACCATAAAGGAACACGTTTTTGACAAACATTATTCAATGCATTTTTAAACTAGATTAAATTTGCTACAATTTAAGACCAAAATGGGTTCAGTAGCTTCAATAGTTTCTGAGATACAGCTTGCCAAAATTTGAAAAAATCTCCAAACTTGAAAATTTTATGCTAATTTTCATGTTTCATCATATACAATTGCCTTTATATCTTCAACAACCTGTCTAACATGAGTCAGTGAAGTAAACATTAATAAATAGAAGTAATGGTATCTATAGCATGTGGGTAAGAATTAATTATTATAAATAATGGTAACTTTCAACTACAATACGAGTGTAACAGTTTTTCGACGAAAAAATCGATGTTTTTAAAAAGTTTTTTGCGAATAACTCGAAAAATATGCATTTTATCAAAAAAACTGTAGAAAGCAAAATTGTAGCTTTTAAAAAAACAAACAAAATTCTTTTTTTTATTATTTTTCTACGACCAATAGGAACCGAGATACGGCATGTTAATGGTTAACTTTTTTTCGCCAAATGCATAATTTGAAAGATTCAAAGTCAAATAACAGGAAAAATTTGCATTTTTCGAAGAAAACTCATTGAATCTTTTTTAAAGTATTTGATTAGACCTTTCAAACAAAAAAAAAGTCTCTAGTATAAAAATTAAGCGACTTATGATCAAAATAAGGTCGGTACCTACTTTTTTCTACGAAAAAATCACTGAAAACAACCCCATATTTACCCCCCTAATTAAAATTGATCCTCACCCTTCTGTGGTTCTCTTCATATATGTATTTTCAGTACACCCAAGAAGTTTGATCAATTTAAAATGCCTAATTTTAGAAAAATTGGAGTTTAAAGAAAAAACGATTTTTTGCGATTTCGTATTTTTCACCCTTTTCTTCAAAATATCTCCGAAATTACTGGAGATACGAAAAAAATGATAGAGCACTAAACGGTAGCTTTTTTAATGACTTAAATTTTCCTGTGCATATATTTTCTGTACAGTGAATATTTGGCGAGATATAGCCGTTTAAAACCTCTATTTACAAGCGAACACCACCTTATTCGAGCCCTTCAAACTCACCCCATTTAAAAACTAAGGGATCTTAAGGAATTTAATTTACACAGTCTTATAGCTCTTGAAAAGCCCTACAAAATCGTTTTTGAAAAAACTTTCTATCACTAAAAATGAAGGAGCTATGTTTAAAAATTTTTTTTTTCGAAACATCTACATAACCAGTATTTTCGGCAGCAATATAAGGTTTTGCAATGTTATTTTATAATTTTTGACAATAAGGAGTAGTTTTCACTTCTAGAAATAAACAGTGCCCATGAGCATGATATAGCATACAATTTTCAAGTTTGGAGATTTTTTCAAACTTTGAAAAGCTGTATCTCGGAAACTATTAAGACTACCGAGCCCATTTTGGTCTCAAATTGTAGAAAATTTAATCTAGTTTAAAAATGCAACAAATGGTGTTTGTCGAAAACGTGCTCCTTTATGGTCAAAATGGGCAGAAACCGAAAAGAGTGCGAAAAATTAGCAGTTTTTGCGAAATTCAAAAGTGTTCCGGAAGGCTGCCGAGGTCGAAAACTTGGATTTTGCATCTCAGGCACAACCCATACAAGAAAAAAAAAACGAAACTAACTACCCCCACTCGATGCAACTTATGATGTACTAGGTTACTGGACTATCTATGTAACTCAATGTAAATTACTGTAAATGTACTGCTAATAACCACAGCAATTGTAGCGCCCCCAAAATATATTATAAAAAAAAAACTTCGTTCAAAAAATATAAAAAGTCCTATTTAATCATTAAAAGTCATTAGATTTTAAAATATTGTTCCGCGCGAAGCTAAGAAATGTTTAATATCTGATCTACTGAACGTTCCGTTTCTATTTTCTTTAATTCTAGAGATTACCAAGAATTACAGTACCTTAATATTTCTGTTGGATCTTTAGGGTTATAAACACATTTTGTTATTGGATTATAAAATCCATCTCCCGCATCATAACAACC
This sequence comes from Liopterus haemorrhoidalis, assembly GCA_963971575.1. NCBI lineage: Eukaryota > Metazoa > Arthropoda > Insecta > Coleoptera > Dytiscidae > Liopterus > Liopterus haemorrhoidalis. Next base: position 53,274,225 of record OZ020615.1, read on the forward strand.
ATCCGGAATCTTTCTAGCTGTTGGATTGTCCGTCAAGTATGATATTCCACCTGGACGGATGCCTCTTTCTTTTTCAATATAAAATCTAAAAAATAAAATCTTTTCAGTAGAATACTAAATCTCTCTGGTGTTACAAATATTCTAATCTTTGCCTTATTTTTGCAAATGAAAAAAGCTTAGGTATAGTCTGTTCTTTTGGTTTAAGCGGAACTAGATTTTGAATAGTAACCTTTACCGTTTAAGTGAGGCTTTTGATCATTTTGTTTAGCAAAAGTCATCTTCAAGCCTTAAAAGGAGAGCTCATGACAACTTACAAAAATAAAAATTCCGCTTAAACGTTTGGAATAGTTTGTACTATGAACTTACCGCCTGTCGGGCATTTCGCAGTACGTTCTGTATCCCACCTTATGTCCATCGGCAAAATGATATTCTTCCGTTTTGATAAGATCTCCTTCTGAATATAAACCTTCCATGGCAGCTCCACAGGGCCATTTCAATTTTCCTACGCCATGGAATTGACTGTCGATCATCATACCGGAATATTCTTCACCTGAACGTAAAATTATGATAAAACATCACACGTATGCGTAGTTCAAACTAGCATACAGAATTAATATAGATGTTACACGTTTTTAAATATTTTTATTGACTATTTTCATAATAAATATGTATTTCAAGACAGTTCTACTAAATAAATTATAAATAAAAACCTAAGGAAATTTTATACTGATTTATATAAAATTTAAGGTGATGTGTATTTGTATTATAGTTAATAAATAACAATAAAATCGAATACAAATATAATTTTAGGTATATTTAAATAAAAATAGAAAAACAAATTGCTATAATAATATAGTAATTAATAAAAATGGAGATTATATCTGTTTTTAAAAACGGCTAGACCAGAGCCGCAGTAAGGAAAACGTTCTGGCGCCTTTAGCAAATAAAAACAAGGTTCTCACCTCTCAAAATTTAAGTGATGAGCAAAAAAAAGGTCCTCACCTCCCAAAATCCAAGTAACGAGCAAAAAAAAAGGTCCTCACCTTCACAATGGCGCCCCTTAGTTGTCAAGCCGGTCAGCGCCCTTTTCCTTAGTGCGCCCAGGGCGTCGCCCCCTGCGCCCCACCCCCCTTACTGCGGCTCTGGGCTAGACGTATTTTAATGAAATTTAGTACAATAGAGTAGAACCGGGATTCAAATATAGACATGGTGTCTCAAAATTTTCTTTCTTAGGGGGTATTTCTTGGTTAAAACTGGTACTAAAAAATTAAAATATTTCCTTTATAAACAGAACTAGACTCTTAACAGAAACCAGTGGCGAAGGGAAACCTCCGCTAGACTTGCCCTCCCATAAAAAAATATTTAAAAAAAAAAATGTAAATTAAAAAAAAAAAAAAATAATATTTAGATAAATCTTCAAAAATACATCAAATTATGTTCTATACAAATTTTTGTCCAAGGCTTGCTTTACTAGTTACGAATTAATTATCATGACCATGGAAACGTTACATATAAGTATGAAAAAATTGAGACTTGGAAAAATTTTAAATAATTTTACCAAAATTTTTCGAAATTTTTCGTTTTATCAAAAAACGTCTCAAATAAAAGTTATTAGTTATTGCATTTATAGTAACTTTTGTTGAATAAATTTTTTCGAAATATTTTTCTGTTGCTAAATATTCGCAAAAATCTTAAAATCGACACGAGTAAACTCCCATTTCTAGTCAACCGATTTTCATAAAAAACAATAGGGTTCTTCCTATTTAATAGGAGAATTTTTTAGTACCAGAACGAACTCTTTAAGTTAAACCGTTTTTGAGTTATCGTGTATACACACAGACAGACACACACACACACACACACACACACACACATACGGACGGCACTTCGAAAATAGGTTTTTTGGATTCCCTGGACCATGAAACGTGGTCATCCGTCAAAATCTCGACATCGAAAATTTTCGCGATTACAATACTTGCCCCTTATATATTAAGGTCGGGCAAGTAAAAACTATACAATAAAAATTGTTTATAAGAAAACAAATCTTATTTGTTCTATGCATTTTTTCAACTTGATGAATATTAGGGTAGTTACAGGGGGACACCCTAAAACTAAAATATTGAAATATTTCACTTATTATTGTCTTCACATCAAAACTGAATGTAAGAAAATTTATTTATAACGAAGAAACATTCCTTTCGAAGAAAAAATAAATTAAAACAAGTAGAAAATCAAAAAATTAAACGATATTTATATTTATAACCAAAAATCAAACTTTACGTGAATATAAAATATACGATAAACAAAGACTAACGTCCCGTTAGCATACGGATGACGCGTGCCTCTTTATTTACTTCCACCACTACAAGTTACGAGACAACCTTACACTTTAATAATCTTGATACGGCACAGCACTAACCACAACTGTTTGCCACTAGTCTCTGAGCTCATAATTTTTTCCCTCTTACTTACCAGTAAAAATTTTGTACTGTGCTCTTCCTACCATACCCAACACATCCCATTCTCCTGTATAGGAACTTCCTGTACAGAACTGCCCTGAAGGTGTTATGGCTTGGGCAAGTGTTTCCTCTCCAGATGACCTATGTTGTCGTTGTGCACTAATAAGTGCAGTTCTTCTCATCAGTGCAAGATAAGAATTGTCGAGGGTTTGAACAGAAGTATTAAATAATATGCGGCTCACCTCGCCCATTTTGAGAATTAGAAAAATAGATTCAGATAAGTAAATTATATTTTAAAAAAATATATTTTTAATAAACCACCATAAAATGATATCAAAATATATTATTTAAAAAGGACTTTTATAGTCTTTTAATATGGATTTACAATAAAAACTATAAAAAATAATGTTTAAATTCATTGATAAATATAAAATTGTGACATATAATAAACAATATCAATTGCTAGGGAGATTTTATTATTATTATTTTTTTTTAAATTTTGTTGTTGTTAGCTACGATGGCCATTAACCATAGGGTGACCATTCGTCCCGCTTTTGCGGGACTGTCCCGCATTTTGATTGGGTGTCTCGCATTAAGATGCGCCCCGCAAAAGTATCGCATTATAACATTTTGTCTCGCATTTTAACATTTTGTCCCGCATTGTAACTTGTATTTGAGGAAATGAGCACCTTTTGTTTTGCTCTTCACTTAGATTTGGGAGGTGAAGATCATTTTTTTTGCTCTTCACTTGGATTTGGGAGGTGAGGACCTTTTTTTTGCTCTTCACTTGGATTTGGGAGGTGAGGACCTTTTTTCTTGCTCCTCACTTGGATTTGGGAAGTGAGGACCTTTTTTTCTTTTTGCTCTTCACTTGGATTTGGGAGGTGAGGACCTTTTTTTTCTCTTCACTTGGATTTGGGAGGTGAGGACCTTTTTTTTGTTCTTCACTTATAATTGGGAAGTGACGACCTTTTTTTTGCTCCGTTCCGCATTGCCTTCTTAAGAAAATGGTCGCCCTAATTAACCAGGATATCTTTATTTTTATTATGGATATATTAGAAATTTTATAACAAATACAAGCATCCATGCCATCACCGGGATTCGAACCCGAGCCCCCATTGTTAGCAGTCAAATGAGCTGACCACTACGCCATAGCGATCGGCAAGATTTTATTTTAAACTTTTCTAATTTGTTTATTTACTGAAAAACAAAGATACAAATTATATATTATATCGAATTGTTCTAGCTAGATTTTAAAATTCTATATAACGTTGTACGTGAACTCCTATATTCTAAATTTTGTTTAACGAATTCCAAAATATGATTTAATGTAAAAAACGTATTATTAGAATTATACTGATAAATTTTGTTTGCCAAATCTTTTTTAAAAATGTAATTCCAAAATTCTAAATTTTTGTGTTTCACAACACTGCATGCTTCTGCTTTCAAATTTTCTATCCCTCCATTCACAATCTTTCGTACCGCTTGTTCTGAAACCTATAAAATTAAATAAAAATTAACATATAAAATTAGGCTGACCAGATTTTTTTTACAGAAAAAAAGTATACTAAAAAAAAGGTCACACTCCAAAAATACAAGTGATGAGCAAAAAAACACAGGTGTTCACTCAAAAATACTAGTGACGAGCAAAAAAAAGGTCTTCACTCCCAAAATAGAAGTAATGAGCAAAAAAAAAAGAAAAAAAAAAGCAAAAAAAGGTCCTCACTTCCAAAATAGAAGTGATAAAAACAAGTGACCAACAAAACAGAGTATATTCAGGGTTTTTTGATAAAAAGTAAGAGTATAGAGGATATTACTCAAAAAAGAGTATAATACTCTAAAAAAGAGTACGTCTGGTCACCCTTTATAAAATATATTAAAAATTGGCAGATATCTAAAGTTGACATAAATCTTAAACTTATGATAGGTTTTTACTTCAAACGACGCTAATTTTATTACCTTCCATTTCTTAAATTTGTTAGTTTTCCAAAATGTTTTCCAAGTATTAAATATTTTCTTTTTTAAATACAATGACACGTGTTTTCCTCTTGACCAACATGAAACGTGAAATATCCCAAGCAAGATAGATTCTCGTGACAACTTAAGGAAAAGAAAGACCCATTTAGTTCCGCCTAACCGTTTGGAACAGACTTTAATTGCTGAAGTAGCAAAGGTCATTAAAATTAAAAAACAAAGTAAGATCAAATTTTACACTGATAATTTTAGTAGATATTTATACATAAAGTCTGTTAAAAAATACTTAAAAAAGTGTGTTTTAACTATAATCCCCTTCTAAATTTGAAAATACGTGGGGAAGTCAGTAATTAGGTCACAAACTGATGTTGGAAAGCTGAATATAGCAGTGAGCTATTTCCAAAAGTGTCATTAGGTGCCACCACAATCCAGCTTGATAACACTTAAGTGACAGTTGCGGGGTGCGTGCGCAGGCAGAGTGAAAATGGCGATCGTGCTCGAAGAGTATACTGCGGAAGAGCAGCGTGCTGTTGTGCGTTTTTTTGTGGGCAAAAGGACTTGCTGCAAAGGATATCCATAAGAAAATGTATCCTGTTTACAGTGAAGAGTGTTTATCGCGTAAATCAGTGTACAACTGGGTCGAGAAATTCTCTCAAGGGCGCTTAAAAGTTTTTGACGAACACCGATCTGGGCGCCCAGTTCAGATGGCGAATGATGCAACAATTCGACGGGTGGGCGAAATGGTTCGAGCTAACAGGCGAGTTAAAACAGACAGCATAACTGCAATAGGATGTTCTCATGGTTTGGCCTACAAAAAAACACCTTGGCTGCAAACGTTTCGCGGGTGATAACGATGTTGAACGAGAGGTACGCATGTGACTGAGACTGCAGCCCAAAGACTTTTATACAACAGGCATTGGGACATTGATAAAGCAATGGGATAAGTGTATTAATGTTGGTGGCAACTTTGTTGAAAAATAAAACTTGTTTTCGACTAAGTATTTCTTTGAATATTTTTTAATAGCCTTTTGTGACTTATGCATCATTTTCATGGTAGTGTTAAAGGCGCGACAGGGGTGAGAGGCGTGGTGTTATATTTACAAGTTCGAATTTCATGGTGGGGTTGGAGGCGTGATAAGTGCGCGTTTTCGGTTTTGACAACATTTTTATCTAACCCAAATCTAACTTAAAAGTTTATACAAGTATTAGGAGTAAACGGTTATTCAATTTCATTTAATATGTCGTCAAATCGAAGGAGACGTCTAGCTCTTTTTTATGCATATTTAGACTTATTACGACATGAAGAAAAGCGATGGTAGGTACGTCCCATATATACATAGAAACAGAAGGCAACAGGGAGATTATTTTAACTTGTTGCAAAAAATGAGACACAAAAAACACAGACAGTTACTTCAATTACAAGAAAAGAATTTAATACACAATCTTTTTTACTTGACATCACAGTTTAGAATGATGATTCTGTTGGCCCCTGCTTGGGGGTATATTATTGCACTGCATGACATTTGAAACCGAATCCATAATAATAAACTTTATGACTGCCGACATCATTGAAAAAGTCGCTATTTCGCTACATCAATTTACGTTTTTTTAATTTTTTTTTAGGAAATTAATATAAGTGTCTCGCTAAAGATCTCACCATTCCGAAAAAATATATCTGTTTCTATGGTTTCGACGGTGCGGCCGGCGCTAGAGTTGAAATTTCTGAACTTGCGACACCGCGCCTACGACACCATGGTACGGGTTTTTTCAAAATAGAGCGATCCTATTGGTTGAATTTCTTGTTCCACGCTTCCAACACCAGCATGAAAATAATACATTAATTACTGACTTTCCCTAGTATAATATTTGTTTTAAAATTTTGGTGTAAAAGGCTTCTTTAAAAATTATGCTACAGACCCCATACTAGATTCACCTGATGAACTGTGCAAGGCTAAGGTGACCATATTTTTTAGTTCAAAATTCGGGACGGGAGCTCTTAGGCGCGCGGGGGGGGGAATTAGAATAACCTAGTATAATTGTTTATTTATTTTCTTTTTTAATATAAATTATATACAATAAATAATTATAATTTATAATAAATAAAAAAATCCAATCATAGATAATTAACTTATATTATTAAAAGAAACATTATTAAAATCACAGTATTTTTTTGTATGAATTCAAAATTTATTCATTAAAATTACTCAGTACAAAACTATTTATATTTATCCTAACTATGGATCTTTCTGAGTAGGTCCTTTTTTCTTTGAAGCATTTTATAAAAATTCGCACAGTTTTCTTCACAATTTATTTAAATCAGTAATATTGCTTTTTATGTGTCTACATCAAGTTGAGTTTTGTCACTTGTCCAAAAGCTGTTCATTAAGGAAAATACTCTTTCGGTAGATTTTTTATTAGTTTAAGTTCAGTAAAAATAATTTTAGTTAAAAATTATTAAAAACAAATATTGAAAATAAGTACCTTTTCTAAAATTCGGGACAATTCGGTACAAAAAACCCGAATTCGGGACAAATATTGCCTCTGAAAAAAATCGGGACTCAATGCAGAGATTCGGGACTGTCCCGGCCAATTCGGGACGTATGGTCACCTTATGCTAGGCGCAAGGGCCATTCTTACTGTGCGCCAAAATTTTTAACTAACTAGCTTCACCTGGCAATGGGTGAAATACAATTGTAGGGCCTCCAAAATCGCAAATACAACAGTAGAGGATACCTGTAATGTTTGCTATTAACATTCACAATTTAGAATAACAATGTTCTTTTGTTTTTCGAACAACGTTGGATCATTCTTGAATATTAATAAGCTACCTATCACTGCCTCAAAGAATGATCAAGCTTCTTCTGTCATTCATTTACGTTGAAAATTCACGTGACAATCAGCTGTATGCTATCCCAAACAACTTTTATGTATTTTGATACCTTTAAATGAATCTATATGGCATTGAAATAAATTTATTCAAACACATGTCACTAACAATCATGGCAGAACTCTAATCAGTAAATCGAGACCCACGCACTGTTAAACATATAAGAGATAAGTTATCTGTAACATGAAAACAGAGATTGTTATTATACTAGCTAGTCGTTTTGTACAGTATTTTAGAATTAATAAGAGTAAGATGGTAGCGTATTGCTTACTTGTTTTGTGTTTAAGCGTCATTACTTTCGCTGAAAATGTTGGACGGACGGAGCTGGTGATGGTACATACGGTAAGTGTTTACAAATTGAAAGGTTAAAGTTTATGTTTATGTTTTAAATGTCACGAATTTTTCTAACGGGCGTGTTATTCGCATAGTATACATATATTACCATACATTTTACTACAAAATTTAAAACGTAATATGGTAAAAAGGTTAATTCAATTCACAATTATGAAAAATAAAATTGCAAAAAAAAATTAAATGTTAATTTAGAAATTAGATTGAAAGTTATCATACGTTATTTAATTAAACATTGTTTTGATATATAATCGTTTTTAGGTTTGTGTAGGTATAACCGAGAAAATCCTATACTTGTTGCCAGATTATTATCGTCATTCATATTTCTGTCTGTCTGTTTGTATGATTCAGGGGCGCACACTGGGGGGGGGGGGTCCAGTGGGTCAGAACCGCCCCTAAGATTCATGGCGAATGTTTGTAATTATACCATAATAAGTAAAAAAGCTCAAAATATAGTGGATATATATACAGAAGCGGCTTTTTTCACTTGTATTTTAAAAGTGATGACCTTTGTTTTTTTTTGCTCTCCACTTGGATCTGGGAGGTGAGGACCTTTTTTTTGCTCTGCACTTGGATCTGGGAAGTGAGGACCTTTTTTTTTTGCTCTTCACTTGTATTTGCGAGGTGAGGACCTTTTTTTTGCTCTTCACTTGGATTTGGGAAGTGAGGACCTTTTTTTTTTGCTCTTGACTTGTATTTGCGAGGTGAGGACCTTTTTTTTTTGCTCTTCACTTGGATTTGCGAGGTGAGGACCTTTTTTTTGCTCTTCACTTGGATTTGGGAAGTGAGGACCTTTTTTTTTTGCTCTTCACTTGTATTTGCGAGGTGAGGACCTTTTTTTTGCTCTTCACTTGGATTTGGGAAGTGAGGACCTTTTTTTTTTGCTCTTGACTTGTATTTGCGAGGTGAGGACCTTTTTTTTTTGCTCTTGACTTGTATTTGCGAGGTGAGGACCTTTTTTTTTTGCTCTTCACTTGGATTTGGGAGGTGAGAACCTTTTTTTTTGCTCTTCACTTGGATCTGGGAAGTGAGGACCTTTTTTTTTTGCTCTTCACTTGTATTTGCGAGGTGAGGACCTTTTTTTTGCTCTTCACTTGGATTTGGGAAGTGAGGACCTTTTTTTTTTGCTCTTGACTTGTATTTGCGAGGTGAGGACCTTTTTTTTTGCTCTTCACTTGTATTTGCGAGGTGAGGACCTTTTTTTTGCTCTTCACTTGGATTTGGGAAGTGAGGACCTTTTTTTTTTGCTCTTGACTTGTATTTGCGAGGTGAGGACCTTTTTTTTTTGCTCTTCACTTGGATTTGCGAGGTGAGGACCTTTTTTTTGCTCTTCACTTGGATCTGGGAAGTGAGGACCTTTTTTTTTTGCTCTTCACTTGTATTTGCGAGGTGAGGACCTTTTTTTTGCTCTTCACTTGGATTTGGGAAGTGAGGACCTTTTTTTTTGCTCTTGACTTGTATTTGCGAGGTGAGGACCTTTTTTTTTGCTCTTCACTTGTATTTGCGAGGTGAGGACCTTTTTTTTTGCTCTTGACTTGTATTTGCGAGGTGAGGACCTTTTTTTTTGCTCTTGACTTGTATTTGCGAGGTGAGGACCTTTTTTTTTGCTCTTCACTTGGATTTGGGAGGTGAGAACCTTTATTTTTTTGCTCTTCATTTGGATCTGGGAGGTGAAGACCTTCTTAATTATTTCTTTTTATCAGGGTGGCAAAAAAATCTCGCCCGGGGCGCCAGACTTGCTAAGGCCGGCTCTGTATATATACAAACAAAATTTATTTTTATGAAACGTCATAACATCAGTGTCTATTATTTAAGGAATTTCTATTGCACTTATCCTGATGATACCCTTTTATACTTTTAACTTTTCCCTAAAAAAATAGGTGTTTTATCAGTCCAGGACTGATAAAACAAATCAGTCCAGGACTGATTTGCGGACTGCACCTTAAAAAAATCTGTGTGCGCCCCTAGTATGGTTGCAATTGTGGGCAAACTGTTGGATCTAGAGCAGCGTTTCCCAACCGCCGGTCCGTGAAATTTTTTTTTACTGGTCCGCCTTGAAAAAAACTTGGGAAACGCTGATCGAGTTGAAATTTGCATTTACAGTTCATTGACTCATTTATTAAAAATACTGACACTTCAAAAAGAAAAAAACATCGCGCGAATAATATAAACAAATATATATTTAACAAACAATGGTCAAATTTTTTTAATAGATGACGCACGCTACTTTAAACTACTTTGTAATAATCAGGGCAGTATTTAGGCGCATGAGGTGATAGCTGGAGGCTTTTAACAGAGAGCCCCATGTTAGATTATCTCCAAAATATTTGTTTAAATCACATACAAATTTATTATAACTTAAAATATTTTCGTGTGTATAAAAAATAATGGTAAATAAGTCAATTAAACAATTAAATAATAAATCTTAAATCTATATTAATAAAAGTTGAAGATATATCTGTTTTTCTTTTTATTATTTTTTTTTTGCCTCGTACTTGGTTTCTACAATACCGACAATATCCGCAAAAAAACAATTTCTATCTGTTTGTCCCAGATGCACGCAAAACGGCTGGACATATTTTCTCGTTATTTGGTACGATGATAGAGTAAAACCAAAATTCGAACATGGGCTAGGTATTATATATGGTATCTCAACATTTTCATTCTAAAGGGGTATTTCAGGGTTAAAAATATCTTAACAGAATTTATATTAATAAAATTGGAGGCTATATCTGTTTTTCTTTTTATTTTTTCTGTCCCATATTTGGTTCCTACACGTTTCAAATGATTATAAGATAATATCCGCCAAAAATCAATTTCTGTCTGTCTGTCTGTCTGACTTAATAGCAGACTAATGTCTGTTTGTCCGAGATTCACGCAAAGGGGCTGGACATATTTTCACTTCATTTGGTCCGATAATAGAGTAAAAACAAAATTCGAACATAGGCTATTGGTACCTCAAAATTTTCATTCTAAAGGGGTGTTTCAGGATTAAAATTATTTACTAAAAAACTCAAAACATCTCCCTTATTATTGACAAGAGTAATATATATATATATATATATATATATATATATATATATATATATATATATATATATATATATATATATATATATATATATAAAAACAAATATTGTTTTTAATAAAAAAAACTAATTTTTTTTGTTCAATGCATTTTTTCAGTTGGACGAAAATTTGGGGAGTTACTGGGGGACACTAAAACTAACTTGAAAAAATTGATGTGAAGTGTGAATTTTCACACATTTCAGGGTTTTGCAGGTATTTAATAACTGAATGATGATTATTTGGGATGCCAAAACAAATTTTATGTTAAAATATTTTTTTATGAATTTTAATTCGAATGCCTAATACCATTATTTAAGTTTTTAAATATGTGCAGTATTTTTTTTTGCATAGCAAGGTTCATTAAGATTTTGAAAATTGCGCCTATGGCTTCTATTGGTTGCTTAAATCATTAGCCCCGCCCTCTGATTTCGTATACATCAAACAGAATAAAAATTATAATTTCAACCCTTCCCACTGGTTATTAAATTTACGCTTTTAAAAATTAAATGCAACATTTACCAAAATATAACTAGAATTTTGACAAAATAATTTAAACAAAAGAAAACTGCCAAAAAAAAACAAAAAATTAAAATTGACAGGATTCGAACTCTAGTTTGCAAGTTACCTGCTTGACAAATTAGAAAACCAATGACTAAACGCACATCGCTATGAGCGCCGACGTATCAACTTGGTTACATAGCGAATTAAATATTTAACATATTTTGGTTAAAAACACAAAAAATGCATTATTTTCCGAAAACATAATCTGATCACAAATTCCTGTTGTACTATTCCGGTTCACACCTATATACATTACTTAGGATTTTTTCACATTTTTAGTTTAAACCATCTGGGCTACAGGGTGTGGGACAAAAATTTTTTGGCACAATTTTGACAAAAATCGCGTCAAAATAATTTATTTTGCAAAAATAAAATTTTGATCGTTAATCCACGTACTAAGGGCTTTCATTTGATACCCTACTCAGAATTTAAAAAAAATATTTTATTTTTCGTTGAGCACATATTTGTTTATATTTTTAGGGGGATATGTTTTTTAGATGTTTTAGTATTTTTCCTATGTGCGGGTCAAAAAGTTGTACAATCATGCCAAATTTCAACTCTCTAGGTTTAGCCGTTTGGCTAAAATTTTTACCGAACAGACAGATAGACAGACAGACAGACAGACAGACAGATAGACAGACAGACGACAAAATGACGGTATAAGGGTTTTTTGGTCAAACCTACAAAACCCTAAAAACGTAAAAAACTAATGCTTTATTTTATCCAACCATTTTTTTAAATTGTTTTATTAGTTAAGGGAGAGGACCCCAGAAATTGTATGCGCCTCCGACCTCGATTTAAATAAATACGGCCCTGGTTGTCATAATGTGTTTCATTGTGAGATGGGGCAAGCACGATTTTTCTCGAAAACGTTGGGAAAATATTTGGATGACCAAAGCTTTCCTAAAGAATCGAAATTTTTAATTGTCTCCTCAAAGGGTTTATATATATTATATTAAGTCAAGCGCCCACTCAGTATTTTGTTGGGGGGGGCTGTCATTTTTTTTAATGGAGGATCTGAACCCAATTTTTTTCATTGGGCTACACACCGTCATTCCTACTAAATACCTACGAAATCCTACAAAATGTGAAAACACATCCATAAATTTTTTTTGTTTGATGCTTTTTTAACCCTTTCGCTACGGGTGCTTTTACATAATTCGTGTCTCCAGTACGGCATGCAAATGGTCATGCGGATTCATACGGTTCCCGCATTTATGTACTTACGATTTGCGCATATATACGTTCCCGCAGTTTAGTTTTATTCATTAATTAATTTATTTTATTTATTTTTATGGTAAACTATAAAAATAATCCAAACAAGTTGAAACCTGCATGCGAACAAGATGAATCATGCGAGCGGATTTATACGTTCCCCGCAGTCTGAGACAAAAATAATGTATGAGTTTTGTAGTTGAGGTTATTATATTTGATGATAAAAATAAAATTCATTCGGCTTTTTGGACTGTGTATTTACTTTAGAAGCACGACGTTTCACTAAAAATTACTTAGCTTCATTAGGTGCTGGAATTACAGTGAAATAATTACAATTGTAGTTAGTATAGTCAGGTACGAACCGAAGTGAAATGGCGCCAATAGAGAAGTAACGACAAAAAGAAAAATAATCTGAATCCAAGTGACGACAAAAAAAAAAGGAAACAATCCAAAAAAGCGCCCCTTCAAATCCATTCCATTCTACTTCTTATTCTTTGGGCACTATCAGTTATATTGAATTTTGGCTCACTCACATAGGTCTTCCATTTTGATAACGTGCCATACCCATATATAAATAGAATTGTACTTATTCCACTGTAATTCCAGCACCTGATGAAGCTAAGTAATACCGAATTATTGATTTTAAAATAAAAATTGAGTACGAACAGCCGAATGAATTTTATTATAGCTAGTCCTTTAATTTTATTTCATTTTCAGCTATTCAGACATGGAGAGAGAAATACAGAATTTTCATACCCAACAGATCCTTATATCAACGAAACGTATTATCCAAATGGGAAAGGCGAATTAACAAATGTAAGTTATACTTATAGGCACTTCATCATCATCATCAACATAAGCATAGAAAGTCTTTGAATGACCAGTGGTGGGATTACGAGTAATATAATTCTATTCTAGAGTAGACAAAAAAAAAAAAATCAATCGTTACTTGGCAATCACCAATAGAATAGCTTTACTAGCAATGATAGAATATAATTCTGTTCTTCATAATCCCACCAAAGATGACAAGTTCTATATCAGAGATTTTAACAATATCTGCCTATCGTCGAGTCGATAAATATTCAGCATTAATGTTGATTCCTTCCCCTTGCCAATTAAACGATTTATCCTGCAGTCATGACACGTGGAAGCAATTGTCAATTGACAACAGAAACAAATGGTCTAAATATAAATGTTTATTTTTCTAATTTACTTCCACTTCATCATAAATGTTATCAAAAACTCTTCAAATTTCCCATTGTTTTATCAACTATGGAGATGTATCAGTGAAGATGATACAGTTTGAAATGTTATCTTCTTATCATCAGGATAAAATCAATAATTAACTTAGAATAATAGATCGTTGACATTTTTTGTCTAGTCTAATTTATTGTTTATTTTTAACTGACGTTTTTGACCTTTAGTTATTGCGTAGTATTTTTAAAACCATAATGACGTTATTAAAGTGCTAATATTGGACAAGGAATTACGCAAATATCAATGAAACAATACTTAGAAATATATTTATACTTAAAAACATGCGTCAGTCTTTCATTTGTTTTCAAAGACATTTAGAAGCCTGAGAATCATCGCTACTACCAAGGCTGGATTACCAAAACGCGGGAGCCACATTTTTTCAAATGTTTACTTGACTTATTAAACTTAATACTTACTCCTCTATCTCGCGGTGTCAGGCTGTTATCTAGTTAATTATTTTCTGGTATTAGTTCTCTTTCCATCATTTTCTGTACTTTGTTTATTTCCTTACATATTCCCACTTAATATCTCTCTTGGTTGTACCTTCTTTTGTTTCTTGTTGCCAAATTTTACTCGGTTTTCCTGGTTTTACTGTCCTCGTTGTTCTTGCTTCAAAAACTGTTTTACTATTTTGTCTTTTCTCATTTTGTGTATATGTCTTAAACATCTTAGCTCTCCTTCTTCTATAATAATCTCTACTGGCTTTGTGTCCAACTGTTCTACGATATCCTCATTTTTAATACGGTATAATCTTGTTTCACTTTCTATTTTTCTTAGAAATCTCATTTCAGAGGTTACTTTGATACGATTCAGAGGGATTAAAATCGTTACTGCAATTTTTCTAAAAGACTACCTTGATGTTGGTTGATATTTTTTTCTTGGTTAAGAACGACCTTTCGAATGGGTTTTCTGCTGCGCCTATTCTTTACATAATTTCTTCATCCATTTTTGCACCTTACCAAAATGTTGTGCCTAGCTATTTAAATTTGACTATTGTTTTGCCATTTATTGTTTTGTTACGTTGTACTTTTTTCTTGCTTAATATCATTGTTTTTGTGTTTTGTGTGTCATGTGTTAATTTTCATATTCCTTTTCTTTAGCTCCCTGCTGTATTTGTTCAAATTGTTTTGTAATTCGCCTTCATTTCTTGCTATTATGATCATGTAATCAGTTTAACAAAGTTTTGCTACTTTCATATTTTTGCAGCATGGCAAAGTACAAGAGTACAAACTTGGACAAATGCTAAGGAACCGTTATGATCAATTTCTGGGCGACTATGTAACGCCAAATATTATGGAAGTTCGAAGTACTGGCTTCAGCCGTACAAGAAAAAGTGCTCTTCTAGTTCTGGCTGGACTCTGGCCTCCTAGAGGAGAACAAATATGGAACCAAGATCTTCCCTGGCAACCAGTACCTGTAGATTATAAAATACAAGAAGAGGATGATGTAAGTAGAAGAATTTAGCAAATAAATTGTATTTGGCAAATTTAATTGTTTTAGTTATTAAATGTTGACAAATGTCAACGTAGATTGCAGTTGTTAGAAATGCAACCCAGTGTTGAAGCAGTAAAGAATGAATTCATAAATCCTTATAGAAAAATAATGGATTATTTGGAAGAAATGACTGGAATGGTGATTAAAACACCATTAGATTTCTCCACACTTTACCTAATTCTAAAAACCGAAGTAAGTCAGAAATTTATTTAATAATATTATTTCATTATTAATATCTCTTGGCAATAACTTCTTTTTAGGAAGGTGCAGGATTGGAACTTCCGGAGTGGACTAAAAAAGTGTTTCCTGATACAATGTACAAGATAGGTTCCATAGCGTATAGATACCTAAATTTCTTCCCTGAAAACAAAAGAATTAATTCAGGTATTAAATAATAATAAGTAGTAGTAAATACTGCTCGTTAATGTTAGCCTGTGTATCTTTATACAAGAAAGAAAATCACGGTTGGCTGATTAATTTTGAATATAATATTGAATATATATTTCAATTGTTGTACTTACTTTGTATATACCGACAATCTGAGGACTCCCACATAATCCGCGATCGGTTTCGGACATGAACTCCTCCTCTTCGCTAGCTGGTTGCAATATTTCTTAAAGAGGGACCTAATGCAACAAACCTACATACACTATGGTTTTGATACTAACGACTCGCCTAGAAACTCCCGGTGGACCACCAGCCCAGTTCATTACTGATTTAAACCACTCTCGAAGATTTTTTAGCCATGAAGTACTTTTTCTACCGTTGCTTCTATTGCCTAGGATTATCCCTGCGTGATAAGTTGTTACAGTTCATACTTCTTTGCTCTCTGTGGCACAAATATTCCAATTTTGAAAATAAAGATTCTGAAGTTCCTGTTACTGGAATAGTTACTAACAGTTATTAATCGTTCTTTGCATAAGAGCGCTGAAAGAATAATTCCTCGTGGTAAACTTATATAAAGCTCTATTGAAACGAGCAAGTCAACAGCAATTCCTTTTATTTCATTTCTCTCGACGCAGGGGTTTAGAACTGTATAATACATTTAAGATTAAGAATTAATATTATAAAATTAATGGCTTCTTGCAGCAAATCCATGTTTGAAGAATTCGCCACTGTTAGTATACTAGCGTCGACGAATCAACGCACTTACGTCACACGACGTAATAAACGACTGTATTGTCTAGAACAGGGGTACTCAACCTTTTCATACCTACCGCCCACTTTAGCATCTCTATTGGTAGAAAAATTTTCATACCGCCCACCTGTTGTATAATAATAATAACTTACCAAATACTTTCGCAAAATTTAGCTGCAAAAATCTTTATAAAACAACTTACTGCATCATCTCTTATTATTAAACACAACAAATATACATGCACCAAAACGTGGCAACGTTGGATGTCACAAAGTACCCTGTGTAACAGTACCCACACTTCCCTTACCCGTAATTTTTGAGTAGAGGTTTAATGAAAACATGTAGTTAAATTTATCTTTTTATTTATACTTTGCATACATAGAAGTATGAAGTCTATTGAAATTAAGGTCTCGTCTTAATGAAAATGTTTATCAATAATGCTATGAAATTTTTTTAAATAATACTTTAAAAAATTTCCATTTTAATGTTTTTAAAACGTCAATTAAATTTAAAAAAAAAAAAACGGAAAGTAGCCAGCATTGGACAAAACCCCTACCGCCCACCAAAAAATTCCTACCGCCCACTAGTGGGCGGTAGGGACCAGGTTGAGTACCACTGGTCTAGAACAATGTTTGTTACGTCGTATAACGTAATGCGTTGATTCGCCGACGCTACTATATAAGTTAAATGTTGGTTAAATGTAAATAGTCATGAAGATGACTAGTTAATCCTTTACTAATTGTGCCTTTTAGCTGTGTAGGTGTTAACCGAATATATACTAACAACCAGGGCTGGAAACCGGTTTAAAAAACCGGTTTGAAAAAACGGTTAACCGTTATTTTTTGACTATTTTATTAACCGTAACCAAAAGCGAAACTTTTTTCAAATATTGACCGGTAAGCTTTGACCAATTGTTCTGAAAAAAAGCTCATATATTAAATAGAATTTATTTTAAATCTAAAAAACATATTCCGCTAAATCAATTAACCGGTTTTCAAAAAGGTTAAACGAAATTCTGTAAATCGGTTTAAAAAAAAATATTTTAAAATATCGGATTATAAAACCTGTTAAATTTTAACTAATATAAGTTTGCAGCCCTGCTAACAACGCTTATTTGTTTCAGGATATCTTTTGCAGAAAATTATAAATGATTCTAAATCAAAAATAAACAGTAACTACGGACCAGATGAGAAAAGGATAATGCTGTATTCAGGACATGAATCTACTGTCGGAGTCCTGACAAATATATTAGGAATTCCGGATCACATTCCTGATTACTCGAGCTGTGTTATATTTGAATTACATAGAATAGTCACCACAAATACATACGCCATAAAGGTAATTAACACATATAGGGAAAAATTGCTAAGCGATATGCCATCCGGTGGGATTTTAGCAACTACAGAAATAGACATTCTATCGCGCTTTTTTTTATAAAAAATGTTGGCATAAAAATATAATTGCATAAAAACAAGTATTAATATTGTAGCAAAATTACAAAAACCACCAGTAAACATTAAAATTCACGTTGTTTATATGTAACGAATGTTCCAAGTATGCCGAAATTGCGCTGCGATCTTAAAATACTTCCCCTATATATGCTGACAAGAGAAAGATGGCACTTTAAGGTTATGTCTAAATCGTATGAAATAATGAAACAGCTTTTTGACAGCTACCTTGGCCGGCGCTATAGGGAAATAACAGACATATTATAATTCTTGTTACATTATTATAATACAAGTTTTAGTACTAGCAATAAGTCAAAAATAACAAGAGAAACAACATATTATTAATAACCCAATAATTACTTTTCTCTCCGCTAGAGTTTAGTTTGTTTAAATTAATAATGTACGTTATTAAAACATGTATTAAACAGTAGACAAGAAATAATTGATTGTCGCGAATTATCCCCGCAATTAAATAGAATTATGTCAGATATTTCATCTCTTTTTAACACGTAACGATGAAATAAAATGACTAATACTCTACTTCCAATGACTAATACGTCTTTGATAAAATTTATAAATGGCCTTTAAACGACTCCTTGCTCTTTTACAACTATAGAATTAATTGAAAATGTACTGGATTTTAATAATAATAATAATTCTGCGTCGATTTTAGCTATAAGTCATATATTTATTAGACAAATATATAGATTTTATGAGTGGTGTGTTCTAGTCTTTCATGGGCTCTGAGATGCCTACAAAGAATTATTTTGGTCGTAAACCGTCTATTACCCTTTTCACACTAGAACTTTAAGACCAGTGAACTTAAAGTTCACCGATGTTTAACATCGGTATGCTTTCACACTTGATGTTTAAATCTCTGGTGCTGTCATCAGCTACAGTAATTTGATAGGTGAGGACCTTTTTTTTTTGTTCTTCACTTTGAATTTGGGAGGTGAAAACCTTTTTTTTTTTTGCTCTTCATTTTAAATTTGAGGAGGTGAGGACCTTTGTTTTTGCTCTTCACTTGGATCTGGGAGGAAACAAAGACCTTCTTTTTTTTCCCTGTGTCCCGGTTTCCCTTCACTGAAATCTGGTCACCCTATCTATAACCAGTGGCGGACTTTCGCAAAGACAAAAAAGACAATTGTCTTGGGCCCGTAATTTTCAAGGGCCCAACGAACCCTTCCCCTTTCCCCTTCCCCTTTGAATGCCAGTAGGTTGAGGGCCCGTAAATCAAAAATGTCTTGAGACCGGCGAAGGCTTAATCCGCCATTGTCTATAACAGATGCAGTATGGCATTTCTCTTGCTATCAGGCTGACAGGCATGTTATTATGGCATTTCTTTTGCTATTATAAAATAGTAGTTGTTTTGGAAGGACCGACAAAATGTTAATGTGATTTTTCCATATTATTTTGGAATTATCCGCAGGAAGTGTTGATGAAATTTTTTCAGGTACGATTTTGCCGGCGAATAACGTCCATGCTTCTGACACATATAATAAGGTTGATACCACTTTATACTACAGCTTTATAGAGAGCAAGTTTAGCATGAGTTTAAAGTCATGATTTAGTCATACTCTCTTTTTCAGTCCTCCAAATTACTTTGCAGCAGCTGATTCTTTATTATTTATTTCTGTATGAAGACAATCATCACAACATATGATGCTTCCGAAGTATTTAAAAGTGTTTTCTTTTCTTTTGAGCAAGAATCAACAACGCTTTTTACGTAGGGTCGTATTCAGTAACATTTTTTTAAAAATATGTCGGTAGCTACATTTAGTAACAATGTTTTTGTGGGCCATACTTACGTTTGTAATCTCTCTTTTTTACGATCTTAAGTTCTTGTTTAAATCCTTAGTGCGACAGTAATGTGTTGACTGTGCTGGAGCAGAAAAGGAGACATTATTTTTTCTTATTGGTGGGCCGCATTCGTTCCACGGTTCGTCGACTGCTGATCCCTGCTTTAGAGCTTCATCGTCAACAAAGACTTTAGATGTGATATTAGTTTTGTTTAAAATTCTTATTTAATGCACATTCGAATAATGCTAATATGGAATGCGTTTTCTAGATGTATTTTCCTTCTTGTCAATGTTATTGAAAAGGGGAGGGTCTTGACCGATTACGTATCACTCTGTCTATCAGAATGATAGACAGACTGGGAGACAGACAGAGGAATACACAAACTGACGTACTTATAACTTACTTTAGCCAATTATTATTAATTTTTCTTTTTGTTTTAGATTTTGTACAAACGTGCTCCTGAAAGTGAAAAAGTAGAAGAAATTGTTCTGCCAGGCTGTACCACATACTGTCCAATTTCCAAATTTGAGGCTGTTTTGTACGACGTATTACCCACAGTACCTTACCAAGTAGCTTGTACACCGGTTAAATAATATTTTTATTTTGTAAATTAGTTTATTTGTAAACTAATTTACAAATATAAACTACAATATTTTGTTACTTATTATTTTAATAAATATTTACTTAACTTTTCATTAGTCATTTTGTTTAATAATAATATTAGCAGATATATGTTTGTTTGTTTAATGACTTAATTTACGTCAGAACATTTTTCCTAAATTGCTGTGTTATTATTAGGTTTTTGATCAAGTGCAAAACACCTTATCACTATTGGTATTCAATTGTTGACAATTTACTCGTAATTTATTAGTTTTTGACCATATTGTTTAGTGGTGTGTATTTTCTAATAGTGTTTCTGTGAATTATAAAGTAATATTTAGATTTGAAAAGTAATTTTTTTTTTGAGATGTTTGATGGTGTACATACAGTGCTGTATTTACAAAAAAGAAAGTAGGGCCGGGCTTAAGCCTTCACAGATTTTGGGGCCCCAAGGGAACCAGACTTTTTGTTTTCTTTCTTCGTCACATCGATTAATGGGGTTCATTACAACTCCTTTAGGGGCCACATTCTATCCATTGGAAAAAATCGAAATCTTTAATATAGGTACGCACTTTTCCTAATAGTAATTACCAGGTCTACAAGTATGAAATGCGGATTATTTAAAAAATAAAACACATTAAACTCAAAAGAACAGTAAAAGTTTATTTATTCATAGTATGCTCCATTAGAAGTTATACATTTTTCCCATCTTTCAGGCAATTTGTGAATACCTCGCCAGTAGAACTCTTCCCCTTTCCCCGCAAACCATTCACTAGCCATTCTTTCACATTTTCATATGAACAAAAGTGCTGCTCGGCAAGTGCGTGACCCATCGATGCGAACAAGTGGTAATCTGAAGGGGCCAAGTCTGGTGAGTAAGCGGCATGGGGTAGCACTTCCCACTTGAGTGCCTCCAATGTGTTGCAAACTGCTTTTGACATTATGTGATGCAGCGTTATCGTGGTCAGATTACCTTGTGCTGTCTTCTTTCGTATTCTGGTCGTTTTATGAGCAGCGAATGGTTCAATTCGATCAGTTGTTGTTGGTAGCGTTGGGTATTAACTGTTTCACCAGGTTTTAACAATTCATAATAGACCACACCCTTTTGGTCCCACGAAGTACAGAGCATTGTCTATTTGCTAAAGCGATTCGGTCTTGCAGTTGATGTGGATGGTGAACCTGGGTTCACCCATGATTTTTTGCGTTTGTGATTTACAAAATAAATCCATTTTTCATCGCCAGTGATGATGATGATACGATGCAAAAAAGACTTTCTTTTGTATCGTTCAAGCAAAATTTCACAAGTGTTTTTGCGTTTTTCCATCTGCTTCTCATTCAATGCATGTGGAACC
Source organism: Liopterus haemorrhoidalis (assembly GCA_963971575.1). Lineage (NCBI taxonomy): Eukaryota > Metazoa > Arthropoda > Insecta > Coleoptera > Dytiscidae > Liopterus > Liopterus haemorrhoidalis. Next base: position 53,295,830 of record OZ020615.1, read on the forward strand.
CATCTGCCGACTTTCTGGATCTTACCCATCTCTCGTAGGGGATTGGAAACAGCTTGTTGACTAACGCCTAACTGCTCTGCTAGTTGTTTTTGTGATTGACTATCGTCTTCCTGTAGCAATGTTTCCAATTTTGTATCTTCATATTTTTTTGGAGGTTTTCCATGTTCTTTGTCTGTAAGATCAAAGTCACCACTTTTGAAACGTCGAAACCATCGTTCACACGTATCTTGCAATGGAGCATATTCACCATAAGCTTCTCGAAGCAGTCGGTATGATTCAGCAGCAGTTTTTTTCAAATGAAAACAAAACAATAGTACTGTCCGCGAATGCTCTTTATTTGGCACAAAATTTGACATTTTTAACACAGTAAAACAAAACTATATGATCACTTTTCAAATTATAACCTATACACATTTGACACTTAATGATAACTTAACAAAACGTCATATGTGTTGAAACTTTGAACTATACACTCTGTTTTATGCGGCAAGTTCGCAATCATACTTGTAGACCTGATATATAGGTGATTTGAAAACAATTTTTACTTTTTTATTGGTTTTCATTTGAATTTTCTCTTTTTACCAATTTTGCGTGCCTCAAATTTTCCGTTTCGGACAGATGTTTTGCTAGGGCTCTCCTAGATCGGGCCCTGGAAAGAGGTATAGCGACATGCTTAGTATAGTACTTTGTTTTTTAAATAACAAATTAACTTAAGTGGTGAATGCATATCGCAGGGTAGAAAACAAGCAACCGACTAGAAAAAAAAGCCTTAGTATTTTCTAGTCGAGTTAGTCGATAATAGCAGTTGGCCTGGTTCGCCCTCAAAAGCGCAGAGAGGACAATTTTGAATGAAGTGTTCGGTGGTTTATATAGACATAGTTCGTTGGCGTTCACAAACCCAATTTTTGAGCATATGGCTGGTCCTGGCAGGACCTATTCTTAGATGATTAAGGCAACACCTACATTGGATCCGTATTTCTCCCGATCCGACGTCAGGCGACCATCGGACGATGTCGGAATGAAAACAAAACCAAGATTTTAATGTAAGTGCCTACACTGGAGGCAGAAGCCCGATCCGACAATGACCGATTACGCCCGACGTCGGACTGATAGCTTCTCCGACCAAACGTGTTTGGTTTCATTCCGATTGTTCGCTCCGACGAGACACAGAAATAGGCCTAGATAAAGAACCTTATGGTGATACTAAGTTTTTCTGTGAGGCTAATGCATTCCCTGTTGTTAGACTGACCAGTTAATTCCCCTTCTATCCCTTCAAGAATATAATAAAATGTTTCCATACTCATTCGGTGGTACTCATACGTAGTTACGAAGAGTTGGGAAAGTTTTATTAAATCTTTCTGAAGATCTGTCTTGGTTAAATGTATGTACCCATGTATGTTTTCTTCTAGGTCTTTTAAGAACGTTGTTCTCCAACAACAGACAACACATAAAATCTTCATCGGAACTCATTGTGATAAATGGTCGGTGGTCGGGTATTAACTGAACAAGTGTAGGCACTCACGTCGGACGACATCGGACCAGAAAATCGAACTATATCGGATCGGGAGAAATACGGATCCAAAGTAGGTGTAGCCTTAGTCTGCACCAAATATTCCTTGGTAGATATAAGTCTGGCAGGGTCGTTTCTGTGTTTTTTTTATATACTGGCATTCTTTAGAAATATTTTAGAAGGCGATAATTTAAATGTAAAATAATTTCTTATTAATAAAGTTTAATAGCGCTTCGCGCCTTTTTTACGTTCGTAACTGCTCTATGAACGAAGCTTCTGAACAGGGCCGCATCTAAGGTGAGGCGAGCGAGGTACACGCCTCGGGCGCAGAGTTGGTAAGGGCACAAGAAAGAGTTGAAAAATCACGCCTCTATTTTTTGGTCATCACTGCGACCCGACCTACTTTTGTATTTAGGTAAGTATGGGGGCGCAAGACTGATACTTTGCCTCGGGCGTAGTAATCGGATCTGCTTCTGAAAGCAGGGTCTGTACTTTTGTATGCCAAATAGTCTGCCTTTCATACTCATGTGATAAAAAGGTTGCATATAAGAAAGAAGCATTATCCCAGTGCCCAGATATATTTTTTGTAAAAATTGGTTTATAATTGTGTAAACCTGTGACTGTAAGCGCTAAAACATTTGTACTTGCTGTTTGAGAGCTAGCAAGGATATGGACGTGGGTTCAACTCCTGCGTATGTCAAATAATTTGTACAAAAAATATTTATAATACAGGTTCTGTTTAGCCGTTCGCGACTGGCTATAAACTGCAGGTATCTTTCTGTATACGTTATAAAACTGATGTCATATTGCTTCTGGATCTACACAGAAAATATTGTCATTCAACCTGGCAACAAGAGGCCGACGCTTACTCGCACCAATAATGATAATGATGGTGATTTAAAACTGTACATCAGAACCAGTGCCACATCTGCGTGTACCCATGCAAATTAGCACTAATTGTACATCGTCTTTGAGGGGCTCTGTGTAAATGAGCGCTGACTACTTCACTAAATGTTTTGTATTGTGTATTGTGGAGCGCGAAGCCCAGGGCGATTGCATCTGAAACTCATGCGTCATGCCAGCCCTGAAAATAATGAGTTACCATGTTTTCTGGGGTTTCTTTCATCAACCATCAATGGTAAAATGAGTGACAAATGCAAAATTTTCGTGACTAAACTAATTTTATAATATATAATTATCATTTTAACAATTTTAAGTAAACCATAAATTATTTTAATATTTGTAGATTATACCAAATGGAAAAATAATTACAGAAAAGATTCTATATAAATGAAAATAGTTCAGAAACGAAAGTAGTTTTTGTTTCATGAAATTTTAAAATGTTGCTTCCTATAGTACTATTTATATTTTCTTTTTATGTGGAGAACAGTCTACAGCAAAATTTAAATTCATCGACATTACAGCAAGTCCATGTGGTAAGTAGAAACTCTTAATATAATTTTAAAGTGACACCATTTGACAATTTGACATATACAGATGACAGTTTCAGACACAGCAATTTTTTCTTCACTGTGAATCGAGTACGATTTACACACTGTATTATAAGCTGTTCACTTTTGTAAGAACAAACTAAGAAGACATTTTGTTTTCAATAGTTTGCATCTTTAAAACTGTATGTCATGTTGGTATTAAAAAGTTATAAAAAAATGTCACTTTCTTAATAATTATCAAAACCAATAAATCTAAAGCCGGTTTTACAACGAAAAGAATATTTTTAATTGACATGTAAAGTTCGTATTACACTATAAAAGTAACCAGAATAACTATGGTCCATTTCAAATTTTAAAAAAGTAGATATAATCTGTCTCAATTTGTAATACGAAACTAGATCTGGTTACTTTGGTGACTGTTGTGGTGTAAACAGACCTTGGCGTATCCGTGTGAACCAATACTATGATAATATTACAAATGTATTGTCAATATACAACATAAAAAATGAACTTTACCTGTTAGTTCCGTATTACAAAATGAGACAGATAATAGCGCTGCGAACCGAGTGCGATTTACACTGGACAAATACAGTATAGCGGAAAATTTAAAATAATTTACAACTAGGGCATGGGCGTAGTAACTGGGTTAGAAAGTGATTTTTTTTAAATATAAAAAAGGTTAATAAGTATTTGAAATAAACAAGGCGGATAATACACTTATGTTATTTATACCAAATGAAATTTCAAAAAATATTAATTTTTAAAAATTATGTACTATATATAAAAAGAGAAATTTGGCTAAAAGAGTTTAAATAAAGCAATAAAACAAACAATATATCTTCAGAGCTAAAGTTTCTTATTTAAATATTTATTGTAAATAAAAATTAAAAATATATGTATATATGAAGGTCTAAAAATTATATCAATAACTTCTTCATTGGGCACTATCAGCTGGGCTGTCTTTTGGTCTCACATTAGTCCTCTATCTTGATCTGTTAATTGTCAAGTATCAAAAAATATTTATATGTCAGATAACCTAAAAAATATATAACTGCGTAAAAACAAATTACATGGAGAATTTTTTCCATAAAATCTACGCCAAGAATATAAATAAAAGTCTAAATATGTAAATAATAACAAAATATACGAAAAAAATAAAATAATATAAATAATATATATTTCCAATGTACGACACTGAATTAAAAACTAAAAACAATATTTTAACATTGTAATAGGGATGATGTTCTAAACCAATCAGAAACAAGGACATTCCCATCTTCTTAGATACATTTTTCTAAGCTGACATAGAGCATAGTTCCTGCTTAAAGCAAAGTTCCAAAAACTGTCACAGTATAATACAGTAGTTTTACTCGACCGTTTTTCTGTACCAGATTTTTCATGCGCATGCGTGAGCCCTGGGTAGAACGCGAAGTTTTTCGAAGCATATAATATTTTTAAAATTCATTTTAGAGTCATAAAATGCCAAATTCTTAATTTTGACATTTTAAAATTAAATTTCATTTTGTAACTAATTCCCTGTTTAGTGCAAATCTTCATAATTTTCAATTATTTCATTTATAACCTAATTTAATTTTTCGTCAGTTGTCATATAAAGCTTCGTCCGTATCCATACGCGTAATAGTCTGTACCGTTCTTTAGCGTCCTGGGTAGGACAAGGTAGCTTGAGGTCACGAAAATTTGGTACACGAACATCAAAGGTTCCGACGAGAGTGGAAATACTGTATTATACTGTGATACTGTGTTCACTTTTGTAAAAACAAACTAAGAGGAAATTTTGATTTTTAAAAGTTTGCGCTTTTGGATTTGTCATTGTTTGAAAGAAGATATAGGAAGGAACACCCGTAGCAATCAATCTCAGGCAAATCAAAGATGGACGAACATGGGAGATTTCTAAAATCAAATCACTTGACATGAAATGATCCGTATGTGTCCCTTTTTGGAATATATATAAGGACGCTTTAAGGCCTACTTTTATCCAAGAAACTTTTACAGAAAATATATATTTGCGAATCTCTTAAGTAAACTACCCTTTCTTATTCTACTTGTGAATTAACTTTGTTTAAATATGTAGGTTTTCCGACATGGGGCAAAATTTCCAGATTCAATATGTGGAGCACTGATTGCTAATAAATCCGAAACATTTTGGCCTGACGGTTGGGGTGCGCTGACCATGGTAAGTATAATTTTTATATAGTATTATTTCTTTATAGGGTTTTGTCGGTATGTTCGAAAAACTCTTAAAACATTTAAGTTAAACAAGGTTTAACTTAAATATCTGAAAAAATTAATGAACTGCATATTAATGTGAACTGGAAGAGTATCAGAGAAATTTATGATCTGATAATTATTTTGAAAATTATCGAATTTTTTGCAACGCTGTGCTTATAATATTTATCTGACTGACTAGAACTAAATAGCTATAGCTGGATTTTGAGGCGAGCGCATCTCAAGTACACTTGTAAGGCTCTTAATGAAAGCACATGCGCATTTTTTCAAAAGTTATGGAAATATATTATTTTTAATATGTACTCCCAATTTGTTATCACTAACTAAATACTTACAAAACTCTGAAATGTGTGAAAATTCCTACTTCACATGATTATTTTATGAAGCATTTATTGAATTTTATATAGCATTTATTTTTTAATACCAGGTCTACAAGTATGAAATGCGGATTTTTTTTTTTTTAATAGAACATATTAAACTCAAAAGAACAGTAAAAGTTTATTTATTAAAAGTATGCTCCATTAGAAGTTATACATTTTTCCCATCTTTCAGGTAATTTGTGAATACCTGCCAGTAGAACTCTTCCCCTTTCCCCGCGAACCATTCATCAAGCCATTCTTTCACATTTTCATATGAACAAAAGTGCTGCTCGGCAAGTGCGTGACCCATCGATGCGAACAAGTGGTAATCTGAAGGGGCCAAGTCTGGTGAGTAAGCAGCATGGGGTAGCACTTTCCACTTGAGTGCCTCCAATGTGTTGCAAACTGCTTTTGCCTCATGTGATGGACCGTTATCGTGAAGAAAGATTACCTTGTGCTGTCTTCTTTCGTATTCTGGTCGTTTTATGAGCAGCGAATGGTTCAATTCGATCAGTTGTTGTTGGTAGCGTTGGGTATTAACTGTTTCACCAGGTTTTAACAATTCATAATAGACCACACCCTTTTGGTCCCACGAAGTACAGAGCATTGTCTATTTGCCAAAGCGATTCGGTCTTGCAGTTGATGTGGATGGTGAACCTGGGTTCACCCATGATTTTTTGCGTTTGTGATTTACAAAATAAATCCATTTTTCATCGCCAGTGATGATGATGATACGATGCAAAAGACTTTCTTTTGTATCGTTCAAGCAAAATTTCACAAGTGTTTTTGCGTTTTTCCATCTGCCTCTCATTCAATGCATGTGGAACCCATCTGCCGACTTTCTGGATCTTACCCATCTCTCGTAGGCGATTGAAAACAGCTTGTTGACTAACGCCTAACTGTTCTGCTAGTTGTTTTTGTGATTGACTATCGTCTTCCTGTAGCAATGTTTCCAATTTTGTATCTTCATATTTTTTTGGAGGTTTTCCATGTTCTTTGTCTGTAAGATCAAAGTCACCACTTTTGAAACGCCGAAACTATCGTTCACACGTATCTTGCGATGGAGCATATTCACCATAAGCTTCTCGAAGCAGTCGGTATGATTCAGCAGCAGTTTTTTTTCAAATGAAAACAAAACAGTAGTACTGTCCGCGAATGCTCTTTATTTGGCACAAAATTTGACATTTTTAACACAGTAAAACAAAACTATATGATCACTTTTCAAATTATAACCTATACGCATTTGACACTTAATGATAACTTAACAAAACGCCATTTGTGTTGAAACTTTGAACTATATGTTTGCGCGGCAAGTTTGAAAAAAATCCCCATTTCATACTTGTAGACCTGGTATATAGTTTTTTAATTGAAACTAATATGAAATTAATATTTTTCATAATAGCAATTTGTGTTTAGTTAGGAAAACAGCAAGAGTTCAACATTGGCCAAGCTTTGCGACAGAAATATGGAAACTGGTTAGGAGATATTTATTATCCTGATATCCTGGACGCCAGGACAACAGACACCCCCAGGACTAAAGCTAGTCTTGAGTTAGTCCTGGCAGGATTATTCCCACCAACTGACAGCCAGACCTGGAACTGGGAAATGAATTGGCAGCCTATTCCTTACTCTTACGATAAACCAGGTTCAGATCCCGTAAGTCAAAATTATTGTAATCAAATTAGGGATGAGTATCGGTTCATAAGATAGCAGCAGTTGAAATCGGATGTCTTCAGATCTGTGCTACAAAACAAAAAAAAAAAACTATATCATCAATATTTGTTCAACCAAAGATACAAGGCACTAAAATAAATTAATTTTATTTATTACTGCTTTTTATATAACTAAACAGAGTTAAATTAGTTTTTGTAAAAATGTTTTAAATCAATATTGGAAATGGCTGCATACCTTCAACATATAAAAGTAGAAAGAAATCAAAAATAACTATTAACTCAACCATTTTTTAGTTCAACTAAATTAATTTTCATGCCATCTTTTCATGTCATCGACAGATCGTTAAGAAACATCGATGTCTAAAAAATAACGCATATCGATACACATTCCTAGGTAAAATAAATATTGAATTTATACATCCAAGGCAGAAGTTTTCAAACAGTAGTAGGTTACGAAAAGTCAACTAAAAGATTCATTTCGACAGGAGTACCACAAGGATCTATCCTAGGCCCCCTTCTCTTTAATATATTTATTAACGAATTTCCAAGAGCGAAACTTGTTTCTTATTCGTTATACGTAGATGACAAAGCAATTTTTGCGCAATCTTATAGAACGAATACAATTATGAAACGTTTTGAAGAAGCTGCTGTGAAATATATTAAATATATGATTAAATGAAAAATCAAAATTAATCAATCTAAAACTGAGGCTATTTTATTCACGAGGCGTAGACCAAATCTTAGAAGAGTTAACATGGGCCAGATTTTAAATTTTACTAAACATACAGATATTATTTGCAGAACTGCAACAACTGCTATGCACAATTTATTCCCGCTACTCAATCGAAATTCAAGACTTTCACTAAAAAACAAAATACTTCTGTATAAAACCTGCATTCGATCAACTTTAACTTAAGCCTGTCCTGTCTGGAGTAATACCTCCTGTTCTAATTATAAAAAAAATCAGGTGATCCAAAATAAAAGTCTTATGGCGGCTTGCTAACGTAAGAGTTTTCTCTAACTCAAGTTAAAATCATTTGTTTTTGTATAAGTTGTATAAGTTTGTTAAGTCAAAAAAATTTTGGTTTATTTGGTTTATTAATTAATTAAATACTAACGTCTAATAGTATTTCTATTAGTGATGTAATTAGAATGAGTAATAAATAATAAAAAACAACTGATAAGTTTTCTATGACAACTGCACTGATGCAAGATTTTGTATATATTAGAAATATTTTCTGTATTTTTTATTTGGAAGTAATCATAAACTGTTTTGACCATAATAATAATCAATTGTATTGAAATATGAAAAATAATGACTTGTCCAATATTATGTATGCATATAATCTTCTGGACCAATAAAATTATTATTATTATTATTATTATTATGCTACAACATACAAAAACAAATGACTTTAACTTGAGTTAGGGATAATTCTTACTTTAGCAACCGGCCATTAGAGTGGTTGGAAATTATCCTAGATATAAAAAAATAGTAGATAACCATGAAGAGTTAAATATTCAATTAACAAAAGACTTTATTTTCAAGTTAACAGAGAAATTCTTTACTAAGTGTCCCTTTAATGATAGTCCTCTTATTCAAGATATTGGAAAACATAAATTACACGAATTTCCGTTTAAAAAATATAAGCATAAAATAACTAAGCACATTTTATTTTATTATTATTATTTATTTATTTATTTTGCTCTTTTATATAGGTTTTTTTTTTTGATTTTTTTCCCTGTGCATATTAGCCTATTGTAATTTCCTGTATTTTAATTGCTTAAAATTGTACATGTAAGATAATTAAGTTATGAAAAATGTTAATTTTTTCGATACTTAATTATGAAAATTAATTATGTTACATTTGTATTATAAATTATTGATTCTAATAAAGTACTACTAATTCAAAGTACTATACTCTATCTCAGAAAGACTGATAGTAATAAATCATTGTGTCAGTCAGTTACCAGTGGCGTGCACATTTTAAACACGTTTAAATTGGTTTTGTGTATTTCTATATTACTATTTATCATTTTATTAAACGCACGCATGTGACCATATTTATCATATTATTAAACACACTCCTGTGACCATATTTTTCCTCAAAATTTTAGGGTAAAATTTTTATGATCTATTGTGTTTAACCCTAGTTCGTATTCCCATATAATATGCGCGGCACACTCGGTTGTTTTTAACAATATTTCGTTTCGAACTATTCATATTTTGTCGCTTTTGTTTTGCCGCTTCTGTGTGAAAAAACAATAACTTTTTACAAATAATAAAGTCTTTCTGAGATAGAGTATACTAAATATTGAATAACATTTGTTTTAGCTGCTGGGTTTTCCAGTTTACTGTCCTAATTTCATGAAAGAATATAACAGAGTTTTAAATACAAGTGAAGTGATAAATTATTTAAAGCCTACTGAAAAGTTGACGAACTTTGTTAATAAGCAATCTGGACTTATAATTTTTCCACAACCAATTGCGAATTCTTGGCTTATGTATGGATGTCTACAAGTTTTGGTAATGTATAATACAGAGCGATCAAGAAATCTTGTCCGATATGCAATAGTTGACAGAAACGTTTAGATATCAAACTTATTTCCAAGGACATGTACACATAGGCGTACATTCTATTTTTATTATCTTATACGAATTGATTATTAAATGAACACTCTTTTTCTCTACACGCCAATGAGTTGACAACAGGTATGAAGTTAGGAACACATATTTTCGTTGATTCTCGGGTGAGTTCGGGAGAACGAAGTAATCTGATTGGTTCTTTGTTAAATTGAGATATTCAGCTGTGGATTAGAATACAGTTTTGATATTTTTAAACTCATTATTTACTGTTATGTAACTGACAAGAAATTTTGATCGCACGGTATATTATGATATTCAAAAACCGCAGGTATAACAAGACTGATCATATACTTGAATTTTTAAGACATATTTATTAAGGATCTTGATATTCAAATACTTATCTTATTCGACACAAATGTGTCTGTCTGTCCTTTAGTGTTTCTATGCATGCAATTTTTAAATCTCTTTTTGATAATATTTGTATTTTAGGAGGAGTTGGAGATTCCTATGCCAAAATGGAGTAAATTGGTATTCCCTACAGCAATAAAAAGCGTGGCGGTCAAAGAGTACATCTTAAAAACATATAATGATTTACTAATGAAGTTTACAGGAGGTAATGATCACATAACACGAGCATACAAACAGAATTAGAAAAATGTCTTCAGAAAGCTTAGTGAACCAACCTTTTTTGAAATTTTTCTATTTCATTTTGTTACACCGTGATAATTCAGTCTTATTATTTTAGTCTTATCGGTGGAAGATCGACTAAAAATGGCTCCGTTGCACAGAATTAATTTATACGAAAATAAAATGCTTAACACACATGCACACGTTAACAGGGTAGCTAGCATGCTAACTTTGCAATGGCCGTGGAACCTGCTGGCTCTTATGGCAATAGTCTTAATCTGTGTTGTCGACTTACTAATGTGCAAGCGTTCAATGTAATCAGTGTGTTTGTATTCTGAATGCAAAACGAAGCCAGTTAGCATATGTAGCGAACCCGGTATGTTAATTTACAACGTACCATTTATTGTCCACTAGATAGCGAGCCTATGATATTATAGGAGTCTCATCTCAAACTAAAATGAGATTTCTGACTAAAGAAGTTCGGGTAGTAGGCGTGAGTGTTATCCAGGGTTCATCGTTACGATATGTGCATTAAATGATTTGTATTAGTAATTACTAACCGACTGATTAGGCATCTTGTAATTATTCTGGATCTTAACTGTTCACTTAAGTTCTTAAAAGTGAAGGTTTACATACGTTAAGACGGTTTAAAATTAATGAATTAAATTTATTAATAGTAATATTTACAAAATGTTTAAGTTTGAAAGATTATAATGTATTTAAAATAATGAATAAAATAAAACAATCAGAATCGAGTAGTCCACCAGAATGCCGACACAGTGCTACTAAGAATTCAACAAATTAGATGTTAATACTATGCAGACCGAATACTGACTGATCTCCTCTTCAGACAGATAGGGGTTTAAATAAGCAGTTTAGTCACATTTCTAAAAAAAAGGGTAAAATGGTTGTTCAAAGTCATTAGATAATAACTTTGAACAAAAGTCTCCTTGAACAATAAACTTTAAAAAATATTTTGAAATTACGTGTTGTAAAAGAAAAATTTGTAAAATTTTATTATTTGAATTCTCAAAAATATACCCTTGTAAAAAACCCAAAACACGATGGCAATCCCGTTTCAAAGAAATTCTCGCGACGGTTGTTTTGTGAAATTTAGTCATTTTTCTGACGGACCACTCGATTCGTTACACATATATTCTTCTTCTTCTTAGAGAACCATGCTCGAAATTCTGAACTGCCACTTTCTTATTTTATATATTCCGAGCATAAGCTATTTCGTCGCACACAGTTGTGTTGTGTGTGTTGCCTGTGTAACATAATCGTATGGGACCTACAGTTTACTATCGTGGAATCCGAACCACTAATTATTTTGGAGAAATTTTACCAAGGCCCAGTCTTTCTATCTTCAGGTTAAATTCTAAGTAACTATCTGACAGATAAGGTTATGTGATACTTTCTATACTGTTATTCCGTCTTTCAATACAAATTTATCTATCGGATAGTTATCTAACTGATAATGAGACTGACGTATTGAATCCACTGATTGGTATTGACATTTATTCAGCAGATGAAGCTCCAGATAACCTTATCTGTCAGATAGTTACATAAATGTTTACCTGAAGGTGGAAAGACCGTGCCATAATGGACTTATCATAATGATCAAACTGAGAGATAAAATGATCTTTAATTCATTTATATTTTTTCTGTTGCAGGGCAATTGCTGAAGAAAGTGTTGGACAATTCGTCGAGCAAGATAATGGGAAAACTGGTCCCAGCGGGGCAGAAATTATATTTGTATTCAGGCCATGAGTTCAACATAGCGCATGTTCTCCGTGCCTTGAATGCCTTCAACCCTCATTATCCGCCCTACGCTTCTTACATCACATTCGAACTGCATAATTATGAACAGAAGTACGGATACAAGGTAACGAAAAGGATAATTTAGTATAGATATGCAAAGAGTGTAGCAAATTCTGAGGATTGGGAACACAAAGGGTAACTCGGTCTTGGAACAAACAAATTTAAATTGAAAATTTTATCAAATTTAATAGATATGGCGTTAAGAGAACTATATGATATCCACTATGATAATGGGGAACATCAGGGTACGAAAACGCCTACGAAAAGAGGGTTGTCATCTGATTTTTGTTTTGTTTTGCAGATTGTGATTATAAATGCCCCCCCCCCCCAATCGCTCTGACTCCCCCAGAAATGTTTAGAGAAAATTCATTAGGCGCATAAGGACCTTTTTTTTTGTTTTTGTTATCACTTGTGTTTTAGAGGTGACGATCTTTTTTAGGGTTTTGTAGGTATGACCAAAAAACCCTTATACCGTCATTTTGTCGTCTGTCTGTATGTCTGTCTGTCTGTCTGTCTGTCTGTCTGTCTGTCTGTCTGTCTGTCTGTCTGTCTGTCTGTCTGTCTGTCTGTCTGTCTGTCTGTCTGTCTGTCTGTCTGTCTGTCTGTCTGTTCGGTTAAAATTGTAGCCAAACAACTAAACCTAGAGAGTTGAAATTTGGCATGCTTATACAACTCTTTGACCCGCACATAGGAAAAATACTAAAACATCTAAAAAACATATCCCCCTAAAAATAAAAACAAATATGTGCTCACCGAATAAAAAAAATATTTTTTTATAATTCTGAGTAGGGTATCAAATGAAAGCCCTTAATACGTGGATTAACGATCAAATTTTTATTTTTGCAAAATAAATTATTTTGATGCGATTTTTGCCAAAATTGTGCAAAAATTTTTTTGTCCCACAGCTGTGCCCAGATGGTTTAAACTAAAAATCTAAAAAAATTCTAAGTAATGTATATTGGTGTGAACCGAAATAGTACAACAGGAATTTTTGATCAGATTATGCTTTCGGAAAATAACGCATTTTTTGTGGTTTTTGGTTCACAAAGTACAAAAGTTATACTAATGTAAGACACTCACACTTGTATTTAATTTTTAAGAGCGTAAATTTAATAACCAGTCTTATTATATGATTAACAGACGATAAATTATTTTAAAAATATCGTTCATTTTGCCATGATTACTACAAAGTAAAATTTGTCCTACACACTCAGCATACCGCCTTCACTTATTATGTACCTGCGAAACCCTGAAATGTGTGAATATTCACACTTCACATCAATTTTTTTTAGGTCTTCACTTGTATTTGAGAAGGGAGGGAGGAACTTTTTTTTTTAGGTCATCACGTATTTTAAAAGTGAGGAAATTTTTTTGTTTTGTTTTCTATTTTCATATTTTCATGAGTACGAGGGTTGCCTTTTATATTTCGGGACTTGAGATCAAAAACAATTATTTATCTACAAATCTGGCTTTATTGTTTTTCAAAATGTTCCATGAAGATCAATACACTTTTGCATGCATTTGAACCATGAATTTTATGAATTTTAGAAGCACTTTTTCCACTCCGATTGAGGTTTTTTGCAGTGCGATTATCAAATTATGTGGGATCTAACGCGAAAAAATCTTTCACGGCCAAATGTTCATGCAATAGTGAATGTATGCTAGTTTCACTAATGCCCAAGGATACCTCAATCTCACGATAAGTCACATGACGATCTTGCAGTATCCGTTCACGCACAGCATCAATATTTTCCGGAAAAATAACCAATTTTGGACGACCTTCACGAAATTCGTCCTTAAGCGAACTACGACCACGATTGAAGTCCGCAAACCATCGATAAACAGTAGTCCTTGTTGGTGCTTCATCGCCAAAAGTCGAATTAAGTTCATCGATGCACTGTTGTTGGGTTAATCCACGTCGAAAGTTGTAAAAAATAATCGCTCGAAATTGTTCACGATTTAATTCCATTTTTAGCCGAGATGAATTTTTCAAGTTACTGTAAACAACACAAATAGCGCTCGTACGTAAAAACGTTCTGAGTACGTATACCGTCAAAAATGCCAAACTTTATGATAGAAGCATCACTTGTCAGATGGCAGCAATAGTTTAGCGCAATCCCGAAATATAAGAGGCAACCCTCGTATTTATAACGATTCAAAAATGGTGTCCTTCTCAAATATTTACTGCCCCCCCCCCAGATTTTAAGAGCTAGTGCCGCCAAGAATGAAGTTTCAGGTGTACAACTTTCACGGAGAATCCAGTCCGAGTTGGGAGCGGTGATAAATTTATGATGTAATAAATTTTTTTTTAAATTATTTTAAATGATTTAAAATTATTAAAATTATTCTAACCGGTATTCGAACCCTGGACTTTTAGCATGAGAAGCAGGGTCGCTACCTCTGCGCTCCCGGTGGGGCTTGATGCGAGCGCATCTGAAGTTCAGTTGATTATTATTCTTTCAAAAGTTATCGAAATTTATCATTTTTAATATGTACCCACAATTTGCTATCTTATACTAAATACCTGCAAAACCCTAAAATGTGTGAAAATTCACACTTCACATCAATTTTTTTAATCCTATATTTTGTCTACTCTTCTCTCTTAATATGTCTTTTTTTTCAGATTTACTACCAAAATTACCAAAGTCAAGATCCAGTGCCCATAATCATCCCTGGTTGTAAAGAATTTTGCCCAATCGATGACGTTAAAAAATTGCTTGCCAATCATTTGCCAGGTTCTGATATTGTTTGTTGACTTCCGACATTTTGAGCACGTTTGGGTCATTGAGGTCAAAATAATCACATGTTAACTAATGAATTTATGTAAAATGTTGTTAATCTACATAATAATGTACGTAATTTTGTCAATATAGCACATGATAAGATATGTTTTTTTTGTATTTTTTTGCATTTGTGCGTTAGACAGTCTGCTGGTGTTATCAATGGTTTTAGGACAACAGGCCCGGAGTACTCCTGGCCGGCAGAAATTATTTAAAATTATGAAGTTGGCCCAACTATCAAAAATAGTGTTTTTAAAGAAAATATTTATATTAGAAGGGAAATCAATGAGTATCAATTCAATTACATAACGATGTGGAAACTATTTATTTTACAAAGAAATTAATCTTAACAAAAGAAACACAAAGATGTAGTTAGTATTAACACAAACAGAGTCGCAGTAAGGGGGGCGGAGGGGGCGACGGCCCCTAGCGCATTAAGGAAAAGGGCGCTGACGGGCTTGCTAAGGGGCGGTATTGCGAAGATGAGGACCTATTTTATTTTTTGCTCGTCACTTGGCTTTTGGGAGGTAAGGACCTTTTTTTTTGCTCATCACTTAAATTTTGAGAGGTGAGAACCTTGTTTTTATTTGTTAAGGGCGCCAAAACACGACTCTGCCCCTAGCGCAAGTTTTCCTTACTGCGGCTCTGAACACAAAATGAACAGAAAGAAATAGTTTCTAATAATATTTCGAATAAATGAGATATTTTAACATTATAAGTAACCCCCCTTCACCCCTAAATAATCTTTTTGATAAAAACTGCATTGAAGAGAAATAAAAAATATTTTTGATGTAAAGTAAATAAGTGAGATATTTCAATATTTTTTACAATATTTTAGTGAAACTTTTAACAAGTACTGATAAAAACCATTTATCTTAAATTATATTTACTTTATTTTAACATAAAGTCACAATTTTCATTCCGAACATTTGGCGATTTCTCCACATCCACATGTGTGTACGTATTGCGTGTATAACATAAATGTAAGGGATCTACAGATTTAACGTGGGATCCAAATCACTTGTTTATAAGAAATTTTCCTGGGGCATTTTACTTTGGTGGTTGCCCAATACTTATGAAGGGAAGAACGGTTGAAAAAATGCTAAAATATTTATTATGCCCACCTAAGATTTTACTTGGAGGGGGTGGGGGCTTAGACGACAAAATTGTATTATAGGGACAGGAATGGATTGGAACCTACATTTGGATCGGGCCAAAAATCAAAAAGGATTTTACTTTCTAAAATACTAGTGATGACCAAAAAAAGAAAAGGTCCTCACTTCTAAAATGCCAGTATTGACCTAAAAAAAGAAGCTCATGTGCTCTATAATTCCAGCGAAGTAAAAACACGTGTTTTTGAGTACTGGGGGGGGGGGGGGGGTATTAAAAATGCTGAGACATAATAAAGAAAACAGATCACCTGAAAAGTATAAACATATTTGGATTTAACGATAAATTATATTTTTTTTTAAATTTTGAGTAGGTAATCAAAACCTTTTAAAGTGTAGATACGCGAGAAATTTTTATTTTTCGCCACACCCTATTTCCTTGTGAGATTGGTATGAAAATCTGAAAAAATCTCAATAATATATATTGAAGGGAACTAAAATAATTCAAAAAGAACTTCTGAACAAATGATTTTTTCGAAAATAATTTCGAACGAATTTGGATAGCAACCAAGACTACTAAAATTCTATTCTAACCTTAATTTTTATAAAATGGATGCCCTATTGCAAATGCTAATTAATATTTATGCATTGAATTCCTGTTCAATTGAAAAAGATATACAGACGATTCCGCTTTATTGGGCCACCGCTTATTTGGGCCAAATCTCAAAGAACAGAAACCAAACCAAGGAACCAACAGTAAATTTACATGTTTAATTGAGACAACATTCCGCTTAATTGGGACAGTAAATTTAAGATCACAGTACATATTATGCTACACATATTCTCAACCAGGAGGCAAAACAATGTATGGCCGTGTTAGAGCGTTATTTTATGCAAGAAGGAAATGATGGGAGCCCTACATCCGCACTGAATACCTGCGCTGATTTTATAGAACTGAAATGTTACAAATCAAAAGACAGACTACAGTTGACGCATTTTTGCATTGAATTAAATTGTATGTACCTATTTATTATTTTATTTAGGAATTTATTATTTTTTTTTCTTAAAAGTTTATATTTTTTGGTTATATGTAATTTATAGTTTTGTCTAAAGTTTTTAAAATAAAATTATTGAAAGAAAAATATGCATTGTTTAATTTTATGTGAAATTCGCTTAATTGTGGCAGCCGCTTAATTGGGCCAAAATGCCTTAGTCCCAGTGTGTCCCAATTAACCGGAATCGACTGTATTCTATATTACAAGACTTCTGTTTTTCCTTTGAATTTTCCTCCTTCCCCACTTATTTCTAAATGAGGGGGGTGCAAGCGTACTTGTTTGCACCCCCATCAGATGCCCATGCTTAGAATAATATTATATATTTAGTCTCTTTAATTAATTAAAAGGTAACAATTAACTTTCCTTAAATTTTCCAATGATAACAACACAATAAGATCTAATTTTAAAATCTCATCTTTAAAAAAAGATAATAAGATCCATAGATCATATTAACCTAAATGACAACAAATGCAATTCACGAGATAATGGGCTACTTATCTTAGCCGATAGTTGGTATAAATTAACCGCGGCGACAAACGCTGCCATATCCTCGGGAAATCATTATAAAATGAAGTCTAGCCTGCTGTACATTATAGTGGTCGCATGTTGTGCTATTGTAAATGCCGATGAATGTAAGTGGAGTAAGGAAAATAAAATTAAGGGGGTGTGTAGATTTTCCAAAAAAAGTGAACCGGTTAATTTGGACACATTAAAATTAGTGCATGTGGTAAGTAACAATCTTTTATTTATTTATTTTACATCGGCCTATTTCTGCAATGAGGCTAATCGCCTGTAACAATATTTTAATTTAATAAGTTTGATTTTGAATATCTTAATATTAGTATTTTTGAGGAGTTATTTTATGGTTTCTTTTCTTTGTTCTAAATGAAAATTAGTCCACAAATGTCCAAAATGAATCCACCTTTTTGCGAAATTAGAGTTTCTATATCTAAATTAAAAGTTTTATCTGTTTATTTTATTATCTTTGGGGTTTGTCAGGTCTTTATTTTATTTTTATTTCTTATACTTCATTTTAAGAGTTTATTAGATGATATTCACAAAAGCTGTCTGGCTTTTCGAGATTCACATAAAATCAGCTTGGTATATATTCAAGAAATATGGAACGATGACAGTACAAAACCGTAATCTTGCTTTTAAAAACTGAATTCAACAGAAAAGTTTCTTTGGCAGTAAATGCTTCCTCCTTCTAAACAAAAAAAAAAAAAAAACAGCTGGTCACCACAGGACCGACCGCCATCACAAAATACTTGTATAAAATACATTGAAGCAGCAGAGTAGAAATAACTTGGCCTAACGTTTTCTAGCAAAGATATTATTTATCATGGAAACGTTACATATAAGTATGAAAAAATAGATACTTAGAAAAAAATTCGATAGATTTTTCAAAAACTTTTCGTTTTATCAAAAAATGTCACAAATAAAAGTTATTAGTTATTGATTTTATAGCCACTTTTATTAAATAAATTTTTTCGAAATATTGGGCTGAGTATTAGGCTGAGTATATATCCTTGTTTTAATCCTCGTGATGTTATAAATTCTTCAGATGGCATTTGTCCCGTTCTTACTACGTTACTGCACCTCATATATAGGCTTTTTATGGCTTCTATTATTTCTTTCCTAACCTTTCTTTTTTTCAGTATTTCCCATAATTTCTCTCTTTCAATTCTGTCAAATGCCTTTTCTAGGTCAATTAGGCATATATGTAGTGATTTACCATACAGTGTTAGTTTTTCGCTAAATTGTCTGAGAGCAAATATGGAGTCTACTGTGCTCTTTCCTTTCATAAAGCCATGTTGAGATTCTTCAATGGTACTTTCTAATTGTTGGCGTAGTCGGGATTCTAGTATTCTCGCGTATATTTTTCCTGGCATGCTTAGTAGAGAGATTCCGCGATAGTTTTTACAATTTTTGCTGTCTCGTTTTTTATAAATGGGTACTATTATAGCTTTGGTCCAATCCACGGGTACTGCACCTGTTTGTATCGCCTCGTTGTACATGTCTAGTAGAACTTTTTGACCTTCTGGTGGCATGAATTTGAGCATTTCTCCTGTAATGTTGTCACAGCCCGCCGCTTTTCCTAGTTTTATTTTCTTTAATGCTACTTGCAGTTCTAATTAATTTATTTCTGTAAAATTGTCTTTTTTCTTTATTATTTGTTTTTCTTCACTGGAATCTTGGCCTTCAAGTAGTTCTTTCCATCTCTTGATTGAAAAAATATTTGTTTTCTTATTGTAAACAATCTCGTATATAGATTTTTATATTAAATTAATAATAAGGGAGATATTTTATGTTTTTTAGTAAACAGTTTTAGTCCCGAAACATCCCCTTAGATGAAAATTTTGAAATGCCATATAACTTATGTTCGAATTCTGGTTTGAATCTATAATCATACAAAATTACGTGAAAATATATCCAGCCGTTCCGGCGTGAATCTCGGACA
Organism: Liopterus haemorrhoidalis; assembly: GCA_963971575.1. Classification (NCBI taxonomy): domain Eukaryota; kingdom Metazoa; phylum Arthropoda; class Insecta; order Coleoptera; family Dytiscidae; genus Liopterus; species Liopterus haemorrhoidalis. The sequence continues at coordinate 53,315,510 of OZ020615.1, forward strand.
AATGGACAGACAGGTATAGAGAAACAAACAGATAGGTAGAAAGACAGTCAGACAGAAAGACAGACAGACAAAATTTTTGTTTGTTTGCAGGTATCGTCTTATAATCATCTGAAACGTGTAGATATCAAATATAAGACCGAAAAAATAATTAAAAAAAAAAAAAAACAGATAAGCCTACAATTTTAATAATATAGATTATACTACATTAAGTTATTATAGTTTGAGCAAAATAAGGTTATTTTGGTAATTTAGCATTTTTATAGATTTTACGAAACAATTTTCTATTTTTTTCCAGGTATTTCGGCATGGGGATAGAACACCAGACGCCAATGCAAAATATCCAAAAGATCCATACTATAATGAAACCTATTACCCATTAGGATATGGTCAATTAACAAATGTAAATATAATTATCAATAATGGCTTGTTATTTCTATGGCTGACATATTTTTGATAACACTTAGAGGCCTCCAAGTAATAAGATTACATAAAATTTATTATTTTGTTTATGCTCATAGGTGTATTACTGTTTTTTACTAAATGGTCATAAATGAATAATTGAATGAATTTAAAGGATTAACAATCATTTTACTTTTTGTAATAGTAAATCTCAAGCATAAAACTTAAATAAGTTAATGGGTTTTATCATTTTGATATAATATATGTTTAATTTAAATCTTTTACGACTGTATAAAAATAGAATTTTCTCCGAAAATTTCTTCTATAATCCCTAGGAATACTATTATAATCTAGTACGAGTTTTGCAAAAAATCGTGAACTAACATCATAAAACTTTATTAATAAGAGTTGTACGGGTTTTTCTTGGATTTCCACCGAATAAATATAATATTAATTATCTATAATCTTTATTAAAGTTATTGCGACTAGTTTCGCTCATTCGAGCATTATCAAGCTACAAATATATATATATATATATATGAACATAGAAAAATATAATTTTGAAAATATAAATTGATCAAATGATGATAAAAATAATAATTAATATGAAATTATGTAACATTAAAATTATTAACTTCGGAATATTGCCTTTATGCTGCTATACATTGTTGCCAGAGTCTTTTTCGTTTCTATTATGAACTATTTCTCCACTCCATCTAATAGGTATTGCTAAACGTTGATAGTTCACGTATTTTATATCAAACCTTGTACACGAACTCCTTGTCAGCCACTTTGAAAACTAACATTTATTTTTTTCGCAGTTGGGTAAAAAGCAAGAATACCAAATAGGCAAAGACTTAAGAAAAAGATATGATAAATTTTTGGGAGATGTTTACACTTCAAATGTCCTTGATGCTAGGAGTACTGACTATAACAGGACTAAAGACAGCCTGTTATTAGTTTTGGCAGGATTATATCCTCCAACCCAAGAGCAAATTTGGAATCCTGAACTCTTGTGGCAGCCTATTCCTTACAATTACTGGAAGGCAAATGAGGATATTGTAAGTAAACTTCTTAGGTACTATCAGTCAGATTGATGCCACACATTTTTTTCTGTCAGGTTTTCCAAATATCATGTATACCAATATTCACTAGATATTTTGTTAGTTGGTCGTTTGTACCTTTGTGACTTACTGTCCGAAAGCTGTTCAATATTCTTTTCTAGATCCTAAAAATTATTAAAATATATTCTGATTTATTCGGTGTCGCATTTTCAATGTCACGCAGTATATTAAGTCATAATTTAACCAGTGATTATGTTTAGATCGGAAATATAGACAGATCAAATCTAAAACCTTTTTGGATATTTCGAGGGGAAGATTCTAAGACATATATAAAACAGTATTTGCCTTAGTGGATAGTTGCGTAAGATTCTAACTAGTGGTTCAATTCTGTGGCATATCTATAAGCTACAGACGATCGTATCTAAGGAGTTGTTTTATGGGTTTTTATGGACAGATTCTTATAGATTTTCTAAGCTTACAGGTTTGCCACAGAATTGCACCATAAGCCCATGCAATTATGTTTGACGTCTATGATAGATAGGACATGTTGAGAGAATGCCTGAGGATAATCCAACCAAATGAAGCATAAACAATAATTTATAACTAATAACTTAATCTTCTTCTTTGGGCACTGTCAAAGAGAGAAAAGAGTCAAATATATAAATCAGGTTGAAAGAGACCCAAAAATATTAAATATGTTAGAAAGTGGAAGATGCTAGTTTAGGTATTGGATGGAAAAAACTACTTGAGGAAATCAAGACCCATAATGGGTTGTCGAACATGGATGAAAATGTGCTTGACGAATCTTCCATTTTAGATCTTAACTGCTATGTCTTTTTTCTTATCATTTGTACTGTCATTTACTACATTTACTGTGAAAAAGTCAACGTACAAATTTAAATTATTTTTCATGTTGTGAAAAGTTTAGATCCGCTGGCTGGAATTTAGACCATCATTGACGTATTATCTTAGCAAAAAGAGAATCATTTCTTTAGTTTGTGATCAAATTAACTGAAGAATTTTAAATGACCCTAAATAGACTTTGGAAACAAAATTGAAGGGCATAAAAACTTATCAAAATTCAAAACTGAAGGATTATAATTTATTTTCTTATCTATAAAAAGTTTTTCAGATATCACGTGAATAATAAATGCAGAAAATTGCCACAGTGTTTAAATTTAAATAATTATAATTTAAAATATCATTTCACATTGAATTGTTGATTAGAACTGGTTGATATTTTTAAAAGTTATAAATAATTTAAAGTTCCTATGCACAATATTACCTCTTATATTCGATCATATTTAATATTGTTTGTTTTTTTAATACATTTGTCACTAAGGAAATTATACACCACACTTTGTAACAATTTTAAGCGTAACACAGTAAAACAAACATATTTAATATTTAAATTAAATTAAGAGTAAATAAGTTATTTATTTATTTATTTATTTTTTGTGTACTAATTCAAGTTTTCTATTTTTACTTATATTACCTAAACTACGTGAAACTATATTTTTATTCATATTTAGATTTCTATTTATTATTGTAATAAAAATAGCAGCCTGAACTAGTTGAACATAAATAGTAAATATAAATGTGAAATTATTCACATTTCAACAATTCTACTCCTAAATTAGAAAAATTTTAAATTTTGCGCTCGCAGCAAAATGCAACATCTACCGTGTCATAGTGAAGCTAATTTCACAGCTTTGGGCAGTGCCCCAATGCATTCTTATGGATAGTGCAGACCTAAGTTCACCATTACGATGCGACGTAAGTGGCGTTTACATATAAATATATACAGTTTCTGGGGCAAATAGTTACTTATACAAAAAGTTATAGCGCTGCAGTATCAAAAATCATACAAAAGCAAATTAAACATAGCGTATAAAAACAAACAAGCTGTTAGAATTCAAAGATTTAGATAAATATGTAATAAGAATCTTAACATTATATACATAAAAGCTCAAGTGTCTGTCTGTCTATCTGTCGTCCCTTAACGCTAAGTTCCTGTGTGCTAGCGGGTTTTGCTGCATGCGGTCGGTCACGAACTTAGTGGTGGGCAACGACATACTCCGACAAACAGGTCGCTTACTGAGACCAGAGCTCTGCAGTCTACAGTGAGTACATATCAAGCTTGACTGAAGAAGTTTTTTCAAGAGCATGTTTTGTACGTTGAATTGATGTTACGCAACATATAATGGCCCGCGGACCGTGTCCGGCCGGATACTAATTTTTCAACTTTAAACGACACGCATTAAGCGACTTTTTAGGATTTCCTAGGTATAATCAAGAAAAGTTTTTGTTTTGTTAATATACGTAGAATCATGCAAATTTTAATAATTGATTCATGCTTATATTGATTTTTATTCGATATCAGTTTGCCAAAATCGTTGGCAAGGGGCCTGCTAGTCTTTAAGTAAAATTTAAAAATATTAATATTTAAAAATTTGAAAAGAATAATTTTTCTTGGAGGGGCATTGTCCATTTTCCCTTATATCAAAGCCGCCACTTCTCCTCCGAGGAGATATCCATGGGTCCATCAGCAGTGGCTTGTACGAAGGCGTATGATGGCAATTTATTCTCTGCGGTTTTCCCAACAGGATATCCCTTAATCTGCCTCAACTTCAATTTTTTTATGCTGTTCCACTTATGTTGCCAATTGACTAACATCAAATATTTCAGCAGACTTTTTGCGTCATCTGGTAAAATGAAACTCACTTCAATCATAGGACTGTGGTCGTGTGATAATGCACACTTAACATGATTTTTCTTTTCATCAGTGATTGTGATTACTCTTTCAATAGTTACAGAAGATTTACTTAGACTTAATAACAAATAATCTATTAATTTAATTATTCTTTTATTTAAGATTTTGGATCCCATAGACGCATGCCCAAAACTGAAGCAGGCTTACCACAATTATTTATTAAGTGAAGAATTTCAGCAGAACAATGATCATCTTAAAGAATTTTACCAGTACATGAGTGAAAATACTGGACTCAATATTACAACCCCAGAAAATGTTTATACAATTTTCTTCACACTGTTCGCTGAAGTAAGTATTATTATTTGATGTTTGAAACTGTCTATATATTATATATTTTATTTTAGGAGTACATGGGTATGGCCCTTCCTGAATGGACCAAATGTGTATGGCCAAATAAGGTTACTAATGTGGCCATCAAGTATTATACTTTAATGACGCAAACTACACAAATGAAACAATATGCTGCAGGTAAATTATAGATTAGCTGAGTTTTTACTACTTTGTTTTGGATTAAAGCAGATCTATCATAGGTGATCGACTATAGTTCTTATATTATTCATTTTATTAAGAACAACTGTATTGTTTAATAATGCGTTAGCTAATAGATCAAAGAACTGATCTCAACAAACATATTATTTAACCCATCCGCACTACTGCGCCATATTCGTTCACTGTTGCAAGCAGACATGAGGCAAACATTTTTAATGTTACTGATACATGATATTGGATAAGAAAGTAAACATTATAATTTCTTATTGGTGGGTAGGGTATAGGTGGCATTAAATCGTTCGGCTGACCGCATTCGTCCTGCTGGTTGTCGACTCCTGAACTCATTTGAACACAAATTCTTTAAATTAGCTGAATTGTTAAAAATTACAGTAATAAATATTTTTTTTTGTTGCTCGATCATCGCCAACTTGCTTTATATTGCTGTTTTTCTCTTCCACGGCTGAGGCCCGGTATTTCCAACCATAGTTAAAATTGACTATCTATGGGATAAGTTGTTATCAAGGGAATAAACAATTTTTTGCGTATTTCCAATTATTTATCTATAGAGTAACTAAGTTATCTATAGGATAAGTTATTCACACCATGTAGGTATTGATAAATGTTATCCATTGGATAAAAATGACAGATTTTGATAGATAGGTGTGAAAAAATATTTTATTGATAAATATATGTACATAATAAATATTGTCGATTATTTTTAGATTTTTTATATTTATTTTTAAAGAAGGAAATCATGGCTTCTGATTTAGAAAATTGCTAGCAGATGATGATGAAGAAATTGTAGAGTATTTAGAATGCCCATACATAGTTCGTGTTAGGCCAAATCATATGAACTATTGGGATGAGAATGAATTTATTATCCTGCTCCACCAAATATTCCACCAAATGCTACACCAATTATTAAAAAAATTAAACGGTCGTATTTAATTTTCAGTGTTTTGGCATTTCTATTCTGTCTGCAGGATGCATTAAACATACCACATTTTTTTCCCAGGCCCCTTGTTTATCTTTTAGATTTACAGCGTCAGTAGCTTTATTTTTTATAAAATATTTACATTTTAACACAAGATTTACAAGTTGCCATGTTTCGGAAATATTGAAATTTGTGCTTTTTGGGCGTTTATCCTACATTTTTCTTACAAAATTTGGACAGTTGTCATTTATTTTGACAGTTGTATCTATATCTCTTTTATTCGTGCGAGTCGCGTATATGTCTCTCTTTGAAAAAACATCGTAAAACATTTTTATCAATCAGAATAGCTATCTATGGGGTAACTAGAGTTGGAAATACAGACAACAATTTATCCTAGTGAATATCAAGAGAATAATATTATCCCATTGATAGTTAATTTACCGGTTAAGATACCGGGCCTTTAGTTTGACGATTTTTTCTTATTACACAAATATTTGTCTGATTTTGTCATCTATTGCGAGATCTTCCGCCTGGTCGACAGAATCGAATGGGCCTCAATCCGCCTGGTCGAATTGAATATATTTTCCGTATCTGCTGCATCATTTAGTTTATCCATCCTTTCTGCATGTCTTATCTATTGCAATAGTCCACAAATAAATTGTGTGTAAAAAAATTGTTTTAATTAATTTTATTTCATTCTTTCTCGTAGGTATATTTTTGAAGAAAATTTTGGAAGATAGCAAAAGCCTGATGGATGGCACCTTGACTCCTCCAGGAAGAAAATTATACCTGTATTCTTCACATGAAGTGAACGTAGCGTTTACCTTGATTGGTTTGAAAGTTTTCTACCCACACGTACCAAGTTATGCTTCATATGTGATAATGGAACTTCACGAAGTAGATGGAGTATATGGATTTAAAGTAAGTTTGCTTTTAAAATAGAGCAATCAAATTTAAAAAGTTTACGCCTTTATATACACAAAATAATATTGTCACGTGGGTTATTGATAGAAAATCAGGAACTGTCTCAGTAGACAGTTCCTGATCTGTCTTATTACACTTTTATACTTTTATATCAGGATATAAAAAGTGTCAGGGCTGGCTCTTCATTGGGGGTGGCAAAGGGCAAGTAAATAACGCCCAAAAGAAGTAAAGCCACCTCTACATGAGTATACAATATATAGTCAGTACATTAAATAATTCTTTACAGATTCACAGTAGTTACAATTATACAAGTGTTTGATAAGTTAGTTATTTTGATAAGAGATGGCGCTCAGATCGCAAGTTTGATATTATTTCTTACATTTGCCATTCATTGTAGATTTGTTTCAAGTTTCAAGTTGATTTGTGCAATAATACATTTTTAATAGCATTCGGATGCGGATAATTTTGTGTTTATTTACTGCAATTGAAAAAAATTAATTGTGTATGTTGATAAAGTATTACTTTTTACGTGGAACAACCATAAAGGAAACTGAAGCAAAGCAGAAAAGAGACTATGGGAACTCTACTCCATCGCATGGATGGTTCACAAGTGGTACACTAAATTTCGTTGTGGTCTTACGAGCACAAATGATGTTAAGGGCCCGGGCCGTCCGAATGAGCTTACAACTGAAGAAATGGTCTATAAATTCATAATATCTCTTTGCGTTGGGGATCTTTTGGGACGTCTCTATGGAGAATCGAATTCGGAATATCCCACAAAGTTCGGGACCATTGGTCACCCGACTTGTGATGCAAATATACACCTATATAGGAAAATTACCCAACGGAGTTGCCGAGCTTATTAAATCACGCAGTGCTGACTGGTTAAAAAAGTCTGAAGTGTGATATTGCTGATTCAATTCCCCTGTTGGTGATATTATTCGGGCGAGAATAATATGTTAACATCACTCCCATTCTTTCAATCATTCACCCCTCATTCAGATGTAAGAGCTAGTCCCCTAGCATCGGCGATTAGTCTCGTTGCAGAAATAGACCAATGTAAAATAAAAAAAAGAAAGAAAATTTTGCCTTCATGACAATATTATTAAGAATTTTACACTTGATTAAGAACTGGCAGAATCTGATATATTTGATAACAATATAATTCTTGTTTAAAGTTAATAAAATATCCGTTAGGTTAAGCCAGGACTTAAAGAGTTCAAGTTCATGTAAATATAGAGTATTTCCAAATTACTATTAATTTTATCATAAACCACAATAATTTTTTTATATTTATCTTTTGATATATTTATTCTAAAATTGATTGTCCATTTTTTCTGTCTACTTATCTATAAATATATATTTAACTGTTACAGATCTGGTACCAAGATTACCAAGGCAAGGACCCTGTGATATTACAAATTCCAGGCTGTGAAGATTTTTGTCCTTTCGACAAATTTTATGATATTCTTAAGGATAATATTCCGGAGACATATGATTGTTAATATTTAACATTATTTATTTAATTTTTTATATACGTTGTTATTGTGGTATATAGTAAAAAAATTTAAAACATAAGTTATTATTAGTTTAATTTTGCAATTTCTAAACAAAAAAATTTGAAGATAACGCAAGGTCAATGAACAAAAACTTTAATATATTCATGGCCAGTTTATCATTAGGCGAGCATAGCGGCTTCGGAAGGCCATTAAATTAAGACTTTTATATATATACTTATGTGTATCATGTAAAAAATCAATTTTAATATTTTTCTTATATCTCCATATTTAAAGGGCGCTGCATTATGTGTTGCCTAGGGGCATCAAAGACCCTTGCACCGGCTCTGCATATACTGCAAATTACTCAGATATCAATGAAAAGAGTCATGGGTTCCTGCTAGCCATTAACAAAACACATGGAAAAGAATGAAATTAAAGATTATGCTGTTATAGGATAGATGTAGAATTCTTCTCCTTCTTGAGGTGGCCATTTCATTTTGGAAATACTGTACTGTCAAGCCATCAAGTTGAAGAGCATCCACGAGTTTTTTAACCATGTACACTGAAAAGAACTGAAAAGTGTAAGTCTCATATTGGGCATCTTAAGTAAAGAAAAAATGAAAAATTGGCGTATGGAATGAAGAAGGTTGACCATTCCTGGTTTATTTAACCTGTCGACTACATAATTTAAGTTTTTTGCCGGTTAAATAACAGTTCTATGGAAGAAATTAAACTTCCAACTCAAATTTTTTTCTTTTGATGCAGCTATTACAGTAGTATCGTCAGTGCTGATCATGCGGCCTCGCGCTGAGAAATCTCTTTGCCTGTTTTCTAGAGCAACTCACCTAGCATATTCACTATAAATGTAAAATTGAAGCGATGAGAGGACGCATCCCTATGTCACTCCGACTACTGTAAAATAAGTTGAAATTCTGCTGTCCACTCTACCAAAATTTTCGTCTCATACAAGTTTTCACAAGGTTGGTAAAGTTGGAAAGGCATTCAGTTTCTTTTCTTGTCTATTTATAAACTGTGAAAATAGTTTAAAATTTTTGGTAGGTAGACGGGAATTTCGATGGAGTAGACACTACAAAAAATAGAGATATACCATTTACAAGGACTGAAAAAGTTACTACGGCCTTAAAAAGATATGCCGACAATAGAATGCTGCTGGTATAGGATAAAGCAAAGTGGAAATAAAAAGGAAAGGCCTATATCCAGTAATAGACCAAAATGACTAACCAATGTAATGGATATATGGCCAAAATATCATATTATGCTAAGCAAAATATTGTTCATTTTTTCATTTAATTTAAAATTAGAGTTATCTATAGTAAATTAAGGTTTAAATACCGGGCCATAGCCAAAATTTGAGGTCTTTGGCCTATTCATTAAATATTGTGAAAGATAACTAGTGTATGAGATTAATATTCTGGACAAACGAGTATTCTATTATCACTTAAACGAGTGTATTATTAAGTAATCACTCGTGTGTGTTATCAAGCTATGCAGTGATATCTCCTGACTCAGCATCAGAATGTTGTTAGCTAGTTTAAGTGCATTTTTGATTATATTTCAAGTGGAGTGTGCCCCTGCTGAAAAACCAACATTGCAACTTTTGCACGTGGTAAGTAAGTATTAATAAGGTAGCAAATTTTGGTGCATCTCGTGCTATTAGTCACCAACTCGGGTGAATCGGGAAGAAAGTGCCAAGCCGGGAGTGTATACTACACATAATTATTTGACTAAAAAACCCAAATATTGATAAGCCCAAGGAATTGAAGTGATGACAAAATAAAGTATTGAAGAGGGTGAAATGAAGTAATGACCAAACAAACAGTAGAGCGAATTGAAGTGATCTGATTTCACGTGGAGTCTAACCCCTAAACCAGCGTTTCTCAACCGGAGGGCCGCGGCCACCTGAGGGGTCGTTAAGCTTCGTCGGGGGGCCGCGAAGTCATATAAGATCGAAGCATGAAAATATAATAGAATACACTCAATTTGGCTCAAATGTGCTCAATTCATAAATATATTACATTTATATTCATAAAAATATATCTTGCATAACATAAATAAAATAAATTATAGTTATTTTAATAACTAATTTAAATAATATCAATGTGAAATTAAGTGTATGTGTCGGCTGATGCGTTTCTGTGATAATGGTTCGCCTTGGAGGTACTTCAAGTACTTGTAAGTTGTAGTTTCAAATGGGCACGACTTGAAAGTGCAATATTATTATTATTTATTATGTGCCGAACTACAGATAACTCAAGAGTAAAGAAGCGAAAGTGTTTAAATTAAAATGGAAAGCACTTTGAACACTTGTAAATAAAAATACTTTACTTTCAAGTCATTATAGAGAATACAATTTTTCGTCAACCATAAAAGATATTTAAAAAATTGTTTCTTTTAAAAAGTCCTATCGAAACTTGATATACGTTCCCATTTAAAAAATTATCCTTGATATCCTGTACTTCATGTTAATTTCGGAGAATTTCAATAGGTCGTACCATTTAATTCTTTGGATAAGCTTTGGTAATCTAATTTAGTAAGCTAATTGGCATTTTTTCCAATTAGCTCACACATCACCTTTTTTACTGTGCCGTTTTGCAAACATCATTTTATAAAACTTACTGATGTAAACAGAGCCGCAGTAAGGAAAACTTGCGCTAGGGGCAGAGCCGTGTTTTGGCGCCCTTGACAAATAAAAACAAGGTTCTCACCTCTATATTTAAATAATTTTGGGGGGTCCCGTGCCAGAAAAGGTTGAGAAACGCTGCCCTAAACCCTACCTGCCTACGCTATTGATGTTAGGTACATAGAATTGTGTGTCATCATTCTTGTTATAGACAAAGTGTTGTATATTCCCAAGAAAACTAGCCAGTGATGTTGTAGTATATGCGTCAAGTAATGACGTGAAACGAATAGAAATACGACTTGCAGTCGGTTCTACGGTAAATTAGAGTAAAAACTCCTAGTCAGAACATAGGCGTTGTTAGTTTCGTTGCCTTTGATTAGTAAATTGAGTTCTATTGAGTACTACACCGTGTTTACAATCTTAACAGCCAGACAAATTTGGCATTCGCGGTGACAAGAATATCAAACACGCCTAAAATCAGACATGCACATTAAATCTGTTCATGAATTTATTTTTTAACTGTTAATACCTTGTTAGAAATATCATCCGTGAACAAAGCTAATCAAATTATTTAATTTTGTTGAAATTCACACGTACAAAAAATAATCTTATCTTGCAGATATTTTTAACGGAATCTCTTAATTATAAAGATAAAAAACATTAATTTTATTGGTGTGTGAAATGGCAAGAACATCTTATCAACATGACCTTTTATCGACTGATTTTCACAGAGAGAAAAATGTCATCATTGAAAATACTGGATAGACTGAACAAAACTAGAAACCATTTTTAAATTATTTATAACAATGAACTTATTAACATGTTTTCATTGCAATACATTCACCCCAAAAGAAAATAGACTTTTTTGTTTACATGTAGAGTATTTTTGAGAAATTTATCTAGTGATATAACTTCCTTATTCTATAAATCAAGGAAACTAGTTATCTGACACGGTCAAAAACGTGACTGTCTGTACATATCACGTGCTATGTCTCGTGTAAATAATATAGAATATGTGTTCTTCCCTATCTGGACATTTTAAACTCAACCACGACTCATTTGTGCAAAATATGCTGCGCTAGTCTGCGTGCTGTCAGACCAATGGCTCGCGAGAATTTCTGATGCGATCCAGATCAATTCTGTAAAAAGTTACTATAATAGTTAGCGTGTAGTAACGTTATTACAAGATAACTTTTATAGTGACTTAAATAGTAACTTTAACATTTTTCGTATTCTGTAATATCCAACTGTAGTTACGTCGCTATGAAAGTTATATCTTAGTGACAGTTACTGAGAAAAGAATGAAGTTAGTTACAGAAGCGAAAGACGCATGCGCATTGGTGGTATAAGCCGTTCACTTTTGTAAGAACAAACTAAGAGGGAATTTTGTTTTCAATAGTTTGCACCTCTGAAGTTGTATGTCATGTTGGTATTAAAAAATGTCACTTTTTTAAAATGACAATCCATTTGACATATGTCATATTGAAAAATGATATCTTAATTATAATGATCATAACCTTATCAACCTAAAGTCGGTTTTACAGCGTAAGGAATATTTTTAATTGACATTTAAAGTCAGTAACACACCATGAAAGTAACCAAAATAACCAGATCTAGTGTGTTCTTACAAAAGTGAACAGCTTATATATAGATGACATATTATCTGTCTCAATTTGTAATACGAAACTAAGAGGAAAATTTCATTTCTTATGTTGTCTATTTAAAATATCATCTTACGGTGGTACTGCTGAAATGGCACCTTTCAAAACATTTGACAATTCATATTTGACATTAAATTATATGTCAATTTATTTTTTTAATTTTATACAACCAAAATAAGAACATAACATCAGAAAATATGCATAAGAGACAACAATTAGATAAATATACAAAAAAACACACATATAACGCTTATGGAAAACTTTTAAACGAAGGTGTAGAAAATTTAAGACCGACGAACATGGGAAGAGGTAATAATAAGAAAACAGATATAAGCTGTTCACTTTTGTAAGAACAAACTAAATATGGTTATTTTGGTTACTTTTATAGTGTGTTACTGACTTTAAATGTCAATTAAAAATATTCCTTACACTGTAAAACCGACTTTAGGTTGATAAGGTTATGATCATTATAATTAAGATATCATTTTTCAATATGACATATGTCAAATGGATCGACATTTTAAAAAAGTGACATTTTTTAATACCAACATGACATACAGCTTCAAAGGTGCAAACTATTGAAAACAAAATTCCCTCTTAGTTTGTTCTTACAAAAGTGAACCGTTTATAGAACCACAGACTACATGTTTCGGAAAAATTTGATCAGAGAAAAATTTGGGATTTACATTCAAAAAATGAATATTTTTGTTTAAATATGTTATTAAATTTTGCAAAACAAGAATTAGATTTTAAGGGCAGCAGAATAAAATGATAAATTATATATTATTATATAATATGTATTTTTGTTTTTTATATTTTATCACGATATTTCATTGATAATCGTAATATTTTTTTACTATTATACGAGTAATAATCGAAAGTTTGATGAAATAAATATTAATATATACATTCAAAATATTTGACATGTCAATCACAATTTTGACATGTTAATTTAGTAATAACCTCAATATGATGAAACTTAACCATACTTTTAAAAGCCAGATTTACAAGTTCACATGATTCTACAAAAGTCTATTTACACCACAACAGTCACTAAAGTAACCAGATCTAGTTTCGTATTACAAATTGAGACAGATTATATTAATATATATGGTATATATATAATATATTATGGTATATACATTTATAAAATATAAAAAAAAAACAAAATGAGTGAATAAATTAAAAAAAAAAAAAAAACGGAATGCAAAGACAAATAGAACCAGTGGCGCAGTCGGGTGGGATTTGGGTGTTAGAATCTTCCATGAAGTTGGATTCTTTATTACTTCGATGCATTTTCCTTGTTTTGTCATTACCTCCATACGTCTTATTTTATAACCCTCCCCCTAATGAAACTATTTTTGTGTCACTGAGTAGCACTTTTGTTAATTTTTTTAAAAACAAAAACTATTTTTTTAAATAATTTAAAAAAATATTCATATTAAAAACGAGGAATTGAAAAAGACTTTTTGATCTTTAATATATTTCATCTCCTGCAATATAAACATTTACCTACACTCATGCATACATATTTAATATATATTTAATTTATATAATTTTCTTTACTAATCTTCTTCATTTTCTATTATATCTAAAAATTACACTTAAAATCAAATGTCCGTCATTTTTATCTTCATAAGAACTAAGTTATTACTCAACACCAGCATTTGGTAGTTACTATGATAGGAACTTTTATAGTAACATGTTACTAAATATTGTAGTAACTTTTGTCTTACGGAATACGAAATACCCCAAAGTTACTATGATAGTAACTGACCTTACCTATAGTGACAAATTTAGTTACTATGATCATAGTAACTGAGTTACAGAATTGGTCCGATCTTCTACTCTTGATCCGTTTTAGCATATTCCTGTTGGAAATTATTTTTTTAATTTAACTATGTTCCAGTTCTTTCGACATGGCGATCGGACTCCTGACAAAAAGGACTTCTATCCAACAGATCCTTATGCAAATAATTCATTTTATCCTACAGGACTCGGCCAGCTGACCAATGTAAGTCTTCACATTAAAGTGTTATTATAAGGATTCATTTTTAAAATTTTGCAGAGTGGTAAATCCAGAGAGTACCAACTAGGGGAAACACTTCGTGCTAGATATAAAAATTTCCTAGGAGATGTTTACACCCCTGATTTGGTATATGGGAGAAGTAGCGATTTTGCAAGGACTAAAATGAGTTTACAACTGGTTTTAGCCGGTCTATTTCCACCAAAAGATGAGCAAATATGGAACAGAGATTTACTGTGGCAACCTATCACTTATGAATATAAAACAGCAGCTGAAGACCATGTAAGTTACTTTCCAATTACGAAAGAAGAAAAATCTTTTTAGGGTTTTGTAGGTATGACCAAAAAGCCCTGCCACCAGACGGATGGACTTAGAAAGTTGAAATTTGGCTTTCATAACTCTTTATATATATTCAAAGATAAAAAAATAGGTATATATTAGGTCGTTAAGTATGAAATTTGTAGAAAAAAAGGCAAACTTGGTTGATAACTTACAAATATAAGGAATTCATCAAAGTATGCACCCATATTGTCTATACACTTTTGTCATTTAAGCGGCAGGTTGTTCAGGCCGGTGGTTTAAAACCCTGGCGGACGGAAGTCAATGAATTCCTGGAAGGCCAGTTTTACAGCATTGTCGTAATTAAACTGTTTTCCTATTAAAAAGTTGTCCAAATTGCGGAAGAAGTGGTAGTCAGTGCGGGCTAGGTCTGGTGTGTATGGAGAATGATGAAGAAGTTCCAACTCCAATTCCTGTAGTTTTACCACAGTCATTTGTGCAGTGTGTGGTCTAGCGTTATCATGCAATAAGATAGGAGTCGATCTGTTGACCAATCTAGACTGTTTTTCTTTAAGTTTTTGTATCATTTCGTCCAGTTGGTTGCAGTAAAATATTTCTGCTGTGATCGATGAGCCAGGTTTTTTGCCAAGTTACCTGTATGAAATTTGGCGAACCAATTTGATATTGTCTGCCGTAGTTCCACGTAAGAACTCATACTTCATAATAGTGCGAATTTCCGACCGTTCCATTTTTAACAAAATTTATTTTTAAAAAAAGTTTTTGATTTTTTTTTAGAGTACACAATGATATATTTAAACAGGCGAGATGTGTAACATTTTAAAGTTGACAATATTATTAACTAAAAATTTAATCCTTGACGACCTGATATTTTAAAAATTTTGAATTAAAGTATAGAATGAAACCTCTTAATACATGCATAAATAAAAACCAGTGGCGAAGGAAGACCTCCGCTAGACTTGCCCTCCCATAAAAAAAATAATAATAAAAAAAAATACATCATTTTTTTTTTAATTTAAAAAAAGATTTAGGTAAATATTCAAAAATACATCAAATTATGTCCTATACAATTTTTTGTCCAAGGCTTGGTTTACTAGTTACGAATTCTTTTAAATTTTAATGTTTAATAACTTCCGTTTCCGGTTTCGGATTTTAATAAAAAACAATAAGGTTCTTCCCAATTATTAGGAGAATTTTTTAGTACCAGAACGAACTCTTTAAGTTAAACCGTTTTTGAGTTATCGTGTATACACACAGACACACAGACACACATACAGACACACACACAGACACACACACATACGGACGGCACTTCGAAAATAGGTTTTTTAGATTCCCTGGACCATGAAACGTGGTCATCAGTCAAAATTTCGACATCGAAAATTTTCGCGATTACAATACTTGCCCCTTATATATTAAGGTCGGGCAAGTAAAAATCATATTTTTGAAAAATTATTTTTATTATGAGATTTTCGCCAAATTTGTGTTAATAACCTTATAAACTTTTGTCCCCTCAATCTATTTCCCAGAGGGTTTGATCTAAAGATCTGAAAAAAATCTCAATAATGTACATTGATGAGAACCGGAATAGTTTAACAGGAATTTTGGATCAGATTAGTTCAGAAAAAAGCAAATTTTGATGATACAATAAATAATATATTTATATTTTTTTATATTAAAAATATTAAATCATAAAATGTAATATTTCTTATAATATAATATTTTATATGATTTTATTTGTATACTTATATGTAGTAAAACCTTTTATGTCCATCTTAATAATGATTTATTTTTCCGAAACAAAATCTCAATTATATTTCTGGTTGCAGCACCTCTTTTAGAGGTTTCCACGAGCCGCTACTGGTTAAGAGTCACTAATATATCAAAGCATTCAAATAAATCTACGATAAACTAAAACAATACAGACAATTTCTCGTATCTAGCTATATTATTAAACTGTATTCTGTTAAGTAAACGATCCCTTAAAGTGAATAGTGTGTTATCAAGATGTGTACCTTGACAGGTCCTTAATGAGTTTCTCTTTATTGTTGCAGTTGATACAAAGACCAAACAGTTATTGCCCCAGGTATCTGCAAGAGTTACACTCCGTAATTGCTTCTGAAGATGTACAGTCGTACATACAAACCAATAAAGATGTTTTTAACTATGTCGAGAAATGGACTGGGAAACCTATGGTTAAACCTATAGATATGTTTGATGTTTATCAGAATCTTAATGCTGAAGTAAGTTTTAATTAAAAATATATATAGTAAAATCTTAGATTGCGAGCATAATTCATTCCGGACCCGTATTTGTAATCCATGTGAATAAACATAAACATAAACATATCAAACTATTGTATATCAAAGCAAAAGTATACCATTAAACAAACAAATCATTACCTTAATGTGGAACTTGCTCGACACCTCAGACTTCTTTCTCTAGCCATACGCCTAACTTCATCCAATTCAAATTGAATCAACTCTTCGCCTATTATTAAAAACTGGACAAATAATGAGTATTATTCCGAATTATTTATCCATTAACTTTTTAAGATGGGAAAACGATTAGTTTTCACTCAGTGCATTACCTTTATAATGTTAAAACTAAAAATGATTTGAGACGTTAAATTTAAAATATATTTATTAAAATAAATTTTCCAATTACTTATATAATATAAAAATACGCACAAGAAAAAACGCACACGGATTAATACGCACACGGAAAAAAGCGCACATGAAAAAATACACACACGGAAAATAGCGCACACGGAAAAATACACACGGAAAAAAGAGTACTTACACTATACCTCAGATCAGTTTTAAAAAAAACGTGAGAAACTATTACACAGTAAAATTTAATTGTTTGCACGCTTTAATATATTGCGTTCACTTTTGTAAAGTCAAACCAGATCTGGTTATTTTGGTCACTTTTATAGTGTAGTACTGACTTTTAAATGTAAATTTGTTATTTCAAAATATTCATTACGCTGTAAAACCTACTTCAGATTTGTTAAAGTCTGTTCCAAACGGTTAGGCGGAACTAGATTTTGCAATCTAGTTACTTTCATCGTTTAAATCGTGCTTTTCGGCCGTTTTGTTTAAGCTTTGTAAATCATACTTACAATAAACATTTTTTGGTTAAGGTTAATATCATTTTCTTTATATTTTGATTTTTTGTGTCATTCTTAATACAAATTTCCCATTTATTTATATTTTTGTTATTAAAAAAAATAATTTTATTTTGACATGTCATTCGTTTCCATGGTTTCATTGTTGGAATTTTCAATTTTGACATTTGCCGGTCGCTATGGCGTAGTGGTCAGCTCATTTGACTACCAACCATGGGGGCTCGGGTTCAAATCCCGGTTATGGCATGGAAATTTTCTCAAACAAAAATCGTCCTGGCTAATTGCCACAGCAGCAAAGGCCAATAAAAATTAAAAAAAAAAAAAAAAAAAAATTTTGACATTCCAACGTGAAAAATGAAATAACCCAAGCAAGGTCCCTTCTCGTGACAACCTAAAAGAACGAAATTTCCATTTAGTTCCGCCTAACCGTTTGGAACAGACTGTATGATATCATTTATCTTTATGACATATGTCAAATGGAATGACATTTTAAGTGACATTTTTTACCATGTTTTAATACCAACATGACATACAATTTCAAAGTTGCAAACTATTGAATGTATCAATTTGTAATTTTTACTAAAATATTTTAAATATTTCCAACTAATTTTATATTCACACAAATAAGTTGTCACCTAGTGACGCTGACATGAATGCCCAAACTCGGCCGGTAATTCTTGGTAAAAATTATAATTTTTATCAAGTGATCAGGGTGTGCACAGGTGTGCAACGTACATGGGTGGTTCAATAAAGAGATGAAATTTGGGATCGATTCTAGTAGAATTCTCCTAATAAAGAGCGGTTTTATGCATTTACACAAGTGAAACAATCGGATTCGATTCTAGTAGTGGGCGGACTTATAAATTATTGCACTTGGGTGGTCCTCGAAACATCAAAACTTGTGTTCAGACTGAAATTTTGTTGTAGGATGCGTTGAATTTTACTCTACCAAGCTGGACGAAAGAAGTTTATCCCGAACCGTTACATAGTATAGCTGGAATGGAGATCAAATTTGAAAACTATAATGATTTATTAATTCGTTTAAATGGAGGTAAATTTGTCAGTAGTTCATTTCAAAATAATTGAGAGTGTCTAAAAAGTATTGAGAATTTCATAAACAAATTTGTATTTAATAATGTAGCAAAACCCTTCCTATTTCCTAGTAACTAGTTTATTATGCCAGTTAAATAAAAGATGAATTTCATGGCCTTAAGTGTAATAAGAAAATGTGTATGCTATTAATTGCCTATATCACTAGAGCCTCCTGCAATCTGCTAACCATATTATTTTGTCCGTATTATTTTTGTCCAATATTTTTTTTTATCATCTACATACTTTTCTACCCTACAAGCTTTATCCATACTTTTGTCATTTTCAAATCTTTGTAACAATTTTGTCATTTATTATTTTAGGCCACAGTTTAAAACTGGTGATGGATAATGCAAAATTAAAAATGCAACACGATGAAGAATTTCAAGAAAGGAAGATTGTATTACTCTCTGGTCATGAAAATAATGTTGTTAATGTTTTAACAACATTGGAACAATTTTATCCACATGTTCCAAAATATGGGAGCGCTGTTATATTTGAACTCTACAAGACTAGAGAAGACTCTGAAGAATATGCTTTTAGAGTAAGTATATCAAGGGGAATAGTTCTTGACAGTAACGTTGCTAGGGCTTAATAGGACCCACATGCACCGCGGGGGGGGGGCTTAAAAGGATATTTTGACGCAAATACAGTTTTTTTCTTTGCCCTAAACATCCAGCATTAGAGCACTAGAGTCCATAGTGGATCTTATTCATTTACTTGATATCAACGATATATTAAAATGTGTGAGAATTAATATTTCAAATTAAATTTTCTTTTATAATATATTTGATATGCTACTTACTTTGTTGCAGGTTTTGTACCACGACCAAAACTCTGAAGAACCTAAAGTAGTAACACTAAAAGAATGCGAAGAAATGTGTCCCTTTGAAAATTTTATAAAATTAACTAACAAATATATCCCGCAAAATTACACTGCTGAGTGCGAATCTAACATAAATTTAGATTAAAATAGTACGAAAGTTAAACTGAAAGTTTCGGAAAATGAAAAAGGAACATTTTTAAATCTAAATACTGCCTTTATTGTTCATAAAAATATTTGTCTTTAGCATCAATACACTTTTTCATACAAATAAACCAATTTTTGGAACAATGGGTGCATTTCGCGAACGCAACTGTTAAGTAGCTCCCCAAATCTGTTTACTTGGTGACTGTTTATTTGGTGACTGTTTACTTGGAGGACTGTTCTTCATCATGTATTGGTAGGACGATCTCTGCGTTGGTTCTCTTGCGTGTTCTATTCTCGGGCCATCCTAGTGACATCAGTTGGGTCTCTCCACAAAATATGGCCAATCCCTTTCTACTTTCTAATTCTTGATTCCTCTATTATTTCGCGTTGATTGGTTCGACTCCAAAGATCTTTATTTAAGACTTTGTCTTGTCAATTGATGCGCATTATTCTGCGAAGATATGTGTTGACAAGATTTTGCGTTGTGTGTTTAGAGGTATCCCAAGTTCCACAGCAGTAGAAAAAGACAGACTTTACATTTATGTTAAAGATACGGAGTTTAGTGTGGCGCAAAATCTTTGAAGAGCTCCATATCTATCTTAAAATGCTGAAGGCACTTTGCGCTTTTCTGATGCGGTGTAAATTGTTCTTGTCGCGACACCGTTTTTGTTAATAATGCTACCTAGGGAGCAGATCTTGTCTAACTCTTCAGGTTCCTTGCCATTTATGTAAAACCTGTCATTATTTATTCCCATGTGAATGTACTTGGTTTTGTGGTTGTTGGTGCTTAGGCCAACCATTTAGGTATATTCTACAATGCTGTCAAGATTAGCTTGTATGTCAGGTCTCGTCTGGCCCATTACAAAAATGTCGTCGGCGTAATCTAGATCTTCGAGTAGATGGTGGTGGTCTCATCATTGTTGTGTCAAACCTTATCTATAGTCATAATAAATCATGAGCCAGAAATATGCCGTGCTAAATTCATTTCTTGATGAACTAGTTCACTTCAAACTGAACGATCTCTAGGTCTGTGAAAACCGTTATACTAAAGACATGATAAATTAAACGAATTCTTATATTTTCCTGATCTAGCAAGTTTAGTAGTACCTGGTAAAGTTTCACAAACTGTTTTATTTAACATGCTGACTGCAGTTTCGGTAATATTTACCATTTTCAAAGCTACAATACCTTATACAATAACTTACATGCTATATTTATACAAGAACAAACGGGAGGTGGAAGCAGGTATAGTTAACAAATGTATATCAGGAAAACCAGAGCTATAAACTAATCTTAAGGCCTATTAACGGCGAAGTGGTGAATTCCGTCATTTCATTGAGGGGGTTAACTGCCTTCATGATCTCGTGCGCCTCCAGCAGATTAAGTTTATGGCCTTTTTCTTGGAAGTGTAATAATTCGGGGTTTAAAGATGCGGTATGGTTTTCGGTAAGTAAATGTGATGCAAATGTAGAATCTTGAGTTTGTTTCCGTAATGATCTTTTATGTTCAGTTATTCGTGTGTGGAAGCTGCGCCCAGTTTGACCAATGTACACCCGTAGCTTTGAAAATGGTAACTATTACCGAAACTGCAGTCAGCATATTAAATAAAACAGTTTGTGAAACTTTACCAAGTACATCATTTAATAACCGTTTACCTATATTCGAGTTTCACCAAGTAAAACTATCAACTATTCAATAAATTAGTAGTACCTGCTTCCTGAAACTTTCAGTGTAACCCACGTACTCATATTGACCATATAATAAATAAAATACATAACTTTTTCCAATTCTTTATTTTCCTAATTTCTAATGGACAAATGCACAATAACATAGTGCTATTTTGGTCATGTCTTTTTTTGTTTTTTTTTTCAATAGGATGTTGATTATTTTTTAGGATTAGGATTTTTATTTAATGATTATTTATTATAAGATATGTGCAAAATAAAATTTTTAGTAAAATTTGCTTTGAGATGCTATATAAGACACATCAAAGGTTTATTACAGCACCTCTTGCTTTCGTACAAACAATAAAGCGCAAAATGGTGGAATTTATTGCGGCAAACATAAATGTCTATATATAATCAATGATAATGGAACACTACATGGAACCATATGGAGAAAAATATAATAAAAGCAACAAAATATTTTTTTTTACCCTATCAAGAAACAACGATATATGGTGGAGAAATGGACCTGTCACAGACAAACTGAGAAATAGGATATGAAAAATAGTTTGTAATATACCAGAAAAAATAGAGTAACAGAGAAAATATGTCATGAAATTTAAGTTACCTCGACAATGAGAAAACGACTGGAAAATAAAGCAATAAGATGGTATGGTTGGTTAAAATTTTGGAGCACAGCAACAATAGATATTTGCACCTAACATAGCCTAATATTGCTAGAGTATATATGACAAAGAATTATTAAAATTTTAATAAATAATTAAAATCTTATACATATATGGTATGGACAGATTGAAAAGATGTAATAAGAGTTGGTTAAATGATATTCTCAAATAATCTCCGAGAGGAAAAAGAAGAAGAGTAGAAACAGTAGTGAATTGGAAAACACAGATAAACAGTTTAATACGTGAAATAGATCTAACTGATTGACTTTTCATAGAATATAACTATCATGGGGAGCATATGGCAAAATTAAAGATGTATTGAAATCATCTAGCCCAGTCATTAAAAATGAAATTTCTGATCAGCGTATTCACCCAGTCAATGGTAAGCCAGTTAAATATCGCATGGGCCTCATTCGATAGAGCGTCCTATGTGGTGATTTTCCTTTTACCAGGAGATGGGGTGGGTAGAAAAGGGCGCCACTTTTGCTGGCGGCGCCATGTATACTAGCACCGCTACTGCTTCCAGAAATAACGCAGGTCTGTGAACCATGGATTTTAAACCAAGAAAGGAGTCGAAAAGACGTTGTTAACACATAAAGCTATAGAAAGGTCAAGTTTGGAATGCCTTCTAAACAAGAAGACAAATATCTGGATTCGACAGAAGACCGGAATGACCTGGCTATATAGCTAAACTGAAATGGCAGTGGGAGATTCACGCGATGCGTCAAGATGATGGCCAGCTGTATATAAAAATACATACATTTGTCATCGAACCGCTCAGATAGAACACCAAATTCAAATCCAGATCTGGCGGTTGATGCTTATATAGACCGTTCAGTTGTAAGAATGCAAAACAAATTAAATGGTACAGTTCTTTTTCATATTCTCTAATGGTTGCTTCCAAATAACGCTATTCCATTCTTTCTTAGCGAGTCTCCAACGCAATTAAAGTTTATTTCTTTAAAAGACAGCAGGTTGCAAGCCGACTGCAACTTAATACGCCAGCAACCGTATTACTGTACGTTAACAGAGTTTTTAGTTTCGTAAAAATTAATTCTGTACGGAGCAGTTTTTAAATCTTCCACCGATAAAACTGAAATGAAAAGATTTGGAAGAATTACTCCAAATTTAAACATAATGAGATCCGTCTCTAGTAAAAAGTGAACAATTAATAGAACATTTATTCCGTTTATAACTAACGACATTGATAATAAACGGATTTATGGTTGTGATCTAAAAAATGTACTTTTTTATTTGCCTTGTTTGTTATTTGGAGGAGAAGAATAAGACTGTTGCTAAGTCTAAAAGTTATTTCATTTTCTTTTCGTTACGAATACTCTTGTACAAAAATAAATGTTTATTTATAAATCCAGAATAGTTAGTAATTATTAACTTATATAATCAGGAGTGTCTGCAGAATATTTTGCAGGGGGAAGGCAAAACTTGGATTTTTGTAATTGGAATAAAAAATATCTTCGAGTCATAAAGTAGGATCTATAACAATAATAGCTTACACCTATAAAAGTTGAAACACCCACCTTTCTACAGCATGAGCTGTCACTAAATTATTGACATATTAGACACTTTTACAACATTTTGTAATACTCTTATTTCCTATTCTTCCTATTTCCTATAAGAACAATACTGTATTGTATCAGTTGAACGGACTATAGAATCGAAGCTATTACTGAATTCATTCATTTCGGCTCCAGGGCTGAACTGGCCGGGCGAAATACCAGGAGTTTCATGGTGAACCGTGATTGACAAGGGCAAAAACTATACAAAGTGAAATTAGAAAAACAATATTATACTGTTGTTTCTTTGCAGCTTTTACTATATTATTATAACTCAAATAGAGGGATTGGAAACAACTTTCCGTACCGGATAAATTCGCGTTCTAACATTTAGTATTTTGCACCTATCTTACACACTTATTAAATTTGAAAATTATACATCCTGTATTTTTGTGATATTTTATATAATTTATTTATGAAGCATGATTATAAAACCAAGCAACAATTTATATAACAACATTTTAAACTACATTTATTATATTTTTATATCAACCATCTCTTCATTATTTTTTTAAAATATTCTACTAACAAATATATTTACAAACTTTGTGTTCCCGTACAATTGCCCACGTAAGGCAAAATCTAGTTCTATTTTCACTAAAAAATTACTGCCTTTATGCTCTATTTTCAGTGGTTTTCAAACTACAATAATACACCCAAAATTAATCACAAATTAAAAATTAAAACATTGGAAACAACCTATAGTTGTCTATAAATAATAATTTGTGGCTATGTAAAGTATCATAATGGACGACAGAAATTATAGTAAGATCCTAAAGAACGCTATGTTCTTAGAACTGAGCAGGTTAAACAAGATTGTCATTCCAACAAGTAAATATGAAATTCTTTTGGCAACAGATATGGCATTTATGTCATTAAGGTTGTCGCTTTTCAAAGCCAATTGAACGTTAACCCGCATTCAGAGCAATAATGTAACACACTGTGCGTAGCGAGTTATTCACTGCAAATTGTCATAATCAGTTTGTCATACGGTAACTCAAGCGACCGTTCACAGCTCTAAAATTAGTGGACTGTAGAAAAAGTTTGCAAACTTTATATTTAATAAACTGTTTTAATGAGACAGATATATAAATAGATATTAGCAGTAGCGGACTGGCAAAATTATCCAGCCCTGGGAATTTGAAATAAATCAGCCTCATTGGGTCAAGACCCGGCCTCATTGGTTTAAGGACCGGGCCGGTCCTTAAACCAATAAGACCAACCAACCAGAAATAGGGCCTATTTCTTAAAAAAAACGGCCCTATTGGGATCCGGCCTACCGGGAAATAGCCCGGTATTCCGGCGGGCCAGTCCGCCACTGCATATTAGCTACCACAGTTTACATAACCTAAAAATACTATCGCACAAATTTCAACAAATTTTGGAAACCGTGAAACGAAAAAAAGTTGCTGTTGTTACGGCTACAATTTTGTTATTAAAATATAGTAACAAATAATGATCTGCCGATGGTGGATTCGTAAGGTCACAAATTCATTTACGCCTTCGTAGTTGGTTTTAAGAGACATAGATGTCACAACTTTCGTTACGCTTTAATTCTCATAGCTTAAACGCTGTTACTAATTGATAAAACAGTTTATTAAATTTATCTACAACTCACAATGTACAGTCTATTAAATTTGGAGCTATAAATGCAGCTTTACATTCTTATGATTAGAGTTGGTAATTTCACCAGAGCTGTTATTTTTATCCAGGGCCGACCTTAGACCAGAGCGAGCTGGATTCGTGCCCCGGCTATCGAAGCCAGCCATCATTCCAAAGGTTTCTTTTACTTCTTCTTCAGCTTATAAATTTTCCATACTAGTCTCACCAAGCCGTTGTTTTCACTACCGTACTGCTACGATATATTGGCCATGGCTATTTCATTCTGAAGAGTGAAGATTCAGGTCTCAACTATCATGATGTCCCAATCCGGATTGGGAGCGTTTTTTTTAAATTTTTTTTATTTATTTTACTTCGGCTTATTTCTGCAACGAGGCTAATCGCCGATGCCAGGGGGCGAGCTCCTACACCTGGATGAGGGGTGAATGATTGTGAAAATGAGAGTAATGTAAACATATTATTCTCGCCTGAATAATATCACCAACGAAGGAGGCCTGAACCACCGACCGCCCAGACCAGACTGTTTTCTACCAGTCTAAAACCGCACGACTTAATGCGCTCGGCCACTACGTTGGCGATTGGGAGCGTTGATAAATTTATGATACCATGCTTCTTTTAATATTTTTAATAAGGATCAGGTGATAAAGACTAATACAAATATTCATGCCCTGGCCGGGATTTGAACCCGGAACTTTCAGCTTGAGAAGAAGGGTCGCAACCTCTGCGCTACGGCTAAAAAGGTTTATTATATATATATATATATATATATATATATATATATATATCCTCTTGTTTTAATATATCTCATAGTTGTGAGATGATGATATAGAAATATTCTAAAAACTTGTCCATATGACCATTTTATTACGTTTGAAACTTTCAGTGTTATTAAAAAAAAAATAATAATAATTCCTAATTCATTTCCGAATTTAACAATTGAGCTTTAGTACACGTAGCGCAATTATCAGTTTCTATAATCACAGTCAGGCACGCAGCTAGATTTTTTACTTGGGCGAGCTCAAAACTTAACATTTTTTCTTAAGAGGGGTCAGAGGCCAAAATTTTTGAGGGTCTCATGTGTCTTATAAGAAAAATGTATCCCTTAAAATTGTGTTTTTTGAGTTTTTGGGGGTGGGGAGCCGCAGTTGAAGCTGAAAGAAGTTTTTCAAATCTATCAGGTCTGGGAAAAAGTTCGAGGCGTTTTTACCGATAGACGACGCCAATTGCAAATAACTCAGGAAACACAGATCGCAGCGACACCACTAAGCACTCGTTGGAAAGGTGACAGTTCGAGCGTTATTTTGAGTGTCTAAACATCAAAATTTGGGCAGTGGTTGGAAAGTTGTTTGCGTTTGAAAATGGAGAAAAGTAATGAAAAATTGCGTTATATTTTGCAATATTATTACGAAGGGAAGAACGCTGCGCAGGCTTGTGAATTTTTTTTTGCTGTGTACGGTGAAGGTACTTTATCAAAATCTGCTGCGCGGAAATGGTTCGCTCGCTTTCGTTCTGGTAATTTTAATGTGAAAGATGACTCACGCTCTGGTCGTCCAATCAGTGAAAAAGCTGATGAAATTCTTGGAAAAATCCAGCAAGATAAGCATATCAGCAGTGTGAAAGAAAAGGTTTTGTTTAAATAATATTATACAACAAAAACGATTGTTAAGGATTATTGGCTGTTATGCTATAAACTTTTGTTAATTTGTGAACTAAGTATCTAACTTAATAAATTATAATTTTCAATTTGTTGTAAGTAGTTATAAGATCTGCAATGGCTAAACGATGGACCTGTTCTTACCCAAAAATACCATAGCGTATGAAGTAATTTAAAATAATTTCTGCCGTCTGCTCACAAATCCAAGTGCGCTGTTAACTCACAAGCCATTTCAATGTATTTTAATGTACAACAATAACAAATATACAACAAACATAGACAGTGACAAAAAATAAATTATTTTCTTAAGAAAAATAAGAAGAAAACGCAAAAAATTGAAGATTTTCCAAAGAAGGTATTACTTTTCTTTAGAAAATTATTATTTTGAATTACGATTAATAAAGTTTATCTCAAATCTAAAGCAAAACAATCCATGATATTCGAATGAAGATATAAGAAAATATATGGAAGTTGTGTTAATGTATTGTAGTTTGAGGGCCACTGATCTAATTTTTATTTTCTTTACTCTTTAGGCTTATGAATATTTTTACACTCAAAATATTTAATGGCATTTTCTAACAACTTTTCAATTCGATATCTTTCATTATATTTTTTTTCTATATCATGTGCATTACCATACTTTATATTATATTTAAATATAGTTTATATGGTTAGTATATAATATGTAAAATACAATACATATTTCATATTATATAGGTATATAAAATACAAAAATAAATAAATGGGCACAGATTAATATTAGTTCAAAATAATATTTCAAAACCATTTAGGTGAGGCTAGATATGAATAGCTTTATTTAGGTTAGGAATCTGTTCTTCTCTATGGCTATGATACACTGAAAATAAGATATGAAAGAATAATGAGAATAATACTTGAAATTAGAAGCCGGGAAAAGCAAAGAAGGTAAGCTTTTGATTAAATAAATAAACTGCTTACTTCTCACAATTTAACCGTAGACTTAAAGCTTGAATTAGTAAAGTGCCAAAATTTTCCAACAATATTGTAGGGTGTAAAGGCCTAGACTGTAACTAAAATGGGAGAATAGATGCCTTCGAAATGTGGATTAACAGAAGAATATTATATATTTCATGGACCAGCAGAACGAATGATGAAAGAGTCCTTGTATGAAATCAAAAAAATCAGCTGTGGCCACCACAGAACCGACCGCCAGCACAAAGTACTCGTTCAATTTACGTTGCTTTATCAAAAAAAGTATCAAATAAAAGTTGTTAGTTATTGCTTTAATAGCAACTTTTGTTGAAATATTTCTCTGTTGTGAAATATTCGCAAAAATCTTTAAACCGACCCGAGTAATCTCCCAATTCTAGTTCACCGATTTTTACCAAAAATTGATCAACTCGTGCCATTGATATCAAAACCTTAAATATTAAGTTTCATAAAAATCCTTTTAGCCGAATTTGCTTTGCACGTGTACACGGACCGACAGACAGACCGACAGACAGACGGACAGGCAGATAGACAGACAGACAGACTGACAGACATCATGCTAAAAATAGTCAAAATGTTATGTAGGGACCTCAATTCGTAGAGATCCATCGAAATCTCGAAATGTCAAAATCGGTATGATCACAATACCTCCGTTACATATGTTGGCGGTCGGTAAAAAGGAGGTTGAAATAATGATAACTAAGTATGAAAGGAAAAATAAATGTCAAATCATCAGTGGAACGTCGAATATCCTGGTTACGGAACTTGAGAGAGAGTGATTCGGGATTTTAAGCAAAGATCTATTCAGAAAGATAGCATCCAGCAAGGTTAAGAAACTAATGTTAGTGACCAGTGTATGGTTCTTCTTTCCTGTCCTTCTTTATGGTGCCGGAGAGTGAACTCTAACCGAAATATTATAAAAAAAATGGAAGCCTTCCAAATTTTTTACACAAAAAGTAAAAAAGTGGTTAAATCGTATAAATAAGTATCCTATTAGATAAAAATTCATTACAAATTTTGATGAATAAATACTAATTTTATTTCAGATTGTTAGTTTTGTATATGAAACTTATAATCTGTGGTGGTTATACCTATCGTTAATTGTCTCCAATCTTCGGTAGATGACGGCACAGAAGAAGGAGAAGAAAATGTATGGTTAAAATTTTAAGTGGAATTCTATTACCTAAAAAGAACAATATATAGCAATTATAAATCAGAATGCTAGAGACGATTATAGGGGGCGTAGAGTGTGAATCAAAGTCGGTCCCGCGGAAAATCCGGCCCATTCTCTCCCCCCAGTCTATTAAGTTAACTGTTTGCACCCCGTATTTTTGCACACAGCTCCTAGCACACAAACCCTAGAGCAGGCTCTGCAGAGTACTTGGACTCTGATGATGAGATAAGATTAGTTATAAAAACCCCAACATATACGATTGTAAATTGTTAACCATATAAACTATAGTTATATATGATGATGTGCGTTTTATATTTCTTCTTAAAACCTAGTTGTAAAAATGTCTTTTTTTCAATGTATAAACATAAAAAAACAGCAGCTATAAAATATTTATATACTTATATGAATCGTTATATAGTCTTTCGTTATTACACTATTTTCATAATATACTTTACAATCTCAAATTAAATAATTTTGTGACTTGAAAGACTCCAGCATGATATAAATTATAAACTAATTCATTAATTTAAACTTTTTAAAAATTATAATAAAAACAACATTTATTGCTAAAATACCTTAACATATAGTTCAGTGATAAGAAAATTTCTTGGCATTTAAAAATGAAGGTAATATAATGAATTATTTTTATTATTTTCTGACCATTAACGCTTGAATATCTAGAATAGTGTGATAGGGACAGTAGCTAGAACATTAGTGACGAAAACAGTCAGTGTGAAAAATCACAAAAATAATTCTTTTTCTGCTTACAAATATTTTCATTGAGCTATAAATTCTGCAGTTATCAAAATTTTCTTCATAGCTAGAAGTGCAAAGAAGAATTCTGATCACTATATTTTTCCAAAAATACTTAAATTATTGCTTTTATAAAATTCAGGCTGATTCAAAAGAGTCTTTAATAAATTTTAGATACTTTTGTATTTGAATCTCCATGCAATAATAAACTTTGTCTTTCTCGAGCATATATTCTCTGAATAATCGTTCAGATAAATCTTTGGCTATGTTATTCTTGCTTTGCACTTGTTTATAATTGTTTTTAACTTAATATTTGGTAGCCTGTGGGCAAAATTATATTCTCTCTGTTTATAGAAAAGTAATTCAAAGGCCTTTGGCCTTTTCTACGTCGCAAGCCACAATTAGTAATTAAATTTTTTGGCGTACATATTTCCTTTAGCATTGTTTTTTCCGATCCTAAGTTCTGCTGAAGAGCTTCTTTTCTCTAGTTTACACGTATTTACGTCGGTGTAAATATGCCTAGAGTGTAAGATAGGGTCGTTTCGAGCCTTGAGGAACTCCTCTCATCTTTATTGGCAAAAAGGGCAACAGAAGTTATGATTTGATATTTTCCAAATAAATATATTTGCCATTATGAAATTGTGATTTATAACTTTTATAAATGTTTTATTATTACTTTAAACATGATTAATATTTAAGACCATCGTTTTACAACATTTGTTTACACCTGGCTATGTTCTGCTCTCTACAATACCGATTACCAACAGAGTTTTCTCTGTAGTATCTGTCATAGACTTCTATAGGTTCTGTGGTTTCTGGCAGGTCACCTGTCGAGTACGGTTTGGCGGGATGATGTACAAAAAATAAACAGTTATGGCACGGGTTGTTTTGGGATGTAACACCCCATTAGAATGAAAATTTTGAGTGGTCATAAAACCTAAGTTCGAATCCTGGTTTTGCTGTAATTAAATCAAATTACGTGAACATATATTCAACTGTTTTTAGTGAATCTCGGACAAACGAACAGACTTACTTTAAAAGATTTTCCGATTTCGTCTTATCACGTTATCGTCTTTTCTTTCTTTTTGATATATTTTTAATAGTATACCATAGAGGATCTCCGTTAGTTTGGTTTGCCTCAGGCACCAACATTTTTTTGGCATAGCCCTGGTGTAAGAAGCCTAAAGCGGGGAGGCGGTATTGTGTTGGCTACGCTGATTAATAAAATTAAACCTTATTTGCGGGGCCCCACAAACTATGGTTTGAGGACCCTGTGGGTACTCCCAAATCGTAGTTTGGGAGTACCCACGGATTACGACCGGGGGGCACACGAGTTTAAGAGCATTTCTTTGGCCCGCTCCAATTTAAGATAGTTTGGCGAATCCTGATGTAGATTATAGAGGTATTTTTTAAAATATTGAAATTGGTTTCCTTATTAAATAGCACTTAGTACATAATCCTCAAAAAATTTCAGGCGCCTAGGTCAGGGGTCGGCAGACCGCGGCTCTTTGAGGACATTCGTGTGGCTTTAAATTAAATTGGAATAAGGAATAAAATTTTGAAAATATTCAAAAAGTCATGTATTAAAACAAAATTTTGAAGCATATAGCATCTTAAAAACATCAGAAATTATAAAATTAGAGCCAACACCAAGAAAATATGTTATCTTCACTGATTCCCTCAGCTCAGTCCAAGCACTTCAGGATATTTTCCCAATATCTGCCATCCACCAGATTACGCAACAAAATTTTCACCAGGTCATCTCATCAGAAAAAGCTGTTTCAATAGTATGGGTTCCATCGCATGTAGGACTGTCAGGGAACGATCAGGCAGATAAAACAGCCAAAGATGCCACAAACTTCCACCAATTACTCTCCCAATATGCCTGAAGATGTAAAGTCTCAAATAAAAAAAAATATATAAATGGATTGGAATCTAGAATGGAAAAATACCAGCAACAATAAGTTGATGCTGGCTTTGTAATGGTTAATACCCAGAACGCCGCAAGGCCTAGGGAATAAAGAATATATATAATAAGTTGAGAAGAATAAAACCCGACACCAAGCAATGATCCACTCCCTTCAGCCGTAACGAACAAGTGGCCATCACAAGGTTCCGTATCGATCACACAAACTTTTCACACCAACATCTTTTTGAGCAACGAGAACAACCCCTCTATGATACATGTGACACTAATGTCACCGTCGACCACTTGTTTCGATGTTGGAATTTAACCTTACACAGACAGAAATATAATATAAGCGACGACCCAAGAGTAGCCCTAGGAAACAATATGGCACAATTGAGATATCTTATTGAATTTCTAAAAGATTCTCAATTGTTCAGTGAAATATAAGTGTTAAATTGTGCATTTAATCAAATGTACCTAGACACTAATGACATTAACAGTTGATGTGCCTCATTTTCTTTTTCTAAAAAAAAAAAACAAAATTATGGTTCTTTAAAATGTTTTGAAAAGCCGTAAAGGGTAAATTTGGCTCTTTAGCTTCTAAAGTTTGCCGACCCCTGGCCTAGGTAAATGGTTCATTTGCCTAGTCATAAGTTAAGTCCTTGTTGACGAGGGTACCTCGCGCAAGAATGCTTAAGCTACGAGTCTCCAATCACTTCAACTTCTCGGTGTTGGGGAGACCATATTTACTGTTTAGATCACCAAGTGGTCTAATCTGGCCTGATCTGATACCTGGGTTTGAACCTGGCAAAGCAAGCCATCAAGATATATCTGAACCTAAGACTCTTTTCCCAACCATTAATAAACATCTTTTACTTAATAACACAATTAAATATTGCTTCCAATTTCCAAAATGAACTCCATCTTTCAAAGCACACTAAATTCATACCGTTATTTGCGTTTTCGTCATATACATACATCATATATACACACTGCATGTATACACTATATACAGGTGAATGTTGAATGATATGGGACGAATGTTCGTGAATGTTCGTGAGTGTTCGTGTCAATTTACAACTACTGCGGTGGACAACGTACGACTGTTGTCGTTGCAAATTCCGAGAATTTTTTATCGATAGGTATTCTGTCGTCGTAAAGGGTTGGGGCTTGAAGGATAATTCCGGCTGTACCAACAAGGACTGCCAGTGTGAAAATCCACAGGAATAATCGGTCCAGGACCATTGCTACGTATTTCCAATCTTCTTTCACCTGAAAAAATAATACACATTAACATATGTGGCAAGAAAATGATTAATAATATTCATAATATTACTACAAAACAGTGTTTATCAACCTTTTGCAAAAAAGCCTCCTGTTTACTAAGCGCATATTGTTTTCTCCTCCCTCCTCTGATTTATTAAAACTTAACAGGCATTATTTTATGCCGTAAAGGAAATTGACGTAATAAATAATAATAAGAACAAAAATTTATTTTACTAATGTAAAGGTGCGTATTGGTACAAAATAAAATATACAAAATTCAAAAGCAATTAGAAATATAAACAGGCAGAAAATTTACAAACGATAATATATTTAACTAATGCTTCTCTTAGGGTTCGTGAAAATTTGATAAATTATTAATGTTTAGTTCAAAACTTGTTAGGCGTAATATTGAATCGCCTTTTTAGGGCTTTGTAGATTTGACCAAAAATCCCTTATATCGTTATTTTGTCGTCTGTCTGTCTGTCTGTCTGTCTGTTCGATAAATATTTAATACGTTATGTAACACAGTAAACCATTACGCTTTAATGGTGTAATGGTTAGCCTTCTCGCTGTCTTTTTGTGAAACTCAAAATAATGACTTTGCCTTCGTTATTTATTTATCATTGTTTATTGTTTATACGCAAAAATTTAGCTGATTACAGTATATTTGGTGAGACACATGATCACAACACTCGCAATAAAAACAATAATCGCAGTAAATTTTTGCGTCTACATAAATCCAGAAATTGCTCAAATTATACAATCTCTTGCCTGAGGGCATTTGTACACTACCACTAGATGAATTCAAATTTAAACTTAAGAACATAATAACAAGTAATTCAATCTATATCATTGATGAATTTGAAAATGTCAATTTTGATTAAATTTGGTAACTTTGTATTATTAATATTGTATTTAACTGACTAAAAACATGTTTTTGTAATTGTAATTTGGTCAATAAAATATATTATAATAATAATTATTATTATTCTACAATGACCGCCAGGAAGATGTTAAAAATGATTGGAGATAATACACAACCTTGGTAGACTCCTTTGGAGACGTTTCTGTCTTCTTTGATGTAGCCATTATGAAGAACGCGATATTCTGGAGTGCCGTAGAACATTTTAATTAAATTGATAATTTTCTTTGGCCTAAATGTTTGAATGCTTGCCAGATAGCTTTGTGCTGGAGTTGGTCAAAAGCATTTTCGAAGTCAATGAAGGTAAAATAAAGCGGGAATTGTTCGCAGGATCTTCCACACCGATATCCTGGGCGTCATGTTCAGGCGCGCGCTCTTAACGTGGACACAGTTGCATCGAAATTTATCAATAGAAGAACAGAAACAAATTCTCTGGCCCGATAAATCGTAATTGTAATTTGTAGATTTTTGTTTAATTTACTTTGCGTCCGACTTTTATGAACGGGAATCTATATGAAAAGTACAACATATTTATGTAGTGATTTTAAAAAAATCGTTTGTGACCTATATTTGGCCCACCAATTGTTGTGTTAGACCATCCGCGGACCTAATGTACGCTAGAGATTGGTATTTTTTTTGGCCTTGACTGAGGCAATTAGCCAGGAAACTTTTCGTAAATTCCATTGCTGATCAGGATTCGAACCCGAGACCTTAGCAACGCAGAGCACGTGTGTTACCACTACGCTACGCAGGTCGGCAGACTTGGTCGTTGGTACTGGAACAGTATTCATTCCTAGTTGCTGTTTTGTTTTTCATGTTCAGCGTCAATGTTGTACGCCTGTTATTTGATAATTTAGGTAACATGCTTCACAAATATGTAAATACAGTTGCCTGATAATTATTTATCACATTTTTTTCAATGATCTAAAAATTTGTAACCTTGGTAAAAATTGAAAATATTTCGTAATGAATATTCATTAAATTTATTCATACAAAATTTAATTTTAAAAATCGCCGATTGAAAATTCAGCATATACCGGTTTTAACTAAAGCACGACTGAAAGCTGTAATGAATTTTAAACAATTTGTTTCATGAATGTACAAAAATTACACAGGGCTGATAAAGTAAAATGTCATGTACAATTTTGGATAAACAAGAATATACGGGATTTAGATAAGCTGCTTTGTTAATCTCTGAATTATAAATTAAAATCATTTTTAAATTTACAAAATTAACCGCAAAATAAAAAATATGTGTAAGGTATCACTGTATCACTATCCAGTCAGGAGGAATTTCCAATAAAAATGCTCTCTCTATCTCCTTCATTAGTACTGTCAGTCGGGTATTGAGTTTACTCAAATAAGAACCTGCAATACTGACTAGATCAATGCTTCTGAAGATTTATTGAAATATAGTTAGGTACAAGACCAGTATAACTTTAATGTAGATGATCTCCCTGATACATTGCCGAATGCATATAAACTGCAATAGGAACTTGTCGATATTAAAAACGACCATCTATACAACATATTGTTATGTGGTTACAATTAAACAGTGGCGCCGCCAAGGAGGGGCCAACGGGCCTGGGCCCCTCCCAGGACCAGCAGATAACACGGCGCTGCCTGGGGAGTTGAAGATAAAATTTAACCACAACAGTAGTTAATTTTTCAATTACTTCATTGTAAACAATGTTGGCATTTTCTTTTTTTTTCGTATAAATAAACATTTTTTTAAGATTGCCTATTCTTGATAAAGTGACATAATTATTGTTCAAGTGAAAATACATCACTTTCCAAATATGCTCCAACGAACTATATGATGGGGAGCGTTGATCCTTTTTCCCCCTGACACATCGACTAAAATATTCGCCCAGTCAAATGATAAAACTGTTTTAAACAACTAATTACTCGATTCAGATAAGATAAAGTGGAAATCTGACTTCGGTATAACCTTCAGAATGTAATTTTAAAATGACACCTCAATCGTGAAATAGAGTAAAAATAGTAGAAATATAATAAAGAGAGTAGTTTTGGAGACAATAGCGCTCTTAAAATCGGTATTTGGTTTTATTTTGTAGATAAATGTGAATATCAATATCTTCTTAGGTATTTTTGAAATTATAATGTTTTACACACAAAAATGACTGATATAAGTTGTACTGAACAACAGTGGCGTATTCAGATGGAGAGGGGGGGGGGGACAAGCCCCCTCTGAAGGTCCAATGAAATGAAAATTTAACAATTTTATCATAATCGTACAGCAAAATAACTTATGTATTTTACAATAATAATAAGCTATATTTTATTATGATTAGTGTTGAAATTAACAGAAAATGCACATTTACATGTTATTTTTAGGTTTTCGTATGTATAATCAAGAAATCCTTATTCCGTCACATGAGTCTGTTCGTTCTGTACAAGTTGTGGCCAAGCGGCTGATTTAGAGAACTGAACATAAGTAAGAGAAATAAGAAGAAAAAATCAAGTGAAAGTTTTAACAATTACATTTTTTTATCAACAAATAATGGAATTATTATTTGATATAAACATCAATATCCAACAGCAGGGGTGTCGGACTGATTTGGGTCGCAGTCTATTTTACATACAAAATGATAAGCAGTGACGGAACTTTAAATATCCCGAAGGGTTTCTTGACATTTTTTTATAAACAGAAAAGGGGAAGAGAGTACATTTTACATTTTTAAATATATTTTTTCCCAAAATAAGCTCAAGTGATTTTGATTACCGCTTCAGGGGCCATAAAAAATAAGGTTCAGGGCCGTAAGCAGCCCGCGTGCCCTCGAAATTTGATTCGGCCCTCCCCAAGACAAAATCCTGGCTGCGCCACTGGTTCCCACAATTTGTTATCACTTACTAAATGTATAAAAAATCCTGAAATGTGTGAAAATTCACACTTCACATCAATTTTTTAATTTTTGTTGAATCATATTTACCAAATTAATCATGGTACCCACATATTTGGAATTAAACTCTTCCAAATAATTTATCATTTTCCTGCAGGCTGAACGAAAGACTTTTGAACTTTAAAAATCGAAATCATACCCTCATTACAATACTTTCCTTTCCTGGAAGTTTAAAGTAGATATGGAGCTTTTTATAGTAATTAAAAATTTTAACTCAAGTTCCGACTGTGGGGGTTTCCAGATTATATTTCTGTGTTAAACATCATTACTGCCACATATCACACATTTGTGTTTGTGAAAATGCAGACTGCTCTGTGTTATATTTAATGATTGTACAAATTTCGTTCAATATTCGCAACTGTGCAAAATCGATTGTCAGCATTTGCTATTTGGCCATTCTATCAGTGTTGAATCATGATGGTGTATCAGGGGCTGAGTACCACTATCTAACCGACCGTCCGGCTCATTAGCGTTGTTTTGACTTCCTACCGAATTACTGTCAGCTACCGTAATTATGTTATCTAGTAATTTATGATAATCACTAATATATACATTCTCATATATCACTCGGATGAAGAGAATGCGTATTTTAGTTTGAAATTTTGAATCATCTGGGGAATGAAAACTATAAATTATTGTTGTTAATCGAGATTTTAACAAAACCAAATTAACAGATAATAAAAGTTTGTTAGGATATCTTGTTCCCTCTCGTCTTACGCACTTTCAGTTGAGATGATTTTTTGTCTATCTTGATCTGTGAATCACCTGGTCATTCCAGGTGTATTCTATACCAGTTATTAGAAAAATTCTCTAGGATCTCATTGTCAGTCGACACAGATAGAAAAAATCAGCTGTGGCCACCACAGGACCGACCACCATCACAAAGTAATTGTTTAATTTATGTTGTTATATCAAAAAATGTCTCAAATAAAAGTTGTTATTTATTGCTTTTATAGCAACTTTTGTTAAATAAATTTTTCGTAATATTTCTCTGTTGTTAAATATTCGCAAAAATCTTAAAACCGACTCCCATTTCTAGTTAACCGATTTTTACCAAAAGTTGATCATCTTGTGCCATTGATGTCAAAAGCTTTAATATGAAGTTTCATAAAACTCCTTTTAGCCGAATTTGCTCTGCACGTGTACACGGACTGACAGACATCATGCTAAAAATAGTTAAAACGTTATGTACGGAGCTCAATTCGTGGAGATCCATCGAAATCTCGAAATGTCAAAATTGGTATGATCACAATACCACTCTTATATATGTTGGCGGTCGGTAAAAAGGACTC
The DNA here is from genome assembly GCA_963971575.1 of Liopterus haemorrhoidalis. Taxonomy (NCBI): domain Eukaryota; kingdom Metazoa; phylum Arthropoda; class Insecta; order Coleoptera; family Dytiscidae; genus Liopterus; species Liopterus haemorrhoidalis. The sequence goes on from OZ020615.1 coordinate 53,353,813, forward strand.
GATAATGACATACTCAAGGGGGGGGGGGTGTTTGAGTATGTGCATATTCCTTAATTGAAAGAAAATTGAAACTATGCACGCTGAAGAACAATACTGTTAATATAGATTCAGTAGCATTGCCATATCTTCTAGACCGGGAGCTCATGACATTTTTGGTCTCCGATTTCATACAGCATGCCTTTTGGAGGAGAGAATATTTACCCTGTGACAACAAAAAAGGGAGGGTACTAAACCCCTGCACGCTTTCCGGTCATAGGGAAAATTGCATTTCCACTTGCACAAAATTTTTGTGTTTTTCTCTGATTTAATATTGCTTGCCGTTTTGTCAAAAGAAAGTTATAACAAATTTAAAGTCTTTTAATTATAGGCATGCTGTATGAAAACGCGGAAAATCATATTTTTTTATTACAAGATCACATGACCGTTTGAGCCCTTTAGGACCCTCCGAATCGCATGCATATAATTAAAAGACTTTAAATTTGTTATAACTTTCTTTTGACAAAAGGGCAAGCAATATTAAATCAGAGAAAAACACAAAAATTTTGTGCAAGTGGAAATGCAATTTTCCCTATGACCGGAAAGCGTGCAGGGGTTTAGTACCATTCCTTTTTTGTTGTCACAGGGTAAATATTCTCTCCTCCAAAAGGCATGCTGTATGAAATCGGAGACCAAAAACTGTCATGAGCTCCCGGTCTATTCATTTATTGGGATTTTGTAGGTATGACCACAAAAAAGCCTTTATAATGTCATTCCTATGTCGTCTATCTGTCTGTCCGTTTCTACGGTAGAAATTGTAGCCAAACTGCTGACATAGAAAGTTGATATTTGGCATACTTGTACAAATTTTTGAACCACATACAGGAAAAATATACAGAGTTCAAAAAAATACAGCGTGGGATGAATATAAACAAAAATGTATTTAATGGATTTTTTTTTTAAATTTTGAGTAGGTTATCAAATGCAACCTGTTAATACGGGGATAAACAAACATATTTCTAGTTTTGAAAAATAATTGTCTTATAGGATTGTCACCAAATATTTATCAAAAAACTTTTGTCCCCAGCTTATCTTCCAGAAGGGTTGATCTTAAAATCTGAAAAAAATCTCCGTAATATATATTGATGAGAACAGGAATAGCTCGACAGGAATTTTTATTCAGATTAATTTTTAGGATTTTAGGTGTCGTTGAAATTAATAATTATTTTTAAATTTTTTTTGAGTAGTATCAAAAGAAAATTCTTTAGTCGTAGATTGTGTGTAGGGTATAGTTTTCAGCTGGCTCCGTCTACCATTATACGTCATTCTTCAACCTATTGTTTGAATTACTTTAGTTTTTTGTTTTCAAGGTATCAAAGAGGAATAAATCATTTAAAGTAGTGAAATACTTATAAAACAAATATCACACTGTTAATAGTGAGATATACGTTTTTGAAATTGAAAAAAGTAGTGTATAGTGTTCAGTAGGCTCCGTCTGCTATTCATGTTGTCATGATTCAACTGTTTGAATTACTTTATTTTTTTGTTTTAAAGGTATCAAAGAGGAATAAATCATTTGTAGTATAAGCAGTTCACTTTTGTAAGAACAAACTAAGAGGAAATTATGTTTTCAATAGTTTACACCGTTGAAACTGTATGTCATGTTGGTATTAAAAAATGTCACTTTTTTAAAATGTCGATCCATTTGACATATGTCATTATGAAAAATGATATCTTAATTATAATTATCATAACCTATCAACCGAAAGTTGGTTTTACAGCGTAAGGAATATTTTTAGTTGACATTTAAAGTCAGTAACACACTATAAAAGTACATCTAGAAATAGATCCTGGATCAAAATAACCTAGATCTAGTTTATTCCTACAAAAGTGAATCAGCGATCCTAGCAGTGAATTATAGTATTTCACATTAAGTAATGTTGTAATAGCTTTGACTTTAACCGGAAACTCTAAGCCTTAAATCAACTATTACAGATAACAGTACCAAATGAAAGGTCTAAAGTGCGAACTGCTTATAGTGAAATACTTATAAATCAAATATTACATTGTTAATAACAAGAAATACGTTTTTGAAATTGAAAAAAATTAAACCATTTATCAATAGATTCTTTATTCATTTAATGAAGACTTAAATAAGAAACAAATGCAGACAAAATTACTGAAATTTAAAAGTGCCAAAATTTTCGCAAATTATTAAAATTTTGTTTCAAAAAATTAAATGGGAGCTCTTAGTACTAGTAAAATGATTACTAAAAATTGTTGATTTTGATGTGATTATAGAAAAAATATTCCTAGACATCCAGCATTCTATAGACTTCTTACACTTATTAAATATCCACAAAACCATGTGTTTCAAAAAAATATGTGAAAATTCACACTTAACATAAATTTTTTAGTTTAATATTGTTTGTATGCCATTTTATATTTTGTTTTTCATTTAAAACTTTTAGTAGAATTATTTAAAATTGTTCAAGGAATTGTTCGAATTATCATGGTTTTTATACTTTGTCAAAATGGCACACCCTTTTCAAAAAATCTGACTACGCCATTGGAACCGGAACTAAACGGTCTAGAAATAAAAATCTATTAGCAAATATACGAATATTTCCAAACACTTGTAATTTTACCGTGACTGTAAATCAATATGTGTGAAAGAAGAGTAGAAGCAAAGAATCGCTGAATTTAAGTATTGAATACCGACAAACAATAGAGGCGTATCCATCTCATGTGACCGGAACTTGGAAAAAATATCTCCCGGAAACACTTTCCGGGTCATATACAGGCTTTCGCACGCGTTTTCGAAGACTCACTGATTTATAGAAACGATATAGAGATATCTATTACCCTCGATTATTAGTGCATTCGAATAACACATCACGAACATATATCAAGCCTCGATTTACGATCAACTGAACATGCGTAGATACAAACTTAAAACGGAATTTGGTTTTAAATTTTTAGTTTAGAAACTAGCAAAAATAAAAATGATTTATATAGATGCTTAACATTTGGAACAATGAAAACAAGTCAGATGGTATTGGTCTAATATCTTTCAAAAACTGGGTATAAATATTTAAAAAAATATATTTAAGCCTGGTCTTTCCATCTTCAGGTAAACCTCTAGGTAACTATCTGACAGATAAGATTATCTGGAACTTCATCTTTCGAATAAATGTCAATACCAATCAGTGAATTCAATACGTCAGTCTCATTATCTGTTAGATAAATATCCAATGGTTAAATTTGTATTGAAAGACGGGATGACTTTTATTCAGCATAGAAATTATCACATTACCTTATCTGTCAAATAGTTACCTAACGGTTTACCTGAAGATGGAAATGCTGGATCTTAATGCTCTATTTGTACATTACAATTATTTCTGGAATATAATGTTAGCCAAATACCCATCACTTCCTGCCACACAAATACGAGCTCTTTCTAGAGCATGTCTTACAACATTTACACAAATTTAAGGCAATATTGTAACCATTGCTGTTCTCAAGTAGGGAGGAAACGATACATTGTAACCATTGCTGTTCATAACCCTAGGGAGGAAACGATACTATCGATACAAGTAAGGTATCTATACTTTTCTTTGGATACTAGTATTTTAGTACTCGATACTCTTGGTTTCGATATTTTACTGGTATCGTTTATAATTATTATTGGTTATATTTGTACAGTATTGTGAATCTGCGATCCTAGCAGTGAATTATAGTATTTCACAATAAGTAATGTTGTAATAGCTTTGACTTTAACCGGAAACTCTAAGCTTAAAATCAACTATTACAGATAGCAGTACCAAATGAAAAGTCTAAAGTGCGAATTTAAATAACTAGGCAATAATTATTTTGGTAATTAAATGAAATTCACAACATTAAATAAAAATTCGAATTATGTGATAATTAAAAATGTTTTAAAATATTTTTAATCCTAGTATAAGTAATTTTTATGAAAAATATCTAAAAATACTTATTTGGTTTTTCTAAATTAAGGACAAAGTAATCGGTACCACCAAGTATCGATATTTTTTCCAATACCAATACCTGTATCGATACTAAGTACTGATACCTACGAACGATATTTACATCTTTAGATGACCACAAAAATCTGGAGCGGTTAAATCTGGATATCCTGGCGCCTAGTCGATGTCACTGTTTTTAGAAATTAATCGGGTACTATTACATAATTCAAATTTTAGTATTATGGAGTGTTGCGAATTGCAGTAAATTACCAGAATAATAATTTACCGATAACGTATAATATTCTATAATAATATAATCTGTTCTATGATATATAATCTATAATATCCCATACTATTCTGTTCATACCATCGGTTGTAGATCGTGCTATGTGATATATATCCTCATTTTGTTGTGTTTTCCAAACTCAGTTCAGTTAACTGATGTCACAGAAAATTCTGTCACATCAATATCGAGGTAATGGTCGAGGTCCGCAGTTACAATATTGCCGAAGAAAAGTTTTGAAAGAAACAAGATCCAATTATTCTTGCTGACCAAATTCCACAGCACACTGTCCATTTGCGAAGGTGTAAAGGTTGCAGATGAACCATCTACAGATTTTCAGAATCCCAATATCGACAATTTTATTTAGTAACCGCTGAGATCGAAATGACATTAGATGATTTTAGTGAGTACATTTTAAAGATACCAATGCGTTGTTGAGTTGTAAAACGCTCCATAACAACTTTAACACCTTTCATCTAGAAACTAATTCATCAAGCAGCGTTTCAGAACTGAAAATCGAATATAAATCGTAGAAAAAGCTGTGTAACAATATTTTATAACAGTTATTTGCAGTGACGAAGTTTATTTTCACCTCGGCGGATATGTCAATAAGCAAAATTCGTGAAATATAGAGAGTCGAAATTCGAGATTACCCGCGAAGATCGGGACGTTTGGTCACCCTAGTTGAAGGTGTCATCAGCTGTTCTTTTTGAATACGAGGATGGTGAAACGGTTACCTTCACTAGTGAATGCCACTGCCTACGGCAACATGCTGACAAACTTTATATTATCCCAATTGGAGGATATAGATCTTGGGATATATTCTTCCAGCAAAATGGCGCTATGTGGCCAAATAAACAATGGCTTTGTTGAAGACAAAATTTCCTGGCAGTGTCATTTTCCGATATGGTGACATCAAGTGAGCGGCGATATCGTACGAACTAACGCCTCTAGACTTTTTCCTTTAGGGCTTTATAAACAGATTCTACGCAAACAATCCGCAATTGATCTATGAGCTGAAGAGCAAAAATCGTCCAGATATTGGTGAAATAGAACTGCAATTGCATGATAATGTAATTAAGAATTTTTCCAAAATAGTGGTCAATGGCAGGAACAACCAAGGGGAACATTTAGTAAATAAACCGGAAATTTTCTAAAAATTATAATTTTTTTATTCAAACAAATGAGACCCTTTTATTTTTTAAACAATTATTAAAACAAGTATAATGACGTTACCTAGATTAAGTATGTCACCACCCTATGTGAAACAATGAATATCCCGTTCATTTCACGAGTACAGTTTTAATTGCAAGTGAAAACTGGCTGTCGAAACCTCACCCTAACAGCTCGTACTGGGTATTTGGGTCAGAGACAAAGCTGCTCTGTTGTTCTAAGCCGGGACACAACGGCCATAATAAGCGTTTTTGCCGTTTTGTTTGGCATCATGTTTGACAACGAAAAATTTATATCTTCAAGTGAAAACTTTAAAATAAAAGATGTTAAATCGTGTTGAATTCTCGGGTTAAGTGAATTTATGAAAGAGATTTATTAACAACGATCCAGGAAATTGAGATTATTTTTCATGAAATGAAAGTGTTTTATAAAATATGATTACAGATAATATTATATTAAATTACTAAAGACAATAACATCATGGGAATAATAAATTACAGGTGATTTTTAACGCTATTTTTGAGTCAAATGGAGGCATTTAGCTCCAATAATTTCTTGAATGGTAGCAATCTAATTTTAAGAATATTGTCTTTGGTCAGGGGTAGCGAATCTCTTTGTGCTAACGTGCCAAATATTATCAATTATAAAATAAATTTAATAAAAATAAATAATAATAATCAAACTGATAAAACTATCTGAGGCTATGCTGATGATATGGCAGAAAACAGAAGGAAGCTGCAAGAATTCTTGAACCTATTGAAGGGCGTATCACACTAGAACGCTATCCCAGTTTTAATTTTGTAAGTTTTTTTTTTTTTTTCAAGATTCAGGTCTTCAGGTCTTGACGTATCACACGGTATTTGAATATTAGTTAAGACTTGGAAATTGTTTGATTACACATGCGCACATCGTGATATTATGACGATTGATGATTTTATTTTGAAAGGTTATTTTAAAATCGGTTTTTAAAGTTTTTTTTTACTATGGATGAGGAAGAAATAGTAACTTTGTCGGCATCAATAATAATATTGTCAGCAAATAATAAAATAATAAAACTTAAAAAAAAAAAATGCTAGACTAGATCATGGATGAAAGAGGCTGTTTTAACAATTTATTAAAAGAATTAAAATTGGAAGATCCAAACACCTACAGAAGATTTCTTCGAATGAGTACAAATACATTTAAAGAACTTCTGTAACCAAATGTTTTGAATTTTTTTCAAATACAACCCTTTTTACTGTTTTTAATATATACATTGGCACTTGTGGATTCCATAATGGCGAGTTTTCTTTAACTAAATAAATAAATTCTTTTTCTAATATCATTTTTGTTTTAAATACCTATCACTCTTCGAAAATACAAACTAAACAACTCATGGACGTAACTCATGGACGTAAACAAAAGATAAAGACGCATCAGTTGAGAGCGAGATAATACCAGTTAGCGCACGCGCTTTTTGTAAAACCTGGGTGAAAAGACAGAGGAATTGAAGGGTGTTTCATTTACCTAGTCTTTAAAACCTAGGTTTTTTCTTCATACTATTACACACACATAACTTCCATTCGAATACAAAAACTTTAATTTTCCAGGTCTAGACGTTAATAATACGTTACTAGTGTGATAAGGCCTTAACAATGAAGAACTTCTGAAAATAAGTTAAAAAAAAAAAACAATGGTTGTCGGCATACGAAAGCATAGAATAGAACTTGGAGAAAGACTGTTGACGAACAAGTTCTTAAACCGAAGTCCCGCCGTGACGGCCTTTCGGCGTATACCCGTCCTATACTTTTACTTATCCAGTTCCCTATTATAAAAATCATAATATCTCTGAATATACATATGTAACTGTGTACACGTTCGTATGCGTGTATATGTATCAACCAATCAAGATAGATAGCTGGCTAAACGGATAACATCCACAGCCAAATACTAGATTTAAAAAAAAAGGAACATGTTCAAACGGTTCAATATCTGGGATCATTGTTGGTAGACAAGGGAAAATAGGTGCAAGAGTAATAGAAAGGAGTAGCAGAAAAACTTTTTAGCAGCATAAAACCTGCATTCTTCGCAAAACTGGAAATCCAACTAAAAACCAAGATATAAGTTTTCAAAAAGGTGGCATTTCCAATCCTAACATATGGGCATGTGTTGTAAAAGATGCCAAAAAATTAAGTAGCAAAATAAGGGCTACAGAAATGAAATTTCTGAGAAAGATACCACGTGGAAGGAAACCTGACAAAATTAGAAATACGGTTCATAGACAGAATCTTGGAACAATTCCTGTGAAGCATTTAATAGAACAAAGCCAATTGAGGTGGTATGGACATGTGTGCAGAATGGACCATAAAAGACAAGCAAAAATGATGTTTGAATCAAGAACACCTGAATGAAAGTTCTGATGAAATCAAGAAGAATGTAGAAAGATGGGATTCAAAGACGCCTGTTTGCTGCCGAGCAAGAAGAGGGATGAAATGGGAAGAAATGAGGACTATCACACAAGATAGAAAGAAGTGACCGTAGTATGCAGATATCTCTTAATTGAGGGGGTTAGAAGTAAAATGATTCAAGTGCAGTTTTTTTCTAAATTTAAGCTAAGTACATATTTCGTCAGTTAAACATTATTATTATTAGACAGAGAAACGATTTCAACAGAATTCGCTTTACAAACACCCTCTGTCGAACTGGAATAAAAACTTGAAAAAATAAATTGCTATTTTAGTTATTGGTAAAACGATTTAAGTACGCTTGAATCATTTTACTGCAAGATCCTAAGAACAACACTGATGGATACCCATTAAGATGGAGAGAGATTCACTGTTTTACTTATCTTAAAACAAAAAAAATTCTCTTAGAGCAATTAACTTTAAAGATAATTTTCTCAAAACTTTAAATTATGTGCTTAAATCCTTTTACTTCTAGCCCCCTTCAATTGTACCGTTCTTCAACAGACTGGATTACGTAGTTTAAGTGTTTTTTTCACGTCTCTAAAGCGTGTTCTACATTATACAATTCTCATCAAATTTTCATACTTATTTCTTTGACTAGAACTTGTACTAGAAATAAATCAGTGAAACTGTACAGTGTAGAACACTTTATGTAGTCAAGGTCAACTTTATTCAAAACTAGATTTGGCCAAACTTTTCTTGAAAACCCATCCAACTTGGAACTCGGTGCATGCGCAGTAGACACTTTTAACAATAGTACCAACATTAAAATTACGCTTGTAAATATTTTGTATTACCACGTGTTTAATAGTGTTTTGTTGATCATTGGTTTGAATAAGCGAATATTTAAATTGTGTTTTGTACGTAAATCAGTAATTTTACAAATCTAATAGCTAGGTTATAAACACTTGACAAGATATGAATTATATTTTTATGTTGGTACTTTAAATGAACTGAAACACGTGTAAGAATTTCATTCTCTACCAAAAAATTGAAAAATAAATTGTATTAAAACTTTGACAACTTCTAGTTCAAAGAAAAAAGTTTAGAAAATTGATGAATAAAGTATAATGTAGATCACGCTTAAAATTAATTTTTTGAAAATTTCTAGCCTCTTCATTTCTTTCTCCTCCTTTGTCTTATACAATAGCTGAATATAAACTGACTGCGGTGGTGTATGTTACAAATGCAATATCGATCACGGAGATATGAGACCAATGCCATTGTCGATTTCAAGCAGGGCTAGCCCTTGGGTGAGTCGAACTAGAACCAAGTCTCAAGCCTCAGATTATGTGGTCAAAATATTTACCAAGATGTACCTTAAATCATCGGATACTTTGGAAGGGCCTCAGTTTTAATGTTTTGTCTCAGGCCTCACAAAACAAAGGATCGAGACTGCATCTAAAAAAATTTTAAATCTCGCATTCCCAGTTTTATGCAAGTTTATTTCTTTCTTTCTTGCTGTATGGATTAAGCATTAAGTCCTTAATATCGGGGTCCAGATTAACGAGATTCTACTGTAATTCTATGGACGTTTATTAGAGAAATTTAGTTAGGTTGGCGAACCAGAAGATACTTAATATTCCAGATTCACTTCTCTGTTCAACTTTTCTCTAAACAATATTTTGTAGGATATTCTTTTCTCTATATAATATTTTGTAGGATACGGTATTTGTGCTCGTCCCTTATCACATATCTAAGATATTCTAGCCCCCATTTTCTTTAAGATTACAGATTGGTAATATTTTCCCGATTACTTCAATGTTGTTGGCTCGGCCGATACGGAAGATTCTGAACATACGTCTGTTGATCCACATTTTAAAAGTTATATAAGGGGAGCAGAAACGGGACTTGCTAAAAAAAATAATTTCTTTTTACATTTGGTGCAAACAAAAATCCTGGCGATTCCAATAAAAAATTTAAATGCTTCAAATATTGAACAACTTTTTTTTAATTAAAATACTTTTGTAAAAATACGGCGAAGAACACGAAAAAAATATATTTACGCTTGTTTGGATAACGATTTTAAATAATCTGGTACGCCAAAAAATTGCGGGAATAAAAGGAATTATTACTACACATTTTCAGAAATTTTCATTCAAAACTACATCATATTTCTTTTTTAAAGTTTTGATGAACATCTACGTTTCTATTCATGGATCAGTGATGGCTTATGGAAGTCAAAATTACAATATTTTAAGAAGTACTAAAGTTATTACCTTGGTTGAATCTTCGAGCATTTTCGTATGTTCTGCTATAAATCTTACGCAGAAGCAGCTCTTGTGTATTTCAGGAGGACAACGTGAGTGTGAAAAGGCCGGATTTCGGAGGACAGGGCTTTTGATATCCGTGTCTTCTGTGGCCAGCATTGTCAAGTCTTCACTCTCGGAATGTGGCAATCCTGCAGGTCCGTGAATTTGGCAGGAACCTCCAAACGGACCACCATCCGCTAAGCTGAAACATAAGTCAAATTAATAACAATAATAATAATAATATAAATTTATTGACCATATTGCAATACAAATTTGTTTCTAGTCAGTCAAAAACATTTAGACATTTTAAGTAATATAAAAATATACTATTTAATATAAATCACAGCTACTAATTAACTAAAAAGATTATTTTTATTTATTTATTTATTTTACATCGGCCTATTTCTGCAACGAGGCTAATCGCCGATGCCAGGAGGCGAGCTCCTACACCTGGATGAGGGGTGAATGATTGTGAAATGAGAGTAATGTAAACATATTATTCTCGCCCGAATAATATCACCGACTGAGAATCGAACTACCAACCACACAATCCAGACTGTATTCACCAGTTCAAACTGCTGCGATTTAGTGCGCTCGGCCACTCCGTCGGCTAACTAGAAAGATTATCACATGAAATAGAATTGAAACTGAGGTACTTATATAATAGTTTTATTCAGGATTTGAAATTCATATATCTCTTACAGAGCTCTTGAAACTCTGTACAAGTAGACTTTTGAGATTCTCTGGTAGTTTATTAAAGCATAGAACAGAATAGTAATTTAAGCTATTTTTTGTTTTATTGATACGGCAAATTTGGGAATTAGATTTTTTTTTTTTGTCTGGTGTCATGAGTGTGATATACAGAATGGAAAACGAATTTGTCTTTATTATTGTAGGTATATGTAGAGGATACTTATGTAAATGAATAGGCTAGGGAGGGTCATGATCTTTAAAGTTATAAAAGAGCATCTACGATCCTCTCTGTAAGAATTAGCATCAATAACTCTTACAGCTCTACCTTGAAGGGCAAAGATTCTTCCAACAGCTGAAGAGTCACCCCAAGCTAGAATAGCTTATGAGATGTGCGATTGGAAGGGTGAAAAGTATATAGTTTTTAATATCTCTAGATCAACGGAGCCCACAAGGTTCCGCAAGAGATATATAGTTTTGCTTAATTTACTACTGAGTTGATCTACATGTTGTTCCCAAGTTAATTTAGTATCAACATATACACCCAGGAACTTCGCAGAAGCTGGATTATTGAAAGTATTTTTTCTTAATGTAAATAGAAGTCGTTCAGTTTTGTCCGCATTTAAAGTTAACTTATTAACTATCATCCAGCTACTGGCCAATTCAAATTCAGTATCACATGTGCTTAATAAATCGTGAATTGAGGAGGATCTCGCAATTAAATTTGAGTCGTCTGCATAAAGAATACATTTGGAATTGAGAAAGTTAGGAAAGTCATTTATGTATATGAGGAAAAGAAGTGGGCCAAGGATTGATCCTTGAAGAACACCTATTAATATATTTTTCATATCAGAGATCTTATTATTATCTACGTGGACATATTGTTTTCTATCTGACAGATAAGACTTTTAGTTAAAACAACCGTCTAAAAATTTCCAAGCTGTTTCTTTTTTTTTTTAATGAGCATATATTATATTGGTTTCCTCAGTGGCGCATAGGTCTTAGACAAATGTTCGCCATATGAGTCTATCCTGTGTGAAATATTTCACTTCAAATCTTTCCATATTCTCTCTGTTCCTGCTAAATTGTTATTCGCTAGATAGTTTGGGGTCTGCTTCTTTTACGATTACCCTGAGGGTTCCAGTACAGAGCCATCCTGTATATATCATTTGGGTCTCTCCTGAGGGCATGCCCTATCCAATTCCATTTCCTAACGCTGGACATAATATTGTGCATTGTTTAATTCTGAACAGTGCTTTGTTCAGCACATGCGAGGGTGGGATGAAAAATGATGCGAACTGCTAGGCGTAGCTGCGCTAGTTAAACTTGATATGTTCTGTCACATGTCAGTAAACTTTTATTTCATTCTGACATTTAGATTGGTTTTGACACTAACGAGAAACAACCAGCGGGTTGTTTAAGAAATGGAAAATTTTGAACATTGGAGGTCATTAAATATCTTTAAAAAAAGAGTTATTAGCGAAAGATATCTATGGCGATATGGTAAATACATTGGGTGATAACGCTCCTTTGTATGCAGTAATTTTTTGTTGGGTGAGAGAAGGTACCAGCGTCCATGATGATGTCTGCAGTGGACGTTCGAAAACAGCCACAACACCAAAAATTGTTGACAAAGACGACTATGTCATTTCAAATGATCGACAGATTATCAGTGACAGCAAAGGTAGTTGAAATATCGAAAGAACGTGTATATTTTATTACGAGCAACTGGATATGCGGAAGCTATCTGCAAGATGGGTGTCGCATTTGTTCTCAGCACAGAACAAACTCATTCGATGTCAGATTTCAGATGTGGATTTTTTGGGTTGCTTCATGATCATAGATGTGATGTGGGTATATTATTACACGACATAAACCAAGAAATAGTTCAAAAAGTAGATTCGTCAAGGTTCCCCGACTCCAAAGAAAGAATAATTGGTACCATCAGCCGAAAAGATCATGGCATCCAATTTTTGAAATGCGAAAGACATCTTATAGATTAATCATTACCCAAAGGGCCTAATAACTAACGGATAATACTATTCTGATATTCTCGACTATAAAAAAAATCAATTGTGGCCACAACAGAACCGACCGCCATCACAAAGTACTTGTATAAAATACATTCTAGCAGCAGAGTAGAAATTACTTGGCCCAATATTTTATAACAGAGATATTATTTATCATGACCATGGAAACGTTACATATAAGTATGAAAAAATAGATACTAAGAAAAATTTACGAGAATTTTCTCAAAAATTTTTCGTTTTATCAAAAAATCTCTCAAATAAAAGTTGTGAGTTATTGCTTTAATAGCAATTTTTAATAAATTTTAACCGAAATATTTTTCTGTTATGAAATATTCGCAAAAATCTTAAAATCGACAAGAGTAAACTCCCAATTTTAGTCAACCGATTTTTACTAAAAGTTTATCAACTTGTGCCATTGATGTCAAAAGCTTAAATATGAAGTTTCATAAAAATCCTTTTAGCCGAATTTGCTCTGCACGTGTACACAGACCAACAGATAGACAGACAGACAGAGAGACAGACAGACAGACAGACAGACAGACAGACAGACAGACAGACAGACAGACAGACAGACGACAGAAAGACAGACGGACGGACGGACAGACGGACGGACGGACGGACGGACAGACAGACAGACAGACAGACAGATAGACAGACAGACAGACAGACAGACAGACATCATGCTAAAAATATTCAAAACGTTATGTAGGGACCTCAATTCGTGGAGTTCCATCGAAATCTCGAAATGTCAAAATCGGTATGATCACAATACCTCCCTTATATATGTTGGCGGTCGATAAAAATGTTTAAATTTCATTCTTACTATTCTTCACCGCACCCTCGTAGCCTAAAAATGAATTATAAGTCCTAGAATCTTGCTTCATACATTATTTTTAAAAGTGTATCGGCAGATGGGTTATGAAATATCTAACAAATTCTTAGAAGTAGATACCAAATTTATAAATTATATTTTATTGATAATTTCCCACGAGGACTTCTTTAAAGTAAAATTTTTATATTTTTACAACCTTAGTTATTATTTTTATACTCTAAAACTTTGTTTACTATTTGAAAAACCCTTTGACAATTTGCCAACCAGATGGCCACGTATTTCACTTTGAAAATGCATTTATTTCATGTCTTCAAAACCGTCTTAGCGCCTTTCGAGCTGACATGACCTCTCAGCAATTACAGCTAACCATCCTTCTATCCTTTCTATTCCTTCTTTCTCTATGCAGTTACCTACAGATCTCTGAACTATCAACATCGTTTCGTTACAAAAACAAAAATACTAACACTGGTTTCTTTTTTTAAATCCTGCAGTTAATCATTCCACAAAAGTATAAAAACTTGTCAAACTAAGCTAAAATTCTTTTAGCTTTAAGTGAAATTTATGATCTAACATAATCTATTTACTAAACTCAATCTTTCCATAAGTTCTAACAGTTGAATCTTCGTACATGAGAATATTGAATGTATTGTACATAGTAGAGCAAAGTGTATGTTACCAAGCGGAAGGCTTACTTGTGTGAAAACATATACGTGCACTAGTTTCACTCAAACTTTAACATGCAAACTTAAACCTCACAACATACAACTTCCGGCAACACTTCTTTTATTGATTTATTTATGTTGTTGAGGAATCTAAAGCACTCCTGATTCGCAATTCTACCGCATCAAAACATTACCAGACTGATATAAGCAAAACATACGCGACAACCTTGCAAACTTACAAAGACACTCTCTTAGAATAAATTTCTTTACTTTAAACTTCTCACAGAAACTAGTAAATTTTGTTAAAATGTTGTTTAAATACGGGAAACGATACATAAACTAGTAAAGAATTTAGTTATAAGTTGCTCTTCCTCTATTATGGGCATTGTCAGTAGGGTGTTGTTTTTGCTTCTATCGTGCAAATTATATCGTTAATTGTGGTACCGTCATAGCGCCCGCCATATTAAGTGTCAGTTCTTTTCTCCGTCTTGCCTTATTAAATATCAGTTCTTTTGTGATAGATCTTCTACTAGTTCTATCTTCTACTACTTTTTGCGAAGATTTCAAATTGCTTGACGAATGTTTAGTTTCCACATTCTGCCCTCTATATTCTTAAACTTTTTCTTCTACTACTAGGCTAGAGTCTAGGTAATAAAAAATTCGAAGACTATTGTTTATTTTTAAACTATAGAAAGTATCTGGCCTTTCCATAAATACTGATACAAAGTTTTCAGTGAAATTCTAAGATGCTTAAAGATATTTTAATTTTCTTTTACTACATAATACATACATAAGTCATCAAACAGATGTCTAAGGAGGAGGCAATAGTATTAAAGAATGAAATGGAAATGGATTGGACACACACTCCGAAAACCAAACAGTGACATCACCAAACAAGCTCTCGACTATATGATCAGAGGTAAAAGAAGAAAATGTAGGCCAAAGGATACGTGAAAGAAAACAAAATGCATACAGAGCATAACAGCATAGGACTATCGTGGATGGTTACAAAGAATAATGCTAAAAATCGAAAAAATTGGAAGGACTTAGTAAAGACTTTGTACATCTGTTTTTTGCTTAAGCAACTTAAAATGGTGCGCTTCTAAGTCAGTTTTAAAAACATATTACTTTGCCTCTATCCAGCCACATCTATCGTACACCTTATTGATTTGGGGTCATTCCACCCAAACTAGAAGGCTATTTTCTTTGCAACGCAGGGCCATTAGGATCATGAGCAATCTGCAATACCGATCCAGCTGCAAAATTTTTTTTGTAGAGTTGGGCATTTTATCCCAGCCGTCCCTTTACATTCATCAGTGTCTCTTGCAGTGTACATAACAACCCCTCTACGTAATCTGTCCAAAGTTCTCTGCTCGTATACGACACGAGAAACAATAATGATATTCGTCCTGAATTTACCAGACTCAGGAAATCCAGGTATAGCACAAATTATCATTCAATTAAATTCTATAATGTTCTACCATCCGCCGCCAAGAGACTTAACCAATCAGCAGAAGAAAATAAGGCCGGTAGATTGCTTTCAAGCCATTGCTATGTGGTCTTCGCCTTATGGGCTAGTGCTGAACCTTACTGAAAGCTCTAGTGGTGACCAGTGAAGAGGAAGTTTTTCATTTCTCTGACTATCGACTGCAACACGGTTTTTTAGAAGATTCTGGTCGATGCTATTACGATTTTCATGAAAATCTTTTTTCATAATTTTACTGATGAGATTCTACCGCAGGTATTCAAGCGCTGTGTAACGGCCAGAAGTAGTAATTTTGAAACCTAATCAGTGTTTTTTTTTTTAATATTCATCTATGTATTATGTACTAAACGAAAATTAAGAGTATTTTTGTATATATTTTTCTTTATTTAGCAGTATAAAATTTTTATAGGATATAATTCCAAAAATATTGGAAAAAATGGTCTTATTTCAGAAATATTTTAAAGGATTTTTAAATAAATAAGCAATGAAAACAAAATATCGTATTTTGATTAATGTGAACTATTCATTTAATTCTAAATTTCAGTCGGATAGATACTAAGGTGGAATGAAACTAGAACACAAGCTGTTTGCTCTTGGGGAGAAAGGATTGATTTAGGTGACACGTGTTTCCTTCACAGATCATGAATTTCTGTTATTTGAGATATTGCTATATTGTATTCTCCACCCACATTGTCGTGTTTATAAAGAACCTGATCACATCAACGCTTCAATATGACAATGACGCATTGTAATATTTTTTATTCATCGAATGTATATTCAAAACCAATTCACAAATGTACAAGGCTTAAATAAAAATACTTGAACAAGCATTATAATAGTTATTTATGCAGTTATTGTGTAAAGTGAATTTTTGCATGAGGCTTCAATAGAGTGCCGAAAATGGCAACATGACATTTATATGTGTATTGCATAAAGCATTTTTCTACCACCGAAAATATTAATAATAAATTAAAAATATAAAATATAAAATTATTGGGTGAAAATTAATAACAAATTCTGCCCTTAGTACCAAAATTCCACACAAGATAGCCGATGATTATTTGGAATTTGACAACTGGTTACCATGGCAACATAAGTTGGCTAACCAGTACCAGTATCAGTTGTAAAACACATCTTTGAGAAAGTATGTACTTTCAAATACCTAGGCATCATGATAAATGAGGTAAATTTAATACAACAAGAAATCAGAAACAGGATTTAAGCTTTTAAAGCATCTTAATTTACGATGTTCTTTTAAAACGAAACTCTTGTCTAGAAACACCAGGATCAGGTTATCCATCGTTAATTGAACGGAACCCGTTTCCTTCAGTTTTCTGTAGGCGTAAATGAATGTGAATTTGTAAGTTGGAAATTAGACAACCGATTCTGATATTTTCATGCAGCTTTAGCGTCATCATTACATAACCGGTAAATGTGGAGAAACAGTCAGCTTATTTGCTACATGATAAAATATTAGTAGCTGTTGTTTTGGCCCATTTATTACGGTTAAAGGAAAAAAAAATGCCATAACTAACTTAAGTTGTTGAACTACCTTGCTGGATCTTGATAACTCATTCATAATACCTAGTCTTACCATAAATACTGCAGCAAAGTTTTCAGTAAAATTCCACAAGATGCTTAAAGATATTTAAATTTTCTTTAAGTCTGTAATACATAGATTCATATTAAATAAGAAACACTAATCACTTTCCAAAATGAACACCTCTGGTCGTTATACAACTCTTTAGTCACTCGTCAATAAAATTTCAAAAGGTTTCTTGAAAATATTTTTAATATTGAACAGATTTTCAACCGCCAGAACGCCAGGATATATGCTGCAATTTCATGAAATGCTCGTGAGAAAAGACCGATGATCTACAGGGGCCATTACCTTGTTTCAATTATGGTTTGATGGAGCAGGAGCTATGACGGTACCACTAAGCTTTATTTTTCCGAAAAAGGGGTAAAAACTTCGGCCAGAGTGTTTAAGTCAATAGTTAAAGACCTGAACAACTCTCTCTTCGCTGGTCATCACTGGAGCTTCCAGCAAAAAATTCAACGCCAGCCCATAAGGCGAAGACTACGCAGTAGTGGCTTGATAGCAAGGTACCGGACTTTTCTATACTGATTATCCATCTAGTAGCTCTGACTTCAATTCCCTGGACTACAAATTGTGGTCCGAGCTTCAGGACATAATCTGCAAGAAAAGGCACCCTAATACCGCTAGTCTGAAGATCTCCCCGATGAAGTTTTTCCTGTATAATTCCTTTGTAATTCTATAGACGAGTGGCCATAGAGATTTAGGAGCTGTGTAACGATCAGAGATGGTCGTTCTGAAAAAAAGATTGGTGTTTCTGAATTTCTGAAGATGCATCTATGTATCATGTACTACAAGAATTAAAATATCTTTTAGTATTTTGTGGATTTTAATTGAAAACTTTGACAGTATTTAATGGTAAGACTATGTACATAAACATTAAAATTTTAATATTTCCTAAACGAAGCGTTTACAATTTTTTTTAAATTTTACTCGTTTTGAGATCTAGAATTCATATTTTAAATTAGTGTACTTAATCCTGAAACACCCTGTAAATTAATATACAATGTTAAATTTTACGCTTCACTGCTGGTTTGTTTCCCGCAGTATATAAAGATTGCAATGATGTGTTAAATATTTCGACATAATTCTATCATTGACATTTTTCTTTTCATATTTTCTGTCATATTTTCTATCTTGAATCAGAACTTAAAATATATATATTTTGTCGTATTGGAAAAGGAAGTTAATACTTAAATCCGTTAGAAAGTGTGATATTTACAGAACGATTTAGTGTTGTGTAACAGAAATGACAACGTTCCAACACATCCTGGGAGTACTGGAGCGTGAGTACCGACAGCCGCGTGCCGAGATGGAAAAATCAAGAGATTTGTCAATACTGAGTGAAGAGACACCCGATACAACTCATGCGAATACATGAAATACAGAAACGTTAAGTCTTAAGAGAATCATCTCGAAATCATCTTCAGAACTCCGTAGTCTCCATTTTATTCATTTAATATTACATAAATGGTTCATTTGGTAATTTTCATATTACGACAACATGATCGAGAAGAAATGTCGTCTATATAGTCACGGGATTTATATATTTTTAAGTTAGTCTATTTTGTCAGTCCCCTTCCTTATGGAACCCAGTTGAGTTCCAGAGTTTTGAAATATATCAGGGGTGGGCAAATCTTTTGGCTGTCGGGCCAAATTGCAAATGAAAATTTGACAGCGGGCAAAAAAAAAAAAAAAAATTTCTAATTTTAAATATTGTTTTTGTTACAAAGGATATTTTATAAATTTTAAAAGCAATATTTTTAAACCAAAACGTGTATTTATTATGCAATTTAAAGAAAAAAATCAGCTGTGGCCACCACAGGACTGACTACAATCACAAAGTACTTGTTTAATTTATGCTGATTTATCAAAAAATGTCTCAAATAAAAGTTGTTAGTTATTGCTTTTATAGCAACTTATGTTAAATAATTTTTTTCGAAATATTTGTCTTTTGTGAAATATTCGCAAAAATCTTAAAATCAACACGAGTAAACTCCCATTTCGAGTTAACCGATTTTTACCAAAAGTTGATCAACTTCTGCCATTGATGCCAAAAGCTTAAATATGAAGTTTCATAAAAATACTTTTAGCCGAATTTGCTCTGCACGTGTACATGATGCAACAGACAGACAGACTGACAGACATCATGCTAAAAATAGTCAAAACGTTATGTAGGGACCTTAAAAATCTTAAAACCGACACGAGTAAACTCCCATTTCGAGTTAACTGATTTTTACCAAAAGTTGATCAACTTGTGCCATTGATGCCAGAAGCTTAAATATGAAGTTTCATAAAAATCCTTTTAGCCGAATTTGCTCTGCACGTGTACATGATGCAACAGACAGACAGACAGACAGACTGACAGACATCATGCTAAAAATAGTCAAAACCTTATGTAGGGACCTCAATTCGTGAAAATCCATCGAAATCTCGAAATGTCATAATCGGTATGATCACAATACCTCCCTTATATATGTTGGCGGTCGGTAAAAATTGAAAAGAAAATTGGAAAGAATGAAAATTTGAAAAAATATTGGACAGCCAGTTATATTTTTGCAGGACACAATAATTTATAAAATGCTTCGCGGGCCGGATACAATTTAAGCGCGGGCCACCATTTGCCCAGGCCTGCTCTAAAAAGGTCATCTAGATCATCGGTCGGCAACCTATGGCAAGCATTTTTGGTTGGCACGCCAAAATTTGGGGAAAAAAAATCAAAAATAAAACACGCTTTTGTAATTTTGAAGTGGCACGCGAGCACATTTGGGTTGCCGACCGCTGATCTAGATAGTTATGAAATTTATCTATTTTTAAGTAGAGTTAGTAATCTCACTCTCCAATTTAATTTATCTACCATTTGAATCGGCATCTCTGTGCTCCGTAGACATCCATCCTACCATGGAGGCACGGCAACTTCTAAACTTCTTAAAATAAATGTAAATCATACAATATTTTTAATATTTGATATTTACCTGCCAGGTGAGAGATCTTCTTTGGATGGTGTCCTACTGCTGTAGTACCTTTTAGGACTGCAGGTCTCGTCATCACTTTGAGCAGTTGGCTGGTAAGGATAATAGCAGGGAGGAGCTTGTTCTTTACCTCTAACACACTTCATCAATGAACGCCCAGATACATACCTAAACAATAAAGACAAAAAAACTTAGTAAAAAAATATTTATTAGTAAATTTCAGAATTAGAAAGAGAAAATAAATATTCGAATGTTGTCACAAAAGTGTCAGTCATCGTTGTAGGTCAAGATTGGGATACCTAGACACTGTGGCATACAACTATTTAATATAGTTGTCAGCGTTTGTGCAAGCATAATTTATTGGGTTGTTACATAAGTCTGTTCGTTTTTTTTTTTTTCACCTTTTAATCAATAAAATATACATTTTAAAAAGGACTATTATCATCATCATCATCATCATTTCGTGTCCGCAATACCACGTCATATACGCTTCTCCCAAAATCTTGTTACCAAGAGCTCTTCGTCATTGGCATCATTGAGGTCGTCAGGGGTGCAGCTACCTTCCATGCTTGTACAAACCAGTAGATGTTAATAATCCTGGTATTTTCCACAGTCGTATTCTGCACTTCCAGCAATGTATCCCCACTTCTTTAAGTTGTCTTTACACCTAGTAACACCAGTACGGAGTCTGTTCAGCGCTCTCCACGTTGTATATTGTAACTGGTGACCAAAGCTCAGTTCTTCTTTAGGTGCAATCCAGGTGACCAACGCCTGCTTCCTCCAGAGTTCTATCCTCCGGTTCATGGGAGTGAGCGATGTGGTAGTTGTAGAACGTAAAAAACTTTTTCGGGATTTAAGCCTGCTTGTTTTAGCTTCGTGATCAAACAGTGGGTGTCTGTGGTCTGTATCCGCCTTAAATTTTTCTACTTCTGTGGCGACCTGTCTTCTGATGTCTGAAGGTGCTATCCCAATGATGGGATATAGTTTATTAACAGGTGTTGGTTTTAAACATCCTGTTATTATTCGGACAGTGTCGTTTATCGCCGTATCTACAAATTTAGCATGCACCGAGTTATTCCAAACTGGTGCCGCATATTCGGTAGTAGAAAAACTCGAAGCTAGAGCCGATGTACGTAAAACCTCCGGTTGTGCACCCCACGTGGACCCTGTTAGTTTCCGAAGTATGTTATTTCTAGCGCAGACTTTAAGCTTGGTGTCACAACAATGCTGTTGTGACAGTTATCATCATATGTACGGTCCATTATTTTCTATCGTTTTGGATAAACGCTCACGCAATTTCATAATGCTATCTCTCCAGAAAGTCCCGTCTTTGCTCTCGAAAAATCTGTAGAGGTGAATTTTGATATCGTCCAAAGATGCGAAATTTTTTCCGTTAAGGGAATTTTGTAGAAAGCGGAACAAATGGTAGTTGGATGGTGCGATGTCTGGACCATACGCTCCGACTACCATTTGTTTCCCTCTCTACAAAATTTCCTTAACGGAAAAAATTTCGTATCTTTGGACGATATCAAAATTCACTCTACAGATTTTTCGAGAGCAAAGACGGTACCTTCTGGAGAGATGGCATTATGAAATTGCCCCAATCAAAATTCACCCAATTTTCCGAAAGTAAAGACGGAACCTTCTGGAGAAATGGCATTATGAAATTGCCTGGGCCTTTATCCAAAGTGATGAAAATAATGGACGGTACATTCGATAGTAAAAGAAACGAATGGACTTATGTAACAACCCAATACTTTCGTATTGCACACGCTGCATTTTTGTTATTAGGTAATGTTATTAAACGGAAGCAGAAGTAATGGACGGAAGAAAGACAGTCAAAGGAACCTTGCCACATCTTCCTCAACATTCTGCTCAACTACGATGACGACCATGAGTCCGAATCCACATATGCGTACGTCCAGGTAAGCCAATTAGCAGTCACCAAGTAAAAGAGAAAAGACTTCATCGGGTTCCTCGTAGATATTGTTTCCCCAGGGCCAGGAATTATTGTGTTACAGACATCGTAAGAAAGACAGTCAAAGCAACTATGGCACTTCTTCCTCAACGTTCTGCTCAACTACGATGACTACCACGAGTCCGAATCCACATATGCGTAGTCCGGGTAAGCCAGGTAGCAAGTGAGAGGGAGAAGACTTCATCGGGCTCCTCGTAGGTATTGTTTCCCCAGGGCCAAGAATTATTGTGTTACCAGGGCCTGAGCCTGGCCTGACCGCTCCTGACTAAATAAATCTAGTAGTCTTATAGTAGTCATACAATTTAAGATTTTTGACAGTTGATGTTGACCTTGAAACCGTGCTTTTTATTCGTTTTTGTTGTGTCTTTATGTAGGTAAAAAAATAAGTATTGTCGTTGCTGACTTTTGTACTGTTTGTTAACTTTTATCTTTAGGTTTAACTTTACCAATCTTACTTATGTTACTAATTAAGAATGAAAACTTTTCTCTATTTCAGTATATTTTCTTTCTAGCCACACCTTAGAATATTTGTTTAACACAATACTCCATTTACAATTTTTTTTTTCATTTTTACAAAAGTTTTCTTTCACAATAGAAATCACTTTTGCAATGTTCTTTTGAAAAGTTTTCATTCAATCTTTCTTAATGGTTTATTCAAGAAAATCTTTTAGTTGGAGAGAATATTTATTAAAAGTTTTAGTTAACTCAAAGTGAGACAATTACCAATGGAAAAGTATATAGGATTAAAAAAGAGGTGCTGACACTTTTTGCTATTAATTAACTTCAATCATCCAAGAGAAATTTTAAACAGTGTTTAATTTAGACTGTGTTTAATATTTTGTCTCTGCCCTGTATTTAATAATCTGTGCTGAAAGATAGCCCTGGCTTCTGATTTCTAATGAAACACTTGCCAGTCTATATCAAAACGAAGTATTATTCCAATCTTTTTAAGGTATTTTATGTATTCTATTTTTATGAGTTAAATAAAAATGATCGATAAAAATATTAGGTCGTCAAGAAAGAAATTTGTAGAAAAAAAAGTTGGTTGATAACTTACAAATATAAGGAATTATTTCATTCATCAAAGTATGCACCCATATTGTCTATACACTTTTGACATATAAGCGGCAGGTTGTTAAGGCGGGTGGTATAAAACCCTGGTCAATGAATTCCTGGAAGGCCAGTTTTACAGCATTGTCGGAATTAAACTGTTTTCCTATTAAAAAGTTGTCCAAATTGCGGAAGAAGTGGTAGTCAGTTGGGCTAGGTCTGGTGAGTATGGAGGATGATGAAGAAGTTCCAACTCCAATTCCTGTAGTTTTGCCACAGTCATTTGTGCAGTATATGATCTAGCGTTATCATGCAATAAGATAGGAATCGATTTGTTGACCAATCTAGGCTGTTTTCTGCAAGTTTTTGCATAATTTCGTCCAGTTGGTTGCAGTATATTTCTGCTGTGATCGATGAAATAGTTTTTTTGTTTTTGTTTTTAAGTTATCTGTACGAAATTTGGCGAACAAATTTGATATTGTCTGCTACGTAGTAACACTAGAGCCAAATACACTATTAATATATCGCGCGGTCTGCGATGCCGTAGTTCCACGTAAGAACTCATACTTCAAATAGTGCGAATTTCCGACCGATCCATTTTCAACAAAATTAATTTTTAAAAAAAGCTTTTGATATTTTTTAGAGCACACAAAAATTTCTTTAAACAGGGGAGATGTGGAACATTAAAAAAAAAAAAAAACTGAACGGAAAAATATTAAGCCAATGTCAAATAATAAGCTGTAAAAGTTGACAATATTACTAACTCAAATTTCATCCTTGACGACCTGATATTTATTTATTTATTTATTTATTTATTTATTTATTTATTTATTTATTTATTTATTTATTTATTTATTTATTTATTTATTTATTTATTTATTTATTTATTTATTTATTTATTTATTTATTTATTTATTTATTTATTTATTTATTTATTTATTTATTTATTTATTTATCTATCTATCTATTTATTTAGTTATTTATTTATTTATTTATTTATTTATTTATTTATTTATTTAATACATCTGTCCCAACAGCATAGCCAAAATTGGACAGGAACATAATTAACAATATTAAGACTTAAAAATTAAAAAGTATTAAACATAAAAAATCATAATACACAAAAATGAATACATTTATAGAACTGTATATGAAAATCATCACACAATCACACAATCACACATCCTGTTCAATGGGGATTTAAGGAATAGATTGGTATGTGCCTGGGGAAGATAAAAAAGTGAGGAATGCCTTGTAAGGAAAGATGGGATGTGGAAATTTAATTGTTGAAAGGAAAGTGGATCGTCAATTAGATTTGATGCTAATTTTTTAAGATAGTTTGTGGAGCTTAACTCACGACGCTCACTTAAAGATTTGGTGGAAAAAATATTAAGAAGGGTACTATATGAGAGATCGAAAGGGGGGTAGGATCCCATAACTTTAAAGTAGATGAACTTTAAAAATTTATGTTGCACTTTTTCAATGGCATTCTTTTGAAACTCATAAATGGGATCCCATACTATTGAACAATATTCAATTTTAGAGCGAATTGTTGATATATCAATTATAAATATGTTATGTATCTAAGTAACCATGTTGTTGATTTTGATTTGATATAAAAAATATATGTGTATAGCTTAATGTCAATAAAGATATATATTTAATTTACATTACATACAAGTAATTATTATTAAATAAAATAACCTAACAAAGGTTATGGGCCCAGGCCACAACTAAATACGCTAAAGAATTTTAAAATAATAATCATTGTTTGTATATTGAGATATTCGTATATTTCGAAAAATGACTGAGAATTTATTATCGAATATAGAAAAATTAGATGGGAGTAATTATGCAAATTGGTCATTTAAGATCAAAGTATTTTTAAAATCCAAAAACTGGTTAAAAGTAATTATTGAAAATCCACCATTACAAAATGACCAAGAATATGAAAATTGGATAAAAATGGATGCTCAAGTACTTAATGTTATTGTACAATCGATAAATTCTCAGCAAACTATGTATATAATGCAAGAAGAAACTTCAAAAGATGCGTGGCAAAAATTAAAAGAACGTTATGAAGGAAACGCACAAGATAGGAAAATACAACTGCGAAAAGAATTAGTTAATGCAACTTGGAAGAAGGATGACAACGCAGACCTATATATTTCTAGAGTAGAAATGTTGGGTTCAAAATTACGAAGTCTCGGAGAAAACATCACGGAAGCAGAATTGTCATCATACTTATTGAATGGCTTACCGAACCATTATAAATGCATTAAAAGAATATATGAAGCAATAAGACCCTCGCAAATAACAGTAGCCCAGATACGAAATTCTTTAATTGAAGAAGAGTGCAACAAAAAAGAAGATAATAATGAAATGGCCTATAAAGCTAAAAAACTGAAGTATAAGGCACAAATGAGATGTTATAATTGTGGAAGAACAAATCATCTACAAAAGGATTGTTGGTTTTTGGAATCGAACAAGAAAGAAAATAAACATTATAATAACACGTACAATAAAAATTGGGAAGAAAAGAAATTTAAACCTAAAGGCTCATCACAAGATAAGAATCTTAGAAAAGATAGGAATAAAGTATTTATGACGGAGAAGAAAGAAACTGAAAATTTTGCTTACCCAACAAGAATAAAAGAAGAAAATAGTAATACTTGGACATTAGACAGTGGAGCAACATGTCACTTAACAAACGACAAAACCATCCTGACAAATTATGTAGAAAAAGAATGCGGAAAAATTACAATAGCAGATGGCTCAAAACAAGAGGTATGTGGAATTGGTAATATTATTTTAGAGGATGAAAAAATGTCTAAATATCTGAAATTGACAGATGTCATGTATGTTCCTTCACTTAATGATAATCTACTTTCAATTAGTAAATTAGATGAGAGTGGATTAGAAATTATCATTAAAAATGGAAAATGTAAAGTATATGATGAAAAAGGTGTAATTTTGACAGCAAATAATATTAATGGTTTATATAAAATAAACGTAATGAATACAGAAAATCATGGAATGGAAGTAATAAAAGATTGCTCAAATGATTACTTATGGCATAGACGTTTTGCTCATTTAAATTACGATGCATTATATAAAATGTACAATAATGACCTAATTCGTGGTTTAAAATTAGAAAATAATAAACGCATAAGATGTGAATTTTGTATTCAAGGTAAAATTACAAGAGAAAATTACCAATCTTTAAATGTAGAATTGAAGGAAGATATCCTAGAATTACTACATATGGATATATTTGGACCTGTCACACCTCCATCATTAGGAAATTCAAGATATGTATTATGTATAGTGGATGATAAGAGTAGAAGAATAAAAGTATTTTGTTTAAAAGCAAAAGGAGAAGCAAAAGAAACAATAATAAAATATATTGAAAATGTTGAAAAACAGACTGGTAAATCTGTCAAATCTATAAGAACGGATAATGGAAGAGAATTTATCAATAACGAACTAAAAGAGTATTTAGAAAGTAAAGGTATTAAACATGAGAAGACCATACCCTACACACCAGAACAGAATGGCGTAGCTGAAAGAACAAACAGAACATTAATTGAAATGACTAGAACTATGCTGCTGGATGCCAAACTACCACAAACTTTTTGGGCAGAAGCCGTTGTTACAGCTGCTTACATTAGAAATAGAAGTTTTTCAAGAAAATTGGACAATAAAACACCAGAAGAAATATGGACGGGAAAAAGACCGACATCTTCACATTTAAGAGTATACGGTTGCTTAGCATATGCATGGATACCCAAACAATTTAGAAAGAAGTTTGACGCAAAATCAACTCCTGCAATATTCGTTGGTTTTTACGAAGACAGATGCGCGTACAGACTTTATGATCCAAAGGAAGAAACATTTTTTGCTTCAAAAAAACCTGTATTTTTCGAAGACCAGAGAGGTTGGAAAATGCTTATGGGACATGAAGAAAAAGATGATAGAATAGAAAACAATGAAACGTCAACATTTATTACTCTAAACACAGACAAGAAGAACATAAACCAAGAAGATTCACTTAACACCACGGAAAATACATACAGTTTACAAGAAAATTTCCGACAGGAAAACGTTAATGAAGAAGTTGAAAGAGAAGTTGATGAAAATCACACTGAAGAACTAAGAAGATCAAAAAGAGTAAGAAAAGAACCGAAAAGAATGGTTGTTGATCCTAAATTAAAATCTTACTGTAGTTTATCAATTGATAACATTATAGAACCCGAAACTTTTGAAGAAGTGCTAAAATCGGAACAAAAAGAACAATGGTTAGAAGCAATAGAAAAAGAAATGAATTCGCATAAAAAGATGCAAACATGGAAAATTATAAAAAGAACAAAAGATATGAGAACTATTAAACCAAAATGGATATATAAACTGAAAATCGATGAAAATGGGCAAAAGAAATTCAAGGCGAGATTGGTTGGACGTGGATACGAGCAAGAAAAAGGAACTGATTACTTCGAAACTTTTTCACCTGTTTTAAGACTTTCCTCATTAAGACTTATTTTGTCTTTTGCAAATATTTTGAATCTAGAACTAAGACAATTAGATGTAGAAACTGCATATCTGAATGGAACACTAGAGGAAGATATATACATGGAAATACCACCAGGTTATGATGAAAAATATTCTAAGAGTAAATATGTTTTCCACTTAAAAAAAAGCCTTTACGGCTTAAAACAATCAGGAAGGGCATGGAATATAAAGTTAGACACAGAATTAAAAAACCTAAAATTTAGAAGACTAGAAAGTGACCGATGTGTGTACATTAAAAAAAATGAAAAAGAATTCATTATTTTAGGAGTTTACACCGATGATTTTATTGTGGCTGCTACAAATAATGAAATAATAGAAGAAACAATAAAACAACTGAATTCAAAATTTACCATAAAAGATCTAGGTGAACCGAAAAAGATGCTTGGTTTTAGAATAACAAGAAAGAGGAAGGAGAACATAATAAGAATCGACCAGAATGAATACATAAAAAAGATACTTAATGAATTCAATATGACAGAAGCCAAACCAGCAAAGACACCCATGGAAACAAAATTAAGATTGGAAAAAGGGGATGTCAAAACTGACAGTCAAATTCCGTATCAGTCATTAATTGGAGCATTAATGTTTTTAGCGCAAGGAACACGACCAGATATTGCATACGCTGTGCATTATTTGAGCCAATTTAATAATTGTTACAACCACACTCATTGGACACATGCAAAAAGGATTTTGCGCTATTTAAAAAATACCGAAAATATTGGTTTAGAATATAATGGCAGAAAAAAGAAAATAGAAATTTATACCGATGCAAGTTGGAATCCTGGTAATGATGGTAAATCTATTACTGGATATCTACTTCTATTTGGAGGTAGTGTAATTTCATGGAAGTCAAAGAAACAAGATTCAATTGCGCTTTCTACATGCGAAGCAGAATGGATAGCAATAAGCGAAGGAATAAAAGAATCAAATTGGGTTAAAAATATAATAACTGAACTTTGTCTGTCAAAAATATTTGACATTGACAAGATGATTGTATTGACAGATAATCAAGCTGCTATAAGTATATTAAAAAATGGTAATTATACCCAAAAATCTAAACATGTTAATTTAAGATATTTATACACCAGAAATGAAGTTGAAAAGAAAAATATAGATATAAAATATATTTGTACACAAGATATGTTAGCAGACGGACTAACGAAAGCATTGACCTATCCAAAAATAAAAGAAATGCAAAACGGAATAGGTTTAAAATAAAATATTTATAATTTCAAATAAAGGGGAAATTGTTGATATATCAATTATAAATATGTTATGTATCTAAGTAACCATGTTGTTGATTTTGATTTGATATAAAAAATATATGTGTATAGCTTAATGTCAATAAAGATATATATTTAATTTACATTACATACAAGTAATTATTATTAAATAAAATAACCTAACACGAATGAATGCATAATAATAATACTTTTTTTTCTTCTACAACACGGTTAATATTTATTTGATTCAGCTACATACTTTTCCAGCAACTCACTTTATTTTGACAAATTCCCTTTAAGATAGAATCAACCCCTTTATATCCCATTTCAGAAAGTTACTACGCATAATCTTGTTTATGAATTGAAGTGCAGGTCCTGAAGCTTACAAAAGCTTTGGCTTTCAGTATTAACTTTATATGCGAAAAACCGGATAACTATGTGTCTAAATGAGCGTAAATTTATTAAAAATAGATCGTATAGAAAGTTATTTGGTATAAAATTTAACAAGATTTTGAGAATGGATACATAAACTTTGTATTTTAATAATAAAGCTGGGGGAAAATTTTACATTGTTCTATTTGAAATATGATTGTTATAGAATTTGTATTGTGGTTATTTTAGTGTTGAGTACTTACTTGTGGGCGTCAAATGGATACTGGGGTCTCCGCATGACGAGAAGTCGTGGTAGAATATGAATGAAGACCCGTTTGACCCACGGCGCCATCTTGTGTGTTTGTGGTGACCGAAAATGGACATTGAGAACCACTACAGTCACACATATACTGCAACAAAACAAAGATTAACATGTCTAAATGTTGAAAATTTCTATTATAGACTGTACATTAAGAATTATATAAAAATTTATGTGAAAGGTGAATTTTCACACATTTCAGGGATTTTTAGGCATTTGAGATGTGGGATTATTTTGATTGCAGGATTTTAAATAAAATCCAGCTAGTGTTTTTAAATAATTTTGTATTTGAGATGTTGACTGCTTGAAGAAGTACCGATAACTGTCTAACGTTGTTAACTCAGGGGCTGCGTAACCGTAGCGGCTATATGGTAGGCTGACCATTTTCTTAAAAAGGCAATGCGGGACGGAGAAAAAAAAAGTTCCTCACCTCCCAAATCTAAGTGAAGAGCAAAAAAAAAAAGGTCCACATCTCCCAAAATCCAAGTAAAGAGCAAAAAAAAAAAGTCCTCACCTCCCAAATCCAAAATGCGGGACAATGCGGGACAAAATGTTAAAATGCGGGACTTTTGCGGGACGCATCTTAATGCGGGACAAAATGTTAAAATGCGGGACAAATGGTCACCCTACTATATGGTTAATGGTCCTTTAGGATAGACGGTTTCTAGGAAAGGAAAGTACGAACGTAACAATTTGTAAAATATAAAAACTTTGTAAATAACTCAGTTTGTACAATTAATAGACTTGTAAAAATATTAAATTTGGAAAATACTAAAGAAATATTTTAAACCTGACGGAAATGTGTAATAAAAAATTATATTGGGTGGGTTATAAACTAATTACCGCAACAAAGAAATGATAACAGTCTTTCTGATAACTTTTGAATGATAAATGATATCTTTCGAAATATTTATCAGAGCAAAAATTCCTGTGGGATTATTCCGTTTCACATTGATGTGCATTACTCAGATTTTTTTCAGATTTTTAGATACACCGCCCTGGATTATAAGGTGCATAACAAAAGTTTTTTTAAGCATATTCTTAGTTAAAATCGTATTAAAATAATTTTAAAAAACTACTTCCCATTCCTAAATCTACGTTTTAAAAACTTTCTTTTGATACCACACAATACATTAAAAAATTATTATATTTTCAACGACACAAAAAAAAAAAAAATGATTGAAGTGTCAATTTTCACACATTTTAGGGTTGCGCAGGTATTTAGTAAGTGAATGAAGATAATTTGTGATACCAAAACAAATTTTATGTTAAAATATTTTTTTTTTTGTTAATTTTAATTCGAATGCCTAATATCATTATTTAGGTTTCTCAATATGTGCAGTATTTTTTTTATATAACAAGGTTCATTAAGATTTTGAAAATAGCGCCTATGGCTTCCATTGCTTGTTTTAAGTCATAACTCCGCCCGTCTGATTTCGTGTATTCAATTTCAACAATTTCCACTGGTTATTTAATTTATGCTTTTAAAAATTAAATGCAACATTTGCCCAAATATAACTAGAATTTTGAAAAAATTATTTAAACAAAATAAAAATGCAAATCAAACAGAAAAAATAAAACCGGATCTCTAGTTTGCAAATTATAACACCAGAGCGCTAACCATTACACCATGAAAGCATGCTGGTTTATTTTGTTACATAATTTTTTAAATATTTTATATGGTCAAGCAAAAACACAAAAAATGCGTTATTTTCCGAAAACATAATCTGATCAAAAATTCCTGTTGTACTATTCCGGTTCACACAAATGTACATTACTTAGAATTTTTTCAGATTTTAAGTTTAAATCATCTGGGCTACAGGCAAAACAATTTTTTTTTTGGACAATTTTGACAAAAATCGCGTCAAAATAATTTATTTTGCAAAAATAAAATTTTGATCGTTCATCCATCAAGGCTTTCATTTGATACCCTAATAAGAATTAAAAAAAAAAAATTCGATGTGCAAATATTTGTTTTTATTTTTAGGGGGATATATTTTTTTATTTGTCCTATGCGCGGGTCAAAGAGTTGTATAAGCATGCCAAATTTCAACTCTCTAGGTTTAGCCGTTTGGGTACAATTTTTACCGAACAGACAGACAGACAGACAGACAGACGACAAAATGACGGTATAAGGCTTTTTTGGTCATACCTACAAACCCTATTTTTCGAAGCAATTTCATTTGATACCTACTCAAAGTTATAAAAAGATATTTATTTTTTCATTATTACATATTTATTTATATTTATCTGGGGATGTATTTTTTTTTAACTCTGATTATTTTTCCTATATGTGCGTCAAAGAATTGTATAAGTATGCCAAATGTTCAGCCGTTTGGCTACAATTTCTACCGTACACACAGACAGAAAACAGACAAAAAAAAAATCATAATGGGTTAAGATAAAGAAGAGGGAGAACGCAAAGGTACTATAATAAAACTTGTTGAATAAATTATTTTTTTATATTGAATCTATCACTTTTGAAATACTGTCCTTCTGTGGCTACACATGGCTACCAGCTTATTTTCCACTTCTGAGAAAACACATTTTGTAGGCGCATTTTGGAATCGTTTTTAGATTAGTATCACTCAATGCTATTCCACGAATTCGCAACATCCTATTTCAAATTGAACATGAAATTCGTAGAAGGTCTAAAATGGAATTAATTAACAAACATGGAAACTGATCATTTTAAAACAAATTATTGAAATTTTTTGAAAATTTCCTATTCATTAGTTATTGATATTAAATTATGTGTCCACCTGTATGTGCAATGGATTGAAGGTAGTAATTTAATTCCGTTTTCAGAGGGCAATTTCAGTGTTTACGGAAAATTAAACCGGATTAAACCGGATGTAGTCATTTCTCCAGTTCCCAGAATGCAATGGACGATCGGAGTGTAACCGTTGATCGTTCTGAGTGTGACGTAGTCACGTTGGAAGTGATGCGTGTGCTGCATACTCGATATAAAGCAAAATTAAGTTTAATACATTTGATTAATTTCACAAATATATTCAGTAC
The DNA here is from genome assembly GCA_963971575.1 of Liopterus haemorrhoidalis. Taxonomy (NCBI): domain Eukaryota; kingdom Metazoa; phylum Arthropoda; class Insecta; order Coleoptera; family Dytiscidae; genus Liopterus; species Liopterus haemorrhoidalis. Next base: position 53,386,728 of record OZ020615.1, read on the forward strand.
GACGAGCTGAATATGGTTCACTTTCAATATTCATATTGAGTTACTACCGGTGCTGGTCTATTTTTGAAAAACGCACGGGAATTGAATTTATAGAAAGAGAATAAATTTTCTCTCACAGAAAATTGCTGTAGGTTACGTTTAGATTTAAAGTTGGCACAAAATAAAAGGTGCTCTTTTATTTTAATGGTTTTTAGGGCTTTGTAGGTATAACCAAAAAACTCTTATACCGTCATTTTGTCATCTGTCTGTCTGTTCGGTAAAAATTGTAGCCAAACGGATAAACCTAGAGAGTTGAAATTTGGCATGCTTATACAACTCTTTGACCCGCACATAGGAAAAATACTAAAACATCTAAAAAACATATCTCCCTAAAAATATAAACAAATATGTGCTTATCGAAAAAAATATTTTTTTAAAATTCTGAGTAGGGTATCAAATGAAAGCCCTTAGTACGTGGATGAACGATCAAAATGTTATTTTTGCAAAATAAATTAATTTGAAGCGATTTTTGCCAAAATTGTGCAAAAAAAAAAATTGTTCCACACCCTGTAGCCCAGATGGTTTAAAATAAAAATCTGAAAAATTCTAAGTAATTTACATTGGTGTGAACCGGAATACTACAACAGGAATTTTTGATCAGATTATGTATTCGGAAAATAAAGCATTTTTTTGTGTTTTTGGTTGACGATGTAAAATATTTAATACGTTATGTAACACAGTAAATCAGTAAGCTTTCATAGTCTAATGGTTAGCGTTCTCGCTTCCTAAGTTGCAAACTAGAGTTCTCTTCCGTGCTGGAGACAATATTATTTTTTCTGTTTATTTTTTTGCGTTTTTATTTAGTTAAAATTTTAGTTATAATTTGGAAAATGTTGCATTTAATTTTTAAAAGTGTAAATTTAATAACCAGTAGGAATTGTTGAAATTATAATTTAATTCTATGTTTCAATGAAATATACGAAATACGAAATCAGCAGGGCAGAGCTTATGACTTAAAAAAACCAATGGAAGCTCAAAAATGGGAGTTCAAAAAGAAATTACATAAGGGTTGGCCATGGAAAATAAAAGTAATGTCTACAGTAAGCTTTAGTATTAATTAACTGTCATCACTCACGTTGTTGTCATATGTTTATATTGTTATATAAAGTTTGAAGTAGACATTATTTTATTTTTCCATAGCCAACTCTTATGTAATTTCTTTTTGAACACATGGTATTAGCCTTTAATTGTTTTTAAAGTTTTTGCGGACCCAGAAGATTTTGCTGTGGACCAGTGGTTCAAAACCTGATCTAGATCGCCAATGTTATATAACTTTGTCGAGTTGTAAAATATTTTGCAATACCTGTTTACCAGAGCTACCATGTTTACTAGAGTAGGTTCCTATTAACTTATACTGGTCTATAATATATTTTCCAATCTACTCCTAAACAATAAAACAAAAATAAAAGTTCTACCCCTTGTTTATCTGTAGTAAAGAGAATAAATAAAATGTATCTCATGAAAAATAATATGATTCCTAATAAAATCAGACGCTGTTAGAATTTCTATTGGTAGATCAATAAACCACTTGATATAAAATAAATGTACTGTATAAAATTTTAAAAGAAAATTTCTTTTATTATCATTTTATATTTATGTGAATAATAAATTGACCTGAAAAATTCTGTAAGCCCCTTAAATGATTCTATTACATGTATCAGGAGTGCTGAGGCATATTAAAACAAAAGCCTTATTGAAAAGGGTGGAATCAGAGGAGGTTATCATATTAAGGGACAGTTTTTATAAAAGGTATGCTATCATGCCTTCTATCGATATCAGTGGTGGCAAAAACCAAGAGTCAAAAGCCAAATGTCAAAAGCCAAAAGCTAAAAGCCAAAACTAACGCTTTGGTTGTACGTAATCACAAAAAAAATGACGTGAAGTGTGAATATTCACACATTTCAGGGTTTCGCAGGTATATAATAAGTGAAGGCGGCATGCTAAGTGTGTAGGAGAAATTTTAGTAATCACGGCAAAATGAACGATATTTTTAAAACAATTTATCGTCTGTTAATCATATAATAATACTGGTTATTAAATTTACGCTCTTAAAAATTAAATGCAACATTTGTCAAAATATAACTAGAGTTTGGCAAAATAATTTCAACATAATAAAAATGCAAAAAAAAACAGAAAAAATGTAATTCATTCCGTACTCGAAACCCTTCGTTTCCAGCGAATTTTAGCTTACGACACCAGTGCTCTAACCACTACGCTATCGCACGCCTTGCATGTGGGTGTCTTACATTGGTATAACTTTTGTACTTAGTGAACCAAAAATCACAAAAAATGCGTTATTTTCCGAAAACATAATCTGATATAAACTCCTGTTGTACTATTTCGGTTCACACCAATATACATTACTTAGAATTTTTTTAGATTTTTAGTTTAAATCATCTGGGCTACAGGGTGTGGGACAAAATTTTTTTTGCACAATTTTGGCAAAAATCGCATCAAAATAATTTATTTTGCAAAAATAAAACTTTGATCGTTAATCCACGTACTAAGGGCTTTCATTTGATACCCTACTCAGAATTTAAAAAACATATTTTTGTTTTCGATGAGCACATTTTTGTTTATATTTTTAGGGGGATATGTTTTTTAGATGTTTTAGTATTTTTCCTATGTGCGGGTCAAAGAGTTGTATAAGCATGCCAAATTTCAACTCTCTAGGTTTAGCCGTTTGGCTACAATTTTTACCGAACAGACAGACAGACAGACAGACAGACAGACAGACAGACAGACGACAAAATGACGGTATAAGGGTTTTTTGGTCATACCTACAAAACCCTAAAAAAGACAAGGAAAGTTAGTTAGTTAGTTAAAATTTCTGGCGCACCACAACAAAGGCTATTTGCACCTAAAAAACAAGGAAAAAACCATTATATTGTTTAATTGACAGAGGAGTCCGTGTATTCTCCGTGAAACATATTTAATATAAGATTAATAAATAAATAAAACATTCGTTAAGTTTCACAAATATAAGTTTAATGTTACTCTGCATGTTATTTCGGCAGTGGCTCCATCTGCAGGAGTTCAAATTACAAACTAAACTTATTTTTTAACCGATACAATCAGGGAACAAAAATTAATGGTAGGGAATACAAGTGTAAACCATATTAGCAGATAAGGGATTTTTTTTTACTGATTTATTAGGGGTGAGTTGTAAACGTTTATCTGGTCATTGATTAGACCAAAACTATTTTATTTTTAATGACTTAATTTATTCTCAGAAAGATGGTTTGCCTATGTATTCTCCGCTCTGCCCCCTATGGTCAGAAATATTTATTATGATGCAATTCCATCAATAAAAACATCCAATTCGCTAAAGAAAAAGAAATCAATAATTCCTTAAACTACCTGGATTTAACTATTTCTAAATTTCAAAACCAATACGAATTCAAAATTTACAGAAAACCCACTCATACAGAGACTGTCATTCACAACTCTTTAATTCACCCAACATCACATAAATTAGCAGCCATAGTATGATTCATCGTTTAGTAACAGTGCGCTTAAATGCATTAGATTTCAGCAATGAAATTTCTATAATCAAGACCATAGCAGTAAACAACGGTTACACTCCTCAATTAATCGACACACTTTTAGCCAAAAAACTCAAACAATTAGCCCTTAACAAAATATATCCTAAAATTAACGAATCTAATCCTATCAAATACAAAGAGACGTATTTGCCTTACTTGGGATCTATCAGTAACAAAATAACGAATAAAATAAACTGTAACATCGTCAAAGTTTCATTTAGAACTATTAACAATATCAAAAAATCTTTAGTAAATGATAAATAAGTGTGGTTCTGATTATTGTAGCGAAACAGGAAGATCTTTTGCCATCCGAATTGAAGAACACAGAACGTCCTGGAAAAAACAAAAAACCGATTCCACAGTCGCTGTACATCTGAACTCAGAAAAAACAATTTTCAAATTTCAAGTCAGATGTTATTCATTCACAACCAAAAGGCCGAAAATTAAATTTATTGGAGCAAGGAAAAACTCGTAATGAGATGACCGACTTGTCTACCTCTCCTCTCATAGGATTAACATTATTAAATTCTTACCTGTAAACAGTATTTAACTTGTAATATTTGTAGCTTAGTTCATTGCTTTGAAAATGGCGAAAACCGAAATTAGTGAGCAGTTAATAAATAAAAATAGTGAAAATTTACAATGTTTTTTATTTCAACCATTACACTAGTATACAGTGTTTCTGCGCAAAAAGTTTTGAATAGTGATTCTAATGTAATTTTCGATGCTGAACACGAATCTGATCTTGAAAATTTTCTATCACGTCAGGTTTTGGAGATATACGAAAAAAACGTTTTTGGATATATAATGTATATTTTATTGAATATAAGGTAAAAATAGTGAGCTATTTTTATATAGTGAATAGAAATGTTGAGCTTTAACTTTTTGTCTTTTATATGATTTTGGATCTGTTTCACGTATTAGTGTCCAACAATAGTCACCTAGCATATTTTCATCCCCATTAATTTGAAGTAAAGTACAATGTTTTTGCTATATTTCACAATTCAGTATTTTGCTAATCTACAATTCATTTTGTAGACAACGTATTTGCTGACTTATCCTAACCTATGCGCTGAGCAAACTTTGCCAATGATGAATTTTAGCTATCAATGAAATCAATGGTAATTGCCGGAGTCTTCCGGAACTGGAAACTTGCATCAAAGAGAATTGTTTAACTTCGCAGAAAGCTCGCTTTGATTTGCGAGCAACACTCTATTCTACCTCCATATACTAACAACTAGATAAGTTATAGGTTAAATTACTATTGATAAACTGGTTTGAGCATTGTAAACACAGATAATCGTACAAATATAAATATATATACATATATAAGAATTTCCGAGTATTATAAAAATCAACTACTTTTTAACTCAAATATGAAAACATTTTAGATTTTGAAATGATACTTAAAATTAATTGTAAAGATGAAAATAATAAAATTATATATTTCCTTTTCCTTCTTATAGACTTTGAAATTAACTTTGCATTATAATACTCTCTATACATGAGTCAGAATTTGTAAAAGTCATTCCAAATTCGAAATATTTATTTAAATCAGATAATAAAATAATATCTTTGGGACACATCTGCCCAAGAGGCAAAACGTTTCAATGTCCATCGCATCTCCAAACAAGAACCCAAATTAACTGTGAAAAAGAAGTCATCACCCTGGGAAACTCCAGTTCCTCAGCTACAAAAGGCTCAAGATTACTGACAATCATATAGAATTGATTCCAGAAATTATTCAATATCTAGCAGTACTACCAAAAGTCGAGAAGATTGACATTAAATGCGAAACAGAATTAGAATTAAAATTTTTACAAGGCGATTATTTACTTAAAGAAAATATCTGTAAATTATTCGCACAAGGAATAGAATTATCATTTCAACCAAAAAGTTATGGGAAACCAATGTTGAAAAACAAGATCCAGTTACAACTACAAAGAAACCATAAATTCGACTTCATTGAAACTAAAAAATTAAAAACTACAAGACATCGCCTTAGATGCCGTCCCCATCATGGAAACCCAAGAGTTCATCACTTCATCCCCCAACATTTGAACAATACTACTCTACTGTGTAGTGTTAAGTGCATAAGTAGTAGTTTTAGTGAGTATTAAAATCAAAGTTTTCTAAAGCTAAGAATTTAAAGGTACCTAAATCAGACTATGAAAAGTGTAACATCGAACTATCAACCAAAGACATCGAACTTCCTGAAGGTGCCAAATTCGGTCTCATTCTCTTCTCCTCCCGTGGAATTTTAGTTACAATGGAGTGGTGGACCCATGAGCACCGTGCGTTTGTTGTCGTTTTTTAGAAATAATGACTCGGTGATTCTAACACAAAGGCCTTTTCGTCAACGGTTTAACGTTCTCCCTCGTGAGGCGACCCCGTCGCAACACAATTCTGTTGCGGGTGCGGAACCTACAGAACACTGCTTTTGGAACAACAAGAAAGAGGGGAGTCCCCTCGAACGGTAAGAACACCTGCCAACATCGAGGCATTTCGTCTTGCTTTTGAAAGTAGCCTTCATCGCTCTGCCATTCTTCACGCTCGAGCTCTTCGGATGTCCGACAGCTCTGTAAGACGTATCCTGCATGAAGACTTGAGCTTCCACCCTTACAAGATTGCTATTTTTCACGAGTTACATGCACGAGATTTCGAAAGAAGGTTGAATTTTGCAGAAACCATGTTAATAATGATTGATTAAGACCCTGGGATAATAGCTCCTCACTTCCACCTCAACGGATTTGTCAATAAACAAAATTTTCGTTATTAAGCCCTAAATAACCCACAGGAACTCCATCATCTCCTTCACTGCCAAAGAGAATGTCTGAGAATGAATGAGAATTAAATGAGAAACGCCAAATGAGAACATTCGGCGAGACATTCGTGAGATCCCACGCTAAACATTGGAAAGAATCATGACGAAATTTTCCCAGAGACTGGTAGACTGTAGAAAAATTGGTGGTCAACATTTGAGCGACATAATTTTTGCTTCATGATGGTTTTTATATTTTTATGTGTACAAAATGTACCAATTTCGGAACAGAAGGGTTCCGGTACGGAAGGGTTAAAGATGCTAAAGAAGTTGGTAGTTGGCAAAAGATATAACACAACAACTTTGAAGAGGATAGTGTTAACCAGAATCTTTCTATATGACGTGTTAAATTGACACAGGCTTTTATAAATTTTGTAGTGTCAAATTACAATGGTCAGCTTATATTTTACATTCTTTGTGTTCAAATACCATTATATCCTTTCAAAGAAAAAATATAAATTATTTTTTGGAATTCCTTTTAAAACTCTGTGAAGGGAATATGTTTTTTACATGTTTTTTAGTAGTTCTCAAGTATATTTGAACCATCTTTGATGTCTCCGTTATGTCAATAGCTCCTCACGATCAAAGGATATTGTCGTTTAAAAGGATTGAAAAATCTTACTCTGCATAACACTGTTACATCACACAAAACTCAAGAGAACTGAATTTACCATAAGAAATTTTCTTTAGAAGATTTTTTAAAGGAAATACATTGCTTTATAATATTAATTTAGTCTTAAAAAAATAACAAAGGATTATCTTTAATGGTATCACATGATATGAAAAGATTTGGGAGGCAACATTTAAAACACCGCGACCCGCGGGAAGGACGAGGTTAACAAACAGAAACGAAAAAAGAACTAGTATTACGAATGTGGGATGAAAAATTATGTGAACTCTTTGTTCTGTCGTTTAGGGGAAGCCGGGGCATAACGGCATCTCGGGGTATAACGGGCTCCCCTATTTTTGGCTGTCAAAGCATGCCGCCATGTTTGGGTGCATTCCAATCACGTTCAGTACTTCGCTAGTGTCTTCTGAGAGTGGTTGTATGACTGAGAGCTGGTGTACTGGTATATGCAGCTGTATGCACAGGTACTCATTTATAAGTATTATATACTTGAGGCTGAGTCAACCTCAGAGCTGTCTGCATAAATATGTTACCAAAAATGGTTGTCACTTACTAAATTTTTACCTGAAATTTATGATGATTCGTGTTTAATATATCTTTTTTATTTTGCTTTATTTTATTCATATTTTCGTACGTAAAAGTTTTCAAACATAATTTCTACTTTAAAATCGTTGGATGTGTTTTCGTAGTAGTGGATAATTTTCGCTAAATGCATGTATGTATTTTATATGCATTCTCCGCAAATTCTCATACATTTTGAAGCGCTCACATTCTCTGGGTCATATCTCTTTCATCTCCTCTGAATTATTTATACAGTCATAGGGTGTTTATAAAGTCCTTCAGCTGCTGACAAATTTTAATAACTCTCTCATTAAATAATTACAACATCCACTAGACAGAGTATTACTTAACAATTATAAACTATGGATAATATTGTAATGTGAATACCAGTGAACAGGTTAAAATAGTATTTTGCTAAAACTGCCAACCAGGACGGCTGGTAGAAACTTCCGACCGTGACAGCTGGAAGTAACTGCTGGCCATAAAGATCTAACTGTCGAGGTGTTTCTTTCAAACTGACTATCACCGCTCTCAGCAACCAATTATTGCTTGTATTTTGCCGTGTCATTTAAAAACGAAGACATGATGTCGATCGTCTCAATAATAGCCAGCCAAATACAAGATTAGGCTCTGTAATTGGGCGATGTAATTAGGTTCTCTCATAACAAATGGACAATTCGTGATAGCGACAAAAGGAAGATAGATGCACTGGACATAGATACTGCTAGAGACGAGTGCTAAGAATTCCGTGGACAGCGAGGCGCACCAATATCTCTGTACTCGAAGAAATATAGCCTCATCTTTTACTATCTACACCCGTATCCTCAAATTCCTAGGCCATATAACGAGAAGAACGGAAAATTTAAAAATAACAATTTTTTAGGAAAAGGTTAACGGCAAGAGGAGAAGAAGTAGATCTCCGCAAAGTTGAATCAACATAACGTCAAAAATATTGCAAGAACCGCTAGAGACGGTCCTGAGAACTGCGCAAGACTGTGAGAAGTGGAGGCTGCTCATCACTCAAAGAGTTCCTGTCAACGTCCCACCATGACCATGATGAATCACAATATATCTATTAAGATATTATGATGGAAGAAGAAGATAACAAATCAAGGTGGTTGCATAGACGAAATAAGGAGATGCTGTGCAATAGCAACAGAAAAACTGATAAATGTTTGGAGAGACACAGCAGTCCGAACAAAATTTATCGTACAAAGTTTCACAAATAGACTGACGACCCAAAGTATACCTGAAGTATTATCTGCTAAACCTTTTGATATTTTGGAAATATTAGGTTCTGGCAAAAGATCCTGAGATTATAAGCATATTTTTTTAAAAACTTATATAAAATAAATGATATATTGTATTTAATTAAAATATTGGGCATTTGAATCTATGACCTTTTGCCAACTGTCAGGGAGCAAGCGAATCGGTCTTTGAAAGATATCGTGTCATCTTTTGACGTAATCCAATCATCTGCCTATTTTCACACATGATATCTTCAGAATTCGACAAGCGATCACTAAACAACGCATGCTGCATCAATCTAAATAGGTGGTAATCAGAAGGTTCACTTTTAAGTAAGCAAGGTGAGGGAGGACTTCCCATTTCATGTCTAAGAGTGTCACCTTAGACTTCTTGGCAATTTGCGATCTAGCGTTGTCATGGAGAAAATGACTGCGTCGATTTGGAGCCGCAAATCAAAAATAGCCATTTGAGGAAGCTTTTTGATTAGTTCTCTGTTCAGTTGCCTTCGTTGCTTACTGTAGTGCTCTCCTGTCATCGTTTGAGTTGTAGCAAGTAGTTCATGGTAATCTTATGGCTATGGATATTGTATCGTGACGTCAATTGGGTTGGTTGGGCGGGGTACATCCATTGATTTTCCTCTTAGGATTGTCGTAATAAATCATTTTTTTATTGCCCGTAACAACGCACCACAAAAACTCTTTTTTTTCTGCTTGGTCAACAGTGAAAGACAAATGTTAGCCGATCGGCGTAGCTTAGTGGTAACATATGTGCTCTGCGTTACTCTTGATTTCGAATCCCATTCAGGCATGGTATTTTCAAAGATAAGAACTTTCCTGGCTAATTGCCGAAGCAGCAATGGCCATGAAAATAATAAAAGAAGAACAAATGTGGTACCGATTTTGAATCACAGCTTCGGACAATTGGTGTGGAACCCCTCACATTTAGTGCTTGTCATGCATTATTTTAAATACAAAACAACCAACAAATAAAAACTAAAAACTTTTCTTGTCAAACGGTCATCCTAAAGCATACGAATAGTATATCTATATGCAAACACATGAATTTTTGCAACAACGTAATACAGACCTAGTACATCGTACATCCAGAAGAAAAGTTTGCATGGAAATGTTAATCATGTAAAGGAAAGTAGATGGTTCCTAACTGTTATTCAAAACATTGGGTCGACCAAATGAAGTTACTAGTCTGCCCGGAGAATACATGTAGCCACACATCTGGTTCCAGATCGTGAAGCGTGGGTTTAGACAATAAAAAGCGATCTTGCCAACATAATACTACCAAATCCTTCTGTATGGCCATCGATCAAGTAGAGAAAGATATGGTGCTGCTCTCCATTTTTTCTTCTTCGTGGTTGCTCTTTTATCTTAACATTTTTTCTTAGTAAGATTTAGAATTCATTACAAGACTCTTTATCTAAACATTAAATTAAGGGTTAATTATCTTGTAATTTATTAAACGACTTTATAACCTTTAATCTTTTCCTTTTAAAATACGCGTTCGTTAAATGACAAAAAATATTCTGTTAATTTTTGTAGTATAAATTTTAAACGTCAGAACTAGTTAGAGTCTATGACCATAATACAGAAAGACGTTATAATGGCGGCTTATATTCAGTGGAAAGAAGTTTTATGCAAGAACTTTTAGCTGTAGATTTATACTTTAAAACCTTGTCCGGGTTTATTAAGACGTCAAGTAGTCAGTTAAGATTTTCCTCACACTATTTACAGAGTTACTTTAACTTTTATTTCAGAATTTTTAGATGTTAAACAGTTTCAAATAAGTCTTATTAAATGCGGATTTTACAAAGTACTGGCTTATCTTCTAATAACCACAAGGTTCCAGGCAAGTGTCGTTAAACGAAAAAGTTCATTATTCAAAGTACGGCATTTTCTCGCTTAACGAAGCATGTACTGAACTGTCATATGCATGCATTACTGACGAAAATGAGGTATTTCTAAATTAAACACTGTAGACTGCATTTTAAGAAATTTCTCTGCGATGAAGCGGGCGCTTCATTGTTGATAGTGAGCCGCTATAACATATAGAGGGCCTTTATGGGACAAAAGGAAGTGATTTAAAGAGGGCCTCTATAGTCAGTTAACCGAGTTACTGTTATTAAAGGTACGCTTGTACAATTATATTAATCTATATTAATAAAATTGGAAGCTGCATCTGTTCTTTTTATGGTTTTGTAGGTATGACCAAAAAACCCTTATACCGTCATTGTGTAGTCTGTCTGTCTGTTCGGTAAAAATTGTAGCCAAACGGCTAAACCTAGAGAGTTGAAATTTGGCATGCCTATACAACTCTTTGACCCGCATATAGGAAAAATACTAAAACATCTAAGAAACATACCCCCCTAAAACTTAAAACAAATATCTGATCATCGAAAAAAAAATATTTTTTTAAAATTCTGAGTAGGGTATCAAATGAAAGCCCTTAGTACGTGGATTAACGAAAAGAATTTTATTTTTGCAAAATAAATTATTAAGACGCGATTTTGGCCAAAATTGTGCAAAAAAAAATTTGTCCCACACCCTGTAGCCCAGATGGTTTAAACAAAAAATCTGACAAAATTCTAAGTAATGTATATTTGTGTGAACCGGAACAGTACAACAGGAATTTCTGATCAGATAATGTTTTCGGAAAATAACGCATTTTTTGTTTTTTGTTTGACCACGTAAAATATTTAACAACTTATCTAAGACGGAGAAACAGCATGCTTTGATAGTGTAATGTCTAGTATACTCGCGTTCTAAATTGCGAACTAAAGCTCGCTCCGCTCTCAAGACAATTTTTTTTTGTTTTTTTTTTGCATTTTAATTTTGTTTAAATTATTTTTTCAAAATTCTAGTTATATTTGGGCAAATGTTGCATTTAATTTGTAAAAGCGTAAATTTATTAACCAATGGAAATTGAATATACGAAATCAGAGGGGCGGGGTTATGACTTAAAACAACCAATGGAAGCCATAGGCGCAATTTTCAAAATCTTAATGAACCTTGCTATATATAAAAAAAAATACTGCACATATTTAGAAACCTAAACAATGGTATTAGGTACCGGAAATGATGTGAACTTTTGATCTAGCATAGGGAATCGATAATTTTATATTTTTTTCCTAAAAGTACATTAAATTAGCTTTACAATGACACCAAAAAGTCATATTTTGATGTTAACCCTTTCAAAATGGCGACCATTTATTTACAAAATAATAATCAACATAAGTTTTACAAAGTAGAACGTAGCAAGCTTTGAAAACAATAAAAAAAGAAACAAAATATATCTTGGTGGTTTGATCGAACACTTGTATATATATATTTTTTTTTTGTAAAATAATTGTAAAAAGTAATAGTTTTTTTTTTTCTAAATAGTCAAATAGTTTATTTTAGAGATATTTTATTTCTTTTTTTATTGTTTTCAAAGCTTGCTACGTTCAACTTTGTAAATTAAACGTTCAACTTATGTTGATTATTATTTTGTAAATAAATGGTCGCCATTTTGAAATGGTTAACATAAGAATATAATTTTTTGGTGTCATTGTAAAGCTAATTTAATGTACTTTTAGGAAAAAAATATAAAATTATCGATTCCCTATGCTAGATCAAAAGTTGACATCATTTCCGGTGAATTCTTATAGTAACCTTTAGATGGGCCTTTTTGTCTAGTTTAACTTTTGTTCTGAAGATTTTTTGTATCTTTACAAATAAAGGAGATTTTCAGGGTGCCCCGTTTCAAACAAACACCCTGTATATATATATTTAACAAATGTACCAAATTTATTTTAATTTTAATGACATTTCAATTTTATTATCGACTGTAATAATAAATTTTATTTTAATGAACTGATTGTATTTTGAAAATTGACTTGTCCAATATTATGCATATGATTTACTGGACCAATAAATTATTGTCATTATTATCATTATTATTACTTTCTTTCTCCTTCCTTCTCTTTTCCGCTGTAGGAGAGTATTCGTGACGACGTCAATGGAAGAAGTTTTGAAATATTCGAAAAATCGTTCAAAACATGCGAAATTAGGCCAAATATTGGCGGTCATTTGACCGAAATTCAATTAAGAATTGTCACTATAAACGATACAGAAGATTAAATCTGCTGTATTTTATTTTATATAGATTCTACAAAAAAATAGCATTCACCTTTTTTGTGCACACGCTGTACTTTAATTATCCCTGTAGTGGTTCGCAGTATTAAATTACTTCTGAATTGGGCTTCGAGTTTTAGCTACCATCGCGGTCTGTGGCTGTCGAAACTTTTACTAACACTGGTTTTATTTCTGAAGAGCGCGGTAATGTTACAATGTTGGAAGTTGTAGAGGATTCATTCCCGAAGACTATCTTTCATATTATGAACCATAAAGATTTTTATGATATGCACAAGTTATTTACTAACAAGTAAAAACTTTCAGTTTAAAATGTTGAGAGTGTGAAAGAAATAAAAATATTGTTTTATTACTGTAAAGTTTATCTTATGTTTGGCTGTGGGATCTAGAAAATAGAAATATAAGATTAAGAGGTCTACAAAACACATCTTAGATTTTCTTTCTCTTTCAGACTCTTGCACATCTTGGGTGAAAATGACACATGAGCTTTTAGAGCTTTAAGAACTCATAATCTGAGTCATTATATAGGTAGAATATTATGCAAATACTGAACATATTTTCACCCGTGAGTAGACCTTGCCAAAGCTGACGAGATCACCTAATAGCAAATCTTACATGAATTGGTATGGAAAGATCATTAACACTATCATTGACTTTAGGCAGTGGCATAGCGTGGCACAGTCTTACATACCAGGTGTGCAAATAAAGTAACCGGACTGTTTTTTTTTTTTTTTAATTCGAATAGAATTACAATTCAATATTTTCTCTCTCAAAATAACTTCCTTGGGAAGCCACATAGAGTTGAAGATGGTTCTTCCAATCCTCATAGCAGTGCTAGAACTCTGGAATAGCTTTCAGCTGGTTGGTTACGGACGTTTGAATGTTTTCGAGTGTCCCAAAATGACGTCCCTTGAGGTGATTTTTCAATCTTGGGAAGAGGAAAAAGTCACAACGACTCAAGTCAGGCGAAAAGGAGGCTGAGGAGCTACAGGAATGGTCCTGTGAAAGGTTTTTTGGAACCATTTTTGTGCAGATTTTTCTCATCCCCAATTCATTGGTCAAAATCTGATGAACAGTAGTGTGAGTCAAATTCAACTCTTCCCCGATCATTCTGACTGCCAACCGACATTCTGAACGCACAAGATCCCGGATTCTGTTGATATCGTCATCGGTTCTTGAAGATGAAGGCCTTCCGCTGCATGATTCATCTTCAATCAACTCTTTTCCTTCTGAAAATGACTTAAACCATAAAAAAACCTGGGTCCTTGACAAAACACTGTCTCCGTAGGTCTGCTGAAGTTTTGCAAAAGTTTTCGTTGCACTGTGCCTAAGTCTGAAGCGAAACCTGATAGCACATCATTGCTCGAAATGAATGTCACTCATTTTTAGAACGCACTAGAAACAACTGTTTCACAAAAAAAATTGGTACGGACAAAATTATTCTAGCGATTTCAAACTCGTACTGAAGGCGTATCACATGTTCACCGGCTGCCCCTCCAAGTCCAGCGTCCTAAATGTTGCCAGATCAAACGCTTTGTTGTCAGTCCGGTTTATTAATTTACACTCCTCATACATCTTCTTGGCGCCTTGAAGTAATTCAAAGCCATTGCTTGTTACACTATTTAATTATTTTATATAGTTACTTGAGGTGCAATTCTGTGATAAATCTGTAAGCTACCGGATTATTATGTCAGCCCCGTGGCCTCAGTTGCAACCAGCCTACCACTGTCCTGCCAGTCCAGTCCGCCACTGGATCCTCTTTACCATTCTGTCCTCTTCAATTTTATTAAAGTTTCGTAAATAAATTGAAAGCTTTTGTAGCTGGCAAAAATAATAAATGATTAAAATTTCAATCAATTTTCACCCTGCAAAGTGGAGCTAATATTTATAAAGCAAATCAAGAAAGTAAATCTTCACAAATTGCGAAAAAATCCTGCTTAATTTGGTGCAGAAATTTGAAATCCTTGGACATTTAAATATGGAATAGATTAATCAAAGATATTCAACAATTAATCGTTGAAAAATGCTGTTGCCTTGAAAAAGGCGAAATCATCGAAAATAAGTCTTAGAAGATCAATAGTGCAGCTTCCTACACGATGACAGGGGCGGACTAAGCTAGAAAGGTATGTAAACACTGACATCTGAGTCTTACGAGTTTGGTAACCTGCGGCCCATTGAGTGATTTCATGCGACCCGCCAATAAGAAAATATTATGTTTACCTATCTTGTCTAGCGTAACATTACTGCCGCTCCGATTTAGGCTTTTTATATACTAGACGTATTTACCCCAGGGTTCGTTATATCGAAAAAATTGCAAATGGAAGTATGGTAAGGAAGCCAGGGCATAACAGGCACCTTAAGGATTAATCTTTAATAAAATCTTAAGGAATATCGTGAAAAATTTCAAAATACTTTTAATCGTAAGTTTAATTATTACAGACAGTAAAAAAACTTTGAAAAATACAAAAATAAAAGTTATGGCGTTAAAAAAGCTTCCTTGTTACCGACCGCCAACATATATAAGGGAGGTATTGTGATCACACCGATTTTGACATTTCGAGATTTCGATGGATCTCCACGAATTGAGGTCCCTACATAACGTTTTGACTATTTTTAGCATGATGTCTGTCGGTCTGTCTGTCCGTCCGTCTGTCTGTCTGTCTGTCTGTCTTTCTGTCTGTCTGTCCGTCCGTCCGTCTGTCTGTCTGTCTGTGTACACGTGCAGAGCAAATTCGGCTGAAAGGATTTTTATGCAACTTCATATTTAAGCTTCTGACTAAAAAGGAGTTTACTCGTGTCGATTTTAAGATTTTTGTGAATATATCACAACAGAAAAATATTTGGAAAAAATTTATTGAACAAAAGTTGCTATAAAAGCAATAATTAATAACTTTTATTTGAGATGTTTTTTGATAAAACGAAAAATTTCGAATAATTTTTGTAAAATTTTCTCAAGTCTCAATTTTTTCATACTTATATGTAACGTTTCCATGGTTTCCATGATAAATAAATATCTCTGTTAGAAAATATTAGGCTAAGTTATTTCTACTCTGCTGCTAGAATGTATTTTATATAAGTACTTCATGATGGCGATCTGTCCTGTGGTGGCCACAGCTGATTTTGTTCATTTTGTCCCGGTGTCGGGCCAGAATGAGCACGGGCGTGGTATAATGCGCAACCAGCTAAAATTTGGAGCAAAATGAACACACGTGAGTGCATTCCTCATCGTTATCATCTTCTCCAGCGCAAAAACAATGTGCCTATTTTCCACATGCTCTGCACTGGTGCAATCAACGTCTGGATATGTGTGAAAAATATATCAACAAAGCAAAAAACACGTTTCACCAATTTACAAAATGTAAACACCAGCTCAATAAGGTCTGGAGGGCCTGCAGCCCAGCTTTTATAATCCAGACCCCGCTGTACAATGTTGTGAATTATTTGTCTAACTTAAATCAATATTGCAGTGGAGACGTGTCTCCACATTGAGATGATATCAACTGCCTCGTAGTTCGTATTTCTTTTGATGTCTTCTGTGAAATATTTCTATAAAACACTTCAGTGCTGAAGACAGATCAAATTTAGCGGACAATTATATTCCTTTGGAAATATCACAAGAAAATAAATAAGGCGATAAATAAGGGAATGATTCAGAAAGAGAATTTAACAAGTTAACAAGAGATAAAAATTGTATAAAGGGAAATTAATTTTCCTAATGGATTATATCAATTTTAATTTGATATAATTTATGATTTTCTCCAATAAACAACTTATTAACTTTGTAAATAATACTATTACGTGTTAACAATAAAATATTACTCCCTTAATCCTGGTTTATAATAACTCCATAATATAAACGCATATGCATTGAACAATGGATTTGACCCTTCTAAACATTTGTTTGTAACAGAACAAAGAGAGTAGTGTAATTTTCATGCTTATGGAACATAACATATCTATTATAAACCAGGCTTTATACTCAAAATATATTTTGATTTTTTTCTTGTCCGAAAATATGATATACATTTATAATTTTAATTAATTAGAATGATTTTATTTATTTCAAATATCTAGTAAAACAAAGAATGATACAAAAAGTTTTAATTTAACAAGGACGTGGCTGTCTCCACAGCTTGTATGGAACATTAAAATGTTGTTTGTAGTCGTCCCTTTAGGATACAGTTTTGCCTTATTAATGTGCGGAATCTTAAAGGAATTCCCTTCTTTAGCTAACATGGTTGCTCTAGACTAGTTTGCAATGTTAGAATAACATTATCAAGGGTTTGTATGTTATGCATTAAATGCATTTTGTACGCATTCAATCAGTTCGTCCATTGTATTCGGTGAAGCTGTATGTTGCAAGGAATGTATAGAATTGAAAAAGCCAAGATCCAATACATTAAAATGTGGAGTATTTGGCGGTTGTGATTTAAGTCGATTTGGAACTTCTTCCTTGCAATTCAACACAATTTTGATCAAAATTCGCCATTTTGTTAGAATAGTAGTTGTCATTTTAATTGGTCTAAAACAGTGTTCTTCAACCCGTGGTCCGAAGACCGGTACCGGTCCGTAGAAAATTCTTGCCGGTCCGCGAGATATTTAGACCGAATCATGTAGATGCACACTCTGTTCACGAGTATATAGCAGATTTTTTTAGTCGACGCAGAAGCTAACTTTTGTCCGAACCATGATTTATTTAATATTTACTAGCGTCAATAAAACGCCTCTCACGGCTATTTTTCATACTTCTTTAGAGTGTGTTTCCAGATTTTGTTTTGCAATGCTGGCAAAACTTGTTTACATGACGGACATATTCAGTCTGCCCAATGAAGTTAATATTTCTCTGCAGGGGTCAAGTAAAAATATTTTTAATTTTAGAAATAAATGAATACGTTCAAAAAGAAGCTCTTTGGAATAGACTTTTTGGAAGATATAGAAATGTTTCCACTTTTGGAAGAATTTTTGATTGCTGCTGATGTCAACCAGAAAGTAATATTCAACATAATAAGTCAACATTTAAGAGCATTAGCTGAAAATTTTAATAATTATTTCCCTGTAAATGAAGATCCTCGTAAAAGTAACCTCTGGATTAATAATCCATTCTTGGAAGATATAAAGTCATTTGCACTTGATCCTCGTGAAAAAGAAAAGCTGACCTTCTGATGTCAATCTGGTATC
Source organism: Liopterus haemorrhoidalis (assembly GCA_963971575.1). NCBI lineage: Eukaryota > Metazoa > Arthropoda > Insecta > Coleoptera > Dytiscidae > Liopterus > Liopterus haemorrhoidalis. The sequence goes on from OZ020615.1 coordinate 53,404,890, forward strand.
GAGACATAAAATGAAATCATTGTCTCAATTTTGGAAATCGCAAGAAAAAGAACATCCATTTTTTAGTTATAAAGCTATCAAATTATTGGTAATTTTTTCGACATCCTATTGTGCAAAAAGACTTTTTCAGCCATGTTAATAATGAAAACCAAACAGAGAAATCGAAAGGATGTCAATGCAGCGTTTCGTCTCCCAGAAACAACTCTGCAGCCAGGTATATCAAATTATCTTAGCTTTCAGCCGATTCGCGATATATTTATCCTATTCTCACCGGTTCGCAGGTGCAAAAAGGTTGAAGAACACTGGTCTAAAATACGCGTTTTTTTCTGTGAATTACTTTTGACCAGGGCTTCGAACCGGAACTGAACCGAAAACCGAAAACCGAAAAAAACCGTTATTTTTGTCGGAACGAAAACTGAACCGAAAAAAAAATATCGGTTTATTTCGGTTCAGATAATGTTTATGTGAGTGAATATAAAATACATTTTATTTAAGATTAATTTTTAAACTGATGAGCAGAAAAAAATCGTAATTCTTAATTTTTTAACTAATGCGCTATTATTATTTCGGAAAAGGGAGGTTGAACACCCAGAACCCTCCCCCCCTCGGCAGCGATCTTGGTATGATTATCAGAGAATAAGGAATAAAATGTTCTTCTAAATTATAGTAGAAAATAAATTTCTAATACAAATAAAAGCATTTCAAAATTTATCACTCGGTTCGGAACTGAACCGAAAACCGAAAACCGAAAAAAACCGTTATTTTTGCCGGAACGAAAACCGGAACCGAACCGATATATATTTTTTTAATTGAACCGGAACGAAAACCGAAACGAAAAAAATAACGGTTCGAAGCTCTGCTTTTGACATATGCAAAAACAATTTGCGCGCAATTTTTTTATTAGTTGTCTAGCTACCACTTATTTAGACAGAAAAACAAAAAAAGATCAAGCTACTTTCGTTAATCCCATATTTTTTTAAGTAATGTATACTATATTTTTGGGCGGAGGGACTAATCTACACTATCAAGACACCTGAAAGAACCTGACACTTAACTGATCAAAATGAAGAAATTGTGTGAATGAAGTCAAAAGTAATTTCGACTGACAGTATCTAGAAAGAGATTTAGAAGTACATTGAACTGAGGTATTCAAATATAAAATCTCATTTTGGATTTCTTTATAAAAACAAAAACTCAAATCTACAAATATAATCTGTTTTGAGTATTTCCATGGTATCTAAATTAAATTCATAACATCTTATAAATATGTAAAACTTGTTCAAAAGTACAAAGCGTATAAAAACACGGACCATATTTCTGCTCAATTGATAAATATGTAAAATTTATGTGTGGGTGTTCTATTGTGGCGACGAATGAAAAATTTTTACATTTACGAGTTGTAAGCCGGGCCGTTTTTCAATCCGAAAGGTTTTATGCGAATCAGTGATAGGTCGTGAATTGGAATGTCCACACTCTACCCCTTTAGAAATAACATTTGTCAAATCACATCGCACGAATTCACACGCGAACGAACAGCGACAAGACTACTGAAAGATCGCACAAGAATTTATTTCACTTTTTATACCGTCCGGTTTCGTTACTTTATAAATTTCTTATGCAGATCATTGAAACTAGACGGTGTTCTTTTTACTGCAATGATTTTTGTCTGTGCATTTTATGTGGGTTTTAACAAGCACATCCTATGCACGTAGTTGGAAAATCAAATTTCTATCTGTTTATTTTTGACGTTAAAATAAGAATATTCTAACCTAGAACATACGTTACGTTTCATCTCAATTGTATTCCCCGGAGCGGTGTGGATATTTTCTATGTATAATAATCGGCTAAACGCAAACGGTAATAATCGTTTCTGTTGTAGGGGTGGAATTGTTTCAGAATATTATAACGTATTACAGACAGCTGAAAAGCGCGGTGCATGCTTGAGAATAAGCATGAGCTCCACAAGGAAAGACGATCAAGTTGGTTAACTTCTATGCTATGCAGTTTTGTGTCTATACAACATGTGCGTATTATATCTGAGTAAAAATATCCAATATTTGAAGCGAAGTCCTACAAACTTCGTTCAACGGTCACCGTTTGAATATTTCTAATGAAATTCTTTAAGTCCGAGTTTTTTGGCCACACGGATGGTGTTTGACCGTTGTAATATATCAGCTAAAGCTGAGGTTTAATAATTGTCACTTAAGATGGCCGCTGTACGCCGAGTGTATGACTGTTGTCATCTTTTGTTTAAAATTTGGCCGCCGTATACCTATGCGTACGACCTTTAAAGTTTTTGAAGAGCCATTTGGATTCTGTAACACCATTGTATGCCGCTGTAATGCTAAGCGGCCGTCGTTTGACCATTGTACAGTAAACAGAACAATGGTAGTCTTCTGATTCATCTTCATTTCTTTATCAAGTTATACCATGCTCGTATACTATTCGCCAAGTTTAATGAAACACACGATGAAAGTAGAAATTTAGCTACTGGACTTTTGGCGAAGGTCAGTACGTATTTCGCGAACAGATAGGTTAAGAAACGTAGTGATTGAGTATAATTGGTGCCCTTAAACACCGTTTTACCCGAGACCGATGGTATCTTTCAGCTTATTAATTATTGCCAATAACATATTTCTTCTACAACTGTCCAAAAAATACTGTATCAAGTACTGTTTTCATGCAAAAATGAAGATATTTTTACAGTGAGTTGGTTTTTTAACGTTGTCATACAATATAGTGTATTAAAGGTCTATTGCATGGTAAGTCTGGTGGCATGGCAACATTAAAGGAACAAACACCGTCAAAGAATGACGTACTTCTGGTACGTTTAACCTTACTTTTTTTAACAATTGTAGAAAATAATAATTTCCTTATATTTTTTATATTCAGTTGAAATACGTTTAGTACTATCGTGTACTAAACTGGAATTTCGCGCAATTGGTACTATTTTCAGCAAGAATCTCGCGAACAGATAGGCTAAGAAACATAGCAATTCGAGATAGAATTGGTACTCCGTCTTACCAGAAAATCATGTCATCCCATGCTTTATTAATTACAGTAGGTGGGCAAATTATTAGGGACAGTACACCTCCCTTGTAATTTTCAAGTTTAAATGCATTTTGTGCGAAAATAAATTGTTTTTAAATCATTTTTCTTCTATATTCTTGTTGCTGGTATCATTATTATTTTAAAAAGCGGGAGATTGCCAAAGAAATCATCACCACCAAGCGGCTATTTATAGAAACACTTATCAGAGAGTGGCATCACAACCCCAATCTCCGACACAACGCAAAAGTCTGCATAGAAAGCATGCCCAAACGCCTGGAAGCCGCAATCGCAGCAAAGGGTGGCATTACAAAATATTAAGATTTTACTTAATTTGTTAAATTAACACTTTTTATACAAACATAAATGGTTATGAATAAGTAATTATGTCGTTTTATATTCTAAATAAAGCACTCTAATAAATAAAAATAAATACGAGACCCAAAGCCACTTATTTCCTCATTAAATTCATTTGAAAACTACAGAAAATTTGTACTGTCCCTAATAATTTGGCCACCCAATGTATGTTAACTAAAATATATTTCATTGGATAAAATTTAAGGTATATTTAAACACACTATAATTTTTAAAAGAAGTTCGATCAAGGTCACTTATGAATTGTATGAAGCCGTTTACTCATTTAAAATAACGCTAGAATTATAAGACAAACTCACATAGTGCAACCTCACAAACACTGATGCACGTTTATAGTAGCTATGCTTAAAAAATGAATTAATGTGATAGACAAACTACACACTTGTTTACTAGCTACCAGTATGTGTGAGAGAAACACATCGGTACGCTAATTATAAAAACAGATATATGACCTTGATCGGAATTGTATTTAAAAAAATATTATTGTAATAACACTCACCTTATTGATACTAGAATCATGGCAAATATGAGGTACTTCCCGAGAAGTGGTACAACGAGTGATGTTGGCGGGATGATCTCGACGACCAGCAGGAAGAACACGTGGAGACTAATCAGAATGGATATTGACAACGTCACCTGTAACAAGACAATGTGTCATGTAATCTCCGTAATAACATACCTCGCTGGGACATACTGTAAACAATACTGTCATCTTAGATAATGTTACATTTGATTGGTCGATTTGCATAGAAACAGCGTTTCTGCCTAAAAACATATTTACGGCATTACTTTTAAAACAAGAAAAATTGTGTTTATTAGGAACATTATTTATTTGATATAAACAAAAATCGAAAAAAGGTAAAAGAAATAATAAAAATGTCTTTTTTCAAAAAAATTAATCACATTCACAAGAAGGTGAACCGAAATAGTAAACTCGAAGCTTACTATTACATAACTTTAACTTAAATTACTTACAGTCTGTATAATAAGACATACTTGCTTATAACTCAGGATCAGGCATGTGCACAAATAATAAACAGGTTCAAACATGATAAGAACATCAAGACTTAATACGCCTGATAATAAAAATTGTTTAGTTAGTGTTTTGTCTTTCAGTACTGCGGTTATATAATAATGAGTGCTATTTATGCAAAACGTTTTGAAGCGGTATTTTTATGTACCCACCCAAAAGGGCCAAAAATGTCCTTTTCAAGTGCAGCAAAATATATGCACAAGTCAGTAGACTTTGTGAAATATTGGGTTAAACGTTATAAAATTAATAAAAATGTTGATGATTTACCTAATCATGGTTTAAAAAAAGTGACTACTAAAAAACAAGATAAAGTGATTTTTAACGTTTTTAAAAATAATCTTAAATGTTATCTTTACGTAAATATCAGGCAATTTTGTTTAACCCTTTACTGCATTAATTTTTATTTTTGGCTGAAATAATTCATGGAAAAATTAATTAAAAAAATATATTATAATATTAATTATTATTTTTATGAAAAAATAATAATTAAAATAATAATTTAGGGTTTGTGCTGTACATGGAACATTATGATTCTACATTATGTTACAAAAGAAAATGATTCCGTATTATTTGCTCGTCAATTGCTAGGTGTTCTTCATTAGGGATTAAAAGCAGTCGCCCTCGAATTTTTGAAAGAAAAGATCGTATCTTCTAGTTGTTTTTTCTCAATAAATTCAGAGTTATCGTTGAAGTGCAAATTCCGCTTGATATCCTCAAATCTATAGCAGCCCCTTACTTGAGATACTGCAGGATCCATTGCTGTGTATGTGGCATATATAAACATTCATAAAGTAACGGTCTGATTCAGTTTTAAAAGTAAAATAAAAAATAAAAATCAGAATGTGCCAGATATGGCACACTATGCGGTAAAGGGTTAAAAAGAACATTAAGTTAAGTCTAATGACCCTGAGAAGTCGTTTAATTGAAAATGGTATTAAATTCAGGAGCACCAAACAAAAACATTGTTATCGGCGAAACATGTCGAAAAATTACTCGCTTGGACCAAAGAAAATTTAGACCGCGATTGGAGTGATGTGGTTTTCTCTGATGAATCTAGTTTTTACATGAAATATAAGCTTCGAATAATAAACGTTCAAAATTTGGATCAGCTAACTCGTCAAATACAGCAGATATGGAGATCACTGCCAAAGTATGCCGAAAAGCTGGTAGAAAGTGTCCCGAAAAGATGCCAAGCAATAATTGATAATAATGGAGATTGGACCAATTATTAGGTAGTAGCGTAATAATATTTACAGTAAGTTGTTAAATTATTTTTAGTTTTTCCTTTTCTCTCTTATTCGCCAAAAATCAACAAGGACGTCTTATTATACAGACTGTAATTATAATTACTATTATTTAACCGATTAATCAAGTTAAGTTTTCAAAACTTGTCTGTATTTTTGCATTGTTCAAAAAATGAACCAATATAAAGAATATGTGAATAATACGTTTGGAAATTTTGAAATTTATGAGAATTTACACCATATATATTTTGTTCAGGTCTTAGTATTTTATTCAATAAACTTTGCTATAAGATCTGTTCCTGATTTTACATGTTAAAGATGAAACTTGTTTGAACATGCTACAATTCTTGAGATACTCTAAATATTGTGTTAAATATTTCCCAAATCACCTCCAAGGTAAAATTCCTCTGTAAACACCTTCTAAAATAGTTCTTGGTTTTGCTTGATAGCACAAGCGCGTAATTTAACGAAGATGTGGAATATACAATAGCGTGATAATGTTCCTACATCTAACGTACTCTGAAGGTAAATATATAAGATAAATAACAGGTGTAGAGTACACAATATTATGTCATTCCCAACTATAGGGGCACCACCAGATTAATTAACATCACAGAACTTATATAAGTCTTTCAACGTTTGATATTATAGAAAATTATAAAAACATACGCAGCCAATTGTTAAATTAGCGAATTTTACCACTTGACAGGAACAATGGTTTATATATACCAGGTCTACAGGTATGAAATGCGGATTTTTTTTTAAATAAAACACATTAAACTCAAAAGAACAGTAAAAGTTTATTTATTCAAAGTATGCTCCATTAGAAGTTATACATTTTTCCCATATTTCATGCAATTTGTGAATACCTCGCCAGTAGAACTCTTCCCCTTTCCCCGCAAACCATTCATCTAGCCATTCTTTCACATTTTCATATGAACAAAAGTGCTGCTCGGCAAGTGCATGACCCATCGATGCGAACAAATGGTAATCTGAAGGGGCCAAGTCTGGTGAGTAACCGGCATGGGGTAGCACTTCCCACTTGAGTGCCTCCAATGTGTTGCAAACTGCTTTTGCCTTATGTGATGGAGCGTTATCGTGAAGAAAGATTACCTTGTGCTGTCTTCTTTCGTATTCTGGTCGTTTTATGAGCAGCGAATGGTTCAATTCGATCAGTTGTTGTTGGTAGCGTTGGGTATTAACTGTTTCACCAGGTTTTAACAATTCATAATAGACCACACCCTTTTGGTCCCATCAAGTACAAAGCATTGTCTTTTTGCCAAAGTGATTCGGTCTGGCAGTTGATGTGGATGGTGAGCCTGGGTTCACCCATGATTTTTTGCGTTTGGGATTTTCAAAATAAATCCATTTTTGATACGATGCAAAAAAGACTTTCTTTTGTATCGTGCAAGCAAAATTTCACAAGTATTTTTGCGTTTTTCCATCTGCCTCTCATTCAATGCATGTGGAACCCATCTGCTGACTTTCTGGGTCTTACCCATCTCTCGTAGGCGATTGGAAACAGCTTGTTGACTAACGCCTAACTGCTCTGCTAGTTGTTTTTGTGATTGACTATCGTCTTCCTGTAGCAATGTTTCCAATTTTGTATCTTCATATTTTTTTGGAGGTTTTCCATGTTCTTTGTCTGTAAGATCAAATTTACCACTTTTGAAACGCCGAAACCATCGTTCACACGTATCTTGCGATGGAGCATATTCATCATAAGCTTCTCGAAGCAGTCGGTATGATTAAGCAGCAGTTTTTTTCAAATGAAAACAAAACAGTAGTACCCTCCGCGAATGCTCTTTATTTGGCACAAAATTTGACATTTTTAACACAGTAAAACAAAATTATGATCACTTTTCAAATTATAACCTATACGCATTTGACACTTAATGATAACTTAACAAAACGCCATATGTGTTGAAACTTTGGACTATACACTCTGTTTGCGAGGCAAGTTTGAAAAAAATCCGCATTTCATACTTGTAGACCTGGTATATATACGAGGGATGTCCACAAAGTAAGAGTATTCAATTTTAAAATACTCAAAAAATCAATTATTTGAAGATGGTTTTGTAAAATTATTCCCTAAGAGTTTATTTAAGTTCACACTATTTTTCGAAGTAGTCGCCTTCCGAATCGATGCACGTCGTGAGCCGAGATATGAGCTTTTTTATACCTGTGTCGAATAAATCTCCAGCCAGCTGCCTTGTTAATTCTTTGACGGCATGCTTGACTTTGTCGTCGCTGAACAGATGGTAATCCGATGGCGCCAGATCGGGGCTGTAAGACGGGTGATTGACAATGCCTGTCCTAACACTGCTCACTTCACAACGCAACTTTTGGATTTATTCGGATGGAACATTATCAACCAGCTCATAGCCCCGATTAGGCAGCATGTGTGGTTTGCAAGAATTTTAAGCTCCAGACCAATTAAAATAATAATCAATGCTAGCTTCTTTGAAGTCAAAAGTGAAGATGTTTTCATAAGAGCAACCGAAAGATCTTAGTATTGAAGAGTTGCAACAAATTGACATACATGAAAAAGTTGAAGATGATGATTTATGACAGCAGTGATGCAAATACGAAAGCAGATCTTTGGTGGTGAAGAAGGCATCCCACCTAACCCGTCGTGACCAATCTGTTTCTAGTCAACACGTGCTTTCATGCGTTATTTGATGAAAGTCATTTTTAATATATTTATATATTTCCCTAATTTGCAATTTATCTACTCAGAAATACATTTGAAATCGTTCATCATCTTTCAGCAAGTTTTTAAAAAGCACATGAAATTCACCAAATTTTTTTAGATGATTTATTTCACGAGCCTAGTATTCAATATTAGTAGTGCAAATAATATTATACAGAAAAAAAATTGCAGATGTCACGACTGTTTTAAATTTTGACCCTTCTATTACAAATTTAACTGCAATAAATGATATTACTAAAACTTCATGTACAAACTGGTTTCATGCAAATAAATTTACTACGAATGAAACGAAAACAGTGGATAAAATGATTCTTACTTTAAAAATATTGCCAGAAGACATTACTTCGATGAATACACTTAAGTTTCTGGGTGTCAAAATCAACAATAAATTAAACTGTGAAGAGCACATAGACTCGTTAGCGAAAAATATCTGTAAGGCCATGTACTGTTTACGTAACTTACAGAATTGTGTATCACCCAATATTTTGAAAATTTTCTTTTTTTCATTAGTTCATCACCACCTGTCTTATGTAATACTGGTGTGGGGTCACGCTCCTCAAGCGAACAGACTGTTTGGTCTGCAACGTATTGCCCTACGTGTCATTAACGGGATCGGCTACAGAGAAGGCAGTAGACAACAATATATTACGCTTAACATATTAACACTTCCCTGTATATATGTTTTACAATGCTTGATACATGATCATAACACGAGAAATAAAAATAATATACGTCCTGATTTTACTCGACTAACAAAATCTAGAAATAGCAACAATTATTACGCTATAAAATCTTTAATGTTTTACTCTTTAACCTCAGACAAAAACCAGCTTTCAATTTTCAAACAACTATAAAGAAGTATCTTATTGCTAAAGCATTTTATTCTATTGACGACTACCTGTCCAATAACTTTAATGATCTCATGAACGCTGTCTAGACAAGTTTGACATATTTGTCGTTGTGTATTGATGTATATTTGTAAATTTATTTAATTATGTATTGTATTTTTCACGCGTTTTCACCTGTAGATAAATTTCACTGATTTTGACGAACTGATTAGAAATGCCTGTCGATGCTTCATCGTATTGCATGTTACATATGTGTACGGTTCTCATCGTCTGGGGACACGTCGACTGGCGTGATGTTTCAGTAGTATGTTTCCACCTTAAGATGCGGACACACGTCTTGAACACTCTTTAAAGACTAGATTCATTCCTGTCTTAAATCAATTAATAAATAAAGTCAATACTAATGCGCTTATAATTGCACTCAAGTGTTAATTTTTGATTTTGTGCTAAACTATTTAATCCCCTAAGTTTCTAATATAAGTGCATTAATAATAATTGAATCCTTTCAAAGTATTAAACATTAAAATACTGAGTACATAACACTTTTTTTGTAGGGACTCTTAAAGTGAATATAAAATAACTTAAAATGATGCAGAGATTAAATTTTCTTTTGTGCGTCAACTGTGTTTGTTGCATCAGATGAAGGGAATAAAGAGAGCGGAGGGTTATGGTAGTTTTTCTGTCATCAACATGAGGCTAGCGGTTCTCTTGTAATATCCTCCATCTGTTTTTGTAAACTTATTCCCTGAGTCAATCTTCTTTAATGTTACTTCATTCTCTTTCGTTTTATGTTTCGTCATGTAGATGTGATTTTTAGTGACACTAGAAATGTGAGTTCTACAGTCTTTTACAAAAACATAATACTCTTGCATGCTTGTCATTAAGAGATAGAGGATCTGGACTGCACCTGTAATTACTTTAGCCACTTGTACTTATCCTAAGTATATTATTTCTCTTTTATAGTCCTTTTATATTAGGATAGTAAACGAGCTAGTAGTTAGCTTTTTAGTAACAAAGACATCTACTATCTTAATATAAACCTCTGGGATAGCACTAGAGATAATACCAGTGGCGGATGCAAACGTATATTTACTTTTCTAGCTTTTCAGTTTTTGAAGTCGATAAAGTCGGTTAGGAATACTACGTCACCAAGAGCCTGTGTCAAATGTGTTAAAGATGATAAGGAAAGTGTTCCCAACTACGAAATAATAAAAAAATATTTGAAAAATAAAAGCCGTGTTTATTGGATAACATTTCTAAAATCCGTAAATTAATTTAACTTATTTATGTAATATTTAATTCATTTTGAAGTATTTTGTAAACAATTTAATAAAGAACATTAATTAGAAAGTAAATTACATCAATACACATGGTTTGTTTATATATAATATTAATTTAGACCTTATTATTATAAACTTAGAACTACTAGTAAAATTTTGATACATATGTCATTTATTGTTTAACCTTTAATAAACATATGTACATATTTTAAATAATTAATGTAAGTAGATATTATAATAAATTGAAATGTTATAAATGATATTTAAACTATTTGTTATTAAAAAATGTTGATTTTGACTACTGAGGGAAACTTTTTAAATATTTTTCTGTATTCCAGATTATTTTTACTTGTAATACTGATCAAGATCTGTGTAAAATTGTAAACTCATGTACTGACATATCCTACATGCAGTCCTGCATTTAAAGGATTAATAAATATTATTATTATTATTATTATTATGAGTAATGGTTTTCCACAAATAATTGATTACAAAAATAATCATTATTTTACAGTTCTGGTTAAATATACTTTATTTGGAGACTATAGTCGTCTCCCTCTTTTTCAAGTCGTTGTATGTATGTTATTTTAAATATAATGGATTTACATATTTCCTAATTTCCTTTTTATAATTAATATCATTCAGGTACATCGAATCCGCAGTTGTACAGTTTTTAGTTCCAATATAAAACAAATTTAATCACTTAAAGGCCTTTACCCGCGGACCAGAGTTTAATAATCAATGATTACAAATTCATTGCAAAAATGTATAAAAATAAATCAGTTAGAGAGTTAAATGTTCTAAATTTCCATGCATATCTTGTAGACCAGGTTATCGTAGGTAAAATTATGTTCTACTGATATATCAGATTTAAAAATATCAGTTATTATGTAAGGCGTTTTTTTAATTAAATGTCTTTAATATTCGAGATATTTATTTCGAATTATTATTGGCGTATTTATTCTTGGCCTCTAACACTTTTGATCTCCTTCAGTTTAATGTTTTTCTTAAACTATATTAATAATCTATATATTTGTTTTCTCTCAAATTCTAAGTATTATTCGCTTTACAATAATAGAAACGTATTTCATAGATCAATATGTTCTTACTTATATGTTCAATTCAGTGGCGGTCGGTGAATCATTTTTGGGTAAGCAATTACAAAGAATACACACGCTCGTGCTTTGTCGTTGCTATACTGCTGTTGAGCGATATAGTACGAGCTTGTCCGATCATACTAATTGCATACCCAAACATGTTTCACCGACCGCTACTGGTTCAATTAAAGTATTTAATTATAAATTAGTGTATAATAAAAACAGATTTTAATTTGTAGTGCACGCTATTTTGCGTACATTACGACAATATTACAAAAAAAAAGTGGAGAAACATTTCACTTTTATCTAGTGGTAACATTGTAGAGGCAAAATCTGTAGAACTAAAATTTATTATTTGAAGGTAATCGTTAAAAATATAGTAGTACTACTGTAGGAAATAGAATGATATTATATGTGTTATAAGAGTACTATATTGGAATTTTATGGAACTAAAATTATAATAAAATCAATAATTTCATCATTGTTATCGTGTAATAGGGATAACTTCTAGTAACTAGTAACTTCTCATTACAGTTGGCCAAATTTCAGTGTTCCCAACTATTTTTTTTTTTTTTTTTAGCTCTCTTGACCCAGTCCGGTCTTCAAGCTTATTTGAAATAATATCCAGATCATTTGCATACCCTAAAATCTTGTCATACCCATTGAGCTGTAGACCTTAGTTGTTGGTATCTTGGGCATTTCATAGTAACTAACTCCAGCACGAGCAGGGCCGTCTTAAGAAATTCGGCGCCAGTGGGCTACTAAAAATAATGCATCCCTCTTCGTAAGAAAATTCACAGAATAGCAAACGGGGAAATAAAAATTGCGGCCCCAAAAGGCTTGCATCCTGGGGCTATATCCCATTTAGCCCTGTGGTTAGGACAGCCCTGAGCACGAGGTTAAACATCAGTGATGAGAACCAAATTTTTATTTCAATTACATTTTTATGTAATCTTTCAACAGTGACATTCTTTACTAATTTCTGTTGTTACGGTGTTCTTTTGTTACAAGATAATTACATGTTTATTCAGTTCTGAGTGCATGTAAACAACTTATATGTTAACTAGGAGCACTTTATATGTTAACCACTTTTACACCTGTTTGTTAACGTCACTTACTGAATTAGCACAGAAATCAGTGTTGCTATATATTACGCCAGCCAAATAATTTGACCCAATAGCAAAGTTTCGTTGACTATAAAAGGCGTTTCATTCGGCTGAAATATGGGCTATAATGCAAGCTCTATATAACACCAGAATGTATTAAAGATACTCAAATATTTTGAAAATCATCAATAATAAAACACTATTATTATTCACAATCCATATCAATAAAGGTCCTCAAGGTGGCATCATATTGTCTAAGCTGTTTACCCTCGCTATAGAGGATATATTTAAAAATCTGGAGTATAAAAGGTGGAGTATACTTGTTTACCTTCGTTTCGCAGATGACGTAGTCATTATTAGTAGCGGTGTGGAGATGGTCGTGTCCGTAATGAATAGAAGTGGAAAGGTTGTACGGGTATCGGACATAAATAAAAACAACTATCTACAGCTGACCAGCTTCGGAATAGTTTATTCCTTCATCAGAGCTGCTACATAAAGGAAAATCATTCATTATTAGTAGCGACATAAGCGTTGTATTCATTAGTAAACATTTGCTTAGATACACTGTCTCAGAAACAAGAATGGACGTGTCTGAAACATCTGGTACATGTTGCAGACGGTTGCGGGAAACATTATACGTTTCACAGCATGTTTCGAAACTCCACACACGCAACCGAGAGAAAGCCGAAACACGATGTTGCGCAGAAACGATGTTGCGATGTTGACGAATGTGGACGTGTTTCGCGTGGTTTTCGCAACATGGTAGTAGTGTGGACCAACGAAAAAGTTTTGAAGCTAATAGAACTTTATAAAATTTCAAGTAAACAATATGAAGATAATAATTAAAATTATGGCCAGTCTATATTGGTGGGTAACTGGACTCCGTAAAATAGTTTCTTGTTTGGCTATTAAAATAATTTCAAAATTCGTTCAAAATAAGTTTTCGACATTCGTTACTTAACAAATTTTCTCTTTGTAATACATATTTTACTTCTTAAACTATTGTTTCAATAATTCTGCCTAGTTAATGTTAAAACTTGTGGTTAACACTGGTGAATGTTTAGAGCAAACCATGATAGGGCGTGTCATTATAATGACATATGCTTAAATTTGATCATATGCTTAAATTTGATTTGTAATCCGAACTATCGCACTCCATAGAAACTCTACACATGATATTCATCATCATCAGTTAGCCATTGAAATCAACTGCAGTATAAGGACTCTTTATTCTCCCTTTATTTTTTCGAAAATTCATCATCATAACCATCATCCTCATCATCATCATCCTCATCGTCATCATAATCGCTATTCTGTCCTATATTGGATATACGGCTGCCTTAGATTATTCCACTGCTGGCGGTCCTTAGCTAGTCTAGTCTAATGTCACTGGATTATACAAAGTAGCGCAAGCCTTTGAAAAAGCCGACAGACCCCAGGGTTTGATCGGCAACATTGCTTCCCCTATTAAGCAAACTAAAGCAGCAATTTTTACGTTCTTAAGTTTACGTCTGCGCTGTCACATCTCCCTCTCTCGCTCTCATTTAATAACCTTCTTTATCAGCGGTTTGAATATTTAAGGTTAAGTTTAATTTAAATTTATATATTATATCCATTTTATTTAATAAAAATTAAAAAAAAAAACTGAAATTGTACCACAATTTTGTTATAGTGCATCTTTGATTAAAAAAATCGTGATTACAATGTTTAAAATAAAAACTAGTTTCTTATTTTTGTAATGTTGGAATCACTGAACATCATTTGTGTTGGCGACATTTTTAGCCCCAGCATGGCCGCCGGTGCGCTACTTTGTATAATCTAGTGACTTTAGTCTAGTCCACTGCTTTCCCGTAACTTTTTGGATGTCGTCCTTCCATCGCATACTAGCCCATCCTGTTTGGACAATGCTATTTCGTTTAGACAACGCGTTTTGCAACTTTCTACATGGCTACCTATTAATTATCATTACATATTGTTTTATTTTAAGTTAGCCATAAAATTTTGCTTTTATTTCGTTATTGTTGTCAATCTTTTTGTAAATAATTGTAAATAATTATTAATTCTGTTTTCTGGCAATACATTTAATATATACACACTTTGTTGGGTCTCTGCATCTGGATTTGTGTATTTATTCATTAAATAAAGATTTCAGTACCGACTATCATCTTCTAGACTTCTAGAAATCAACCAAGATAAGTATTAGCTTTCAGTCTCTAGCAGCATCTAATATTTATTCTTTTTGAAATTATTTTATAACCGCCACGTCTCTACGTGGTTTTATTGCCAGGCAGATCTCGTCTAGAGAGTTGTTTTCAGCTGAGCTTCATGGTATTTGCTGCGGTGTACCAAGATCATCCACCAGCACCGATTCTTCATATACAGTCCATTCGCTCTGCGAACATCTAGCCGGTACGGGCGCACCATTTGGCCACAGGGGCCATGCCACTCGCCGCCCCAACACATCCAGAGTAACATTGGCAAGTTCTAGTCTTCTGCTCAGTAGTGCATATTGTTCATCGGTCATCATCTTTTCTACTAAAGTGACCAGTCCAAGAACATAAAGAACGTCGATGACACAGGTGTCAATGCGAATCCAAGTATTTGTTTTTCTATTTTTGAGACTCCATCATAGATCGCTCTATGTCTCTTCGAGTAGTCTATCATTTTTGCCAGTTTGGTGATTCACTACGTTTCTGCAGCATATGTGAGGGTTGGTAGAATGCACTGGTTGAATATTTTAGTTTTTAAGTGCTGGGGATAATGTTTGGATTTAAATAAATTCTTTAACTTCCCATATGCTGCCCAACTGAGCTTTATTCGCCTGTTAGTCTCTCTGGTTTGTGTTTCTTTTCTGAAGCTTACAATATCTTATTAATAAAGTTTATGACGCTAATTTGATCAAAAATCGAATATAAAATCTTATGTCTCTATATTCTATTGTAACCCATAACATGAAATAAATTTAATACTCCTATTTATTTTCTTATTATAATCCTTTGTATCCAAGTCAGTAACTCAATATTTTCGAAAAATCTTTCTTTGTAGAATAAGGAAGTCTTTCTATTTTTATTATATATGATGCTGTGTACGTGTTAAGAAACAAAATGTTCGAATGTTCATTGTAAGACCGGAACAAGTTTATACCGGTCTACAATAGAAGATGGCTGCCGTATAGCAGTCGACAGACATCCATAACCGAATAAACCAGTGGATACCAATAGTTATTAACAGATTTTGGGACAAAGAAAAGCGGGAATGGATTTAAGAAATATTTCATAAAGGCGGATTCGATCTATAAAAAACAATAATATGGAATACTCAATGAACTAGACGTCAAATATATTACGTGGAAAGTATACGTGAACTAGCGTCATTTATTAATAAGAAATTATTTTACGTTTAAATTAATATCTTCGAAATTCTTTTCTTCTATGTCTACTCTTTGTTGCCAGCGTCTTTATCACTTCTGGAAACACATTTTCTACGCATTTTTAGGGTTTGGTAGGTATAACCAAAAAACTCTTATACCATCATTTTGTCATCTGTTTGTCTGTCTGTCTGTTCGGTAGAAATTGTAGCCAAACGGCGAAACCTAGAGAGTTGAAATTTGGCATACTTACCAAATGCCTCTTTGACCCGCACATAGGAAAAATACTAAAATATCTAAAAAACATACCCCCTGATAATAGAAACAAATATATGCTCAACGAAAAAAAAAAAAATATTTTTTTAAAATTGTGAATAGGGTGTCAAATGAAAGCCCTTAGTACGTGGATTAACGATCAAAATTAAATTTTTGCAAAATAAATTATTTTGACGCGAATTTGCCAAAATTGTGCAAAAATTTTTTGTCCCACAGCCCGTAACCTCTATGGTTTAAACCTAAAATCTGAAAAAAAAAATCTAAGTAATGTACATTTATGTGAACCGGAATAGTACAACAGGAATTTTTGATCAGATTATGTTTTCGGAAAATAACGCATTTTTTGTGTTTTTTGCTTGACCACGTTAAATATTTAATAATTTATCTAACACACTGATCCAGTATGCTTTGATAGTGTAATGGCTAGCATGCTCGCGTTCTAATTTGCAAACTAAAGTTCGCTCCGCTCTCCAGGCAATTTTGTTTTTTCTGTTTTTTTGCATTTTATTTTGTTTAAATTTTTTTCAAAATTCTAGTGATATTTGGGCAAATGTTGCATTTAATTTTTAAAAGCGTAAATTTAATAACCAGTGGAAATTGTTGAAATTGAATACACAAATCAGAAGGGCGGGGTTATGACTTAAAACAACCATTGGAAGCCATAGGCGCAATTTTCAAAATCTTAATGAACCTTACTATATACATATATTTTTTAAAAATCCAGCACATATTTAGAAACCTAAATAATGGTATTATGCATTTGAATTAAAATTAACAAAAAAAAAAAATATTTTAACATAAAATTTGTTTTGGCATCCCAAATAATCATCAAATACCTGTGTAACCCTGAAATGTGTAAAAATTCCCACTTCACGTCAATTTTTATATAAATCTTATGCTGGAAGCCATTTTAGAAGACCCACAACATTAATTTCCCCCGTCGCACTCAGCGACTTTTACCTCGCCTATAGACAGAGTTAACTTTCTCTCCCTGTAAACTTCTTGGTATAAACAGGTCACGGACCTACATAATGAAGAAGAGGATTAGATCAGTGAATTAGTTTCATTACCAAACATTTAAAAAGGAAATTATTTTTTAATGAGAAACCCTTTGACAAGCGAAGCAAAGTTGTTCTCGACGCTACTAAGGTCAGCTCTTTTAAATATATCTAGAATTAAATTTAAAATAATAAAATGTCGTCCCCTCGGTACCATTTGGAGACATATTTAAAAATACCAGGTACTTTTAAGAGGTAACGACATTTTTCCCAACAGAAAAGGCAATTTAATTTTAAATAAACACATTCAAACATGAAATTAAATAAAATTCTACTAAACTCTCCGACAAAAAATATAAAACAAAAAAGAATTTCAGTGATATTACGTAATACCTAAAGTATAATAGAGACAGAAAATTATGCCCTCAAGTAATAGTGAAGCAGCCAGAAAATAAAACTAAAAATAAATGTTATATAGTTTTTTTTCCACTAAAAATGGTTGTTCAGATAAATGAAGTTGTGTGTGCTTAAGCAGCGCGTTCGTTTTATTTTGTCCACTATTGCTATCTCGGGAACTATAAGAGCTACGAAATTGCTTAAATTAGACAACAATTATCTATATTAATAAAATTGGAAGCTTAATCTATTTTTTTTAATTTTTCGGTCTCATATTTAGTTTCTAAGCGTGTCAGATGATCATAGGACGATATCTGCAGTGTGAATTTTCACATATTTCAGGGTTTGGCAGGTATTTAATAGGTGTAGGTAGTCAACATAATACTGGATGCGGACACCGTTATTTTGGACGTTTGCCATTGCTGATAGTACTAGGCTAGAATAGTACAATATAATGAGTATTAGTATCAAAAAGATATAATACTTCATGAGTATATAAAATATATTCAGACGTTTCGGAAACTGCTCAACAATCTGTTTCCGCTTTCAGCGATCACGAGAAGTGATAAACATTTCAATTTTCTTCGAGTTTTTATACTGGGTATTGTAAGAGTGGGAGCAGGTTATAGGTGTGTTATTGGTTGGGTGGTTGGGATCAGGTATAGGTAGGGACGGGATTACTTGCGGAGGATTAACGACCGGATTAATGTTGTTTGTCACATTATTGTGTGCTAATGAGTTGTTTGTTACTGGATTAGTGACTTGAGGATTAAAAGGATTGTTTTGAATAATGGAAAGCCAGAGCTGAGAAAATTCTATGCTAGCTTGGCTGACAGATTTTCTTTTGACTTTGTTTT
The DNA here is from genome assembly GCA_963971575.1 of Liopterus haemorrhoidalis. NCBI lineage: Eukaryota > Metazoa > Arthropoda > Insecta > Coleoptera > Dytiscidae > Liopterus > Liopterus haemorrhoidalis. The sequence goes on from OZ020615.1 coordinate 53,423,528, forward strand.
CCTCATACATTAAGGGTTTACCATATTTCCATTGGAAATGGTGCTCATTTTCTGCATGTTCAGCCAGTTTGGAATTGTAAATTTCGCCCTGCTGAACTTTTTTCTTATGCTCGTTTACCATCACATGCAAAGGTCTGCAATTCTCGCCAGACTGCTATATTTTTCAAAAACACAATCTGATCAAAAATTCCTCTCGTACGTTTCAGGCTCAGATCAATATACATTACCAATAATTATTCAGATTTTTGGTTTAACCCTTTTTGGTAAAAGGGTGCGGGACAAGAACTTGCATATTTTTGGCTAAATTCGTGTTAAAAGAAATGAATTTCAAAAAACTATCTATAATTCACTAATCTATGTCTTAAGAGATTTCTTGTTATAAAACAATAAATTTTTTAAAAATATTTTTTTTTATCAACGACACAAAAAAATCGAAATTTTTTGAAAAAATTATCAATAATTCCCGGAACTATTTCGGTTCCCATCAATGTTCGTCACGGAATATTAATTGTTGAGTTAACGTGAAGTTTAGGATAAGGTAAACTTAAAGAGATTCTTTACTTCACAAATTATTTTATTTTCACTATACGTACATTTCGGCTACGAGTAGCTATCTTCAGTAATTGAATAACACGTGTTATTCTATCTAACACGTGTTAGTATGTAAATTCTTTCAAAACCGAAAGGCACGAAATAAATTTATTTTTATTATTAACTAGAACGCGCAAATAGGTATTGTAATTATTATATCGAATTTTAGTAGCAGGTCAAAACTAATATTAAGTAAGGTAAGAATCAGATTAAAATCAAATAAATTAAACAAACTATTTAGGTTTATAATTAAAATTTAACTTTGTTTTCTTGAGTTCTTTTTCATAATTCGTATTCCCTGTATAAATTAATGAATTTTTATTTTTGAAATAAAAACATAAATTTATAGTTATTTTAAATGAGTGAATTAAATAATCTCATAAACAAACATTAACTGATGAAAAGAGAATGAAAATGAAACATTTACTATATTTCAAAAATAATTAGGGTTAAATATCAAGCTTCAACTTGTTGCCACTGTATGTTGCCATTTAACCAGTTCATTAATTATGCCTGTAAAATGCTTTAAAATTCGATTTAGTTATAACTAGATTCAACTTGTTATTAGTAACGCACCAAATTTAGATTTTAAAGTTACAACAGTTGTAAATAAAACTAGATATAGAAATGTTTTATGCAACCGTGCTCCTAAATTTGTTAATAAATAAATTCTTTGTTAATATTCTCTGGCAAATTTTATTAGGATATAGCCATGTTGCATTTAAATCTGTAAATTATTCGTATACGATCAATCTAAGTAATTTTGTCTTAAAACAAACGTTTTGTGTTCACTTTTACGACTGTCCCATTCTTTACGACATCAAATATTTGTTCAAAGTGTGATCCATTTTATACTAGATCGCGAGAACGAACAGCTAGGTATCGCAGCATCTGCGACTTTGGAAAAACACAAGTTTCCTGGGAAAACGTTTATAGTCGTGAGAGAACTGGGCTATAAAATGTAATTGCGGTTACAAAAAGTTCATTGCTATGGAATTCCAACAGATCGAATCAACATGCAGAGTTATCATTGAGAATTATCACTGAATTCAATATGAATTTAAAAAAGAGGCAGACATCCTGTTAACTAAATCTTTGGTACAACATTTTTTCGCCATAATAATAATGGCATTTAAGTCAAATTTATTTTGCTAATCAATTTTCATCTATAATAATCAATTTACGAAATAATCGTAACCTGTAACGTAACACAAGGCAAACCCTCCCTAGAGAGTGAAAATAATGGATGTTTCTATATTGTTTTTGTATAATTTGAGTCAAAATAACGTTAGTTGTAGAAATTTAGAGTTAAGATTAATATTAGGCCGTCAAGGATGAAATTTGTAGAAAAAAAGGCAAAGTTGGTTGATAACTTACAAATATAAGGAATTATGTTATTCATCAAAGTATGCACCCATATTGCCTATACACTTTTGCCATTTAAGCGCAAGTTATTCAGGCCGGTGGTATAAAACTCTGGCAGACGACGAGAGTCAATGAATTCCTGGAAGGCCAGTTTTACAGCATTGTCGGAATTAAACTGTTTTCCTATTAAAAAGTTGTCCAAATTGCGGAAGAAGTGGTAGTCAGTGGGGGCTAGGTTTGGTGAGTATGGAGAATGATGCAGAAGTTCCATCTCCAATTTCTGTAGTTTTGCCAAAGTCATTTGTGCAGTGTGTCGTCTAGCGTTATCATACAATAACATAGGAGTCGATCTGTTGACCAATCTAGGCTGTTTTTCTTTCATTTGCAGGCAGTTTTTGCATCATTTCGTCCAGTTGGTTGCAGTATATTTCTGCTGTGATCTATAAGTCAGGTTTATTTTTGTTTGGTTTTTAAGTTACCTGTACGAAAACACATTTCATATTGTCTGCTGCGTAGTAACACTAGATCCAAATACACTATTAATGTTTCGCGCGGTCTGCGATGCCGTAGTTCCACATAAGAACCCATACTTCATAATAGTGCGAATTTCCGACCGTTCCATTTTCAACAAAATTAATTTAATAACAAAGTTTTAGATATTTTTTAGAGCATACTTTAAACAAAGTTTTTGATATATTTCATGATTTCTTTAAACAGGCAAGATGTGTAACTTTCCAACAAAAAAAAAAAACACAACGGTAAAATATTAAGCCAATGTCAAATAAGCCAATGTTAAATATTATTAACTACAAATTTCATCCTTATAGACCTGATATGTCTTAATTATCCCTTTCTTCAACAGACTGGATTACGTAGTATAAGTGTACTTTCACGTCTCACAGCACACAAAAAAACTCAAAAAAAAGTGTTAATATTTTTCAGAGAATACACTGATTTCTATCAAGTATGTGTAAGGCGAGATGTGTAACTTTCCAACAAAAAAAAAAAAAAACAACGGTAAACTATTAAGCCAATGTCTAATAATAAGTTGTTAAAGTTGGCAATGTTATTAATTACAAATTTCATCCTTGACGACCTAATAAATGCCTGCTTACCCCTCATGCTGTATAAAGTGGTGTTTCCCAATGTTCAGTCTTGGGACCGCTATTCCTAATAAGGCCGATCTTGTTGATAGTAAAATAGTACGTAAAATCGTACGGTAAAAAATCGATACGTTCTTGTTTGCTGATAAAAAAAAATTCAACTCCCCTATTAAGGATAGTAACACTCCAGGATGATCTGAAGAGTATTGACACTTTGTCAGCTGCTTGGATGGATCTCATCAACCACAGTAAATCTACGGTTCTGTATATGGGATAATATACATTGGGCAATTTTAAAAATAATCATAGAAAGATTCATCAGAATAGTTTTCTGGAGAATATTGAACTACTAACTCCCAAGTTGATTTATTTTTTCGTTTTAATAAAACGAATAAAACAACTATAAATTATGAGATTAAAATTTTAAAATGACAATATCAATGTTATTTGACAAATGACAATGTTTTAATGAAATTGTTGACTTGATTATTCATTGTTAATATCATTATTTGATCACGTTTACATATTCTGCGGATGGGCAAGTTGGTTTGGTTTATTTGGAATCTATCAACCAAAACTATAAACATATTCGAATTTGTTTATATGCCGATGCTATTGTTTGTATGATCAAAGTCCATTATTTCCTCTATCTCCATGCTACATAAAAATGTGTTTTCAAAAGGTTGGGGGTTTAAGATATCGACATTGACGTTCAAGTATCATCGCGCAAAATATAACAGAAATTATGCAAGAATGTAATATATTTCTTGATGGTAATACATAAAATTTAAACTTAATAACACATTCTATTCAAAATCAACAACTAAACTACTTTATTTCATTTAAAATTTCCATATTTTTCTCATCAAGATGTTCTCAGCTACACGCAGTAAGTGAGCCCCATTTGTCGATCATATAATAGATCCATTTATGTCTCCATCTCCTTCACTCTCAATGACATTCCCTGGGGTAAAAGAGAGATAAGGTATGACGAGCTTTAGTCTTTAAAAGCTCGATGTCTTGGTTTACAAGGTCGTTAGTCATACACTCTATTTCCCATCAGTTGCGATTATATGACGGTCTTTCTCTTCCTCAATATAGTGAAGTACAACCTCTTGCAAAACATTATGAACATTTTTTATGTTTAATGTGTAAATAAGATAAAAAATAAAGTTAATTTAGCTGAAAAAAATTACTAAGGATGCAGAAAGCAGTTCTCGTTTCAGTAAACGAAATATTAATGGTAATTTGAGAGAAATATGCCAATGGCTATAATGTGGAATATTTTACTTAACATGGATAAATGTGAATACAAAATATTTTCACTCAAGGGAATATAGCATCCACAACAGATAAGAATATACGAACATTCAATATGTTGGAATTCAACAGCGGTGAGATACTTGGGAGTACGATGGACGACAATATGTCGATGGACGACGTACATGGACATCTTGTATTACAGCAAAATTTCAGCTAGCCCATTAAAGACTATACCTTTTCCAGTTGATTAACAGAAAATCCAAGGTCACACCGAAAACGATTAACACTGTTAACGGTTAAAAATCATATTGAAAATTCTCAAAACTGCTCAATATATTATTAAACTAAAGCAAATGTAATAAACACTGAAAAACTTGCCCAGCATTCAAAACTGGTGAGAATGTTCGATGTGGTGTAGTGATAAATGGGTACCAACAGTGGTATGTTCTGAAGATGCAACTTGCCTGTGATCTTATTGGCTTCAAGTGGTCCATAGTCCTTATTTACTTGTTCTCCCGTTACTTAAATTTCTCTTTTCTAGCCTCTTGCAATGTCTCATTTCTATCATTCGCCTCTGTCATTGTTTTCTTCCTTTGGAGTAGAATTTATGTCTTTCCGGTCCTTTACGTGACTGACAGAAATTGCATGTAAAGCACATGCTCACCATAGCTCATGGCAAAATGTAATTTGCAAATGTTACATATGGTTTGAAACAGCAACGATAGCTGTATACAATAACGTATATGTCAAGGTCATGCGCCACTGCTAGAGCGAACGTTAAGAAGGGCAATTAGTTGCCCGAAATTGGTGTTTGGTGTGATAATCCGGGCTCATAGCTCGCGAATTAATTATCGTAGAGAGGTCGGGTTTATTTTGTTTGATAGAAAATCGATTACTTTGCTCTAGTTTGAGTGCAAAAAACGTATTGTAAGATACCTAAAAGGACGATACATTCTTCCGAGCTTCGCCTTGCCAAAGCAGACAAACGCCAATAGAAGGCTTTGGTGCAAGCCGAAAGTGACATAGGTACTACAAAACTGGAGCTAAGCATGTCTGAAAATACAAAGCCAGAAAATTCGTAGAGAAACCCTCGACATCTACGGCTCCCCACCAATATGAAAAATGCAATCAAGAAGACGTCTATGAATAAGCGTCTTCGGCAACTATACTGCAAAAACACGTTTAGACTCGTTGTTCACGCGGTCTGATACAGAGAAATGGTTATAATAATTGTCAGAATAAGTTTTGTGCTAAAATTTTTATCAGCCCTGTATAAAATGACCTTCGTTGGCCTAAACGGTCACATTTTTCATCATCGACATTTATTATTGGCTAAACTATGATTGATGGACTCACCTAAAATTAAGCCTTCCATTTAGAAGTTAGACAATGTCACTGTGATGTGTTATTTATTTTATATTTTGTGATGTCAAGATCGATCGAAAACGTCAACAAGAATACCATCTTAAATGCATATAAATTGTCACAATAATTAAATAAGAAGAATTTTAATTGTAATTTAGTTATTTAAAATCTTATAATGTATAAAGAAACAAATTAAACAGCTAGGTAATATATTACTTGTCTAATTTATGTCCATTTTGGTTGTCATTTTAACAGATTATCTTCGAAGATTTCAGACTGTTCTTTTCAATATAAATGAAAAAATAATGATGTTAAAATATCGCGGAATCGCACGCACGTATCTTTAAAAATAGCTTAAACCTTTTTATGGATTCCCTAAAATTTAAGAATGAAAATAGAGGTTTTAAAATTTTACTTTTCATCTTTCAGAAGCTTTTCTACTGCCTTACTTTTCCACGTTTTGTTGGTGTGAACCTTTGGGCTCTACTCGAGAGGATTTTAAATTGTTTCTGAGATTTTCGAAAATCTTTCAGTTCTGTATCCATAAAGTACTGATCACCATAAATTGGCAGACAGACCTTGATGCATTGATTCCGTTGAGGGTTCCATACAGAGCAGGTGACATCAACTGGTTCTCTCTGCAGATTGTGGTAAATCCATCTATACTCTCTAGTACTTATTTTTTTCTTGATTTTGCGCTGATTCATTCGACTGCAATAATCTGAAATTTTGTCTTGCCATTTGAATCGCATTATTTTGCGAAGACATTTGTAACGAAAGTTTTTGCATTGTATCTTTAAAGATTTTCCAAATTTCACAAGTTAATAGAGCTCGACTCTGCCTCCTGTAATTAATACTTTAAAATGAGTATTTATTTATGCAAAATGTGTTGAATTTATGCTATGTATTTCTTTTTCTTGTCCTTTACCCTTTTGTAAACCAGATTAATGTCGTGCTGCATATGTTAAAAATTCCTAAATACTCGAGGCAAAATTTCGTAGCACTGTTTTAAAATGACTCTAAAGAATTAAACACACTGAAAGTCCTAAAGTTGTTCAATTTAATTTATGCATTAAATTTCGTTCTTCCTTATCGTGTTCTCTACAGTGAAGTGTTCCAATTATTCTCTTTAGAAGATAACCAATTATAAAAGATGATAAATCGATATAGAAAATGTGACATTATCATCTTTCATTCCTGATAATGAATACAGCAATACGGGCTTTTAAAATACATTATTGGATATTTCAAATAATATATTACGACAGCAGAATTTAGATTTTTAATCAACGTTGACATTGGCATTATTTTTAACAAATTTTATTGAGAAAGTATTTCCACAAAAATAAAATACTATTTTTTGGATAAGATGCACCAGAAGGTTATAATATTTATGGATATAATAGTCTTCAGATGTTACAAGTATCTACCAGGTCTACAAGTATGAAATGCGGATTTTTTTTAAAAATAAAACACATTAATCTCAAAAGAACAGTAAAAGTTTATTTATTCAAAGTATGCTCCATTAGAAGTTATACATTTTTTCCAACTTTCAGGCAATTTACGAATAACTCGCCAGTAGAACTCTTCCCCTTTCCCCGCAAACCATTCATCTAGCCATTCTTTCACATTTTCATATGAACAAAAGTTCTGCTCGGCAAGTGGGTGACCCATCGATGCGAACAAGTGGTAATCTGAAAGGGTCAAGTCTGGTGAGTAAGCGGTATGGGGTAGCACTTCCCACTTGAGTGCCTCCAATGTGTTGCAAACTGCTTTTGCCTTATGTGATGGAGGGTTATCGTGAAGAAAGATTACCTTGTGCTGTCTTCTTTCGTATTCTGGTCGTTTTATGAGCAGCGAATGGTTCAATTCGATCAGTTGTTGTTGGTAGCGTTGGGTATTAACTGTTTCACCAGGTTTTAACAATTCATAATAGACCACACCCTTTTGGTCCCACCAAGTACAGAGCATTGTCTTTTTGCCAAAGCGATTCGGTCTTGCAGTTGATGTGGATGGTGAGCGTGAGCATGATTTTTTGCGTTTGGGATTTTCAAAATAAATCCATTTTTCATCGCCAGTAATGATACGATGCAAAAAAGACTTTCTTTTGTATCTTGCAAGCAAAATTTCACAAGTGTTTTTGCGGTTTTCCATCTGCCTCTCATTCAATGCATGTGGAACCCATCTGCCGACTTTCTGGATATTACCCATCTCTCGTAGGCGATTGGAAACAGCTTGTTGACTAACGCCTAACTGCTCTGCTAGTTGTTTTTGTGATTGACTATTGTCTTCCTGTAGCAATGTTTCCCATTTTGTATCTTCATATTTTTTTGGAGGTTTTCCATGTTCTTTGTCTGTAAGATCAAAGTCACCACTTTTGAAACGCCGAAACCATCGTTCACACTTATATTGCGATGGAGCATATTCACCATAAGCTTCTCGAAGCCGTCGATATGATTCAGCAGCAGTTTTTTTCAAATGAAAACAAAACAGTAGTACTGTCCGCGAATGCTCTTTATTTGGCACAAAATTTGACATTTTTAACACAGTAAAACAAAACTATATGTTCACTTTTCAAATTATAACCTATACGCATTTGACACTTAATGATAACTTAACAAAACGCCATATGTGTTGAAACTTTGAACTATACACTCTGTTTGCGCGTCAAGTTTGATAAAAAACCGCATTTCATACTTGTAGACCTGGTAGATACAGTAACTAGATAATTATTCAAGTATCTAGATACAAATTAGATACTTTTTGCAATATGTATCTACATCTGTATCTAGATATTTAAATTTAAGTATCTTGTATCTGTAGTTCAGATACTTTGATCGTTACTTTATTTTTATACCATGATACTGAGCTGAATTATAATTATCAGTTTAATTATAAACTGTCATTTTAAATATTTTATTTTTACTATAAACAAAATTCAGAAAACAATTAAAATTATGACGTTTACAAATTAAATTTATATGGAATGTCAAAAAAAAGCTCACTCATTTTTCGTAGCTTTTGAACGGCCGTAAAAATAGTAGGTATTTAGGTACCACAATAGTAGGTACAACACTTAAGAAAAATGGGTCATTATTAATGAAAACTAAGTTTTTGAATGACATGAAACTATTGTTGCTATTTTAATGAGCAATTTACTAAAAACATATGAAAAATAATATCCACACAAGTGGTTTGGGAACCATGGTTTTGTGAAACCTTGGGCAAGACAAATTAAGACCCTTCAAAAGTATCTAATGATTGAAAATACACTTTGATAATTTTTTGTGGCATTTCTTCACTTGAGGCCTGGCTCTAGTCCGCCTCACTCAAGGGCCGGCCATGCTAGTGTGGATATTAAGTTCATTTCCTAATTGAAATCAGTAAGCTAAGTAGGTGCGTAAAATAGAATAAATTATTAAACGTTCATATAAATTTAATTTGTAAGCGTGAGAATGTCAACCGAAATTTTGTTTATAAATGAAATTTGTATGGAATGAGAAAAAATCACATATTTCTTATTAGAATTTTTACCGACCGCCAACATATATAAGGGATGTATTGTGATCATACCGATTTTGACATTTCGAGATTTCGATGGATCTCCACGAATTGAGGTCCCTACATAACGTTTTGACTATTTTTAGCATGATGTCTATCGGTCTCTCTGTCTGTCCGTCTGTCCGTCCGTCCGTCCGTCCGTCCGTTCGTCCATCCGTCCGTCGGTCCGTCCGTCTGTCTGTCTGTGTACACGTGCAGAGCAAATTCGGCTAAAAGGATTTTTATGAAACGGCATGTTTTGACATCAATGGCTTTTGGTAAAAATCGTTAGACTAGAAATGGGAGTTTACTCGTTTCGATTTTAAGATTTTTGAGAATATTTAGCATATGAATAAACAGAAAAATATTTCGAAAAAATGTATTTACCAAAAGTTGCTATAAATGCAATAACTAATAACTTTTATTTGAGACATTTTTTGATAATACGAAATATTTCGAAAAATTTTTCTCAATTGTTTCATGCTTACATGTAACGTTTCCATGGTCATGATAAATAATATCTCTGTTAAAAAATATTAGGCCAAGTTATTTCTACTCTGCTGCTAGAATGTATTTTATACAAGTACTTTATGATGGCGGTCGGTCCTGTGGTGGCCACAGCTGATTTTTTTATTAGTGATCAAAAATAGTGACAATAGTGACAAAAAATTATAGCTGCGTATCTATAAGACTAACATTAATCTTATAGATACGCAGCTCATACGTTAGCACATATGGCTAACATACGTTATTTAGTACAAATTTATTCCGTAGATTATTGTTTTATCTTGAATTTAGTGGGCTTTTTATAATGTCACGGTCATTTTTGAACAGGCTGTATAATACTGATTAACATGCACTGTTTGTTTGGTAAAAATATGGTATTTTCATTTTTGTGTTTTTTTTTTAAGTATCTAGCTGTATCTAGATACAAACATTTTCGGCTTGTATCTGTATCTAGAAATTTTTTATAATTCTGTATCTATATCTGCATCTGGATACAATATTTCTTAGGTATCTGTATCTGTATCTAGATATTTTTTAAATGTATTTATTACAACACTGTCCATATTATCCCTGTTGGGTGTTGTATCTGAACGTTTCTTTGTTAATATAACTTTTAATTAAAAGTAAAACGTGAAATTTGATTCCTCATCTCTTTTTATGTTCAGTATCAAGTCATAAAACCTTATTAAGACGCAGTAAACACAGAAATTAACATAAGCAGTGTGATTAAATCTATGAGGCGTAGACTGTTAGTTATTGCCCTAATATAAATGTTTATTGTTTAGTACGGGAAATGTACGCTACGGGGTGCTGACATGCAAGTTTTCATCGCTCGGTTACATGTGTCTTAATATCCCAGCAGGACCAGGATAATACAGTGGCGTTCGTTGAAATTAAATAAACAATTCACAAGAGTGTACCTACAATTTTGGTAAACCACCCTTCCTATTTGCTTCGTCTCTTGTTTATCCGTTCCGAATGTTGTTTAAGTACTTCGCTTACTACCATCTGAAATAGTGCTGTTGATGTCGTATTGAACCATTTTTTTAACCAATGGCGGATTTAGCTTTTTGGGGGCCCAGGGCTTAATAATACCAAAGGGCCCTACACAGGTTTCAATCAAAAAATTTAAAAAATAAAAGACAGTATTAAAGGTTAATTATTATTTATTACATTTTTATTAATGTTGGATATTATTTTTTTATTAGCTGGCGCTTCATTTATGTTGATTTTTAGTCAATTGTTTTTTAAAGTAATATTTTTGTTTTGATCTTTTCTCTTATAAGCCGATGCTTGGTATAGAATATAATAGGTATATGTCTGAGAGGTTGGGGCCCTTGCGGATCTGGGGTCCAGGACTTAAGCCCTATTAGCCCGTATGTAGATCCGCCACTATTTTTACCAACCGTCAACATATATAAGGGAGGTATTGTGATCATACCGATTTTAACATTTCGAGATTTTGATGGATCTCCACGAATTGAGGTCCCTACATAACGTTTTGAATATTTTTAGCATGATGTCTGTTGGTCTGTCTGTCCGTCCGTCTGTCCGTCCGTCCGTCCGTCCGTCCGTCCGACCGTCCATCCGTCCGTCCGTCCGACCGTCCATCCGTCCGTCCGTCTGTCTGTCTGAGTACACGTGCAGAGCAAATTCGGCTAAAAGGATTTTTATGAAACTGCATATTTAAGCTTTTGACATCAATAACACGAGTTGATCATATTTTGGTAAAAATCGGTAGACTAGAAATGGAAGTTTACTCGTGTCGATTTTAAGATTTTTGCGAATATTTAGCAACATAAAAATATTTCGAAAAAATTTATTTAACAAAAGTTGCTATAAATACAATAACTAATACTACTAACTTTTATTTGAGCCGTTTTTTGATAAAACGAAAAATTTCGAAAAATTTTCGTAAAATTTTTAAAAATTTTCGTAAAATTTTTAAAAATTTTCATACTTAAGTCTCAATTTTTTCATACTCACATATATGTAACGTTTCCATGGTCATGATAAATAATATCTCTGTTAGAAAATATTAGGTTATTAGGTTATTAAAATATAAGATATTTCTACTCGGCTGCTAGAATGTATTTTATACAAATACTTTATGATGGTGGTCGGTCCTGTGGTGGCCACAGCTAATTTTTTTTTGTTTTGAAAATGTAACTTTATTTTTTTTTTTAAATCAGTAGTACAGGTCCGCGATTTTTTTTTTTTATCGACCACATATGTTGAAGTGGATGAAACGACTGTCTAATAATAAACAGATGATACTTTTCGGTATAAAATTTGAGAAATTGGTATTCCTTCATAGTTCAATAGATGTAGATTTATATGGAAATGCTTGATAGGAAATTTTCCAATAGTTAAACCAAACGTTTCTGTCCTAAATTTTCAGTAATATATTCCAATTTTCATCAAAAATTAAAAAAAAGCATTGAAAATCTGACCTAGTTTCAACTTAATTTCATCTTCAATTTAATTTTCTCAATATTTCAGTGCATCAGTTCAGTGTGAATTTCTGTGAAAAATCTTTTTCAAGAGTGTCACAGCATTCATTATAGGAAGTAATGAAATGAACTGGACTTCTCCGAGAGAAACAGAAAGATATTAACTTCAGACTGAGATGTACAGAGTTAAAGCTGTAACTTTATAAGTAGGTTAGGTAAGATTAGGTTGGGTTTAAATTAATTAGAATTAGTGGTACTTACTAGAAAGCATTCGACTCTGTCGATAGAGAATGCATTTGGGCTTAAATGCAGAATATTGGAGTGCCTGACAAAATAATATCTCTGGTTAGAAATAGCTACACAATGGTAGCTTGTCAGAACCCTTTCCAACTATTACAGGTGTTAGACAAGGTTGTGTGATGTCACCGCTTCTTTTTTTGATAGTTTTAGACGCCGTGGCTAGACAATCAACAGCTAACAAACCCAGAGGAATCATTTGGAATCCGCTAACACAAACAGTCAGACTGGAGTCACTGGATTTTGCAGACGTTAAATGTGAATTGTCGCATAAGCATGGAGACATGCAGCAAAAACTGAATGACCTCACGATTGAATCTGCAAAAGTTGGATTGAAAATTAATAACTCCAAGACAAAAGAAATGCGGATAAATGCAGAAACCGATAGACCTTTACTGCTCGGTAACCATCAAATCGAGCGTGTGGATGATTTCCAGTACTTGGGGAGTGTTGTGTCTGTGGACGGTGGCGCGGATTTAGATGTGGAAAGCAGAATACGCAAAGCGAGAGGCGTATTTATCCAACTTAGCCGTGTATGGAATTCTGCGATCTACAGTACTTCCACGAAAACTACCATATTCAGGGCATGCGTGACGTCAGTTCTTCTCTCTACATCAAAACTTGTTATTGGTGCATAATTATAAAAAGTATATATTTCTTTATATTTATTAAATATATCCTGCTTTGATAATAAATTGATAGAAAATTGTAGTAATACTTGTAGGTCAGGATTTTTATTAAATATACTATCAATTTTTGCAGGCAAGTGCAAACCAAACTCGCCGGGAACAGATTTCAGTTTGTTTACTGTCCAATAAATAATATTTAAAGATTCTGACAATGGCCGGTTTTGTTTTTCTAAATTTACTATGGTTGAAGGAAGAAATTCAAAATTAGTCTTTATGAACTTTAATTCTTCATAAATATTTGGTTTTTGTATAATATTTTTTGATATTATAATGCTTTGAGCATCCGGAGTTAGATTGAAAATAAAAATTTTTAAAACTTCAAAATTGTTAACATAAAATAACGCCGCTTCAATCCAAGTTCCCCAACGTGTCACAACAGGATTTGGAAGGAATGAAACAAATGTAAATTTTCTCGACTCCAGTACCTAAAATATTGTCTGTGCACTTCACCATTTAGAGTAAACGTTGCTTCGTCAGTAAATAAAATTCTTTGAAGAATTGTTGGGTCGGAATTAATTTTTTCAAACATTTCAAAACAAAAATCCATACGTACTGCTGCGTCCCTTTCTAACAATTCTTGATAATTTTGAAATTTGTATGATCGAAACTTTTCTTTTTTTAAGAAGTTAAAAACAGATCCAATACTGACACCAACGGTTTGTGCAATTGATCTTAAAGTATTTTGATTGTTTTCTTCCACTTGTAATAATATTTCCAACTGCTTCTCTTCTGCAAGCACGTGGGATGTTGTTCTTTTTTATTATGTTTTGACTTAAGACATCCTTCGCTGTGAAATTTATTAACTAGTCTTGAAGTTGTAGAGGGATTCAGCATTTGCCGATCTGGATAAGTTGCACTAAATACAGCAGAAACTTCTCTTAAACTCATTTGGGAGTTATAACAAGTTACCATCATTATTTTTTCTTCATATATATATATATATATATGTGGGGATGAGGGTTGAAACGAAGCGAGTGAAATTAGAAAAATCAAGTATATTCATTAATTTAATTATTACATGTACTAAAGTGTTCAAATAAGGCATTGCACACATCTGTGCGTTGCGGCGGCCGACTCACGACTTCCCTCTCCTCCTGTGTATCGGTCAGCTGGGGGGAGTTTTTCGGGAACTTCAGTGGCGTTCCAGGTACAAGCCCACATATATGATATATCTTCGTATACATGTTGATTAATTTTTAAATCAGCAATGAGTAAAAGTATACACACTAATTGTCTATGTTGCAAATGAAAATGAACACGATTCATACTGCTGTCAAAAACTGTATCCATGGTAATGACATAGTACATGTTGCATTAAAAAATAAATTCACTGTATATATTTCATGTGCTTAAATTGTTAAAAGTATATATACAAGAAATTCAGAGTGTGTGCACATCATTGCAATAAGTAAAAACTTACCTTTTCTCCCGAATCGGAAGGCAAGTAGAAAGTAAGCACAGTTAGGAAGGAGATGCCCATGCAAGGAATAATGATGTTGACTGTGTAGAATAGCGTTTTTCTCCTCATCGTGATGTTGAATGTGATGTCCAGGTACGGCTCGTCGCAACATGTGTAGAATTTTTCATTTCTGTAACAAAAATATATTTTCAAATAGAGTTCAATTTTTACTGACGGCTTACTACAACTTTAAATACACATGCGTCACCTAAACATTTTATTTCATGATCCAACTTCGACACCCAAGATCTTCTACGGGTGATGGTTCTATAATTACCCCCTAAACCAGCTTTTCGGGTACCAGTTCCGGTTCCAGATACTCGGTTTCGAATACCAGGGTCCGGATTCCCGATTTCAAGATCCGATTTTATATACCCTGTACCTGATACCCGATTCCGGATACCAACTTTCTAATACCCGGTTCCGAATACGCGATTATGTATACCCGGTACAAAAATGTTTAAAATATATTTATTTATTGTTTTATTGATTCTAACATATACAGGGAATTTGTTTGAAACGCCGCACCTCGAATAACTCCTTTATTTTAAGAGATACAAAAAATTCTTCAGAAGAAAAGTTAAACTAGACAAAAGGGTCCACTTAAGGACTATAACAAGAATTCTGCATCACTTCTGGTTTCAGCGGAAATTGTTTCAACTTTTTATCTGGCATAGAGAATCGATACTTTATTATTTTTTTTTCTTTAAAGTACATTAAATCAGCTTTACAAGGATGTCAAAATATGATACTTTAATTTTAACCATTTCAAAATGGCGACCATTTATTTACAAAATAATAAATAACATAAATCGTACAATATTACAATCGTTCAAACATAGCAAGCTTTGAAAATGATTTATATACATAAAAAAACTAAATAAATTCTGCAAATTTTCTTGCCTGTTAGTACGAGTTTGATATTAAAAGTGATAACATCATATTGTTTGTAATTATGGTGTGTTGTTTACTTGAAAAAATTCATCTCAGCTAAAAATTAAATTAAATCGTGAACATTTTTGAGCGATTATTTTTTACAACTTTCGAAGTGGATTAAACCAACAATAATGCATCGATGAACTTAATTTGACTTTTGATGATGAAGCACCATCAAGGACTACTGTTTATCGATAGATTGCCTACTTCAATCGTGGCCGTAGTTCGCTTTCGTGACGGTCGTCCAAAATCGGTTTTTGTTCCAGAAAACATTGATGATGTGCGTGAACTGATACTGCAAGATCGTAATGGGACTTATCGTGAGATTGAGGTATCCTTGGGCATTAGTAGAACCAGCATACATTCACTATCGCATGAACATTTGGACAATCGCCCACATAATTTGACAATCGCCTCAATCGGAGTGGAAAAAGTGCTTCGAAAATTGGTTCAAACGCATACAAAAGTGTATTGATCTTCATGGAGAATATTTTGTAAAACAATAAAGCCACTTTTGTTGATAAATAATTGTTTTTGATCTCAAATCCTGAAATATAAAAGGCAACCCTCGTATGCCAAGTTTGTTCTGGTTTCTTGTGCATATCTGTATTATAAAAATTTTAAAACTGTTAAATAAATTATGGGTAAATGTCCCTCGATTAAGTCTCCAACTCCGGCAATTTCTTCAAATGCATTTTTCATTTGCAAACACATTAAACGTGCTAACATGAAATAAGCTTTAAGCTGGCTTGCATGTAGGTATCGTACAGCTTTAACTATATTAAAGCAAACAGTTAAGATGAAGTTTTACAAGTTGTGGAGTGAAGCAGCGATAGCGAGGTGAAGGAGGGAAGCAGTTAAGACCGCACTGAGCTCAGCGATAACAATAAATAGGGCGTCTCCCTCAGACAACTCCCCATATAACCTACAGACGAGGCTACACTGCACAAACACTCTGAAATACTGGTGCAATTGTTAGGATAAGATAAAGTGAACACTTCTTAAGGATTAATAAAATATAAGAGCCAGGATTAAGAATTTTTATTACTTTAAAATTTAGAAATTTCTTGTAATCGTTACCGTTGAAGAAGTTAATTTATTACTATAACCATTTATTTAACGGAATCTGGGCCAAAAACAATATACATAAACAGTTTGTTTTTTTAAAGGGTGTTAAGTCACAAGTTCAAACTGTTAAATATGGCGTCCCTCAAGGCTCTATTCTTGGACCTTTTCTCTTCGTAATATATATTAATGATTTGCCTTCCTTCCTCAAAACTACAAACACAATATTGTACGCGGATGATACCACCATAATTTCAACTTCGAAGGACTTTGAAGAAACATTATCTTTAAATAACAGCAATTTAAAACTTAGTCGTGAGTGGTTCACTGCTAATAACCTAAGTTTAAACGCTCAAAAAACTCAGCAAATGATCTTCTCACTTCGATTGGCACATATGGAAAATCCAGAATCAATTAAATTCTTAGGTGTCCATATTGGTGTTAATCTTAGCTGGGAAGTTCATATAGATCATCTTGCCAATAAACTTTGTAAAGCAATTTATTGTTTGCGTAATCTCAGACATAGCGTGTCCCGTAATATTTTACTTACAGCATATCATGCACTCTTTCATAGTCACATGTCCTACGCGATTCTTGCCTGGGGACACTCCCCCTTTTCACAGAGAATATTTTCTTTGCAAAGACGCGTTATTAGAATAATAGCTAACTTATCCTACAGATCAGACTGTAAACACAAATTTACTGATTTGAATATCCTTACCTTGCCATGTTTATTTATATTTCAATGTCTCGTCTACGTACATTGCAACTTGATTAATTATGAACAGCAAAATCAAATACATGCTCATTTTACAAGAAAAAATGATATAATCAGACAAAAATACGTAAGATTGACCAAATCAAGGCAGTCCTTCAATTATTTTGGTATCTTATTTTACAACATACTCCCCTTGGCAATAAAGAAGTTAAACAACCAGCAATTCAAAAAGACCGTAAAAACATATGTATTTAATAACTAAAGCATTTTATAACTTTGACCAATACATCGCTAATAATTTTAATGACTTGTAATGTAATTTTGTAACTTTATTTTTAATGTTAAATTCAATGTATTATTGTTTATGCTATGTTTATTTGTAGTATTTTTT
Source organism: Liopterus haemorrhoidalis (assembly GCA_963971575.1). Classification (NCBI taxonomy): domain Eukaryota; kingdom Metazoa; phylum Arthropoda; class Insecta; order Coleoptera; family Dytiscidae; genus Liopterus; species Liopterus haemorrhoidalis. The sequence continues at coordinate 53,441,270 of OZ020615.1, forward strand.
TCCCCATTATTACTTTTATTAACTGACGTATGTAAAAATATTTTGTATTTGTTAACATTAATAAAATTATTATTATTATTATTATTATTATTACGTATAATATACAAGTAGTAACAAACAATACAAACAGATAGTGAACAGAATAATTATATAACTTCCAAAGAAAGATATAACATAAAAGAAAAAACAAAAAGAAGACTAATAAAACCATTGGTCCAGTTTGTCCACAGTACATATTCAAGTATTTGTGAAGCACTAATTGCTTACAAGGACAGGAACAGCAGACAAGGAAACAACAGACAACAGACAACAACAGACAAGAAAATGAAATAGAAAGAAGAGTAGCTCAAGGGTGGAAGAAATTCTGGGCCTTAAAAGATATATTCCATTCAAACTTATCAGCCACAATAAAAAGAAACGATTTTGTCAGCTGCGTTAGCCCCACTATGACTTACAGATGTCAAACTTGATTTACAACCCAAAAACAAAGTAACAAACTACGCACGTGCATATACGCGATGGAAAGATCAATGCTAAAAATCAAAAGGTCGGACAGAATCCGTCTATCCGAAATAAGGAAAGAAACTGGGTGAAAAGAAACTCTAAAAACTGCCAGGTCTTTGAAATGGAAATGGGCTGGTCATGTTATGCGCCTTATAGATCATAGGTGGACAAAAGAGGTTACAGAATGGGTACCTAGAGACCATAAAAGAAGACAAAGACAAAGATGGGAGGATGAAATTAAGGAAATAGCAGGCAAATTCTGGAGAAGTGAAACATTTCGATATGTTTACATTATACCACAGGCTCGCTACATAGTTGATATTAGTGGTGCAATATATACTGTCCCATTTTTAGGGTTTTGTAGGTATGACCAAAAAACCCTTATACCGTCATTTTGTCGTTTGTCTGTCTGTCTGTCTGTTCGGTAAAAATTGTAGCCAAACGGCTAAACCTAGAGAGTTGAAATTTGACATGCCTGTACAACTTTTTGACCCGCACATAAAAAAAATACTAAAACATCAAAAAACATATCCCTCTAAAAATATAAACAAATACCTATGTGCTAATCGAAAAAAAAAATATTTTTTTTTAAATTCTGAGTAGGGTATCAAATGAAAGCCCTTAGTACGTGGATTAAAGATCAAAATTTTATTTTTGCAAAATAAATTAATTTGACGCGATTTTTGTCAAAATTGTGCAAAAAAATTTTTGTCCCACACCCTGCTGTATCCCAGATGGTTTAAACTAAAAATCTGAAAAAATTCCAAGTAATGTATATTGGTGTGAACCGGAATAGTACAACAGGAATTTTTGATCAGATTATGTTTTCGGAAAATAATGCATTTTTTGTGTTTTTAACCAAAATATATTAAATATTTAATTCGCTATGTAACCAAGTTGATGCGTCAGCGCTCATAGCGATGTGCGTTTAGTCATTGGTTTTCTAATTTGTCAAACAAGTAACTTGCAAACTAGAGTTCGAATCCTGTCAATTTTAATTTTTTTGTTTTTTTTGCAGTTTTCTTTTGTTTAAATTATTTTGTCAAAATTCTAGTTATATTTTGGTAAATGTTGCATTTAATTTTTAAAAGCGTAAATTTAATAACCCGTGGGAAGTGTTGAAATTATAATTTAATTCTGTTTGATGTATACGAAATCAGAGGCGGGGCTAATTATTTAAGCAACCAATAGAAACTATAGGCGCAATTTTCAAAATCTTAATGAACCTTGCTATGTAAAAAAAATACTGCACATATTTAGAAACTTAAATAATGGTATTAGGCATTCGAATTAAAATTCATAAAAAAATATTTTGACATTAAATTTGTTTTGGCATCCCAAATAATCATCATTCAGTTATTAAATACCTGTAAAACCCTGAAATGGGTGAACATTAACACTTCACATCATTTTTTTTTTCTTTTTTTTTGTCGATTGTTTTATATATGAAAAATTTAAATTCAACATTTTGTAATTCTTTGTGAGTCCATTCAAAATAATGTTTTTAAATATTATTGTGTTTGAAATTTTGAATATGGGAAATATTTTATATAATCTAATTATATTATTAAACTTGAATTTCTATTGTTTATTTTTATAAAATTTATTTCAGCATTTAAACTGTTATATATTATCTTATTTATTTACTATTACTTTAGCGCAAATTTGTTTTAAAAAGTGAGGTTATCAACTTTGCTTGGAAAACCGTTCGTTTGTATTCCTGTTTCGAGCAGTTCGGAAGAAGTTTTTAGTTGCACTATGACGTCAGCTGCTCTTATCCTGGACAAGTTTGGTGCAACACAAACGAACAAACCTTTATATTCTCGGTATTAAACTATCACTTTACTCAATAAATAAATAATATAATCCCGGTTAAATAAACCAACTCCAGTAATATAAATAATATTGTTTCCCTTTACCACTCCGCGAAAGAAAAAGGTTAAGAACGCGACAGTGTCGTATGACTAAGTAGCACTAATAGACACGCTATTGGACCAATCGCGTTTTTTAGTAATTTGGATAAAAAGTCCTCAAAACCATGAGATATAGAGATAACAGGAGATTTATTTTGGTTGCATTTGTCTTAGTACTATATCGCGAGGATAAAATTATAGCGATTTCCAGGATAACAGAAACAGTAAGATCTTATTCTGCAATTTGGTAGGAGTTAATGAATACGTTCTTGAGATACATATGTATGTTAAGATATATAATACTACAAGTAGATTTATCTGTGTGGAAACACAAACATATCTCTGTAGTAGCAAAGACAAAATTTCAAACATCAAGCTTCAGTTTCTCAGTATCTAGTTTTAAGCTTCAGTGAGCTTAACATGTCACATATTGCTTTTAATATAAGTCATCTTGGTATTATTTTACACTCTCAGAATCGATTTTGAAACTAACATCACTTCTTAGAAAAGACGGATGAAATTTAAAGTATCTATAAAGTTTTAATATGCGGTATTTCTCCATACTTTATAAACGAAAAAGTGTAAAATTTATACTTTGAATTCTTGTTATATATCTTGAACAGAAATATACTAAATTTTTCGGTGAAACTAATACTCGGTTGGTTTCATTCATGATATATTCGATATAACTCGACATAAAAAATGTACATACCTCTGTAAAATTAGTCAAAAAGTAGGATTTAACTAAAAACAGATTAATATTAACCCAGTTTATTAAAATAAAAATGATTAAAATAGTTATGTGGTGTGAATTTTCACACATTTCAGGGTTTTGTAGGTATTTAATAAGAAGTCAACAGAGTGCTGGAAGTCTAGGACAATATTTTTTCTGTAATCACATCAAAATCAACAAATTTTTGATCATCATTTTTATTCGGCATTTGAGTACTTAAAGCTTCCATTTAATTTTTTAAAATAAATTTAAGATATTTGCAAAAATCTCGTCACAATAAAATTTAAATTAAAAAATCACAGTGATTTTTTCTGCATTTGTTAAATTTATAAACTTCGTATTCAAGTCTTCATTAAATTAATAAGAAATGTATTGATAACTGGCTAATTTTTTTTCAATTTCACAAATGTATTTCTCACTTTTAACAATGCGCTTTTTAATTTATAAATATTTTACTACTATAAATGATTTATTCCTCTTTTATAACTTACAAACAAGACGTATAACAGTAGGTGGAGCTTACACACATGAACTCGATTCTCAGCTGTTTAAAATTGTTTATTATATTTTTAATTTCAAAAAAGAACATAGACTACCTTATTCATAAAAATAAACCATCCGTTACGAGCCATAATTAAGATATGAATTAAAAAAATTATTTTGTCAAAAACACAAAAATTGTAATATTTTCAAAAAACTGTAATCTGGTCAAAAATTTCTATCGTTCGATTGCTCTTTAGATCAGTATACATTATTTAGAATTTTTACATATTTTTAGTTTAACTCCTTTGCGTTAAAGGGTGTGGAATAGTATTTTTTAAAGTAAATTGCTCAAAAAATCTTGTTAAAACAAAAAATTCTAAAAAGCTATTTTCCATTCCTTAATCTAGGAGCTTTCTTTTCATAACAAACAATAAATTAAAAATATAATATATATATTATTTTGGTCAACGGCCCAAAAATATTATATTTATCGAAAAACTAATCTGATCAAAAATTCCTGTTGAACTATTCTGGTTCCCATCAGTGTACATTATTGAGATTTTTTCATATATAAAATGCGGGACAAAAGCCGAAATTCCAATAAAAAAAAATTCAAAAATAAAAAAAAATTTGTTTATCCACGCATTAATAGGTTTCATATGATAGCAAAATATAAATTTAAAAAAAAAAATGATATATTTTAATCGAAAATGCCTTAAAAACTGATTTTTCAAATATAAAAATTTGCTTATTTATCCACGCATTAAGAGGTTTCATATGATAATCAAATTTAAATTTAAAAAAATATGTTTTTTTTATCATTGAATACATATTTGTTTATGTATATCTAGTGATGTATTTTTTTTATCTCTCAATATTTAACCTATATGTGGGTCAAAAATTGTGTTAAAAATAATAAGAATTTTGTTTTATCTGATTTACATGATTTTTAGGGGACTAAAATTTACTCTTAACACAAAATTTCCCCTTACTTTGCATATTTCTATAAGCATTTTATAAAAATATGCAAAAATGTTTATAGGGTCAATAATATAATAAAATAAGTTCGTAACTTTCGTGAAAACTTTATAAATTTAAATTCCAATACTATTTAAATGCTAATGTTGGTGCTCAAAGTGAAGAGTTAAATTAGTTAAATAGCATCCATAATGCTTTGTAACTCTTAAACGAGTCACTCAAACTCATCGTCCTAAACTCCACTTATTTCAGTTTCAGGGAGATATGCCCACATCAATCTTAGCGTGTGAGAAGCAGGGAGATTCACGATTCTGCTTCACTGTCCTGAACAGTATTAAATCGAATTATTATCAAGATTATTCCTCAAATATTTTTATCAACTGAAAAGCTTTCGCCAGGGCCGTCTTAGGTCATGCAGGGGCCCAAGGGCACACATAGTTTGGGGCCCTTATATAAAAAAAAATGAGAATGAGAATCTCAATATGTACTTTTATTTAGTGACTTCAGGGCCGGCCCGAGAAAAAGCGGGGCCCGGTGCAAGATTCTCGTGCGGGGCCTTCTTATTCTAAAAAAAAAAAACTATCCAAAATATATGTATTTTGTAATATTGCACTTAAGAAGTACTGAAATCATGACGCGACCCAGATGCCCATAGAACGTTTTAGACCGTATACAAAAGTGCCTTATTGGTATGAAAAAAGTTTAATTAAATCGACTAGGATGGACTGGAGCCAATGAAATAAACCATGTACAAAGATATTTTCGTATTGTGCCAGTAGATAGTAGAATTGAGGTAGACCAAAGCTTAGGTGGGTTGATTGTGTAACACAGGATGCTCGGTCTATCGGTGTACACAACAGGAGGACAATAACACAAAATCGGAAGGAATGGCGTAAGAAGATTGAGACGGCTATGGCCTTCAAGGGCCTTGAAGGCCGTACCAGTAATGATGACTAATTCCTTCTGGCATGTTTTATTGCAAATTGTTAATTATCTCATCATAATTTAGTTTTCTTGCCAACTCGGACTCGATTGACAAAATTGCCAATGAAGAGAATCGCTCCTGACTACGAGATCGTAAATAATTTTTTATTATTTTCAGTTTTGAAAACGATCTCTCGGCCGATGCAACTGTTACTGAAATTGTCAGTATTACTTTCAAAACAGTTACAAAATTGGGATACAATTCAGATAAATTGTTCTTGTAAATATATTCTAAAATTTCTAAAATTGTATTTCTAGGCAACAATACCCGACGACACATTTTAATTTCATAAAAAAGGTCTGTCCAATCAATGTCGTCTTTTAAACACAAATTTAAATCTTTGCAACATTTAAGCAGATCGTTTTCAGTCATCTTTTGTATATTGTCTGAATTGTACAAAATAAATTTTCGTGGTCGTGATAAATTTCGAATTTTTTTTTAAATGATAAAATTGCATTGTCGATTATAATTAAGAAGTATTTAATTCTGAAATGTTCTTCTGAGGATGAAATTAATTCATCAGTTCCTTCGTAGGAAAACTGTTTTGTCTTTCGTCCAGTACGATGTATTTTAAATTTTGGTTCTATTTCTAACTCTGCAAAAAGTTCCATTGCGATAATTACAGAAGATTTAAATCCAGAATCGCGGTAATCCTCAAATAATTTAAATAAATCTTTTAGATGGGAATTTGCTGTCCCAATATCCATATTAGAAATTTGAAATAACTTGCTTAGTATATTTACTTCATTTAATAAATCATACTAGATGACTAAACTCACTAAAAAGTCAAATGATGTAAGCATATTTTCAAGTGAATGAATTTCCGATTTCGTCTTCTTGTCACTCGTATGTTCCTGTAGCTGTTGCATATTTTGTATAAAGGTAAACTGCAACTATGAATAGAACCGATTTAGACATTCTATAAAAAAAAAAAAAAAAAACTAGTTCGCGCGGGGCCTGCCGAAGCGCGGGGCCTTGTGCGGTCGCACCGTTCGCACCGCCCTCTGGCCGGCCCTGAGTGATTTTATTGGTTATTATGGTTAGCTTTATACAAATCAAATATAAGTGAAGTGATTCATATTTTGAGAATTGGACTTACGTTAATGGTTTCTTTCAGGATTTATGTTGTGCAAAATCTTCTATTATGTCGTCAAAGTATAATTTTGGAAGGATATCACTTTCTATGCACATGATTGACAAATTAGTAAGTCGTTCTTATAGTCGTTCGTAATTCATTTTTTATAATTTTTTAGCCGTGAAAATGAGCGCTCTCCACTACAATTGGTGACCATTAAGCAAAGAAATATCCTGGTAGCAATTTCCACATTCGGGAAAATTTCTTCTAATTTATCTGCTTTTATTAGAGTATGTAAGGTTGAGATACTTAAGCCCGCCGATTTATTTGCAAAGTTTTTTAATAAAAATAGTAAAATTGTAGTAAAATTACACTAAAAATTGAGCTCCTCTCTTTTCCGTGTAAACGACGACCGCGGCATTTTGAGGCCTCCATCAAGCTGTGGGCTCTGGGTTCATACCCCATGTGCCCTTATAAAAAGACGGAACTGGCTTTCGCTTCAAAACATATACTTGCGAGGAAAGGATGACAGATATTTAAATATATCTGCGATTATTAAAGCTGTTTCAGGCTGGCCAATTTTTGCACTTCTAGCCGACCACATAAAGTGGTTTATTAATAGTTGAAAATAACTTCTCGACCACTATTTTTTTGTTGTTAAGTATGGATTTTTTGAAATTACAAAAAAAATATTTGAAAAACTAAATTTTCCCAAAAAAAATTGTTTGCGAGTTGCTCCAAAATGAATCCTAAGACCTTTCGGGACCTCAGGATTTCAAAAGTTTCAATCGCAGGTCCCTGTCCCATGTAGATTTTGAGATACAGTCTTTCGTAAATGAAATATTTACAAAATTTGAAATAAAATAATATGTTCCTTACGCCTAGATAGGCGGATAGGAGCAGAGAAGGTAAGTTCTCCGTTTCTAGACCGCCGGCCTTAGATATGAACGCCACGTGGTCAGTGCCACGTTTCGACCGTCCTATTATTCATGAATAAACAGGTACTCATTTTTTGTATTAAATACTTGAGGCTGAGATAATGCAGATTTTAAAGAAATATTTGGAAAGAGTGTAGGTGTATAAAGGCATGAAACTGACTGGTATATATGGTACTAGGTATTAGTTGTGCTAATTTAATTGGTAAATAAAATTAATAAATTATTTTTGTAGATATTCTGCAACGGAGTAGTTAGCATTCTATATAACAAGTCTAATGTCTATAAAGTGTATGATCCTAAAGACAGTAAGGAATTATTATTATTAATAATACTAGAACTAGCGATCGAGAATAGTTAAATTATTTAATAAAATATTTTTGTAAGAAAGAACAAATCTACAAAAGTAGCAATAAGTTTTTATACCTTTTTTCTTTTATAACTTTTCTTTTTCAAGTTTCAAAAGATAATACATCAACTTTTTGTTATTTTTCTCCATCACTTGTAAATCTTAAACTGACTTTATGTCCAACTTTACCCTAACAATGAAATATTAAACACAACCCAGTCAAATACTCATGCGACCGCAGTCGTATGGAAACATCAAACAAAATGTTACAGTATAATTATACTTTACAGCAACCCCAAAGCACAAACTATAACATTGTTACTGCAACCCCTTAATACAAAGCTACCTTTAATAAAATTACCCATATCCATACCTGTAAATAAAATACAGATAAGTGGACTGACAAGTCCAAGGGGTGGAAAGGGTGCTTTACCCTTTACTCCACTCTATTGTTTGGGGTTTATTAGACAAGGCTAATACTGTTTTATAGCTTATCAAGTTGCTACACTGTTAATCGAGTTTACCTGAACGAGATTTACATTTGAATCTACAATATATTATACGATGTTGGTATCAAAAGTTCCCAGCCTAACTATATTCTAAGGACGATAGAAATAAAACGACGGTAGTGTCAGGTAGCGACATCTAGCAGTCAGGTAGTGACATGAGTGGACGAATATAAAAGTTTATACCAGCAACAGATCAGTCTAAAAGTAGCCATACACAGTGAGGATTTTCTCTAGGAAAAATCCTCAAGGAATTCCTTGAGGAATTCCTCTACCGAACCCTCGCCCACACACGGAGAGGATTGGCCTCAAGGAAAAGTCCTTGAGGACCACAACTTAGGCTTTTGCGTAGAATCAGCTCCTGATTTCATCGATTCCTTAATTTTTTTATTCTCTTTTCGCACTTTAAGCACTTGAAAAAATCATTTTTTGTGATCTTGTTCAGCTCCTCCTTCGATGCCGTCTTTATCTCCTCGCTCGTAGCGTAGCATCGCCCTTTCATGGGCCTCTTCAGTTTCGGGAACAAGAAAAAGTCACAGGGGGGCCAGATCTGGGGAATACAGTGGCTGCGGCATTATAAGTGTGTTGCTTTTGGCCAAAAATTCGCGCTCAAGCAACGATGTGTGGGCAGGGGCGACCCGTCTCATGCCCAAATCATTGGTAAAAATTGAGCACGAGCCAATCGATATGTTTAGGCCCTCAGCAACTTCTCTAACGGTGATTCGACGATCGGCCAATACTATTTTCTTCACGTCATCAATGTTTTCGTCTGTTGTTGGCGTGCTCGGGCGTCCGGCACGCTCTTCGTCGTTCACATCTTCTCGGCCCTCTGAGAACATTTTGTACCACCGATAAACGTTGCTTTGGTCCAAGGTAGCTTCACCATATGCCACAGTCAACATTCGGAATGCGTCCGCGCACTTAATTTTGTTTTTCACACAAAATTTGATACAGATTCTTTGATCCATTTTTTGGTATAGGCAAAAATCGAAGATGAGCCAAAACACGTGCAAGCAAAGCAACTGTCAAAAATTAACTGAACATTCAAAATGGCCGAACTTGTCGGCATAAGTGAGAGACATGAGTACCAACATAACGCCACAAAAAAATCGAAAATCGAATATACGTAACCCGCAGAAATTCAAAATTCGCGATACTTTTTGAACAGACCTCGTATATCCTCCTATTCAAAACATCATATTTGGACACCCCTTTACGAAAGAAAAGAATAAGTTGTGTGTTTATGTGAATTTTTTCAATTTTCATGAATAATATGATGAAATATAGTTACATCACGTTTTAGCAATACCATAAAACTCGTCATAAACCAGCGATCAAATTATTAATAAAAACTATTAAGAATTTTACTATACATAGAATTTAACTGGCCAACTAAAATTCAATTGACCTTTTTCTGTTTAAAACAATTTAATGTCAGTCATTATTTTATTATGCAAATGATCATAAATTTTGTATTAAATGTCTTTATTTTATACTGTAGGCAATATAATTCTACCAGTGGTTTAGTATCTAGTAAAACGTTAAAACAGTCATCTGTAAATTTAACTTAACAAAGGTATGTAAAACTTAATCAGCTCATAACATCTTGAGTTTATAGTACCAGAGGAAATATTACGATCTTAAAGAAGTAATAAGGAAATGAAAAACGAACTGCAACTTTGAAAATATTTTATGTGTTACAGGAAAAGAATTTTCTTCAGTGCAGTGAGAATTAGTAGACTTCAAGCTATAATTTTTAAAAGAATATAAAACTTGAAGTGACCTATTACATTCTTTTGATTCAGCGAAAAATATTATTCTAACATGAAAATATTTTTATAGAATTTTTGATATTGCAATTTTTTCCCGATTTAAAGATTTAAGTAATATTAGGACAATTAATTTTAATAGAGAATCCGTAAGAACAGAGATATTCGAGAACTGTACTCAAGGCCGTATCAAACAGGAACTGAGAGGTAGATAATTACAGTGGATAGGACACGTGATGAGGATGTTTATTCTTAAAAATATGCACCCATATTGTTTATACACTTTTGCCATTTAAGCGGCAGGTTGTTCAGGCCGGTGGTATAAAACCCTGGCGGACGTAGTCAATGAATTCCTGGAGGCCAGTTATACAGCATTGTTGGAATTTAACTGTTTTCCTATTAAAAAGTTGTCCAAATTGCGGAAGAAGTGGTAGTCAGTGGGGGCTAAGTCTGGTGAGTATGGAGGATGATGAAGAAGTTCCAACTCCAATTCCTATAGTTTTGCCACTGTCATTTGTGCAGTTTGTGGTCTAACGTTATCATGCAATAAGATAGGAGTCGATCTGTTGACCAATCTAGGCTGTTTTTCTTTCAGTTTTTGCATCATTTCGTCCAGTTGGTTGCAGTATATTTCTGCTGTGATCGATGAGCCAGGTTTTTGTTGGTTTTTAAGTTACCTGTATAAAATTTGGCGAACCAATTTGATATTGTCTGCTGCGTAGTAACACTAAAGCCAAATACACTACTGTTTCGCGCGGTCTGTGATGCTGTAGTTCCACGTAAGAACTCATACTTCATAATAGTGCGAATTTCCGACCGTTCCATTTTCAGGGGCAGGTAGGACTGTATTGTATATTTTGCTCTTGACTCGATATTTTGTCATCCCTCGATTTAAGCAGGCTTATGTTATGAAAAAAAAATCGTGCTGCGAATACGCGTAATGGGAATTGTTACATTGACTTAGAATGCATAATTGTAATACAGAATTTATTCGCTAACGCGTTTAAAAAAAATGGACACGTGCATTTTTAGCGGTAATGAAATATTGAGGTTCAGTTTCTGTATAAAAAATAAATAAATAAAAACCTTATTAAATTTAATTAATATATATATATATATATACGTATATATATATATATATATGTCTGTTTCTATTAAATATAACAAATTGCACGAACAAATATAAATAAAATAGTCAGTAAAAATAAATTTTAATTTAAAATAAACTTTTTAACTCTCGAAAATATCACGGAAATTCCAAAATATAATATTTAACAGACATATTATTTTATTGCATAGCAGCGTAATTGCGAAACCACACAATAAGAAATGGCCCAAAATAACGAAGTACTGTACTTATTTTTTATAACGTTTAGGCGCCAAATATTTGGCTTTCAAGGGCGCTAAAAAAGCTTAATATTGATCTACATCAATAGTACTCAACCTGTGTTCCGCGGAACCCTGGGGTTCCGTGGAACGTTTTCAGGGGTTCCGCTACTTTATTTAAATGGTTTTATTCTACGAGGGATGTTTCCTAATTTCTGGGAATTGTGCTATAATTAAATTACGCAGAACTCATAGGCAATGTTATTGGTGCCAGACAAGTCTTGACATGTTTATGCAACTATCTAGTGCAATATTGTTCAGTCTGATTTAGGTGTTCGACTGATATAGATGCGTTTTCATAGCACTGTTTTTGTAACCATGGAAGACGCAGCAAAATCTCAAAGAGCAATAATTTTCTTTTTGTGGAATGAAGGTGTGAAAACAACAGAAATTATTCAGCGTCTGCAAGGAGTATTTGGTGAGTCTGCAGAATCCAAAAGTACTGTTTATCGGTGGATCGATCGTTTTAAAACCGGTAGAACATCACTAGAAGACGATCCACGCAGTGGGCGCCCAAGCACGTCGGTAAATGAAAGAAACATTACTGCCGTCGAAGACCTACTGAAAGAGGACAGGCGAATGACTATTCGTCAAATTAGTGTGCGCCTAGGGATAGGTACACGACAAGTTCATGACATCTTGCATGATTGTTTGGGCGTTAGCAAGGTTTCGCCGCGCTGGGTGCCAAGGTTATTGGAATAGGTGGATTGAGGAGACACCGAAAAAGTTCTTTGAGGACGGCTTAAAAAAATTAGTTTATCGTTGGGATAAATGTATTCAGTTAAATGGAGATTATGTTGAAAAACTACATTGTAATATTGACGAAAATTAACAAAATAATAAAAATTATAGCTAAATTCCCAGAACTTTGGAAACATCCCTCGTATTTTATGACTCTTTGCTAGGATACAATGATTTTGGAAATTTTGAAAATTGAATTACTTTAAATCTGAGGGTGCTACATTTTTTTTTTTTCTCTATCACCCTTTTTGCCATCAGTACGTCATATTTATTCCAAAACAGCCAATTTTACTTGACAAAAAGTTCAAATTTGTGGAATAGTGATTATTATTTACTTCTTATATCACCAACCATTTAAATATGTACTTTGTTATGTGTTATTCAATTTTATGTTTATAAATTACTATATTACTTTGATTTTATGTTTATAATGCTTACTAATAAATGTTTATAATAAATAAATAAGTAAGATTCGAAACAGTATATCGCTAATTTATGGATTCAATTTTTATTTATAATTTGCATAAAAAATTATATTAGGTAGGTATTGCATTATTTAAATAGAAAAAACTATACCTTCATTTAAGATATAAATAAATATAGTCAGATATAAACTGTCAATTTTGATCAAGACTAAATACAATAATCTACAAACATCTAAATTATTATTTTAAATCGTTTGACTTTAAAATTAAAAAAATTGATGTGAAGTGTGAATTTTCACACATTTCTGAGTTTTGCAGGTATTTAGTAACTGAACGATGATTATTTGGGATGCCAAAACAAATTTTATGTCAAAATATTTTTTTATGAATTTTAATTCGAATGCCTAATACCATTATTTAAGTTTCTAAATATATGCAGTATTTTTTTTTATATAGCAAAGTTCATTAAGATTTTGAAAATTGTACCTATGGCTTCCATTGGTTGCTTACATCATAAGTCCCGCCCTTTGATTTCGTCAAACATAGAATTAAATTATAATTTCAACACTTTCCACTGGTTATTAAATTTACGCTTTTAAAAATTAAATGCACTATTTACCAAATATAACTAGAATTTAACAAAATAAAAATGCAGAAAAAAAAAACAAAAAATAAAATCAACAGGATTCGAACCCTAGTTTTCAAGTTACCTTATATTATTAAGCGCACGACGAATCCAACCACGCCACGAGAGTTACTGTTGTGATATGTTACACAACGTATTAAATAGTTAACATATTTTAGTTAAAACCACAAAAAAAGCGTTATTTTCCGAAAACATAATCTGATCAAAAATTCCTGTTGTACTATTCCGGTTCACACCAAAGTACATTACTTAGAATTTTTTCAGATTTTTAGATTAAACCATCTGGGCTACAGGGTGTGGGACAAAAATTTTTTTGCACAATTTTGGAAAAAATCGCCTCAAAATAATTTATTTTGCAAAAATAAAATTTTGATCGTTAATCCACGTACTAAGGGCTTTCATTTGATACCCTACTCAGAATTAAAAAAAAATATTTTTTTTTCGATGAGCACATATTTGTTTATATTTTTAGAGGGATATGTTTTTTAGATGTTTTAGTATTTTTCCTATATGCGGGTCAACGAGTTGTATAAGCATGCCAAATTTCAACTCTCTAGGTTTAGCCGTTTGGCTACAATTTTGACCGAACAGACAGACAGACAGACAGACAGACAGACAGACAGACAGACAGACGACAAAATGACGGTATAAGGGTTTTTTGGTAATACCTACAAAACCCTAAAAAGACAGCCTATTGTGGCTTTTTGTCTTGGGGTTCCAAAGAAATAGCATTTAAACTGTAGAGTACCGCATATGTAAGAAGGTTGAAGACCACTGAATCTACATATAGTGATAATGATTATAGAGTTTTTATTTGGACTTACCTGACAGCAGGTACTTCAAGTATATCCCATTCCACTGACATGTAAAATTCGGATAAATCCACTCCAACTTCCACCACATTACTTCCAGCTTTCTCATCCATGTGTCTCAGGTCCACCTACGCAACAAACACAATTAAAAATATGTCCCACACAAATATCCACACATAAAATAAACCTAGTACATCAATTCTATTAGACAACACATATTAGACACTCTAGAAAAATATCTATTAATATAGAAAGATCTAAATTTTACAGATCTAAGTATGGATGAGCAAGAGATACACTTAAGAAAATATTTACAATTTAATACACTAAAATTTAGATACTATTTTACTATAAACAATGATTCAAAATAGAATAAACACTGAAGAATAAGATATACAAAATTTGTACAAGATTATGTGAAATACAGAATGTAATAGTGATCTTAATTTGAAGTTGAAGCGACATATTTTTTATCCCTTTTCATCCGCAATCAGTAGCAGGCATCCAAAACGATTTATAACTTCATCACACGTGTTTGGTAGATTTTTTCAGTTACAAATTTACAAATTTAATATAAAACCCTAACAATAAAAGCATTTTCAATCATCAGCAGTTTGCGAATATTGAAAGTATGTTCCCTTTCATTAAAATTTTAAAAGAGTGGGTAGTAAAATATGGATTGGCAATGACAATAGTGATGGAAATTAAAAGTCAAAGCAGATGATGATGGAAGAGAGTCTTGTGGTTGTACTCCTAGTAAGTGGACACATCAAAATAAAGTGGTAACCAGTTGTTTTATTAGATAATCTACAAGAGAGACAAAGCACCGAAGTACCGTATTAACCCGAATATAATGCGATATTTTTAGACTAATTATTTTCTGTGAAAAAATTGACTCGCGCTAAATTCGAGGTCTGGGTAATGGAACGTAATATAAAAACCCTTTTTATTAATACGCCTGTGCCTCCGCATCACCATAAGCTAAAAAGGTATTAATGAAGTCAACTGGTTACGATAAGTACAGAATTACTGTTATGATTGCCAGAACCTGATGGACAGAAGGTACAACCTTACGATATTTTGAAACGTAAAGCAATGCCTAATGAAAAGCTGCATCCAGGAATAATTTTTCGGGCCCAAGAAAAAAGTTTGATGACAGAGGAATTGGTATTAGACTGGTTTAATATTATACATGGGGAAAACGACCTGGTTCTCTGAGAAAATACATTTTGAGGCCACCTTACGTCAGGTGTTAAGGAAAAAATTCAGGCACTGAACTCCGATCATACCAGGTGGTATGTTGTCTCAGTTGCAAGTCTTGGTGGTCAATAACCCATTTAAAGACAACTTACGAAAAGAATACAACAATTGGGTATTAGCGAGAAATCACCTATTGAGACCTTCGGGAAAAATAAAGAAATCCTCATTCTCACTTTTAGGAGAATGGATTGCGATCGCCTGGCAGAAGATCGAACCTAAATCGATAGTGAAAGTTTTAAGACATACTGCTTTTCCAAATAATTTAAATGGGTCTGAAGATGACATTTTGTGGGAGACTGAAAGCGTGAACGAGGATACTGACGATACCGATGCGATTTTCGGATTATTTTCTTTTCTAAATATCTTCATGAAAAAATTCGGTGTCGCTTAAGGTTTTTGCTGCATAAACAAGTATGGACAGTAAGAAGCAATGGCGGATAATAAAGTTGAGCCACCTTTCCAAAAGAAACAAATTTAACAACCTCTTCCTCCAAATTAAAGAGTTGTGTGATAGAACCAAACATAGATGACCACAGAGGATGGCGGATAATAAAGAACTTGTTCTGGATGAAGACAAAAGTTCTGGCCACACAACTGAGATTGACCCCAATCTTAAAGTATATAGTGCTACCTGGAACCTCCAAGATTCCGTTAGAATCACCCAGGTTCCCAGTGGGATTAAAGTGAATTTACAAATATAAATAAATCGTTTTTAATGAAAAGAAAATTTAATAATTGAAGAAATCCATGAATTGGTAATTATTAAAATTTATTTTTGCTGATAATATAACTTTATGAAAAATAAAATTGGTCTTCTATGGTAAAAAGGTTCCCAATTCCTGGTTTATACCAATCTGTCTTTCATAAATCAATTACCACCCCCAAATTGTGGTTTGTGATTCGACAAATATCCCAAGTGTGAAAATCACCTCCACAGACGATTGGTTGTTTTTAGCAGCCAGCAGATATCTACTTAATTAGATGAATACTCTGTTTTGGATGAAGACAACGATTCTTGCTACCTATCGAATTTCAAATCAACGTATACGATTGTGGATGATAAAAAATATGGCGCCTCAGATAAAAATTAAATTTAGAACACCAAATCTCAACAATCTAGTTAAACTAAACTAAACTTTACAAGACAATTTTTATTAAGTAAAACATTTTTGAATAAATTTTCAGTAATTTCCTAAGAATTTTCTTTTGGTTTTTCTGTATATTTTCATACCTTTATTTTTCTTACATACTAAGGCCTTTTTTAAGACAAAAATTTGCATGATTTCAAACTTGAAGTAAATTTCAAAATTTGAATAAAAATTATTCCATCCGATTTCTTTAGCGTATTTGCTCGTCCATACGTACGCTGTGAAAACAATGAACTCTGTCGGAGCAAAACGGAAACATTCCGTTTGCTCGTTGCGATCCTGCCGTCCTGTTAAATTATATATTAGGGATTTACAACAGGATGTCAGCAAGGACAAACATTTCTTTCATGAACAATTATTATGTCGGAAATAAAACTCACATATAAATCATTTTAAAATGTTCATTTACGTTCCTCATTTACTGCTACATTTAACAAATTTTTTAGTTGGTCAGAAAAAAATTTCTGTTTTACCACAAAATATACAAAATGCACGTTAAGTGATTTTTTAGACAAATTTGCGCATTATATGCAGTTGAATTATATGCGTATAATTCTTAAAAAAACTTAAACCATTAAATGAGCAGAAAGTTAGGCATCTCATATTTAGTTTGATTTTCAGGTTTAGCATAGAATACACAGAATGTGCTTGCAGACAAATTTGTGAATTGTACGCAATTGCATGCGCATAATGTATAATTATTTTCAATATTACACAACCACACATACAGCTGTGAGAAATAATGCAGCCCGAATGTTATTATATAACTGCTCCCATTTTATGTACGCTGATGATACCACGTTGCTGATCAGATCAAAATCTAAAACGATCTTTTTTTTAAAAAATGATGAGTTAATTCATGATTCGCATATCTGGTTTTCATCAAACAAACTATGCTTGAATATTGACAAAACAAATAAATTATTAATTGCTTTAAAGCATTCTGAGTTTACTAATCCAGGGTCAGCAAATTTTCTAGGCGTTCATATAGACCCAACGTTGAAATGGAACCATCATGTTCAAAATATGGCAACTAAGCTATGTAGAACCATATATTTAATTCGAAACCTCGTTGTTTGTGTATCTGTCAATGTTTTAAAAATGTCCTACTATGCTCTATTTCAATATCACATCTCTTACGCCCTGCCCTGCTTTCTTGGGGAGATAGTGCTTCAGCAAAACGAAGTTTTGCCTTACAAAGTGGACAACTTACAGAGCGGATTGTAAGCATGCTTTCAGAGCTTTAAAAATTATGACTTTGCCATCTCTTTATATTTAGCAGTGTTTAATTTTCGGACACAAAAATAAGGAGCATTATAAAACTGTGGAACAAGTACATACGTATGACACTCGTAATAAAACTAATTTCTATTTAGGTTTTACAAGATTGCTGAAAACTAGAAATAATAACTTCTTTGCAATTAAATTTTTAAATGTTTTGCCCGATAATGTTAAATCTCTCAGATTAAATAAATTTCAGGCTAAAGTCAAGGATTTATTGGAATCTAATCCGTTTTATGCATTTGAAGAATTTTTAAATTTTAATATAAATAGTGTCAACTGGAACTGTTGACTCCAATATTTTGTATTTTTTTCTATTTTATTCTTATTTTATAATGTTTTACATTGCTTGCAATTTCAGTAGTTATAAGTTACTATTTATATGTTGTACCTGGCTGACTAAAAACATGCTCTGTACGTGTAAGTTTGTCAATAAACATTATTATTATTATATACGAATTTTAATTTTATCAGAAACTGTCGTGCTAAATGAAGCATATGCGTGTATAAACACGAGTGCGCATTAAATTCGAGGTTTTATGGTATGTAGTTTTACTATCGTTTACATGCCACAAACATGAAATATCTGTTTTGTCATATTACGTTTGATTTTCAGGTGTACCACAGAATACGCAGAAGGTGCTTTGAGTGTTTCTTTATAAAGACATATTTGTGCATTGTATGACCTTAAATTGCATGGTCGCAACTCGTTTTAACTTAACCACAGAATAAGCAGAAGTTTTAAAATATTACATTTTGTTTAATTTCTAAACTTACCACAGAATGCACAGAAGATTTTTTATGTGCCTTTTTGGACATTTTTGTGTATGGTATGGCGTTAAATTGCATGTTAATATAACTTCATTTAACCACAGATTAATCAGAAGTTAATGTCATCTTATCTTTTATTACCAAGCTTACGTGTATTATGCTTTAAGTGTATTTTGAAAAGCAAATTTGCCCATTACATGTTCTTCAATTATATGCACATACAGTTCTTTTAACCATGGAATAAACAGGAGATGAAATAATTCAACCTAGTCGAAAGCGAATAAATTTTTCCGGTAAAAACCAGTGCAAGTTAGCTTAATCCGTTATTGGCTCCCAAAACTGACATCTTACAAAACATTTGAAAATCAAAGTACAGGTTTTTTAGGCTAGGCTTTATTGCCTTTTTTTAATACCTTTAATAACTAATAACATTACCGTCATAACAATATTAAGTGTCATTTTAACGAGAAAGGGGTAAAAACGTGGGTAAAAATCTATTAGAAAACCGTATTAAAGTTGATAGTTAATGAGCTGAAAAACTCTCCCTCTCGATGGTCAACACGTCAGAGC
Organism: Liopterus haemorrhoidalis; assembly: GCA_963971575.1. Lineage (NCBI taxonomy): Eukaryota > Metazoa > Arthropoda > Insecta > Coleoptera > Dytiscidae > Liopterus > Liopterus haemorrhoidalis. Next base: position 53,460,540 of record OZ020615.1, read on the forward strand.
TTCCAGCAAGATTCAATTTCAGTCCATAATGGGAAGACTGCACAGCATTGGCTTGAAAACAATACGCCTTTATTTCTCTTGCTGATTGGATGCTTAGCAGCTCTGACCTCAACACCTTGGGCTACAAATTTTGGTCCGTGCTTCAGGACATGACTTGCAAGAAGAGACTCTAAACCGTTCCCTGATGAAATCAGTGGAGGCTTTTTCTGTAGAAACCCTTCGTAATTATATAGACGAGTGGCTGCAGACTCTTAAGCTGTGTAATTACCAGAAGTGTTCATTTTGAAAGCTGGTTGCACAGCGTTCTACTGGCCATAAAATAAAGAAGAGGTTAAGTCAATATATTTTGTCTCAATATATTTTGTCTCATATTCAGATTTGCCACAGAAAGTGCTTTTAAGATTTAGCGCACTACTTTATTTAAACCACAAAATTAACAGTAGATCTGATTATGTTTTATTTTCATTTCTACATAAATAATATTTTATCTATTAGTATGGGATTAGGGCAAGCCCCGCTATAAACGTAATTCCATAAAATTATACTATTTCCCGCTTTAAGCAGTAAAAATTTTCAGATAACTCAATACGAGAACTACTGTGCTATCCGAAATCACGATAGAGCAATTTTGTATGGCCTGGTTTTGTCAAGCATTAATCAGCGCGTCACTACACAGCGCGTCGCTAGTGTATTTTGTGAAATTACTCGACGAATCGCATTAATCTTAAAACTGCACTATGAATTAATGCAACCCAAATTAGCGTACGTAAATTAATAATATGCTACAATAGTGCAATTAAACTTATCAATGGGTTACATAAATATTGTAACACTAGTGAAATGTTTGTAACAAACGATGAATTGTATGACTGTTCTCAGGAAATACGTTTTTAACCTGCGCGACAAATTAATAAATTTAGTGAACAAGCTTGTACAACTGCATTACTTGTGTTAACATTTCTAATATAAAAAGGTTAGCTATTCTTAAGGTGCCTACGACGGCGTTGCAAGTTTATACTTGTCTAGCTCCGCGGATCGTGTGTAGGGGCAACAAGACACAAGCCACAGCCAACGTAGGCTGGGCTTTCCACTGGTCGACATTCGCTTCCGAGGCGGTATTCTATCATAAGTCAAAGGAGTTTGACCAACATCGGTGCAGACTTGTACATGTATGTTACCACCGTACACACGACGCGCACACACTTGTCATCACACCAGTCGAGAGTGTTGTGCTCAAATGGAAGGTTATAACCATTTTTGCGTGATTATGAAGCCTACTTAAAGTAAAAAGTATTTTTTTGTACTTTTAATCTAATTTAAATATCAAAAGCAAGGTCGAAGCTGGACCACATCCTCCCTTTCACTGTCAGACGCCATTTTACAAGTGCTGGCCCATGTTTGCTATTTTTTACTTGGCCAGCATTGACACGTCGTCTGTACACAAGTACAAGTGTTCGCCAGTGCTACATGTTACGGCCAGCGTCAGGATTAGCGCTGGCCAACGCTGACACACCGACTGTAGACACCTTTAGACAAATTAGTATGTCGACATATTATTTTATAATTAAAAACAACTAAAGACTGCCAGCCGTCTTACTTTCATTAGGATGTCTTATGCAACGAAGTCCTATGTCCCTCTAAAATACAAAATGTGTTACTTAATACGATGTTTTTGTAAATTAAAGAACAGCTCTATAATTTGTTTTTTAATTTGGAGGACCGATTCAAAAATGCCGCGCTAGATAGATTCTATGATTGACTGCCGGACTGTCGACTTAACTGCGAAGAACTGATACAAAAAAATTAGCTGATTGAGAGACACCCCGTAAAAAATATCATCGGTGTAACCTATACGTATAATATCTGCGTCGGGGTTTATCTTGAAGTCCAGTAGTCTTTAACAATATGTGTCTGTTGTCAAATAACCCTTGTTGTTAATTAAAACAGTTACTTGTCCTAAACTCTAATTGCGGACTCATATAACGTTTAAGGCCCTTTTGACAATTACAACAGTTTCAGACTGTCCTAATTAACAGTTTCATTAAGCTACTTTTGTCCTAATTGTCAGATTTTATTGTGTGTCATTAACACAACTATATTACCAATAAAATACATACAGAATAACATTTTACCAAATTTTCATCATTACTAAAACATGTGCAAAGAAAAATATAATGATTGATAAAAACTGGAACTTCGCTCGTTTTTCTATACTCAGTAAATAGAGAGGGAAAGAGCAACTAAACAGCAACTTGATATGATGTAACTTTTATTTATGAAGTGACTACCGTTGAGTTTGTTTCGCTATTTGATTTTTAAAATGGCCTTATCAAAGGACAGCATGTGTGAAATTTTGTATCAGACTTAGAAAAACGGCGAAAGAAACGCTTAAACTGCGTTTTTTAAGTGGTACTGGTATGTTAAAGATGGTAGAAATGTAATCAAAAGTAATGAAAGGTGGTATGGTTTTAATTTCTAAAATCAACAAAACGATTATGCCAGTTTGCCAATTAATTCCTACCAATTGACGATTGATTATTAGAAAGGTCGAAGAAGAAGTATCGATGAATATGATGAATGATCTTGAAGATGCTTTGGGAATGAGCCTTAATGCTGCAAAATTTGTGCCTCGTCTAACAGACCAAAGACAGAATAAAGTGGCAATCTCAGAAGAACTTGAAAGGACAGATAGCGGCCTGACTTCATCACGCCATCACGTGATGGAATTTGGATTTACGGCTATACCGTGGTAGAAAGAAACTCAGTCAACCCAGCCAGAACACCGAACTACAAGATCGAAGAAAAAGTAAAGTCAAATTGAATGTATCGAAAGCTTTACTGATCACATTCTTTGATTTTTAAGATTTTTTCACCCTAACTGGGTACTAACAGGTGAAAGAATAAACAAACATTTTTATCTTGGGGGATCTGAAGGAATTTCATGAGTAAATAAAGAAGAAACGGCCTGATAGCTGGATAGATTGTCGATCTTGTACCATGATAACGCACCAGCTCACACTTTCCATATGGTTCAGTAGCTGTTGGTGAAGAAAAAAGTCACTATCGATTTGCATTCATCTTGCTAACCTGAATTGATCCAGTATAATTCTATTTTGTGTCCCAACTGAGATCGCGAGGTTCGGAAGGATTAAAAAAAAAAAAAAACGCAAAGTTAACTAAAAGAGATTCCAGAAAGTACCTACAAAATATATTTCTAGAAGTGGAAAAGATGTTGGCAGCGATGTGTAGCCGGAGAAGGACGTAGATCCTTTCTTACTTAATCCTAAGCCTTTCTATCTTTTGGTGTAAGGCGAAAATAATATATAAAATATTGAATCATTTCTTGTTAGTCCGGGTACTTTTTATCAAACCTCGTATTTGGTAGAAACATAAAAATTTTATTTCTCTTTTCAATTTTTATTACACAGTGTACATTTCTAATCAAAAATTACGAAACTAATAACTTAATATTACATAATTCTGCTATGGCATATTCTATATCATTAATCTTTTATAATTTAATATATACGCCCTGTTCAATTCCATTAATTTACAGCATAAACAATCCCTCAACACGCCAGAATAATAAAATATTTTTTGATGGTACATAATTGAATTTTAAATTTTATTTGAAGCTTTCATTACTTCATTATGAATTTGTAAATTTTATTAACAATTTAATTTACACTGTTAAATTTTGAATGATTATTATGATGATAATTAAAGGACAATCCAATTTATTAATTGCAAAAATAGGACAGTTCTAGCTAGCGTCAATATTATGATATATACTCTACGAATACGACAGTTTCGTGGGCACTGTGTGGTATAAACCATTAATATTTATTTCAGGACATTTTTATTCGCAGTATGAAGCCGTGAAGACAATTAATGAAGAAATATGTACAAACAAATACAGCTGTGATCAAAATAATATCAGTGGTTAAAATTTTTACACGATTTGCTTATAATTTCAGCATTTGATAGTAACAAAAAGCTTGTTACAAAATACTTAATTATTTCGTCTAAACTGGATGTTCAAAAAATAGCAGTGACTGAATAAAAATTTAAGCATAATGGATGAAACCCAAAAACCACAATCTTTAATTAATATTGTCACATAATTAATCCTAGGTCAGGATTACAACATCAAGACGTTGTGACGGTCAGCTGTCTGATTAAAAACTATTCGTCAGCGTCTGACGTATGTGGCCTGATTACGAAATGCAAACATTGCATTTTCGTAATGAGGAAATATTTGTCATGACGAATGAATATTGGAACTGGGTTAATTTTCGTTACAAAAAGGCTGGAAGTCACAAAATATGGAAGCAGATAAAGATAGCCAACTCCGCTGCACGTATTAGTCCGTGCGACGAATAGAAGGTGACGACCAAGACACTAACACCAGATTCTTGTATCGAGAGAGAAGCCAAGCCAGTATTGACCATGTGAGTGGGAGAAGACTTCTCCAGGCTCCTCGACTCCTGGATGGGTAGCCCCTGCCTCGGAGATAGGTCCAAACCGATCCTGGCCAACACGAGGTGGACCGAAGACTTCCCCAACTCCATGGACCAATTCAAACAAATATTGTAAATGTGATATACATATTTAATAAATTTGTCATGTTGAAACCAGGAGTTGTGTCTCAATCAAACCACCCACGTGACAATATATATGGGCATGGAGTCCACCAACTTATGATAGCGCTCTGGAGAAATAGCATACATCGGTTCTTTCACTGTGGCACATAATTCCATTCGCGTTTTGGATTTTCGAATTGAGGTAGGATGATTGTGCTGGACACTCTATAACCTCAGCTGTTTATTGGGCAAACCAATTCCTTACGTTTTTGCAAAAATGTTTAGGAAAGTTATCCTGCATATAGATCCATACGAATAGTATTCCTTCTTCCACCTAGAGCAACATAACATTTTCTAAAATATTTAAGTAATTCATTGATTATTATGGATTCCATTTATAGCACCTGTAGTGCTATAAATGGGTTCTTACACCTTAGTACGAAAAACAAGCCACATCATGATTTTTGCTCCACCATGTTTTACAACTTCATGGTGGTTTGCAGTTAGTATGCAGTTCTTAAAGACCGTCTAACAAAAACTATAACAAGATCTAACATATTGCCAGTGTTGAACACCGAGATTCGGATCTCTTGTAATAGATCTGAATAAAACAATTATGCTTTTCTCGGACCTCAAAATGTTGCGCCATTTGGAAGCTGGCCAACCTTGATATTTTCTCGCAATATTTAATGTTCCTGTAACATGTGATTTCTTTAAAAGTAATCTCGGAAAAAATGAAAGAAGAATGCTATAGAGATCGGGGAAAAGCCGTCCAAACGACGTTGCTCCTGGGATCCAGACTGTATAAGGATCCAGGCTGTATAGGGATCCCCAGTCAAAATAAATACGTGTATATTCTACTGCTTTACAAGTGTTTGGGAGCAATTTTCAGTCCTCTATTCTGCAAGTGTTGGGGAACGAATAGTTACTGAATTATAATTTGTTTGCTAATTTTATTTTATTTTCTTTATTATATTGTTTTTTTGTTTCGTAAAAAGATATTATGCTTTTTATTATTTGGGACCCCCAAAAAAATGCTTTCACCCAAGCTCTTTTATGGAGAAGGTTGCCTTTGAATTTCGGAACACTGAGTTTCTTTCAGTTTGTGAAAAGACTTAAAAAAGACGGAAACCTTGAAGAGCATATCTAACGAAAAATTTAGTGACAATTGGTGGATTTCTTTGCGTAAGGCAAACCTTGATCCAATAAACAGTGCCCAAGAAGACACTAATGTTTTACTTCTTGTGTTTTTCATGGCTATCAAGAGGGATGAGAAATAGAGAAGATTTGAGAATTAACTGGATAAAAGGAATCCGAAAAGAGCAGAAAGAAGAGTTATCTTTATATGCAGAATTGACATATAAAGAATCATTGGAGATAGGAAATCGGCTGACGTCGTCGAACCTTATAAACTAATAAAAACAATAATATAGTTGCTCAAAAATCTGACCCTCAATATTAAAGCGAAATTTTAACAATGTAAAAAGCAGGGCTTCGAACCGGAACTGAACCGAAAACCGAAAATTGAAAAAAAACCGTTATTTTTGTCGGAACGAATACCGGAACTGAACCGAAAAAAAATATCGGTTTATTTCGGTTCAGATAATGTTTATGTGAGTGAATATAAAATACATTTTATTTAAGATTATTTTTTAAACTGATGATCAGAAAAAATCGTAATTCGTAATTTTTTTAACTGATAAGTAAAAAAAAATTGCGCTTTTATTATTTCGGGGGGGGGGGGGGTCCAGGGGAACGCCCAGAACCCACCCTGGCAGCTACCTTGATTTTTACAAAATAAGGAATAAAGTGTTCTAAATTATAATAGAAAATAAATTTCTAATACAAATAAAAGCAATTAAAAAATTTGTCACTCGGAACTGAACCGAAAACCAAAAACGAAAAAAAACCTTATTTTTGCAGGAACGAAAACCGAAACGAAAAAAATTACGGTTCAAAACCCTGGTAAGAAGTAATATCAAATATAAAATTAACAAGTAAATAAAGCACTCCGTTAGTTTCACAAATACAAGTTTAATGTTATTCTATACGTATTTCGGCAGTGACACCATCGAAAGGAGTTCAAATTCAAGCCTTCCTGGGAATGGAACGCTTATAATGTTCGAAACTCAGGGAGGCTGAATTTTTATATTAATTTCTTTATGTAATAGCTAATTACGTATTTCCGATTTATGGCCAGCTTTAAGTGACTATTTACAGTTGAACACATAATGCATTTATTATTTGATGGACGTAGATAAAGTAATTTTCATAATAGAACAAAATTGCTAGAAAGATATTTGTAAAATTAAGCTTTATAATTTTCCGCATCGTATATAAATATGTATTGACTAGTTTACAAGATGGCGGCTATAACACAATTTATTTTTATACAATTACATTACAAAAATATCAATTAAAATATCCTATTAGACAGTAAAAAATTATCTGCAAATTTGCAAATGTGTAGATGTATACTCATTTTATTTCAGATTGTCAGTTTTGTATAAGAAAGTTGTAAGAGCTAGACCGTTGTGCCTCGCAGTAAATTGATTTCTATAGAAGCCAAATGCTCTGTTTTTATATGTATGTACTCTTGGTGGAGTCACTTGTAATTTCTATTAGTATCATGTTGATTCTTTCGGACCTTCTTGGCTCATTGGTATGAAACTTGGACGCGAAATCCAAATGTCTTGGGTTCAGTTTCTAGATAAGCTTGGATTTTATATTAATTTATTCATTAATAATCATAACATTGTGTTTAAAAATTTGTCTTGTGGCACCATTCATTTTATTTGTATTCTCTTGTTTTTTGTGGTCTGGTAAAATAATTATCTTTTCACATTTTTTTATCATGTTGGTTAATTTTTATTCTGCTCATTAATTTAATGAATATTTCTCATCCAAAGTTATTTAATAAAATTCTTAATCTATAAAGATCGTCAAGTTTCTTAGCTGTATTAAAGTTTACCTTAATGAGATGCTACCAACTTTCAGGAACGAAATGAACTATATGATTTATAGGTGAGTTTTTCTACGGTTCTCTGTCTTATAAGTTGGCAATACTCCAGTCATTGACGCAGCCATTTGTAATTTCCAGGACACTCTAGATTTGGGAAAATATCACCAGTGCCGGATTTTAGAAGGATGTAATTTTACATATTTTATAAATTGGTATAGTAAAAGAGTAATGGCTTGCTTTAACTTAAAAGATATTTAAAGAAATTTTGATTTATTATTTTGAATTTTTAAATAAATGTCCACTGTTTTGACCAGGATAAATAGGACACGAACATTTGTATACAGAGTGTACCAGAAAGATTGTTATAAAAAAGTGCCGCTGCATTGTAACCAACACATACTACTATTTTATGTAGTTTTGGCATCACTTTCAAACTCAGTTTAATTTTTTAGGTTTCGTAGGTATAACCACGAAAGTCTATTTTCGTCACTTATATTTGTCTGCTTGTGTTTGTATGGTAAAAATTGTGGCCAAATGGCTATATCTAGAGAGTTGAAATTTGGCCAGCATATAAAGCAAAATTATATATTTTTTTAATATTTCAAATATATATATTTTTTAATTTAAAATGGGTCTCAGATGAATATCATCTTAAAACGTGGATTATACGAAAGAACATAAATTAAGTTTCAAAAATATTTATTTTTGGTTTAATATTTTTCCTAAAGTGATCAAAACAGAAATGTTTTCCGCCCTATCTCTTAAAGGAGCTGATTTAAAAATTCGAAAAAATTCACAATAATACTCGTACACAATGTTTTGAACCGGAATAGTACAATCGGAATTTTTCTAAAGCTCTCTGAATGTAGGAGATGATTTTCGTTTGCTTTAAAACATTTCATTTAAATATAATAACATAACACAATAACAAGAGATAATTAGTTTGAAAAAAAAAAACAGAATAAGAATATCTGTTACCTGTCACACTGTCGAATCAGAATATACACTGTCAAGTATGAACTACTAACGCAGATATCGACAATAAGTGCAATCGTTACACTTATTTCAGGTCGTAGGTATAGAGTGTGAATATTTTTTGACACTCGCCTGCTACTCACATTACCTCTACATGGGTTAGAGACCTTTTTCTGTACATTAGCAGCAGATGGTAATTGATTCTCCCTAATTTGTATCATTGCACTCATCTGAACCAATGCCAACTTATATAACCAAGGAATCTGACCGAAGTTTACGTCAAATATTTCTATAACTATTTTCTAGTAGCTATTTGAAAGCATCAAATCTTTCTGGTACACTCTGAATTTTGATTGCTAAGATCTGAACTGTAAATTAAATGTTTTGCTATTTATTTTAATTTAAAATTAACCTTCAGAAGTTATTAAATAAGAGTGCTTTTCCTACGTAACTGTCCAGTGATGTCATAAGATATGCGCCAAGTAATGACGTCAATCCAATGGAAATACGACTATTGGTTGTACGTCCGTTGCTTAGTAACGAAGCTATACGAATTCTGGTTTCTGCGCATGTGGCGTCACTGGCTTGTTTTCGTGGAAACAGCACTCTAATACAGATCCTACCAATGAACCGTATGTCATAATCTGGATTATTTAAATATGAAATATACTTAAACAGTAAATAAGTATTATTGATTCTAGAAATAATTTGATTTAATAAACAGTACGATTCTTAACCTTTATGTTCTAATGATTGACTAACAAGGGCTGTATATAATTTTTGTCGTTTCTTTATCTTTAAAATATGTAAAATTACATCGCAGCACTAGTTTTTGTTTTTTTTTTTATATTTCAATAGTCGTTGGATGTATTTTCTGTAGAATTGTATATTATATAGTTAGTTAATATTAAGTAAAATACAAAACACATTAAGACACTTATTAGACACTTAAGACGACATTCAAAACTGTCATTTTTCTGTGCAGTTTCAATGACAGAAAATGCGTGTAAATAAAATTTCTTTTAGTTGGACGTTTTTAGTACGAGAGTTTAGAGCTATTTTTAATAGAGACGCATTTATTTAGTACTGTAAAAGACTGAGCGGGAAATTCAAAAAGTTAAAAGTGTAAATAGTGCTTTGTAAAAGTACGCAACTGTTGACCAGAGTATGATTTGAGATATGTTTGCAACTTTTAGTAATTTTGGCCACGTGTAATATGTTCCTGTGTCTATTATCGTGTATGTTTGTTTTGTTAAATAACAGAGAAATTTTAAAACATTCTTTTTTTTTATTGGGAATTCAGTGGTTCTCAACCGACTTGTAGCGATATATAATTTATGGTCTAGCGCAGCCAGTGGCGGACTTTCGCAGAGACAAAAATGACATTTGTCTTGGGCCCGTAATTTTCAAGGGCCCGATTTGGGAGGTGAGGACCTTTTTTTTGCTCTTCACTTGGTTGAGGGCCCATAAATCAAAAATGTCTTGGGCCCGGCGAAGGCTTAATCCGCCACTGAGTGCAGCGATGGCGCACTTTTTTCCGCACGTTGATCAAAATTGAAATTGAAATTTTGTAAAATTGCGCTTCAAATATGTGAATAAATAAAAATCTTGCTTTCTCAAATCTTTAAAACCGCAAGAGGGTTAGGAAACGTCACTCGTGTCACATGTTTGCCATCACTGGTCTAGTTCCATGGTTCTCAACCAGAGTGCCGTAGGTATATAAATGGGGTGCCGCGAACTTCGCAGAATGAATGTAGGTATAAGACAAAGAAATGCTGGTAATTATATTTCATATAGGTGTGCCGTCACCTAAAACGGTTGAAAACCACTGGTCTAGAGTGTAATGATAGATTCGATTACGGTTAAAATCCCTGACAAGTTTGAGCAAAAGGCGCGCGCTTATTACTGCTTTTGCAATTGCCGTTTTGATTGGTTTTTGTTAGGAATAATAACACGCGCGTGGTTTTCCAACCTGTCAGGGATTTCGTTAACCAACGCAGTTATTGAATGAATTGTAAATATTAATATTTTATAAATATGATTTATGAATTCATTCTGGTATCTTTGGCCTGTCATGAATGGGTTGAAAACCACTGTTAGGCTAGAGTTTTATTTAAACATTATTTTAAACTTATTTTTATATATTAGGACCCAGCTAAATTGACACTAAAATCAGTCACAAAATTGTATTTTTGGTATTGTAAAAGTGTAAATTTAACTGAGCCATCTCAATCATTTGGGATTTTTCTAACCAAGGAATTCCAATTTTACGGTTATATTAGATGTCTCACACGGATGTGAATCTATAGAGATGTGCATAAAGATTGGTTGAACCAGGCGTGTGCCTAGAAAACCGTTTTACAGGCTTCAAATCCTTCCCTAAGATTTCAAATTACACGATTTTAATCATAAATTTTTCGAGTAATTGAACAATTACTACCCGTTAAACAATCGTCCATATTTTTAAACATATTTAATCAACAAAATTAGAATTGATGCTGTCTGAAATGCCAACTATGCCGAAGCGGAAGAGTTTCCAAAAATTAACCGGTTCTGGATCTACCCGATTCCGAATACCTAAGCCTAGAACTGGGTATTCGGAATAGTGTATTTGGTACCGAATATCCGGAAATAGATATCCGCAATCGAGTATCTGAAACCAAGTATCCAAATCTGGATATTTGAAACGGGGTATCCAGAACCAGGTATACGGAACCAGGTAATCGAAATCGAAGAGACGCCCGGTATACAGGGTATTTACGGCTTCTGATCTTTTTTTTTAATGTGTGATACTACAGGTCAAAAGAAGGCGAAAATCCTTAAAACACCTTAGTAAAAGTTTTATAATAAAGAAGATTTTTTGGGGTTTTTCCGCCATAATTCTCCAAATATTTATCCAATCAAAAAAATGCATTTAGATAAAATATTTGCCTTCTTATTCTTAACAATATTTGTAATATAAGTTTTTGCTGTTAAGTCAATAATAAGGGCGTAATTTAAATTTTTAATTTTTTGGAGGTTTTCAGCCATAACTCTCCAAATATTTATTCAATCAAAAAAATGCATTTAGATAAAAGATTTGTCTTTTTATTCTTAACAATATTTGTAATATAAATTTTTGCTGTTAAGTCAATAGTAAGGGAGTAATTTAAATTTTTAATTTTTGGGGGTTTTCAGCGGTAACTCTCCAAATATTTATCAAAAAAAAAAAAAAAAATGCATTAAGATAAAAGATTTCTCTTGTTATTCTTAACAATATTTGTTATATAAATTTTTGCTGTTTATTTATAAGGGAGTAATTTAAATTTTAAATTTTTGGGGTTTTTCAGCCATAACTCTCCAAATATTTATCCAATCAAAAAAATGCATTTAGGTAAAAGATTTGTCTTCTTATTCTTAACAATATTTGTTATATAAATTTTTGTTGTTAAGTCAATAATAAGGTAGTAATTTAAATTTAAAATTTTGGGGGTTTTCAGCCATAACTCTCCAATTATTTATCCAATTAAAAAAAATGCATTTATATAAAAGATTTGTCTTCTAATTTTTAACAATATTTGTAATATAAATTTTTGCTATTAAGTCAATAATAAGGGAGTAATTTAAATTTTTGGGGTTAATTCATTAAAAAAGAAATAAAATACCGTAAACACCCTGTACATAAAAATTTTTGAACATTGTATTAATTTTATATTTTCAATGTTTATGTTTCAAAAAAACTGTTTTTAACTTTAATTTTTACCATAATTTTTAATATTTTAAAAATGTTTATAAATCCAAAATTCTGTAACAATAGCCTTGCAGTAAACCTGGTTTTTGTTTGGTAGTTTAGTGGATCAGCATTCTTTTTTTTTTTTCTGCATAGGGCTCACAAATTTTTACAAATTTAAATTTAGGAACTAAAATTCCTAGTTTATAAACTGACACCAATTGAAATTTGTTTAAGCGTAAGTTTAAAAGTAAACTAAAGCCAATTGTTACGTATCCATAAATTTAAACTGTATAATATAGTTTCCGTATTTTTAGTAACGTAACAAAATTAGATGTTTTTCCTTTATGTACCCTTCTGTTTTTTAATTGCCACTCTTTGTTAAATTTCTGACTACACTATTATAAGACACTACTTTGACAAAAAAAAAAAGATTCATAAATACTACAATTACAAGTTAAAGAGTTAACTCGAAGACGGCATGCAATGTGTTGAACAAGAAAAAAAGCCTGGTTTATAATTGATTCAAAACATAACGCAATGCATGAGCATAAAAATGTGTCAAAGACGTGTCATTGTTTTGTTTATTATAAACAGATTTTCGAATTATAAACAGAACCACGATACCCATTTGATACATCTTTATGCCCATGTAATGTGTTATATTATGGATCTATTATAAACCAGGCTTAAAGAAGAGGTGAAATATTGGCCAAACACTAATACATGAGTTCAGTCAAAAAGAACGCACATCCAAAACAATATCATTTGTTTTATCTTTGTTTAAAAATATTGATAACAAAAATAATTGGAATTGGTTAGAAAAATCCTTCTATACTTCTAAGCTATGTTTAGTTTTCTATTTATTTGTCTATATTTTAACCTATATACTTACAATGAAATTTTTTAAATGTTAAGGGTTTATATGTACACGTGATTTTAACTGTATTCAAGAAAAATGTATAAATAAGAAAAAAATTACTTAAGAACTACTTGTGTTTGGGCAAAAACAGACACTCTGGTAAAGAGCTACAGTAGATTCCAGTTAATTGGGATATGGATTAAACGGGACAGCTGTTTTGCTGGGCAAATATTAAAGAATAGAAACAAATCGAGAATATAACCAAAATTTATATCCTCGGTAAAAATATTGTCAATATGTCCCAGCTGTACGGAATCTACTGTCTTTTCTAGCGAATAATTATTAAGAACCCTCTAAAATCATTTTTCTCGTTAATAAATGAGAAAAAATGAAGTAGTGTGGAGGAGCTCCAATGGTGCCATTGCACCATCGTCTGAACTCAAAATTTAGGAACAGACTTTGTATCAGAGCTAATCTACGCGATTGGAGTATTTTGGATGTATTAATATAAAAATACAACTAATTTCAATTAATATTATGTTTTTAAGCTACTAGAAGCTATTTTCTATATTTCTATCTAAAAATCTTCGCTCAGTCAGTTACAAATTTAAAAATATCCAATACGGACCCAATTTTAAAATTCTATTTAATGTTTGTGTAAAATATGTACAAAAATAATCAAAGATGCGATGTAAAATGTAAAACATGCCTAATAACAAGCAATCTGAACAAATTACAGTTGTAACATGCAAGGTATTTTGTAATTCAACCACCAGGTGGAACAAAGGTTTCTATCTCTCTTTCTCTGTTGGACATTCTCATTAAATAGGTTAGGACAACTGTCACAATTAGATTTACTGTTCAATCGATTTTCGGAATTAATTTTGTGATATGATTTCCTTTGAGGAACACTATTTTGATTGTGTATGGATTTTAGCAACTATTACGTATATCGGAATTTTGTTATTGGGAAATTTGTGATAAATTCCGAGAATAGTTAGCAAAAAATCGTCATTTACTTTGGTATCTTTTATCAGTTCCGGGGCAAGGCTATTTTCCGCCCAAAGCATAAAAAGTTGCGGCTCCAGAAGCCCAAATTCAAGGGCGCAGCGGAGGAGGGAAAATAAAAAACCTTATTGAGAAATTTGCGATAAATTCTGAAAATAGTGAGCAAAAAATCGTCATTAACTTTAACATTAACAAGGTTATTTTGCGTCTAGATCATGAAAAGTTTCGCTCCCAGAATACCATATTCAAGTGCACAAGTAAGGAGGAGAAATAAAAATTCAAGTGAAGACAAAGAATACCATGGTACAAGAGTTTATACTAAACTAGATTTGTCAATCACCGAAGTAAAAGCCCTAGTAAAATTTCCCCAAAATAATTAGAGGTTCGGATTCCACGATAGTAAATTGTAGGTCCCATACGATTGTGTTATATACAGGCAACACACACAACACAACTGTATGCGGGGAAATAGCCTACGCTCGGAATATGTTCAGTACGAACTTATCAGTTCAGAGCATCGAGCATGGCAATCTAAGAAGAAGAAGGATTGTCAAATGTCCTGATTTACAAGGATTGTTCCAATTTAAGGCCTCGGAGTCCCGGCGTCTAGAAGAGACTTCTGGATCGTCCAATTTCCCAGTTTTTATACTACATTAAAAGTTATTCCTATAAAATAATTTTTTAAATTCTCGTTTTTAGATTTCTACCAACCCTTAAAACAAAACGTAAAGTAAAACATGCAAAATTTATATTTGGAATATAGATTTCTAACAATAATATTTTGCTTTTGGTTGATCGATCATTCGGTTATATCAGGAGTTCTCTATATTTTTCACGCATGGACCCTTTCTAAGAAATTATCCAATTCCATCGACCCCTTTGCTATTTGAAACTACTAATATTTCCCCTCCACCAACGTCATTATATACAAGATGCATTATTAAATAAATACTTTTCACATTGACACAAATTTGGAGATTTAAAACAAACTAGATTTTGTTGTCAACAATTATTAAGCCACACTTTTTCACTTTTGATATAATAATAATGAAAAAAAAGTCGATCCTTAGAGGGTCTATACCAACCCTATTGGGAACCCCTGGATTAGATGAATAATTTACTAAATTCATACCTATATAACTGTAAACATTTTGTGCTTACCGGTTGACTTTCTATTGACCGATACGTCAAAGTTATTGTTAAATAACTGTCAAAGTTTAGATATTGCAGATGATTTCTTCTATTGCAGCTGCCTAACTATTTGTAGTCCAATTTTTCAAAGGTTAAAAAATTTTAAAATTGTCAAAATTTTAAAACTACGATGGATGTCCACAATGTAAGATTACAAAAACTCAAAAAATCAATTTATTTGAATAAAAAGTTATTTAGCTGTAGATATACATTATTTTTTGATGTAGTCGCCTTCCCGATCGACGTACGTCGTGAGCCAAGGTATGAGTTTTTTTTTTTTATATATGTGTCAAAAAAATCTCCCACCAGCTGTCTTTTCTTTGAAGGCATGCTTGACCGCGTAGTCACTGAAAATCTTTTTCCGCCCATAAACCAGAGAGGTGAACAAATAGTATTCCGATGGCGCCAGATCTGGGCTATGAGTTGAGTTTACAATGCCCATTCTCATACGGCCCACGTGACAACGCAACTTTTGGATTCATTCGGCTGGTACATTATCAACCACCCAACTAATAGCCCCGATCTGGCGCCATGGGAATACCATCTATTCACCTCTCTGAAGGAGTCTATGAGCGGAAAAAGGGCTACTATATTGTCTGATTGTGATAGTGTTAGTTGATGTGCAATGCAGTTAATTTCGCATGCTATTTTCCTTTACCAAGTTACCATGGTAACCGTGCGAAATCATATTCCGCGCTAGTTGCCCAATATATAATAAACAAAACTATTATTTCAATACCGTGCCTAGTATTATAAGACTGACATGTACGATTTGAAAAAATACCTTAATTTATTTTAAAAATATCTCTCAAAGTGTAATAATAAAAGTGTTGCCTTTTTCTTTGTCATTTGTCAGTTCTTAAGCTGTACAATTACATTTGTTTAACTTAAAATTATGTTTAAGTTGTATAATTTATTTTCTGTGACAGCAAAAACTTTAGTTATTTAAATTATAAGCATAACGAGTATTAGAAAACTTTTATTGTTAATAAAAAAATAATTCTTCGAAATAGCAAAACATAACCGTTAAAAGTTAAGCATACTTAAGTTTTTTCATTTAAAATATTCAATACAGTTTTTAGTTTCTTAACTTCTTAATTAGTTTAAAACTAGTGCAAACCAACAGAGAGAAAGAGAAAGAGAGAGATGGAGAGAGAATGACTTTTGTTTCTTGTAGTTCAATTTGAAGTTTTAAAAAGAACAACTAGTACATGCTAGTACTAAGTATTTAGTGAATTCCAAGATTTAAAACTGTGGGTAATGGCAAATACTTGTTAACAAATAAACTGTTTTATTAAGGGTTCTGTTTAAAGTGGGATTAGGAGGGAATTTAACACAAAGGGTTAAAGTAATAATTCATTTAAAGAAGACAAAAAGTGGAAATAAGTATACGTAATATAGGATTCAAATATTGAAAGTTAAAATGAGTCCCATTAACAAACGCAGTTGGCAATAGTATTAGACAATAGCTGCTTTCGGGTTGAAATCCCTGATAGGTTGGAGTATTATTTAGTACTTTATTGCTTTAGCAATAGAGATTCTGATTGGATATTTGGTGTTCGGCAGGAATATTGCACACACAGGTGATGCTCTAATCTGTCAAAAATTACATCCACGAACGCAGCTAATGTTAAGTCTACAGTAATTCATTTCATCATTACTCTGGTGATTTTTATACTTTTTTATGTCTTTTTTTATATGAAACAAGTACCAGGCTATCAAGAGACAAAATAGCGAGAAGGAAGATTGAACATAGACTTCGCAAAAGCTGGAGTGGTAAAATTTTCTTAGACACAAGTCTTAAATGAAGGTCTATTAAATTGGAAAATGAAAATTGAACTTTATCACTCAATTACTTATAAATATATATTAAC
Organism: Liopterus haemorrhoidalis; assembly: GCA_963971575.1. Taxonomy (NCBI): domain Eukaryota; kingdom Metazoa; phylum Arthropoda; class Insecta; order Coleoptera; family Dytiscidae; genus Liopterus; species Liopterus haemorrhoidalis. The sequence goes on from OZ020615.1 coordinate 53,477,704, forward strand.
ATTTATTATTCTTACAACAACGGTAAAAATTAAATTTGTAGTAATTTTTTGAGCAAATTTTAGTTGATTTTAATAAGTACTTAATTGTAATTTTACGTGAATCAATTTTAATAATGAGTATTATAATCAACCGGCACGATATATTTTTAACAGCCGGCTTGAAAAATTTATGAAAAATTTTACACTTAACAACAGGCTCATGCGATTTAAGGCGGCTCCAACACACCGCTGCATAGAATGTTGGGAACTGTAGTATTTACCCTGAAATTAAACTTTTTGAAAAACTATAACCAAATAAGTATTGAGACAAAGCAAATTCTATATCAAATATATATATTATTTGTTTATTTTACATCAGCCTATTTCTGCAACGAGGCTAATCGCCGATGCCAGAAGCCGAGCTCCTATGATGAGGGGTTAATGATTGTGAAATGGGAGTAATGTAAACATATTATTCTCGCCCGAATAATATCACCAACGGAGAATCGAACCACCAACCTCACAATCCAGACTGTTTTCACCAGTCCAAACTGCACGATTTAATACGCTCGGCCACTCCGTTGGCAACCTTAAAATGAAACTTTTTGAAAAACCATAACCAGGTAAATAGCAAGACAAAACAAGTTCTATATCAAATTTATAATTATCACCAGAGTAAAAAAGCTTCCATTCCGTTCGAATCTTCGTTAAATTTCTTGAAAAGTACTGTCTAAAATTTGCAACGTTCTGATTTCATCAGTGAGACATCGATCAAGATAGAACAAAGCATGTATTCTTTGATTAAAATGAAGACAAAATGGAGACTATAAAACTTAAGGGGTAGTAAAAAATATTATTTTTAAAGGAATATCAAACTTTTTGCCTTATTTTCAGTTAAAATCAGTGTATATGAAAAGCCTGCACATATCCAGAAAGAGATATATTCAAGACTATACAGGTTACTGGATCCTTGGATTGAAAATAGGAAAGGAAACCAATGACTGTTGGCCTTAACAATAAATTTTACAGGTTTAAAAATATCAATAATTTATAATAAATCTAATAAAAAATAATTTGCCACATTACATAGAAATGAAATAAATTAATATAGAATAATGAATGGAGTATTACAAATGATAAAATATTTTTATATTTTAAAATTATTAATTTATAAAATTACATTATATACAGGGCGTTGAATTGACCAGGTTCATATAGGGATTTAACATGTAAAAACAGATATATAAGATTTCCTGCTTTCTCGTTGGTTATACAGAAAAAATTTAAATATAAAAATTGTTCAGAATTTTATTTATATTTAGTAAATTCATAAAAATTAAATTTACTAATATTGATAGAAAAAGTAGCTGTTAACTCCTGATGGAACATAACGAATAAATAGTAAATAATACACTTGGTTATATTCCACAAAATATTTTATTAAAACTTAATATATTTCGGCTTGTTAGGCCTTCAGAAGAATGAATGTACAAGAAATGCTGACAATTTTACCTAAATATACAGGTTAACTATTACGAACAATTGGTGTGAAAAGGCAATAGGAAATACCATTGACCATAGTCTTGAGAATGGGAGATTCCAACAGATCCAGTTGTTCATTAATAAGATTATGCTCTTCTCGCTGTGCATATTTAATCTCAAATACCTTTAAGAAGTACATGGGTTTTCCACTCTTATTTTCGAAATGTAAAATTTCTAAATTTTTTTCATTACAATGGTGACCGTTTTCTATTAGATGTTTGTCTAAATTAGATGATTCGGATTTATCATATTTCCATGCCCTCAAGTGTTCTTGAAATCTGACTTTAAAATTATGTTTAGTTTGCCCTATGTAATACGCGTTACAATCATTACATTGGATTTTGTAAATACCGGAATAAGAAGTATTTTCTTTCTGACTTATTTTGTTGTAAGTTAAATATAATAAATCCGAATCATCTAATTTAACTAATAGAAAACGGTCAGTAAAAAATGTAGAAATTTTACATTTCGAAAATTAGGAAAACCCATACTTCTTAAAGACATTTCAGATTAAATATGCACAGCGAGAACGGCATAATTTTATTAATGAAGAACTAGAGCTGTTGAAATCTTACATTCTCAAGACTATGGTCAATGGTATTTCCCAATATCTTCTCACACCAATTGTCCGTAATAGTTAACCTGTATATTTAGGTAAAATTGTCAGCATTTCATGTAAATTCATTCTTCTAAAGATGGCCTAACAAGGCGAAATATATTAAGTTTTAATAAAATATTTTGTGGAATATAGCAAAGTGTATTATTTACTACTTAAAAATTAAATTTAATTCTCATTTATAATAGGTATTTTAATTTAAAGCCAATTTTTTTGCGACCATAGCGGACTTATAAACCACTTTCCTTGATTAACTGTGAATTTATTTAAACTAACAGTATATGATTTTTAAATAAATATGTGGGGATCTCCTTTAATTAAATAAAAAGGTCAGTTTTTAAATGTGAATGAAAATATCATAATTTTTAAATTTTGGTTTTACTACACCAAATAACAAAAATAAATTTACATTGTCTTACAAAACTTACTTGTGAACATAATTTTATATATTTATAAATCTTTAATTTTATTTTATACAGCAAAACAAATTAAAATTAAAAAATACCAGTACTGTCCTGCATACTTTTATTTAATTTAAGTAGAACTCCACATACTTATTTAAATATTTAATCTAAATAAATTCAGAATTAGTTAAAGAAACTATACTGACAATGCAACTTTATAAATTAACAATTGCAAAATATAAAATATACAATTTTATCGTTTACAATATCCCATTGCTAATTTCACGCGATGGCTATATATATAATTTTAATATTAGGATTCTGACATGTTTAGGGAATTATAAGAAAAGTTAAAATGGGCTAAATTGGCCCAGTCAGTTCTGGATTGGATATGTTTAAAGGTATTGTGAACATACGTATATAGTCTAAATATTTGGTACTAATCTAAATTAATAGAACAAATTCAAACTTTTACTTGGTTGAATAGAAAGTCAATCTTAGAATAAACTACCATGCAACTAACTTCAAATTTCAATGCACTAAGAAAACAACAAATAAAGCTACAATGAATTAGAATTGGTGATTTACTATTTTAATTATAAAATCTACATGAATATGTATTAAGTTCCAAAATACATACCACTAAACACATAAACTATTTTCAAAAGCACACAAAATGTTCAATTGAAAATTTATTAGGAAAATTTCTCTAATATTTTAAAGTTCTTAAAGTGACAAGCTTGTGGTATGTGAAAAGTGATTACAAATATTACTTGCAAGACAAAGAAAGAAAAGTTTACATAAAATTTATAGATGAATTTGAATAAATGTTTAACCTAAGAAATTGTGTAAAACTGTTTATTGCCAAGTAAAAACACTTTATATCTATCTTGGTGATAATAAAAAGGTGGATGTTCGATTTTATATCAATTTTGAATGCAACGGTTTGCATAAGAACAGGATATAGAAACAGAGGCGTTACTAAAGATTCTTTACAAGTGGGACACAAACTTCTAAAGACTAGTAAGTAATATAAATACTAGTACACATCAAAACAGTGGTCCTTAACCTTTTTAAATTCTCGGCACACTTATAAACTACTAATATTTAACTGACATACCAACGAATTTAACAGATTGTAGATATTATATAAAAATAGTATACTTGGTTGAAAAATCAAATACTTGGTTGACCCCACTAAGTTATATTCGACCTCACTCGATATTATAATTTCGACAGTTATGTCGCTGTTAAGAATTTATCACAAGTTATTATTATTCGTGATAAATTCTTGACAATGACATAACTTTCAAAATACTAGGATCGGGTGAGATCTATATAACTTGGTAGAGCCAATCAAGTATTTGTTTAATATCTTTATTACTTTATATTTTATCGAGAAATTTTGGATACTTTTATCAACATAGTTTCATATTTACTTTGTTGTGTGGCACCCTGATTAAGAACCACTGATTTATGCTTATTTCCAGTACATTAAGACCCCAGAAAACGTCCAAGATACTATTCTAGAATTTAAAACTAAAGAAATTAATATATTACAACGAGAGTATAATAAAATGTTATGGGTTTTCTGCTCTACTGTACGGTGTGGATGCTTAGACTTTAACAGAAGATATCGAAAAGATTTTTGAATCCTGTGTTAAATATCCGGAGTAAAATTAGTACAGAAATGAGATTTTTAAGGAAAATAACAGGAAATACAAGGATGGATCGGGTTAGAAACAATTGCAGACAAAACCAGTTGAATGGCTTATACAAGAAGGTGAACTAAGATGGCCATGTACAAAGGATGGTAGATGAAAGAACAACTTAAGCAGTCTATGAGGCGAGGCCGATAGAAAAAAGAAGAAGAGGACGACCAATTAAGACCTGGAAGGACGAAGTGCTACAAGCGACAAAGAGGCGAGGAGTCAGATGGACGGATATCAAAACCAGCACCTCAAATAGGAAAGTCTGGAGAGAAATATGGTAAAGACTACCGGAAGAGGTACTGTGACTCTATTCAAACATCGCTCTACACCAAAAGGTAGAAAAGCTTAGGATTAAGTAATTTATTTATTTATTTATTTATTTTACATAGGCCTATTTCTGCAACGAGGCTAATCGCCGATGCCAGGGGGCGAGCTCCTACACCTGGATGAGGGGTGAATGATTGTGAAATGAGAGTAATGTAAACATATTATTCTCGCCCGAATAATATTACCGACGGAGAATCGAACTACCAACTATACAATCCGACTGTATTCATCAGTTCAAACTGCTGCGATTTAGTGCGCTCGGCCACTCCGTCGGCTAAGCAAATACAGCAAATTAGTTAAACGAGTAATGATGAATTTATCCGGAAAATTGCCAACTGGCCATTTTTTATATTATAAAGAAAACGAAATTAGAATGTTGGGCAAGTGATGAAGAAAAAATATGTCGTATTCTACAGAATATTGTACAGATAGGATTGAAGAAATTGGATCTAGTTCCCTAGTTGAAGAAGGATCTACTTGATCACCAACTTGAAGTTGGATCAAAAGCTTGGACCATATCAGAAACTTCCGAAAATAAAGTTTAAGCCTTCAAAATATGGGCTTGTATCCATATACTCAGCATCTCCAGGATCGATCATGTCTATCGGAGCTAGGAGCTACCGAAATGAACTTTTGACTTTCTACAGTCGTATAATCAGAATCTTTTGGTCGAACGAGTCGGCAATGCTGAAGTCATCTATAGAATATATTGATTATATAAACAAGGAAGCTAAAATATCTAAGCTTTTTTATTAGGGATAAACATAAACAGCGAATCCTACAGAATATTGTACAAGGAAAGGCTGAATGAACAAGAGGTCCTCTAAGATGAAGAATCTCCTTGTTTCCTAACCTGAGGAAATAATCCAAAGATCCATACTACCTGAAATGCCAGCGAGCAAGGTATGGATTGTTCTGATGATAGGTAACTTTCGCAACGTATAAAACAGCAGAAAAAAAAAAAAAACGCTAAACTGGGTCATTTTACATAAATAGAGATAATTATATATTATCAACCAAGTTCAACAGTTGCCCTTTGTAGTACCAGCTCTTAATTTGCAGCGAGATTTAAATCTACAACTTCTGCGGTGACCTAATTATAATTGAGATTGGATGGATGTTACTTAATTTTAGTTTTCGTTCTTATTTTTTGGTTAAAAACTGATGTGTTGAAGACAAATAAGAAGACATATCCATGCCATAAGATAAGAACCTTAAACCTTACGCTAAGCAAAGACGCCATTTCTTCACTAATAGGGTCGACTAGTTCTCGATAACAGAACATTAATTTCTTAACACTCCAACGTAAAGCTCCACTCATAATTTGGGTTATTTCCAAGGAATTTCTGTTAATATTTTTCTGAGGAATTCTAGAGTTGATAAAAGCAGGTTATAACAAAACTTTTAAAAAAGGTAGTGTTAACTGGGGTCTTATTTTACGTAAGGGTAGGTTAGATTTTGATGTTGCATAGACTACAAAAACGAAAAAAATAGCTTCACTATGTGAATCGCAAAACCCAAGGTTTTTCAAGTTGCTACTCGTCACTTGTCTATTTTAACTAACACATTTTGTAAAGTGCATTAAGTGAAAGTCAATATTTAATTCGAAAGAAGTGCGATATATTGTGTGATTGTATTTGTTAGAATAGACAATATAAACAGTTTTACTAAGATCATAATAATGTGGATACAGAACATGGTGTTCGGAAAAAGCGACAGAATACTCTTAAACTTCAACTTCATTTTGAATATAAATTAACGTCGACATATCTACTTTGTAAAAAATTTATTTTTAACAACTCATTAAAAGAAGAACAAAATGCATTTTCACTATTTTTAATAAAAGAGAAAACTGATTTGACTGTTACTTTATGATATTCCATATTAACATGAACAAAAAACATGAATGCAAAATATAATCTAATCGACAAAAAAACACACGACTAGAATTTTCCCATATAATGGATTATCAGGTAATTCAAATAAACGAATGAAAGAAACTACCATCAATGCACAACACTTATTTACCTACTAACAGTACAGGAAAACCTAATTAACAAATACTTGGAGCAGGGGCGAATAAACTAAGTCTTGTTGTTCGTTGAGGATAGGTGCACCCCGCTTAAAAAGTTTGAAAATTTCCAAATATTCAAGAAGATTTAGTTTGAAGCTAAATTTTACAATTTGTAATGGTTTTAAACATTTACTGTTAACAAAGTGACCGCAATAGACAATATTTTTGGTCACCATCCTAATGTAGCTCATTAAGAAGGTGACCAAAAGTAGACTGGTATATGGTGAAATTTGAATAATGGTTCCAATGTGTTCCTTTAATCTAATATTGGAATTCTTGCTTGTTTGTAACTGTATTTCTAGAGATCTTCTGTTAACAATAATTGTTTAAAATCGTTTCACGTTGTAAACAAGGGCTTTAAACTAATTCTTCTTGAATCTTTGAAAACTTTCAAACATCTTAAGTGGGGCGCACCCGTCTTCATTGAACAACAAAGATTAATTTATTCGCCCCTTTTCCAGGTATTTGATAATTAAATTTTTCTTTACTGTAAGTATATAAGTGTTGTACATTGATTGTTACTCATTCATTTATTAAAAATCCTAATGCCATTGAGTGTCGAAACTATAATCGCGTCTATTTTGACAATTAGGTGATTTGCATAGAAATTTAGTGTTTGTATTTGTGTTTTTTATCAATAACAAAATACAATTAACAATAATAAATAATATTAATAATGATCTTAAGTAGCATTCTGTTATCTGGTGGCACAAAACATACATCATTCATCAAACTCTGAACCAGTCTTCATCCCTGTGGAAAAGAAGGCCCAAAATTAAGTAAATTATGAGACCACGAGATTAAGAAACTCTTAATTCTAGAAAATATCCTGAGTGAGCTGACTGATTTCTTCAATAAACTTTGATAAGTTCAACAACAAACATTTAATACCTAAACACTATATAAGAAGTAAAATTGTAAAATTTTCTTCATTATTGCTTTAAAAATGGCAAGTCGAAACATGTAAGCATTTTGTTATTAATAAAAATAGTGAAAATTCATGTTTTTCTTTCAGTGAGTTATTGTGAATTGTCAAATAATCAAATACCCCATAAATAATATACAAATATAGCAAAAATTAGCATTCTGGTCATCGATAGTTGGAATAAAATAGTTTTCTACGTCAATCAAAATTAATATATAACCAGTTAAACTCGTGAATACTAAACTATAGCATTTATAATGAAAATGGAAAACTCGAATACCTAAGACCAGTATTTCTCAACCATTGGTCCACAGCAAAATTTAACCGATACGTGTAAACTTTAAAAATAATATAGGACAATTAGAACTGTTACTTGTTACAACTTGACAATTAGAAAATTATAAAGTTTACTGGATCCAACACCGTTTAGGTTAGATTCTATTGCAGAAGGGGCTCGTGAGTTTCCAAAAAATATCTTAGTGTGGGACAGTAAATAAATAAATTTAAATAGTATATTATTATATGAGCGATTATGACAGCCATTATGAAGATGACGTTTGAGCCCACGAGCCGCAGACGAGGGGCACAAATCATCTGAGTGAATAATGGCCATAATCGCGAATGTAATACTATACTTTTTCCACACTTATTAACACGTTCACTGCCAAGGCAAGATTCAGGATACTTGTCTCAGAAGTCAATTTGATATAGCCATATTAAGTCAATGTACTACAAGTAATCTCGTAGTCGGAGTCCTGGGCAAGAAAATGTTAAACAAAATTGATAATTTTAATGGAAGGGATAGGGTTATCCATGTTGCCTGCTACCACTGCAGTTTTGGCCCCTCCCATTGCTATTGTCAAATATGGTTGGCTCAGCGAGAGTGATTTATGGATATGTAGGTTTGTGATTGGCCGAAAACAGTGAATTATGAAACCATAATTCACTATAGTTATTTATGAGTACTATTTTTCACGAAAAAAATGCTAATAATTGCAATATAATTAAATAGGTGTGGAAAAAATTAATTATAAAAAGATATTTTCACCGGACCGAAAAAAAAAAAACTTATTCGAGGAAAGTTTTTGGTTGAAAATACTACCTTAAACATTTTATGAGGAACAAGAAGTGCCAGATATTCCAACTTATAATATAAGAAAAGACACAGGGTTCAAGATTGGTGGGAATAAGAAGAACTCTGTGGCTGAATAATCACAAGCAATGGATTAGTTGAAAAACTATGGGCCTATTTCAAAGCGCGATGTTATAAATTGCCATGATGTTAGCTAACTTTTGTCGTAGAGGTAGTACAAGAAGAACAAAGAAATTGGGGTACACTAAGACGTATGCAATAGGAGCCTCTTAGGACAGATCCTCCAGTAATATAGCTTTTTAATAAATAAAACTTACATTCTTTCAGTGGCATTTTTGAATTTTTTTGTAAAAAATCAAATCGCCTTGTGCTATGAAAAAGCTATACCACTAGAGCAGCGATTCTGAACCTTTTTATACTTGGGACCCCCCAACTAGCCTAAAATATTTTCTGGACCCCCAAAGAGAATTTATTAAATAATATTTTAAATGTTCTTAATAAGTTATTATTTAATAATTAAGTTTATTGTAATTTTAAAAGCAAAAACTGGTAAATATTTTTTTTTCTTTTAATTTCGGAACCCCGGTCTTTTCGGGAGCCCCCGCTTTAGAACCGCTACACTAGAGGAACTGGCCACTTCGATCCCCTTACTTTTGGATTGCTATCAACAGCTATTACTGTTGATAGCTTTGATACCGTGGATACCGTTGATTCAAATCTATGGTGCATAGATTCGGAAGGAAATTTTGAATAATTAAAAAGGAATTTTTGAAAAATGTAAATTATTTTTGTTTTTCCCAGCCTTTCCGGTTATATTTGACCTACTGCGTATTAGACCGGGAGCTCATGACACTTTTTGGTCTCCGATTTCATACAGCATGCCTTTTGGAAGAGAGAATATTTACCCTGTGACAACAAAAAAGGGATGGTACTAAACCCCTGCACGCTTTCTGGTCATAGGGAAAATTGCATTTCCACTTGCACAAAATGTTTGTGTTTTTCTCTGATTTAATATTGCTTGCCCTTTTGTCAAAAGAAAGTTATAACAAATTTAAAGTCTTTTAAATATATGCATGCGATTCGGAGGGTCCCAAAGGGGCTTAAACGGTCATGTGATCTTGTAATAAAAAAATATGATTTTCCGCGTTTTCATACAGCATGCCTATAATTTAAAGACTTTAAATTTATTATAACTTTCTTTTGACAAAAGGGCAAGCAATATTAAATCAGAGAAAAACACAAAAATTTTGTGCAAGTGGAAATGCAATTTTCCCTATGACCGGAAAGCGCGCAGGGGTTTAGTACCATCCCTTTTTTGTTGTCACAGGGTAAATATTCTCTCCTCCAAAAGGCATGCTGTATGAAATCGGAGACCAAAAATGTCATGAGCTCCCGGTCTATATATTGAATGAAAAATTAAATATTTTATCCAAAATTTACACCATCAAAACTCAATTCAAGATTTATTTATGGATAGTTTTGATTATTTTTGTGCTTTACAAGCACTTCTAATGTTATCCTTTTCACCATGTTCTGTATTTAAGGCTTCAAATTCATCTCTAAATTCTACATACACCCAAGAAGATAGAAAGTACTTCAAATACTAACAAATATATACAAAAATTCAAATTAAAAATTACTTTTTTCGTTGGTTTTGTAGATTTTTTCTTTAGCAGCATTAGTTAATGTTATTTTTTTATGATGAATACTAGACATTGATTGCACACATACATCAAATGAGACCTACAACACTGAACATCTAGACAACTAACCTCCCTCCATGGAAAAGGTATAAAATTACTGTGCTGCTTCAAAAATTATTACTGCACATTGATGATCAAAATTCAAAAAACTTACGCAAAAATTCACGGTTTAAATGCCTAACAACAAATAGTACAAGATTTGTTGAAAAGAAGTATTTTAACTAAATACTTTCTAAATTTCTTACCACTAAATAAGGACCATAAGTTGCATAGTGGTTAAAAAATTCAAGAACATTTCACTCAATAAGTCTCCGGTCTGATATATATATGGCAACACTGTTGACAGACCCATACGATTTCTGGATAGTACCAACCTTCAAACGATGCGTGTGAAAATTTCATGACATTCTGACAATTAGTTTAGAGGTTACAATGGTTTTAGTGACTCCAGTTTTGCAATTTTCAAAAGAATGGATAAAAAAGAATTTCGTGTGTTGATTAAAGATTGTTTTTTGATGGGGAAAAAACTGTTGAAGCCAAACAGTGGCTTGATAAGCGTTATAGAGACTCTGCACCAGGCAAATTAACTATTACTGATTGGTATGCTGATTTTTTTTTTTTTTTTTCGAGAATTTAGAGGAGCGTTAAAATTGAAGGAGAGTATGTTGATGAATAAAGTCGAATTTCTAAAACAAAAATTGTTTTTCTTAGTTAGACCGGAAACTTATTGAGCGACGTGGTATTATCCAAAATATATGTTAGGAGCGAGTTATGCCATGTTTATAATCAGCGCATAACATAAGCACATAGCATAATGAAGAAGAATAATTGAACTATCATTGTTCTGTTAATAATACAAACGCATACTACATTGAATTCTCAACAATTTACTTTTGTGAAACTAACTTATGGGTAATATGTTGCTAAATGAACTATTTTGTAGTTTCACTGATTTGTTTATTATATTGACTGCAGTTTCGGCTCTCACCATTGTCAAAGTTACAGTGTAACACTGACTTTGACAATAGTCATAGCCAAAACTACGAGTTTTTTAATAAACAAATAATGTCATTTAATGTTTTTTTATCCAACACATGCATAACTCATATGCATAGCAACATATTAGAAAATTTCAGCAATACGAGCTTTCTACCATGAGTTCAAAAAGTAATTATATAAGGGTTGGCTATGGAAAAATAAAATAATGTCTACTACAATCTTTATATAACAATATAAACTTATGACATAAAACAACAGTGATGACAGTTCATTAATTCTAAAGCTTGCAGTAGATATTATTTCATTTTTCCATAGCCAACCCTTATGTAATTACTTTTTGAACTCATGGTATGTTTATGCAGCTATGCGTATACAATCAGCAGAGAGTCTTAAGACTTGTTTATAATAAATACATAACATAACCATAGCATAAAAATCACAATAAACTCTGTTATGTTTATTACAAACAGATTTTCAAAGCATTAAAACCTTTTGTGAAATCTTATGGATATGCCCATATGTTATGTATGTACCTATTAAGAACACAACTTGTTTATAATAAATACATGACAAAACCATAGCATAAAAATCACAATAGTCTATTTCTTCTGTTAAATCAAAAATATGTCCAGAATAATTAAACCCGTTGTTAAATTGTTATGGATATGTTTATGCACTAAATCAAGGGTCGGCGCCTAAAACACGGCGCCCATGGGTGTCGTGGCGCCCTCGTTGAGTTTTTTATGCGCCCTCGCTATCGAGACACACACATACTGAGTCCAATATCCACATCGCATCTATTTGTGATTTGACTTGAGCGATCAGCGCTAGATTAGACGACCTTGCGAACCACGAGTGTTTACATATTTAACGTTTTTATGCGCCCTCAATAACATTTGAATTTATATTGCGCACTTATTGTCAAAAAGGTTGCCGACCCCTGCACGAAATTATGAACCTATTATAAACCAGGCTTTAGGTTTATAATAGCTATGCTATAGAACATAAGCATAAAAATTACACTACTCTCTGTGTTCTGTTTATTACCAACAGATGTTTTTAATGGTCAAATCCATTGTTCAATGCATATTCGTTTATGTTATGGAGTTATTATAAACCAGGCTTAAGACAAGAATGACAGGCTTAAGATTGTAAACAATAGATATGCTATGTACCCATAACATAAAAATTACAGCACTCTCTTTGTTCTGTTTATTAAAAACAGATGGTCTGAATGGTCAAAGCCATTGTCCCTGACTTATGCTTTATATTACGGGTTTATTATAAACGAAGTTTTAAGATTTAAAAATAACTTTTATGAAGTCTTATAACGTTATTAAACATAATGTATATAATGGACTAGTTATGATATCTTCGTCTATTTTAATAACGTTTTCACTGGTGAATATAATCACCATATATGTTCTTATGCAGCTTCTTTATAAACACAGTAGTTATGCATTATGCTGCTATGCTATGTAACCAATGCGCTTATTATAAATTAGGTTTCAAAATGTTTGAGTTTTATTATGCAAACCACAAGTCAATGGAGTGCGTATCATCGTTTACATAAAAAATGCAGCATCTAATTTCATGATACGTCGTTTAGTTACACGTTTTAAACAACATTGATCTGTTGCGGATCAATCTCGCGAAAAAAAACACAAACCAGTCGCTCTAAGGAAAATATTCAGCTCGTTTGTATACCAGAAAACCCTCGACTACAAAACAATTGGGAATACTATGTTATTGGGGCAAATATTGACGGCTGATTTTTATCTCTTTTCCTATAAAATTCTATCGAGGCAGCAGTATTATTAATATCTAACTAAATTTCAAGAAAACAACCACTATACAACTTATGTGTCAGACTATAGTACATGATTTGTTGAAGAGTACCATTTTTCCAATTTTTTACCACTACTTTCTATTAATTTTTTCTAGGACTAGTGGCCTTAAAGCTTTGAAGCCCAATGTATGTTATTAAAAAAAAAGAAATGGTTGAGTTTCCCTTGTCCGAAATGCTTATAGCCATAGTAGTATAGAAATAAGATGGACATAAAAAATTATCAATGATCATTCTGACTCGTATGATCATTGACTTCCTGACTTCCTGACTCGTATGATCATTGGCACTTTATTGGCATTAATACAGTGCTTCACAACTCTTCCTCCGACTCTTCCTCCCACTCTTCCTAGAGCTGTAAGTCGTCAGAATTTCAAACATTTTTGTTTTTCGGAATTTGGAACGGGGATATTAGTGGGTAAAATCTCTTTTTGGTACAAATAAATAAACGCACCGCGCAGTTAAAAAAAATGCTCATGAGCTCTCAAACTCAAGTGAAGGAGTGATACTCAAGTATGTTCCTTCAAAATACTAAAGACACGTGTTCTTTAGAGCTTGGGGGGGGATCTCAAGCTCTTGAGGCTCCCCCTGGGTGCACGAGTTAAGCTGCGTTCCGTGAGCTTCATGCGGATTTCGGCAGGTTGCAATTCTGCTCGCTTATTGGTTTCGTTTTTATTTTAACTGCCGAAAAAAGAAAATATTTGCGAAATTACTGTATACTTTTGGCCTCTGGGTTCCTTATTGGACTTATGGCTCGCGTGCTTTGTTGTTTTATTGTACGCGACTCTCATGATCAAAAAGGCTTTTAAAATTTATAGATTAGTGTTTCACAAGCACCGGTCCGCAATATTTAACGTAAAAGCTATCATATTGATTGCTATTATTTAGAAATATATATTATATATTCTAATAACTAAAAAATTTTTATTAATATAAATTTGCAATCTTTTTTACAATAAATAAAATAAAATATAATAATTATGTTCTAATAATAATTATTTTAAAATTAATATATTCACTTGGTAAATTTTTGCAGGTCCATGGTAGGTTCTGGGTTGAGAAGCACTGATCTAGATACCTTGGAATGACGATAGTGTGAGCTTGACGTCAACAAAGTGCGTCACTATTCTTTCCCGCCAGAGCACCCAGAGAATCTCTAAAGCGAAATGCTTAAAGCTCTAAATTTATTGAATTTCGAATTATGCATGGCAGTAAGGAAGAAACAAAATTTTTATTACCAGCAATGATAATTCATCTCTGATCGACATGTTGAATTAACTGCGATTTACTGTGCGTTCCTTCACTTTTCCACCAAAATTCTCAGTTTTACTCAATAATAAATTTTAAGGGTCTTTTCTAATATGGCCTTTAAAGATTTTTGATATTACAGATTTCGGATTGGGAATACTCAACCTGCACTTGTCTGTAATGTAAATTATCTTCAGTATAAGAATACAAAATAATTAAATAGACGTATAAAAAAAAAGTATTAAAACAGAAAATGGACAGTTGGCTGTAACTGGGCTTAAACTCTAAAACAGCGTTAAGACCTGCGTCACGTCTATTCTTACCCATTCTCTCCCTCTCCCCTTGGAAGATTCAGAATAGTTTTATACGTAACAGAAGTCTTAAAGCAAATTTTAAATTTGAGTTATGGGCTTCAAAGCGATTTATTTACAATATTTTTCATAAAATTGCCGATACGCTCCATATGTGTTAAAATATATTGTTGTTGCTTAAAATAAAATATAAACATAAAAAAAAAAAATACTAAAAAATAAATATGTTACTTTTGCGGCCCTAAGTGTATCACGATCAATCCCGTGAGTATCCCCTATACCAGTGGTGCGCAATCTGTTTATACTTGCGACTCCATTTAGAAAAAAATTAGGAAATAATAATAATGAAAAAAATATAATAATTACTAGATAATGGACAAATATATGCAATGACCAATTAAAAATTTAACTATTCATTGTCCATGAGCGTACTTTTGAAAAGAAATATATGCTATAGAATAATTAAATAGATGCCTCTTATAGGTTTAAAAAGTATGCTCATAGATACTTGTCCGGTCTCTAATAGGGTGACCATTTTCTTAAAAAGGCAATGCGGGACAAAGCAAACAAAAAGGTCATCACTTTCCAAATATAAGTGAAGGACACACAAAAAAAAGTCCTCACCTCCCAAATCCAAGTGAAGAGCAAAAAAAGGTCCTTATCTTCTCAAATACAAGTCAAGAAATCAAGTGTACAAAAGTTAGAATGCGGGACATGTCTTAAAGCGGGACACCCTAGTCTCTAATGATTACTGGATTGACACCAGGTTAGGTCCTAATGCGTAATAATTCTTCTTAATGAGAAAAAATTGTTCTTTCTAATTTAATTGATCTAGATTGACCGCAGTCTAATAATTATACACTGAAATTAATTGTACATTAATAAAAATAATTTAGAATAAAATACATACTGAGAGCCGAAAAAAATGAAACAAACTTTGAAAAAAAAAAAACACACCTCTACTAATTTTAACTCGGCTCAGTAGAGGATTACAACCCATAATTTGCGCACCACTGTCTTATATCAGTCGCGTACAGACCCATGGACGAACATTAACAAATATGCTCTACAGATATGAATGTATTAACAAACCCAAACGAACATACATTCTTGCGCATCCATACGCATCCAAAGGACAAGCAGTCTAAAGGGAAACTGTTCATTTGGGATGCATGTGGAAGTTGGAAATGGTTACAGAACTAGTAGAAGATGAACAAGCACCTCTTGTTCGGTACTATTTATTCTTACTCGTATTCAAAAGACTATTGATGTTTATTAATTTATGTTTGTTAAAATTCTTTCGTTTGGTCGAAATCTGTTCTTGCTCGAGTCCGTTTTAGATTATTGAGGTTCGTTGATATTTGGATTCGTTGAGGTTCGTTCATACTCGTTCGTTAGGTGTGTACGCGGCTTAAGTAATAATATAGATCAGTGTTTCTCAACAGGTGAACCGCAGACCACTGGTGGTCCGCAGAAAAATTTTAGTGGTCCGCGAAAGTTTTTGTATGTGTTTTTTTTGCGTTTTTTTTGTTACTTTTTATGCACATTTTTTATGTAAATAATTTATATTTTGTTTATTTTTGTAAACTTTCTGTGATTTTCTGCAAATAAAATAAATGGATTTAGTAGCACATATATTTGTTTTCTGGCAAAAAATGAACCAACAATAGTTATTAGTGGTCCGCGTTAGAAAATTATATATTTTACTGGTTCGCGGTGCGTTTTTGATTGAGAAACACTGATATAGAGTGTCCCAGTAATGTTGAGGTTTCGAGATTATTGCCAACTCCGTTAAATTCCGAAACCAGTTAAGACTAGAATTTACTAAATAAAACTGGTTTTGACAAATGCCTTTCGTGAAATTTCTTTTCAATGATTCTAATCCATTGGTTTTTCGTGGCACAATATGCCGATAGCCACAGCGTCTCTTTTTTTTTTCGGAGGCCTTTATGAAGGCAAAAACCTTCAGATTTTTGTGGTCTTCACAAAATTTTATTTCATAATAATCGAATAACAAATTTATTTCGAGAACAAACAAAAAAGGAAAAGGTGTAACAGAACTTATGAAACTACTATACTCTATTCGCGGAGACAATGTAGTAAACATTAGAACTCCGTCACTCTTGCTATAATTGGATAAAAAGTAATTAAAAGTTATTTAAATATCTTTTCGTCCAATCAAAACAAGTGTGACGTAGTTCGAGTGTTTACATCGACTGCATTGTCTCCGCGAATAGAGTATAGGTATAGATTCTTTTCAAATAGAAGTTAGTTTGTTACGTATAGTCAGTAAATTCTACAAAAATTTTAAAACGGAGGCAAAATTTTCTTCGTAGCCTAAATATTTCTGGGACACTGTTTTTAAAATAATTAATTATAAATTAATACCCTAATTCATAAAATATACTCAAATAGTATCCGTGTAACCAAATTTTAATAAATATTCATAAAATATTGTTATAATTTAATTATAAGATAATCCTAATTAAAATTGTTAATTTTATGTTAATATTAACAAAACAAATCCAGGAAAACTAGATTAAATATAATGAAATTAAATATAGAAAATTAAAATATTTTTTAGGTCATATTTTTAAAAATAAAATTCTGATGGAGTTAAATGTTATCTTTGTGGCATTTTCGCCAAGCTAACTGTCAAGATAATATGACAAATGATTTATAAAAAAACAGCTTTTTTATTTTGAAAAAGTTTTCTATTTTTGGTTTGTATCTTGCTTGACACTTAGTATCAAGATATATTAATAAAACATTGAATTAATATTAGTTAAATTGAGATATGATTCTGAATAACGATTTAAATAAAACTTGTTTTTTCTTGCAGAAATATCAGTAAAATCAATAGTTTATATTTATGGCTTTCGTCTGCCGAAATATTGCCTAAAACGCGAACTAGATATTTAGAGGATCCTGCACTGTATAGGATCTCCACACTGTGCACCTTATATAAATGAAAGTCTGGGTTAGATGATTAATTTAAGAAATATTGATATACTTTAACTGTACGTACTCTGTACATACCTAAAAGCCGAGGAATTCCACATGATGAATTTATAATCCGCTAGCGGTTTCATGTATGAACTCTACGTATTTGCCGACTGGTTGCAATGCTTCTTAAGAACTAATTTTACGGTTCATTAACTAAATTACCTATTTTAACTATCCGACTTTAATTAACGATTACGGTTCACTATTTACATGATTTATATACTAGATCTTCAATGAAGATGATGCAGCTAATCCAGTTCAGAGGCACACATTCACACCAATAAAAATATGAGAGGCCTTTTACGCACTAACACGAATTTGTCTACCAGTCATCAAAATCCTCACTAGCAACTCTACTATTTGCCGCTCACAGATCTCTGAATATTATATCTTTATCTTTTTAACTGTACACTACTGTAGTACTAACATATAAACGGGAGTTATTTGTTCCATTTTAACCCGTTCGCACAGTCTAAATATGACTTTAACTTAAGACGATCTAATCTGAACTTCCCTTATGTCTTAAACTCATGACTGTCTAAATGGAACTGCTTCTGGGCAGAAGCCAATAGAAAAAATGCCACATAACACCCTTGGTCATCTGGTTTATCTCAACACTTATATAACAATTTTTTGGTAATAATTTAGACAGTATAATATTATTAGAGTGTTTTACACACATGATCCGAATACGTCTAATCTAATAATTTCATACTTTTGTTACTAAAATAGGATTTACGATTTCATGTTTTTGTTAATATTATAATTTCATAAATAATATTAGGGTTTCAGGTTATACTAAAAAACATGTGTGCACTTATTTTAAATGTTCCTTTCTAAGAAAGAAATTATTTTATTATCATTTAATATTATTTAATATCTTACTCTAATTGGATAGATATATTAAATTTATTTATGAAATTTTATTCCGGAAACCATACCAAAATTTATTTCCTTACAGCTAGTAAGGAGTCATTGCGTTTGTAAATAATACGTAAAAGGTAACGCATTTAAAAAATAATAATACAACTGATTTGACGAATAATGGTATTTTCATATATATATTTGTTATTTTGAGCTAATGTTTGATTAGAAGATCTAATATTGGTGTGCAAGATACCTAAAAAGACCTTGAACTAAACAGAACTGAATGGAGGACGTACCATTTAACTTTAAAACTAAATTGATTATCTAACAAAAGAACAAAGAATAAAGTTCCAGTTAAATATATTTACGAAGTAAATTAAATTACGTTTTTAGAGATGGTAAAAGATGGCAGCACAAGTAACTGCAAATGAAACTAATTTATGCAAATATAATTGAAATAGCGAATATTTATTTAAATGAAAATTTTAAAAAGTAATTTGCGATTTTATTAAAGGAATATAATTTTCTTTTCCTTGCCAGCATTTCTCATTATTTAATAAGAATTTACTCTTGAACAGCACGGTGGTTAGGGGCATCCCCCGCATAATCTAGATTCTCAGTATAACTTTCTACTTCCCAAAAACAACTACTAATAGCTATTGATCTGAAGCCTTGCCGATAACATAAAATGCCGATATTTTCAATGATCAAAAAGAAAATTCTCTACCACTATAACATTGCACCTGGTCATTTTAGCGATATTGCAACTAAAAAATTGGAAGAATTAAATTTTGAAGTTGTTGATCATCCACCTTATTCACTACATCAGAGTTGCCCAAACTTTTTGAGCCCCGGAGCACTTTTCACGAGAAGAATTCGTCGCGGAGCACTATCATTGCTATATATATATATATATAGGAACACTAGTAGATCGCGGAGCACTAGTAGACGCTCGCGCAGCACCAAGTGCACCGCGGAGCACAGTTTGGGAAACTCTGCATTAGATCTGACACCCTTCGTCTTCTATCTCTTTCCAAACCTAAAAAAATATCTAACTAGAAAGAGAATTTGGTTGTATGAGGCGGTTATTACCATAGTAAATAAGTATTTTGAGACTTGAAAAAAATAACTTCAAGGAGGTCATGTAGATGCTCCAGTGTCGCTGTACTAAGCGTATAGAATTAAGAAGTGATTATGTAGGTAAAAAAAAATAAAGAAATCTTTCATTTTCATTCACATCACTTTTCATCTCGCTCTGTGTTCCAATGTACTGTATATCTACAGTATTCTTACTATAAAGTAAGCTAGAGAAAAGAAAATATTATTAAGAGAATCATAAGAAAGAGAAAATAGATTTACAGTACTGTATTTTATTTATCGATAGCATAAGTTTATGTCGTCTTGTTACAAGATAAAGCGTTTGTCTGTCAGTACCTACATCAATATTGTTTTATATAATACAAAACACTGTAAATGTTAGACTTCTTATTAATAGACATCGAAAAAATAATCTTGAAAAGGAATTATGTTTATTTAGGAATCATGCGATTTTTTTCTGTCATAAATCTATCGCAAATTAATAACATAAATCCGCGTATGAGTAAATACGCTCAGTTTAAATTCGTGTTATTGAAGGATAAACTGGTAAACTATGGACAAAAATGGGTAAGTATATATTTTATTGCATACTGCAAACTTAACAAAAGCTCGCCATCAGGGTCTGCTATTGAACAAAGTTTTAATTTGGTTCCAGGATTTAGCACATTCTTTCAGTTCCTGGAGGATTGTTCCTCGCAATATATTGACAGGCCGACCTTGCGGGTTCCAGGCCAGGGCCATCCTAGTGACATCAGCAGGGTTTCGCCGTAAAATGTAACCAATCTATATTCACTTTCTAATTCTAGTTTCTTCTATGATTTTGCGTTGATTGGTTCTACTCCAAAACTCTTAATTTGAAACTTTGGCTTACTTTTCATTCGCATTATTATGCGAAGACATTTGTTGACAAGGACTTGTAGTTCTAACTTTGTGTTTTCCAAGTTTACAGTCGTAGAGAAGGGCGGACTTTACATTTGTGTTCAAAATAAGGAGTCTGGTGTGTCACGAGATCTATGAAGAGGTACATACAGTTTGATTCATCTGTCCACATCACTTTGGCACAGTCTTCATTTATCCATTTTTTGTATTTTTTACCTCACAATAGCCGCTGTTTTTTATGTTCTGGTGTCAAATATGGCTTATGTCTTGCATTGCAACTCTTTAATCCTACATCTGTAAGGCTTGTGCCACTGTCCTAGGTACAATTGTTAAATTATACTCTTGCCTCAGCTGACTAGATAGTTCTTTAGATGTCAGCCTGCTGTTTTAAAGAAACATACGTTCCAAAAGTCTGTCTTGTCTTTCGGTTGTAATCTTTTTTCTACCGCTTCTGGGTTTACTTTTGAAGTATCCAATCTCTTCGAATCGACGTAGAGTAATTCGTACGGCACATCAAGAAAAATTCAATAGTTTGGATATTCCATGCATTGAACTCTCCACTTCACTTAATTCACGTTTTTTTTTTCCTTTATTTACTAGTACACTAAATTATAATAATGAAAAAGATAGAAGAAGTTCACCAGCACAAAGTTGTCTGTTCAACCACAGGTCCTAGGTAAATGTTGTCATGCAGAGGGATTCGCGAGATTTTATAATCCGTATCCCCACTATTCATACCTAAGTTCTAGGAGCATAATATGTGTTGTCACATAGTTAATTTGATTCCAAGAACCATAAATAATAAAACTTTTTGAAGAAATACTATATAATCTCATATATGGCAAATTTTGCAGGGGGTAGGGGGCATGTATGTGGCTTAATATGCTGGAAGTACCTTTTGCTTTTCTGATACGGCTTTATATGTCGCTTTCGCTTTCACCGTTATTGTTAATTATGCTACCTAGGTAACAAAAGTCATCTACCTCGTCAAGTTCATCTCCGTTTATGTAAAGCCTGACATTATATCCGTTATTTCCGATGTGAATGTACTTGGTTTTGGGGATATGACCAACCATTGGATATAATCTACAATACTTTTAAGATTAGTTTGTAAATATGTCATCTCTCATGTGGGCCAAAACGCAATTCATCTACGTAATCCAGAACTACAAAAGTGAGCCTTAGGATCTACAAAAAGACTGACTATCTTCTTTCAAACAAAAAGTTGGAAAAAATTAAAACCCACTACCAGGTCTCTGTACCTTATATATGAGGTTATATTTATTTAAAAAATAAATAAAATAACAAAAACATGGCCCCGGAAATCTGTTCACATAATTAAAATTTTTATAATGAATACATTATTAATAAAAGTACAAAAGACTTTTAGTTATGTTCTGTTTTTGTTATTATAACATCAAACCGTTTGCTTCCCTGTTAAAGTTGGAATGTTAAATTAATTACAGGACGAACGTAGCTGTATATACAATTTTAAAAGCTCAACACAAACTAGAGTTAACGTCAGCTTCACTTTAAATCCAGTAAATGTCACCACCTCTGACACGGATAACAGAATTTTGGTAGTAAATCAGCGGTACTAAATTTTCTAATATTAAAATACAGATAGAGATTTACGAGCAAGGTTTGTTAAATTTTTTGGTTCAAATTTAGTTCGCATAATTGAAACTAATCAATCAATCAAATACAAAAAATAAACAGAAGAATTAGGGTGAGCTGAGTAGGTTTTGGAAAACTAAGATAATCTTATAGTCGAGAGTTTGCAATTCGAATATTTTCTCATCACAGAATCAGCTCTTCAAATTATTGGTGTAACTTCGCAAATGCTGGTAAGTTGTTTCGCCCATACACAAATACAAAATGGTTACCTTTTATATTTCAGGATTTGAGATCAAAAAACAATTATTTATCAACAATAGTGGCTTTATTGTTTTTTAAAATATTCTCCATGAAGATCAATACACTTTTGCAAACGTTTGAACAAACTTTCGAAGCACTCATTCGATTCCGATTGAGGCTTTTTCCACTGTGATTGTCAAATTATGTGAGATCCAAATCTTTTTCACCGCCAAATGTTTATGCAATAGTGAATGTATGCTGGTCCCATTAATGTCCAAGGATACCTCAATCTCACGATAAGTCATATGACGATCTTGCAGTATCAGTTCACGCACAGCATTAATGTTTTTCGGAACAACAACCAATTTTGGAAGACCTTCATGAAATTCGTCCTTAACAGAACTACGGCCATGATAGAAGTCAGAAAACCGTCGATAAACAGTAGTCCTTGATGGTGCTTCATCGCCAAAAGTCGAATCAAGTTCACCGATGCACTGTTTTTGGGTTACTGTAAACAACACAAATAGCGCTCGTACGTAAAACGTTCTGAGTACGTATACTAATAGAAGCATCAGTTGCCAGATGGCAGTACTAGTTTAGCGCAATCCTGAAATATAAGAGGTATCCCTCGTAGTTGCGGGAATTATCAGTTTCATTATGTAGTTCTGCGATTAGAATTGAAAGAGAAAACGAATCTTCTTTCAGTAACCAGAGTTTACATCGACTTCATTCTATTTTTCTTCAGCTGAAACTTCTTTTTAATAATACCAACGCCAGCAACAGCAAAATGTAGTTTAATATTTTACATTTTAAGAAAATAAACAATACACTGCATAATCAAAAATCACTAGATATACAATGTAACGAAAACAGTAACAATTAAAAAAAAATGTAGACTGAACGTGTAAATAGAATACAACGACTCAGTTTATTTACGCAACTTTGAATGTACAAATCAGTTTGCGTAAATTATTTGAATGTGTATATGGACCTTAAAGTTAGACTTGCCTTTAGCTTGCTCAGCAATCTCTGATTCTCAACTGTTACCCAATTTTGTATACAGTGCTTATTTGTACTGGTGGTATCATTGGATTTTTATTATTTTTATTTTTGTTTTGAAGATGCTAATGGAAATGCTGTTACTGTCACTTGTGAACGATGTTATGCAATGCTGCAAACCTTCTTTGTGAAATTAATGAATAAGTTCAGCACAAGTGGTTTCGACATGACGGTGTCACACAGCACAAAGCTCGCGACATGATGTAAATTTTACGCGATGTACTCTTATTTACAGCCATAATCATTATATTATTCGGTGACTTATTATTTAATATTGGTGATTGACTGGCCATTTCTTTCCCCAAAATTGAATGGCCCAGAATTTTTCCTCTGTAGATACTTAAAGGAAATGGTCCACGCTAAGAAGCCAGTAAGAAATCAACAGCTTAAGGACAACAATTAATAAGAAATCGCTGGAAACGTGAAATACAAGGTGGCTCAAAAATCGCGCTAGGACATAGGAACATTCATAACATTCTTTTCTAATAACAATTTTCCTTTATTTTTCCCTTCAGATAAACATTTCAACCTTGGAGATTTATTATGGGGAAATTTAGCACACCGCAAAGAACCAAAATCTTATAATTTTATTTTGAAAATCTTCGGTCCATTGTACTCACACAGAGAGTATACGAGGTCTGTTCAAAAAGTATCGCGAATTTTGTGTTTTTTCAAAAATTATTTATTTATTGATGAATATCTATTTTGTCCCCTTCAAAGTAATCCCCACCAGATATTATACACTTGTGCCAACGTTTTTTCCAATCCTCGAAGCACTTGAAAAAATAATTTTTTGTGATCTTGTTCAGCTCCTCCTTCGATGTCGTCTTTATCACCTCACTCGTAACGTAGCGTCGTCCTTTCATGGGCCTCTTCAGTTTCAGGAACAAGAAAAAGTCACAGGGGGCCAGATCTAGGGAATACGGTGGCTGCTGCATTATTAGTGTGTTGTTTTTGTCCATTATTAGTGTGTTGAATTTCGTGACGACCCGTCTCATGCCCAAATCATTGGTAAAAATCGAATGGCACGAGACAATCGATATGTTTAGGTCCTCAGCAACTTCTCTAACGGTGATTCAACGATTGGCCAATAATATTTTCTTCACTTCATCAATGTTTTCATCTGTTTTTGACGTGCTCGAGCATCCGGCACGCTCTTCGTCGTTCACATCTTCTCGGCCCTCTGAGAACATTTTGTACCACCGATAAACGTTGCTTCGGTCCAAGGTAACTTCACCATATGCCACAGTCAACATTCGAAATGCGTCCGCGTACTTAATTTTGTTTTTCACACAAAATTTGATACAGATTCTTTGATCCATTTGTTGGTATAGGCAAAAATCGTAGACGAGCCAAAACACGTGCAAGCAAAGCAACTGTCAAAATTTAACTGAACATTCAAAATGGCCGAACTTGTCGGCGTAAGTGAGAGACATGAGTACCAACATAACGCCATAAAAAATCAAAAATCGAATATACGTAACCCGCGGAAATTCAAAATTCGCGATAATGTACAGACCTCGTACATGCGTCATTATTAAGTGAGGATCCGCCTTCTAAATCGGCGATAATCCATCTAATTCATCATTTTCAACAACAGGGATCTATGATCGACTTGTCAGTAGTCGGGAGACCATGTTTCATACAAACCCCGGAACACAAGTCTCGTGTAATGCAGTAATGGTGACTAGGGCCCGATACCGCGAAATGTTATTCGTATATGTTTCGTCCTTTGATGCATTTCTGGATTATGTTACAGACGACTGGCAGCTTCGTTGTCCATATGAAGAACAGGAACTTTCATACATTCAGTAATTTCATTCAAAAACCTCTTCAACCAGCAAATCTCGCAAAGGCAACAATTTCTGCTTCAGTGGTTGATATTAAAACTGACTGCTGTTTTCTACTGAACGAGGATATTGGACCACCTGCGTAAACACAAATTACGCCTGACGTTGAGCGACCATTGCTAAAATCACCACCATGATCAGCGTCACTGTAACATTCTAATTTTCCAGTTCTATGTCCAGCTTTATAGTCTATGTTACCTTTTAGATATCGAAGAATTCTTTTTATTTTAACTACGTCTTGATGTGTTGGATTCAAGAATTCTCGACGCAACACCAACAGTATATGACAGGTCAAAGCGTGTTCCAGTCACCAAGTACAGAATAGCTCCAACAACTTGACGGTATGGAAAGTTTACAACTGCGGAGTTGTTATCGTTACTTTCTTTTTTTTTATCGTCTTTTAGTATTGGTGTTGTAAGTGGCCGGCAATCATTCAAATTTTTCTAAAATTGTTTTTATGTAGCTTTCTTGATTTACTGTTATAGAACCATCTTCCCTTCTTTAAATTTCTAGACCTAAATAATAAGAAGCTGGTTTACATGTTATCTTGAATTCTTCTCTTAATTCTGCTATTAACTGTTCTAAAAATGTTATGTTTTTCGCTGCTACTAATCCATCATCCACATATAATGCTAAAATAACTTTGTTTTCACCTTTTCCTCGCATAAAGATACAAACATCCGCCGGGAAAGCGTGCTGGGCCTATCATATTATTCATTGTTTAAATATTTATTTCAACATACCTATAGTAGCCCGGATGAGAAACACTGACCTGTATAATAACTTCCTATATTATATATTATAGAACACGTTCTTGATAAACTTTTCTTAAATATTTGAAAGTATTTGGTTGTTTCATCGGCTGCTGGTGTTGAGTACAATGATGTATTTTATATAATGCAGAAAACTATAAAAACTGACCTATATATATGAAGGTAAAATGATGCTATTGTGCTCCATATCGATTGGAATCTAGCAACAGAATAAAATTCTTTCCCGGTCATATATTTTTAAAATATTGCTTCCTCTGCAGGTAGCTACCTTTAGCAATCCAATAAATAAAATCCTGAAAGGCTGAAAAAGAACTTGTTTGAACAATCCATGAAATTCAAACGATAATAAAACCGTTTCAGTAAAATGAAATTTGCAAGTTTATCTGTTCACTGGACGAGTATACTTTACAACAGAAGATCTAAACTTTTAAAATCCAGAGATTTGTTCATGGAATCTTTATTACCGACATGAGCACCTATAAAATACGAATATCTAACAAGGAATTTAAATCCACGAATTAGATAGATTTTTCCACAAACATAAATTTAAGAAGCATTTTCAAAACAAAAAGTAAACCATATTATTATGATATACGACTTCTTATAATAATTTTACCTGCTTTTATTTCCTATTGTAAGGGAGATAAATTTTGGATTGTTTCAGAAATATTACTTCAAAATTACATAGAGTATATTTATCCAATCAGAGAAAATAATTTTAATAAATTAAATGATAATATATTTCTTAGAAAGGGACATTGAAGATATGTGCATGCCATGCTTATTAGTATAACTTGAAACCCTAATAATATGAACAAGAAAATGAAATCGTAAATTCTATATTAGTTTACAAATATGTCAAATAATAATTATTAACCCTATTCGGACAATATTTAACTTTTTTGTTGTCAATTAAGCTACCTCGCATTATTCAAACACTTTTGCCAAAAAAAATTCTTGTTCTTCTTCTGAATTGTTTTCCTCATAAAATAAAATTTGTTTTATATTACTTAAAACATATAATACATATAGTTCATTTATTTACAAAAAAGAATAGGTTAGAATAACGAGAATAACTGCACAATCTTAACAAAGCGTTCGTCTTTGATTTTCTTGCACAATGTACACAGTCAATTAAATGAAAATTCATCTCTGTCTTGAAAATAAACATTTATTTTGGTTATTTTTTTAATGAGTTTATTCTATCTCAATTATTACCGATAAATTGCCATAAAAGTGTTGAGATGTACCAGATGGTCAGGATATGAGTTGTTAGATGACATTTTTCAGTTGAGCAATGTAAGGCTCTCGGGAAAGTACAGAATTAGCCGTCATTAAAATCATATTTAGAGTGTTCGGACAAGTCAAATTAAAATAACAGTAATTCCGTATTTACATATTGTAATACTAAACACATGGAGAAATAATATTCTCAAACTAATAAATCACAATTGGTTTTCGGAGATGGTAGTGACACAGTTGATGTCCAGTGGACTAATCAGTATTTGGTGTTATATATCTCGCAAGTATTTAGTGTGAATGTATGTCTTTGAATCAGCTGTTATCTTCGTTAAATTGTAAGTTATGGTAGTATAATAATGTAAATATAAAATCCGTAATTGTTAATTAAAGTAGGATCTTAAGAATCATTGTAACCAGCTAGCGAATTCGAAGTGTTCATATCCGAAACCGCTAGCGGATTATAAACTAGTTATGTAGGAAACTTCGTCTTTTAGTTATGTACAAAGTTAGTAAAACAATTGAACTTAAATTAATATTATATTCAAAATTAATCTGTGACTTATTTTCTTATATATATATATATATATATATATATATATATATATATATATATATATATATATATATATATATATATATATATAAGGTATAAATATTATTCCCACCTCCTTCGGATTTCTTCTGATATTGTGCAGTCAGCTCTGGGTGTGTTCTCAGTCTCAAATATTTAATACTTAAAATTTTTGGAGAATAAATCTGGAAAATATTGTTCATATCGGGCAAAGGATATAGAAGAGTTTATAGTTTCTCGTTTATGCCTACGAAACCCTAGACATTTCTATATGTTATTTTATTCGCACTTTCTTAGAGAAGAAATCTGCAAAATATTATTCATGTCAGTCAAAGTATGTAGGGGTTTCTAGAATTTCTTGTTTATGTCTCCGAAATCAGACGAATCATCTCGAATTATTTCGACCGTTACAAACAGGCAGGGTTAAGCTTTTTATATTTTAGGGATATTATTTACAGAAATTATTTGACATAGGCAGAAGCTGATCCACGTCTATTCGAGACTGAAACTAACGTTGGCAACGCTGCTTACAACAGCTGATGGCGGACGAGAAGCGTATATGTCAGAAGTTTTTTCTTAATATTTATCTGTTCAAACAATATTTCGGCAAAAAAACACTGTACTTAAGTCACTATATTGTAAAATACTTCTTAATTCACATAAACTGCACCACAACACGCTACAAATATTATCCAAATATACGCTTCTGTTTAATTTAGCCAGTCACCACCAGATGTCTCACTGTTATTTGCAGTCGCGAATACCCTGGCTACTAACAGTCAAACGGCAAGATCAAATGGTTTAAGCAGCGGTTCCCAAACTTTTTTGACCGCGAACCGGTACGAGTTTTTAAAATTTTTCGCGACCCATCTTATGAAAAAAAAAAACATTTATTTACAAAACAAATTTTATTTTAAAGCAGTAGATTTATAGTAATAAAGAGTATAGTATAGTAATAAAGAGTATAGTATAGTAATAAAGAATATAGTATAGTAATAAATAGCACAAATACACACTATTCTAGTGATTAACAAATGTAAAAAAAATAATATGTACAAAAAAAATATTTTTTGTTTTTACAATTTTTTCGAGACCCGGCAATATTTTTCTGCAGCCCGGTGCCGGGTCGCGACCCTTACTTTGGGAAACGCTGGTTTAGAGCTTACGACCTCAGGCTTGTACTGGTTTTGCAGTTGGTCTAATTATCCTCTTGTAAACGAGCAATTTTGCCGATCGTAGATCATTGCTTGAATATTTCCACAAGGAGCAGACACATTTTGCTGCTTTTAACCAATCTTGTTTCGATTTTCAGAGCTTCGTTTCTATTGTTTATAACAATTATACCCAAATACGTAAAATTATCCACTATTTGAAGAATTTTTTGTTATAAATATGAAATAACAAAACACTGAAATTTTAACGTAAAATTATCCAGTAAATTAAAGCAAAATTGTAAAAGTTAGTGTAAGAGACAATGTAGCAGGCAATCCTTTATCCATTTGTGTGTGAAAATCTTTCTGTTCATAAACAAGTAAGTTGAAGTCACGTATTCCAAGACCTTGGGTTTTGTTTGCACGTGTTTGCATTGAGTGTTTGCGACAGATTGTATCTCGACATCTCCATCATTACATTATTAAACTAAATTATTAAACTTTCAACTTAAACTACAACATTAAGACTTCAAACCTCATATCTTTCCATAACTTTATTAACGGTTAATATGGTTAAAAATATTAATTATGCATAAACGCACAGATTTACTAAATATTAAACTAATTTATTATGAGCTGATACTCGTTAATTTACTTATAAGGGTTAACACCTTACTAAGTTTCGAGGTAAGCTTAAATAAATAATGTCTAACAAGTTTTAGGTAATTTTAGCAAAAGGCAAGTTTGCGAAAAACTAACAAATCTCCGGAAATTGACCCGAAAACTAAGTTACTAATTCTATAAATTAACTTTAATAATAAATTAAATTTCGTCAACCAGTGGGATAATTTCTCAAAAAATATATAGGCATCTAAAATCAGGAAAATGGGACTTTAAATTGATTATTAACATTGTATATATACTAGCTGATGTGCTGGTATGGTTTTGTTAAATACAGTCGATTCCGCTTAATCGGGACACGTCGGGACTAGTACATTTTGTCCCAATTAAGCGGCTGGCCCAATTATCCGAAGTTTCACAAAAATTAAAGGATTTGTTTTTTTTTATAAGTATTTTATTTGATAAATATACATATATATTAAAAAAGATATACATACAGGTATACATATATGTATATTAAAAAATTATATACGTACTAAATCCAATGCTTTCAAATGTGTCAAATCCTTTCTTGGCATCCCGGTAAGGGTTATGTCAGTGAGTCACTATACTAAATTTACGTTAACTCGACCACAAAAACCACGCTTATACATAATGATGTCAAAGTGAATCCCCCCAAGATGAATTCCCGGCGCCACGGGAATTCACACGATTACTGTGCCGATTAAACGGAATATTGTCCCGAAAAAGCGAAGTAAATTTACGATATTTCCTCGGTTTTGTTTCCGTTCTTTAGGATTTGTCTCTAATAAGCGGCGGTCCCGATTAACCGGTATCCTGATTAAGCGGAATCGACTGTATATTTTTGTTGTAAAGTAAATGATAAATAAAATATTTCAATTTTTGATAGCGCTCCGTAGCCCTCGTTTTGAGGTTGACAGTTTGTCTGGCAACAATATTCAGCCAATAATATTTAGTAGAGGAAGCCGGGGCATAACTGGCTCCCCTCTTTTTAGCTGTCAAAGCATGCCATGTTTGGGTGCATTCCAATCACGTTCAGTACTTCACTAGTGGCTTCCGAGAGTGGTTGTATGACTGAGAGCTGGCGTTTACATTTTGTAAATTGGTGAAATGTGTTTTTTGATGTATAGATATATTTTTCACACATATCCAGACGTTGATTGCTCCAGTGCAGAGCATGTGGCAAGTGGGCACATTGTTCTTGCGCTGGAGAAGATGATAACGATGAGGAATGCACTTACGGGTGTTCATTTTGCGCCAGATTTTAGCTGATTGTCCATTATACCCTGACCTTGCTCATTCTGCCCCGTCACCGGGGCAAAATGACCACAAGGAAGCTTTTTTTATATCGTCATAACTTTTATTTTTGTATTTTTCTAAGTTTTTTTACTGTCTGTAATAATTAAACAATAAATCATCTTACGAATAAAAATATTTCGATTTTTTTACGATATTCCTTAAGATTTTATTAAAGATCCTTAAGCTGCCCGTTATGTCCCGGCGTCCCCTACTTTAAGTTAATTCAGAGAAGAAAGTATTCTAACCTAGTTATATTGCAAATTAGTCTTTAGGTTGGTCAAATTAAGTTGGTCAAAAAGTAATAAAATTTCTTATCGAACATAGAAACCAGTGTTTCCAATCAAAAACTGGGGCACTAATTTTACAACAACGGTTTGCACTACTTTCTTCCTATTAAATAATCGTTTTCTCGGATGTGTGGTTTTTTCCACCAGGTCCGAATTAATTTTATTCCATGTTTGCATATTCCAGCATTTTTCGTTTAGTCAAAAAAATCTCTTAAAGTACGATGTCTGAGGTGTGATCGGCTCGGTGATACATATTTTTTTCCCTCAGTTTGTCTCTAATCTTACACCAACCAAGGTACTTTTCAAGATTCGCTGGGTTATTTTTCGTTTCAGAGAAAGATGGATAGATGATTTAAGATGGAATATGCTCAATTGTCGATTGACGGGCATTGCATAAGAAGAGAGCGGAATAGACTTCGTGTTTTGAAATACAACAATCAAAAAAGAAACTTTAATCCATTAGAGAGACAAAAGTTCTAGACTTTATTACAACATCCCTTTATGAATATCTAATAAATCTAACTGAGATGAATGATCGTTTTACTAGCAATAATATTTCGAGCAATATGTTCAATAAAATTCAAGTAAACTGATTGATACGATAAAGGATAACAAATAATGTGCAATTTTCCACTCGTATATATCAGAAGCAATAGATGGCAGCGTGATCAGGAAAAGTCTATCAGTTTACTGGAATCAAATATGGCGGACGGAACTCGGTTCATCAATCAAACGTCATACACATGCGAAAAACTTTAAAAAGGACGATAAAATGCTAGGTTTTTTATCCAACAGTTTTCGTATTTGTTCCCATATATCAAAGGAAAAAAATAGTTTTGTTTTTAGTTCGGAAAAGTAATTGTGTTGAATGTGAGACGCTAATGATTATTTAAAATTTATGATCAAATGACAATTGTGTATCTACAGGATTTTAAATAAAGATTTCACAATGAATTTTTATCTCCATTACCAATTTGAGTATATTTTACAATACAGTTCTTGAGCAGATTTAATTCTTTTTTCGTCTTCTTGGTCTTGAATCACGTCTCATGTAATAAAATATATGATCTATCTTCGTTCTACATAAATAAAATTAGATGCTACACCTGTCTTTTTTTATTTTTTCGTCCAAAAACAACTGCACATATTTTTGTGAAATTTGGTATGAGTACAGTAACTGAAACATCATCTAAAACATTTAGGCCCGGTCTTTCCACCTTCAGATAAAGTTCCAGGTATCTATCTGACAGACAAGGTTATTTGTAACTTCATCTGCTGAATAAATGTCAATACCAGTCAGTGAATCCAATACGTCAGTCTCATTATCAGTTAGATAACTATCCGATAGATACATTTGTATAGAAAGAAGAGATGACATTTACTCAGCAGATGAAGTTACAAATAACCTTATCTGTCAGATAGTTACCTGGAACTTTATCTGAAGGTGGAAAGACCGGGCCTTAGTGTTAGCCAGATGGGAAGATGATTGGAACACCTTACAAAATTTGAAGTTGAGACAGATTAAGGAAGACGTTCAACCATGGAGTTATTTATAAAGGATTAACTGAACGTAGGAAGGGAACGATCGTGGCTCAGTTAGTTAGTGTGTGGACTACTGAGCGACGGGCCAGGTTTCATTTCCCGGTACCGGAAAAACACCTTACATTTTTCCGACCATTTCTCTCTCGGAAGGCCTCGGGCAACCATCGAGGTAAAAGCCCTAGTAAAATTTCCCCAAAATAATTAGTGGTTCGGATTCCACGATAATAAAATTGTAGGTCCCATACGATTGTGTTATATACAGGCAACACAACACAACTGTATGCGGGGAAATAGCTTACGCTCGGAATATGTACAGTATGAACTTGTCAGTTCAGAGCATCGAGCATGGCACTTTAAGAAGAAGAAGAACGTAGGGAACCTCCATCACACGTCTCCGTATAGGCCACTGTTGGTGGAATTATGAACACCTCCTTCAAGATGAAGAGCCTCCTATTTGTGAGACGTATAACATAGATTTGTTTGTGATACATATTTTAGCTCAGAGTATGCAGTTCGAGGATATCAGGGAGAGGTTAGGCCTGTGCTATGATTTTCAGTTGCTTTAGGTGACGACAGAATCATGGTTCAGGTTATGCGGCACTCCAGGGAAAACTGGGAAACGGTGCGACAGATGCTGTCAGCCATCATGAAGAGGAAGGAGACAGACGAGCGAGAAAGACAGAATAGGGGAATGTGAGGATAGGTTGAACTAGCCTGTTCCCTCCAAGACGAAAATCACTTCAGATAGTTCCTTGGTGGGAAAAAAGAGGCAAGCAGGATTTTTAGTAGGTAGGCCAAATGAAGGAGATTCCGACACTACCAGATTGGTGTCTATAAAAGATTTTCCCAGAATAAAAAAAAAAAAGGTGACGACGACTACTTATGGACAGACTGATACTTTTCCTAAGAGAACCGAACATATTGTTCTATGTAAGAAGTCTTGCACTATTTTAATGAATTTTATTGTTTTCTGTGATGTCCGATGGTAACTGGTCCTTCTACAGCCTCTTACCAATACTGCGTCTGTTCAATTTTTCGAACAGAATTTATTTGTGTTTGTCCGTGGAAGATTTCTTTTATGTCTACGTATATAGAAAGGTATCTAGTGACAAACAGTATACAACAGTACGAACGAACCCGTTTAGAGCGTCCACAAAAGTACGCAATGAACGTAAATCCAAACTCCAGAATTTGTTGCCTGATTCTGCCTTTAATTATCTCTGCGATATTTGTGGCAAAAAGTATCCAGAATTGGCCTCTTCAGTCATAAACGATTCCACCCTGGTCAAAATTTGTGAAATATTCGTCTTTTATGGCGGTATTCTGAAGTTAGATGTTAAGTCGCACATCGACGGAATCGCCCGAAATTGAACGATGTTAGAAAAACGGTATTCTGAAACGTCGCTATGTTAACGTTCGTCGATGTGAATTAACATTTTAGTTGTTAGATTAACCGCTAGCAAATAGTTCGACGGAAAAGAGATTAGAGTTGTGTTAAATTTTATTTTGAACCAATTTTCAACATAATCACGTCGCTTTCGTGATTGTCTATATAGAAAAGAAAATGTATTTTATAAGCTTAAAAAACAACGGCTCAAATTCCACTCAGTACCGAAGTACAGAATGGAATTTTTACCAAAATAACATTAAGTTT
Organism: Liopterus haemorrhoidalis; assembly: GCA_963971575.1. NCBI lineage: Eukaryota > Metazoa > Arthropoda > Insecta > Coleoptera > Dytiscidae > Liopterus > Liopterus haemorrhoidalis. Next base: position 53,512,260 of record OZ020615.1, read on the forward strand.
CTTTTACCATTTAAAATACTTACTGTTCGAACGATGCATTTTGAAGCGATTCACTCATTTTTTTAAATTCTGGAACTTTGCAATATATACTGTTTTCAGGTAACTCAACGGTGTGACTGATCTATTTTTGCAAACTATCCTATTTATGTAAGAGATCTTTGGTAGGAATTACCGGGGTTAAACAACCCCTCAATCCCTGTGATTACATATGTTACAGATTAGAACATTTTTCTGAGAAAGTACTCTCATTAAAAAGGGTCGAAATTACCTGTGTTAAAATTACCTGAATTGTAAAAACCCATGTTGATTTACAATTCAAAACAAAAGAAACAGGTTTTGTAGTAATATGAATGACATCAAACACTGGAATTCCATTAATAATTATAACCCGTACCTAATCCTGCAGTAACATTTGCTTTAGCCTTCAAATTAGATTTTTCTGCAATAGTAGTTACATTTTGAATGTCTTCTGTTTTTATTTCTAATTTATAAATAATTATTTATCCGTCTTAAAAAGGTTAACCCAACAAAACATAATTCTTACACGGCTGTCAAAACGAACGTGAAGTTAGCCCCAGTGTTAATTCTACACCGGAAACAAATTGTAACATTGGATTTTACATCGAGTTGTTCAAAATACTGATTTTTTCAGCGATGTTAAATCTGATTTAATAGAGCAGTGTTATTTTCATTGGTGTTAAGTGCTGTCGTCGATGCGACGTGGCTGTTATATTGTAGATATATAGAAAGATATGTATTTATTTATTGTTTTATTTATGCTAAGTTAATTATAATTTAGTCAAAGATGGGCTGTGTTAAGCGCAAATAGCCGTCATTATTGCGCTCCAAAAATTTTAGCTAACTAACTTTTGATAGTCAATAAATTCTGGGCGTCTTCGTTTTTGATTCTATCTCTAGGCCTCAGTACGGGTTTTTAAAATTTCAATAATCTTATCTGCTTTTTAAAATGCAATGATTAGAAATTTTCATTATATAATTTATCTTAGAATTTTCTCTTCTTCGAAGATCTTTATTAAAAGTGCATCTCTGAAGTATCTAGCTGAGGGATCTATTTAGAAATGTTATTAAGGTGAATTGCAATGAATTCTCTACGGTATAGAGTGCAAGTGCACACGATGCAGAAAAGCAGCAAACGGAAGAGGAGTCTCGATGCCAGCTATTATTACATTTCTCAAGCGTTAACAAAGAAACTGTATTGACGTGAACAACCCCTTAGCAATATTTTATTACATACTTTTGTGTATTCGAGCTTTCACTGCGGTATTATCATTTGGTTTTAAAGTTTATTCAACCGTTTAAATAAACGACTTTACAACCGCACACTGAAAATACATATAAATAATAGCAGTTTTAATCTAAAAAATCTGCTGTGGCCACCACAGGACCGACCGCCATCGTAAAGTACTTATATAAAATACATTCTAGCAGCAGAGTAGAAATAACTTGGCCTAATATTTTCTAACAGGGATATTATTTATCACTACCATGGAAACGTTACATATAAATATGAAAAAATTGAGACTTTGAATATGAAAATTGAATATGAAATTTTACAGAAATTATTCGAAATTTTTCGTTTTATCAAAAATTCTCATTAGTTATTGCTTTTCTAGCAACTTTTGTTCAATAATTTTTTTCGAAATATTTTTGTGTTGTGAAATATTCACAAAAATCTTAAAATCGACACGAGTAAACTCCCATTTTTAGTCAACCGATTTTTACAAAAAGTTGATCAACTCGTGCCATTGGGTGCGTTTTGTTGTGCCAATTCTGGTTTCGGTTTAATCAGAATACGCGTTTTGTTGCGACTGTATTCTCATTCTATTCATTCGATGACTCGAGGTCGAACGACTGGAATGAATAAGTGTGGTGGGGATGAAAAGTAATATTTGAATGCAGTTCTTTTCATTTGGTTTTTAAATGTATTAGAATTAAATCTTGGTATTATTGCTTCAAAATAATTTTTACTTTTAGGTATTTTCTTATTTTGTGTCCTAAAATAAATATATACTACCTATATGATTTTAATATAGTATTGTTAAATCTAAACTTAAAATGCATGTACAATTCAATTATTCGTTCTAAAACATAAAGTTTTCTTATTCTGCATTTATTATTTAGATTATCCATTTAGGTGAAATATGTTCGTTATTTGTTCTACAACCATATGAACCTCCATGCAAATGTCATTCCATGTTTCTTCAAGATCAAAAGTGACGTTTTCTTGCGCATCAATTCTAGTATTTCTAACCAGCCACCAACAAAACGCACCCATTGATGGCAGAAGCTTAAATATGAAGTTTCATAAAAATCCTTTCAGCCGAATTTGCTCTGCACGTGTACACAGACAGACAGACAGACAGATGGACGGACGGACGGACGGACAGACAGACAGACAGACAGACAGACAGACAGACAGACAGACAGACAGACAGACAGACAGACAGACAGACAGACAAACAGACAAACAGACAGACAGACAGACAGACAGACAGACAGACAGACAGACAGACAGACAGACAGACAGACAGACAGACAGACAGACAGACAGACAGACAGACAGACAGACAGACAGACAGACAGACAGATAGACAGACGGACGGACAGACAGACCGACAGACATCATGCCAAAAATAGTCAAAACGTTATGTAGGGACCTCAATTCGTGGAGATCCATCGAAATCTCGAAATGTCAAAATCGGTATGATCACAATACCTCCCTTATATATGTTGGCGGTCGGTAAAAATGTTTTGATCTGGATAACTTGATTATCTTTTACAGATAAATTGTTTTGGAGTATTCGAAGTGCACAATTTTATTCATAACTTTACAAAGACATAATGACTTCTTGTGTTAACTGGCAGTATTCATTCTGTTCAGAATTTTATCTTTGGTAAACTTTAAGAGGTAGGCAGTAAAAGTTTTCATAGTAGCAATATTCCAGTGGTCATCGAAATAAAACGATGATAGTATCAGGTAGCGTCATCTATGAGTGGACTAATATAAAAGTTTCTCCCGCCAATTTACGTCAGTTGTTTACGACACTCATTTCAGATAAAAGACTTCTATCCGCAGTTCAAAAGCAACAACGCGTGATCTGTTGTAATAAGTTTTTGACCTATGCCATGGCAACCAGATAGAAAATCTAAAGTAAAGAGAAACTATGGTCCTGTACTATGATCTTCTATCAACCCCCTCTCAAACATTAAGAAACACATTGTTAAAGTATACATTTTTCTTATAATTGAATATGAGCTTCCACAAGAAAAAAAATCAGCTGTGGCCACCACAGGACCAACCGCCATTACAAAGTACTTGTATAAAATACATTCTAGCAGCAGCGTAGAAATAACTTGGCCCAATATTTTCTAACAGAGATATTATTTATCATGACCATGGAAACGTTACATATAAGTATCAAAAATAGATAGAAAAAATTTCGAAGAATTTTTCATTTTTTTAATCAAATTATCATTTATCAATTTATCAAATAATGTCTCAAATAAAAGTTGTTAGTTATTGTCTTTATAGCAACTTTTGTTAAATAAATTTTTTCGAAATATTTTTCTGTTGTTAAATTTTCGCAAAAATCTTAACATCGACACGAGTAAACTCCCATTTATAGTCAACCGATTTTTAACAAAAGTTGACCAATTTGTGTCATTGATGTCAAAAGCTTAAATATGAAGTTAAATATCCTTTCAGCCGAATTTGCTCTGCATGTGTACACAGACAGACAGACAGACGGACGGACAAACAAATAGACAGACAGACAGGCCGTCTGTCTGTCGGCCGAAAAGGTCGAAAGGCCGAAAAGGCCGAAAAGGCCGAAAGACAGTATGCTAAAAATAGTCTAAACGTTATGTAGGGACCTCAATTCGTGGATATCCATCGAAATCTCGAAATGTCAAAATCGGTATGATCACAATACCTCCCTTATATATGTTGGCGGTCGGTAAAAAATATCGTCTGTGTACCTAAAAAAAATTCTAGGTGTACGCTTCTTCTCTATCAGAAATATAATCCATGGAATGGTGTAGGATGGAAGAAATGTGACCGATGATGGCTAAGGTATCCCAGTCAGTAAGAATTTCATGGAAATTTTTTCTTATGATTTGAAAGAAATCCTAATGATAGACTTCAGCTAGTGGGGGGGGGGGGGTAAAGTTGCTCTGGCCCCCAGTTGTCCTCTCTAGAATTGCTTGGAAAAAATATATTTTAGAAGTGAGGACCTTTTTTTTAGGTCATTACTTGTATTTTCATATGTAAACGATAAAACAATATTTCCTGGCCCCCCCAAATTTTACTCAATTTTTTTTGCCCCCCCCCATATTGTAAGAACTAGCGCCACCACTGATAGATTTCAAAGAAAAAAACACAACATTGAGCGAGGAGTACTACACCAACCTGCTGCATAAGTTGCGCAATGCCATCAAGAAAAAGAGGTGCGACTAGTTGGGTTATGGTGTTCGCCTCCTACAGGATAACGCACCAGGTCACACGAATACCGTTTCCAAGACTGCTGTGAAGGAGTGTTGATACAAAGAGCTTAACCTACCCTACAGTCCAGACTTGTCGCCAAGTGTCTATTACCACTTTTAAAAACACAAAAAAGGTCTTCGATGCAGAAAATTTAACAATGATGATGAGTTGAAAGTGAGTTTATGGACTATATACTTTGTGGACTATTTCTCTAAAGGTACTGTAATGTTTATTCAGATACATACGAAGTGTGCTAAAGTACAAGGAGAGTACATTGAAAAAATGACACCGAACTTGGATTTCTATCGCTCCGAAAACGCGATTCGTATCTATATAGAATATGCCCAACATTTTCTAATACATCCACATTGACTCTTCTGCAATTAGGATTTGAGTGTTCCCCTTGTAGCCTTCTTAATGGTTTTAAAAATATCTACATTTCTTAACTTTCATTATGATCTTAACATACATTTCTCAACATTTGTTATGATCTTTAAAGAAAAAAAAACAATTGTCAACTTCGGGATATATTTCAGATATACATTTATATTTATACATCATCTTGGGTCTCTTATCATGAAATCAACTCGGTACATATTCTTTTGTCTCATGTTTATAGAATCTGAAACGATTGCACCATGTTTAAAATTTCAAATAAGAATTCATGGCTTGAAGCAATCTGTTTCTTTTTGTTCTTATACGCTTTCAACTTCATCCCGAATCTTTACCAAACTTTATCGTCACTACTTGAAATCGGAAAACTATTTCAAAACTCTGTACATTTTACAATAATGTTTTAAGATAGAAGCCATAAAGGAAAATAAGTTTTAAACTAATAATGAAAGCAAAATTTATACACAAACTCGGAAAAAATATCTATTAATTAGGGAACTGTTTTAAACTAATAAAGTTAAGCAAATATTTTAAAATACTTTGTAAAGAAATTAGGTTGAAGGTGAAATATTTATTGTAATGCTATACATACATTTTGATTTAAAACATATAATTTTCTAATTCCTCAATTGATTTTCATTTTAATTTAGGTGCGTTTTATATCATTGTAAAGAGAAAAAAAACTCGATTTAATGTATTTAAAGACAACTTTAAGCCCTATATCAAAATTGAAAGTTAGTATGAATTTCTAGAAAATGACACGGGCTATACAAATTGTATACTTCGTAAAAGAGTGCTCGTAGAACGTGCAAATTAGAAACAAATTAGAAACGCAAATTAGAATTGAAACAAAAAAGTTATAAACCAAAAAGTAAATCAACCAAAATCGGGTTTTTGCACGTATCTAGTAACCTGTGCACTTTTCCAGAAAAACCAAATACAGTCTGTATAATAAGACATACATGCTTATGACTCATGATCAGGCATGTGCACAAATAATAAACAGGTTCAAACATGATAAGAACATCAAGACCTAATACGCCCGATAATAAAAATTGTTTATTTAGTGTTTTGTCTTTCAGTAACGTGCGAAGTCGTCCAAAGTAGTGCGGTTGTGTAATAATGAGTGCTATTTATGCAAAACGTTTTGAAGCGGTTTTTATGTACCCACCCAAAAGGGCCAAACATGTCCTTTTTAAGTGCATCAAAATATATGCACAAGTCATTAACCTTTGTGAAGTATTGGGTGAAACGTTATAAAATTAATAAAAATGTTGACAATTTACCTAATCGTGGATTAAAAAAAATGAAACTGATTTTTAACGTTTCTAAAAATAATCCCATGTTATCTTTACGTAAATATCAGGAAATTTTATTTAAAAAGAACATTAAGTTAAGTCTAATGACCCTGAGAAATCGTTTAATTGAAAATGGTATTAAATTCAGGAGCACCAAACAAAAACCATTTTTATTAGTGAAACATGTCGAAAAACGACTCGCTTGGGCCAAGGAAAATTTAGACCACGATTAGAGTGATGTGATTTTCTCTGATAAATCTAGTTTTTACATAGGGGGTACATAAAATATAAGCTTCGAACAAAAAACGTTCTAAATTTGGATTAGCTAACATCGTCAAATACGGCAGATATGGAGATCACTGCCAAAGTATACCGAAAAGCTGGTAGAAAGTGTACCGAAAAGATGGCAAGCAATAATTGATAATAATGGAGATTGGTCAATTATTAGATATTAGCGTAATAATATTTACAGCAAATTTTTAAATTATTTTTAGTTTTTTCTTTTCTCTCTTATGGTTCGCCAAAAATCAACAAGAACGTCTTATTATACAGACTGTACATCATTAAAGTGACCACTAATGCGGCAATTTTGCCCCAATTTAACCGACGTCGTATCTCAATAGTGAGGATCGAAAAACGGGCATCCTGTATAAATCTCGATATCTTTTGTCCTCTTAACAATATTTTCCCTAGTTACTAATTAGAAATTAAAAGTTTCTTATAAATTTTAATTGGCCCCATCTAGGAAACAAAATATTTGTATTTTATTGTAATATTTTAGGTTTAAAGCCGGCGAGCACGATAACAAAGTGAATTATGATTAAAGTTTGCCCGCACAATGAGACAACTAAGGAGAAAACAATACAATTTCAGATCCTATTAATTTAATTATTTTCATTCAAGATTTCAGTATACAATGACGATTATAATGAACGTGACATTTTCAGCGATTTCTCTGTAATTTTATCGCGTCGTTTTGTGGCCACTGGAATTTAATTAAAACTGAATTTGAATGTGACTCGAGTCAAGTCGATATTTTCAAGTAAAGTCGACGTTTAACATTGCAAATAATAAACACTCAAGTGACTGGTCTCTCTACTACTTGCTTAGGGGAGAAATATTGACTTTTAAATAGAAAATACTTTGTTCTTTTTATTTTTATTTCCTTAAGATTTGCTCAAGATTTCCTAAAACTTCCTGTTTGAAAAAAATCGTTCTTCCGTTATTTCTGTTCTATTTCGTGCGCTGACACTCAATTTACTCATTCACTCATTCAATTCATTGTTCTATGAATGCAAAAATGGAAAAGAGAGCAGAAGTATGACAGAAATATTAGATGACTTGGGATCAGGAAAAGAAATAATGAGAAGTATATTAAAAAGAATGTAGAGTAAATGATAAAAGAAAGAAGATGGAATGTATATATGTATATGTATATGTGTGTGTAACAAAATGTAAAACATACATAACTAGATTTTTTAAATATTGTAAAATATTATGTAAGATTCAAAGCCTTAGGGCAAGAATAATAAAGTTCTATTCATTCATTCATTCACTCATTCAATGATGATGTCCTAAATCTTCTTTTTGAATAGTTTTATCTAGACCAGGGGTCGGCAACACGGCGCCCGCTGTGAGATTTTTATGCGCCCTCGCTATCGAGACACACACATACTGAGCCCAATATCCACATCGCATCTATGGTGATTCGACTTGAGCGATCAGCCCTAGATTAGACGACCTTGCTAACCACGAGTGTCTACATATTTTACGTTTTTATGCGCCCTAAGTAACATTTGAATTTTTTTTTTACTCCAATATTTTTTATATGTTTTAGTTAATTTTGGAGTGAGGATTATGAGTTAAATATTTAAAAAAATCATGCTTTCCTAGTTTTTGAGTTAGAGCCGATTTTGGTCAGTTTTTTTGCCTATAATTCCAAAAAAAATTACCCAAACATCAAAAAGGACCAAATTTTGTTGATCTATGACCAAAAATACATATCTGTACCAATTTTCAATAAAATCGGAAACAAACAATTTTTGCTTTAAAATCACGTTTTTTTTAAGGTCTACCCCTTACGATTTTATCGATTTTTGGCCACTTTCAAGGGTTTTGGATTACTGTTCATGCAGAAATTAATAATTGGTTTATTAAAGCCTAAATTTTTTTTTAGATTAAACAATGTAGGAGAATTTTAAGAATTCAAACCGCAGATTTCTATCCTTAACAATTTTTTAGTTAGGATTTATCAATATTTACAAAAAATTTAAAAAGTAATGGAAAATTTTCAAAAATTTTTTTTGTTTCTAAATATGGTTACAAGTCAATTAGGACCTCAAGATTTCAAAGACTTCAACCGCAGTTCTTTATCGCATTTCGAGACTACGTTTTGTACTACCTAGAAAATGATGACCTCGTTATTGTAATTAAAACTGTTGATATACGTTTCAAAGAATTTAAATTCATTTATATTCTTTGTTATTATAGTATCCAAGCTTTATCAGCTTCTGCTGTCAATGGTCGCATACAGTTCCTGTTGCTGTTTTGATAGTATTTAATTTCTACATATTAACGTAGCCATTAAATTCATTGACATCGTTAAAGATCAATACAAATCCGTATAATTGCACCATTAATTCATAGATTTAAAAGCAGATATTCTCCTTAGGGTTTAGATAGTTCCTGAATATATAATTTTGCAATATAACTACTAATAACGGAGCCAAAATCTCATATCTCCCCCTCTAATGAATAATACACATATTAAATGGTTATAGCTGCGAAACCGCGGAACCAATAATCGCAGTATAACGTACGCCGTTACTAATTGATACCACATACCGTGGTGGAAGCTGTAGGTCAGGTTAGGTACAGCCATTTAGTTTCCACTGCCTGTTAGTGATTATCAGCAAACACCACTCTGCCGCTCTGTCACTACTGACAATGAGTCAACAATGTACCCATATAATGAGACACATTCATGCTAATTATTGTTTTATTACACAAATAAGCACAGTTTGATTTAATGTCAATATGATAACCACTAAATTCAACTTTGAAGAACAAACACCAACGTCATGTGTTGAAAATATTGTATTTGAGAAATATCGTCCTTAATTATGTTTTTGATGATTTTTCAGCACCCAAAACGGAGTCATCTGATGAGATTTGTGACCATGTTAAGTTGTCTAGAAAGGTCCACTCTCGATCATTTCCGATTTGGCTGAAATTTTAACTGGTTATATACCAATGTTAGAAAAGAATTTTTAGATCGTTATATTAAATATCCAGCGAGATAGTTTCTTTTTAAGGTCTGTTCGAAAACTCGATGGAACAGTCGGGAAAGTTTCACTGCCTGTAACATGACAACCAAAGCAGCTGTTGTTTTGAAAATGAATATTTTTACTGTGAATGAGAAAAAAACTTGCTGAACATCAAAATAATATTGCTTTTTGCTAAATAAGGATGCAAGTGGACAAAAAGGCGTAATTTGCAAATTTAAGCCCAACTTTGGGGTCTATTATTTTCAGAAAGGACAAGCAAGCCCTTTGGTGCACTTCTTAAAGATATATAAGTGTATTGCTAACTTATCAGCCTGATTACTCAAGTGGAGGTGGAGGTAGTGCACTACAAAAATACTGTTGAACACGAGATCATCAAAACACACCAAAGTTCAGCCGCAAATATCTGAAAAATTTAATTTCAGATTTAATTTTTAGAGAGAGACAGACTGAAAGAGAAAGAAAGATTTAAAAAGTTACTTTAAATACTAAATTGGATACGCAAAAGAGCAATTAATAAACTAATTATTTAGATCAAGGAAAGGCAATCTACGGTTGATGAATACTTTCATGGGGGTTGGCAATAAGAAAATACAATGTTTTCTTAGCCAACACATTATTGACACGCCATTTTAGGATTCTATACAGCTCCAAATACAAATGTATGAAGAAAAAGTAAAGAAGTTTGGCCCAACAAACAATGTTACCGAATGCAGCCCGTGACGAAAAAAGAAGATGTCGGCTCTTGAGTTAGATTATAAGGTTAATATGCGTCAACTTATCGAAACATATTGCGAGATTAGCCGACAAAAGACTTTCTCAAGTTATGTTCCAACCATTTGATTTTTCGTTGCTTGATTTCCAACATTCATACCACTTTGCGATGTCATCACAAATAAAAAGGTTTTACTAAGAATGAAGAAGGAACAAATACTTATTCTTACCATTTAGAGAGGAAAGTTGTTATTTTGAACATATTATGAGAGGGGGAAAATAGGAACTACTAAAACTTATCATGCAGAAAGATATATAAGTGTAGAACGAAATAAAATTCGTGGCTGGTAAATCGATGCCAGTGGAAATTCATCTCGAGTTTACGAGTCGTAGTCTCCAAAGTGAAAATAGTTGATGATTACCAACCTCTAAAAAGAGAAAGTACATATGTACGTTGTTGACTGCTTCGACATATGATGAGAGATTAAAGCTTGACATACAGTTAAGCTTTAAGTTACGGCTAGTAAATCGACAACAATGGAAATTAATCTGGAGATCAATTTTGAGTTGTAGTCTCCAAAGTGAAAAGATGTCTTGATGATTGCCAACCTCTGAAAAAAGAGAGTACAGAAGCATAACAAGTGATGCCATTGTCCATAAATCGTTGTTAGATGCCCAAAAAGAGAAAGTGAAAACCAAAATAAACTTTTACGCAATATTTTGGTCATTTTTTTAAACATTTCTTTTTTTTTATGCCTTCTCAATGTGCTCTTAATGTTTATCACATCTCTTTATCTCTTATCTTATATTTCCACTTGGTTGTTCAAATCCTTTATACCATTATCTCCCTTCATTCTTCCCGATCTTCTAACAGTTGCTTTTTTCCATGACCCGAGAATTAAGATAAAAGTAATAAGAATCCTTTGACCCTTGCAAAAGGAAGAATTAATCATTAAAGATAATAAATAATAAATTGAAGGTAACCTTCTGGAAAATTATAATATAGGTATATTTGTCAATTATATCGTTATTTCGTACGTTGAATTTAATGATATTTAAAAATAATCATGGAGAGGTATTGGAGTGTCTGCAGTATAGCTGCTGGGGTAGATTTATGTTTGTTGCAGTATTATTTATTCGACAGACCATTAAGATATAGAGCACCTTACAGCGCTTTAATATTATGTTGATTTTAAGCTTAAACGCTGCAGGAAAATATGATGCAATATTTAAATATTTCAAGAATATTTCTGAAAAGTATGGAGGGTTGCAAGTGTAACATAACGACAGTAATTTCAGGCATAGATTTCAGACTTAATATACAATGTATGAGGTAAGTAATGTATGATTTTTTAATAAGGGATGGTTCACAGAAAAGGGACCACAGGAATTTTTGCTATTTTGCCTCAATTTTATAGAAAACGTTCGGATAGATCGATTTCGTTTTTGAGGAAAAAATTATTTTACTATTTTGATAAGAATCACGTCAATTCCAGGAGTGACACATCATCATCATCATCAACATCAACAGCAGCAGCAGCATCATTATAATCATCATAATCACTAAAGGTTTTACAACTCTTAGGGCCGAGAGTTCCAGTTGCTAATAAACTGCCTTATAAATTTATTAGCAACATAATTTTTTTCCCGAGATTTCCTCCCCGAAATAGTTATTAGGTTGCTAATAAATAGGCTTATTTGTCTAATAACTTATAGGCAACATGAAGTGCTTAATAAAGTGACATATAACCAAAAACAAGTTCGCAAAATGTTTTAATATTTTAATTTTAATTGAAAAACAGTATAATTTTAAAAGAATATACAAATGTGTAGCTTTTATACATCCATATTTGTTCTATAATGGTAATTTTAGTGTTTTATATACATTTTAGTTGTATTTTGACGAAATCGACGATCTGTTAGGATGAATTTATAAATTTTAGACAACCGTTTTTAGAATATTTTGGGCGTTTATTGTAAATGTGGTATATAAAGAACAATATATAAATATATTTTTTTTAATAAACATTGTCTTTTATTTTTATATATGTATTTCTTTCAATTACAATTACAATACATTACAAATAATACTTTAAGCATTACTATTTATATAAAAATGATAGAAAATAAGAAAAGAGACGCAATTATTGGCAGAATAATAAAGATGTGTGGCTGAAAATTGCTGATAAGTTTAATTCATATTGTTAAAGGAATGTAAAATATAGCAAAATTTTGCTGTCTTTTTATTTTCAATTACTTTTGTATTATAAAATGTTATTTTATTAACTCCTCTTCTATATATATTATCCTCGTTTTCTGTGGTAAATTTTGTTGAACGCCGTTTAATTGTCATTTTAACAGTAACACAAAAAAATATACGTAACGTCATTGAATGTAAAGTCAAACTATTTAATGTCAAAATATTTAATGTCAAAATATTCAATGTCAAAATGTCATCTCACTTTAGCTCTACAAATTTACGTATAGCTCTATCCCTCTTGCACCGTGTTACTATCTACATAAGTAATACCAATACGAAAACAAAATATTATGTTGCTAATAAACTATTAGAAGGATTTTGTAAGTTGGAAATCACCAATAAATTTATTAGCTTCATAAATGTATTATGTGTCTAATAAATATTAGGGAGTTTATTAGGAACTGGAACTCTCGGCCCTTAGAGGGTTTTGACCTATTTTAAGATTTGCTTCCAACTTTCTCTGCTCCTTTGTTGCGTCTTCCACCTTATTTTAAATGATGTCTTCCTCCATCATTGGCGTGACAGCACAAGGTGAGCCTAATCCTCCTGTTTTCAGGTTTCATGACCATATTGTGTACATGTGTATATTCAGGAGTAATATGGTCAGAATTACGTCCATTTTTTTAGCGCACACAGAAACTACAGTTTATAGCAAGTTACGAGCGACTAAGCATGTGCATTATAAAAGACGCGTTATAGCGAGCTTCCACTATACTTTGGTGTTCTTTATCTGGTCCCTCCATGATATGCGTAGGATGCGTCTATAAATCCACATTTCGAAAGCTACGATTTCCATAGATTAAACTTTTATCAATGTGAACGACTCAACACATACAGAATAGAAAAATAGAGTACAGAAGAGAAGAAAAAACATAGCATCTTATATGCATAATCTTAATTTCCAAATTTAATTCATGGCTTCGGATTATTTTATAAATTTTTTTAAATGCTACATTAGCAACTTCTGTGCGTAATCTGATTTCTCTGTATGAATCCCATTGGCTATTAATAGTAGCGCTGAAGTATTTGATTTTAATAACATTATTTATTACAATGCATTTCATATCTTGCATCTTTACATCTTTTCTTAATTCTTCAGTATTCTATCATAGCTTCATACTGTATCCCTTATATCTTGCATCAGTTTTTTGAATCCCTTCATGAAACAATTTTCTTTAGTAGCCGAGTAATAATTTAGAAACCTTCCATTAAAGGTTGCAAGTGTTCCAGTTGATCTAAATAATGCAACCTGTAATGAAATAAGGTAGCAAGTAAGTATACATACTCCATTAGAGATGGCAATACGCCCGGGTATTAGGATGGGCCGCTTCTGCAGCCTGCTCCTTTGAAGATTCATAGCAATCCCGGCTGAGAGGTAGGATTATTACTAAAACCATACTAAGCATCAACTGAAAGATGCTGTCACAATCGTATTATGTTCACGCAAATTTTGAAATCTCAGATTTATGAAGATTTTTATTTCTGTTAATACGAATGACGGTAATATCTATATGGTATGTTTGAATTTTAATTTAAGAGATGAAAAATAACAGCATGATCTGCATCGAACAACAAATGTACAAAATACGTACTTATAACGACAAATTACGTCATTATAGCGATAAGTGACTTCACTACAAATTAGATTTTTTTCACAGCAGAAAATTACATTTGAACTAAAAATATTGTACTTTTTAATGTGTACTAGTGATGTGCCGTATCATTTTGGACGTGTCAAAAGAAATTTTACGTGTCAGAATCAAAATTCCTTAACAAATATTTTCCTTTCAATTACTTTATATCAGCACATTAGAGGTAAACTGTATTAAGTCACATTTTTATCAGAAATGACATTTTAGTGCCAAGTGACTTAATACTTTATAATCCGTCGATTGGAAAATAATTTGGAACTATAGCTCTAGCCAGTTTCAGTATGCGTTGCTTTAAAACTGTATCAAGTCGATCAACGCAAGGATGTAAACAATCTTAAATCGTCTTTTCTGAGCTGTTTATTATTTGTGACTTAATACAAGTTACCTCTGAGGTGCTGATATGTATTGAACAAAATGTCCACAGAACAGACACTAGCCTCCAGTTTATAGTCATCTGCCGTCTAGCACGAGAGAGGACAATGATGTGGATGCCACAAAAACTAAAAGTTCTTTATATATATATTACTCTCAGCTTGCTATAGTGCGTTCAAAGGTGAGTTTGCAGTATAGCTCTTATGGCAAATGGGAGCGGTGTTGCCAAATGTTGTAAAAGTGTCAAATGTGTCAATTATAATAATATGAAAAAGTCGTATGATTTACAAAAATCAACTCTTATAAAACTCAAAATAACACTCAACAAAACCATTTGTAGAATACTGCGTCTTCACAGATCAGCGCGTTTTAGAGCTGGCAACGCAGACAAACAAGAAAAAGATAGCGTCATTGTGTAAACCCATTAGAGAGTATGAAAAAGAACTACTCCATATGCCCTGTACTGCAAACTCACCTTTGAACGCACTATACAAAATTATCATAAAAGCAAAATGTAAAGTTTCAAACTTTTAATAAATGTGATTTACCTTAATTAGAAAATGTTTTAAAATTCAGACCTTTATAAATATTATATTTTCGGGGTTCTTTTTCAAGATAAACTTCTAACTTAAAACTCTTAAACTAAAACTAAACAGATTTTACTTCGCTTATCTGCAATAACGTTATTCAGAATCATATATTATATATTAAAAATGAAGAATGTTTGTAAAATATTTATGCACTAAATCACCTAAGCTAAAATTATTGCAGCAAAAATTGCGTTATTTCTACAATGTAGATCTTATTTTGTGATAAATCAAGTATAAAATTTATACAATAATTTTAGCAAAATTCTTACGGTCAGCGAAAAATATTTACGTGATACTTCAACAAAATAATGCTCCGCTGTTTTAAAAAAAGACTCCAGTGGCGTATTTGGAGAAAATGTTGTAGTGTATAATGGAAAAGAAGTTCTTAAAAATATATCGTGTCAGATTTGATAATAAATACCCTGACTAACGTAATAAAACTTATCCTAAATTAATGGTAATAGCCTCTTGCAAAAGCTACACACCACTGCCATCGTCTTTTTTACTTCTATTTCCGAAAAAGAGAGATAATGTGAACAGGAACTTATAAGAACTGAAATATAATGATAGACAATAGAAGGGATCACTGTGGAGGATAAAGCTGCATTAACAGTTTCAAAATTAATAGACTGTACGCTGTGAGTTGTGGATAAATTTAATAGATTGTTTTAGCGTTTAATAACAGAGGTCACAACTATGAATTAATGCGTAACGAGTGTTTTTTCAAACCATCTACGAAGAAGTAAATGCATTTATGTGACTTTTACGAACTCGCCATCGCCGAAATGTGATTTCTTACTATATTTTAATAAAAAAAATTGTAGCCGCTACTACAACAATTTTTTTCGATTTCCGAAATTTGTTGAAATTTGTGCGACAGCATTTTTTAGGTTATATAAAGTGAGATAGTTAATGTCTTTTTATATATATTTCTCATTAAAACAGCAAATTTAACCACAAATTCTGTCCAATGTCTCTGTCAAATAGTCCACAACATACAGTACATTAAATTTAGAGCTGTGATCGGTCATTTGAGCTACCACATGACAAACTGGTTAGTGGCAATCTACAATGATTAACTCACTACGCACAATGCATTAATTTATAGCTGTGAATGCGTCATAAAAATAAAACTAAGTTTAGCTGGGAAGCACTCTTTTTAGGTATTTTTGTAAATAGCTACTAGAACAGCTTCCAAATTTTCTTTAATTTAATTAAATGTGAATATTAATATATAAAATATTTAATCAATATGAGGAGTTGACATTTAAAACATGATTACAGTTATACAATTTTGAGATAAATATAAAAAATCGATTAAAACAATGAAATTATAGCTAAACTGGTTTCAAGCCACTTGAAATTCTTATAATGAATAGTTTACATATTATATTAAATAAAAACGATCATCAGTTGCCGACATAACGGGGTAAAGATCGTCACTTACATCATTAAATACATTATAAATTGTTGAGGCTAAATGCCCGCTCAGCAATTATAATCCCTCAGCTGACGTTCTTACCCCCATTGTGCAAACAGCTGATTGTTGTTTTTATTATTCTAATTATATAATAAGTTCGATGTATAAGTTTCATTGAATTTGAAATGACATTACATCATTTTTTTATGACAGGTTTGTACAAGCAACTGACGTATAATCCCTCACTACGCACGCAGCTGACTTTTTTTTATTATTATTATTATCACTTAAGCAATAACTGCAAATAAAGTGGCTTGAATTGATTTTTTTTTTTTACAAAATGTACGACCATCCCCACCACGATTCTGGCGGCTGACGCTTGTTTCGATTATTAGCCATATCTAAACTACCAATTACAAAAAAAAAAAAAATAAGCGGAATGAAATGATCATCAAAAATACAAGGCTGTCTCTCGGACTATTATTTATATATATGCAAATCACAACTTTAATTTTCCAAATAATCACATTAAACCTCTTATTTAGGAACTTCTATAGATGTAAGCTCCATTCTTTGTACCAATTTATAAGTTAATAATTTAAAAAAATAAAAAAAACCATTTACAATTTATATATATATATATATATATTTTGGAACTTGTTTGCGCGTTTTGGGTGATACAAAACACGATTTAGATTAATTTTATGATTTTATTTGATATATTTAACAAAGGGGATGACACTTATATCAATATCACAATTTTGAATTTTGTGTGACAAATTTTGAATGCTAAAACTTCGTCATATATTTAAAAGTTTTGAAGCCATAACTTGGTGTGGAAAAAGTGACCTGAAAGTTAAAAAAATTAATCATAGATGCTGTATTGTAAATAATATTAGCGTGCTCTAGTAGACTCTAGAGAGATAGGCGGGGAAACTTAGTCGGTTAGCAGTAGGTCAACTAGTCGAAAAAGAGCTACTCACAGCGCAGTTCGAAGAAATTTGTGAGTAGTTGAGATTAGGTCCGGAAATAAGTGAGTTGTAGAGTGTTCCTTGATGTTAATATTCCAGGAAACATTGTGTGTTAACGGTGAGTTCAATAAACTTTTACATAACTTCAAAACTTGAATCTTTTCCAACAAACAAATTCCATTCCTCTGAGGACCGTTATCCCTCAGGAGATGAAAGCTGGGGTGAAAAGGTATACGATTCCCATCAACCCTAGCTGTAGTACTGCAGCAGAAATTTCTACTACTTAGCTCTGCATTCAGAGTTACCATTACAATGACATCGGCGGAGATTTGCAATGATAGCATCGGTGTTGACTTACTTGGCAGTATAACAACAGTGCAGCAGCTCATGCTTCTGGTTTTTAGCAAATCGCCAGTCATTATGCTCACCTAATTGGTTCTGTGTGACTTTTTCAGTATTGAAGAAGATTAAATGGATAACAAAAATTCAGAAGAAATAAAGAAATCGACCGCTGATATAAGACTGATTTCCTAATTCCAAAAAGGAGATCCTCAAAAACAAGAAAGGGAATTGGTGGTGCTACGTACTGCTGAAGAGGTTTATTTTGAAATAGAGAATTTGAATGAAGAATTTTTTTAACCTTTTCGAAGGGTGCAATAAATGAATGTAAATGATCGAAAAGCGATTAACAAAATAGTTTACAAGGAGTTCATCCAAAAGTGGAAAAGGCATTAATAGCAATGAGTAACTGTCCATTGCTATTAGTACTGGCTAGTCGACCAGTTAATGCAGATGCGTCACTTTAAACGTCACATTTTTATGACCTCATATTAGACGTTTACATAGCGTTCAAAATAGAAATAAGTTGAATTTCACATTAAAAGCTATGCACTACATACAATATCTAAAATAGAAATCTTTAAGATATCTTTAAGAAAATATATAACTAAACACAAAACTGTTATATAAACAACAAACTAAATAAAAAGATATACAAAATAACTGTAAGATAGATATGTGAACACAAGTGTCAAACCAAATCACAATGTAATATGTTGACAAATGTAAACAAAATAAAATTTAGCGACACCTATACAAATGTTCTTATATTAAATAAAGATTTTTAAAATTTGTAAATCTTGAAAATGTCTATGGAATACAAACTAAATATGACTTCAATAGGTATGTTTTGGTAAAATAAAAGAGTGAAGAGCAATATTAGTCAATAATTCAAATGAAAAAAAATCGATTTAGTTATTTTTTCGCCACTAAGTTTGTCATTGAAGTTATAACGCAAAATGGCGAAGTGCATTGACTGGGCGACACAAGGGTCAAAACAAATCACAACGTAATATGTCGGCAAATGTAAACAAAATAAAATTTAGGGATACCAATACAAATGTCCTTATATTGAATAAAGATTTTTAAAATTTGTAAATCTTCAAAATGACTATTGAGTACAAACTAAATATGACTTCAATAGGTATGTTTTAGTAAAATAAAAGAGTGAAGAGAAAATTAGTCTATAATTCAAATAAAAAAAACACATAGGATTTTGATTGAGAAACACCATTTTAATTTACAACAATTGAACAAAGTCACCCTCATTCCATAGCCATCATTACTTGACTTGTAATTTTTAGTTTCTTAAACTAAAAAGATCGTTAGAAGAAAGTCGTTTTCAACTGACTGAAGAGATTAAATATGTATAATGGTCTAACATCGATCTTCTCAAGCGTTTCCCCGAGTCCGAAAAGATGTTGGTAACAGTGTTTAGCTGCTGAAGGGACTATTTTGAAGGAGACCAGGTGGTATAACGACGAGTGATTAACAAGGGCACCCACTAGAGTTGTTAAGACTTGGCGGGAACCAAAAAACTGGACTTGTCGGTATTTAATTATGCTCGCAGAAAATCACTGCTTGCTGCCGACATGGGGCTCAAATTTTATACTTTGCCCATGGAGCCGAAAACACTCGCTATGATATTTTAATTTAGAATAATTTATTTATTATTGTTTATTATGTTAGTCTGGGTATGTTTTCATCAAATCTAGTATAAGCCACTAAAAGTCTAAAAAAAATAACATCTTAAACTCCCTAACATTATTTAATTGCCTAATATTTTAGGTAACTATTCAAGATAACTCCCCTACTTTAAAATGTATTGTGCACGTCATTGAAAGTTCTAAAAACAATTTATTACATTCTTAAACTACGTAACACAATATTTCATTACGTTTTTTTAACCCTAACTTTCCTTTGTAAAATAAAGTTTTAAAATATAAAATAACTCTCGTATTTCTAAAGTCTAAGTAAATATTTATTCTCCAAATAGTTAATCATGCAATAATAGCTTAAAGCATATGATTTTAATACATGCAATTACTGCATCCAAATGTGAAAAATGAGAACAAAACGACATAAAATTTGTTCTGATGTGTTTAACGAGAAAATTACTCACATAAAAAAGTTAAAATTACATCCAGTACTTAAAATTAATAGTGCCTAAAACAGTAATATCGATACTACAATCATATAATGTGAATTTTATATATCATATGAGGCTATTACATTATTAGACTAACTAGAGAACAACTGGTTAAGGTTACTGTGTGGCTAGTTATGCATAAGGTACCACTTTCAATTCCCGGTGCCGGAAAACATTTTTAATATAGTTTCCCAGTCTTTTTTATCGTTACCGAGGTATTTACCAATGAGAATTTCCCAATGAGAATTTCCAAGTGATTGGAAACCTTCGTTAAACTGTGACACCTGTGTGATGCACGCAACACGCACTACACAGGTGTATGAGGGGAAATTGTGATTTACCCCGCTCAGTACTGAGTTGAAGAAACAAATATGAAGCTATGAATATATATATATGACCTATTATTGCACAAGAGTTTATAATGGTGTCTATTGAAATATACCGTGAATAAATAGCAACTATTGATATTTTATCGGTAAGGTCACTCTTTCACTCATAGCCTAATATATTGTTATGATTAATTTATTTTATCGGCCATTGTTGCTGAGCGTAAAATATTCTAATGAATAATTTACTACGTCTTGTATTTATCTCTTAGATTTTTGGTACGATGATTGCCTTTGTAGCACAGAGATACGTGTTTAATCCTTGCTGACCCCACTTTAATGTCGGGTTTACATATATCAAACGACAAGAAAAGTAATAGAACAGCTAATTCGTTATTTGTAAACGGGAAATGAAAACGAGCGAATGAATTTGTTTGCTTTCGTTGAATTTCTGACCAGTGCTTCAAAAGAAGTTCAGTTTTGCTCGAATTTAGCATGGACACGTATTTAAAATGTAAATTAATTACAAAAACGGACAGGTTTGAATATGGTAAACAGAATTTTACGTTACAATAAGTGAAAAATCGAGTTCATCTATTCTATTGCGTTTGCTCGCTATATGTAAATTCACCATAAAAATGTCATAACACAGAAAATTATCTTTTTTGCGTTATATGTCTTCTTTGGCGTTGTGGACCTATTATTATTTGCTTTTGTTATAATTGGTGTAGTAATTAAATGGGGAAAATATTACTAAATATGTACTCCGAACGACAAATATTACACTGCAACATACATATGTTGCAGTGTAATATTCGTCGTGTGTACATACACAGTACGACAAATTTCATTATAGTGACAAATGAATTCACGACTAATTAAGTTCTTTGCACGACAGAAGATGACATCTGAAGGAGGAACGTTACAGTTACCGTTAAAATAAATGTTAACAGTGGATTAAACGTACCAAAAAATAAAAAAAATCTTGCAGAAAATATAAACTTTATAATAATATATATTTTATAAAGAAATCTGGGCAATTAAATATGATAGTTTGAGAGAAAGACTGTGGGCGACGTGCAACGAGCTTGTACAGTGCTGTTTAGATAGCGATAAGAATTTTCTTACGCACTGGGCACTACAACTCATTCATTAACTTTTTATGAATGAGCGGTCTCTCCTACGAGATGTGACCATATTTCCAAAATTTAATACGAACTCAAACCATGTTTGTTATATTTATAAGTTCTTGTTCTCTGTTAACTGTATATTCTGTTTTCTGTTTCCGTTATGTAGTTTGTGGATTTTTTTTTTAAATATGTGTTTCTTTTGGATCTTGAGCCGTTCAGTAAATATATTATTATTATTATTAAAGCTTTCTTAGCCTTGTAAATGACAGGAGCAAACAAATTCGCCCTTTTGCTTTCCAATCACTCAAATTCTAAAATATATTTCTTTCTCTAAATTATAGGAAATAAAGATAGAGACACAGAAATATAGAGAGCTTATAACATGGTGAAAATGAGGGATGGATAGAGGGAGAAAGAGACACATAATACAAAGGTAGATATAAGGTGGGAACAAGAATTAATATCTCATTTTCGTAAATTTTGAAAATCTTGGTGTACTTGACTAACAATGAAACTTTTGGGAAATCTGATGTCATCTGAAATTTATGAATTAAACTAGACTTTTTTCCTAAATAGTGGAATCGGAGTTTTACCTAGTGCTTCTAAACACCATAGCCCCTGGTGGCATGACATTTTGTTTTCATTTGATTAAATGTAATGTTATAATATAATAAATTGTATTGTTATTTTAAATCCTAATAAAAATACATGAAATTTTTACAATTGAGAGGAATATAATTCCATGATACACCAAAGTATATTTTTTATTTATTTATTTTTTAATCACAGAACAGGACTTAATGTCCTAATTACACTGTGGCTCACAAACATCCATGCCCTGACCAGGATTCGAACCCGGGACCTTTGGTTCGTGAAGCAGGAGTGCTACCTCTACGCTACCAAGGCCGACAAAAAGGCACATATAATGATAATATTATAAACGTCAGGCTGTCCATGTTGATTTCATATAGTGCCTGAGGTTGAACAATTATTTTGTGCCACTCTGTCACTGGCAATCTATGGGTTTGTCATTGTGTTGACAAGCATTTACTAAAACAACAATACAACAGATCAATAGAGCTGTCTACAAACGATTGCATCTCAAACCCGGCCGATATGTAATCGTTCGAATTGTGCCAGATCCAGAATTTGAACAATGGGGCTGGCTAACTGGTGACACACAACAAACGACTGGCTAACAATGCATTCGAATCCTTCAGATCATTGGGTAGACAGAAGATTTACAGGCGGAAATGATTTGAAATTGATGGAAAGGCGGATCGATTTACATTGCTTTCAGGCCAAACAAGACACCAATAATTGAGAACATGATCTTAGTTTTAAACCAGGGTACAACTTCCTAAGCTCAAATAACAATTCTAAATTTCTAGCTCTATTTTCCTCCTCCTTGGGACATTTTTTTTTTCAGTCTAATAGAATAGTTGGATGGCAAACAATTGTTTTATCGACGCTTTCAGTTCATCTATGTTACCAACATCCATACCCTAGCCAGAATTCGAACCCGGAACCTTTGGCAACCGAAGCAGGGTCGTTATCTCTGTGCTACCAAAACAGAAAAGATGTTATTTCCATAACTCCTGTAGTTTTCGAGCTCTGCTCAAAATTTCTCCAAGATACACTGTCAAGATTCATAATCTTGATTATATCTTGGCTTTTATAAAAGAATCTGATGTTACAAAATAAAAAATTTGTTAATTTATTTATTTCAAAATCATCATATTTTCTGTTTAATATTAGAGTGAAGAGATTATGTTCATAACGTTATACAAAATTCACATTATAAACAGTGAATTTTTATGTGAGTAATTTATTTAATGGGGCATAGTGCCTGATGTTCCCGCCCTTTATCGTTGGCACTGGGACGCAGATGACACAGTTACACTATTGATTCGCACGCTGGGCTTGTAAGCACGATCTTTCGTCCAGTTTCCCAAAGTTAACGCGGTAGCTTTCAGATCTCTGGCTGAGTAAACGCAGCCGGAGCTTTGGCGGAGTACCGTGCATTGTGTGCATTCAACTCATTCAACTATTAGATACACCCAAAATATTAAATTTAAAAAAAAAAAAATTCACGTCACACAGATGTTACATCAACAATTTTTATTCATCGAGAACTATGGTAAAAATTAAAGAGCATTTTTAAATGATTTTAAATTATTTACTAAATGCAGTATTTTTAGAATTTCGTAGGTATAATCAAGAAACCTTTATTTCGTCATTCTTATTTATGCTTGTCTGTCTGTGTGGCAGGTAATTTGGCCGAACGGCTGGACTTAAGATTAAAATTTGGCATCAATATACAGTTTTTTGACCTGTAAAAACACCGAGAAATATACCACTCGAAAGATATACACAATTCAGTATTTTAAAGATGTTTGTTCAGTGACAAATGAACAACCAACTTATTTATATATTTCTGTCTCGCAAATGCCTTGCAAGCATGAGTGAGAAAGAAATATATACATACGTTGATTGTTGATTCGTTCATTTGTCATTGATGAAACTTCTTTAAAAAACTAACGTTACAGATATGAATTTTTCAAAAGAAAATATAGTTCTTTTAAATTTTAGTGGGGTATCCAAGTAAAGCTCTTGATATACAAATTAATGGACAAAAAGTCATTTATAGGAAACTTTTTATTAAAACCTGATATTACAAAAAAAAAAAATGTCCGTACTCTATAACTCAGAAAAATTGATCTGAATGTCTGAAAAATTTCAGAGTAATATACAATTGTTGTGAATCGAAATGATACAACCAAATTTTTGATACATTAATTTTTTTGTAATCGTTGAAATTACTATTAATTTTGACATGATTTTAAAAAATAAAGTTTTCCAAAAATTGTACTCCTTACCATATCCTTTATTTTAAAAGATAAAAAAAAAATATATTTGACATTCCCCGAATGTCAGAACCATATCTGTCATTTCTTCATTCGAATAACGTACAGCTTACGTACAAACGATTTGATGTTATCACCTTTAATATAAAACTCGTACTAACAGACAAGAAAATTTGCAGGTTTTATTTGGATTTTTTATGTAACAACATCATTTTCAAAGCTTGCTATGTTTAACTTTGTACGATTTATGTTATTTATTATTTTGTAAATAAAGGGTCACCATTTTAAATGGTTAAAATTAAAGTATAATATTTTGATATCCCTGTAAAGCTGATTTAATTTATTTTCAATAAAAAAAATTAAAGTACCGATTTCCTATGCTAGATAAAAAGTTGAAATAATTTCCGCAGAAACCGGAAGTAATTCAGAATTCCTATTTTAGTCCTTAAGTGGGCCCTTTTATCTTATTTAACTTTTTCTGAAGAATTTTTTGTATCTCTTAAAATAAAGGAGTTATTCGAGGTATGGCGTTTCAAACAAACACCCTGTATATATATTTTTTAAATTTTCTGCGGGATATTAAATAAAAACAGGAAACGCATATTAAAGGGTGAAAATTTAAATGTAACTTTTAAAAATCTTTTCATTACGAATTTTAGTCAAATATATTTCCAATTAATATTGTCCCACACCTAATTACTCAGAGGTATTCGTATAAAAATGTAGAAAATATGGATGAATGCATATTGATGTAAAAAGGACTAATACGCTCAGAATTTTGGATGCAATAACTTTATCAAAAATACAATTAAAGTATTTTTCATACAAAAAAAAATATTTTTTTTTTTTGCTATTAAATAAAATAATATTCAAAACATTGATTTTGATTTTTGATTACAGACCAATATTTACCCCTAAATATTGCCTTAGACATCCAGCACAAAGGTCTTCTATAAATTATTAGATAACTACGAATTTTGTCTTTAATAAACTTATCTTGAAATAGTAGTAAATAAAACGAAAAATGCGCATAATATTTATGCCTGTTATCTTCTAACTATTATTCTTTTAGGAGTTTGCTGGAATGGTCAAGAAACCTTTATACCAGTCAATAACGTCTCACGTGTTCGACCGGTCGAACGTACAATGATTTTTGGTAGTACACGTATGGTTTGTCCAATTTCTCTACCTGCTCTGCAAGTCGAGTAAACAGAGAAAGATTTATACCTTGGAATGCCAACTTCCATTTTTGGAAGAGAAGAACGACCGTAAAAATTATCCGGCAAAGTAGAAATTTCGTATAAATTAATTGACACCCCTGCCTTATACTGTTCTGTCGAAGTTGTGACCAATCAGCTGGACAGATGTTAAATTTGGCATGCACGTACAGTACTTTGGTCAACTTATAAGAAAAATATTGCGACTGCAAAAAAATATCTTGCGAAAAATATAAACTAAAATATATTTTTAAAATTTTGAGTGGAGAAATTTATTGCTATTTTAATTTTAACCTAAAGTGCCCAATTTTTAATGGTTTTAGTTGGTGGAAAAGTCTGTATTTCTTCTTGTGTGCCCAATTAATTGACATTATATTTAGCTCATCTGCATACACTAAAATCTTGTAAAGTTCATTAATCTGTAGAACATAGGTCCAAAACTTATCCCTGTGGGAACCTAGGCATTCGTCGTATCAAATGCCTGCCACTGTGACCAAAACATGCAGGTCTTTGTTTAAAAAAAAAAGATATTTTTTAATCCTTAATGTGTTCGTAGGTATTAAAATTTGAAAACTGTGATCTTAAATACAGTAAAATATTTCCCAAAATAGCTGTTATTTATGGAAATAATTAATAAAATGTTACCTTTTGAAAAAAATTGACATTTACATCAATATTATCTCCAATTATTTGGTGTTGAAAATACTGAATTAACTGTAGCGTTCTATTGAAATCATTCAATGCACGTACAGATACAAAAGTATCAACAAGCGAAATCAAGTATTGTTCACATCAACATTCAATTCGTCGAATTCAGTATGTAACGTTTTGGAGCGCTGTTGCATGACATACTATATATGTATGTACTGGATGTTTATCCAGCAAGTACACTGCTATTATGTAGTTCTGTGTTATAGTTTTACATGACAAATAGTTACAGCTTTCAACAATTGTTACAAGTGTTAAAGAATATTATTATTCAATAGTTTACAAAGGATTTCTAAAAACAAAAGTGTCTGAGGCCGATCCACCCAGAACAATCCCATCCCTCAAACAACGTATTCAGAACGAGACTGCAGCAATACCTATCTATCAATATGCTGCGAGATGTCCCCGACTTCAAGAATGCATAAATTTCAATGGAAGACATTTGGCGAACGTAGTATTCGGAAAATAATTTTAATTGTTATTGTATCAGGTGATTGCAAAAATTCGTGCCCGATTTGAAATAAAATTAAATAAAACACATTTTCGTGGAAAAACATTTTTATTAATCAATAATGTACTCCCCATCATTTTCTATAACTCTCTCCCAACGTTTTACAAGTTTTTGAATTTCTTCTTTGTAGAAACTGGGTGGTTTATCTTCAAAGAAAGTAGTAAGGTAGTTTTTGACTTCTTCCACAGAAACAATTTTTTTGCCATTCAAATTATTTAGAAGAGAACGAAACAGATGAAAATCTGAAGGGGCAAGGTCAGGGGAATACGGCGGGTGTTGGAGGATTTCCCATTTTAACTCCCTAAGTTTTTGTAGTGTCTGTTGAGCGACATGTGGTCTAGCGTTGTCATGGTGAAAGATGATGCCTTTTCGATTAACCAAACTTGGACGTTTTGCTTGGATTTCCACATTGAGTTGGGTGAGTTGCTCACAGTACTTCTCCGCAGTTATTGTTTTGCCACGTGGAAGAAGCTCGAAATAAAGTATTCCTCTGCAATCCCACCAGACACATAACAACACTTTCATTGGATGCAATTCAGCTTTTGCCAAAGATTCTGCTCGTTCACTCCCATGCTTCCAGCTTCTTTTTATTTTTATGTCGTGATACATAATCAATTTTTCATCTTCAGTTATTACTCGATCCAAGAAAGGTTCATTTTGTTGACGGGCAAGGAGAGAAACGGCAGTGGAAACACGTTTCAGTTTGTTCCATTTTGTCAAAATGTGCGGAACCCATATATCGAGTTTCGAAGTATAGCCAAGTTTTTTTAAATGGCGAAATGCTGTCGATTTGTCAACATTTAACTTTTCAGCAATCTCTTCAGTCGAAATCCGTGGATTACTATTCACCAAATCACGGATACAGTCATTATTACACGGGCACGAACTTTTGCAATCAGCATACATCAAATTGCTACTTTTGTACTTCACATTTATACCTAATAAATTAATAAAAATATATTTCTTTTTAAATTAATTAAATATTGAAATCTTTACGTTTAACTGGCGGACCCTGTACTTTGCCGGTAAATTTTTACGGTCGTTCTACTTTCCAAAAAATTGAGGCTTGGATTCCAAGGTGTGGATTTTTTGTTTGTTTACTGGACTTACAGACTAGAGTGAGATATCGGCCAAACCATTGGCGTAGGATAAAGAGCATTACACGTTGGACCGGTCGAACGCGTTCATCGTTATTGACATCCCTGCTATCTATATGTACGATAAAAATGTTGGTGTGTAAATATAAATCTTTGATTGATATATAAAGAATTTATATATATAAATCCTTGATTCAAATATAGAATACATGGGATATAAAATTAAATCTCTTGGTAGGTAACACAAGAAACAAACAAAATACAATTTAAGAAAAGAAAATAAATAATTACCTATACAAAATACCGGTGACGTGCAATTTGACGTTACTTTTGGGTGTATCTAATATGTTGAGTAATGCAAGCAAACTTTACATGGTACGCTAAATTAAAGATAACCTTGATTAAAACTATCTCTGGTTTAAAAACAGTAAAACTGGTTTTAACTTTGAGAACAGTGCATTTGAGAGATCACTTGACATAAGTTTTGGGTATCTATAGTGTTAAATCAGGACTAATTTTTAGCTAAATAAAAACTAGTTGTTAATTGAGTTTTTTGGTCGCATGAAACCAAAATATAGTCCAATGGATAAGAATAGATAACATAAAAACTAGTTTTAAATATTACGTATCGTCTAGTTCTGTTATAAAAAGATTTTTGAGAAAGAAAGACACTTGATGATTATGAAATACCACTTGATACAGGTATTCTACACGAAAACAGAATTAGTTTGGTCTCCTGACCCTTTTTGAGAGCCGCGGAAGATCTAAGATAGCCACAAAAATAGTTCGCCTGGCACTAAAAATAAATAATTCTTACTCTAGAGTAAAATGGTTAAATGCCAGGCGATTTTTAATAGTGGAGGTGATTGGACAACTTATTAATAACAAAGCATCATAGTTTATATCATGTAGTATGTGTGCATTTTTTTTCAATGCTTTATCCCAAATAGATTTCGAGTTGCACCATACACGCTCTTATCAAACAGACTGTAGTTTGCACAAATCTGATCAGCAAAACAGCAAAAAATATCGATTTGGGTCAATTTGTTAAATTTTTGCCCTCAAAATCTGCGATACACAAAGACATGTTGCAGACCAAAATGATTCAGATTTTATATAGAACACGTATACCAATTGGGATTGCATTATTATCAAGTGCAGTATCATCGTAAAACATACCTCAGGCTGGCGGACAAAAGCAAACAAGTCAATTTATGAAATTATACAGAAAACTTTTTTATCTGTTACTCAAACTTGTGGCGCTAGGAAATTTGGCATGAAACTGAAGACACCTTAAGTAAGATGTTTTCACTTATGAGCTTTTGTGAGAAAGTGTACCTTATTAATATCGATGAAGTGAACTCATAAAAATTTCCGTATTTTGAATCAAATTTTTTTGTCCGCCAAATTGAGATATATTGTTTATAGGTTCTAGATTAATTGGTAAGATAACCTAATCAAAATATGATCCCATCCCATGGATGATATATCATAGATTTGGGTGTATCCAATGTTTTGATCGATCAGTATGGATATAAAATTGTTTAGATACCATAAAAAATATTGGTAGGATCATTGATCCTGCTCAGCTAAGGTCTTAGATGTAACTAATATGTTGATTTGGTCAAGTAAAATTTACTTGTTCCATTAGTTAAAAGTTTTGGGTGTATCTAATATGGTGAATTAACAAAGTAATTTTCTTCGGTTGCTAATTTACAGATGAATTTAGAGAATAGAGTTTGTAATATTTTGGGTCGTTTGGTTGGGTGTAGACAATGTTTTGAATGATAGAATTTTTTTCATGTATTGAATTTCATGTTCTAATAATTTATTAATTGAATTTACTTCGCGTATAAGTATAGAATGTAAATTTAGGTGTACAAATGTATGTAACTGATTTGTGAAATCGTAAATTTTATACCTTTCCCAAGTGTTTAGCAACAGTCGATATGTACAGGGAGCGCTCGGCATGTCTCTAAACAATAACAAACAAACAACACTGGACCGTTCGATCAGTTAGATGGTCACCTTAAACCCATCATATGTCCAACTGCCCAACTTCAAAACACATGTCTGGACATCATATGGAAAGAACTCAACGTCTATTGCGCAAGAAGACTTATAAACTGCCGGAGGTTGCCATACTACAAGGCCAGTGTAGTAGACAGTGGCTTTCGTCATTAATGTTACTTCGTAGTTGCCATCAGCACTGCAAGAAAAAATATTGGATATCGAGGGTTTTTAGTTACAGTGCGGGTTGTCTAGCCCGCATCTGTTTGAAAAGTACACCGTTAGTCCACGGGGACGGACGATAGCACGATCGCGAATGCCTGAACGTGGCATCCCTGCCTCTTTAACTAAACTTTAACATTCTGGGAATAGTTGTTCTGCTTATATTACAAAAATAAAAGACAGACAAAAAAAATATCGCCATAACATTAAATTAATTATGAGAATAAGAAGGCGAAAATTCTGTAGGGACTGGAAGTCACAGTTATAATAATAATCATCAATAATAATAATTTAAGGCATCGCAAGTAATCAGCATTTATAGTGTCAGACTTAAAGTATTATTTTGAACACAAGTTGCTAACTTCACCAGTGTTATAAACTTCCACTGTTGAGCTATATTCTATTTTGTAATATGTATGCTCGTTTAGAACTTTACAGTTCTGTTATAGCAAACAAGTTGTATTTAGAATAAAACCATTAAGTCGTATTTATAATAAAGCTCTATAAACACAAAGCATAGGCGCAGAGCATAGTTGCATATGACATTTCCGCATTTATAATTAAATGACGTAAGAACATATATTATTAAAATATCGAATAGTTGATAATTTTAGTTGGTTAAACTCTATATGTAATAGATTATTAAATGAAACAATGTAAAAATTAACTATATCTATTCGTTATGTTGACTAAAGTTTTGGTGTTATCATTTTTAAAGCTACAAATTATTGCAGGGTAGCTTTAAAAATGGAAAATGTCGCAACTATAGTCACCACGACGAATACATATTTTTTCCTGCGACTGCTATGAAACTGCCTCATTTCGATATTATTAGTTGACGGGATATAAGCTTAATTTATGTTACCGTAATGTGTGCGCAGGCGGTGCGGATATGAGAAATTCGCACAAATGCGCATGTGCAATGTCAGAGAATTAATGAATTCTCACCAATGCACATGTGCAGTTTGCAAGAATTATCATTCCCATACTAGCTGCGCGCGCATTTATATCTATTGATATTTATATTGTATTTTCTTGATTATTTATTTATTTAAACATGATAATCGGAGAAAATGCATAGTGTGCAACACGCCCTTAATGCATATTCAGTACTCGAATGATTCGCTTCTCTCGTCTGCGGCTCGTTTGCAAATTTCATTCTCGTGCGGAATACATAGCATTCCGCACTAGTTGCATAACATATTATTGTGAAATTTTACCTCATTTAAAAACCTTTTACCTATATTTATAGAGCTTCATTACGAACTAGACTTTACTCCAGGTAACTAACAACCGTTTTTATAATAAATAAAGTCAGTAATATCATTTGAACAAATGAATAAAGTCACTTTAAAATTATTAAAACCAGTGTAAGTTAAGACTAGTCTAATTGCCTTAATTAGATTACTCTACAATGGTTCTAGATATATAACTAAAACCGTACACACTTGCTCTGATATATCTACTGGCTTGACATAATTTAATACAGGGTCTGAAATGAAGTTGTTTTCGTCTAGGTAGCCTGCTAAAAACCACCAAACTTTTAATGAATCAGAATTCAGACAGAGGTAAGATATTTTGCAACATGTAAAGCAAGAACAACATACAGAATATTTGTACAAAATTTTTGCTGATCGTGCTATCGTTTTTAGTTTCAAAGACATTTTTAAATAAATTTCTTAGAATAAATATATCTAAAATCTTTTCAGTTTTCCTAACATCATATCAGTTTTTATTTATTTATTTTAATTTTATTAAAAGCACAGAAATACACTTAAAAATAGAACTAAAAATTAAGAAGACACTTCACTTAGATTAATATTTGATCGTTGAGAATTATTAGGGAAAATATCAGGGACAGACCAAAAACATGTTTAACATAAGGAAATACATACATACATTTTAGTTATTAGTGGATACATATAATAATTTATAATTTTATATACAATTTTTACTAGCCGTAAATTGCCTGGTTTCATTCTTAAAAAGCTAACAACATTTGTATGACAGTTATGATTTTTTTTTTTTTTATGAAAATCACTTACAATATTTGCAATAATGCTATCAAAAAATTATCCCAAATCAAAATTTTACATTTTTTCTCCGAAAAAGACAATTCAAATGAGAAATGTTAGAAGTTTCACAAATAAAAAAATAGCAATTGTGACCTTGAGGTATTTGCAGCACTTAAACTGCTTAATATGGACCTCATAATTTGAAAAATAAATATTAATTCCCTAAATTCGAATTTCACACGTTCCAAACGCCATTCTGGGTAAATGACCCTTTAATACTCTTAGCTTTTATTTGTGGCGGCTGAAATTATTTATTTGTTTTTGCATATAGTATGTAATGATGCACCTGCTTATAGAAAATAGATAAACAACCGCCCAAAAAACTAACATGATTTACTTTAATTAAAAATAATTTTGAACTCCCATAAAGGCAAATATGACCCTAAGTAATAAGGTAAATCCCCCCAGATCAGATGCCGTTTAACATTCCGCTCCCCATCTTATTGGAAAGAAGCCTTTATCCAAAGAACGATCGACACATACATTACCCTAATTGTTTATTTTTGCTACAGTCCTAAGCAGAATCTTAACGAGTTACATGCTAAGTTACCAGGAATATTGTTACAATTATGGTATAATTGTGTTCTAATGTCTCAATTCCTTGAGCGGCCTTTAGGCCGTGTAGGTCAAGGTTGCTGACTTATGGTTTTGGAAATTAAAGAATGTGCAGAGTCTTGCGTGTTTGTCAACATAAGTTTTGAACTATATTCTAATGTGTTGATACACATTATTCAATTGTGATGACTATGCTGCCAACAATTACACAAATGAATAATGTTTCCAAAACAATTGAGGTAGGACCTGACGTCATAGTGTCCTGGTTAACAGTTATAAAATGGTCTTAGGGAATTGTGGTTAATCATTCAGGTTAGTCATTCTTGGTAGTCAAGTGATAGTCATTTTTGTAAGCACGCTGCCCAAGGACCAACCCAGCTGTTGAAGTCACTAACACGAGATGTGAGTGTCGTCTACAGGGCTTCTCCACGTGTTCGCCTCGTGCGGATACCTGGGGTGTTTCGACCGATTCTGGAGAAACCGGAGCAAGAACGAGATTTACATCAGCTTCTAACGGACAACACCAGCAGCCATTTTGACCAATAATTATATTCTGATGTAAATTAATATTATATAATAAATTTTATAGAAAAGATTCCGTTCTTGAATTCACCCCATGACAATATTAAAGGAAATAAACGAATATGCACGAGCAAAGTGAAACATAAGCAAATAGCATCCATATTGATTACTATTTCAATAATACGCCACTGGCAAACGTCGAACTAGAACAGTGGTTCCCAGACTTTTTCTGTTGAATCTCCTTTTGAGATTTGGTAATGCCCTATACTCCTCAACCACCAACGTTGATCGGTAGCAATATAAACCTAAAAAACTCATTTAACAATTGGGTTTATAATATTTATGGATATTTACTCGTAATGTCGTTCTTCATTCTCATTAAGAAACTTTACAAATCCACAAATTGTATCCAACACGGTTCTAGAAAAATGACATATTAGTTAACATGTCTGAATATGTCGAATCACCAAAAAAATTTGGTAGATAATTTTCGTGACAGTGGAGTCGATAGGCTATGGGGGCCATAGCCTATTGACTCGACTGTCAATATATGGGGCATATATTGACGGATTTATCCGATCGGTTTGAAATGTCAGGCAGCATGGTATTCGCTGAAGTTCGTTCATGTTCGTTCGGTAGCTAAGTACGTGGCTAGTATAGAACAGTAACTTGAATGATATACCATGCAAATGTATCCAATTCATACTTTTCAAATATTTAAAACTAAAATGAACAAATAGAGTATAAAAATGTGAAGTATTACAGTTGTAAAAGCTGAGAAATTCTTGAAATACTTATGTAAAATATGTAATTTATATACATTTTGTGTATTTTTTATTTTATTTTCACTATGCAACGACAAAAATTCATAATTTCCGTTAGTTTTTCCGGTAATTCATCATATCTGTCAGAAGTTCGTCATATGTGTGAAATGATGTCACATACAAGTTGCGATTCGTGTTAAGGTCTAGGTATGCAAATGAGCATACCACATGCAATAGACAGAGAGGGGCAATCATTTACGGAATGCAGCTACTGGCTGCATGTCATGTCATAAGATCCAATAACGTATTATCTATTACCACGTTACGTTACTGAATTTAACCACAACTGATTTGACTACACGATATTACAACTGTGGTTTATTTTACTCTTAAAGCTTGTTTTAACGAGCTGATTACATGATTTGGTTCATAGTACTGTCAACAGATGGCATTCAACAAAAAAATGATGTGAAGTGTGAATTTTCACACATTTCTGGGTTTTGCAGGTATTTAGTAACTGAATGGTGATTATTTGGGATGCCAAAACAAATTTTATGTCAAAATATTTTTTTATGAATTTTAATTCGAATGCCTAATACCATTATTTAAGTTTCTAAATATGTGCAATATTTTTTTATATAGCAAGGTTCATTAAGATTTTGAAAATTACGCCTATGGCTTCCATTGGTTGCTTAAATCATAAGTCCCGCCCTCTGATTTCGTCAAACATAGAATTAAATTATAATTTCAACACTTCCCACTGGTTATTAAATTTACGTTTTTAAAAATTTAATACAACATTAACCAAAATATGACTAGAATTTTGACGCAATAATTTAAACAAAATAAAAATGCAAAAAAAAACAGAAAAAATAAAATTAACAGGATTCGAACCCTATTTTGCAAATTAAGTTACATTATTAAGCGCACGACAAAATTAACTACGCTACTAGAGCTACTGATCTGTTGTGTTACATAGCGAATTAAATATTTAACATATTTTAGTTAAAAACACAAAAAATGCGTTATTTTCCGAAAACATAATCTGATCAAAAATTCCTGTTGTACTATTTCGGTTCACACCTATGTACATTACTTAGAATTATTTCAGATTTTTAGTTTAAACCATCTGGGCTACAGGGTGTAGGACAACATTTTTTTTGCACAATTTTGGCAAAAATTGCGTTAAAAAAATAATTTATTTTGCAAAAATAAAATTTTGATCGTTAATCCACGTACTAAGGGCTTTCATTTGATACCCTACTCAGAATTGAAAAAAAATATTATTTTTTTTTCGATTAGCACATATTTGTTTATATTTTTAGAGGGATATGTTTTTTAGATGTTTTAGTATTTTTTCTATGTGCGGGTCAAAGAATTGTATAAGCATGCCAAATTTCAACTCTCTAGGTTTGGCCGTTTGGCTACAATTTTTACCGAATAGACAGACAGACAGACAGACAGACAGACGACAAAATGACTGTATAAGGGTTTTTAGGTCATACCTACAAAACCCTAAAAAATGACGAAAGTTGATGCACAATGACAGCGGTTAAAGTTCGTTCTACATTATACTTTTTTGCGAAGCACTACAGATTTTTTGCGTAGTACTGACGTAAAAAGTATAATGTGAAACACAATACTTCCTTCCAACTTTCGATGCTACACTACAAACTACACTATGTTCAAAACTACCTCCGGGCAAATTTTTGGATGACAGTTGTATACTTGTCAGTCGTACCAACTACCAACTTTTTAGTTTTTGTTTACAACTTAACTTTTAGAAGTTTACTAAGTTGATAAGAAGTTTATTTAGAACATATAATTAAATATAAACTTAGCACAATTAAACAATATTTATAAATTGGTTACTAGAATTTGTTCTATAACCAAACTGTTGTCTGTCACATGAACCTAAATTTTTTTAACTTGGCAGTGAAGAGTATCAAAGTAATAAAAGATGGAAGATATCGCTGTCTCTTATTTTTTTCCCTCACTATATTCTGTAGTATTAAAAGTTAAAATGACGTCAGAGTTGGATAGTATTGAAAGAAGTATAATGTAGAACGGACTTAAGAGCTTGTTTGAACAGGCGACAAATCGCACGACCGGACGCGTTAGTGCGGGATAAAACCTTTGACAACAAGCGTGACACTAGCTACCTACACACGAAGGAAAGAATTAATGTTAATGTGCAATAAAGAGAATGAGTGTGTCTAAATATTTTCTATTTAAATCTTATCATAGGCGTCCACAGTACGGGACAAGAGGAGACACTTATAAGTGTTTTATACCAAACATTTTTGTTCTCTAAAATTTTTTTGTTCTCAAATTTATTTATATTTTATACTAGTGGGTGTGTACCCGTGCTTCGCTATGGCATTTCATTACTTTAAAAGGAAGAAAGTAGAACACGCTCACAACGTTAAAGTTAAATATATAATACGATAATATATTTTGCTATTAACTATTAGACGATGGAAATACAGAAATCTCCAGCTTTGCCATCTATTGGTAAGTTCCGCTCCAAATAGCGCCATACCTGTACATCTTTAAACATTTCTGTGCATGCGTACTCTTTACAATAGGATAACTCAATTATTATTAATCTTTGATGTATAGTGTTGAACACATTATGATTCTACGTGAAATGCTCTAATTTGTTATTCTAAAATATACAGCGCGTTTCCCAAACTGTCTTTTTTTGCTCTTCACTTGAATTTGCGAGGTGAGGACTTTTTTTTGCTCTTCCTTCACTTGAATTTGGGAGGCAAGGACCTTTTTTTTGCTCTTCCTTCACTTGAGTTTGGGAAGTGAGGACCTTTTTTTGTTTTGCTCTTCATTTGCTTTTGGGGAAGTAAATTTTATCACAATTTACCTCATTTTCCAAGGGTGCCGAAAACATTGCTACGGCTCTGATTGAATGGAGTGACTTGGGGCGCCGCGGGAAAATTTTAATACATTAAGGGCGCCCGGAACCGAAAAAGTTTGGGAACCACTGTGATACATCATTATAAAATTCCAATGTTATGCACCCACATAATATAAAAACTATTACGATTAAATACAGAAAATTGCCCAATACACGATATCGGTGCATGATAGGTATATGCTCTCCCGGAATTTTTTAGATCTAGTTAAGATCTACATTTTTTGTCAACATTATTCCGATATATCCCTTAAAGTTTAGCCTACGTAATCAATTTAAACTGCACGGAGAGCGAAAAATGATGGTTTTCCCCCATAACGCCCCCTAGAGGGACGTGGACGCAGTTGTAACCTTCACTAAAAGCTTCCCCGAATTATTTTACTCTCTTGTATTAAATTTGGTGAAAATCGGTCCATCCGTTTGGCTTTTCATAAAGGACAAATAAACAAACAAACAGAAATTGATGTTTATATATAAAGATTATAACATTTTTCATTTATATCTGTTTTATATTTGCTATCAAATGTTAAACATATTTTAGTTCATGTGCATATATTCGTTTCAAGTTTCCATTAAGGGGCCTCGCAACACTTAGACAGAACACTAATAATTTTCAATATTTATCTTCTCGTATGTGTGAATTTTGTGCCTATTTTTTTAAAAGTTTTTATGACTTTTTTGATATGATGTTAATGAAAACTGCTAAGATTTTCTTCCTAAAACTAACATGCTCTTACCTTAAACCCATCATACGTCCAACTACCAAATTTCAGTACGCAGGTTTGTTCATCAAATGGAAAATACTCAACATCAATCTCGCAAGAGCTCTTGTAAATGGCGGGTGGTTTCCACTCGACCAAGCCCTGATGGTAGATTGTGGCCTTGGTTGCTAACGTCACTTCGAAGTTGCCGTCCGCGCTGTAAGGTAATTCAACGACACCAGCAAGCACCGTCAGTTATTATGTTATTGGAGAGGAGTCTCGCCAGTTATTTTGGTAGAAAAAATATATTAGTAATTTGCTAATCATGCAACTAATTTCAAAATGGAAAACCTTAAGAAAAAGCTCTTTTTAATCCATTGTCATCAACTTTAAACTTATAGAATATTAACTTGTTTTTTTTAAACCAGTTAAATATTTTTATTTTTAATCGACGAGTCTCTACAAAACGAAAATGGCAAAATACCCATAACTATGTTTACTATGAGCATGGTAAAAAATACAATTCTCACGAGTTTCTTTCACAAAACTAACAATCTGTGGCAGCTCGTGGAAACTTATAACGGCGGTGCTGCAACCAGAAGTATATTTGAGATTTTCTTTTGGGAAACTGAATTATTATTGAGATGGACTTAAAAAGTTTAACTATATATAACAGAAGTTTTACTAAGTTTACAAATAAAATCATATAGTACAATATAGAAATATTACATTTTATGATTAAATTGTTCGTCAAGTAGAAAAAAATAACGTTTTTCTTCAAGCGGATTATAATGCTAACATTACATTGTTCAATACATTCGGTAGAAATGATAAATTTTTTTACTAGTAACAAAATGTGAACATTTTTATACTAGTAAATGGTTCATATAGTTAGCAACAGATGGCACTGATGGCAGCAGTCGCCATAAATAAAACATCTGTCAATTTAATATGTTTGTAGCGTGGTTTGTAGTGAATTCAAAAGTTAGTTACGTTATTAGTGAGTTACTTTATTATTATTTTGTGATCATTCTGTGATTAGTTACAAAATACACAATATAAAGATCAAAAATTAAAAAATTTCTCAACCAATTCAATGTTCACCGCCGGAATTAGCAGCAATAGCATCTGAAACTATAAAGTCATAAGTATTTATGGTTGCAAATTTTTAATATCTACACTTGAAGAAAAAATAGTATATATCACTCGGAGTAGAACGCCTTTTTTGTGCTGAGCTCAAATGTTGCTGCCGAGGCGCAGCCGAGGCTTGCATATTGAGCGCGTTCTACTCCTAGTAACATAATATACTATTTATGTGCTGTACAAAACATGCTAGAACCTGCATTCTTATTCATTCTTTAAAACAAAAAATAGTATGTTAAAACACAACTTTCATGAGGCATTTTTGTTACTCGTCGAAATTCGAAAGCGAGTCGTGAAACGACGAGTTTTCTAATCAACAAGTGTGGCAAAAAGCCTCATGAACCGTGTATTTTATACGTTTTTTTCTATTTTGCTTTTTCATGTCTTTTAAAATAATAATAAATAATAAATTTGCATTATATAATCAAACAACATCCTCGGTTAGGGAATTTGGTGCGTGAATATAGCGGTTGATTGAACTGGTTTGACAGTTTTATATATTTCAAGGTATCTGTCAAATTTTGTAAAATTTATAGGTTATTGTATCGATTTTGCCAATATTATGAAAAAAAAATATTTAGTGTCATTATGAACACTCATTACTCATTGTAACACTCAATTTAGTTTGACAATGAATTTATAACTGACTCTTTTACTCTCTTTAATTACTCTCTTTTATGAATGCAATATAGAAAAATATCTGTAATGGAACGTGCACTACGCAAGCTTTAAACTGCAAACGATTGTAGCACCGATGTACAAGCAACTCAGTACCAGTTGTCACGTTACAATAACATTTCGAGCTGCCAGTGCTTGCAGCACATTTACGTCATAACTTATAGGCGAACTTGTTTTTCGCACGACGCACGACAGTTGTGAGGATTTTTCATAAAAAATTTAGAGATAGAGAGAATGATAAATATCATAAATGTCTGTAATGTTTAAATAAATTTAATTATGGGGGTGCTGCAGCTTCGCAGCTCTATGTACCAGCTGTCACTGCTAACAATCTGTACACATCCACAATTTTATAGCAAATTTTTACCAATCTAATAGCATAGTTTTAATTATAAAAAAATATGGAACTGTAAATAAAAAATTCAATTATAGACGTAATCATTTAAACAAATCAGCGCATATTTGCATACGATATGGCAAATTGTAACTAAAGATTTGTGGCGGATGGACTTATTAACATAGTCGCCCTCGCCCGTAACCGGAGTGACAAAAAAACAATTGAACAATAATGAATAATATATTTGACAATTATACAATAAACGTTTTTGTACAATATATTTACAATAAAAATATATAATAAAATGTGGAAGTAAGGCGTTATTATTATCTCTTTCGCTCACACTTCCCATAGATTCATTCTAATATGTGTATAGCAATTTTGTTCTACTGCGAAAATTACTTTTAGTTATTGTGTACTTGTAGTCGTTTAATTTGCCCGCTATCTTGAATCTGCCGTGGTTGTCAATATAGAGTTACGGGTAAATATGATTTAATTTTTTGAAGAACATGTGTACGAAGTGGCATTCCATTATCATCAAGTATAATATTTTTTCGACGAATGTTCTGAACTATAAGCAATCATGTCGAAAAAAATATTGACGTGTTATTTGAACAAAACTATATATATATATATAAAAAGTTATTTGAAATCCACAAATATATTTAAAAAATTACAGGACATTGTTATCTGATATCTATTATTAAGTTATTGAGCAATAACATTTTCAGACAATTTTTCTACAATTAAAAATATCCTATTAGATAGATAAAAATTCTGTGCAAAATTTGATGTGCAGATTGTTACTAATTTTATTTTAAGTTGTTAGTTTCGTATAAGAACATTCTGGCAGGCAAACTTTTGATCAACATAAATCGTTATGCAATATGCTCACTGAGAAAAATCATATGTTTGCAATTAAAGATCTACTAACAAAAATTGGTGTAGATTTACAACATCCCACTGCACACTGTGCATGCGTCACACACACGTCATTTGTTCAATATACAGAGATTCTAAACAGGTGGGACTGTGCAGAACTTTTATTTATGTCATTAAACTAGAAGATGGATAGCTCGCTTCGCTCGGCTTCTTCTAACCAAACACTTACTAACCTAACCTAACCTTAGATAGTGTTTTGTCATTAAACTAGAAGATGGTTAGCTCGCTTCCAGAAACCATTGTTTTAGAGCCACGGAAAATACTTGAATTATTTAGTGTAGTCGTTATGTGCTGCCATCTGTATAGAGTTTGAAGGGGGATATTGTAAACATTGTCCCAAAAATTTTAAAGAAAATATAGAAATTTAATTCGAAAATTGTAAATGAAGAATGTCCAGCAACGTAACAGAAAATTAAGACAAATGACATATAATTTGGCTGAAAATAAATAAATATGCAGTATAAATAAATAAATAATTGTTGATTATAATTGATAGCGAATGCGTTCTCTTTGATTATGGGCAACGTTGATTCTGATTTCTTGTTGGTTGTTTAAAAACTTAATTTTTCCATTTCTTCTATTACTTTAGGTCTTACTCTTATTGACCTTGCAAATCATTTACCAGAAATTTTTTGTTTTTCTGGCGTCGTCTTGATTCAATCAGGTAATTAGAATCGCGTATAATTAAATTTATAATGATGCACTAATACAAACATTTTCGCCTTGGAAAATAATCACTAAAATTTTAACATTTAGGTAAAAATTGACCACCCTAGGTAAAAATTAACTGTTGAATGTTGTTTCACTTACAACCGGTTGCTTAAGTAAGAATTATCCCTAACTCAAGTTAAAATCTTTTGTTTTTGTATGTTGTAACATATAAAAACAAATGATATTAACTTGAATTAGAGAAAACTCTTACGTTAGCAACTCGGCATTAAAATTTTAGATATTTTTCGTATCTCTAAAAATATTGTTAGGTTAGTTGCTAATGGCTACATATATTTTGTTCCAAAATTATATTTTTGTATGCAAATAACCAAATATGTGCTAGAAATTTGGTGGTAATAATTTTGTTGCCAAGCAATATCAATACAAAAAGAGCTTTTCCTTATTATTTCATTAATTAAAAATCTTATAATTAATAAAACGTATGTACAAGTTTTCCTAATCATGCAATACAAATATAAAATATTTCTTTCTTGAATTTACTGTAGAGCAAGAGATTTTCCCTTGAGTGGTACAGTGCAAACAAGGAATTTGTTCAAATGAAATTAAAAATAAAGCTTTTGATCCGTAGAGAAGATGGAATCAGCACAGAATCTCATAAATGGAAGTGGGTTTGTTGTAATTAAGATAGAAACTTGAAGATTTTCTTTTTAAAAATGTCAGAGAATTTTTATACGAAAATTATTTTTATACGCAAAGAGATGTCAAGTACAATTAAATGAGTCAAAGAAAAATAAAAAATAATATTATATAATAATATAACAGGTTCTCAACACCTAGATAGAGCCTTATTTTTAATAGATCCATAGCACAAGCATAATATAAGAATCACATGACATGTGTTCTGTTTATTATAAACATATATTCAGGACAATGACACTTCTTTGTACTCATCTTTATGCCCATGCCATATTTTATGTTATAGAGTTATTATAAACCAGGCTTTATGTTTCTAACGGATGTCTAGAAATAAAAGTTCTTTATTTTCAGACCTCCGGAACCATAAGAAAGTCACAAACAATATTTTGAAACAATATATTTAATTTATTTCATATAAGGTATTAAATTAAAGCTCATACTTAAATTAACAGACATATTTATATTAATTTAAAAAATTGATGTGACATGTGAATTTTCACACATTTCAGGGTTTTTTAGGTATTTAATAAGTGTAAGAAGCCACCAGAATGATGGATATCTAGGACAATATTTTTTTCTATAATAATGTTTTTTGTTAAACAATTTTATTCGTTATTTGAGTACTGAGCTTTAATTTATTTTTTTAAAAGTAAATTTAAATAACTTACAAATATTTCGTCATAATAAAATTTAAATTAAAAAATCCCAACGTTTTTTTCTGCATTTGCAGAATTTGCAACCTTTATTAAATTTTAATATCTTTATTGATAAATGGCTTCATTTTTCCAATTTCAAAAACGTATTTCTTAATATTAAAAATGTGTTATTTGATTCGTAAGTATTTCACTACTATATATGATTTGTTCTTCTTTGATACTTGAAAAACAAAAAATTAAAACAATAGGTAGAATCGTGATGTATAATAGTAGGTAGAGCTTACACACATGAGCTCAATCCTTAGCTGTTAAATTTTGTTTTATTATAATTTTAATTTCAAAAGGAGACATATACTACCTTAGCAATAAATACAAAAAATCCATGTCATTAGCCATGAATTAAAAAATAATTCATTTTGTCAAAAACTTGAAACCTACAATATTTTCCAAAATCGCAATCTGATCAAAAATTCGTGTCTTACGTTTCCGGTTCGGGTTAAGGTAGATTACCTAGATTTTTTTCAAATTTTTAGTTTAACCTCATTGGGGCAAT
Organism: Liopterus haemorrhoidalis; assembly: GCA_963971575.1. NCBI lineage: Eukaryota > Metazoa > Arthropoda > Insecta > Coleoptera > Dytiscidae > Liopterus > Liopterus haemorrhoidalis. Next base: position 53,555,517 of record OZ020615.1, read on the forward strand.
ATTTTGTAGTTAAATGTTTGCAAAAAAACGTATTAAAATAAATAAAGTTAAAAAATTACTTTCCGTTCCCTAGTCTAAGTCTTCAGAGCTTTTTTTGATACCACACAATAAATTAAAAAAATAATAATAATCTTTTGACACAAAAAATTTAAAAATAAATCTGATCAAAAATTCCAACTGAACTATTCCAGCTCCTATCATTGTACAATATTAAATTTTTTTCAGATTTTTAGTGTAACCCCTCTGGGAAATAGGGTGGGGGACAAAAGCTTTTTGTCTTATTTTTGGCGAAAATTCCATAAATAAATTCATTTATCAAAAATATAAATTTGTCCAACGACGCATTAAGAGGTTTCATTTGATACCCCACTCAAAATTTAAGAAAATTTATTTTTATTATTATTATTATTTTATTTATTTTACGTCGGCCTATTTCTGCAATAAGCTAATCGCTAATTGAGGGGTGAATGATTGTGAAAATGGAAGTAATGTAAACATATTATTTTCGCTCGAATAATATCACCAACGGGATATTGAACTAGCAACTTCACAATTCAGACTTTTAACCAATCAAAACTGCACGATTTAACGAGCTCGGCCACGCATAAATTTATTCATTCATTAAATATATATTTGTTTGTATTTATTCCGCGATGTGTTATTTGAACTCTCTTTATTTTTTCTATATGTGGGTCAAATAGTTGTATAGCATTTCAAATTTTAACTTATGTTCAGCCGTTTGGCTACAATTTCTACCGCATAGACAGAAATGCACATGAGTGATGTTATAAAGGTTTTTTATCATGCCTACAAAATCCTAAAAATGATTTTGATACAAATATAGTCTAAAACGTATCAAAAAATTATTGTCAATTACTAAAAGAGCGCCACGAGCGTACCTTTCATTGTCAATAATAAACTGACAATGGTCCGTGTGTAAAGGACTATAATTATCCTGTCTGTAACATCAGAAACTGCAAGTTTAAACCCGCCTTTATCTCCTAAGACAATCTCCCTTTGACTATCTTTGACAATCGCGATTTGAAATCATTCCTCAAACCTCTAAATTTAGCTAAATTTCCCTTTGTCACATTTACTGTCTTTTTGTTGACGTGGCAATAAGATAAGCGCCCCGCATCGCATGTATCTGTTAAAACATTGATACGGTAAAGGAAGTAGATGGCGTTGGGGTTTGTTTGTGAGACGCTAGGTGATTTGTGCCTGCAGGACCGGAGTTGAGAATGATGGGGGACCGGATACGGATCCCATAACCTAACGGTGTCTAATCCACCGGGATTTTAGGATCGTATAAAAAATTTCATTATAATAAAGGATGAAGAATGGCCACAAAAAATCGCTTATTGATAATGTTACGACAAATTTTTCAATACTGTGAATGAAATCTAGTTTTTATTAAAATGAAGGGAAAAAATTTATAAGCAAACTCAGATGATACATTATACAAAATTTTATTTTCAATAAGGTTTCATAGCTAGTTAGGGTTTCTAGGTATGATCAAAAGCTCTTACACATGAGTAACGGTATAAGAGTTTTTGATCATATGTTCTCATGTGTCTGTCTGTCTGTACAGTACAAATTGTGGCGAAACGACTAGACTCCGAGACTTGAAATATACTGAATAGGAAACATACTGCGACTTTAATTACACATCGTCCGAAAAAAATAAACAAATGTCTATTTACCGAATATACATCAAATAAAACCTTTTCAGGCGAAGATCAATGAACAAAATTTTGTTTTTGAAAAAACTGTCTGTCTAACTGTAGGGTAGAAATTTTGACCAAATGGCTGGACATAGAAAATTTGGCATGCTTGTACAATTGTTTGGCCCACATATAGGAAAACTATAGGTAGTCCAAAAAAATACAGCGCGGGATAAATATAAACAAATATGTATTGAATGGGAAAATATATTTTTTTTTTTTATTTTGAGTGGGTTATCAAATGAAACTTTAATACGATTTTTCCTTAAGGGGTTAAATTAAAAACCTGAAAAAATTTTAAGCGATGTATATTGCTTACCGGAAACGTACGAGAGGAATTTTTTATAATATTTTACGATTTCGTTTTTGGAAAAGTATTACAGTTTTTGTGTTATTGAATTTTTTTTTTAATTTAAATTTTATTGAGGGGATATTAAATGGAAGCTCTTTAAGTGCAAATTAAGTAACTGCAAATTAAGGTAATTGATTTTTGAAATACATTTCATTTTGACTAAATTTTGTCAACTATTAAGATTTTCGTTTAATATCTTAGCTAAAATAATAAAAAAAATATTTGTTATACATGGATACATTTTGTTATGGGTAGAGAAGAGGTAGGTAAATTTATTTTGCAAATATCGACTAGGAAAATAAATAAATAACTGGCCGGTTGCTGGGATTCCATTTCTAGTAGAGAATCTGTTAGTTTTTCATATAGTCGCAATATAAACAATGTCTCCGTATACGTTATGCTCTTGCATGACAAAAGATCGCCCGCAGGGTTGCCAGGTCTGGATTTGAACGATATGTATGCAATTACACAAAAAAAAAGCGTTAAAATATATATTATGGTATGATTAGAGATGATACACGGTAGACAAAATTTAACTGCAACCTTCTTGTGCCTATTGATTTAAAGGATTTAAAACCAGCACTTGTAATTGTGTTATGTAGCGACAGGCATTCATCGTTTAGCCTTTAATAATCATCATTCACTGACTAAATACCTACACAACCTTGAAATGTGTGAAAACTCACACTTCACGTAATTGTTTTTTAAGTGGGATTAGATTTTGAAAACTAGAAAACTTTTAACTGTTAAATGAGGCTTTTGATCATTTTGTTTAGCAAAAGCCCATTTCAATAATTAAAAAGTGAGCTCTTGACAACTTACGGAATAAAAAAAACCATTTAGTTCTGCTTAAACGTTTAGTGTAGCCCAGTGGTTCCCAAACTTTTTTGACCGCGACCCGATACTAGGTTTTAAATTTTTTCGCGACCCACCTTATGAAAAAGAAAACATTTATTTACAAAACAAATTTTATTTTAAAGCAGTAGCTTTATAGTAATAAAGAGTAATAAATAGTAATAAAGAGTATAGTATAGTAATAAAGAGTATAGTATAGTAATAAAGAATATAGTATAGTAATAAATAGCACAAATACACACTATTCTAGAGATTAACTGATGTAAAAAAAAATAATATGTACAAAAAAAAATCTTTTTTGTGTTTTTACAATTTTTTTCGCGACCCGGCAAAATTTTTCTGCGACCCGGTGCCGGGTCGCGACCCACTCTTGGGAAACGCTGGTGTAGCCTATATTATTACTGGATACTAAGAGATAACTTATTAAAGAAAGAAACAATTTAATGTTTCTGGAATTGAAAAAGTGCAAGTTTTGTGTATTTGACCTGCTGATATAATCTTCTAATTTATTTTTAAAAACAGTTTTTCTCGAGATAAATGTGTGCGATCGTGGATGGAAAGTCATGATCCTAGGGTGATGGAGGGCACAGAGCGGCGGAACACGACTGGGGTCCTTGACACAGCTCTGATTTATGCCAAACAACCTAACTGGGACAGTATATCGTACAGCAGCTCCGGCCCGTATAGGTAACTCATGATTTATCTCTTGTGTTTCACTTGATGAGAACAAATTGAGGGATAAAACTGAAGGCTTTATGATCTTTCGTAAATTGGGTAAGTGATAGATTGCTCAAAACTATTGTATAACAAATTTAAAAGAAGTTACTTCACGGCTATTTATAAACTTTATCAAAAACAGTAGTATATTAGTCATTTCAATTCATTTTTACATCTTAAAAAAAAATCTAAAATAATTTCTGTACTAATTCTCAACATAATCAAGTATTTCTAGTTTACATTTTAACATTTAAGAGTTTTAAGAACGTACGTCGTTAATTTAGTAAGCAAACTAAACTCTAACGGAGAGAAACAGTATTATCGGTCAACAGTTGAGTATTTATTTGATATTTGACGTGTTTTTAATGTGAATTTATTTTTTACAATTATTTTATGTATCAGAAGCTATCAAAAGAAGAGTGCGAGTATTTGTAAATCGATGTCTTCGAAGAATTCTTCGCATTTATTGGCCACGTAGAATATCAAACGTAGATTTGGGGGAAAGAACTGGTCAAATGGACATTAATTTGCAAATAAAAAAAAGAAAGTATGGTTGGTTAGGGCACACTCTTCGAAGGGCTCCTAGCGAAGTGTGTCGATATGCACTAGCATACAACCCTCAGGGCAGTAGGCGTAGAGGGCAACCCAAGAACACCTAGCCTCGCTCAACCCTGCTAGAAATAAATGCATGGATCTCTCAAAACTAAGACAAAAGACTTTATAACAACATCACCGACTTGAAGCCTATGGCAGATAGACGAGTTAGATGGAGAAATTTTATTGACAGCCTATGCTCTTTTTAGAGGCAGTCCAAAATCACCCGATGATGGACAAGGTTTGATGATGATTTTATGTATGTTTATTTTAAATACCAAAATGATATTTTTAACACAATTTATATTCTGTAAAATCATCAATAAATAAATAATAATGAGTTCCCAACGTCCAGATAGGCGTATAGGGACTAGACAAGGTAAGCCTTCCGTTTCTAGACAACTACCCAACTATAAATGTGTAAGCTACGTGGTTATTGTGATCTTTCGGCCGGTCCTATTATTCCTGTATAAACAAGTTCTCATTTTAAGTATCATCAAGGTATTTGCAAAATTAATCAGGTATATTTATAATATATTACAATTTAATAGAAAAATATACAACCGGTAAAGCATATTTTTCATTCATTTTCCTTGATACTTCCACCCTTCTTTCCTTGAAAACGCGATGTATAAGGATGTTGGAAAGAAAAAATTAAAACCAAAGTTTATCCTAAGAATGGTAGTACTGAACTTTTTCGGAACAAACAGGTACAGGATATCAAGGACAACTTTGATTTCTTAAATGGTGACATATGTGGAGTTGGATATCTTTGGATAGAGCTTTTGAAAAAAACAACTATTACTTGAATATTTTTTTAATACCTTTTACGGTTAATAATTTTTTTTATAAATGCCTATCAAGGCGTTGGGAATCTATTATTTATTATTTATTTTATTTAAAAAAAATTATTCTTTAGAAAGTAAGATATTTTTATTTATAAGTGTTCATAATGCCTTCCATTTTGATTTATACACTTTCGCATTCTTACTATTGAGCTATCTGTAGATCGGAGTATAATAAAATATATAAATAAATATATAAATAAAAATGTTTCACTTTCAAGTCGTACTTAAAAGTACAACTAGAAAGAAGTAAGGATGCGAAAGTTTTTAAATCAAAATGGAAGGTACTTTGAATTGTTGAAAATAAAAATACTTGCCTTCTAAGTCGTTGTAGATAATGTTTCATAAAACATAAAAGATATTTTAAAAAAAAATGTTTAAGTTACAGTTTTGTCTTTACAAAAGCTCTATCGAAAGATGTGCTATATCAGTGACGCACCCAGGGGAGGGGCCCGAGGGTCCGGGCCCCCCCTAAGAAAGAAGGAAATAAAAAGAAAAACACACAAACACAGAGAAAATAGAGATGAGGATCTTTTATTTTAGGTCGTCCCTTGTATTTTAGAATTGAGGACCTTATTTTTAGGTCATCACTTTGTATTTACGAAGCAAGGACCTTTTTTTTTAGGTCGTCACTTGTATTTTAGAAGTCGGGACCTTTTTTTTAGGTCATTACTTTGTTTTCCGAAGCGAGGACCTTTTTTTAGATCATCACTTGGAATTTAGAAGTGTGAACCTTATTCATAATTTAAATAATTTTGGCTTCCGCCCCCCCCCAACAAAAACTCATGGTTGCGCCACTGTGCTATATACTCAATATATGTTACCAATTAAAAAAAAGTCATTCTTAATATTCTATACTTCAGATTTGTTTCAGAAAATGTCAGCACTGTTATTCGATTCTTTAGGTAAACATTACTAATAAAAAATCCCAACTTGCTCAAACATCGCGTTTTCGAGAAAAATCGTATTCCTTCTATCTTGTTACATCCTGGATATATTTACACATTTTTCTATATTTATTGAGTTTTTTTTTTTTTTTTGTTAAGAATTTTATATTCTGTAGATTAACAATTATTATTATTATTTTTTATTATGCTAATGGCCTTTACTGCTTCAGTAATAAGCCATTCCAAGTCTTATTTTATAAAAATTGCCTGAACGGGATTCGAACCCGAAACCTTAGCAACGCAGAGCACATGAGTTACCACTACATTACGCCGGTCGGCGACAATTATTATTTGGAAGTCCTAAAACAGTATTGCCCTCATATGTTCCCATGTATCTCTCAGCCTCCTATTTTCTTATAGCACTGGCTATGGTAGTTGTCAAAAAACTATGTGATTCGATTTCATACGATATATACATGATTTTAAAACGACATCCTTCTCTTGTTAGACTATCAGAATCAGGTAACATCGAACCTTGTAATTATTCAATCTGAATCTAATTTTAAATAGGATTTCTATCCTCGTGGTGGATAATTTTCTTTTAGTTTTATTACAAGAAATTTCTTTGTCTTTCGAATAGATGTTGAAGTTTTATTCTTATTTCTGTTTTATCTTCCAAACTGATATTGATGTATCTATAGTGGCAGATGAAAGGATAGTTTCAAGTATTTCTTTTTCTTGTCCCACTTGTCTTTGCCTCTGGGACATTAGATTGTCTTCCTTAATGATCAAGTCGATGCAAGAATCTTTTTAATTGCACCGTTTTTCATGTCTTGACATATTTTAAACAATGTTTTCTCAAGTGTTTAGAGATCAAAAAAAGAATAATAATAAATAAACAACGCTTAGGTGACACATACGGGCAAGATGAATACCAATATAAAGCATTTTTTCTGATTTATGACGATGGTTGAAAATATTGTAATTTAAGTGCATGTCAATCTATAGAATATGCAAATGAAAACCCGCACTCTAATTATATGTTAAATTCCAGCCTAAATATTTTGAATTTGGATACTTGCCAGTCGTTTATTAAAATTTTAGTTTTTAGTTACTTTCCGGCAAAACTATCATCTTGGTTTCTAGTTTCGACATTTTAAATTATATTTTTGGCAAATGTACGTTTTAGATTTGTGGGAATAATCTCGGGCTCTTTTTAGATTGCCTTTGAGGGTAAATTAAATTCAGACAATATATTTGTATGTACGAGGTCTGTTCAAAAAGTATCGCGAATTTTGTGTTTTTTCAAAAATTATTTATTTATTCGTGAATATATATTTTGTCCCCTTCAAAGTAATCCCCACCAGATATTATACACTTGTGCCAACGTTTTTTCCAATCCTCGAAGCACTTGAAAAAATCATGTTTTGTGATCTTGTTCAGCTCCTTCTTCGATGCCATCTTTATCTCCTCACTTGTAGCGTAGCGTCGTCCTTTCATGGGCCTCTTCAGTTTCGGGAACAAGAAAAAGTCACAGGGGGCCAGATCTGGGGAATACGGTGGCTGCGGCATTATTACTGTGTTGTTTTTGGCCAAAAATTCGTGCACAAGCAACGTTGTGTGGGCAGGGGCGACCCGTCTCATGCCCAAATCATTGGAAAAAATCGAATGGCACGAGCCAATCGATATGTTTAGGTCCTCAGCAACTTCTCTAACGGTGATTCGACGATTGGCCAATACTATTTTCTTCACTTCATCAATGTTTTCGTCTGTTGTTGACGTGTTCGGGCGTCCGGCACGCTCTTCGTCGTTCACATCTTCTCGGCCCTCTGAGAACATTTTGTACCACCGATAAACGTTGCTTCGGTCCAAGGTAGCTTCACCATATGTCACAGTCAACATTCGGAATGCGTCCGCGCACTTAATTTTGTTTTTCACACAAAATTTGATACAGATTCTTTGATCCATTTTTTGATATAGGCAAAAATCGAAGACGAGCCAAAACACGTGCAAGCAAAGCAACTGTCAAAAATTAACTGAACATCCAAAATGGCGAACTTGTCGGCATAAGTGAGAGACATGAGTACCAATATAACGCCACAAAAAAATCGAAAATCTAATATACGTAACCCGCGGAAATTCAAAATTCGCGATACTTTTTGAACAGACCTCGTATATATAGATAGAATTATCTTCTACTGTTCGGTGTAAATGTTGTACTTTTACTAATCCAAGTTGCGCCATTACGTCTTATTGTGAGCTTTATTTTCTCCTTCTTTCTACTTCCACTTCAATCCTTTCTTAACTAAGATTTGTGATCGATCCATATTTTACGTGGATTTCCTCTTGGAATACATTCTTAAGTTCTGGTTAGCCATACCTATATTTTTTTATTAGTCTTTCTGCCATCATTCTTGTAATTTTTCCATATCATGTTAAGCTTTAACTTTCTATTGTTTTTTTTGTTTTGTATTTCTATCTGTAGTTCTTTCTATATTGTTTTATATCGTATTCTCTCAGTGGCGCAGCCAGGATTTAGTCTTGGGGAGGGCCGAATCAAATTTCGAGGGCACGCGGGCCGCATACGGTTTTCAACCTCATTTTTTGTGGCCTCTGAAGCGGTAATCAAAATCACTTGAGCTTATTTAGGGGAAAAATATATTTAAAAATGTAAAATATACTCTCTTCCCCTTTTCTGTTTATAAAAAAATGTCAAGAAACCCTTCGCGATATTTAAAGTTCCGTCACTGCTTGTCATTTCGTATGTAAAATAGACTGCGACCCCAATCAGTTCGACACCCCTGCTTTTGGATATTGATGTTTATATCAAATAATAATTCCATTATTTGTTGATAAAAAAATGCATTGTTAATCCATATATCAAAAACTTTCACTTGATTTTTTCTTCGATAAATACATATTTATTTATATTTTTCGCGGGATATATTTTTGAAGTCTCAATATTTCTCTTACTTATGTTCAGTTCTCTAAATCAGCCGCTTGGCCACAATTTGTACCGAACGAACAGACTCATGTGACGGAATAAGGATTTCTTGATTATACCTACGAAAACCTAAAAATAACATGAAAATATGCATTCTCTTTCAACACTAATCATAATAAAATATAGCTTATTATTATTGTAAAATACATAAGTTATTTTGCTGTACGATTATGATAAAGTTGTTAAATTTTCATTTCATTGGAACTTCAGAGGGGGCTTGTGCCCTCCCCTCTGAATACGCCACTGTTGTTCAATGCAACTTATATCAGTCCTTTTTGTGTGTAAATCATCATAATTTCAAAAATACCTAAGAAGATATTGATATTTACATTTATCTACAAAATAAAACCAAATCGCGATTTTAAGAGCGCGATTGTCCTCAAAACTATTCTCTTTATTATATTATTACTATTTCTACTCTATTTCACGTTTTGGTGTCATTTTAAAATTACATTCTGAAAGTTATACCGAAGTCAGATTTCCACTTTATCTTATCTGAATCGAGTAATTAGTTGTTTAAAACAGTTTTATCATTTGACTGGGCGAATGTTTTAGTCGATGTGTCAGGGGGGAAAAGGATCAACGCTCCCCTTCATATAATTCGTTGGAGCATATTTGAAAAGTGATGTATTTTCACTTGAAAAATAATTATGTCACTTTATCAAGAGTAGGCAATCTTAAAAAAATATTTATTTCTAAAATAAAAAAATAAAAAACAATATTGTTAACAATCAAATAATTTAAAAATTAACTTAATTAATACTGTTGTGGTTAACAAAATTTTATCTTTAACTCTCCGAGCAGCGCCGTGTAATCTGCTGGTCCTGGGAGGAGCCCAGGCCCGTCGCCCCCCCCCCTTGGCAGCGCCACTGTATTCTGTCCATTTTTGTGACCCATTTGTAACAATCTCTTTTTAGAACTTCTGTTTCTGCAGAATGCAGTTTGCTCTTGCGCCAGTCGGAAAGTATCATATACTAGGAGTTTTGTGGTGTTACTTTGTTTTTATTTCATGTTTATTAGAAAATGTAGTTAAGTGATTCTTTTCGAAATTTATTTTGATAGTTTATTGGTTTGCTTTAAATAAATTTAATTAACTTCACCTCCAGTATCAATTAATATGCTTTTTCTAAAGAGCTTTGTAATAAATATACTCCTGTAAATTCAGATAAATATAAGACAAAATATATTCTTTGATGGCGAATATTAAAAATCTATTAGGTATTCTAACCGGATGATTCTATGTAACTGGGTAGAACCGTAAGTTGTAAGTTAAGTTGTATTCGCAAGGGTCTAGTCCCATAACTTTGGAGACAAACCCTTTAGGTATAGACTTCGTTTGACCTTAAGTTATAGAAGTCAAACTAGCAACTCTCTGATATACAACAAGCTTGATATAATCTAGGCCAGTGGTGGCGAATCTATGATATGTTTGCCAATGATGGCACACAAGAAAATTTTAATAATATGTTACTCAATGTAATGCGAAACATAAAATAAAGAATAAGATTGTGTTTAAACTATAATGGATATTTATTCGAACAATATTTGCAACCAATATAATTGGTAATTTTTACTTTTGTTTTTATTATATGTAAGTTTTTAGTCGTATTATTTTTATAAGTTTCTAACGTTGATATCTCCGTTATTTAAAAAAAATCATTATAAACATGTTTAGTTTTTTATAAAGACAAAAAAAAATCGTTGTTCTAATGGCCTAACAATATATAGGGTATTCCATTTAAAAAAATATTTTCAAAATATCTGGTCAACGAAACATCTAAAAATATTTTTGAGTCTGTCATAATAGTTCCTATGTAAAATACTTTAACTTTGTCCATTTAACCGAATCTCTATCTATAATATTAAGAAAGATAGCAATGGTGAGCACTTGGCTGGGACATTCTGTTTACAGTAAAATATTAAGTTTCTTGTTTCATTTTGTAGTGTAAATTACTATTTTCATGCATTGACATCAAGATATCGTCGGCTGAAAATAATAAGGTTGTGTGTCGAAGTGTATTACATTTGAGAAAACAAGCTTCAAAAATTTTGACATGGAAAAAACCAATATAGGGTTACAATACAAGGAAGACATTTTTTTAATAACTATCTATTGATATGTTATTGTCATTAAAGCATTATTTTGAGAAAAAAATTTTTTTGAATAATACCATTTTAACAATTTGAAAAATGAACATACAACTTTGTGATTAAGAAAAACACGAAACTTAGTACCTTAACGTTACATACAGCTTTGTAGTTTAAAGTAATATCGGTTTTTAGGTTTCTGAAAATTGTTAAAAAGGTACCAGAAAAGGTAAAAGAAATGTTAGTCACGTATTAAATTTTTATTTGATTAAATAACACAAATTAAACAATATGCTTGCAAAATAATAACAAATTAAACATTAATCTTACAAAAAATTAAGATAAATTAAAGTAATTTGAACTGAAACTGAAACATTCGAAATAAAAAAAATTAAACGAAATAAATTGTATTATTATTATTTTCTTGATATTTACTTTCTTGACAATATTGTTTCATAATAAGATTTATCCATAGTAGGCATCCAATCCAGCATAGATTTTAAAGCGATTACTTTGTTTTCTGGTAACGGTTTTTTATTTGTAGAAACCTTAATGTCTCTAAATATATTTAACAAGTCTTCAAGACCTTGTTTTATTCTTTTTAGGCCCAGTCTTTCCACCTTCAGATAAAGTTCCAGGTAACTATCTGACAGATAAGGTTATTTGTAACTTCATCTGCTGAATAAATGTCAATACCAGCCAGTGAATTCAATACGTCAGTCTCATTATCCGTTAGATAACTATCTGATAGATACATTTGTATAGAAAGAAGGGATGACATTTACTCAGCAGATGAAGTTAAAAATAACCTTATCTGTCAGATAGTTACCTGGAACTTTATCTGAAGGTGGAAAAACCGGGCCTTAATATTTTTTGTAACCCAGGTGCCCGAAAAAGATGTTTTATATTTAACATAAAAGATGTTGTATGTCAAACATACAACCATAAATTATGAATTAAAAAAAAAAAAAACAATTAAAATATAAGGGTGTATGTTTTAACATACAACTATGGTTTTCTTCTTTTTTCTCCGACACCGGTAATGCTATCTTATGGAAATTATTGGAACAAGTAGGTTACGTGACATACAACTCTATAGTATTGAAAAGTGCATTTTACAAAAAATGTCACATACAACCTTATTATTTTCAGCCGACGATATGTAATTGGTAAGTTTAAGAGAGAAAAGAATAAACTGTTTAATAGAATAAAAATATAAATAATGTTAAAGAACATACGTACAGAATTTTTAATAATATTCATGTTAATATTAGGTGTGTCATTTTAGCATTAATTGCAGTGGTGTAGAGAAAAGGGGGATATAATACCACGGACGCAAAAGAGACTTAAAAAAGACATATTAAACAGTGTAAAAATATGGGTGTTATGCGGAGAAGAAAAGTAGCTACATCAAGTATCTTTATTCCCACCTAGACGCAATAAACTCTCCCCTCCAACTGGTAGTTTATTTTTTTCCTGCTTCTACCTTATATATAAACCCTAATAAATCCGAGATTCTCTTGTCTGACCTTATATTAATTCAAACAGATTGTTTCTGGTTTACGACAGTTGAAGAATGTTCCACGAATCACATTATTTTCAATAAAAACGTAAATTTAAATTTATTGTTCCTACTTTTAATTCTAGAATCATTGCACAGGATCAAAGAGATTGTCAGGTAAAGTTTCAGGTGTTTCTAATTTATTTTTGCTATTTGTCACCGTTTCTAGAAGCTTAAAGTTAAAAAGTAAACGACACTAAAAACGTTACTAAATTTAGAATTACGCGTCAGACACTGTATCTAAAATCTTCATTTATGTCCTAAAATTTAAAAGGAAATGCCCAAAGGACTCACATTTTTGCTTGTCTCACCAAGCTACATAGTATGCCACAAAATTTGGCACATACTACATGTTTAACAATTTGTGACACGTGCTGAGGATGAAAGAAGACAGAGTGGTTAAGAAGAGTTGAAAGGAAACCAGTAGGAACCTTTAACCTTAATGTTTTATGTAGAAAATGGTGCTTCAGCTGGTTAAGAAATGTTAAACAGTTACAAAGGTTATATCCGAGACTTCTAAGATCAAGTACAGTGCTCGACAAAAAAATAGAACACGTAGGTTTCTTTGGTTTAAACCAGGCTTGCCCATGATGGCTATGAATGTGGCCCAACGAAAAATCGTAAGCTTCCAAACTTTATAAGACTGCGATTACAAGTACCATTGATAACACTACAAATATAATTTCAACTTGCTAGTAATTTATAAGCGATGTATTTTTTAATTTAATGCATTCTTTAGAGAGAATCATAAAATCATTCTCAAACTATATAATATATTAATTAGTATTATTTTATGTGCGGCCCAAAACAACTTGTTTTCTTATAATGTGGCCCAGGGAAGCTAAAAGTTTGGATACTCCTGGTTTAAGCGGAACTGGATTTTCAAATTTAGTAACTTTTACCGAATGATTGAAGCTTTTGATCATTTTGTTTAGGAAAAGCCCACTTCAATATATAAAAATGTAGCTAGTGACAACTTAAGAAAATTTAAATTCCATTTAGTTCCGCTTAAAGATTTGGAATAGCCTATACATGTGGGATTCTTTATTAAAATGTAATGAATTATTGAACAGTAGTTTAATTTAGTTTTTACATAAGAATTTTATTTAATTATATATTCAATTAATGCAAAACTGTTGTTTAATTGTATTTATTTAAATTTGATCCCGGACGAGCCCTCTATTTTGTGGGATTCGTTGTTAAAATATAATGAACTATTAAACAGTAGTTTATTTTAGTTTTCATATTTCGATTCTTTATTAAAATATAATTAATTATTAAACAGTAGTTCATTTTAGTTTTTTTACATAAGAATTTTATTTAATTATATTTTTAATTAATGTCAAAAATGTTGTTTAATTGTATTCATTTAATATTTCATCCAGGACGAGCCCCCAATTCTTCCTCTTCTTCTTCTTCTTCTTCTTCTTTTTCTTCTTCTTTTTCTTCTTCTTTAGGCAGTCAGGTTGACTTTTGGCCTCACTCACAAAAACCCTCCATCTCGATCTATTCATTACCAAGTCTTGCCAAATACCCTGTATACCAATACTTGTCAGATCGTCGGTTATCTGATCTCTCCATCTATTGCGAGGCCTTCCCACTGGTCGATGGGTATTCAATCTTCCTTCCCATATCTTCCTAACCATTCTGTCCTCCATCATCCTCATAACGTGTCCTATCTACTGTAATCGTCTGCCTCTGAGTTCTTGGGTGATACTTGGCCTTGAGTACAGTTCTCGGATATCTTTGTTCTTACGGATTCTCCATTCATCATTAATTTCAATGGGACCAAAGATTCTGCGTAATATTTTATTATCGAAAACTATGAGGTGTTGTCTATCTCGCTTTGTTCAGGACCATGTTTCGTAGCCATACATAAGTACGGGACGTACTATAACTTGGTATAACTTGATCTTGGTGCTCCTCGACAAGAGTTTCGTTTTGAAGAGGGGAGATTATATTTTTAATTAATGTCAAAACTGTTGTTTAAGTTTATTCATTTAATATTACATCCCGGACGAGCCCCCAATTTGTAGGATTCTTTATTAAAATATAATAAACTATAAAACAGTAGTTGATTTTAGTTTTTTTTTACAAAAGAATTTTGTTTAGTTGTATTTTTAATTATATGTAAAAACTGTTGTCTCCATGACAACTTCTATCTACACTAGCGGTTCGTTCTGCTCCTTCTTCACGGCTACAAGACCCTACACAGGGCCGACGCGAGGCATGTGCAGCATGTGCAGTGGCACATGGCCCCGCGGTTCAACAATAGGCCTCGCGCATGGTCTTCACTTGGAGGTGAGGACCTTTTTTTTGCTCTTCACTTGGATCTGGGAGGTGTAGACCCTTTTTTGCTTTTCACTTGTTGGCACTTGGATCTGGGAGGTGAGGACCTTTTTTTTGGTCTTCACTTAGATCTGAGAGGTGAGCACCTTTTTTTTGCTCTTCTCGCACATGGCCTCGTAAATCCTAGCGCCGGCCCTGACCCTACATACATTTTTTCAAAATTACTTTTTACAACGTTTCGTTACAATAAATTATAATATATTTTTACAATATATAATTAAAAGTTTGTATAGTAAATTATTATATAGCGATTTATTTTGTTATTGTAAATGGTTTATTGGAAAAGCAGTCTGTAGTGTCATGTCAAGAGCTGTTCAAAAAGTGATTTTGTTTTGTTATGTTGCCCTTAAACCATTGTACAGATTTTACGGCCCGGTATGTCAGTGGTATTCAAACTGTGTTTTGTGCAACCTAAACAATCTTTAGATTATAATCTTAAAGGTTCCTTAGTTGCCTAGGATTCAAAACTATTCAGCCTGCTGTCATTAGTTGTCAACTAATTTTCTCTAAATATCAAAGTGGCACAGTTGGTACTCTGATATGTGCTATGAATTTCATAATTTTTGCGTAGTTTTCCAAGATGTAGTCTTTCTTCTTAAGAATAAAAAGAAGTTGTAGCTTTCTTTTATTCTTTTCCTACAATATAAAAATAAAGCAGTGCTTAGGCTAACCATGATGACCCTCGTCAAAAAAATATGACAACGAAAATCTCTTGATTTCAAAAGCTTGTCAATGTTTTAAGCCACTAGATCCGTAAAAAGCTGTGGAAATGTCACCTTTCTGCCATCACGACTCACAATACGAAGCTCTCCATACATTTTTACTTAGCAATCTTGGCTAATAGCTAATATTTTAGTTCAGTAACCGGAAAGATATGCACTGAAATATTATCACTTGACTATAATAGTAGTGTTGAACAATGGATTTAAAAGGTAGGTATAATTGCAGAACTTGGAATATACGAGATGTGTAAAAAAATAGAAACTTTTTTTTTAAGTTTTCGTTCCTCCGGAACTAGCAACAATGTAGGTACGACACTATACCAGTCCAGGAATGTATACCTACTTTATGTTCAGTATAAAGCCTGGAACAGAAGGCACAGCGCGCCGTCATTTGCGACGGCGTTGCGTCACCGCCGTTGAGAGCGCCGTTGAATTTTCGCCTGCACACAATGCAATCATTTTTAACGCCGTCAAAGTGTCACGTGACAACCTATATCTGTGTTTATACGTGCGCTTTCTTTTATTAAAATTATAATTGATGATGAAGACGTGTGTGTGATGTTATTTATGTTGTATGCAAGTTATTTATACATACAAACACTTTACCATTCAGCAAAAACTGAGGTTAGGTGTTCTGCGTCAACGTTCAACGGCGTCAAATGTTGGAAGTTGACGAACATTCTGTATCAACGGCGTTCGAACGCCGCTAGTACGTTACACATTCTGTACAATTCCGTACACTTCCGTACGACAGCTTGGTTTTAACTTTTCTCTGGCAGATAGCGCCGTCCAAACGCCGTCAACGCGCCGTAGAACTCATTGCATTCTGTTCCCCACTTTAGTTTCAACTCGATAGCGTTACGCGTATGTTTTAGTAGTGTCACCAAAATGGAATAATAAAACATAAAGCAGCGGTATGCAATCAGATTTTGTGTTATGCTTCAAGACAACACAACAGGCTTTCAGCAAATTTAAACGCACTTACGGAGATCTAGTTCTACCGAAAACATAAGCTTTTAAGTGGCTCAAAGCATTTTTAAGTAGCCGTTAGACCGTGGAACATAAATCGCGTTCTGGATAACCTTCAACTGCAAATACTAACAAAATATGGCAAAAGTAATGTCTTTGGTCTGATCAGAACGACGTCTGACAACGAGTTTAATTAGCAGCCCGATAAGTTTAGGTCACATGACCGTACATGCTTTATTGAAGAAAAAATCAGGCATTTATAGTTACTGTATATGATGGTCAATTTTTGCCGCGAATCTGCCACGGTTCACTTATCATCAAGTGTAGAATTTTTCAACGAAGATTCTGAACTGATGTTGCTATATTTCAACGTTTATTCATAAACTCTTATAAATATATAATTTATTTGAAACCCATAAACGTATTTAAAAAATTAGAGAAAATAGTTTTTTTTTTTGTTTATGAGTTGTACCCTTTTCTCTTTTAGCTTGTGAACAACAAATTTAAACCAAGCAGTAGGAGAAAATGTTATTCACAAACCAAAAGACAAAAGGCTACAACTTATAAAAATTTGGTCCTTCGAGCCGGATAAACAACTTAGTATTTGATTTTACTGATACTAATAAAGTTTAATAATTTCACTGATAAAAATTATTTCTTATATAAAATTAACCTCCTCTCGTTTCTTGATCTGCATTGTACTCTTTTGTTATGATTCAGGGATGGTAACCGTATACATAAGGGTAGCTATAATAGCGCATTCAGTTAAACGTCATTTTACTGTGATTAACTAATCTGCATTTCGTTAGTCAATGAAGTAAGAATAAGATTATCTGTAAATTGCATGTACGCGTGATATCCATCATTGCAGGAAGAGCCGAGGTAGGGTGTGGGCGTCAGTTCTCTAGCGTGGTTAAGACAAGCGAGATAACGTAGACAAATGCCGTTGCGTTACCGTCGCAAGTCCCAACAACTCACGGTAACAGCCTATGCGCCAACAACAAATCGATTCAAGAGTCATTTTCATAATTATCACCAGAGAAGTGGAAGATATCGTTTCGAATAATGCTAATTCTTAATAACAAGCATTAGAGAAATACTTAATGGCAAATATTAATGAAATTTATGAGATGCGATCAAAAATCTGTGCAATTTTTATTTTTGTTCAGTAAACGTTGTCCGACACATTTCTATTTGCTTTGTTTAGTTGATATAACTTCTCAGAGTAAAGTAGATATGTAGAGTTGCTGGATGGTCAGGGATCTCAAGGAGTAGCGTTTGTTTTGTTTGACCCTGGATGGTTAGGGACTTCAAGGAGTTCAGGGGAACTCTGGATGGTCCGGGACCTCAAGGAGTTGTGTTTGTTTGGTTTGACTCTGGATGGTCAGGAACTTCAAGAAGTTTGATGAAACTCTGAATGGTCAGGGACCTCAAGGAGCTGTGTTTGTTTTGTTAGACTACAAATATTCAGGGACTTCAAAGAGTTCGGTGAAACTCTGGATGGTCAGGAACCTCAAGGAGTCGGGCAAAACTAACATATGTTTTCATTTCCTCTGTTTTATTTTGCAGTTAGCCAACGTGGTGGTCGAGCGCACTTAGTCGTGCGGTTTGTACTGGTGGAAACCCAGTACGATTGTCCGGTCTGTGGTTCTAGCCTGCTTCGTTGGTGATATTATTCGGGCGAGAATAATATGTTTACATTACTCTCATTTTCACAATCATTCACCCTTCATCCAGGTGTAGGAGCTCGCCCCCTGGCATCGGCGATTAGCCTCGTTGCAGAAATAAAGGCCGATGTAAAATAAATAATATAATAATAATATAATATTTTACAGTTATTAAAATTTGAAGATGCCGCGAGGACGTGGCACAAGTAGGACAGCCGTGTTAGGATAGCAAGTTGAATTATTTTGCAGTTAAATTTAACTGAAAAATAAAAGATGATGCCGCGAGGACGCGGCAAGATCAGAACGGCCATGTTAGGATCAGGACTAGTTGTTGGTCGTCTCTTGTAATATGTAACGATAGCAACTATAACATGATGACATATATGTAACAGATTGTAATAGACGTTGTAATAAATGCTCGTTTGCGCTTGAATCTGTGTGTTTTAATTGATATTATTACAAACGCATAATAGTAATTTCTTTATTACTATATATCTCAATAATGATAGCCGTCTGCATGGACATGTTTTTAAATTAAAGCATGAGGTTTAAAAAAAAAAATGTGCGTTTTAATTTTTTAACTAACCGTATTTTTAAAATTTGAAACAATCTACTTGAATATATTTTGTCTTCGAATAGTGTGAACAATTTTATGAACAATTTGGATTTATATTTAGCCATTGGACAATAAATTTGTTATTTTTAGGGTTTTGTAGGTATGACCAAAAAACCCTTATACCGTCATTTTGTCGTCTGTCTGTCTGTCTGTCTGTCTGTCTGTCTGTCTGTCTGTCTGTCTGTCTGTCTGTCTGTCTGTCTGTCTGTCTGTCTGTCTGTCTGTCTGTCTGTCTGTCTGTCTGTCTGTCTGTCTGTCTGTCTGTCTGTCTGTCTGTCTGTCTGTCTGTCTGTCTGTCTGTCTGTCTGTCTGTCTGTCTGTCTGTCTGTCTGTCTGTCTGTCTGTCTGTCTGTCTGTCTGTCTGTCTGTCTGTCTGTCTGTCTGTCTGTCTGTCTGTCTGTCTGTCTGTCTGTCTGTCTGTCTGTCTGTCTGTCTGTCTATCTGTCTGTCTGTCTGTCTGTTCGGTAAATATTGTAGCCAAACGGCTAACCCTAGGGAGTTGAAATTTGGCATACTTATACAACTCTTTGACCCGCACATAGGAAAAATACTAAAACATCTAAAAAACATATTCCTCTAAAAATATAAACAAATATGTGCTCAACGAAAAAAAAAATATATATAATTTTTTAAAATTCTTAGTAGGGTATCAAATGAAAGCCCTTAGTACGTAGATCAACATTTTATTTTTGCAAAATAAATTATTTTGATGCGTTTTTTGCCAAAATTGTGCAAAAAAAAAATTTGTCCCACACCCTGTAGCCCATATGGTTTCAAAATCTGAAAAAATTCTAAGTAATGTACACTGGTATGAACCGGAATAATACAACAGGAATTTTTGATCAGATTATGTTTTCGGAAAATAACGTATTTTTTGTGTTTTTAACTAAAATATGTTAAATATTTAATTCGCTATGTAACACACCAGAACAATAGCTCTAGTAGCGTAGTTGGTTTAGTCGTGTGCCTTGTAATTTGCAAACTAGAGTTCGAATCCTGTTAATTTTATTTTTTCTGTTTTTTTTTTGCATTTTTATTTTGTTTAAATTATTTTGTCAAAATTCTAGTTATATTTTTGTAAATGTTGCATTTAATTTTTAAAAGCGTAAATTTAATAACCAGTGGGAAGTGTAGAAATTATAATTTAATTCTATGTTTGTTTTTTAATTTGAGAAGAAAAAAGTATTTTTACTTTATATTTAAAATTACAATTACAAAAATTTTGCCCTCCTCCCGGAAAATTTTCTGTACATACTCTTGGAAGCACTGTATATAAAATTTAACTTACCATAAGTAACAATACCATAAGTAATCTTGGCTAATACGACAACCAGAAAAAGCTGTTTTAATAAAATACGGAAAAATAAAATTCTGGTAACACTTAAAACTCAAATAAAACTAAATTAAATTAATAAACCACTCTCTAAATCTTTTGAAAATCCAGTTTAAAATGTAGTGACTCCTAAAATAGGCTTAATTCAGAAATTAACTCGGCACATAGAATTTTA
This sequence comes from Liopterus haemorrhoidalis, assembly GCA_963971575.1. Taxonomy (NCBI): domain Eukaryota; kingdom Metazoa; phylum Arthropoda; class Insecta; order Coleoptera; family Dytiscidae; genus Liopterus; species Liopterus haemorrhoidalis. Next base: position 53,575,975 of record OZ020615.1, read on the forward strand.
TGGTAATTTTTAAATCCTAATATACTGTACAAAAAAGATTCTAATGTAAATGTGGTATGTTGGCGAAGCATCGCAGCATAAAATCTCTGAAATATGCTCTCTTTACTCATGACTAAGTCTCGACAGGAATGCAAATTGTGAATCAGCCACATTAACCGTATGTAACGAAATTTTCACCTGTGAGCATGAAAAATTCAAATAAACCTTTTAAAATTCAACATGAATTTAAAATATAATGTATCAAATGGGATATTTTTAGTGGAGTTCATAAAAAGTATGTTTAAATTTGTTTTAAAATGGAAAATAATAATTATAATGCAATGTACAAACAACCTGACGAAGTGGAATAGAAACAACGACTGGACATTCTTTTATAATATATTCTTTTAAAAATGCAGTATTGCCCTTATTAGAAATGAGAGCGGTGTTGAGCAATGTTGTAAAAATGTCAAAGATGTCAATGAATCCACAATATTATTAGTAATTTTATATTCTTTTGTTAATAAATTATTTAAATTGAAAAAGTACCAGGAAAAAATGATTAACCATTTGTACAGCGTTTTCAACGACCAGCGCGATTTACAGCTGGCAACCTCGCCAAGGGAGAAGAGGATAGTGTTATTAGGAGAACCCAATAGAGAGCATGAAAAAGAACCAGAGCCGCCAGGGCGCACTAGGGAAAAGGGCGCTGACGGGCTTGACTAAGAGGCGCCATTGCGAAAGGCGAGGACCTATTTTTTTTTTTTGCTCGCCACTTGGATTTTAGGAGGTGATGACCTTTTTTTGCTCATCACTTAAATTTTGAGAGGTGAGAACCTTGTTTTTATTTACCAAGAGCGCCAAAACACGGCTCTGCTCCTAGCGCAAGTTTTCCTTACTGCGGCTCTGAAAAGAACTACTCCAATTGACCTACTGATTTATTAGTCTCGTTGAAAAAAAAAATATTTATTTTAATTTATTTTGATGTATCAAAAGAAAGCTTTTAAGACGTAGATAAAGGTACGGGCAGTAGTTTTTAATTTTTTTTTTTTTTATTTTAATACGATTTTTTCCAAAAAGTACTAAAAAATCAGTGTCCCGCACCCCTAAGGGGTTAAATTAAAAATCTGAAAAAATTCTAAGCAATGTATATTGCTATGAACCGGAAACGTACGAGATGAATTTTCGATCCGATTTTGTTTTTGAAAAATATTACAGTTTTTGTGTTATTGTAATTATTGAAATATATTTTTTTTTAAATTTAAATTTTATTGTGGGGATATTAGATGGAAGCTCTTTAAGTGCATATTAATGAAGGGAAATTGATTTTTGAAATACATTTCATTTTGACTAAATTTCGTCAAGTATTAAGATTTTCGTTTAATATCTTAGCTAAAATTAAAAACATATATTTTTATATACATGGATACATTTTGTTATGTGTAGAGAAGAGAAACGTAAATTTATTTTGCAAATATCGACTAGGAAAATAAACAAATAACTGGTCGGTAGCTGGGATTCCATTTCTAGTAGAGAATCTGTTATTTTTTCATATAGTCGCAATATAAACAATGTAGGCGTTATGTTCTTGCCTGCCAAAGATCCTCCGTAGTGTTGCTAGGTCTGGATTTGAATGACATTTTTGCAATTATACAAAAAAAAAAAAAAAATGCGTTAAAATATATATTATGGTATTATTAGAGATAATACTGACTATATTACTCCTGAATGTACATAGATTGAAAACATGGTCATGAAACCTAGAAACAGTAGGCCTTGGCTTATTTCGGGCTGTCGCGCCAATGATGATGATGATGATTATTAGAGATATATGACCTTCAAATGAGAGGAGTTCTAGTGTAATTAATACACGGTAGAAAATCTAACTGCAACCTTCTTGTCGTGCCGGTTGATTTAAGAGATTTAAAACAAACACTTGTAGTTTTGTTATGTAGTGACAGGCATGCATCGTTTTGCCTTCTAATTATCATCATTCACTGACTAAATACCTACAAAACTCTGAAATGTGTGAAAATTCACACTTTACATATATATATTTTTTTAACACTTTTAACCTGTATTTCGGAATTTTAGGCCATTACTTGCATTTTGGAAGGTAAGTGCTTTTAGTCAGCACTTTTTGCCGAGTCATTTCCCGATTCCTTCCCCTATAAAACAATTTTGTCTTCCAAGCCCCTCCTCCCAAGAAAAAAACCTTTGTGCGCACCTGTTAAGAACAACTGGTCTAGTCTGTCACTAGCTATACTATAATTGTGGTCTAATTATTATTATTTTATTTTCTAATTATTTTACCTGCAAGCAGCCGCATTAATTAAGACTATTTCTTTTTTGGTGTGTTATTCTTGCCATTTTGTACCTTTGTCACCTCCTTTCCTCTGTCTCTTTCAGTCTTTCTCTCTATTACTCTTTTTCTTTGTCTCTTGTTTATTCAGATTCTCTTTTTCTAATATTTTCGAGTTAAATCGAACTCTGACAACTTCATTTTTTATTGTTCTAATTTTATAGCATTCAGAATATGTATATAATTTGAAAATAATAGAATTGCTGCCATTTATAGTCTTTAGGGAATACGTTATTTTCAATAAAATGTTAAATTTGAATATATGGAGGTACTTTAAATTCAGTATCATTGCAGAGATCAAAAAGAGTTTTGTATGCGAAATCTAATTTTATTTAAAGTAATATACTGGCAGGTTTGTTATTTACATAACACGGGCGTAGAATGGATTGCATACCCAGAACGCAATTAGGCGTTCTAGATTTATCAGTTTCTGGTTTGTGTGACGCTGAATGAACCATATACAGGTTATATACAGCACTTATCAGCACTTACAGCCAAAATTTAAAAATATTTATAGGGGTTTTTTCTTGGATTTCCACCGAATAAATATAATATTAATTTTGTATATATTATAGTTACTGCGACTAGTTTCGCTCATTCGAGCATTAGCTGATTGCTGAATGCTCGAATGAGCGAAACTAGTCGCAGTAAAGATTATAAAAATTAATATTATATTTATTCGGTGGAAATTCAAGAAAAAAAAACCTACAACTCCTATTACATAACCATCAATAACCTTATACATTCAATAAAACCAAAAAAAATTAGTTAAAATTTTTGACACACAACAACGATGTATATAAAAAAGCTTAAATATTAATTATAAAACTATAATAACATTATTTAAAAAACATTAAATTATATTGATATAGTGATATTTTCAAAAAGGGCACCAAAAATAACTTGTGAAACGGCGGTCTTTATGGTGCGCATAGAGAGAGTACAATGATAATCAGTGATAGTTGGAGAGAACAATCAAAGAAACAAGTATCAGTTCACATTCTAACACTTGTATATTATATTTATTAGTTTGATCTACAAAATTAAACACCATCACTCCAAAACTGTAGAAACGTTGCTGCTTATTTTATGTGAGAATTGCACTACACGATCATTATGTCTACTTCAAGACCTTCCCCGTCTCGCGCCCTTGCGACTTTAAAAAAACTAATACTGTTTCAAGTAGTATATATTGTAAACAATAACAACGCCTCAGGTACTATTTAATAAAAGAAACGTTCTCCCGCAAAAAAATATACAATAATACGTTTTTTTTTTTCTATTTGCGTTTATAAGACAATCATTATGTAACTGAATAGAGTGTTATAATGAGTTGCGTTATGATACTAAATATTTTATTTCATAAAGTTTGTAAAATGGGTACAGTAACACACAAATCTTATAAAAACAACTTGAAAAATATAAAATTGATAAACCAGTTCGGCCAGGCGATATATTCACATACCAAATTCCCTAAACAAGGTTGTAGTTTGATTAGATAACACTAATTTATTATTTTAAATGCATAAAAAAGCAAAATAGAAAAACTAGTATAAAAGACTAGCTACATAAGGTCTTTTTCCGCACTTGTCGATTAGAAAATTATATATAACCTTGACGCGTGCGGCAATGCCATGTCTTATGACACTTGTGTTTTAATATACTATTATGTAATTTACTGTCATCGCTTAGAATCCCCATTAGTAATTTCATAAGCAAGCTTCACACCCTGTCACGACTTATATAGTAAACTGTAGCTCTAAAGAAGAAATAAAATCATTTCAAAACTGGCCAATGGTATTTAGCTGTATTATTTATACAGCTTATATATATAACTCTACGACGACTATCTAATTGCATAATAACCATGAAGGGTAAGAAAAATGCTTAAAAAGTTTGCCGAAAACACGACGCACATAATAACAACCACTGGTACGACACTAATAATAATAAACCCATAAGTCATTACTTCCAAAATTGCAAATAATACTTTTATTCATTAAATCGAAAATTCCTACGTTTGGTGAATTAGGATTACTTATTGGCTTTTCGTAGCAACCGTTGATGTACCAGTTACGCAAGGGAGAAAAGTATTCGTCGTGATCCGTCTCTGTCTCTCTCTCTCTCTCTCTCTCTCTCTCTCTCTCTCTCTCTCTCTCTCTCTCCGTTATAGTGAAAATTACTTCATTTGATGAAAAATGGGTAAAAATTGAGATATTTGTATCAATGAATTTTCGAGTTACGAAAATTCGTTTCGCGAAGGACAGGTGTAACTCGTCACTGTTAAATTGCGAACTGCGTTACTATTGTTGTTAATAATAATCACAGTGTAATACCATTTTGATATAAACATGTCGTACAAGTTCTGTGTGATTACGAACATAAAACATATTTTTTTAATAATTTTTGTTGCGCTAATGGAAGTGAGTTACATTTTGTCAGTTAAATGAATTTTAATGATAAAAACATTCATGAAAACAACAAATGGGAATATAATATTAGATTACATAATATGCATATATGAGCACAAATAAAAAAGAGCTCTAAAAACTGCTTTCAATTTTTTAGTAAATATTTTAAATTTAATTTATTTGTACATTAATCGATTTCAATTACATGTTTAAAACATAATTTTTACAGCAGTGACAAAGATAACAAAGGAACAATTGTGTTCATAGTTATTTAGAAAAATCTACACTATATTTCGGGCCATATTAGAACCTCACGAAAGTCCTTTTTTCGACGATGTAATTTTTCAAATTCTCAATATACAGACCCTTATATACGGCTCAAAGATTCTGGCATGTATAAACATGCCAAATTTTACCTTTCTAGGTCCTGTATGGCCACTATTACTTGCAGATAAACACATCAGTGATGGTGTAAAGGATTCCACAAACCAAAGCGGCCGCGGTGGCGGCCGCGGTAGCGATACGACTAGCGATCAGGTCTCATCACACTAACGCGGTGGGAGTGGCGGTAGCGGTAGCGATCAGTTAGTGAATCACGGTATATAGTTGTATGATAATATTGATTGCGAGAACACAATAGAATAATTAATTGTATGTAGAGGAAAAATAATAATCTACTCACAGTCTGTTTCAAACGGTTAGGCGGAACTAAATGGGAATTTCGTTGTTTTAGGTTGGAAAAGGGACCTTGCTTGGGTTATTTCATTTTTCACGTTGGAATGTCAAAATTTAAAATTCCAACAATGAAACCATGGAAACGAATGACATATGTCAAACTTAAATTAATTTTCTTACATATTTTTTTTTTTAATAACAAAAAATAAATAAATGGGATATTTGTATTAAGAATGACACAAAAAATCAAAATATAAAGAAAATGACATTTTAAAATGATATTAACCTTAACCAAAAAATGTTTGTTGCAAGTATGATTTACAAAGCTTAAACAAAACGGCTGAAAAGCATGATTTAAACGATGAAAGTAACTAGATTGCCAAATCTAGTTCCGCCTAACCGTTTGGAACAGACTTTACTATCAATTTCCAAAACTTTTCCTATTTCGTTCCACACTTTATTTGTTTTCCTAATATTCTTGTAATCAGGATGTGCTAAGTCATACAAAATTAAATGATCCTTTACAGATCTATGATTTTTTCTGTTAATTTATCTATTTTCGACATTATTTTCTTAAATATATTCACTCTGTGGTATATAAACAATGAATATCGCGCGGCCTAACGCAACTTGTCGAGTTCGGCCGCCAGTGTTTGGTGATCACTAGTCTGAACGCTGCATTCGGTGGCGTTCTCAGATAGCTGAACGCTTGTATTTGCGTGGTCTCATTGTATTATATAGGTTGCGTTAGGCCGCCGCCGTATCGCTACCGCGGCCGCTACCGCAGCCGCTTTGGTGTGTGGAATCCTTAAAAGTTTCTTGGTACATACGAAGTGAATATTTCTGATAGTCATAAAAGATTTAGCAGGATTGACCACATTAGCAGTGAAGATGTAATGAAAAACATAAAAATCTCTCCCTTTCTGGATAAAATAAGAACATACCAACAAAACGTCGCATTTTAAAATGGTGACTAGCCGAATTCCCAAGTAGGCGATGCTTTAAAGTCAAGTAGAATGCAAAAAAGAGATGGATGCCAGTACAGGCTGCACAATCTATTCTATGTGCGATCATGATAATGATTAAGATGATGAGCTACCCTTGAGGTTTAACTGCTACCCTAATAATTACTATCTCAATGTTCTTCTTCTTCATGGCTCTACTATCCAAAGTGCATATTCGTCTCCTTTACTACCCGCCTTCTATTTCCATCTGTTCTAAGTAAGTTTAGAATATTTTCCTACTTTAGGTAATTTTCCACATTGTCTATCCACCTGTCCTTAGGTCTACCAATTGGCAGCTTAAAATGCAGTTTACGTTTGTAAATACTTTTGGAAATTCTGTTGTTGTCCATACAATGCAGGTAGTCCAGCCATCGCTGATGAAGCCTTTTGATATATGCAAGTAAAGTCTGTTCCTTTGGTTTAGGCGGAACTAGATTTTCAATTCTAGTTACTTTTACCGATTGATTGAAGGTTTTTGATCATTTTGTTCAAGAAAAGCCAACTTCAATATATAAAAAAATAGCTAATGACAACTTACAAAAATGAAAATTCCGGTTAGTTCCGCCTAATCGTTTGGAATAGACTGTATATTTGTGCCAGTAAAAAAAGTTTCAAGCTCGAAATTTATGCGGACTCGTTTCATATGGACGTATTCATATGGAAAGTGGCACAAAATGAGTTTTTGTCCCAGTCTCATTGGTCCAAAAATTCTGCGAAGGATTTTTCTTTCCAAAATTTATCTGCCTTGGATATTCTTTCTTGATTGTTTACGTTGATGCAGCATATATGACGACCGGTCTTATTAAGGTTTCATATATTTTATAGTTGATTGTCCTAGAGGGTTCTGGATTTCAAAAGGCGTATTAGTCCAAAAAATACTTGTTTCCAAACATTATTCTACGCTTGACTTCTTCACTATTGTCACCGTCTATGGACAGATATTGTCTGATATTCTGTGTGTTCCTCGACACTTTCATTGCTTTGGTTGATTATCAGTCCTTTTTTGCTGTTGGCTTTATTCTACTAAAGACCAGCTTTAGTTTTGATATTTTCCTATTCATGGTATCAATATCATCAGCTTATGCTAATACCATGTGAGCTTTAATAAAGATTATTCTCAATGTATTAAAACTAACACTTTAGTTGAAAATATTTCATTTTATGAGTAATTATAACATAATACCCCATCTAAATCAGTGAAATTATACGCATTTTGCCATGAAATATTTGTAGTTAATGTTGAATGAATGTTGAAATGAATGTCGACGATTCATCAACGCAAACTAAACAGTGGAAGTGTGGTTTGAGGTCTACCGCACACGTGGACAAACATCGCCAGTCGTAATCCGGTATTCGACCGCCCCGACAGACTTGTACATAGCTGACCAACTTCATATCACAACAAACTTATGTAGACCATTGCAATATGTGGTTTTCACATATCACAACTTAGAATAGAACTGGTCGGAGGAAGAGAGATTTTCACAAATTGTTGATCGAATAATTGTTATCGATCTTATTGTTGAAATGTAATACAAAACCTTTTGCAAATAAGAAAATTTACAATACTGAAAGCAATTCGAGAACTGGTTATACAGGGGAACAAAACGAAAATTTAGTTCATCATCAACGTTATCATCAGTGTTAATTGTTCCAGTATTGGACGTTCATATGTCTTTATCGTCTCCTTTATGCTATGTTTACACGGGGTAAAACTACTGTAATGTCCAGCAAGTGTTAGTCGCTTCTTTAGTAGTTTTAAGGACGTTTTTCGACGTGTTTTATCCCGAAGTATAGTGAGAAGACCAGATATTCGAGTAACACTAATCGTACATATATAATTAGCAAGTGTGTGTATGTGATCTGGGTAACATTGTGACGTCATTTTTTCCTAAGGTTCTCGTGATTGGCTAACTGGGCACTCTTGAGGTCTCTTGATTGACAGGTATTTTGCAGATTTATTCTCTAAGAATCTACAAAAAATTAAATATAGAAATGTGTAGGATTTCGTAGGCATAAACAAGAAACTATAGATACTCCTATATGATTTGACCGATATGAACAATATTTTGCAGATTTATTCTCTAAAAACTGCGAATAAAATAACATATAGAAATGTCTAGGGTTTCGTAGGCATAAACAAGAAACTCTAGACACTTCTATATCGTATGATCGATATGAAAAATATTTTGCAGATTTATTTTCTAAGAATCTGCAGATAAAGTACCGTATAGAAATGTCTAGGGTTTCGTAAGCATAAATAATAAATTCTAAACACTCCTTTATCCTATAATCGATATGAAAAATATTTTGCAGATTTATTTTCTAATAATCTGCGGATAAAATAACATATAGAAATGTCTAGGATTTCGTAGGCATAAACAAGAAACTCTAGACACTCCTACATTCTTTGACTGATATGAACAATATTTGGCAGATTTATTTTCTAAGAATCTACAAATATAATTATTTACAGAAATGTCTAGGATTTCGTAGGCAAAAACAAGAAACTCTAGACACTCCTACATTCTTTGACTGATATGAACAATATTTGGCAGATTTATTTTCTAAGAATCTACAAATATACTTATTTACAGAAATGTCTAGGATTTCGTAGGCATAAACAAGAAACTCTAGACACTCCTATATTTATGATCGATATGATAAATATTTTGCAGATTTATTCTCTAAGAAACTGAGGATAAAATTACGTAAAGAAATGTTTAGGGTTTTGTAGGAATATAAGAGAAACTCTAGACACGCTTGTATCCTTTAACCGATATGAACAATATTTTGCAGATTTATTCTCTAAGAATCTACGAATATAATTACATACATAAATGTCTAGAGTTTCGTAGGCATAAATTAACGTCTCAAATTATTTTTAGTTTTAACAATATAAGTGTAATATACTGAGTAAAAATGAATCGTTTTCCCAAATTAAAAAATTCATGAATAAATAATCTAACTATATAATTAGCAAGTGTCTGTATGTAGTGTCGGTTACATTATGACGTCAATTTTTCCTAAGGTTCTCATGATTGGCTAACAGGGGACACCCTGGTTCTTGATTGGTTGACAGGTGACACCCTCTCCCGTGACTGACTAACTGGTGATATCCTGTCTTGTAATTCGCTGACAGGCGATAAAATTAAGATACGTTAAAAAATAAAACCAAATACACGTACAAACAATTCAAATTTTTATATTATAAATCCGTCATTGTTGACATGTAATAACCTAGTTTATTAATATTTTGCACATTAGTACGGCACAGAGAATAAAGAGCTGGTATAAGTCTGTCCCTAATATTTATTTGAACTCATTTGTCATATTACAAGAGCAAACGTCAGAGAAATGAATTTTTATTATGAATTGCAATTTAAAATTAATTTTTGTTTGCAGAACAATGCAAACAATCCACAACAGTGAGTTAGTTGTTATTGAATTAAATGATATGTTCATAATAATGTTATCATTAAATTTATTTGTAAATTAAACTAATAAAACCCAATATGAAAATTTTATAGGTCTATCGAGTCTAATTGCGTCAATTAAATATCGGAAACATATAATTAATCAAAATTATTAGGAAATCTCATACGGTCTGATGCAAATAACTGCAGTGAAAATGAAGGCAAAAACTGACAAGTCGAGAGAGAGTTGGAGTGAATCCTCGAGTGAGCTGACTACTGAGCATTAATCATTTCTGAATGATTAACCTGCAAAGGTCTCGCAATTGCATTTGCCGCAGTCAGACGAGTACAGCCATCAGCGATGACTGATTATAACTTGGCTGTGACCAGCAAATATCCTCACCAGAACTCCTCAAACTTTACTGACAATGTAAAAACTTTACCAACAAATAAAAATTTGTTTTCAAAAATGTTTCTTAAAAATTTGATATTTAGTTAATATAATATCTAAATCTGAAAATTGTTACAGGATAACAAGTATACAAGGTGTTTTCGAGACCAGTTTGAGCATTACTACCTTTTTTATTGTAAGAGCTAGTAAGTAGTTAATCCATGAATCAAAAACTTATTATCCCTCAAACTTTACAAACTTTTTTTTCTTCAATAAATACATAAAGCCTTATTCTTTGGTTTAGGCGGAACTAGATTTTCAATTCTAATTACTTTTACAGATTGATTGAAGCTTTTTGTTCAGGAAAAAATAACTTCAATATATAAAACCAGTGGCGAAGGGAGACCTCCGCTAGACTTGCCCTCCCATAAAAAAAATTAACAATAAAAAAATATATAAAAGAAATATATTTTTTTTAAATTTAAAAGAAGATTTAGGTAAATCTTCAAAAATACATCAAATTATGTGCTATACAAATTTTTGTCCAAGGCTTGGTTTACTAGTTACGAATTTTTAAAATTTTAAAGTTTAATAACTTCCGTTTCCGGTTTCGGATTAAAAAAAAAAACAATAGGGTTCTTCCCAATTATTAGGAGAATACCAGAACGAATTCTTTAAGTTAAACCGTTTTTGAGTTATCGTGTATACACACAGACACACACACACACAGACACACACACACACACACAGACACACACACATACGGACGGCACTTCGAAAATAGGTTTTTTGGATTCCCCGGACCATGAAACGTGGTCATCAGTCAAAATCTCGGTTAGTTCCGCCTAATCGTTTGGAATAGACTGTAACTGTTTATATTTTTCGCAGGATATATATTTTTAAAGTCTCAATATTTCTCGTACATGTATTCAATTCTCTAAATTCAGCCGCTTGGCTATAATTTTTGTCGAACGGACAGACTCATGTGACAGAATAAGGATTTCTTGATGATATCTACGAAAACATAAAAATAACATGGGAATATGCATTTTCTATTAATTTTAATAGTAATCATATCAAAATAAAATATGGCTAATATATTGTAAAATGCATAATTTATTTTGCTGCACGATTATTTTAAATCTGATAAATTTTGTGTTCCCCTAAATACGCCACTGATAACTGGTAAATATAAAAGTTGCAATTGCCCGATTTCTACAGCACGCGCCGCTACTGTGACCATCATATGATCGGGCTTAAAAAAAATTTAAATGTTTTTTATACTCTATCTCAAAAAGGCTGATAGTAATAAATCATTTTGTTAGGCAGTTACCAGTGGCGTGCACATTTTAAACACATTTAAATTGGTTTTGTGTATTTCTATATTACTATTTATCATTTTATTAAACGCACGCTTGTGACCATATTTATCATATCATTAAACACACCCCTGTGACCATATTTTTTCTCAAAATTTTAGGGTCAAATTTTTATGGTCTATTGTGTTTAACCCTAGTTCGTATTCCCATATAACATGTGCGGCAAACTCGGTTGTTTTTAACAATATTTTGTTTCGAACTATTCATATTTTGTCGCTTTTGTTTTGCCGCTTCTGTGTGATAAAACAATAACTTTTTACAAATAATAAATTTTATTACTATCAGTCTTTTTGAGATAGAGTATAGTCTTTAGTAAATCGTAAGGATACTGTGGGTCTAAATGCAGCATTAAATGATATTTAGACTTTATTAAATAAGTAAATCCGAAGTAAAACAAGTAGTATAATCCTAATATTCGTAGCCACCTATTTTATTAAGATGAAATACGAGGTGTGTAAATTAAGTAACCGGACTGGCAACATAGAGTTTGATCTGGCAACATTTGGGACGCGGGACTTGGAAGGGTGGCAGATGAATATGTGAAACGCCTTCAGTACGAGTTTGAACTCGTTAGAGTAATTTCTTTGTCCGTAGCGATTTTTTTCGTTAAACAGTTTTTGTGCGTTTTAAAAAAGAGTGACCTTCATTTCGAGCAACGGTGTGCTAGGTTTTGCTTCAGACTTGGGCACAGTGCAACGGAAACTTTTGCAAAACTTCAGCAGACCTACGGACACAGTGTTTTGTCAAGGACCCAGCTGTTTTGGTGGTTTAAGGCATTTTCAGAAGGAAGAGAGTTGATTGAAGATAAGAAGAATGCGCCTTGTCACACAGCAGTTTCATAAACGAGTTTTTGGCCATTAAAAAAATTCCTGTGGCTCCTTAGCCTCCTTATTCACTTGACTTAAGTCCTTGTGACTTTTTCCACTTCCCAAGCTTGAAAAATCACTTCAAGGGACGTCATTTTGGGACACTCGAAAACATTCAAACGTCCGTAACCGACCAACTGAAAGCTATTCCCGCGTCCGAGTTCCAGCACTGCTATGAGGATTGGAAGAACCGTCTCCAGTGCTGTGTGGCTTTACATCTGCGTTCATAACCTCTCAATTAGGAATTAGAATTAGTACTTAGAATTAACGTAAATGTTTGTTATACGTAACTGTACGTTATCGTTCACAACCTTCCAAATTATACTTATAAATTAAAATTAGAAGTTAGCGGACGCCAAACTCTTACGTTAATTTCTAATTGACGCGTGCGCAGTAAGCAGCTGTCAATCTGTCTTACCAAAAATATTATTATTAAAGTAAACGTCTAAATTGTATTGGAATTGAATTGGAAATAACACAATAATGACGCACACCTATCACACAGACTTCTAAAATGCTTCTAAACACACAAAACCTTATTACAAATATTAACAGATCGATCGGTAATCTAGAAATTGATAAAAGTTTGTCGCTAAAATACTAGATGTCAGTGTCTTAATCTTAATTTCTTAATTTATATTGTGAATGCAACTTAATTTCTAATTCTTAATTTTATGTTAAGTACTAATTTTACGTTAATTCTAATTTATAATTGAGAGGTTCTGAACGCAGCATTAATATTTAAGACAGATCTTGATGTTAACAGAAAGGAGCTTTTAAATATATTTGAATTTGATCATTCATACCCGGATTTATTTTTTATAAAAATACACTTTTGTACTCTGTAGATAAAATCTGTGTAAAAGATTATTATTTGTAGATAAAAGAAGCGTTTCCAGATGGAATTTTCAAAAATGATTTTTTTGTTAGAGACGCCATATTTCTTTAAAAAATAATATAAAATAATATTCTGCACACAATAATACTCAAGTCGGTATTACTGGATACTTTCAGAATGAAAATAAAGAAGAAATCTCACTTTTACTACGCTTGACTTGAGCCTTATCTGAGAGCATGTGACGCAACTTGTGAGGCGTGAGCTGAATAAGATTTCTTCTTAATTCCTCGCTTGGATTACATCGTGAACAAATTCAGTCGGTGCCTTCAGAAAACTTTAACATCAATCTAAGACAACACCTTGAAACATCGAGTTTAGAATATACAGAGTAACCTAAAAAAAATCCCAATATCGACCTGGAATGTTATCTATTTCTACAACCTTTGCATTCTTTATTAGTTTTTTTGTTATCCATCCATATATTGCAGCCGTCAATGAATACAGAAGATGTATGAGGGGGGTTACATTCAATACGTGATTTTTCACACAAAATTCAAAATTGAGATATTGGTATCAGTATCTTCCTTTTAGTTAAATGTATAAAATAAAATCATTAAATTAAACTGAATGAGCGGAAAATTTTATTCAGGGAAAGATTCTAGGCAAAAGAAGTGTCAGTAGTAGAAGAACTTGATGGCTGTATACCAGGTCTACAAGCATGAAATGCGGATTTTTTTTAAATAAAACACATTAAGTCAAAAGAGCAGTAAAAGTTTATTTATTCAAAGTATGCTCCATTAGAAGTTAAAGATTTTCCCCATCTTTCAGGCAATTTATGAATACCTCGCCAGTAGAACTCTTCCCCTTTCCCCGCAAACCATTCATCTAGCCATTCTTTCACATTTTCATATGAACAAAAATGCTGCTCGGCAAGTGCGTGACCCATCGATGCGAACAAGTGGTAATCTGAAGGGGCCAAGTCTGGTGAGTAAGCGGCATGGGGAAGGACTTCCTACTTGAGTGCCTCCAATGTGTTGCAAACTGCTTTTGCCTTATGTGATGGAGCGTTATCGTTAAGAAAAATTACCTTGTGCTGTCTTCTTTCGTATTCTGGTCGTTTTATGAGCAGCGACTGATTCAATTCGATCAGTTGTTGTTGGTAGCGTTGGGTATTAACTGTTTCACCAGGTTTTAATAATTCATAATAGACCACACCCTTTTGGTCCCACCAAGTACAGAGCATTGTCTTTTTGCCAAAGCGATTCGGTCTTGCAGTTGATGTGGATGGTGAGCCTGGGTTCACCCATGATTTTTTGCGTTTGGGATTTTCAAAATATATCCATTTTTCATCGCCTGTAATGATACGATGAAAAAAAGACTTTCTTTTGTATCGTGCAAGCAAAATTTCGCAAGTGTTTTTGCGTTTTTCCATCTGCCTCTCATTCAATGCATAAGGAACCCATCTGCCGACTTTCTGGATCTTACCCATATCTCGTAGGCGATTGGAAACAGCTTGTTGACTAACGCCTAACTGCTCTGCTAGTTGTTTTTGTGATTGACTATCGTCTTCCTGTAGCAATGTTTCCAATTTTGTATCTTCATATTTTTTTGGAGGTTTTCCATGTTCTTTGTCTGTAAGATCAAAGTCACCACTTTTGAAACGCCGAAACCATCGTTCACACGTATTCTGCGATGGAGCATATTCACCATAAGCTTCTCGAAGCAGTCGGTATGATTCATCAGCAGTTTTTTTTTCAAATGAAAACAAAACAGTAGTACTGTCCGCGAATGCTCTTTATTTGGCACAAAATTTGACATTTTTAACACTGTAAAACAAAACTATATGATCAGTTTTCAAATTATAACCTATACGCATTTGACACTTAATGATAACTTAACAAAACGCCATATGTGTTGAAACTTAGAACTATACACTCTGTTTGCGCAGCAGGTTTGAAAAAATCCGCATTTCATACTTGTAGACCTGGTAATCTTTGAGACTGGTTAAGGTGCCAATCTATAGATCTATACCAGTGATGGCGAACCTATGACACGCATGTCACGGGTGACACGTCAAGACATTTTGGGTGACACGCATTGTTTACGAACGGTCTTCGGCCAAGAACAGTGAACGCATCTGGCTTCAAGTGTTTGTCGACTTGAGGTTCAAGCTTGAGAATCTGGAAAGAAATCGTTTGGAGAATGATAAAGAGTGCCACTACGAATAAGAAATTTGGAGCACTTGGAAACGATTAGCAATTTCCAAAATCTAGCAATGGCTTTATTCACAATTTGTCCTACTGCGTACTTTTGTGAGACCGTATTCTCGGTATTAAATAATATTAAAACCAATAAAAGAAACCGACTGACAGATGAAGTTTGTAGCGCTTGCTTGGGCTTGATGTGCACGAAATACCAATATTCAATTGAAGATTTAGAAAATGCAAATCAGCAACAAAATGTCACTAATGTAAAGATTTTTTTTTTTGCTTTTTTAACAAATAAACTATTTTTTTACTAGGGCTGCAAATATCACAAAATTATGGATATTTATAGATGTGACACGGCACCCGAGTTAAGCTAGGTTTTTTCCGAATTTCGACACACTGAGCTCAAAAGGTTCGCCATCACTGATCTATACCGTGGTGTTATATTAAAAGATAAAATAGCAACCTTCGAAATGGGAGAGCGTAAAAGAATAAGAATATCATTTATTTTTTCATTTTCTGCACTGTCCTCTCTCAGTTCTGTGATACCTCTCTAGATTAGAGTGTTTTCGACATGTTTTATATCGAGTGCTAATGAAATTCGTTGAATTAAAGATTGAGAATAAGTTATTTGAATGGGTGTTAGTACGCGAGATGCAGATAAAAATAAAAATAAAAGAAATTTGTGTTTTTATTCAAATTCTGCACGTTTTAAATTAGCATTTTTTTAATTTTAGATCTCATCGTTGGTCGCAGTATTGAAACGTGTCAAATCACAAGTGAATATAACGCTCCAAATGAATTTTTTTGTTAATTAACACAATAATAAAAACATGAAACTTAGTTATTAAACAACGGGTATTCAGTATCGATAACTGATTCTCTGGAGGCGGATTATAATTAATAAAAGCTTATTATTAGAGTTCGAGCATACTTATGCTTTGAACTTGATTTAATACGTCTTCATAGACCTAGCTTTTAAATGTAAAGTATATGGTATCTTTTAAATCCCTCACTTATCTAAATCACTTAATAAATTATAAAAAGCGAACTATAGAAGTCCCACAAGGATCTATTCTTGGACCGGTCCTCTTCTGTTTATGCATCAATGATTTTTAGCGAGCCAATAATGTACATTACTCACTATATACAGATTACACAGTCATCTTTACGAATATCGAGGCCTAATTTCATTATTTACTCTATACTATTATTTTATCAGTTATGTCATTACAAACTGTTTGGTAGTCCATAAGACCGAACGATAAGGCGTAACCCAAATTTAAGTGACAATTTAATATATATATATATATTTATTTATTTATTATTGCGATAACTTGTACCTGTTAATCTTCACCCTCTGTACTATCACTCGTCTCGTTCACTGTTCGTATTATTTTCGTCTGAACTATTGTTGTCAATCTCTTCCAAAACAAAGTCATCTGCGATACTATCCAATGCATTGCTTTTACCGCATTTCTTAAAAGACTGTTAATTGTATTTTATTTTATAGCTTCCCATGATTTTTTAACCCAGATACTTCTTAAATTATCATCCGTTTCATACATCCTGTTATTGTAACATCATGATTTGGCTTTATTATTCGTTTGTTACACTCTTTCCGCATAAAATTATTAAATGGTTTATTAATCGCCACATTCAAGGGTTATCGTTGACTTATAAGGCCTCAAAAAATGCCAGCTAATTCTGTATTTATTTATATTATATTTTCTTGATTGATTCTGTTTTATACGCTCTAAATTGATTCCACACTAACGTCGCTCACTTTATAAACACCTATTCCTTCGGACCATAAGACATACCACAATTTTAAGTTGTAAGTAATTTTTCTTTGTAAAAAGGTGCGTCTTATGGTCCGAAAAATACGGTAAATTTAAAGAACAATGATTCATATCAGGTCGTCAAGGATGTAATTTATAGTTAATAATATTGCCAACTTTGACAGTTATTATTTAACATTGGCTTAATATTTTACCGTTCTGTTTTTTTTTTTTTTTTGTTGCAAAGTTACACATCTCGCCTATTTCAAGAAATCATTGTATGCTCTAAAAAATATCAAAAACTTTTTTAAAAATTAATTTTGTTGAAAATTGAATGAAATTTGAAAGGTTTGAAAGTATGAGTTCTTAGGTGGAACTACGGCATAGCAGACCGCGTGAAACATTATTAGTGTATTTGGCTCTAGTGTTACTACGCTGCAGACAGACAATATCAAATTGGTTCGCCAAATTTCGAACAGGTAACAGGTAAAAAACCAAACAAAAAAAAAACCTGGCTCATCGAACACAGCAGAAATATACTGCAACCAACTGGACGAAATGATGCAAAAACTTAAAGTAAACAGCCTAGATTGGTTAACAAATCGGCTCCTATCTTATTGCATGATAACGCTAGACAACACACTGCACAAATAACTGTGGCCAAACTACAGGAATTGGAGTTGGAACTTATTCATCGTTCTCCATACTCACCAGACCTAGCCCCCACTGACTACCATTACTCCCGCAATTTGGACAACTTTTTAATAGGAAAACAGTTTAATTCCGACAATGCTGTAAAACTGGCCTTCTAGGAATTCATCAACTTTCGTCCGCCAGGGTTTTATACCGCCGGCAGGTTGTTCAGGTCGAACCTGCCGCTTAAATGGCAAAAGTGTACAGACAATATGGGTGCATACTTTGATGAATAAAATAATTCCTTATATTTGTAAGTTATCAACCAACTTTGCCTTTTTTTATACAAATTTCATCCTTGGCGACCTAATATTAGTTTGTAGTTGAACCTAATAAATCAGATACGACTGAAAATTTCAGAAAAATTTACTGATTTAGGGAAATCCTTTATACTTGCTGATATTCTTTTAATTTTATTTTTTTGATAATTTTGGTGGTTCATTAATTTTCGGTTAGCTGAAGTCGTAAAGTGTAAACTTGACTAATCGCGCTGTCCCAAAGCCAACGATCAAACACCGTCACTTGCCCGCACGACCTGATATATTAATTCCGATCAGTGATTACCAATCGCAATATAATACACCGATTCATCCAACAGACCATGCAAATGATAGCCCAACCGAACATTTTATATAGATTTTATGTTAATTAAAATCAAATTCAATTAATAGATTTATTATTTCCCTTTATTTAATAACTAGTCTCATATGAAAATGAAAATTGGAAACAGGATTGAATTAAACAAAATTGATGAACACGAGCATTTTTTAATAATAAAATATATTAAATAATGCACTTGTTATATATAATAAAAAAATATTTATTACTGACATACGTTTCGGTTTTACTACTATCAAAGTTACAATTTTTATTTTTTTATGACAAATCATGCATGCTTAATCCATCCCCAAAAGTTGTGCACGCAGATACCATAAAAATTTGATCGGTTAGGCAGCAAAAAAAAAAAAAACGCTTGAAATGACTATCTTACTTTTTCAAAAATGTTTTTTTTTTTTGGTTTTTGGTAGTAAAGTATTTGGTTTTTCGCAGGTACTGTTACCATAAAATCTAGTTGGAAATCGCAGCGATACTTAATTGCACTCACTTCTCACTAACTAGATTCATGCACTGATTTCTCGTCAATGGACCACTTTTTATTAAAGCTTGATCTATCATATACATAATTTAATTTTAAAAAATCATTTTAACCGTCATATTGGTAATTTATCTGAAGAGATTTTAAGTAATATATTAACACGGAATGACCAGAATTTTGAGAAACTACGAATTATTAAAATGTTTTGGCGGCTAAACTGTAAAATATATATTGAAAGTCTATATGACAAACTTTTTAGGTTACTATAAAAAAGTCCGGGAGATCATTTATCCTAGATCAATAAATAACTCACAGTTTTCATTTAAATGTTTTCATTTGCTACGAAAATTTTAACATCAGTTTTCTGTACACCATCGTTGTAACTCTTAAAGATATACAAATAAAAATTACTTAAGTATTTACTAAAGAAAAAAGAGTTGTATATTGCTGCTTGCTAATTTTTGCAAATATGTTGTGAGAAACTGCCACCATCCTGACAAATTGTGGTTATAGGAAGAAAGTGTGAGTACCATAAATCTCAATAATTTCGTCTGATTTCCCATTATCTCTTTTGCAATGACAATTAATAAAGCACAAAGCCAAACGATTTACTTGGTTGTCGTTGATTTGAACGAAAAGTGCTTCTCATACGAGCAACTATATGTGGCATTTACCCGAATTAGTACCGTGAGATCAAAATTTCTTGTCAGTTACATAACAGTAAACAATGAGTTTAAAAATATCAAAACTGTATTCTAATCCACAGCTGAAAATCCCAATTTAACAAAGAACCAATCAGATTACTTCGTTTTCCCGAACTCACCCGAGAAACTACGAAAATATGTGTTTCTAACTTAATACCTGTTGTCAACTCATTGGCGTGTAGAAAAAAATAATGTTCATTTAATAATCAATTCGTATAAGGTAATAAAAATAGAATGTACGCCTATGTGTACATGTCCTTGGAAATAAGTTTGATAGCTAAATGTTTCTGTCAACTATTGCATAACGGACAAGATTTCTTGATCGCTCTGTACAAAAGAATCCTTCTTATACACATTTTACTTACAGTCATTTTAATAAATAATAGTTTAATAAATAAACAATCCTTTTCTACAATTATTTGTGTAAGAAGCACATATTTATAAAATAGTAGAGTAAACCAAAAAAATATACTTGGACCTACTAAAATAATTCGCACCAAACCTGATTTAAACCTATTTTGATATAGGCTCGGTCGAAACCGTCTATGTTTGCCATTTTACTTGTAGCGAAACAACGAGTAAAGGAGTGATAAAATATAGAAGGAAATTCAGTATAACGAATCAAAAAATATGCTTAATTTCTGTTCATTATATATATATTTTTCTCTGTAGGTATACGAGATAATAATCCAAGATGTTAAAGTACCCATAAATAAATTAATTTAAAAAAAAATTATATTTCAAATTAAATTTCCCATTCAACATTGACCTTTGCGAAGTTGTAACAGAATTGTAATTCATTTTGATAATTACATCTTATTAATGCAGAATCTTGAGATTTGAAGCAAAAACATGGTTGAAGTCATAGAATTAAGCAGTGAAATTAATCATAATTAAGGAGGCAGTAATTACAATGGCACAATAAGGAATCCGCAATATGAGATATGTATCTGTATTGTAAGTCGAACGTATTTTCACTGTTCGTTCTACAGTTAATTCTGAATTATGCGTGGGATAAATCGATAACATACAGTAAAATCTGAATTTATTCCAGTTTGAAACGATGAAATTTTCTATTTATAACTTATGGTGCGACTGTGAGAAAATTAATAAAACGTAAAATTTATAAAAACTTGAATCATGAATAAATCAGAACAGAAGAGTTTGTATTTTTACATAGAAAGCCCTAGAAATTAAAAAACAAAAACTTTGAAAATTAGTTACATATATTGGTACCATGATCTTCTTCTTTTTCTTCCTCATCCAGTATTCATCCACTGTTAAACATAATCTTTTCTATACCACTGTTTAGCGATGTTCTTTATATCGTCAAGCCAGCATTTTTGAAATCTTCTTTTACTTGCGCCGGCACCAATGGAATACCGTCCAGAATCGGCGAACCCGAGGTACCCGAGCTGAACTTAACTTTACTTCAACTAGTCGTAAGTTAAGCTCCTTCTTTCTTGTCTTTACCGGACTCTCTTGTCCAACGCTTGTTCTCTTATGACCCCGACGCTTTTAGGTTACGTGGGCTAGGGGTCACTTCTTCTATGATCTATACCTTTTCTTCAGTGTTGGAAGGCAAAGAAAACCACCGACAGTATGTTACTTTTCAAGTAATAGTAATAAAAAAATTAAATATGTAGCATTTTATTAAAAAAAATATATTTATTAAGATTTCTTAAGGGTAAAGCAAACTACATAATTAATTACACCACACTATCCACGACATATAGTAAAAAAATTGTTAATTTAAGTTAACTATAATACAATATAAAAGTTAAAATAGTATTTTTTGACGTTTTAATACTCAACGCACAATCAACAACCTCGTAATCATAGCAACCCTCATCTCTTCGCACTAACAAAACCGTTACAGATAAATAAATTTAAAAAAAAGTAACAGTAGCTGCCAACCAATCTTAGGATTGTAAACTTTAAGACAGAGAGACCAGTGGGATGTCTTACTTGTCCACTTCTTGCAAATTGTCCTGCTCAACTCTATTGAGGTTCACAATACGGTGTACTACGATTATCATAGATCGCTCACCTATTCAACGTATCAGCTAAATTGAATACACTGAGGAGCGTCTAGTAACTAGCGACTAGCGTCTAGTGACTAGCGACTAGCGTCTAGCTTAAGATAGCCGGATTGTAGTTTCCCAAAAATCAACTTGACCGTCAGTGCCTATAAATGGTACAGTTGTCACAAATAGACTTTTTCCAACCTTTTAATTAGTGCAGGAAATTGAAACATGTTTTTCAAGTACTCTGTGCCGGTTATCGAATAAAACCGGGAATACTCGTGTTTCGTTGTTTAGCATCACTTCCATCCATTTTCTTTTTCTTTTGCACATCACTTTGATTCACTGGTATCCGGCTCCAAGTTTAGGGTAAAATCGATTCCGAATACCCGTTTCCGGATACCCAGTTCCAAATACCCAGGTACTAATACCGGGTTCTAGCGTGGGATAATCGAAACCGGGAAAACCCAGAATCCATTATTTTAGATTTTTGAAACCATTTCCGACTCCACATTGTCGATTTCTGACAGCACTACTTTAATCTCTCAGTTTGCCTCGAATTATTTAGCGTCCATTCAGATTCCATCAGTTCAGTAGTCAGTAGATATGTATAGAATGTGTTTGAATTCACACGAACAATTTTCTTTGTAATGCAGAAAAGTAAAGTATCGTTTGTCGACAATAGTTGTTTGTTCATCAAGGATGTACGTGACACCACAAAGAGCAAGTGTAAAATTGGTTAGCTTCCGGAAAATATATTCTAAATAGGTAATAAAAGTATAAAATAATCATTAAGAAAATCGGAAAATGTAGTAAATGAGCTGTTCTTAAGTGATACTTTATGATAATTAGATCAAGTCGACAAACATCCATACTTTTTATGCAAAAAGTTTTTAAAACTTTTTGCAGTAAATGAATCCCTGGAGAGACATTACAGAAACAATTTAACCTACAGAACATTCAAAGGACTGTGTCATTATCACTTACAGCACAAAAAAAGTTTGTTATAGTGTGTTCTAGTTTTTTAAACTTGATCATTTATTTATATAAAGAGAAAACGACAAAACATATAAAAACTAAAATGGACATTGTCCGTGAACATGTGGGTGAATTATATCAATAACGATGGTGCTAAAGAAAATATTAACGCAAGAAATAAGAAAGCTCGCCAGCTGCCAGCACTCTGAAGAATAATTGAATCTAGGTACATTATGCCAAATCCACAAAAATCAGTATCCAAGTCAAATGTTTTACCAATATTCAATGAATGCGAAACGGTGAAGAGTATGCATAGTTATACCTAAGTGGCTGCAGGTATTTATGAACTATTGTTTACGTAGAATCCTACG
Organism: Liopterus haemorrhoidalis; assembly: GCA_963971575.1. Taxonomy (NCBI): domain Eukaryota; kingdom Metazoa; phylum Arthropoda; class Insecta; order Coleoptera; family Dytiscidae; genus Liopterus; species Liopterus haemorrhoidalis. Next base: position 53,599,150 of record OZ020615.1, read on the forward strand.
TATTTTTTGGCCTGACGTTATAAGTAACAAGAATCTATGACATAGAACCAAATTAAGATCCTTATATGGAGGTAAGGATAAGAAATTGGACAAGGTGGCGTTCGACTGGAATCCTCAAGAAAGTCGGAGATGCGGTAGGCCAATGTATATCGTCGACCTTGAAAGAGACTCAAAAGAACAACTATACTTGGAGGGAGTTGAAACAACTTTTACAAGGTAGAATTAAATGGCAACGTTCTACTAAGCCCTTGTTTAATTTTTCGGGGTTGTTGCCTAGCGTTTCACACAAATTGTCTGGGATCTAGTATATTTTTCTCCTCATTTTGGACATTCAGTAATGTGTTTTACTGTGATTTTTTTTGTTCCAATTCTGGCATTTGTGTGTACTCGGCCTGTCAAAGGTATGTCCTTTTCTCAGTGTGGTGACAGTGATCTGTTCCCTTCTGGTTCCGAATGCTCTCCATGGTTTAACTGTATTTATGATTTCTCAAAGTTTATTATCGGCGACGGAGAGCCATAAAGTTTCCCAATTTTCTAGGTTCCTTTCGATTAACATATTTTACTAGCATGATCTATGGCTAGGAAATCGCATCAATCTTCGCAGTTTAGCTCTATTTTTGATTGCTCTAAGTTTATTATCGGTGATGGAGAGCCATTCGATTTCCCAATTTTCTAGGTTCCTCTCGATTAACATAATTTTCAAATCATAGTCCATCATTATGAGAGAAATGTCTAATTGTTCTAATGTGGAAGGCTTCTTTCGCTTTTTGTCAGTCATTTTGTTCCTAGCATGATCTATGCCTAGGAGTTGACATCAAATTTTATTCCACCCTCGTTTATGAAAAATTGTCCTCTCAACAAATAATTGCAGATTGATGTATATTAACACAATGGCTTTACACAAAGCTGGATATTGTTGCTAACTTTTTCAGCCTCGTTTCATTGATTTATTCTGTACTTTTGGAACTTGACTACATCTGTTATAACGCAATCTTTTCTTTTATCAAAATTACTTACTAATTTGTCACTTGTTGTTTTGGTGAGAAATTACAACCTGCTCGAAATGAGTTTGTTAAATAAACCACAACATGAGGGATTTAGACCCAAAAATAGTTGATAACAATATACTTTGACAATAATAAGCCTCGGGTCTCGAATTAATGTTAGAAAACTTTAGTCCCGTAGTGTATTCTTTAGTTTGAGCACATGTATCAGAATCTCACTTGGATATTAAGAAAAAAATTATCACCACCATTCTGAATTATTCAAAATAGTTGTATTTGACTATTTGAAGTCAATATCTTAATTTTCTCTATCCATTCATGAGATCATAGCAATTAAAGTCGGTAATTTCTATTTGTTACAGCCGGTGCATATGTCTTTGTTGCCATTCAGAGGCTAATTTCATCTTGTGCATCTGAATACAGCTTAATGTTTAATTAAAATGCCAGCTATCGCCTGCTGCGATCTACTAGCTGCAAGATCGACTTCTCTAATCTAGGATTCATCTCTTCATATACACTCATTTACATATTTACATATTAATAAATAAAGAATATAAAAATTGATGTGAAGTGTGAATATTCACACATTTCAGGGTTTCGCAGGTATATAATAAGTGAAGGCGGTATGCTGAGTGTGTAGGACAAATTTTACTTTGTAGAAATCACGGCAAAATGAACGATATTTTTAAAATAATTTATCGTCTGTTAATCATATAATAAAACTGGTTATTAAATTTACGCTCATAAAAATTAAATACAACATTTCTCAAAATATAACTAGAATTTTGACAAAATAATTTCAACATAATAAAAATGCAAAAAAAAAACAAAAAAAATTAAATTCACTCCGTACTCGAAACCCTTCGTTTTCCAGTTTAAGAGTGCTCTAACGCATGTAGCCATCGCACGCCATGCATGTGAGTGTCTTACATTGGTATAACTTTTGTACTTTGTGAACCAAAAACCACAAAAAATGCGTTATTTTCCAAAAACATAATCTGATCAAAAATTCCTGTTGTACTATTTCGGTTCACACCAATATACATTACTTAGAATTTTTTTAGATTTTTAGTTTAAACCATCTGGGCTACAGGGTGTGGGACAAATTTTTTTTGCACATTTTTGGCAAAAATCGCATCGAAATAATTTATTTTGCAAAAATAAAAATTTGATCGTTAATCCACGTACTAAGGGCTTTCATTTGATACCCTAGTCAGAATTTAAAAAAAATATTTTTGTTTTCGATGAGCACATATTTGTTTATATTTTTAGGGGGGTATGTTTTTTAGATGTTTTAGTATTTTTCCTATGTGCGGGTCAAAGAGTTGTATAAGAATGCCAAATTTCAACTCTCTAGGTTTAGCCGTTTGGCTACAATTTTTACCGAACAGACAGACAGACAGACAGACAGACAGACAGACAGACAGACGACAAAATGACGGTATAAGGGTTTTTTGGTCATACCTACAAAACCCTAAAAATGGTAAACTTAATAGTTTGCAGAAACTAGCATTTTAGAATAACAGATTATCTTGCTTAATGAAATCGCTTAAGGTAGTTTAAAAAAATGTTAACTGGCGTCCGATAAGCAAGAGCAGTTACCGATATTTGGCAAGCAGTTACAATCAATGATAAGGTATTGTACCTTATCATTGATTGAGACAACCAGAATATTGGAATTTCAGAGAGGAATTGGTCTAGGACAAGATTTAACAAATCTCGTCTCGTGACCCCAAGTTGCTTTTGGGGTGCGCGTACACATTGATATATGTGCGCGTGTGTGAAACAAAATCCATGTTTTCCATTCATGTTTAACGCATTTTCTTGAAATTATCAGCGACAACAGAGGTATCGTCCGTGGGAAGGTTGGTCCACGATTATACTTTTAGAATTGAAAGAATTTTCAAATCAGTATAATTGTTCCAAAGATAAAATAAGGTTTACGCGCGTTTTAATACAAAATCCCTCTTTTTGGTTTATATTGAACGCATTATTAGTGACAACAAATAGTTTTTCAGTGAAAAGCCTGCTATTGTGAAGTGACATTACCACTGCCGACGCTGTGATCGAAGGAAATATGAATGACGACAGTAGTATTTAGCTGTTAATTTACACATAGCCAACAGGATAATTTAAGCCCAATTTATTTTTATTTTATTAAAATAGTGGTAAATATTTGTTAAATTTTTAAGAGCTACACATGTATCGAGTAATTACCTCCATTTTTCTTAAGAAAGGTAAAAAAACTAAGATGCCTATCTTTGTCCTTTCTTAAATGACAGCAAAAACACTACAATTTGTTCTATTTATATTGTTTTTTACAACTTCTGTAGACATTGCAACTAAAATTCATATGTATTTTTTGAAATATGATCATTTTCTGTCAGTTTTTTTGAATTTATTCAAAAACGGTACACCGTAGCTTGTAATGGAGATTATTTTTGAGATCTACAACTCAAAATACATAGGTATACACATTTTGAAGTAAATCAGAGAAAAAATATTTTGTCCAAAATCGAAAAAATCATAAGGGGTACCCCTTACGATTTTTTCGATTTTAACCCATTTTCAAAGGTTTTGTTTGGCGATTCGTATTTATTATAAAAGTTGGGTTATTAAGGCCCCAATTTTTTTGGAGACTAAATAATATACGAAGATTTCAAAAATTCAAACCGCAGTTCTTTATAATTTATCGTTCTTAAGTTACGATTTTTGAAATTTCAAAAAAAAAATGACAAACTGATAAATTCGCTTTAAATTTTTTTTTTTTTTGGGAATTGCTTTAAAATAGGTCCTTAGGCCCTTTAGATCTCAGGATTTCAAAAATTTCAATCGCAAGCCAATATCTTATATAAATTTTGAGATACGGTCTTTCGAATATGAAATATTTACAAATTTTCAAAACTACACAGATCAAAAAGGCGTTAACTAAGAAGGACCCAATTTTTTATCAGGATAGAAAAAAGTCTGTAGATTTCAAAAATTAAAACCACAGGTTCCTTATTTTTTATTGTTCTTAAGTAAGATTTTCTAAATTCAAAAAAAAAATAAATAAATAAAAATTTCCTTAATTTTGTTTTGCGGGTTGTTTTATAATATGTGCAGAAGCCCTTAAGGACCTCGGAATTTCAAAAATTCCAACCTCAGGACACTATGTCACGTAGTTTTTGAGATACGGTCTTTTGAAAATGAAACATTTACCAATTTTCAATACGGATCAAAAAGACGTTAACTCAGAAGAGCTTCAATTTTTATTTAGGTAGATAAATGTTTAGATTTAAAAAATTTAAACCGTAGGTTCTTATCTCTAATACTCCAGCAACAGAATCATCTCGCGAAAATTTAGACTTTAATATTAATGTTCCTCCATTTTTCTTAAAAGAAATAAAAAACTAGGAAGCCTACGTTTGTCCTTTCATAAATGATAGCCATAAACAATACAATTTGTTCTGATTTTATAGTTTTTCACAACTTCTGTCGACATTGTTACAAAAATTAAACACTAAAATATACGTTACAAGTTCAAACTGTAATACAGTATTTAGTACAATTATTTCGCCACCAGTTTGAAATTATTGTAATCAGAGTTGAAGAAATTATCCGTTTAGAAATGGAAAGATTTCGAGTCATGTTGTTTTAGATTTTTGCATGACATAGTCCTTCTACTCTTACCTTTTTATGGTTTTCTGGGCCAGCCTTTCTACTATTATCAACTATTTTAGAAATAAATGATATGGTTTCTGTAAAGTTAAGATATTTTTGAAACTTTTTGAAAGGAAGTAGTGACTTTTCCAGTTAAAGAATTTAAAAGTTATGTATTACCTTGTCAGTTTAACGCATTTAATATTTTTTTATCAGCATATTGTTTCGCCCAGTTATATTATATTTGATACATGAGTGCCATATTTTTTGTCTCGACCCTTTTATGCGACATGTATCATGCGGAGGTCGGCTTCCGTTTTGTTTTTAACAGAGAGTAACGGACGCACAGGCTTTTAAACAGTACAATGCATTCTCAACGACAATCACCATTCATTTTTATGGAGATTTGTATAATAACTGGAATAAACTAGTTTTTTTAAATTCCAAACAATGAATAAATCTATGATAAGCTTGATGCCGATCCGAATATTTTGATTCTCGATCATCATTATTGTAGTTGTAGAGCATAAAAATCTATTCAGGTTAAAAAATATAGTTATAATATGACGTGTTGTAATGTTAAAATAAAATATTACGCCGAATCTTTGGTCCCATTCAAATTAATGTTGAATATCCGAGAACTGTACTCAGGGCAGAATATATAACAAGAACCAAGAGGTAGACGATTACAGTAGATAGGACACGTGATGGGGATGAGGGAGAACAGAATGGTTAGGAACGGGACAAATTTCGTCCCATTTTTTTGACAAAAATCAAAGAAACATTTTATTTACTAAAAGTTACATTTAATTAATATAGTACAGTAATACCCCGTTACTCGACTGCCTCTTAGCTCGACGTTTTCGCCACTCGACGTAAATGTCGAGAGTGAGAGTCGACGGAAGCATCGTTATCCGACGCGTGATCGAGTACCGATCACGTGATATTTTGATATTTTGGTAAAAAAAGCAAAATGAACGCATGGCCAGCAGTTCGCGCCTAGATATCTTGACGACAACAACTCAGATTTAGTGCAGCTATGAATTTTTTGTTTTTTGCTAAAATAAGTGATTTATATTTATAATTATGGGTCCAAAGGATAGAAATACAAGCATAGCTAAAAGGAAAACATATACATATATGTATTTCCTTATATGTATATGTATATATGTATATATGTATATGTATATATGTATATATGTACAAATGATTCCCTTAATTTCTTATGGAGAAATTCGACTCGCCACTCGACGCTTTTTCAGAACAAATTAACGACGATTGGCGGGGTATTACTGTATATGCCGTTCTCTTCGATGACCTTTCTCCATTTCTCCGGTAGCTGCATTATCCCGTACTCGTAGAAGTTCTGAGGTTTCGATTTTTCAAGTCTTCCAAGAAAATAAAGTTTTTACCATCTAAGCTGTTTTGAAGCGATCTAAATAAATGGTAATCGGAGGATGCAAGGTTAGGAGACTATGGTGGATGAACCAAAACATCCCAGTCAAGCTGTAAAAGATTCTTTCCCGTGACCAAAGACACTTGTGGTCTAGCATAGTCCAGATAGAAGCAATGCCGTTTCTTTTGGCTAATTCAGACCACTTCTGGTAGATTGCTTGCTTTCATTCACTGAGTTGTGAACAGTTTTTCTCCGAATTGATGGTCTGGTTTTCAGGTAACAGCTCATAATAAACGGTTCCTTCCAATTCCACCAAATGCATAGCATAACCTCCTTTGGATGCAAACTTGCTTTTGCGCTGGTTGTAGGTGTATCTCCGCGCTTAAACCATGATCTCCCACGCTTAACATTATTATAAACAATCAATTTTCACAAGTTGGCGTAATCGCCTTGACATTGTTGACTAGTTGATTCCAAGAATTTCTTCGATATCTCGAGTTGTTCTATGCCGATCACTTTCAATTAGCTCCAATATTTCGTCGTAATCAGTCTTAGCCTGTCGTCCAAAACGTGGTGCTTCATTAAGATCAAAATTGTTTTTCACAATTTTCTGAATCACTTATGGCACGTGAAATCGTCTACGGCATCCTCACCGTACACTGTACAAACCTTTTTTTGCGTCAGCGAAGAATCTTTCCTTTTCGGAAATTTAAAAATAATAATAATAATAATAATAATAATATGTCGAAAATGCTCCTTATATTCTGACTTCGGTTTTAATGACTTCAAAACTTAACATGTATGAAGTCAGTTACACTTCGGTTTTGCATTGCAATGCTATCTAGCGTTAAAAATGGAACGAATTTTTGCTTCAATCCAATAACATAGGAAATACCTCCACCTAATTAATACTATACCGTGGTTACGTTGCTAACAACAACTGGACATTTATTATTATTATTATTTTTATGTTTTTATCAAGATTGAATGATTTATATTACGCGAGTTTGTACAAAATTAGATTTATTGGGAACCGATTACTGGCGTAATTGGAGCAATTACTGTTCAAAGTAATTTTGTGTGATCCCTAGAAACAATTTTTTAGCATTTTTTTGGACGTACTTCGATATAATGTAAAAAATACGGTTTTAATAGAAAAAAATAATAGCTTGTTTATTTTTTTTTGTATTAAACGAAATTTTTGCAGTCCTCAACGTCTAAACATAAAATTTGATCCTACTTTAGGTAGTAAAAATGTGTTGGTTCTCAGCATTTTTCACTTTAATATTCCCGTTCTTCCATTTTGCGTTTGCTACTGAAATAATTCCATTTGATTTATGCCTGCAAGAGCAAATGTTATTAGGAGTTGGATAATGAACGTTAAAATATAAAATATCACTAGACTCGTCTCTTCGTTTAGTCTCGGCGACGTAAAAAGTAAGAATGAAGGATAAAGTAAAGCTAGGTAGGAATTTGTAACCACCCTTTTTCTTGTCTCCAGAATTTTGATTACATTTTCATAAAAAATGTCTTATAGAATTTATCATTTAGGATTTTAAGGGGTTGTTATTTTATTTAAGCTGAGGATGAAATTGTTACAGTTTTTGTCGCTAGACGGGCAAATATAATATTCGATTTTAGGATTTCGCACTTATAGTCTTATAACATTACTAAGGTGTTTATCTATATGTACGGCAGAAATTGTGGCCAAACGACTGTGACAAACTGAACTTAGATTTATAGGTAATTTCTTTGGTTTTAGCGGAAGTAAGCAAAAGTTTCTTTTTTTAAGTTGCCACGAAAACAGAGCTCGTCTAGGTTATTTAATCATTCAATAAGAAAGAAGGTAATCATGGACAGATAAGCGTACAAACATATCAGTTCTTGGAGAAATCAGTCCTACCCAGCGTCTTTCAACTCTAACCTCTGCACGAATAGTGAAATTCCTTGGGCATAACCCAACACAATAATTTGGAAAAACTTATCGTACAGGGGAAAACAGATGGCAAGCGCCTACTCGATGATCACCTACTCGATGGACCTTATATTCAATCTCACAGGCACGAATCTCGTGACAGATGTTAGAGATACCGAAGATTGAGTCACTTGGCGACGGGTAGTTCGAAGAATATTAAATGAAGATGACTCAGAATCATGTGATCACTACACGTCGTTCGCGATGTTGGATTAAGAAGAAGATTATTGGAATCGGAAAGAACTTCATTATTTTAGAGTACAATATATATATATACAGTATTGGCCATAAAGATTGCAACTTTTAATATTTCTCAATTTTTCAAATTTTAATAATAATATTGGAAAATAAATACTCTTAGTTTTATAATTTAATCATATTTTGTATGTTACATCAATCAATAGTCAAATAACCTGACTCACAGATTAATAATAAATTATTTCTTCATTTTTGCTTGGACAAAAATATTGCAACTACTTGAATTTTCTTGTTATATGCAGATTTTATCCATAAATAGTATGTTGTGCACAAGTAATATTTCAGTTTATATTTGTCAATCATGAATCGTAAAACTGTTTCAAGTGAAATTAGAAACTTAATAATTTCTGGTTTTAAAGACGGGCTGCTGCAAAATGTGATTTCACAAAATTTAAATGTTCATAAATCTACTGTGTCGCGAATTATAAAACGATTTTGAGAAGAAGGTACGTTTGAAGTTTCAAAAATCCCAGGACGGCCACAAAAAACTACAAAACGAACTGATAAGAAAATTATTTATTTATCTACCAATAACCCCTTTCTGTCATCGGAGAAAATTTTGGGCCTTTTGCCACAAATGGATCAAGAAAACATCTCAACAAGAACTATTCGCAGAAGATTAGTTAGTGAGGGTCTTTTTAGTCGCCGTCCTGCTAAAAAACCACTTCTATCCAAAAAGAATGTGAAGGCCCGATTAGAATTTGCAAAAAATCATATTGACTGGACTGTGGATCAATGGAAAAAAAGTTATTTTTAGTGATGAATCTAAGTTCAATTTGTTTAAAAGTGATGGTGTAAGTTACGTTAGGAGGCCTTCTAATAAAAGATTTGTTCAAAAATACACCTTGCCAACAGTTAAACATGGCGGAGGCGGTGTGATGGTATGGGGCTGTTTCTCGGGATATGGTATGGGTCCTCTATACCACATTCAAGGAATAATGGATTGATTTAAATATATAGACATCCTTCAAAATGTTATGGAACCTTATTCTGATGAGTTCATGCCTTTAAAACATATTTTTCAGCATGATAATGACACACAACATTCTTCGAAGTTGGTAAAAAAATGGTTCGAGGATTCAAAAATTAACGTAATGACTTGGCTGTCACAGTCACCCGATTTAAATCCAATAAAAAACCTTTGGGAGATTGTCAACAGAAAGATTAGAAACAAAACGCATTCAAATATTGAAGAATTGTTTAAAGCTTTGCAGGGTGCCTGGTCTAATATTGATAATGAAATGATCACGAAATTATTAGAATCAATGGCGAAAAGATGTCGGGAAGTTATAAATACTGGTGTTTACTATACATAATATTAAAAATGATCTGTTAATAATAATTCATTTTCTTAATTAATAAAAAAAAAGATTTTTTTAAGAGTAGTTGCCATCTTTATGTCCAGGTAAAAACAATAAATACTATAAAAAAAATAATAGAATTTACTATTAAAATTTAATTTTTTACTATAATATATGTAGAGGATTGTTAAAGGTAAGAATTACATTTTTTTAATTTTAAAAATATTGAATAGAATAAAAATAAAATAGGATTATCAAAAGTTGCTATCTTTATGGCCAATACTGTATATATATATATATTTACACTGAGTACTTGTATTTCCAAATTAATCTTCGGGAATATGGTGCATGGCGGTCATAGATATTGTAAAAAGTAATCTTTTGGTCAAGTAAGCGAGCAGTAGCCTCTACCTGAAAATCTCTAAAATCTATGCATCATGCCATTCGAATGAATAATGAATAATGGTACGTTAATGTGGCGTTTTAATGTTAATATATCTGCTCCGGCATATAACGACGCTGATGGTCTTAGGTTGTCAGATATTTCTTGTGTAACCATGGAGATTTTGTAACTTAAGAAATGCCCAAAGATGGCTCTAGCATCCAGCGGTTAAAAAATAAGCGAATCGGCCTAGACCGAAAAATATTTACTTTTTGGCTAGTATTAGATGATAAAAAAGAAAATGTTTTGGATATGGTCGTCCAAAAAACGCATTGTAAAAGTGAACGGTATAAAAAAAAAAGAAAAACTCCGGTAGTTATTTCGCTGCTTGAATTCGATAGTTACGCCTGTGAATTTTAACATGTCAAAATAACATAATTAAACCCGAAATGTAGAATAGTGAAACAAAAAACATCGCATATTTTATTTATATATTTGCAAAGTTGTATTTTCAGCGAAACATAATAGTAGAAATGATGAATGCATGTTCTACTGATTTAGCACGTTGTGTTTTGTTTGATAAAATAAAATTCTACAAACGAAAAATTTAACTAAAAACTAAAACAACGATGGAATATTTTATGTATATTTTTAATGATCAAATGTTTTATCGTTTTTGCCAAAACTATTATTTTTACACCAAGTTTCCGCCAACATCAAATAAATGTAACTGACTCAATATTCGGCCTTCGGCTGCTATATTTGATTACAGTTTTCAACTGGCATTTTGTCACGTACTGAATTTTTTGATATTTTTAATTTTTACATTTACATTTACTTAAATCTAAATGATAATATGAAGTTTATCTGTAAAACATGACAGCAATAACTATAAATACAGAGAAACGTCGATGCCTGGGGCCTATTTTATAAAAATAGACGGTTGACAATTAATTTTATATTTCTATTATATTATATTTAAAAAAAAAAACAGTTCTGTCAACGACATCTTTCTAAAACAAATTAAACAAATCTCTATGATTTTTTTTAATAGCAACCGTAACTAAGAAAACACAAATGTCGAAAAGAACAACTAAATTTTAAAAGTGTTTCATTTTTATAAAATTTTATTTTAAAATTACTAGTTCTCATCTTCAAAATGGATCTAACATCATATAGCCCATATGCATCCAATAATCCATCTTTGGTAATACCATACGAACAAACAATTTCTAATATTGAACATAATTCTACACCTAAGGACGAATTGTATGACAGGGTTCAAAAAGTCAGTAAAGTCATGGCAGACCTGAAAGCAAGCTTGGATTACGAGAAAGAAATGCTGTACAGGGCAAAAATGTCGGTTAGTTCAAAAAATAAAATGGTAAAACTTTCCTATGTATTCTACACTTAATTTTTATTACATACTGTTGTTAAAAGCAGAGTTTATGGTGCAATTTTGTGGCAAATCTGTAAGCTACAGACGATCGTATCTACGAAGTTGTTTTATGTATTGTTATGGACAGTTTCTTACAGATTTTGTCTGTAAGCTTACAGATTTGCCATAGAATTACACCATTAGTTAAAAAGATTTTTTAAGTTTAAATCGAGCCGTTCGGATTCTTCTATTACTAAAATTTTGGTAACCTAACCTAATTTAAAGATCTAGTTTTTAGCTGCACAGTAGTTCATTTCGGTTTTAAGATGTTTGTAACACTGAGGTGTAGGTTGTATATATGGTTCATCGACTATACTGTTACCTCACTACGGGCGAGGTTGACGTACATCTGTATGTTCAATACACAGAGTTTAAGAAGTTGCTGTTATTTCTACTAGTTATTTAATGGTTGGTTTATATACGGAACAAGAATAAGGAATAGGAAATAAGAATAGTACACAAGAATAAAAACTATTAAACCGTTTATATAGGACATAACATTTCGTCGCTGCGCCTGCGTACTTTCGTTAGCCTGTGTTTAACGTTTGTCACTTGACAGGTTCTTAAAACTTACAAGAAGAATAAATAAGAATAATAAAAACATTTTATTGTTGTTTACAACCCTCTGATCACAACTGAAAAACATCTGTTGAACAAACATTATTACGGCAGACATTTTGATTGCTGTGCGCAGGCTTATCGTGTCTTATTCTTGAAATAAGAATAAAATGTTGAAAGTTACCAACTATTCTTATGTTTAAGTTAAATTTCATTCCTACATAAACCGATATACGGCGCAGCCATGTTTTAACATCTTGTGTACTATTCTTATTTCCTATTCCTTATTCTTGTTCCGTATATAAATCAAGCATAACATAGCTTATAACCTCCACAAAGGCTATGTATTGGGCATACTGAAGTCGGCTTAACCCGAAATAAGGCAATCGTATAATATGCGGACCGTGCGTTGTATATGCAACTCATGCTAGTTGTTATTAATTATGCATATTATACTGAAGTGTAGTATATATATACGGAAGTTCAGCCAATATATTTATACAATAAATTATATAAATTAAAATGAGTTGTCGTGAAACTGTGGTAAGATTTCCGTTCGGACGAGGGTTCAATCCCCGTTGACAGCACTTCGGAATATTCACCTTCTGATATTGTAAACTCAACTTCAAGTAATTAATAATTAAAAATGATGTGAAGTTTACATTTTCACACATTTAAGGATTTCGTAAGTAATTAATAAGTAAAGACGGCATATAGGATAAAGGTGGGATAGATGCCCCAGTTATAGAAAAACAATCGTGTTGCATTAATATTAATTATTAAACTTTATCTGTTACTTTGCTATAATTCTTAGATAATCTTACTACACAATAGGCGCTTTCCTTTTACCACTTTACTTAAGAAATCTAAGCTAAGCTAAGTTAATCTAAGTTGTAACAGCGTTCCATTTATAAGACACTGGCTACGATACACTAAGTTTTTTCCTCCCCCCTTTCCTTTGCTAAGACATTTGACTAACTTCTTAGCTTAGCCAAGCATTTTAACTTGTAAAAGGAAAGCAGCTATTAACATAAGATTAAAACACGTATAATTATTCTAAATATATAAAATTAATGATTTAAAATAGTACTGTAATTGGCCATATATCCCATATCGATGGGATTTTTGCCCCATATGGTGGTATTTATGCCTCACTAAAATAATACATTTGATTTTGACCAACAATTTTAATATTTTTTTAAAATAACAATTAAAAATTTAATCAAAATTACAATTTATTATTATTTTTTTTTTACCGACTGCCAACATATATACGGAGTGGTCATACCGATTTTGACTACTTTCAGCATGATGTCTGTTGGTCTGTGTGTCTGTCGGTCTATGGAGATGTGTAGAGCAATTTTGGCCAAACGGATTTTTATGAAACTTCATATTGAAGTTTTTGACATCAATGGCACCAGTTGTTCAACTTTTGGTACAAATCGGTCAACTATAAATGTAAGTTTACTTGTGTCGGTTTTAAGATTTTTGCGAATATTTCACAACAGAGAAAAATTTTTAAAACATCTATTCTACAAAAATTATTATACAAGTAATAATTAACAACTTTTATTTGAAACATTTTTTGATAGGACTTTTAAATCTTTTCATATTTTTGCGATATTTTTTCCAAGTATTTATTTTGGCATATAGGTTGTTGCGTGTCCTTGGGAAAATGTTAGTATAAGATTATATATATATATATATATATATATATTTTAACATAAGATTATATATACAATGCCCGAGCCATATATCCCACATTTATTGCGGCCTTGTATCCTTTTTCTATGGGATGCCCCATCTGTTTATTTCGAATGTATACAATATTGAGCATTATTTTCTACTCTCGTGTCTTCTGATACCTAGTAATGAAACTAATTTTCTTAAAGTTATAGTTACGCCATAAAACCTTAAGACAAAATGTCGTAATTATTGAAATACAACCACTCATATGAGCACCTACCTTTACAATTTAATTTTTCATAAACAATTAACATTGATGATAATTTAACACATTTATTTCAGAAGACTGTTTCTCGTACAAACTGTCAGTACTGAAATGATACAAACACACACCGTTATCGATATATGCGAAGTGGGGCGTTTATCCCACTGGGGCATCTATAACAACTTTACTATAGAGGGACTAAATACTAAATGATTGGGACTAAAATTTTGGTTGAAATCACGTCAAAATCACGACAAAATTATTATTAATCAAGCGGGTCGGGCCATTTCGTCCGATTAAAATGTGCATTACTCTTTTTTTTTCAAATTTTTAGACCAACTTTGTCTAAGGCAGGGTTGTCCAACCTTTGAGCTTCCCTAGGCCACATTATAAGAATACGAGATGTTTTGGGCCACACATAAAATACACTAATGCTAATTAATATATTATATAGTTTGAGAATGATTCTGAACGCATTAAATTAAAAAATACATCGCTTATAAATTAATATCAAGTTGAAATTGTATTTATAGTGTTATTAATGGTACTTGTAATCGCACTCTTATAAAGTTTGTAAGTTTACTATTTTTCGTTGGGCCGCAGATTGGACAAGCCAATGTACTGACTTATATTCTGACAGAAGCACGTAACAATCACATGTTTTTGGAGTTCATGGGGGGGATCTCAATCCTGTCAGCCATCCGCGCCAAATTTGCAGTGAACGACTATTTAACATATCATGCTTTATGACTATTATTTCTTATTTTCTTACTATTATTAAAATTCTGGGATCATCACTATTTGTTAAATCATGAATGAATCATTTTACATTAGATACTGAAATTTGTGCACCAACCATAAATATTAAAACCAAGTTTAGAAAACCATTTGAAAACGGTTAGAGTAATAAAATAACTCATCAAATACTTCATTAAATCATTTTGATGAGTGTATATCTAGATATGAATATTTTTTTCGAATTATATATAAGTAAATAATTTTCCAATATGAGAGTCATGTATTGCATGCCTTATGTAAATTCTTTAGGTATAACCAATGGGCTACAATAAGAACCGTACAAAAAAACATATTGATAAATAGATAGAGACATAGTGGTGACGTTAAAAAGGTTTCTGGATTATACCTATGAAACCCTAAAAATACTTTATTTTGGGTGCATTCGAGTTGTACAGAGTAGAGCGAGCGCTGAGCGAACAGTTGATGGTGACGTCATGAATAGAGCACTAACGGAGCGAGCGTTCTTGTGACGTATTCTTTATAAAATCTAACCCTACAATTTTAGGCGGCGTTTTTACTGTCAGATTAGTTCACGTCAGTCATGAATCAAAATTATATACCTCAGTTTTTCCTAAATTTTTTTTTCAATGATTAAGAAATAAAATTAATTAAAAATTAAATAATAATTAATGAATTAATTTAATGAATTTTTTCCATTTTAATTTTATGTACGGTGTATTTTAATATTTTTTTTTCTGTTTACAGAACGTCACAAATACATAAAATAGCCGTACTCTGTAGCCATAGACAAATAACAATATTATTTGTCTGTTGTTATTTGTCTAAGGCCCGGTCTTTCCACCTTCAGATAAAGTTCCAGGTAACTATCTGACAGATAAAGTTATTTGTAACTTCATCTGCTGAATAAATGTCAATACCAGTCAGTGAATCCAATACGTCAGTCTCATTATCTGTTAGATAACTATCCGATAGATACATTTGTATAGAAAGAAGGGATGACATTTACTCAGCAGATGAAGTTACAAATAACCTTATCTGTCAGATAGTTACCTGGAACTTTATCTGAAGGTGGAAAAACCGGGCCTAAGGCTATTATTTTTATTTTATTTATAATTTAATTTTAAACTTCCCCCACTTTTTTACGTCATACTCCATATGCTCGGTCTTAAAACCCCGAACACATAGAGCGCACTCTAAAAGCTCGCTCGATCGCAAAACGAATGCAATTGAGTGTACTCCGAGCGGAAAATCGAACACGTTTGAGTATACAGAACGTGCTCGGAACGCTCGGAGCGTCAAATCGAATGTACCCTTTAAAGGAATAATAAGACATTGCCGAAATGTAATGGTGACATGGTTGTTATCCTGCCTTCTTCGCTTAATAAATACATACAAATCCTGAAATGTAAGAATCCTCACATCTTTTATGGTTTCAACACAATTTTATTTTTCAGACAGATGCACATCAAATAATTGATTATTCATATGCTCCAACTTTTCCACCCCCTCCAACTCCAATATACGATGTTTCAAATCGTTATTCCATGCAGTATAGTCGCCAGGATGTATACAGGCCCCCCTTACAACAGGATAACAGATATACCACTTACAAATGGCAACAAAATACCAATGTAAACCAATACCCAAGCTTGACATACTCAGAACCCATCCAACAAAACCTATACCCAAACTATTTAGATCCAAAAGTACAACAGAAATACCTTACAGAACCAAAATATATCGAAGGAGATTATAATAATCCAATTGAATTCGAAGCACTCTTAAACATGGAAAGGGATAAGCTCTTTAATGGATTGGATGTAACTAATTCCCAAAAATGTGTTTTGGAAAGGGAGAGAAGGTTTGTTTTGGAAAAAATTCAAGCATATCGTGACCAATTAAGGGATGTGGAAAGAAAATGCAAATTGGAGAGTATGAATATTGAGAAAAATAAATATAGATTAGCAAAAGTTAGTGAACAATTTTTGAAGAGCGAGAGGGGTGATGGAGAAAAATATAAGGATAGAAAAATAAAACTTAGCGTACATAGATATCGTCGTTAAACAAAAAATGGTTTAGTAAATTTCTTGTATGTTTGGCTGATATTTTGTAGAATTATTGTAAAATTTCTTGGATTGTAAAGTGTTTTCTATTTGAAAAATAAATATTTAAAATCAGAATTTCATAGCAAATTATTTGATTATTTATTTATTTATTTATTTATTTATTTATTTATTTATTTATTTATTTATTTATTTATTTATTTATTTAGTTATTTATTTATTTATTTATTTATTTATTTATTTATTTATTTATTTATTTATTTATTTATTTATTTATTTATTTATTTATTTATTTATTTATTTATTTATTTATTTATTTATTTATTTATTTATTTATTTATTTATTTATTTATTTATTTATTTATTTATTTATTTATTTATTTATTTATTTATTTATTTATTTATTTATTTATTTATTTATTTATTTATTTATTTATTTATTTATTTATTTATTTATTTATTTATTTATTTATTTATTTATTTATTTATTTATTTATTTATTTATTTATTTATTTATTTATTTATTTATTTATTTATTTATTTATTTATTTATTTATTTATTTATTTATTTATTTATTTATTTATTTATTTATTTATTTATTTATTTATTTATTTATTTATTTTTTTATTTATTTATTTATTTATTTATTTATTTATTTATTTATTTATTTATTTATTTATTTATTTATTTATTTATTTATTTATTTATTTATTTATTTATTTATTTATTTATTTATTTATTTATTTATTTATTTATTTATTTATTTATTTATTCATTTATTTATTTATATAAAAGACAGCAGAAGCCGAGGCTTATAAGGCTAAAGATACACCACTCAATAAATTTAAAAAAAATAAATACTTCTCTACGAGATATAATGGCTCTATTTCACTCGGATGATTACAACTCTACGGCTCGAGAGGTAATATGGTTTTCTTTTTGCCATTAGAGATTCACCCCCCCTGGGTTAAGGTTAATATATGTCATTTACATTATATTTTGATTTTTTGTGTCATTCGTTTCCAAGGTTTCACTGTTGGTCCCTTCTCGTGACAACGTAAAAGAACAAAATTCCCATTTAGTTCCGCTTAAAGCAAAGAAATTACCTTTATTTGTTTATATTTTTCCCATATGTAGGTCACAGAGTTGTACAAGCATGCCAGATTTCAACTTCCTATTTTGAGCCGATTATCTACAATTTTTACCGTACAAACAGACAGACACCTGAGTGACTTAATAAGCGTCCTTTGGTAATACCTACAAAAACCCTAAAAAAGCAAATAAGCGATGACAAATAAAGATTTTATGACGAAATTAAACGATTTCCAAATAAGAATTAAAAAACTATCTAATAGTAAATATTATATTTGGGCGTAATCGTTGTTTGCCTCATTATTTTTTATTACTCTTTCTGCACACATTATAAATTGCATTTTACAAGTTATAATAATAGTAAAAATCTTCGCCTTTCAGTACATAAATGGCGACTCTAAAAAATATTTTAAAAGCCCAAGTATCTCTACAATATTTTTCTATATTTTTATATTAAAAAGTCAGCAAACAAAAGCTTTAATTTAAGCACAGCAGGATATAATACACTACATATTTTTTTGTTTATATTACTTCCTTTTTCATGGTAATATGAATTTTAAAAGCACTGTAATTCGTTGCTGAAATTGGTTGTTTCACAGAACAAACTATTATTACTGATGTTACGTTATTATTATTGTTTTATAAAGGATTATATTTTCGTTTGACCGGTTTAATATTTACAAATGGTGAATTAATGTGGACTATCAAAAAAATTGTGTAAGCGCAGTTTGACCTATGGCTTCCATTGGTTGTTATTAAGTTCGCCCCTCTGATTTTGTGTACATTGAAACAGAATTTAATTATAATTCAAACAATTTCCACTGGTTATTAAATTTACGCTTTTAAAAATTAAATGCAACATAATAATAAAATATAACTAGAATTTTGAAAAAATAATTTAAACAATATAAAAATTAAAAAAAAAAACAAAAAATAATATTGTCTCTTCTCGCAGGGTTCGATCCCTTTCGGGTCGAGTTACTTGGGTGAAACGCCAGCGTCAAAACCACTACACCAGCATATACGTTCCATTGTATCGTGTTACATTATTAGCCAAAAATCACAAAAAATGCGTTTTTTCCAAAAACGTAATCTGATCAAAAATTCCTTTTGTACTATTCCGGTTCATATCAATGTACATTACTTAGAATTTTTTCAGATTTTTAGTTTAAACAATCTGGGACACAGGATATGGGACAAAAAAAAATTTGCACAATTTTGGCAAAAATCGCTTCAAAATAATTTATTTTGCAAAAATAAAAATTTGATCGTTAATCCACGTACCAAGGGCTTTCATTTGATGCCCTACTCAGAATTATAAAAAAATATGTTTAGGGTAATATGTTTTTTAGATGTTTTAGTATTTTTCCTATGTGCGGGTCAAAGAGTTGTATAAGCATGCCAAATTTCAACTCTCTAGGTTTAGCCGTTTGGCTCCAATTTTTACCGAACAGACAGACAGACAGACAGACAAACATACGACAAAATGACGGTATAAGGGTTTTTTGGTCATGCCTACAAAACCCTAAAAATTAAAAAGTAGACCAGCGTGCTCAAGACATCGTTTATGATAAAATAGTTCTGTTTTTAAGTCTCCCAGGGTCCCTGAATTTTTCTAAATAATTAAAATGAACCGAAAACTTTAAAAATATATGTAAATAAATTACAAAAATTCGATAACTTCGATATTGTATGGGGTATAGGCTATTCCAAACGATTAAGCGGAACTAGATTTTGCAATCTAGTTACTTTCAGCGTCTGAATCTTTCTTTTTGGCCATTTTGTTTAAGCTTTGTAAATCATACTTACAATAAAAAATTTTTAGTTAAGGTTAATATCATTTTGAAATGTTATTTTCTTTATATTTTGATTTTTTGTGTAATTCTTAATACAAATTTTCCATTTATTTATTTTTTTTTATTATTAAAATGTTTTTGACATTTGTCATTATAAAATGTCCTTTTCATTGCATTTTAATTTTTTGTCATTTTAAAAATTTCCCATTTATTATTTTTTTCTTTGTCTTCAAAATATGTAAAAAGTATATTTTTTTTTAAATAAATTTCATTCGTTTCCATGGTTTCACTGTTGGAATTTTAAATTTTCACATACCAAACGTCAAACATGAAATAACCCAAGCAAGGTCCCTTCCCGGGACAACCTAAAAGAACGAAATACCCATTTAGTTCCGTCTAAACGTTTGAAATAGCATGTACCTACAAAACTTCAAAACTTTTTTGATTTCATACTAAAATGATTTTTAAAAATTTACGTTTACGTTTCATTTTAAAAAAACATTCATTTGAACTATTCAAAAAAAAAAAAAAATTGAAAATATTTCCAACGAACTTTTTTATTTCACATTAATATACATTACTCTAAATTTTATAAAATTTGTAATCAACCCCCTCTAGGAAATAGAATGGACAAAAAGTTTTTTTTTTTTTGTAAATATCGCGTCGAAATGTGTTGTTTTTTTCAAAATAGAATTTTGTCCGTTATGTATTGAGAGTTTTCAAGCTTTTAGAACATTCTGTAGGAACGGATCATAATTAGAGACTTCAAAAAGACAATAACAGCAATAAATGAAAATAAAAAGTTAACTAATATAGAATATTTTAATGTACTCATCCAGTCGGTTCTTGAAAGTATTGATACTCGAAGCTTAAGCAATAATAGGCAGATAATTCCAAGAAAAAAATACGCATTATTGTACACCATATGCAAACAGTAGGTTTACCGTTATTGATGAAAACCATCCAATCAACCAAACAAGTGGCAATACTATTCAGGCCATCCTAAAGAGTGTAACCGTGCGTAATAGAGGCGTAATGAAAAGTTTTGAGTCATCAGTAAAAAGAGAACGTTTCGGTTTTACGATATCATCAAGATCGGCCAGATATATTTGAAATTGCAGAGGTACCAAAATTGAACCCTGAGGGACTCCACTTTGTACAGCACTTGAAGTAGACAAGAATTTATTAGTCTTGACTCTAAATGTGAAATTGGACAAAAAACATTTAACCCAAGTAAGAAGTTTGCCACGATTGCAATAGTGTTTAAGTATGGACAATATGTGGCGAATGGGCATCAAACACTCTTGCGAAGTCAAGATCAATAGTGTCTACTTGCTCTGAGTTATCCAAGACAGGACACCATTCATTGGTACAGTGTTGAAGATTAGAGGGTATTGAACGTCCTGGAAGAAAGCCATGTTGCTACTCAGAAATAACGTCGTTAGGAATTGAGTGAGCAAGTACTGATTTGACAATATATTCAATATTTTTCTGATTTAATAATTTGGTATTATTAAACTGATCAGACATATTAAATAATTTTTCCCGTCGTCCTGAAAGATATAATTTTTGCGTCGAATGATATTTAAAACAATATTTGCACCATTAACTTTACATTGTGGTTTATTATTTTACCACTCAACCACACTGTAAGAATTAATGACATGACCTGTGGCCCTATTATTCTCTATTTTAATTGCCAGCACTAAAATTGTGATAAAAAAAATGTCTAGAGTTTTAAAGGCGCAATGTGAGGCTGGCTAATGGAAAATGTGTGTCTGCGTGAATCTAGATAGTAAACAGCCTTCAGTCGTATGTTGGTAGACCTGAATAGAACTAGGGGAATCTAGTCCAATGCTGGCAACATAAAAAATTGCTACATCTCTTAGCGAAGAAGAGAGTTATAAATTAAATATGAAACTAAAGTTTAAAATAAAATAATATAGGTGATAAGTTTTACAGTTTTTGCTGTGTATTAATTCTTTTTAATGCCCCTCTGTATAGCATTTGCATTTGAAAGTCTATTGATTTTCTATCAGAAGTCCATGTTTAAATTTCAATTAAAATTGCACTGTGTTAATATTTTATGTTTCCATTAGTTATTATTAACAAACTATAAAATATTTTGCAGGCTATAATAAAATACATAGAAATAGGGATGGGCTCGTAATTCAATTCGCTCAGGATTGTATTCATATTGAAATAGAAATTCCTTTGAATTTCAACTCAATATATATCACAGATTTTCGAGTATGCAGATAAGCTGAACATTGTTTCAATTAAGATTAAATACAGACCTAGCTCAATTTATTTATGTCGAAAATAAAAAATTATGTGAAGTGTGAATTTTCACACATTTCAGGGTTTTGCAGGTATTTAGTAAGTGAATGATGATTTTGGATGCGAAAACAAATTTTATATTAAAATATTTTTTTTGTTAATTTTAATTCGAACGCCTAATACCATTATTTAGGTTTCTAAATATGTGCAGTATTTTTTTTATATAGCAAGGTTCATTAAGAATTTTAAAAATTGCCCCTATGGCTTCCATTGGTTGTTATAAGTTCCGCCCCTCTGATTTCGTGTACATTGAAACAGAATTAAATTATAATTTAAACAATTTCCACTGGCTATTAAATTTACGCTTTTAAAAATGAAATGCAACATTTGCCAAAATATAACTAGAATTTTGAAAAAATAATTTAAACAATATAAAAATTTTAAAAAAAAAAACAAAAAATAATATTGTCTCTTCTCACAGGGTTCGATCCCTTTCGGATCGGGTTACTTGGGTGAAAATTCAGCGTCTAATACCACTAGACCAGCATACACGTTACACTTTGACGTGTTACAAAGCTATAACTTGTGTACATTATTAGCCAAAAATCACAAAAAATGCGTTTTTTTCCAAATACCTAATCGGATCAAAAATTCCTGTTGAACTATTCCGGTTCACACCAATGTACATTACTTACAATTTTTTCAGATTTTTAGTTTAAACCATCTGGGCTACAGGGTGTGGGACAAAAAAATTTATGCACAATTTTGGCAAAAATCGCTTCAAAATAATTTATTTTGCAAAAATAAAAATTTGATCGTTAATCCACGTACCAAGGGCTTTCATTTGATACCCTACTCAGAATTATAAAAAAATATTTAAACAAAAAATTAATGCAATTTAAAAATTTTATTTTCATAAAAAAATACATAATATCAAAGTACTTGTTCGGTATTTTGATTTTAAGTATTTCATATTAGAAAACATACATTCACAAGCATATGTCGACGCGCAGAGAGACTTCAATTTTAGAGCACGTTTTATCAACAATGGGTAGCTATTCCCAAGTTCCAGAATTTTTCTTCGTTGCGGAGAGCTAAGTGTACCCCCCCCCCGAAAATTATGACCTTAAGGCTCGGTCTTTCCACCTTCATTTTAACCACTCAGTAACTATCTGACAGATAATGTTATCTGGAACTTTATCTTCTGAATAAATGTCATTACCAAGCAGTGAATTCAATACATCAGTCTCATTATCCGTTAGATAACTATCCGATAGATACATTTGTATCGAATGACGAGATGACATTTATTCAGCACAGAAAGTATCTTATAACCTTATCTGTTAGATAGTTACCTGGAACAGTGTTTCCCAACCGCCGGTCCTGTAGATATATATGTATATCTACAAATTTGGTAACCAGAGTTTACCCAAATAATTGGATGATAGTATTTAAATTTTAGGAATAAACCGGAAGTACAGGATATCAAGGACAACTTCGATTTTTTATATAGGAACGTTGGGTATAATTGGATAAAACTCTTGAAAAACAACAACTTTTACATAAACATGTTTTAATATCTGTTACGATTACCTATAATGGCTTGCAAGTATTTTTATTTACAAGTGTTCCATTGTTCCAAGTTGCTTTCCATTTTAAACACTTTCGCATCCTTACTCTTTAGCTAACAGTAGCTCGGAGCATAACAAAAAATATTGCAAGTTCAAGTCGTACCTACTTGAAAGTACCTCCAACGCGGAGCGTTTTAATTAGTTTAAATTAGTTGTGAAAATAAGTATAATTTATTTTATTTAAGTTAAAAAGGTATATTTTAATGAATATAAATGTCATATATTTATGAATATATCTTGCAAAATTGAGCCTTTTTCTATTATAATTTCATGCTTCGATTTTATATGACTTCGCGGCCCACCGACAAAACTTTCACGGCTCCCCGGTTGAGAAACGCTGAGCTAGAGTATTTAGAAAAACTTTAAAATCAATTTCAGACTTTTTACGTTATCAATTCATTTAAAACTGTATTCAATCTACTCTGTAATGTAAGTAAAGTTTCTTAAACAAAACCTAGTACATAATCTTTAAATTGCATTCATTCAGTGTGTTTTTGCCCGTGAAATAAAAACGTTTCCTTGATTAGAAGCAATAGAGCATTGGAGCGGTTTATAACGATCGACTCAGTACAGTTTTTAGTCGATTGCCTTCCAATGTAAACTCATTTCATTGCTCTGGACAACTGCACTCCTATCATTACAGACTACTATCAACATTCACTAGTCGATAACTTGAGGAAAAGAAAATATTGTCACGTGAGTGGTTACAGAAGGGTCTTAGAAGAATTTTATTCGACTGTTAGAAATATGATCGATTTAGGGCCGGTCTTTCCACCTTCTGATAAATTTCTGGGTAACTATCTGATAGATAAATTTATCTGATACTTTATCTGTTGGATAAATGTCATCCCGTCTTTCAATTCATATTTATCTGTCAGATACAGTCTGTTCCACACGGTTAAGCGGAACTAGATTTTGCAATCTAGTTACTTTCATCGTTTAAATCGTGCCTTTCGGCCGTTTTGTTTAAGCTTTGTAAATCAAACTTACAATAATAATTTTTTGGTTAAGGTTAATATCATTTTAAAATGTCATTTTCTTTATATTTAGATTTTTACTGTCATTCTTAATACAAATTTCCCATTTATTTATTTTTTTGTTATAATCTGTCTCAATTTGTAATACGAAACTAGATATGGTTACTTTGGTGACTGTTGTGGTGTAAACAGACTTTGGCGTATCCGTGTGAACTAATACTATGACAATATTATAAATGTATTGTCAATATACAACATAAAAAATGAACTGTTACTGTTAGTTCCGTATTACAAAATGAGACAGATAATATTAAAATATCTAAAAAAAAATATTCAATTTTGACATATGTCATTCGTTTCCATGGTTTCATTGTTGGAATTTTTAATTTTGACATCCCAACGTGAAAAATGAAATAACCCAAGCAAGGTCCCTTCTCGTGACAACCTAAAAGAACTAAATTCCCATTTAGTTCCGCTTAACCGTTTGGAACAGACTGTAGTTATCTGACGGATAATGAGACTGACATATTGAACCCTCAGATTGGTAACACTGAATGTGTAACTGAAATAGGCGTTGAGAAAGATTTTTTTTTGTTTCTCTATGGAAATATAGACGGTTCACTTTTGTAAGAACAAACTAAGAGGGAATTTTGTTTTCAATAGTTTGCACCTTTGAAGCTGTATGTCATGTTGGTATTAAAAAATATCACTTTTTTAAAATGTCGCTACATTTGACATATGTCATAATGAAAAATGATATCTTAATTATAATGATCATAACCTTATCAACCTAAAGTCGGTTTTACAGCGTAAGGAATATTTTTAATTGACATTTAAAGTCAGTAACACACCATAAAAGTAACCAAAATAACCAGATCTAGTGTGTTCTTACAAAAGTGAACAGCTTATAAATAAATAAATTGGTAAACTGACAGCTGTCGAGCAGTTTTTTTGGTTATTAGAGAGATATTGCAAAGTGAAAAAAATCTGACTTTATTAAAAGAAACCTCTAATAAAGTATCCTGTATTAAAATTTTTCATAATGTTTGGTAAGTGTTTACAGCATCCCACTTCACACTTGCGCATACGTCAAACACATGTCATTTGTTTAATATACAGAGATTCTAAACAAGTGGGACTGTGCAGAACTTTTATTTATGTAATTAAACTAGAAGATGGGTAGCTCGCTTCGCTCGGCTTCTTCTAACCAAACACTTACTAACCTAACCTAACCTAACCTAAGATAGTGTTTTGTCATTAAACTAGAAGATGGTTAAGCTCGCTTCTAGAAACCATTGTTTTAGAGCCACTGACAATTCTTGAATTATTTAGTGTAGTCGTTATGTGCTGCCATCTGTATAGAGTTTGAAGGGGGATATTGTAAACATTGTCCTAATGTTTTAAAGAGTGTTATTGCAACAGTGCTCTTGCTTCATACTTTATTTTGACAAATATGCCAAATTGATAGATCGAAATCGTAATGAATATAGAAGTTAACTGCAACTCTTATATGAGTTAACTGCAGCAGACTATTTTTAACTTCTTCCCACACTGCACAATCATTCGCAAAAGGGTTTCGTGACACAATTTCTCGGAGAAGAATAACATCGTCCTCGTATTTAAATCGTAAACGTTTTTTATCTTTAACTTGCATCATTACTCACAAGAACTCACAAGAAAACCAACGAATTTTATGTTCGAATTTACTCCGTTGTTAATTTTGAGGTTAAATTGACAGAAGACCTGTCAAAATTAAGGCGCTTTAAATAAAAATGCTTTGCCGTTATTTAAATTAAATAAAGGTAGCCTGTATTTTAATAAAAGAATGAAATTAAGGATATATCAACTGCGCATGCGCACATGTCAAATAAAGGAAAACTTTGTTAAAAGATCAGTAGAACAGAGGTTGCAATATCTCTCTATTGTTATTAACAGCGCTACTTTCAGAGTGCGAGAATTATTTACGTCGATGTGTAGCTTACGAAGGGAATTACATCGCTGAGAAGAATGTTGTTATGTAGTTAAGTTACCAATAAAAATTGTTATAGGAACAGTCTTATTACTTTTTTTTACACACCTCGTAAAACTCAAATTTGGTTTGGATGTAACTGTTCCCACATAATGTTATTTATGTAATAACTGACCTACCTACATGGTCACTATCGCCTACGTAACAATATCAACTTGTGACCGTTAAATTAGTTTTGTTTAAAATAGTAATTTAATTTAACGATAACTAAAGATTTGTTCTTTTTTGGATCAAAACTCTTGAAATAAATCACCAATTAAGTAACCCGCGAAGTAGGAATCTTTAAATCTCTTTGGTGAAGTTGTTAGCCGCTAAAATGAGGAGGCTTAACAAGTCTGAACGTAGCTATTCAGATATTAAATTCTTGATTTCCTTAATCTTATTTAAACCAAAGTAAAAGAAAATCAAAATTATAATTAGATTTTCACAAAGCTAACTTAAAAGTTTTGTAAATTCATTTTTAAGTGCTCTCAAGAATGTTAATAATGAAATGATAAGAACTCAAAAACTTTTTGATTACTTTACAAAAAAAAAAAATATGATGAATGAAACGAAAATGTTCGGAGTTTAACAAAAATTTGAAAGGGAAAATAAAGTTTATGAAATAGGTAGCATAATTGATGAGGAAATTTTATGAAATTTGGAAAAATATTGCTGTTAAATAAATAAAGAAAATCAGTCAGATTATAAACCAGGAATATTGCAATAAACGTGAATGTGAATTTAGAAAAAAGTGATTGTATGTGGTAACATAAACTAGAAATACAAATCTATTAAATGCAGAGCAAAAGATAGAGCAAGTCATATCTCTTCTAGTATTTCCTGTAATTTAATACAGCAAATATTGTAAAACGGTTCGTTTCTCGAAATGAACAAAATGTATCTTACACCACTTTCCCTTTGACCCCCAAATTATAAATGAATGAGCCACAGGAATCAAGACAACCGTACTTGAAGTTGACTTCTCATACATGAAAAAAGAAAGACTATTAGAGCTGAAAGTTCAGAGAAGGACGAAAACAACAATATCGTTAAAAAAGTAGTATTAAATATTCTATCGTCCTTTGAAAAAATATGGGGGGGGGGCTCCAAGAAAGAGGGAAATACCAAATTTGTAGTAAATATATGTATTTAAAAACAGAGATGAGGACCTTTTTTTAGGTCTTCACTTGTATTTCAGAAGCGAGGAGTTTTTTTAGATCATCACTTTTTTTTGTCTCCCCCCCCCAAATCCTGAGTGCGCCACTGCGTAACATATATAATATAACAGGTATTATGTACATATTAGACATACCTACACTTTATATACATATTACCTGTTTCCATTATGTGTACTATTTTATTATATAATTACTAGGGTCCGGCAAAAATATGCAACGGTACTTTAGTTAGGGTGTTTATCGATAAAAAGCGGCACATATGTTATCTGTAGAAATAAAATGTAATTATATATATATTTGTAATGTGCCCTGCTGACAAATATTGTAACGTATAAAAATTTAATATCTTATCAAAAACCGACCAATGGCAAAGGTTTGATCGGAATTACCTATCTCGGATATATTCCCAAAATAATGAGGTGTCTTTATTAAGATAAGAATTCACTGCGGTACAAGTGTTTTATTCTTTCGTTTTTTGTTGGTTTTTTGTTAAAATAAAGTTTAAAATAGCACGCCTATGGCAAAAGTACCGTTGCATATTTTTACTTGTCTCTAATAATTACCTATATCAAAATAAATTCAAAATAGTTTAGTAATCTACTTTAATTTATACTGAAATAAAAAAAAATATTGTTGATTATTTTTAATTAATTTACATTTATTGTTAAAGAAGGAAATCATGGATTCTGATTTTGAATATTTGCTAGCATACGATGATGAAGAAATTTTAGACTATTTAGATCGTCCATACATAATTCGTGTTAGACCAAATCATATGGACCAGTGGGATGACCAAGAATGTATTAATCGATTTCGTTTTGCGAAAAATGCATTAATATCCTGCTCCACCAAATATTCCACCAAATACTCCACCAAATATATATATATTTTTTTAATTGTCCTATTTCATTTTCAGTGTTTTTGCAATTCTATTCTCTGCGCAGGATGCATTGAACATAATACATTTTTTTCCAGGCCACTTGTTTATCTTTTCGATTTACAGCATCAGTAGCTTTATTTTCTACAACATTTTAACCCTTTACCGCATAGTGTGCCATATATGGCACATTGCGATTTTTATTTTTTATTTTACTTTTAAAACTGTATCAGAACGTTACTTCATGAATGTTCATATATGCCACATACACAGCAATGGATTCTGCAGTATCTCAAGTAATGGGCTGCAATAGATTTGAGGATATCAAGCGGAATTTGCACTTCAACGACAACTCTGAATTTATTGAGAAAGGACAACTAGAAGATACGACCATTTCTTTCAAAAATTCGAGGGCGACTTGTTTAACCCCTAATGAAAAACACCTAGCAATTGCCGAGCAAATAATATAGAATCATTTTCTTTTGTAACATAATGTAGAATCATAATGTTCCATGCATGGCACAAACCCTAAATTATTATTTTAATTATTATTTTTTCATAAAAATAATAATTATTATTTTAAATATATTTTTTGAATTAATTTTTCTATCAATAAGAATCAATTCCTAATGCTCTTGAATTATTTCAGCCAAAAATAAAAATCCATGCATTAAAGGGTTAACACAAGATTTACATGTTGCCTTGTTTCGGAAATGTTGAAATTTGCACTTCTTGAGCGTTTGTCGCACATTTTTCTGAACAAAATTCAACAAAACTTGTTTTTTTAGGTTATATCTACTTATTTTGACAGTTGTACCTATCTTTCTTTCATTCGTGTGAGTCGCGGATATGTATCTCTTTGTTTAACACAACGCTGCTGATAACAACATGAAAAATATCGTAAAATATTATCAATCAGTAGATAACTAGATAACTAGAATTGGAAATACAGAAAGCAATTTATTCTAGTGAATATCAAGAGGATAATATTATCCTATTGATAGTTATTCTTATAGATAACTGCAAGGCGAAAATACCGGACCTAAGAGTTATTAATTGTTAATAGTATTTTTGTCAGTGACACATACAGTTTTGGTTTTTTATAGCTCCATATTTAAGTTATTTTACAGTGTTTTAAATTTGATTTATTTATTGTAATTTATATTAAATTGTGCAGTGAATTTTTCTAATTATTTTGACTGAATATTTAAATAATATCTCTTTAATTCAGTTAAAAACATTAACTTTTTAATTAAATTTATTTAATATAGTGAGTGTTTTTTTTGTTTGCAAACTTTTGCAAGTTAATTCCTACATTTTACCAGTTTAACTCACACGGAATCAACTTGTGATCATGGTCGTCTCATGCAGTAAGTGCTCTAAGGGTATTGGCAGAAAGAGTATTGGCATAAAATGTGGTAAATGTTGTATGTCATATCATGCACTGTGTGTAAATATTGATGAAGATAATTTAAAAATTATACAACAGGGGACGGTAACATGGTTTTGCTCTGGCTGTCGATCTCAGAATTTAAACTCTTCAGTTGTAGTAGACGATTCTGAACCAACTGATATCTCCGCTGACTATTGTACAATGAGTCAGATCAAAGACTTGCTGTCCACATTGAAGTCTCAGCTGGTAAAAGAAATGGACAAAAGATTTGATACTCTTCTCAAATCAGTCGAATTTTGTAGTAACAAAATAACTGATTTCGAGGTCAATTTAAGTATTATCAATCAAAAATTGAAAATGGTTGATAATATTAAGGAGGAAAACGATGCCCTAAAAGGAAAAGTTTGTGAATTAAATATAAAAATTAATGATTTGGAACAGCATTCTAAACTTAATAATTTAATAATAGCTAATGTACCCGAAAGTCGCAACGAAAATGTGGTGGATATTGTTAAGCAAATTGGTGCTGGTGTCGGTGTCAATATTGACAATAATGACATCGATGCTGCACATAGAGTCCAACCTCATACTGTTAATCTTAATAAAAGAACACGTAATGTTGTAGTTAGATTTACTTCACGTCGTGTCAGAGATGAGGTTCTTACTGCGTACAGGAAAAAAAGGATCATCACAGCGAAAGACTTACCTATAGAAGCAGGCACGGAAGAAATTAGATTATTCGTAAATGAGCATTTAACTCCTCAAAATAACGAGTTATTCAAACATGCACGTACATGTCTTCGTCCTAAAGGGTATAAATTTATTTGGACCCGCAACTGCAAGATTTTCGTCAAAAAATCAGAAGAATCTAGAACACACCTAATCCATAACATTTCAGATATTGACAAATTAGTATAATTTGTCTAATTTTCTACCAAATCAAATTGTAACTATTTTAGTTTATAATGGCTTTATCGGTGTATTATCAGAATGTAAGGGGACTAAGAACAAAAACTAATACAATTAAATGCAACAGTCTGTCAGGCGACTTCGACATCATTTGTTTGACTGAAACTTTCTTAAATACATCTATTTATGATCACGAAGTTCTTTGTGATACTTACAGTGTAGTGAGACGTGACAGATCTTCGGAAAATTCAGTTAAAAGTGATGGTGGTGGTGTGCTGATAGGTGTGAAGAATGGTATAAATTTTGAAGCTAGAACTGAATGGTTTAGTGAGGCGGAAGATGTATGGATTACACTGAATGAAGATTCTTATAAACGTAAATTACATGTGTGTTGCGTGTACCTACCCCCGAGTAATACTTCGGCTTTGCTTAAGTTTTTAGACAAGTTATGTTTTATTCGCGACTCGGTATCTGATAATGAGAACTTTTTGATCTGTGGGGACTTCAACCTGCCTGATATACAGTGGTCTGCTAGTGGTGATATCTCTTATAGCAATGCGTTTAATTCTTCAAGGAATGACTTCACCGACAGTATTACATACTGTAATTTATTTCAGTACAATTCAGTAGTTAATCATAATAACCGTATATTAGATTTAGTTTTAAGTAATACTGACGAAATTAAAGTTGTAAACTGTAACTCCCCTTTAGTTAATGTCGATTTACACCATCCGCCTCTGGAGATTTATTTAAGTTTTTGTTATGTAAAAAGTTTACCTATCAGTCCAAGAAATATTTACAATTACAGTAGAGCTGATTATGAAGAAATAAATTCTGAATTATTTAATGTTGATTGGGAAAATATATTTCTATATTTAAATATTGATGATTGTGTTATTAGATTTTACAATATACTTTATGAATTAATAGAAAAATATGTTCCTAAGAGACGAACAAAAAAAAGGAAATATCCATCATGGTATACTGGGGACTTAATTCAATTAATAAAAATGAAACATAAAGCTAGATTAAAATTTAAACGATTTAAGTCTCAATATTATTATGATTATTTTGCAGATCTAAGGCAACGAGTTAAAACTCAAACAAAAACGTGCTATTCACATTATTTGAATAATATTGAAAGTAGTATACAGGAAAGCTCAAAAACATTTTGGTCTTACATATCGAATGTTAAGAAAATAAATATTCCTAATATTATCAAATATGGACATCATAGGACTTCTGATGGTAAGGAGGCTGTTAACTTTTTTTGTGATTATTTTAGTTCTGTTTTTACTTCATCAAATAATTGTTCTGCTAATACATGTTCCTTTAACCCTTTAAACAATACATTATTTAATATTGAAATTGATATTGATCAAGTTAGTACTATAGTAAAAGAAATAGATATTAAAAAAGGAGCGGGTGTTGATGATATTCCAGGTATATTCATTTTCAAATGTGTTGACTCTTTGAGCTTTCCGCTGTTACTTATTTTCAAAAAATCCTTAAGTGAAGGTAACTTTCCATTGTATTGGAAAAGAGCACTGGTAGTTCCAATTTTTAAATGTGGTGATAGAGGTATGGTGGAAAACTATAGACCAGTTTCTAAACTTTGTATTTTTGAAAAAATTTTTGAAAAAATAATTTATACTCAGTTATTTAATTTTGTTAAAAATGTTATACCACTTGAACAACATGGGTTTTTCCCTTGTAGATCTGTAAATACCAATTTAACTCTGTATGTTAAATACATTCTGAATGCGATGGATGAAGGAATTCAGGTTGATTCCATATACACGGATTTTAGCAAGGCGTTCGATAAAATCGATCATAGCATATTGTTAACGAAATTAGCTGCAGTTGGTGTGCATGGTAATCTCCTGAATTGGTTCAATTCTTACTTATCTAATCGTGAACAGTGTGTGGTTGTTAATGGTTTCACCTCGAAATATGTTAATATTACATCAGGGGTACCGCAAGGTTCACATTTGGGTCCTTTGTTATTTAACATTTTTGTACATGATATCACTAAATGTTTTGTAAATTCAAATTTTCTAATGTTTGCAGACGATCTTAAGTTATATTCGAAAGTATCAAATGTTCAAGAATGTTTGAATGTACAAGAAGACCTACACAGATTATATGCCTATTGTAAAGATAACAAATTAATACTGAATCTTTCGAAATGTTCAAGAATATCTTTTACTAGAAATAGAAATGTTTTGAAATACAAATATAAAGTTCAAGATTATAGTTTGATGGATGTTACTTGTGTAAAAGATCTAGGAGTCACTTTTGACTGCAAATTAATCTTTAATTTTCATGTGAACGAAGTTATTAAAAAGGCATATAGAATGTTGGGCTTTTTAAGGCGAATGACAGTTCCTTTTAGAAATAGTTCAACATTACTGACATTATATTATACACTAGTCCGAAGTCAGTTAGAATTCGCCACTACGTGTTGGTCTCCTCAATATTTAACTTACATTAACCGAATTGAAAAAGTACAGAATAAATTTATCAAGTATGTAAATTTTAAATTTCCCAATAACAATATCAATCTAGTATCCTTAGAAAATAGACGTAGATTTCTTGATTTAATTTTTCTTTACAAGATTGTTCATAATAAAATAGATTGTCCTGATTTAATAAATTCATTATCATTTCGTGTGCCATCTTACAACACGAGAATGAACGACCTTTTCTTGTTACCTCAAAATAAAACAAACTTTGCTTATAATTCGCCTATTAATAGAATGTGTCTAGAATTTAATAATATTTCTAAATCCGCTGTTATTTCTGACATTTTTTCTTCTAACTTAAAGATATTCAGACGATCATTAATTACTTGCTTATTGCAAGTTTAAACTATTTTGATTTTTAATTATTTTTTCATCTGCTTTAGCTATCTAAGATTATAAGAATTACTGTTTTAGTATTTAATAATAATAATAATATGTTAATATTATAAGAATTGATAATGTTATATTATATATTATTTAATTAATTATAGTAATAATTAAATATACATTATGTATTATGTTACTGATATACAAATAGTGTATTATTAGTGCTGCGCTGTAATTAGGACGATGTCCTGTTGTGTAGCCAAATTAATAAAAATAAAAAATAAAAAAAAAAATAAAAAAAATAGTAGTTAATAAGGAAGGAAGATTAAATACCCGTCAACCAGTGGGAAGACCTCGCCAGAGATGGAGAGATCAGCTAACCGAAAATCTGACAAGTATTGGTATACAGGGTACGTGGCAAGACTTGACAATGAATAGATCGAGATGGAGGGCTTCTGTGAGTGAGGCCAAAAGTCAACCGGACTGATACTGCCCAAAGAAGAAGAAAAAATTAATAATAGTTAATAACAATTAATAATAGTTATAATTAATAATAATAATTATTAATAATTATAATAATAATGAGAGTTTCCTAGCACTTAGGTGGTACATAAGAGCAAATAAGGTAAATTCTTCATTTCTATATCTCCGGCAATATGTAACATCGGTCGGACAGCCTACAATTTTTATTTAAATTTCTCTGGAGGGTAAAAACCTTTATTCGTTAATACATTGTATAAATTATGCACCGTATGTCTCAAAATTTCACGTTAGCATTGACTCTGTTCAAGGCCTGTGTACCCTTCTTATGTATCTTGAATTTAAGATATTTGAAATTCATCTCAGTTTTCTACGAATGTGTATTCGTTTCTGAAAATTAAATACAAATGTAGGGAATACAACATAAATATAACACAACTTCATACAACTTCACAAGAATATTAAAATACTCTTTGCAATTGCAATGTGAGTTAAACATACCGCGTTGAAATGCTGAAAGTTTTCAGTCACTAGTGAAACTTGCTCACTTCACCTGAACATTAAATATTAAACATGTTACTCTAAATGATTATGAAAGGAAATACAACACTCAAAAACTATGTTAGTACAGAACGCCTCATAAATTGCATAAATGCTCTCTTTCTTTCGAACTTAATTGCAGGGGCGGCTCGTGTATAGGCACTGAGGATATGCAACACCCCCTATTTTTGTCGATATATAAATATATTTATTAATTTATTCATATTTGCTTGTAATACTTAATTTTAACACCAACAATTGTTCAAAAATACATCTTGCAAGCAGCACGCGAACCGCCGCTGCAAGTTTCAGCACTAATGCCTGGGCTACACCTGCATCTATCGTCGCTAAACTTCGGTTTAACGTGACATACACGCTAATGTGGCCAGCTACTATCGGTTTGCGTTCACAATATTAGCAGTGCGCGCCACTAGACACATGACGATAACTGAAGTGGCGGTCTTAGAGCGCACATCAAAGGAACTTAGCGCAGAGCGTAGTATGTTCTGTTGGCGCGTATTGTTGTTTATCCGGCATCATTTCAGGTTATGTTATACATATTTCTTTACAACTTATTTGTGTCAAAATCAGATAAGATTATGTTTGAATTTGTGAAATTAAATGTGAAAAATAATTTTAGGGTGCAGTTATGATGGATATACACCATAATTTTATTTAATTTACAGCAAAATAAATACGCTTGCACCTTGTAAACGTAAATAAAGTGTAGCGGCGAAAACGCAGATATGGCCACAAGTTGCGTTTTAGCACGTTATCGATAGATGCAGTTTACCACGAATTTATATAGCGCGCAATTATCGGCAAAGCTTATAACGCAAGTGTGGCCCAGGCATAAGAAGAGCGAAGGACGCTAACTGAACTGTGTTTTTCACAGTGTCATATCATATAGCAATATGACGTATATTGATGCGCGCGCAAGCATTTACACTCGCAGTGACATACGTAATGCGGTACTGTACATCAAGCAGTTCCTTTGCTAAATTTGTATTGTAGTAATGAAATCAGGATAGGTTAAATATACTTGCAATGATTTCAAGTGAGAAAAAATTACTCAACAGTCGTACAGACATCAAAGAAAATGTTTTTGATCTTTTTGCTAGAAATTAGACGAAAAGAATAGATTTTATTTAGAATTTTTAGAATATACCAAAATGTAAATTTATGGATAATAAACAATATTTTTTCATGTTTATTTATTTATTTATTTTTTATATTTTGACGATAATTTAGAAATTTTATAAAACACGGCATTTATGATGAGTTTGTAAATTTCGAAAGTTGCAGCACCCCCGCAATTCCAAATCACGAGCCGCCACTACTTAATTGTATATTAAAGACGCTGAAGAGTATATAATGGGTGTTTTTTTTAGAGGTATAGAACTTTAAATTGCAATAAAACAACGATGGATTATTCGATTGACATGAATTTTTTTTTATTCGAAAGATAATCTTGTGGCATTACATTTTAAATATGATTTCTGGCATATGACCGCCACGGCTAGCTCGGATGTAGTCCAATCTGGACGTCCAATTTTCGATGACTTTTTCCAACATTTGTGGCCGTATATCGGCAATAACACGGCGAATGTTGTCTTCCAAATGGTCAAGCGTTTGTGGCTTATCCGCATAGACCAATGACTTTACATAGCCCCACAGAAAGTAGTCCAGTGGTGTTAAATCACAAGATCTTGGAGGCCAATTCACAGGTCCAAAACGTGAAATTAGGCGGTCACCAAACGTGTCTTTCAATAAATCGATTGTGGCACGAGCTGTGTGACATGTTGCGCCGTCTTGTTGGTATGATTTAATGTAATGCCACAAGATTATCTTTCGAATAAAAAAAAATTCATGTCAATCGAATAATCCATCGTTGTTTTATTGCAATTTAAAGTTCTATACCTCTAA
Source organism: Liopterus haemorrhoidalis (assembly GCA_963971575.1). Classification (NCBI taxonomy): domain Eukaryota; kingdom Metazoa; phylum Arthropoda; class Insecta; order Coleoptera; family Dytiscidae; genus Liopterus; species Liopterus haemorrhoidalis. The sequence goes on from OZ020615.1 coordinate 53,635,820, forward strand.
AAAAAACACCCTTTACTTGTTTTAATTAGTGTAGTTGTTTAATCTTGTAAGGAAACAGAAGTAAATCAGATGTCTATATTAATTTCTAGTGCTAACTTGAGCGGACCGTCATCTGGCCAAAATTTGCCAGATGATCAGCCATAATATCACTTACGAGCTTATGAGCTAATAATCTAAGGCCTCTCAATGTCTGAAATCGAGGAAACTTTTTTTTTATTTATTGTTTTATGCTGCTTCAATTTCTAGGATTATTAGCATCCTGTTTGAGGAAAGTTTATATTATGTGACTAACATCACCTCTACCAAAAGAATACAAAGCGTTCACCAGGCAAATATCTTTGTCAAAATTTCTCATTTTTAGGGTTTTGTAGGCCACCAAAAAACCCTTATACCGTCATTTTGTCGTCTGTCTGTTCGGTAAAAATTGTAGTCAAACGGCTAAACTTAGAGTTGAAATTTGGCATGCTTCTACAACTCGACCCACACATAGGAAAATTACTAAAACATCTAAACCAGTGGCGAAGAGAGACCTCCGCTAAACTTGCCCTCCCATAAAAATAATAATTATAAAAAAAAAAAATACATAAAAAAAAATGCAGACACCTTTATTTTGGACGTTTGCCATTGTTGATAGTACTAGGCTAGAATAGTACAATATAATGAGTATTAGTATCAAAAAGATATAATACTTCAAGAGTAATATAAAAAAATTCGGACGTTTCGGAAACTGCTCAACAATCTGTTTCCGTCTTCAGCGATCACGAGAAGTGATCATCACTTCTCGTGATCGCTGCAGCCTGAGATGAAATGTTAGTGAAACTGCTTTCTTCTGTGAAAAAAAGGCTGAAGTAAACGGTGTCGAGAAGGATATTATATAGTGATGATCACTTCTCGTGATCGCTGAAGACGGAAACAGATTGTTGAGCAGTTTCCGAAACGTCCGAATTTTTTTATATTACTCTTGAAGTATTATATCTTTTTGATACTAATACTCATTATATTGTACTATTCTAGCCTAGTACTATCAGCAATGGCAATCGTCCAAAATAAAGGTGTCTGCATTAATATTGGACCATTGCAAAATAACTTCAAAGATATTAAAAAAAAATATTTTTTTTTAAATATAAAAGAAGATTTAGGTAAATCTTCAAAAATAAATCAAATTATGTCCTATACAAATTTTAGTCCAAGGCTTGGTTTACTAGTAACGAATTTTTTAAAATTTTAAAGTTTAATAACTTCCGTTTCCGATTTCGGATTTTAATAAAAAAAAATAGGGTTCTTCCCAATTATTAGGAGAATTTTTTAGTAGCAGAACGAACTCTTTAAAATAAACCGTTTTTGAGTTATCGTGTATACACACAGACACACACACAGACACATACACAGATACACACACACACACACACACACACAGACACACACACATACGGACGGCACTCCGAAAATAGTTTTTTTGGATTCCCTGGACCATGAAACGTGATCATCAGTCAAAATCTCGACATCGAAAATATTCGCGATTACAATACTTGCCCCTTATATATTAAGGTCGGGCAAGTAAAAACATATCCCCCTAAAAATATAAACAAATATGTGCTCATCGAAAAAAAAAATATTTTTTAAAAATTAGTTGGTACCAAATGAAAGCCCTTAGTGCGTGGATTAACGATCAAAATTTAATTTTTGCAAAATAAATACTCTTGATGCGAGTTTTGCCAAAATTGTGCAAAAAATTTTTTGTCTCACATCGTGTAGGCTAGATGGTTTAAGCTAAAAATCTGAAAAAATTCTAAGTAATGTACATTGGTGTGAACCGGAATAGTACAACAGGAATTTTTGACCAGATTATGTTTTCGGAAAATAACGCATTTTTTGTGTTTTTAACTAAAATATGTTAAATATTTAATTCGCTATGTAACACACAAGATCAGTAGGTCTAGTAGCGTAGTTGGTTTTGACGTGCGCTTAATAATATAACTTAATTTGCAAACTTGAGTTCGAATCCTGTTAATTTTATTTTTTGTTTTTCTTTTTCGCATTTTTATTTTGTTTAAATTATTTTGTCAAAATTCTAGTTATATTTTGGTAAATGTTGCATTTAATTTTTAAAAGCGTAAATTTAATAACCAGTGGGAAGTGTTAATTATAATTTAATTCTGTTTGACGAAATCAGAGGGCGGGGCTTATGATTTAAGCAACCAATGGAAGCCACAGGCGCAATTTTCAAAATCTTAATGAACCTTGCTATATAAAAAAAAATACTGCACATATTTAGAAACTTAAATAATGGTATTAGGCATTCGAATTAAAATTCATAAAAAAATATTTTGACATAAAATTTGTTTTGGCATCCCAAATAATCATCATTCAGTTACTAAATACCTGCAAAACCCAGAGATGTGTGAAAATTCACAATTCACATCAGTTTTTTATATAGAGATAACTATATAGACATACCGGAGGTTAAGAAATAGTACGTATTTTCTCTGCCCTGAGTGCTTATTAGGCATTAGGAACTTTTTTGTTGTTGTTGTGGCATTAATAATACAAAAACTTTTTGCAGTGCAATAAATAACTTTACAATAATTCCGTTGAACGTGTTCAGAATAATATTTTCCGGTAACTGAAGTAAAACAAATAATTAGTAATCTGACTACAAGATGGCCCTGTTTCATGCGATGTTTTCAAACACTCTTACTAAATATTGACTAACTTTTAATCCGCTTAGAAACTCTTAACTTTTCTCTCTCTACTTTGGCAATTATCTCCTCCATACATTTTTAATGATGAATGCTCAATCACAACTTAAAGCTGCCAACTCAAAATTTATACGCTTCTCTTTATATTGAAAGTTCGAGACTTTCTTAACTGATATACGATACCTCTTATGTTACAATTTACAATTGTAATTCAATTTTCAAAAGTTGCGAGTTTGTAATTGATATTTTGAATATAGCGAGATTTATTTTCAACAGTAGAATTCTATTATTAAGGCCCGGTCTTTCTACCTTCTGATAAACTTCTGGGTAACTATCTGACAGATAAAGTTATCTGATACTTTATCTGTTGGATAAATGTCATCCCGTCTTTCAATTCATATTTATCTGTCAGATAGCTATCTGACGGATAATGAGACTGACATATTGAATTTTCAGATTGGTAACACTGACTGTGTAACTGAAATAGGCGTTGAGAAAGATTTTTTGTTTGTTTCTCTATGGAAATAAATAAATAAATTTATAAACTGACAGCTGTCGAGCCGTTTTTTTGGTTATTGACATTAACAAAATTTAATTTATGTATGCGTTATACAAGATTTTAGCAATTATTATTGTCGTAAGCATGTAACAAAATTGGGGGAATGAAAAAGAGATAGTAGATATAAATAATAATTGTTCTACGTTTATTTAATTTTTTAATTTTATTATGATTGATGTAAATACAAAATAAGTTATAATAAATTTAAAAATAAGATAATTAAATCACGGAGTATTCTTTAATATTAATTTTTTCTGAGTAATCAGTTTCTTCAGGTACGTCACCGACACAGTACTGATCTTTTGTGGGTGGTTCTTCATATCCACTCTTGTAACGTTAAAGTTGCGTAATACTGCAGTTGCTACTATACCAATTATAATCTTATTGCTCAAATTCGAATTGTTAAGGGTGCATTCGAGTTGTACAGAGTAGAGCGAGCGCTGAGCGAACAGTTGATGGTGACGTCATGAATAGAGAACTAACGGAGCGAACGTTCTTGTGACGTATTGTTTATAAAATCTAACCCTACAATTTTAGGCGGCGTTTTTACTGTCAGATTAATTCACGTCAGTCATGAATCAAAATTATATATGTACCTCGGTTTTTCCTTGATTTTTTTTCAATAATGAAGAAATAAAATTAATTAAAAATTAAATAATAATTAATGAATTCATTTAATGAATTTTTTCCATTTTAATTTTATGTACGGTGTATTTTAATAATTTTTTTACTGTTTACAGAACGTCACAAATACATAAAATAGCCGTACTCTGTAGCCATAGACAAATAACAATATTATTTGTCTAAGGCTATTATTTTTATTTTATTTATAATTTAATTTTAAACTTCCCCCACTTTTTTACGTCATACTCCATATGCTCGGTCTTAAAACCCCGAACACATAGAGCGCACTCTAAATGCTCGCTCGATCGCAAAACGAATGCAATTGAGTGTACTCCGAGCGTCAAATCGAACACGTTTGAGTGTACAGAGCGTGCTCGGAACGCTCGGAGCGTCAAATCGAATGTACCCTAAAATATCCTTCTCGACACCGTTTACTTCAGCCTTTTTTTCACAGAAGAAAGCAGTTTCACTAACATTTCATCTCAGGCTGCAACCACTCGTGGATAACGGGCAATTTCGTAAAATACTCGTTGAAATTTGTGTATTTAATTTTCCGTACAAGGCATACAAATGAAATCAGATATAAGCTGGATATTGCACGAAATACTTTTTTCATATTTTTTCTCACCGTGGACTGGTGCACTATTATTTTGGAGTTAAGGCATTATTTCTACTATTAATAAAATTCAAACAAATTATGGTAAGTGTTTACAACATCCCACTTCACACTTGCGCGTACGTCAAACACATGTCATTTGTTTAATATACAGAGATTCTAAACAAGTGGGACTGTGCAGAACTTTTATTTATGTCATTAAACTAGAAGATGGGTAGCTCGCTTCGCTCGGCTTCTTCTAACCAAACACTTACTAACCTAACCTAACCTAAGATAGTGTTTTGTCATTAAACTAGAAGATGGTTAGTTCGCTTCTAGAAACCATTGTTTTAGAGCCACTGACAATTCTTGAATTATTTAGTGTAGTCGTTATGTGCTGCCATCTGTATAAAGTTTGAAGGGGGATATTGTAAACATTGGCCCAAATGTATAATTTCAAGTCCATTTTGCAATTTATTGTTCCAAGAAATCATTTAATTTCTAACTTTTTGACAGTGACAGCACTTATTTGTTACTTATTCGCTACTTTGACTACCGAATAACTTATCTGCCAGATAGTATAGTTTATTCGTAGGAATAACTTTATCTGAGGGTGGAAAGACGCTGTATTGTTTTTATCTGTCAGATAACGTTACCAGCCACTTTATCTGAAGGTGGAAAGACCGGCCCTAAGAGATCTGATTTTTAACATTTATATGAACTGAATTAAATTGGTGGCTATGAAATATCGAAATTACAGCAAGACTTCGGTAAGCGCTTCCACGATTAAAGCTGATTCGATATAACACTATCTGATCGAAGCCTAAAAAAAAAAAAACGAGAAGAGCTTATTGTTGGCTAAATTGTCAACCTAATCGATACTGCAGGAGTAGGAGATGTAGATAAACAAACTAAGAGGAGTTACTACAGATTTATGGTGAGAGCCTTACCAACGAGGACCTTCAAGAACTCACAGAACAAGGAATTCATGGAAAATACTGATTTCCTTAGTAAAAGTTTGGTATCGATAACCGAAATCGTTGATCAAACTGTAGCGAATGATCTAGATTTTGAACGGAGTGCAATACATGACGAGACGTTTTGGATGCGATCTCTTGCTACCGACATATGCTTAACGAGAGAAAAAGAACGCCACAAATGCCACTTGACACGTGTTCTTTACGAAAATTATATTAATTTTACCCAAAACACATGTATTAAAAACTGCGGCAGATTCGATATAGCGATTTTTTTCGTGAAACAGTTTTTTCTAGTGCGTTCTAAAAGAGTGACATTCATTTCGAGCAACGGTATGCTACCAGCTTTTGCTTCAGCAGGCCTACGGAGACAGTGTTTTGTCAAGGACTCGGGTATTTTGGTGGTTTAAGGCATTTTCAGAAAGAGTTGATTGAAGATGAATCATGCAGCGAAAGGCCTTCATCTTTAAGAACCCATGAAAATGTCGACACAATCCGGGATCTTGTGCGTTCAGATCGTCGGTTAAAAGTCAGAATGATCGAGGAAGAGTTGAATTTGACACTACCGTTCATCAAATGACCAATTAATTGGGGATGAGTAAAATCTACGCAAAAATGGTTCCAAAACACCTTTCGCAACAGGAGTTTTTGGCCAGTAAAAACATTCCTGTGATTCCTCAGCCTCCTTATTCGCCTGACTTGAGTCATTGCGTCTTTTTCCTCCTCCCAAGATTGAAAAATCACCTCAAAGGACGTCATTTTGGAACACTCGAAAACATTCGTAACCGACCAGCTGAAAGATATTTCAGTATCCGAGTTCCAGCACTGCTATGAGGATTGGAAGAACCGTCTCCAGCCCTGTGTGGCTTCCCAAGGAAGTATTTTGAGGGTGACAATATTGAACTGTAATTCTATTCGAATAAAAAAAATAAAATAAATTAAAAATCAGTCCGGTTTCTTAATTTACACACCTCATACTACCAAGTACAATAACAATAAGTATTTTTCTCAATAGAACAAAAATGAAACTTGAAATGATGCTGCAGAAATAACTCAAATGATTCTTACTGTTTGCTTTTTTGCGCTATATAATACAAACCCATGCTACTTCCCTAAAAGCCTTTAATCTTACGCTTAAATATAGATTTATTAGGGGAAATAAAATTTCTTCCACAAATATTAAAATTCAATTTTCTGTAAAACAATTTCCGTCATCAAACTTGATCAGATGCAAAGCAATCGGAAAGCTGTCTCTACAGTTTTATTATATTTCCATTCAGTCACCAATCTGTATTTTTTACAACGATTCCAGTAGCTCAGCAGTAATTAAAATCATAAATTTCATCTGTACATTGTTGCCACGGCGTGCAAGTTTCAGACCATTAGTAGAGTATGTGATATATTACAAAGATTTTAAATGGCAACGTTGCGTATACCCAGCACAAAGTGAGTATTGTTTTTTATTAGCAATGGGGTTGGATGATATTATATAAAATCTCCGAAAGTAGGTTGCTTCAATTATAGTTTTTTTTTTAATCACAAATACTGTAAATCATGGATTTTGTCATTCTCATCAGGGACAGCTGTTTTGTACATTGCTGGATATATAGGATTGTAACGATATTGTCGATACTAGTAAGGTATCGATACTTTTTGTTTAGATACTTTACTGGAATCGATATATTTTTCTACTAGTATCGGTTAAATTTATTATACCTACAAATAATATTTGCATAATAATGTGAAGCAACGATCCAGGCGGTGAATCGAGGAATTTGATATTTGATGTTAAGTAATGTGCTGATAATTTAGACTTCAGCCAGAAAATCTACGCTTAAAACCATCTACTATAGATAGCATAACAAAATGATAGGTATCACGCGCGAATTAAAATAATTAGGTGTAATTTCCAATCGGTAAATTATTATTTTGGTAATTTACTGCAGTTCACAACACTTCTTAATACTAAAATTCGAACGGTATATTCAAAAGTAATGTTATTTGATAAGTCTTAGTATAATAAATATTAGTTACACGTAGATTAAGGAACGAAAATTAGTTTTTTTAAAATTCGTTTCTTTTAACACGATTGTAGTAAAAAATATGCCAAAAAGGTTTTGTCCCGCCCAGTAGCGGACTGGCAAAAATTTGACAAAGCCCTGGAAAATTGGAAGAAATCGGCCCCATAGTGTGAAGAGACGGTCTCATTGGATCAAGGACCGGCCCCATTGATCCAAAAATCGGTGCTGTTGGGACTAGCCTACTGGGAAATTGCCCGGTGTCCCGGCGGGCCAATCCGCCACTGGTCCCGCCCCTTTTTACCCAAGGGGGTTAAAATAAAAATCTGAAAAAATTATACGTAATGTACATTGATTTGAGCCGGAAACGTTCGAGAGGAATATTTGATCAGTTGTCGGTTTTGGAAAATATTGCAGATTTTGACAAAATTAATTATTTATAGTAGTGAAATAGTTATAAATCAAATAGCACATTATTGATAGTGAAAAATACGTTTCTGAAATTTAAAACATCAGCTGTGGCCAGCACAGGACCGACCGCCATAATAAAGTACTTATATAAATTACATTCTAGCAGCAGAGTAGAAATAATAGACCGGGAGCTCATGACAGTTTTTGGTCTCCGATTTCATACAGCATGCCTTTTGGAGGAGAGAATATTTACCCTGTGACAACAAAAAAGGGATGGTACTAAACCCCTGCACGCTTTCCGGTCATAGGGAAAATTGCATTTCCACTTAAACACAACATTTTTGTGCTTTTCTCTGATTTAATATTGCTTGCCCTTTTGTCAAAAGAAAGTTATAACAAATTTAAAGTCTTTAATTTTTTATAGAGAACGTATATTTAATATGAACCCGCTATAGAAGCCATTTATCAATATATTTCTTATTAATTTAATGAAGACTTGGGTACGAAGTAAATGCAGAAAAAATCGCTAGGATTTTTTAATTTACGTTTTCCTGTGACGTAATATTCACAAATTATCTAAATTTAGTTTAAACAAATTAAATGGAAGCTCTTAGTACTCAAATACCGAATAAAAATGATTATCAAAAATCTGTTAATTTTGATGTGACAAAAAAAAATTGTCTTAAAAATCCAGCATTCTATTGACTTCTTAGTTATTAAATACCTACAAAACGCTGAAATGTGTAAAATTTCACATTTCACATAAAAAGTTTTTATTGTCGAGTAACTGTTTGGGACCCCAAAAATATACTTGTTCCCGGGTCAATTTATGGAGAAAACCGGCCCTGATTACAGGGCTTGTTGATGTGATTACTGCTTTATAAATTATGGTACATGGGTGCATTTAAATATTTCATAGAATTAATTATTAAAATTATAGTTAAAATTACATTTTGAAACATTTGCAATTTACTTTCAGCATATGGTCCTATGAATTCATTAAATCGAGACTTGACTGTATTAGATTTTCATATGTCAAAAGCGTATTAAATTTTAACTGTTACAACATTGTTAAACAATATTTCCCTTCATCTCATCTATGAAGAGAAACATATCTCAAAGGTCGAGAGTTCCTCTGTATACTTCCAGCGCCTCTTCATTCCGCTAAACTGCCAAGACGCTATTAATTACGTTAGTGGAGTCACTGGCTACGAACACATGATAACGCCCTAAATTTTAACACCGCACTCTAATAGATAAATTATTACATCAGCCAAGATTTAATTATATACTAGATTACTTATCTATTATGTTTAATTATTTAAATAGGTAATAATAGTTATCAGAAACGCGTGTAGATGCAGGTAACGGTAATGGCGGTACATAAGGTGCATAATTTATATAGTAAAGGAGGTTATACAAAATGTAAATCAGACTTTATTTTCAAAAACCTTTACTTTAACTTAAGATCACTATAAAGACATGCCGTCAATTTATCAACCTACCTCTACTAAAATTATAACTAACAGAATAACCAAAAGCTTGGATAAATTCCAATAGACCGGGAGCTCATGACAGTTTTTGGTCTCCGATTTCATACAGCATGCCTTTTGGAGGAGAGAATATTTACCCTGTGATAACAAAAAAGGGATGGTACTAAACCCCTGCACGCTTTCCGGTCATAGGAAAAATTGCATTTCCACTTAAACACAAAATTTTTGTGCTTTTCTCTGATTTAATATTGCTTGCCCTTTTGTCAAAAGAAAGTTATAACAAATTTAAAGTCTTTTAAATATATGCATGCGATTCGAAGGGTCCCAAAGGGCTCAAACGGTCATGTGATCTTGTAATAAAAAAATATGATTTTCCGCGTTTTTATACAGCATGCCTATAATTAAAAGACTTTAAATTTGTTATAACTTTCTTTTGACAAAAGGGCAAGCAATATAAAATCAGAGAAAACCACAAAAATTTTGTGCAAGTGGAAATGCAATTTTCCCTATGACCGGAAAGCGTGCAGGGCTTTAGTACTATTCCTTTTTTGTTGTCACAGGGTAAATATTCTCTCCTCCAAAAGGCATGCTGTATGAAATCGGAGACCAAAAATGTCATGAGCTCCCGGTCTACAATCTAGGGAAGTCTGTCGAGCAACCAAACGCAATTTAGGAAAGAGTGCTCTACTACTACTGGAAATATGAAACTCACATCAATCATAGGGCTTCGTTGCCTTTAATACCAACATGTCCAGGTATCCAAAAAAGCTCTACTCTCACATTCTAAGCATTAAGATTGTGGAGTAGCAACCGGATCTTTAGTACAAGAGGATGCAGTGGATCTGAATCTTGGATACTGTTCAGAGTGCTCAGCGAGTCCGTTAAGATAACACTTGACTGACTTTGCTCTGACGAAACAAAACACAGGACCTTGAATATAGCATACAGCTCAGCAGTATACACACTCGTTATGGAGTGTAGACGGTACTGAAACTGTTGGCGTGGATTCAAAACAACAAACGCACACCCAACCCTGGTTCCTTATTTTGATCCATCAGTAAAAATGACAGTATCCTCGAACCTAGGGACCAGGTTCTTTGTAACTCATGTTGGTATTCGATAGGCAACGTAGTATCTTTATCAAAACCTAGTTAATGTGAGATTCACAAGCGGACGCGGCAGCGAAATTCTGACTAGATGTGGAACAGCAGTTCTCGAGTGAAAAGCAGACATAAAGAAAGATGAACAGGCAGACAAAGAAACGTTGCCTTTTATATGTACATATATTTATTGTTTAGTTTTTATTACAGGAATTACTTGTAATGAATCTTATAAATTTAACTTTTGTCCACTCTGTATTATAGGACAAAAATTAGAGAAAATAGTTATAAGGTATATTTGCTTTGGGTCAGTTTGACGTGTATCATTAATATATACATTATATTTTCTCCAGGACAAAAAAAATGTCTTCATGTTTCTCTAAAAACTATATTATACTCAAAACAATTGTGTCTTTAGGACATATTGTGTTTCCTAATATTGTAGTTAAACATAAAAATAAGCATTTGTGTTCAAAACTAACCATTAACAAGCACATTTCACTTGCTAAACGATGCTTTTCTACATGAAAATGTTCATGAAGTGCAATCGTCTGCATATTTACATACGTATATACAGTAACGATGTGACAAAATGTTAACCAATTCCATAACAGTTCTATTATTACCATTATTATTTTCATTATCTCAGTATCTGCGTTTGTAATAGCACCACAGCGTCCATAAAAGTTTATTTCCTACAACCAGGTATTCTCAACTTTGTACAAAAAGAATGTAAGAAGATTTGACAAAAAATGTCAAAGTTTCTTGTTTATTCTCCAGTAATGGAGCAGAACTAGGAGTTTTCTCAACATAATAGTAAATCTTTATAAAAGTTAAGTGAGTTTTTTACACAAAACAAATAGTTAGAAGAGTATAGATTTCCATTTCGGAGATAACTAGCAGGTACAGAATGTTGTAAGTCACTTAACTGTTTAGAACTTTCTAACTCGATCAGAACACGCCAAATTTAGCAAGACTTCTGAAATATTGGGCTTAGGGTGAAGAAAGTTATATGTGAGGCTATCTGTACATGGATACTATAACATAATATGTTAGCATCATCATTGTCATGATCTTAACATTCAGAATCCCAAGAATAATATAGAAGCTTTCATAAATGGATAGAAACTTGAAGAGGTAGATGAGTTGAGTTACCGAGGTAGTTTAATTGAATCGATTATTTCATCTATCGATCAAAATCGGCGTAACTAAGTTTATGCTAGATTCATATTGTTTTTAGATATACTCATTGTTTAAAACAGAGAAATCCGTACTATAAGCTCTCACTTCACTCCTTTTTCTTTCTTTTGAATATTCCGTTACAGAAACCCTTCTGGCGCCACAACATACAATGTTTTTGTAGTGCATTAATTAGTGATTCGTACAGTTGGCAGACATGTGATTTTAATAAATATTGAGTTACTGCTAAAGAATTAAATTTTTATGGGCCCTAAGATGATATTTTGATATATAGAACGGCTGAATATAGAGAGTTGAAATTTGTTATGCTTGTACACAGGCCCAGATAGAGAGAGGGTGGGACTAGGAGAGCCATATGGTCCGGGCCCCGGCGCTCTCAAAATTATTTATATTTTACATAAATTACATAAATAAACGGAGGAGTATGGGGCCCCCGAATTGTTGTTTGGCCCGGGCCCCATTGAAGCTCTTTCAGAGTCTGTTTGTACAACTCTTTAACCCACATACAGGAAAAATATAGATAATTAAAAAAAAAAAAACACTTCGCGAGATAAATATAAATATTTCCTTAATTTTGGGGTACCAAATGAAACCTCTTAATGCGTGGAAAAACATATTTTAAATTTTGAAAAACAATATTTTTTATGGAATTTTGGTACTATTTTTTTTTGATTATCGTTTTTTGGATTTTAGTCCCGCACCCATATCTCCCAGAGGGGTCGATCTAAAGTTCTGAAAAAATATCCATAATGACATTGATGAGAACCAGAATAGTTCAACAAGAATTTTTGGTCGTATTAGTTTTAAAAAAATATTAATTTTTTTTTGCCGTTGAAAAAATAACTATTTTTTTAAAATTATTGTGTGGTATCAAAAGAAAGCCGTTGATTAAGGAACTAAATGTAGTTTTTAAGTTTTATGTTTTAATACGATTTTTTCCAAAATTGTACCATAAAAATACTGTCTCGCACGCTTTAACGCAAAAGAGTTACTAAATATCTGAAAAAAATCTAAGCAATGCATAATCTAAAGCGGAAACGTACGAAAGTAATTTTTGATCAGATTGCGTTTTTGGAAAATATTGTAGTTTTTGTGTTTTTGACAAAATTAATTACTTTTTCAATATATTTCTTACTAATTTAAAGAAGATTTCGCTGGGATCAAAATCGTTGGGATTTTTTAATTTAAATTTTACTGTAACGAAATTTACGCAAATTCTTTAAATTAAGTTTTAAAAAAAAATAATGAAAGATCTTAGTACGCAAATACCGATTACAAATAATTATCAAAAATCTGTTGATTTTGATGTGATTATAAAAAGATCAGCTGTGGCCACCACAGGACCAACCGCCATCACAAAGTACTTGTATAAAATACATTCTAGCAGCAGACTAGAAATAACTTAGCCTAATATTTTCTAACAGAGATATTATTTATCATAACCATGGAAACGTTACACATAAGTATGAAAAAATAGATTAGAAAAAAGATGCAGATAAAAAATTTCGAAAAATTTCAAAAATACCTACGGGTAAACAGACGGGTACAAAAAAAAACCGGGAATGTGTGATATGTCATGCTTCACATACATTTTTTCATGTTTAAACTAGAAACAGATTAGCTTTGCATTACAGGCATTAATAGGCCACTCTTAACCATAGAAATGGCTGACTCTCACTATCTATGTCAAAATGTGCCCCAAATTTTAGTGAAACAAGCAAGAAAAAAAGTTCTTTTTATCTAGTAGAAGAAACATGTCCCTCGGAAAGAAGTCATTTATAACATTTGAAAACACGTAGCTATGCCTAGTTTTGCGTGACTTGAACCCATAAATTTACATCTAGCTATGACAAATCAAGTTAAAATGCAGTGTTTTGGAAAGTAAAATCGAGGCTCTGAGATAACAGACACTGGAGTGCATTTCAGGGAGTTCTTTCACAAAACAAACAAAACATTTTCTTTTGTTCAGAAATGAAAATATTATGTTTCACATCAGATAGCAACAGAAAAATTCTACAGTTTTTCTCACAATGTAGGCTGAAAATTGGTTCTATTCTAAATAATAATTTCATTTAAAATCTCCCTATATTTGAGCACTATCACGATTGATATTTTTAGGGTTGCCTTAAATAACAAATTCACTTTTGAAATCAATGTGGACACAACCAAATTTTCTTAAGTATAGTTTATTTCACGATAAACTGAAGTGACTATCTACTTATGGTCCTAAACACAGTGGGTGGTAATTACAAATAACTCTAATCCCTTGTTTGTACCCATAAACTAGCCAGAGATGTATCAGGTATAAATTACATTACACCATGTAATGACACAATTGTAATAAGAAATAAACATAAGATATCAACAAAATAAACTTTATTTTTATTATAAAAACAATTAATTTATAGAACTTATAATTAATTTTAAAACATTACAATTAGTATTTAAAACATTACAATAAAATAAATTTTAAATTAAATAATGTTTAAAATAAAAAAAAATCTTACAAGTCCAAATCATTCTTTGAATCAGTCTCTAAATTAATGATTATAGTATGTTCTATTTGAATATAACTGTCCTCAGGTTTAATAACATGATTTACACAATTTTTCCAACTATCTACAGGGATATTTTCCACTTCTTTTGTTATAAGTTCTATCACAGTGCCGTTTAAAGTGGGAGAAACATTATTCCGTTTTATTCTCGCCTTTAACTAACTCCACATTTGTTCCATAGGATTGAATAAACAATAATACGGAGGTAGTCGTAAAACTGTGTGTCCTTTGCATTGAGCAATATTATCGCAAACATATTCTTTAGAAAAACTATAACTTTTTAATAATTTAATTAAACAATTTTTTTTATAACTTTCTTCAAAGTAAATATCATTTTTATATAAAAAGTCTTGGATTTCCTTCTTACTGTTTGCACTATTCGGTACTTTATTTAGTTGCCGACTATGGTAACTTGCATTGTCCATAACAATAACACTGTTAGCCGGTATATTCGGGAGTAATTTATTTTCGAACCAGTTTTCGAACATTTCCGCCATGGTATTGTAATGGTAGTTGAGTCTAGAATCTTTGATATTTTTCGCAGAAAGCAAGAGTGCATTCGGTATCCATCCAGTTTTAGAACCTGCATGAAGTATCGTAATACGTTTACCTTTATTTGACGGTGCTCTTGTTTGACATTTATTTGACGTATCCACCCAACCTTTTGAGTTTATTTCGTACGATATAGAACGTACTATAATCAATAATTTAGAGACTGATTCAAAGAATGATTTGGACTTGTAAGATTTTTTTTTTATCTTAAACATTATTTAATTTAAAATTTATTTTATTGCACAGCAAGCAAAAACGCTTCAGCGCAAATAATGAATAATATAAATAAAAGATTAATGAGTGAAAGACTATTGTTATAGTTCACTAATTTGTTTATTTTACTGACACCAGATTTCTTTTTCGCCATTTTCAAATTGACAATGGCGGAAATTCTATCCACCATTTATTCCTATTAACCATTCTGCACTCTTTCATTTTCTTCAGGTGATCTATCCAATGTCATTGTCTTGTTTACCCATTCTTTTGTTTTAAATAATTAATTTTGTAAATTCTAGTAATCAGAATATAAAATTCAAGCTATTTATTATTTCAAACTCGATTTGACCCTATATCCATCTCTTTAATATTGATTGAGAAGTGAGATTTGCATGCGGTACACGAATACAAGTGTGAGAATGAGATAATTAAGTAAACTGTCCAAAGGCCTAAAGCCCTTTCGACCCTTTGTGACGGTCAGTCCCGCTACGGTCACCCAGTCGCCCCCACAGCTCTAGAGTCAGTGCGTGTTTACAACCAGAGATAGCACAAACATGTCACTAACGGCAAACATAAAATGTATGGTTTTACAATTAAAAATTCTAAAATTACAACTTAGTTTTTTCAAGTAATATGCTAAATTCTTGGTCCTATTCAAGATAAGTAAATGGAGAAGATGCAAGGTGAACATAAATCCAACGAAATTCAGGGTTGAAAGGGGCATAGACCCAAGGAGTTACGCAGTGAGGGATGACAAATCAAGGGCTCAGTTGTTTTGAAAGTCTAATGTAGGAATACAGTACCCTTGTCTTGCCCCGGGCGCCAAAAGAGCTAGTTCCGGTTCCGAATGAACTTATCCGATCACTATACTCAAAGTTTAAAACATGTATTCTTGATACCATACTCCAATGGAACAGTGAGCTCCATAATGCGTTTATAAATATGATTTAATGTTAGGATTGTTTACCATGAACAGTTTTCTCTTAAATAGCGTATCCCTGTTTTACTGTATTTAGTTGGTGTACGTTATTTTTGCAATAGTTTATCTCGATAATTATCTATCTCTTACTTTCACTTCCACTTAAGACAAACTTGCTGTATCATGTTCTTTCCTATTGCTTCTTCTCCATGTCATATTTGGTAGCCGTCTTTTCTTTTCACCTGGTGCATTTAATTCTATTAATAGCTTTGTAATATTATTAGGTTGCTTCCTTAAAGCGTTATATCCATCTCCATTTTCTTAACATTATTGTATTTTCGATTTTCTCCTCTCCAGTTTTGTTCCATAATTTTATGTATAGAGAAGACAAATGAAAACAAACATACAGAGAAATCAAACCAAAACTCGGATTATAATTGCGCATGCGGATAGTTAGATATACAGAGCGGTTATAAATTATTGATAGGTGTGTGACTTTCCCGCTTAATTTTATAGGTTGGTACTTACCAGTGCACATGGGAAACTTATACAAAAGGAAATTAATAGGTCTGTTCGTTTCATTACTTTGCGTCTACGGTTTACGGCGGCGTCAAAATTTTCTGTTCGTTTGAATTGTCAGCTTACTGAAAAGTCACTAGATGCTGTACGTTTCGTTAAAACAACTGATGGCAGTAAGACGCCGCGTTAATAAATCTTACAGCTATTTCTGAACCAGTTGAATGGATACAAATCGAAAATAATTGAAAGTGTGAATTATATTTATAATGGACACTGTACATATGTATGATAATAGCAAAACAATGTATATCCAGAACATATTCGTCATCTTTATCTGTATTTGAAGAATTACTCCAATTATCAGATTCAGACAATAATAATATTTCCATTGAAAAAAGGTTCAATTGTGATGAAATGATAAATGTACAATTTTGTAGGTTAACTAGAGTCACACATCGTCTTTGGGTAACAATTGTTTACGTCAAGTATTCGGTTGATATCGAAAGGAACAAAATTTGCATTTTTGGTAATTTGGTAATTCTTACAGCCGCGTTTTGCAGTAATAAATTTAACGCCGCATCAAATACAGATGCGTGTTGCAGTAAAACGCAAGGTAGCGAAAAGAACAAACCTATTGAGCCATTGACAAAGCAATTTATTACTAGCATCCATTTGCTACTGTAGTGTGGCTATTTTTGGCTTACCAATGATATAATGTACAAGAGTGGCAATAAAAAGAGAATTTCCTGGTACACTAAAAATTGTCAATGTCAGACAACTGCCAAATGTCAAATTGTATCCATACTGACGTTTATGATGAAATGCGTCACCTACAGCTAGGGTATAAACAGCTAGAGATTAAAATTACTAACATAGTAACGCATTAAATTCAAACATCTATCAATCATTAATAAATGCTCTGTATTTCTATTCATCACTATGGTATGTCAACACTTGCTCAAAGTAATGCCTTCGACATGAGGATTTACAGAAGTTTATTGAGAACATGGATAGAACGGGTATTATCTGTCTCAATTTGTAATACGAAACTAAGAGGAAAATTTCATTTTTTATGTTGTCTATTTAAAATATCATCTTAGGGTGGTACTGCTGAAATGGCACCTTTCAAAACATTTGACAATTCATATTTGACATTAAATTATATGTCAATTTATTTTTTTAATTGAAAAGTATTTTTATACAACCAAAATAAAAACATAACATCAGAAAATATGCATAAGGGACAACAATTAGATAAATATACAAAAAAACACATATATAACGCTTATGGAAAACTTTTAGAAAAAAATGGAACAAAATTAAAAAGAAGCGAAATTATAGACCTTGTGGCAGATATTTTTTCAGTAAATCTTGGTGTCCTTTTTGTTGTGAAATATAAAATAATTTACCCATTTCAATTTCTTTAGATTTCTGAAGGAGAAGTAAGAAAAATTTGAAATGAAGGTGCAGATAATTTAAGATTGACGAACATGGGAAGAGGTAATAATAAGAAAACAGATAGAACCACAGACTACATGTTTCGCAAAGATTTGCAGAGAAAAATTTGGGATTTACATTCAAAAAATGAATATTTTTGTTTAAATATCTTATTAAATTTTGCAAACCATGAATGAGATTTTAAGGGCAGCACAATAAAATGATAAATTATTATTATATAATATGTATTTTTGTTTTTTATATTTTATCACGATATTTCATTGATAATAGTAATATTTTTTTACTATTATACGAGTAATAATTGAAAGTTTGATGAAATAAATATTAATATATACATTCAAAATATTTGACATGTCTATCACAATTTTGACATGTCAATTTAGTAATAACCTCAATATGATGAAACTTAGCCATACTTTTAAAAGCCAGATTTACAAGTTCACATGATTCTACAAAAGTTTATTTACACCACAACAGTCACTAAAGTAACCAGATCTAGTTTCGTATTACAAATTGAGACAGATTATAAAATATAAAATTTGCAGGCTATTCTAAACATTTAGGCGGAACTGAGTAAAGCTTCATTTTTGTAAGTTGTCATTAGGTATTTTTTTATATATTGAAGTTGGTCTTTCCTGAACAAAATGATCAAAAGCTTCAATGAATCTGTAAAAGTTATTA
The DNA here is from genome assembly GCA_963971575.1 of Liopterus haemorrhoidalis. NCBI lineage: Eukaryota > Metazoa > Arthropoda > Insecta > Coleoptera > Dytiscidae > Liopterus > Liopterus haemorrhoidalis. Next base: position 53,654,396 of record OZ020615.1, read on the forward strand.
TATTTGAAAATCTGGTTCCACTTAAACGTTTGGAATAGCCTTTAGTTAAAATTTTTTGGCGCACGATGGATATTTGCGCGTTAAAAAATAAGAAAGTTCTGCAGAGAGTGTAGAAACCTCCCAAAAAGAAATGTTTTACACCACCAACAAGCGAAAATTGAAGTATCTGCCATATAATAATAGCAACGAAATATTACTAAAGAATAGATCCTAGAGAAGAGAAGCGTTTATCGTAAAGAACTTTTAAGAATCTTTGAGTGTGGTTCGGTAGCACATGACAGCTGCATCAAACGACACTTAGTTAATTTTTTTGGCGCATAGGAGAGAGAGGAGAGAGAGGAGAGAGAGGAGAGAGAGGAGAGAGAGGAGAGAGAGGAGAGAGAGGAGAGAGAGGAGAGAGAAAGAGAAATTTTCTATTACATTTATTTTCATTTTATTTATTTTCAAATACAAAATTCTTATAATTTATAACTTTTATATGAGAATAAAGAACTGGAACTTTCGTAGGGAGTTCTGATACAGAGTCGCATTAGAACGTGGGGCACGAAACTCTTTACTTCATCTTTGCTGCCTCTTACGACTCATTTACTGTTTAAAAGGAAAAGAAATGACCTCCGGGAGAAGAATAAGAGAGACACACGACTAATTGAGGTTACTGGAAAAAGAGGCCACTACCAAATCATAGAGATACGATGCGCAGAGAATATAACAACCCTATATAAAAATATGGAAACGTACATATTGAAACAGAATTAAAAAAAAAAGAAAACTAAACTATAGTCAGCAAAATAAAATATTCTACGAAACACAAAATAATGTTTTCATTCAAAAAGCTCTTATTTAAAAAAATTGATGTAAAGTGTAAATTTTCACACATTTCAGTGTTTTGCAGGTATTTAGTAAGTGAATGATGATTATTTGGGTTGCCAAAACAAATTTTATATTAAAATATTTTTTTTTGTTAATTTTAATTCGAAAGTCTAATACCATTATTTAGGTTTCTAAATATGTGCAGTATTTTTTTTTATATAGCAAGGTTTATTAAGAATCTTAAAAATTGCGCCTATGGCTTCCATTGGTTGTTATAAGTTCCGCCCCTCTGATTTCGTGAACATTGAAACAGAATTAAATTATAATTTAAACAATTTCCACTGGTTAATAAATTTACGCTTTTAAAAATTAAATGCAACATTTGCCAAAATATAACTAGAATTTTGAAAAAATAATTTAAACAATATAAAAATTTAAAACAAAAAATAATATTGTCTCTTCTCGCAGGGTTCGATCCCTTTCGGATTTAGTTACTTGGGTGAAATGCCAGCGTCAAAACCACTACAGCAGCATACACGTTCCATTGTAGCGTGTTACAAAGCTATGACTTGTGTACATTATTAGCAAAAAATCACAAAAAATGCGTTTTTTTCCAAAAACGTAATCTGATCAAAAATTCCTGTTGTACTATTCCGGTTCACACCAATGTACATTACTTAGAATTTTTTCTGATTTTTATTTTAAACCATCTGGGCTACAGGGTGTGGGACAACATTTTTTTTCGCACAATTTTTGAAAAAATCGCTTCAAAATAATTTATTTTGCAAAAATAAAAATTTGATCGTTAATCCACGTACCAAGGGATTTCATTTGATACCCTACTCAGAATTATAAAAAAATATATTTTTTCGATGAGCACATATTTGTTCATATTTTTAGGGGGATATGTTTGTTTTTTAGATGTTTTAGTATTTTTCCTATGTGCGGGTCAAAGAGTTGTATAAGCATGCCAAATTTCAACTCTCTAGGTTTAGCCGTTCGGCTACAATTTTTACCTAACAGACAGACAGACAGACAGACAGACAGACAGACAGACAGACAGACAGACAGACAGACAGACAGACAGACAGACAGACAGACAGACAGACAGACAGACAGACAGACAGACAGACAGACAGACAGACAGACAGACAGACAGACAGACAGACAGACAGACGACAAAATGACGGTATAAGGGTTTTTTGGTCATACCTACAAAATCCTAAAAAATGAAATATTATAAAATTGGAGCGAAATAAATTCAGCAGTGAATTTACCAATTAGGACTGCACAATATAATTATTTTTTTATGGCCTTTGTTGCTTCGGCAATTAGCCAGGACAATTCTTATTCTTTGAAAAATTCATACTCGTTTTCTTCCTTGAATTAAAAGATTTATAATTATAGATGAAGGTATTAGCTATCATTTTTCTACACCTTCTATTAAGCTTTATTAAAGTGATATATTTCAGAAGATAATACCTATCCTGCCTGATTTTTCTCAAAGATGTCAGTACATTTTTCTTTTTTTGATAAATCTAAAATACGATCAGAAATAAAGCTCGTACGAAACATCGTAAATGTCTAACAATACTTCTTGTTTTATGGATAAGATTTCAAGTTTCTTTTTTTTGTGGAATTTTCAAGAAGTGTTCGAAAGAATCGATTCACAAATAAAAATGACGTGATAGTATAGACGTGATGGTTTTCCAAGGCAGGGTTGCATTTCTTGTTTAGAAAAATAAAACACAAACGTGTTTAGGTCAACCGGAAAAAGAAAAAAATAATTTGATTCATATAACCAACCCTTAACAAGTACTGCATTATTTTATTTTCATTATTATTGTGAATATGTCCGTTAAATATAATTCATAAAAATTTCCACAGAAATTTTGTCACTCGTGGTGAACTCGATGCGAGCTCCTTAAGGTTGCCATAAGTTTGCCGACCCAGTTCAGAACCTATAGTGTTTTTTGGCCTCGGGGTAAGTTGCTAAAACAAAAGTTAGTTATTTAAATTTTTTAGCGCACATCATCTACATCTATAAGCACTTATTATAGCCCATTTACTGACCTAGACTGAAAAAACAACACGTTAAAAGAAAATTTGTATGCGCGAAAATTAATAAGATAAAAACCTGTTCCTGACATGGAACATAGTTCTCGGTGATGATAGAAGACAATAAAGGGACAAACTACTATCTAGTATCACATATACAGTGGGTGGCCAAATTATTAGGGACAGCACACCCCCCCTGTAATTTTCAAGTTTAAATGCATTTTGTGAGAAAATAAATTGTTTTTAAATCATTTTTCTTCTATATTCTTGTTGCTGGTATCAATATTATTTTAAAAAGCGGAAGATCGCCAAAGAAATCATCACCACCAAGCGGCAATTTATAGAAACACTTATCAGAGACTGGCATCACAACCCCAATCTCCGACACAACGCAAAAGTCTGCATAGAAAGTATGCCCAAACGCCTGGAAGCCGCAATCGCAGCAAAGGGTGGCATTACAAAATATTAAGAATTTACTTAATTTGTTAAATTAACACTTTTTATACAAAAATAAATGATTATGAATAAGCAATTATGTCGTTTTATATTCTAAATAAAGCACTCTAATGAATAAAAATAAATACGAGACCCAAAGCCACTTATTTCCTCAAATTACAGAAAATCTGCACTGTCCCTAATAATTTGGCCACCCACTGTATATATACTGTAAATATGCTAAAATAAAATGCAAGCCTTTAAACATTAAAAAAGTTTGATTCTCACGTGGCCAGTTGCACCAGCTTTCCTTAAATTGCAAGCATTTGTAACGCATATAGATCGCCGGAACAATGAGTAACTTTCACAATCCACTTATCGCGAGAATTTCTTTGAAAGGCATTTTTTGGGATTTTTAAAGGGTACATATTTTTGAGAATTCAGATAATAGAAAATAAGAAACCTTACGTTTACAACACGTAACTTTGAAATATATTTTAAATGGTTTATTGTTCAAGGATAAATTTGTTCAGAGTTATTGCTTAATAATTTTGAACACTAGCATCTCTTCGAACAATCTTTTTACCCTCCTTCCTAGAAATGCCTAGAAATGCCTTATAAAAATACGTCTCTCTAAAGACGAGGGCAGACAGTATTGTGTCCGGTTAGCATTAACATCTAATTTGTTGAATTCTTAGAGGCACTGTGTCGGCATTCTGGTGGACTATCCGATACTATTTGTTTTAAACTTTCAATTATCTTAATACCTATATTTTAGTTTTTTAAACTAATTCTAAATATTACTTTTAATAAACCAAATTCATTAAATTTAAACCGTCTTACTTTTGTAAACCTTGACCTTTAAGAACTTAATTGAACAGCTAAGATCCAGCCTATTAACAAGATGTCTGATCAGTTGGTTGGTAAGTACACATATCATTTAATTCACATATCGTAATGATGAACCCTGGATAACACTCACGCCTACTACCCGAACTCCTTTAGTCAGGTATCTCATTTCAGTTTGAGAATAGACTTTATATAATATCATAGACTCGCTACCTAGTTGATAGTAAATGGTACGTTATAAGGTAATGTACCAGGCTCGCTATACATTCTTAAATCACAATACGTATCAATGCATTCTGTTGCTTGGTACTTTTGCGTTTTAAGAAATACTTAGAATACTTCAAGGAAAGATGGTGCAACTGGGAAATAAGGTAGAGATAAATTCTTCACACGAGAAGTCTGTCGTCGCAAAGGCAACTGATATGTGGTAGAAGGTCAAGCCTCTCATTGATGTTCCTGAATTGGTAGAATTTTGTTAAAATGTCTGACATAGACAAACCTGTTTAAATAGAATGCTCACATTTGATCGAATTTTTAATAAATACAGGACAATTTACATGGCATACGGAACTCTAGGTCAGGATATATTTTATTATGCAGGTCTAGCTTGTTTGTACAACTCTATATTCCAAATGTGCAGCTATAATTTTAATTTTGTGCAGCATAATATAGAAATGAATTTTATGATTAAAAATTTAAAGAAAAAATAAAATAAATTAATAACTTTGGCTACTTGCTGTTCACTTAGATCTATCACAATACAAGCATTTTTGTTCCTCCAACCGCAGGTGTTCCGTACCCATTTGCCACCAAAAATGTCTGATATAAAACACGCACATAACTAATTGGTGTATATTGTGAACATTATTTGACAAAAAATTAAATTTATCATAATTTTCAATAAATATATTATTCGATTTTATTAAATTATTATTACATGAAAGATTTTAAATATTCAGATTTTCATTGATTGGCGTAGTGTAGTGGTAACACATGTGTTCTGCGTTGCTAAGGTCTCGGATTCGAATCCCGTTCAGGCATGGAATTTTCAAACAAAAATTAGAATTGTCTTGGCTAATTGTTATGTTTTGGTTTCTCTGTTGAATACAGACCTTGACAAGTCGATTTTAAATCAATATCTTATTTACTAAAAGAGATAAAAAAAAAATCAGTTGCAGATACCTACTCCTAGTATGTGATACTTATAAGGTTAATGACAAAATTAAGCCATTATCAACTAAACCAGTTAAAACTAGCACTACCATGTATATTCAGAAAGTTTCAGTTTTGGTTTATTTCAAGAATCCAACATTTGAAAATGAATCATTTCATTTTTTTGCAACAAAGGTAGTATTTCATTGGTTTAAGTTTATTTTTTAACATTATTTCCTTACTTTGAGAGAATAAATTTTTTGTTAAAAGCCGTGGTTATCAAAGCTACACTTAATTTCCGTTTTACATGTTAAAAACTAGAATATACTGGATACTTTTAATAAAAAAAAAAAAAACATGTGAAAAGAAATAACTATAGACGTCCGATTTTCAATTATAATATACATATTTGTAATTCGACGACCGAAGAATTATTGGGAGGAAGAACTGGATAAATAGTTAATAAATTTGCAAATTAAAATAAGAAAGTATTATTGATTAGGGCAGCGTTTCCCAAAGTGTGGGTCGCGCGTCGCAGAAACATTTTGCCGGGTCACGAAAAAAATTGTAACGCAAAAAAGATTTTTACATTATTTTTTTTTAACGTCACTTTTCACTAGAATAGCGTGTATTTGTGCTCTTTATTACTATACTATATTCTTTATTACTATACTGTAATCTTTATTACTATACTATACTCTTTATTACTATTTATTACTCTTCATTACTATAAAGCTACTGCTTTAAAACAAAATTTGTTTTGTAAATAAATGTTTTTTATCATAAGGTGGGTCGAGAAAAATTTTAAAACCTCGTACCGGGTCGTGCTCAAAAAAGTTTGGGAACCGCTGGATTAGGGTATACACTTCGTGGTAGCATTATAGGCGTATTTAGTGTGCGTTCTTGACTTTGACAGTTGTATCTCATTTATTCGAGTACTTGGAGTAATGTATTGAATTTCTTTAAATATGTCATCAAGTTTAAAGGGGCGCATAGCTCTTTTATATACCTATTTAAACTTACTGCGATACAAAGAAATACTTTTAAATAAGGTGGATATAGATTGTTTTATGTAATGTTATAGAATGTACATGTCCGACGGTGCTTACTAAGACACCACGCTTATAACACCTAGGTAGGTTTTTTTTTTGAAAATATATTGATCCTGTTGACACTACGCTCTCCTCAGTGGACAAATATTTGTCAAAAATTGATCAGTTATCGTTTAGAGAATTTCATATAATAAAACTAGTTTCTTCAACTTTTGCTCTAAAATAATTAGAGAAATTTACATAAATAAAAAAAAGTGTTGATCCTAAAACACTCCCGTGGGATACTCCGGGACTTTTTTATTGGATAAAAAAGTTATGATACGGGAGATTTTAAAATCTTCTCATGGATCAAGTACGTTACATAATGTTTTTAATAAAATAGGCTTATACAATTTTTTAGTTTTTCTTATATTTTCCATGTGTTCCTATTGTTATTTGAGCGATGAACAAATGTTATTTGTAAGTAAACTAACCCCTAGATTATCATTATAATAATTAAAGGGGTGTCTTCTTTCAAGAAATTCTCTAGGTTGACGTATTCTTGAATTTTCATCATTATTACTGTCAGAAATACTGTTTACTGATGGTGATGATACACTACTGACAGATGGTACTGATGATCTCACCTGTAAATTTTCTGTTGTTTATATATATAAATCTATTCATATGTATTTTTTTTTATGTACAATATTATTACTTACTTTGCAGTTATTAATTATCAAATGTATATTTTAGTATAAATAGTAAAAACAAGTTATTTCAATGTAAACAAAATGCTAACTATTTAAATGTAATACAAATATAGTTTCCAACTATAATTTAGTAAAAAATAATTAGAGAAATTTGCATAAATAACTTTTTACATGTTAAATCGCTGAAATTGCTGTGTCGTCAGCGTAAGTAGCCATTATGAGTCACTGATCATTTGGAATATCTGCTGTGAAATTTTGAAAAAGTGTTGGTCCTAAAATACTCCCCTGGGGTACTCCGGATTTTATTGGATAAAAAAGTTATGATACGGGAGATTTTAAATCTTCTCATGGATCAAGTACGTTACATAATGTTTTTAATAAAATAGGCTTATACAATTTTTTAGTTTTTCTTATATTTTCCATGTGTTCCTCTTGTTATTTGAGCGATGAACAAATGTTATTTGTAAGTAAACTAACCCCTAGATGGGGTTACTAGTGTGATGCTTTAATATATAACGTGTCTGGGACTGTGTGTACTTAACTGATGCAAATGCCCCACAAACTAGAACAGTTACAGACACATTCACTTATAATTTACATATTGATAATGTTAGCCATTTGCCTTCTCTACGCATACATAATTTCATCAGGTTACTAATGGCACCACAATAACCGTTTAACTTCAACTCACATTAATAAACTTAGTACTTCAGAACATAATGTTAATACCGAAAAAAATATAGATATAACTTTCTACAAAAAATGGGTTGTGCGGTAAAGGTAAACGAATACCTTATCCCGGGTTAAATGATAAACGCGGTACTTAATATTTCGTCTTCTTTGGGCACTGTCAGTCAAATTAACTTTTGGCCTAACATAACTCGCATAATGCATCATTTTCATGGTAGTGTCAAAGACGCGACAGGGGCGAGAAGCGTGGTGTTATATTTACAAGTTCGAATTTCATGGTGGGGTTGGAGGCGTGAAAAGTGCGCGTTTTGGTTTTGATAACATTTGTATCTAACCCAAATCTAACCTAAAAGTTTATACAAGTATTCGGAGTAAACGGTTATTCAATATGTCGTCAAATTGAAGGAGACGTCTAGCTCTTTTTTATGCATATTTAGACTTATTGCGATATGAAGAAAAGCGATGGTGGGTACCCCATATATACATAGAAACAGAAGGCAACAGGGAGATTATTTTAACTTGTTGCAAAAAATGAGACAGACAAAACACAGACAGTTACTTCAATTACAAGAAAAGAATTTAATACACAATCTTTTTTACTTGACATCACAGTTTAGAATGAAGATTCTGTTGGACCCTGCTTGGGGGTGTATTATTAGTATACCCACTGCATGGTAACCGACGAGTTCATCGAAAATCAATTCATAGAATATCAATTCATCGAAAATCAATTCATCGAAAATCAATTCATCGAATATCAATTCATCGAAAATCAATTCATCGAAAATCTTTCATCGAAAATCAATTCATCGAAAATCAATTCATCGAATGATCAATTCATCAAATGATCAATTCATCGAAAAAAAATATTTTGTAAATATTTGAGAGGAATGCCGAGGGGATCGGAAAGTCAGAAGAGCAGTGGTCAATAAAAGTAGGCAGACTAAGAAATAATTGCGTAATTTTTTTTTATATGTTTTAAAAAAAGTTAAATAAAGTGACATAGTGTTTGAATATAAATAAAGAAATATAATAAGAAAACTTATATAATAAAAGAAATAAATGTTTTGTTTTTAAGGTTTAATAAGACAGGTTATGGACAATTGCACGCAAATAATTTTTATAAATTCATACACAATGATACGCATTTTTATTGGGCTAATATGGGGGAAAATAAAGTACTATGCGCCTAAAAACAAGGTAATTAGGTTAGGTTTAGTTAGTAAAAGTCTAAAACCGAGCGGAGCGAGTTACCCATCTTCTAGTTTAAGGACAAAGCACTATTTTAGGTTAGGTTAGGTTAGTAAGGGTTTTGTTAGAAGAAGCCGAGCGAAGCGAGCTACCCATCTTCTAGTTTAATGTCAAAACACTATCTTAGGTTAGGTTAGGTTAGGTTAGTAAGGGTTTGGTTAGAAGAAGCCGAGCGAAGCGAGCTACCCATCATCTAGTTTAATGACAAAACAAACTCACACTAACATAACAATGCCACCTGTTTAGAATCACCGTACATTGAACAAATCATGTGTGGTATAGTAAATATGAATAGTAAAACTATGTACATAACACAAAACCCTTAAGACTTAACAGATGGGGAAATACCATTTTTATAATCCTTTAAGAATGGGTGTATTAAGTACATTTATGATCCCATTAACAGGATTTTTCTGATCTAAGGAGCCCTGTTCGATTTCAAAATAATCCAACAGGTATCTTTTACCTGGCGTATTTTCTGAATGGAAAATTTAAAAATTATTAATAGACCAAGTATGACAGTTATTTAATAAGTGTAGTCTGTCAACTTTTATTGACCACTGCTTTTTTGGCTTTCCGATCCCCTCGGCATTCCTCACAAATATTTACAAAATATTTTTTTTTCGATGAATTGATCATTCGATGAATTGATCATTCGATGAATTGATTTTCGATGAATTGATTTTCGATGAATTGATTTTCGATGAATTGATTTTCGATGAATTGATATTCGATGAATTGATTTTCGATGAATTGATTTTCAATGAATTGATTTTCGATGAACTTACCGTGAATCCCACTGCATGACATTTCTGCAGACCAGATATTTGAAACCGAATCCATAATAATAAACTTTAGGACTGCCGACAACAATGTAAAAGTCGCTATTTCGCTACATCAATTTACGTTTTTTTAATTATTTTTTTTAGGTTAATTCGTATGTGGCATCCTGAGCCAGATTATTAAATACGAGTTAACTCGTTGGCAGTCAACGTATTAAAAATGTAAAACTTAAATTTCTCAAGCTGTGAAATTTATAATTCAATAGTCCTGAATTGAAAAATCCTGTCAAATGATAATATTAAGCACTTTATACATCAAGTAAAAATATCTCAATCGTATACTGTAAGGGAATGTAGCAGAGACACTGTGTGAAACGTGGAGAAAATTGTTGAAAGTAGACGATAGCGAATGAAGGTGAAGAAGGGAGTAAAGCCTGTCAGCGCGAAGCGTTCAAGTGGATACTTGAGAAAATACACAATCGCTATAGATGTTACTGGATCGATCTTCAGACCTACATATACATTCTACAACAATTCAAGGACTATCTAAGTCCGACACATTGTTACATTTACTTTTACTTACTTTTATACAACAAATATTAACAAATATGGCCAAATATCAAGTGAGAACTTCAAACAAATTGACAGTTTTCGAGATAAAGGTATTATACAAAAACAGGCAATTTATTATAAAATAAATTTTATATAGAAATAAATACAACAATATTTTTCACAGGAGGATTACGCTAGGACTATTGAGAATAAGTAAAAAAATTGATGTGAAGTGTGAATTTTCACACATTTCAGGGTTTTGCAGGTATTTAGTAGGTGAATGATGATTTTTTGGGATGCCAAAACAAATTTTATATTATTATTATTTTTTTTTTTTTTGTTAATTTTAATTCAAAAGCCTAATACCATTATTTAGGTTTCTACATATGTGCAGTATTTTTTTTTTTATATATAGCAAGGTTCTTTAAGATTTTGAAAATTGAGCCTATGGCTTTCATTGGTTGTTATAAGCTCCGTCCCTCTGATTTCGTGTACATTGAAACAGAATTTAATTATAATTTCAACAATTTCCACTGATTATTAAATTTACGCTTTTAAAAATTAAATGCAATATTTGCCAAAATTTAACTAGAATTTTGAAAAAATACTTTAAAAATAAAAATGCAAAAAAAAAAAATATTGTCTCTTCTCGTGGGGATCGAACTGACTTAGTTGGGTGAAAAAGCCAGCGCAAGTACCACTACACCAAGATAAGCCTTCTATTCGAGCGTGTTACAAAGCTATAACTTGTGTACATTATTAGCCAAAAAACACAAAAAATGCGTTTTTTTCCAAAAACATAATCTGATCAAAATTTCCTGTTGTACTATTCCGGTTCACACCAATTTACATTACTTAGAATTTTTTCAGATTTTTAGTTTAAACCATCTGGGCTACAGGGTGTGGGACAACAATTTTTTTGCACAATTTTTGCAAAAATAAAAATTTTATCGTTAATCCACGTACTAAGGGCTTTCATTTGATAACCTACTGAGAATTATAAAAAAATATTTTTATTTTTGATGAGCACATATTTGTTTATATTTTTAGGGGGATATGCTTTTTAGATGTTTTAGTATTTTTCCTATGTGCGGGTCAAAGAGTTGTATAAGCATGCCAAATTTCAACTCTCTAGGTTTAGCCGTTTGGCTACAATTTTTACCGAACAGACAGACAGACAGACAGACAGACGACAAAATGACGGTATAAGGGTTTTTTGGTCATACCTACAAAACCCTAAAAAGGTGGGTAGTGGAATACAAAAGTAGCATTATCATTTTCTGCAGTTATTTTCCTGTCATTTGAAGTTAAGTTGTAAAAGCTAGATTAGTTAGAACTGAGTTAATTAATTTTTAAAGTTTTTTACGAGTCAAAATATGGAATTATCCAGAGAGTATTTTCGAATCTTGATTTATTATGATTTTAAAAAAGGTTTAAGCGCTTAATGCAAAGAAAGATTCAGTTTTTAGTGCACAAGCTCCTTCATTGGCTACAATTTACCACTGGTATAACGATTTTGAATGAGGCAGAAATTCTGTTTAACACCAAAAAGCAGCAGAGTGGCCAACAGCTGTTACCGAAAAAAATATTGTTGCTGTTAAGATAATTGAAGAAGACAATAAAGCTACTTATGCGGTAATAGAGTATCAACTTAAGATTCAATCTTTAGCTATAAACAGAACCATACACGATCATCTGTATTATATATATATATATATATATATATATATATATATATATTAATTTTATATCAATCTTTTAGTGCCACAGCAAAGCAGGCATTAATTTGCCAAAACTTTTAAATAGTATTGGATCTTTTTTTTTTTTTTAATAATTATTACAGATGATGAAACTTATATTCTGTTTTTCGACGTACTTACACGCCAAAAGTGGTGTATGGATTCATGAAGATGGGAAAACTCCAACAATAAGAAGCAGCGAGCGAAGAATTATTATTATTTTATTTATTTTACATCGGCCTTATTCTGCAACGAGGCTAATCGCCGATGCCAGGGGTGAGCTCCTACATCAGGATGAGGGATGAATGATCGTGAAAATGAAAGTAATGTAAACATATTATTCTCGCTCGAATAATATCACCAACGGAGAATCGAACCAGCAACCTCACAATTCAAACTGTTTTCATCAGTCTGAACTGCACGATTTAACGAGCTCGGCCACACCGTGAGCCTCGCGAGACAGAAAAAAAATTGTATGCAGTATTCTGTAGAAGTGGGGCTGGTAAAATCAATAAAGTTAGATATATAGAAGATAGTTTTACCTAAATTGTACACTGAAAACTGTTCGTCTGAAGTGTTCAATAGAGTTCCAGAAAGTAGAATTATGTTACATCATGATGATATGTAATTATGTTAAGTCTTCTCATAAGGCAGCTTTGATTATAAAAAGTTTTATTATATATATTATATTTCATAATGTTACGTTTTCTAGAAGAAGTCGTTACCTTGCAGTTTATAATGTTAAAGAAAAATACATTGGCTTTACTTAATTCACAGATTTTTTACAGATCATTATTTAACTCAATGAGGTAAGATAAGTCCGTAATTTTGCAATATAATCATGTCATCAGCAAAAATTTCACACTAATAATTATTCATAATATGTTGTTATAATATATAAACAATAAGGGACCTTAATTTGATCCCTGAGGCACTCCACTGGTTCCTTAATAATTACTAGGCTTGGAGCCATAGAATTCAAAATATTGTACATAGTTTAGAAGAAACACCAAAATCTTTTAATGCACGTAGTAGTCGATGATGTCCTACTCTGTCAAAGTCCTTCGTCTTTGTCAACCAAATACGCTGTATTGACTGTTGAAATTTTTGTTTTTTTATTTTAAGACGCTTCAGCTTCTGTGGCTATTTATTTGCTGTTTGCGAGGGCTTGTTTCATTGTGTTTGGGATGTTGTTTCTTAGTTTTTTTAGGGTTTTGTAGGTATGACCAAAAAACCCTTATACCGTCATTTTGTCTTCTGTCTGTCTGTCTGTCTGTCTGTCTGTCTGTTCGGTAAAAATTGTAGCCAAACGGCTAAACCTAGAGAGTTGAAATTTGGCATGCTTATACAACTCTTTGACCCGCATATAGGAAAAATACTAAAACATCTAAAACACATATCCCGCTAAAAATATAAACAAATATGTGCTCATCGAAAAAAAAAAATATTTTTTTAAAATTCTGAGTAGGGTATCAAATGAAAGCCCTTGGTACGTGGATTAACGATCAAATTTTAATTTTTGCAAAATAAATTATTTTGAAGCGATTTTTGCCAAAATTGTGCAAAAAAATTTTTGTCCCACACCCTGTAGCCCCGATGGTTTAAACTAAAAATCTAAAAAAATTCTAAGTAATGTACATTGGTGTGAACCGGAATAGTACAACAGGAATTTTTGATCAGATTATGTTTTTGGAACAAAAAGCATTTTTTGAGTTTTTTTGCTAATAATGTTATAGTTATATAGTTATATAGACGTTAAACAGTAACGTGTTTCTTGGTGCAGTGGCTAAGATACTTGCATTCTGCCCGAGAAATTGAGTTCGAATCCTACGAGAGGAGACAATATTATTTTTTATTTTTTTTTTGCATTTTTATATTGTTTAAATTATTTTTTCAAAATTCTAGTTATATTTTGGCGATTGTTGCATTTAATTTTTAAAAGCGTAAATTTAATAACCAGTGTACACGAATGAGTTTCGTGTACAGAATGTACATGAAATCAAAGGGGAGGAGCTATGACTAAAAACAACCAATGGAAGCCATAAGCGCAATTTTCAAAATCTTAATGAACCTTGATATATAAAAAAAAATACTGCACATCTTTAGAAACTTAAATAATGGTAATAGGCATTCGAATTAAAATTCATAAAAAAATATTTTGACATAAAATTTGTTTTGGCATCCCAAATAATCATCATTCACTTACTAAATACCTGCAAAACCCTGAAATGTGTGAAAATTCACACTTCACATCAATTTTTATTGTTGGTATTTTGTGCAGTGTAGTATGATGTGTCCGAGGATGAGTGGTGTGCTGCAAGTATCTCATGTCGGTTGTTGTGTTGTTTTGAAAGTGTGTTCTTGTGTTAATAGGTGTGTCCTATTCGGAATCGTGTTAGTGTGACCTGGTCTTTCCTTCTCTATGTAGATGTCCAATTTTGGGTAGAGTCTTTCATGTTTCTTAATTTGTCGGTAATATATGTGTTGGTCCATGCATTGTTCCACTCTCCTTTGCTTCTTGCTTTGATTATTTTTTTTGATCTTCGGGTTGTATTGACATTTTGAGTTCTTCATCTTGTATTGCTTGTCTTGCATTTCCGTTCGCTATTTCATTCCTCTTTATGCTGGGATGGGAATTTTTATCCAACTGAATCTATAAGTTTAATAAAACGTGTGAATTATATACCTTCTTGAGCGTGAGACAAAAGGTAAAGAACATATTTTCTCTTATTTTATATTGTATCAATTTAGTACACATGGACCCGATTCTAAAGCTATCATATATTGCGATTTCCTTTCGTTGTATTTTCAAGTTCTCAATAACATAGTGTTAGCTGAATTCGACATTTTCAACAACTTTTTCAAATAATCTCTTTTTAACTCTGTACTTTATGTTGTAAGTAATAATTTCGAGGATTCAGCAAACTATAAGAGTTATATATCAACTCGGGTAAAAATAACGTTATGGTTTATGCCATTTTATGTAACGTTTTCTTTTATTTGTTAAATAAATTGAAGAATTATTGAAAAGATGCTTCGTGGTTATATATTGATGGTATAAATTTACACTGTAAAGATTAGTGGTTTATTTATAACAGTGTTTGAAAATAATGTTGTTTTCTTAAGTTGTTAAGTTCATTGAAAATAAATATTGAAAATATATAAAAATATTACGTGGTCGTGCACATCTTTTCTTATGCTTTTTCTCTAGAAAACATGTGTCTTTTGGTCAGTCTACGTTTTGTCCAATGCACTGTAATCGTTTCATTAATTTCTTATGTGGATAGTATTATCATAAATCTCTATTATCTCTATTATCATCAATTATGATCAAAATATTTTATTATAAGGTCTTTTCAGGTATTTTGGAAACCAATACTTGCTAATTTTTCCATATTTTGCGATGTGAAGTCAAAGAATGTCTTGTAAAGGAAGTAATTTTGGTATTTTTTCCGAAATTAAATATCATTAATAAATTTAATATAAGTATCCAAATAGAGTAAAATATTAAATGATAATAAATATTATTTCTAAGACATAAATAAATAATCTATTTCTTACAAAGGGACATTTAAGTGCAGATATATTTACAAGTGTAATTTGAAACCTATACATACCTAAACTGGAAAGGGCATCGTAAATTCTATAGCAGTTCACAAAAGTGTCAAATATATATTAGATGTATTCCGACCATATGCATATAAATAACAATTAATCTTGAGCTTTAAAATAAACATTAGTATCACCTTATGTTTCTCTGCTGAATTCTGTTAGTTTATTCCACGTACTTCAACAAAAGACACACAAAAATTAATTTATTACAATATTTATAAAAAAAGAGACTTTCTTTCACTTTTCTTTAAATTTGTTTTCTTGTTTCGAAATTTAGTTTTACAAAGAAAAGTAATATTTTTTCATGTATCAAAATAAATGTCACTCTTACTTTGACGACTTTAAAATGTAGTATCTCTCAGAAAAACAAATACATCAACTTTAAAAGATTGAAAATTTCTCTATAAAACAAGTAAGTTCATATGGAAATGCAATTTAAGATTCTATCTCAAGAGTTTCCTTTTAAATTACTCCTTATATTTTATTAAAAGAATCATAAAATTTTTATTTTCAATACAACCTTAATAAACACATTTCGTTTTGATATTACTAGTTTCGTAAATTAACGAAAGGCAGACGATACAGACGACATGGTGAGAATTAAAAGAAACAAAATGGTAAAACGAATGTGAAAGATTAGTAATTAATCCATTAGTATGAAACTGATATCTGAAAGTCGTGAATCGGTGTAATCAGATTTTCTTCTATCACTTTTCTTTTTGGTGAAAATTTATGTGCAAACATGCCAGTCTGCTATCCGTTGTGATATTTAAATTAATATGAACAAATTTAGACACGCGCATTTCTAATTTTAGTTTCAAACACTTCCTTAAAATAATTTGGCAGTTATTAGAGATATAAAATGCAGCATTAAACAGAACATGTGGTCCAATTTAATACAGTTCTCAGTAGTCAAGCTACTTAATGTTATGAGCGGTCAACAACAAGTTACTGGCACACTTTAAAGTGTTTAAAACCGTTAAAGTATTAATTAACTTGGAGAACTCACATTCCATTAATTAAGTTTCATATGAATTAGCCAGAAATCATTATTCCATCACTGTATCTGTCTGTTTGTACGATACAAATTGTAGCCATATAACCACACCTAAAAAATTGTGGTAATTTTTTTATGACAACTCGCTAGTCACAAAATAAGGGAGGTAACCAAGGACGCTTAGGTACGTTACCTTCTTAAGAAGGTAACGTACCTAAGTTTTGCGCAACAAGTATTTGTTGTGCCCAAATACTTTAAATAATTTTTTTTTAAATAAATTTAAATAATAACGATGACGACAAATGTTAATATCGAATATACCGTATTTTTCGGGCCATAAGACGCACCAGACGATAAGTCGGTGCGACTTATCGTGGGGTGCTTATTTGGGGTGACTAAATTTATGAGACAATTTTGAGAAAAAATATTTATTATTACGACAACTTGCACCAGCAACTCTGTTCATCTTCATTCTCTATGCTATCACTCGTCTCGTTAATGTCATTGTTCGTATTATTTTCGTCTGAACTATTGTTGTCAATATCTTCAAAAGCCAAGCCATCTTCGATACTATCCAATGCGTTGCTTATACCGCATTTCTTAAAAGATTTTATAATGGTGTTTTCTTTTACGGCTTCCCGTGAATTTTTTACCAGGTACTTCTGAAATTCTCGTCCGTTTGGCTTTGGCTCCGTTGCTGGAACATCGTGATTTGGTTTTAACACTCGTTTATTCCACTATTCCCGCATAAAATTATTAAATGGTTTATTAATCGACACATTTTTTTTTGCGACATTTTGTTTTATCCGCATATTTTCAATTATTCTTTGAATTAAGGCACGTGTACATACCCAAACACAGTGGCGTAGCCAAGGGGGCTGGCTAAGCCACTGCTTCCTAGATACCTACGAAGCCTGTGTAAATTCCCACTTCACTTATTTTTCTCTACAATATTGGTCTAATTAAGACTGAAAATGAGTGAAAATGTACGTTTCTTGCAATATTTATAACCAGAAACGTATTAGGAGTTACTTTTAGTCCTGAATATCCCCAGAGTTCCTAAGAATACAATTCCTCAATTCCAGTATTTAAATAAATAATTTCACCTTTCCTTGGTAATATGTTATTGCTATGGAAACAATGAAAAGGAGGTAAAATGGCGTGGTGATAAGCACCCTTATATCGCGTTCTACAACTACGTAATCATAGTATATCATTGTGTATATGCCCATCGGACGTTAGCCTCAATGAATTATGTAGTAAGTGTTCACGGGGGACCACAACTTCAACTCTCAACATACCTAGTGACTCTAGGAAAAAGTATAAGGGAAGATGTTGTGAAAGAAATAATACAATAACAGAGGTAACCAAGCTTTTTCAGTCTTAAGATCATATACTGTGGGTAGCTAAAGAGAAACTGGTAAAAAAATATCCGGGATTAAAGATTTTTAATTGAAGCTCTTGGCAAAGTTTCACCAATATTTTTATTCGTGACCGCAGCTGGAATTAATCATTTCCAGACCTACAATCTGTAACTTTTAAGTTAGCTGCGAAAATAGTTAACGCCGAAACTGCAGTCAGCATTAAGAATAAAAATATTTGTAAAGATTTAGGAAGTGCTTTATTTTAGAACTTTTTACCTACATTCGAGTTTCACTAAATAAAAGTATTAGCATTCAATGTATTAAAATTTATTAATAATCCTATCCGTAAGAATAGAATTGCTTCTGCGGGAACGAATTTTACTGGAGTAGCTGCAGAATTGCTTCAGACTCCAAATCCATGACTTCATCTCTACAAATTTCATCTCTTGCAGTAGTTATACACTATTGCCACTCTTTTTTCCACTTTTGGAAGCATATTTTGTCAGCATCTTTGGAAATCGTTCATTGAATCAGAAAAAGATAAACCTACGAATTATTGTTATCGCTCCAATTGTAGGAAACCACGTCAAAATCTGAAACATTTACGCTGCTTTCAAATAATTGCTGAGAAAAAAAAATGACCTAAGCACATTTCTCAAAAGAGCCTATAAAATTACTTCTTTATGAAGTGGATAAGTTATTGACAGCTGTATGGTGTTACTGCGGGGAGCTATTTCAAAAGGGACTGTTTTAATTGTGATTTTTTTTTTATTAATTAAAACTTAATAACGCTAGTCTGGGTGTCTTAATTTCGTACGAAATTATATTCTGTTTCTTTTATTTTGATTTGTCACCCATTTATCAAGCTGCTGGTTTTGACAAGCGTCTGTTGATATCACACTTAAGACTCGAATACAATCCTTACACCACTGCATCCCAAACCCTGGCTATACCGAGTCACGAAAATTATGGCGTAAGTACAATCAGAACAACCCAAGTACTAACGTTCTGAATTCTGTAAATTAGAGAGGTAGTAGACAGGGTACATGGCATGAACAGATCAAGCTGGAGGACTTAAGTGAGTGAGGCCAAAAGTCAACCTGACTGATAGTTTCCAATGAAAAAGAAGAAGAAGTAGACAATTTACAGGCATGAATTTCCCTTCTGAAACCTAGAAAATCTAGATGAAGCTTTCTAAACTAGAACAAAATATTTTTTTTCTCCATGACACATGTTTTTCTCAGCTGGACGAGAAAATTCTACGACAGACATGTGTTTTGCTCAGAAGTTTAGAAGAGTCGTGTCTTATAATATTTAAAAATGTATGCATCATATGCACACTAGAATTCTAATGGTATATACGACAAGAAAAACTAGTTAAAAAAATCTAATGTTATAAATATGGAGCAGTAATAATTTTCTGAGTCTGTTGGTTTTTGTGCCATTGTCTACCAGATGCTTTTTCAGAATCAAGTTAATCCAATTATTTTCAGGTTTTTCCTTCTTATATTTTTTCAAGTAGGAAAGGGAGAGTGGAATTATAATTAAATATGAAATGTGACAACCACTCAGCACATCGTTCCTATAAGTTTTTTGGAAAAGAAAGAGTGGAAACCAAATTAAGATAGTCCATATTTTACAAAATAATGTTCAGATATAATTAATAGTGTAATGAAATCTGATATATAAATTAATTGTAAAATAATAATCATTCTGTCTAGTAAAAACCAACATCTTTCGTAAGGAGAATGAAAGGACGACCAAATATTTGGACCTTTTGCCGAAGATTCGTAAACTATACAAAGTAGCAGATAAAATTTGTAGTGTTCATAATTAATGTCCTGAATGGCCACAATAAAGAAGGACAATTCTTGCCTACAGCTCGCATTCCATTTCCTTGATCTGCAAAACACAGAAAGCAGTGCTGCTCTGATTGTTGTACATTTTGTGGGGCTCGATCTGGTTTAGACTAGATGTAGTTGTAGGTCTGTAGTAATGTTGTCTGGGGTTTGAAATGTATTCGTATGTATGTTGTCCTAGTCTTAGTCTCTAGTATAACTCGGTTCCAAAGATCACTAACGTTTGTGAATACTGGATGCTTGTCAAGATAAGCTCGTAACTGGATGTTTTGGATAGTCAGAACGTGGAAGTCTCTTTTAAATTAGAATTAAAAATGAAATCAAAATCATTCCTGCCTATAGATCTTATGCTAACTCATTGATCTGTAGGATTCAGAAAACAATATTGCTTGGGTCGCTCCGCTTTGTCCAGACAATGAATCTGAGATGGTTTTCACAGTTGTGAATGAGTTTCGTACGAAGATAAACACATAAATTTTGGTTTTATTTTGGCAAGCTGACCAAATCCCGTTTATCATCCCGGTAAAACTTAACAACCTGAACCTCCATTTTTTATACAATCATAATAGAGTCCTTGTTGGCTCTTTAAGAATAAGACAGTGTTTAGTTCAAAGTACTTTGGAATTTTAATTTGAGGCGTTTGGGTTCTTCTGTTACTAACTATGTACTATCATAACCTTAACTAAAGCCTTTATAATATGGAACTACAGATTGTTAAGTAAAGTTGAGCCGCCATCCCCTGGTCTAGTCAACAGTATGGAGAGATCTCTTCTAGCCTGAAGCATGAGACAAGAGGGTGTTTGTCAACACCTTGTCAAAAAATAATATTACATAAGATTTATTTAAGCTGACCGGCGTAGCGTAGTGGTAACACGCAGAGCCATAGCAACGTCCTGGCACAGTGGCAAGTATCAGACCTGGCACCCAGGTCTGATGAGAGGCGCTAGGCCTACTGAGGTGCGGCATTGTGTGGTGGTTTACTTTGTTTGTTTTTGGTCATTTGTAGTGAGGACCATTTTTTTTGTTTAGGTCTTAGCTTGTATTTTGAAAGTGAGGACCTTGTTTTTTAGGTCATCACTGATAATTTGGAAGTGAAGACCTTTCTTTTTTTAGGTCAGCACTTGTATTTTCACCTGTCTATGAAAAGGACTTTAATTTGGGACATTGTTCGAAAAAGACTTGAATTTATTTGCCAAGGGCGCGAAAAACATTTCTACGGCTCTGGAAACACGTACCCTGCGTTGCTAATTTCTCGGGTTCGAATCTTATTCAGACATGGAATTTTCAACATGAAAAATTAGAATTGTCCTGGGTAATCGCCTTAGTAGCAAAAGCTGTAAATATAAAAAAAAAAAACATTTGTTTAACAATAAGTTGTCTATATGGTTATCTGTGGGTACAATAAAAATAATCTATGAGATAATGATTAAAGATGGGTTCATGAAAATTTAAATAAACGCTTTATCTAACGGTTAAATCAACTCGGACGTCTTCTTCGTTATCTGCGGGAACGCACGAAGTTGCCCACCACGAGAGATAAGTTCCACTGAGATGTTCGTGGACTGTATTCGACGAACCCAATAATAATAATATATTAGACAGTTAAATAAATCGAGGCATGAGTTTATTATTTTCTTGTAGAATTTTTCCGGTTGACCCAAACACGTTTGTGTTTTATTTTTCTAACAAGAAATAAAACCTTTCCCCGTGAAAACATCACGTCTATACCATCAGTTCATTTTTATTTCTGAATCAACACAAATGCCTCTTGAAAATTCTACAAAAAAGAAAAAAATAATACTACTAGTAAATAAATAAATAAAATAATAATTTATGAAACAAATATTGTAGACCTAATTTGTAGGCCTTAACGTTGAATGCATAACGTAGTCCACAAGTCAACTTGTGGACTACGTTATGCATTCATGGACTCAAGTCCATTGTACCATATAATACCAAATCACAGAACAAAAGCTGTGTAAATTATATAACAAATACCCAGTCATATTCCATAAACCAGTTCAAACCAAAAAAAATCTTCAATTATGGGTTCGATAGACTATCCAATGACGTGCCCTCCGCAGTTGCGAACGTAGAAGGCCCATAGCTAGGAATATGCGATACTGAGAAAGTATCGATATTTAGGTATAGATAATATCGAATATAAAATATCGATATTTTCAAGTATCGAAATGAAAAATGAATATATTTTCTATAAAATGTAAAAAACATTTTATTCTTATAATAACAATTTAATTGTTTTACAATAATAAATAGATTAAAGTATAAAGACTATTTATTTATTTATTTTTATTTATTTTTTATTTATTTAATACAAAAAAAATGACTTCAACAGTCTGTGAAAGCCACATGACAGAAGTCATAGCATAGTAAATACAACAATGCAATTGAAAAAAATAATATAAATTAACAATACAAAATAAGACGAGATACATGCATACATGCATACATACGTACACATATGCGCATGCATTAACAATCCTATATGTATATATACATATATATAAAATAGAACAGTGAAAAAAGTTTGAACAAAAATTTAATGTATGTATCTTAAGCACCAGAAGCGAGTAAGAACACAAAAAGCGAGTAGTATCCGTACAAAAATATATTTAAAAAAAGAAAGAGAGAAATGAGCGGTATAATATTATACAATATTATAGTAAATTAAGTATCTTAGTTCTAAAAGATGAAAAAGTTTCGTTAAAGAAATCAATTTCCGAGAAACGAGTATTGTATAGACCGGAAATTCTATAACACGGCGAGTTAAGTCCCAAATTTGTGTTCATGTGATTCTGATGCAGGATGTTGATAACCCTTAAATTGCGGGAAGGTGCGTTAAGCGCAAAGTTCAATAATAATTCATCACAATCAAGCATATAGTGAAAAATTTTAAACAACAAAGACATATCAAAAAAGGTTCTACGATGAACCAATTTTGATATTTTTAGTGAAACAGAAAGCGAGTTGTAAGAAAAATGACCCAAGGATAACTTAAATTTGTAATTTATATATTTAAAAAATTTTCTCTGAATATTCTCAATTCTTTCGATGTATTTTAAATAAATGGGGTTCCAAACTGGAGTAGCATACTCTAAATTGCTTCTAACCAGAGAAAAGTATAAAATTTTAATAGTAGAGATATTTCTAAAGTATTTACAAGAATTATTTTATTTCGAAACGTTTAGGCGGAACTAAATGGGAATTTCGTTCTTTTAGGTTGTCACGAGTCACGAGAACGGACCTTGCTTGGGTTATTTCATTTTTCAGGTTGGTATGTGAAAAATTAAAATTCCAAAAGTAAAACTGTTCTGTGAATGAAACCATAGAAACAAATGACATTTATTAAAAATTTTAATACTTTTTTACATATTTTATAAGACAAAACAAATAAATAAATGAGAAATTAAAATGCAATAAAAAGGAAATTTTATAATGACAATCAATTTAACCTAGAATTTGCAATGTGAGTATGATTTATAAAGTTTAAACAAAATGACCAAAAGTCCGAATTAATAGATAAAAATTACTAGATTTTAAAAACTAGTTCCGCCTAAACGTTTGGAATAGCCTATATATGCTATTCACTTTTGTAAGAATAAACTAAGAACAAATTTTGATTTCAGTAGTTCGCACCTTTGAAATTGTTTGTCAGGTTGGTATTAAAAAATGGTAAAGCAATGGTAGGTCTGAGTGATCGTTTCAGATATAATTAAACACTCCACTCTTCTTCATTGCAAGCACTGAGGAAAAGCAGTTTAGTAAGCCTTTTGCCCAGAAGCCTATTTCTGCTTCTGCATACAGTGGCTCCTGCTTTCGAAAATAAGCGGTCTGAAGGAACTGACGTCGCTACTACAGACAAGAATTTGTGAGCAATTTTATATAAGTTCGGGAAGACTATCTACATATCCTCCCAAACCAGTAGCGGACTAAGAATACCTGAGCAATTTCATATAAGTTAGAAAAAAAAAAGAATCCATTCTCAAGTCAAATGTACTGATATAAGTAAAGTATCGGAAGATTAGTATCGATACTAAAATCACGATATCGAATGAAAAATATCGATACTGGTATCGTATCAGTAGTATCGGAACATCCGATACTTAGTAGAATCCTAAAAATTAAATTTTTATTAAAATTAGTACACAAAATATAAGCGCCATCTATTGTGATATAACAATACTAATAGTGTTAGTTCTTATTCTTTTTAGCAGTTAGCAGAATACGAAAAAATAAGAAGAAACTTCTAATTTTTGCAAATAATGCGAACGACCAAAGACGCCAACACACTTTTTCTTTTTGAGTCTTGTTGACACTTTCCCAGTTGTTATTCCTCCAATCCCTGGATTTTTGTAAGTTATCATTAGCTATTTCTTTATATATTGAAGATGGCTTTTCCTGAACAAAATGATCAAAAGCTTCAATTAATCGGTAAAAGTAACTAGAATTGAAAATCTAGTTCCGCCTAAACCAAAGGAACAGACTTTATTTCAACTTAAAAAAGAATAAAAATAATTGTGTAGGACAGTGTTATTTTTATGTTAAATAATATAAAATTAACATTAAGATTACTATATTAGTATTGTAATAAAATCCAATATTTCATTTTAGAAATGTAAAAATAGTAAGGTCTGTTCCTTTGGTTTAGGCGGAACTAAATTTTCAATACTAGTTACTTTTACCGATTGATTGAAACTTTTGATCATTTTGTTCAGGAAAAGTCAACTTCAATATATAAAAAAAAATCTAATGCAAAATTACAAAAATGAAAATTGCGGTTAGTTCCGCCTAATCGTTTGGAATAGACTGTAGGTACAAATTAGGATTATTATATTGGGTACATTAATGTTAACGTGAAATAAATTACTATTAAAAAGGAATATTTCTATTTCAAAATCTAATAAATACTCTTTGTGTATTATATGTTACTTTTTTCGTATTTTATCTTTACATTATTAAATAAAACCTATATAATATAAATAAATAGATTTTTTCATATTAATAAAACATCGATATTTCCGATACATCGATGTTTTTCCTTCGATGTTTTTTCAACATCGATAGTAAGGCGCCGATGTTAACATCGATGTTAAACATCGATGTTTTGCTTTCGATGTACAACCCTAGTATGAGCTTTGCCCAACGATGAAATCGAAAATATACTCAGCGACGACTCTATATCCACGAGAACGTACCAAGAAGTGCATTACCATTTTGTTGCAAGTTCCGTAGAGGTACTGCATCATGTAACATTTTCTACGAACAGAACAGGTGGCAATCCGTTTCAATTTAATCTGATAACTTTAATTCATTTTGATTCTATTGTAAATGACACTCATCTAAACGAATATATATAAACAAAGACAGTTACTATTAAACTGTTATTTAAATTAAATTAAATCATTTTTGAAAATTTTAAAAGGGTTTAAAAAGGTCATGAAATTGTAATGGAAAATAGCACAAGTTGCAAACGTTGGAAAATAAAAACACCTCTAATAAAACATAGCTCATATTACGAGGTTAAAGCTGATATCTCTTTAACAGAAAAACTCAGTACAGAGCGGACACAATATCACGCCGTCATATCACTAGAAATAACTGTTATTTCAAAGTAATAGGTGAAAAGATAAATTACATTAATAAATTTCTAGATGTTTCGTGTTTTAATAAAGAACAACAGTTCATTGATAGGTTACTTATGGCGTCATTTGTAATATGTCATAAGTATCGAACAAAAATTATATTTATTTCATTTCAAAACTATTTTATAACAAACATACTTTCAAAAAGAACTTATGTAGACGTGACATTGTAGCCCCGAACAAATGCTTATTATAAAAAGAATAAGATAAGACGGTAAACAATATTGATAGCTTTTCTTTTTATGGAATATTGATGGACGTTAAAAAATTGCTCAAGAATTTGTTTTGGTTTATTTATCTGCTTGTGGTATTGCAACCAAAACTAAAAAACTGTTGGAAGGAAACCGAAAAAACAGTGGGCTTCCTTGCCAACTGTACTTTGTAGTAAAGAAAAGTTTAGTTGAAAAATGATCAGGAATGTTCAAAATCTATTTTGATTAATGTGGTCTTGGTATTGCACCTAAAAGCAACTGCTTACTATCGAACGAAACAGAAAAAACAGTAGAGAACCTAGACTGCTTTGCTTTGTGACAAAAAATGTTTAGTCAAAAGACGTTCAGTAGTGTATTGTAACCAAGAGCAAATGCTTCTTATTGAAAGAAACAGAGATGGCAAGTGGAGAGCCTTGCCAGGTGTTTTTTCGAACAAAGGAACGTTTAGTAGAACGACGTTCGGGAATTTTTAAGAACGTCTGTTGATATCATCGGTTATTGTATTGCTAATATAAATTACTGATTATGCAGAGATACAAAAAGTGAACAACTTTGCTGCAAGTTGGCTGTTTAGAAAGGCATACGCTAGTGACAATGATTCGTGCAGCATCGCCCGTTAATTGTTTTAAAGATTTGTCAACCTTTTTCAAAATGTATTTATAATATAGTATAAAATGTAATAAATAGTATTAAAAATACAGAATTCCAATTTTATTGTTATAAGCTGTGACAAGTATAATCTACTCCCATGATAAAGCGAGAACCAGAAAGTACAAAAGCTATTGACAATAAGTAATTTTATAAGACCGAATACAAATCACAGACATAAACACTATACAGACATAAAAGATGTATAAAACTGATATGAATTATTCACATAGCAGTTCTTGCGGCAGATTATTAGAAAAACCGAAATCCGAAAGTGCAGGAATATGGAGATTTAAGTCTTGGAACAAAGAAGACACGGTGGTATCAATAAGTGGACCAATAAGTTAACACTTTCAAAACTGCCATCCACCACGGTATGAAGCACTACTGTAAACTCAAACTACCAGAGCTCTTAGAGTTTCTATCGTCTTGTAATATTTTGAATAAAGAAGTCTTAGTAAGAGAAAATTCTTAGAGAAAATTCCTTAGTAATGCCAGTAGTTAGAGTTTTAAGAGTTATTACGCAGAGTACCTTATCGCCTCAATAAAATAATATGCACTAGCAAGAGTAGAAATACTGGAAACTACCATTTTGTCAATAGTTTCTAGAACTACCTAAGTCCTGTGGACTTTGGAACAAGATAGCCAAAGTGCCAGTCGTTGGGAATCTCGAGACCATCCGTAGAACAACACCTCATCGCTTAAAAAAAATCAACATGCATCACTTTATAGAAAAACAGCTGGGAATTAACAGTACGTCAGTAGGTCTTAGAGCTCTTTCTAGCTCCTGTAAACTTTGGAAGAAAGTCACAATTGTTCAAGTACTGGGAGCTTTTGCAGCTCTTTCGAAATATCTGTAGCAACTATTCACAACCTTGACAACAAAATTAACATCTACCATTATATTATATTGTCAATATCTTTTGTATTTTGAGGTTCTCGCTTTGTCACGGGAGTAGATTATACTTCTCACAGCTTTTGCTGATAAAATTAGGGATTCTGTATTTTTTTATACTGTTTTATAAACACATTTTGAAAATGAATGAAATAATTAACGAGTGATGGTTAACAACGTTACACGAAGCATTGCTACTAAGCTATGATCTTCTAAATAACCAACATTTGCCACCATTGGCAAACGTGCTATTGGGAGACAATATATCAGTAGGTTCTTTGGTTTGGAACAAGAAAGCCACCAATTTTCAAAGTGAAATTATTTGAAACAACTTTTTAATACCTTTTCAACAAATTTAATATCCACTAATTGTAAAATAATTCTCGAGAGCCATTCTTTAAGGATACTGGAGTTTCCTAGGTACTGTCGGCTTTGGAACAAGTAAGCTACATTATTAACAGTAATTGAAGCTTTAGGAACACTTGCAGTAACACCTCAATGCCTTGTCAACGAAATAACCATGCTCCAATTTACAGCATTATTGACAAACATCATTGTATCAACAGATATTATAACTTCCTAGGTCCTATAGAATTTGGAACATGAAATCCACAATAGTGTCAATAGTTGAACCATTCATAGCAACAAAATACTTTGCCAACAAATCAGTATCTACCAATTGTAGCAGCACTCTTAAGAAAAGTTATGTGAAAGAAAACTTCCAAGATCCCGTGGAAAAGACATTACAAGAAAACACGGTACTGCCAGTAGTTCTACTTCTCAAAATATTTGCAGCAACAACTCAACATCCAGTCAATAAAATCAACATCCAACATTTGCAGAAACACTCCTGGGAAGTAACAGTGCGAGGATAGGTTGTAGAGCTTTCTAATCCTGTGGGAGGACTCGAAATTCAAAATCAACAAATCAAAAATCAATTAGCAGCCCACAAAATAACAGTGATGTATAAAATTTGTTTTTCCAAATTTGTATTATTTACCCTTAAATTCTGTCTACGTTTAAACTTTGATCATAAATAACCCGATTTGTGTTATGTTAATAAAACATCAAAAAGAATGATATATTTAAAATAAGTGTCAAGATTCTCGAAACTGGTGGTATCTAGATCTCCCTTGGTGATTCTCCGTTTCATCCGATTCCCTGTTCGACCGGTTTCCGCTTATAAAATGTGTCTACAAACATTGTCCAAGGGCTTTCAAGGATATCCCTACAGCTTCAATACAGAAATACAATATGGATTTCTATTTATTTCCATTTTACTACATGTAACAGTGTACAGATCAAATGAATTATGGTAACAGTGAATCAAATTAAATTCCAAATTTAACAAAACTAATATTTGCTACACCATCATATAAGAGAATTTCCCTTATAGCATAATTTTTGATATTTGTTTCAAATATTTGGCATGTTTGATGTGTATTTATGGGCCAATATTACATTTGTGTTAACGTGATTTTAGTAAACAGTAATCAGCATTACAGTGATTTGAAAATCAACCACGAATGGAAAAATCAGCATATTTTCAACAGATAATACGTGCTTATGAGATCATTCTAATTTGAACATATTGATCTGTAGTTGTTAATACAACGTGGCAATTATTCAAGAAGACGGGAAGCTAAAAAAATTGAAGTGAAGTGTGAATTTCATACATTTCAGAGTTTTACAGGTATTTAATAAGAGTAAGAAGCCAACATAATACTGGATGTCTAGATATAATTATCACATCAAAATCAACAGTTTTTTTGATAAATCACTTTTATTCGTTATTTGAGAACTAAAATTTAAATAATTTGCCAAATATCCCAGCGTTTTTTTCTGCATTTGCTTCGTCTTCATTAGATTAATAATAATTATTTTACAGAGTAAAGGCTATTCCAAACGATTAGGTGGAACTAGATTTTGCAATATAGTTACTTTCATCGTTTGAATCGTGCTTTTTGGCCATTTTGTTAGAGCTTTGTAAATCATACTTACAATAAACATTTTTTGGTTAAGGTTAATATCATTTTAAAATGTCGTTTTCTTTATACTTTGATTTTTTGTGTCATTCTTAATACAAATATCCCATTTATTTATTTTTTTGTCATTAAAATATGTAAAAAAAGATTTTTATTTTTGACATGTCATTCGTTTCCATGGTTTCATTGTTGAAATTAAAAATTTTGACATTCCAACTTGAAAAATGAAATAACTCGAGCAAGGTACCTTCTGGTGATAACCTAAAAGAACGAAATTCTCATTTAGTTCCGCGTAAACGATTGGAATAGCTTGTAGAGTGTAGTGTGGTGTGTTGTGAGTAACTCAGTTCGCAACTATTAAAAAATATACAATTTTTTTAATATTTTTAATTCCAAAAAAATACACTATCTTAGCTATAAATACAAAAATCCATAACATCATTAGCCACAACTTAACTATGAACTAAAAAAAAAAAATCAAAAACAAAAACTGCTATATTTTTCAAAAATACAATCTGATCAATAATTCCTCTCGTACGTTTTCGGCTCAGATCAATATACATTACCTATAATTTTTTCAGATTTTTAATTTAACCCGTTTTGGTAAAAGGATAGGGGACAAGAACTTTTGCACATTTTTTGCTAAATTCGTGTTAAAAGAAACGAATTTCAAAAAACTATATATCGTTCCGTAATCTACATCTTAAGAGCTTTCTTTTGATACCACAATAAATTTTATAAAAATATATTTTTTTTTACAACGACACAAAAAAATCAAATAAAACATTTATCTGATCAAAAATTCGTGTAGAACTATTCCGGTTCCCATCAATGTTCATTACGGAGATTTTTTTCAGAATTTTAGATCAATCCCTTTGGGAGATAGGGTGGGGACAAAAGTTTTTTTTAACACATTTTTTGATAAAATCCAATAAAGATTTTTCAAAAATATTTTTATTGTGCATTCACGCATTAAGATGTCAAAAATTTTAAAAAATATTTATTTTTCCATTAAATACATATTTGTTTATATTTATCCCGTGCTGTATTTTTTGATCTCTATAGTTTTCCTATATATGGGTCAAAAAGTTGTACAAGTATGCCAAATTTCAACTTTCTATGTTTAGCCGTTTGGGTACAATTTCTACCGTACAGACAGACCAGAGCCGCAGTAAGGGGGACAGAGGGGGCAACGGCCCCGAGCGCAATAAGAAAAGGGGCGCTAACGGGCTTGAGTAAGGGTTGCCAATGCGAAGGCGAGAACTTTTTTGTTTTGCTCATTATTTGGATTTTGAGAGGTGAGGACCTTTTTTTTGCTCATCACTTCTTGGATTTTGAGGGGTGAGGACCGTTTTTTTGCTCATAACTTAGATTTCGGGAAGTGCGGACTTTTTTTTTATTTGCCAAGGGCGCCAAAAAGACGGCTCTGCCCCTAGCGCAAGTTTTTCTTACTGCGGCTCTGAGACAGACAGACAGACACATGAGTGACGTTATAAGGTTTTTTTGGTGGTCATACCTACAAAACTCTAATAAAAATAGTTATAATACAAAATAGACAAATATAAAAAGAATTTTGAGAAGAAAAAATCATAAAGGTTTGGAATAGACTTAAAACTTTTTTTTTAAATTAAACCTAAAACTGGCGACACCAAAGAGGGGCAAGTGTCCCATCTGCCCCCTTCCTGCTGGCACCGTTGATTGGGAACATATTTATCGTTCTGATATATGCGTATATTGGTTTATAAAATGGCGTCCATAATGCAATTTACTTATTTCAATTACATAATTTTGTTGTTACAATTTAAAATAGCCTATTAGATAGATTTTTATATTTATAAATCCGCTACAAAATTGGATGTATAAACTGATTTTATTTCAGTTTTTTACTTTTATAAAATTAACTTGTGAGAACTATAATGTTGTACCAGAGCCGCAGTAAGGGGGGGCGACGGCCCTGGGCGCACTAAGGAAAAGGGCGCTGTGACGGACCAAGGGGCACTATTGTGAAGGTGAGAACTTTTTTTTTGCTCGTCACTTGAATTTTGAGAGGTGAGGACCTTTTTTTTTGCTCATCACTTAAATTTTGAGAGGTGAGAACCTTGTTTTTATTTGCTAAGGGCGCCAAAACACGGCTCTGCCCCTAGCGCAAGTTTTCCTTACTGCGGCTCTGTGTTGTACCTCCCCTATATAAAACAGATCCTTTTCTAAAAGGTGTATTTATAATTTCCAATTTTATTTACATATTTTCTTAATAAAACTTTCACCAAACGTATTTTGCTAATCCCAGTTTCCAAATTTAATTCATTCAATCTGTTTGGGTATCTAAACGTGGGTACTTTGTAAACAATGTCTAGCGAACACGTAAGCTAAGTGTAGACCCCTGGCTGAACGTTGAACGACTATCACTGTTTTCTAATGTGTCTACTCTCCTCTCCAGGACAACCGTACTAATCCTTCTCACTCTTAGAATTGCAAATCATTGTTGTTTTGTTTTGTCCTTGATTCGCCCTTGCGAAGAATTACATATTTAATACCCAGACATTATAATTCATAGACTGAATTGTCTAAATTATTTTGATTGAAAATTATGAGAGGTCATGACCTGAAGTGTGAAATAGATCAGTTTAATAAAGGCAATATACGTCTCACACTTATGTACAGTGGGTTTTATACGGCCAATAATACTGTCAGTATTAACGAATACTACATTATAAAGAAAGTACCGTATAACTATAATCACACTGTTAAACTACAAAAGATTTAGGGTTCATGTTTACAACCACGTTGTAAACAGTCAACGGTCAGTGGCGCAGGAATGTTTGTTTTTGTTAATCCTTTATGTAAGATGCGTAATGTGTAAAACTAATCCCTACGGCTATGGGTTGACACGCCTAGTTATATCACTTCTATTGTAATTTTATAAGTTCCCTAACTTTTATTATTTTATTGCGATCTTCAAAACTAATATGGTTCGGACTTTACACTAAAAAATTAACTTTTAGTATACCAAGATGTCCCTCGCTTTTCGTGTTAATTATTTACACTTCTTTTTTGGTTAAAATTAGCGTAAAGTTTACACTAGCATACTGGTTAAATTAGAGTGTTGGAAAATAAATAGTGTTAAAGTAGTGTTAATTTTAACACTGAAAAAGTAATATAGATCTTTCATTTAAGTGGAACTAAATGGAAATTTCGTTCTTTAAGATTGTCACGAGAAAGGACTTTACTTGGGTTTTTTCACTTTTAATGTTTTAATCAGAGCCGGCCTTAGCAAGTCTGGCGCCCCGGGCGAGAATTTTTTTGCCGCCCTCATAAAAAAAAATACTATATATAACCGCAAGGGATTTTCTAAAAAAAGGTCCTCACTTCGACCCGACCGACCTCGCCCCCCCCCCCCCCCTTAAAGCCGCTACTGGTTTTAATGTTGGTATGTGAAAATTTAAAATTCCAACAGTGAAACCATGGAAACGAATTACATTTTTTATAAAATAAATACATTTTTACATATTTTGAAGAAAAAAAAAAAAAAAATGGGAAATTTTTATTAAGAATAACACAAAAAATCAAAATATAATGAAAATGACATTTTATAATGACAATAAATTTAATCTAGAATTTTACAAAATACTACAATATATTTTTATAAAAAAAAAAACGTTTTGGCTGAACTTTCATTAAAGCAACAGTTTTATTACTTTTTAATTTTTGTATCACCGGCCGGCGTAGTGTAGTGGTAACACATTTGCTTTGCGTTGCTAAGGTCCCGGTTCCTATCCCGTTCAGGCAATACATTTTTCAAAAATAATTACTGTCCTGGCTAATTGCCAAAGCAGCAAAGGCCATAAAACTCAAAAAAAATAAAAAAAATTAAAAAAATTTAAATAATCTTGTATACGTCCTTTTAGACTGGGGTCTAAGTCTAAAAGGACGTATACAGGCTATTTCAAATGTTTAGGCGGAACTAAGTGGGAATTTCGTTCTTTTAGGTTCTCACAAGAAGGGACCTTGCTTGGGTTATTTCATGTTTGACGTCTGGTATGTGAAAATTTAAAATTCCAACAATGAATCCATGGAAACGAATGACTTAAAATATTAATTTACATGTTTTAATGACAAAAAAATAAATAAATGGGAAATCTGTATTAAGAATGACACAAAAAATCAAAATATAAAGAAAATTACATTTTAATATGACAATAACCTTAACCAAAAAATGTTTATTGTAAGTATGATTTACAAAGCTTAAACAAAACGGCCAAAAAGAACAATTCAAATGATGAAAGTAACTAGATTGCAAAATCTAGTTCTGTCTAAACGTTTGGAATAGCCTATAGCATTGTTTCTCAACCGGTGGTCCGCGGACAACTGGTGGTCTTTTGCAAAATTTTAGTGGTCCGCGAAATGATTATAAATTATTATTTTTGAGATTTTTTGTCAATAATTTTATGATCTTTTGTTCATGTTCTGTGTATTTTGTTTATTTTTCAGTGATTTTTATTACTAAGATATATGTATAGTTTACATATACAATTTGTTTATAAGTACATTTATTTTTAAAGGTCCGCGGTAAAAATTTAAATATTTGACTGGTCCGCGGTAAAAAATTTAATATTTGACTAGTCCGCGGTACGTTTTCAGTTGAAAAACACTGGCCTATAGGCTATTGCAAAACAAATTTCCCATTTATTTATTTTTTATCATTAAAATATGTATAAAAGAATTTTATTTTTGACATAAGTCATTCGTTTCCATGGTTTCACAGTTGGTTTTTTAAATTTTCACATGCCAACGTGAAAAATGAAATAACTCAAGCAAGAAACAACCTAAAAGAACGAAATTCCTATTTAGTTCCGCCTAAACGTTTGGATAGCCTGTAACTTCTCAACTAAATAATTTTGTCTGGATGTGAACATAGATCTAATTTGTAACATTACATAAAGCATCCCCTGTTTCATGTTTATGTTTATTTTTCGCATTTACCCATCTAATAATAACGCGTAGATTACAGTCATGAATTTATGATTTCGACCGCATATTTTGTAGGGCATTTCGTAAAATTTTAATTTTAATATTCACCAACTTCACACCTATGTAACATGTTTGATTTGCATGTTATAGAATATTCAGAATGAAGTCATATTTTACTACATTAACATAATAAAGATTTACCTTACGCAGCCGATTTACAATTAGGGTTTTTGAATTTAATTTATGCATGTGACTTCAGTTAACATTTTAAGAAGATTATACGTTAATTTTATCGCATTGGTTTCCTGTTTGACTCGAGCCACAGTATTTACAGTAGTTTCACTCCGTTATTTTTTTGTACCAGAATTTTCTGCGCCTGCGTGAGCCTTTATAGTATGCGAACTTTTCCGAAGCTATTGTCAACTGACAACTGAAGCGCCTCTAGTGAGATTTTGAGAAACTGGCAGGTGGAGGATAGTTGAGTTTACTGTTGTTTTCATAGCGAGTTTTTAAAAAATGTCTTTGTAAATTGCAAGAAAAATTTAAATGCAACGTGAATTGTTGTGTTTATCTTTGCAATGCAAAAGTAGGTCGTGATAGAGACCTAAATTTTCATCGTGTTCCGAAACGTGGCAAAAAAAACCTTATTACCTTCAATTATAACCCTAGAAATTACTTGGGTACTGAGAAAACGGAAAATTTCATTTAACGCAACCCTCATATTTAATAATAAATTAATTTCAATAAATATCACATGAAGATACCATTGAACCTATCAAAAATATCCTATCTGCGTCAGCCATGATGTACAATGCAGTGGCGCCTCTATCGAGTGGCGCCTCTATCGAGTATGATGACAATACGACTCAAGACGAAACAGTAAATCTTTTAAAAAAGTGGCAGCCAAATTCTTTTATCTATGAGCTTCAGTTGATAGCATATTTGGTGCATTTCAGATTAAAATGCACTCACTAAAAAGAGTGACCAAATTTTTTAGCTCAAACAAAAAAAAATAATAATAATAATAATTGCATGGTATCAAGTTTTTCTAATATTAATTTATCGCTTCCCTATAAAAATTAAAAAAATTAATATCTCTTTTATTATAAAACTTTTACTAAGGTGTTCGCCTGGTTTCTCGCCTTCTTGACCTGTAGTATGACCCATTAAAAAATTGATGTGAATTTTCACACATTTAAGGGTTTTGCAGGTAAGTGAATGATTATTATTTGGGATGCCAAAACAAATTTTATGTTAAAATATTTTTTGTTAATTTAAATTTGAATGGCTAATACCATTATTTAGGTTTCTAAACATGTGAAGTATTTTTTTAATATAGGGTCATTGAGATTTTGAAAATTGCGCCTATGGCTTCCATTGGTTGGTTCTGATTTCGTATAAATTGAAACATAGAATTAAATAATAATTTCAACAATTCCCACTGGTTATTAAATTTACGCTTTTAAAAATAAAATAAACATTTGACAAAATATAACTAGAATTTAATAACTAGAATTAACATAATAAAAATGCAAAAGAAAAAATAAAATTGTTTCCAGACCGGAAGCGAACCCTAATTTGCAATTTAGGAAGCAAGAAGGCTAACCATTAGACTATGAAAGCTTACTTGTTTTCTGTGTTACATATTAAATATAACGTATTATTTAATAACGTAATAAATATTTTACATCGTCAACCAAAAAAACACAAAAAATGCGTTATTTTCTGAAAACATAATTTGATTAACAATTCCTGTTGTATTATTCCGGTTCACACCAATGTACATTAATTTTTTCAAATTTTTAGTTTAAACCATTTGGGCTACAGGATGTGGAACAATTTTTTTTTGCACAATTTTGGCAAAAATCGCGTCAATTGTGTATTTTGCAAAAATAAAATTTTACGTACTAAGGGCTTTCATGTGATACCCTACTCATTTTTTTTTTTTTTTTTTTTTTCGATGAGCACATATTTGTTTATATTTTTAGGGGAACATGTTTTTTAGATGTTTTAGTATTTTTCCTATGTGCGGGTCAAAGAGTTGTATAAGCATGCCAAATTTCAACTCTCTAGGTTTAGCCGTTTGACTACAATTTTTACCGAACAGACAGACAGACAGACGACAAAATGACGGTATAAGGGTTTTTTGGTTATGCCTACAAAACCCTAAAAAGAAATAAGAAGACCGTATACACTCCCTATATAATTAATATTGTTTTTTATACTTTGCGTTCACAGTAATATCATTGAAAACAGTTTAACAATAAAAGCAATTGTTAAACTGTTTTTGGTGACTTTTTACTTTGAGAGATTGGCAGAGTATATTCAAATATTTTAAATGTTTATTTAATACAATTTGTAAGTATTTCCATGTCAGATAGTTATTTTATAATATTATTATTAAGAAAATTCAAAAAGAAAGTTTGTCAAATTATCTGTTGTGTTGTGTTATCACAGAAATTGTTTTATTATACATTGTTGCTATGGTGGCTGCATTTCACAATAATCCCTAGAATGTATTCCGATATTTATTATAAATGAAATTTTAAAATTTCTATAAAATACAGTCTGTTCCAAACGGTTAAGCGGAACTAGATTTTGCAATCTAGTTACTTTCATCGTTTAAATCGTGCCTTTCGGCTGTTTTGTTTAAGCTTTGTAAATCATACTTACAATAAACATTTTTTGGTTAAGGTTAATATTATTTTAAAATGTCATTTTCTTTATATTTTGATTTATTGTGTCATTCTTAATACAAATTTCCCATTTATTTATTTTTTTGTCATTAAAATATCTAAAAAAAATAGTAGTATTTAATTTTGACATGTCATTCGTTTCCATGGTTTCATTGTTGGAATTTTAAATTTTGACATCCCAACGTGAAAAATGAAATAACCCAAGCAAGGTCCCTTCTCGTGACAACCTAAAAGAACTAAAGTCCCATTTAGTTCCGCTTAACCGATTGGAACAGACTGTAAGTGATGCGAAGTATAAAAAATACATATTATACTCGTTTTATACGACGTACTGTCATACTTGTTACTTTGAAGCACACTTCGCTTCGCTCGTCCAAACAACTCGTGTGACAATACAACGTCTTCTAAAACTTGTATAATAATATACTAGTGTCGTTCAATACAACAATGCGACACATAATTCATTCAGATTTTATAAAGTGAGTTTGTACAAAAAAATCTTACTCATGTTTCCCTCTTAAAATTTTAATTTTCCGTCAGCAAACTTATTAATATTATTAATTTAATTGTCCTAATAATTAAGTTAAAGTTAATTGAAATATTTTTGCAGTAGTATAAATCGTTGGTAGCTGTTCCACATTAGCAGACATAAATAAAATCTGTGGTAGTATTATGTACTTTTTGCTTTTTCTCTAGAAAATATTTTCAAGTTAAATCTCATTTAGGGAATTCCTCTCTTTTAATTAATTATACAGAAGTAAAGAACAAGCCGAGAAAAGAGACAAAGAATAAATGAGAGAACAAGGAAAACTTTAAATCATGTAACTTTACGCCATGTTTGAAAAATCTTTTTGTAAACTAAATTAAAAATGAATCTAACACAAATTTTATCTCACTTAACTTTTTGATCTTCAACATATGTGAAAGAAAATTGAGAATTCATTTTTTTACAACTTAAATTGCGACTTTAAAGTTATATAGTACAGGAGGGTTCGAATTAGGTCAAATTTATTTTTCTTAGAAAACTCAAACTCAAAACTACATCCATACAAAAATCATTATTATCGTATTGATCAGGGGCCTTCTTACTACGGCCCACGAGAAGAAGTTTATAAAAAGTTTACTTACCTACATAAAAACAGCAAATTTAGTAATCAGAATATCATAAAAAAAAATAACTAACTAAATAATATCCAATTCTAAAAATTATTATTTTTATTAATAATACACCATTATTATTAAGCTTGTTTTTAAAACCAAATGCCAAGAGCCCACCTGAATTCAAATGATCTAGGTCAGTGGTATTCAACCTGTGTTCCGCGGAACCCTAGGGTTCCACCCAATAAAAGATTTTATGCGATTGTTTGGAAAATTAATGTTGTGATTTGTATATTTAAAAAATGTAAAATATATAATAATACTTTTAAAAAAATCAGTTTGGGCACCACAGGACCAACCGCCATCACAAAGTACTTTAATTTATGCTGCTTTATCAAAACATGTCTCAAATAAAAGTTGTTAGTTATATAGCAACTTTTGTTAGATAATTTTTTTCGAAATATTTTTCTGTTGGGAAATATTCGCAAAAATCTTAAAATCGACACGAGTAAACTCCCATTTATAACTAACCGATTTTTACCAAAAGTTGATCAACTCATGCCATTGATATAAAAAGTTTCAAAAAAATCCTTTTAGCCGAATTTGCTCTGCACGTGTGCACAGACCGACAGACATACAGACACAGATAGACAGACAGACATGCTAAAAATAGTCAAAACGTTATGTAGGGACCTCAATTCTTGGAGATGTCAAAATCGCTATGATCACAACCCCCTACCCTTATATATGTTGGCGGTCGGTAAAAAGAATAAATAATGTATAAATAAACAAATAAAATAATTTAAACCTATTTTTGTTAATAAACATTCACTCAAATTAAATGTTATCCTTGTTTGGCCATTTTAACCATTATTTGTCTACCAAATTCATTTAAAACGTTATTTGTCCAAATTTAAATAATCGATTTACCGTAATTTTTCGCTTTAAAATTTTGATGTTATGTTTGATTTCAATGTTTGGCACCTTAAAAATATGTAGGACGAAAAATTAGGTTCCCAACTTGTTGCAAACAGGATTTTAATGTTATTTATAGTTATCTCAAAACTGCATTACTGTAACAAATCACATTTTGCATATTACCACCTCATATACGGCTATTCTTATACAAATAATCATACACATTTCCACATTCACTGATAGTGCATTACTGACGCGTAATGTCGTGTTTCTTAATTATTATAATCTCCTCATTAACGGTGATCGGGATTACGGCACTTTTGGTAATGGGTTTTCACAGTTTCCAATAAACATTATTGTCATATTCAGATATACAGTATAAACGTGAAAAATTAATAAACGTAAAAGGAATATAAATTCAATACCCATATCATTTGGTACAATGATAGGATAAAAACAGGATTCAAACCAGGATAAGCTATAAGGCATATATAAGGCTACAAGGCATTTCAAAAATGTTATTCTAGGAAGGTGTTTCGGGGTTAAAACTGTTTATTAACAAACTTAAAATATCTCCCTTATTATTTACTTCAGAAAATATATGCAACAAAAATTGTTGTAGTTAGAAAACAAATCTTTTTTGTTCTTTGCCTTTTTTCAATTAGATGAATATTTTGGAAACTGCTGGAGGGGCAAACTAAAACTAAAATCTACATTTATCTCTTTTATTAATAACTTATCAAAATCGTAAATGACTTATTTTGGCATATTTTTATGCATTTTTTTATTTAGATTTTTTAGAATTTTTTTAATAGAAATTTTTGGGAAGTTACCGGGGGACACCCTACAGCTCAATTTTGAAATATCGCCCGTATTTTTGACTTAACAGCAAATATGTATATAACAGAAATTGTTTGTAATAAGAAAACAAATCTTTTTTGTTTTATATATACTTTTCGATTGAATGTATATTTGGGGAGTTACGGGGGTACAACCTAAAACTATGGGAACCTTTAAACCAGTGTTTCCCAACGTGGGTCCCACGCCCCACATGGGGGTATTTTGATGGATCGGGGGGGGGGGCAATTCGATCTAAGTCTTGTGACCTGAACAAGTTGTAATTAGGCTTCATAAAGGGAATAATTCAATTTTTGAATATAAAAAATGTGTATATGTTACATAGGAGGGCATCAGAATTTTAGAAAGATTTAGGCATTTAGAAAGACCATGGTAAAAAAAGGTTGGGAAATATTGCTTTAAACGAATTATCTTATTATTTACTTGACATAAAAAATATTCATAAAAGTGTGGTTTAGAACAGTGTTTCTCAACCAAAAATGCACCGCGGACCAGTATAGTATATATTTTTTTAACGCGGTTCACTAATAATAATTATTGCTTAATTTTTTACAAGAAAACAAATATATTTAATGCGCTACTAAATAAATTTATTTTATTTGTAGAAAATCACAGAAAGTTGACAGAAAATAAACAAAATATAAATTAGTTACATGAAAAATGTGCATAACAAATAACAAAAACACTGAAAAAAACAAATATTAAATCTTTTGCGGACCACTAAAATTTTTCTGGGGACCACTGGTGGTCCGCGGACCACCTGTTGAGAAACACTGGTTTAGAATAAAGAAACGATTGTTTTATGTTCTACTTGAAACTAAATTTTCTCACTTATAATTTACGTTACAGCAAGAAAATACATTACAAAAACCGTACGAAGCACGGGTACAGTCAATTATAATATTTTGTTTAATAGATAGTAAAAGAGCTTACTTAATGTTTTCCATTTTCTTATTAAATAATTTAACATCTCTTTTCGTTTTTAAAAAACGTGATTCAAAGTAAATTACCAATAGAAGATATTATTTAATTCAATATAAGTTCTTCAAGTTTCTATCTTATTTTAAAAAATAATATCAAAAAGATTGGCGTGATCTCCTGTGTCCCTGGAAGTAAATGCTACTGCATGCACTATTAGTAATAAAGGGTATACGAAGGTCTTTACTTACTTGTTGTAAAGGACAATATCCGGTCTCCAAATGTGATCGGAAGGTACGTGCAGCATATGCACACCCCCGTACTCTTTCGGCTCCCACCTTAACTTGTAGTCGTACCACGACTGCAAAATAAAATACTTGCTTAACATTTCGAAGGAAATTTGAACGAGAGTTCGAACAGGTATTTTACAAGTGAGAACTAAAGTGCCGGAAAATATGCATTTGCATATTCTATAACTTGATATGCTATCAAATGATTATCAAATATCTTCACGAAACATAAAAAATGCTTTGTATTGATACCAGTTTTATTTTGCATGCTTTTCATATTTTGGGTTGATGAATATTTAAGAATATCATAGACAGAACACGTATTCTAAAAGAATTTCTTGGATAAGGCTGCCAACTTTTTATGAACAAATTTTAGGACATTTTTTTAGAAATATCTGCTCGCCATTTTTATCTGTGTATATCCCAAGATTTTCTTAGAATTTTATCAATGAGGCATATAATGCACAATTTGTCTACAAACAATTAGAAAGCACTTCATACGAAAATATTAATATTTTATTATTATATTATTAAAATTATATTAAGTTATTTTATAACTCTTTTTCTAACGTCTTTTGAAATCATATTTTGGCACATTTTTCGAATTTTCTTCAGATGTTCAGAGTGAGAGTTCAAAATTTCATAAAATCTCACATTTGAGAGTCTCAAATTTTTGCGCCGTTTTTCAGACGTTCACATTGCATTTACAAGGGAGAACACTCGCTCAATGGGTCCATTTGTTCCATTTGGTAGACAAAACACATACTGAATGAGTAGTTAATATTATATTAAGAGGAATCTCCTGCTAACTGCTAACAGCGTGAAGATATTAAGATGTATAAAAATTAAATGTAATAATTTTGGATTAAAAAAAAAATAAATAAATAAATAATAATAATAATAATAAATAAATCGTTAATATTTAGTTAAAATTTTTATAAGCAATATTATTATTTTAGAATAAGTGCTATATTTCCGAATGCGGGATATGCGGGACAATTAATAATTTTCCGGGACGAATTTAGATCGATAGTAAAGCGGGACATGGGTCGCTAATCCGGGACTGTCCCGCCTAATCCGGGACGGTTGACAGCCTTATTCTTGGATATAGTCGGAAGAGCCAGAAAAGCTTTTGACAATGAACTCGAATACCTAGGACATAAAATGAGAAACAGCTACAGGTCTACCTTGCTACAACTAATATTACATGGCAAAGTATATTAAGGACCTGGTCGAACTCGTACATCTTATTTGCAGAATCTCTACGCCAATAGTTTTCAACTATACAGATTTTTTCCAGGCAACTGTGTAAACAAAGTAAAAATTTTCAGCATGATGGCCAACATCCGAACTGGACAGGCACTTCCAGAAGAAGACACTTTGAAAATAATGTTGCTGTTTTATTCTTTAAATGAACACTTTTATGTAATAATTGTTCTAAAAATAATTTATTTATTGTTGTTTATTTTTAGAGTGGTGCCACCAAATTCTTTAAATTTATCAAAACTTTGCCAGCACGAAAAAATTCAATGGTTTCCTTAGTTGACATTCATAAAAATAACTGCGATATTTAATAATAGATTTTTTTTGTAACAATAAATATCATATACAGTTTTCACACCACATAATATTATGTATTTAATAAATTTCACACATTTCAGGGTTTCGCAGATATAATGTATACAATAGACTGTATACACTATTCCAAACGATTAAGCGGAACTAACCGGAATTTTCATTTTTGTAAGTTATAAACTAAATAAAATAATAAATAATAGGTTCCCAATGCCTAGATAGGTGTGACTAGGTGTGATAAGTGGCAGGGAAGGTAAGTTCTCCGTTTCAAGACCGCCGGTCATAGATATGAAAGCCACGTGGTCAGTGTGATGTTTCGACTGGTCCTATTATCCCTGAATGAACTACTCATTTATAAGTATTAAATACTTGAGGCTGAGTCGACCCCAGAGTTGTCTACACAATATTGGAAGATAAAAATCCGAATGAGGTGGGAGGTATCGAACCAGCGTTCCTGTGCTCCGTAGACAATCGTCCTACCACGGAGCCACGGCAACTCATAAGTTATAAGCTATTTTTTAGGGTTTTGTAGGTATGACCAAAAAACCCTTATACAGTCGTTTTGTCGCCTCTCTGTCTGTCTGTCTGCCTGTTCGGTAAAAATTGTAGCCAAACGGCTAAACCTAGAGAGTTGAAATTTGGCATGCTTATACAACTCTTTGACCCGCACATAAGAAAAATACTAAAACATCTAAAAAACATATCCCCCTAAAAATATAAACAAATATGTGCTCATAGAAAAAAAAAATTGAATTCTGAGTAGGGTATCAAATGAAAGCCCTTAGTACGTGGATTAACGATCAAAATTTTATTTTTGCAAAATAAATTATTTTGACGCGATTTTTGCCGAAATTGTGCAAAACAAAATTTGTCCCAGACCCTGTAGCCCAGATGGTTTAAACTAAAAATCTGAAAAAAATCTAAGTAATGTACATTGATGTGAACCGGAATAGTACAACATGAATTTTTGATCAGATTATGTTTTCGGAAAATAACGCATTTTTTGTGTTTTTTACTAAAATATGTTAAATATTTAATTCGCTATGTAACACAGTAGATCAGTAAGCTCTCGTAGCGTAGTGCGTTGTGTAGACGCTTCATAATTTGCAAACGAAGGAATTTGAATCGAACTCTAGGTCGATTCTTGTCAATTTTAATTTTTCTTTTTTTTTGCATTTTTATTTTGTTTAAATTATTTTGTCAATATTCTAGTTATATTTTGGTAAATATTGCATTTAATTTTTAAAAGCGCAAATTTAATAACCAGTGGGAAGTGTTAAAATTATAATTTAATTCTATGTTTGAATGTATAGGAAATCAGAGGGCGGGGCTTATGATTTAAGCAACAAATGGAAGCCATAGGCGCAATTTTCAAAATCTTAATGAACCTTGCTATATAAAAAAATACTGCACATATTTAGAAACTTAAATAATGGTATTAGGCATTCGAATTAAAATTCATAAAAAAAATATTTTGAAAAAATTTGTTTTGGCATCCCAAATAATCATCATTCAGTTACTAAATACCTGCGAAACCCTGAAATGTGTGAAAATTCACACTTCACATAAATTTTTTATATATTTAAATTGGCTTTTCCTGAACAAAATGATCAAAAGCTTCAATCAATCAGTAAAAGTAACTTGAATTGAAAATCTAGTTCCGCCTAAACCAAAGGAACAGACCTTAATACGTAAAAAACAAAACTTTTTTGACAAAATCACACTACAATAAAAAACGTATTATTAATTTTGGTCGTTAATTAAAGGAAAATACATATTCCAGTTTATGTATTTTTCGCGGGTTATTTTTGTTGAGTGAGGACGTCCATTGTCATGATGAAAAATTAATCCTTTTTGGTTATATAAATTTGGAAGTTTTTCCTTTAGTTTCTGATATAGTCTTTCTAATTGTTGAAATTTAGAAATAGCACCGATGTAAAAAATCTCCTGATCGGATATTTTAAATCAAAACCAGAAAACTTTTATAGGGAAAATTAGTACGACGTTGGGAAGTCGTAATAAATAAATGAAAATTATATTTTGTAAGTAATTATGCATAGTAAAAATTTTTGAAAAAAAAGAAGATATTTAGTACTCTAAAATAATAGATTTTCGGTCTCCATAATAGATTCTAGGGAATAATGTGTTCAGAACTGCCGGTTAATTCTAAATTTACTACGAAATATTATTGAATCAGATGTTTACAATCTAATTTTATGAAATGCGTAGCGCTCTTCACTAAATAAATCAGATAATAGTTCAACAAAAACATCGCGCGTAATATATTTACTACGTAATTTTAAGTGTGTTTTTGGTGATAATGACGAGATTGAAATCAGTAATAATTAAT
Source organism: Liopterus haemorrhoidalis (assembly GCA_963971575.1). Taxonomy (NCBI): domain Eukaryota; kingdom Metazoa; phylum Arthropoda; class Insecta; order Coleoptera; family Dytiscidae; genus Liopterus; species Liopterus haemorrhoidalis. The sequence continues at coordinate 53,699,364 of OZ020615.1, forward strand.
GTATCAATTCACAAATAACGTCACCAGGCATCTTGAGAATATGTCGATAGTGGTAATTAATTGAAAGATAAAATGTGTCTTTATACAAGGTGTTTCTTTGAAACGCCGCACTTCGAATAACTACTTTATTTTAAGAAATACCAAAAAATCTTCAGAAGAAAAGTTAAACTAGACAAAAGAACCCACTTAAGGACTATAATAAGAATTCTGCATCACTTCCGGTATCAACGGAAATTGTTTCAACTTTTTATCTAGCATAGGGAATCGGTACTTTATTTATTTTATTTTATTTTATTTTTTTTCTTGAAAGTAAATCAGCTTTACAAGGATATCAAAATATCATACCTTAATTTTAACCATTTCAAAATGGCGACCATTTATATACAAAATTTTCGGATTCTCCGTAGTTTATTTAGTCTAAAAATAATTTGAGGCTTTAATCGTTTAACGCGTTATGCGATTATGACAATTTTCATTAAAGACATTATATTTGAAAACTGTGAATTAAAAAAAGGGGATGTAGTTTTTTAATTGTCCGTAGTTTGTTTAGTTTAGAAAAAAATCAGCTGTGGCCACCACAGGACCGACCGCCATCGTAAAGTACTTGTATAAAATACATTCTAGCAGCAGAGTAGAAATAACTTGGCCTAATATTTTCTAACAGAGATATTATTTATCATGACCATGGAAACGTTACATGTAAGTATGAAAAAATTGAGATTTAGAAAAATTGAAAAAATTTTACAAATATTTGTCGAAATTTTTCGTTTTATCTAAAAACGTCTCAAATAAAAGTTATTAGTTATTGCATTTATAGCAACTTTTGTTCAATAAATTTTTTCGAAATATTTTTCTGTTGCTAAATATTCGCAAAAATCTTAAAATCGACACGAATAAACTCCCATTTCTAGTCAACCGATTTTTACCAAAAGTTGATCAACTCGTGTCATTGATGTCAAAAGCTTAAATATGCAGTTTCATAAAAATCCTTTCAGCCTAATTTGCTCGGCACGTGTACAGAGACAGACAGACAGACGGACAGACAGACGGACAGACAGACGGACAGACAGACCGACAGACATCATGCTAAAAATAGTCAAAACGTTATGTAGGGACATCAATTCGTGGAGATCCATCGAAATCCCGAAATGTCAAAATCGGTATGATCACAATACCTCCCTTATATATGTTGACAGTCGGTAAAAATTGGAGCTTAAATCGTTAAATTATTTTTTGAAATTATGACAGTTTTTTTAATGGCATAATTTACATCTTTTGTGAAAGATTGTGGATCGAAAAAAAATCACAACTCAAAAACGGTTAGAGAAAACGGCTTGAGATTAAATTTTTTGGATTACTCTTAGTTTATGTAGTCTAGAAAAATTTTGAGGCTTTATTCGTTGAGCGTATTTTAAAATTATGACAAATATTAATATGGCGTGATTTATAAAAATTTTCATCTTCGCATAGACGTATCTTAGAAACGAAATGCGATAAAGACCTGCGGATGAAATTTTTGAAATCTTAAGGTCGTAATTAACTTGTAACCATATTTTGAAACAAATTTTTTTTTTTTAAATTTTTCTATATTTTTTAAATTTTTTGAAAATTTTGATAAATCCTAACTAAAAAATGGTTAGGGATAGAAATCTGAGGTTTGAATTTTTAAAATTCTCCTTTACTGTTTAGTCAAGAAAAAACAAATTTGGGCTATAATAAACCAATTATTAAGTTTGGAATGGACAGTAACCCAAAACCCTTGAAAATAGCCAAAAACCGAAAAAATCGTAAGGAGTAGACCTTAAAAAAATTGTGATTTTGAAGCAAAAAATGTTTGTCTCTGATTTTATTAAAAATTGGCTCAGATAAGTATTTTTGGTCATAGATCAATAAAATTTGGTCCATTTTGAAGTTTGACCCAAATCTGTTTTAACTCAAAAACTAGAAAAGCATGAATTTTTTCATAATCATTACCCCAAAATTAGATCAAAATTATATTTTGGCTAAAATCGGAATAAAAAAATGTTCAGTCAAAATTACAATATTTTTGTGTGAAAAAAATTTTGTTGGAAAATTGATATAAAGGCTATTCCAAAGGTTTAGGCGGAACTAAATGGGAATTTCGTTCTTTTAGGTTGTCACGAGAAGGGTCCTTGCTTGGGTTATTTAATGTTTGACGTTGGTATGTGAAAATTTAAAATTCCAACAGTGTACATATATGACAAAAAAAAAAAATGAGTTTTTTTATTAAGAATGACAAAAAATTAAAATGCAATGAAAAGGACATTTTATAATGACAATCAATTTAATCTAGAATTTGCAATGTGAGTGTGATTTACAAAGCTTAAACAAAATGACCAAAAGTCCGAATTAATAGATCAAAATTACTAGATTTCAAAATCTAGTACTGCCTATACGTTTGGAATAGCCTATACTTATACATTTTTAGTCTTAGATCACAAATATATGGTCACTTTTGAGTTGTGGTCTAAAAATTTTATATGCGGGAAAAAAATAAATAAATAATAAAAAACACACTCCACAAAAAGGGGAGGCCTGTCTCAGCAATTAACGTCAATGGTTGATAATGACGATGCTGATGTATAAAGTTTAACAAGTAATAGTTTATAACATAATTTCAGCGGTTATTTTCATTTTTCAATGAAACTACTAATAGAAATAATATTTTTCTTACCTGTTCTACCCAAAGATTCGTCGTCATGATTTGATTCTTCAAATTCTGAAACAGAAATCACGTGTTAGTATAAAGCTTAACTCAAAATTTAAATAAAACTTTTCCATCATATCTCAATAAACAGAGAGCGTACATCTAAATTAAGTTTTGAATTACGACGTATGACATTTGTTTGATGGGATTCACGAACGACGAAACGCTAACCCAATTTATTTCTGGGATGAAAGAAGGTTCATATGCTGTCAATTTTTAATTAATGTTGGTTTGATTTATTAGGTTATGAACAACATATATGATTTACGAATTTTTTTGAAAATATGTTTGCTTTAAATCCTGTTTATTGGTACATCAGATTTTTTTTAGACTTTTAATAAGTCATCAAGGACGGTCAGTGGATACAAATTTGGCTTTATATACAAAATTCATATTAAATTCCAGGGAGCAACGTATTCAGGTTGATACCGTATACACAGACTTCAGTAAGGCTTTTGACACAATTTATCATGATGTACTATTTAAAAAATTGAATCTTATAGGGATGCATGGTAATATGTTAAAATGGTTTTTATCATATTTGACTGGAAGGACACAAAGTGTTGTCAATAGGTTTAAATCGCAAATTAAAAAATAATACTACCGGTGTTCCGCAGGGAAGCCACTTAGGACCCTTGCTTTTTAATATCTTTATAAACGATATAGGTGCCTGCTTTCAGAATTCTCGATTCCATCTCTACGCTGATGATTTAAAAATCTTTCAACAAATAGTTTCTCCACAAAATTGCCGTAATATACAATCGGATTTAAATAGGTTAGAAAACTATCGTAAAGTCAACAAATTAAATGTAAATATTTCCAAATGCTCAACAATTTCTTTCGCGAGAAACAGGACCTCTATCAATTACAGTTATTACCTCAACGATGAAAACATTTCTTCCGTTTCATTCATAAAGGATTTAGGTATTACTTTCGATCAGAAGTTAATATTTGATACGCATATGGATCTAATTATTAAAAAGTCATATAGAATTCTGGGTTTCATATATCGAATAAGTAAAGATTTCACCACCTCTGGTCGTTAAACCGTTCTTGGGTATCTGTGACTACTCGTCAAAATAATTAAGGTTTTTTTGAAAAGATTTTAAATATTGAAGAGGTTTGCGTCAGAGTGTATGCTATAAGTTCACGAGAAGATCGTGAGAAAGCGCTGGCGATCCAGAGGGGACATTACTCTGCTTCAAGTATGGTTTGATGGGGCGGGAGCTATGGGGTACCAACAAGCTTAATTTTTTCGAGAAGGGGGTAAAAAAATTGATCAGAGTCTACTGGAAATAGAATTGAAGTCGATAGTTAAAGTACTAAACAACTTCCTCTTCGCTGGTCACCAGTGGAGTTTCTAGCTAGATTTAGCGCTAGCCCATAAAGCGAAGACTACGCAGCAGTGGATTGAAAGCAACGTACCGGCCTTCATTTCTCCTGTTGATTGGCTGTCTAGCAATTCTAACATCAACCCTTAGACTACAAATTGGAGTCTATGATTCAGAACATGGCCTGCGATTCAGAACATAACCTGCAAGAAGAGATACCTTAATTTCGCTAGTCTGAATCGTTCCCTGAAACAGGCAGCGGAGAGTTTTTCTATAGAAACCCTTTGTAATTCTATTTACAAGTGGCTGCAGAGACTTAAGAGCTCTGTAAATTGAATTGAGTATTTTTTTATTCTGATATAAAACAGTTTCTTTAATATTGTATTTTTCTTCATATTCAATATAAAGATATAAACATATTTTTGATAGTCCCATGAATTTCGTTGCGGCGGGCTTTGACCTTTATCATTCGATTCTCTGTCATCCTCATCAGGTTTTTATCCACTGTAATCCACTGCCTTTTCTGTCTACAATATGTATACCACAATACGTTGATGTATAGCAATCGAATTTGATTTAGAAATGTTTTCTTTTTTTAATCTATAGCTAATAATTCAAATTAGCAATATTTTTAACTCATGATAAATATCCGCTATTTGTTATTTTCTTATCAAGTACATCAATGTACGATCTTTTGCAAATTAAACGAAAATTTGAAATTTCAAACAGTCACGAAACTAATAAAAAGCAATCCAATTAGAAAATTTCGTGTCTCAATTCTTCGCGGTATGTAGTATGTAACATTTTATCGTGGTTCAATGCACCCTTGAGCTACTCAGGGGTATTAATTTCTCGATTTATATTCAGTAAAGAAGTCAGAAATTGCAACATGACATTAGGGTATTATTATCACGCCAATGGAACTTGTTTAGAAACAGAACTAACAAAGAAAATTGAAATACTGATTGCCGTTTCTAAATGATTGTATGATTTTCTATTATCTTTCTTTGTTTCTAAAATGTCTCGAGTATTCTTTTATTTATTTTTTAAATATTAAAACATCTAAAAAAACATATCCTCCCTAAAAATATAAACAAACATGTGATCATCGAAAAAAAATATATATATTTTTTTTAATTCTGAGTAGGGTATCAAATCTTTAGTACGTGGATTTTTGCAAAATAAATTATTTTGAAGCGATTTTTGCCAAAATTGTGCAATTTTTTTTTGTCCTATACCCTGTAGCCCAGATAAACTAAAAATCTGAAATAATTCTAAGTAATGTACATTGGTGTGAACCGGAATAGTACAACAGGAATTTTTGATCAGATTATGTTTTCGGAAAAAAACGTATTTTTTGGTGTTTTTTGGTTGACGATCTAAAATATTTAATACCTTATGTAACACAGTAAACCAGTACTCTTTCATAGTGGAATGGTTGAAGCCTAACCTCGCGTACTAATTTGCAATCTATGGTTCGCTACCGGTCTGGAGACAATTTTATTTCTTCTGTTTTTTTTTTGCATTTTTATTTTGTTTAAATTATTTTGTCCAAATTCTAGTTACATTTTGGCAAATGTTGCATTTAATTTTTAAAAGCGTAAATTTAGTAACCAGTGGCAATTGTTGAAATTATAATTTAATTCTATGTTTCAATGTACACGAAATCAGAGGGGTGGAGCTTATGACTTATAACAACCAATGGAAGCCATAGGTGCAATTTTCAAAATCTTAATGAACCTTGCTTTATATAAAAAAAAAATACTGCATACCACATATTTAGAAACCTAAATAATGGTATTAGGCATTCGAATTAAAATTAACAAAAAAATATTTTAACATAAAATTTGTTTTGGCATCCCAAATAATCATCATTCACTTACTAAATACTTGCAAACCCTGAAATGTGTGAAAATTCACACTTCACATCAATTTTTTAATGTATTCGATAGAAATATTTATGTTCAACCACGTTTGACATTTATTTGTTTAATTGTTACCGACCGTCAACATATATAAGGGAAGTATTGTGATCATACCGATTTTGACATTTCGAGATTTCGATGGATCTCCACGAATTGAGGTCCCTACATAACGTTTTGACTATTTTTAGCATGATGTCTGTCGGTCTGTCTGTCCGTCTGTCTGTCCGTCTGTCCGTCTGTCTGTCTGTCCGTCTGTCCGTCTGTGTACACGTGCAGAGCAAATTCGGCTGAAAGGATTTTTATGAAACTTCATATTTAAGCTTCTGCCATCAATGGCACGAGTTGATCAACTTTTGGTAAAAATCGGTTGACTAAAAATGGGAGTTTCGTTACTCGTGTCGATTTTAAGATTTTTGTGAATATTTCACAACAGAAAAATATTTCGAAAAAATTTATTGAACAAAAGTTGCTATAAAAGTAATAATTAATAACTTTTATTTGAGACGTTTTTTGATAAAACGAAAAATTTCGAATAATTATCGTAAAATTTTTCGAAATTTTTTATAAGTCTCAATTTTTTCATACTTATATGTAACGTTTCCATGGTCATGATAAATAATATCTCTGTTAGAAAATATTAGGCCAAGTTATTTCTACTCTGCTGCTAAATAAATATATTATTTTATATAAGAACTTTATGATGGCGGTCGGTCCTGTGGTGGCCACAGCTGATTTTTTGCACTTGTTTTAATGTTTAGGTATGCAACCCGGTATAGATAAAATCTTACAAAAAAAAGTTTACTTCAGTGCCGATTTGACGTTATTTCATTGATGATTTTAGAAAAAATACTTAGATGTAGTTTTGCTCCCTCAATTAATTCAAACTATATCCGGGTGTCAGGTTTCTATTGTCAATCCCAATTAAGCAGTCTAAATCTATTTACATTTCCTGAATGCTACAATAAACTTGCAGACACTGGTCAATCAGTTGTAAGATCCTATTACTGCAGTATAAGATCTGTAAACGTTATTCCTGTGGAGCAGAGAGTCCGAGAGAGCTTTATCCTTTGCTTCTGGTTGTTATGGAAATGGCGCTGAAGCCGACATGACCAAGCCTGCTCTGACCCACTTTCGCAAAACTTAAGATTCGACGATATTGCCCGCTTTATAAAGAAGATTGGACACTGAAAAATGGAACGGAATTTTTTTGAGATAAAACTTTAACTAAAAATCACGACTATAATTAATAACAGTAACTAAAAAATATGTCGGTCTGTGTTTACATTTTTCTAGTCTGTATCTTTAATGAGATGTCGTGGCTCCGTAGTAAAACGATCGAATCCAAATCAAGGATACAAATTTAAGGGCCGAATTCATAAACGTTCCTAAACCTCACCTCACCCTCACCTCAAACTCAATTGGCAATGAGTCACTCATTTGGAATTCAGAAACAAAAGTTGGATATTAGTAACTCATTGCCCACTCACTTATCTGTCAAATTTGAGTGAATAATGAGTGAGATTTGAGGCCAGTAGCTGGTAACCTTAAATTTTACTCATTTAAGATTTTGCTTTATATAAATATAGAAATATATTTGTATTAATGTGGATAATAATTTTTTAGAGTATGTAGAAGTTGAAAATGTTTATTTAAATGTGCATCAATACATTTGGAACGTAAAAAAGGAACAGTAACCTATTTTCTAATAAAAAATAATTGTTTTTATGAGGCAGTATATGCGGGACGCTTAAGATCCTCTTCAAAATATCACTGACTATGAACTTATTCAGAGATTTAATTTCTTAAGAAACACTATAACACATAAAATATTTCCTACAGTATATCCAAAAATTGGGGTACTACAGAAGCATAGGTTGCCTATTCCTCCAGCTGTGGCAGGCATAATTTTATTAGATATGACAAATTATATTTCTTAATTCATTATAATATATCTTTATTTAAGACAACACATGGCGACTTACTTAATCAACCTTTGATATGCAAAACAATATAATAAGTTACCGAAAATATTGCTGTATACCTAGGTAGATATGTTAGATTTCCCGGATCTAACGAGAATATCGAAAAAAAAAAATCTTTATGGATTTAATTAATATCGCTGGTTTTCCTGAAGTCACTGGTTGGATTGAAGGTACCCATATTGAAATAGGAAATCCAGGAGGCAGAAATGTGGAACTATTTTGAAATAGTAAATGCTAGATGTGATTAAACGTGCAAGTAGTAGCAGGTGCGAACTGTGAAGTCTTGGACAATGATATTTGCTGGCCAGGGTCTGTCCATGATAGCTAATGATAACTAATGTTTATTACAATCACTACCAAAACGTTTCCATAGCTATTACGTATTATTTTATTTTGACGTCATAAAATTAGTGACGTTTTCCCTGAACCGTCCCTCAAGTGACTCATTTACAATTGTTTATGAATAACAAAAGTGAGTGAGGGAACGGCTCAACCTAAACTGAGTGTGAGATGAGGTGAGGCTGAGATGAGGATGAGGTGAGGATTAGGAACGTTTATGAATTCGGCCCTAAGTCCTGATCTCGTACAGACAAAAAGATTCATCAGTAGCTGAGTCAGTCGGTGCGTTTAGCGAACGCAACTGTTGAGTATGTCGACTGACAATGGGTGTGTGTTTAGAGAAGGCAACTGCTGAGAAACACCCAACCTGTTTATTTTGTGATTATAATCAATTGTTGTATTTCCTTGCATGGGGCCCCCTTTTACTAGAAGCCTGAAGTGCCGCCCAGTAAAAAAAGTAGTTTTTTTCCAAATTTCCTTTTTGGCACCCCCCTTTTACTAGAAGCCTAAAGTGCCACCCAGTAAAAAAAAGATAGTTTTTTCTAAATTTCCTTGCATGGCGCCCCTTTTTACTACAAGCCTGAAGTGCCGCTCAGTAAATAAAAGTAGTTTTTGCTAGATTTAATTAAAGGTCACAATACTTATTACAAAAAAGAATATTATTTTAATTAAAGCTATTTTGATATTGTAATAGGCTATAAATGTTTTCTTCGACTCGGCGCCCCTTGATCGTGGCGCCCCAATGCGGATCGCCTGCATACAGTCTTGAGTCTCCCCTGACTTAGACCACTCTCAAAATTAACGTCCATTCGTTTTATTTAACGATAAAACACCAATGCCCATATATGGGTTCAGTTTTAAACTATTTTAGAAAAATGGTTCTACATTTTTGTGGATCAGTGCTATCTAACTTTTTACCGACCGCCAACATATATAAGGGAGGTATTGTGATCATACCGATTTTGACATTTCGAGATTTCGATGGATCTCCACGAATTGAGGTCCCTACATAACGTTTTGACTATTTTTAGCATGAAGTCTGTCGGTCTGTTTGTCCGTCTGTCTGTCTGTCCGTCTGTCTGTCCGTCTGTCCGTCTGTCCGTCTGTCCGTCTGTCCGTCTGTCCGTCTGTCCGTCTGTCCGTCTGTCCGTCTGTCCGTCTGTCCGTCTGTCCGTCTGTCCGTCTGTCCGTCTGTCCGTCTGTCCGTCTGTCCGTCTGTCCGTCTGTCCGTCTGTCCGTCTGTCCGTCTGTCCGTCTGTCCGTCTGTCCGTCTGTCCGTCTGTCCGTCTGTCCGTCTGTCCGTCTGTCCGTCTGTCCGTCTGTCCGTCTGTCCGTCTGTCCGTCTGTCCGTCTGTCCGTCTGTCCGTCTGTCCGTCTGTCCGTCTGTCCGTCTGTCCGTCTGTCCGTCTGTCCGTCTGTCCGTCTGTCCGTCTGTCCGTCTGTCCGTCTGTCCGTCTGTCCGTCTGTCCGTCTGTCCGTCTGTCCGTCTGTCCGTCTGTCCGTCTGTCCGTCTGTCAGTCTGTCCGTCTGTCCGTCTGTCCGTCTGTCCGTCTGTCCGTCTGTCCGTCTGTCCGTCTGTCCGTCTGTCCGTCTGTCCGTCTGTCCGTCTGTCCGTCTGTGTACACGTGCAGAGCAAATTCGGCTGAAAGGATTTTTATGAAACTTCATATTTAAGCTTCTGCCATCAATGGCACGAGTTGATCAACTTTTGGTAAAAATCGGTTGACTAAAAATGGGAGTTTACTCGTGTCGATTTTAAGATTTTTATGAATATTTCACAACAGAAAAATATTTAGAAAAAATTTATTGAACAAAAGTTGCTATAAAAGCAATAATTAATAACTTTTATTTGAGTCGTTTTTTGATAAAACGAAAAATTTCGAATAATTTTTGTAAAATTTTTCTCATAGTCTCAATTTTTTCATACTTATATGTAACGTTTCCATGGTCATGATAAATAATATCTCTGTTAGAAAATATTAGGCCAAGTTATTTCTACTCTGCTGCTAGAATGTATTACTTTATGAAGTACTTTATGATGGCGGTCGGTCCTGTGGTGGCCACAGCTGATTTTTTGCCTACATGAAACACAATATTCTTTTGCGGGAAAACTGACACACAAGGGAGAAAAATAAAAAATATAGAAAGAAAGCAAAATAATGAATTCTACAATTACTTGTAATGATTCATTTAAAATTATTTTTATAAATTTATGTACCAAAAAAGCTAGATGAAAGCCAAATTCTAGTTTGTTTTTATTTTTCTCATTTCTAATTTTATTTATATTTATTTAAACCATAAATTTCGCTAAGTTCCTACTTGAATTAAGATTTTTGAGATTTTTAATTAAAGTTTTATCTCAAAAATTACTTTCAATTTTTCAGCGTACAATCATCGGTTGGAAAACACTGACGTAGCTCGGTGCAACACAAAGAAATAAAACTTTTTTTAGGTTTTTTATGTATCCTATATTCATAAACACTAGGTATTACTTGGAAATGTATAAGATTTCTTTGGTTATACATACGACGTTTTGAAAATATGTAACTGTTTACACAGCTATAAATTATACATAAAGGACGGTCGGAACGTCACGCTAATCATATGGCTTTCATATATGTAATGGAGATCAAGAGATACCGATCCTACCTTCTTTGCTCAATGCATCAGCCATTAGAAATTTTATTATTGTTATTGTTTCAATTATAAAGCGTTAAATTATTTTTTAATATATTACTCAACCTGTCATTTTCTTTCTTTATATTATTGCCTGTCGTCCTTTGTAAAATTACATCATCTAATACAGCCTTAAATGTACAAAAATACGGGTAAAATGTTTCTTGAAATATCTCTCCAAGTCTTTCATGAAACTGTCATGAACTGAAAAATTGCAAAGATATTTGAGCATAACCTGGAATTTCGTTATAATAAAATCTTTTTGACTTGAGTAAAAGATATTTTATTACACAATATAAAAAAGTAATACTCATAAAATAACTCTTCCTTATCCTAACCTAACCTAACATCAACAAATATATTATTTATAAAACTTCTCATTTATCTAAATATTTTCTCTGTAATCTTTATCAAGAAACTTTCGTTACTATTCTGCCAATGTTTAAAGGTTGGTTTTATTATTTTGGTGAAAAAGTCTTGGTTTTTAGGACAGCATTTATCGCAAAAACTTAGAGATCGTAAAAACAGGGGAAGTTTGTGAAAATGCGGGTTCATGAGAGCAGATCATGCACGGACAAAGAAATAGCGAATGTATGGTGCAGTCAATCAACGAACGAGTTTTACCAACGTCGTAAAAAATATTCCTCTTTTCACTCTAACTGCAGAATTTATGGTTTTAGTATTATCACAGAAGAAATGCCAATGGGTCATAATGATAGTACATTTTATTACCCTTACTTTTGTTGAATTTTACGGTAACAAAAAAGGTTGTAATTAATAAGTCAGGAACAGAGAGTTGTTGGTTTTTGGCATAGGCCGATTTAGAATGGTTGGTATCTAATAGATGGCTAAACATTGTCAAAACAGTTTAACTCACTTTACTTCGGAATGTATCCATGAAACTAAATTTAGTCCAGGAAATACATAGTTTTCGAAAGAAATGTTTGCAGGAGGTTCGGAATAATAGGTCTTGAAGTATTGTTTTCGAAGTCACATTTTGTGCATTATATTTTTTGCAGGAACTTCCAACAACAAATTTTTCGAAAAACGTGCGAATGAATGTTTTTTAGCAAATATCTCCGCTCCATTGCAAAATTCGAAAAAAATATATCTGTACTGAATTAAAGAGTAATAAATATTCTATAATTAAGCTTCATATTTTTTTTGTTGCATGATTGTTGTTGGTTTAAAGTTGGTCAATTTTTCGCTTCAATTAACGCAAAAATAATATTTTTACTTCAGTTCTGATAATTTCATAAAATACGAGGTGTGTAAACTAAGTAACTGAACTGATTTTTCGAATAGAATTCGAAAAGAATTACAATTCAATATTGTCTCCCTCAAAATAACTTCCCTGGGAAGCTAAACAGCGCTGAAGACGGTTCTTCCAATCCTCATAGCAGTGCTGGAACTCGGTTACTGGAATAGCTTTCAGCTGGCCGGTTACGGACGTTTGAATATTTCCGAGTGTCCCAAAATGACATCCCTTGAGGTGATTTTTCAATCTTGGGAAGAGGAAAAAGTCAGGCGAATAAGGAGGCTGAGGAGCCACAGGAATGTTTTTACTGGCCAAAAACTCGTTTATGGAAATTTCTGTGTGACAAGGCGCTGCGTGATTCATCTTAAATCAACTCTCTTCTGAAAATGCCTTAAACCACCAAAAAACCTGGGTCCTTGACAAAACACTGTCTCCGTAAGCCTGCTGAAGTTTTGCAAAAGTTTACCCAAGTCTGTGCCCAAGTCTGAAGCAAAAACTGATAGCACACCGTTGCTCGAAATGAATGTCACTCATTTTTAGAACGCACTTGAAGAAAGTGTTTCACGGAAAAAATCACTATGGACAACAAAATTACTCTAGTGAGTTCAAACTCGTACTGAAGGCGTATAACATGTTCACCTGCCACCCCTCCAAGTCCCGCGTGCCAATTGTTGCCAGATCAAATGCTATGTGGCCAGTCCGCTTACCTAATTTACACACCCCATATATGATTTATAACATTATTTTGTTGGGGAAATTAAACTAGAGGGTGGGAAGAGTATATAACCCATCTTTGCTGAGTGATATTTATTTGCATCACCAAATTCACTAGACGTTATCTTCTCTACAAATATATTGATTTAAAGATGTTTTATAACATATCTATACCTATGTCGGCTTTTTTTGCGTCTAAATTTTTAAATACAAATAAGTACACAATTACCTCATTGTTTAGCAAAATTTTATGAGCACTAAATTCACACATTTCAAAAAATTTTAAGATAAGATATGTAGGTACACAGACAAGTATTATTTATCTAAGTTTCTTCAAAAATAGACTCATTTGAAGTCAGACAGTTATTGCAAAATATAAAGATGGCTGATCAAGAGAATAACACGTGTCCAAATAAAGAACAGAAGAAAGAAGTAGTGAAAAAAGAAGAACCACAGGAAGTAGTGGAAGAGATGTTTGTTGCTAAAAAACGACCAATGGTTAAAGCTGTTACAAATAGAATGGCACCCAATGGAGATTTTGGAGAAGATATGGATGGAAACATATATGAAACGTTTTAAAATCGGGTGAGTATTATTTAATTTGTCATATTTATTCTTATCTCGAAGTTAAATTCTTAAAACGAATCCATATTATTTTAGAAGAAGATTTTAAATAAATCTAAACGTTAGCATTGTTAAATTAATTTATATTTTATAGTAACTGAGAGCACAAATATATCCAGGATTTATTTTAAGCTAAATGCTTTAAAAATAAAATTGGGGTTTTACACAGTTTACCTTTTTACTGACCGCCAACATATATAAGGGAGGTATTATGATTAGAGCCCTGCGCGGATAAGCTTTTCTGTATCCGCATCCGATCCGCATCTGCACATCCATGATCCGCATCTGATCCGCATCCGCAGCTTTTGTAAATAACAAATCCGCATCCGATCCGCATCCGCAAAAATATCCGCACTATCCGCACTACAGGTTTTGCTGTCAGTTTGGAAAGAACTAACATATTTCGCCTGTTTAGGTAATCTCTGCTCTAAAACGCTACTGAAAATTTTTGGATTTACCAGCTTATTTATTACTAACCTAACCTAAGGGACCCCAAAAGTTTTAAGGCCTAGATGTGCTAATAACTTATTTAAATCTATAGAGAGATAACAATTTTGGGAGGCCTAAGCGTTCTTTTTCGTAGGGAGTAAGTGGCGTGCAGCTTTTTTTAATATTGAATTTAAAAAAAAAATCAGAAAAGTTACTTGATAGAAGGTGCTTCATATTTTTAGGATCAAGTAATTCTCTTACGCCATTTCGCGCATGAGTTAGGCGCTGCAACTTTTTCAAATAGCAACATGTGTCATTTTTCAAATTTTTGGGATCTGCAAGACTTTTTACTTCGGGTAGTATAAAAAAATTGGCAGGTTACATAATAAAATTTTCGAGAAAAAATTATGTAGGTAAATTTTGGTATTTAAATAAAACTACTAATCAGTTTTATGTAAAAAAAAAACCTTTATCAGATTTAAAAGCCAGAATTAGAGCAGAGGTAGGAAGAATTACGTCGAAAGTGTAACAGGAAACTTTTGTCCAAAATATTATTTTCTATAATATATTCAATAATAAAAAGAAAGTTAAGTTGATTTTCTCAACTCAGTCTTGATCATGGACAATTGTCTTAATAAAAATAACATAAAGTGAGATTGAATGCTACAAAATATCATGTATATACAGACAACCGAAAATAACCGAGGACTGCGAAGTCAGAACACAATTGCATGTTTCTCCGAAAGTAACCGAAGATTTAATGTTCACGCGGATATTGCGGATAAGCGGATATGACATTTAATCCGCATCCACATAGTTTAAATGATAATTTATCCGCATCCGCCGAAAAGTTGCGGATATCCGCGGATAATCCGCGGATACCCGCGGATTTGCAGGGCTCTAATTATGATCATACCGATTTTGAAATTTAGAGATTTAGATGGATCTCCACGAATTGAGGTCCCTACATAACGTTTTGACTATTTTGACGGTCTGTCTGTCTGTTGGTCTGTGTACACGTGCAGAGCAAATTCGGCTAAAAGGATTTTTATGAAACTTCATATTTAAGCTTTGATCTCCACGAATTGATGTCCCTACATAACGTTTTGACTATTTTGACGGTCTGTCTGTCTGTCTGCCTGTCTGTCTGTCATCCAGTCTGTCTGTCTGTCTGTCTGTCTGTCTGTCTGTCTGTCCGTCCGTCTGTCTGTGTACACGTGCAGAGCAAATTCGGCTAACAGGATTTTTATGAAACATCATATTTAAGCTTTTGACATCACTGGCATGAGTTGATCAACTTTTGGCAAAAATCGGTTGACTGGGAGTTTACTCGTGTCGATTTTAAGATTTTTGCGAATATTTCACAACAGAGAAATATTTCGAAAAAATTATTTAACAAAAGTTGCTATAAAAGCAATAACGAACAACTTTTATTTGAGACATTTTTTGATAAAGTAGCATAAATTAAACTTTCCTAAATATAAATAATAAAATAATAAAATAATAAAATGTGTTTCCTAAGGAAGGACGTAAAATTGAATAAATTATTAAACGTTCATATAAATTTAATTTGTAAGCGTTAGAATGTCAACTGAAATTTTGTTTATAAACTAAATTTATATGAAATGAGAAGAAAAAAAAATAAATAAAATATTTCTTATCAGTAATTTTTTATTAGTGATCAAAAATGATCGTGACATTACACGAATTCCGCTTCAATTAGGGCTAAAATTTGATTGAAATGGACATCCTCTTAACAAGAACATAGCTGCGTATCTATAAGACTAACATTAGTTTTATAGATACGCAGCTCATACATTAGCATATATGGCTTACATAAGACATACGTTATTTAGTATAAATTTATTCCGTAGAATAGTGTTTTACCTTGAATTTATTGGGCTTTTTGTGATGTCACGGTAATTTTTGAACAGCCTGTATAATACTGATTAACATGCACTGTTTGTTTGGTAAAAAATATGGTATTTTCATTTTTCAGTGTTTTTTCAAAAGTATCTAACTGTATCTAGATACAAACATTTTTGGCATGAATCTGTATCTAGATTTTTTATAATTCTGTATCTGTATCTGCATTTAGATAAAAAATTTCTTAGGTATCTGTATCTGTATCTAGATATTTTTTTAAATGTATCTTTTACAACACTGCCCATATATTAATTCTATATTCCGCATTGTTTCAGGTGCAGTGTCATCCATGTGGCATACATTTTATGTTAAAATGTATTTATATTCTGCATCTTTTTTTGTCTGAATTTTATCATTATTTAAAATTACATCAATTGTATCTATTAGATATTAAAAATAAAATAATCATGTTAAATGATTTTACTTTAGAATTATTATTTATAAGAATGTCAATAATATAAATTGATAAACTGAACAATTGAGTACATTTTATTGACTTTTGACAGCAATTTTTTATATTACAATGTCAACTCAAGATAATTTAACTTACGATAAACACTTTTGTTAAAAAATATGTTAGATAAAGTTAATCCTAAACAGAAATAAAAGCAGATAATTATAAATGACTTTACATTTCAAGAAATGTGATTCCAATATATTAATAGCTTTATTCGCGAATGAAGTTTTTTACAGATTAAAGCACTAAGCGCATGCGCAATATTCCTTTTGGTGTTCACGATTGAAATAGTCACCGTTTCTAACAAGATGTTTGTTATTCGCGGTAACGTTCGGACATTTACGCAATTGGTTCGTAGCAAGTCACACGTCTTTGGCTGTGTTTTAACTGTTGGTACCTTACTAGAAATTTTATTCACGAACAATGCTAAATTTACTACTATTCCCAACGCCTAGGAAGGCGTAAAAGGGCCGATAAGGTAAGTACCCCGTTTCCAGACCTCTGGCCATAGATAGGATGACCAGATTTCAGTAAAGGGAAACCGGGACACTGGGGAAAAAAAGAAGGTCCTCACCTTCCAGATCCAAGTGAAGACCAAAAAAAAAATGCCCACACCTCCCAAATCCAAGTGAAGAGCAAAAAAAAGGTCCTCACCTGCCAGATCCAAGTGAAGAGCAAAAAAAAGGATCTCACCTCTCACATTGACTAGTTGTAATATTTCTTTTCTTACAAATGTATAATTATGTAAAAACCGGGACAATCGACCGTCCCGAAAACATTTTTCGGGACACCGGGACAATGTACATAAAACCGGGACGGATAGTACCCTAGCCATAGATACGAAAGACACGTGGTTAGCGTGACGTTTCTATTAACTTAACAAATTTGTCTTTTTATTATTATATTATACAGGTGTAACACCTGTCTATAACGCATTAATGTTGGGTTGCTAACGTAAAAGTTTTCTCTAACTCGAGTTAAAATCATTTGTTTCTCTATGTTACAACATACAAAAACAAATGATTTTAACCTGAGTAAGGAATAATTCTTACTTTAGCAATCGGCCATAAGCCACATTAACTCCTTAATCTAGTGATTCCCTAACCTGGATAAATTATCCAAAATTGTTTGCAAATAAGGTTAGTTCTGTCCCACACTCTTCTAAATTTCTGCTTACCATTCTTTGATTATCTGAAATTTTATTCTTGCTCTTCAAGTGGTTTTCTAAATTTCTATATCCCGCTCTACAAATAATTATCTGAATTTCTTTCCTTCGGTCCTTAATTTTTTATATCTTAATTATTTTTTTGAGACTTAATTTCTGGCTCAATAATCTCATAGGCACTACCTTATAATAAATATGGGTAAAAATGTATCGCTGGTTATTTTAATAAGTAGCGCATTTATAGAGATGAACATTTTTATTAGCATACAGAATAAAAAACAAAAAATGAATAAAAATAGTAGTAAAAAGAATTAAAAAAGTTACAAATTATAATACGTTAAACTCATACAAACATTATTTGGTCAAATATTGGTCAAAATAGATCTTATTATAATATGATTTCTGTACAAAAATTGCAGTTGAATAAAAATTATTAAATTTCTACTAATTATTGTTTAGTTATGTCAATAACTAGTTAGGTAAGAACAAATACAAAAAGTCTTGATCATGTAGGAATTTTATTAAATGAGATATTTGAATAAAAGCGAAAAGTTGAGGGATGTAAAGTTAAAGTCAAAATTGTTTCAATACTATTCTGCAGAAAAAAATGTTGACATTTCTACACAAAACTGTATACGTATAATAGTTATTTGAAACCCAAAAATATATTTAAAAAATACAGAAAATATTTGTCTGATACCATTATTGAGCAATACAATTTTAAAATAATAGTTTCTACATTAAAAACATTATATTCGATAGATAAATATTCCCTGGAAATTTAGAGGTACAGTCAATTCCGCTTAATCAGGACAACGGTTAATCGGGACAGCCGCTTATTTGGGACAAATTCAAAAGAACGGAAACACAATCGAGGAAATAACACAAATTTACTTCGCTTTTTCGGGACAAAATTCCGTTTAATCGGGACAGTAATAGTGTGATTTCCCGTGGCGCCGAAGAAAATTAATATTTTACAGGCAATACAGAAAAATGTTGTGCTGATTTTGTACTACAATCTCACAAAAACAAAAGTAAAACCACTTCGGAGGATTTCTTGCAAAATACATAATTCAATTTAAGTTTGAATATTATTTTTCTTTCAGAATTTATTATGTTATTTATTGTTTCTGAATTTATATTATTTTTTATTATGTAGTACGAATATAATGTTTTAATATGGATGTATACGTATAGATTTGTGCAATTTATGAAATAAAATAGTACGAAACACCTATCCTGTAATTTTTGTGGAACTTCGGATAATTGGGCAAGTCGCTTAATCGGGACCAAATGTACTAGTCCCGATGTGTCCCGATTAAGCGGAATCAACTGTATATGTTACGGCCAATGATCGTAGGCGGGCAGTATAAACAACAACCGGTCAATGCCAGGTTGGGTTTAGTTAGTAAAAATCTAGGAGAGTCGAAGCCGAAAGGCTCGAAGTAAGCGTGAAGAAGTTTGTGTGAAAAAATACGTTTTTTTCGGTCATTGTCTGGTCGTTGTCAACACAGCCCGCCATTCGGTCATTGGTCGTAATATATAGATTGTTACTAATTTTATTCCAGATTGTTAGTCTTTAATAAGAAACTTATAAACTGCAGGGATTATACGGACCGTCATTATGTTTATATTTTGATGTATTATTGAAGTACCACCTGTTGGTAAATGCCAACGTACTTTTTTCGCGCCTAGGCGTTTATAAGTTTTTATTGGCCTAGGCGAACATATGCATACTTTCTTGTACCTCTAGAGCAGCGGTTCATAAACTATGGTCCGCGGATCCCTGGGGGTTCGCGTAGTCAATACCGGGGGTCCACGAAACAATTTTGACATTAACTTTATATCCCCCAACTTTTCGCTTTTATTCAAATAATTCATTTAATAAAAATCCTACATGGTCAAGACTTTTTGTATTTGTTGTTATCTAACTAGTTATTGACATAACTAAACAATAATTAGTAAAAATTTAATTATTTTTATTTAACTGCAAATTATTTGCAATATATTATAATAAGATCTATTTTGACCAATATTTGACCAAGAAATGTTTGTATGAGTTTAACGTATTATAATTTGTAACTTTTTTTATTCTTTTTACTACTATTTTTATTAATTTTATGTTTTTTATTCTATATGCTAATAAAAATGTTCCCCTATAAATGCACAAGACCATTTATTAAAATAAACAGAGATACATTTTTACTAATATTTATTACAACGTAGTGCCTATGAGATTATTGAGCCAGAAATTCAGTCTCAAGAACGACGTAAAATGTCTAGGGTTGGGATGGGGTCCGCAAAAAAGAATGTTGTTCAAGAGGGGGTCCTCGAACTACATAAGTTTAAGAACCCCTGCTCTAGAGGCGTAAGTTAAAAAATATATTTAAGAAAAAAATAAGGATAGGGTATTAAATAAATGCTCTTAGTATTATATTTAAGACGGAAAATGTTTTCAAAATATTATTCATTTTGACAGTAAAAATGCTGTCCCAGATTCTGCATTTATCGAAAGATATTAATGAGATATCTACGAAACCCTTCTTAGGACTAACCACGTCTATTAGAAGGGTTAAAGAGGGACCCCCTTAACTTTATTAATTCTTGTTTTATATACTATGAACATAAAGAGAGGGCAGTATAAAACAGCTGCTAAAATTTCTATAAAATCCGTCCCCAAACAAAGAATTATAAACACAAACAGTCGCTTGGAGTAGTGGGGATAGCTTCAACTCGTCATTACAGGTCAAATTCATAGCCACATACTTCCTTCAATAAACCCAACGATGGAAATATACTGGTTACGCGCATTCACTGTTTGGGTACCTCATATATAAGATCTCACTTTCATTGCCAACAAGGCAATGAAAATAGAAGCATAACCTTGATATCAGTACATTTAAAATAGCCAACTTCCTTCAATTCAACAATCAGCCTCACAAGCAAAGATAATATTTTGAACATCTGCTGATAAAACCACGCTGTGTGGTGATGTGATAAAGTTATCAATAATATCAGAGAAATTGAAGAAGAAGGTCTATTAGTGACAGTTATTGTGATAAAATTGTGATAGTGCATAATGGAGAATAAAGAAACGAAAACTCAACTACCAGAAAATGTTCATAAACATTTTCAGGAACATAATTTACTATCAAGTACTAATTATCCAGAAGAACATTTCACAGAACAGCTGATGAAGAAAAAACCAAATGCTAAAGTTATCTTGAACCAAAAACAGAGTTCTCTTGGTTCTCAACAATCTTTTGATGATGAACACTTCCAAGAACATAATCTTCTGTCCACAACAAATTATCCAGAGGAACATTTTAAAGAAAGGGAAAGAAATAATTCGATAACAGAACATGATGCTCCGATTACTTTGAATAAAAGAACTCTCAATGCTGGAGACAGTTTCTGATGTAAGTTTTTTGTTTATTTAATTACAAATTTATTTATTTGGTGATGTTACAATTGTGTACGTGCTTTATACCTTGTAAGTGATGACGTTATTGTACGAAAACAATAAAAGGTCATTGTCAATGGCATGTAAAAATTGAAGTTTCTCAGAAAAGTGAAACTCAGTTTCACTTTAATATGGAAAGTATTTGGCGTTATTACATTTTGTGCTACATTTAGTAGAACAAAAACAAAACATTGTGAAATGTGAATTTTTATTCATATCAGGTTTCGTAGGTATATTAAGTGAATAGGTCAATAAAGGAGTCGAATGTTGTTTTTAGTTGATGTGAATGAATATTGATGTGAATTTTCACAAATTTCAGGGTTTTGTAGGTATTTAGTAAGTGATAAAAATTGTGAGTACCTACGTATTAAAAATCATAGTTTTCGATAAATTTTGAAAGAAGGACCCACCTAGAGACAAACAACCGTACTTGGGATGCCTTCACATCAAGTCCCAGCTGTAGCTATCCAGTTCTCCAGTCAGCCAGATAAATATTGTAAGTATGGTGTTGCAAAAAATTCGATAACTTATCAATAAATAGAAACTTATCAATAAAAAAGAAATAATTATCAGATCAAAATTATTGTGGTACTATTTCGTGCATTAATGTGCATTACTTAGAATTTTTCAGATTTTTAGATTGGGCTATAAGGTGCGGGATAAGATTTTTTTAGCATATTGCCTAAAATCGTGTTAAAATAAAGATAATTTTAAAAATCAACTTTTATTTTTTCTACGTTAGAGCTTCCTTTTAATACCACACAATAAATTTTTTTTAAATAATAATTATTATTATTTTCATCACATTTTTGTTACATAACAAAAAAAATCTATATTAATAATTTCTAAATAATATTCCGATCAAAAATTATATTTCATTATGTACAATATTGATTTTTTTTCCATATTTTTATACTAACACTTTTTACAAGAGTTTTTTTGACATATTTTTGGCGAAAATTCCATACAAATATTTGATTTTTCCAAAATATAAAATCTGGGGGGGGGGCAAAAAATATTTGAGTAAATTGGGGAGGGGGGGGGGGAGCAGGACCTAATTTTTTTTTATCGTTTACATATGAAAATATAAGTAATGACCTAAAAAAAAGATCCTCACTTCTAAAATATATTTTTTCCAAGCAATTCTTGGGGGGCCAACTGGAGGCCAGAGCAACTTTTATGGGGGTCAAACCACCCCGGACCCCCGCTAGCGCCGCCACTGCTACCAGTCCTAATTCAAAAAAAAAAATTATTTCGTTAAATACATATTTGTTCATATTTTTCCCGCTTTTGAGCTGTCTATAGTTTCTTTTTATGTGAGTCAAAAAGTTGTACAAGCATGCTAAATATCAACTTTCTATATTCAGTTTGGCCACAATTTCTACCGAAAAGACAGACAGACACATGAGTAACGCTTGTAAATAAACATACTTTACTTTCAAATCGTTATAGAGATTATAATTTTTGTAAACCAGAAAAGATATTAAAAAATGTTCAAGTAAAAGTTGTTTCTTTTCAAAAGTTCTATCCAGAGATACCAAACACGGCATACGTTCCCATTCCCATAAAAAAATAAAAATTGTCCTTGATATCCTGTACCCTCTGATTGGTCCGGAAAATTTCAATACTTACAATTAGTTTCTTTGAGTAAACTTTGGTCATCATTTTTTTCCAACTGGCTCACACGTGGTGTTTTCGAGAAAAATCGTATTCCCTCTATCTTGATACACCTGTATATTTTTTAGTCCATGTGTTTTTGAGAAATATTTTATCTATATGTGGGTATATGCATGCAAAATTTCAACTTTCTAGGGCCTTTTATATTCACGACAAAGACCTGTTTTTCGAAAACAGTGTATTTTTGCTATATGTGGATCAATGAACTGTATATGCATGTCAAAATCCAGCTCTCAATGTTCAGCCGTTTAGCAGAGTCACATATGTGACGCTATAAATGTTATTTACTAAAATATAACGATATGCAATATAGATAAGAAATATTAAAAACAAATAATTTGGACATCCAAGGCCGCACAAACTAAATACAGAGTACGATAGTGATAGGCTCCAAAGATCATGGGCCTACTAACAACATTGGGCCAGGCGCGCACACAAGGGGGTGGTCTTCGGGTCCCCCCCCCTATGAATGGAAAAATCATATACTTATTTAATACAAACTAAGCAAATGAAAATAAAAAATCACCTTTCTATTAATAAAAATTAAATTATAATCAAAATTAAAATATATATGAGCCAACTCCTCTCCGTAAAAAAAAACATTATACTTATTATTTTACGGATATTTTTTCGAAATGGACCCCCCCCAGATTAATTTTCTGTGTGCGCGCCTGTATGGGGCCTACGCGTTGACGATAAGTCGGCCCTAATACCCTTTTCACACTAGAACTTTAAGATCGGATGTTAAAGTGAATGTATCTTTAAACGCTAATGTGAAACCGTATGGCCTCGTCTAAATACAAGCGATGTTTAAGACAGAGATCTGCGTCTTAAACATCGTCCGCATTGTCAACTAAATTTCTATTATAAAAAAATACTCCTTGAATTTGTGCTGTCAACATTTTATATTATCATAAACAAGAATACTGTATTATATCGACATTATAAGAAGTTTATACTTATTGTTATAATAAAATTATTTATTTTAATAATGTGTTTAATAAAATACAGAGCTACAATAATTGAGATAAAATGTATCGACTTACATGTTAATACAGGTGTAATATATTCTTTATTGTAGTGTCTTTATAGTAGAATGAAATGAAATATCCATATTTGTTTATAATAATTCAAAATGTGCGTCTGCACAGACAGTTCAAAACTGGTAATATCATGACGGTAACTTAAGGACAAAATTACTGTAGCTGATGACACCACCGGAGATTTAAATATCAAGTGTGAAAGCATACCGATGTTAAACATCGGGAAACTTTAAGTTCACTCGTCTTAAAGTTCTAGTGTGAAAAGGGTATGAGAACATCTATCTTAACCCAACCTAGTGACTAATGACTACTGTACAATTTTTGCCAAACAATTTCTGAATGAAATGATTCAAAATCTTATTCTGGTAAGATCGCCAGAATGATAATTGTGGAAAACAAAATGTGAATGGATTTATAAACTGATTGAAAAAGTTTTAAACAAAAACATTTATATTGAAAATTTTATCTATAACTTGTTTCTTAACTTCTGGTTGTGAACATATGCAAAAATGAAATTTTAATTTTTTTACTAATTAGTTCTGTTGGCAACAGTATTTCTGAAAGAGAAAGTTTGCTTTAAAAGTCGACTGTTTAGAGTCTAGATCAGGTGATTGACGTAAAAATGACGTAATCTTTCAGTTAAAAGAGCGTTCTAAAGTCGAACTAAAAATTCCACCTATATTTTAGTTTCTAACAGACAAACTGAAAGACGTTCCAATGTCATATCGACAGAAAATAATTAGACAAGTTAAATATGATAATTTAAATGAAATATAATTTTAAAATAATATAAAAACAAATGTTTTGTTTTTAGGATTTCGTAGGTATGTCTCTAAGGTAGAAATTACGGCTATTATGGAATTATGTAAATATTTGCGACATTCTTGAATTTTTAAGCGCTACACATGTATCCAGGTGCATAACAAAATCAACTCGCAAAAATTTGGACTTAAAATTAACTTTCCGTCCATTTTTTTAGGAAAGGTAAAAAAACTAAGAAACTAATCTTTGACCTTATTAAAGGGGTCATGGCAATTCGTCTGCAGACTTTTTTGTATACAGACATAAGGTATACAGACTTTTCGTCTACTACATTTAGTATACCGACTTTACGGCTACTGACATTACGTCTACTAGGTTAATTCGTCTTTAACTACGAAGTTGTCGTGGAACCTTTCTTAAATGACAGCCAAAAGCTTGTTCTGCTTTTATAGTTCTTCACAACTTCTGTTGACATTGTAATAAAAATTCAACACTATAATATACGTAAAAAGTTCGAAGTGTACTACAATATTTAGTACCAATAATTTGGCTCCCAGTTAGCGTTTTCGAGCCTGTTACTTCTCAATACCTACATCGCGCAAATTTTAGATTTTTTTTTTGCTTGTATTTAGACCAATTTGGAGTCTAAATATAAATATAATATATTTAAAGCACCCTCTTATATGTATTTTTTTAAATATGGTTTTTGAATTCTGTCTTTTTTTTAAATTATTTCAAAAACGGTAAACCGTAGTTTTGTAATGGAGATTATTTTTGAGATCTACGACTCAGATTACAGAAATATACACATTTTAATATACAAATATACAAATCAAAGAGAAAAAAAATGTTGCTCGAAAACTGAAAAAAGAAGTGATAGAGACCCATGGTTTACATTTTTGGAATTCTGTGGTCCTAGATGGCTTTTTGTGACATTTTGAGACAAATCCTTAATAAAATATGTTTTTGAAAAATTTGAAATTTTGGAAAATCCTATCTGGAGAATGGTAAAAGATAAAGCCCTGCGGTAGATTTTTTAGAATTATCATTATTTTTTTACCTTATAGAAACATTGAGGCCTTCCGAGCTGTCCCCATTTTAATTTAAATCGTTTTGAAATAGGCGAATTTTACAAAAATAAAAATATATATTCGTGTGAATTGAATTTAAAAACTATAATATATAGAGACCTGCGGTCGAAATTTTTATAATTCTGATGTCCTAAATGGCCTCAGAACAAATTTTGAAATATTTTTTTTTTTTGATTATATATTTTTTTCAATGTTTTAAATAATTCTGTCTTTAAAATGGTAAAAGATTCAGACCTACGGTAAATTTTTGAACCTCTTGTGCCTTGTTTAGTCTAGAAAAAAAATAAATAAATAAATAAATAAACAAGGCCTTAAATACCCAATTTTTTAAATTTATTTTACTGGTTAAGCTAAACCCTTAAAAATGGCATAAAATCGAAAATATCGTACCCCTTACGATTTTTTCAATTTTTCACCATTTTCAAAGATTTTGTTTGAAAATTCGTATTTGTTGTAAAAGTTGGGATATTAAGGCCCCAATTTTTTTCTAGACTAAACAATACACGAAGATTTGAAAAATTCAAACCACAGTTCTCTATATTTTATTGTTCTTAAGTTAAGATTTTTTGAGATTTCAAAAACCAAAATGACAAACAAAAAAAAATAATTGTAAAAATAAAAATTTCGCAAAAAAATGTTTTGGAATTGCTTCAAAATTAATCCTAAGGCCCTTAAAGACCTTTGGATTTCAAAAATTTCAATTGCAGATCTCTATTTCATGTAGATTTTGAGATAAGGATTTTCGAAAATGAAATATTTACAAATTTTCAAAACTACACAGATCAAAAAAGCGTTATCAAAAAGTCTGTAGATTTCAAAAATTTAAACCACAGGACCCTATATTTTATTGTTTTTAAGTTAAGATTCTTTAAAATAAAAAAAAAAAAAAATGAAAATTAAAAATTTCACATTTTTTACGTACCTGCCTAATTAATCAATGACATGTAATTGAAACGACGTATTAGTATCTACACGTCTTATCAAGGACACTGTATTTCCAATTTTTGTTCCTAATCTTTGGTGCGAAACTAATGATTCAAAATGCATAGTTGTAAAATTTGCAATTAAAATTTAGAATATAAATAAATATTATATCTAGCAACGACTTCTAAGTGACCTCTGCAAGTCATGTAAGGATGTACTTTGTATGCAAAACCTGTTGAATACATAAAAAAAACAAATAAAAATAAAAAATATTACATAATAGTTTATAAATTATGAACCAGGAAATTTTTAATTTGCAAATATTTAACTTTATTTTATGAAGCTAAGGGAATTTATTAGGGGTTAAATTACAAATATTTAACCCCCAACTTAAGAACATTATGATGTGTAAGCTGAATTTATTTTTGTAATTACTTATGTTGATTAATCATTCAAAGAATTTTTTTTTTTTTTTTAATTTTGAGTGGAGTATAGTCTTAAAACTAGATGTAAAACTCATTAAAAACTAATTAAAACGCATTGCGTTGCTAGGCAATTTTGTGTTTTACATAAGGTGACGATATTTTTTAGTTCAAAATTCTGGACGGGAGCTCATAGACGTGGGGGGGGGGGGTAATTATTAAAATATACTTGTTGAATTATTATTATGTTTTTTAATACAAAATATATGCAATAAATAATTATAATTTATAATAAATAAAAAATTCCAATCAGAGATAATTAACTTATATTATTGAAAGGAACATTATTAAAATCACAGTATTTTTTTAAATGAATTCAAAATTCAATAAAATTACTTAGTTGAAAACTTTTTATATTTTTCCGAACTATGGATCTTTTAGAGTAGGTCATTTTTGCTTTGAAGAATTTTATAAAAATCCGCACAGATTTCTTCATAATTTAATTTAATCAGTAATATTGCTTTTAACCTTTTACCGCATAGTGTGCCATATATGGCACATTCCGATTTTTATTTTTTATTTTACTTTTAAAACTGAATCAGAACGTTACTTCATGAATGTTCATATATGTGCCATATACACAGCAATGGATCCTGCAGTATCTCAAGTAATCGGCTGCAATAGATTTGAGGATATCAAGCGGAATTTGCACTTCAACGATAACTCTGAATTTATTGAGAAAGGACAACTAAAAGATACGACCTTTTCTTTCAAAAATTCAAGGGAGACTGCGTTTAATCCCTAATGAAGAACACCTAGCAATTGACGAGCAAATAATACGGAATCATTTTCTTTTGTAACATAATGTAGAATCATACTGTTCCATGTATGGCACAAACCCTAAATTATTATTTTAATTATTATTTTTTCATAAAAATAATAATTAATATTTTAAATATATTTTTTTAATTAATAATTCTATCAATAAGAACCAATTCCTAATGCTCATGAATTATTTCAGCCAAAAATAAAAATTCATGCAGTAAAGGGTTAATGTGTCTACATCAAGTTGAGTGCTGTCGCTTGTCCAAAATCTGTTCATCAACGAAAATACCCTTTCGGTAGATTTTTTTTAGTTCAAGTTTTATAAAAATAATAAGTTGAAATATATTGAAAATAAATATTGAAAATAAGTACCTTTTCTAAATTTCGGGACTAATATTGCATCTGAAAAAATTCGGGACCCAAGGCAGAAATTCTGGACTGTTCCGATTAATTCGGGACATATTGTCTCCTTAGTTTTACATCGAGTTTTAGCTTACATCTAGTTTTAAGAGTTTAATGCAACCGGGTATTATTAATGCGTGGATAAAAAAAAACGTTATTATATTTGAAAAAAAAAAAATGGGATTTTGGCCAAAATTGTGTCAAAAAACTTTTGTCTCCCCAATTTACATTACTTCCGAGAGGAGTTCATCTAAAAATCTGAAGAAAAAATTAAATAACGTACATTGATGGGAACCGGAATAGATCAACAATAATGTTTTTAAATTTAGTGTCTGGTATCAAAAGAATGTTCGTAAGGCGTAAATTAAAGAATAAAACATAGTTTTTTAAATGTCTCTATTTTAATACAATTTTTGCTAAACGATATTTGCTAAAAATATGGGGGGTTAATCTAAAAATATAAAGTTTTGATTAGTGCACATTAATAATAACTGGAATAGTACAACAGAAATTTTTGATCAGATTATAGTTTCGGAAGATATCGCATTTTTGAGTTTTTGTCAAATTCATTTTTATTCCTGGCTAAATTATCATTAATAATGTTATGGCTTTTTTATTTATGACTAAGGTAGTGTACATCTTTTGTAATTAAAAATATAATATTTTTTTTTAGTAACTAAGAATCGACTTGGTACGCGAGGTAGAATACGTTATGTACTGCAAGTTGCTTAGCGTTCATGTGTGAACGTATACAGCTGGTACATTTTAACCAATTGCTAAACTATTTTAGTAATCTTTAGTATATCAAAGAGGAATAAATCATTTATAGTAGTGAAATATTTACTTATAAATCAAATAAAACACATTGTTAATAGAGAGTAATGTGCATATAAAAAAAAGACAATTAACAATAATAATTTCTTATTAATATAATAAAGACTTAGATACAACGCAAATTGCAGAAAAAATTGCTGGTATTTTTTAATTTAAATTTTTTTGTGAAATTTTCACAAATTATTTAAATTTAGTTTAAAAAAATTAAATGAAAGCTCTAAGTATAGCCTATTTCTTTGGTTTAAGCTGAACTATATTTTCAATTCTAATAACTTTACCGTTTAAGTGAGGCGTTTGATCATTTTGTTCAGTAAATGTCCCCTTCAAATTTTAAAAGAAGAGCTCATGACAACTTACAAAAATGAAAATTCCAGTTAGTTCCGCATAAACGTTTGGAATAGTCTACATAAGTTATTTCATTTTGTAATACGTAACTGTCTGGTGATTTTTGTGTTGTAAACGGACTTTGACATATCCATGTGAACCAATACTATGATAATATTATAAATGTGTTGTAAATATACAACATAAAAAATGAACTTTCCCTGTTAGTTACGTATTACAAACTGAAACATTATAATACTAAAATTAACGTATGCAAGTGATTATCAAAAAACTGTTGATTTTAATTTTCTGCTGGCTTCTTAAAGTTATTAAATACCTACAAAAGCCAGAAATGTATGCAAATTCACACTTCATATACAACAATTTTTGTCGTTCATGTTCCTTGTCGGTGATTAAGATAATTATTGTAATGTCACCAAATTTTAGTTTTAAATGATCATTTATAAATACTGATTATTGTTTTTATTTTTAGAAAAGGATGCTGTCATCTGTGAACGAGAGTTATTTTTATTCCAACACATTATAATCCATTTATATTTAACTATGTACTACTGTATCTGTGAGAAACACGCAAAACTATTATATACATCTAACTGTATTAAAATTGTATTTTATAACCTCTGTTAAAAATGTAAATATTGTTGCTCTTTCATATAA
Source organism: Liopterus haemorrhoidalis (assembly GCA_963971575.1). Lineage (NCBI taxonomy): Eukaryota > Metazoa > Arthropoda > Insecta > Coleoptera > Dytiscidae > Liopterus > Liopterus haemorrhoidalis. Next base: position 53,729,363 of record OZ020615.1, read on the forward strand.
CCTAATTATCTATATTTTAGTTTGTAATTTTAGTTATCATATACGCAAATATATGTTTGTTTAATATATTGATATCTTTTATTATCTTTAACATTGTAAGTTTGTTCTTTATCAATTTGGGTGTGTTAAGTCATATGACAAAGTTCAAGGAAACTGATGATGTCAATTGCTATGTTTTATTAAGAATGACGTTGTGATTAACGTTGGAGTTGCAAGTTAAACAAGTTATTTCTAGAGACAGTAGTTTTAAAATGCGGCACACTGGTGCGCCGCAAGAGGAGGCTACGGAGTCCGCTTAAGTTTATGTAAGTACACTCATGCGTCGCATAACGATTGTTTCAGTCAACGGTGGACCATATACAATACCGGATTAAGGGAAGGGGTCACCAGGTCAGGAGGGGCGGCAGATGGTCACAAGAAAAAAATTTCCTCAAAATCTACGACGTAGTGTTTTTTATATAATTTAAAAAATATACACCGAAAAGAAGATCTCATTAAATACTGTGCAATTTGCAAATGTTATTCACATTAGGCTCAAAATCGGCTATCGACGGTAATTTACTGTGACGAACTTTTAAGTTTTCAAGCTTTTCTCCGTGATGAAGTTACTCTTGTCCAAGGATTAAATTTTATCAAACAGCATTATATGCAAGAATTTTATCCAAATATATGGATAGCATTACATATATTAGTGAATGTAACAAGAGGAAAACGCAGTTTTTCCAAACTGAAACTAATAAGAATATATTTAAGATCGATAATGTCCCAAACCTTGTATTGTGAGTAACTTGATCTGGGAGTGTTTTGCAGGACAAACAAAAATTTTTAATCAATTTTAACTTGATAAAAGAGCGAGGTCTTGCAATACGATTAGTAGGTATACGCGTTGTCTGCCGAGCTTCGCGTGATCACAACTGAGCTGATGGTTCTTCTCTCTCACGCTGCAGGATTATGGGGAAACGACTCTCATGCGCGGACTCAATCGGCTTCACTCGTATTATCATCATTCGTACGACCTTCTACTGTTTACTATAACATTGTAACATCGTTCTACACAATAACTCTCGTCCTCCTTTCCTCTATCTCGTCTCCCTCATACCACGATTATTTTCAAAGGTAAAGTGCAGGTTAATTTGTTTTACGTATTATTATATTATATATTGTATCATTTTTATAAAAATATTTTTGAGTTGTTGTTCCACAACTCAAAATCATCTGAATTTTCATTATTTCTTAGGGGGAAATTCGTTTTGATATACCAGTGCTTTGGTTTAGAATTACGTTTCTGGAAAGATTTGTGCTCGCAATTCAAGGTTTTACTGTAGATTGTTTATTTAACATTAATTCGACGATGGTGTTCAATAGACTGACAGATGAAACCAGTGATTTGACAATCCCAGAACAAAATGAATTGTTGATATAGCTCTCGTGTCCTTTAAGTTTTTTTCTCATTTTTGATTGTCAGTAAGAAACAATTCAACAAAGCATTCCAGAAATTATTTCCATTTTGTTCTTCAAATCAGTACGAGCGTGCCCTTTCCATGTCACTTTACCTAGAAAATAAACAGCGAAAGACTGAATGTTGAGCATGATTTAGGAATAAACCTGTCAAATATTGAACCTGATATTTCGAATTTGGTGGAAAAGACACATCATCCATCGCACAGTTATCGAAATAAAAATATATAACTATTATTTACATTTTTTTAAGTACAATATATTTTGAATTAAAATCTGTTTAATTTGTAATCCTTTAAAAATTACTAGTATTAAAAATCAAATGTTGTTTCAAATTATTAATTAATGTCAGTCTGAATACACAATCCAAAATATAGGAATCTTCCAAATATTTCATTCATAAAAGGACTCCTCCAGCTTGCAAAGTTTCGGATCCACTGGTCTAGACAGATCTGACCATGAGAGGATAAATCTGACGCTCGATTGACACATGTGCGCATGCTTCAAAATGACTGAGCGGAGTACACGTGTGTGCGTGTAACTGCTTACACAGTTAAGACAAAAAAAAAGTTACTTCCGTATTTTTTCAATAATATTTTGTTACTCTTGCGTCGTTTATTTTATTTTTTTAAATATGCAACTTCTTCACTTTTTTTCTTGGTACTAAATAGAGAAATTTGTTTATTATTTTTTTTATTAATTGGTTGAAATTTTCTCGTATCTAGTTGGCGTTTCAGTTTTTTTCTTTTCTTTATTAATTTTCATGAAGTTTTTAATATTTTTTAAGTAGTTATTCACTTCTGTTAAAGTTTCCGTATCATTATATTCCATCAATTTTACACAGTCATCTTGTATTTCTTTCAACATTGCATTTACTTTTACATATGTATCATTTGGTGTGTTGTTATTTTTCTTTAATGTTTGTGTCGTATTTTAATTATTGCGTATTTCTTCAACTGGTTCATGAAACTTCAAAGAATCTCCGTATTTTAAATGAACAAAATGAATATGTTTACATATTGTATGTTTAATGTAATACTCAGGACATTCACAACTGTATGAATGGACGCAGATGTTAAAAAAAATACATATTAATTTACAGCATAAAGATTTAAGTTCATAGTTCTTTTCTCCAATTATTAGAAATTTATTTGATGCTGTTATTCTTATATCATATTCCAAAGTTAATGCAAATCGGTGCCTTTTAATTATGTTTCCAATCTGAGAATAATTTTTTCCCTTAATATTTTTTATTATTCTGTCTGTAATTTTATCTCGAATTAAATTCACAATTGCAAAAATACCTTTATCTAAACGTTGCACATTTCTTGCTTCTAAATAAAAATACTTTAAAGTTTTATGCATGGATTCAAGGTGAATATTAGTATTAATTTTTAAACGTTTTCTATAAGTATAAGCCCAAAGATTGGGCTTCTCATAATAATTTGTGAAAATATATTCACCAAATTTTTTCATATCATTGTCCGAAAGGGAAAAATCTATTGCTCTTGGTAACATTTATATAAATTTTGATTCTTCAAGGGTTATTTGTAAAGTTTTTACAAATTCGTCGATTACCATTAGAGTTTATCTTATGAATACATTTTAAATGGACATTTAAATTATATTGTTTTGAAAATATTTTATTGCAAATTAAGCACATAACAGTAATTTTCAATGTATTTAAAAATGCGTGCGCTGCATATAAATACATGTGTGTAAACACAACAGTGGTAAACAACCTTATTTTAAAATCCTTGTTTCCCGCTACACTAGAACGCATGCGTATACGTGTCAATCGAGCGTCAGATTTATCCTCTCATGATCTGACCTGAATGCTTCCTCTAGCCAGGCGTACACGTGCCGACTTTTTTGATTTGTGGTGGACCAAGGCCGAAATTATGAGCCGGAGTTTGTGCTGCTATCCACGTACTAAATTTTAAATTTTCATATGACTTGCTAAAAATCGTAATTTAATAAATAGATATCCTTCTGCTGGGATTGATGAACGTATTACTGTATCCCTTATAGTAAAATTTGGTCATAACAAATCTGTTAAACAAATGAAATATGTTTACACTACAGTCTGTTTCAAATGCTTAGGCGGAACTAGATTTTGCAATTTAGTTACTTTCATCGCTTAAATCGTGCTTTTCGGCCGTTTTGTTTAAGCTTTGTAAATCATACTTACAATAAACATTTTTTGGTTAAGGTTAATATCATTTTAAAATGTCATTTTCTTTATATTTTGATTTTTTGTGTCATTCTTAATAGAAATTTCCCATTTATTTATTTTTTTGTCATTAAAAATAATTTAATTTTGACATAGGCCATTCGTTTCCATGGTTTCATTGTTGTAATATTGAATTTTGACATTCCAACGTGAAAAAATTAAATAACCCAAGTAAGGTCCCTTGTCGTGACAACCTAAAAGAACGAAATTCCCATTTAGTTCCGCCTAAGCGTTTGAAACAGACTGTAATATACATTTTCAAAGCAATAATACGAGAAAGCAAAAAAGCAATATAATTTACATCAATTATTTACCTGATTTTCCAGACATTCATAAATAATTTTTACCATCGTTTTAAAATGGATTGGAATGAAGTAACATTATTGCAGTCAACTGAATTAAACAGGCCACACGAATACCTACGGAATATTAATGATAATAATTATAAATTAAAAAATAATAGTATTCAAGAATCGTATGCAAATCTACGTGGATCAATGACAAATGGCTACTTTCGTTCAGAGTAAACATATCACAAATCTGAACGAAAACAAAAAATTGATGTGAAGTGTGAATATTCACACATTTCAGGGTTTCACAGGTATATAATAAGTGAAGGCGGTATGCTGAGTGTGTAGGACAAATTTTACTTTGTAGTAATCACGGCAAAATGAACGATATTTTTAAAATAATTTATCGTCTGTTAATCATATAATAAGACTGGTTATTAAATTTACGCTCTTAAAAATTAAATACAAAATTTGTCAAAATATAACTAGAATTTTGACAAAATAATTTCAACATAATAAAAATGCAAAAAAAAAACAGAAAAAATAAAATTCACTCCGTACTCGAGAACTCGAAACCCTTCGTTTTCAGCCATCGCACGCTATGCATGTGAGTGTCTTACATTGGTATAACTTTTGTACTTTGTGAACCAAAAACCACAAAAAATGCGTTATTTTCCAAAAACATAAAATAATCTGATCAAAAATTCCTGTTGTACTATTTCGGTTCACACCAATATACATTACTTAGAATTTTTTTAGATTTTTAGTTTAAACCATCTGGGCTACAGGGTGTGGGACAAAATTTTTTTTGCACATTTTTGGCAAAAATCGCATCAAAATAATTTATTTTGCAAAAATAAAAATTTGATCGTTAATCCACGTACTAAGGGCTTTCATTTGATACCCTACTCAGAATTTAAAAAAAATATTTTTGTTTTCGATGAGCACATATTTGTTTATATTTTTAGGGGGGTATGTTTTTTAGATGTTTTAGTATTTTTCTTATGTGCGGGTCAAAGAGTTGTATAAGCATGCCAAATTTCAACTCTCTAGGTTTAGCCGTTTGGCTACAATTTTTACCGAACAGACAGACAGACAGACAGACAGACAGACAGACAGACAGACAGACGACAAAATGACGGTATAAGGGTTTTTTGGTCATACCTACAAAACCCTAAAAACATTCTAGCGTATTATATTTCGTTCGTTCGCTATATATGTATGTAAACTCACCATAATAATGCTCAAATTTTTGACCTGTTTATATCTGGAAAACTTAAAACCTTAACTTTTTGTTCTACTAAATTATCTAGTGAGAATATTTTGGATCCTTCAATATTTTCTAAAAATGTTATGTGTAATTTTATTTTTTTAGACGAATTGGATGTCATTAACCTGATCTCGATGCCAAAAATTATAACTAATTTTAGAGGTAGGACGCTTAATTAGCTTAAAATTAAGCATTGGATTTTAATATAGTGTAAGACATGGATTCTGATTAAGAGGTCACACTTTGTTGATTTAAATTTCGTACGCAATTTGAGCATAATTGAATTCTTTGCTAGGTTTTCTTTTATTTCCACTAACTAAAATCTAGTTTGTCAGTAATTCTTTTGGGCTCCCGAACAATCGATCAACATTTAAAAAATATATTTTCGTGAAATGCATAGCAACTTTTCACGAAAAAAAAAAAAACAAACCATAACCATAAACTGAGGGTCTTAAACACGTAGACGAATCTGTACCAAATGTTGATAAAATTGAGAAAATATTCATGTCCGAAGCTTAAATATGAAACTTCTTAAGAGGATGAGAATCCATTCTCACAACCACAGTAGTGCGATTTCGGATACAAGGACGTACGACCATGTGACCATTAGGTCGGGAACTTGAACGTAAGCAACCGAAATAAGCAATTTTTTTTTCGCTGGTTACGTACCAGACTAGCACATTTTATGACTAAAAAGCACAAATTGTGCGCCCATCTATAGAATTTATTATAAATCATAAAGCAACCAATTTAAAACACTAATTAAACAAGCTTGAACGCTACTTACAACCCCCAGAGATTATTAGTTTCTTATACATAACTAACAAACTGAAATAAAAGTATTGACAATCTATACAGAAAATTTTACACAGAATTTTTAACTATCTAATAGGATATTTACCGACCGCCAACATATATAAGGAAGGTATTGTGATCATGCCGATTTTGACATTTCGAGATTTCGATGGCTCTCCACGAATTGAGGTCCCTACATAACGTTTTGACTATTTTTAGCATGATGTCTGTCGGTCTGTCTGCCCTTCTGTCTGTCTGTCCGTCTGTCTGTCCGTCCATCTGTCCGTTCGTCTGTCTGTCCGTCTGTCTGTCCGACCGTCTGTCTGTGTACACGTGCAGAGCAAATTTGGCTAGAAGGATTTTTATGAAACTTCATATTTAAGCTTTTGACATCAATGGCATAAGTTGATCAATTTTTGGTAAAAATCGGTTGACTAGAAATGGGAGTTTACTCGTGTCGATTTTAATATTTTTGCGAATATTTAACAACAGAAACATATTTCGAAAAAATTTATATAACAAAAGTTGCTACAAAATTAATAACCAACAACTTTTATTTGAGACATTTTTTGATAAAACGAAAACTTTTTGAAAAATTTTTTAAATTTTTTTCTAAGTATCTATTTTTTTATACTTAAATGTAACGTTTATGGAAATGGTCATGATAAATAATATCTCTATTAAAAAATATTAGGCCAAGTTATTTCTACTATACTGCTAGAATGTATTTTATACAAGTACTTTGTAATGGCGGTCGGTCCTGTGGTGGCCACAGTTGATTTTATTTTTTATTGCACTGATTACAAACACAAAAAAACAACAAATAAAAAATCACATATAAGTAGTGAAAAAAGAAACAAATTATTACTTAAGCAATTAACAGATAAAAGACCGAGATTTTCATCTCAAAATTAAGTAGGTTATTAGAAAACAAAAAAAAAAAAAACTCGTGGATCGGTGCCAGTACCTTTGTACTGGGTAGCTCATTATCGCTCATTATCTTAAATGTCCGTTCAACCGAACTTACTCTACATGAGTCCATAAACCGTCATCATGTTAAAAACAGTTGATTCGTGTTATAAAAGATTAATTCGTCCTTATCTGTAAATATTTAGAAAGGTAAAAATTTGGTAATAACGTACGAAGTACAGGATCCTTAGCTTTTAGTTAGCTAAAATTATTGTCTATTGATTTTGTTACTAAACTTCCTCAATAAAAAATCATATCAATGACGCAAATAATATTTTGTAACATATGCAGGTCCAAGTGTTAACTAAATAACAGAATTTATCAGTTTGTTAATATTGAGGCAGTATTTGACCTTAAAAACAACCTTCGAATTATCTTTTGCAATGCATTTTTATAAACAAATGTAGGTTGGTACTGTTCAGATTAAATAACCCAGATTATCATATACATAGGCGGGTATGACGAAATAAATAATTAGGTGTAACTGCATTAATATTTATTTTTGTTATCTCTAACCAGGAAAAAATAATATTAATAAAATATTCATACTTGATCAACACTAATATAAACATTTAAAAAATCAAATTATAGATTAGATTAAACAGATGGTACCGTATATTGGATAAAAGGAGACTGGAAGAAATCCTGGAGGTAAGGATCTTGGTAGGGAAACATTTAAGCAGAAGCACAGCAACAAATTTTACCGCGTATGGCGACCTACAGAAAACGCCTTTATTTATTTACTACGAGGAGTGTTTGATTAGTTAGTGACTTTGATAAGAGATGGCGCTCAGATCGCAAGTTTGATATTATTTCTAACATTTGACATTCTTTCTAGACGTAATCACTAAGTTTCAAGTAGATCTGTGCAATAGTTCATTTTTAACGGCGTTCCGGAGTGGATAAGTTTGTGTTTATTTGCTACAATTGATGAATCAGGCACGACATGAAGGTTGAAGATTTTTTCTACCGTGTATCATAAATCTCTAATAATACCATAATATATATTTTAACAGTTTTTTTTTTTTTTTGTGTAATTGCAAAATATCATTTATATCCAGACCTGGCAACACTGCGGGCGATCTTTTGTCACGCAAGAGTATAACGCCTACATAGACATTGCTTATATTGCGACTATATGAAAAACTACTCTACTAGAAATGGAATCCCAGCAGCCGGCCAGTTATTTATTTATTTTCCTAGTCGATATTTGCAAAATAAATTTACGTACCTCTTCTCTATCCATAACAAAATGTATCCATGTATATACATTTTTTTTTTTAATTTTAGCTAAGATATTAAACGAAAATCTTAATACTTGACAAAATTTAGTCAAAATAAAATGTATTTAAAAAATCAATTACCATTCCTTAATCTTTACTTAAATAGCTTCCATTTAATATCCCCACAATAAAATTTATTATTATTATTATTTTTTTTTCAATAACATAAAAATTGTAATATTTTCCAAAAACGAAATTGGATACAAAATTCCTCTCGTACGTTTCCGGTTCATAGCAATATACATTGCTTAGAATTTTTCAGATTTTTAATTTAACCCCTTAGGGTTAAAAGGTGTGGGACACTGAAAAATGTACATTTTTAGAAAAAATCGTATTAAAATAAAAAAATATAAATTAAAAACTACTTCCCGTTCCTTTATCTACGTCTTAAGAGCTTTTAAGACCACACAATACATTTTAAAAAAATATTATATATTACACAAAAAATCAATATTTTGCGAAAAACCAATTTGATCAAAATTTCCTGTTGAACTATTCCGGTTCCCATCAATGTACATTATTGAGATTTTTTTCAAATTTTTAGTACTATTCAACTTTCTATGTTCAGCCGTTTGGCTACAATTTCTACCGTACAGACAGACTGTCTGTCTGTCTGTATGGTAGAAATTGTAGACAAACAGACAGACACATGAGTGATGTTATAAGGGTTTTTTGGTGGTCATACCTACAAAACCCTAAAAATGTTGACGTATTATTTGAACATATTTTACACAAAACTATATAAATATAAAAGTTATTTTAAACCTGCATATATATTTAAAAAATGATATATTATTGTTATGTCACACCATTATTAAGTTATTGAGCGATAAAAAATTTACACTAATTTTTTCTACAGTCAAAAACTTCTTATTAGATAGATACAAATTCTGTACAAAATTTGATGCACAGATTGTTACTCATTTTATATCAGATTGTTAGTTTTGTATTGAAAAAATTCATAGAACAAAAGAATTAATTTTTTTATTTTAATTTTCCCAAGTGTGTGTCATGGAACTACATATGCATGCAAAAATCAACCTGCGGATCTTAATCTTTTAAAACACGAGGATCTCTTTGAGATAAAAAATCTCTTGACGGACCCCTAAATTTTATATATGATATGATTGCCGACTCATCAACTCACGGATTGATGGGGGTCCGAGGACCACAGTTTCTACGTAACACTACTCTAGGCCAAACCTTTTGACCACAATTACTCTTCAAACACATGGTTGGTAGTAATGGGTGTTTTTTTTAGAGGTATAGAACTTTAAATTGCAATAAAACAACGATGGATTATTCGATTGACATGAATTTTTTTTTATTCGAAAGATAATCTTGTGGCATTAGATTTTAAATATGATTTCTGGCATATGACCGCCACGGCTGGCTCGGATGTAGTCCAATCTGGACGTCCAATTTTCGATGACTTTTTCCAACATTTGTGGCCGTATATCGGCAATAACACGGCGAATGTTGTCTTCCAAATGGTCAAGCGTTTGTGGCTTATCCGCATAGACCAATGACTTTACATAGCCCCACAGAAAGTAGTCCAGCGGTGTTAAATCACAAGATCTTGGAGGCCAATTCACAGGTCCAAAACGTGAAATTAGGCGGTCACCAAACGTGTCTTTCAATAAATCGATTGTGGCACGAGCTGTGTGACATGTTGCGCCGTCTTGTTGGAACCACAGCTCCTGGACATCATGGCTGTTCAATTCAGGAATGAAAAAGTTAGTAATCATGGCTCTATACCGATCACCATTGACTGTAACGTTCTGGCCATCAGTACGCTCTACAGTACCAATAGCTTCTTCTGTACGCACCGTACGGCGTCTCTGGGGATGCGAGTTATCAATAAGAGTAAACGTGGTGCGAAAACGTTCCATGGTTAATCGAATTAACTGCTCTGATGGACGATTTTGTCGACGATAAAATGGACGTAGTGCGCGATACGTATTCCGCACAGAACCATTATTTTCGAAATAAAATTGCACTATTTGCAAGCGTTGTTCAGGCGTGAGTCTATTCATGATGAATTGCCAAACCAAACTGAGAATAAATCACTTGACAGCTGTTAAATCGGTCGCCATCTTGAACAGTAATGCCAACTTAAAGTTCTATACCTCTAAAAAAAACACCCGTTATAAGATTGTTTTACGCACTAAATCCTAAAAACAAAAAAGTAGCTAAATATTAAAATGTTTACTAAATAATTTCTTTGCCTTTTTATGCAACGTAGAAAGAAAACAAAGCATAATTTCTCGGGAATAAAAACACAATAACCTTAATCTAAAAATAAATTCAGCTTATTCATCAAATGCGTGACAGCAAAACAGTTATTTACACTTTTATAAACAAAATGTGAAAAAGAACTCGAATTATTAAAAAAGAAAATATACTTTTCTTTCCAATGTGTTAACTTATGGGTAAAAGTTTTATTGAAAGAATTCGAAATCAATATTTTCGTCTCGGGAAAGAACTTCGATGTATGAAGTTATAGATAGTAAAGTAAAATTTCTAAACTAACCACAAATATTGTACGGAACATTTAACACATTTTCCTCAAACTATTTTTGACGCTAGTAAATAAATATAACTTCAAAACGTAGGATTTTGAGTTAAAAATAACGTGTCGCGAACACATGACTTTTTAACTATAATTATATTCAAATAATTATAGATTTAGTCCAGCAAATAGAAAATTAAAATATGTCTGTACATTTTTAGGATTTCGTAGGTTTGAGGAAGAAATCTTTATACCGTCACTCATGTATTTGTCTCTCCGTTTGCCTGTGTGGTAAAAATTGTGGCTAAATGACATAAAGAATTGAAATTTGTCTTTCACGAACAGAACTCGCATAGGATAAATATTGAGATTTACTTAAACAAATATTTATTTAAGAAAATAATAATTTTAATGGGCTAACACAGCGATTCCTAAACTATGCGCCGACGCGCCCTGGGGCGCCGCAGATGGGTTACAGGGGCGCCGCGAAAATATTTCATTATTCCTACAACTGCGTTAGTTAGATCAGTTTTTACTTGGGGCACCGCGGTAAAATTCTAATAAATTCGCCGGGAACCGATAAAGTTTGGACACCACTGGGTTATAGGCATCTAAAAATCTCCGTAGTTTATTTAGTACAGAAAAAATTTGGGGCTTTAATCGTTTAACGCGTTTTGAGATTACATTTTTTTAATAGTATAATTTACATTATTTGCGAAAATTGTGAATTAAAAAAAAGCACAACTCAAAAACGGTCTGAGACAGCGACCTCCGATTAAAATTTTTGGATTCTCCGTAGTTTATTTAATCTAGAAATAATTTGAGGCTTTAATAGTTTAATGCGTTTTGAGATTATTTATGACTAATATTTTTAATGGTATAATTTACATTATTTGTGAAAATTGTAAGTTGATAAAAATTACAACTCAAATAACGGTTAGAGAAAATGACCTGAGGTTAGAATTTTTGGATTCCTCGTAGTTTATTTAGACTAAAAAAAATGTGAGGCTTAATTTGTTTAGCTTATTTTAAAATTATGACAAACTTTAATATGGCGTGATTTATAGAAATTTTGATTCGCATGGACATATTTCAAAAACGATTTTTTTTTTTGCCGAATTTGCTCTGCACGTGTACTCTGACAGACGGATGGACAGACAGATAGACAGACAGACGGATGGACAGATAGACCGACAGACATCATGCTAAAAATTGTCAAAACGTTATGTAGGGACCTCAGTCCGTGGAGATCCATCGAAATCTCGAAATGTCAAAATCGGTATGATCACAATACCTCCCTTATATATGTTGGCGGTCGGTAAAAAAATATATATATCTTTAATCATCTTGTGGAATTTCACTGAAAACTTCATGACATTATTTAAGGTAAGACAAGGTAGTTAGCACAAATTAATTTGATTCTGCTTCTACCAAGGTATAAAATAAATATTTTAATCTTGATTTTTGTTTTTAGTTGGCCTGCACTTTTAATGATGTAGTAAATTTGTCTGGACAACAACAGTAAACAATTACTTTCAAGAGCCTGGAATACTTTCAAAATGAGACTGAATCTAATCTGAGAAAATAGTTATTTTAATTACTACACAAAGAATGCAACTTTAAATACACAAAGGGTAAAGAAACAAAGTACAGAATGGAAAAACTCCACACTTGTACACTGTTAAAATCATATGATATATGCAGAGTCGTAGCAACGGGTTGGCATCAGGGTACTTGCCAGGGGCGCGAGGTTTGACGGGGGGCGCCTGATGAGGGGTGCTATTGTGTATATTTGGTCATAAAAATCATTGGCAGGTGAAAACCTTTTTTTTGCTCACCACTCGGAATTGGGGAATGAGGAACTTTTTTGCGCTCCTCACTCGGATTTTAGGAATGATGATTTTTTTTTGCTCACCTCTTGGATTTAGGGAGTAAGGACTTTTTTTTTCTCATCATTTAGATTTGGTGAGGTAAATTTAATCAATTTACTTTATTTACCAAGGGCGCCACAAACATTGCTAAGGCACTGGACAGAGCCGCAGTAAGGATGGGGGGCGGAGGGGGCGACGGCCCCTAGCGCACTAAGGAAAAGGGCGCCGACGAGCTTGACTAAGGGGCGCCACATTGCGAAGGTGAGGACCTTTTTTTGTGTTTTGCTCATCACTTGGATTTTGGGAGGTGAGGACCTTTTTTTTGTCATCACTTGGATTTTGGGTGGTGCAGACCACCCAAAGCCGAGGTTTTTTTTTGCCAAGGGCGCCAAAACTCAGTTTTGCCCCTAGCGCAAATTTTACTTACTGCGGCTCTGGCTCTGGATATATGTCTAGTTAAAACTTTTGGGCGCACAGCAACGATGTCTATTTGCGCCTAATGCACGTATACATTTTACGATGTACGACATACACTTTGTGGAACATAAGGTGAACAAATTTTTAGAATCTCCCCCGCAAATATTTACGACCTGTGGACGGGCCAAAATTATGTCACACAGGAATATATTTTATTTTGTAATTGCGAATTGCGTAAACATATATTTATTTTTAAAATAAATATATTTTATGTTTTAAAATATCCACAACGAAGTTATCTTAAACGTAATTTGTAATCCAAAATAAATAAAACTAAAATAATTTTCTACAACAATAAGAATAGTCGACGTTGTGTTACTAATTGTGAACTAATCACGTATAAATTTATTTAACAAAAGTTACTATAAATGCAATAACTAATAACTTTTATTTGAGACGTTTTTTGATAAAACGAAAAATTCCTAAATTTTTTGTAAAACTATTTAAAATTTTTCCAAGTCTAAATTTTTTCATACTTATATGTAACGTTTCCATGGTCATGATAATTAATTCGTAACTAGTAAACCAAGTCTTGGACAAAAATTTGTATAGAACATAATTTGATGTTTTTTTGAAGATTTATCTAAATATTTAAAAAAAAAAAAAATTAAATTTATTTATTTTTTTTATAGGAGGGCAAGTCTAGCGGAGGTTTCCCTTCGCCACTGGTTTTGTATTATGTTCCAAACTACACACAGCTCAATAGTAAAGATGTGAAAGTGTTTAAATCAAAATGGAAGGAACGTTGAACACTTGTAAATAAAAATAATATACTTTCAAGTCATTGTAGATCAGCGGTTCTTAAACTGAGGTCCACGGACCCTTGGGGGTCCGCGAAACAATTTTGACATTAACTTTACATCCCCCAACTTTTCGCTTTTATTCAAATAACTCATTTTAAAAGAAAAATCCTACATGGTCAAGAATTTTTGTATTTGTTGTTATCTAACTAGTTGTTGACATTACTAAACAATAATTAATAAACATTTAATTATTTTTATTCAACTGCAAATTATTTACAGAAAACATATTATAATAAGATCTATTTTGACCAATATTTGACCAAGAAATGTTTGTATGAGTTTAAGTATTATAATTTGTAACCTTTTTAATTCTTTTTACTACTATTTTTATTAATTTTGTTCTTTATTCCATATGCTAATAAAAATGTTCATCTTCATAAATGCGCAAGACCATTTATTAAAATAACCAGCGATACATTTTTACTAATATTTATTATAAAGTAGTGCCTATGAGATTACTGAGCCAGAAATTAAGTCTCAATAACGACTTAAATGCCTAGGGTTGGGATGAGGTCCACAAAAAAAAAAAAATGTTGTTCAAGAGGGGGTCCTCGAACTACATAAGCTTAAGAACCCCTGTTCTAGATAATTTGATTTTATAAAATTTTTCGTAAACCATAAAAGATATTTAAAAAATATTTTTCTACCACCGTGCGTAAAGTAAGCACTTAACGCACTCATTGCAGTGTCTAAAATGGCACTTTTAAGCACTAGCGCGTAAAGTTTTGCCATGGTAACCAACTAACAATGCCAAAAATTATCAAATGTACACTTTTATGTTTTAAAATACGTAAATGAAAGACATGAGAACTGAAAATACTTCAGTAAAATACTCAGTTCAACTGATTTAAATCTAATGACTATAATAATGGGTTAAAACATATAATTTTAATATAAAAAGCAATTATTTACTGGTCGCCCATCTTTTGTTGTTATGGTAAATAATAAACAGCTGTCAAAATTCTAAAAATTGGTATTGCATCTTTGGTTTAAGCGGATTTTAACTAGATAACTAGATTTTCAATTCTAGTAACATTTACCGATTAAGTGAGGCTTTTAATCATTTTATCTAACGTTACCATGAGGACAGTAAGTTATAAATACACATTATAAACTTGTCGAAGTAATATAACACGTTATTATCTTGTTCAATAATAATGTTATAAAGTATTTTGTGCGGACACCGTTATTTTGGATGTTTGCCATTGCTGATAATACTCGGCTAGAATAGTACAATATAATGAGTATTAGTATCAAAAAGATATAACACACTTCTCATGATCGCTGAAGACGGAAACAGATTGTTGAGCAGTTTCCGAAACGTCCGAAAATATTTTATATACTCATGGAGTATTATATATTTTTTATTAACCTAGTACTATCAGCAATGGCAAACGTCCAAAATAACGGTGTCCGCATTAATATTGTACCATTAGTATTAGTTTTTTGTGTAAATACTTTGTGGTGACGATACTTTGAGCTGATTTTTAGGCAATATTATCACTTCTGGGAATATGGTAGGGTTTTTTCTGTTATTTACTCATTTATTAAATTCTTAAATTTGTTTAAAAAATATTTATACAATTACAAGTTTGCTTGGTCCTTCGCAACCTATAAACTGTAGATGTCTTTCTGTGTACGCTAAAAAATTGATGTGAAGTGTGAATTTTCACACATTGCAGGGTTTCGCAGGTATATAATAAGTGAAGGCGGCATGCTGAGTGTGTAGGACAAATTTTGCTTTGTAGTAACCACGGCAAAATGAACGATCTTTTTAAAATAATTTATCGTCTGTTAATCTCAGAGCTTTAAAAACAAATTTTATGTTAAAATATTTTTTTGTTAATTTTAATTCGAATACCTAATATCATTATTTAGGTTTCTAAATAAGTGCAGTATTTTTTTTTATATAACAAGGTTCATTAAGATTTTGAAAATTGGGCCTATGACTTTCATTGGTTGTCTTAAATCATACGCTCCGCCCCTCTGGCTTCGTATAAATGACACAGAATGAAAATATAATTCCAATTGGTTATTAAATTTACGCTCTTGAAAATTAAATTCAAAATGTGCTAAAATATAACTAGAATTTTAACAAATTAATTTAAACATAATAAATATGAAAAAAAAATTGACTCCACAAGCCAGGAACGAACCTGTGTAGTGAATAACGATCCTGTGTGGTTGTCGAGCAACTGAGCCACTAGACCACCAAACGCTTATCAACTTAGTGTGTTATAAGAGTATAACATATATGCATCGTCAACCAAAAAAACACAAAAAATGCGTTAGTTTCCGAAAACATAATCTGATCAAAAATTCCTGTTGTACTATTCCGGTTCACACCAATATACATTACTTAGAATTTTTTCACATTTTTAGTTTAAACCATCTGGGCTACAGGGTGTGGGACAAAAATTTTTTTGCACAATTTTGGTAAAAATCGCCTCAAAATAATTTATTTTGCAAAAATTAAATTTTGATCGTTAATCCACGTACTAAGGGCTTTCATTTGATACCCTACTCAGAATTAAAAAAAAATATTTTTTTTTTCGATGAGCACATATTTGTTTATATTTTTATGGGGATCTGTTTGTTAGATGTTTTAGTATTTTTCCTATGTGCGGGTCAAAAAGTTGTACAAGCATGCCAATTTTCAACTCTCTAGGTTTAGCCGTTTGGCTACAATTTTTACCGAACAGACAGACAGACAGACAGACAGACAGACAGACAGACAGACAGACAGACAGACAGACAGACGACAAAATGACGGTATAAGGGTTTTTTGGTCATACCTACAAAACCCTAAAAATGAACGTTATACTGACCATATTCCTCCTGAATGTACACAGCTTAAAAATATGGTTACTAAACCTTAAAAGAGAAGGTCTCGGTTCACTTTGGGTTGCCGTGCTTATGATGATAATGATGATTAAATTCTTATTTTTCGATTGTCATAAGTAGGACTGCATTTTTTGTATTACAATATTATTCGTTCTTATATCGAGACAATATTTTCCCCTCCAAAAACAAAATAAAAATATTTGCAGTATTGATTCTCCCATCTAAAGATGAAATACTATCAACGATAAAATATTTGTAAAGAAAAAACAAGTCAAAAATAAACATAAAAGACATCTCCAAAGTGAAGCAACCGATAAAAAACTGACTAGCTGTCAGACAAAAAACATGTAGCTTATATAACAGACCGCGGGAAAAGATATCACAAGGGGAAACCGATCTCTCGATCTCCGATAGCATAGGAGCGATTGTCGATTTTTCGTCTCTCGGACAGCCTGAATAATTTCTACTGTGTCAAACACAACACGTTGCATACCACACGTTCTATATTTATTCCCGACAAGAAGTGAAATACTTTATGTGAATTAGAAGTTCAACAAATTTTAAAATATAAATAATTATTATTTCTTTTAATGTTCTCCGTGGGGCTCCATGGTAAAACGGTTGTCTACAACCATAGGAACCAGTAATGACCAGGGTTACCAGGTCTCAGGGTTTCAACATCGTTTCTTTGGGCTCCGGGTTTTGTTAATAAATCTCCGGGTTACCAGATCTACAAGTATGAATTGCGGATTTTTTTAAAAAATAAAACACATTAAACTCAAAAAAACAGTAAAAGTTTATTTATTCAAAATATGCTCCATTAGAAGTTATACATTTTTCCCGTCTTTCAGGCAATTTGTGAATACCTCGCCGGTAGAATTCTTCCCCTTTCCCCGCAAACCATTCATCTAGCCATTCTTTCACATTTTCATATGAACAAAAGTGCTGCTCGGCAAGTGCGTGACCCATCGATGCGAACAAGTGGTAATCTGAAGGAGCCAAGTCTGGTGAGTAAGCGGCATGGGGTAGCACTTCAAATTTTAGCACTCCGAATCGCTTTTTGCCAAAGCGATTCGGTCTTGCAGTTGATGTGGATGGTGAGCCTGGGTTCACCCATGATTTTTTGCGTTTGGGATTTTCAAAATAAATCCATTTTTTATCGCCAGTAATGATACGATGCAAAAAAGACTTTCTTTTGTATCGTGCAAGCAAAATTTCACAAGTGTTTTTGCGTTTTTCCAGCTGCCTCTCATTCAATGCATGTGGAACCCATCTGCCGACTTTCTGGATCTTACCCATCTCTTATAGGCGATTGGAAACAGCTTGTTGACTAACGCCTAATTGCTCTGCTAGTTGTTTTTGTGATTGACTATCGTCTTCCTGTAGCAATGTTTCCAATTTTGTATCTTCATATTTGGAGGTTTTCCATGTTCTTTGTCTGTAAGATCAAAGTCACCACTTTTGAAACGCCGAAACCATCGTTCACACGTATCTTGCGATGGAGCATATTCACCATAAGCTTCTCGAAGCAGTCGGTATGATTCAGCAGCGGTTTTTTTCAAATGAAAACAAAACAGTAGTACTGTCCGCGAATACTCTTTATTTGGCACAAAATTTGACATTTTTAACACAGTAAAACAAAACTATATGATCACTTTTCAAATTATAACCTATACGCATTTGACACTTAATGATAACTTAACAAAACGCCATTTGTGTTGAAACTTTGAACTATAAACTCTGTTTGCGCGGCAAGTTTGAAAAAAATCCGCATTTCATACTTGTAGACCTGGTAAATTAATTTTATCTAAAATTAATGTAAATGGTTTATAGCAATGAAAATAACATAGTTATGTTTCATATAATCATCGAAAATCTCGCGCGCAGTACCTGCGTATATCTAATTCTTTCTATTTCCGGTCATGCCAACGGTTAAAGCCGATGAGGCAGGTAAATAGCGCCTGCAGCAGGTCGCCGACTGTTTGACTGTTCTGTGTCGCTAACTGCTGCACTCGGACCATCAACTGTCAGCGGCTGACAGTCAGTCGGTAGTGCGAGTCAGACAGTCAGACAGTCAGGCGAGTCAGACAGCCGGTGGTGTTTGACGGTTGATGGACGTTGTTTTAGGAAATAAAAGCGAAATTGAATCAAATATACTGTATTTGCTATTTTTTTTTTTTTATTTAATATCAGGGTTTACGTAAACTTGTAGAAATGTAGAGTTGCAACTTTTATAGATACCAGTTATTATGGGTTGTATAAATTAAAAGTTACTAACTCAAGAGCGTATCTGGAGGCGGTAGAGGCTGCATCCCATGCGAATTATAGCTCGAGACGTTAGCTGAATGCCAAAAATGGTAGCACGAGATTGAAAAGAGTCCTTTACACACGTATTGTAAACCGCATTTTTTTCTAACACCGAAAATAATAATAAAAATTCAAAAGAATTGGGCAATAATTAATTATATTTCCATCGTTATTACATATTACATATATATTTCAAAATAAATGCATCGTAAAAATATTCCAAGTTATAAAAATTAAGTAGTTTGTTAAATACATTTTTTCGTACGCAAAGAGTCGTCTAAAACATTTGGTTTAGCTATGTGGCAGCATGAGTGGAGCAACATACTGGACGTTAAGTTGAGACAGATCAAGGGTGATGTTAAACCATGGGGTTCTTCCTGCAGGATTAACCGCAGGGAGTAACCGCCATCACACGTCTCCGTATAGGCCACTGTTGGTGGATCCATGGACACCTCCTTCAAGGTGTAGAGTCCTCTATCTGTGGGACGTGTAACACAGATTTGTCTGTGTTAAACATTTTAATTCAGTGTGTACAGTTCGAGGATGTCAGGGAGAGATTAGGCCTGTGCTGTGAACTGTCAGTTGCTTTTGGTGACGACAAAATGCTCATGGACAGGCTGATCTCTTCCTGAGAGAATCGATTCCTGTTTTATTTGTGAAGTGTTGCACCTTATTTTAATGTGTTCTATTTCTAAACTGTGATATTCCATGGTAATTGGCGCTTGTACAGTCTCTTACCAACACCCTGCGTCTGTCCAATTTTTCGATCAGACTTTTTATCTTATTTATTTGTATTTGTCCGTGCAAGATTTCTTTTATTGTGTATGCGTATAAGATTTTATTTATTTATTTATTGTTTTTAATATGTAGGGTAGCTATTTAAATGGGCTACGTTACGCGCAAAGAGCCATCGTTGCTATGCGCCAAAAATTTTAACTAACTAACTAATTAACTAACATTTTTTCGTAATATTTCTCTGTGCGTAATATTTTGAAACACTTAAAAGTGACATCAGTAAACTGTCCATTCCAATGAACAAATCTGTACCAAAGTTGATTAAATTGTGATATTCACATCCGAAGCTTAAATATAAAATTTCTTAAATATTTGTTTAACCTAATTTGTCCTACACGTATTTACATATTAACATCATGTTAAAAATAGTTGATTTGTTTAAAGCCCGATCTCACTTTTCCACCGCTCTTGGCAAAAATTACTTCTGCCGCTCTTTAAATTTAATTATAAATAATTATTAATTTTAATTAAAATTAAATTTGATACTAAATTCAAACATGTAATACTTTTTACCGCATTTTCAAAAAGTATTTTTCGCTGTATTTTTCAGAACTATTTAGACGCATCAATATAATTGAAAACAATACAAGTTTCAGTAATAATTATAAAAAACAAAAGTTAAAAAAAATCTTAATATTTTTATTTTTTTGCACCTTGACTTTCGATAGGTTACTAAAGAGTAACTGTGTAATTTGGTTCAGATCGGTCAAAGGGCCTAGGAATGTATAGCGAACAGACAGACATTCGTTTTTATATACAAGGTGTCTCAAAAGAAATTTTATATTTAGTGGATCGATTAAAAAAAAAGTAAGCCGTATACAGAAAAAATGTTTATTAACTATTAAAATACACTTTTTGGGGATTTATTTCTTAAAAATAATATCGTCTAAATGTAGACCCTCGCGTTCTCGGCACTCATTTAATCGAACAGTAAAATTACTTATGACGTCTCGGCAGGTGGACTCAGGGATGGCTGCCATTTCGTGACGGATATTTTCTTTCAAATGCGCCAGTGAAGTCGGTTTATTGGCGTAAACTTTAGATCTAAGATAACACCATAGGAAAAAGTCCATAGGGGTTAAATCTGGACTGCGTGGAGGCCAATTTACGTCACCTCTCCGGGAGAAATCGCTCAATCACCTGATTTAGGAAATTAAGCCTCTGACTGGCATCTTGGGGCTTTAATTCTTGCACCAATTGAATTTTGTAGGGGTGCAGCTTTAGGTCTTTGTGCATAATGCGATGTAATGATGATCTATGCACATTTAAAGCACTTGCGCGCTTCCGAATTGAAAGGTTCGGGTCGTCACGAACAGACTGATTAACATTCTCCACGTTTTCTACCGTTCTTGATGACCTAGGTCGCCCGGATTTTGATTTATCCAGCGTTGTACCAGTCTCTTCAAACTTTTTAACCCAATGTCGAATGAGAGGAATGCTTGGCGCATCATTTAAGTGGCGAAAACCTCGAATACTGCAGAATTTTCTACGCGCTACAGTCGCCGAATCACCGTTTTTGTAAAACTCTCGCAAGCATAACGCGCGGTCTGCTCCCGAGAAACGCTCCATAGCGACTCAATTCCCAAGAGCCAGGCTACCGATTGACATAACCCCCGCGCCCCTCGGATACGTTGCGTTCACGCAGTAAGCTAAATAAATATAAAATTTCTTTTGAGTCACCTTGTATAAGATAAAAACATTACTCGTTTTTTTTTTATTTTATTTTAAACCCTTCGATTTAGTCCTAAACCCTTAATTTTAGAGTTCATTTAAAGAATAAAGACTTCAATTTTTTAAGCTGCAAGTTGGAGTAATGGCATCTATGTAGTGGATAGACAGAGATGGATAGGCCGTCTGTAGGGAACGCAGTCTGACAAAGCGAGATGGACATGTCACACCACTGGAGAACTCTGGAACGGACCGCAGTCGATCGAATGCCACTTCCATCGTCCACAGCCATCCAGCCATCACCGAGACCAGCGTACATGCAGTCAAAGCTCTCTGGAGCTATGTTAATGTTACCACTGGGATTGCCGTTTGTTTACTTCAAATAAATTTATATAAAATATGCCTTAGCGATTTTTTACCCTAAGAGGCGATTTGAATTAAAGTTACGTGCCAGTAACAACGCCTCCTAATCCAGTCTGGGGACAATTAAAAGCTAATGGTAAATTTGTAAATTCTACTATAGTCAGTACGTTCAAATACTTTATAGTTTTAGTACCACTCATTAAGATTTATAGAAGTAGGGATGTGACATTGGCCATTTAATTTACAAAATAATTCTTCGGGTTCTAGGCAGTGATGGCATCCTAAATTTTCAGTAAGCGGTTCTATAAAGTCATGTGATATCTATTCTGTATTTTTAAGACTGAAAACAAATCACTTACTTCCATTTCTTAAATATAAGGAAAAACATTTAAGAGCGTATTATTAATAACCTATAAAATAAATATTACATTTGCAACAACAAAGGGCACGGCGCACGATTCAAAACTGAAATCAGTAACTCATTTATGTATTTTTCGTGCTGAAAGTTCCATGCCTCTACAGGATTCGAAGCCTAGACCTTAGCAACGCGGGGCGCAAAAATGGTTTTATGTTTATTATGTTTTTTACAATTTAATTATTATTTTATCATCATACTGACCAATATGTATCTTCAAAATTGTATTTTCTATTTTTATTTTATTTTTTTGTAGCTTTGATAATGCTCGATTTGAGCTAAACTAGTCAGCTATTACAATACAGACTATACTCAACTGACATTGGTATTTTATTCGGTGGAAATCCAAAAAACCCTTACAACTGCTATTTATAAATTGAGTTTATATACATATATTATAAACAAAATAAGCCCCAAAGTTGAACCTTGTGGTACCCCTGATTTGACTGTAATTCTAAGGGAAATCTGTCTATTATGTTACAGATATTATGTACAGATTACAGATGAATGTATTTCATTAATACGATGGGGTGCCATAATACCTTTTGCACAAAGCCGCCTAAAGTGGGTTTTACACGGTCCAATTTATTGATAAATAAATTCAAAAAATTGACCTTCAATTTATTGATGTGTGTAAAGTGCTCAAATTTAATCAATAAATTGAACAATTTATTGAAGTTCTATTTTTCATCAATTTTTTAGGGAATTCTAGGTATATTTTTATCTATTTAGCCAACTGTTTAGTAGTAGCATAACCAAGAAATGTATAGATTATGTGTTTCGTTGTCAAATGTGACAGAACCGCAAACGTTCTAACTCACCATAATCTAGGTCATGTTTTTGTGAAGATTTTTTCAATATTTTCATTTTGATAAATATAGGCTGTTCTAAACGTTTAGGCGGAACTAGATTTTGCAATATAGTTACTTTCATCGTTTGAATCGTGCTTTTTTGCCATTTTGTTTAAGCTCTGTAAATCATACTTACAATAAACATTTTTTGGTTAAGGATAATATTATTTTAAAATGTTATTTTCTTTATATTTTGATTTTTTGAGTCATTCTTAATACAAATTTTCCATTTATTTATTTTTTTGGCATTAAAATATGTAAAAAAGTATTTTAGTTTTGACATAAGTTATTCGTTTCCATGGCTTCATTGTTGGAATTTTAAATTTTGATATTCAAACGTGAAAAATGAAATAACCCAAGCAGTCCCTTTTCGGAACAACCTAAAAAAACCAAATTCCTATTTAGTTCCGCCTACACGTTTGGAATAGCCTATATGTAGAGTAACCATTCGTCCCGGATTTTAACATTTTGTTCCGCATTGTCCCGTATTTTGGATTTGGTTTGCTCTTCACTTGGATTTTGGGAGATGAGGACCTTTTTTTTTGCTCTTCACTTGGATTTGGGAGGTGAGGACCTTTTGTTTTTGCTCTTCACTTGGATTTGGGAGGTGAGGACCTTGTTTTTTGCTCTTCACTTGGATTTGGGAGATGAGGACCTTTTTTGTTTGCTCCGTCCCGCATTGCCTTCTTAAGAAAATGGTCACCCTACTATATGTCAACCTGTTTTACAAATGGTAACGTAAAAGTTTTCAAAAAAAATGATAAATAAATTTATGTGTGTAAAGTGATCCTTTTATTTTCAAGGTTATCAATAAACTGTTCACAAATTGAGAAAAAAAAAAGATCAATAAATTGAACTGTGTAAAACCAACCTTACATGTTAGCGGCCCTGGATTTCGGGTTTTGGTTGTAACACACAGCTGACAATATAATATTGTCTGACTTTGTAACTGGAAAGTAATCAATGTATTCTATCACTAATTTCTAATTGCCGTTCCTTTGACAATTTCGACTTTTATCCCTTGTATTGATATTTTGTTTTATTAGATATCCACTGCACCAAAGAAATACAGAAGCAACAAAGAGTTCCTCGCCCTTTAATATTGTGTTACAAAAGTATGTTTCGAAAGAAAAATCACAGAAGTATCTGATAACATTTCCCAGTTCCCCCATCGAATTCTCAAAGCAAGTAAATTTTCCAAACACCCTTTATATAAAAGTCATGCAATCACAATCCACACAATCTTAACTTTTAGAGTTGATATCTAAAACATTCCCTTCACAATTGTCTTGTTGATTTCATCACATGAGAACGTTAGAAGAAGAGAAGTAGAGAAAGAGGGTGATAGAAGACATGAATAATTAGTATGCGATCATCCGAAGTTTGGAAGGATGGAAGGGTAGCCGATAACTGTGCAAGAGAGTACTTCTGACGTTTTGGACTGCAATACACATCGTAAGCTACCGTAAATTATTCAACTAAGATCCGAGAAGGGCTCAGTCAAGTTTGGCAACTAGAAACTTATAAACGTACTACATTTAGGTGATATTATTAATAGATTCAGGATATAAACGGCAGTAAATAATCAAAAAAATACAGATTGAATTCTTGGAAAAATCGTCGATTGGAACACTTTTTATTTGGAAAAAAAGTTGTCTACATATGGTAGCATCAGCACTTATATATATATATATATATATAAGTGGGGGGGGGGCTAACCTAATTTTGTATCGGGATGCCAGGTACCCTTGAGCCGGCCTTTTCAAAATCTTAATGAACCTTGATATTTAAAAAAAAAATGCTGCACATATTTAGAAACCTAAATAATGGTATAAGGTATTCGAATTAAAATTAACAAAAAAAAAATTACAAACTTATAAAATTAACATAAAATTTGTTTTTAAAGCTCTTAGATTAACAGACAATAAATTATTTTAATAATAGTTATGTGTAAAGTGTAAACTCACTTTCACTTTTGTAAAATATTGACAACGTACTCTAGACTGAGGATGACTGGATTTACCAGTCGAAACGTCTCTTGATATTTTATAAATAAACTTTTGACGAGTATTCAAGAATTTTTATTTCCTCTTACATTTTTCGTCAAGAACAACAATCTAACTATATATATATATATAATCTGAAACATAATCTGCTCAAAAATTCCTGTTGTACTATTCCGGTTTACACTAATGTACATTACTTAGAATTTTTTCAGATTTTTAGTTTAAACCATCTGGGCTACAGGGTGTGGGACAATTGAACAATGCTATGAACGTGTTTTTTATTGTTTCAATATATTTATTGGGGGAGAAGGGTGAATACGTAGAAGCAGTGGCGGCGCTAACGGGGAGTACGGGAGCTTTTTTTTTAGTCCATTACTTATATTTTCTTATGTAAACGATAAAAAAAATTCCTGGCCCATCCAGATTTTACTCAAATTTTTTTGCCCCCCCCCCCCAGATTTTAAGAGCTAGTGCCGCCACTGCGTAGAAGTGAACCCACGCAGTTCAAATTCGTGTTGTTCAAGAGTAAACTGTATTTTAAATGAAAAAAATTCTTTGGATGACATATCTCAGCTTTGGCTTTGTTGCGCAGCAAAAAATCCATTTTCATTAACTTTCCTACTAAAGCAAATTTAAACTAAATGTAATACAGATTTTTTTCTATTATTTTTTCATATTGTCCCACGTAGAAAATAATTAAATTTGGTATTCCAAGCTTCTATTTAAATTTCACCACAATTCCAAATGAAATGGTCTACTTGTACCACGCCCAACTAATGTTGAATTTAATTTCAAATATTAAATATTCAATTTGTTGACATTTGTAGGGGCTGTATTAGTTCGACAACTAACATAAAATAATACAACAAGGGTTTTAATTAACACTTTGCATTGAGGTCTTGTGTCTGAACGCCCTCAGAATGGATAAACAGCATGCTCATGCTCATGCTCATGCTATCGAACAGAGGACAATGTGCCTAGTTCGATCGTTTTAGTTTCAGCTTCACACTGTTAGATTAAATCGCATTTACGTTAAGTCATCACATAGAATGATGTTAACCAGATAACGTCCATCATCCAACACTAATATTTATGCTATTTAATTAATTTAGCATTTATTTAAATCGGTGCTTGTCAACCTATTCAAAGTTGCTTAGTTTGTAGTTCTTTGCGACCCACTGAAAGTTATTTAAAGTAAATGAAATTTAAAATTTAAAAAATTATTCTTCTACTATTTATCTTGGGGCTGGAAACCTAAATTTATATTGATTAAAATTTAATCGGTTTTGTAATTCGGTATTTTATAACGGTTTCTGCTTAAACCGGCTTATAGTATTTCGTTTAACCTTGTCCAAAACTGTTTAGTGGATTGTTTTTTATATTTAAAATAAATTCTATTTAATATTATGGACTTCCTTACGAGAGTAGTTTTGAGTTTTCGTCTCAAATATCTTTTAAAATGGCATAAAGGGCCGTATTGCAACTGTATTACCAATAATATGCATGAGTACTAAAGTATAAGGTAATAAACATTGAAACATCCAATATCACATTTCTGTGATACAAATTCAAGTAAGGAATGAATATGCATGCAATGGCACATTGCGTACATGACATAATTTTGGAAAATAGCTAGAAACATATTTGAAGAGTAAATATTTAGATACAATTTGCCTCGTTATACATAAATATGCATCGACTGGTCTACAAGAAAGAGTCTATAATGAAATTTGTTTATTTACAGTTGTTTTACAGTTAAAAATATCCTATTAGATAGATTTCAATTCGCTGTACATATAGGTGTATAGATTGTTATTAATTTTATTTTATATTATTAGTTTTGTATAATAAAGCTATGAGACATACAATTTTGCGCCCCCTTATTATACTTCAGTTCGTCAAAGGTGATATGTTTCCAAATTAGTAATAACGAACTGCATTCGTCGACACCAAAAATTGGAGTACACCAAGGCTCAGCTCTGTCGCCTCGCTTATTCATTATTGTCATGAATACGATCACGTATCAACTAAAGCATTGCGTACCCTGCACTATACTCTATGCCGATGACATCATACTCGCAGCTGCCACCAAAAGAGAACTACAACACCAGGTTCAAGAATGGAATGACCGCCTAGGCCAGTTTGGTCTTCGAGTTAACATCAGGAAAACAGAGTATATGGAAACTAACCCAATTGCCAGAACAACCAAATGCAACAGAGAGGAACTTTTTCAACGCAAGAGAAAAACAGTTTTCGATATTTAGGCTCCAGGATACACAACGGAGGTAATATCTCTGACGAGGTGCGATCAAGTGTAAATTCGGCTTGGTTAAGATAGAGAAGTATCTCTTTGTTCTATGTTACAAACGTATGCCCATCCACTTTAAATCAAAAATATATAAGACAATAGTCCGGCCTGCATTGTACGGATCTGAATACTGACCGACCACAAAAAGCACTGAACGTACATTTTATTCCATGGAGATGCGCATGCTTCACTGATCCATCGGAATTTCTCTCTTGAAACACACACCGAATGATGATATTCAGCAGCAGATTGGTATGGCACCAATCCAGGAAAAAATTCGGGAAAAACGACTTCAGTGATTTGGGCATGTCAGACGAGTAGCACCTAGTACTTTTCCCTACGTTGCGCACAATTTTACAACAGATGGCAAGCGCCCTCGCCGTAGACCAAGACAACGATGGCAAGATACAGTCGACGATGACATGATGGTTGCCCATCTACGCCCGGAAGAAGCGTTTGATCGGCAAAAGTGGCGTTCAAAAATCCAAACTTCCGCTTCAACGGGAAAACACTAAGTAGAAGAAGAATATTCGTCAACACCAAAATACGGCATTAGCTGTATGTCGATCTCGGATAGAATTTAATTTCTATTCATTGTATTGATCTTATCGCTTATCAAGTCAACTGCTTATTAATCAGTATGCATTAATTTTTAAGTCAACAACGTAAGAAAAATATTTTTTATGTCGACTGTGTTAAATTAATTTGCCAGTTAAAGGGTTAAGAATTAAACGTGAAATATTGAATCTGATATTTCGGACGATTGCAAAGGAACATCATCCATCACACAATTATTGAAATAAAAATAAAAGTTCTAATTAGAAATTTATTCTGTTTAAGTTACAAAAAAATTAAATGTTCTATATTTATATTAATAATTAATTAATATGGCTAAAAACATAATCCAAAATATAAGGTTCCAACAAACTATTTCATTTATAAAAGGGGTTCTCTAGCTTCCAAATTTTCGGAACTATTGTTCTAAACGTTCATCATTCAAGTTCTCTGTGGAACTCCTTCAGTTACAAGATAGATAAAAATCCTGAAATGTGTCAGAATTATGCTTCACACCAATTTTTTAAATTTGTTTTCACAAATTGATCAATACTGCAAGTTTCTTGTTGGACATCGATGATATTGTAATTAAATGTGTAGCCTTGAATAAAATTAATTAAAGCTCTGTAATTAAAAACAAGCACAAGTCATCAACGAAATTAATCCACAAAAAAGTTTCAGCTCCAATTGACTAATATTGAGACAGAATAGAACCAGCACACAATAGGTCATAACAACAATGGAGCTACCTGAATCGGGGCACTGGAGAATATAAAAATATAAAGATGATGAAGGAATAAAAAAAGAAAGAAAGTAGAAGAATTCTGAACTGAATGGTTTAAAATTTTTGTAGTATATCTTGAATAGAAATTGAATCAGGGGAAAGGTCAATATATTCGCGCTGAAATAATAATAAAAATAGATGAAAAGAAGTAGTTTATGGAGGTAGCCACTACTTTAATCCTAGTTTTACATTAAGCATAGACATTCCAATCCTTGTTCTGAAGATATCTTGGATATTTCTATTGGTCTATATTTATAATTTTTTTGTACTAATATCTAATTTCAACTTCTTTGTAGACAGTTTATCACCAGAGCCAAAGTAAAGTAATATATCTCTCTAATACAAAGTGGCTGTTAACCTTCTTTGGCAGCACAGTCTCCTTTTACATGATATTGTCCTGCCCAACTTATATGTCTTCCTTTTGTCCTCTTTTCTTGTTAAACAGGGGTATTTTTTAACTATGCCTTCCGATTTTAGAACCATCTAGTAACTTATACCATTATTGTAATTAAGGTTAAGTTGACAGATAGAAGAAACGGTAGTCTGCATGCCATATTTCTAGATCTAACCGTTTAGTCACAATTTATATCATACATACAGACCGACAGACACATGGCTGAACGTATAAGGGTTTTTTTGGCATACCTACAAAATTCTAAAAGTGGGGCTTCAATAAATTGGGCGTAGGATATCGATATTGATGTTAAGCAATGTACAATATTAAATAATATTATTATTAAATATTTGACTGATGTTTTTTTTTTGCTGTCATTTTTTCGGGCAACGTCATATTTTGAGGACGGTTGTCCTCCTACACAAAACTGTATATGTATAAAAGTTATTTGAAAACCAAAAATATATTTAAAAAATCACAGAATATTGTTGTGCGATATCTGTCATTAATAGCGATAATATTTTTACAACAATTTTTTATGTTCCTTAACCCTTATAGGACTATCGGTTTATATATGAACCGCGATTTGTATACTCTACTGGCCGAGCGGTTTATATATGAACCACTGTTTTTGTTTATTCTTTCTAAACGCTAGCGTCATTAGTAGAGAACGGATATTTCATTTTAGAAAATAAAGTTTAACCTTGAGCCATAGGCGTAGATATTAAAAGTAGAATTTTATCTTCTAATTGGGCAGTTTTATATTGTCACTTGACGGGACAGCTTGTTATAGTTTCTAAATAAATATAAAATTGCGGCGGCTGTGAAGTTTTATGGAGTAGTTAAAATTTAATTGCTACAGTTGTCCATCTATATCTAATCCGAGAAAATTAATTTGAAGAAGTGATAGCAGAAGACGATTCAGACGAAGAGTTGCATGAAGAAATTGGTTCCATATTATCTATTTCACAAGAGGAAAGTGAAGAAGAAACTGAACAAGAAGAAGTGGAGATCCAGTTTCGGCCTAGAAGACCGGGAGATTCTGGCAATATTTTAGATTTTACACCACCACGTACTGGAATAAACCAAACATCGGCCCCTAATATAACTGCCGATTCGTCGCCCTTTACCGTTTTTTCACTGTTTTTCGAAGAAGTTTTCTCCATATTATTACGAGAAACCAATAGATACGCCCATCAATTTTATGCAAGTAATGACGAACCAAGCCCTTCAGTTGAACCTCCCTTAATCAAATGCTTGCATTTTATCGCACGCATTCAATTTTAATTCCGGCCGGCAGCGAGTACTACCTTAATTAGATTTAGTACGTTAAGGGTTAAATCTGGTTGTTACATTTCTAGTCGTAGAGCCTAAACAAAAAAAAAAAAACTGTTGTAATTAAAACTATTTTTATTTTTAACATTACCGTACAGTAGTAAAGCCATAATTACTCCGTCTAAGTAATTTTCTACCTGATTTTCATTATTTTCTAGACAAAATTCCATTCAATTTAAACCAGATTCAGAATTAGCTTAAATTATTGTTTAAAAATAAAAATGGTTTTAATTACAATTGATTTTTTCTCAATATTTCTTTTATGTAAGGATATAAAATGTTTATATAGTTATATAGAATTAGAAATATATAGGATTTAGAAAAAAATACTCTATGAAAAGAATTATAACGTATATTACGGCCAGGGCCGTCCTAACCACAGGGTTAAATAGGCTATAGCCCCAGGGCGCAAGCCTTTTGGACACCCCGTTCCCGTTTGCTATTCTGTGAATTTTCTTACGAAGAGGAGCGCATTATTTTTAATAGCCCACCGTCGCCGAATTTCTTAAGACGGCCCTGATTACGGCCAGACTCCAGCGTTATATATTTGGCGTATGCCAGCGTTCCGATAAGCGCTCCGGTTGGTCGCTAAAAAAATTAAGGGACTATTACCGATTAGAAAGGCAAAAAATGACCTATAATTAAATATTTTTTTTCTCGTTTCCTTTATTATAGAACGTTGTGCAACTTTTTTTATTTTATTAATATTATATATTCAAGATTATAAAAAAAAATATATTTTTTTTTCAATACATAGATAATTATATAGATGGCGCCAAAGTTCGGTAACAAAAAATTTTGATTTTCCATGGCCCGGGGTTAATCTCGAAATTGACAAGTCTGAAACAAAAAATTCTAAAATAATTTTAAAGATGAAGGTGTCTTACATCGTAATTTACCACCTATTAAAAAAATGGTGTAAAAACAAAATGGCGAATTTTCTAAAAATCATGTTTTTTTCCCCTTTTACCCTTATCAATTTTTTTTTCCAATTTTTTTTTGCAATTTTCTGGTAAATTACGGTAGAGGACATCAAAATGAACAAAATTCACTAAAATTTAAAAATATCCGTTGTGTAGTTATGGAGAATAAGTCTGGGCCGATTGAAAAAACACCATTTCGAGAAAATCACTTTTAAAGTTGTTTTTAATATTTGTATTGTAATATTTTTAAAAAAATTAAGTTTCAGCACTTACAATTGGTTAATCAGCAATCCCTGGTCCATATAAAAGTACTCCCGAATCAATCATTTGTTGCTGTTCCTCTTGCTGAGCAGTTTGCTTTGCCAAGCGAGCTTCCTTCGACGCCGCTGTACTCGCTTTATTGGCCTCATATCTCAATGCGTTCCTCATCTTTTTTTTTTTAACATAATCATACGCAGAGTGTCCAATTATGCATCCCATTACCTCCAATATTTTCAAGAGGGACGTTCTACCTTCATTAAATATTGCTAATGAAATATTAGCAGCCAACTCAGTAACTTCTCTTCCCACAAACGTATGTTTGGGAACGATAGCCCAAAGTGTTTTGTTGTAACACTCATTATTATTTTGGGATATATATATATGTATTTGAACAGAATAACGGTGTTGAGAAGCACACCTGCCGAAAATCGTCAAACCAGCTGTCGCGCACCGAAAAAGCGCATGCGCTAAAATTGCCACCAATTTCTTATTTTTTTGAATTTCGTTATAAAAATTTAGGATATGATTTCTGAAGGTATAAGGAATCAAAAAATGTAAAAAAAAACGATTTTTTGAAAATTATAACCGGTAATAGTTCCTTAAATTAGAAAAATATTTATTTATTTATTTATTTATTTATTTAATACATCTGTCCCAACAGCATAGCCAAAATTGGACAGGAACATAATTAACAATATTAAGACTTAAAAATTAAAAACTATTAAACATAAAAAATCATAATACACAAAAATGAATAAATTTATAGAACTTTATATGAAAATTATTAGAATTATTAGAATTATTAGAACAGTTCAATTTTTGTATTCTGCTCGTAATATGAACACATCCTGTTCAATGGGGATTTGAGGAATAGATTGGTATGTGCCTGGGGAAGATAAAAAAGTGAGGAATGCCTTGTACGGAAAGATGGGATGTGGAAATTTAATTGTTGAAAGGAAAGTGGATCGTCAATTAGATTTGATGCTAATTTTTTAAGATAGTTTGTGGAGCTTAACTCACGACGCTCACTTAAAGATTTGGTGGAAAAAATATGAAGAAGGGTACTATACGAGAGATCGAAAGGGGGGTAGGATCCCATAACTTTAAAGTAGATGAACTTTAAAAATTTATGTTGCACTTTTTCAATGGCATTCTTTTGAATCTCATAAATGGGATCCCATACTATTGAACAATATTCAATTTTAGAGCGAATGAATGCATAGTAAAGTGTGAAGATAACGTTTATGTTTGAAAAAGTGCGTGAATTCCTGATAATAAATCCTAGCATTTTATAGGACGAAGAACAAATCGTATCTATATGCGAGTTGAAAGTAAGTCTACTATCAAACTCGATGCCCAGATCCCGGGTACTTTCGCAACGAGTAAGCAACTGATTGAGTATCGAATAGGAGAAAATAGTGGGGTTACATTTTCGTGTAAATGTCAGAATTTTGCATTTAGAAAGATTGAGGTTAAGTTTGTTTAAGGTGCACCAATTAGAGATATTTTCCAGGTCGTTTTGAAGAATGTGGCAATCATTATTTGAAGAGATAGTGCGGAAAATTTTGAGATCATCGGCAAAAACTAATCTTTCACTGACTATTACATTATTAATGTCATCAATAAATATTAAAAAAAGAAGAGGGCCTAAATTTGATCCTTGTGGGACTCCGGAAGTGACTTTAAAAGGTGAGGTTGTATGACCACAATAGGAAACAGATAGATTGCGATCTAGAAGATACGACGACAATAACGCTACCAGTGATGGTGACAGTCCAAAAATTTTAAGTTTTTCAATGATAATTTGGGGATCAATTGTATCAAAAGCTTTGGCAAAATCGGTATATACAACGTCTACCTGATTATTTCTATCCAGAGCAGACGAAACGTAATGCGTGAAATAACAAAGGTTGGTCGATGTGGATCTGTGTTGCATAAAGCCATGTTGTGAAAAGGATAGTTTATTTTTTATATTGAAGTAGATATTTTTATATATAATGGATTCGAAGAAAATCAATATTTATTTCTTAATCGCTGTGATGTGACCATCCAATGACTATCAGCTGTCCAGACAAGGTAGAAGGCCGCCAGCCTAGTCTAGAGGTAGACGTGACTATGCAGGGTAGTCCTGTAAATTTCCACTCACCTAAGCCTGGCCTGAATTTTTATAAAGGCGCTAGTCACCTCGCATCTACTTGCCTTAAATTCTGGAAGAGATATTTTCAAAGGGGTAACGATAGAGCTGTCGTAAAAGAAATACAAATATTCCTAATCATAATTTTCCAAAACGTATCTTTTTTGTTAATAGTTTGTAGTTACTCGAGGTAAGCAGATCATAAGGTTTTATTTAAGTCGGTGATTTTAATACGTAACAGAATTTAAAAGATATGCATGACCTAATTTTAAAAAATATAAACTTGTGCTCTAGTTTGAGAACCATTGAATTCAAAAAAAAAATCTTCTATAAGTAGATGTGCCTCTTGGTTTCCTACAAATTTGTTATTTAGTATTTTTTTGTATCCCTGATAATAAAGAAAATAATGGGGGTGTCCCTTTTCGCAGTTATACCCTTTATATCTATAACAGCTTAGCAATACAATTTTTTTCTTGTAAGAAATACCAGCAATTTTTAAGATTTTAATTCTTACAGCTCTGTCTGTATCAATACTTCACTGGTGATCTTCTTTGTATCATTCTAGCAACGTATACGTAACTAATCCTGAAATTTAGGGCACATATATAACTCTATCCCTCTTTTAGTTCCCTCTTCCCCCACCAGAACGTGTTCAACCCACAGTTGGCAGTCACCTCTAGAGACACATATGAAAAACAGGCCACTTTCCACCTAAGGACAAGAGATCGTGATAACAGGGTAACTCGAATAAAGGAATTGAAGAAAGAATTGGAAAATTAATGGTTTACGGTTCATGATTAGGAAAAGTAGAAAGAAAAAAATTGTAGATTGGAAAATTTTATTTGAAAATTTGATATATAGACACTTTAAAAGTTTTTAAATTATTATTTTCAATAAAATTGAAAGCTATTTTTGGTGTTTGTATTTAAAAAAAGAAAGAAAATAAGCTGTGGCCACCAATCGACGGTCACCACAAATTATGTTGCATTTCATTTTGCAATATAAGCTATTCCAAACCTTTAAGCGAAAATAGATTTTGAAATCTAATAATTTTTATCTATTAAATCAGGTTTTAACACCTTTTGAACTTGTGTGGTTTAGAAAACTTGTAAATATTTAATTTTAGAAATTTGTAAATGTAATATTTCATTTTCGAAAGACCGTATCTTAAAATCTGCATGAGATAGAGATCTGCGGTTAAAATTTTGTTTATGCTTTGTAAATCATACTTACATTGCAAATTCTAGGTTAAGTTGTCGGTCATTATAAAATGTTATTTTCATTACATTTTGATTTTTTGAGTCATCAGTATTACAAATTTTCCATTTATTATTTATTATTATTTTTTTTGTCTTAATGTAAAAATATATTAAATAGGCTATTTCAAACGCTTAAGCGGAACTAACTGGAACTTTAATTTTTCTTGTTGCCATGAGCTCCCTTTTTAAGGATTGAAGTGAGCTTTTGCTAAACAATATGATCAAAAGCCTCACTTAATCGATAAAAGTTACTAGACACATGCTATATATTTTAGGGTTTTGTAGATATGACCAAAAGACCCTTATACCGTCATTTTGTCGTCTGTCTGTCTGTCTGTCTGTTCGGTAAAAATTGTAGCCAAACGGCTAAACCTAAAGAGTTGAAATTTGGCATGCTTATACAACTCTTTGACCCACAAAAATATGAGCTCATCGAAAAAAAAAAAAAAAATTTAATTCTGAGTAGGGTATCAAATGAAAGTTCTTAGTACGTGGATTAACGATAAAAAATGTATTTTTGCAAAATAAATTATTTTGACGCGATATTTGCGAAAATTGTGCAAAAAAAAATTGTCCCACACCCTGTAGCCCAGATGGTTTAAACTAAGATTAGCTCTATTAGCTCTTCATATCTGTCAACTTACGCATCCTGTATTAGTAAAATATTTATTTATATTTGCAATAATTGCACAAAATTCACAAAGACATTCAATATATTTCGCGTTCTAATTTCCAACTTCCAAATAATACTGATACAAGATTTCAAGAATCGTCTTATTTTTTTTTTTTTCAGAAATAAAATAAATAATAAATATTGGGTCACAGCGTGAAATGTTTTATATATCCTGAGAAAATATTATATCATTTTTTAAAAGAATGCCCTTCCCTTGTCAAATACAAGTTCTGTGTAACACAATTTTGACATAACTTTCTCGTCCCTTCGCAAGTAACTATCCAATCATTTACCAACGTTACGTGAAGATATACCGATTATGCTCGCAACATATTTCCACCAACCTTTAGGTTCAGATAAATAAACTGAGAGCTATTTCTGATACATTTTTCAGAGGGTGAATAAGTTCTTTACCAAGTACGTTTTTAGAATAAGTTTTTATGGATATTACTTTCAGTTTCTCTTTTTTTTTGGATACTGTCAGTTGAGTTGGCTTTTGGCCTTACTCATACACATCTTTTCTCCATACTGTCCTTCACAACAAGGGTCAGCAACTGGGAACCGGTGGTAATAATGCGAATATCTTGACGACCGATGTCATGCGGCCCACTAGAGAGAAAATATAGTATTTACTTTTCTTATCCAGCGTAGCCAACAAATTACTACTGAGCAGCTTTATGCTTCTTACACACTAGAAGTATTTAGACCGACATCACCATCAACCTTCAGTCTTTCGAGTCCACTGTTAGATCTTCCTTTACATATTTCTAATTTTCTCTGTTTTGAACTTCTTGTAGCTAGTTCGTACATATACGCTTTAGGTCATCAGTCCAGCGGGTGGGCACGGATTGTAATTCCCCATTTTTTTTTTACACGGTAAGAAAACAATGAGAATTCTAAAAATTCAAATCGCAGGTCTTTATCTTTTACCATTCTCGACATAAGATTTCCAAAAGTTTCAAATTTTTCACAAATATGTTTTATGAAAATGGGTCTCTATCTCTTATAGTTTATGAGATATGCGGCCCGATTCTGTAAAAATTTACTAGGTTAGTTGCTACTGAGTAACGTTGCTACGAAATAACTTTTCTAGTAACTTTCTTATCAATCGCCAAACAATTGGTATTCTCCAAGCATAAGCACAAGCAACGTTCTTATAACAAGTTATATTTAGTAACGTTGCTACAAAGAACCGTGAAGCTAGAAGCAGATTTCGTTCTGCGCAGGCGAGGTATTCGTTTTTAATTGAGTTTGACAGCTATGTTGTGAGTTTCTGAGGTTAAACGAAAAATGTTTTATAAACAAAATCAGAAAAAGAATTGCAAACAGATGGAAATTCTGTTGAATTTCCTGGCAAATAACCCGGTCATGGTCGGTGATACGAGAGTTTAAAAAATAATTGCAGGAACGAGTGGTGGTGCTGTGGTGATGTGCTATGTGGTTACTGTTTTCTATGTGGTGGTGCAAGTTATAGTCCAAATTTAAATGAATTGCGTGAAATACAGTTAAAGAAGTTCGGATAGCCATTGAACAGGCGCGCACTTAAAACATTGATCTGGGAAGGGTCCATTTCAAAAAAATATCTGTAATATAATACAAATGTATTGTTGTGTTTTTATGGAGAGGACTGGGTTTATATATTAATTTAATTTTGATTATAATTTAATTTTTAATAATAAAAAATGTGAATCTTATTTGCAATCGCTTAGTTTTTATTAAATAAGATTTGATTTTTCAAATCCTTGGGGGAGGAGGTCTGAACTCGTCGACCACCCCCTTGTGTGCGCGGCTTCTATTGACAGTTAATACATTTAAAAAATATTGTACTGTTATACCATTATAAAACAAATGTAAATAAACAAAAAAAAATATATATATATAGAAATTGAAATAAAGAACTCGAAGAATTTTGTGCTATACAGAAAATAAAATGAAAATACTTCTATAATTATAGTCTCTATGTGCCCTTCATTGTAAAATGCTTGAAATAATTCATTATTAAACAGAAAAATTGCGATTTTTCACGATTTTAACAAGTTATTTTGAAGTTACTAAGTGTAGCAACTGCTTTCTGTTAGTTGTTATCCATAATAACTTTTTTAGCAACTAGTTACTAATTTCATAGTAACTTTTTTCTTACAGAATACGGATTTCGTGAAAGTTGCTAAAAAAGTTACTGACCTTGTATTTAGCAACTTTTATTGTAACTTTTTTGTAGTAACTTGCTTACAGAATTGGGCCGATGGTCATCCAAAAATAAAATTTGACCGATTTTAGCAATAATTAAAATGGTCATAGTTGTAAAAGGTGTAAATATAAGAGACCACAATTTCTTCATGGGCACAAAAAACAATGAGGAAGGTCCAAAATAACACTGTGGCTCTTTACCTCTTATAGATTTCTGTCTCATTTCTGCAGCTCTTACTTTGCTACTTATTTTATCTTTCATTACACTCATTTACCTATCCGTATTGAACGAAACACGGGCACTCAATGATACTGTCCGCTAGCTAATGAATATTCCGGTAATGAATGGCCGGACCTTTAGCAAACTTACGCCGAGAACATCGACATACTCGAACACAACAATTAAAAAATCAACAAAACAAAATATAATCATAAACGAATAAAATAGTCGGAAATTGATCAAAAAGCGATGCCAAAAAGTGTCTTCAAAGTACATTTCCAGAAGTGGAAAAGAAGCTGTCAGCGACATGTAGCCATAGAGAGATCGGCAACTTTTCGCAAAGAACGGCACCTTTAATGGCTGGCTTATGGCGACGGGCAGAAAAAAAGTACATACCATTTTAATGCGACATTTGGCATTGTATCTCGTCATCTAATTTCTTGTAATCTGGCACGTAGGTTGAAATCCCAGTTCTCAGCCAATGTTCCTGCATCAGTCGGGAACGGTACTTTGATTTTAAATGCTTCATATTTAAAAAAAGATATTCAAATGAATATGTTGATTATGTTGTTATATTCTTAATGAAGGGTAACTATTTTTATCTACCAAATTCCAAAATACTTCATCTGATGATATTTGAAAATTATATATTTTTGAATTTTATAATTTCTAATTCCAAATTTTCTACATCACAGTGCATTAATCCCTGAAATGAAAATACCCTCGACTCCCTTCAGTCGTTTCGGCCACTACTTACATTCTCGGGATTAAACCATCACTTTACTCCCTAGATACATAAATAACTATTTTATTTAACAAGGTCGTTGACCTGTCTAAAATGCTTTATTCAGTAAAATATATGTGGGTATAGATTAAATAAGTTGGAAAATAAGTATTATCATTTGTCTAAGTTTCGTAAGGCAGCCACGCTCAATAGAATGATCAGTAATTTATTTTTATAGCCCCCCTGCGACACCAGACCGCTGTCACAGTTACATGTTCTGTTTGACAAGAAAATAGACATTCCTTCAAGAAATGGAATTTCTTTTTATGTATTGACTTATAAAAGGAATTCGTAGTTCGAACGACTACAAATGGAATACTTGTGTTCAAGTTTTGTAAACAAAAAATATCTGTAAATAACTCTTACAAATATTTTAGATATTGTTTTCGGGGGTGGAAATAGCACTAAGTTTAAATGGTTTCTTTGCTCTTATTTCTTTTCAATGTCGAACTAAAGAAAGTATTGACATCTTATTATGCCATCTTAAACTAAGGTTATCTACATGACAAACTTCTGACAGCAAAACACAAATTAAAATGGAGTAATAATTGTGAGGGGGGGGGGTGTGTGATTATTTAAATATAATTGTTTAATTCTTTTTTTTTCAATACAAATTATATACAATAAATAATTTTCTCCACGACCACTATAGAATTTACTAATTCTAAAACCAATTTTGATTACAGAAAGTTAATATTCTAACACAAGAGTTGGAATGTTATTCTAAAGCACTTATCTTCTTATGCATTTTGCATGTATTTCATTCCATCACTAGTGATGGAATATCTATTCCATGCTTGTTGTCATTTGTTTTTGTTCACTATAAGGTATGCATTTCTCTGCGCTGAAAAGTAATGCAAACGGTATCTATACGCGTAGGGTTACATTAAAATATATGCAATGTTTATATTAAATAAATGCAACATAACTTCGTAAAAAGTACTAAAATAGTGGCCGATGTGCGGCAAATTAAATTAATATTAAACAAATTATAAATAAAAAAATTAATTTAATTGATTAATTTGTTACGCAATATAAATTATTTGTTAAGATAAAATGTCAAAATAATTATTTGTTAAATTTCTTTTTTTTTTTTTTTCTGTCGGTCGTGGAGAAAGTAGGGTCTGTGACTCGGTTGGAAGAGAAAATTCGATGCTCGTTGTTCCTCACGCTCGCCTGCGGCTCGCGCTCGGAATATTCCACTCGCATCGAATTTTCTCCTTCCAACCTTGTTACAGAATGTACTAATAATTTATAATAAATAAAAATCACAGATAATTACTTAAAAATCATATTATTAAAAGGAACATTATTAAAATCACAGTATTTTTTTTAAATGAATTTAAAATTTATTCATTAAAATTACTCAGTAGAAAACTTTTTATATTTTTCCGAACTATGGGTCTTTTTGAGTAGGTATTTTTTGCTTTGAAGCATTTTATAAAAATCCAGTTTTATTCATAATTTACTTTAATCAGCAATATTGCTTTTAATGTGTCTACATCAAGTTGAGTCTTGTCATTTGTCCAAAAGCTGTTCATCGAGGAAAATACCCTTTCGGTAGATTTTTTTTTAGTTCAAGTTTTGTAATTTTAGTTGAAATATATTGTTAAAATAAATATTGAAAATGAATATCTTTTCTAAAATTCTGGACAAATTGGGACAGAATTCGGGACAAATATTGTCTCTAAAAATTGGTCTATCAGCTTTGTACAAAAAAACAGACCAACTAACAAACAAATAAACAGAAATAAATTTTTATATATAAGATATATATAAAAGGATTTGAATCATGTTTTTCATCATTCATTCGTTGTAAAACGCTCCCTTTTTAATCCTTAAATAACCCTTCTTTCAAGAATTTACTATTCAACAATATTGACTTAAGTAATTCAAAGAAAACATTTATTTTTGATACATGTCGTGTCCATAAGCCTTTGGTGTAGAAGCACAGTTAAGATGGATCTGGTGTCCAGGAGTATCGCGCCTCGAGCTACACGCTCTTGTCATAGACTTATCTGCCACGTTACGTAGAATATAAATGAGGGGACCAAGTAATGCTTTAAAAATTTAAAAGAGGAAACTTGTAATATTTACGGAAATTTGTTTAAATTTTTTCAAAGGTTGGAAGGGGATGAAATATGGAAAGTGATGATAGGTCAACAGGTAAATATTTCTCTTCTTAAGCACTGACTGTTGGATTGATTTTTAGTGGCAGTTCCACAATCTTGTACTTTTAAGTGACATGTTTCTTATATTTTACAGTAGATAGGAGACTTGCTAGGAATAATACGGACAGAAAGAGAAAGAGGATCTAGTAGTAGTATAAATCTTTAATCATGTCTTACGTCTTCGAATTTTGAACATTTCAAACGTATATTAAATTTTTGAGCCCATAAATTATATAATTACAAAAATATCAAAAAATCTATTGATAAAAAATATATGTATATAAAAAAAATATAACAACTTAAATTACAAAACATAAAGTTATATCTAAAAAAAATAACAGCTAAAAAAACGTCAAATAGCTCAAACAACCATGGAGCGAATCATGTTGGAGGGCATCACCTTAAGAGACAGAATACCTAAAGCAGAAATTCGCAGCAAACCAAAGGAAACTGACATCCTTGTGAAAATAACTACAATGAAACGGAGATGGGCAGGACACCTTGTCAGAATAAAAGATGGACGTTGGAATAAACGTATATTCCAATGGAGTCCTTGGGTAGATAGACGGAGTCGAGAAAGACCACCTACTCGTCGGACTGACGACATTAAACGCATCGCTACGAATTGGATGCACGAAGCCCAAGACCAACAAAAATGGGAAATACTAAGAGAGGCCTCTATCCAGCAGTGGATCGAAACGGCTGATTGATGATGATGATGAAAGTAATCAATTCGGATAGTTTTAAATGAAAATCAACTGTTAATTTGTCTGCTGCGCAAGAGTTTCTCTTTTTTTCTTCACATTCCTCATCCATTTTATGCCGCTTCCGGATTCTATGTTTTCACCTGGATCCCGGAAATAGGAGACTGTTTCCGGGCAGCATCGCAAGTGGTTGAGAGTTTCTGGCTGTTCCCTACATGTCCGACGTTTATTCTTTTCTTCTCTCTTCCAGAATTGGTTAGTTGCCGCCTCATTCCCGTATCTGAACCTTGGTATAAGATTTTGATGCTTGTTTGTTTTTGTTCAGGTACTCTGGTTGCAACTTGTATCTTATGGTAGTCTTTGTTGTACCTTGTTGCATCGATCCTGTTTTGTCGCTCTTGGTCTAGAACTTCTCTATCTGTTTCCGCCAGTATCTGCAGGAAATCATCTCCTTCTTCTTGCATTCTCTTTTTTTCTTATAAACAGTATTCATTTCTCTCGTAGTATTTCCTTATCTCAATTCTCCAGTTTATATGGGAGTTTCTTTCCCTTTCTTTTCGGTATTCCTTGAGAATTTTGTTACCACTTGTTCTTATTTTCTTTTCATTGTTTTGCGGCTCTGACTCCGGCGGTTATTCTTATTTTGTCGCTGTTTATTTCTGCCAACACTATGGGAAAAAAGATCTAGTAAGAAAGAGTAGACATCCCGTGTAAGGTAGTTATAGACTTTTTACCGTTTTACCCATCGGTGGCAACCGATCGGGACTTTAAATTAATTTTTATCTAGAAAAACATCTTTATATTCTACCACATGTTTTATTCAGCATTTATTTATTTATTCATTTATTTTAATGTGAACTAGTATCATGTTGTTTCATATAAATAGATAACAATATATCCCGAAATGACCAAAAGCCAATTAAAAAAGAAAGGGTAAATTGAATTGTTTTTAAATTGCTTCATCAGTTGTGGTCCGAGTGCAATAATTTGAAAATGGTGTACATTGTTTTAATCGTCCACTGATCCCATTTCACAAGTCATTGGACTCGAATTGATGGACGCGATTTTACACAAACCACTAGATAATGCACATAATACGCGATTTTTTTACAGTTCTTAATCTGTCGTTTACTGACACGTTAACAATGTTTTTATTGTCCAATTTAAAAAAAAAAAAAACATTTTACTGTTTTATTGGCAACATTATTGCCATCTCTTTGAAAAAAGAAACTATATTTTCTTTCTAAAACAACAGAGAAACTATAAATAAATGACGATAAAAACGATTTTAAGTAATTCATAATTGTGATTTATCGTTTTACGTGGTTAATCTCAACTTTCGAAAAAAGTAGATGTTTTGGAAATAGGCTCCTCAAGTATTCATTAATAATAATAATAATAATAATAATAATAATAATAATAATAATAATAATAGTTTATTGACTACAATACATCTGATCGTTGTTTACAGTCAGTCAATTACATAGTTAAAAAAAATACAAATTATAAAAAATTAATAAGAATATTATAAATATG
Source organism: Liopterus haemorrhoidalis (assembly GCA_963971575.1). Lineage (NCBI taxonomy): Eukaryota > Metazoa > Arthropoda > Insecta > Coleoptera > Dytiscidae > Liopterus > Liopterus haemorrhoidalis. Next base: position 53,772,801 of record OZ020615.1, read on the forward strand.
GTATAGACCTGTTTTGTGGTCTTATAGAGAAACGAAATCGTGATTTAGTCCTCGTTATCGATAGATATATTTAAAAAATCTATTTTAGAAAAATCTTCTAATGAGAATACTGGATTTTCAATGATACATTGTTTTATTTTTCTTTTAAATATGTGAAATTTCTGAGATAAAGGGGCAGTAAATTAAAAAGGTGCTGGGAATAGTAATTTGCACTGTACCTACATTTATTTAGTCTGATGAAATCCGGACATAGATTTGATTTATTTCTGGTATTGTAGGTATGAATATGTCCATGAGTAGTAAAATCACTAAGATGACTGTGTGCATAAAGTAGGCAATGATATGCGTACAGCGCTGGAAAAGTCATTATGCGTAGTTCAACAAAGCAATGCTTACATTCAGCTCTGTACGATAAACCCATCATTATTCTTACTAATCGACGCTGAAGTGAAAATATTCTGGAGGAAAAGGTGGAGTGTCCCCAGGCCAAAATCGTGTAAGATATTTGTGATTCAAACAGCGCGAAATAAGCTATTTTTAATATATCAATTGATATCGATGTCCTGATATTTCTGATTAAAAATATTATTTGGCAAAGTTTGCCACAAAGTGTGGATATGTGGGGTTCCCAATTTAACTTTTGGTCTAAACAGATTCCAAGAAAACACACCGAAACTGGATTTTCAAAAGAGTGAGGTCTGTTGGTGATCAGTAACTTTTGAGTTTTATTTTCATTTAAAGTTAACCTGTTTCTAACCAGCCAGTCAAAAGCATTTTTAATGTATAGGCTGGTTTGGGGTTCAACCTCACTTAAGGATGATGACTGGGTTAAGATGGTAGTATCATCCGCATACAGTATGGCATTTGTGTTAAGCGCTAAGGGGAGGTCGTTTATGTAGATTAAAAAGAGTAAAGGACCTAAAATAGATCCTTGTGGGACACCAATATCGATTTCAGAGCATGTCGACACATCTCTGTTTATTTTAACATATTGCTTTAATATTAGCACTAGCCGAATTCATCCACTGCTTAACACAGACCTCTACTCTGATTGTTAAAACTATTTTGTCTTTTTGTTTTAGATAGTCTACCATTTATCCGGAAAGTCTCGTAGTGTCTATTCGATTTTTGAGTGTATTGATGAGTATTGAATTAATGTATTTTATAGAAAAAGCTATTATCATTGGTCTCATCTGAATTAATCTTCTTCTTTAAGTACTGTATTGTATATATGATATAGGATTAGCCATTTATATACCATAGTAACGAATAGATAGTTAGTTGTTTTAGTATAATAAAGAACGCAATACATGGTGTCAGAAGTTATATTTTAAAGTTAAATGATCCCCCCATGGCTTATACATATATTAACTTAAGTCTCTTACACTGTGACAAAAAATATCCCAATATTATAAAAAATAAATTCCAAGTCATAAAACAAAGATACGAGAATAGCAATTTTATATAAACTGATGCATCCAAGATTGGCGATAAAATAGGATCAGCTATAATTATGAATAATGATACATACAAATACCATCTTCCAAATGAGGTCAGTATATATACCGCTGAAATGACCAGCATATGCTTTAGTCTAAATCACATAGATGAGCTAAATACAAACAATAGCAGATACGTAATATGCTCAGATTCTCTCAGTTCACTTCAATCCTTATCAGCAATATTCCCAAAACATCCCCTTGTAAAATTTATCCAAGACCTTTTATTCCGCCTCTCCCAAAGAAACCTGGAAATTATTTTTATATGGATACCGTCACATACTGGTATCACTGGAAATGAACAGGCTGATGACTCTGCTAAAGAGGCTACTAGCCTCGCAATAACCAAATTACCAAACAAGGCATATGACCTCAAAGCCCAAATAAAATCCGCTGCAAGAAAAAACTTGACACTGCCATGGAAAACGATAACGTCAAATAAGCTCCGAACAATCCAGGACACAATAACAAAATGGCAGCCAGTAACTGGAAGACGAAGAGACCAAATAGTTTTAACAAAACTGAAGATTGGTCACACCAGAATTACGCACGACTTCCTATTAAAAAGAACTGATCCAACCATCTGTGAAGAAAGCAATACAGCATTAACTGTAGAGCACATCTTAATCCGTTGTCAAAAATACCAGCTGGAACGGAATAACCATCAACTACCAACAAACATCGGAGGAATATTGGACGACATTAATACCCCAAAAATATTGTCATTTCTTTTAGATACTGATCTGATCAATAAAATATGATTGTATTAATATGTTATTATGTGTTTATATTTGTCACTGTTATACGATCTGTTATTGTTAATTTATAATTATAAGAACATGAATCGTTCATAACTGAACTGTAAAGTGCTAATACCTAAAAAAGGTGAAGCACGTTAAATTCAAATAAAAAAAAACAAGAAAAAAAAGTTAAATGAAAATTATAAAGAAAACTTTAAAATAAAATAAAAATGCCTGGTGATACAAAATGGATCTAATAGTTATCTACAACCTTTTTCGGCGAAACCACCAGAAAGTATAAACATCAAAAATGCAACAGATAAGTCGAGAATTTGGTGCGATTGGTTACAGCAATACGAATGGTTTGAGATTGCAGCTGGAATAAAGGAGTTAACGATGGAAAGATAAGTAGGAATACTGATGAACTGTTTAGGACAAGATGTGATCGGTACATACAATGGATTCTTATTAACAGCGACAGAACGAAAAGATCCAAACAACCTAAAGAAAAAATTTGGTGAAGCTTACAATCCTACCGTTAACCTAATCTACAGTACATATGCTTTTTTCAGAGCTTTTCAAGAAGAACATGAATGTTTCGAAAACTTTTTAATAAAGAACTCAACACATGTAGAACTGAAGGATGGAAGTATATAGAGAAAAAATCAGAAATATATTAGAAAATCTCCAGCAACGGTGCAGCCATTGGAAATAGCTTCAGAAGAAGTTACGGCTCCGGTAGAACCACCTCCAGAAATGGTTTCAAGTCCTTCCACTACCCAGCAATGCCGTCCACAACAATATGACACCAGATATGGCCTAACAATCAAGCCCGTATGTAAATTTCAATTGTCTTAAGTTTGTAGAAAAAAAGGGATATGTATTGTATGTATGCATTACCCGGGGCCCGCAAAGAAAGTTTCTCCCCGGGGCCCCAGCAGTCGTCCCGGCGGCCCTGCTGATTGATAGAATTATATACTCTCTCATCGTTATATTTTCTATTTATTTCTATCCTTCGTTATTGAAAATAAAAAAGGAAAACACAAAAAGGAATTAGGTCCATACATCATTTTATGTAAATGAAAGAGAAAACGACACAATACATCGCTTACTTCATAACATACTCATGTCAGTTCCATCTCAGATGGCAAATAGTATTTAATTAAAAGTGGCTATACTATATAACTCACGATTTAAGCTCCCAACAATAAAATTACAGATATAAAATAAAGTAATATAGGAATATAACCATTTTTATATTTGAGATTAAACAAGTTTATTACCAAACTTGAATTTCCGTAAAGTAATATGTAATAATCACACATAATTTTCAGAAAATAATCCCCTAGAACTCGTAATACCACACAATAAAATTCTTTTACTGTCTGTACGGATAGTTTGAAAATAAGTTTAGAGTTCTGCATTTAGAGACAAATGCGTTATATCTGCAATACCAGAGCCCCAGTTACGAGTTAACTTTAAATTTATTCATTTTATATCTAGATAATAAAATATTGTAAGTGACATTTCAAATTTATTACGAAATATTTTATTATTTTAAATTTTTTACTAAAATCTTCTCTTTTAAACTTTATGTCACAATTTAAAACAAATCACGCCTTGAATCACAGCTTTTAGAATTAGAGAACTTCAGATTTATGGATATTTTGTATCCATTAAGTTAGACCGTTTACCAGATGGAAGGATAATATTAAGAAAATTATCGAAAATCGACTATTTTTATTCCAAGTCGGAAAGATTTGGAGAAGTAATACGAAGATCTATGTAGAGCAGTGGATTATTTCGGCTGATAGATGATGATGATGATGATGATTAATTCGTTTAATTACAGCGTCTAACTAACCTTTGATTTTAAACGACATTGATTTTATTTGAAAAACAAAAATGATAATTAAATAGCATTAATTAGCTTAATAAGCCACAATAACTCACAAAAAAAAATTATAATTACAATTCTAGTAATGAGATTATGTCATAATCTTTAATTCTTCCGTATACAACCAATAGCAACAAGAATACATAGATTCTCTACAGTTCAAAGGATCATACTATGATAGGGTGACCATTCGTCCCGCTTTTTGCGGGACTGTCCCGCATTCTAACATTTTGTCCTGCATTAAGATGCGTCCCGTAAAAGTCCCACATTTTAACATTTTGTCCCGCATTGTCCCGCATTTTGTAACTTGTATTTGAGGAAATGGACCTTTTTTTTGCTCTTCACTTGGATTTGGGAGGTGAGGACCTTTTTTTTTGCTCTTCACTTGGATTAAGGAGGTGAGAACCTTTTTTTTGCTCTTCACTTGGATTTGGGGAGGTGAGGACTTTTTTTTGCTCTTCACTTGGATTTGGGAGATGAGGACCTTTTTTTTGCTCCGTCCCGCATTGCCTTCTTAAGAAAAAGGTGACCCTATACTATGATCAAATTCAATCTCTTCTTCCTAGAAAGCGTTGGTTTTCTTCTCAACAAAGCAGATCCTTTATATCCACTTTTATCCAGCTTAGATTTAATCACACCTTCTCTCCATATCATCTGCATAGAATTAAATGGTTTCGTCTTTTTTCTGTCCGTGTGATAATTTGTTTGTCAGCAATTCAAATCATTTATTTTTCGAATGCCCAATTCATTTTCGCAACTTATTCATACAAAATTTAGTTTTTCAAAAAATATCCTTACCTACCAATATTCAGACGCTTGTTGCTACTAACTCTCTAGATATTTATGAAATTATTTATAGTTATATTAAAGCAGAAAATATCAAATTATAAATGTAATTTTAAAAACCTCTAATGTATTTATTTATATTTAGCTAATAGCCAAAGCTGCTAAAGCCAACAAATAAAAGGAAAAAAAATACAATAGGCAAATGCTTAAACTATACTCCTCACAAATTTGTCTTTGACTTTGTCTTGACTTTGCAATTGATGAATTTATGCCAGCCTTTCCTACCACAAACTCTGGCGCTAATAGCACAACGTTGAAATATTCAACGGAAGATCTGGACACTGTTGTTTCTTGTTCCCAACATGAAATTTTCGTAATTGACGCCCCCTAATTTGGGAAATATTTTTCACTTCAACGTTTTGTAAAATTTCCTCAGTAAGTTTTAGTCCACCCCTTCAAAAACTCTTCTGGATTCCGAATTACCTCTAAGACTACCAATTAAGTTGTTGGCTTTATAGATAGAAAAGGCGTTATTGTTTCAATTTCAGTATCAAAAATTTCGTCCTTTGACTCATAATCATGTTTTAGTTGTTCCTGACTGCTATCATTGTCTTCATTATCCATTTATTTCGCTAAGCCTAAATAATCTCCTAAAGCACTTTTTCGGATAAAACAACAACTACACGAAGCCATCTGCAAAAAAATATATAAACAATCACATGGGTCATATAGGAACTTAAAGACAACTGGTATTAAAACGACTCTTGCGGATTAAAACATCCATCCATAGAAATATTTGGGGCTCGTCGCAATTTCAGTCTTGGTGCGGGTATGTTTCTGAGATCTTTACGTATTGCGAGGCTCATATTTTGTTTTATTGTTCTTCGGCTTTAATTTTTGCGCAAATTTGGTGGAGAAGATCGAACTATCCCGTTAATCATCCTCATTGTGGAGTTTAAATATACGTCCACTTGTTTGACATATCTGCTGTTGAACCTAGGTGCACAGTATTCTGCTGTTAGTCTGGTGCCTCCGTCGAAAGATACTGCACTTGATGATAATGGAATGCCATTTGGCACACGTGTTCGTTATAAAAATTAAATCATTTTGACCCGCAGCACCTATTTGTGCATCGAGGCAAATTCAAGATGGCGGCGAAACTAGCGCGCCAATTACGATAACGATAACTGATTATTATGATACAGCAAAATTGCAAAATACATATTTGTACAATAAACCTTTAGCTACAATTTGCCGCATCGTACGCGAATTTCCATCACTTAGTTTATAAGATACCGTCTATAATTCATTCTCAGACGCAAAAAAGTGATTTCCGAAATGGCTAACGAATTTCGTATGATATGGCTCGTTTTCTATTAATTTAATGCCGTAGATTACGAATCTGTTATCAAAATGGCGAAAAATTAAAATTTTGATAGATTTTTTCCCTAAATTCGAGACATGATGATATTCTCTATCACTTCAAATCTGCGTATATTAATATTTTGTTTCAATTCTTCCTAAATCTGTAGGGCATATCCTTGGCTACAAGAATATGTGCGGAATTTTTCTTTGCGGGGCGCCAAAATTAAGGTAGCGGCCAAAATGTGCATAGTCTCAACTTCGTATTATTTTCACACTCTTTATATCGTTTTCGACCAAATCGGACCTGTAAATTACAAAAATTAAATAAAAAATGGCATATGACTTGTTATTATTCGGCTTTTGCCCGAAATGAAATAAAAAAAATTACATATCCGGTCGGTACGGCTGTAAATTATGACATTTAAGTAAGATACTCCATGAATATACGGAATGCATCAATTTGCTTAGGTTTGTTCGCAGCACCTGGTCTCAAATGAAGCCGCTTTCGAAATAACGCTCGAAAATCGAATTTTGTTATTTACATCAAATTTGTTGAGTTGTATATCAATTTCGGGTATATTGAAGTCGTAGATTTCGAAAATTGAGTTAATTTAAAGATTTGCTACATATAAGATTGTATTTTGCCCGAAAAAAAATAATTACATGTATTATTTACATAGCAGTGAGATTTAATACACGACAGTGAAGTGTCTCTCCATCCAAAAGAGTAGTATATAGCAGTTCTGACAAAATAATATAGATTTTTTTTTTTTTTTTTTCTTTATTTTAGGGGCACTTCAATGTCTAAGATTATTAGCACCCCATTAATATAGATTACTACACACTTAATACGATTCAAATGGTGGCCGAAAACTATTCTTTCGAAAATGGTTAAAATATTCTCTAATATTTTTACCAGTTATTAGGACAACATATTAATGTGTTGATAGTTGAAGGAACTTGTTTGCTAATAATACTGACTTCCAGTCCTACCTAAAATAATTTATATTTGTTTACAAATCAAAGTCGAAAGCCTCACTAATTGGGTGGGCCTATGTAAAGATAAAATTCTAGTGAGATAGAGTATGCCCATTCATGCCATCAATTGTACTGATTATTGCCGTTATTAATTTTAATTTAGGTTTATTTTAAATTTTTAAAGGGGCAAAATATTTCAAAATTATATTTTTAAAACTACGCCTATGAAAACGCCAAGTCAAGTTCAGGGGCTAATTACGTCCGTTCCCTAATAATTAAAAATTACTTATTATTTCTTAAATTAAAGTTTATTTAAAATGTTTCTTCAATTAATTATGCAAAATAATGTTTCACACCAGGTTTCGACTTCGATTCAGACTAGTGTTGAATAAGAATTCATCGAATATCTTCATTTTGTATAGAATTAAGTAGTAGAGGAAGTCAGTATTATTGGCACATATAGAGGATATATCAACACATTAAAATGTTGTCCTGATAACTGGTAAAAATATTAGAGAATATTTTAACCATTTTCGAAAGAATAGTTTTCGGCCACCATTAGAATCGTATTAAGTGTGTAGTAATCTATATTATTTTGTCAGAACTGCTATATACTACTCTTTTGGATGGAGAGACACTTCACTGTCGTGTATTAAATCTCACTGCTATGTAAATAATACATGTAATTATTTTTTTTTCGGGCAAAATACAATCTTATGTGTATCAAATTTTTAAATTAACTCAATTTTCGAAATCTACGACTTCAATATACCCGAAATTGATATACAACTCAACAAATTTGATGTAAATAGCAAAATTCGATTTTCGAGCGTTATTTCGAAAGCGGCTTCATTTGAGACCAGGTGCTGCGAACAAACCTAAACAAATTGATGCACTCCGTATATGCATGGAGTTTCTTACTTAAATGTCATAATTTAGAGCCGTTCTGGCCGGATATGTAATTTTTTTTATTTCATTTCGGGCAAAAGCCGAATAATAACAAGTCATATGCCATTTTTTATTTCATTTTTGTAATTTAAAGGTCCGATTTGGTCGAAAACGATATAAAGAGTGTGAAAATAATACGAAGTTGAAACTTTGCACATTTTGGCCGCTACCTTAATTTTGGCGCCCCGCAAAGAAAAATTCCGCACATATTCTTGTAGCCAAGGATATGTTCTACAGATTTAGGAAGAATTGAAACAAAATATTAATATACGCAGATTTGCAGTGATAGAGAATATCATCATGTCTCGAATTTGGGAAAAAAATCTATCAAAATTTTAAATGTTCGCCTTTTTGATAACAGATTCGTAATCTACGGCATTAAATTTATAGAAAACGAGCCATATCATACGAAATTCGTTAGCCATTTCGGAAATAACTTTTTTGCGTCTGAGAATGAGTTATGGACGGTATCTTGTAAACTAAGTAACGGAAATTCGCGTACGATGCGGCAAATTGTAGCTAAAGGTCCATTGTACAAATATGTATTTAGCTATTTTGATGTACGATAAGAATTAGTTATCGTTATCGTAATTGGCGCGCTAGTTTCGCCGCCATCTTGAATTCGCCTCGATTCACAAATAGGTGCTGCGGGTCAAAATGATTTAATTTTTATAAGGAACACTTGTGCCAAATGGCATTCCATTATCATTAAGTGCAGTATCAACGTAAAATATGGTGCGTAGGCACTAGACTATGTAGGTAAAGTCCATTTTAAAAATCGCCGACATAAAAATATATAATTACATAAACCGTTATAAAATTCGAATGAAATAACTTAGCAAATCAGCATTCAACCCAAAAATGATAGCTGCAACATTTCAAGAAATTATTCTTCCTCTCTACTTCCTAGTTATTGTGCAACCTATGCACATCGTGTATTTTTAATCAAAAATTATAATCTGTCAATAAAATTATGTAAAAATTAGTATAAGAATATTATACTGTTTATTTCTACTAAATATGTAACTGATTTCATAAACAATCCGAGGTGTAAAAATAGATAGAATTCGTTAGAAATATATTGTCTAATATAATATTGAGAGAATTTTTAAAATAACATTTTTATACGTTCAAAAACTTTTATTCAAACTTATAAATGGATTTGTTTCTAGGTATAAAGTACTCTTTGAATACAATGAACACTGTTTCCAACATACAAAAAATAAAATCACTGCATTAAAAACTTCATCTTTACAAACATAAAAACAGTACATATTTCATATAACAAAGTAGTGAATTGAGAAGCTTTAGAGAGGTTGGCAATTTTCCTTTAAATCAGTCAGTTCTCGTGTAGATTGAAGTAATACCATTGTAATAGCGAGCAAATTACAGAATCGATACCAGAGCTGATTGCTCAGTATAAAATGTCTGGGTTTATGAAAGAAATACTGTGTTGCTTGCTACTTGAAACGATGATTGAAAAAGAACCAGTGAATTGTAATCTAGTGTTTCAAATAGCTCTCAGCATGATGTTATAAGGATGGATTTGAGAATGTAAAAGACTGTAATTGGGAGGCCAAAGATTTCTCAACCATAAGGACCCTGCTTTATTCACTTTGAAAATAAATCACATAGTCGACGTACATTTTGTAAAATATTGTTTAGTTACAATTACAATAAGGACCCGTACAATACGATAGCGCTAAACGGAAGTCCTATAGGGCTAGGGCGGGCGAACTGCTTGTTGACAGTGCCTTTTTTTTGCTGCGAATGTGTAACAATAGTTGGTGACGATTTTACCACAAAAAAGCAAGCGACAAAACCACAAAAAGCACGACAAAAAAGCAAGTAAAACAAAAGAACAGGTACGACAAAAGAACAAGCAACAAAAGAGAAACAATTAGTGGTTTCTCGTTTTAAGAATAAGACAGAGTTTAGTTTGGACGACTTTTTAAGCTTAATTCATTCCGTTCAGGTTCTTCTGTTACTAACTCTCCAATATCATAACCAAACCAAATGACCTAGCTTTTAGGTGTAGGTACAATACTTTTTATGGGGTAAAGTTAAGAAATAGTCAAAGTCTAATACAGAAGACTTTTAATCTTAATTTGAGTATATTGGCTACTTCACTGTCATAGCCTGTCCTAATGATGCAGTTTTTAGACAGTAGTATTTATTCAATATTTGTTGCTTGTTCTCTTTAGAACTTGCTGTTTTGTTACTTGTTCAATACGCACTTGTAATTTTGTCCCATCTGCTTTTTATACAACTTGCTCTTTTTATGCTTGCTCTTTTATTACTTGCTCATATGCGAATTTACTCTTTTGACAATGCTTTTTCATAATTTGCTCTTATGTGACTTGCTTTTATGGAAGTCGTGGGCTGGTGATATTTACTAGTACGATCGAGAGATTAAATTCAAATTATGTAAACAGCAACATTGACATATGTGGCGATGGTCATGGAAGTTATGTTTTTGATTTGCAATTATTATTGTGTTGTCAACATAAATAGTCAATTGATAAAAAGCTTCTAAACTAATACATAATTGTTTCTTCCTTTATATAATTCAAGTACCAATACCCATAGATATGTGCAAGTCAATGAACTTTAGAATTTAGATACTCGAGTTCCTTTTTTTTATGTTAAATATAATTGCAGACTCTTTTCTCATCTTTTATAGTATGTTAGTTTTCTTGCACTTGACCTACCCAGTCAATTCGAAATATTCGTCTCTATGTCCACATCTCGAAGGCCTCCAGCTTTTTGATTGTTGCCTGTGTGAGTGGCCACTCCTCGACACCACGTAACTAAAAAGAGAAGACATAGCGTCGATATATTCTAGTTTGTAGACTAAGAGTAACGATCCGGTTGCATAATACCACTCTCTTCCGGTATAAATAAATGCAGCTTGCTCGATGCAGTTCTCTATAGAGTGATCCTAATCTGTATTTAAAGAACACTCTAAATATTTAAAGTACACGTTCCAGATGTTTATTATTGATACCTAGGTTTGCTTCAATGTCAGTGGTGGAGCTTGGTGTGATTGCCCCCACACTTGAATAAAGTGCGCTATTTATACTGCACATTTTGCGCCCGCATCATTTTCCGCATTCGCGGAATCTGTGAGCCCATATTTTCGTTTCTGTTCAATGTTCTTCTTTTTGATGATCACCAAAATTTTATTTTCTGTGTATTCCATACATTTTACTTTGATTTTAGATACAAGTTTAGCTAGCAACCTCTAAAGAACTTCGGCAGGGTAATTAGTAATGATTGTGTCATCTTCGTTTAATATTCATCGGACCACCCGTCTCCAAGTGACTCGATCTTCGGCATCTCTAACAGTTGTCACGAGAGCATAGAGAGCCAGGAAGATGCCATAGGCATTACCACTACACAACTCAAAATGATAACTTCGTGAACTTCATTAGCAGCTTCCCTGAAAATGCTCTCGGAGTATACCTGTATAGGAGTGGCGACAAAACCCATCCTTGTGGTACTTCTCATCTTATTTTTACTTCTAACGATGTGTTTTCTTTTTGGTTTCAGTAGAGGCTATGGTATGAATATCGTTACCATCTCTTCGGATTTTTTGAAAGATCTCTATAAGTTTTTCATCACCCTGTGGAATGCTTTTAAATCTGTGAAGCATTTGAACACGTTCCCTCACACATCTCGCAGCGCTTTTTAAAACTAGCATGCTAAAAGGAACTTCCTTTGTTTAGAGATCACTTATAAATTCAAACTGATTATCAACAAGTAATTCCTCACATTGGCAATATATGCGCAGATGGATTATTCTACGAAATATTTTCAGAGTGTCTCATCAAGTATATACTTATAAACTTGTTCTAGATTTAATTGCCAAATTAAATCTTAGTATAAAGCTTTAGATAATACAGCAGTGAATATTTGTTCAGCAGATTATAAACAAGTCATACAAATTCAAGTAGTAATTATTTTAATAAGTCCTTAAAGATAGTCTAAATGTGTAAACTTTGCTCATATAAAGTTATCTATATAATTACACCAATCTTTAAACATCTTGTAGTATCTATATCTAGATCTGTATGGTCGTTATAATGAAATGGGCAATAAATAGCTACTAACAAGTTAATCTGAATACACTAACAAATGTCCCAAACTACAGTTGTATTCATTAGTGATTTGTTAGCTTTGTCCAATAGTTAGGGCGAATATATACTCGTAGCCAATGTGATTTTACAATGATATGTTGCCTAAATAAACACTATAGAATAGCACAACATAAACAAGATATACTGTTAGATTGGGCTTAAGGGTGATATAAATAAATATTGTCTCGATGTCTAGACAAATCATTAATCATAATTTTGCAAAAAAATCTTCATTTTGTTCACTTGTATGCTTAGTATGCTTTAAAACGTCGAAAGTATCATATCAAGCGGATGCTTTGGATAGGGGTGAAACCTCTGTTGGTGTCTTCTGTGATCTTAGTCGAGCATTCGACTGCGTTAGTCATGACATTTTACTAATAAAATTAAATAAATATGGAATTCGTGGTGTCGTTGCAGACTGGTTTACTTCATACCTCACAAATAGATTCCAGTTTGTGCAGTTGACATTTAAAGATGGAAAAGGTAATAAAAAAGATGAAAAGTCAGGTCTTCTTCCCATTAATCTCGGTGTTCCCCAGGGATCTGTCTTAGGCCCCATTCTATTCCTACTTTTCATTAATGATATTAATTATTACGTAAATTATCATCTAACAATGTTCGCCGACGATACATCCGTTATTCTATCAGGCAAAAATATCGGAGAAATAAATGAAAAAATAACCCCTCTTATACATGAACTCAACAACTGGTTCCAATTTAATAAATTATACTTAAATGCCTCCAAAACTAACTATATGACCTTTAGAACCTTGCAAAGTAATAATCAAATCAATTTAAATATTAAAATAAATAATGAATATCTAAAATCAGAAAATGAAACAAAATTTCTAGGCCTGTACATAGATGAACATTTAAGTTGGAAAGCCCACTGTCAAAAACTACTAAAATCATTAAATTCAGTTCACTTTCAAATAAAAAATTTAAAAAATATTGTAGGTCATGAGACAATTATTAAATTTTATTACGCACAATTTTATAGTAGGCTTAAGTATGGAATATGCTTCTGGGGATCATCAACTATGGCAGATGACATATTTATTTCCCAGAAAAAAATAATACGTTGTATAGCAAACAAAAGACGCACTGAATCATGCAGACCACTTTTTGTAAAATACAAATTATTAACAGTTCCTGGTATTTACATCTTAGAGTTGCTGGTCTATGTATTTAAAAATCAAATATACTTTGCGCGCCATTTGAACCAGCATTCATATAACACCAGAGGAAAAGATTGTTTCAGAACTCCAGCAAACATGCTGGAACTGACAAAAAAATCACCAAAAACTGTTGGTATTAAATTATTTAATTCACTGCCATTTCATGTCAGAAATGAAACGCAGTTTGCTGTATTTAAGAGGAAGATTAAAGTATTTCTTATAGAGCATTGTGTATACTCAATGAATGAATTTTTGAAAATTTGTAAGGACTGGTGTTGTCATGCCAATGGGGAACATTAATTTTATTTAATATATGATTTTGTTGTTTTGATAATTGCATAACTTGTATTACCGATCAAGATCTTTGTAAAATTGTAAACTCATGTACTGACATATCCTACATGCAGTCATGTATTTAAAGAATCAATAAATATTATTATTATTATTATTATTTTTCTTTTTTTTTTTTTTTATAAATAATCACGGACTTAGTCCGGGGCTTACAACCGTACGGACCAAAGTCAAGTACTGGCTGCTTTCCTAAATTGTTCCTCGTCTAGTCTAGTATGGTGTGGTGGTATGTTATATTAACGAGGGCGGAGATTGTAGCGTTTCTGCTTTTGTGTTGTGTCGGGTTGTTGTGTTTGTTCTTCTGAAGCTTCAGAAGTCGGTTTTCGGTTTCTGGTTTTGGGTTGTGTTGTTGTGTGTAGGTTTTGTGTGTATTGTGATGGTTGAACGTCTTGTTCCGTGTGGTTGGACTCTTGTGACTGCAGTTGTGTAGGTTGTGTATGCACCATTTGTTCTTCTTGTGCGGATATAGGGTGCTGCGATATGTGTTCTATATTGTGTAGAGCTATTCTCGGTGGATGTTGTGTGAAAGGTGTAATGTCGTGTGCTATGTTTAGGAATTTTCTTACTATATGACATGTGTTTATGATTACGGCTTTTTGTGTCTGTATATATGTGTTTCTGTTTAAGTTTAGTATGTGTAAGCTATTATGTATTGTTTGTGGGATGACCCCCGTCGAACTGATAACTATAGGTACCGTGAAGACCTTCTCCATTTTCAGGAGAGTTTTCAGTTCAACAGCAAGGTCAGTGTATTTTCTATGTTTTTCGACGTGTGTGTTGTGTAAGTTGTGTGTATTGGGCACTGCTATATCGATAAGGTAGATGATTTTTTCCGTTTTGTCAATGAGGGTGATGTCTGGTCTGTTGTGATGTATTGTTTTGTCTGTAAGTAAAGTTCTATCCCAGTAAAGTCTGTGCGTGTCATTTTCTAATATTGTTGTTGGTGTGTACTTGTAGTATTGTGTGTCGTCTGTAGAGAGTTTGTGTTTTAATGCGAGTTTCTGGTGTATGATTTTTGCTACCTGATCGTGTCTGTGTTTATAGTCTGTGTTAGCGAGTTGTGAGCAGCTGGATGTTATGTGTTGTATCGTTTCTGACTCCCGCCCGCACTGTCTGCAGAAATCCCTTGTGAGTGTCGTGTCCTTTATAATATATTTCCTGTAGTTTCGTGTGGCGATCACTTGATCCTGTATTGCCAGCATGAATCCCTCTGACTCCGGAAATATATTACATTTGACTAACCACGAATGTGTCGCCTTACGATCGACTAACGCATCGCTGATCTCGCTCGGGTACCTTCCATGGAGAGATTTTTGTTTCCATTGCTGGATGTTGTGTGTTATGTATGCTTGTTTGTCTGGTATATGTGTGTCGTGTTGGGCGCTCATGTTAAGTGGTGTGTATGACGTGTCTGCAAGTGCAATGGCTTTATGTAATGGTGATGTTTGTGTTTTATTGTGGAAGAACTCTCGGAGATTGTATATTTGTTTGTCGTGTAGATGCTTTAAATCAATCAGGCCCCGTCCTCCGTCCTTTCGAGGAAGGTAAAGTCTGATCGAGGAAGCATGTGGGTGGTGTACTCTATGTTCTGTAAGAATTGTTCGCGTTTTTGTCTGTAATTTCTGTAAATCAGTAGGTGTCCAACATATGACCCCGAAAGAATAGGTAAGTATGGGTGTAGCGTATGCGTTAATTGCCTTGATGGTATTCCTACCATCAAGACATGTTTTAAGTATAGCGTGCAGTCTGTGTGTATATTGTTTAGTAAGTGCTTGTTTAATTTGACTGTGGTGTATGTGTCGTGATTGTTGCAGGCCCAAGTACTTATAAGTCTCTCCCTCGTTCATGGGTTGAATGAAATCCCCACTATGGAGATCGAAACCTGAAAGTTCTAGCTGGCCTGCTGTGACATGTTGTGTTTTGCATTTGTCGATGCCGAACTCCATCCTGATATCTCTGGAGAAGATTTCAGTTAGCTGCAGTAGGTATGTGAGGTGTAGTTTTTTAGATGCATATAGTTTAATGTCGTCCATGTAGAGTAGATGTGAAATTATGTGTTGTGTGCTTTTGTTTTGTTTAATATTATATCCTGTTTTTGTGTCGTTTAGTATACGTGATAAAGGGTTCAGAGCGAGACAGAACCAAAGAGGACTTAACGAGTCCCCCTGGAATATTCCTCGTCTGATGTGAACTGTGTCTGTTGTGATATGAGTGTTGTTATGTCGTAAATTAAGTGTTGTTCTCCATGACGACATTACGTATGTGAGGAACCGTGTCAGTGTTGGGTGTATTTTGTAGATTGAGAGTACCTCCTGCAACCAAGAGTGCGGTACCGAATCAAATGCTTTTTTGTAATCAATGTAAGCGGTGTATATGTTTCTGTGATTGTGTTTATTATTATTATATTGTTTTATTATTATTATTATTATTATTATTATTATTATTATTATTATTATTATTATTATTATTATTATTATTATTAAGCTTTGTAAGACAAATGTTGTGTCTTTCGTAAAACGACATCAAGACATCATAGTACATATTTAAAAACAACGTACTAAACCGATTTTTTGGTTCCATATAAATTAATGCTAAATGGGAAATACATGGCATCAAAATAAGACTTTTCTTTAAAAACACCAAGATTAGACTCGACTAAACTCTAGTATGTCCTAGGGAGATTAACAAAAATTCACGGAACATCCAGATATCGGCTCTCTGTACAAACATTTCGAAATTACTCCAACTAGAAACCAGGCGCTCACTTTGGAATTAGGGGAGTCAGAAGACGAAATTATTTAAATTATGAAAAAGATTCTCAGTTCTGAACTACAAAACTGATGATAAACTACTATTTTAATAAAAACACGTAAAAACCACGTTTTAGGAGCTCTTGGATGGGGAAAGATATTTGTCCCGGTTTTCCACAAAATTTAAACCAACAATCTTTTTCTTTGAGCACTGTCAGTCAAGTTAATTTTTGGCTTCGCGCAAATATTCCATCTTCCATCTTGATTAGTTATTTGTCAGATCTTTCTATGCATCAAGTATTGGTACAGCGGATGCATATAAAGATTAGATCTACACTTAGCTGAACTTTTCGTTAGGCACGTAAATATTGACCGTATCGATACCGGTATTGGTATCGGGGAAAAAATATCTATACTACGTGGTATCGATTATATTATTAATGAAAAACAATAATAAGCGACCATTGTGCAGTCAGAACTGGTATATCGATACTTTGATTTTTCCGATATTGATATCAGTACAGATATAGATATCGGAAAAAAGTATAAATATTTCGCGGTATCGAGTAATGTAGAAGTAAAAAAGAGGAGGAGTGTAAAAAAAATCTTTATTACCAAAGACTAAACAAGGCTGTAGTGGCGGATATACGATGGTATACTGCATATTCCTTCTGCTTTTTTTCGAATAATAAGCGTATATCCTGTGCTTTTTAATATTCCGAAATATCATCATCATCATTGGCGCAACAGCCCGAGGTGAGCCTAGGCCTCCTGTTTCCAGTTTTCATGACCATGTTTTCAATCTATGTACATTCAGGAGTAATATTGTCAGTATTACGTCCATTTTTTAGTGAACAGAAAGGCACCTACAGTTTAAAGCCGGGTGCGAACGGCTAAGCAGAACCTGTAATTAGTATACATATTTTTTTAAACAAATTATTTGATATAAGCAAATGTTAAACATTCCGAAATGTTAAACGATATTATATGAGACCGTATACTCTTTGGTTTTTACTAGATATGTACAGCAGCGGTTTCCAAACTTTGTTCAGTAACGACCCCCTTAGAAAAAATCCCATCTCTGACGCCCCCCCCCCCCATTTAATAATATACGCAATTATAAACAATTTGTAAATAATTTCTCTAATTTCTAAATATTTATTTTCCCAACATAAATCACGAAAATCATATAAAAATAAATTATATTAATATTAAATATTTAATACAAATTAAAAATGTAATAAAAATCAATTTTTATGTGAAAAATAATCAATTTTTGTTTCTTCGCACATAATTCGTTAAATCGCGGTTTATATGAAGAAAGAGCCACTCTTATTTCGTCTTCCACTATTAACCGTGCGCGATATTTTGTTTTAATAACAGCTAATGTGGAAAATCCTGCAACCCGCGACCCCCCGGTGAATCTTTTACGACCTCCAAGAGGGTCGCGCCCCCCACTTTGGAAACCGCTGATGTACAGTATACCCTGTACTGCTGATTTCACGACTATAATCTTCCAAATAACAAAGGCAAATATATTTGGACTGGCTGTAGCTTAATTGAGAAAGAATAAAGAACTTTTTGAGTGTTTTTCAGGAAAATAACAACTTATATTAGGACATCTCAAATTAAAATATTGGTTGCAATTACGCAATACGAGCTTAAGTATTATGAAGTGTTGTGAGTTGCAGTAAATTACCAAAATAATAATTCACCGATTTAAAAGTGGCGCCTAATTATTTAAATTTACTCGTTTCATTTGGTACTGCAATCTATAATAGTTAATTTCATGCTTAAACTTTCCAGTTTAAGTAAAAACTATGACATTACTTAATATGAAATACCATGATTCACAGCTAGGATCGGTGATACACATTACTATATAAAATTACCGCCAATAACTAATACCAGCAAAAAAAAAAAAAAAACAATGCCAGTAAAAAAGTATCAATAACAGTAAAATATCAAAATAATTAATATCGAGTACTTAAATACCAGTATCGAAATCAAAGTATATATTTCTTACTAGGATCGACAGTATCGTTTCATTCCTACTTATACCGTACTTTAACCCTTAACGTACTAAATTTAATTAACGTACTACTCGCTGCCGGCTGGAATTAAAATTGAACGCGTGCGATAAAATGCAATCATTTGATTAAGGGAGGTTCAAGTGAAGGGCCTGGTTCGTCATTACTTGCATAAAATTGATGGGCGTATCTATTGGTTTCTCGTAATAATATGGAGAAAACTTCTTCGAAAAACAGTGAAAAAACGGTAAAGGGCGACGAATCGGCAGTTATATTAGGGGCCGCTGTTTGGTTTATTCCAGTACGTGGTGGTGTAAAATCTAAAATATTGCCAGAATCTCCCGGTCTTCTAGGCCGAAACTGGATCTCCACTTCTTCTTATTCAGTTTCTTCTTCACTTTCCTCTTGTGAAATCGATAATATGGAACCAATTTCTTCATGCAACTCTTCGTCTGAATCGTCTTCTGCTATCACTTCTTCAAATTCATTTTCTCGGATTAGATATAGATGGACAACTGTAGCAATGAAATTTTAACTACTCCATAAAATCTCACAGCCGCCGGAATTTTATATTTATTTAGAAACTATAACAAGCTGTTCCTTCAACTGACAATATAAAACTGCCCAATTAGAAGATAAAATTCTACTTTTAATATCTACGCCTATGGCTCAAGGTTAAACTTTATTTTCTAAAATGAAATATCCGTTCTCTACTAATGACGCTAGCGCTTAGAAAGAATAAACAAAAACAGTGGTTCATATATAAACCGCTCAGCCAGCAGAGTATACAAACCGCGGTTCATATATAAACCGCTCGGCCAGTAGAGTATACAAATCGCGGTTCATATATAAACCGATAGTCCTATAAGGGTTAAAGAAGTTACTTTGCTCATAACAGTGTTTAAAACATTGGAAAATAACAGTGGTGATAGCCCACAACCCTCGTAGTATTGACAGGAACGGTTACACTTAATATCCCTTTTTGTAATACTCAACAGCAGGAATCAGCAGCATATTAATATAATTTAAATTAGGTCTTTAATCTATAAATATATCTATAGATATTTGTGCCCAAAATCCCGTGAAATGATAAAGTACTGTAGATTGTGACCTAATTCTCCATGTTTGAAAACACAATAATATTCGCGGATGTCACATGCCCTTGTCTCAACTGCACATAAATAATCAACTTCCCGTACCGCAGAACGTATTCAGAGAATGGAAACCGGATTCACATGGAGACAGGTGACGGGAAAGTAAACAAATTAATAAAATTATAGTAGCATCGTAAGTTATAACTTGGCACAGTTCAGAAACAACCATCAAATAACACAATCAGTGAAAAAAAGAAATTCAGATTAAACTATTTACAGCTGTGTTTTAGAGCGAAGTGCTATGACTCACTAGTGTACCACGATGTGCTCTCTACTATTCCACGAGAAAAGATAAGTACAAGGTGTCTCAAAAGAAATTTTATATTTAGTGGATCGATTAAAAAAAAAGTAAGCCGTATATAGAAAAAATGTTTATTAATTATTAAAATACACTTTTTGGGGATTTATTTCTTAAAAATAATATCGTCTAAATGTAGACCCTCGCGTTTTCGGCACTCATTTAATCGAACAGTAAAATTACTTATGACGTCTCGGCAGGTGGACTCAGGGATGGCTGCCATTTCGTGACGGATATTTTCTTTCAAGTGCGCCAGTGAAGTCGGTTTATTGGCGTAAACTTTAGATTTAAGATAACCCCATAGGAAAAAGTCCATAGAGGTTAAATCTGGACTGCGTGGAGGCCAATTTATGTCACCTCTCCGGGAGATCCATTTGCCTGAGAAAATTTCACGAACACGTGGCAGAGACATATTGGACATGTGTGAAGTTGCTCCGTCCTGTTGGAACCATGTTCTTTGGTTATAGCCAGGAAAGTTTTGCAGTTCAGGTACCAAGATGTTGTCTAACATCTCCACATAACGCTCTGAATTCACTGTAACTGCACGCCCCATTTCGTCTTCAAAAAAGTAAGGGCCGATAATTCCTCGCGCCGACATCGCAGCCCATACGGTCACTTTAGGCGAATGTAGGGGTTTCTGATGTTTGCGTTTATTATATCCGGATTTTGATTTATCCAGCGTTGTACCAGTCTCTTCAAACTTTTTAACCCAATGTCGAATGAGAGGAATGCTTGGCGCATCATTTAAGTGGCGAAAACCTCGAATACTGCAGAATTTTCTACGCGCTACAGTCGCCGAATCACCGTTTTTGTAAAACTCTCGCACGCATAACGCGCGGTCTGCTCCCGAGAAACGCTCCATAGCGACAGAATTCCCAAGAGCCAGGCTACCGATTGACATAACCCCCGCGCCCCTCGGTAACGTTGCGTTCACGCAGTAAGCTAAATAAATATAAAATTTCTTTTGAGACACCTTGTATATAAATAAAAATAATTTATAATCAAATATAATTTTCTGAAGAGGATAAGAACACAAAATAGTAAAGAATATCTAGAAAAAAAACTGAACTTCGGTCATCAAGTGTATAATGAATCGCATAGATCACCCGGAAAACGTTAAAAAATTCATAGGTCGATCCATCATGCATTTAATTTGTCATGCAGGAAATATTTAAAGGTTTAAAAATTATTAGAATTATGCACTGTTCAAAGGTAATTTCAAAATTAGATTGAATATAGGAAAATAAATATTAACTTAAAATTTTACCATTGCCATTTCTTGGAACGTTGTTAAACTTAACAGTAATAATAGTATTTAAACTTTCTTTCTAGGAGGATTACCAGATTAAGATGTGGAAATGAAGAACGTAGTAGTAGGTATTGAGCAAAACCAGAGGATAGGCTATGCAGGATGTGTAGGGAGGTGGAAGAATCCTTGGAACACCTAACAAAAAGATGTGGAAAGATGATAAAATGGGAGGAACAGATAAAGGAGCTGTTGAGTGAAGAAGGAAAGGGAGAAAGGTGGGTGAGAGTAAGACAGAACTGAGAACATGAAGGAAGAGAGAGACAAAGGAGGAGGAAAGAAAAGAGGGAAGAGAAGCGAAAAAAGAGACGAAGGAGACCGGAGTTGGAAGCCGAAAAGAGAATAGGAAGAAAGAGAGGAACACCGGAGGAAGAATGTAGAAGAAAGAAAGTCATAAACTGTATTATTTTTATTATTATTATGATTATTTTTCTAATGTATTAGTTAAAACCCTAAACGCCGCAAGGCCTAGGGGAATTAAGAATAATATTACTTTAACTTTCTTTCAACCTAGAACTGGGAGAGATAGTTTTGATTCGGTTCACGAATAGCATACGGGAGCTCTGAATTCTTGAGGGATACTCTCGGTCGATTAACTGGTGATCTACACGATTTATTCTATCTTAACATTAAACTATAATAAACGTAAACTTTTCATATTAATAACAATAACATATATAAATAACAATATAAGTACATAGTATGACTGAATCGCAAAGCGTGCCTTCGTAGTCTAGTGGCTCTAGAACGAGAACGCGAAATTCTTAGGTTGACGGGTTCGATTCCCGGTGAGGCAGTATTTTGATATTTAATTTCTACAATAAATAACAATATATAAATTTTTTGAAATATTATTTTATTGCTAATGACCCTCATAGTCGAAGCAAAATGCTTTTCAAATATGTTTTATTTGTACATTTTGTGCCAATAAACTTAAATTTAATTCTGAACTGACTCTAATTGAACGTAGTGTGACTACTTACATTAAATTACAAGTGTAGAATTAAAGAAATCAACTACAACTGGTCCATCCGTCGGTTGGTACCAAAATATATCATTCAGTTCACATCATAATGTTGAACCCTAGATAAAACGCACGTCTAGCACTCGAATTCTTGATTTAGAAATCTCATTTTAGTATGGAACAATCATTTTGCATACTGGTTTTGGTTTTTGCTACAAAATTGTCTTTGGGCACTGGATTCCGGTTTACAGGCTTTTTCCGTCCGGAAAGAAGGCTAACAGTAGTGTTGAGATGCTATATTGGAGGCTGGATTAGACGTTAAATTGTTATGATTATAGAAATTAAATCAGTGAACATTTCAATATGTACCTTATACCATAGGTTTGCTACATATTTGATGATAGCACTGTGATAGAAAATCTGGATAAAAGTGGCTCGCTACTAATGGAAAGAGCTCGCAAAGTATGATAAGAATCCTGAAAGTTGAAGTTCAGCGAGACAAGGTGTCTTTAATAACAGATTTAATAATAATAAATTGATAATAATTTATTTTGAACATTTGTCATTCAACTGGAAGGGGGGGGGGGTATTGTCTGTAAATTATAGATATGGCAAGGGTTTCAAGATTTTTAGAATCGTAAAAAAGTTTCACGACAAATAATTTTTAGAACTGTTGGTCTATGTCAACAAATCATAAAAAAAAAAACAAATATTCGAGAAGTCGTTGCTGAAATAGGTGTTGTGCTGTACGGAAAAGTTATTTGTTTGTCATATAAACTTTATTAATTACAACTTATTTTATATTTAGATTATCATTTGCGCAATACTGCTCCTCTGTTGCTCTACATCGCTGTCAGCGTCTGTTTCAATTCTAGAAACACATTTTGGAATCGCTTTTAGATTAGTTTCCAATTTATTTATACCTCCAACTGACTCAAAAGGGCGTCCATTTAATGAACTCTTTAGTTTTAGAAACAAAATAACCATACTGGGCCAAATCAGGTGAGTACAGTGTATAGGGAACGAGAGTTACTATGTTTTCATCAAAAACTGCCGAACTATAAAAACAGTTTGAGCTGGTGCTTTGTCGTATTGCAACATCCATGATCTATTTTGCCAGCTATTATTCCGTTTTTGTCCTTATCGACTCACGTAATAGCTTCAGAGCACCATGACAATAAATTTGTATTCTGTTTCATCTGAAGGAACCCATTCACGATGATTTTTAGAAATTGAAGGCGATTCATCATCTTTGATTAAAATTCTATTATATTTAAAAACGCCTGAACCACTTAAGCATGCAGTTCAACCTAGAAGATCTTGTACTAAAGCTGTTTTCAACCATTCTGTCGTCGTATTTCCAAGATTCACAAAATTTCACACAGACACGTTGCTTATTAGTTACATCTCTCCTGAAAATTGCCGGAGTAAAGAAAATCAAATTACAAAAACCTCTATAAAACGTTGTAGCTTAGCGAAAAAAACTTAACGACTATCAAGTCACAAATGACAGTTGCATAATATCAAGTCTATCTTCCACTTAGTAGGTATTGAGCAAATGTATAGTAGCTATTATGATTATTATTATTTTTTATTTTGAACATATTGGAACTTGATATAAAATTTTCTCTTTAAAGAAATCTACAATAGGTTATTACTTATCGGTCGATCTGACAAATACTCGCAATGTTTCTAGTGACCTTAACCCCTGAAGTAATCTCCACAGATTCCTTTTCTCTTATTTGTTTCAGTTTTCGTGGCTGTATCTTTATCAGTGTGTTAAATGAAGGCGAAATCTATTTGGTGTTATGAAACATTGTAGCGTTGAAACTAGATGTCCAGAGGGAAAACTACTTGGGTATTTTAAGATGAGTTCCGAACGATTTCATCCTTTGTACGTTTAGGTCATGGCCACAAATTAAGTCCTAATTTAAAAAATTAAAATATGTTTCAATAATATTATTTCTTTGATTTTGACTTGTGAGAATACATGTTTGTCCGCAGCTTGTATGCGGACTCGTTCCCGGAAATTGCAAGCGTAATGAAATAAGAACGCGTATAATAGTCAAAAACATATGCCAATAATATTACGTGATAGACTAGATGTACGCATGATCTTGAATTTTAGACAGCGCCAACACGTATGAGGCAAAAATTACTCTATTCCTCACCACTTCTGCAGAACAAACGCAGCAATCGGAGAAGTTCTACTAGTATTTGACAATTAAAATGATTCATAATAATGAGTTGTATAATACTAGAGTGCAAAAACAGCCAGCTAATATCCGTAACATAGTGCAAAACTGAAAATAGTGACAAAAATTTCAACTTGACTTCGAAATATCGACATTTGCAAAGAAAATAAATAAAACGATTTAAGACTTGGGTGTTGGAAGATAGAAGACAAATTTTCGGGAAAAAATAGTGGCAACTGAGCAGCGCCGAGTGAGCACGGCGTTGGAGAAAACGTTGTGAAGTTGCCCCAACAAACAACGTTCTCTTCAACGCGCCCCGCGTGTCGTCAACATCGTCGCTAGCACTGTCACCGCGGAGCAGGCGGTGTTTATATAAAAACAAAGAGAATTTAGCGAAATACATGAAATTCATTGGTAACTATTGTTTCATTACTTCACATAAACAACAGTGTCACAAAACTATACTGACGTATGATACCCGATTTTGTTCATTACATTTTTGCTCTGATGTAAATAATATGTGAAATAATTTTAGTTAATGCTACGTATAGTTTTAGGAATATTCATCTTATTCAAACGATACAGCATTTAGCGAAGAGATGCAGAGAAATGCCAGTCCGGGAGGAAGATATAAAGGAACTGATGAGTGAGGAAGGCAAGGGAGAAAAATGGGCGAGAGAACGAGAGACAAGAAGGAAGGAAATAGGTGAGGGAATTCGGAATCAAAATAGGAAGAAAGAAAGGGACACCGGAGGATGAAGGGTAGGGTAGGAGTCCAGACGACACACAAGGATTGACTTTGAACTGTCAAAATATAAATGCGCGGCGCGCGGATCGGAGAATGTATTATAATAAACAAATAAGGTCAGGTTCTTGGTGCAAATACGTTGCCAATAAATTGAATAAAAGAGAGAAAAGGGATAATAAAAAAAAATTATTATCAAAAAAATAGTTAATATAAAACTTGTAAATATAATTTATCAAAAAATAATTTGTACAAAAAAAAATTAAACAATTATAATTGTTGCGGACTGCAACAATTAATAGCGGTAAGCGCGGCGGTGAAGACGGTCATTTACACTGTAAATTAATCCCAAAATAAATTCATAAAAAATCTTGATTCTAAATTTAAAGAAAAATTTATGAATTTAAATGATTTCTCAACGCAAATTGTTGAGAAAATGGGTACAGATCTACTATTAAATTTATAACAAATATATTTGACTAAATTAAACAAATAAAAAATTATTTAAGCAGAACGAACGACAGGTAGAAACGGTGAAACACGCGTTCGTTCTGAGTTAGAGCGACTTATGACATCACTTAATAAAATGACAAAATTTGAAATAAATTTAAAATAGACAGTTTATATAAATAAAATTTAGAACATTATTAACAACCTTTCTCTCTGGTCTCACAAAAATGCAGTAATTAATTAATTACTGCCACAACTACTGATTTAAAACACACAAGAAATCTGGAGGGAAAACTTCAGAGAAAATAACTATAACAAAATATAAATTTAATAATTAATATACCTTGATATATTAATTTACAATCTATACAAATCAGGGGATCCTGATTAACTTGAAACTGATTTTAAACTATTACTTCAATATAAAAATCAAAAACAGGTCTGCTCATCTTGGTAGAGAATTATTAAGAAATTAAGATGGATGATTTTGCCTAGCAAAAATCTTACCAGCGGCTCTAAACATGTTTTATTTTAAGAAAAACAAATGGTTATTTTAAATAAATTAAAATTAGGTTTAAATTAATACAATAATAAATTATTATAGTATTATATAATATTATATAAAATATTATTGTATCGGGTAAAGTATATGGAAGAAATATTTGTATTTTAGGAATAAAATATAGCGCGGTTCTAAACATGTTTTGTTTATAAAATGAATATTTATTTAAATTAGGTAAAATTGATAATTAAACGGAAATAAAATATAATTTAGGATATAAAATGAAAAATACAAGACGGAACGCCCTAAGCGGGCGCTTCAGATATTTTATTTCTTTGTAGTAATACCTTAAATGCAGCAAGGCCTAGTGGAAAATAAAAAAATAATAATATTCATCTTATTCAATACTGAATTGAATAGAAAAGAATTGTTTCTTGATTCTAAATAACTTTTCATCGACACATTTTTGCTGTCAAGTAAATAATAAGAGAGTTATTTCAAGATTTAATTTAGTGATCTCCCCTAACTCTCCAAATATTCGTTCAATTAAATAAATATATAGAAATAGATGCCTTTTCTTATTGTTAACTATTTTTGTTTTTGCTGTAGAGTAAATAATAAGTAAGATATTTCAAGATATTTGTGGGCGTCTTGAACAAATGTATAGAACAAAAAAGATTTATTTTCCACATTTTTTATCATATACGTTCTTGCTGTTAATATTAAATCAGTAATAATTAAGATATTATAAGCATTTTAGTTAGCGTCGCCCTAACACCCCAAATTTTGAGTTGTCATATAACCAATGTTTAAATCCCGGTTTTGTTCTCATTTTTGTAATCATTACAAATTTCATGAATTTTCTACTCTGTTTTTGCGAGAATCGCAGGCAAGTTGATAAACAGAGATATTCGATTTATTCTGTCATCATTACAAATTTTTGTGCTGTATTGAGCGAATCGCAGATATATTTTCTGGTGAACAAAAAAAAAAAATTTAGGTATTGCCTCCAATTTTATATGTATAGACGATGGAAGATAAAACATAATAACGAAACAATTCCAATGTCTTAATAAAAAATCCTGTCCAGACAAAATTATAATTATTTATATAGTAGATCCTAGACAAAATGTTTTTTTATTCTTCTCTGAAATAAACTTATGTTTTGGATGCTATCGAGACGTTTTTATATTACTTTATTAAAAAAGTTTCCGTTGGTCCAGATGTTTTCAACTTTTAGATAATGATCAAAATTTTCTGGAGAAAAAAATTTAAAAGTTATTTATCGTGAAGTAATTACCAAATAGACAAAAAAGTGTTTTAAATTAAAATAATTAGAAATAGACAGATAAACTAAAAGGCAGTTATTTAAGAAAACACAAAAATATTCGAAGAAGACACATTTTTTTTGCAATCTGGCCAAATAAAATTTTTAGTCTTATAAATGATAGACTGGAGCAAACAAACTCATCATTTTAATCATCTAAAATCTAAAATATTGTTACGAATACGGCCCTGCAAAAGATTCAGTAGACGTGGAACAGAAGAGCAACCTAGTGAACGTTCGAGAACCCGAATATTCCAAAAACGTATGGAAGGATCTAAGCTACTATATAAGACGCGTGCTACCTGAGCAGTCAGTCTTATTCAAGAGGTTAAGTCAGTTCAACGGGAATGTCAAGGCCGTCAATAAGTCAGTTCACTGCATCATCGTCAGCGTAGAGTTAGCCAAGAGAATGAATTTAAGTGGAGGTACTAAGTTAGTGAAGCTCAGCACAGTGACTGAATGATCCGATTATTGGAATACCTGGACTATTTTGGACTACATGAAAATGTACCTGGAATAGTTAACTATGGATTAACTGAGCTATAAATGTGGTACTAGTTGTATTTATTGTTTAAGTGTTATTGTCTATTGATTACTGTATACGTGCAATATTTAAGTAGTTTAAAAAAGATTTTAAATCACAACCATACTCGTCTATTCTTTTTATATTGTCACCTAACAATATATTTCTTTAAACTCTTCAAATGGCAGCCATATAAACTTTCTTTCAATATAAGGTAGTCTCTACACGGGATGGCACAGAAATTGTCTACATATTCTGTCTTTCAACTACATATTTTATCGTGGATAAATAATTTGGTTGTTACTGGAATAATCTGTCGTGCCCTCTATCGTGTACCCCCCCCCCCTTCATCTGAATACGCTACTGTTGTTCAGTACAACTTATATCAGTCCTTTTTGTGTTTAAAACATTATAATTTCAAAAATACCTAAGAAGATATTGATATTCACATTTATCTACAAAATAAAACCAAATACAGATTTTAAGAGCGCTATTGTCTCCAAAACTCCTCTCTTTTTTATATTTCTACTATTTTTACTCTATTTCACATTTGAGGTGTCATTTTAATATTACATTCTGAAGGTTATACCGAAGTCAGATTTCCACTTTATCTTATCTGAATCGAGAAATTAGTTGTTTAAAACAGTTTTATCATTTGACTGGGCGAATATTTTAGTCGATGTGTCAGGGGCGAAAAGGATCAACGCTCCCCTGCATATAATTCTTTGGAAAATATTTGGAAAGTGATGTATTTTCACTTGAACAATAATTATGTCACTTTATCAAGAGTAGTCAATCTTAAAAAAATGTTTACTTATACGAAAAAAAAAAAAAGAAATTGACAATATTGTTTACAATGAAGTAATTGAAAAATTAACTACTGTTGTGGTTAAATTTTATCTTCAACTCCCCGGGCAGCGCTGTGTAATCTGCTGGTCCTGGGAGGGGCCCAGGTCCGTCGCCCCCCCCCCCTTGGCTGCGCCACTGCTGTCGTGCATTGTGTTTTTTTGTGGTTTTTTAAATCTAATCTCACGTAAATAAACCTTGTTTTGCCAAGTCGAATAATTTAATCCATTGAAATCAGATAAAAATCAACAAATGAACACTTCAAAAGGTTCATAATTAACTTGTACAGAAAAAATGTCAATTTAAACTCATAACTTAATTAGTCTGCAGTTAAATTAAACAATTAAATACTAAACTCTGTTCACTATTGTTACAATTGGATGAAAATTGATAGAAAATTAGTGTGTAAATGTACTTTCAGTTTTACATTTGAGTAGTAAATGTAAAAGGGAGCTTCATAGAAATGGCAGCCACAATGAAAGTGCAGTTTCAAAGTTATATACCGCACCAGGAATTTATGTAAAGTAGACGGAATATTACAATTTGTCTAAAAGTTTTGAATTCAGCGAGGGAATAACATTATTTAAAGTATATAATAATTCTGGGCATTACAACAATGAATAAAATTAATTTTCACTCCTTTCCGGAGAAAATTTAGTCCTTTTGTCTTTACATAAATTTTAGTAGCAAATTTATATATGAGCTTTCATCAAAAATAGGCCAACTTCGCCAATTGGTAAACTCTATACCTAGTAAGGGAGTTAGTTAAAAATTTTTACTCAGCAACGGTGGCTATTTGTGCTTAAAACAGTCCTATCTAGTAAGTGAATAGAGGTATCATCGACATGATGTCACAAGTTATTTCGTTCAAATGTTTTAACTGTTTTTGTAATTCGATTTTCCAGGAGAGTTTTAAGAAGAACCGGATTGAAAATTTGAATAAACTTGTACTAAAATGCTTGAACTTTTTAAAACAGGTTTTGGAGCAGATGTTCTAAGTCGAATTGTGTGTTTTAATTGGGTCGAATGTTTTACAGATGATAGAAATTCAATCAAAGAAGATGGGATATCGGGGAGATCTTCTAAAATTGAGAAAAATATTATTCATGTTTGCAAAACAATCCGTACCAGTAGATGATTGACTGACAGAAAGGATGTAGAAGAAGTACGAATATCATATGTGTCTTGTCAAGATATTTTGACCAAAGTCGACCATCACAAAATTTTACTAGCACACACTTCCCTTTTGGTTCAACAGTTTTTGACGAAGAGCTAAGTCACTATCGTTCCTCAACCATCTAACTTGGCCCCGGGCGATTGTTTTATTTTATTTTAATTTTTTTCCAAAACTGAAGAGTTGGTTAAAAGGACGCCGTTTTGTAACGATTGAAGAGAGAAAACAAAATCTGAAACTGATCTAAAAACGATTCCAAAAAGTATTTTCAGAATTGGAAAAGACGCTAGCTGTGATGTATACATGGAAAAAAGCAGTATTTCGTAATTTCGTTCAGTTACGAAAAGTACTTCTTGCGAATCCGTCAGAAGTCAGAAGAGATATTCTGACGAAGTTTTAAGTCAATTTATTGTAATTTACAACATGGGTTATCAATACTTTTTAGAAAGATTTATGTTCAAAAATGTTGCTTTTGACTGAGAGAACTTAATACATTAATTAACTGTATATTTCATGAAAAACGAATGAAAAAAATAACAGGTGGTACTTATTTTGGGAATTAAATGAAGGGTTCGGGAGTAAAACATGTTAAGTATACATGTTAAGTACATAAACAAGGAACTCTAGACACTCCTATATGCTTTGACCGATATGAACAATATTTTGCAGATTAATTTTCTAAGAAACTGGGATAAAATAACGTATAGAAATGTCTAGGGTTTCGTAGGCATAAACAAGAGACTCTAGACACTCCTATATGCTTTGACCTTCATGAACAATATTTTGCAGATTTATTCTCTAAGAAACTGCGAATAAAATAACAAGAAATAAATAGAAATGTTTAGGGTTAGGGCATCGTAGGCATAAATAAGAAACTCTAGACACTCCTATATCCTCTGACTGATAAAAACAATATTTTGCAAATTTATTCTCTAAGAATCTACGAATATAATTATATACAGAAATGTCTAGGGTTTCGTAGGCATAAACAAGAAACTCTAGATACTGCTATATCCTTTGACCGATATGAACAATATTTTGCCGATTTAGTTTCTAAGAATTGGTGATTGGCTAACTGGTGATATCCTATCCCGTGATTCGATACAAACAAGTGAAATTTTTATATTATAAATCCGTCATTGTTGACGGGTAATAACCTAGTTAAATAAATAATTTACAAAATATATAAATGTATTAATATCAACATATCAATGAAACTTAAAACTGAATTTACTGGAATTGATAAAATTGCTAGTTAACACATCTTACTCCCGAACCCTTCAAATATAATTCCAATATTCCTCAGTAATTGTTTTTATCTCATATACCTGAGACATTTGTTTTTAAAAACTAATGTTATTAATTTTTCAATGTCCATTTTTGACCAAATAAACGCACGAATTCGTATGAAAAAATCAAACTCGTATGAACGTCCAACTTGTTCTAAGGAGTTCGTGTGTTAGCGTTCATATTTTATTTCTTCATCAGAGTTACACACATAAAAAACAGAACTTAATCTGCAACATTTAATTACAAATTTAATAATCCATAAAAACCAACTGATTACAAAGTTATATAAAAAATATACCTGATCTATAGTCGGATTGCTGATAGCTGACTGTTATATGTATGTATCAAGTAGTGCATTCATATAATAATCTAGTTACCATTTTTCAGCGATTTTAAAAATGTTTTTTGTTTTTTATCTTAACTGTCAGTGTCTGGTAATAAATATTAATTAAAATATGGCTTGCGGCCAATTATTAAATTCACAAACTTTAATTTTAAATCTGCTGGAATAAACAACAAATTATAATCCAAAATTTACGCATGAGTATAAATTTTTCCTTATTTATAATTATTACCTTAAAATTAATAATTTTGTTTGTTTGAGTACTGCTGTAAATTTATTTTCGCGCTCTAATATCTACGAATTATGCTGTTTCTTTCTAATGCTTTGTTTTTTATTCAAATAATTTTGAGGGTTAGTTTTCAACTTGGGTCACTATACGTTACTATGGGTATGTAAATAATTATAATGATATAGACAGAGAAAGCATATAGTATTGAATATCGATACTTGTAGCAACGAACAGTCACTTATCAGCAATCCGACTATAGTAAAGTAAGGTTATTTTTCAGTGGTTAAAATTAGTCATGGTTATAAAACAATAAATAGAAGTCAGGAGATATCGCTGCAGATATGGTGTGATAAACTGCAGTACTTCTTACAGGAGAAATCAAAAAAATTCAATGGAAACCTGCAGAGACCTGATGGAGGTGAATAACAGGGTTGATATTCACGTTTTTTTATTGTTAACTTTGTATACAGCTGTTGTATTTTAAATTTTGATATTTATTTGTGTAGCTCTGATGAAGAAATAAAATATTTTGAAATGGTGAGCTAGATCTAGTTGCATTATTTATGTTCGCAACCCGTACAACCTTTACACATTAAAATTAAGTTACAGCGGCAGTATCGTTGTATAATAGCCATTCCTCGTATTCTGTAATTCTCTATACAATATATTACCGCAATCAGAATTACTTCAGGAAATTTTAGATAATCAGTTTAGTTTTCTATTGCTTTAATTGGAAGTAGAATTGCATTAGCCCAGTGGCTTATTTTGAGGGGTAATGTTGCATTAAACTGTAAAGGTGAACTAGTAACGATGGTCGGAGCCGAACTCTTGCTATAATTGTGCGCTTCTATGCTCCATTAAGGAAACAAATAATAAATCAGTCTGTAATGAGAATGTGTAGAACGGCAGCTAATGGTTTTATAGTTAACATTATAGTTTCTTCGTGAACTATAAGGATATAGTAGAATTTTTAATGACACGAAAACACTATTAAACACTATAAGAGTATATTGGAGAGGTATATACAAAATTTGACGGTGAAATATAATGTAATAAATAACTAAAGTAAATACTCGGTTGGTTTCACTAAGCTTCCTTCTATCTCACTCGATACTAGTATATCATCAGTTATCTTACTGTTAGAATTTATCACAAACTACAAAAATGATCAGAAATGTGAATTTTCACACATTGCAGGGTTTCACAGGTACATAATAAGTGAAGGCGGCATGCTGAGTGTGTAGCACAAATTTTGCTTTGTAGTAATCAAGGCAAAATGAACGATATTTTTAAAATAATTTATCGTCTGTTAATCTAAGAGCTTTAAAAACAAATTTTATGTTAAAATATTTTTTTGTTAATTTTAATTCGAATACCTAATTCCATTATTTAGGTTTCTAAACATGTGCAGTATTTTTTTTTTTATATAGCAAGGTTCATTAAGATTTAAAAATTACGCCTATGGCTTCCATTGGTTGTTTTAAGTCCGCACCGCCCCTTTGGTTTCGTATACATGACACATAGAATGAAAATATAATTCCAACAATTCTAACTGGTTGTTAATTTTACGCACTTAAAAATTAAATGCAAAATATAACTAGCATTTTGACAAAATAATTTAAACAAAATAAAATAGTGTCCTCTGCCCGGGAGCGAACCCTAGATTTCTACGTAGCAAGCAAGCAAGCTAACCATTAGACCAAGTACATCTTCTAGTATAGTGTGTTACATAACTATAACTTTTGTACATCGTCAACAAAAAAACACATAAAATGCGTTATTTTCCGAAAACATAATCTAATCAAAAATTCCTGTTGTACTATTCCGTTTCACACCAATGTACACTACTTCGATTTTTAGCTTAATCCATCTGAGCTACAGGATGTGGGACTATTTTTTTGCACGATTTTGACAAAAATCGAATCAAAATAATTTATTTTGCAAAAATAAAATTTTGATCGCTAATCCACGTACTACGGACTTTCATTTAATACCCTACTCAGAATTTTACAAAAATATTTTTTTTTTAGATGATCACATATTTGTTTATATTTTTAAGGGGATATGCTTTTTAGATGTTTCATATTTGTATTTTTCTATTATTTAGTATTTTTTTATTATTTATTATTTTTCCTATGTGTGGGTCAAAGAGTTGTATAAGCGTGCCAAATTTCAATTCTCTAGGTTTAGCCGTTTGGCTACAATTTTTACCCAATAGACAGACTGACAGACAGACAGACAGATAGACAGACAGACAGACGACAAAAGTACGATATAAGGGTTTTTTGGTCATACCTACAAAACCCTAAAAATGAACAACTTTCTTGTGTCCGGTTTTGTATTTCAGGAGTTTTCGATTTGTTACATGGAGTAGTAGCCTGTTTCTAGTACTAGGGAAAAAAGTTAAAAAAGTACAACGTAAAACAAGTTTTGATCATAAACAGGCTTTGATATATTTCGAAACAACATGGAATAATCCGGAATTTAATATATATATATATATATATATATATATATATATATATTTGACTCGGTTAATACGGAACTCGTGTGTGTTTATCGGATCTCAGTCCATAGATAGGCATCTAAAGCCTCTACAGCTATATTTGTATTATATATTTTCCAGTATACAATTTATAATCTAAAAATAATCCTTAATCAACAGTTTTACATCAAGAGACACTCTGCGATGTAGCTCATTCCACTTTATATAAGATCTCTTATTAAATATCTTGGCACTTTATGGGAGAAGATTTAAAAAGTGTGGTGTAAGAAGCGTCGCTCGAAAGAATATCATAGGTGTGGTTAGATGCGAATCCTGTGTCACAGTTAAGGCAAAGAGCACTCTGCAACGTTAGGAAAGCCACACGTGAAGCGCTTAACAATATCCTGCAAACTAGTTCAACGGAGGAAAACCAGTTTACCAAGTCCGGAGCGTTCGCCCATAATCTTGTTTACCGTGCTACGATATATGTTACTTTTTCACCCTGAACATCGTGGAAAGGAGGAAGGTTAAGACATACGAGCTCAAAATTTAATAACATTGACAAAGGTAGTTTAATTTTGATAAAAAAAGATTCGTTACATAAAACTTGGGAGAAAATATCACAAATTAAGACTTTATTTCAGTAAAATTACTGAATATTGTATCACATTTTCAATTAGTGATGTATTTAGGATGGGAATTTTTTTGTTATAACCGCATCAAAATCAAGAAATTTTTAATTTTTAAACTTTGTCACATATATGGAAGGAGAGAAATTGGTAGTCATACACAGCAAAAAATTCATAAGTGTAAAAGTTCATTTTCAGTTTGGTTAAAATTTTCATTTAAAAAAAGTAAAGAGTTCATTTTAAATGTGGTGTAGTCGTGTCCGTAGATACTAATGGAAGAAAGAGGTTGTACGGGTTGCGGACAGCAATGAAAACTAATCAAATCAGCTGACAAGTTTCGAATAAGTTCTCTTCATCGGAGCTACAATAAGATAATTAATATAAGTGTATAACAATAGAATGTAGTGTAACTATAATATATATATAGGTATATATATAACAGTATAAATGAGAGTATAATGTATAATGTAGAATGTAGAATCTGAGTAAATATAACGTGAAATAAAATAAATAAATAAATAATTAATGCATAAGAAATATAAAATTATAAAATATAGACTTTAAAATATATAATTAAAATAAAATGAAAATACAAGTCAAATGAAATTGTAAAAATATAGAAATTATAAAATAAATTAATAAAATTAAATTTAAACGTTTTTAAAATAAATTAAATAAGTCGATACAGATAAAATAAAATAAAATAAAATACATACAAATAAATAGAATAAAAATAGATAAACCATAAATACAATGTATGCGTACCTGATAAGAGTATTAAAATACATAGACAGATGTGTAGGAGTGCATGTTGGAAATAATAAGTTAAAATTGATAAAAATTAAATAAATAAATAAATAAATATAGTACAAAATGGAAAACTAGTCACAATATAAATAAATAAATTAAAATAAATAAAATACAATACTAGGAACATAAAAAACACATTAAAAATCGTGGAGCGTAAAATTGTAGACACTACAATTTTGCTCACATGTTTATGAATCCGTTATTCGCGTCCTTGTTTATGATTTAACGAACTTCAACCGAAAAAATAACTGCTCACATTTCTAAGTGCTTCAAAAGAGCGTAATTCTCTTCTGAGCAAAAGCTGTTAGTTTCGGAAATTTGTCAACTAGGAAATATTCCTTGTAAAACTCAATTAATGAAATATCCTTTATTTTTGACTTCAAATCTGAGTTCTCTTGTAGTTCAAGTAGTTCCATTTGCAGAGAAAGTCGCGCTTGTGCCACATCAATATCAACCGATTAACCGAATTTGATCTCTGAAAACAAAGATATACTCGCGGGCCAGATGCAATGCAATTTTGGATTGTTATCGAGGGCCGGACAAAATGAAGCAAAGAACCAGACACGGCCCGCGGGCCGTATGTTGCACATGCCTGGCGTAGAGTTTAGGTTTCTGAACTAGACGAGCTAGAATAAAATGCCTCGTTCTAAAAGTCGCAGATATTTTACGCTAAAAACTGTAACTAATTAACAGAATGTATCCTTAAATAATAATTATTTATGAAACGACAATAACGGAAAAGTTTAAATGACAATCCTTCAATATAATATGTATATATATTATGCCTATAGGATTTCAAGAGTAAAACTATCTAAAAATTGTTTTCCTCCGTCCCTGGGTAAAGTGATAGGCGCCTGATAGCCGCCACGCCCGGGGCGCCGGTGTGTCTCCTGGTCCAGGCAGTTTGGCTGCCGAGGTGAAAACATCAGGACTCTCGTCTGCTCCTTGCTCCCGTAACTCCTGGCTTGTCCGCGCTCACCCTCCTCTCCCTCACCCTCACCTCCTTCCCCACACAACTCCAGACATGGAACTCAATGACATGTAAAATGGAATCGCATCTTATGAAATTTTTATACAACGGATGTATCGCCAATTTTATACCCAATTGTCTTACGGGAAGAGGTTATTTTCAAAATGAGCATGATTTGTTATAAATATGGAAGAAAGTTTTTTGTATCGCAGGAATTAAGAAAAAATGTTTGAGTCTAATAATATAATGGATCATATTGACTGCATTTTTATGGTGACTGATTAGAATTACTAGAAATGATGCGCAAGAAAACGATAATTTTAATCGTGAAGTAAACATAGAATGGCATTTGCACGGAAGTTAAGTCATATGGTTGTAGAACAAATAACGAACCTATTTCACCTAAATGGATAATCTAAATAATAAATGAAGAATAGGAAAACTTCATATTTTATGCAACTATTCTAGAACGTAACGTTTTAGAACGAATAATTGAATTGTACATACATTTTAAGTTTAGATTTAATAATACTATATTAAAAATCATATACGAGGTCTGTTCAAAAAGTATCGCGAATTTTGTGTTTTTTCAAAAATTGTTGATTTATTCATGAATATCTATTTTGTCCCCTTCAAAGTAATCCACACCAGATATTATACACTTGTGCCACCGTTTTTTCCAATCCTCGAAGCACTTGAAAAAATCATTTTTTGTGATCTTGTTCAGATCCTCCTTCGATGCCGTCTTTATCTCCTCACTCTTAGCGTAGCGTCGTCCTTTCATGGGCCTCTTCAATTTCGGGAACAAGAAAAAGTCACAGGGGGGCAGATCTGGAGAATACGGTGGCTGCGGCATTATTAGTGTGTTGTTTTTGGCCAAAAATTCGCGCACAAGCAACGATGTGTGGGCGACGATGTTTCGCGGCTACCCGTCTTATGCCCAAATCATTGGTAAAAATCGAATGGCACGAGCCAATCGATATGTTTAGGTCCTCAGCAACTTCTCTAACGGTAATTCGACGATTGGCCAATACTATTTTCTTCACTTCAATGTTTTCGTCTGTTGTTCATGCGCGGGCGTCCGGCACGCTCTTCGTCGTTCACATCTTCTCGGCCCTTTGAGAACATTTTGTACCACCGATAAACGTTGCTTCGGTCCAAGGTAGCTTAACCATATGCCACAGTCAACATTCGGAATGCGTCGGCGCACTTAATTTTGTTTTTCACACAAAATTTGATACAGATTCTTTGATCCATTTTTTGGTATAGGCAAAAATCGAATACGAGCCAAAACACGTGCAAGCAAAGCAACTGTCAAAAATTAACTGAACATTCAAAATGGCCGAACTTGTCGGAATAAGTGAGAGACATGAATACTAACATAATGCCAGAAAAAAATCGAAAATCGAATATACGTAACCCGCGGAAATTCAAAATTCGCAATATTTTTTGAACAGACCTACTTATTTTAGGACACAAAATCAGAAAATTAATGAGAAAATTATTTTGAAGCAGTCAGTGGCGGATCTACATACGGGCTAATAGGGCTTAAGCCCTGGGCCCCAGATCCGCAAGGGGCCCTCAACCTCTCGGACAGATACCTATTATATTCTATTACTTTGGATTTGGGAGGTGAGGACCTTTTTGTTTTTTGCTCTTCACTTAGTCTTGGGAGGTGAGGACCTTTTTTTTGCTCCTCACTTAGATTTCGGAGGTGAGAACCTTTTTTTTGCTCCTCACTTAGATTTCGGAGGTGAGAACCTTTTTTTTGCTCTTCACTTATATTCGAAAATAAAACAATACAAATTTACTAATATTTATTAAAAATCAACATAAGTGAAGAGCATGTGTAGGGCCCCTTGGCATTTTTAAGCCCTGGGCCCCCAAAAAGCTAGATCCGCCACTGGAAGCAGTAATACCAAGATTTAATTCTAATAAATTTAAAAACCAAATGAAAATAACTGCATTCAAATATTACTTTTTATTCCCACCATATTTATTCATTCCAATCGTTCGACCTCAAATCATCGAATGAGTAGGATGATAGAATGAGAATATTGTCCCAACCAAACACGTATTCTGATTAAACCGAAACCAAAATTGGCACAACCAAACGCGCCTATTGTTACGAATATGATCTGATAAGTTACGGCGCCAACCGTTTGGGACGAGGTAACAATCGTTAAACCTTTTACAGATCAATTCTGTAAAAAGTTACTGCGTAATAACGTTTCTACAAGATAAAATATTATAAAAAGTATATTGCCTTTCATTCATGATAGTAACTGACCTTGCTCATAGTGACATATTTAGTTACTATTTTCATAGTAACTGAGTTACAGAATTGGTCTGTTAGTCACTAGAGAGTTTGACGGTCGATGCCTCGCAGTCATTAGAATCTAGGTACTGACTGCGAGAAGGTTTTGGAAACCTGCTGGCAAGAGTCAGTCAGCTCAGAACAGTTACTGCGTCAGTTGAAGTTGAGACAGACAAGTAACTGAGTTACTTGTGTTAGTTTGCACTATTCAGCCAGTTGCGCGTCAGAGATACGTTATTCTGTAAATATGACGCAACCAGCGAGCCGTGGCGTACAAAATTTGGATGAGCGTAGCACTAGCAGAAAGGCAGTAGTGGGGCACATTAAATTTCGCATTTCGTATCTTTCTCTTTCGCTTTTTCTCTCTGCGCAGACATTGTCCCATCCGCCACGAGTAGCTGGTTGAGGTATACCTGAACTAGTCTAGAGTAGTCACTCTATTCAAGAAAGAGAGCATGGCTGGGCTTAAAGTGATACAAACACAATTTGTTTCCATTGATTAAATCAGTGTTCCGCAAACTTTTTGTGTTCAAGGTACACCTACCAAATCAAGAAATTTTAGAGGTACACAAAAGAAAAAAACAATGTTAATTTAATATTTATTTATTATTAAAATCAATATAATATGAAAAGATGTTTAATAAGAAATGTGAGCCTTCATAACTGAGCACAGGCGATCAAAATTTGGAGCAATCGTTGATAAGGCTGCTCTCAGCGTCGATCGTCCTCAGACGTTCTCTTTTTATTTGATTTAATCGTAGTGAGAGTTGAAAACCCCAATTCACATAAGTAAGGCGTGGCAAATTGTAAGAGAATTTGCAATAGCACGCTTTGTAAGCAGTGGATAACAATTTTTTATATGCAGCCAAATATGTGCTAGCTCTGTTTCGGAAAATTTTAGTTTTAATGTTCGATCAGTTTTTAACTCCATGAATTCTTCCTGCTCGTTTATCGGTAAGTGTCCAAGGGAAATGCTATCTGAGAATGGATTTCGTACCCAGTCCATAGATTGCAGGTCACACTTAGGAAAATAATAGTTCATTTTTTCTGCTAATAGCTCCAAGTATTTCACTATCAAAGCCTGCACTTTTTTTCTGAATCGGCAGCCATGAGATTTGGGCACATTTCATTACTACTGGTCCGATGACGTTAAAATATTAGAATTCCCGCATTGTATTTTTTTGTTGAGCTCAATTAAATGAGCGAATATGTCCGCCAGATATGCAAGTTTTGCTACCTATTCTTCTTTTTTAAACAGATAAGCAAAATCTAAACCCTGGGCCTCTAAAAACGTCTGGGTCTCATTTTTTAGCTCGTAAATCCGAGAAAGCACTTTTCCGCGAGAAAGCCATCGTACTTCTGTATGAAACAGAAGTGACTGATGATCTGCTCCCATTTCCTAACACACTGCATTAA
Source organism: Liopterus haemorrhoidalis (assembly GCA_963971575.1). Taxonomy (NCBI): domain Eukaryota; kingdom Metazoa; phylum Arthropoda; class Insecta; order Coleoptera; family Dytiscidae; genus Liopterus; species Liopterus haemorrhoidalis. The sequence goes on from OZ020615.1 coordinate 53,813,435, forward strand.
ACAGACGAGAATTCAGCGGTCGCGACTTGATGTAATTGACAATTTTGACTTCTTGTAGGACAGACAAAAATTCATCAGGCAGAGACTTCGTCATCAGTGCTTCCCTGTGTAAAGAGCAACGTAAATTTTTAATACTAGGGTTTTTTTTTTCAGAAGCCTGGGTTATAAATCCCCTTATTTTCCCCGTCATAGTTGCTGCTCCGTCTGTGCAAATGCTTATGCAGTCGTGCCATTCCAAATTATGCTCACTGAAGTACTGGTCTGTGTTGTAACAAGCTTAGGTTTTTTCTTCGTTGACTCTGCTTCTTCTTGGGAATCATTATTTTCACTTGACAAACTTGCGGTACGTTTAACGAATTTATCCATTGTATTGACCAAAACTTAACATTTTTCCGCGGCACACCAACTAATGACCACGGTACACCAGTGTGCCGCACTGGTTTAAACACTGGATTAAATCATTGTAGATAAAATAAAACTAAATTTGACACATGTCCACAAATATTAAATTTAAAAATAGATTGCATTTAGAAATAGATCTAATGATACAATTTTATGTGCTTATTGCATGCATAAATCATGTATGTTTTTAGTAGAATATTTAAAGGTAGTAATATTTCACCTGTTAATTCGTTGTTATAATTTAATAATGTTGTTGGCCTGTGTATTGTAAGTTGAAGTATTGAAGATGTGCTGGCGTATAAAAGCCTATTATTCGCATTAGACACGTGAGAGCCTGACGCCGGCCCGGTTTCCAACCCTTCCTGTAAGGGTTGCAATTTAAATTGTACATGAACTTTTGACAGATTCCTACATGAGATTGTGATTAATTTTGTAAATTCATTACACACAATATTAGTCGAAGGAAGATAAAAGTCTGTATAAATTAAATGCATAATACGTAACAAAGGGACGGGAAATTTATTTCAAAGAGGATCTGACAGATAATTATTTGCCAGATATAAAATTGTGGAAAACAAAAGGAAATATCTCAAACAACATTTTTGTACAATTAATATACAGCGTAGGTTTATTCTTGTACAGGTAATATATGTACAGCCAGGGCTGGCCCGAGAAAAAGCGGAGCCCGGTGCAAAAGGCACGTGCGGGGCCTTCTTCTTCTTCTTAAAAAAAAAACACATTCAAAATATTTGTATTTTGCAATATTGCACTTATTATTTGTATATATCAGTTACAGTAATAATTTATAAACAATTATAATTAATATTTAACAAAATAATATAAATAGCTAAAAAGATCTATAAATACCTATTTCATAACGACCAGTGCCCATAGAAAACTTGTTGTTTTGAAATCTCATTCTGAAAACAGTACTGAAATCATGACGCTACCCAGAGGCCCATAGAACGTTTTAGACCGTATGCAAAAGTGCCTTATTGAGATGCGGATATAATTTCAAACTATTTAATTGGTATGAAGAAAAAAGTTTAATTAAATCGACTAGGATGGACTGGAGCCAATGAAATAAACCATGTACAAAGAGATTTTCGTATTGTGCCATTGTGCCAGTAGAATTGAGGTAGACCAAAGCTTAGGTGGGTTGATTGCGTAACAAAGGATGATCGGTCTATCGGTACACACAACAGGAGGACAATAACACAAAATCGGAAGGAATGGCGGAAGACGATTGAGACGGCTATGGCCTTCAAGGGCCTTGAAGGCCGTACCAATAATGATGAATGATTCGAAGAATCTACAAATATAATTATTTACAGAAATTCATAGGTTTCATAGGCATAAACAAGAAACTCTAGACACTGCCTATATCCATTGACCGATATTAACAATATTTTGCAGATTTAGTTTTTAAGAATCTGCCATATATAATTAGCAAGTGTTTGTATGTAGTGTCGGTAACATTGTGACGTCAATTTTTCCTAAGGTTCTCGGAATTGGCAGACAATCCTATATCCTTTAACCGATATGAACAATATTTTGCAGATTTATTCTTTAAGAAACTACGAATATAATTAAATACATAAATATCTAGGGTTTCGTAGGCATAAATTAACGTCTCAAATTATTTTTAGTTTTAACAATATAAATGTAATGTACTGAGTAAAAATGAATCGTTTTCCCATCTTAAAAAGTTCATGAATAAATAAACTAATTATATAATTAGCAAGTGTCTGTATGTAGTGTCGGTAACATTATGAAGTAAAATTTTCCTAAGGTTCTCATGATTGGCTAACAGGGGACACCCTCACTCTTGATTGGCTGACAGATGACACCCTTTCTCGTGATTAGCTAACGGGTGATATCCAGTCCCGTGATTCGCTGACCGGCGATGAAATTAAGATACGTTAAAAAATAAAATCAAATACACATACAAACAATTGAAATTTTTATATTATAAATAATAATTTTTGTCTAAACCATTTGTTTTACTCGAGAACTTCATAATTGTAATATATTTTTGAAATTATTTATTAAAGGAAATTATAATGAATTATATCTTGCCGCCAGTTGTTTCCAGAGTGCTACTAGAGTGCTACTAACTGCACCCTTGAAACTTCAAATGAAACCAAGTAATATAGCATTTCATAAACTTTATTGCATTTTAATCTTCAAACAAAAATAATCTCTCTTTATAAAAAGTGTAATAACGCAACCGTTTGTGTAAATCCCTGATAGTCAACTCATAAACTATCCCTGAGTCTATCTAAGGTAGAGTAAATTGTGAATATTAATTACTTACTTACTATTATATGACCCAGAATCAAGTAAGCGTGCTACGTAAGACGTATGGCATATGACGTAACATTCTTAACCAGCATGCATAAAGGGTGTTAGGTTGAGAATAGGTCAAAACAAGAGTTTAATCTCTAGTTGTAAGCTAAGATCAAGTTATAATCCGCTTTTATGATAGTGTTTATATGGTAATTTACAACTAAAGGAAAACTAAAAGATTTATAGGCTTCAGTATTTTCCACAGAAGAAACAAAAAGAGAAAATTTTAAATAATTATTTATTTATTTATTTATTTACTTAAGTGTATACAGTATAAATATATACAGTATTGGCCATAAAGATTGCAACTTTTAACATCTTTCAATTTTTCAAATTTTAATAATAATATTGGAAAATAAATACTCTTAATTCTATAATTTAATCATATTTTGTTTGTTACATCAATCAATAATCAAATAATCTGACTTACAGATTAATAATAAATTATTTCTTCATTTTTGCTTGGACAAAAATATTGCAACTACTTGAATTTTCATGTTATATGCAGATTTTATCCATAAATAATATGTTGTACACAAGTAATATTTCAGTTTATATTTGTCAATCATGGGTCGTAGTAAAACTGTTTCAAGTGAAATTAGAAACTTCATAATTTCTGGTTTTAAAGACGGGCTGCTGCAAAAATGTGATTTCACAAAATTTAAATGTTCATAAATCTACTGTGTCGCGAATTATAAAACGATTTTGAGAAGAAGGTACGTTTGAAGTTTCAAAAATTCCAGGACGGCCACGAAAAACTACAAAACGAACTGATAAAAAAATTATTTATTTATCTACCAATAACCCCTTTCTGTCATCGGAGAAAATTTTGGGCCTTTTGCCACAAATGGATCAAGAAAACATCTCAACAAGAACTATTCGCAGAAGATTAGATAGTGAGGATCTTTTTAGGCGCCTTCCTGCTAAAAAAACACTTCTATCCAAAAAGAATGTGAAGGCCCGATTAAAATTTGCTAAAAATCATATTGACTGGACTGTGGATCAATGGAAAAAAGTTATTTTTAGTGATGAATCTAAGTTCAATTTGTTTAAAAGTGATGGTGTAAGTTACGTTAGGAGGACTGCTAATAAAAGATTTGTTCAAAAATACACCTTGCCAACAGTTAAACATGGCGGAGGCGGTGTGATGGTATGGGGCTGTTTCTCGGGATATGGTATGGGTCCTCTATACCACATTGAAGGAATAATGGATCGATTTAAATATATAGACATCCTTCAAAATGTTATGGAACCTTATTCTGATGAGTTCATGCCTTTAAAACATATTTTTCAGCATGATAATGACACAAAACATTCTCCGAAGTTGGTAAAAAAATGGTTCGAGGATTCAAATATTAACGTAATGACTTGGCCGTCACAGTCACCCGATTTAAATCCAATAAAAAACCTTTGGGAGATTGTCAACATAAAGATTAGAAACAAAACGCATTCAAATATTGAAGAATTGTTTAAAGCTTTGCAGGGTGCCTGTTCTAATATTGATAATGAAAAGATCACGAAATTATTAGAATCAATGGCGAAAAGATGTCGGGAAGTTATAAATACTGGTGGTTACTATACAAAATATTAAAAATTATCTGTTAATAATAATTCATTTTCTTAATTAATAAAAAAAAATAGATTTTTTTAAGAGTAGTTGCTATCTTTATGTCCAGGTAAAAATAATAAATACTATAAAAAAAAATTGATTTTACTATTAAAATTTAATTTTACAAATATTGAATAAAATAAAAATAAAATAGGATTATCAAAAGTTGCTATCTTTATGGCCAATACTGTAGGTGTTTTCTTGGGTTTCGGTCGATATATAAAAGTACAGTTAGTCATATAAAGTTATTACACAATATTAAAAAAAGAAAAATTACAAAAAATATATTCAAAGAAAAATGCATAATAAACAAGACTAGAGTAAACTATTTATATTATTTTTAAATGCGATGTAGGACGAGCTCATAATATCTAATTCCGGGGCTAGGTCGTTATAGAGCTTGCACATTCTGTCCAGGCTGGAGTTGAGTCCGTAATGTCGCGTCTACATCGAGGCAACATGGTAGCATGCGACCATTCGACATGTCGCGTGCTACCAATGTGCAGCGGTCTGATGGGAGCCGTGCGACATGTTTCTCGGTCCCGTTGCTTGGCGGTAAACATCAAAGAGTTTTCGTGCGACACGCTACCAGTTCTGAATTAAATTCGCCAGTTCGCCATTTTGATATTTGATAGTTGTTATTATAGAAGTATTTGTTTTTTAAATTAACTAATGTTGTAAGCGTTGCTGTATCAACAAAAATTATTTAGCAACTTAAATTTATTTAAGATAAGTGAGTAAATATAAGTTTTGATAAAATAGAGTATGAAAAATAATGATAAATATAATTAAGTAAGGTTATGTTTTTGTTATGGAATTAATTTTTTTTTTATAAAATAGTATAAATTAGCTTGATATTATTTATAGTTATAAAATATAATAATATTTTTGCGATGCGCCATATTTATTCAGTAAAGTGACAGATCTCGGAACAATAACCAGTAGCACGCTCCCAGTGTTAGTGTAGACACTAGCTTGTCAATGCGACATGGTCTGACGGTCTCTGCAGACTTGTCGTATGCCACCATGTTGCCTCAATGTAGACGCGCCATAAGATGATCGGCGCGTGGGCAGGTGGAACAAAGCCACGTTCCTTGTTGGGTATGGTGCAACTCTTAGTCCAACTCTAGCGAGGATGTCAGGAACGTCAGTGCTACCGTTCACTATTTTGTGGATAAGTCGAAAGTCCGACGCCTATCTTCAAGAGGTTTCAAATTTAGTGCGGATAGTCGTTTACCTCTCGGTATAGCACTGTAATAAATACCTGATTTATACAGTGTATAATTACAGAATTTGATTTGCACGTTTTCAAGTCTGGGAATCAAACTTTGTTGAGTTGGAGACCATATAGCTGTGACGTATTCTGACATCTTACTAGAGAATTTAATAAGACTTTGATGGTATGTAAAATCCTGAAGTTGACAGACTGTCTTATGGTCGCTACCAAATAAGACGCCCAAATCCCTGATATCTTTGATTTGCTCTAAAGGTGTATTGTCTAGTGAATACAAAACGTTCGATGATTCTCGTTTTTTCTAGAGAAGTTGATATATTTGCACTTGACGCTATTGAATCACAAGTTGTTTTCTGTGCACCATTGGAAGATAAAATCGGGATCCTGTTGCAACGCTATATTATCATCTGCAGTAGAACAATTTAGAAGATTTTTAAATTGTCCGCAAATAATAAGAAATTGCACTTAATATAAAATACAATGTCATTAATAAATAGAAGAAAGAGAATAGGCCCTAAATTTGACCCTTGTGGATCTCCTGAAGTTACAGTTATAACTTCTGAGACGCAGTTGCGGGTTTTAACTTACTGTGAGCGACCAGTTATAGTGCGTTCGAAGGTGAGTTTGCAGTACAGGGCATATGGAGTAGTTCTTTTTCATACTCTCTAATGGGTTTACAGAATGACGCTATCCTTTTCTTGCTAGTCGACGTTGCCAGTTCTAAAACTCGCTGATCTGTGAAGACGCAGTATTCTACAAATGGCCATTTGTTTTTGTTGAGTGTTATTTTGAGTTTTATTAGAGTTTATTTTTGTAAATAATACGAGTTTTTCATATTATTATAATTGACACATTTGACACTTTTACAATATTTGGCAACACCGCTCCCATTTGCCATAAGAGCTATACTGCAAACTCACCTTCGAACGCACTATAGGTAAGAAGTGAACCAAGACAACAGAGGATTGCTAAGGCCATATCGCTTGAGTTTACTAATCAAGATATTAGTATTGACCTGGTCGAAGGCTTTTCGTAAGTTGGTATAAACAGTATGTACTTCTTTACCTTCCTCCAAAGCAGTGATGATGAAATCTTTATATAGTAACAGGTTAGTTGATGTAAAACGACCTCTGAAAAAACCATATTGTTGAGGTATTATTGAATTTTTGAATGTTTCAAATAATAAATCAGTGTTAATATAGCATTAAGATTCTAAATGTAATATTCTGTTAACAACATTGCACACCTCTGCTACACTACCGGAGGGCATGTGAGGCTGAACGTGTTAAAAATAAACTTATAAGCATTTTTTTTTTTTTTTTAAATTCTCATATTACTCATTAAAAAGGATTGCTTTCGCTGCGCAAGGCGTACGAGAGTCACTCTTTTACTTAGGATGAACATTTAACTCATATTTCTATGTTAAAGTACCTGTTATAATTATTTTTTTCTTCCAAAAACACACTTTAAGGACTAATTTCACGAAATATGTTTTCTTGTAAAGTGAAATTTTACACTGTAATTCTACATGGTTTTCATCTCGCTTGTATATGACACTGAAAAACAATGTCATCATAAACTTCATCTTTTTTAATTACAACATTAATTAAAACGTCAAGATAAAAATATTTTGAAATTATGTAAAAAATAAATTTCTTTTTACAAAAGAAAAAAGAAACAGTATAACAGAAAATTACACTAGCATTTTATATAATATATTAATATTCATTGGGGGTTAGAAAAAAGCAAGTGGAAATCCAAGATTATGAAATATGGATGACATAGGCAAGTTTTAGATGGCAATATCTATACGTCATGGAATTCAACTATAGTCGGTTTCTTTGCTTTAAGCGGAACTTGATTTTCAAATCTAGTAACTTTTAGCTATTGCCGACCGTCGTAGCGTAGTGGTAACACATGTGCTCTGCGTTGCTAAGGTCTCGGGTTCGAATCCCGTTCAGGCATGGAATTTTTCAAAAATAATAACCGTCCTGACTAATTGCCGCAGCAGCAAAGGCCAATAAAATAAAGAAAAAAGAAAAAATAACCTTTAGCTATTGATTGCAGCTTTTGATCACTTTATGCAGCAAAAGCCTACTTCAATATATAAAAATTGAAATGAACTCTGAATTTTCACACATTTCAGGGTTTTGTAGGAATTTAATAAGTGTAAGAAGCAAACATATCCAGTATTATGTTTGCTTCTAGGTATATTTATCACATCAAAATCAATAGTTTTTTTATAATCACTTTTATTCATTATTTAAGAACTAAGTGCTTTCATTTAAATTTTTTAAACAAAATTTAAATAATTTGCCAAATATCCCAGCGTTTTTTCTGCATTTGTTTCGTATTCAAGATTAATAAGGAATATTTTACAGTAGAGTGTAGTGTGGTGTGGTGTGAGTAACTCAGTTCGCCACTATTAAAAAAATATATTATTTTTTTAATATTTTTAATTCCAAAAAATACACGCACTATCTTAGCTATAATTACAAAAAATCCATAAAATTACTAGCCATAATTTAACCATGAATTAAAAAATAATTAATTTTGTCAAAAACACAAAAACTGCCATATTTTTCAAAAACACAATCTGATCAAAAATTCGTCTCTTACGTTTCCGGCTCAGATCAATATACATTACCTATATTTTTTCAGATTTTTAGTTTAACCCCTTTGGGTAAAAGGGTGCGGTACAAGAATTTTTGCATATCTTTGGCAAAATTCGTGCTAAAAGAAACGAATTTCAAAAAACTATCTATCGTTTCTTAATCTACGTCTTAAGAGCTTTCTTTTGATACCACACAATTAATTTTTTAAAAATATTCTTTTCTATCAACGACACAAAAAAATCGACCTTTTTCGAAAAACTTATCTGATCGAAAATTCCTGTTGAACTATTCCGGTTCCCATCAATGTTCATTACGGAGATTTTTTTCCAGATTTTTAGATCAATCCCTTTGGGAGATAGGGTGGGGGGCAAAAGTGTTTTAACACATTTTTGGCAAAAATACAATAAAAAAAATTGTAAAAAATATTTTTCAAAAATAAAAATGTGTTTGTCATTTGGTACGCCACTTCAAGGGGGACAATGCAGTTTTTTAGATAAGTTGCAAATTAAAAGTATTTTGGGAACAGTCTTATTACTTTTTTTACGCACCTCATCTATCCGTGTCTCTGCATTTGCCTTTATTTGTAGGTATTTTTCGATTCGCTCGTGGTTTATTTATCTCAGAAAAGAAACTAATTAAATGAATTTAATTAGTTCATTACACATTAGAAGCTACAAAAAAGAAGAAAAAACATCAAATATTTAATAATACTGCTATTATTAAAACTGAATATTTGAGAAGCTTTTATTTTTTCAGCAGAAAAATAATTATTTCAGTTTTGGAAATCTGTAACAAAAATCCAAATCCTAATTTTCTTAAAGTAAAAAGTATTTTCATTGAGTTTCACGGTAGAACAATTTTTCTCAAGTAGAAATTTTAGTTAAAAGAATTAAAAATGATTTATTGTAGTTAGAAGATCTTTACAGGTCATATCCTTTAGAAATAAGAAATGCTGAACGAACAGATTTGGAAAATATAATCTCCGGGATAGGTAATGGCTTCTTCCGAGTGATCGCATTTCCATTTTCCAATGTTACACGACTGCCAACATGTCGCAAATACTTGAAAACTTACTAGAAAAACACACATCACGAATTTACTTGTCATAGAATCGAATACTGTCATTCTCGAACAATCGCTAGCCAAATTCAGGTCATTTCTTTCTACAAGTTTTTCATATTTTCTGAAATCCCCTGCACCGTTGAATAAAATATGTTATCCGATAGATCAGTGTTTCTTAAACTTTTTCAGAATAACTCCCCCTTTTAAAGCATATATTCCTTCAGCGCCCCTTTTCACACTAGATCTTTAAGATCAGATGTTAAAGTGAATGTATCTTTAAACGCTAATGTGAAACCGTACGGCCTCGTTTAAACACAAGCGGTGTTTAAGACAGAGATCTGCGTCTTAAACTTCGCCCGCATTGCCAACTTAATTTCTATTATAAAAAAATACTCCTTGAATTTGTGCTGTCAACATTTTATATTATCATAAACAAGAATACTGTATTATATCGACGTTATAAGAAGTTTATACTTATTGTTATAATAAAATTATTTATTTTAATAATGTGTTTAATAAAATTCAGAACTACAATAATTGAGATAAAATGTATCGACTTACATGTTAATACAGGTGTAATATATTCTTTATTGTAGTGCCTTTATTGTAGAATGAAATGAAATATCCTTAATTGTTTATAATAATTCAAAATGTGCGTCTGCGCAGACAGTTCAAAACTGGTAATTTCATGACTGTAGCTGATGACAGCACCAGAGATTTAAACATCAAGTGTGAAAGCATACCGATCTTAAACATCGGTGAACTTTAAGTTCACTCGTCTTAAAGTTCTAGTGTGAGAAGGGTATTATGGCTATAAAGACATTCAAAAATGATACATTGAAAATAAAATTTTAATAACTACATATTTTTTATTTTTAGTATTTTTTTTTTATAAACTACTAGACATACCTTTTAAGTTTTTACAAAAACTAAGAAAGAAACAATTTTTTTTTTTGGAACAAACTGCTTTATTGCTTTTCAAAATATTCGACTTTAAGTTTTATACACTTTTGCTTGCCTTCAAACCAATTCTCTAAACATTTTTTCCGCTCTGAAGTTCTCAAAAACATGGTTTTCGAAGGCTTCAACAGCTTCTTGAGAAAAATCGCTGTCCACGCATTTTTTGTTTGACATTGGGGATAAAAAAAAGTCGTTAGGGGATAAATCAGATGAATACGGGCAATTAGACATTAATTCGATGTTTCCTTCCTTTAAATAATCAATAGTTTGATGTGCTGTTTGGGAGCTTGCACTGTCATGATGAAGAATGATGCGACGTTTTTGCTCGTTTTTCCTGATTCTGTCGATTACTTCTGGCAAACAAATTGTTGTAGACCATTCAGCATTTACTGTTCTCCGATCCTCTAAAGGAATGGTTGCGACATGTCCAGTACAACCCAACAACAAGCGATCATTTTCTTAGTGCTTCGTGAACAAACAACTTTTATGGGTTTCGGTTCATCTTGGAAGACCCAAAGAATGGATTGTTGTTTAGTTTCCGGTTCATATGAATAAATCCCAGATCCGTCACCTGTAACGATGTTGTATACGGATTTTGCAGTGCCTAGGTTGAATTTTTTAACATTCCCTTACACCAAACAACACGAGCCTTTTTGAGCTTCGGTCAAATTATGCGGAATCCATCAGGAACAGATCTTTTGCACAGCTAAATGTTCATGCAAAATTGAATGTATGGCAGTCTGCGATATGCCAAAGGATGCTTCTATCTCACAGTAAGTCACAGGCCGATCTTCTTCAATCATTTTGCGCACAGCATCGATGTTTTTTTGAATCACAACCGATTTTGGTCTACCTTCACGAGATTCATCACTGACGGACGCACGACCACGACGAAATTCTGCAAACTAATTGTAAACAGTCTTTTCTGATGGTGCTTCATTACCAAAAGTTGAACGAAGCGAATCTATGCATTGTTGTTAAGTTAGGCCTTTACTAAAATCGTAAAAAATCATCCAACGAAAACCTTCACGAGTAATATCAATATTTTCACAAACTTGATTTTATTAAACACTTGAACTACTCGCTCAATTTATATGCTGCCACTGATTTCACAATAAAAAATATAAAATTTTACGAATATAGTAATGACACATTTCAATATTTCCATCTAGTGGTCGTTTGTAAAAACATAAAAGGTAACCCTCGTACTAAGCCTAATAGATGTTTCCATTGTTACCAGTTACGGAGATGTCTTGTTTTTGTATCAACCATAAATTAACAAATATTCAACATATCCAGAGTAACTGACAGCGACAAGCTGTCAGGGAATTGTCACACATAGCAATAAATAATTTATACAATACAGGTAACCCCTTTTACACGAAATCGATTTAAAGATTAATACAACTGCATTATCTCGCTGTACTCTAACTAATGTTCAGTTCGAACGCTTTTCACCAACTATATCTCACTCGTCATGAATAAAAAACTAATTTTTCACAGCTGTAGGTCGCACACCCCGTCGCTCATAGAACAACCCCGTATAAAATTCAAGTGTATTTAAATCGAAGCACACTCGGGCTGGATTCCAACCAGTCAAGTGAAAGGATTTTTATGTAACTGTACTGTTTTTAAACATGATTATTAGGGTTTGTTTTTGAATTTAAATGAGAGATTTTTCGATTTTCTGTTAACATAAAAGAAGGCAGAGGATCATACATTGTGTTATCTATATCAGCGTTACTCAACCGGGGGGCCGCGGCACCCCAGGGGGCCGTGAAGGCTTCGTTGGGGGGCCGCGAACTTATTCAAGATCGAAACATGAAAATATAATAGAATATTTTATTTATTATTATATCTAATATACTTATTTTGACAACTAATTTAAACTACAGGCTATTTCAAACGTTTAAGCGGAACTGAATGGAATTTTAATTTTCCTAAGTTGTCACTAGCTAACTTTATAATGAGTAACATGGGTTTTGCTAAAAAAAAGATCAAAAGCTTCATTGAATCGATAAAAGTTACTAGATTTGAAAATCTAATTCCACTTAAGCCAAAGAAACGGACTATAAGTAAACTATATCAAGATAAAATAAAGTGTATGTGTTGGTAATACGTTTCTATGATAATGGTTCGCGTTGGTGATACTTCCAAGTTGTACTTTAAAGTAGGTACGACTGAAAAGTGCAATATTTTTTATTATATTATTTTTTATTCCTCTCCGAGCTACAGATAACTCAAGAGTAAGGACGCGAATGTGTTTAAATCAAAATGGAAGGCACTTTGAACACTTGTAAATAAAAATACTTGACTTTCAAGTTGTTAATAGAGAATATAATCGTCAATTAAAATCACAGTTTTATTGTCAACCGTAAGATATTAAAAAAATGTTGTAAAAAAGTAAAAGTTGTTTATTTTCAAAATGTCTATCTAAAGATACCCAATTTGACATATATTCCCATATAAAAATTCGAAATTGTCCTTGATATCCTTTATTTCCGGTTTATTACGGAAAAATTCAATACTACCATTATTATTATTATTTTTTTTTTTTGATAAATTTTAGTTTAAAATTTTCTTGCTTACACGTCGCTTTTTCGAGAAAAATCGTGTTCCCTCTATCTTGATACACCATATATATATATATATATATATATATATATATATATATATATATATATATATATATATATATATGTATATATATATATATATATATATATATATATATATACTCATAAGTTTCTTCTCTTGATTTTCTGGGCAATAGTAATAATAGGGATAATAATAGTATATGCCCTATATATATATATATATATATATATATATATAGGGGGGCCGCAGACAATATTTACACAATTTTGGGGGGTCCCATGCCAGAAAAGGTTGAGAAACACTGATCTATATTATAAAGGAGTTTCTAATGGGTGTTTTTTTTAGAGGTATAGAACTTTAAATTGCAATAAAACAACGATGGATTATTCGATTGACATGAATTTTTTTTTATTCGAAAGATAATCTTGTGGCATTACATTTTAAATATGATTTCTGGCATATGACCACCACGGCTGACTCGGATGTAGTCCAATCTGGACGTCCAATTTTCGATGACTTTTTCCAACATTTGTGGCCGTATATCGGCAATAACACGGCGAATGTTGTCTTCCAAATGGTCAAGCGTTTGTGGCTTATCCGCATAGACCAATGACTTTACATAGCCCCACAGAAAGTAGTCCAGCGGTGTTAAATCACAAGATCTTGGAGGCCAATTCACAGATCCAAAACGTGAAATTAGGCGGTCACCAAACGTGTCTTTCAATAAATCGATTGTGGCACGAGCTGTGTGACATGTTGCGCCGTCTTGTTGGTATGATTTAATGTAATGCCACAAGATTATCTTTCGAATAAAAAAAAATTCATGTCAATCGAATAATCCATCGTTGTTTTATTGCAATTTAAAGTTCTATACCTCTAAAAAAAACACCCGTTATTAGTATCTTTTTTAGAATCTTCTTTAATGGAAAATATTTAATTGATCAGAAAAAATAATGATTTGATCAGGAAGAATAATGACTTTATAAAAATAAATAAATAAATACTTGATCAGAAGAAAATAATGACATGATGAGAAAAATTAATGATTTGATCAGAATAATGTTGCCTGAATTATTTTAATAGGAGGTTGCATTGAAAACCGCTCTTTATGTGTAGATGGCTCTAGGCGCATATGCTGTGGGCAGTGACAGAACCTTTGTTTACACAAGTGCTTTTTTATAACCGGTAGTAAAGAAGTCAGTACAGAAGAACCCGAGTGGCTCAAATTAAGATTCAAAAGTCTTGTGAAGTCAGGAGTGGCTCAAAACGGTATGCAGGTGATGGGCCGCATCGGGGCGCCACGATCAAGGGGCGCCGAGTCGAAGAAAAATGTATAGCCTATTACAATATCAAAATAGCTTTAATTAAAATAATATTCATTTTTGTAATAAGTATTGTGATCTTTAATTAAATCTAGCAAAAACTACTTTTAATTACTGAGCGGCACTTTAGGCTTCTCGTAAAAGGGGGCGCCATGCAAGGAAATTTAAAAAAAACCAGCTTTTTTTTCTGGCTGGCACTTCAAGCTTCTAGTTATAGGGGGGAGGGCATGCAAGGCAATTTAGAAAAAACTTCCTTTTTTTCTGGGTGGCACTTCAGGCTTCTAGTAAGGAGGGGGGGGGGGCGTCAATAAGGCAATTTAGAAAAAAATTACTTTTTTTACTGGGTGGCACTTCGGGCTTCTAGTTAGAGGGGGCGCCAAAAAGGAAATTTAGAAAAAAAAATACTATTTTACTGGGCGGCACTTCAGGCTTCTACTAAAAGGGGGGTGCCAAAAAGGAAACTTTGGAAAAAAAAGTACTTTTTTTACTGGGCAGCACTTCAGGCTTCTAGTAAAAGTGGGCCACATTCAAGTAAATTTAGCAAAAAAATAAAAATCTAAAATGCTTTTAAAATGAGATATTGGTAAACAAATGGAAAATTAAACTTACTACGATATTAGAAATCAAAATAAAGATTTCGATAATACATCTTTGTTTTCGCTACAAAAATATAAAAAAATGTAAAAAAAAAGTTTCATACTGTCTTCGTAACGCTATGAGATATGCCGGTAATATTTCGGGTTTACGCGTATGCACGTTGCTGGGTTAAAAGAGGAGAATTAAAAGATGGTCACAACCTTTTAAGCCGTTAAATCACATTTTGTAGGAAAATGCCTTTTTTATATGATCTTTAAATAAAATCATTGACCTTAAGACTTTTAGTCAATAATTTTCGTCATACATATCTTATATGAGACTCTCAAGAACATAAAGATAAAAATCAAAATTGGACAATTTTTTTTTTACTTTTATAGCTTACCAATCATGCCAATACCATTGCATTAAAATTTTTATTAGTTTAAAAATTACCATCATACTTTATTTTGAATATCACGCATATTTACAAAAATTAAATTTTCTCTATTTATAATAGTTATCAAAAAAAATATTTTAACCCTTTACCGCATAATGTGCCTTATATGGCACATTCCGATTTTTATTTTTTATTTTACTTTTAAAACTGAATCAGAACGTTACTTCATGAATGTTCATATATGACACATACACAGCAATGGATCCTGCAGTATCTCAAGTAATGGGCTGCAATAGATTTGAGGATATCAAGCGGAATTTGCTCTTCAACGATAACTCTGAATTTATTGAGAAAGGACAACTAGAAGATATGACTTTTTCTTTAAAAAATTCGAAGGCGACTGCTTTTAATCCCTAATGAAGAACACCTAGCAATCGACGAGCAAATAATACGGAATCATTTTCTTTTGCGACATAATGTAGAATCATAATGTTCCATGTATGGCACAAACCCTAAATTATTATTTTAATTATTACTATTTCATAAAAATAATAATTAATATTTTAAATATATTTTTTTAATAAATTTTTTTATCAATAAGAACCAATTCCTAATGCTCATAAATTATTTCAGCCAAAAATAAAAATTCATGCAGTAAAGGGTTAAAAAATATAAGTGGGGGGGGGCTAACCTAATTTTGCATCGGGGCGCCAGGTACCCTTGAACCGGCTCTGTGTGAAGTAAACTGTCTTAATCTTAACGCTACAGATATTAAAATTACTGTAAACTTAAAAAGTCAGGGTTAGGTTATGATGGCAATGAAGTCAGTATAGAAGAACCCTAGCAGCTCAAATTGAAATGTCTTATGAACTAAACTCTGTCTTAACCTTGACGTTACAGCGCATAAAACTTATTTAAATCTAAAAACTGTGTCAGGTTTGGTTATGATAGTAAAGAAGTCAGTATAGAAGAACCCGGACGGCTCGAATTAAGCTTAAAAAGTCTTTGAACTAAACCCATAAAAATTCGGGCCGGATACGACTCGAGGGTTTCTTGACCATACCGACGAAACCCTAAAAAGAAAGAAATATTTCCTTACTTTAATTATTTCAAATAATTTTATTGATAAAATATTTTATGATCAGGTCAACATCTTTTGAGAGGTATTCTTTAGAAAATGTTTACAATTTTATTTAAATTTTTCTAAATTATTTTTTATTTTGAAACCTTGTTATTATTTTAGGTTAATCCATTATTTACGCTCAAGTATTTTATTTAATGGCGAGATTTATTTCCCTTTTAATTTCCAGTTAATTTATTCAGTGAGTATCTTAACAAGATTTCCTCTTTAAGAATCAATCTAATTATGTGCCGTGTGGCCCTTTTATTCAACTCCTGTTCCGCATAAACGGAATACAGAGAGAATTACACAGAGTAATACCATGGGATCCGAAACCACTAGCAGGCTTTTTACTGTGAGGGGACCGGCTTTTTATACTCCCTGGCGAAAAATACCTCTTATTAAATACTAAGAGGGTCATATTCTCTTTGTATGTGTATAATATGCATGAGCTTTTGGACATTACCAGAATATGTGGGAGTATTTCTCAACCTACATTGCAAAGGATTTTAACGCAAGGATGACTTAAATTATTTTATACAGCTAAATTGTTTAATTTTAATAAATATTGTTTCAAATAATAACTATGTTGTATAGAGATCCATCCTATTTTATACCAAATTGCAGGTTGGATAGTTAAATAAGAATATTAATTTGATAATAGTCATAGTACGAGGGTTATCTTTTATATTTTTACAAACGTCCACTAGATGGCAATATTGAAATGTGTCATTACTATACTCGTAAAGTTTGATTTTTGTTATTGTGAAATCAGTGGCAGCTTATAAATTAACAGAGTAGTTTGTTAACAGTGAGCGTTTAAAAAAAGCAAGTTTGTGAAAAATGGATATTACTCCTGAAGTTTTTCGTTGAATGATTTTTTACGAATTTAGTAAAGGCTTCTCAACAACAATGCATAGATTCGCATCGTTCAACTTTTGGTAATGAAGCACCATCAGAAAAGACTGTTTACAACTGGTTTGCAGAATTTCGTCGTGGTCGTGCGTCCATCAGTGATGAATCTCGTGAAGGTCGATCAAAATCGGTTGTGATTCAAAAAACATCGATACTGTGCGCAAAATGATTGAAGAAGATCGGCATGTGACTTACCGTGAGATAGAGGCAACCTTTGGCATATTGCAGACTGCAATACATTCGATTTTGCATGAACATTTAACTGTGAAAAAGATTTGTTCCCGATGGATTCCGCATAATTTGGCCGAAGCTTAAAAAAAGGCTCGTGTTGATTGGTGTAAGGGAATGCTAAAAAAAATCAACCTAGGCACTGCAAAATCCATATAAAACATCGTTACAGGTGACGAACTTGGATTTATTCATATGAACCAGAAACCAAGCAACAATCCACTGTTTGGGTCTTCCAAGACGAACCGAAACCCACAAAATTTGTTCGTTCACGAAGAACTTCTAAGAAAATGATGGCATGTTTCTTCGATTGTACTGGACATGTCGCAACCATTCCTTTATAGGATCGGAGAACAGTTAAAGCTGAATGGTATGCAACAATTTGTTTGCCAGAAGTCATGGACAAAATCAGGAAAAACAACCAAAAACTTCTCATCATTCTTCATCATAACAATGCAAGCTCCCACACAGCACGTCAAACAATTGGTTATTTGAAGGAGAAAATCATCGAATTAATGTCTCATTGCCCGTATTCACCTGAATTATCACCTAACGTTTTTTTTTTTGTTCC
The DNA here is from genome assembly GCA_963971575.1 of Liopterus haemorrhoidalis. Lineage (NCBI taxonomy): Eukaryota > Metazoa > Arthropoda > Insecta > Coleoptera > Dytiscidae > Liopterus > Liopterus haemorrhoidalis. Next base: position 53,831,393 of record OZ020615.1, read on the forward strand.
CCAATGTCAAACAAAAAATGCGTGGACAGTGATTTTCATCACCTCAGGAAGCAATTGAAACCTTTGAAAACCATGTTTTTGAGATACCAACTTCAGAGTGGATTTTTTCTTTTCGAGAATTGATTTGAACGCATGCAAACGCGCATAAAAATTTAATGATAATTTTTATTTTCATAGTTAAATTGTAAAACTCCTACTAAAAAATCCCATTATATCAAAAAAAGACGAACTGCAACCAAAAACCGGGGTTCCAAATATTTTTGTTTTGCTGAACCCTACTGAAATCAAACCTTTCAAAAGTTCCTGGGGAATTCCGGTTTTGATATAGATAGACACTTGCATGACGGTATAAGAGAGGATTTCGGAGGTAAAAGCGACAAACTTTTACCTCCGAAATCCTAAAATATAGTTAAATTTTGAATAAATCCCTCTTTTCTTGTACGCCATTGTTGCCAATTACTAAATTGAGAACGTCAGAACACCATAAAAGAAATAAAGGTAAAAAAAATATCATTTCGTCCAGATTCATATACCATAAAAAGCAACGAATTATTACTTCTTTACCGGAAAAAAATCTCGAGACATAAGTATCCAGACAGTTTTTTATGCTTTGTATAAAAACTGTTTATCTCTGGAGCAGTTACTGTTTAAATGACAGAGACGACAAGCAGTTAGTGCAATCTCCTTCATCTAAAACCATTTCTCCAGTCGGGCGTCTTCGTATTATGAATACATCGGATTCCCGGAGTAAATTCGCCCAGGTGAATCTGTCACGTTTTCACACGAATATAAGAATAAAATTTATAGCTAGAACATCGATCACTTGCTGACGGTTCTGCCACAATTTGCAGATATTCTCATCTTCTAAGTGACACTACATTTTAAGTCTCAGTAACATCTTACACTGATAAATTACATTGTTACATTTTACCAACTCTAAGATTTCTCAAAAAGGTTTACGTTGTTTAATAATTCACAGTAATGCAATATGATCGGGAAAAGAAGGACTCTGGGTAGCCTTTGGCGCCCTTGGTAAATAAAAACAAGGTTCTTACCTCTCAAAATTTAAGTGATGAGCAAAAAAAAAGGTCCTCACCTCACAAAATCCAAGTGACGAGCAAAAAAAAGGTCCTCATCTTCGCAATGGCGTCCCTTTCCTTAGTGCGCTAGGGGCCGTTGCCCCCTCCCCCCCTTACTGCGACTCTGCCTATGATGTCTATATTTTCTTTATTATACCTTTCCAACGGCTTCGATGGTCTATCTCCCAGTACATTTAGGTTGCCAACTTGCCAATATATACCTCTATACAGGGTGTTTGTTTGAAACGGGGCACCCCGAAAATCTCCTTTATTTGTAAAGATACAAAAAATCTTCAGAACAAAATTTAAACTAGACAAAAAGGCCCATCTAAAGGTTACTATAAGAATTCTGAGGCACTTCCGGTTTCACCGCAAATGATGTCAACTTTTGATCTAGCATAGGGAATCGATAATTTTATATTTTTTTCCTAAAAGTACATTAAATTAGCTTTACAATGACACCAAAAAGTCATATTTTTATGTTAACCATTTCAAAATGGCGACCATTTATTTACAAAATAATAATCAACATAAGTTTTACCAAGTTGAACGTAGCAAGCTTTGAAAACAATAAAAAAAGAAACAAAATATCTCTATGATGACGGACGGTCTGTCTGTCCGTCCGTCCGTCTGTCTGTTTGTCTGTGTACACGTGCAGATCAAATTCGGCTGAAAGGATTTTTATGAAACGTAAAAATCGGTTGACTAAAAATGGGAGTTTACTCGTGTCGATTTTAAGATTTTTGCGAATATTTCACAACAGAAAAATATTTCGAAAAAATTATTGAACAAAAGTTGCTATAAAAGCAATAACTGACAACTTTTATTTGAGACATTTTTTGATAAAACGAGAAAAAAATTGAAAAAATTTTCCAAATTTTTCCCTAATAGTTTTAGGTCATTGCGGACCAAATATTATTTTTTTCTAGACAAAACAAGGTGTGAGAATTACAAAAATTTAAACCTCAAGTCTCTATTTCTTACCTTTTATGAGATATGAATTTTTTAAAATTCAAAAAAAAAAATTCAAAGTTTTCCCTAATAGTTTTAGATCATTACGGACCAAACATTATATTTTTCTAGACAAAACAAGGTGTGAGAATTCCAAAAATTCATACCCTAGTCTCTATTTCTTACCTTTTTTGAGATATGAATTTTTAAAATTACAAAAAGTTTAAAAATTATCCCTAATAGTTTTAGGTCATTACGGACCAAACATTATATTTTTCTAGATAAAACAAGGTGTGAGAATTCCAAAAATTCAAACCTCAAGTCTCTATTTCTTACCTTTTTTGAGATATGAATTTTTAAAATTACAAAAAAATCAAAATTTTCAATAGTTTTAGGTCATTACGGACCAAACATTAATTTTTTCTAAACAAAACAAGGTGTGAGAATTCCAAAAATTCAAACCTTAAATCTCTCTGTCTTACCTTTTTTGAGATATGAATTTTTAAAATTACAAAAAAATCTAAATTTTCAATAGTTTTAGGTCATTACGGACCAAACATTAATTTTTTCTAAACAAAACAAGGTGTGAGAATTCCAAAAATTCAAACCTCAAATCTCTATGTCTTACCTTTTTTGAGATATGAATGTTTAAAATTACAAAAAAAATCAAAATTTTCAATAGTTTTAGGTCATTAAGGACCAAACGTTATTTTTTTCTAAACAAAACAAGGTGTGAGAATTCCAAAAATTCAAACCTTAAATCTCTATGTCTTACCTTTTTTGAGATATGAATGTTTAAAATTACAAAAAAATCAAAATTTTCAATAGATTCAGGTCGTTAAGGACCAAACATTAATTTTTTCTAAACAAAACAAGGTGTGAGAATTCAAAAAATTCAAACCTCAAATCTCTGTCTTACCTTTTTTGAGATATGAATTTTTAAAATTACAAAAAACTCAAAATTTTCAGTAGTTTTAGGTCATTGCGGACCAAACATTAATTTTTTCTAGACAAAACAAGGTGTAAGAATTCCAAAAATTCAAACTTCAAGTCTCTACCTCTTACCATTTTTGAGATATGAATTTTTGAAATTTACAAAATAAAATCAAAATTTTACCAATTAGTTTTAGGTCATTACGGACCAAATATTACAGAAAAAACATCGTAAAATTAATTTTTTTAAAGATTTAAACTTTAGGTCTCTATTTCTTACCATTTTTGAGATTTAGTTTTTGATTTAATACCCAAATTTCCAAAAATAACTACACTTTCACGAAACCCAATATATTCAATGTTAAAATACGTACAAAAAATAACTTATACATACATATGTACATATATAGAATTTATTAGAAAGACATTTCAATGTTATCTCGTTGTTTTGTTAACCACAAATGAATTAGTATGGGATTAAAAAAATAATTAATCCTCTTAAATAAGTTGATAAGGAAATTTTATTTTTATATCATTAGCAGGAATTACGTAAACATTTATGCGACGAAACCTGTTTATCTGAAAAAATATATAAACTGTGAATTTTCATAGTTTACAGGATTTCGTAGGCAGAGTTGATATTAAAAATATTTGAGAAGATAACATTCAAAATATGATTTATCACAGTAATACAGTTTTGAAATTATTGTAGAAAACATTACAAACCAATTTGCAACAAGTTTGGAACCTAATTTTACGACCTACTTATTTTTAAGGTCCCAAACAATTAATTCAAATATGTTATTAAAATTTTAAAGCGCTAAATTACGAAAAATCGATATTTAAATTTGACAAAAATCACGTTTTGCATGAACTAAGTGGACAAATAATGGTTTAAATTGACAAAATAAGGATTTTTGATTTGAATGTTTATTATAATGTTTATATGTTTATTTTTGTTAATATGGATCTTACTAGCATTAGCTAAATAAATAAACTATTATTATTATTATTATTATTATTATTATTATTATTATTAACAAACATATGTTTACGTTATTTTATTTATTACCGACCGCCAGCATATATAAGGGAGGCATTGTGATCATACCAATTTTGACGTTTCGAGATTTCAATGGATCTCCACGAATATCCTACATAACGTTTTGACTATTTTTAGCATGATGTCTGTCGGTCTGTCTGTCCGTCTGTCTGTCTGTCCGTCTGTCCGTCTGTCCGTCTGTCCGTCTGTCTGTCCGTCTGTCCGTTTGTCTGTGTACACGTGCAGAGCAAATTCGGCTGAAAGAATTTTTATGAAACTTCATATTTAACGAGTTGATCAACTTTTAGTAAAAATCGGTTGACTAAAAATGGGAGTTTACTCGTGTCGATTTTAAGATTTTTGTCAATATTTCACAACAGAAAAATATTTAGAAAAAATTTATTGAACAAAAGTTGCTATAAAAGCAAAAATTAATAACTTTTATTTGAGACGTTTTTTGATAAAACGAAAAATTTCGAATAATTTTTGTAAAATTTTTCGTCTCAATTTTTTCATACTTCTATGTAACGTTTCCATGGTCATGATAAATAATATCTCTGTTAGAAAATATTAGGCCAAGTTATTTCTACTCCGCTGCTAAATAAATACATTATTTTATATAAGAACTTTATGATGGCGGTCGGTCCTGTGGTGGCCACAGCTGGTTCAAATAATAGAGTTTGATTTCCAATTTTGGTCATCATATACTGTATTTGATACATACATTGTACATCTCGGGAAGACGGACAAACATTGATTTTTTGCGGATATTGTCTTATAATGATCTGAAATGTGTAGAAACCAAATATGAGGCCGAAAAAATAAAAAACAGGTATAGCCTCCAATTTTATTAATACAGTGTTTGTAATTAGTAATTATAATGTTGTGTTTAAAATAATATTTAATGTTGTGTATAATTTTGTGTTTCAAAAATAAATAGCTTACACCTTTTATTTAGATTTATTTATTTAAATTCCTTATTTATATGTTATATTAATGTATATGGATTATTAAATATAGGTATACGTTAGTCAACTTAATATTCGGACACTTGAAAATTTACTAAAAAAATTCAAAAAATACGATTTATAATAATATTTATTTTGTTAAACCAAAATAAATCATTACAATAATATATATTATATAAAACAAACTAAAAAAAAAAAAAAAATTCAACATAATAATTACTAAAAATTATAAAAATAACATTGGTGATACAAACATAAGGCCAATTTAATATTCGGACACTGATAAAAGTTAATGTAAAACACGTATTTTCCTGGCATTTATGCGTCAACAAATTCGACAAAAAATAGAGCACGTGCATTACACCAGTATAGTCAAGTTTTATTACACTTTGTCAGTATTTATCATTCAATGATATTAGTTAAACGTACTATGGGAAGAAAAGGGAAAAATTCTTCTTTTGATAAGCGACAAATTGTAATATTTAATTATGAAAAGAAGAAAAGTGTTCGGGAAATTGTTAAAATTATTAATTTAAGTAAAAGTACGGTTATCGATATAATAAATCGTTATAAAAAAGAAGACAGAATAGACTCTATTAAACAAATTGGGCGGCCGTCTATACTGACCCCGAATGAAAAGCGTTTTATAATCAGCAAAATAAGAAATGATTCAAAAATAAGTGCACCAAAGTTGAGAACTGAACTCATACAAGCGTATAAAGAAATTATTTCCACGGAAACTATAAGGAAAGTTATTAGAAGCTATGGGTACAAAGGTAGAATCGCTAGGAAAAATACATTTATTTTTAAAGTTAATAAAATAAAACGTCTACTTTGCTAACAAATACATAAATAAAGATGAAAATTTTTGGTCTAGCGTATTATTTTGTGATGAAAGCAAATTCAATATTTTTGGTAGTGATGGTAGTGTAAATGTGTGGCGAAAGCCAAATACCCAATTTGACATAAGCAATTTAAGACCAACAGTCAAGCACGGTGACGGTTCCCTTATGGTTTGGGGCTGTATGGCTGCGGCAGGAGTGGGTAAGTTAGCATTTATTGAAAATACTATGGACAAATATGCATATATGGATATTTTAAAAAATAATCTTAAACAAAGTGCAGAGAAATTTGGTATCTTAAATACATTTAATTTTTATCAGGATAATGACCCGAAACATAAAGCGCATATGGTTCGTACCTATTTACTGTATAATAGTCCCAAAGTTTTAGACACTCCGCCGCAGTCCCCAGACTTAAACCCCATAGAAAATTTATGGGATTATTTAGATAGAAAAATTAGAGTGAGAAATATTACCAACAAAAATCAGCTAAGACATGCCCTTCTAGAAGAATGGGAGAATATTGACCCGAATTTCACAAAAAAATTAGTTTTATCGATGGAAAATAGATTACAAGAAGTCATTAAGCAAAAAGGGTGACCTACCAGATATTAAAACCTAAGATTTTTATTCTAGCTAATGGCCATAAACCAGTGTCCGAATATTAAATTGGCCTTATATTTGTATCACCAATGTTATTTTTATAATTTTTAGTAATCATTATGTGGAAAATTTAATTTTTTTTAGTTTGCGTTATATAATATATACATATTCTTGTAATGCTTTATTTTAGTTTAACTACATAAATATCATTATTAACAGTATTTTTCTGATTTTTTTTATTTTAATTTTCAAGTGTCCGAATATTAAGTTGACTAACTGTATGTATTTCTTTTTTAATTGTAAAACTTTTGATAATATAAATAATAAAATATATTTAATACAATAATAATGATAATTATGAACGTAAATCAGATAGTAAAATTTAAATTTGGTTGTTGTTTAGTTCATTGGTATATTCCTAGAGGGAACGTACTAATTTTTTTTGCTGCCAGTGTTCGTTCTTAATATATTGTGTTCTGTGTTCCGTAGTGTACATAATGGGTACATTCGATTTGACGCACCGAGCGTTCCGAGCACGTTCTGTACACTCAAACGTGTTCGATTTGACGCTCGGAGTACACTCAATTGCATTCGTTTTGCGATCGAGCGAGCATTTAGAGTGCGCTCTATGTGTTCGGGGTGTTAAGACCGAGCATATGGAGTACGACATAAAAAAGTGGGGGAACGGCGGGAAAGAAATGAAAGTTTAAAATTAAATTATAAATAAAATAAAAATAATAGCCTTAGACAAATAACAATAGACAAATAATATTTTTATTTGTCTATGGCTACAGAGTACGGCTATTTTATGTATTTGAGACGTTCTGTAAACAGCAAAAAAAATATTAAAATACACCGTGCATAAAATTAAAAGGGAAAAAATTCATTAAATTAATTAATTAATTATTATTTAATTTTTAATGAATTTTATTTCTTCATCATTGAAAAAAAAAACCGTGGTATATAATTTTGATTCATGACTGACGTGAATTAATCTGACAGTAAAAACGCCGCCTAAAATTGTAGGGTTAGATTTTATAAACATTACGTCACAAGAACGCTCGCTCTGTTAGTGCTCTATTGATGACGTCACCATCAACTGTTCGCTCAGCGCTCGCTCTACTCTGTACAACTCGAATGCACCCTATAAATTTAATTAATTTGACAGCTAGTATAATAATATTTTGTCTTTTCTATGGATACGATAAGCATTTGTTTTATGGCTATGTTGCTTTTGAAATAACTCCTTTTACATTGAATGTGAAATCTGCATATTGCTCGTTAAATAATTCACCCTGTATATAAAAGTGGCAATATAACAATTTAGTTACATAGTATTTATAAACTACGTAAATCTCATCCCAAATGACATGCCTTGAGCGAGATTCAACTTGTAACTTTAATACAGAACCTTAGTACGCCACCATCCACTCTATTTTGTGTTAAAGGGACTTACATACCCGCGTATAAATATTTTCATATTTGAATCAGAAATGCAATTAAATTTTAAAATATTTCAAATGAAATGTTGTAGGTTATCTCAAACGAATCTAGGTTTGATCTGATTAAATTTTCAATTAAAACTGCTGTGTGCTATAAATGCTGATACATAACAATAGATTCACATACTCAATTAGCAATGTAATTAATTGGCTATTAACAATCAATGATAACAAAACGTTTGCATGCGTTGCCGATCAGAATTGCCATGACACAAATAGCATACAGTGTATACAGGAATAATATTTAAAAAGGAATATTGATCTACAAAAAAGACGATTTAAAAGTCTCTACTACGAGGGTTACCTTTTATGTTTTTACAAACGATCGCTAGATGGCAATATTGAAATGTGTCATTACTATATACGTAAAATTTGACATTTGTTATTGTGAAATCAGTGGCAGTTTATAAATTGACCGAGTAGGTTGTTGACAGTGAGTGCTAAAAAAAAACAGTTTGTGAAAAAATGGATATTACTCGTGAAGGTTTTCGTTGGATGATTTTTTACGATTTTAGTAAAGGCCTAAGTCAACAATTATGCATAGATTCGCGTCGTTCAACTTTTGGTAATGAACCACCATCAGAAAAGACTGTTTACATTTGGTTTGCAGAATTTCGTCGTCGTCGTGCGTTCGTCAGTGATTAAGGTAAGAGGCTACAATTTCTTCATGGACCCTAAAAAAACAATGAGAAAGCGCAAAAATCACACTGGCTCTTTACCTCTTATAATTTTTGAAATAAGATCATACAAAAACTTAAATTTTGCCAGTTTGGTAGTGAAAATAAAAATACTAATCACAAATAATAATAAATACTAATTACAAATCACTAAAAACAATTTAATCACAAATTGCTATTCAAAAATATTTTTCAAATAACGTGCCAATTTTAGGTTGTTTCCATTGTTGTCTACATCAGTGTTTCTCAACCGTTGATCCGCGGAATACTGGTGGTCCTTAGCAAAAATTTTGTGGTCCGCGAAAAGCTTATAAATTATTATTTTTGAGATTTTTTGTTCATATTTTTATGATTTTTTGTCAATTTTCTGTGATTTTTGTTCATTTTTCAGTGATTTTTTATTACTGGGAGATATTTTATAGATGTAGAGTACATATACAAGAAATTTGTTTAATAGTACATTTATTTTTTGTGATCCGCGATTGAAAATTAAATATTTTACTGGTCTCCAGTCTGACATATATATGGCAACACTGTTGACAGACCCATATGATTTCTGGATAGTACCAACCTTCAAACGATACGTGTGAAAATTTCATGACATTCTGACAATTAGTTTAGAGATTACAATGGTTTTAGTGACTCCAGTTCTGTAATTTCCAAAAGAATGGATAAAAAGGAATTTCGTGTATTAATTAACAATTGTTTTTTGATGGGAAAAAAATACTGTTGAAGCCAAACAGTGGCTTGATAAGCGTAATAGAGACTTTGCACCAGGCAAGTTAACTGTTACTGATTGGTATGCTGAATTTAAATTAATTAATTAATTTTAATTTTTTTAATTTTAGGATTTGATGAATAAAGTCGAATTTCTAAAAAAAAAATGTTTTTCTTTGTTAAACCGGGGACTTATTGAGCAACGTGATATAATAAACACGTAAATTACATTTCATTCTATACGGCACATCTCTGTTTTAAATTCTGTAATTTGATACCCACCTTCTATCATACACCTCAATACATGTGTTAGGCTTAAACATTTCGCAAATTTGTAGTCTTATTTCCATAAAATACAAACGTGTTGTGCTTAAATTAACCTGTCCGCTATGTATAAATTGAAGACTAAGTATTACTGTCACCAGTCATATTTCCTTCGATCACAGCGCTGTCACCGGTAATGTCACTTCTCAATCACACTTTATGAAGAAAAATCGTACCTAATCTTAGTTCTCAATAACAATCATTTAGATAATAGCATCTCTTAGTTCTGATCTTAAACAATTCTTCAGAAATTGCTGAAAACTAATTAAATTAATATTTTAATTTAAGAATAGTTTAATTAATTTTATAAGTTAAGATTCACTTTAATTTGTAGTATGGATTCTATTCTTATTCTTGAGGACAGAGTCTTTAGCGAGATCGATAAGGAAGATATTTTCTCAACTTTATAACTCGGCAAAAGTTTTTAATTCATGAAATCCTGTGACAATTCATTACTTTTTAATTGTTAAGATAACAAATTTTAATCCTTTTACTTTATTTTCCAAATTTATTCAACGCCTTTTTTTAAATGTTTACCTTAAGATGGTTCAAAGTACCTTAAAAAAATACTTGAAGTGTAAGTAAATATATTTACACGTTTCAGGATTTCGTACGTATTTAGTAAGTGATAGTAAACTGTGGGTACGTAATAAAAATCATAAATTTCTTTTAAAAGAATAAAAAACGTGTAGCCATCTATAGACTTAAGCATGGTTTCCAATTGACGTAGATATAGAACGTAGAAATAAAACGTAGAACGTAGATTTTGTTGCTTTGGTTTCCAATAAACTTAGAATATCGTGTCAAAACTCTTTAAGTTAACCTCTTTGTAAGAGAAGTTTCTTAAAAAGTGTCTAATAACATGTATTTGTCAAATAATATGGACGACGATTTAGCAATGCTAGCAATTTTTATTGTTAGTGTTATGCTAATTATTCACAAACAACGTCGTAAACGCAGAATATCTAAAGCACGATAGTAGTTTAGACCAATTTTGCAACCAGAGCCGCCACGTTAGTATCAGCCGCACGTGTGCAAACCTACATAAGACCGGATTTTCTAGAATCGAACCGAAAGTCGCCCGTGCGTAAGCTTTCATAAAATTGCCCTCTTCTAGTAGGGTTCTATAGCATAGACCCCAAATACCACCCATTTGTTGCGTCGCCCCTGTGCAGTGCACAAGCTGCGGCCCTGTACGCCGAAAAGTTTCCACAATTAGTTTATTTATTATATATTAAACTTGGCATTATGGAAGGCAAAAGAAAAGATTTGGAATCTATGTTACCATTTATGAATGATTCCGATAAAGAATTTTATAAGGTCTTGTTTAAGGAAACAAAATCAAAATATAATAGAAAAACAGATACAATTTCGAAATCAAAAGAAAAAAAGATTAACTTCAATAGTAATAAGTAAATCATATTTTTTTTTTGCTACAATTTATTCCTGTTTATTTAATTATTTTTTTGTATTATTTATAAAAATATTTTTTGTAATAAAGAATACAACTTTGTTTCATATGAACCTTTGTGTGTATTTGTTCTATATTCTTGTTTTTTGTCCTATATCCTGTTAAATTTATCAACATGGTATAAAAATGATTGAATTGTTCTATCTCCATATTTTAAAACGCCGTTTTCTAAAATATTGCTTAAGTTAATAACTTAAAAATATTGTTTAATGATTTTTTCTATATATAATATTATTCTGAATATGAAGAAATTACCATTATACTTTCTTGTACCACGTAATCCTCAATTATACCTTTATTGATAACTTTCGAAATAATTATCATATCAAAAATTCCTGTTGTAGGGGAGATGTGGGGACGGTGGCACACATTTTGGTTTTCTGTACATAACATCTTCAATTTTGAATTTTTTAAATACATCTTTTCGCCACTTAATACTTATAATGTCTTTGTTTAAATAACCTGTTAAAAATTAATGTCCTTATCACGTGCCATTTATAATTAATATTTTTGCTGACCTCTGTAATTGTGCCACTGTACCTATACGTGAGGGTACAGTGAAACAGCATTAGGGATACAGTGGAACAGTAAATATAATAGGTATCCAAAAAATCTGTATATGTATTAATAATTTTTATTGAAACTTCAATTCAATGTCTTTCAAAATAAATCATCTACTAAGTAATTAAATAATGTATATAAATATATAAATGTAAATTTATTATTAATATAAAAAAATAAACTTTGGTAAGTTTTGATAGTTTTTATTTTAATGTTAATTATATTTCATTAAATTTACTGTAAAAATCAAAGCGTCTAAACAGTGTTTTGTGCTATCAGACGGAGCAGGAGATGGTAAAACTTTTATCAGCTCTGATTTTTTAAATGTGTAATTTTTATTTGTTTTAATACATTTAAAGAGCAGAGTCAGCCGTCGGAGATGTTATAACAATATCGTCAGTCGTTATTTCTATGATTTCCCCTATAGAGTGGCTCATCATTTTATTCTTTGCGTGTCCTTCAAATATTAAGGCATATTGCCTTACTTTAATATCCTTGTTTACGTAGTCTGTCGAATCTGTATCACATTCAGAGTCAACATTATCATCTGAGTTTGAATTCTGATCAATAATGACATCAGTATCAGACGTGTCTGAACTTACAAGAATATATTTTAATTTTCTGATCTTTTTTATTTTGCGCAGCTTAGAATTGTTCTTGTAACTCGTACCCACGTACGTGGGTACAGTGGCTCACTGTACCACTGTATCCACATAACACGTGTGCCACTGTTAGCCTAACCCTATTTTCACGAACATTTTATCAAATTTAATAAATGATATAGTTTAGAACATTAGTAATTGCTTTACACTGTAGACAAATGACCAATTTACAACATGTAATACAAATTTTCTTACTAATTTAGTTGTGTGTCGTTCAAATAAAAAATTTCTTGTTACGATAAACTTTAGTTTGTCAATCTCAAATCAACATTTTCATTATAAATGGCAGGACTTAAATTTATAGACTCAAAATGTGGATAGTATAATTTCTCAGTACCAGAAGGGCCTATATATACCCAAACAGAAATGAAAATATTCTATATTTCAAAGATATTTCAAATGTTCCACTGTACCAATTGTGCCACCGTCCCCACATCTCCCCTACTATTCTTTATTTTCTTTCTAAATATGATTCAATTTTGTAACTAAAATAGCATTTTAGGGTTTTGTAGGTATGACCAAAAAATCCTTATACCGTCATTTTGTCGTCTGTCTGTCCGTCTGTCTGTTCAGTAAAAATTGTAACCAAACGGCTAAACCTAGAGAATTGAAATTTGGCATGCTTATACAACTCTTTGACCCGCACATAGGAAAAATACTAAAACATCTAAAAAACATATCTCACTAAAAATATAAATAAATATCTGCTCATGGAAAAAAAAATATGTTTTTAAAATTCTGAGTAGGGTATCAAATGAAAGCCCTTAGTATGTGGATTAACGATAAAAATTTTATTTTTGCAAAATAAATTATTTAGAGGCAATTTTTGCCAAAATTGTTCAAAAACAATTTTTTGTCCCACACCCTGTAGCCTAGATGGTTTAAACTAAAAATCTGAAAAAAAAGTTCTGTACATTTGTGTGAATCGGAATAGTACAACAGGAATTTTAGATCAGATTATGTTTTCGGAAAATAACGCATTTTTTGTGTTTTTTGCTTGACCACGTAAAATATTTAATAACTTATCTAACATAGTGAACCAGCTTTGATAGTGTAATGACTAGCATGCTCGCGTTCTAATTTGCAAACTAAGGTTCACTCCGCTCTCAAGGCAATTTTATTTTTTCTGTTTTTTTTTGCTATTTTATTTTGTTTAAATTATTTTTTCAAAATTCAAGTTATATTTGGCCAAATGTTGCATTTAATTTTTAAAAGCGTAAATTTAATAACCATAAATTTAATAATATGGAAATTGTTGAAATTGAATACACGAAATCAGAGGGGCGGGGTTATGACTTAAAACAACCAATGGAACAATGGAAGCCATAGGCGCAATTTTCAAAATCTTAATGAACCTTGCTATATATATATATATATATGTTAGAACGCTTTATAGCGTTTATGATAATATCAATTAAAACACACAAATCCAAGCACATATAAGCGTTTATTACTACGTCTATTTACAATCTGTCACATATATGTTATTATGTTATGGTTACTAACGCAACATATTACAAAGGAAGTCCAAGAACTAGTTTTGACCCTAACACGGCCGTCCTGATCTTGCCGCGTCCTCGAGGCTTCATCTAAATTTAACTGAAAATAAAACAATTTATTATCCTAACACGGCCGTCCTGCTCCTGCCACGTCCTCGCGGCATCTTCAGAATTTAATAACTGCAAAACAAAACAGAGTAAACGAAAACATAATGTTTGTTTTGCCCGTCTCCTTGAGGTTCCTGACCATCCAGAGTTTCACTGAACTCCTTGAGGTCCTTGAACATTCAGCGTCGAACAAAACAAACACATCTCCTTGAGGTCCCTGACCATCCAGAGTTCCTCTGAACTCCTTGAGGTCCCTGACCATCCAGAGTCAACAAAACAAACACGACCATTTTAGGTCCAACAACTCCTTGAGGTCCCTGACCATCCAGAGTTCCTCTGAACTCCTTGAGGTCCCTGACCATCCAGAGTCAAACAAAACAAACACATCTCCTTGAGGTCCCTGACCATCCAGAGTTCCTCTGAACTCCTTGAGGTCCCTGACCATCCAGAGTCAACAAAACAAACACGACCATTTTAGGTCCAACAACTCCTTGAGGTCCCTGACCATCCAGAGTTCCTCTGAACTCCTTGAGGTCCCTGACCATCCAGAGTCAAACAAAACAAACACATCTCTTTGAGGTCCCTGACCATCCAGAGTTCCTCTGAACTCCTTGAGGTCCCTGACCATCCGGAGCCAACAAAACAAAAACGACCAGTGTGTCTTGCGGTACTCAACAAGCTATCAATTCTCAAATCAAATATCAATCAGTTCATTTCATTACAGGTTGTCTACAGTACCCAACAAGCTCAGTGACTGTCGCTGCTTCCTACTCAGTACCTTATTATCCCACACGCAACGTGCCTTTTCATTTAATCAAAGCAATAATATATCTCTTACCACTTTAATCATCGTCACTTTTAATCATCATCATCTAACTAGTTACCTTCGTACTATTTGTCTGTCAATAGACAAACGCTCGTCCATTCTGAAATTTTTTTATTATTATTTCTCTTCAGATCATTACATTTGCCATTTCAAGTAAATTACACCTTGATCTGTTATCAATCGCATTGGTAAAACAAGTAAAATTAAGCAGAACCCTACGGTTCCCACTGTTTTAGTCCTGGTTGAAGATCTCCAAAGAACAAAGAATACATTAAATGAATTTATCTCCCGCCTCTAAAATATGTTCTAAACCTGCAATAGCTGTAACAAAAGATCTGTGCAAGCAATGTGCACAGTATTACATCGTTCACATTTAGTATTACATAGCATGTGCATCAATTGTAAAATCTGTCATTTATATTAGCACATTCGTCCAATATGTACCATTAGTACAGACCTAAGAGCAAGACATCTTTGACACCTTACAAGACAACTTTGACACCTTTCGGCTGTCAATTTTTGTCTGTGTTTCCACAATTACCACATCAGTTAAAAACTTAACTTAGTACTTTTGTATTATTGAACTTGGGAGAACTAAAATTTTTACGTTCATTTTGATTTAATTTTTTTTTTTAAATTTGCATTTCTGTTAAAGCTAGTTTTCTGAAATTATAAAATCTTTTCTTTTTAGCATACTCATAATAATAATAAAATTGTTCGATTTGGGTATTTAAAATGTCACTACCAGTGATATTTCGAATACTTGCAGGTTTCAATATATTTCGTAAAGAAATAACACACTTTTATTGAGACCATAATTCTGTAATTCATTAATGCAAAATTTAGAAAAATTACACAAAAAACTTGGTAAAACTTGTCAAAATAAAAATGACAACTACTATTATCTGTCATTTGTCATCTGTCATCTGCCAATGCAAAATATAATCTTATCTAATATGATTCCATACAAGGAATATAATTAATAAAAACTCCAACAAAAATTCTTTGATTACCTTGTTAAGTCTTTATCCAAAATTTCTAAATTATCAAGAACAAATTATAAATACCATACCTCATTATTCTCTTATAATTTGGCGTCAAATATCTATACTACCTTTAGCTTATTCTTTATTTAACCTTTGCAATGTTATCGAAAAATTTATTTGCATCTTGTAGTGTTTTCCAGTCCTTGCTATTAGGTTTAATGTACTTTATCCAAATTCATTCTAGAACATTTCAACTTCTACGTATCACTGTAGCTCACCATAATATGGGTACGCAATGTTTTGGGGTTAATTATTTTTTACAGTTTAATTATAATATAGCACTTGTATTTTCCATTTTCAAAACTCTTGTCAGCCAATTTTGACATTTCAGTTTATTTTTGCAACTGTCAATCTTTCTGTCATTTTTTTGTTTTTTTCATTTTAATCATTTTCAAAATACTTTATGTATGGAACAACAAATACTGGCCAAAATTAGTTGTAGGTGTAGGCATCCCACTTCTGATGTTAGAACGCTTTATAGCGTTTATGATAATATCAATTAAAACACACAAATCCAAGCACATATAAGCGTTTATTACTACGTCTATTTACAATCTGTCACATATATGTTATTATGGGTATCAGGACACTTACCCCCAGGACACTAACCCCCGGGACATTAACCCCCCGTCAATTACCCCCGGGACATTAACCCCCCATGTCAATAACCCCCCGTGCCATTAACCCCCTGGACAATAACCCCCGGAACAGTAACCCCCGAGACATTAACCCCCCGTCAATGACCCCCGGGACTTTAACCCCCCGTACCAATAACCCCCCGACCATTAACCCCCTGGCAATTGATTAATATTTTAAATGTTTATTTTTATTTAAAATTAGAACATTTGAAATTAGAACAAAATTGAACAAATGTAATCGTACATATATAATTAGCTAACGTGTGTTAGTGATCTGGGTAACACTGTGACGACATTTTTCCTAAGGTTCTCGTGATTGGCTAACTGGGGACTATTCAGGTCTCTTGATTGACAAGTATTTTGCAGATTTGTTTTCTAAGAATCTACAAATATAATTACATATAGAAATGTGTAGGATTTCGTAGGCATAAACAAAAACTCTAGATACTTATATATCCTTTGACTGATATGAACAATATTTTGCAGTTTTATTCTCTAACAATCTACCAATATAATTACATACAGAAATGTCTAGGGTTTCGTAGGAATATCTTAGGTTAGGTTAGGTTAGTAAGGGTTTGGTTAGAAGCCGAGCGAAGAGAGCTACCCATCTTCTAGTTTAATGTCAAAACACTATCTTAGGTTAGGTTAGTAAGGGTTTGGTTAAAAGAAGCCGAGCGAAGCGAGCTAACTATCTCAAATTTTCAAATTTTAAATAAAAATAAACATTTAAAAATATAAATCAATTGCCATTGAATTGTTTATGACCTAGAAACTTCAAAAAATAACTTGAAAATGGCAACTAAAAAATTACAAACAATTTTCAAATACCACGTATGGCCCAAAATAAAGCACATTTTTCAATAAAAAAAAAGTCCTACTGTGAACCCCCCCATTTTTTTGGAAATAATTGGGCCCATATTATTACTTCAGTTAACCCACATTCACACAAAAAAAAAATTAACAAAAACGCTACAGGCATTTTTGAGAAAATTTTATTTTTCTAGTTTGGTCTTCATATGACCTCTATATGAACATCAACTTTAAGGCCTAGTATAATTAAAAAAATACATCTAGATATTCACAAAAAAATTTTAAATGACAGATCAATCAAATCCGTCGAGTAGTTTAGGCCCTAGGCTTGGCGAAAAAATTACACTTCAAACCGACAGACATTTTTCCAAAAACATGTTTTTCAGGTTCCCAGGTATGTGAAACGTGGAGAAACATCAAAATCCGGGGGGGGGGGGGGTCAAATTCTGACTCATCACTGTACCCTACTCTCTATACATACGAGGAAGTAAAAAGTATTCTAATATATAAATTATATTAATGATTTCAAATGTTCAAATTTTAAATAAAAATAAACATTTAAAATATTAATCAATTGCCAGGGGGTTAATGGTCGGGGGGTTATTGGTACGGGGGGTTAATGTCCCGGGGGTTATTGACGGGGGGTTAATGTCCCGGGGGTTACTGTCCTGGGGGTTATTGTCCGGGGGGTTAATGGCACGGGGGGTTATTGACATGGGGGGTTAATGTCCCGGGGGTTATTGACGGAGGGTTAATGTCCCGGGGGTTAGTGTCCCGGGGGTAAGTGTCCTAGAATCATTATTATGTTATGGTTACTAACGCAACATATTACAAAGGAAGTCCAAGAACTAGTTTTGACCCTAACATATATATATATATATATATATATATATATATATATATATATATATATATATATATATATATATAGCAGTTATCAAGTAGCTTCAATGAAGTTACTTGGTTACCAAAAAAAAATATATGAATTACGATTTTGATGTTTTTGTAAAAAAGTATAAACTTGAAATAAAACATATTACATTTCCCAATCTATATATAGTAAGCTATTATCAAGACTTACATATATATAAAAAAAAAAATACTGCACAAATTTAGAAACCTAAATAATGGTATTAGGCATTCAAATTATAATTAACAAAAAAAATATTTTAACATAAAATTTGTTTTGGCATCCCAAATAATCATCATTCACTTACTAAATACCTGCGAAACCCTGAAATGTGTGAAAATTCACACTTCACATCAATTTTTTAATAAGCACAAAGTACAGCTAAGGTATTCTTATGTTTTTATGCATATTAGCATACTCTTGACACGTGCTTTTTCTTGCTTGATGTATGTGAACTCACGACCAATTCTTCCGGGTTAATCAGTGGATTTCCCCTCGCCCGAAGTAGACTCCTCTCATTATTCTTCCGACGTCCCGGACTCCAGGCATTCGGAACTGGAGCTTGTTTTGTGTTGCTTTTAATTGAATACCGCAGACCGAATAAGATTTCCTACACTATAAATTTTGCGCTATGTTGATAGATTAATGGGATTAGAATTCGATTTACTTGTAAATATTTTTGTTTAGGTTTATTTTTAGGAAATAATTGTTCAAATTGACAAGAAACATGGAAGGCAAGCAAAAAGATTGGATTAGTTCAAATCTAATATTGATAGTTGAGGATGAAAGAAGACTAAATGGTAAAGAATCATCGAGTGTGAGATGGAAAGAGTAATTAACAAAAGATCAAGCGTGTAAGTGGTATATAACAGTGATTTTCTACTAGTGTGCCGCTGAACAAAAGTGTGCCATAAGATTTTGTGTGGTGTGCGACGTTATTTAGAAAACAGCTACGTACAGACGCACTCTAGGGGGAGGGTATACTAACATGGCAATTCTATATTTGGATACAGCGAAATACAAGGGTTGTCCAAGTTCTCGGGCTCGCCCACACATAGCGGCTGTAATATTGTTACAATAAACTAAAAGACGAATTTGATTGTAATATTAAATTTTTATTAAATTTCTTAAATATTGGACTTCTGCACTAGTGTTGTGAATATTTTCACACGGACGGTTGACACACGCGCTTCGGACCTGTTTGCATGATAGGGTAACAAATGAATATTTTTTTAGGGTTTTGTAGGTATGACCAAAAAACCCTTATACCGTCATTTTGTCGTCTGTCTGTCTGTCTGTCTGTTCGGTAAAAATTGTAGCCAAACGGCTAAACCGGTTCAACTTAGAGAATTCGTTCTGGTACTAAAAAATTCTCCTATTAAATGGGACGAACCCTATTGTTTTTTTATGAAGATCGGTTAACTAGAAATGGGAGTTTACTCGTGTCAATTTTAAGATTTTTGCGAATATTTAGCAACAGAAAAATATTTCGAAAAAATGTATTGAACAAAAGTTACTATAAATGCAATAACTAATAACTTTTATTTTGAGACGTTTTTTGATAAAACGAAAAATTTCGAAAATTTTTTGTAAAATTATTTAAA
This sequence comes from Liopterus haemorrhoidalis, assembly GCA_963971575.1. NCBI lineage: Eukaryota > Metazoa > Arthropoda > Insecta > Coleoptera > Dytiscidae > Liopterus > Liopterus haemorrhoidalis. The sequence continues at coordinate 53,851,169 of OZ020615.1, forward strand.
ATTTTTCTCAATTTTTTCATACTTCTATGTAACGTTTCCATGGTCATGATAATTAATTCGTAACTAGTAAACCAAGCCTTGGACAAAAATTTGTATGGATCATAATTTGATGTATTTTTGAAGATTTATGTAACATTAAAAAAAAAAAAAATTAATTTAATTTTTTTTTATGGGAGGGCAAGTCTAGCGGAGGTTTCCCTTCGCCACTGGTTTGTAGTAATTATTATAACTATTTGTATGTAGCTGGCCATGTGGTCGAAAGACTAACGGCCAATAAAATAATATTTCATAAAAATAACGCTATCTGAATAAATGAAGATTTACACGGTGATTTGTTTAAAATTAGTGAACTCTTTACTTTTTTAGGGTTTTGTAGGTATGACCAAAAAATCCTTATACCGTCATTTTGTCGTCTGTCTGTCTGTCTGTCTGTCTGTCTGTCTGTCTGTCTGTCTGTCTGTCTGTCTGTCTGTCTGTCTGTTCGGTAAAAATTGTAGCCAAACGGCTAAACCTAGAGAGTTTAAATTTGGCATGCTTATACAACTCTTTGACCCGCACATAGGAAAAATACTAAAACATCTAAAAAACATATCCCCCTAAAAATATAAACAAATATGTGCTCATCGAAAAAAATTTTTTTTTTTTATAATTTTGTATAGCGTATCAAATGAAAGCCCTTGGTACGTGGAGTAACGATCAAATTTTTATTTTTGCAAAATAAATTATATTGAAGCGATTTTTGCCAAAATTGTGCAAAATTTTTTTTGTCCCACACCCTGTAGCCCAGATGGTTTAAACTAAAAATCTGAAAAAATTCTGGAATTTTTGATCAGATTATGTTTTTGGAAAAAAACGCATTTTTTGTAATTTTTGGCTAATAATGTACACAAGTTATAGCTTTGTAACACGGTATACTGGAACGTGTATGCTGGTGTAGTGGTTTTTGACGATGGTTTTTCACCCAAGTAACTCGATCCGAAAGGGATCGAACCCTGCGAGAAGAGACAGTATTATTTTTTGTTTTTTTTTTTTTAATTTTTATATTGTTTAAATTATTTTTTCAAAATTCTAGGTATATTTTGGCAAATGTTGCATTTAATTTTTAAAAGCGTAAATATAATAACCAGTGGAAATTGTTTAAATTATAATTTAATTCTGTTTCAATGTACACGATATCAGAGGGGCGGAACTTATAACAACCAATGGAAGCCATAGGCGCAATTTTTAAAATTCTTAATGAACCTTGCTATATAAAAAAAAATACTGCACATATTTAGAAACCTGATGTGAAGTGTGAAAAATCACACTACACATCAATTTTTTTGGTTTCATTTGGTAGATATTTCATTGAATATCCTTGGATCATTTTAATGAGTCTATTTATTAAACAACTTAAATATTGAATTTATACACTAATTAACTAACAACAATAAGACTTAAATAATAAATACCAGTATTCATTACATTTACACCACAGTTACACAATTGACTGTTCCAGATATATATTCATGTAGTCCAAACTAGTCCAGGTATGTTATTAATTAAATCACTCAGTCACTGTACTGAATTTCGCAAACTCACTATATCTACTTGAGCTCAATCACTTGTCTAACTTTACATTTAACTTTAATACACGGAACTGACCTTGATTGAATCGCTTGCATAAGACTGAGCTCGGGTAGTATGCGTCTTATACAGTAGCTTAAACCGTTAAATACATTTTCCGACTATTCGAGTAAACTCTCCAGGGTTCGTCGTTGTATTGTCCCATAGCCACTGTAGTCTTTTGCAAGACCATATTCGTAACAATATTTTTTTTTAGTTGAAAATCGGCCATATTTTAACATAAAAAGTAGCAAGTCATTGTGTCAAATAGCCTCTGTTAATACAAATTTTAATATGTGATCTGAGATACTTTCATAAAAATTCCAAAACCAACTAGAGTTTTTATGAATATGTGTTACTTTTGTGAAGAAGAAAATCTGGGATTGAAGTACGAATTGGTGGAACACTATCCAACTTGTTCACAAGATTTGGCTTCCTCAGATTTTTATTCCCAAATCTGAAAACTGAGTGGAAAGAGTTTCCCATCAAATGAAGAGGTCATAGTAGCTGTTGAGGGTTATTTTGCAGACCTTGCAGAAAGTTACTATAGGGATGGGATAATGCCTTTTGAGCAGCGCTGGAATAAATATATTGATGATAATGGAGACTATATTGAAATATAAAATTTCGGCCCTCATAGACCTGAAAAGGTTAAGCAAAACTTAACCCTTACAGGACAACTGGTTACCCCTGATAACCACATAACTAAAAAATATGAAGTGTTTACTGGTTTAGTACTAACTATAGTGCAAGATGTTTTGCCTAAATAGAGAATTTAGTATTTGTACCATTTTTAATTTGTTTATATCTACTTGAAGATTATTTTACGTTGCTAATAATAGTATATAATTTTTATCAATAAAAATGTATTTAGAAATAAATTCTTAATTTTGTCCTCAAAGGGTTATTTAGATCCACAGTACAACCATAATCATCAAGTCAAACTCCCTGACCAAACGTTTATATACAATGCCGAATTGATCGCTATAAAACTAAGTTTAGACTATTTAAGAAACCATATTCATAATGAATTCGTAATACTTTGTGATAATAAGAGCGCTGTCCAGAAACTAAAATATCCAAACTTTTCTAAGGATAATAACTCTTTAATTTACGATATATTAAAATCTGTACAAGATCTAACCTTTAGAGATAAATCGATAAAAATATGCTGGATCAAGGGTCACTCGAACTACAAATTTAATAATCAAGTAGATATTCTAGCAAAGGAGGCCGTTTTAAAAGGAATGCCGCTACAAATACCACCTAGCAACAATGAAATTAATTTAAAATTAAAAGAAATTTTTCTAAATCAATGGCAACATGATTTCCTACAGCCACTTAAACATAAAGCATCATATTATGGAGAAATCCAGACAACACTACCAAAAAAACACTGGTTCTCGTCAGACCAAAACAGGGCTTTCATCTGTACTATAATTCGACTAAGATTTAATCATAACCTCTCACCGTCTCATCTGCATAGAATAAACTTAAAATCAACCCCGTACTGTCAATGTGATGACCAGTCTATTGGTGACGTTAACCACTTACTTTTTAAATGTCCATTATATTTTGGTAATCGTACAAAATTTTTAAATAAATTAATTTTAGAAAATATCCCATTTCCAACAAACATTCAAACACTTTTGGCCTCAAACTCGATGAAAATTTATAATATAATCTTTGAATACATCAAAGTAGAAAAAATTAAAGTGTAATAAAATCGTATTTATACTTAACATTAATACTAATATATTCTGGCTAATAGTCTCTTAACGACAAAAATTTTGGTAAAAATAAAAATGAAGAAGAATAAATAAATTTTATATTTGTATTTTAATGTCTATTGTAATTCGTAATTGTAATTTTATTGTTATCAACTATTATTATGTATTTTATATGTAACTTATATTATTATTGCTATATTATTTTATTGTATACATCACTGGTTAATAGTCAGTGCAACTAAGACCAATAAATACTAATTAAAAAAAAAAAAACATGCCAAACCATTCTCTCAGGTTTTATAGCCAAGATGTTATCGGCCTACCAAATGATCTACTGTTACAGATTTTTCCTTGAATTAATAGTTGGAGGATATTATAGTTGCTGTTAGATATTCCAGTTTTCGTTTTATGATATGGTACATTAATTGGGGTTTTATTTTCCATCCTTTTGAGGACTTCATTCTTGATCATATGAACTTTATGAACCTACGAAATGCGCCGAGTTCTGTAAATCCATAGTTCAAATGTTACTATTCTCCTAATCGTGTGTTTCATTAATGTCCAGTTTTCCGGACCATATAATAATATGGAAAAATTAGATTTGAACATGTTGTTTGCCTAGTGTATGTCAATAAACATGTCAGAGTCTCAGATTTGTCAGAGAAAACCAGCTCGAGTCATATCTGTTACCATCTTTATGAAAATGAATATTACTTTTAGTAATAATCCTGCCAACTTAACTACGTAAAACTCTTAAACTTCTTATGTTGGTACTCAAGTTGGTAATATATTTATTTTTATTATTTAAATATTTCTATTTTATTCTTGAAGGGAAGTAACCATTCTAACTTAACCCATTTTAAGAAAATCTCGTATTTTATCTAAAATCTCCTGGATAAGCAGTAGTCATTCGCGAAGCCATTAATGACTGTACTTGGATTTTAAGTTGAGAATTTACTGCTATGAAAAGCTCTGATGTTTAGCATGAACTCTTGGTTCGCTTGCTTCATTTGTCATTTGGTATTTATTTTATCAAAAACAAAATGCAAACAAAAACTTACTTACATATGTCTAGACTTTTACGGATCAGTTGAAAATAAATGGTACATACCTGCAAAAAGAGAAAAGTTTAGTCACATACTTCACAAGTTAGAAAACAGATGGTGTTTTTTTGGTTTTATGGAGCTTTATACTTTAAACTTATTTAACAAAAACAATGTCATATAGTTTATAGTTTGATAATTATTAACAACATTATTCAATGGAATCTGTCTGATCAAGCAATAATGGGTTCGCATCCGGCCGCCCGCAGGACGAATGAGAATATATAATGTTTATTTTTCATATCTAGCGTAGTAAACATATTACTGCCGCGCTGCTTTAGGCTTTTTTACATATTAGGCGTATTTACGTCTATGTAATTACATGTAAACCGGCGTAAATAAAAACTTAAGGTAATAATAATTTAAAAGTAGCGTTTAAGAGTATCTTCCTTTATATTTTGGTATTCCCCAAGGTTCAGTTCTCGGACCGCTATTATTCTTAATATATGTTAACGACTTGCCTCTCGCTATGACATCTAAATCAACCCTTTACGCTGATGATACATTACTAAATTGCAACCATGATCTAGATTCAATAAACACGCAATAAACTAATTTTAAATGCAGATAAAACCCAGACCTGCTACTGCTACTGAGCACCAGAAAACATGATTTTGCCAGTCCCCCTTTCGTTAAATTTCTTGGTATCCACGTTGATCCTTACCTTCGTTGGGATCAGCACGTGGATATACTCAGTCGTAAACTGTGATCGACCGTGTATCTAGTAAGGAATCTGAAGCATGAAGTCAGCATAGATGTTGTATTAAAAGCCTATTTCTCCCTCTTTCAGTCCCACCTAACCTATAGGTTAATAATCTGGGGACATTCACCTGCAGCCAAATGAATTTTCAACTTACAACGTAAAGTTGTAAGAATAATTACCAGTGCTCCTTTTAGAGTGGATTGTCGAGATCTTTTTGTAAATTGAAAATAATGTCATTGCCTTCACTATTTATTTATTTGTGTCTATTGTTTGTATGCAAAAACTTACACAATTATATCACTTTTAGTGAAACACACGAGCACAACACGCGTTGTAAAAATAATATTCGTGGTAAGTTTTTGCGCTTAAATAAATCCAGGAATTGTTCAAATTACTTGCTGTGAAATTTTATAATCTTTTACCAGAGACTATTACTACACTACCACTAGACAAATTCAAACTTAAACTTAAACACTTATTTATAAATAATCCATTGTACACAATTGATGAATTTAACAACGTTAATTTTGATGAACTTTTATGACTTTGTCCCATAATATTGTATTGACTGACTGAAATCAGTTCTTTGTATTTGTTATTTGGTCAATAAAACTATTATTATTATTATTATTATTATTAATAATAATAATAATAAACTTTATTGTAGGCGAAGTTTCAGCCTACGCTGATTCCAACTTAATCTTTTTAATAGTAATAATAATAATATATTTATTTAGCTAAAAATGCTAGAAATTACAATTGCAAACAATAAATCTAATTATACAAATGTTCTATAAAAACTAAATGTTAATATTTACAAAATAATACAATATTAATATACAAAAAATAGATAAAAAAAAGTAATCTACATACACATAAATTTTCTTTTTCTTTTAAATAGTGCAATATTCATACAGTGCTTAATATCACTGTCCAGTTCGTTATATTTTATAATACCCTTTATTTTAAATATCGAATTATATGCTATATTTTTCTTTTTACATTCAATATAAAAGTTGTTCTTATTACGCGTGTTATAGTTATGAATTACATTGCACTCAGTTAAAATATTTTCAAAATAATGATGGCATCAAGAGTTTGGTATTCAATTCGATCTCTAATATTTAACCAGTTTAATGTTGTCAACACAGCATCTACTTTAGTACGTCTGTTACAATGCAGTATAATTCGCATTGCTCGATTTTGTAGTTTTTGTAATCTATTAAGGTCAGTCTCGTTACTTAAATACAAAACAGTCGCACAATAATAAAAATGTGGTAATATTATAGTGTTTAAAACTATTTTTCGGGAATATAAAGATAAAGAAGTTCCTATTCTATACAATAAAGACAATTTTTTTTGTTATTTTTTTACAAATATAGTCCTCATGCCCCTTAAATTTTAGCTTCCTGTCGACTATAATTCCTAAGTATTTTATCTCATCTACAACATCTATTACTTCTTCATTAATTTTTATTTTCAATTGACTATCTCTAAACACACTATATAAATTATTATTACACATTACCATGGCTTTAGTCTTTTTTACATTTAGTTTTAATTTGTACCACAAAATCAATCATTTAATGCATTTAACTCTATGTTAATTAGGTCAATCATCTTATATTGTAAATCATCACCACTGTGATAAATGATTGTCTCATCTGCGAATAGATGAAACTTACAAAATTTAAAAATATGTGATGTCATATAAATATAAGATAAATAGAAGTGGACCGAGTATACTGCTTTGTGGTACTCCTATATTAACATCTTTCTCTTCTGAAAACACTTGACCACATTTCACTCTCTGCTTTCTGTTAGTTAAATAATCCACGAACCATTTTAACACCTTACCTTTTCAACATATTAATATAGGAATACATTAGATATAAACTTGCATTCTTATAATATATGACCTGGACTAGCTTTGAAAGATTGAACAGAGAGAGAGAGAGAGAGAGAGAGAAACAACGAGAGAACGAGAGAGATAGTCATGAAATCATATTTTCCTTTTTATAAACTTAAATATTAGAATTTTCTCATCTTTTTCGCTATGTAATTTTTAAGATTTTTCTTGCGAGAGAGAGAGAGGGAGAGAGAGAGAGAGTTTAGGCACTTGGGTAATTGTAAGGCTATGGAGAGAAATTCTCGGAACTATTTTGCAGCTGACACATTTAAAAACCAGCACATCTAACTCAGAAAATGGTGAAGACAACTAACATATCTAGCCACTGTTGTGTACAACAGAGATAAAGAGAAAGATAGAGAGAGAGAGAGAGAGCGAGAGAGAGAGAGAGAGAGAGAGAGAAACAACGAGAGAACGAGAGAGATAGTCATGCAATCATATTTTCCTTTTTATAAACTTAAATATTAGAATTTTCTCATCTTTTTCGCTATGTAATTTTTAAGATTTTTCTTGCGAGAGAGAGAGAGAGAGTTTAGGCACTTGGGTAATTGTAAGGCTATGGAGAGAAATTCTCGGAACTATTTTGCAGCTGACACATTTAAAAACCAGCAAATCTAACTCAGAAAATGGTGAAGACAACTAACACATCTAGCCACTGTTGTGTACAACAGAGATAAAGAGAAAGATAGAGAGAGAGAGAGAGAGAGAGAGAGAGAAACAACGAGAGAACGAGAGAGATAGTCATGAAATCATATTTTCCTTTTTATAAACTTAAATATTAGAATTTTCTCATCTTTTTCGCTATGTAATTTTTTAGATTTTTCTTGCAAGCATTATAGCATGTAATTTTTAAGTGGCGCATTGCCTTTCTAAAAAAATAATTTATTTTTACCTTATAAAAGTTCCGGTTGTAGCGGAACCGTGAAATGAAAAAAAAAATCATCAAAGACTTAACTAAGTGAAAAAACTTCGCTTTCAAAACTTATTTTTAATTTTTAAAAAATTTGATGTGAAAAATATTTTCTTAAATCTATCAATACATTGCGGTAAGTTTTAATATTAAAATTGTAATATTAGAATTTTAAAAAATTAGGAAGTTTTTAAATTTAATAAGAACAGCGCAATATCCTCGGTTGTTATTAATGGGAAGAAGGAAGTTGCTATTCTTAGCGGAAATGACGTGGCTTTACTGGGGTAACGAAGTTATTGCATTAGCACAGAGTTTCCCAACAGGTTCTTGCAATTATCCGCTTCGTAGTAATTAGAATCTCTCTCTTCTTGGACACTGTAGGTTGCTTTAACTTTTGACCTCGCTCAAATCCTCAACAACATGGATGCGCAAAATATTCACGCCGTGCCCCACTTCAAATAAAAACCCCCTTTCCATGGCTAGCAAAGTATTTTATCAAGATTTGTTATTGGGGGGATATTTTAAGTCGTTGGTAATTTTAGAAAATAAACTGTGATAAAAAAAATAATATAAAAATTAATGAATTTATTAATAATAATAATTATAATTAGTGAATTTTCACGCATTGCAGGATTTTGTAGGTATATATTAAGTGTTAACAAGTTGTGGGTATTTAAAACAGTGCTTGTTCGATTCGCCGTTGGTGATATTATTCGGGCGAGAATAATATGTTAACATTACTCCCATTTTCACAATCATTTACCCTTTATCCAGGTGTAGGAGCTCGCCCCCTGGCATCGGCGATTAGTCTCGTAGCAGAAATAGGCCGATGTAAAATAAATAAAATAATAATAATAATAAAATTATGAGTATACATAAAAATAAAAACTTTTGAAAGAATTAACCACGTGTTTACATTTAGAGATATGTTACAAGTGTAACTAATTAGGAGATGCGCTCCCATCAAGCTCCAGCTATATCTACCCAGTTCTCCAGTCAGTCAGATAAATACCGTAAGCTCTGTGATGCAAATAATCGAATAGTTCGAAATAATTATCAGATCAAAAATGCTGTACTGTTCTGTTTCTGTTCACTTTAATTTGTATTAATCAGATTTTTTTCAGATTTATAGATCAACCCCTCTGGAAAATGGGGTGAAGTTTAAAAGTTTTTTTGACACATTTTTGACGAAAAATCCATATAAAAAATGTTGATCTATCAAAACTAAAAATTGGTTTATACACGCATTACGGTGTTTCGATTGAAACCAAACTCAAAATTTTTAAAATAATATTTGTTATCGACCGCCATATAAGGGAGGTATTGTGATCATACCGATTTTGACATTTCGAGATTTCGATGGATCTCCACGAATTTTTAGCATGATGTCTGTCGGTCTGTCTGTCTGTCTGTGTCTGTCTGTCTGTGTACACGTGCAGAGCAAATTATGCTAAAAGGATTTTTATGAAATTTCATACTTAAGCTTTTGACATCAATGGCATGCGTTTTAAGATTATTCCGAATATTTCACAACAGAGAAATATTTCGAAAAAATTTATTTAACGAAAGTTGCTGTAAAAACAATAACTAACAATTTTTGTTTGAGACATTTTTTGATAAAGCAGCATAAATTAAATAAGTACTTTGTGATGGCGATCGGTCCTGTGGTGGCTACAGCTGATTTTTATTTATTTTTTTAATACATATTTGTTTATATTTTCCCGCGATATATTTATTTGAACATATAAGTTGCGTTTGTTTAACGCCCATCCTTTGGCGTTTATTATATTTTGTCTTGCAATTTTGCTCATTTTTCTAAATGGTTGCCAGTTTGTTTTTTATTTAAAATTCTTTTCACTCCAATATTTTTTTCTCACAATAATTTAACTTATATTGTTTTTTTTTTTTTTCTTTGCCTTTTTGCACTAATTTTCTAATTGCTTATAGTTTATACACTTATTTTTGGTATTACTTATTTGACTTATTACTTATTAATGTTTCAATATATAATTTGTAATTATTTTCGTTTAACACACTGTTTCTCCACCCAAAACTTCAAAATAATGACTCGCAAAATAATAATTATTTTTTTTACACCGACCGGTGAAAACATTATTTTAATTTATATACTTATTGCAGACGATTACAGTGGATAGGACACGGTATGAGGATGAGGGAGGACAGGTTAGGAAACAGTGGCTTAGCACAATTTTTTTTAATAATTCCACTTTATGGTGTTGAATCTGAAAATATATTTTAATTGGTACGATATTAACTACTCTCTTCTATAACCTATAAATTTTGTCTCAACTTCTGTAATAAATTCATTTCATACAATTTAGAAATGTGGAAATATTTAATGATTCTTAATAATAATGAACTCGAAATTGAAGCATAGTTCACTAGTTTTCAGACTGAAAATTCATTAAAACTCAATACAAATTTCATTACTTTTAGATTGATTTCAGATGCGATGTGTTCATTATTCATGTAAATTATCAAACTGCAATTCATGAACTATACAACCAAATACACATCTGAGTTGCGCTGGTTGCATACCCTAAGTGTTTCAATGAAAATATACCGTATATTTTTACTTGCATGATTTGTAAGACTTCTATCGATACAAATTGTATTACATTGAAATTGGACAAAACTAAGTAATCCCCTGCTAAACCCTCAAATCTAATACTCTTGATTCAATCTTGTGATATCACCCAAAATCAAATTTAGGAAAAAGTATCATCCTTGTGAATATTTTATCAAAAAAATGAACGACATTGAGACACAGAAAATGTGGGGACCGCAATTCACTTTAACATTTCATTTTCAAAGAAAAAATATTTCGATATTTTACTTAATATATGAGGGTCAGTCAAATATAAATCGTACTTTTCCAAAAACTCTTCAATCCGTTAAATTTTTCCTAATGATAAGATAAGATAAGATAATTTATTTTCACCAATTTTTGGTACAGTCTTATGATTCATAAATGTACATACAAGTTATTTTTCTATATAGTTTTCCTGAACATATAAGCACTTGTGCCATCGAACTGGCAGCTTTTTCATTCCCGTATCATAAAAATAAGTGGAACGTGCCCGAAGCCCTTTGCAAAGAAATTTTTGAATCGATACGAGTACGAATCAGAGGAAGACGTATTTTTGAACCGCATTTTGACCTGTGGCGAGTAGTGGGTGCATAGCTACCCCCCCCCCAAAATGAAGCTAGTTTGCAATAGAGACGAAATGATGTAACAGATCAAGTGAAGACGAAAACGGGGTTGTCAACAGAAAACATTCTTGTCACCATTTTTTTCAAAATTATTATTCTTTGGGGTTTAGCAGGTCTTGACAAGCGTCCACTAATCGCAAACTTCAACAACCTTTTGAGCCGCGTCATACTAGAGAACACTGCTTTCTGCATCCTGCATATCAAAGAGGTGGCAGAAGATCTGCAGGCGGGAATGGACTCGATTTCCCCTCGAAGGGAGGCTTTCATAACACCCAAAACGCCAACCATCATTCAAGCTCATTCAAGTTTTATTTATTTTATTATTTGGGGTTTGTCAGGTCTTGGACAAGCGGCCACTAATCGCAAACTCCAGCAACCTTTTGAGCCGCGTCATACTAGAGACTAGTGGGGCTAAATATACACGGCTGCATCCCAAACCCTGGCGATATGCAGATGCGGAAATTACGCCAGATCCAGTGCCCACACAATTCGTAGTGACCCAAGTAACACTGCTTTCTGCATCCTGCAGATCAAAGAGGTGGAAGAAGGTCTACAGGCGGGAATGGACTCGATTTCCCTCCGATAGGAGGCTTTCATTCCACCCAAAACACCAACTACCAGGACTACAAGGTCATTCAAGTTTTATTTCTTTTATTATTATTATTTTTATTAATATTATCATAGGAAAATTGTGTACATCGAATTACTCTATCACAAAAGGATAGTTAATGCTGTGTATATAGGCTATTCAAAATGTTTAAGCGGAACTAAATGAAATTTTTATTTTTAAGTTGTCACGAACTCACATTTTAATGATTGAAATGTGATTTTAAACAAAATGACCAAAAGCCTCAGTTAACGTTAAAATTCACTAGTTTTCAAAATCTAGTTCCGCTTAATTCAAAGAGATAGAATATAATTCTTTTTAAGCGAAACGAAACGGGAGTTTCGTTTTTTAAGTTGTCACTAAAACGGAGTTTGTCCAAGTCATTTATAATAATTCTTTATTAGAAGTCAGGGGTGCACACAAGGGGGGGATCCAAGACGTCCGGACCCCCCCCCCCGTACTGTGAGAAGTAAAGACTTTTTTTTTGCTCTTCACTTAAAATTTAGGAGTGAGGACCTTTTTGTTGCTCTTCACTTAAAATTTAGAAAGGAGGACCTTTTTTTTGCTCTTCACTTGAAATTGAAGTTTTTTTTAACCCTGTGTTTATAAGAATTATGTATAATTGGACCCCCCCCAAGCCAAAAACCAGTGTGCGCCCCTGTTAGAAGTTAGACAATACATACAATTGCATTCCTCAAGTCAGTACAAAAATAATTTTAATATATAAAGATATTAACATTTTTATTACAGGCTATACAGCCATTTATAATATATAAGTAACAGACAGATAATTATGCCTACGTTTATGTTTCATGTTGGCTTTTATTTTAAAATGACTTTTATTATAAAAAATAAAATATACAATAAATTTTAAAATTTTTGGAAGGCGCAAAAATTTAAGAAATGAGACATTTGGATTAAGAATGACAAAGAAATCAAAATTTAATGAAAATGACATTTATAATTTAAAATTCGCCCTAACCTAAAAATGTGCAATGTAAGTATGATTTACAAAGCTTAAACAAGATTGTGAACAGCCCGATTTAATCGCTAGATTCCAAATTCTAGTTCCACTAAAACGCTTGTAATCAATGAAACATTGTAATCAATGAACGATGAAAATTATGTTTAATTAAAATTTTATTTTTTAGTTCTTCTTATATTTATCTGAACAATAAATTTCACGACACTCTAATTAATGAGTCTCGACACAACAATGTGTCGCGCCACACCGGTTGGAAATCACTGACCTAGATAAACCTAAAGGTATCTTGTTTTGTACTATGGTGTCAACTAGAAAGAGAGATGAGTAAAATATAATATATAGAAACGTAGTACAGATAAATTTTCACGTAACACGGGTAAAATGGTTTTCACATATTTTCATCTATCACTGTCAAAGACCCATTCACACCTGACAAATACCAAAAGCCCTATAAAATATATTTATATTAACAAAATATACGATCCATATTGAGATCGTTTTAGATACCTTATTTTATGATATATCTTACTGATATACCTACTCTATTAAATGGCGAAAAAATTACGATTTAAAAATTTCGTTTCCGCATTCAGAAACAGAATTCAAGTTGCTAATGCATAATTCTTTGCACTCGGTCCTCTCTACAAAACGAAACTCATCTCTAGAAACACATGTTTATATATGGCTTTGAGGCATGGATCTTAATAGAAGGACCCCCTCAGAGGAAGACTTGCGGGCTTTAACCAACTCTCGTCATAATGCCATAAATATCTATTTATGGCCATCAGAAAAAATAAAAATAAAAAATAAAATGGTTTATTTTTTTATAAAGCATTACATAGCTTATAACAAAGAAGTTGGTATACTTCTAACAATATCATATTGAAATATACGAGGGCATATTGAAAACGAATGTCTCCATGGCCACAACTTTTATAATGACGGGCCAGACCGTGTCAAAAGCGGTTTGCCATTTACCTTAAGTATCTGTACATAAGTTCTCCTAGCGGAGATTCTCAGCAACATCGCGTTTGCGCATGACAGTTCTAAACATGGCGGCCGGCATGGATGTGCGGTTAAAACGACGAGCTGTCATTGAATTTCTTACTGCGGAGGGTGTAGCGCCCATTGATATCCATCGAAGGTCAAGTGCCGTCTACCGTGTGTTGATGTGAGTACTGTTAGGAGGTGGGTAAGGACTGTAAAAGACGCTGAAACGGATGTCCATGATCGGGCACGCAGTGGCGAAGCTTGGGTTTCATGACATTTTACCTCATCCACCTTATAGCCCAGATCTTGCGGCTTGTAACTTTTTCCTCTTTCCAAAGCTTAAGGAACATCTCAAGGGCAAGCGTTTCTCTTCGGATGCAGAGGTGATAGCGGAGGTGCGGAAATAGTGCCGTGGGAAGTTTTTGGAAATTTTTCGACTTCATTAGTCTTCTCGCTGTATATGGTCAATTTCTTTTTATCAGTAACAATTTTTTTTTGAGTGCTTACTTTGATGTTTTTAACCAGTAACCATTTTAGAAATATTTGCTAGTTTTTCAATCTTGGTTTACGTTTACCTTATCTTTAGAGTAACCAAACAAATATCGTCTACATATATCAAATCTTCAAGTTCTTGCAATGTGTTCCAAGGAATATCTTCCTTGTTAAGCATTTCGAATTACGAATAATTAATCTGTTTTAAACATTGCAGTTTTGCATAGCACAGAAATTTCCCGATACGGTTCTGTACAAGGTATTGCTGTACTGTAATTTGTCACTAAGCTGTTAAGCTATATGCAATTTTAAAATACAGTATTTTAAATAGCATTCTCCTTAGCTTTAATAAATTAGTAAATCAATACTTCGATATTCTTGAATGAATAAGAATGTAAGCCAGTAAAGCAGAAGACGAAGGATGGGATAGAGAGAGAGAGGAAGATCGAAAGAGAGAGTGAGAATATTTGAGAGACACTGGGATACGATAACGAGATTTATTACTGCGTCCCTGCGAATCGAATCACTCTAAATGAGCTAAGATCCACGTGAAAACTCCAACACGGAGAGCCACTTCAACAAACAAAAATCGAAGACATATCACCTTACAACTCATTAATATTAACCGGTAGAAAATGGAAAAAAGAGATTTTCATTTAAAGTTAAAACGCAAAAAAATAGACAATTAAATAATAATAATAGGCAGTCAAAGCTAACGGCGCATAGAGCAAAGAAGGTGAGTTCTCTGGCACTTAACTTAACTTTAACTGATTTTATAGAAAAAGTAAGAAGACTATATAAATTCAGGTAATTGAAATTATTTTTATCTCTAAAACTGTTTAAGATCCTAAAGTAGACAACCAGGGGCCGTAAACAACCAATGCGTTTCGTTTAAAAATTAGTATCTGACCGGATACGGCCAGCGGGCCATATGCTGGACATGAATGGTATAGTTGTTTCTGATTATACCTAGGAAATCCTAAAAAGCTGATTAATGCGTGTCGTTTAAAAATTAATATCGGGCCGGGTACGGCCCGTGGGCCATTTGCTGGACCTCAATGGTATAGCTGTTTCTGATTATACCTAGGAAATCCTAAAAAGCCGCTCAATGCGTGTCGTTTAAAAATAAGTATCGGGCCAGACACGGCCCGCGGGCATAACGTTAATTGACACAACATTCTTTAATCAAGCCAAGGTATATACTGCTGAGAGCTATATTCTCGCTAAGGCTAAACACATAGTGAAGCAGAGAGCAAAGCAGCGATGAAAGCGGAGAGCAAAGCGGCGAAATTAAATAAATGAATTCCTGTTAACACGCGCATAGTGGAGCGTACTGCAGCGAGGTTATATCGTTGTTATAGTGGAGCAAAGTGACGCGTTCAAACAATTTTGATTTCTCTGCTATCATCGTTGCTAAAATAGTTGTTTAAAATTGATACTGAGGCATTTACAATTAGTTCTCATTTAAAAGAGGTATTTATAGTAGGTTCCGATTGAAATTTATCCATTTTTTACCAATTTATGTTGAATTTTTTTCCAAAATATAATCAAACGTTGAAATACTCATGCGAAAATAAGAATGAAACTTTTCTGGATGTTCGCGGAGTTGCATATAGAAATGATGAAATTCACCATGTATATGTCTACTTTTATTTATTCTGTGAACATTGCACTTTCTAGTGTGTTTATTTTTATTTTTTAGTAAATACCAAATTTTTAGAGAAGAGTTTTCTGTTAGTAAAATATCCATTATAATTTTGTGAACTTTTTGCTCGATTTTAAACGCGTCACTGTGTGTAAGCGTGACACTCTTTTATAAGCGCGACATTCTGTCGCTGTTTTACTCTCAGCTTTCATCGCTATTTTGCTCTCTGCTTCACTATGTGCTTAGCCTAAGTGAGCTGCTGTCGGAGAAAATAGCTGACTGGTGGGGAGCGACCGACCACACACCTCAAGCCCCGCTAGCATCTAGTAACTTAGCGTTACATGAGGATACACAGGAATTAGGGCTTTTATATATATATATATATATATATATAATAGGGTTCCTGTCATTCCTCTGTAAAGGATAAAGGGCCTATAAAGCCTATATCCTTTAAGCCAATAAAGCCTATCAAACGAATCTGCTTTCCAGTTAGAACTTTGACTTATTTCCAGGAAATACCAGGTCACTCTGTAGCTAATCTTGTCCGCCACTGCAATGCACAAAATTATTCCGCGTGATAATGACTAAAACGCGAAATTAAATCTCTTTAAAAGTCAAATATTTATTTTCACAACTTCTCATATGAAATTTACTTGTTGTTTAATTTGTGAGTTGCGGTTAAATTATAATTTATCTGGGCTAAAATGTCGGTGGTCGGTCGGGGAGTCTGAATGAGGCATTCTTGCCCAACTCATTCATTAAAACTATTTAATTATTTAGTATTTCATTAATTTGCCGTCTACGACTGAATACACAAGCTCTCTAGAGATACATTAGTAAAATCACACAGTGGAAAAGTGGTTATTTTAAATTTTATTTTCTGGTGTCGCGAAGTAGGTGCTTTGTAAAATATAATTTTGAAATGTGAATTTTCAGTCGGATGGAGTTTTAACTTCATTCGCTCAATCTTCGTTTAATTCTACATATTGCTCTGTTAAATTATTATTTTTTCATTATATATGAATTCATTATATTGTATTTTTATAGTTAATGAACTATTTGATTGAATTACACCGGTGAACAGAAATTTTGAGTCTGGGTTCTGCATATCAGATTTTTATTTCTTCTACATTATTAATTAAAGAAAAAATAGTTTTACCCGAAAAAGTTGGCTTTTGTAGCTATCAGAATGAAATTACGGAATTTTAAGAAAATTTCCCTTTTTTCAGACCTTTATTGTATGTAAAAGTAATACAAACTCTTGTCATGAATTTGAATCAGTTTTATTTACAAGAAAACCATTCGAAACAAACAACTTACTGTAACAGAATACATAAAAAAGTTTAGAAATGTATATGACTTTCTCGTATTAGCCCCCAAATATAGTCCATCATACTCTCATTGTATTGCCCCTGATAACGACGTTCAAAGTCCATCACGTCTTGATGAAAACGTTCACCTTGTTCTTCCGAATAGGCTCCCATGTTATCTTTAAATTGGTCCAAGTGAGCATGTAACATATGCACTTTAAGGGACATTCTGGAACCCATGAGTTTAAAGATATCAAGCATAGTTGCAATAAGCTCTTTGTAACTGTCTACTCTGTTTTGAGAATTTTCTTTGAGCATTACGGAATGATCCAAAGGAAGACATAGAAATTTATTTCGATTACGCAGAAGGGCAGCTTTTAAACTATTTGTAGAACTGTCTATGAAAAGACGACAGTCAGAAGGAATGCGTGAGATTACGATTTCTTCTAACAATACTTTCACATCATTACAATAACAAAGTCCGTCTTCTTTAGTGAAATAGCAAGAAAATGCTTCATGACGCTTTCTTTGATCACTTATTGATTCATTTGTCTCAAGCAAATTCCACTGTTTCAACCGAGAAGCTAGGATTTCTGCTTTACTTTTGGGCAGGTTCAGATCTCTAACTAAGTCATTTAAGTCTTTTGAGTTAATGAGTTGTGGTTCAAATATTACCGATTTGATCTTTGATATAGGCTTCACAAAACTTTAAATTTCTAGCCAAAGCAAATTTTTTATCTCTTGTTTTGATAAATTCGCCGTAAATATAGCAGAATGAGTCTACCTCGTGTTTACAACTTCTTGACGCCATTTTTGGATCTGCCGTCACACAAAATGCGTTGTATCGGTGCAATGCACATGCGCATACCGACTATGAACCACGTAAGTGAAATGCCACTTGCTATCCACCCACTCGTCCCCACCCTTACTTAATAAAACACGCTTCTCCTTATATGGTCATAAAAATAAATAAATATATATTGATCGTTGTTAAAGGTACAAAAGCAAAGTTTCTTAAAAATAAACGAAGGTTTTAGTTATTTTTCGATATAAAGAACCAGAAAATAGTCTGGCCATTCTGGCAAATCCTGGCGGGATGCAGACGCGGAAATATGCTAGATCTATTGTTCGTACAATACGAAATAACCCGAGCAACACTGCTTTCTGCATCCTGCAGATCAAAGATGTTGCAGTTGATCTTCAGGCGGGAAATAGACTTGATTTTCCTTCGGTAGGATGTTTTTATAGTACCAAAAACACCATCAAGACAACAAGCTTAACTTTATATCCTGGATACAGCTTTCTAAGCTCAGATAAGAGATCCATATACTTGACTTCTTTTCCTCCTCCTTGAGAGAGATTTTCTTCTCAGCAGCACTTGAGAATTCGATCACAAACATCTGTTTGGTATCAATATCCAGAAGGGTTATGGCCGGTTTAATGGCTGTCAGTAACCTCGACTAGTTCTAATAAATGCGGCACCTGGAATTTTCCACCACCGATTCTATATTAGAAGGGACGTACGTTCAGGCATCGGGTCAATACCATAAGTATTTCTAAGATGATAGTAGAGCACGTGAAAAGCACCATTATGTCGATTTTATATCGATAAAGATATGCGTAGACCAGTTAAAATTCTTAGTAATAGTTACTCCTAAATCAACTACGGACAATACGACCTCTGACCTAGGATGTAGTACTAGTGCCCCGGGTAATTGTTCACTAAATGAATCACTTGAAATTTGGATACATTGAGAGGTAGAAGGCATTTTGTTCACCGTACAACTATTTTATCGAGGTCATTTTGCAAAGTTGATTGCATTATCGTAAATTTGTAGGTGATCTGTAAACATTTATCAGGTCTACAATGAATATCAGGAACAAGATTAGGCCCAATACTCTACCATGTGGAACACCGCAAATGTCAATTGGTGTTCTGTCAGGATATTTATAATAAAAATACGTGAATTTGTGGTTGTGATATAAAAAATGTAATTTTTGTCTCCCTTGGCAAGGCAGAATGTTGATGAGTCTGAAAGAATTTATTTTAATTAGATTTATAGAAGTAATAAATTTATAAACCTCAGTAAATAACCTGTTTTTGTCAAATTACGAATTATAATCCATTTTCTATCAGCGCAGAGGTCAATTTAGTGATAGACTATTCACATATCGTCTATAGCTGTACGCATCCGGCCATTACTGCCGATAATGAAGGTAAAACAGAGAGAGAAACGTGTGAATTATTACCGTTCCTTTTCTATTGAATGTGAAATGATTATACGCAACCTTGGTTAACGGGAACCCTTACCGGAACGAGCTAATTAAATCCAGAAAACAATAAATGAAATTCGATTAGCCTATTCAGTACTATTTGTTTGAATTTAAGAAATGTGATTGCTTAGTTAAATAATTTAATCATTTACGAACCCAGGATAGCATGAGTTTAATGAGCCCGCATATACACACATCAGAAAAGTCTAGGGATATTGAGAAAATATGAAAATATATTGCTTATTGTACATTTAATGTTGTATTTCAATTAAAGTAGGCAATTATGAGTAGTTGGCTATAGAAAATAAGTAAAAACAATAACCAACAAGACAAAACAAATGCGAATTTGACAAATTCTAGTCAGTACATGATCCGTAGGTTGCTTACATGTTTCATTTTAATTCGATTTAAAACGTTTATCTATAATTGTGTTTTTAAGTAGTGGCATTCTTTTTTAATAATGGAGCGATAGCATTTAACTATCTACGAGATGAATCGTGCAGTGGGACTTCTCCAAGCAGTTTCAAGCAAGTTGTTGTAGCCGAGCGGATAAGAATTTCTCAAAGTGTCATCAGTCGGTTATGGTGGCGGTACAGGGAAACAGGGAGTCCGGCCAAACAACATCCGGGAAGTGGTCGCTGTACAACAGCAGCTCAAGACAGATTTTTGTTTTAAATGCTAGAAGCCAACCTACTATTACAGCACCCGAATTGGTAAAGAAGTAACAGCGAGCGCATAACTTAACCGTTAGTCGCGATACTGTAAGAAATCGTCTCCACAGAGCTAATATTCTATCTCGACGATCAGTCAGATATCAACCCCTGTCTAGAGGCAATCGCAGAGTAATATTAGATTGGTCTCACAATTTTCAATATTGGTGTGATAATGAAATTGGTGTGTGATCGGGCTACAGTTTTGTTTACTGATGAGTCCAGATTTGGAATTCATCCAAATTCTCGTCGAACAAAGGTACGGAGAAGATCCGGTAATTTGGAACGTTTGAGGCACGTCCAGGAAGTTCACAGTTACAGAGATGGTATTGTTATAGCATAGGGTGGGATAATACACTGGCGGTAGAACTGATATATTCTTTTTCTAATGAATTTTTAACAGCACAACAATATTTGGATAATATTCTTCAACCTATTGTGCGTCCATTTCGGGGTGCTGATGGTGATCAGTTGCCCAGGATAATGCTCGGCCAAATTTTGCGCGAATTTTAACGAACTGGCTGGATAACGAAGGTATTGATGCGATACCATGGCCACACAGTCACCGGATCTAAATCCGATTGAGCATGTGTGGGACATGCTTAAGAGAAGAGTTACTCCACATATGAGTAACATCCACGATAATTTTAGATTCAGAGAGCTTCTAAGAGCAGAATGGGCACAATTACCTCAAGAAGACAACGATAATGTTATTTTGTCCATGAATCGCAGATGTAGGTACGTGATCAACCTACCTGGAGGTCAGACTCTCTATTAGCATTTTTCCCTCATTTTTTACAATTCTGTACATAAATCTGTATATTAATTTTTTTTTTTTTTTCAAATATTGATTATTTTTATAAATAACATTTAGCTTATTTTATTGTATACTATTCTTCATTGAGTATTTTAATTGATAGAATATAATAAACGTACAAAAGAAACCATACACTATTTATTTTCATATATTTTATTATACAAGGTGTCTCAAAAGAAATTTTATATTTAGTGGATCGATTAAAAAAAAAGTAAGCCGTATATAGAAAAAATGTTTATTAATTATTAAAATACACTTTTTGGGGATTTATTTCTTAAAAATAATATCGTCTAAATGTAGACCCTCGCGTTCTCGGCACTCATTTAATCGAACAGTAAAATTACTTATGACGTCTCGGCAGGTGGACTCAGGGATGGCTGCCATTTCGTGACGGATATTTTCTTTCAAATGCGCCAGTGAAGTCGGTTTATTGGCGTAAACTTTAGATTTAAGATAACCCCGTAAGAAAAAGTCCATAGGGGTTAAATCTGGACTGCGTGGAGGCCAATTTATGTCACCTCTCCGGGAGATCAATTTGCCTGAGAAAATTTCACGAACACGTGCCAGAGACATATTGGACGTGTGTGAAGTTGCTCCGTCCTGTTGGAGCCATGTTCTTTGGTTATAGCCCGGAAAGTTTTGCAGTTCTGGTACCAAGAAGTTGTCTAACATCTCCACATAACGCTCTGAATTCACTGTAACTGCACGCCCCCTTTCGTCTTCAAAAAAGTAAGGGCCGATAATTCCTCGCGCCGACATCGCAGCCCATACGGTCACTTTAGGCGAATGTAGGGGTTTCTGATGTTTGCGATTCGGATTCGTTGCACTCCAGTAGCGGCAGTTCTGCTTATTTACGTGGCCATTAAGATGAAAATGAGCTTCATCCGAAAACAAAATGCTGGTAAACGTTGAAAATCGCTCAATCACCTGATTTACGAAATTAAGCCTCTGACTGGCATCTTGGGGCTTTAATTCTTGCACCAGTTGAATTTTGTAGGGGTGCAGCTTTAGGTCTTTGTGCATAATGCGATGTAATGATGATCTATGCACATTTAAAGCACTTGCGCCCTTCCGAATTGAAAGGTTCGGGTCGTCACGAACAGACTGATTAACATTCTCCACGTTTTCTACCGTTCTTGATGACCTAGGTCGCCCTGATTTTGATTTATCCAGCGTTGTACCAGTCTCTTCAAACTTTTTAACCTAATATCGAATGAGAGGAATGCTTGGCGCATCATTTAAGTGACGAAAACCTCGAATACTGCAGAATTTTCTACGCGCTACAGTCGCCGAATCACCGTTTTTGTAAAACTCTCGCACGCATAACGCGCGGTCTGCTCCCGAGAAACGCTCCATAGCGACTAAATTCCCAAGAGCCAGGCTACCGATTGACATAACCCCCGCGCCCCTCGGATACGTTGCGTTCACGCAGTAAGCTAAATAAATATAAAATTTCTTTTGAGACACCTTGTATATTATATTACATTATTAGTTATGCTTGTGAGTAAAAGCAACTGTGTAAATGTGAAACATAAATCTGGCTCGCCTCAGGTGACTATTTTTAGCTCAACGTCCTTGCATAGAAGGGTTCACCGAAGACAAAAAAAAGGCGGGAAGTTCAGTATTGTACGGAACGTGAGGTAGCCTTTCCAGTAGAGTTATGCTATAGCATATGAAAGTAGATCCCTTCTAGTATTTCTAGAAGGAAAAAGGAATAAGCAGGGTTTCATCCCTAAAGTATTGGCACTTCTTACGTTGCGCTATCTTCAGTAATAAAAGAATCTTATTTTTCAGCAAGATAATGACTCCATATTGATCCTCTCACGAAAAGGTTCATTCGTGAAACTGAATTCACCACTCTTCCTCGGCCAGTCAAGTTTTCTGTTCTTTCATCCATCGAAAAAGCATGGGATATTTCCCGTTAGTTATAGAGTGCCTCAAAAATGAAACTAATATTGCTTCGGACTCTATATGACTGGAAGAAATCGACCAGCATTCAAAACTTGCCTCGCAGATTAAGAGTGTGTATTAATTTACGAGAGGATGCAACTTATTATTTAATTTAAGTGCTATAGGTCTTTCTAAATTTTTGTCATTTATTACTTTATATGTACCCAATTTATAACTTAAAAATAATTATATATATAAAAGCCCTAATTTCTGTGTGTTCCTAACGCTAAGTTGCATGGTGTGAATGGGTTTTGCGGGGTGTGGGCGGTAACGAAGTTAGTAGTAGGGGGCGACGTATACGACGAAACAGATAGCTTACCAGACACTAGAGCAGAGCATTGCAGTACATACGGTGACTCGAGCGAAGGTTGTTGTGTCAGGGGCATGTTTTGATTTGATGTTACGCAACGTATAATGACCCGCGAGCCGTATCCAGCCCGATACTAATTTTTAAACGACACGCATTAAGCGGTTTTTAGGATTTCTTAGGTATAATCAGAAACAGCTATAATATTGATATCCAGCATATGGGCCGCGGGCCGTATCCAGCCCGATACTAATTTTTAAACGACACGCATTAAGCGGTTTTTAGGATTTCATAGGTATAATCAAGAAACGTTTTGATTTGTTAATATACGCAGAATCATGCAAATTTTAATAATTAATTCCTGCTTATATTGATTTTTATTCGATATCAGTTTGCCTACGTTGTTGGCAACGGGGTCTGCCAGTTATAATATATTCACGTTTACTTGGTCTAACATTTTCAATTTTGATTTAATTTTGAGTAATTTAACGCAGTATATATGTTGAAATAACGACAGCTTTAATCCCGAAGACTGTTGGAATGGATAGCACGACTATCTAAACGCCCAGTCGGAAGACCTCAAGTGAGATGAACGGACGATATTACAAGGACCAGGACACGACTGAATGATAAAAGCCATGAATAAAGAAGAATGTAAGACACAACTACATCGGACGATGGATGACAAAAATGCAATGATTAATTATGATTTAACACCGATTACGCGATTAACCGATGACAGATCTGTTTGTTGAAACAAAAGGAGATATGGAAGGTCTATTAAATAAATTAAACTACGTAGGACTGAAGTACAGCTTAAATATAAACAGCGGTAAGACAAAGTACATGGTAATAAGCAAAAATAAAGTGCCATGTCTCGATTTGTATGTGGGTGCAGACGAAATTGGAAAGGTCAACAGATATAAGTATTTGGATGCGTAGCAGCTACATGAAACTGAATAGGACTCCCTTGAAATTAGAAGCCGGACAGAGTAAGATAGGTCAGCTTTTAGTAAAATGAGGAGCTGCAACCATCCCACGACTTACCAATCGAATTATCTCACTAATTGAAGCTTTACTTCAGTTAGTGAAATGCTACATCTTTCCAGTAATGGTTTGCGGTGTAGAGACTAAGTTATACTTCCTATAAAAGACCGCTCGTATATGCTGACCTGTAAAAATTTCTATATAGAAATTTGTCCGATAACAGTACTTACCTTACTGAAAAAGAAAAAACGTATCATAATACAATTTTTAAAATTCCGTCATAATATTTATAACATCTTTAATATATTCTAAACTATTTAATAATCTTGTTACGTCCTCCCATTATATTTTTCACTATATAAAACTGGATAAAAAATCCTATAGATATTATAATATGAAATCGATTATGTATATGATATGATCTGTATTCTGAACAAACAGCAGGGCGGTAAAGAGTCCATTCGTCAATGTCAATGATCTCTATGAAGATGTTATATATACGATCTGTCCGAACCATAAACGTATGATGCATGAGCATACATTACACTAATAGAACCGGAAGAGGTCAATTAAAATTTAGGGTATTGGCTAAAGTGAGACAGTAATAACCAAAAATTGGTTGATCGGTAGTAATATTCTTGGATAATCGCTTTTTTTTTTGGTAATTGCTTAACAATGATTGGATTAAACAAATCACTAGAATATACGAGGATTAGTTAAATATAACCTGAACTTTCTCGGGAAGAAATGCAATTGGTCTTACGTAACAACATTCAATCATAATAATGCTAAGTTTTGACAATAATTCATATTTCTACCAATACTTTTTAAACAACTATAATCCGGTTTTTAACAATATACAGGTAAATTAAAAATGGAGATGGATTGGCCACTTCTTACGAAAACCAAATTCTGAGATCTTTAAGAAGGTCTAGTATCCCTAAGGCAAGAGTAAAATTGACAAGTCACCAGTAATGTGGAAACGCACAGTATTAAACGATGCCAAACACAATGAGAAATCATGGAGCGATATAAAAGCAAAAAATAGGATTAGGTGGAAACATTACATAGCAGACCTTTATTCATGTAAAGAGCTATAAAACTTAAATATAATTTTGTCCTAAGAATATTGGAAATAAAAAGAATCTCCAAAACCTTTTTAGTTTAATATTCTTTTACATAGTGAATAAAAATAAAAATAGTATAAAAAGTAGCGACAATATCATAAAATCGATATTACAGTATATCTACATTATCACTATCTTTATGTATAAAATCTAGTCTCGTTAACAGGCTCTAACGTACTCCCTAGTTATAATAAGTTATGTTGTAATGCAAATGGAGATTTTAATCTAAATTAGACCATACCAAAATTAATATATACTGGAGGATGTTTATAGTGTATCCCTAGAATACAAACAGGGCTGTACTATATATTTTTAGACTAATTTACGCAAAATTTAGAAGGGGAAGTTCATCTGAATATTCCAAAACATATATACAGTCCAAAACATATTTTAAATTAGAAGCGAAAAAAAAAGTAAATTTTATCATCATTGTTATCTGCTAATATTCAGCCAGTACGCGTCGTTATGGGCATATTGGATTTTAAAATACAGGTCTGGGAAAAAGTTCGTGGCGTTTTTCTATTAAAATTCTACTGGTTTTGTTATAGTGTGAAAATGAATTTATTTAAACCAAATATGCTCCATTATTATCGACAACGTTTCACCATTTTTCGGGTAGAGCCATGGTGCCATCGGTGAAGAACTTCTGTGGTTTCTGGTTGAAAAACTGAATCAAGTGGTTTTCACAGGCTTCTTTTGAAACCAGCTTAATTCCATTGAGAGAATTCTGCAGAGATCGGAATAGGTGATAGTCAGAGGGTGCTATGTATGGACTATACGGTGGATGCAACAAAATTTCCCAACCAAGCTCTCGCAATTTTTGACGGGTCATCAAAGAAGTGTGTGGTCTTGCGTTGTCATGATGAAAGAAAACACCTTTCCTATTATTCAATTCGAGCCGTTCTCTTTCAATTGCCTGGCGTAATCTCTCTAGTTATCCACAGTAGAATTGAGAATTAATCGTCTGACCAACTGGAAGTAGCTCATGGTGGACGATTCCCATCCAGTCCCACCACACATAGTATCACCTTGTTCGGCGTCAATCCTCGTTTCGCGAACGCTTGTGACGGCTCACCATCTCTTGTCCACGATCTTTTACGTTTCCGATTGTCATACGTGACCATTTTTCACCGGTTATGACACATTTTAGAAATGAATCGATTTCATTGCGTTTCAGCAGCGCATCGCAGATGTTAATTCGGTCTATCATGTTTTTCGCGCTCAACTCATGAGGAACCCATATATCGAGCTTCTTTTTGTAGCCAGCTTTCCGTAAATGGTTCAAATCAGTTTTGTGGTCAATGCCTAGCTCCGTACCAATATCGATACTGCTGATATGCCTATCTTGCTGGACTTTTTCACGAATTTCAACCAGAACGAAAGCGAGCGAACCATTTCCACGCAGCAGATTTTGATAAAGTACCTTCACCGTACACAGTACAAATTTTATCACAAGCCCGCGCAGCATTCTTCCCTTTGTCGTAATAATATTGTAAAATATAGCACAATTTTTCATTACTTTTCTCCATTTTCAAACGCACACAACTTTCCAACCACTGCACAAATTTTGATGTTTAGACACTCAAAGTAACTGTCACCTTTCCAACGAGCGCTTAGTGGTGTAGCTGCGATCTGTCTTTCCTGAGTTATTTACAATTGGCGCCGTCTATCGGCAAAAGAGCCACGAACTTTTTCCCAGACCTGATATAACCCAGGTGGGTTGATCTAAAATATTGAACAAATTCTTAAAAATCCACATTAATGTGAACCGAAATAGTTCAACAGAAATTTTTAATCTGATTATATTTAATTATAAGTTATTGAGTTTCACCAATTCCGTGCTAAGAGTGTTTAACTGGCTAACTGGACACCTGGATTATGCGCGTGCATCTCGTAATTAAATACACTTGTAAGTTAAAGATGGATAAATTATTAAATTTTCCTATTGTTAATATGTGCTCACAATTCCTTGTCACTTACCTATAAAACCCTGAAACGTGTAAGAATTCACACTCCACACCAATTATTTCAAGTTTATGGCACGAAGTGAATAGTAGTTCATGAGTATAGACAATCAATGGTTCTAAGACTACGCAAATTAATACTGGTCTATGTTCAAAATTTCATTTCAAAATTAATTTCAAAATTCATACAAAACTTCTTCACTCAAACATGAAAAATGATACTTAAGAACATGAATTTGTAAAGTTTAAAATGAAATATTTCATCTTAGATCTCTCTATCTACGTACAAAATTGCATATCCGAGACAATGGAGTTAGTAGTGGAAGTCGGAAACTAATATAACTCTTGACATGGTGTGTTGGACAGTATTTGCAAACTTATACACATCTCCAGTTGGTTAATATAGTATCACACGATATTTTACACATGTATTTTATTACAGCTAGTGGAAATGTATAATTGTATTAAATGCAGCATATGGTCTTTACAGCATTGCGGGTTGCATAACTGGAAATTATAACTGAGTATTATAATTGGAAATATGGAAACATGATAAAACTTGAAATTATTCAATAAGCCAAAGAGCGATCTATGCTTGGTATCAGTCACAAAAATAACTAGCAAAGTAATCGCGTCTTTTTCATCTTCAAGTACCATTGAAGATTGACCACTAACAAAACAATCTTAATCTTGGATGATATCGTCTTGGAAACATCATGATATTCCGAACCTCTCTTTCAAGTTTCGCAACCAGGATTTTTAGTACAATTTTACTACAATTTTACTAAAAAACTTCATTATTTAATTTATTTAGATTAGATTATTTAAAAACCTTGCAAATGAATCGACGGACTTGAGTATCTCAGCCTTACATGCTCTAATAAAAGCAGATAAATTAGAAGAAATTTTCCCGAATATGGAAGTTACTACAAGGATATTCCTTTGCCTAATGTTCACCAATTGTAGTGGAGAGCGCTCATTTTCACGGCTAAAAAGAATAAAAAATGAATTATGAACGACAATGTTACAAGAACAACTAGTTTGTCAATCATGTGCATAGAAAGTGATATCCTTCAAAAATTCGACTTTGAGGACATAATAGAAGATTTTGCAAAACAGAAATCCCGGAAGAAACCATCATCATTAACGTCCAATTCTCAAAATAGTAATCACTTCACTTATATTTGATTTGTATAAAGCTAACCATAATAACCAATAAAGTCACTAAATAAAAGTACATACAGTGGAACCTCGAGATATGAGCACCTCTATATACGAGAAATTCGAGATACGAGGAAAGTATGAGCGAAAAATTCGTCTCTAAATAAAAGCATTCGAGCAACGAGCCAGGCTGTTAAGCCAAGCAAGGGTTGTTAGATAAGTTTTTGGTAAAGCAACCTGCAACTAAAAGAAAGTTAAGTGATTCTGACCCAGAACCTGCTTCCAGTGGGGTAAAATTCCCAAGAAGAAAGCCTTCCTGAATCAGAGGGGGACTCTCCTTCCCCACAGTAACCCGTTTCGTCTTCCCTATCGCCAGTCAGGACTGTTCATAAAGGTAAACTACGGTTATATTATTTACCAGTGTTATTTATTAGGAAAATTGATTTTTATGTTGATATTTTTGGGGGTGCGGAACGGATTAACTGGATTTCCATTATTATCAATTGGGAAGTTTGTTTCTAGATACGAGAAATTCGCCATACGAGCTCAATGCTGGAACGAATTAAACTCGTATCTCGAGGTTCCACTGTACTAATGTTTTCATTCACTTTTTTTTTACCTTTCTAAAAGGGCCCCAAACTCTGTGTGCCCAAGGGCCCCTGTATGGCCTAAGACAGCCCTGCATATGCAGATTTTAAACCCAAATATAGGAAAATTACTGAGCAAAAATATAAACATATCTACAGTAAAACTTGACTACAGTGACTACTGAAGGGATCAGCGAAGTTGTAACCAGAGGTAGGTGCTCCACTTTACCCAGAAAATTTAGAGAGCATCAAAAAGTGGTCAACTTAAGCAGATGACAAATTTACAGGTTTTATTCTTTAACAGGTTTTATTTCCAATGTGCCACGTAACGGTATCATAATTGTGCCATTTTCGGAGAAAATATTATTTAAACATACATAATAATATTAATTTATACCAAAAAAATTCAATCAATGTAATAAAAATTGACATATTTTTTATTTTATATTTATTTTGTAAACAATTAATACAATTTTATATTTTAAAGCATATGCCTTCATATTTGATTTTGTATTTTTGTAATTGAAATTAATAATTAAATAAATGAAATAAAAATATTAAAAAAATAAATTAGTAACCTTTTTACAAATATATTATAAACATATGTACTCGTACACACAGATTGGTTGATGTTACATTGCCCATTCCACAACTTTTTATTATTGAAGATAGGATAATGTTGAAATAGAAAATTGCTTGATACTACATGATCTATATTGATTTATATTTTTTATTTAAAAATTGATGTGAAGTGTGAATTTTCACACATTGCAGGGTTTCGCAGGTATATAATAAGTGAAGGCGGCATGCTGAGTGTGTAGGACAAATTTTGCTTTGTAGTAACCACTGCAAAATGAACGATCTTTTTAAAATAATTTATCGTCTGTTAATCTCAGAGCTTTAAAAACAAATTTTATGTTAAAATATTTTTTTGTTAATTTTAATTCGAATACCTAATATCATTATTTAGGTTTCTAAATAAGTGCAGTATTTTTTTTATATAACAAGGTTCATTAAGATTTTGAAAATTGGGCCTATGGCTTTCATTGGTTGTCTTAAATCATACGCTCCGCCCCTATGGCTTCGTATAAATGACAGAATGAAAATATAATTCCAATTGGTTATTAAATTTACGCTCTTGAAAATTAAATTCGAAATGTGCTAAAATATAACTAGAATTTTAACAAATTAATTTAAACATAATAAATATGAAAAAAAAAAACAAAAAATAAAATTGACTCCACAAGGCAGGAACGAACCTGTGTAGTGAATAACGATCCTGTGTAGTTGTCGTGCAACTGAGCCACTAGACCACCAAACGCTTATCAACTTAGTGTGTTATAAGAGTACATGTATGCATCGTCAAACAAAAAACACAAAAAATGCGTTATTTTCCGAAAACATAATCTGATCAAAAATTCCTGTTGTACTATTCCGGTTCACACCAATACACATTACTTAGAATTTTTTCACATTTTTAGTTTAAACCATCTGGGCTACAGGGTGTGGGACAAAAATTTTTTTGCACAAATTTGGCAAAAATCGCCTCAAAATAATTTATTTTGCAAAAATTAAATTTTGATCGTTAATCCACGTACAAAGGGCTTTCATTTGATACCCTACTCAGAATTTTAAAAAAATATTTTTTTTTTCGATGAGCATAAACATATTTGTTTATATTTTTAGGGGGATATGTTTTTTAGATGTTTTAGTATTTTTCCTATGTGCGGGTCAAAAAGTTGTACAAGCATGCCAATTTTCAACTCTCTAGGTTTAGCCGTTTGGCTACAATTTTTACCGAACAGACAGACAGACAGACAGACAGACAGACAGACAGACAGACAGACAGACAGACAGACAGACAGACAGACGACAAAATGACGGTATAAGGGTTTTTTGGTCATACCTACAAAACCCTAAAAAAAGAAGAAAATAATTGCCTATTAAATACGGGAGATATTCGATTACCTATAAAAAAAATAATAATAATAAAAGTACGCTTTATACCGTATATCCTTTTTCGACTTGCAACATAAAGCTTTCTCATGTTAAATTTTCCTCTGTCAGTACTATGAGTTTTAGTCTATGTCGAGACGAGGGAAAACGCAGTTTAGCCACAAAAGATTGTTATTAGGTAATGTTTGGTATATTCTATGATGATTGTTTTTTCTTAACGATTGAACAATGTTATAAAAAATTTCAGTGGTGATTTTGCAGTAAAAAATTGATGGAAAGTGTGTTTTTCACACATTTCAGAGTTTTGTAGGTATTTAGTCAGTCAATTAGAAGGCCAAAGAAGATTGCAGTTAGATTTTTTCTACCGTGTATTAATTACACTGGAACTCCTCTAATTTGGTGGTCATATATCTCTAATAATACCATCATATATATTTTAACGCATTTTTTTTTTTTTTTTTTTGTATGAGTGCAAAAATATCATTTTTTTATTATAAAATGATATTTTATATCAAATCCAGACCTGGCAACACTGCGGGCGATCTTTTGTCACGCAAGAGCATAACGCCTACAAAGACATTGTTTATATTGCGACTATATGAAAAACTAACAGATTCTCTACTAGAAATGAAATCCCTGCTACCGGCCAGTTATTTATCTATTTTCCTAGTCGATATTTACAAAATTAATTTACGTACCTCGTCTCTACCCATCACAAAATGTATTCATGTATTTACAAATATATTTTTTAAATTTTAGCTAAGATAAACGCAAATCTTAATTCTTGGTAAAATTTAGTCAAAATGAAATGTATTTCAAAAATCAATTACCGTTAATTAATCTGCACTTCAAGAGCTTCCATTTAATATGCTCAAAATAAAATTTAAATTAAAAAAAATAAATTTCAATAACACAAAAACTGTAATATTTTCCAAAAACGAAATTGGATCGAAAATTCCTGTCTTACGTTTCATAGCAATGTACATTGCTTAGAATTTTTTCAGATTTTTTATTTAACCCCTTAGAGTTTAAAGGTGCGGTACACTGATTTTTTAGTACTTTTTTTTAAATCGTATTAAAATAAAAAAAATAATAATAATAAACTACTTCCCGTTCCTTTATCTACGTCTTAAGAGCATTCCTTTGATACCACACAATAAATTTTAAAAAAATATTTTTTTTTCGATCACACAAAAAATTATTTTGCGAAAAACCAATCTAATCAAAATTTCCTGTTAAACTATTCCGGTTTCCATCAATGTACATTACTGAGATTTTTAGTTCAACCCCTCTGTAAAAAAATAAAAATTTGTTTGTGCATCAACGCATTAAAAAGTTTCATTTGATACCCCACTCAAAATTTTTTAAAAATATTTATTTTTCCTTTAAATACATATTTGTTTATATTTATCTCGCGCTGTATTTTTTTAATTCTCTGTAGTTTTCGTATGTGTGAGTCAAAAGATTGTACAAGTATGCCAAATTTCAACTTTCTATGTTCAGCTGTTTGGCTACAATTTCTACCGTACAGACATACAGACAGACAAACAAACAAAAACAAGACACATGAGTGACGTTATAAGGGTTTTTTAATGGTCATACCTACAAAATCCTAAATATTATCAGAATCTTAGAAGATGAGTAGTAGTTCAAAAAAATTAAAACGCTACTCATTTGCTTGGTATAGACATCGTGGAGCGTTTCATACCTGGAATTTGTTATTTTTAAGCAAGATGGATGCACAAAAGAAATAAAATATCGTGTAGGTCTTGCACTTTACTTTATCAAATTCTAAAAGAAGGTTGTAAAAACAAAAAAAATTTGACGTCATGATTTTATTATCATTTTTTTACGTTATCTTAACATGGACACAGTATATTTTTTTCACGAAATCTGTACTTTTTTTTATCCTGTGGACATTATTAATGTGGTCCACGTGTAAAAGGTCAATGGTGTCGGCGGTCGTCCCGCGTCCCGACGTCCTCCCACATCAGATGTGACGGCGACGCCTGACACTAGACGTGTTGTTGACAAGTTTAAAATATTACCCGAGCTTTCCCTTCACAGTAAACACACTAACGCAGTTTTCATTTAAATTTTTAACATTGCTAAACTGGCACATAATTACAAACTTTACTAAATCAGATTTAGATGACATTATACTGTTCATTTATTTTTATTAGTTTTGTTTCAAAAGTAATTTAGAGTATAAAACAGAAATGAAAAGCTTATTTCATTACCTTTACGTATCACTTTTGTATAAGAGGCTTTAGAAAATGACAACTTGTACGGTAATGAGATTTTATAGGGTAAGAACTAATTTTAAAGTATATTGGAGAATTTGTTAAAAAAAATGATTTAGGACTTCCGTCTTCAAGGTATAACCCGATTATTGCGGTTAATGCTGCTATGAAAAATCCGTAAACAGCAAAACAGCAATAATCGGAAAACGGAATGCATGGAAAATACAGGATTGTAACCAAAACTTTTCATTTTAAATTTCTACATCAATTATTCATTATTTTCTAATATTAAATTCCATGGACCAACTTATTCAAGTTGATGCCGTGTACACAGACTTCAGTAAGGCTTTTGATACAATTGATCATGATGATCTATTTAAAAAATTGAATTTTATAGGGATACATGGTTATATGTTAAAATGGTTTTTATCATATTTTACTGCAAGGACAAAAAGTATTGTTTACTTGCGATTTACACTCATTTAGAGTGTAAATCGCGTTAAAAATATTACTTCCGGTGTTCCGCAAGGAAGCCACTTAGGACCCTTGCTTTTCAATATCTTTGTAAACGATATAGCCGTAAAATATAGTCCGATTTAAATAGGTTAGAAAACTATTTCAAAGGCAACAAATTAAATGTAAATATTTCCAAATGCCCAACATGCAATTCTTTTCTGAGAAAGAGGATTTCTATCAATTACAGTTATTCGAAACGATGAAAACAATTATTCCGTTACATTCATAAAGGATTTAGGTGTTACTTTCGATCAGAAGTTAATATTTGATACGCATTTGGATCTAATTATCAAAAAGTCATATAAAATGCTGAGTTTCATATATCGAATAAGTAAAGATCTCAAATGCCATAAAACTCTTCGTTCTCTGTATTACTCATTAGTTAGAAGTCAGTTAGAATTTTGCACTAGATGGTGGTCTCCTCATTATTTTGTTTATGTAAAAAGGTTAGAAAATGTGCAAAATAGATTTATTAAAAATATTAATTACAGATTTTCAATTGACATTGTTATCTTTAGAAAACAGACGAACTATTATGAAAATAACCTTTATAAAATATTAAATAACAAAATTGATTGTTCGGACCTTTTAGAAAAGTTATTTTTTCGAATATCTTTGAACAATACAAGAGGTAATGATATTTTCTCCCTGTCGATTAACAAAATTAATTCTGCTAATAATTCACCCCTGCACCATATTACATATTGGCTAATAATTTTAATGTTATTAAAAATATATTATCAATAATTTAACACACAATTTATAGTATGTTATATTATATCTTATTTAATGTAATTCATCTTTAATTTCTATAAACATCTGTACTCGTTGTTGATTATTTAATTTGTAACATATGATATGTAGTGATGCTCTGTTATTTGGTCTGTGCCTGTTGGGTGGCCAAAAGTCATTAAATAAGTAAAATAAATAAATAAATAAAGGGTATAAACTTTCTTTCGGCCTAAATACGTTCACAAATATGCCCATAATTTTATGGCTACTCCATGAAATTCTAGTATGATCAACCTTGCGAACTAATTGTTCTCCATAATTCTTAAACTAACTTTTAGGGCCAGTGAAAGCTTAGTTAACTATAACCAAATAGTTAGAAAATGGTTGCTATGGTTACTTATCAGATTATTATATTGTAACCAAGTTAAACCAATAGATTAAACTCGGATAAGCTTTCAAAAACCGGCCCTTAATATAATAAATAATTGATAAATACATACTATCTTAGAAAAAGAAGAATTAAACATTGTTTAGCAACAGAATACATAAATAATTATATGCTGTCTGTATACTAAAGCGTCCTTGTTGATTTTTGGCGAACTATAGAAAGAAAAGAAAAAACTAAAAATATTTAAAAATTTACTGTAAATATTATTACGCTACTACCTAATAATTGGTCCAATCTCCATTATTATCAATTATTGCTTGGCATCTTTTCGGTACACTTTCTACATACCAGTTTTTCGACATACGACTTTGGCAGTGATCTCCATATCTGCCGTATTTGACGAGTTAGCTGATCTAAATTTTGAACGTTTTTTGTTCGAAGCTTATATTTCATGTACCCCCATATTCATCCAGCCATAAAACTAGATTCAGCAGAGTAAACCACATCACTCCAATTGCGGTCTAAATTTTCCTTGGCCCAAGCGAGACGTTTTTCGACATGTTTCACCGATAACAATGATTTTTGTTTGGTGCTCCTGAATTTAATACAATTTTCTAAGGGTCATTAGACTTAACTTATTGTTCTTTTCTAACAAAATTACCTGATATTTATGTAAAAATAACACAGGATTATATTTAAAAACGTTAAAAATCATTTAATCTTTTTTATTAGTGGTCACTTTTTTAACCCACGATTAGGTAAATCTTCAACATTTTTATTAATTTTATAACATTTCACCCAATACTTCACAAAGGTTACTGACTGGTGCATATATTTTGCAGCACTTAAAAAGGACATTTTTTGCCCTTTTAGGTGGGTACATATAAATACCGCTTCAAAATGTTTTCATAAATAGCACTCATTATTACACAACCGCACTGCTGATAGACAAAACATTAACTAAACAATTTTTATTATAGGACGTATTAGGTCTTGATGTTAATATCATGTTTGAACCTGTTTATTATTTGTGGATATGCCTTATCATGAGTCATAAGCATGTATGTCTTATTATATAGACTGTGTTGTTCTGTGAAACTAATAAATTTTGTGAAATTATCAAGAACAAGAGCTAGAAGAAATTGCAGACTATGGAATAACCCAAGATCCATGCATGAAAAAAGATGAAAAAGCTGTATTAAATAATAAATCAGAAAAAACTAACCAGTGTTATGCAGGTTAGCAAGGGAGATAAATTTCGAAATCATTTGAGAATGGGTGTAAAAAATCTTGAAAATCAATTGAGGGCGTGGTGTAGTAATTATACTGAAATTTATTGTCGGGCCAGGCCATGTCTAGACTGGTCACCACTGGTGTAAGGTTACCTTGATCATACCTACGAAATCCTAAAGAGACAATTACAAACTGTTCGGCAGAGTGGAACATCTTGAAAGGTAAATTGAACATTCGTTGGCCTGTGAAGATCCATTATGAAAAAGTAATTTTGGAGAGATATTTTTCCTAAATGTTTTTTTCTTCATAGTGGTATGTAGCTCATACCACATAAGCCAAACACTCACAGGTCGAGACATGTTCGTTAATACTAAGAGGGAGTAAACACATACATATTACTCGCTATAAATGTGCCATCTCAAGAATGCCAAAACTTCCTCTCGTGGGGATGCGAGGAAAGGGGTGTGTAGTTGATGAACGAGCTTCCTCATGACCTGCAGCCTAGAGCAGGATTACCGCCGACTAAATTAAACATAGGTGTATTCGTGCACTTGCGAATGTCGCATAATTCACACAAAAATAACACTTTGTAATCCAAGAATAAATTGTAATGAAACTAGGTCACAAAAATTTAAATTAATACTGTAAAAGGTTTGATAGAAAGTACCCTATAATTTCATATTGAAATGAATATAATATTTATAAAAAAAATGAAGTGAAGTGTGAATTTTCACACATTTCAGGGTTTTACAGGTAATTAATAAGTGTAAGAAGTCAACATAATACTGGATGTCTAGGTTAAATATACCTAAAAAGTTGTCTTCTTACCGCCCCCCATAATAAACCCTGGGTGCAAGCCTGATGGACGTGGACCAAATACTTATAAAAAGGAAAAAAAAGACATAGAAATTGGCATGCCATTAAATTTGATATTTGACTTTTATTAAAATTTTGACTTTTGTAAAAAATTTAAGTGAAGTGTGAATTTTCACACATTTCAGGGTTTTGCAGGTATTTAATAGGTGTAAGAAGTCAACATAATACTGGATGTCTAGGTATATTTATCACATCAAAATCAGCAGTTTTTTTGATAATCACTTTTATTCCTTATTTGAGAACTAAAAGCTTCCATTTAATTTTTTTAAACAAAACTTAAATAATTTGCCAAATATCCCAGCGTTTTTCCTGTTTTTCGTATTCAAGTCTTCATAAGTTCGCAGCTATTAAAAAAATTTATTATTTTTTTAATATTTTTATTTCCAAAAAAATACACCCACTATCTTAACTACAAATACAAAAAATCCATAACATTTTTATCCATAATTTAACCATGAATTAAAAAAATAATTAATTTTTTCAAAAACACAAAAACTGCCATATTTTCCAAAGACACAATCTGATCAAAAATTCCTCTCGTACGTTTCCGGCTCAGATCAATATACATTACTTATAATTTTTTCAGATTCTTTGTTTAACCCTTTTTGGTAAAAGGGTGCGGGACAAGAATTTTTGCACATTTTTGGATAAATTTGTGTTAAAAGAAACCAATTTCAAAAACTATCTATCGTTCCGTAATCTACGCCTTAAGAGCTTTCTTTTGATCCTACATAATAAATTTTAAAAACATATTTTTTTATCAAGGACAAAAAACTCGACATGTTTCGAAAAAATTATCTGATCAAAAATTCCTGTTGACCCATTTCGGTTCCCATCAATGTTTATTACGTTCATATAACAATAAACGTAAAGAAACTTGACACAAAAATTACGGAAATATAGGTGCATCCTAAAAATATCGTTGTTAACCAAACTTCAATTCGGAGACGCAGAGAAAAATAAGAGATGAAGTACTGATATTCTCAAAGTATTATAAACAAGTATTTCTGCTGAATAGTTGTCTTTGTACAATCTAACGTATTGAAATGATGATGTCATGAAACAACACTAGTTAGAGAAAAATCTATGTGGTATAAATTTCCCTGATTGACATATATTTTAAACAGCTACCCATTTTGTGGCAACATTGTGGTGTATAGAGAATGAACACGTATAATGTGATGGTTTTGGTTCAGAGCAGACAATGCGTTTATTGATGGATTCGAAATTTTACAGACTGATGGATCTATTGAAATTATCAACACAGTAAATCTCTTGATCTGATTTGTTTGAATACATTAATCCTGATAATTGTATCAATATTTTTAATTATATATTTTTGTATGTTTTTTAGTATTACACCGGAAATTGTAATAACAGTGAAAAGCCAACTTCAATACATAAAAATTGAAATTCCATTTAGTTCCGCTTAAAGGTTTGGAATAGCCTATACCTACAAACCCGTAAAATGTGTGAAAATTCACACTTCACATAATTATTTTTTTTATAACAAATCACATTGTCCATAGGTTATAATCGGTTTCCTTTAATTTATTTTGTGATACTTCATTTCGATTGCTAATAATTTTCAAAGATATTGATATATTATATTTTCGTATGGTACATTTGAATTACTTAGATATTACATACAGGTTACAAAGAAAATATTCTAATTTATACATTATTTAGGGTGACCATTTTCTTGGAGACGGCAATGCGGGACGGAGCAAAAAAAAGGTCGTCACTTCCGAAATATAAGTGAAGAGCAAACAAAATAAAGGTCCTCACCTCCCAAATATAAGTAAAGAGCAAAAAAAAGGTCTTCACCTCCCAAATATAAGTACAGAGCAAAATTCGGCCCTGGGGACACCAAATCAAAATGCGGGACGAATGGTCACCCAAACATTATTTATGTCTAAATTTATAAGCGATTGGATCGCTTCATTGGTCAGTTGTACTATATATTGGAGACCACCAGGAAAGCACGTTGAGGACATTCTTCTACGATGTGTTGCATCGTCTGTAGAGGCGCGCTGCAGTCGCAGGAGGGAGAGTCGGCTAAGCCCCATTTATGGAGCATGTAATTGCATCTGCCGTGGCCAGTAACTAGTCTGTTTAATCTCACCCAAGCCGTGCGGGGTAGCGAGTAACCATTTGTCTGAACGTTGTGATCTGAGATTAAAATTTGGTTGGGATGAGAGAAATTGTCCCATTCTTTAAACCAGTCATCTTTAGCGTTATAAGCATTATAAAGATGGGATCATTCCAGATAAGATTTCGGGATTTAAGCCTGTGATTTGGAGGATTTAGTAGGTCTTCGTGTATTGGTAGCATGTGGTTGCTTCCAAATGTTTGCCAGGTTGAGACGGCAGCTTTGTTTTTCCGAATAGGAGGAGGGCATATGCCCGACAGTACAGGTAACCATTCGATTTTGCTTGTTTGAGCACTGTTCCTCCAGACCGGGGAACAATACTCTGTTGTGGAATAGAGCAGGGCAACTACAGACGTTTTGAGGGTATGGGCATCACAGCCCCATGACGTACCTGACAGCTTGTGGATTAAGTTATTTCTTAATCCGTTAAGTTTTAGACCTACTTTTTCAATATGTTGTTTAAAGGTTAGTGAGTGATCTAGAGTAATTCCAAGGTAGCATGGGTTGTGGTTATGTTTGACTTTAGTGCAATTAAATAACACACTTAGTTCTTCGTTTGCATATTTATTGCTCAGATGGAAGAGTGTTACTTCAGTTTTTTGTGGGTTAGGTTTTAAACGCCAAAGTTTTTAGTAATTACTGAGTAACTCTTATTATTGAATATTGTGTCTATAACTGAGTAAAGATATTGATATAAAGTCAACATTTGTTGTACTACAACTTTAATTTGAAAATGCAGACTGTGAAACGAATAAGCTTGAAGTACATAAATCCATTGTTTCATTTGTGATTCTGTTGGTGACAAGGTAAGGTAAAGTAGTTAAGGGCCCTGTCAACACCCCAGAATTCAAATTGCAAACATGTGTTTTACGCAGCATGTTCCATTGTCGAGATGTATCGCTTATACTAATATCCTTACAGGAACACACTCTAATAATGCTCAGGGTATTTGTTCACATTTGCTTGTTGCCATGTTCTTGCCTCATTCACTTCACAAACTAACGTATCAATATGTTACATTCATTTTACAAAAACATGTTTACAAACACTTTATCAAAAAATTTATTTAAAGTGTTAAATTTTACACATATCAGGATTTCGCAGGATATTAGTAAATTAAACAGGAACTGTTTATCTAATTATTAAAAGTTTTCATTTAATACCTTACATGAAATTTGAATTTTATATCTTTTTAAAAAATAATCTGATCATAATCTACTAGATATCTATCCATTTAGATAGCCTGTATTAGGTGCAAATAGTCATTGTTGCTGTACGCCATTTTTTTAAACTAAGTTGTTTATTTCTACGAGAACCTAAAAATTATGATATAATAAAATAAAATTATTTTAAATTGGACTTAAATTGTTTTAAAGTCTATTTATAATCATATAAGAAAATGGAGCATAAAAGCAGAATAACAAAAAAGGAAATATTTACGATCCTGACCTGAAATTCACGACTACTCTAATAAAAGAGAAAAAGAGAAAATATAAAAAGTTTAGACATATTTTTTATTTCATAAAATGATGATATTTGAAAGAAACTTCAGTATTTCAGTCCCAGAAACATTCAAATTCTAGTGCTTTAGTTCTAGAAAAGAAATGGAGAATATAAAAGCAAATATTCAAGGAAAATATTATCTAATATTAATCGTTATATTTTCAATTGTATCCTGGATGCATTGCATTTCATTAATATTATCACGTGAGTGGTTTGATTGAAAGGCAACTCCTTATTTCAACAATACAATTTATTAAATATATATCGCATTCACAATGTTTTACTGTTGTCAATGTGATTGTATGAATCTGCCCATGGAGTTGGGGAAGTGCTCGGTCCACCCCGTGTTGGCCAGGATCGGCTTGGACCTATCTTCCAGACGGGGGCTACCCATCAAGGAGTCGAGGAGCCTGGAGAAGCCTTCTCCCATTCACATGGTACTGATTGCTTGGCTCACCAGCTGTACGAGTATCTGGCGTCGATATCTCGGTCGTCACCGTGTAGAGAGGTTGGCTAGGTTCCTTTGCCCCGATACCGTGCGACGTCCATTCATTTGTACTACTGGATGACCTAGTTCCAATATTCATTCGTCATGACAAATATTTCCTTATTACGAAAATGCAGCGTATGCATTTCGTAATCAGGTAACATATGCTAGACGCTGACAAATAATTATTTAATCAAACAGCTGAGCGTCACAATGTCTAGATGTCGCAATCGTGACCTAGGATTACCTTGGTGACAATATAACTAACAGATAATTTATATAGTCTATTTACGTTAAAATTGTAGTTGTGTATTAATTTCAGGTGGTGCAACATTGCGAAGTCTTTAAAATGAAAATGTGCCTCTCCTTTTTGTTTTCCTGGGGGGCGCAAATTAGAATTTTGGCCTCAGATTCAAGATGTCCTTACTGCAGCACTGAATAACAGTAAGGTTTAAAGAAATAGAAGAAATGCGATTTGATATTTTTGTTCCTGTGCATGATATCTATCTGTATTATTATAATTTTTTTTATACAAGAACAATATCTTAACTAGTAAAAATTATATATTACAAAACTATTTCTTGCCAACGGAGTGGCCGAACTCGTTAAATCGCGCAGTTCTGACTGGTAAAAACAATCTGAATTGTGATGTAGCTGGTTCAAGTTCCCGTTGATGATATTATTCGGGTGAGAATAATATGTTAACATTACTCTCATTTTCACAATCATTCACCTCTCATCCAGGTGTAGGAGCTCGCCCCCTGGCATCGGCAATTACCATCGTTGTAGAAAGAGGTCGATGTAAAATTAATAAAACTTAAAAAAAAATCTATTTACTGCGTTTTAAATTTTTTTTATTAATTTTTGGTATAAGCAATATGTTTCACATTATTTTCATAAAAAATTGAAGAAAATTAAGTTCATAAAGTATAAAAAGTTACGAAAATAGATGCAAATATCTATTAAAGTACAGCGTAAGTAAATTTTAAAAAGATAAAATTATCTCAAGGAGGCAATTAATAAGAAAATTCATCTTCATCAATAAAAACTTGTTTTGCTAATTAAATAACGAAGCTAAATTGTAAAACTTGTATAAAATTTAATCAAAAATTAATTATAGAACATTTATTTAAAAATGTATGACCTTGAAATTATTTCGTAGTCAAATAATACTTATTCCTAAGACCCATTTAGACATCCAAATTAAGATCTAATCGGTTTAAATTTTTACCGACCGCCATCCAGTATATAAGGGAAGTGACTGTGAAGAGTGTAAAATATTTTTAAAACCACGGTTTAAATAGTCTCGTGTATAAAGTGAGGTTATACACCTTAATTTCTGCTTAATTTACACTAATTTAACTGGTAAATAGGACATATTTGAACGCTGCTGTGTGTGTGTTGTTTTCTTGTTTGTTTTTTTTTTTTTAATTGTTAGATATTTAATAACATATTAGAGCTTAATTTACAAGTCTGCATGGACCTTTACGCATTTTTGCAACGTTTGTGCATTCTTTCTTTGGTAGATGAGAAGAACTAGTTTTGTCCTCGTCCTTTTAGTGGTAGTTCATGAGGTCTTCTCTTAGTAGATCGTCTATATATTCAAAAATATACGTCCCTCTTCTCTTTCCTCTCTCCATGCTCGTCCTATTACTTCTTTTCTCTCCTCGTCCATTTGACTGCGTCTTAAAAGTTACAGGTTACACGAATCTAGTTATTGGCCTTTTTGTGTCCTTCAGTTGCTAGTAGAACTTTAATTTATGTGGTTCTTACAATTTGTTTAGTTTTCTATGTCCCTACTCTAGTTGCTCTGACATATGTCAATGCTGGGCGAATTATTGCTTTATAAAATGTCGCTTTACCCTCTTTTCTCATGTATTTGTTCCTGATACTGCATCAATAATTTGATTCAGATTTACTTCTTTCTTTTTTATTTAAATTTTTTTAGACGCTTCAGCTACTGTGGCTATTAGCGTCTGTGTTTACATCGATTTTTACAATATTTATTTTATTTTACGTAGATTATAAACAGATGTTTAGATTTTATTGTACAGATTTACTTGTGTGATAATGTTGAGTATGTTTGTTGTTGTATTTGTGTCGTTTGCGAGGGCTTGTTTCATCGTGTTTGGGATGTTGTTTCTTAGTTTTCTTTTTGGTATTTTGTGCAGTGTAGTATGATGTGTTGTTTAGATTTTATTGTAC
Organism: Liopterus haemorrhoidalis; assembly: GCA_963971575.1. Lineage (NCBI taxonomy): Eukaryota > Metazoa > Arthropoda > Insecta > Coleoptera > Dytiscidae > Liopterus > Liopterus haemorrhoidalis. Next base: position 53,894,567 of record OZ020615.1, read on the forward strand.
AGATTTACTTGTGTGATAATGTTGAGTATGTTTGTGGTTGTATTTGTGTCGTTTGCGAGGGCTTGTTTCATCGTGTTTGGGATGTTGTTTCTTAGTTTTCTTTTTGGTATTTTGTGCAGTGTAGTATGATGTGTTGTTTAGATTTTATTGTACAGATTTACTTGTGTGATAATGTTGAGTATGTTTGTGGTTGTATTTGTGTCGTTTGCGAGGGCTTGTTTCACCGTGTTTGGGATGTTGTTTCTTAGTTTTCTTTTTGGTATTTTGTGCAGTGTAGTATGATGTGTTCGAGAGCGAGTGGTGTGTTGCAAGTATTGCAAGTCGGTTGTTGTATTTTTTTTTTTTTTTTTTAAGATGTGCTCATGTGTTAACAGGGTGTGCCCTATTCTGAGTTGTTAGTGTGACCTGGTCTTTCCTTCTGTGTGTAGATGTCCAATTTTGGGTAGTTTCTTTTATGTTTCTTAATTTGTTGGTATTATTTGTGTTGATCCATTCATTGCTCCACTCTTCTTTGATTCTTGCTTTAATTATGTTCTTTTGATCTTCGGGTTGTATTGATATTTTCAGTTCTTCATCTTGAATTGCTTGTCTTGCGTTTTCGTCCACTTTTTCATTTCCCTTTATGCCTATGTGGTATGGGATCCACACAAAAGTGACTATGTTTGTAGTTTCTAATGGCCTCGTGTATGTTTTCTTGTCCTTTTTTGATGTGAGGATTTTTTAGGTAGGTCTGTTGATACGATTGAAGTACACTAAGTGAGTCGGTGTATATTATGTAGTGTTTGTGTTGTTCTTTGGATGTTTTTATATGTTCTGTTGCCTTCTGTATGCTAAATGCCTCCGCTGTGTAGATGCTGCACTGGTTGGGTAGATGGTATCTACAGGTTTAATCGGATTTACTTCTTGATCATGCTATTATGTATGATTTATTATGATCCTAGTGAAGTACGTAGTTATGAATCCTCTCTTTAAATAAAGTTTTCCACTTATGTCTGTCTTGTGTTATTCGAAGACGCGATTTATGAGACTCATAGAGTGCGTTTTTTGTAACTTCGAGCTATCTTTGTGATGATTCTCTTCGCCTTCGTTTTACGTTTGATTTACCTTAGACCATTGGTTCCCAACCTGTGCTCCGCGTGCAGTTTCCGGAGGCTCCGCAGCCGTTCCAGGAAATAAAATAAATAAAAATTGAATAAAAACAAAATAATTAGAAATAAAAAACAGAGTCAAAATAAGAATACTGGAAATTACATTATGAACGAAAAATTTCCAAGTTGAATGTATGTCCGAGTGATTTATGACTCTAGCCGGTTTATTACTCTATGACTAGCTGGAATATGATCGGCGATATGCATTGTTATTTGAATAATCTGCGTGTATTTTGATTATTTGCTTAATTTTATAAAAATCTGTTGAAGACATAGGGTATGCCTAAGGGGCTCCGCCATAGAAATTGATTCTGAAAAGGGCTCCGCAAGTCAAAAAGATTGGGAAACACTGCCTTAGACAATGTTCCCAGTTTTGTCTGTTCTGTCTATTAAATAGTCTATTATTTAATAGTCAAGTCATAATCTCTGTTAACTTCTGATTTCTTCTAACTTCGTCAGATATATTTCTGTTAATAAATATTTAAACCACATATTTTAGGTACATTTTTGATCAATTTTCAGTTAATTTAAAAATAATTTCTTTTGATTGAATGGTGTCTCATGAGATCTAAATTCACTGTAACTGAAAAAGTATTATTTTTTTATTTAATTCGATTAAATTCAAGATTTTATTTGATCGATTTTACTAATCCCTGGAGAGATTCAAAAAATTTTGTAGGAAAAATAAATCATCCCATGGGGAATCTGAACATTTAAAATAAAATTGGAAAAACAAAAATCGTTTTTTAAGACAATTTGTTGGAAAATTTAATGTAAAGTGTAAAAAAAAAATCATTACATGTTTTATATTTTGTTTACGGTAAATAAAATATATCCACAATTTTTTTTAATGCGGATCTGGAAAGGATGATTGTTCATACGTCCCTGTTATCTATTCTGACAATGCTCTTCAGTCCTTTTTCATTCGTTTCATTTCGTCCCCCTCTTGCTGATTTGTTCTGATGTCTTCAAATATATATTAACATCCATAATTTTCCGAATTCTTTCATTCCTCCCTCTTTCTTTCTTTCATATACCATCTGCCCTTCTCCAGAATTTCATTTCTTGCATTGCTGCATTTCTGTTACATTGAGCATTTGTTTTCAAGTTCCTTTTCAATCCAAACTTCACTGCTGTATATTGTAATGCTTTAACATTGGTGTTGAAAATTCTGTGCGTGTTTTCCTTGGATATACTTGACAAAATATATCCCAGAGAATACTACGCGGGATACCGGACGCGGGACTTCGAGAGGCGGCAGGTGAACATTTGATACGCCTTCAGTACGAGTTTGAACTAGAGTTATTATGTTGTCCGCAGCGATTTTTTTCGTGAAACAGTTTTTTCTAATGCGTTCTAAAAATGAATGTTATTCATTTTGAGCAACGGTGTGCTATCAGGTTCTGCTTCATACTTGAGCACAGAGCAACGGATACTTTTGCAAAACTTCAGCAGGTCTACGGAGACAGTGTTTTGTCAAAGGCCCAGGTTTTTTGGTGGTTTAAGGCATTTTCAGAAGGAAGAGAGTTGATTGAAAATGAATCACACAGCTGAAGGCCTTCATCTTCAAGAACCGATAAAAATGTCTGCAGAATCCGGGATCTTGTGCTTTCTGATCGTCTGTTGACAGTCAGAATGATCGGGGAAGAGATGAATTTGACTCACATGAGAAAAATCTGCATCAAATATCTTGTCTTACAGCAATTTCAATAAACAAGTTTTTGGCCAGTAAAAACATTCCTGTGGCTCCTCAACCTCCTTATTCGCCTGAATTGAGTCCTTGTGACTTTTTCCTCTTCCCAAGATTGAAAAATCACCTCAAGGGACGTCATTTTGGGACACTCGAAAACATTCAAACGTCCGTAACCGACCAGCTGAAAGCTATTCCTGTATCCGAGTTCCAGAACTACTATGAGGATTGGAAGAACCGTCTCCAGCACTGTGTGGCTTCCCAAGCAAGATATTTTGAGGGAGACAATATTGAATAGTAATTCTATTCGAATATTTTCTCTTTTTTAAATCAATCCTGTTACTTAATTTACACAACTCTGGAAAACTGGAATAATGATAGTTACTGGCAATAGAATAACCATTTTTAGTTACGCCAACGAAATTATTTGCATCGTAACACCCAAATGGACGTAATACTGACCATATTACTCCTGAATGTACATAGATTGAAAACATGGTCATGTAACCTGGAAACAGGAGGTCTAGGCTCATCTTGGGCTGTCGATGATGATGATGACACCCAAATAGCTGATTTGCTAACATCTAGCGTCTTATATTGAGTGCCTCTAAACCTAATAGGAGGGATCAGCTAACCGAAAATCTTACAAGTATTGGTATACAGGGCACATGGAAAGAACTGACAATGAACAGATCAAGATAGAGGACTTATGTGAGTGATATCAAAAGTCAACTCCATTGACAGTGTCTAAAGAAGAAGAAAAGAAAATTAAAATAATGATTATAGGAACTCTCACAACAAAACTGTTGCTAAGTTTATAAGATAGTTTATTAGCAACTGATACTTTCGGCTCTTAGATTATTATTTCCTGACAATAAAAACAGTCCACTTCTTTAATTTTCAAATTGAGATTTGCAACCAGCTTTAAAATTTTTGTGTTAGTTTTATTTTTGGTTTAAAATTTGTCATGTTCGTATATTTTTTTAAATAAATTTTTCTTTCTAATATAATATTTTCATTTTTTTTTTTTCAATATTCTTTAAGAAACACTTTAGGTCAAAGTCCACCAAATATTGTATTTCGAAGGAAGGGAGATAAACAGAAAGAGAATTTTTTGTTGAATAGAAAATTCTTTCCTATGTTCTTTCCCACAGGAAAAATATTTTTTATTCAGAATATCTTACATCCATTTCGATACTTATTAAAATAAGCAGTCCACACAAATGTACAAAACTTGGGGTTGATTTTTTTTACATATTAATTTACGCTAGTTTACCAGGTCTACAAGTATGAAATGCGGATTTTTTTTAAATAAAACACATTAAACTCAAAAGAACAGTAAAAGTTTATTTATTCAAAGTATGCTCCATTAGAAGTTATACATTTTTCCCATATTTCAGGCAATTTGTGAATACCGCGCCAGTAGAACTCTTCCCCTTTCCCCGCAAACCATTCATCTAGCCATTCTTTCACATTTTCATATGAACAAAAGTGCTGCTCGGCAAGTGTGTGACCCACTGATGCGAACAAGTGGTAATCTGAAGGGACCAAGTCTGGTGAGTAAGCGGCATGGGGTAGCACTTCCCACTTGAGTGCCTCCAATGTGTTGCAAACTGCTTTTGCCTTATGTGATGGAGCGTTATCGTGAAGAAAGATTACCTTGTGCTGTCTTCTTTCGTATTCTGATCGTTTTATGAGCAGCGAATGGTTCAATTCGATCAGTTGTTGTTGGTAGCGTTGGGTATTAACTGTTTCACCAGGTTTTAACAATTCATAATAGACCACACCCTTTTGGTCCCACCAAGTACAGAGCATTGTCTTTTCGCCAAAGCGATTCGGTCTTGTAGTTGATGTGGATTGGTGAGCCTGGGTTCACCCATGATTTTTTGAGTTTGGAATTTTCAAAATAAATCCCTTTTTCATCGCCAGTAATGATACGATGCAAAAAAGACTTTCTTTTGCATCGTGCAAGCAAAATTTCACAAGTGTTTTTACGTTTTTCCATCTGCCTCTCATTCAATGCATGTGGAACCCATCTGCCGACTTTCTGGATCTTACCCATCTCTCGTTGGCGATTGGAAACAGCTTGTTAACTAACGCCTAACTACTCTGCTAGTTGTTTTTGTGAATGACTATCGTCTTCCTGTAGCAATGTTTTCAATTTTTTATCTTCATATTTTTTTGGAAGTTTTCCATGTTCTTTGTCTGTAAGATCAAAGTCACCACTTTTGAAACGCCGAAACCATCGTTCACACGTATCTTGCGATGGAGCATATTCACCATAAGCTTTTCGAAGCAGTCGGTATGATTCAGCAGCAGTTTTTTTCAAATGAAAACAAAACAGTAGTACTGTCCGCGAATGCTCTTTATTTGGCACAAAATTTGACATTTTTAACACAGTAAAACAAAACTATATGATCACTTTTCAAATTATAACCTATACGCATTTGACACTTAATGATAACTTAACAAAACGCCATATTTGTTGAAACTTTGAACTATACACTCTGTTTGCGTGGCACGTTTGAAAAAAATCCGCATTTCATACTTGTAGACCTGGTACATTGGTTCTCGATGATTACAGGATTCAACAAGAAATAAAAAACAGTATGCAAATTGCTAAGTTATCATACTTCTCTCTTGGACATCACAAAGTTCAGGCTCTGTCGAATTATAGTATTAAGAAAACTTTTATATGGTTTCAAAACAAGGACCTTAAGGAAGCGAGAAAACCTGAAAGTATTGAATATATAGATAGTCATGTTATCTGCATATCACAGGCTGAAGATGCATTTACTGAAATAAAAATGCGAAACATCCCATGAATTAATTTATTTATTTTACCTATATGAAGATAAGCGAGAAGCAGTCCGAATTTCGGAAGGAAAAATCTCTACATTTACCAGGAGTTCAAAAAGAAATTACATAAGAGTTGGCTATGGGAAAGTAAAATAATGTCTATTGCAAGCTTTATATGACAATTGACTAACGTTTAGGCAAAGCCTTTGTAATCATATAATTGGAAATTATTTTTAACAAATCATCATTATAGTCGGATTGCTGATAGGTGACTGTTACATGTATGTATCAAGAATTGCAATCATATAATAATCTAGTTACCATTTTTCAACGATTTAAAAAAATTTTTTTTTTGTTATTTGTCTTATCTGTCAGTGTCAGTTAATAATATTAATTAATAGATCTTGCGGCCAATTATTAAATTAACAAACTTTAATTTTAAATCTGCTGGAATATTTTAATTCCGAAAAAGAGAACAATGGGCCACTTATTTCTCTATCTTGTATCCAACAAAGAGTAGCAGCTGCCTTAAAGATTTCGGAATCAACAATTCGTAGAATTATAAAATGTAATAAATCTGAACTTCTCACTAACAAAATCACGAGAAAACGAAGGAAATTAAAATCTGAACCAGTTTATTTTATTGATACATGGGCACAAACGTATGGTCATGAAGTACTAACATTACCTCCTTATCACTGCCAGTTTAACCCTATTGAACTAATTTGGGGTATAACAAAAAATTATTATGATAGACATATTGGTTAAAACGGATATAGTAATATCGAAGTTTTGAAAATGTAGCAGTGTAGTAGCCTGTGATTAAATTAATTGTGAAACTTGGGCAAAATCTGTTAAAAAAATCGAAAATTTAATAAATGAATGGTGGGAAAGGGAAAGGATTGTTGATGATATTAATCCAATAATAATAAATACAAGAAATGACAGCGATAGTTCAGATGACGACGATATCATGCATTACAGTGACTAATTGTTTTAAAATAAAAATAAACATTTAAATACATCTTGTAGCAATATATTATATGAATAAATATATTTTTACTTAATATTTTATTACTTTGTACTTAGGGGAAACATAAAAATTTAATTTAAATAAACAACATATTATAATCCAAAATTTACGTACAAGTTTTTCCTTATTTATAATTATTACCTTAAAATTAATAATTTTGTTTGTTTGAGTACTGCTGTGAATTTATTTTCGTGCTCCAATTAGCAAAGATATCTACGAATAATTCTGTTTCTTTCTAATGCTTTGTTTTTTATTAAAATATTTTGGAAGGTTGGTTGTCAACTTGCGTCACTATACGTTACTATGGGTATGCAAATAATTATAATGATATAGAGAGAGAAAGCATATAGTATTGTATATCGATACTTGTAGCAACGAACAATCACCTATCAGCAATCAAAAATATTAATTAAATTTTGTTGGAATCAGTGGCAATACACAATTCGCCTATTGTGATCTGCAACTCATGTAAAGCAAGAGCTTAATATTTTATTACTTTGTACTTAGGGGAAACATAAAAATTTAATTTAAATAAACAACATATTATAATCCAAAATTTACGTACAAGTTTTTCCTTATTTATAATTATTACCTTAAAATTAATAATTTTGTTTGTTTGAGTACTGCTGTGAATTTATTTTCGTGCTCCAATTAGCAAAGATATCTACGAATAATTCTGTTTCTTTCTAATGCTTTGTTTTTTATTAAAATATTTTGGAAGGTTGGTTGTCAACTTGCGTCACTATACGTTACTATGGGTATGCAAATAATTATAATGATATAGAGAGAGAAAGCATATAGTATTGTATATCGATACTTGTAGCAACGAACAATCACCTATCAGCAATCAAAAATATTAATTAAATTTTGTTGGAATCAGTGGCAATACACAATTCGCCTATTGTGATCTGCAACTCATGTAAAGCAAGAATTTTGTATGGGAAGATCTTTAAATCTTTTTTGACAATAGTATGGCAAGTTCCTAATGATAAACTAAACTCTGGCGACAGTGTAGGTAGTGATGTAGTGGGTTGCTCGTTCATACGTTGACGAACATCATCAACTGTATTTTGAGTATGAACTCTTGGCCTTCCAGTTCTATATCTATGAGTAATGCTCTCTGTATCTTGAAATAAATCAACACATCTTCTAAGTGCGCTGTAAAAATCTCCTTCAAGGAAAGCAATATCATGACATGACACCGCATTGTAAATCCATTCGCCGTTCACTCGAACGCCATTTCAAAAATATGATTCAATCATAAATTTTTTGTGTTCTATTGTAAAAACAATTATAATTGTAGCTTAATTGAATTTTCAATAGAAACTTATGACAACAACAGTGATGACAATTAATTAATTGATAGTTAAAGCTTGCAGTACACATTATTTTATTTTTCCACAGCCAACCCTTATGTAATTTCTTTTTGAACGCATGGTATATAATGAAAAATGAACAAAAAAGGACAAAAAATTATAAAAAAATTAGCTGTGGCCACCACAGGACTGACCGCCATCATAGAGTACTTGTATAAAATACATTCTAGCAGCAGAGTAGAAATAACTTGGCCTAATATTTTCTAACAGAGATATTATTTGTCATGACCATGGAAATGTAACGTTTCCATGGTATAAGTATGAAAAAATTGAGACTTGAGAACTTAACAAAAAAAAAATCGAAATTTTTCGTTTTATCAAAAAATGTCTCAAATAAAAGTTGTTAGTTATTGTATTTATAGCAACTTTTGTTAAATAAACTTTTTAGAAATATGTTTTTGTTATTAAATATTCGCAAAAATCTTAAAATCGACACGAGTAAACTCCCATTTTTAGTCAACCGATTTTTACCAAAAGTTGATCAACTTTTGGTACCATTGATGACAAAAGCTTAAATATAAAGTTCCATAAAAATCCTTTTAGCCGAATTGGCTCTGCACGTGTACACAGACAGACTGACGGACGGACAGACGGACAGACGGAAGGACGGACGGACGGACGGACAGACAGACCGACAGACATCATGCTAAAAATAGTCAAAACGTTATGTCGGGACCTCAATTCGTGGAGATCCATCGAAATCTCGAAATTTCAATTGGTATGATCACAATACCTCCCTTATATATGTTGGCGGTCGGTAAAAATGAAAAAAATATCAAAAATAATAATTTATAAGCCGTTCGTGGACCACAAAATTTTTGCTAAGGACCAGTAATCCGCGGACCACCGGTTGCGAAACACTGCCTACTGCACAAAATAATTGAAAAAGGTTTTAATGAACGGGTTTCTAGCATACAAAAAAATATATGTTCCGTAACAAAAGCTTGTAGTGTCCAAAGAGAGAGAAGGGAGTTTATTGTAATAAAATTTTATCAATCAGTTTATACAAAAAATATGTTTAACCATTCACTATTGATCGTCTACTAAAAATATAATTACAAACTGATTTTAAACCACGTCAAATTTCAGTCGAACATTTTAATTAACATACAGAGTCATTAATTTAAACAATATTCCACATTTTTATCGTTAAAAATAAACATCAGATAATATAAATTTAATATTTTTTATTATGAAATTAAATTTTTTACTCAGTGAACTGCATATCTGATCTGCGAAACTTTGGTAAACTTTCAGAAGGTTAAAGGAAAAAAAGATTCATTAGTTAGTTTCTGAGTTAAGCTGATAAGGAAAAAACTATTTTGAATTATGAGGGAACCAGGTCATCACAAAATTAATGAATTTTGTGTTTTTCATTTATTTGTTAACATCAAAAATCAAATTTTACTGCAAACTAGCACTGGTATATCTGCTTCACTGGGCGAAAATATTGATGTTAACATAAACAATTTTAATAATAACATGAAAATCTATGCAGTTGTATGTTGGTAGACAATATTTTTAGTTCTCTCTGAGACGAGAAAATACAAATTTTCTGGAGTGTTATGCGCGGAAAAACGACATAGAGCAGTTGTTGCAAGCAGGCGTGAAGCAGCATTTTGCAGTGTTATTAATTTGCTTATAAAAAATTGGAAAATTTTGGGGCACAAAATAGTCTGCAGTGTACAGAAAAAAATTAATAAATACATCCGTATTAAATTTAATGTTTTCAGTTATCAGCCCGGAGTTATTATTATTTATATTTTTAGGATTGTATAGGTATGACCACCAAAAAACCCTTATAACGTCACTCATGTGTCTGTCTGTCTATCTGTACGGTAGAAATTATAGCCAAACGGCTGAACATAGAAAGTTGAAATTTGGGATACTTGTACAACTTTTTGACCTTCATATAGGAAAACTACAGAGAGTTCAAAAAAATACAGCGCGGGATAAATATAAACAAATATGTATTTAATAAAAAATAAATATTTAATGAGTGGATCAACAAACAAATTTTTATTTTTGAAAAATCTTTTTTTTTTTTATTGTATTTTTGCTAAAAATGTGTCCAAAAACTTTTGTCCCCTACCATATCTCTCTAAGGGATTGATCTAAAAATCCAAAAAAAAAATCTCCATCATGAACATTGATGGGAATCGAAATAGTTCAACAGGAATTTTTAATCAGATAAATATGTCGATTTTTTGTGTATGATAAAAAAAAAATATTTTTTTTAAATTAATTGTGTGGTATCAAAAGAAAGCTCTTAAGACGTAGATTGCTTAATGATAGATAGTTTTTTAAAATTCGTTTCTTTTAACCCGAATTAAACCAAAAATATGCAAAAGTTCTTGTCCCGCACCCTTTTACCAAAAAGGGTTAAACTAAAAATCTGAATAAATTATAAGTAATGTATATTGATCTGAGCCAGAAACGTACGAGAGGAATTTTTGTGTTTTTGAAAAAATAAATTATTTTTTTAATTCATGGTTAAATTATGGCTAATAATGTTATGGATTTTTTGTATTTATAGCTAAGATAGTGCGTGTATTTTTTTGGAATTATATATTTTTTTAATAGTTGCGAACTGAATTACTCACACCACACCACACTACACTCTACACTGTAAAATATTTCTTATTAATCTAATGAAGACTTGAATACGAAGCAAATGCAGAGAAAAACGCTGGGATATTTGGGAAATTATTTAAATATGTCTAAAAAAATTAAATGGAAGCTCTTAGTTCTCAAATAACGAATAAAAGTGATAATCAAAAAAACTGTTGATTTTGATGTGATAAATATACCTAGACAAGCAGTATTATGTTGGTTTCTTACACCTATTAAATACCTGCAAAACCCTGAAATGTGTGAAAATTTCACTTTCACTTTTATTTTAACTTTTTTTTTTAAATACTGATTTTTAAGTAATTAAGTAACTCGTGATCAATGCAACTAACTTGTTTTTATTTTGTTAATTAAAATTCAGGGACCTTTTGACCTCAGGGTTAAATTATGAGAAATGATGCTCTGAATATGCAGGTGAAATCAAAATTTCAGAAAAACAGAAACTTAATTTTTAAACTCATCGGTGTAAATATTGTCTCGTTTTTATGTAATTATTCAGTTAATTATTTATATTTTCAAAATTTTTATCGAAAATGCCCACGGGATCAGTACAGTTTGCAGTCCTGTCAAAAGTTTCAGACCATTTGTTTTTGTGGGATGTTAAAACAAAATTTTCGTTTTTTACCGACCGCTAACATATATAAGGGAGGTATTGTGATCATACCGATTTTGACATTTCGAGATTTCGATGGATCTCCACGAATTGAGGTCCCTACATAACGTTTTGACTATTTTTAGCATGATGTCTGTCGGTCTATCTGTCCGTCTGTCTGTCCGTCTGTCTGTCTGTCGGTCCATCTGTCTGTCTGTCCGTCTGTCTGTCTGTCCGTCTGTCCGTCTGTGTACACGTGCAGAGCAAATTCGGCTGAAAGGATTTTTATGAAACTTCATATTTAAGCTTCTGCCATCAATGGCACAAGTTGATCAACTTTTAGTAAAAATCGGTTGACTAAAAATGGGAGTTTACTCGTGTCGATTTTAAGATTTTTATGAATATTTCACAACAGAAAAATATTTCGAAAAAATTTATTGAACAAAAGTTGCTACAAAAGCAATAATTAATAACTTTTATTTGAGACGTTTTTTGATAAAACGAAAAATTTCGAATAATTTTTGTAAAATTTTTCGTCTCAATTTTTTCATATTTATATGTAACGTTTCCATGGTCATGATAAATAATATCTCTGTTAGAAAATATTAGGCCAAGTTATTTCTACTCTGCTGCTAGAATGTATTAATTTATGAAGTACTTTATGATGGCGGTCGGACCGACCGCCACCACAGGACCTGTGGTGGCCACAGCTGATTTTGTTATGTATATAGATTATTTTTGTTTGAAATTGTGATATTGTATCTATTGTATTGGTAAGTTTAAAAATTGTAATAGGACGAAAACATTTACCTTTTATTACTTTTAAGTTTTAAGAATTTCGTAGGTAAAACGAGAAATACTTATACCGTTATTCATATCACTCTATATAGTAGAATTTGTTGCCAAGCGGCTGGAAGAGTGAACTTATATATAGCTATTTTTGACCCGCATATGGAAAAAATAGTGAAACTTTGTACAAAACACATCTACTATAAAATATATACAAATAAGTATAAATCGTTTTTTTTTTTTTGTATTATCCGAATGGAGTGTCAAATGAAAACTCTTGATACGTAGGGTAACAGACAAAAAATAATAAAAAAATATATATTTAGAGGTGATTTTTATCAAAAATATACCAAAAATTCTCCCACTCTGTAATCCAGATAAGTTCAAAATCAGAAAAAATCTCAATAATGTACTTTGATGTGAACCTGAATAGTTCACCAGCAATTTTTGATCAGATTATTTTCTGAAACTATTACTTTTTCGGGTCGTTGAAATGTTTTTTTTTTATAATATATTGTGGTAGTATCAAAATAAGATTGTAATACAGATAAAGTGTGCTAAAAACATTTGTCCCACACCCTGTCACTAAGATGGGTGGATATAAAAATCCGCAAAAATGGAGTAATGTACATTGGTGTGATCCAGAATAGTATGAAATAAATGTTTGATCAGTTTATTATTTCGAGATATCAAAGATTTTGTATTTTATAAAAATAAAAATCAAATTTTATGTAGGATATTACATGAAAGCTAGAAAGCAAGAACATCAAATGCCCAAAAGTGGAAACGAAGCCCGCCCGCAAAGAAATAAATGAAAAGATAGACCAGTCAAAACATGGAGCGACAAAGTCAAAATAGCTACTACCAACAGAGAATGTGGGCTTTTTCATACCCAATGTGGAAAGAAATCAGAATACTAGCCCAACAGAAAACTGTAGAAAGTATGTGTGAAGAAGACAGCCCATCCCACTTCTGACACCGAAAAACATATAAGAAATAGCATTAAGTAAGTAAAATGAACTTGGACTGGTAATTGGAAAAGATGATGGGTCGTTAAACAAAGAGTATATAAATGGCAAACGTGTTCTCAGAAGACCTGCTAGGAGAAAGAGAGAGAGACGACATCGCAAAAGCTACAGAAAAGCAGTAGCAAATGGGCAGCTACCGTGGAAATATCTTAAGGGGCGTATATCTAGTATTGAACCAAATAGCACTGATGATAATAATAGTATTACTAGAAACGACCGATTAAAAAGAAAATATAACAAAAGGATATCTGTGGTTAACGCTACTCGTTCAATGTTTCGAGGTAGACTATTATAGTGGAAATGTGATGAGGATAAAGGAGATAATCCGTGGAAAGAAGATTGAACATCTGTCGTCAAGTGGGAAGATCTCGTAAAAGAAAGTTCATAGAAGGTACACAGAAAGGCTTGACATTAAATAGAACAAGATGGAGAAGTTATGTGAATTAGACCAAAATCGACTACCAGAAGCTTGACAAGCCAAAATCGACCATCAAAGAAGAGAGAATCATAACTCAAGAACTCTGAAAAAGAGTAGTGGGTATATCAAGAAGAAATTATGAGTATTGATATACTATAGTTGAAGATATAAAAAGAAATCAACTAAAATGCTACGATTATATACAACGAATGAGACAGGAAAGGTATCCGAACCTAGTTTTATCTTGGACACGAAGAGAGAGGAGAAAAAAAGGAAAGCTTGGAAAAAGATGGATAATAGGAATCCAAAATGAGTTGAACGAGAGCAGACTGAACGTCAAGTAGAACAATGCCAAGATTCACAACAATGAAGATTGGAAATAGAAACTTATCGGAGAAAATTATAAGCTGATAATGATAATAATATGCCTGTCTGTGTCTTAATAATTAAAATCCCTTCGAATGTCTCATATATTCTTATGATTGCACTTATACTAATTTTCTAAAAAGGGTAAATTAAACATATCGTACCACATCAATAAGCTGTGACAACTTCAACTTGATACAAACTCTTAGCACATCGCTGGTATTAACAACAGGTCTAACTAGTTTATTATAATTAGACAACAAGTCATCATAAAGACGCTTGGCATCTGGATTTCCAGCGACCGCCCCATGGACAACCAAGGCACTAAGAAGCCAGACGCGCACCGTCTCGCAAGCAGTCGGCGTCATTGCACAACACTTCACACACGGCACCGTGACGACCGACTCGTCCTCGCAAACTCACAACAACGACGCGCTACCGCTAACTGAATGGACGATGCCATGAGGATGAATACACCCTCTTAATCGGTATAACATCGGGTATATTCGGAAATACTCGGAAATGTTTTGGTGGTGAGTTTTTTAGGGCTTTAACTTTTTTAAGGGTTAAATTTCTTCAGAAAGCTTTAAAACCTTAGCTTTTAAAATAGTAAAATAATTAAAATAGTTTTCTTTTAAGTATAAGAAGAAAAATCAAGAATGTTTTACTATTTTTCCTACTTTGTCAGCAAACTCGATGACCAATTACAACAGTAACCCTTTTAAAGACTATCCAGGAACAATTTCTAAAAGGTTTTTGGGCGTTGAAATAATCAATTTTTTCAGTGTTTCGAATTTTAGTTGAAGCTGGCATATTTTTCAATCTACTGTTCATATTTATAAAGAAACCTAAATCACTTCGTCCATATAGCGAGCTCGGTACATTACTTTAATATCGTACCTTTTATTATCAGCTAGGTAGCGAGCCTGTGATATAATATGAAGTCTGATCTCAAACTGAAATGAGATTCCTGATTAAAGAAGTTCAGGTACTAAGCGTGAGTGTAATCCAATTACAATATGTGCATTAAATGATATGTATTTGTACTTACCAACCGACTGATCAGGCATCTTGTAATTAGTATGTACTTCGCTGTTCACTAAAGGTGTTAAAGGTGAAGGTTTGCACACGTTAAGTAATACGGTTTAAAATTAATTAATTTGATTTATTAAAAGTAATATTTACTATTGGTTTAAAAGATTTAAATATAGATATTAAAATAATGAAAAGTTTAAAACAAATAGAATCGGATAGACCACCAGAATGCCGACACCGTGCCTCTAAGAATTAAACAAATTAAATCTTTGCGCTAACCGAACCGAATACTTTTTGCCCTCGTCTTCATAGTGACGGGTGTTTATATAAGACATTTCTAGGTATTTCTAAGATTTAAGCATTGTTTAAGGAGATGCTAGTGTTGAAAGTTATTAAGCAATAACTTCGAAGAAATGTCTCCTTGAACAATGAACCATTTAAAAATATACCTATTTCTAAAGTTACGTGCTGAAACGCAAAGTTCCTAATTTTATTTTATTATTCGATTTCTCACAAATGTTGACTGTAAAGTACTCCTTTAAAATCACTAAGAAATTCTCGCGACGGGTTGTATGTGATATTTTGTCTTTGTCTGGGCGGACTAACCGATTCTTTACATCCATGTGGAAAATAAAAAATAATTTCTCTGTGGTGCGGAAATTTTTACTTTTTTCGAAGAATTTGTGTATAAAGAATGTTCAGAAATCCCTAGACACTGAAAAGAACGTACGCTTCCATCTTAGACGAAATTAATCCCCAATGTTCCTTAATATATACCTTCATTTTACAGTTCTAAGTCATATCACACGAAGATTTCAGGATTTAAAGAAGACCATAGTCTAGGGAAAACCTGAATGAGAAACCTTCAGGGCAACGATGATTGCACATCACGAAAAACTTTTGAAATGAGCTGTTCGAAGCAGTTATTTGCACAAGACAGAAAAAATAAACGGAAGTCCTTAGCAAAGAGTTTTAAAAAATGTTCCACCTTGAGAACCACATTGCATCTATTTCATGCTATTATCATTATTATTATACATAAATAATAGAGCAGAAGCCTAAGCTTGTAATGCTCAAAAAATTAAGTAAACAAAAGGTACATACATTAAAACTAAATACAACTTACAACTAACTATAATTGACAAACAAAAATCAATTTCAATTATAACAAAAACAAATTAGTGACGAGAAAAATACATCTAGTCTATTTTTAAATATATCGATGGAAGAAGAAGAGACGACATCCTCTAGCAATGAGTTCCACGTCTGGACTACACGGTTCGGAAGGAAATGTTCCCTAGTCATTTGAAACTTCTGATGGGACAACTTGAAAGGATGTCCGCGAAGACGCTGGTCGACGTTCTTTATAAAGAAGTGAATTAGGTTAATGGAATAGGGGTCTGTAAGGACACGAAATGTTAGTATCAGACCACCTCTTTCCCGTCTTTCTTCAAGAGTGGTCAACTGTAGGTTATTCAGCCTTTCTTCATATTCGACATTCTGGGATAGCAGAGTTTTGTGGCTCGTCGTTGAACGTTTTCTAATAGATGGATGTCTTTCTTCAGATGTGGACTCCATACCGAAACGGCAAATTCCAAATGTGGTAGAATATACGTGGTGTAAAGTTTTTTGTTCAGTGTAGGCGATGGATGTAAAAAAGCTGTTCGAAATAAAAATATCATCCTGTTGGCCCTCTGGCAGACTTGAGTAGACCAACTTAAGTCACTGGTTATTGTAATTCCTAGGTCTACTTGTGCATCCGTAGTTGGAATAACAATGTTGTCTATGCAATATGCCAGTCGCGGGTTATTGTTACCTAGATACTGGATTTTTGATTTAGATTTATTGTTAGTGATGATGACGATGGTCAATAAACTAAAACTAATACTGAATGGAGGCCTAGAGCTAATAACTGTGATCTCGTAAGACCTTTGAATTGGAGAGACAACATATTAAAAGCTGCAAGAAAACATTGGACCAGATTAGTTAACGATCGACAATATTAGAACAATCGAATTTTCCAAAATATAATGGAAGACCCATTTTATTTTGGACCAAATAACACTGATCCAGTTTAATTTATATTGTATTACTGAATTTAAATGTCGTTTGAAAAATTCTTTACACTGTGAGACTTCACAATTTTTGGTTATGATCATTATAATGAAGATATCATTTTTCATCATGGTCTGCCATTTGATTATTTGTGTAATACCAACATAACATGTGATTTCAAAGGTGCAAACTATTGTAATCAAAATTTCCTCTTTGTTTGCTTTTACAAAATTGAAAACAATATAGACAGATATATAACTGTTTTTTGGTCCCACCTACATAATCCTAAAAGGACTTAATACTTCGGTTTTAGAGAATAAACGTCGGACAAAAAGGAGGACAAAATAATCAACAAGAGAGGATTGAAGCAAATACTTGAAATGAACAATTTTTAAGACCAGAATGAAATCTGTCAAATTAAAATATCGGAAGATATTTGATTGAGTTTACTTGCAAGAAATTTAAAATTCCAAACAAGTTGAAAACAGAAACAAATTCGAGAAGACAATCGTGTAATTTTTGGTTAAACCCCTTCCTTCCATTCTCCTTAATAACTTTTTGGTACATTAGGTTCTCAATAGTTTAGTAATTACCGAATCTCTGTTGTTTCAACGGGTATCTCGGTTTAATAAACGATATTCTGATTCTCTGTCTCTTCTACCCACTCTTATCTGCGAGAACTTCAACTTTGTTCAACTGATTCAAATTTTCTCTTGCTTTCCACGCATACTATTTGTATGAGAAAATGCGAAAATCAATATATTCGCAAGGAATTCAAAACGTTCAATTATGTACTCAAGAATGGAGATGGTGTCTTTTTATTTTCATTTATATTTCATAGCGGAAAATGGAAAATAAATTTTTTCTTTAAAATATCGTTTTTAAAAGATACGATACAGGAATGTAATTTAGAATTTTAACATTTTATGTTATGGTTAGTAGAAACACACTTTAAAAAATATGTAGATGGTTTTATTGACTCGCATGCAGGAGTATTACCTAATGCTCAGTGAGTTGTAAGTTGCAAAACGAAGCTTAGAACCATAAGTATAAACCAAGTATAAAGGTTTACTGTAAGACAGTTACTATGGATAAAAGGAATGTATAGGTGATACGATATTTGAAGAGTTACGTCACAAGTTTACTAATTATAGTAAAAAAATAGGTGGATATGGTTTTAATAATTATTTAATTGATAGAAAGCAAAGGGTAAATTTGAATGGTTGGTTTTCGGAAATATTAAACAATGACTATGGGGTTCCTCAAGGAAGTGTATTGAGCCCATATTGTTTATTATTTATATAAATGATATTGTTAAGTGTTTGAAAAAAATGTAAGATAAATTAGATTACGGGGTGCATCAAGAAAGTGTATTGGGCCTATTATTGTTTATTATTTATATAAATAATATTATTAAGTGTTTGAAAAAATGTAATATAAATTTATTTACGGGGTGCCTCAAAGAAGTGTATTCAGTCCGTTATTGTTTATTATTTATATAAATAATATTTTTAAGTGTTTGAAAAAATGTAAGATACATTTATTTAAAGGGGGATTCATTTGAGGGGTGTCTGCCGTTAAGGGTGTGTTTGGGGGGTGCCTCAAGAAAGTGTATTGGGCCCATTATTGTTCATTATTTATATACATGATATTGTTAAGTGTTTGTGAAAATGTAAAATAAATTCATTTGCGGTTGAAACATTGTTATTCACACTGGAGAAAATCCAAATCAAGTGATTGTTGAGTTAAATGAAGAAATAAAATATATTGTAAAATATTTAAATATTAAAAAACTTAAAATGAATGTTAATAAACAAGATGTAGGTTTATATAGAATAAGAACCAAATTAAGGATGTGACAGGTAATAAAGGAATTTTAATAGATAAAAGTTACATTGAATGGGTAAAAGAAATAAAATATCTGGGTGTCATTATTGACAAAAAGTTAAATTTTAAATCATTTGTCTATTTTTTTATCAAAACGGCTAGTAAAAAAGGTACCGAAGGAAACTTTTCTGCCTTCTTCGGAGCACGTTCGACAAGAGAAATCCACTGTTCTGATTGTTCTTTCAGTTTTGATTTGTAGTGATATGTTTTCTCAACGGTTTCGAAACGCCGCAAAATATAACTTCGATTGCTTTTGCACATGTCCAAATATTGCTTCGAAATGGTTACGCGATTTCGTTTCTGACTGCGAGTAGACATCTTGCCGATTGCTTTTTTATGCCCAAATGTTTATGCAGGATCATCTGAGATGTTTAATCTTTTGGCTATCTCGCATATCTTCACTCAGCGATCGTCCAATACCGAAATTTTTTCACCATTTCTTCAGTTATGATCGCATACGGATGTCCTGGGAGTTTAATACAATTTGTGCTCGTACGACCACAATGAAACTCAGTGAACCACTTGTGAACCATTCCATGAGATGGAGCAGAGTTCTCATAATACTTTTTTAGCTTCGCTTCAGTTTCATTAATGTTTTTTTTTTTTTTCAAGCAAAAAGTATTGCTTTATTAGCTCATGGAATTCATTTTCTTTCATTGAGGCAAATAAGCTTACATTTTTTCGCTTCCGAAACCTGTTTAATATATACTATTTCACAGATCTACTTGAAACTAAATGTACATATCTACAAAGAATGTCAAATGTCAGAAGTAATATCAAACTTGCGATCTGAGCTCCATCTCTTATCAAAGTCTTGTCAAACACCTCTCGTACAAATACCTGTAGTTTACAGTTGTACGTTTCCATAGACAGCTTCAAATATCTGTCAGTTTTATATTAACTGAAAAGATGAACAAGGATATCAAGTTGCATTGTGCGTACTAGATCAAAATATTTATTGTAAAGTAAAATCATTAAACAAAGATAAATTGAATATTTCAATATATCGGAAATAGAGTATTTCTGCCCCAATTCTTGATTGATTTGCTATCATGTTTCATTTGAATATCACGATAAATTCAAACGGTGTACAGACTTGACGTCCACATCTTCAACAAACGGTCTGAGTGACACTCCTGTAATAGGATCTCTACTTTTTGGGTCAACATTTCTGTTATGTTAATATCGTGATGGACGATTGAAATATTTTGAGATGTACTTAATGTATTTTTCAAAGATAATATTTACATTACATTTACATGGAAATTTCTTAAATTGATGTACAGAAAAGTAAATGAGAAAAAATTTCAATCTTACCTGTAAATGTGAATTGACACTCCCGGTGATAGAAGTTTGGAGTTGGTAAAATTGAAGAAAAACACGATTTATTTGTCGAAAAAACTTGTCTCCCATATTCTGTCAACTTATTTCGATGCAGTTGTATCAATTAAGGTCGTCCCGCTACCCCTACGAAGCAACGGTTTTGGTTGGAAGCCACTTCGTTCAGCAACTCAACCATAATTTAATACAGAGGCAATAATTAACTACAGAAGTCTTGTATGCTGACCAATACGTCTTAGTTAGATAACACTTCGGTGCGTTTGCAGGAAGCCATCATCAAATTTGCCGATGCTGCAAAATATTTCTGCCTTTCAGCAAATTTTGAAAGACGTTTATGCTGTCTAACCAATCTCAACAATTGCATAAGTTCTACACGCAGGCTCGGAACTTTTGAAATTTTTTTTTCAAATATCTCGGTAGCATAGTAACATCGAAAAGCACGATCAATGACGAAATTACTGAAACAATATATTTAACTACCACAGCGTTTGGTAGATTGAGGTAGTTGGTGTGGAATGTTAGTGGTCTACAATGGTACCAATGGTATCGCACCAAGGTAAAGATTTACAGGTCCTCCAGTATTCTTGTACAGTAGCGAATCTTGGTGTCTCTAAAGACATATCAGAGTGTTTCAGACGTTTCGTCAGATGTTTACGATCTATCCTCAAAATTCAATTACAGGATTACGTTCTTGATACCGATAATCGAAAAAAAGTAGGTGTAAAGAATTGCTTAACACACCCAGATAAAGCCTCTAAGGTTTTCGAAAACTACCCATTGTGTTGAATCACAGTTTGGAAACTTTTAGCAATTTTAGAGATTTTAAATAGAAGCCATAATAAAGAAAAAACAAACATAGCAAAGATAATAGAAAAATAGAAGCTATAAATTATAAAACGTAGCTTCAAAATTATTTTATACATTTTATTGTTAAAAATGATTTTTGTTCAAAGTTATTGCCTAATAAATTTGAACACTGAAATAGCCTTGAACAGTTTTAGAGTTTCATTCCAGGAAATGCTATCAGAACCCTTATATAAACACCAGTCTCGTTGAAGACAACATCAGAACTATTCAGTCCACTTCGCGAAAAGAACTAGAATTGTTGAATTCTTAGTCTATTATCTGGTGATTTATTCGATCCTGTTTCTTAAATTTCATCAAATTCTTATATATATTTTTCATTAACATTAAACTAATTTGTAAATCTTATATTATAATAAATCTTTAAACTTAATTCTAAAATCACCTTCTTTCGCTTAACGGGTGTAACCATTCACCTCTAAAAACTTAACTGATCAGCTACCCAGACTTACTACAAGATACCTAATCCGTCGGTTGGTAAGTACCAGTACATATAATTCAATTCCTATCATACTGATGAACCCTGGATAAAACTCACACCTAGTACCCGAACTGCAAAAATCTCACTTCACGTTTAGATCAATGTTTTCATTATATCACAGGCTCGCTACCTAGTTGATATAAACGGTACGATATAAAGTTACTTTTCAGCGGCCCGTTACATAATTTGGTGGCAGTGGCGCGATTTAAAATAGCGTACAAGATGAACGCTACACAATTAGTGAGGCTAGCCTAACCCTGAAATACACATTCAAGAAGATCTGTATGGTACCCATCATCGTTTGATAGGGTTGGATATATATATTTAATAATCGTAATTTAAACAAATTAATTCGCAAACTTAATGCAAACAATGTTTAACGTGTTTAACGCCCTGTGATTTTGTTTTGTAAATTTCCCTTGTCATTTTGCCAATTCCAGTAATTCTGAATGATATAAAATAAAATGTAACAGTGTATCTGTTTTTTTTTACATTTGTATGCAACGTGGTTAACAGTAAAAACCGCATATAAAATGTTTAGTGGTGCTTTTTAACTACAGTGAATATGTACTAAACATCATGAAACATTGTTCAGAACTTTTAATATTTAAACACGCAACTGAATTAATATTAAGATTTACTCACAAATAGCTTATTCATATTTTTACAATGTTGTTAACTAAGATATTATTTTGCTTTTTATGGAAACAATTTAAAATATAACGAGAAGTATTAAAAGAGAAATTAGTTGTATTAAATTTTTATAAAAATTTAATTTGGATAACTCGCAATGTTCTTGATATTTATATTTTTCTAAAATATAGTAAATACACTATGGAAATATAGTTCAGAAATATTGAAAGTTCGCAAACACTGCACAATCTTTCAAATAACTACGCTGAAACTCGGAAAATTGATAAACTGTAAATATGAATATATCCCAGTATTTTACTCAAAGTCAAGTATCATAGGAAAGGAGTGGTAGAGGATAACAGGGGGAGAAAAATAAAAAGTACGCATTTGAGATGAAAATTTTATTTTTATTAAATAATAGCAGATTTACCTATTTAAACAATGACTCGGCATTGCTCAGGCCATTGTTTAGATGTAATAGGTTCAGTGTTGTAATGTATCTAGATACAAGTATCTAGATACGGTAATTAGATACTTTTTGAAATATCTGTATCTGCATCTAGATATTTAAATTTAAGTATCTTGTATCTGTATATCAGATACTTTGCTCGTTACTTTATTTTTATACCGTGATACCGAGCTGATATAATAGTTTAATTATAAATTGTCTTTTGAATATTTTATTTTTGCTATAAACAAAATTCAGAAAATTTATATGGAATGCCAAAAAAAAAATGTTATTCTCACTATTTTTTCTTAGCTTTTCAAAGACAATAAAAATAGTAGGTTTTATATGTAATACTTAAGGAAAATGGGTCATTATTAATGAAAACTAAGTTTTTGAATAAATATTATTGCTAGCTATTAAATTAAAACTTATTTTAATTTATTAAAACCTATGAAAAATTATGTCCACACAAGTGGTTTGGGATTATACCGTGGTTTTGTGTAACCAGTGATTTAAATTACACTTTGATAATTTTTTTGAGGCATCACTTGAGGCCTGGCTCTAGCCCAAGGGCCTGCTCACTAAAGGCCGGTTTACTAAAGGACGTAGAAAAACATTATTTTTTTGATGATTCATATAAATTTTATTTGTAAGCATCAGAATGTTAACTGAAATTTTGTTTACAAATTAAATTTGTATGGAATGTCAAAAAAAAATCACATATTTCTTATCAGTATTTTTTTATTAGTGATAAAAAATTAGGGCTATAGTCGGATTGCTGATAGGTGACTGTTACATGTATGTATTAAGTAGTGCATTCATATAATAATCTAGTTACCATTTTTCAGCGATTTTAAAAATGTTTTTTGTTATTTGTTTTAACTGTCAGTGTCTGGTAATAAATATTAATTAAAATATGGCTTACGGCCAATTATTAAATTCACAAACTTTAATTTTAAATCTGCTGGTATAAACAACAAATTATAATCCAAAATTTACGTATGAGTATAAATTGTTTCTTATTTATAATTATAACCTTAAAATTAATAATTTTGTTTGTTTGAGTACTGCTGCAAATTTATTTTCGCGCTCTAATTAGTAAAGATATTTACGAATCATGCTGTTTCTTACTATTGCTTTGTTTTTTATTCAAATAATTTTGAAGGTTAGTTGTCAACTTGCGTCACTATACGTTACTATGGGTATGCAAATAATTATAATGATATAGACAGAGAAAGCATATAGTATTGAATATCGATACTTGTAGCAACGAACAGTCACATCAGCAATCCGACTATAACATTTGATTTAAAGGGACGTCCCCTTAACAAGATCCTAGTTGCGTATCTATAAGACTAACATTAGTTTTATACGTTAGTACATATGACTAACATAATAGAAAATACATATGTTATTTACTACAAAATTATTCCGTAGAATAGTGTTTTACCTTGAATTTAGTGATCTTTTTGGGGCGTCACCGTTATTTTTGAACAGCTTGTATAATACTGATTAACATGCACTGTTTGTTTAATTACAATGCATTGTTAATTGTTAGCTGTTATATGTATTTCAATAAAAATGAATTTCTTAAACATATTTTCATATGTTATTTTCATTTTTCAGTGTTTTTTCAAAAGTATCTAGATTTGGCATTGATGGCATGTATTTGTATTTTGAGGGCTGTATCTAGATTTTGGCATATATTTGTATTTAGATATTGTTTATAATTCTGTATCTGTATCTACATATATTTTTTCTTAGGTATCTGTATCTGTATCTAGATATTTTTTTAAATGTATCTATTACAACACTGAATAGGTTGTTGTCGTTGTTTAGGATTGAAGACAAGGCTCTCGGGTTTTCTCCCAGGAACAAAGAATTCCAGTGCTAAACGAGCGTACGGTGTTAATGCAATCGTCGAATCAACTATCCAAAAGAAATTCCTGTCTTTTCGATGTATTTTGCCGAACTATTTAGACCAGGGGTCGGCAACGCGGTGCCCGCGAAGCAATTTCTAAGTGCCCGTGTAACCATGCGAAATTCTATTTCCGAGCCGCTTTTAGTAATAAAAGTACTGTCAAGAAGACTAGAAGTGTTAATTATAATTAAAATAAATAAATATAATTTAATATTCATTAAATTTTATTGTAAAACTAAATTTTGGGCGTCGACATATGCTTGTGAATGTATGTTTTCTAATATGAAATACTTCAAATCAAAATACCGAACAGGCCTCACTGACGCTCATTTGCACCAATGCTTGAGAACTGGAAATTCTACTTATGTCCCACATTACAACGAATTGGCCGCAAATTTTTATTGTCAAATATCGCATTAATTATCACTTTAATATTATGTATTTTTTTTTATGAAAATTAATATTTTAAATTGCATTAATATTTTTATGTTTAAATTTTACCCCCCTCCCTTTGTCCCACGGTGCCCATCGACTTCCGCATTTCTGAAATATGCCCACTTAGTAAAAAAGGTTGCCGCCCCCTGATTTAGACAAACTGATATAATTAGAAACAAAAAATTATCAAAAATATTTCCTTCCGCTGGGTCCTAAAAGTAACTGCAAAATTTGGTTCAGATCAGTCAAAGAGGCTAGGTGTGTCTAGGGTTTCTTGGTTTACCTAACAAGACCCTAGACAGTTTTATGTGTGATTACTTCCGCAAGGTACTAATGAGTAACTGTGCAAAATTTGGTCCAGATCGGTTAAAGGGCCAAGGAGTATATAGGGTTTCTCGATTATACCTACGAAATATTAAACATTTCTGTACCTCATTATTTCCGCAGGGTGTTAATGAGTATCTGTGTTAAATTTGGTCCAGATCGGTCAAAGGGCCTAAGAGTGTAGAGGGTTCAGTTATATCTACGAAACTTTAGATATTTTCATACGCCATTACTTCTGCCGGATCTTAACAAGAGTAGGTCGTCGACGTACAAACTGAATAGTAGAGGTCCAAGTATTGTGCCCTGGCCTATACCGAATTATATAAATCTCGTGACGTAGTACCGTTGTGTGATACAAAACTGTTAATGTCTCACAGAGAATGAAAAACTCGCTGGAGTAGGTTCATTATTCTATATTTTTAAACAAAAAACGTGTTATTATTCCAATATAATTTTCAAATTGTTCAATTTACTATTTTTCCATTAATTTGTTTTCCAAAATTATTGCAGTTTTTAGACAAAAACGCAATAAAATCATTATCTTGTAACCCATTTATGTGTAATCTATCGAAATGAAATGAATCTCTGAAACTAATCAATTAAACTATTTATATGAAGTGAGATTGACGTCCATTCACCGATACATTTAATATGATGTCATGTTGTGATCTCCGCAAAGCGACTATCAGCGCGATCATCGGTTGGCGGACCGTGGTCATCCTATTACCGACAATGATCATTCGGTTTCAACATATGATCATCACTGCTGATAATGCCATACGAGAATTGCAAAATTTAAATCCCTCATTTAGTTACAATCCTTTTATTTGCGGTTTAAAAATAGGGAAAACGTGATGAAACAACAATTGTGCAATTCAGTTTGATGTGATTTAGTTCAAATTTGTTTTGCGAAATATTTTAAACCGAACAGTTAGAGAATGAGTTAGATCAGGGATGAGCAACCCGCGGCCCGGAGTACTTTTTCGTGCGGCCCGTCAAAACTTTTGTCTGTCAAATTTCAAAAATGGCCATTAAATTACAGAAGATACATATATATTTTAAAGCATAAATAAGAGCAATATAGAGCAATTGGTTGCAAAGAAGCAATGCCAAACTTCTCATTAAAATTTGTTTATGATTTTTTCCCCATAATAATTATCTTTGACTGTTTTTTTATACCTAGCATTTCTATTATATGTTTTATTTGTGTATTTTTTTAAAAATAATTTTGTTATTTTGTTAATAAATAGATAATTTGTGTTTATCATCTTGTGTTTAATAAATTTCGTATGCAAAGCCCGTAGTAAAAAAAGGTTGCTCATCCCTGAGTTAGATATATCAACTAGTAGCAACTATGGACAATATATGTTTCACAATTGGGATGCATACTAAGCAAATAGTTATAGTTATACTAAGATAGATTTTTGGCGCACAGCAACAAAGGCTATTTGCACCTTACTATGCAAATAAAACTACAACTAATATAAGAACAAAAAAAAAATCATCTGTGGCCACCAGGATTGACCGCCATCACAAAGTAATTGTTTAATTTATGCTGCTTTATCAAAAAAAAATCTCAAATGAAAGTTGTTGCGTTTATAGCAACTTTTGTTAAATAAATTTTTTCGAAATATTTCTCTGTTGTGTAATATTCGCAAAAATCTTAAAACCGACACGAGTAAACTCCCATTTCTAGTTGATTTTTACTAAAAGTTGATCAACTTGTGCCATTGATGTCAAAATCCTTTTAGCCGAATTTTCTCTGCACGTGTACACAGACCAACAGACAGAGAGACAAACAGAGACAGACAGACAGACAAACAGACTGACAGACATCATGCTAAAAATAGTCGTGGAGATCCATCGAAATCTCGAAATGTCAAAATCGGTATGATCACAATATTTCCCTTATATATGTTGGCGGTTGGGAATGATATGATGTGTGAAATTTTAAGCATATCACGGTTTCATATGCATTTAGTAACTAAAAACGCCAACAGAAAATCATCATCATCATCATCATCGTCGTCGTCTTTGTCGTCGTCGTCGTCGTCGTCGTCGTCGTCGTCGTCGTCGTCGTCGTCGTCGTCGTCGTCGTCGTCGTCGTCGTCGTCGTCCTCCTCATCATTACCATCATCATCTGTTTCTGCCAGTGTCCTTCGGTCTCCACTCTAAAATTAGTCTCACTTTAAGACCGGCCTAGTTCTGTATCAGCTAAGCGATTCTACTATATCACAAACCCTTATTTGCTATCTTATCCATATTGTATATTCTGTCAGCAAGACGTATTCTAAGCATTAGCCTTTCCATTGACTTTTTAGCAGCTCTTTGTTTCTTCTCAGTCTTCTAAGCAAGTGTTTCTGAGCCGTAAGTTAAAACACGTAATATGCATTGATCATAAACTTCCTCTTAGCAAATAGGTAAATTGCTTATGAATCCTATTCGGCGCTGTATATTTCGCTGATGTCATGCCTTGTTTCCTAACTCTTTATGTTTTTCAGCATTAGATCCATGCCTTAAATATTGTCTGTAATTAAGACAATATCCTCAAATTATTAAGTTGCACGATTAATATTGAGGCCTCGATTCGCCAAAGTGTTATTAGCTATATTTTGGCTGATAGGATGAAACTCTTCTATGCCAGTATATAACAAGCTCCTATTCTACGAGCAAATATTGAAACCGGTATGGGTGTGTGGTATTCAACTCTGGAGTTGTACCAAACAATGTAATGTGGATATCATACAATGACTCCAGAACAAGGTATTAAGAAACATCGTCGATGTACCCTGGCATTTTTCATATATGTGGGTCAAAGAGTTGTAAAAGCATGCCAAATTTCAACCTTCTAGGTCCACCCAATAGTTACTAGATGTCACTCTGAACCTTTTACTTAGTTTAACAACCCAGGGAATTGTTCTACATCCGTGGACTTTTCTTCAACTATTGTCGTTTCCAATACATACTTCTAATCCTATAAGCTTACTTGAACCCAAGTAAAAATTTTAAGTCTGTTTTAAAAAGTAGGTAACTTTTTGAATATCACAAAATTTCATAAACTGTGCATTTTACAGGATTTTCTCGTTTAAAATAAACAAGAAAAATCTTTTCAATAAAATGCATTACCATATAAAATATAAAGTTTGAAGTGTTCAATGTTGTTGGCAGCGACACTATTGTCATCAGAACTGATAACATCTCCAGACTTTTACATGCATACAGCTTTAGAGAAATTTTATCGCCACTATATCGCGAATATATTTTGCACTAGAAATTTTCAATACAAACTTTTATTTTAAATATTTTAGAGTCAACGCACTAAAGAATATAGTTTCAGAAATATTGAGACGAATATTAAGCCATATGTACTATAAATAACATATAGACAAATATACTTGAAAGGATAAACATAAACGAACTGCATCCATAGCTTATTGGTACTTCAAAGGGATACATTTGTTTGCATTTGATATCATATACTTGCCATTAGTACTAACAGTATAGAAATTTACGAGTAGAAATCAATGTCATATACGCAGATATCAGAATTCGTTGCCAAGCAACGAACTTAAAACAATCTACAGATCATTTTTCCATTGGTTTCTCGTCATTACTTGGCGCATATATACAACACTGGCTTATTTTAATGAGAAATTTGCTTAAGAACTGGTAATTGGTGAAAATTTCATTACGGAATTTATGGCAATGAAATCGCTGACCAACTAGCAAAGACTGGAGCTGCCAAACCTGGACCTCAACTTATCGAAACGGTATATTACCTTGATCTGTTCCCGCTCACAAGCATTGTCCCACAAATGGCAAGAGGATTGGAACGGCACAAGTAAAAGGAAGCAGTTTTCATGTTAGTGTTTTCTCACCATATGTTGCTCTAGGTAAAACTCATTGGCCAAAATCCTTTTGAGGCAGGTACATCACGTGCAAATTAGCATCTCAGTTGCCCAAATTCAGCTCAGTTTAAACCTACGAGTAACTGGGTTTCGGGCCTTTGGTTGTCTTAATGCTTATATCGTGCTGATGATGATACAACGTCACAAATAGGTATTTCGTAATAAAAAAAAAAAAAACATGTAAATAAAACAAAAAACTATTTATTCATTGGATTCTTTTATCTGCATCGAATAAAATGTAATAGTTGCAGTACAGCCAACAATAAAACGTGAAAAAACAAGCATTGATTTTCAATTGGTAGAATATTCAGGATTGTAAACTAAAAGCTACCTTGCAGTTTGGGGATATCGTTTGGCAGAGGACCAATTTCCCGACCATACCAGACCTGTATTTCGCGGAAAGCTGGACATGAAATATGAATTACTTTCTTGGATATTATCCCAGTGATATATAAGATGTTCAAGAGTCAGATTTTCAATAAGGGGGTTACTGGAATTATTTAATTTCCAGGTACCTATTAACAATAGAGAGAAGAGCAAGTTCCAGGAATATTATGTTCAAATACTTAGAAACTATATGAAAACTTTAATATTATATTTTGTATTTTTGCTTCAAATAAAGATTTACAAGAATTATTTCATTTGTTCCAGGTATTAGGAAATTATAACAGCGTATTTTTACGTAAATAATAATCATGGACAGGTCGACGTACAAAAATCTCTATTTGAAAATAAATTCATCTGTAAAACATCTGTACTGTCCACGAATATCAAGCTTATTTAAGATATATTGGATACTTAGCTCGATGAAATACTGCTATAGAAAATATGATATTAGACGGCAAGTGGCAAATTGCAGCGTCCAAGTGAAAGAACGCATAATACTAGACCAGTGGTTCTCAACCAGGGTGCCGCAAGCACATGAAAAGGGTGCCGCGAGCTTTTCAAAATAAATTCGCCGCTATTCGCGGAATCGAAGACCGAAGACCGAATCGAAGAAATTTTCGAATGATCTTTAAATACATATTATGTAATTGTAATAATATTGTTTTTTTTTCCAACATCACAATTATACTTTTGATTGATTATACTTTAAATTGACTAAATAGTGACATATTTAATAGTAGGGTGCCGCGAAGATCTCACATTTTTGCATAAGGGTGCCTTCACCTAAAAAAGGTTGAGAGCCACTGTACTAGACAATCAAAATTTACTTTATTTTCTTATTAACTTATATTTTCCGCCATTTTGGTATTGTTCAATTCTGACCATTCCTATTTAATAATCGGGAAGTGCATAAAAGGCAAATTTAAAAAAAATTTAAACAATAAAATTTATGAGAAGAACATAATAAGCGACAACACATAACATAACAAATAAGTTATTAGGAGGCCACCGAACCTCTAAATGATTTTTTGTTGGTTGGTCTCCCTAGGCAAAGATGGCAACCTAGTAGATGCCTAAAGAAAATTCTTAGGTTGTGTGTTTAGGGGGAAAGAATGAAGTTAACCACTGACCTCAACGAATGCAGCAGCGTAATAATTTGAAGCCCAAGTCAAACAAATACCTGGGATAGACCCAAAAGTTGATCAAACTGCTTAGTAACTGTTTCACCAGATGATGAAATTCACCAAACTTTCTTCTTTTCATGTTACCTTCGTTTATCCACTTTGTTCCACGTTTACTAACCAATGCATGTAATAACAAAACTTCATTGTCACTGTCATTACTTTCCCAGGGCAACCTATCCGCCAACATCTTATACAAGATTGATGACAATAGGGGAAAAAATGAGTTCTTTTTCTCTGCGTCTCATACGAATACTAGTCAGTTTGTAGACTTGGCATAGCGAACGTAGCAAACATAGCGTATAAGGCATACGTAGCATAAATAATGTAGCGCTTTGTGTGGTCAATTTTCTGTCACATCAATTAGTTGAACTGAGTTTGGAAAAGATATAATTTCAGTGCTGTTTGTCCCACAGCACCAGACTCAATCGAAATTTTGGAGAGAATAAGTATGATTCCAGATCAATTAATCTACAGATGCGGTGATATTGAATGCTCGATAAGATCCCCAGATTTAACCGCTTTAGACTTCTTTGAGATTACCTTAAAGGATGTGACTATGTCAACAAGCCAACGAGAGAAGTTAAAGTTTCTTCTAGAATAATTAGAAGACGTCTAGTGGAATCTAATTTGCATGGAAGAAGAGCTCGCCGAAAACAACTGTTGACCGTGCTACACAAAAAACTTCTTGTGGGCCAAAAGACATTTGAATTGGACACCTGATGAATAAGCGAAAATAATTTGATGAGTCCAATATAGAAGTAAGCATTGTAATGGTTTAATGAACGAATTTAACAGAAAAATAAATTTCTAAGCAATTATTGCACTAACAATATAAAATTTAATTTACTATAAATTTACGAAATTAAGGGTAGTTTTCTTCTTTTGTTGGTCAGCTTTTTGGACAACTTGGAGCCATCTGGTGGTGGTAGCATCATGATCTGGGAGCGCTTGTCCGCCAGTGGTTTAGGCGAAATCTTTTTGTGCGATGGACCCATTATTCTGCTCGTTATATTACCATGCTTAATGAAGTTTTGGAGCCGTCAATATTGATCAATCAATTTGATGACAATCCAGGATATGTTTTTCAACAAAATAATTTCCCCTGTAACAAAGCCAAAGCAACAAATGAATAGGTTTCCAAAACCAATGTGCCACATTTTGCATGGCCCCCCATTCACCAGATTTATCGCAAATTGAAAATTTATGGTCTATTCTGATAAACAAGGTGTCTCTTTACAAATGCAAATAAAAAAAAAGAATTTAAGAAAATTATTGTGGACAAATGATTCAATGTACAATCCGATATACGTAAAAAACTTGTGGACAGTATGCCTAAAAGGGTACGTGCGGTAATTGAAACACGAGGAGGTACCACAAAATATTAATAATTTTGATGAAAGTAGCCATTAAAAGCTGTAAGTATTATTTTATTTATCATATTTTTCCTGTAATAATCCTAAAACTCAATAAAACGTAGGGTGCTCCATACATTTGTCCAAGGCTGTATAGTACTTATGTATTTGTATTTTAAATAGGTGTTCAGCTCTCAAAGGGTTCTGAACTTCGGTCTTGATATACCGTTCGAGGTACCATTCTCTCATTACCCTTGTGCGTACCATTGTTTTTGGGGGATTGGTACGTCGAATTGTATGATTGCTCCGGATTTCATTGCTTGTTTTTTGGGTTCTTTCACTGATTTATTTGGATGTGAAGTTTGATTTTAAGAATTATTAGTGCATCATGTTGTGCAGGGGGTGACACTGTCAACCTTGCGATTTGTGCGTACTAGGTTGTCAGGGAGCATAGTGTGACTGCCTGTCATATTGATGCGTTGGTCATTCTTACAATCATTTGTAATTATTGAATTTTTGTTAATCTTGGACATTAGTATATTTATCTCTAGTCTTGTTTGAAATGTAAAATTTAATTAATAGTCATTACCTTTGGTTATCATAGTATAATATTTAAAATTTAACTCCTGTTTTTCCTATTTTCTGTATTCTTCAAGTTCATATATTTTGTCAATGCTATTCTGCAATTTCACCATCCTTGGAGATGACTGATGTACAGTTTGTTAGAGTTACGTTTAACTAACATAGCACCTGAAGAAGCCAACAATGTTGTTGGTGAAACGTTGTGTTGTTTAAAATAAACGCTTCTTGTCCAAAAAGCTGAATGAAATTATTTCCTAATTCTACCATTGTACAAAATTGGACGTTAAGTACTTATAACGTCAACAGAATCTGAAAACAATAAAAAAGTATGTTTTAGCTAATAGTGCGATCATATATAATTTTACAACTCATTTAAGGTTTATATGTTTCTTTTGAAAAGTGGACAGGATCTTTGTCTTTTGTTCATCCTGATGTTAACCGTACTTTTATTGAGGTTATATTACGATGCAGTGTGCAGTTCAGCGTCTTTATGTGCTGCCTTCAGATTGGCAATTTCTGCTCGGTACATGTGTCGATTGTCAGACATAAAAGAATCCATTTTATGATACTACAGCTCGCATCCTATCTTTCATATCTGTTAAATTCAAGATTGCATGATGACATTTTACTTGACCTTCAAGAAAATGCTTTTAAAGAAGTTACATAAAAATTGTCAACACAACAATCTTGGACATAAAACATTAACAATATGTTCTTACGCCTACGTAGCGTATTGAGCAGATAAAATAAGTTTTATTTCGTGACATACGGCAATACATGAAAATTTAATTACAAGGGTTGCCTCTTATATTTCGGTATTGCCCTAAACTAGTGTTGCCATCTGACAACTATCGCTTCTATCGTAAAGTTTGACATTTTTTATGGTATACGTACTCAGAACGTTTTGACTTATGAGCGCTATTTGTGTTGTTTACAACAACTTGAAAAAAATCATCTCTACTAAACATGGAATTAAATCGTGAACACTTTTGAGCGATTATTTTTTACTACTTTTGAAGTGGATTAACCCAAGAACAGTGCATCGATGAACTTAATTCAACTTTTGACGATGAAGCACCATCAAGGATTACTGTTTATTGATGGTTTGCCGACTTAAATCGTGGCCGTAGTTCGCTTAAGGGCGAATTTCATGAAGGTCGTCCAAAATCGGTTGTTGTTTCGGAAAACATTGATGCTGTGCGTGTACTGATACTGCAAAGTCGTCATGTGACTTATCGTGAGATTGATGTATCCTTGGGCATTAGTGGGACCAGTATATATTCATTATTGCAAGAACATTTGGCCATCAAAAAGATTTATTCGCGTTGGATCCCACATAATTTGAAAATGGGAGGGAAAAAAATGCTTCTAAAATTGGTTCAATTGCATGCAAAAGTATATTGATCTTCATGGAGAATATTTTGAAAAATAATAAAGTGACTTTTGTTGATAAATAATTGTTTTTGTCTATTTAATCAAGGATCATATGGAGTTTATTGGATAAGTGAAAATATATTTTATTTTTCGGGGACAATTCCTTATTATTATCCTATAATTTCTTGGAACTTATAACATACTTACTTGTAATTAGGTGACCGTATAGAAGACAATACTATAGACATGTGAAAGGCCAGGATTAAACTGAACAGGATTATTTATCTGAGAGCCTCTTTATAAACAATGTGTGTAGTTTTACAATAAGGCGCTGGCAGTTAAAGTAACGTTTCCCAAACTGTGCGCCGCGAAAACCCAGGACTTTTTGCTCTTCACTTGAATTTGGGAGGTGAGGACCATTTTTCTTTTTGCTCTTCATTTGCTTTTGTGGAAGTAAATTTTATCAATTTACTTCTACAACATTGCTACGGCTCATTGTATTGAATTGGGGCGCCGCGGGATAATTTTAATACATTAAGGGCGCCCGGAACAGAAAAAGTTTGGGAACCACTGAGTTAAAGGTTGTTGCTAGAATCGACACGCGAACACGCTACATATAACTGGACATGCGAGAAGCATGGACTGTGCAAATCAACGCCAGCTGTCTCCAGGATTTGACCCCAGTGGCTTATTAATAGTTATCATGAAATAGACTTTGACAAGAAACTGGAGAGCTTGATCTGAAATGGTAAAATTTTAGGAGTCTTCGGTTAGAATTATAACCTTTTCGACTGTACGGCAACTATTCGTAATGGTTGACTGACTTCAAGAGACTGTACTACATAGTCTCCTAAACTGTTCACCTGTAAGTGGGCTCTTACATATTTTTGGTGAGTTTATGTTCCTCAGCAACAATAATGGTGCATCTGCTTTCAAAGTAAGACTGTGAGTAGGTAATCCTAATGGATTAAAAAATATCAGGAATTCGACTGGATAGTAAATGGCACCTTGCTCATGAGAAAAACTCATCTACAACCGTATCGACAGACATGTAAGTAAGGGAGAGAGATTCTAACTGACCTAAGATTTCTTTCCCAGTAAAAATTGTCGTATCTTAGAAACTACAGAGCCTTATTCGCCGTCTTCATTTATTTAAGTATTGCCCAAAGCACGCAGTTCTCATAATCAAAATACATTACTAAAAATTCTTGAATACTTCCCTGTTATATTATTATTAAAACTATTATAAATATTATCATCTATAAATCTATGTATCACTTAAAGAAGTGATCTGCAAGCATACTCGAAAATTGAAATCGATAGAAAGAGATTTAGCTCGGGGGATAATCTGCTGTAATGTATTATACGTAGCAGACATACGCCTACGTTGCTGGCAACCAACAGCATTGTCAAGTAATGCGGGTCTGTCTACTTTTCAGGCGCTATTGATAGGAAAATTAATGGTAATTGAGATATAAAATGTTGAGTTAATAAGTTAATTAAATTTAATTTTCACCTTTCAATACATTTCTTTGAAGTGTTTTTGTATGTTGTGGCGTAAGTGTAGTGTATTTTTCTTTCGCTCTAAAGGTAGGGTGACCAGACGTACTCTTTTTTAAGTAATATCCTCTATACCAGTGTTTCTCAACCGGTGAACGCGATTCTCAGCTGTTAAAATTTGTATAATATTTATAATTTCATAAAACATCATACACTACCTGAGCCATAATTTAGCAATGAATTTAGATAATAATAAATTTTGTGAAAAACACAAAAACTATAATATTTTCGAACTACAACGAAATCTGATCTACGTTTCCGGTTTAAATCAATGTACATTACTTAGAATTTTTTCTGATTTTTAGTTTAATCTCTTTGCTTTAAAGACATTTTTAGGTGTTACGGGCTATCCTAGCCGAAACACAGCGCTTTAAAATCTAGTTAAACGATAACCTACCTTCGTACGGAAAACTTATTCTAAGCTTATAAAAGGATACAGTATGGGGTAATTTTGTGCAAAACCAACTGAATAGGTCCTGTCAACCCACTTAGAGGACAGCATTTATGACAACAACCACCGCATCTGCATCCGAATGCAAAAACATACTAGAGATGTCACTTAATTTTGAGGTTAATTGTTTTTGACATTTCTATTTAACCTGTTTTGGGATATATACGTCGTGGAAACCTGGAAAGTACAACAGTTAGCGTGCGGAATATGTTTGAATGATACACCTACCTTATATAAAAAAAAAAAGAACAAGAAATTATAATCCTCAATAGTAAATAAATTTCTGGGAATATTTGGTCGTAATAGCGCAACTAGACATATGTCTGCACTGACGATGCGCGAGTGGTAAACCCGGTAGAGGGGTGAGGAAAAAAGGTTATAAAACAGATGGGAAGCCGCGTTTTGGCTCTCTTAAACTTACGAACAGTGGTGTTATCAGAAAAATTTGACCAGAAAGAAAAACTAACGGCACGTGCAGTGAAACTTCCATGTATAAGCCTAGAGGAAATTGAAGGCAACACGGAATTCGTTTTTGCGGAGACTGCTTGGCGTTATACTGTCTTCGTAGGGAAGACACGGAGATATCCGGATGAGAATTTTCTTTTCTGATCAAAAGTTCGGAGTTTAAGAAAACCATTTAAGCCACCGACCACGAGGTAAGGTATCACCTTTCTTTTATTTCCGCACGCGAAACTGTTGTATGGTCTCCAGTTTCACTAATTGTATTTTTAACTGTTATTCATACAGTGGCGGTACGATAGAGGCAAAAAATTTGCACAGTTGTGCCTATTTGAGAGTATATATCGGCTGGAGGAATAATTTCTGAAGTTATCCGAGTATTCACCGGTCGCAAAGGAATAAGCACCTTGTAGCGGAACCTTAAAACTACATCACCGTCCAGAGAGTACATAACCTACTTATTGTATCTAGCCGTGGAAACAGGGAGATTGTTTTTGTCTGCAACTCAGATGAGTACTAATTTATGATATTTGTTTGATGATTTGTAACAAAAATATCTTTATGAGTGTGGCGTATCGGACCTCCGGGTTGTGTTGAGGCGTAATACGTCCCCGTATAGATGTTTTTGGATACACACTGATAATTTTGGCCATTTTTATGAATGTGTATGTATTGTACTTGTATTTTGAGTTGAGTGAGCACATGGTGCCACCCCTATTGTGAAGCATATATTTTCTACGTCCTAAGGCCCTAAGCTACAATAAGTTGGACGCGCTGAATCGTGTTGGGGCGCGTAGTTAGTCAGAGCAGTCTCGCTCGGGGTTGAATTAGTTTATTTAATTGTAGATTCAGTCTGTCCGTAAGTCAACATTTTTTTTATCCCCTTGATAACTCGAGGTTGTGAATTAGTTCTCAAACACATGGGTTTAACCCCTCTCTGTGAATATTCCCTGGCCGGGTATTCGTGTTAACTGCTTTTTCACGTTATCAAGGGTCGGTCTTTGTATTTGATTTGGGTGGATTAACGTTAGCTTCAGTCGGGCAGAACCTCAGCCACAAGCATTTCTTTTTTTTTATTATCATCATCGGCCAGGCCTCACCTAATTTTTCTGTAATTTAGTAGTTTGTTTAAAGTTATATTTCCGTAGAGCCGTGTGGGTTGGGGTAGTACGTTAACTTTTTTTTTCATCTCGGTAGAGATTTTTTTGTGTTAACGTACTACGGGTTTTCAAGGGATTTGAGAGGATTTTGAGAGTCAGTCTCTTGGCCTCCTTGGATATTTTATCACCGCGACTTCGAGGCCACTAGACTGGCTGGGTTTTCATTAAAGTTAAGGCGAGCTAGAAGTATAGTAAAAATTTAAATCGGGTTTTGAACAAGCGCTGGCTTTCCGATTCTAAAATTCTTCCGGATTTTTCCTAACGGTATTGCCAACCGGAATACCGTTACCATTTTTCAACGTAATTAATCACTGTGGTATAATATTCCTGTGCAAAACTTCACGCAGCCCTAGGGCAGTTGTAGCATAAGTAATCCAATCACATGTTACTGGGTATTTATACCGCATCACAAGTAATTCAGTTGTTAGTTTAAATTGTAATTAATTACCGGTTAAAGATTCAGTTGTTTAATTTCCTTTGGCCACTCGTGAGTACTTAGTTTCTAAAATTTTGGATTTAACTTAGATATTTTGCTCGTAGATTAAATAATTTATTTTTTTTTTGTATTAACTTTGTCGTACTCCGAGCTAAAAAGGGAATATTTAACTAGTCATTGATCTTGTAATTATTAATATTTTGGTTATAAAATTTTGCTTATTGAGTATTCGCTGTGCGAATAATAATATTTATTTTGTTTATAGATTTTGCGTATTGAGTATTCATTTAGTGAATAATTTATTTTGTTTATAGATTTTGCGTATTGAGTATTCATTTAGTGAATAATTTACTTTGTTTATAGATTTTGCGTATTGAATATTCGTTTAACGAATATTAGTTATTCTGTTATTACCATTTGTTAGTTACTGATTTTTTTGTTAATAAATTTAGTTATTGAGAATTTTGGTGTTTCTATTACGAGAACTCTATTCCTTCCCCTGGGGTTTTATTTTTCTTCCAGAATTTAGGGCAATAGAAGCGAAGTGACTGGCGCCGTATAAATTTTAGGCCGCACATCGACATTGATAATTACAGGACCACCCTGCATAGTCAAATCTACCTCTAGACTGGGCTGGCGGCCTTCTACCTTGCCCTGGACAGCTGATAGCCACTGGAGTCACTTCACAGTGGTTACGGAATTCATATTTTTCCCCATTTAGGTTTTTAGCGACCGATCAGAGAGCTGAGCGGACGCTGGCGTATGCCAACTATATAACGCTGGAGTCTGGCCGTAATATACGTTATATAGGTTAGAATAAAGAAATCCTAAAAATCTACTTTCCGCTCTTTAATCTACGCCTTAAGAGCTTTCCTTTGATACCACATTTTTTTAATATATTTTTTTCTACAATCCAAAAATTTCTACTCTCATTATTGATCAGGTGTTCTGTCAACCGTTAGGGCTTTCTGAAAGCTTAGTTAAGTATAACCAAATGGTTGCTATGGTTACTTATGGGATTGTTATGTTGTAACCGAGTTTAACCAAATGGCTAAACTCGGCTAAGCTCTCTGAAACCGGACCTTAGTAGTTAAGTTTTTGAGTATAGTCATATGTTTACGCGGACCTAGTATTGTTCAGCGTTAAGTGTATGTTTATTTCTACAAATTTCATTCAAAATAAATTCATATTCAGATTCAAATATTGTTCCTCTGGGCTTACCCCTTTATTTTGACTTTCCAATTTCCGTATATTTATTGCTTTTAAAGTTGTTCTGTTAGTTTCTTAATCTTAATCTCTGAACAAACAACATTGAGTTATAAATCTGCAGTTTTCATAATGTCGCGTGACTATTTCGCGTGCGAAAACAGGAAATTTTATCAAATTAAATATACATAATAAAAAATCCCCCTTTTAAGTTTTTCATACACCTTTAAATATCTTCATAGAAAATTATAAAAAATTATTTAGAATTGGAAATTAAATAAAATACCTGCAACATGCAGATAGAACATAAAAAATAATCCTGATTAATGAAAGTGTATGAAAGAAAAATGGTTTAAGATTTTTTTTACAATAATGTGCTAAAAAAATTAATGTCTCTCATCCTGTAAAAAATTCCAAGTAAGGTACATTGAGCTGAACCGAAAAGGTACAACAAGAATTTTTGATCTAATTATTTTTTCGAAAAATATCGAAATTTTTGGACATTTAACTGGATAACTGTAGAACTGAGTAACTATAGTCCGTTCACAGGTGAGAATGCAGTATTGCTCTTATGGCAAACGGGAGCGGTGTTGCCAAATGTTGTAAAAGTGTCAATCAAATGTGTCAATTAAAATACAGACGATTCCGCTTAATTGGGCCACCGCTTAATTGGGGCAGCCGCTTATTTGGGACAAATCTCAAAGAACAGAAACCAAACCTGTTGGAGTATGACGACAACTCTGAATTAATATATAGTTATCCATGAAATGTAATATGTATGTTGTTATGTACAGATATAATTGTTGTTGTTATTAAAATATTTATGAAGTATATGTGTCACTAACATTCTATGAATCTTTATTTGATATATAAAGAGTTCTAGAAAGAAGTACAAGTGTACAGATTCCAACATTGGTTATGGGCCCAGGAAAAGCAGCATGTTATTATTATTGCCCAGTCTAATTGGTTATTAGAACATAATAATATAAAATAAATAATGGGAGAAATGAATGAAACAAAATTCATGATTGCTAAGCTGACTGATAGTAACTACCAGCCATGGAAGTTTAAAGTTAAAATGGTTCTCATTAGAGATGAAATATGGTCAGTAATTAATGAAGAAGTTCCCGAACAAAAGCCAGATGGGTGGAAAAGAAAAGATGAGAAAGCTCAAACAATTATTTCACTGAGCATTGATGATAATCAAATAGTACATATTTATAATTGCAAGACTGCGAGAGAAATGTGGCTAGCTCTACAGAAAGTTCACGAAAGAGCAAATTTAAGCAATAAACTGTATCTCCTAAGGAAGTTATATCAAACAAAACTAGAAAAAGGTCAAGAAATGCAAGAATTTATAAGAGAAACTCTCGAAATTGTAGAGAAACTGAGAGGAATTGGAGAAGAAATAAAGGACTTTCACATAGCAGCTCTTCTTCTTGGAGGGTTACCACAAGAATATAGTACATTAGTAACTGCTCTAGATGCTCGTCCTGATGACGAACTTACGTTAGAGTACGTCAAAGGAAAGTTAATAGATGAATATAAGAGAAGAAACGGAGATACGAGAAAAGGTGAAGAATCTGTTTTGAAGGTATATAACAAGAACAGTAAAGAAAGAAACGAAACTAGGGAATTACGTGAATGTTTTATATGCAAAAAACCAGGACATATAAAATACAACTGTAAGTTTTGGAAGGATAGAATGAAATATGGAAAGAATAAAACGAGTTTTCAAAAAGCCAAGACTGCAGTAGATGATAATGCGACTGAATATGAAGTAAGTTTTGGAATATCATCTAGTGAGCTATCAGAAATCAACTGGTACGTTGATTCAGGAGCTACTAGTCATATGACAAGTAACAAGAAATTCTTTACGAATTTTACGAGATCAGAACCGCAAAGAATTACCGTCGCAAATGGCCAATTTATGATTTCTCATGGAAGTGGAGATGGATATTTAAAATGTAAAATCCATAACAATAATGTAAAGAATATCCTTGTCAGAGATGTTCTGTATGTACCAGAGCTTCAAGGAAGTTTGTTATCAGTTAAAAAGCTAACTTCCAAAGGCCATACTGTTTTATTCAGAGGTAAGTCCTGTATAATAAAAAATAATAATATAATTGAAGCACTTGGTAAGGTAGACAAAGATCTCTACAAATTGTCTTGTGAAGACGTCGAAGTCGCTTGTATTTCAAAAGAAAAGTCAAGCTGTATTCATGTCTGGCACAGACGATTTGGACATAGAAATTTGGAAGACATTAAACATATGATGAAAAACAATTTAGTAGATGGACTAAATATAAATAAGTGCGACTGTGAAGAAAGACAATGCGACAGCTGCATAAAAGGGAAATTGATCAAGAAACCATTTCTGAAGAAACGAGAATTCAGAACCAAAAGCATTTTAGAATTAATACATTCGGACTTATGTGGTCCAATGGAAGTAATGACACCTGGAAAGAAATTATATTTTTTGACATTCATCGATGACTTTTCTAGATATACAGTTTTATATTTATTAAACTCAAAGGAAGAAGTTCCAGAAAAATTGGAAGAATATATTTTAAAGGTTTATAATAAATTTGGAAAGAAACCAAAAATTTTACGATCAGATAATGGTGGAGAGTATAAAGGTAAGAAAACTCAATGTATTTTAAAGAAACATGGAATAGCGTTTGAGACAACAGTACCGTACACACCTCAACAAAATGGGATTGCTGAGCGCAAAAATAGAACGCTGACTGAGTGTGCTCGATCTATGTTATCAGACGCTGGATTACCTAAAAAATATTGGGGCGAAGCCATAAACACGGCTCATTATATGCAAAATCGCCTTTCCACTAAAATAATGCAGAAGACTCCTTTCGAGTTATGGCATGGTAAGAAACCAAAAGTCAATCATTATAAAATTTTTGGAAGCAAAGCTTATTTTTATATTCCTAAAGAAAAAAGGCTGAAATGGGATCCTAGAGCACAAGAAGGTATTTTTGTCGGTTACTGTGAAGTATCCGGAGGATATAGAATACTTAATACACAAACAAACAGAATAACAATAAGTAGAACAGTAAAATTCGATGAAGATGTCCCGTCGTCAAGGAAACAAATTAAAACATTAAATTTGACAGATACTGTCAAAATGGAAGAAAAAGAATATGAAATAGAAGCTGGAATGAAAAATGAAACAGACAATATCGCAAACAACAGGAAAGACTATTACACATCTGTTGAATGTGAAGATAATATGTCTGAAAATGAAGAAAATCAAGAATCTGAAACAGAAGAAATAAGAAGTTCAAGAAGAACAAATAAGGGAGTTCCCCCACAAAGGCTAGGTTACATTGCTCAATTCAAAGATATAGAAGAACCAGCATCATGGAAAGAAATGATGAACATGACAGAAAAAGAAAAAGAAAAATGGATTGAAGCAACAAAAGAAGAAATGAAATCACTTGAAGAAAATAATACTTGGGAATTAGCAGAACTACCAGAAGGAAAAAGAGCAATTCGTAATAAATGGGTGTTTAAAATTAAATTTAACTCCGAAGAAAAACCAGAAAAGTACAAAGCAAGGTTAGTGGCAAAAGGCTACAGTCAAAAGTACGGGGAAGATTATGATTCCACTTTTGCTCCCGTAGTCAAACAAAGTTCTGTAAGAATACTTTTGTCTGTTGCTGCAGTTCGAAAAATGAAACTTAGACATTTTGACGTAAAAACAGCCTTCCTTAACGGCGATATAACAGAAGACCTCTATATGGAACTGCCGAAAGGGCATGAAAAATATGGCAGTAACTTTGTATGCAAACTTAAGAAGTCGTTATATGGGCTTAAACAATCAGCCCGAGCATGGAACATAAAATTTAATGATACTCTAACAGAAATTGGTTTTAATCGAAGTCAAGCAGACCCATGTTTTTATTATAAAAATGAAAATAAAAAACGTACATATATTCTATGTTATGTAGACGATCTGCTAGTATCTTATGAAGATGAGAAAGAAATAGAAAGTTTAAAAATGAAGTTAAAAGATTACTTTGAAATAAAAGATCTTGGCGAAGCGAAGTATTATTTAGGA
This sequence comes from Liopterus haemorrhoidalis, assembly GCA_963971575.1. Lineage (NCBI taxonomy): Eukaryota > Metazoa > Arthropoda > Insecta > Coleoptera > Dytiscidae > Liopterus > Liopterus haemorrhoidalis. The sequence goes on from OZ020615.1 coordinate 53,937,998, forward strand.
ATCAAGATAGAAAGGAAAAACAATGGAGATTATCTAATTTGTCAAGACAACAAAATAAACAAAATTTTAGAAACATTTGGAATGTCAAATGCCAAAGGTGCGTCAACTCCTATGGACACACAATATCATAAACTGAACGGAGAAGAAGATATACTGCCCAATAATGAACAATATAGAAAAGCAGTGGGGGCATTGCTGTTTATTGCAACAAATACACGACCTGATATTTCAGCATCACTGGGAATCTTATGTAGACAAGTGAGTAAACCTAGAAACAGAGACTGGGTTGCACTGAAGAGAATAATGAGATATTTGAAACAGACGAAGGACATGAAATTATTATTTTCAGGGGAAGGAAATTTAGAATTGACAGGTTTTGTGGATTCAGATTGGGCTGGAGATATAAAAGATCGTAAGTCAACCAGTGGCTATTTATTTAAAGTAGGACAGAACACAGTCTCTTGGTCCAGCAAGAAACAGTCTGCTGTATCTTTGTCATCAACAGAGGCAGAATACGTGGCAGCAGCTTCTGCAAGTCAAGAGCTTCTGTGGTTAAGACAAATTCTTGAAGATTTTGGGTTGAAGCAAGATTGCCCAACTATAATTTATGAGGACAATCAAAGCTGTATAAAATTAACGGAATCTGAAGGTATAAATTCACGAACAAAACATATTGACGTACGTTGTCATCATTTGCGTAATTTGACAGATCGTGGAATAATGACATTACAATATTTGGCAACTGATAAGATGATAGCGGATGCATTAACGAAAGCTTTGCCGAAACCTAGGTTTGTAAATTTACGATCTCAGATGGGATTATTAATGGAATAATTTGTCGAGTGGGGGTGTTGGAGTATGACGACAACTCTGAATTAATATATAGTTATCCATGAAATGTAATATGTATGTTGTTATGTACAGATATAATTGTTGTTGTTATTAAAATATTTATGAAGTATATGTGTCACTAACATTCTATGAATCTTTATTTGATATATAAAGAGTTCTAGAAAGAAGTACAAGTGTACAGATTCCAACAAAACCAAGGAACCAACAGTAAATTTACATGTTTTATTGGGACAACATTCCGCTTAATTGGGACAGTTAAGATCACAGTACATATTATGTTGCACATATTCTCAAGAAAATGTACAAAGAATTTAATATTACAGCGTTATTTTATGCAGGAAGGAAATGAAGGGCGCCCTACATCCGCACTGAATACCTGTGCTGATTTTGTAGAAGTGAAATGTTACAAAAACAAAAGACAGACTACACTTGACGCATTTTTGCATTGAATTAAATTGTATGTACCTATTTATATTATTTTATTTTGGAATTTATTATTATTTTTTCTTAAAAGTTTATATTTTTTGGTTATATGTAATTTATAGTTTTGTCCAAGAGTTTATAAAATAAAATTATTGAAAGAAAAATATGCATAGTTTAATTTTATGTGAAATTCGCTTAATTGGGGCAGCCGCTTAATTGGGCCAAAATGCCTAAGGCCCGATGTGTCCCAATTAAGCGGAATCGACTGTAATATGAAAAACTCATATGATTTACAAAAATCAACTCTTATAAAACTCAAAATAACACTCAACAAACACAAATGACCATTTGTAGAATACTGCGTCTTCACAGATCAGCGCGTTTTAGAGCTGGCAACATCGATAAGCAAGAAAAGGATAGCGTCATTATATAAACCATTTAGAGAGTATGAAAAAGAACTACTCTATATGTCCTGTACTGCATACTCCCCTTTGAACAGACTATAGCTTGATGTACGCTTATCTCGTAATTAAATACGCTCTTAAGTCCCTAGATGGAAGCAGTGGATTATATATTTAAAAGTTATCGAATTTTATGATTTTTAATATTATACCTATTCACAATTTGTTGTCACTTACTAGATACCTACAAAACCCTGAAATGTTTAAAAAATCACAATTCACATAAATATTTTAATTGTTTTGTAAAAAATCTCATGGGGAATCTGCTATTAATGTTCTATTTATCTCAAATTGCTGTTAGTAAGTTGTCCTAACAGTAATTAGTAACTTAATACAAGACAGCAGAACAATAGTAGGGAAGTTGCAAATATATCATAACTTGACTAACTTTCAGTCAAGTCTTTAATAAGTTTGCTGTTGAAACAAATTGAAATCCATTCATTTCTGTAATTGTAATAAATTTCCAAACTCATTGGAAATATTGGAAATATTAAGGAATTTGTAAAACAGTATTCGAACAAATTTCTTGTCAGTTTCAATATAAACTTTGTGGTTTTTAAATAGGAGTTATGAATGAAATATATTAATCTTTCTTCATAATGTGGTTACTTCAAAAAAGACAGGTTAATAAACCTACAAATAAAGATAAAAAATAATATTTAATGTAATGAAATATACACATTTTATAACTAAATAGAGAAAATAAATAAGCAGTGATAAAGGCCCGATTACATTGAGCAAGTTTACTAGCTACTCGTTGGCGAGTATTCTGCAGTGTGGCGCGAATTTCGATTACACACAGCTAGTAAACTCGCTTACTCGCTCAGTAGAAGTTCCCCTGTAGGTTATATTTATACAGGTATTCTAAGACATTGAAGGATTTACGCCATCTATAAAAGTTACTAAAACAATGACGTCACTTTCAACAATCGTACATATATAATTAGCTACCGTGTGTTAGTGATCTTTGTAACACTATGACGTCATTTTTCCTAAGGTTCTCGTCATTGCCTAACTGGGAAACAGGGTGTTCCCAGTTTGACTTGACTGACAGGTATTTTGCAGAATTATTCTCTAAGAATCTAGGAATATAATTACATATAGAAATTTGTAGGATTTCGTAGGCATAAACAAGAAACTCTAGATACTCCTATATCCTTTGACTGATATCAACAATATTTTGCATATTTATTCTCTAAAAAACTGCGAATAAAATAACATATAGAAATGTCTAGGGTTTCGTAGGCATAAACAAGAAACTCTAGACACTGCTATATCCTTTTACCGATATGAACAATATTTTGCAGATATATTCTCCAAGAATCTACGAATATAATAACATACCTAAAGGTCTAGGATTTTGTAGTCATAAACAAGAGACTCCTATATCCTTTGACCGATATGAACAAAATTTTGCAGATTTATTCTCTAAGAATTTGCTGATAAAATAACATACAGAAATATCTAGGGTTTCGTAGATATAAATAAGAAACTCTTGACGCTCCTATATTCTTTGATCGATATGAAAAACATTTTGCAAATTTATTCTCTAAAAATCTGCGGATAAAACATCGTATAGAAATGTCTAGAGTTTCGTAGGCATAAATAAGAAACTGTAGACAGTTCTATGTTCTTTAATCGATATGAAAATTTTGCAGATTTATTATTTAAAAATCTGCCGATAAAATAACCTATATAATATTTTCTAAAAATTTGGGAGTATAATTATATACATAAATGTCTAAGGTTTCGTAGGCATAAACAAGAGACTCTAGATACTCCTGTTTCCTTTGACCGATATAAGCAATATTTTGCACATTTAGTCTCTAAGAATCTACAAATATAATTACATACATAAATGTTTAGGGTTTCGTAGGCATAAACAAGAGACTTTAGATACTCCTGTTTCCTTTGACCGATATGAACAATATTTTGCACAATTATTCTCTAAGAATTTACGAATATAATTACATACATAAAGTCTAGGATTTAGTAGGCATAAACTAGATACTCTAGATACTCATGTTTCCTTTGACCGATATGAACAATATTTTGCAGATTTATTCTCTAAGAATCTACGAATATAATTACATATAGAACTGTCTAGGGTTTCGTAGGTATAAATTATCGTCTCAAATTATTTTTAGTTTTAACAATATAAATGTAATGTACTAAGTAAAAATGAATCGTTTTCTCATCTTAAAAAGTTAATGAATAAATAATCTAACTATATAATTAGCAAGTGTCTGTATGTAGTGTCGGTAACATTATGACGTCAATTTTTCTAAAGTTCTCGTGATTCGCTAACTGGGGACACCCTTTTTCTTGATTGGCTGACAGGTGACGCTCGCCTGACTATCTAGACGCCCTCTCCCGTGATTGGCTAACTGGTGATATCCTGTCCCGTGATTCGCAGACTGGCGACGAAATTAGGATACGTTAAAAAATAAACCCAAATACACATACAAACAATTGAAATTTTTATATTATAAATCCGTCATTGTTGACGGGTAATAACCTAGTGTTTACATAATAGCTCAATGTTTACAAATACAGTTGCGGTGGGTTAAACACGAGGTAAGAATTCCAAAGTTATATCAGCTGTTCAGTCCAAACTAGCGTAATCTAGAATTTAATGGCGTAATCTAGTGACGAGCGGTTTACAGCAACAGTTTTAGAACCTCTGAAGAAATAAAAGGACAATAACAACAATTCCTACGTGAACTACTACTCTAGAGATACTAGAGATACAGAGCGACTACTAAACACACAGAGGTTTACTAGCCAGAAGGTGAAATATATCGCTACTCGCATGCGAGTAAGCAACACAGTCCACACACAGATGATAGCTGATTCATATCAAGTTGCTGTTCTCCCTTTCTACTCATTAAATTTTCAAACGCGCGTAGTTCCAAGCTGAGCTGTCTTCACAGTATTGGAAAATGAAAATTCTGAAATGGTGTTCAGGATTTGAACTAAAAAAATCAGCTATGGCCACCGCAGGACCAACCGCCATCCCAAAGTACTTGTTTAATTTATGCTGCTTTATCAAAAAATCAGCTGTGGCCACCACAGGACCGACCGCCATCATTAAGTACTTGTATAAAAAACATTCTACCAGCAGAGTAGAAATAACTTGGCCTAATATTTTCTAACAGAGATATTATTTAACATGACCATGGAAACGTTACATGTAAGTATGAAAAAATTGAGACAGGCTGGGCGGGGTTATGCAATTTTCAAAATCTTAATGAACCTTGCTATATAAAAAAAAAATACTGCACATATTTAGAAACCTAAATAATGGTATTAGCCATTCGAATTAAAATTAACAAAAAAAATATTTTAACATAATATTTATTTTGGCATCCCAAATAATCATCATTCACTTAATAAAACCGGCGAAACCCTGAAATGTTGTGAAAATTCACACTTCACATCAATTTTTTAATTTTCAATTTTTGGTACTTTTCGACAATTTTATTTGATGGCCTATTAATAAAGTTGTGTGCTAGCCACTAAATTTTCAGTAAGTCTGAGGATTTCAAAAATTCAAACCGCAGGTCTCTATCTCTTACCGTTTTTGAGATATGATTGTTTGGAAAATTAAATTTGGCATTTCCATATTTAAAAAAATGTTAAATACATAATAATATTAAAAAAAGAATAAATAAAATAATGTAAACCTATGTTTGTTAATAATAATAATAATAATAATAGTTTATTTATTTAACTAATGCTAGTAAGATCCATATTAATAAACATAAACATATAAACATTATAATAAACATTCAAATCAAATTTAATCCTTATTTTGTCAATTTAAACCATTATTTGTCCACTTACTAAGTGGACAAATAATAACTAAGAGAATTTTAATAACATATTTGAATTAATTGTTTGGGACCTTAAAAATAAGTAGGTCGTAAAATTAGGTTCCAAACTTGTTGCCAATTGGTTTGTAATGTTTTCTACAATAATTTCAAAACTGTATTACTGTGATAAATCATATTTTGAATGTTATCATCTCAAATATTTTTAATATCAGCTCTGCCTACGAAATCCTGTAAACTATGAAAACTCACAGTTTATATATTTTTTCAGATAAACAGGTTTCGTCGCATAAATGTTTACGTAATTCCTGCTAATGATATAAAAATAAAAGTTCCTTATCAACTTATTTAAGAGGATTAATTATTTTTTTAATCCCATACTAATTCATTTGTGGTTAACAAAACATCGAGATAACATTAAAATGTCTTTCTTATAAATTCTATATATAAGTTATTTTTTGTACGTATTTTAACATTGAATATATTGGGTTTCGTGAAAGTGTAGTTATTTTTGGAAATTTGGGTATTAAATCAAAAACTATATCTCAAAAATGGTAAGAAATAGAGACCTAAGGTATAAATCTTTAAAAAAATAAGTTTTACGATGTTTTTTCTGTAATATTTGGTCCGTAATGACCTAAAACTAATTAGCAAAATTTTGATTTTATTTTGTAAATTTCAAAATTTCATATCTCAAAAATGGTAATAGGTAGAGACTTGAGGTTTGAATTTTTGGAATACTTATACCTTGTTTTGTCTAGAAAAAATTAATGTTTGGTCCGTAAGGACCTAAACTATTGAAAATTTTGTTTTTTTTTTTTTATTTTAAAAATTCATATCTCAAAAAAGGTAGGACAAAAAATTAATGTTTGGTCCTTAATGACCTAAAACTATTGAAAATTTTGATTTTTTTGTAATTTTAAAAATTCATATCTCAAAAAAGGTAAGAAATAGAGACTTGAGGTTTGAATTTTTAGAATTCTCACACCTTGTTTTGTCTAGAAAAATATAATGTTTGGTCCGTAATGACCTAAAACTATTAGGGGAAATTTTGAAACTTTTTGTAATTTTAAAAATTTATATCTCAAAAAAGGTAAGACATAGAGATTTGAGGTATGAATTTTTGGAATTCTCACACCTTGTTTCGTTTAGAAAAATATAATGTTTGGTCCGTAATGACCTAAAACTACTAGGGAAAATATTGATTTTTTTGGTTATTTTTAAAAAATTCATATTTCATAAATGGTAAGAAATAGAGATTTGAGGTTTGAATTTTTGGAATTTTCACACCTTGTTTTGTCTAGAAAAAATTAATATTTGGTCAGTAATGACCTAAAACTATTAGGGAAAAAATTTTCCAAATTTTTTCAATTTTTTTCTCGTTTTATCAAAAAATGTCTCGAATAAAAGTTGTCAGTTATTGCTTTTATAGCAACTTTTGTTCAATAATTTTTTTCGAAATATTTTTCTGTTGTGAAATATTCGCAAAAATCTTAAAATCGACACGAATAAACTCCCATTTTTAGTCAACCGATTTTAACCAAAAATTGATCAACTCGTGCCATTGATAGCAGAAGCTTAAATATGAAGTTTCATAAAAATCCTTTCAGCCGAATTTGCTCTATCCGTGTACACAGACAGACAGACGGACGGACAGACAGACATACGGACGGACAGACAGACAGACGGACGGACGGACAGACAGACCGACTGACATCATGCTATAAGTAGTCAAAACGCTATGTAGGGACCTCAATTCGTGGACATTATATATGTTGGCGGTCAGTAAAAATCTTAAAACTGTCACGAGTAAACTCTCATTTCTAGCTAACCGATTTTTACCAAAAGTTAATAAACTCGTGCTATTGATTTCAAAAGCTTAAATATGAAGTTTCATAAAAATCCTTTTAGCCGAATTTGCTCTGCACGTGTACACGGACCAACAGACAGACAGACAGACTTACCTACAGACATCATGCTAAAAATAGTCAAAATAATATGTATGGACCTCAATTCGTCGAGATCCATCGAAATCTCGAAATGTCAAAATCGGTATGATCACAATACCTCCCTTATATATGTTGACGGTCGGTAAAAAGACCCTATGCTTCATAAAAAACTGTCTTACCAGGAAGCCAAGGCAATTATACATTTTAGCAACATAGATAATACACTGTTATAAGAACTAATAGCTCTAATTGCTGTAATTCATAATTTTTAATTATAATTATTTACACTGTGTTTTAGAAGTGTTCTCCGGTTGTCTATTTTGGATAGCTCTTATAGATTTTTAATTATTTTTTAAATATTTATTAATCTCGTTATTTCTGCTAATTTTACAGATCAATAACCCAAAGAAAACATGCTGGCAGCGCCAACTAGCGACGAAAAGCAACAAGTTGAACTTCAACGAACAGAGATTTCATTCCAAACACAAGAGAAATTCAGCACTGCGTCTACAGAGAGAAACACAGTGTATTAAATTTCAAAAATAAATAGTGAATTAAAATATTAATAATAACAACATTGTATTAGTATTATACTGATCTCTTTTTTCTTCTGTTTTGTCGCAAAGTATGTAAAGTACAGTTATTATAAAGTAGTTCACATTTTCCATTTCCAAGACCCAAAATGGAGGCTTTTAAAGAATCCAACATGGCCGTCATTGGTTGTTCTTTCATTCGCAAACGTCCAGATAACCAACTCATCGCAAAACTGAAATAAGAAATATTACTATATTAAATTATTAATGGCCAGTTCCTAAAGGACGATTTTTATCCCTAACTCAATTTTTTGTATGTTGTTTTGACTCGAGTTAAACATAACTTGAGTTAAATCATTTAACTCATTCTTTAACAACCGATCATTAATGGTATTAAAATAAACAAGCAAGGAAAAAATGTTCTCGACTTTATATTGGTTTTGAATTAGATGAGTTACCTCCATAGATTATAATATTATATTATTTAACATTATATAAAACAATATTTTAACTTTGCTAACGTTTCAATTTATAATTTAAAGCTTCATCAGATCTTTAAGAAGTGCGTGGATATAATTTCACGTTACAATTTTGGAAATTTTTACATAATTATTAATATCAAACAATAACTAAATGATAAAAATATAATAAAGTCTATATATAAAAATAAATAAATATATAAAATAAAATAAACCATAAATAAGAATTTTTACATTACCTAGTTAAAAAGTCATTAAATAAAATTAAATTAATTTTTTTGCATGTTGCATTTTATTTTCGTATGTAGAGTTTATTAAATTTTTACCATTTAGTTGTAATTTGATACTAATAATTACCATAAAATCTCGCGTATAATACTCGCCCGTGTATAGTACGCAACCCATTTGTAAGAGTACAATTTCCTGAAATATTGTTATATGTTTTACATAAATTTACTCGCATATAATCTTCTTCTTCTTCTTTGGGCACTATCAGCCAGGTTGACTTTTAATCTCACTCACATAAGCCCTCCATCTCGATCTATTCATTGTCAAGACTTACCGATACTTCTCAGATCTTCGGTTAGCTGATCTCTCCATCTCTTGCGAGGTCTTCCCACTGGTCGACGGGTATTCAATATTCCTTCCTATATCTTCCTAACCAGTCTGTCCTCCATCATCCTCATAACGTGTCCTATCCACTGTAATCGTCTGCCTTTGAGTTCTTGGGTGATACTTGGCCTTGAGTACATTTCTCAGATATCTTTGTTCTTACGGATTCTCCATTCACCATTAATTTGAATGAGACCAAAGATTCTGCGTAATATTTTCGAAAACTATGAGGTGTTGTCGATCTCGCTTTGTAAAGGTCCATGTTTCGGAGCCATACATAAGTACGGGACCTACTATAACTTGGTATAACTTGATCTTGCTGCTCTTCGACAAGAGTTTCGTTTTTTTATTTTTTTACTCGCATATAATACGCATTCTAAATTTTCGATGAGGTAAATCAGTAAAAAATGTGCGTATTACCATAACTGCGTGTATTTCTTGTATTTTAATATACAGGGTGTTAGGTAAATGTCCGGCTCAATTTAAAAGACAGCATGGTGACGTAGCATGCAATCGATTTTTCCTTTGACAATTTTCTCTAAAATGTGAATTTCGTCCAAAAATAAAAAAACAAAAAAATGTCCCAAATTTAGAAAACTTTTTTAATTTTTCATATTAATCCAGAAGTTGTGTAGTTGTCACAGAGAAAAAAAACACGTACTTTGATATTTTATTATTGAACTACAATTAATTTTTTTTTCTCTATGGCAACTACACAACTTCTGGATTAATATGAAAAATTAAAAAAAGTCAGTGGGTTTAAAAATTTGGGGCATCTTTTTGTTCGTTTATTTTTGGACGAAATTCACATTTTAGAGAAAATTGGCAAAGGAAAATCGATCGCATTCTACGTCACCATGCTATCTTTTAAATTGTGCCGGACATTTACCTAACACCCTGTATATGAGAAATGTCCACAAAGATGTGTGCCACACAAGGATTGAGAGGTAGATGATTACAGTCGATTGGGCACATTATGAGGATGAAAGAAGACATGTGAAGAAAAATTCGACACACGTCGACCTGTGGGCCTACAACTAGTTAAAATTTTAACTAAATGCAAGATGGGCGAATGTAGGCGATTTATTAAATCAGACCATTATTTGGTCATAATGCCTAGGATACGATATTTAAACATAGGCATAACAACCGGAGCATTATTAATCCATAACGCCCTCAACAAATATTAGTCTCATTTGCTACCGGTACCTTATTTTTGATTGCCATAGTCTAAAGGTTTCGTATTCTTTTTCATATTTCTGTTTAAATATAAGTGGCAACAAACTTTCTGTTGCTTTTTGTGCATTTTTCTCGAAATATTCGGATAATTCATGTATATTCATTGTGATTTTAAAATTAATTCTGACAATTATTAAATTATTAAATAAAATCATTTGTTTTTTGTCTATAAACTGTTAATTGTCATAGGCTACCAGATAAGTATAAATATCTGTTAATTTTTATTTTTTATTTTGTGTGAAGGGGACAATAAAATCTTGTGTGCAAGATTGGTGTAACTGGATGATTATGCCCATTGGGCGACATCCATTCCTCGGGTCAGAGGCCCTCGGGCTGTATTACGTCGCTCTCCAGGCGTAATCATCTAAGTAACACCCTTGGTGCATCAATAGTTATTATTTACCTCCACACTGGAATCCATATTCTTTGGTTATCCTGCAACGATCTGGAATATCTGTTATCTTCACATAATTTCCTACGAAGGCAGTTTCCGTTATCCTGTTCCGTCACCATTGCCGCTTCCATGGAGAGTAACACTCGACGAGAAAGCTCGTTCATTGCTGCATTTTGGCTGATATCCCTCTTGAACCTATCTCGTTGAAAGTTGACTTTATTACTAACAAAAAGAATGTTAAAACGTTAAATTATGAGTCATTCTTTAACAAAAGTAGGGGATTATTCTTTCTGAGGTAAGAATAATTATTGCCTGAATGCTTGGACTTGAATTAAACTGTATTAATTTTAGATTACCTAATTCTGACGGGTTCCACTGGTTCCACTGGTGATTCTGTGGGCTCTTCAGTTGGCATCATCATAGGCATCATTGTCATAGTCATTGGCATTGCCGTTGTTGCGTTTGTCTACAAGACAACAAGTACACGTTTTAATGAAATATATATACACTAGCAGACCCCTTGCCAACAACGTTGGCAAACTGGTAACGAATAAAAATCAATATAAACAGGAATCAATTATTAAAATTTGCGTATGATTCTGCGTATATTAACAAAACAAAAACGTTTCTTGATTATACCTAGGAAATCCTAAAAAGTTGCTTAATGCGTGTCGTTTCAAAATTAGTAACGCGCCGGATACGGCCCGCGGGCCATATGCTGGACATCAATGGTATAGCTGTTTCGGATTATACCTAGGTAATCCTAAAAAGCCGCTCAATGCGTGTCGTTTAAAAATTAGTATCGGACCGGTCAGTCCGCGGGCGTAACATCAATTAACACAACATCCTTTCATCACGTAACCAAACGTACTGATTTGAGAGCTCTGGTAAGTCAGCTTTGTCGAGGTACGTCGTTTCCCCACTCAATTCGTGGCCGCCCGCTTGCCGCAACACCCGCTAGCACCAAGGAACTCAGCGTTACGTACACACAGAAATTAGGGCTTTTATATATATAATACATGGTGACAAAAAGAATCGTTTACTACTAGCATTTAAAATGATTTCTATAATAAATACAGAACAATAAAAACGTTTATATAAAAAATTTATTTGGACCTTGCAATTATTTATAGAATATAATGTCACTCATTTGCCTCATCAGCCTCATGTGGCCATGTGTGTGGCCTCAAGATGCGAGCTCTTTCAAGAGCGTTCTCATATCTTTTACCACCATATCGGTCATCAAAATTTCAAAATTTTAAACCGTAACTCAAAAGTGACCATATATCTAAGGCTAAAAATGTATAAGTATACCAAATTTCCAATAAAATTTAAAAAAAAATTCCTTATAATATTAATCAAAAATCGTTTGCGATTTTAGCCAAAATATAGTTTTAAGCTAATTCTGTGATCAGAATTATGAAAAAAATATTTAAAAAATTCTTGATTTCCTAGTTTTTGAATTAGAGCTGATTTAGGCCAGTTTTTTGCCTATAATTCCAAAACTTCAAAATGGACCCAATTTTCTTGATCTAAGAACAAAAATACATATTTTTACCAATTTTCAATAAAATCGGAGACAAACATTTTTTGCTTAAAAATCACGATATTTTTAAGGTCTATCCCTTACGATTTTTTCGATTTATGGCCATTTTCAAGGGTTTTGGATGACTCCCATACAAAACTTAATAATTGGTTTATTAAAGTCAAAAAAATTTGTTAGAATAACCAATGTTGTAGACCTTTAAAAAGTCAAACCGCAGATTTTTATCCCTACCCATTTTTAGTTAGGTTTTATCAAAATTTTTATAAAATATTTAAAAAAATTAAAAATCTTCAAAAAAATTTTTTATCTCAAAATATTGTTATAATTTAATTAGGACCTCAAGATTTCAAAAATTTCAACCACAGGTCTTTATCGCGTTTCTGTTTTTGAGATACGTTCATATGAAAATGAAAATTTCTATAAATCACGCCATATTAAAATTTGACATAATTTTAAAATACGTCAAACGAATAAGGCCTCTAATTTTTCCTAGAATAAATAAACTACGAGAAATCAAAAAATTTTAACCTCAGGGCGTTTTCTCTAACCGTTTTTGAATTATGATTTTTTTTTTTTTTTTCTCAATTTTCACAAATAATGTAAATTATGCCATTAAAAAAATTGTCATAATCTCAAAATATATTAAACGATTAAAGCCCCAAATGTTTTCAAAACTAAATAAGCTACGGAAAATCAAAAACTTCAACCGCAGGTCGCTATCTTTAACCGTTTTTGAGTTGTATTTTTTTTTTAAATTCACAATTTTCACAAATAATGTAAACTATGCCATTAAAAAATTGTTATAATCTTAAAATGCATTAATAGATTTAACCCCCAAATTTTTCTAGACTAAATTAACTACGAAAAATACAACAATTTTAACCGCAGGTCGCTTCTCCTACCGTTTTTGAGTTGTGATTTTTTAAATTCACAATTTTCACAATATGAGGCCGTAAAACAGTAAAAAAAATGAAAGAGGCTGCAATTTTATTAATACGGATATAGTTAAATAATGTATATAATAATTTAATAATATAATAATAAAATTCACCCTAAAAAAATTAGAAAGTATATTTTGATATGTTTCAGAAGAGCCAAAGAGATCGACAAAGCATAGGTACATCAACGGTTGATTTTAACAAATTAACAATTATTATTTATTTTGAATCAATATAACTCTTTTATAAAATGTTTTGAATTAATTCACCCCTCCTGATGGCGACACCCGGTGCAGGCCACTGTGAAGAGTACTTATTAAATTTTTTAACTTCTGTCCGAGATTTCTATAATCTATTTAGAAAAATTTATATTTGTACCTTCTAGGCTTCGTATGGACGTAAGTATATTTCTTGTATTCATTTATTTGCTATAAGTAAATTATTACTTACCGCTGAAGAGATACATAAGATGACTTGAAGAACAAAGCATCCAAATGATATAAAAGCAATTGCTGTTAGAGCTATTTCAAATAAATCACTTAAAATGGCATCCTTGTCTTTTCCCTTGTCACTGACATCGCTGTGATAAATGTGGACATTTTGAGGAGGTGGATAATCGTATCCACCATGGGCTGATCCGCCAAATCCACCATAACCTGATTAGAAAAAATATCATAACTTAATTATTAAGACGGACACCATTACTTTGGACGTTTGCCATTGCTGACAGTACTAGGCTAGAACAGTACAATATATATTGAGTATTAATATCAAGAGATATAATACTTCATAAAATAAAAATTCGACTTTTTATAAGTCCTACCCACTTTATACTGTTACAAATTGCAATTAAAAATTTTATGTTTAAAATTTTCATATGCAAATGTATGCAAACCTACTTCCCATTCCTCCGTAACCTCCGTAACTTCCTCCTCCTGAATGTCCATAAGAACCCATTTTAGCAGGAGCTTTATCAGGGCCATGATTCAGGGGTACTGCATACCCAGTCACTTCACCCTCGAATTCCTCCCCTACGCTATCAGCAGCTGGCTCTGAATCATCTTCTTTTTCCTCAGACTCACGGTCTTTAATTTGACGATAAATATCCTCCAAAGTCATACTCCTAAAAACAAAATGTATAGATGAAGCTGAAAATATTTAATATTTTTATCTTCAAAAATTATATAACATATAAAAATAAGTAATAGGTTGTTATATCTCATTGGGAGGCAATTACACCTATATTCAAAAGTACCCGGATATTTGAAGTTCAACTTGTCAAAGTTTTTGAGACCTTTTATCACGAAAAACCTGAGGCCTTGACTTATATCGCCCTGGTAAATAGATGTAACTCAAGTGGATGTAAGTCAAGTTATTGCTGTACTCATTTTAAGGATTAAATAAACCCAGAGCTGTCTGCAAAGTATTGGGAGATGAAAAGTCCGAAGTGGTGTCAGAAATTTCAACGTGCGTTCCTACGCTTCGTAAACAACCGTTTACCACCAAACCACGAAAGGGAAGAACTGACTATCTGGAGTTTGGGAAAAGTTCTAGTAGGCTGGAAGGGTTTTGGATAGTTTAGGGGCCGCTCCGTGTAAAATTTACTACAAATGGGACGATCAGGTTGGTAATGTGCCGGTAAAATTTTAAGTCCCAGTCCGTTTCTGAGCCACGGTTCAGTAATTCAGTTCAAAAATTGCTAACTTTGAATTTATTCATTCATATGTGTTAGAGTAGATAAGCGATCTATTAAGTATATAACTATAATTAAAACTTACTTACTTTTTGAGCCATTGCTTATAGTTTGAAGAGCCTTCATCAGAGAGTAAAGTTTCTTTGATATCTGCCCTATCCACCTTACCAGAATTTTTATTTGGTATTTGTCTACCCATGGATGGCTGTCCTAATCTTCTTCTCATACGAGATAAAGACATATCTGATAATATTTGTCCTGCTATGTAGCTTCTGCACAAATATTCGTTCATTTTTTGCCTAAAACAAAAATATAAATTACGATATAGATAACGATATTACGATATAGAACGATAGTTATATCACAAGAGTACATAATATACACAATTCAACTCAAGGTAACGAGAAAAAATTACCGAAAAGAATGTATCCATCTATTGTCAGATAGCAAAACTAAATATAGCACGTTTTAAGAAATACTTTGTTCACTGAGTCAATGCAGTGCAGTAAAAAAATGCACTTAAGAGCGATTAAAAGCTCGTAAAATTATTTGAAGCGTCGTATTGTTTCAGTGAACAGAGTTTAACAGTGCCTCAGATACTATTTGCTTATTAAAATAACGTTTAAATAGAAATAAGTTGTTGTAAAGCTACCTGGCCCAGCAGATATGATTTTTCCACAAAGGAACTAATTCCCTAAAATAACTATCTGCCTGCGACACATATAAAATCAACACTAAATTAAAAGCAGATGCAGTACCTTCACCCAAAAATGTACGCGTGACATTTTTAATTATTGTACCCTCTATGACCACCGAACTCTTCTCGTCTACATTCAAAGACATTATAGCGATCTCATAACAATATTGTATACTTATGGTTAAATCTAATTTTATAACTAATTTAATAATTAGTTTACCTATGAAATCCCATTGTACTGTAAGCTCCATGGAAGCTGCCATCTAAGATATTCTGAACTGATTCTGGAGTTGCAGTATCATTTTTATAAGACTCAGTTCCTTCTAGGACTAAAATACTTCCAGGCATAAATTTATCGTCCAAAATGTCCTCGACGTCCAACACATTATTTGCAGAAGAAAAATAAAATATGCCAACAAAACAAATTATGTTGTACATTATTCCAGCGTACTAAAACATAAAAGATTGAAGTGTGAATTTTGACACATTTCAGGATTTCGTAGAGTATCAAGCATCTAGGATTCAGGGGCTAATAAAAAGCCCGAATGCCGGATGTAGGGGACAATAGTTTTTGACGCGGTTACAACAAAATATGTGTTTGCTGCAAACTTGTCAAAGTCAGTGTAAATAAAATTGGAAGCTGTATATATATATTTTGTCTTCAAAATTCATTTCAACATGTTTCAGGTAAGACTATATTCACAAAAAAAAATCAATTTCTATCTGTCTGTTTATCAGAGAATCACGCAAAACCATCCAGGGATATATTTTCGCGAAATTTGGTATAATGACAGAAAAAAAAAAAAAAAAAACAGAATTTAAACAAAGGCTATATATCTTCCCAATTTTTTTATTCTATGGTGTGAAGGAAAGCTAACTAAAAATATTGAAATTCTCACTTATTAATTTGAAATCAAAATCATTACAGTAGATGAAGCATCAAAAAAACTTTTAAAAAAAATCATTACATAACAAAGATTAAATAATAAAACATTTTTTTATGCATTTATTTATTATTATTTTTTAATTAGGATGAATATTTGGGGAGTTACGGAGGGACGCCCTAAAACTAAAACTTCGGATCTAACTTAATACTTACTTTACCTCAACAATATATAAAGGAAAAATTGTTAAAAGAAAAGCATTTTTATTACTAATTTAATAAGATGAATATTTAAAGGGATATGGGCAGTGATGTCATCCTACCGTACGCACCGGTTCGCGCGAACCGATTCTTAAAATTATTGAAACCTTAGGGAACCGGTTGTTAGAATTATTAAAAATAAATAAATTACTCTGACTTCAGTTTTGAATCGTGCGCCGTGCCCTGCAGTGTTGCAAATGTAATATTTATTTTATAGGTTATTAATAATACGCCCCTAAATTTTTTTCCTTATATTTAATAAATGGAAGTAAGTGATTTGTTTTTTACTCTTAAAAATACAGAATAGGTTCCTAGATATCACATGACTTTATAGAACCGCTTCCTGAAAATTTAGGATGCCATCACTGGATATGGGTACTGCTATGTAGAAATTTGAAATATATCACTTTTTTTACAACGAAATGTGTACAAGAAAGACTATGTACTTTCAGAAACCTCAGCTATTTAAGACTATTTTGAAAATCAACTTTCGTTTGTTAATCTAAGTATTAAGATCTCTCATTAAATATATGAAATTAAATTAAAATATTTCTACAAAAAATACGAAAAAAAGGTAATGAAAGCAAATATTCTCTTGGTTGTATTTTGGTTCACACTAATGTACATTGTTCTGAATTTTTTACCTTCATCTGGTACAAAGACTATGTATATAGAGTACGTAGCTATTTGGCCACAATTACTACCGAACAAAGAATCAGACACATGAGTGAGGGTATAGGTACTATATAAGAGTAGAAATCATACCACTTAATATTCTGTTAA
Organism: Liopterus haemorrhoidalis; assembly: GCA_963971575.1. NCBI lineage: Eukaryota > Metazoa > Arthropoda > Insecta > Coleoptera > Dytiscidae > Liopterus > Liopterus haemorrhoidalis. The sequence goes on from OZ020615.1 coordinate 53,955,574, forward strand.
TTAGTAGGTTATATTAGAGAACAGTTTTTAAAGCTATTAGCACAAACATCTACTATTATATTGTACAAAGTGGTATGTATGTTCTATTCAACTTCTGGTGTATCTTCATTTTTCCGGTAACGCGGAGAGAGGAAAATGAACCGCCGTCTTATCCGGATGATATTTTTTTAGTGCTTACGCTTAATTTTATTTCGACAGGGGGCAGTGACTAATTTTTATTGATAAAAATCATGCATTTTTTCCACGAATCCGTGTCGAATCAAAGTCACCATTGGTCGGCACGGACAGGTTTTATCAGACGATAATTCAAAAATATTCTTAACACAAGACGGCCGGTCCAGGATATCTACGGCGAGAATCAAAGTGTTAAATGGTAATAATGGTTCAGGATAGCTTTTTGGACGTGCGAGATAATATTTTAGGTATCAGAAAACATTTTTCAAAGAATCTGGGCTATTATTTGAGCAATTTGAGGTAAAAATATGCTCAAAAGGAGACAGGTGTCAATTTTTTTGCATTTTAAAATTGGACGAGATTTCACATTTTGAACGTGTTTCTTGACAGAAGAATTAAGACTAAGACAGACTAATTAAGGATTTAAGGTGAATTAACGATAAAGTTTAAGACATTTGCAGGGCGAATTTCCATAAAATAGTGTTAAAAAAAGATTTATAGATATTAAAAATTTCAGGGTTAATCAAAGTGTTAAGTGGTGATAATGGTTCAAGATAGCTTATTTGACGTGCGAGATAATATTTTGAGACATCAGAAAACATTTTTCAAAGAATCTGGGCCATTATTGGAAATATGCTTACAAGATTTCAGAAGGTGACAGCTGTCAAATTTTTTGCATTTTAAAATGGGAGGAGATTTCACATTTTGAACGTGTTTCTTGACAGAAGAATACTAATTAAGGATTTAAGGTGAATTAACGATAAAGTTTAAGACATTTGCAGGGCGAATTTCCATAAAATAGTATTAAAAAAAGATTTATAGATATTAAAAATTTCAGGGTTAATCAAAGTGTTAAGTGGTGATAATGGTTCAAGATAGCTTATTTGACGTGCGAGATAATATTTTGAGACATCAGAAAACATTTTTCAAAGAATCTGGGCCATTATTGGAAATATGCTTACAAGATTTCAGAAGGTGACAGCTGTCAAATTTTTTGCATTTTAAAATGGGAGAAGATTTCACATTTTGAACGTGTTTCTTGACAGAAGAATACTAATTATGGATTTAAGGTGAATTAACGATAAAGTTTAAGACATTTGCAGGGCGAATTTCCATAAAATAGTGTTAAAAAAAGATTTATAGATATTAAAAATTTCAGGATTAATCAAAGTGTTAAGTGGTGATAATGGTTCAAGATAGCTTATTTGACGTGCGAGATAATATTTTGAGGCATCAGAAAACATTTTTCAAAGAATCAGGGCCATTATTGGAAATATGCTTACAAGATTTCAGAAGGTGACAGCTGTCAAATTTTTTGCATTTTAAAATGGGACGAGATTTCACATTTTGAACGTATTTCTTGATAGAAGAAAACTAATCAAGTATTTAAGGTGAATTAACGATAAAACTTAAGACAGGGGGAATTTCCATAAAATAGTGTTAAAAAAAGATGAGCGACGAGTTTTATAATCGACAAGTGCGACAAAATTATATTAAAACGAGTCGCGAAGCGACGAGTTTTAACAACGTAGGGGAGAAGACCGGCGTAGCCGGGCTGAGGCCCCTAGTATTATATAAGTTAGCAACGATGGTGCATTTTATTGCTAAAAATTTGTTAGCAGAATTTAAAAAAAAGTAATCAAATTAAAAAATGTATATATTGTATCGGAGTATTTTTATTTGTCGGTGTTAGTTACGGTCGGTGTTAATTAATATTAATCATTAATATAATAATATTAATATAGATGTAAAATAAAGACGTACTTACTTTACGAGTGTTGTGATTAAACTGAGTTGCTTTGAAACAGTAATATGAGTTTCCGCGGTCTTTCAACTCTGCAATTTTCTGAATTATCAACCGTCACCAAGTGCTTCATGTCATAAGAAACACGTTAAATGCCACAAAAACAATTATATTTTCAACTATAACTGTTAAAAAAACATTTCGACTACCGTATAATAATCTGTCGAAAAAATGTATTGCAAAAATATAGATCAGACTCTATATCCAAGGTGTCTCAAAAGAAATTTTATATTTAGTGGATCGATTAAAAAAAAAGTAAGCCGTATATAGAAAAAATGTTTATTAATTATTAAAATACACTTTTTGGGGATTTATTTCTTAAAAATAATATCGTCTAAATGTAGACCCTCGCGTTCTCGGCACTCATTTAATCGAACAGTAAAATTACTTATGACGTCTCGGCAGGTGGACTCAGGGATGGCTGCCATTTCGTGACGGATATTTTGTTTCAAATGCGCCAGTGAAGTCGGTTTATTGGCGTAAACTTTAGATTTAAGATAACCCCATAGGAAAAAGTCCATAGGGGTTAAATCTGGACTGCGTGGAGGCCAATTTATGTCACCTCTCCGGGAGATCAATTTGCCTGAGAAAATTTCACGAACACGTGGCAGAGGCATATTGGACGTGTGTGAAGTTGCTCCGTCCTGTTGGAACCATGTTCTTTGGTTATAGCGAGGAAAGTTTTGCAGTTCAGGTACCAAGAAGTTGTCTAACATCTCCACATAACGCTCTGAATTCACTGTAACTGCACGCCCCCTTTCGTCTTCAAAAAAGTAAGGGCCGATAATTCCTCGCGCCGACATCGCAGCCCATACGATCACTTTAGGCGAATGTAGGGGTTTGTAATGTTTGCGTTTCGGATTCTTTGCACTCCAGTAGTGGCAGTTCTGCTTATTTACGTGGCCATTAAGATGAAAATGAGCTTCATCCGAAAACAAAATGTTGGTAAACGTTGAAAATCGCTCAATCACCTGATTTACGAAATTAAGCCTCTGACTGGCATCTTGGGGCTTTAATTCTTGCACCAATTGAATTTTGTAGGGGTGCAGCTTTATGTCTTTGTGCATAATGCGATGTAATGATGATCTATGCACATTTAAACTTGCGCGCTTCCGAATTGAAAGGTTCGGGTCGTCACGAACAGACTGATTAACATTCTCCACGTTTTCTACCGTTCTTGATGACCTAGGTCGCCCGGATTTTGATTTATCCAGCGTTGTACCAGTCTCTTCAAACTTTTTAACCCAATGTCGAATGAGAGGAATGCTTGGCGCATCATTTAAGTGGCGAAAACCTCGAATACTGCAGAATTTTCTACGCGCTACAGTCGCCGAATCACCGTTTTTGTAAAACTCTCGCACGCATAACGCGCGGTCTGCTCCCGAGAAACGCTCCATAGCGACTGAATTCCCAAGAGCCAGGCTACCGATTGACATAACCCCCGCGCGCCTCGGATACGTTGCGGTCCCGCAGTAAGCTAAATAAATATAAAATTTCTTTTGAGACACCTTTAAACTTACATCAGAGTATTTAATTAAGGCTATATTTACTTTGCGTCCGAACTTCCTTAAGAGGAGTGTATATAGTGTCGGAAGGACGGATATTTAGGACCTAGGCTTTGGGAACCTACTTGTATGTTATATTTCATAAATATTAAGTTTTCATAGATCGATGAAAATATTATTCTTCCCATAACTTTATAATAAAAATTGACCCAATTCGGGCATTTCTAGATTAATAGTGAATTTATTATTTGCTTGAAACAATGTTGAAAACAAACATTTTAAGTACAAACTCATTAGCATGTAACACTTTATATTGCTAAATATTGTTTAAAGTTTATCAAGGTGATGTCAGCTGTCTTGTCTCAAAATTATCTGCAATTAGGAACAATTATCACAGTCGCGAAATTTACTGTCTCACTTTTAAAATGGGCTATTTGTCAATTATATCAAAGACAGTTACATCTTAATCAATGCCCAAGTTATTGATCCAGAACTAATTGAATTTAATGAATTTATGTAAATACGTGTATAAATTTATTTGTTTTATTTTTTTCTAAACTTATTTAATATTCAACAAAATAACTTTTATAATTATAAAGCTGCATTCACAGCTCTAAAATTAGTTTGGGCTGTGCGTTGTGGATAAATTTAATCGACTGTTTTAACGTTTAATTACAGCGTTCACAGCTATGAAAATGAATGCGCAACGAATGTTGTGACATCTATGTTCTTTCAAAGCAACAACGAAGGAATAAATGCATTTATGTGACTTTTTACGAACACAGCATCGGCGAGATCGTGATTTCTTACTAAATTTTAATAAGATAATTATAGTCGCAACTACAACAGTTCTTTTCCGTCTCACGATTTTCGAAATTTGTTAAAATTTGTGCGACTGTATTTTTTAGGTTATGTACAGTGAGATAGCTAATGTGTGTTTATATGTCTGTCTCATTAAAATAGCGCACTAAATATAAAGTTTGAAAAAATGTCTGTAGACGAAAACGCTGTCTATTAAATTTAGAGCTGTGAACGGTCGCTTGCCTAACCATATGATAAACTTTTAGTGACAATCTACAGTGAACAACTCATAAGGCCGGTTTCTGAAAGCTTAACCGAGTTTAATCTCTTGGTTAAACTCAATTACAATATTAAGTAACCATAAATAACCATAGCAACCATTTTGTAACCATTTGGTTATAGTTAAGTAAGCTTTCAGAAACTGACTCATACTGTATAGTCTATTAATTTAAGAGTTGTGAATGTAGGTATAGCTTAACCCAGTGTGTTCGTTTAGAAGGGCCAGATATTCGAAAATCCCTTGAAGACAGCTGAGTAGAAATTCATAAAATCACTTGAGGACCGGAGGAGGGTTAGAAATTCCAAAAATAATGTCAGGACCTGGGGTAGGATTATCAAAAATTGCTTGAGGACGTGTGAGACAGAAAGTTTGTGCGTATGTTGAGGAATTCAGCATGACATATTCTACCACAACGTTGGAAAGCAGTAAGTAGCTAAAATATCAATCATTTCAATCGATTGTACTTCGTGAATTACTTTTGTGTTGATCTTCATACTTTGATTACAGTAAAAAATAACTGATATACAAATAATACTGTTGTTTTTTTGTTGTAAAATATTCGAAAGATATAAAAACATATATTCTCGGGCAAATATAAAAATATCATTCTTAAAAAACCCCATTTCTTAAAAAGATTTACCATCTAAACATTGAAAGCTTTTGAAAGTATATACCCAGTTAACAGCACCAATTTATATCTGCTGTCTGGAGTGTTTGGGAGAGGCAGAGGGCGAGGGATCGGTAGAGAGACAGACTGAAAGGCTGTGTAAATGGTAAAGGGATGGTAAAGGACCATTTATAACGAGGACAATAGCGGTTGAACAGAGCGAATTGCTGATAAAAGCGGTTAGCGGGTAGAGCTATGACGCGCATGATCTCACCGCGTCCAATAGCAGAGAAGATTATCTCTGATGGGTGTTACATGAAACATGTAGTCGCTACTTGGATCCTGCACCATCTCTAGCAACACAACATGACACAAAATAATAGAAAATTATTGTTTCTAATCATTGAATTTACTTAAAATGATCAATTTACAAATATATATGTTGCATTAATTTCGAAATTTGCTTGAAAAATACCTTCAAAAGAAGTTAAAATGTTCAAAAGATCTTCAAAAATAAAAACAGTTTAATCACATATCCAGGGCCGGTCATCTACTTCTGGGGGCCCGGGTGCAACATCAATTTTGGGGACCCCATATATTAAGTTTTAATAGTTGAATTTTATTTTATTGTTTTCCTAATTTTATTTCATAGATAAAATAATTAATTACATAAAATAAATAAAGTTTTAATAGGAACGTTAAGTTCATGACCGTATGTGGGCCCTCAAATCGTGGGGCCCGGAGCTTTGCCTCCACTGCACCCCCTAGAAGACAGGCCCTGCACATATATAATATTTAGTAAAGCTATACTGACGACGAATATTATGTACAATATAGAAGAGAAGTAGAACTAGCCAGTTATCCAAGAGGTCAAGAAGTATTACTACGATTTCTAAAACATTTTGTTACAAGACAAAAGATACTTCTGACATATACAAAGTTTTTTTTTTTTTAATTTAATAACCTTTGTGGTTGTGGTAATTATCCAGGACAATTTTTATTTGTGAAAAATTCCATGCCTGTTCGGGATTCGAACCCGAAACCATAACAACGCAGAGCACATAATTTACCACTATGCTACGCCGGTCGGCATATACAAAGCTGAAAGTCTAGTAGTACAAGGCAAAGTAGATCACGTTGGTCAAAATAATTGACAAAAAAAAATTAAAGAAAACAATAAATGAAAATTCATAAAATCTCATTGGTTACGACTCTACAGAGATTACACGTATAAGAAGAAGAAGGTATATTGCCAGCCTCGATACAAAGAATCAATTTGCATTTCAATGATCTCAGAATAAAATCTGGGTTAAGATAATTATTATAAAACAGATTACATTTTTATTCAAAGAAAAATAAATGCCATTTAATGTTATTTCTGCAGAAGAGCCCAGCATTTCCGAAAGTTCTTCCGTAAACGAGACACGATCCAGGACAGTCAGAAAAAAATGATCTTGTAACAGGAAATCAATCTCACTTGTGGTGTTATAGTGTGCGAAAAAGTTTTTCTATTGCTAATAATATTGCATAACTTGCATTGAATGTATTAATAGATCTGTCTTTTGACAAAAGATCGTTATACAGAGCGGTCATTTTATGCAGAGGTATCATATTGCAATGCTCCGTATTTGCCTTTTTACATAAGAATTATATATCTCTTGTCCCAAAATATTAGATAAAATGTTAGTCGTTCATAAGATTATTGAATATTTTGTATAGAAGTAGCAGTGATGCCAAATCCCTTCTTGCAGCCAACGATTTAACATTAAACTCTGCCAAAATTACATCAACGGACGTATATTTTAGATATACTCCTGTCATCCATAGCATCACAACACGGTAAAATCGCGTTTGTACAATTTCAATGAATTTAATATATTTTGTTTGATATGGTGCTCATATAATTTTAAAAAGTTTTTAGCGGAGAGAAATTGTATTTAATTTTACACATACAAAAATGTGTTTATTAATTTAGATATATATATTTGGTAAATGAGTTTGGCAATGAGATATTAGTGTATTTTTTATATTAATATTAAAACTCGGGTAACTTGAGATACCAGAGCTCGAAGAATGATTCATTAGTTCGAGGTTCCAAAAGTTGTCGAGCTTTGTAAACTGTATCTCAGAGTGAGGGTACCTAGATCTAATTTTCAGAAATTATGCCTACTCAACCAGGTCCAATCTACGGTCTGACCGAGCATCAACCCAACGCCTAAATGATTAATAAAAGAGCCTTTAAAAACGCCACTAAAAAAAATATATATTGCATGATTTATTAAAGGCATAATGTCAAAGTTGACTCGGGACGTAAGAATATCTTGGGCTGGCTGCTGTCCATAATCACTACATTTTATGGGATTGTAATCAAAACTTGAATCACCTACTGGTTTATCCGAACTGAACGTAGTACAAGGAAAGATTTCTTTGCAGCTAAATAAATGATCATCGCAGATGCAATGTTTTGTATAAATAATATTTGTTAATTTCTTTTTTCTGTGTTGAAATTCGTCCCTATTAGATTGGTTCATTTAGAGTTGTGTACCATGTTATGCATTAATTTCTCGTGCGCCAAAATTTTCTGCAGTGAAATGAAGCGTTATATGTGCGCAACCAAGAACGGCTATAACAGATATTAGTACGAGTGTGATTCTCTAAATGTGTACACGTCTAAAACACCTGTGTTACCTGTGTTGGCGGTGGGCCGGAACATTGCCTCCGGACTTCAGGGATCGCGAGCTCCCGAGAGAGAGGGGGGTAATGTGTGAACAGCCATCAGTAATACACTTAAAAACATAAATCACTAAAGTGGGGATAACAGCTTTCAACCGATTGTTTATAGCATTTTTAAATTAAACAATTAAATTTTAAAAAGAAAATTTACAGGAAAAAATGTTTAGTCTTAAGAGAAAACATGTAGTACGGATAAAAGAGATAATCTAACAATAATTGTTAATTTATTTAAAACTGAATCCATTCACACAATTATATAACCGGTAACTCCAAATAGACACTACGTTATATATTTATTTATTTATTTTATTTATTTACATAAGTGTATACAAAGATAATGTTATCTAAATTACACCATATTAAAAAACAACAGAAAAATTACAAAAATATATAAAAAGAAAAAAAAAATGCTTAATAAACAGGACTGGACTAAACGGTTTAGATTATTTTTAAATGCAATACAAGAAGAGCACATATCCAAATCTGGAGCTAGGTTGTTGTAGAGCTTACACATTCTGTCCAGGCTGGCGTTGAGTCCAAAAGATGTTCGGCGCCTGGGCAGGTGGAATAAATCCACGTTCCTTGTTGGATATGGTGCAAGTCTTAGGCCCAATTGCACAGTAACCGCTTAAGTTTTTATTTAGGCTTAAGTTTTAGTTTATGGTTTAGTTGTTGCACAGTTTCAGTTTTTGGTTTAAACTTAAGCTTAAACAGGAAAATACTTAAGCGGTAAATTTGTTTGGTTTAATCCAAAATAAACTGTCAAATAGGACAGGTTATGTGTCATATTAAAATTGATCAGATTAATTTGATTGATTGAAAATGTTATATATTAATATATTTCGCCGCATACCCGTCTATAGGCATCGGTATGATTATATTAATCAATGAGATGATGAAAAATTTTACAATAGATTTCAAGTAAATAGTAATATTAAGTAAATAAAGTTGTAATTCAATATTATGTCATATTAAACATTTAATTAACCATCCTACTAATAGGTAAGATAGTGCCTTGGTACACAAATACCTAATATTTTATGAAATAATATTAACAGGAACCACGCATTCACTTCAATACAAATCCTACGATATTATATTATTGGAAGTATGTTAATGGTAAGGGAGTTTACTGGTTGCCATAAATCTACAGCTTCAAAAGATATAGGAAAAATATCGAGAAATATCTCAATTTGTACCTTGCGTCATCAATATATTAAAATGCCTAATATTCAAATGGAACAGTGTAATGTACGCCAAGACTTTTGCTATATCGCACGGTTTTTTCAATTGATTGAGCATTCTTCCAGATCTAGAAGCAGATGTTAATTTTATAAACAATATACCTAATACAGTAATAATTCAAAACAGAAAATATAATAATAACATTCGAGTTAGGAACAATAATAAATGTTTATTTTTCTAATTTATAATGTATAAATAATAAAATTCTTTATAAATGTAAATATCTTGTCTATGACCTGCCGGTAATTTAAAATTTATTAATTCTAACTCTTTTTCTGAGCATTCTGCCATTGAACCACCTTCAGTCACTTTCAGTGAATACTTATTGTCGGCTTTTTTTTTCTTCTTGTACATGTTTTAGCTTTCTTTCATATATATATTTTAATATTCTGCTTCTCTGTAAGAGTGACCGATTACATTGAATACATCATGTATGTTCGTCCAAGGAGATTTTTTTCTTCCACAACATTTAATTTATTTTTTTACACACAATAATATATTGTATTTACATTTTTTAAATAAATTTTATAGAAGACCAACTCATCTAATAATTTCGTCGTACATTTATTATTACGTTTCGTTTACCGTATTTTCCATTACTGGTAAAATTTGCATTATTTGTATAATAAACTACTTGACAAGTGACATTGACAGTTATGTTTATATTGAATTTCAAAATTTCCCCGCCAAATATTCATTTTCCATATTACCAACTTTGTGAATTTATCACATCAGTTGGCTTAGCTAAGTATTTTTATATTTTTGACTGTGCAACATCTGGCGCTTAAGTATTTGGTTTAAGCTGAAGCTTAAGGTTTAGCTAAACTCATACTTAAGTGGTAACTGTGCAACAGGGCCTTAGTCCAACTCTAGCGAGGATGTCAGGAACGCCAGTGGTACCGTTCACTATCTTGTGGAGTAGACATTGGTCGACGCCTATCTTGTAGAGGTTTCAAATTAAAGATTTTAAATTTTATTTTTATTATTAGAATTACTGTTATTAATTAAAGTCTGATATTTTTATCTTGAACAATTCAATTAATAACACCAAAACAACATGACAATTTGAAAATTATCCAAGATGCTCTTGTTTAGTTGTATTTTATTTGCTTATGTCAGTGACGGACTTTCGCCTTAGACAAAAAAGACATTTGTCCTGGGCCCGTAATTTTCAAGGGCCCGGATTTGGGAAGTGAGGACCTTTTTAGGGTTTTGTAGGTATGACCAAAAAACCCTTATACCGTCATTTTGTCGTCTGTCTGTCTGTCTGTCTGTCTGTCTGTCTGTCTGTTCGGTAAAAATTGTAGCCAAACGGCTAAACCTAGAGAGTTGAAATTTGGCATGCTTATACAACTCTTTGACCCGCACATAGGAAAAATACTAAAACATCTCAAAAACATATCCCCCTAAAAATATAAACAAATATGTGCTCATCGAAAAAAAATATATTTTTTTATAATTATGAGTAGGGTATCAAATGAAAGCCCTTGGTACGTGGATTAACGATCAAATTTTTATTTTTGCAAAATAAATTATTTTGAAGCGATTTTTGCCAAAATTGTGCAAAAATTTTTTTGTCCCACACCCTGTAGCCCAGATAGTTTAAACAAAAAATCTGAAAAAATTCTAAGTAATGTACATTGGTGTGAACCGGAATAGTTCAACAAGAATTTTTGATCAGATTAGGTTTTTGGAAAAAAACGCATTTTTTGTGATTTTTTGCTAATAATGTACACAAGTTATAGCTTTGTAACACGCCACACTGGAACGTGTGTGCTGGTCCAGTGGTATTTCACGCTGATTTTTCATCCAAGTAACCCGATCCGAGAGGGATCGAACCCTGGGAGAAGAGACTAAATTATTTTTCGTTTTTTTTAAAAATTTTTATATTGTTTAAATTATTTTTTCAAAATTCTAGTTATATTTTGGCAAATATTGCATTTAATTTTTAAAAGCGTAAATTTAATAGCCAGTGGAAATTGTTTAAATTATAATTTAATTCTGTTTCAATGTACACGAAATCAGAGGGGCGGAACTTATAACAACCAATGGAAGCCATAGGCGCAATTTTTAAAATTCTTAATGAACCTTGGTATATAAAAAAAAATACTGCACATATTTAGAAACCTAAATAATGGTATTAAGCGTTCGAATTAAAATTAACAAAAAAAATATTTTAATATAAAATTTGTTTTCGCATCCAAAATAATCATCATTCACTTACTAAATACCTGCAAAACCCTGAAATGTGTGAAAATTCACACTTCACATCAATTTTTTTTTTTGCTCTTCACTTGGATTTGGGAGGTGAGGGCCTTTTTTTTTGCTCTTCACTTGGATTTGGGAGGTGAGGACCTTTTTTTTTGCTCTTCCACGTGGATTTGGGAAGTGAGGACCTTTTTTATTGCTCTTCACTTGGATTTGGGAGGTGAGGACCTTTTTTTTGCTCTTAACTTGGATTTGGGAGGTAAGGATCTTTTTTAGGTTAAGGGCCCGTAAATCAAAAATGTCTTGGGCCCGGCGAAGGCTTAATCCGCCACTGGCTTATATACTTTTTACCGACAATGTCGATGATTCAGACAAAATATTTTGAAATATTTCAACTTTGGTGTGCTGGTATACGTTTATCTTTTTCGAAAAAAATCGTTTAGTTAGTTACGCATTTTTAATAAATATGTTAATTTTCATCGACTACAATTGAGGACGTTATGTATATATCAGTTTAATGCTGCTTGTTATCAATAATCATCAGTACCAGAGCCGTAGCAATACCCTGGAATCGGGGCTAGTGCCAGGGGCGCGAGGCTTGAAGGGCGCCATCGTTCGTTTTTGTTTTGGTCATCGCTTGTATTTTAAAATTGAGGATCACTTATAATTTAGAAGTGAGTACCTTTTTTGTTTTTGGCCATCACTTGTATCTTAGAAGTGAAGACCGTTTTTTTTTTTTTTTGTTGTCACTTATATTTTTGGAGGGCCTTTTTTTTGGTCATCACTTGTATTTTCACTCACCTGTCTATTAAAATAAAAATTATGCCCTCCTTGAATAAAATGAAAAAAGATAAAAAGGGCGCCACTAAGTATTTCTTCTCGTCAACATTGCTTCCTCTATTCCAGATCTCCAGCTTCGTCTAGATCTACCTCGTTTTCTTCTCCTCTCTGGTATCCAGGTTAGTATCCTTTTCGGCCATCTATCTTCTGTCATTCTATTTGTGTGACCAACCAGACTAGCTGTTTGGTTTCTATCGTGTCAATTATATATTTCTGTATTTTTGTTGCTTTTCTAATTGTTTCATTTCTTATTCCGTCCAGTTTTGATTTTCTACAGCTCCTTCGCCAGAAATCCCTTTCCGTAGCTAGTAATTTATTTCAGTTTCTGCTATGGATTTCTCACACTTCACATCCGTAAGTTAGTATACTTTACACTATTGCTGTAAAGACTGTTCTTTTTGTCTGCATTGTGATGTTCTTATCTCACAGCATAAAATTTAAGGACCTCACTACTTCTCATGCTCTATTGACTCTGAAATTGATTTTCTGGTTACTCGTACCTGTGTTGTCCATCAATACTCCTAAATATTTATATCCTGGAGAAACCGGGGCAAGAACGAGACTAACATCAGCTTTTAAACGGACAACACCAGCAGCCATTTTACCAACAATCATATTCTGATGTAAATTAGTCTTATATAATAAATTTTGTAGGAAAGATTCCATTCTTGACTTCACCCCGTGACAATATTTCGGTACTCCCAATATTTTTTCGCTATTTTCTAGAAGAAAATTTTCAGTGTCTTTTTTTCCAAGACGCAATATTTGATGGCAAGAAGAGAACCTAAGCGAAATTCGTGGCTTCAGAATCTACGACAGTGGACAAAAATGATAATAGGCTTATTCCGAACAGCAGTAAATAAATTTATGTGGGCCAGAATGATAGCTACATCCCCAGATGAAAGGAATTTACAGTAGTTTTGCATATTCAACAACAAATCTTTTTAATTGCATAATAGGAAAATTATCATTAAACACGTTTTGTAATATATTTAAACACTCAAATATTATTTTTAAAAAACAAATATTTTACATCTCCCAATAAAAAATTATATATAGACAATATTACGTCAGAAATTAATTTGCTATTGTCTTTAAGAATTATTTTGTTCAAATATTATTAGTAATAACTTTATTTAATAATAAAGTGTGTAATATGTGCGAAAATACATTTAAAATTCAAATCACATAGTATTCTAATTGTTGAGTCTTGTGATTCCAAGGTTCAGTGTACAAATATGTAAAATACGCCTATGTTTTAAGGTAATACGTCATTTTCATTTAATTAAAACCGATTAGAACTAACTTGTCAAAATGGATAAATAGGACATGCTAAACAGAAAAATACGCATCAGATTTATACACAAATATGTGGCATCACTAGATATTGTGGCTCAATGAAATGAAATTGTTGTTTGAAAAATTTTTACTGGAAAAAGTAATACTATTAATTAAATATCTCCTTCTTAGAGACAGTTGGTCAACTTTTGATCACCGTTACCAAAATCATTCATTTAGCTCCAAGTCTTTATGCTTTATTTACCATTTTTCTACCCTCCAACTTTTTGTATCTTACTGGTCACCCTCTTTCAAGTTTTGCTGTGAGTTAGTTGGTTAAAATTTTTGGCGCATAGTTTGATGGCTATTTGCACAAGTTTCGCTGTGGCATTTCTCTATTTATTCAGTGTAAGAACATTAATTGTATTTAAGCCAGGCCCGTGCAACCTTTTAAGCTGGAGGGTCACTTGGAAGTTTTGAGAAATTTTCGCGGGCCACACTACTTTCTATTAATAATAATCAGATTATGCAATAAGAACAACATTCTGAGAACTTTCCTCGAAAATGAACGTCTGCGATATGCACTCGACTAATACCCTTTTTACACTAGAACTTTAAGATCGGATGTTAAAGTGAATGTATCTTTAAACGCTAATGTGAAACCGTATGGCCTCGTCTAAATACAAGCGATGTTTAAGACAGAGATTTGCGTCTTAAACTTCGTCCGCATTGCCAACTTAATTTCTATTATAAAAAAATACTCCTTGAATTTGTGCTGTCAACATTTTATATTATCATAAACAAGAATACTGTATTATATCGACGTTATAAGAAGTTTATACTTATTGTTATAATAAAATTATTTATTTTAATAATATGTTTAATAAAATACAGAGCTACAATAATTGAGATATTATGTATCGAGTTACATGTTAATACAGGTGTAATATATTCTTTATTGTAGAATGAAATGAAATATCCTTATTTGTTTATAATAATTTAAAATGTGCGTCTGCGCAGACAGTTCAAAACTGGTAATTTCATAACGGTAACTTAAGGACAAAATTACTGTAGCTGATGACAGCACCAGAGATTTAAACATCAAGTGTGAAAGCATACCGATCTTAAACATCGGTGAACTTAAAGTTCACTCGTCTTAAAGATCTAGTGCGAAAAGGGTATAAGAAACGGTGTATTTTGTATGTAGCTTGTTAAGAAAGTTATTTAATTTTTTTTACTAGAAATATATTTGAAATACACATTTTTTATCTCAATTTGCTTTTCTTCTTTTTTTCTTAAATTCAATTTCGCTCCGTGGGCCGCAAAAAAAAAGTTCGAGGGCCGTATGTTGCACTGGCCTGATTTAAGCAGTGTGTATCGTGTCGATTATAGGCCTCACTCACAAAAATCCACCTTCTTCTTCTAAGTGTCAATGTGGCCTCAGCATAATGCTAAAGCAACATAGGGTGCTACGTTATGTATGGTACATATTCCATCTACGCTATGTTTGCTACGTTCGCTACACCAAGTGGCCACACTGACTAAGACTCAATTTTTTTTCTAGCAGTTTTGTAAAAGATGTTGGCGGGTAAGTTACCCTGGGAAATTGATAACAGTGATGATGAGGTTTTATTGCATGTATTGGTTAATAAACATGAAAGAAAGTGGGTACAGGTTCATGAAATGAAAGAGTTTGGTCAGACCCAGTTTAACCCAGAAGCCAACGGAGCCACCCGTACAAATTGGCAGAAGCAGCCTTTTGGCTTCCCGAAAAGATTTTTTTTTTCATTTCGTCAATATTTTTGCAGCTTTAGAAATATACTAACTTTTCCTTTTACATCTGTTTTTTAATGTAATAATTTGTATAAAATGTTCTGCTTTCGATGTTTGTAGCAATGTCTTTCCAGCTAAAATTTTATATATTTATCGTCATCGAAAAGTAAACCATCTGGTTGATATGGGCTTGAAGTATATCGTGTGTATTAGGCTTAGTAGGACAGTGTCATCAAAATGTCATTCATTACTGACCATTGAGTTGTGCAGATAGGTTGCATATATCGAAATAACACTTAAAAATTTGAGCCGCTGTTTAAAATTGTAGTCTAAATCAGTGTTTCTCAACTGGTGGTCCGTGGCAAAATTTTAGTGGTCTGCGAAAACTTTATAAATTATTATTTTTGAGATTTTTTCTTCATTTTTATGATCTTTTGTTCATTTTGTGTGTATTTTGTAAAATTTTCAGTGATTTTTTTATTACTAAGTTATATGTAGAGTCTACATATACAATTTGTTCAATAGTACATTTATTTTTAGGGGTCCGAGGAAGAAAATTAAATATTTTACTGGTCCGCGGCACGTTTTCAGTTGAGAAACATTGGTCTAAATGAACGTTTCTCAACCGAAAACTTACCGCGGATAAATAAAACATCTAATTTTCTACTGCGGATCACTAAAAGTAATATAGGTACTATGTGCACTATTTTGTAATAAAATATTTCTTCTTCTTCTTCTTTGGACACTTCTGTTAATTAGTCAGGTTGACTTTTGGCCTCACTGTACATAAAATATTTAATTTAAAAAAAAATATTACTCAGTAATAAAAACTGGAAAATAGACAAATAATTACGTAATTAACAAATATTAACAACAGATCATAAAAGTACGATGTAAAGTGTGAATTTTTATATATTTCAGGGTTTTGTAGATATCTAGTAAGTGTCAAGAAATTGTGGGAAAATTAAAAAATTCGATAATTCTTCTAACTCTCAACTTACAAGTGTACTTAATTACGAGATGCGCGCGCATCATTCTAATTGTCCAGTTAGCCAGTTAAACAATGTTTGCACGGTACTGTAAAAAACTTTCGAATTTTCGAAAAAATAATCAGATTAGTAAGCATATTAAGACATAAACATATACTGCATAGTTAAATCAAAATGGACACTTTAAACACTTGTAAATAAAAATATTTAAGTCGTTATAGAGAATACAATTTTTCATAAGCCGTAAAAGATATTAAAAAAATATTGAAGTAAAAGTTGTTCTTGTCAAATGTTCTATCCAAAGATACCCAACATGACATGCAGTGTCATTTAAAAAATTAAAGTTTGTTTTTCCATACGCACTCCGAGCGGGGGGGGGGGGTCACAGAGCTTCCGGTTTGTTACTAGAAAATTTAAATACAACCATTCGATTTTTTTGTTAAATTTTGATCATCAATTTTTTCCCAATTTGCTAACACTGCGCGTTTTCGAGGAAAATCATGCTCCCTCTATCTTGATACACCCTGTAGATGTAGAATATCTCACTTCGTGCCCAAAGAATAAGAAGAAGAGAAGATGAAGAATAATAAGAAGAAGAAGATCTGGACTAGACCTTATTAGGAATAAATGTGGAGATAGTCGTGTCCGTAATAGAGTAAAAGTGGAAAGGTTGTACAGGTATCGGACATAAAATAAAGCACAACTATCTACTGCTGACCAGTTTCGAAATAATTTATTCCTTCATCAGAGCTACTAATATCTCAGCAGCTCTGACGAAGGAATAAATTATTTCGAAACTGGTCAGCTGTAGATAATTGTGCTTTATTTTATGTCCGATACCCGTACAACCTTTCCACTATTAGGAATAAAGACATTCGTGACAAAATTTACAAATAAAAGTCATTAAATACAAAAAACATGCAAACTTTTATTTGTTGTGAAAATAATAAAAAACTAAGCACATTTTTCATAATACACGCGTCCTAACCCAATGATTAGATCATTAATATTGCCACCCTTAACTCAATTATCCCTTCATCCCTTAAACAGCAATCTGACACCCCGTCCCCCCACATTGTGTTAATGTAATTAATAATCTAAACACATGGTAATTCACATAATACTGTAGAGGTGTCGGTGATATTTGCGCGTATTTAAGGTAAAATGATATGAGGCACTTAACAATGCATTTACCGTCGCTCCATTTAGAGGCAGAGGAGTGAATCTTGTTAACCGGTAGCATTAAATAACTAACACAATGGCCCGTTAATGCGGCTATATCTCGATGTTATGAAAAACTCAAGCGCTGAGTAGTGTGGGAGAATTATAATAGGTACGCCTGGTGGTGACCAGTGACCAAAAACATTGGGGATGAACAGTTGCGCTATCAAAAACCATCACTTTTTTATACAAATGGAATTAAAAATAACTTTCATGTCGTCTTTCGAGGTTTTGAAGTATCTCTAGCGAACAAAATAGACAATGGTCGCGTTTAATGAACGCAGTTGTTGAGTATGTTTACTTACACATCGCAGTATTTCACCTGCTGTTCGTTTAGCAATCTGGTTGAGTGCTGATTCCTAGCAGTAACGTTCGCTGAACACGTCCATTGTTTCTTATTTATATCATAGTGTTCAAACTTATATATAATAAATCATCAAAAATGAAGTTGACCAAAATTAATATCTTTATAGGCATTATTAAAAATTATTAAATTAAGGTTTTTATGAAACAGGTCTACTTAACAGTGACGGACTGATCCGCCAGGACACCGGACAATTTTCCGGTGGGCCGGTCCCCATAGGAGCGATTTTTTGATCAATGGGGTTAGTCCTTGATCCAATAAGACCGGCTTTTGACTCTATGGGATCAATTTATTCCAATTTTCCAGGGCCGGAAAATTTTGCCAATCCGCTACTGTATCTAACTCACTTAGGTATTGGAGTTCATTTTCCGTACTAGTGAATAAATTAATATATATATAAAATATTGTTTTTTTAGTAAATTGGTCATCGAAATAGTGACAATATTTAGTCAGGAAATAAGTTCTTATTAGTAATGATTCATTTTCTTACGTGTTGCATACAATATTTTTTCTAGGGCAGTTCAAAAGGCTGCGAAAAATGAGGAAAATAACTATATATATCAGCAACTTAGAGGTAAACTGTATCAAGTCACATTTTTATCAAAAATGACATTTTAGTGCCAAGTGACTCAATACTTTATAGTCTGTCGAGTGAAAAATAATTTGGAACTATAGCTCTAGCCAGTTTCAATATACGTTGCTTTAAAACTGTATCAAGTCAATCAACGCAAGGAGATAAACAATCTTAAATCGTCTTTTCTGAGCTATTTATCATCTGCGAATTAATACAATTTACCTCTGAGGTGCTGATATATTTTCAACATTTCTAATAAAATTAATTTGCAAAAGTCGGATGTCAATCGTTTTCTGGATTTTGTTGATTAATTGAATTTATATGAAATGTCAAAAAAATTTTATTCTCACTGATTTTTCAGATCCTTTAGAACGACCGTATAAGAAAGTAGTGTATGCAACCGTAAGAAAAATTGATTATTATTTTACTTATTGCATAAATAGGTGTTCAGATGACCAATGAATGTTTTCAAATACTCCACCATTACTTAAGCAAACATTAAATTCAGAAATTTCTTCATTTAAAAATGATCTGGTTTAGAATTAATGTCCTTGTACCTACTTGAGTGTATTATATACTAAAACTAGCTACTTCTGCAGATTAGATGTAAAACCAATAACTCCATAAATCCATAACAAAATAATAAATATTTCTCGTTTCAATTGTTTTGAGAGACATTTTAATATGTTCCATAACTGGTTTAATCAATTTCTAAGGAAATTATTCTTAATTTGACATTTTCAGATTCCAGTATCTTCTCCTTGCAAAAATGTTGCAAAAGGCTGAATTATATTTGCAAAAGTATCAATTTGAACATAGATGAATTTAATGTGCAAAAAAAATTTGGTCGGTACAGTCTTGTTTTTGGTCAATAAATTTAAAATGTTTGGTCTGTTAATAGTAAAATTGCAAAAATATTTTTTTAGTCAGTACTCTCTCTATTTATTGGTTAGTATCTATAACTGATCAGCAAGCAGCCTTTTTACTGCCAAATAACTTTTAGTGTACCATAATCATTGGTTAAATTTAATGTAAAGTTTACACTTATATACTGGTTAAATTATAGGTTAGAAAATAAATAGTGTTAAAGTAGTGTTAATTTTAAAACTGAAAAAGTAATATTTCATAAAAATAACATCTGAATAAATGAAGATTTACACGGTGATTTGGTTATAAATAGTGAACTTCTTACTTTTTTAAATGAAAGTTTTAACACTAAAATTTTAACCAAACTGAGAATGTATTTTACACTTATGAATTTTTTGCTGTGTAGTTACTTGATTAACCGCTGGGGGAGATTTAACATATTTTAAGATATATGCTAGCTAAGCCCATATGTTTGCATATATATAAATTTCTTAATGGTCGGGCAAGTGCAGCAGCCAGGTACCCATATTTCTGTTTCTTTTGGTAGATTCATTAGAAAGTCAGTCTTATATTTAGAAATATTTTAATTAAATTACTTAGACAGTTTTTGTATTAATTGGTGTAATATTGACCACTTATATTATGTACCAATATTTTATTTTAAATACTGACAAATTATTATATTTACACAGAGCCGTAGCAATGTTTTTGGCTCCCTTGGCAAATATGGTAAATTGACAAAATTTACTTTCTCAAATACAAGTGAAAAGCACAAAAAAAGGTCCTCACTTCTCAAGTACAATTTGTATTTATCTGTGTACGTACGTAAGTATTTTATTGTAATATTAGTGGGCACTTTGCTGGGCTCTAGCATGTATGTGCTCCCACTGTCAATAAATAAATAAATAAATAAATAAATAAATAAATAAATAAATAAATAAATAAATAAATAAATAAATAAATAAATAAATAAATAAATAAATAAATAAAGAAATAAATAAATAAATAAATAAATAAATAAATAAATAAATAAATAAATAAATAAATAAATAAATAAATAAATAAATAAATAAATAAATAAATAAATAAATAAATAAGTAAATAAATAAATAAATACAAGGGAGGATAGGCAAAAAAAGGTCCTCACCTTCAAATACAAGAGAAGAGCAAAAACGGTCCTCTCCTCCAAATACAACAGAAGAGCAAAAAAAAGGTTTTAACCTGTAATGGCGCCCCTCTTCAGACCCCGCGCCCTTGTCAAACCTCGACCCCTGGCAAATGCCCCGACGCCAACCCGTTCTGTCTTTACAAGCATTTTAATCAAAATACTTATTAAAATTGTTTGACCCAATAAATAACATCCCTTGATCAGGCCATCATAAAAATCGTCAGGATAAAGAAAATTGAAAATTTCGAAATTATGGCAGAAGTCAGAATTAAATTGTTCTCTTTATATGTATATAGGTATGTTAGATATTCTTTACTATATACTCTTATAAAAATAAAAGTGTAAATCCGAAAAACCACCCTTGTTTGAGTACCCCTGTCTAGGTCGGAAGTGTAAAGGTGTGAAGATGGATTTTAGGTAGTGTTTTCAGCACGCGAAATACCAATCTGTGGCGGCGGCTGCCGAGATGAGATAGAGCTTGGTTAGCGACCGGGGGGACGCCCGTGCCACCGGACCTAGGGACAGGGGACAGAAGGGACGGGAGAAAGAACGGAGGTGGAGCCCAGGATGGAAGGATCTACAGATTATTTCAGATAAGGTGCTGTTTCAGATTAGGTGATGAGGAAGTGTTCATAATTGTTTATGTTCAGTGATTGTTGATAAAATTGTTTGTTGATAATTTGGTTGTTCAAATTTGTTGATTAGTTTATAATATTTTGGTAAGTTATTATTTAATTTTTTATTTTAAAATTGAAGCACTGGGTAGAAAAACAGGGTTATGCAAAAAATGCGTTATGACAGAACTTAAATATTGGTAATAGCATAAGACATTATTTATAATGATAATTTAAGGTATTTAAAATTTTGCTCGAATATGCTCCACTATATTTAATTTATATTTGATAAGCCAAATAATATTTTTAAATGTTATATTTGAAATATTAGGAGAAAACTACCGATAACGCTGTTTTTCCACCCAACATGTCTAAGATATAATAAATAAATAATTTTCTTATTATATTTGTGTTTTTATTAGGTCAGTGGTTATTTTATATTAAAGTTAAAAGGGCACTTTATATCTTATATATTAGTTTTTCAAGCTTTAAGCCGATATATGACCTTTTTCATATTAAGATAATCCTTAAGAACGAAATTTTTTCGTCAAAGGAAGTATAAAAATTTGAGGAGAATATATCAATAATCATCTGAAGGAAGAATACTATTTTCCCATAAATTCAGTATAATTTATAGGCATCGTATATATCTTGCCGCGTTGATTAAGTATTTTTATATCTGATTGGCAAGTAAAATAAAATTATTACTGTTGTTATGATTTTATCTTGGTCGTTTTTTTTCTTCTGATACACCAGTAATCTAAAAATCGTCGTAACTATCTATATGTTATATTAAAATATTGCCCAAATGATTATTTGTATATTTTCCTCAAACTTTTGCTGCATCTAGTCGTTCCATAATTTTTCATCCATTTTTATAACTTCCATAAAAACTGTGGCTAGGTATTGCAATTTATCTACCTATTCTATTGTTTTGTCATCTATTTTTATGGTATGTTTTCTTATGTTTCTTATTACCATTGTTTTTGTCTTCTGTGTGCTAATTTTCCTATTAATTTTCTTTACTTCCTTGCTATACTGGTTCAAGTTATTTTGTAGTTGTCTTCATTCCTTACTATTATGACCATGTCATCCACATAGCAAAATTCTGCTACTTTCACGTTTTATGGCGTTACCTAATATGCATCCTTGCCTAAGTCCATTTCAATTGCAAAAGAATTGAATACTTCATTTTAGGTTCTGACATAATTCTTGCTTTCTTTATGTAAACTTTTAACATTTTTGATGGTGTTTTCAATAATACCTCTAAATTGAAAGCTCGTCCAGACTTCTTCCCATTTCACTCGGTGGAAAGCTTTCTTTAAGTCTATGAAGCATAAGGTGGATTTGGCGATTAGTTTTTAATGCTTTCTCGCCCAGTTACCGAAGCAAATTTTATGAAAAAGAATATATTTTACATTTAAATTAGATGAATTAGAAAATGAAATACTGTTCTTCTGGGGTTACACATCGCTGTTCGCGCCTTTTTCATTTTTGGAAACATATTTTGTAGGCTTTTTAGCTTAAGGAACAAATTCCCGGGGCATAGTCAAGGTGACAGTGGTGGATGGGAAACTAAAGTGACTTTGCTCTTGCCTTGGACTTATTCGAATATCCTAGGCCAAATTGAATGGAATAAATATTGTAAAAAAATTATAATTAACTCAATTTTCAAACCTGTTCGATGTGTAATGTTTTGCGATTATATCTTTCAACGAAAAATTGGCTTTTCTAGTAGCTTCTTTTGAACATTCCATACCCATCGCTGCCTAATTTCACTTTAACCATCCCGAAAATAAAATAACGTAACAATTTTAGTAAATGAATGTGAGCCCCTACAAGAAAATATTTTTGGCTTTTAGGCTCTTCCTCGCCTGGTCTGTTCCATCGCTTTTTGTCAGGTCTTTAGTTTGGTAATTCGGTATACTGGTTAAGGATCATATTTCTAACATAATATTTTAGTAAAACGAGCGTTTTTTATGTAAAAGAACAATGTTCCAGTATTCAACCAATATCTCGTTTTTATGACGATATTATATGCTTAATAAAAAATTAAAAAATGTTGTACATATTTGAACTACTGTGCAGTTATAAATTTAATCATAAGCAAGTTTGTGATAACATAGTAGCATCCTGGGTGTCCTGTAGTGTCCTGGGTGGGAAACAAAAATACTAAGCAACCAAGTTGGTGGGGTAGTCAAGAATTAAGAGATTTGGCGACTTGTCGCAAAGCTTAGTGACAGCTACGGTCTTGTTCATATTTGTCGGCGTTGGTCGCTTATTTCTGATTGGTCATTTTATGTGTATGATTTGAAATTTGTTGCATTTTTTAGGGCCCTTAGAACTTTCTGGCTTTAGAATTACTTACTGTTGACAATCAATATTATTTTATCCCACCTAAACGAAGAATCATTTACAGAATCAGATGATATGTCATTCACGACATCAAGTTACTGATGACTATTGAAATCCATTATTCAATTGCTTTCATATAAAAAATGTAACCTCATTAAAATAGTTATCAAGGTCCTCAAATAGTCCTTTAATGTGGTAAAATTCTCTTCGTCTTTTTTTCTTTGCATTATATTATACACGCTTCTAAGATATCCGTGGATCCTCTGAATCGTGGATAATACCAAACTATACATAATATACGTTTTTAAAAATACATATATAAATAATTTAAATGATAATTTGAGAAATTATTAATTTACCACAATTTACACATCTCCAAAGAAGGAAGTGTCCTTCCATGGTAAAAAGGGTCTCCACTCCTGGCCTAGGGCTTTTAAAAGTATTTAAGTTAGGACTTGTCTGGAATACCTCGAACATTATGGGGTACGTCTGTATATATAAAAAAAAATCGGTTTTTAACCTAAACATTATATTTCCAGTGATAATGTAAAACATCTCCACGTAATGTAATCATGGACCCATTAACTCGACTCGAACTACCATACCCGGATTCCCTTCACAAGTTGTCCAGCTCAGATTGTTCATCCTCCGAAGATGAGTGCGTTGACGTCCTCTCTACATCCCCCATGCAATGTACCAGCCCTGGAGCAGATTCCCCAGAACCAGAGAGTGACCATAGTCGAACAGAAGAAGACTCAGGACATAATAACTTCTCCATTGATAGGATATTGGGGATTAAAGGGAAGGAAGAGAAGAAAAATAACCTGCCAATTATACCTAGAGCAAGTAAGTTGCTATTAAGTTGTTAATACGTTTTTAATGAAAATTGTCCGTGATTTTCAGCAATATTTATCAAAATATTGACATTCATGAATCGTTTAAAGTATAGTTAAAAGATCGTGCTATCCTTTATTTTTATGCATATTGTCTTTTTTTCTGAATTCATGGACTGATTACAAACCACTTGCTAAATGGTAATAGATCTGCACCGCAATGAACTTTGAAGAACCTTTAGGGTACAAATACGTAGAGAAATTGTTCCTCCACCGATAAATCGCAACCTATACGCGCTTGTTCTCGGCGTTTGTTGACGCTAGTTAGTACGAGTACACACGTTTCTACGTGGTTATTTCCAACGCCGGTTTACTGAAATTTATTCGTTAAAAAATTTTAAATGTGAATTTTCACACAATTCAGGGCTTTGTAGGTATTAAATTAGTGTAAAAAGCCAACGGAATGCTAGATGTCCAAGACAATATTTCTTCTATAATCACGTCAAAATTAACATTTTTTTGATAATCATTTTTATTCGTTGTTTAAATATTACGAAATTTCATTTAATTGTTTTAAATTAAATTTAAATAATTTGCGAAAATTTCCTCACAAAAAAATTTAAATTCCCCAGCGATTTTTCTGCATTTGCTTCGTATCTATCTACGTATCTTCGTAAGTCTTTATGAAATTAATAAGAAAAATATTGATAATGGCTTCTTTTTCAATTTCATAAACGCATGTTATTTGTTTTATAAGTATTTCAGTACTATAAATGATTTATTCCTCTTTGATAACATAAAAACAAAAAACTAAAATAATTAAACAATAGATTGAATCATGACGTATAATAGTGGGTTGATCTTACATACATCTCGATTCTCAGTTGTTAATTTTTTTTATTATTTTTTTATTTGAAAAGAATATACCTTAGCCATAAATACAAAAATCTATAATATTATTAGCCGTAATTTAGCCATGAATTAAAAACAAATAATTAATTTTGACAAAAAAAAAAAAACAAAAACTGCAATATTTTCCAAAAACGCAACCTAATTAAAAATTCTTTTTGTACGTTTCCAGTTCAAATCAATGTACATTACTGTTCCAGATTTATAGTTTAACACCTTTGGGTGCGGTAATGTATTTTTTAGTACATTTTTGGAAATAAACTTATTAAAATAAAGGAATTAGAAAATGAACTTCTATATGTTCTTTAATCTATGTGCGTCTTAAGATTTTTATTTTGATACCACACAATAAATTAAAACAGAATATTTTTTAATGACACAAAAAAATCGATATTTATTTAATCTGATCAAAAATTTCTGTTGTAATATCCAGTTTCTATCAATGTACATTTTTTTCAGATCTTTTGATCCACCCCTCTGCGAAATTTTTGTCATTTTGAGGATATCAAAAGGAATGCTATTGATTTGTAAATTAATTGACGAAAAGTAATTTAAAAGACTTTATTTTCCAGGTTTTTATCAAAAATTTGAATTGGTCTCACAATTTTAAAAAAGATTATTTTTTCGATATAATTTCCTCGTTAATTAAATTATATATATTTTTTAAAACTCTTTGTTTTAATTACATTTTCCCCATAAATGTTACAAAAAAAAAGGAAATAAAACTGAAAAATATCAAAACGAACATAGTTATGAACTGATATAGTACCTACTATTGGAATTTTTAATGTAATAAGTTGTTATAAAAGAAAAGTAAAGTATTAAATGAAAGAAAGATAATACTTATCAGACGAAAAATATATCAATATATATTTT
Source organism: Liopterus haemorrhoidalis (assembly GCA_963971575.1). NCBI lineage: Eukaryota > Metazoa > Arthropoda > Insecta > Coleoptera > Dytiscidae > Liopterus > Liopterus haemorrhoidalis. The sequence goes on from OZ020615.1 coordinate 53,981,592, forward strand.
CGAGAAAATTTTAGTTTTTTTTTTTTTTGCTTTTAGTGTCCCTCTATCCAAATATTCTGGAGTTACCGTTTTCACGGACGGAGCCAACATCAAGTGCTGGTCTCATGGAATTGTTAGCATCCTCTGGACCAAACCAGCAGATACCACTAAACACAGGAGCGGCCGCGCAATATGCCTTGTCCTACAACACACCACTGACATCCGCAACTAATCCTGCTTCCCTTCTCTATGGAAGCTGGTTTAATTCTGGCCAAGAACATAAAACATCACAACTATTTGGATTACAAGGTAATTAGTAAAAATTTTTAACAAAATATTAGAACTGCACTGAAAAAATGCACACAGGAGGTTTATTAAAATAATATATGTTCTATACCTAGTTATTGGAGAGGAAATAATGGTATATGTATTTCGTCCATTTAATGACATATTTGTAATCTACCATCTCTTTGGCTATAAATCTGATGTCAGAAAAATAACTTCCGGTGTACCCCAAGGTAGTTACCTAGGCCCACTTTTGTTTAATATTTTTATAAATGATATAATATGTGCTTTAATAAATGCAACTCTCTTCTTTATGCCGGCGATTTAAAAATATTTCTACAAATTTTAAATCTCAATGATTGTAATTAAATTCAATCTGATCTAAATAGACTATCCAAGTACTTACAGTTAAATAAATTAAATATAAATATTTCAAAATGTTCAAAGATATCATTTACTATAAACAGAAACATAATAGATTTTAATTATAATATTAATGCAGATGTCATCTCTAATGTTACTTTTGTTAAAGATCTAGGAAAACATTTGATCAGAAATTAATATTTGATATACATATTGACAACATTATTAAAAAAGCTTACAAAATGTTAGGGATCATTACCAGAATTTCAAAAAAATTTAAATCCCGTAATACACTGATTTCTTTCTATTTTTCTTTAGTTAGAAGTCACTTGGAATTTAGCTCTGTTAGTTGGTCTCCACAGTATCTTATATACATTAATCGCATTGAAAATATATAAAAAAGATTTTTAAAATATGTATATCAATTTCAGATTCACTAATATTAACTTAAGGCCCGGTCTTTCCACCTTCAGATAAAGTCCCAGGTAACTATCTGACAGATAAGGTTATTTGTAACTTCATCTGCTGAGTAAATGTCATCCCTTCTTTCCATACAAATGTATCTATCGGATAGTTATCTAACGGATAATGAGACTGACGTATTGGATTCACTGACTGGTATTGACAATTATTCAGCAAATGAAGTTACAAATAACCTTATCTGTCAGATAGTTACCTGGGACTTTAACTGAAGATGGAAAGACCGGGCCTAAGACTTCTGTTATTAGAAAATAGAAGAATTATTTTAGATATCAGTTTTTGTTACAAGATTTTCAATAATTTAATTGATAGCCCTGATCTTTTAAGTAAATTTAATATTCATGTTCCCACTTACAATATTAGAAATTCTGAATTTTTAATATTATCCAATAATAGAATTAATTCTGCATATAACGCCCCGATTAATCGTATATCATTAAATTTGAATAAATTTATTAAGATGAATAATTTTCCCGACATATACTCATCTACATATGCTACAATTAAAAAAATTTACATTAATTCTTTAAGTGGATAAGTATAAACCTTTTGTATATATTGTATGTATATACATATATATACATATATATATATATATATATATATATATATATATATATATATATATATATATATTTCATTATGATACTGTTATTATTTTGTCAATTTTTTCTAGTGCTACACTATTATTGGGTTTTACCTGTTGTGTGGCCAAGATTGTTATAAATAAATAAATAAATAAATATCAAATTAGTAGAAAATGTCCTATTTCATACACATTTTATTTATCAGTCATTTCGGAAATCACTTTTTTGTAACCCAATGAAATATGGACGTGGTATTGCGGACAAGAAATGATGATGATATTGAAAATATCTTGTAAACCAAGCGACGGATAATCGCGTACGATATGTGAAATTGTAGCTAAAGAAATAAATAAATAAAAATGGCTATCTGTAATTCTACAAATATGCATTTAGCTATCATAAAAATTAGTTATCGATATCTTACTTGGCAGTCTATTTATACTACCATCTTGAATCTGCCGCGGTTTACAAATAGGTGCTGTTTGGTCAAAATAATTTAATTTTTATAAAAAACACATGAACCAAGTGACATTCTATTATCATCAAGTGCAGTATCAAAGTAAAATTTTAGTTCGTAGGCTCTAAACTATAGTCGGATTGCTGAGAAGTGACTGTTCGTTGCTGCAAGTTTCGATATTCAATACTATATCATTATAATTATTTGCATACCCATAGTAACGTATAGTGACGCAAGTTGACAACTAACCTTCCAAATTATTTGAATAAAAAACAAAACATTAGAAAGAAATGGCAAGATTCGTAGATATCTTTACTAATTAGAGCGCGAAAATAAATTTACAGCAGTACTCAAACAAACAAAATTATTAATTTTAAGGTTATAATTATAAATAAGGAAAAATTTATAATCATACGTAAATTTTGGATTATAATTTGTTGTTTATTCCAGCAGATTTAAAATTAAAGTTTGTGAATTTCATAATTGGCCGCAAGCCGTATTTTAATTAATATTTATTACCAGACACTGACAGTTAAGACAAATAACAAAAAACATTTTTAAAATCGCTGAAAAATGGTAACTAGATTATTATATAAATGCATTACTTGATACATACATGTAACAGTCACCTATCAGCAATCCGACTATATTGGAAAAACTGCGACAGAAACACTTAAAACAGTTTTAAAACAGTTTTTGGGAAGATGCTCTAAGTCTAACTGAGTGTTAGTCTCATAATAAAATTTTATGACGCTAGTTCGTGAAACTTTTTACTATACTACTTAAGTAGCAGAACACTTAAGTTCGAATAATCTCTATTGACCTTAATAGAAGTTGGTCACTATTGGAAAATATTTACATATAAATGAATTGATTCTCAAAAACTTCTATAGCAAATCGTTTTCTTTTTTCCAATAAATGATAATAATAAATATTTGAAAAAGATTGTATTAAGTTTCTTATAATGGAAAGATATTAGCAGAATTGGAGTGTAAGTTTGCTTGCACGCTATTTGAACATTAGCAACAAGATTTGGTGCTTAAATGAAGTTAGACATTAATAAACTCACGCGGTGTAGAATTTCAGTTACCTAAACACCCTATTCGTTAAATACTACATTTAATAACTTGACAAATGGTTTTAATACATATTAATTTTTAATATTCGAGGTGTGTCTGGAAAGAATTTGACATGTGGATATTGCTTTCTACCTGAGTGTGCTATAGTCAAATACTGACTTTCACCATGTAGGTGGGACCTTTATGAGTGCCCTTACCAAGCAGTATAACCCTGTAGAATTTCTGTCGAAAACGATATGCCGTTGTGTAAGTGTTAATATTCGTTAGTATTCGTGTGTCGCATTTCACAATAACCGAACGCCTCAAACAAAAAGTCTGTATTAAATTTTGCCAAAAACATGGTCCTTTTTTATTTATTTCTTTTTAGAAATTTGAAATTGGATATCATTGGTTTAATTGATCAAGTTTATGGAGATGAATTTATGAGTCATACACAAATTTAAAAGTGGTATAGATGATTTAAACGTGATCATACTTTAGTGGAAAGTGATCCTCGTTCTGGCAGACCTACAACGACTAAAACTCCCGAAAATGTAGAACGTGAGCGAACTGCAATTACTAAAAACTATAGTTTAACTGTGAGTTAAATAAAAGAAGATCTTGGAATTCCCAAAACTATCGTTTTTGAAATTTTAATCTAAGATTTGAAGTTGAAACGCGTGGTCGCAAAATTCATGCTATGGTTGCTGCCAAAAGATCAAAAGGATTATTTTCGTAACTTAATCTATTTACTAATCTTATTGACTGCGTTATCCGAGATCAAATGGAATCGATTAGAAACGACACCCTGCGACTTTTGACTGTTTTCCATATTGAAAAATCCTCTAAAAGGAAAAATATTTGAGTACATAAAGAACATAAAACATAATGTGAAGAAGCAGCTGTTGGCTATTCCGAAAGCTGACTATAAGGAGTGCTTCTGGAAGTGAGAGGATCGCTGAAAGAAGGTGGTGACTTCCAAAAGGAAGTACTTTGATGGAGAAATCATCGCTTTTGACCAAGATTAACTATTTTTCCTTCTGTAGCACAAGGTAGAATTCTTTTCAGGCACACCTGTTAAACGCTGAATTTAGTTTAAAATTCCGAACTCTCGTTGGACTTTCGCAATTCTTTTACTTACATTCTCAGAGGTAACTTGAACAACCGGAATAATACTATCTAAATGGCAGAATTCTTCTACATCTTCAAGATCTACGCTATTAATATTGAGTAATCTTCTATTATTTGTACCAATGTGCACCGCTTTAGTTTTGTTACAGTTAACTCAGTATTCAACAAGACCGGGTACTCTAAAAATGCTCTCAAGTTTAGATTGGTGTCCAGCGAAAGTTTGTGATGCAGTTTTGAATATTTCATATGCCATCTGTGTAATTAAAAACTTCCAAGTGATTTTCTAAACCCCATTAGTTATTCTATTATTGGTAAGAGCATTTTTCAGAACCCAGTCAAACGCTATGTTGAATAATATTGGCGACAAAGTTGAGCCTTGTGTTACCCCGTTAGATATTATAATTTTATCCTCCTTGGTTTGTTATAATTTTGTCATATTCCCAAGCATGTTTTCCAGTTAAAATGTAACTTGCCCCTTATTAAGTTTAAACTATTTCTAAGTCGAGGGAGGTCTAACCCTTAAATACATATATTTACATAAACTAAACACACAGTTTTAAAAAAGTAAAAATTCTTAAAACTGTCTTATTATTTGAGGATGTAATAAGTTGGTTTGTTTTTGTAATTGAGCAAGGTATTTTCTATATTTTCACACCCGCAGCTCCATACACCGGGTTCCAAGAAGTGAGTTATTGAAGTGACAGACAGCTAAAATTTATAGGTTTGCTCAGCAGTTAAAATATCCACGACTATTAAATACATGTTAATTTTCATAGCTTGACACACTACATGTTCACACTACACTCGTATCTACAACATTTACTACCTACTTTACTTTTAAGACTTTGTAAACCGATTTTAACAAATGTCTTGTTAAAATTGCGCATTTCACCTTCCTACTAAATGCAAATACAATAATAAATGTATTGTAGAAAAAGGTGATAATTATTCATTTATATACAGTAATACTTCAGCTAACTAATTTAATGCATTGTACTATTCATCGTGGTACTATTCTTCTAGATTCGTAAGGAATTTTTCTTTAGCCGAATCAAGTTTTAATGCAAGAATCTTTTAATCCATTCCACAACTTTCTCAAAAGGAGGACTGAAGAGTTGAAGATTCACTAATTACATTTTGTATGATTCATAGTCCATACAGTCCCTAGTTTTCAGTTTATGTGAGAATCACCTTCAAGCTCCTCTGGAAGGTTCAATTGCCCTAGTGGTGTTGTAAGGATATCCGGAGTTTCTTTCCACCCAGTTCTTGGTTTTTTGCCTGGATAAGATTTGAAGAATTCCTCATATTGGCTGGATTTCCCTCTTCTTTAAAATTTCTTTGAAGTGGTTTAGTACTTATAAGTGTTTGGCCTGTTGAAATGTTTTTAGATATTATTACAATTACATACTTTGCATAATTAATTTTGGCATGGAAAAGGTTACGCGTCAATGTGCAATTTGTAAGCAATATTTGTTATTTGCTTCAAAAACCATGCGAAAAAATATTCGTTAGCCGAATTATTGTTAGCAGGATCATCTGTTAGCCTAAGTATTACTGTAGTTCTACTATAAATATAAATACAACAATACGGCGCCAATGGTGTCATTTAAGGGTTTCGTCAGTATAACCAATAAACCCTTAGCAGTGGTTCGACTTCTTGTAAAAGCACATTTATTCGATGGTAAATTTATAACATGATTTAATTGAAGCAAAAAAAAAAAAAAATGGGTGGAAAAGGGGTTATGTTCATATGCTGTTTTTTAGGGTTTTGTAGGTATGAACAAAAAACTCCTATAATGCAATAAAAATAATAATAATAATAATAATTTATTTTCAATAATATATACAAATAATACAATAAATAATAAAATAAATTAATGTACAGTTTTTTTTTTGTTTTGTTACAATAATGAAAATGAAGAAGTAACACCACAATGAATCTCGTTCAGTGCGTGGCGATAGTTTTTAATATAAATAGTACAAAAATGTAGTGAACTGTATATATACAAGTAATATGATTAATAGAATGAATAAATATTAATAGAATGAATAAAAATTAATACTTAATTTATTAAATTTAAATAATGTGGAAGAACTTTTTTAAATATTATTTTAGGCTACGTCTCGAGTAATGATATACTGTCGGTATAGTCCATTGATGAAAGCCATTTTTTAACAATCCTCCTATAATTTAAACGGATAATGTGTCTGTCTATCTGTTTGTACTGTAGAAATTGTAGCCAAACAGTTGGACCTACAAAGCTGAAATTTAACATGCTGGCACAACTTTTTGATCCACATGTAGGAAAACTATTGTGAGAGGAAAACACATCGCGGGCGAAATATAAACATATATGCATTCAAAGAAATTTTTTTTTTTTAATTTTAAGTGGGGTATCAAATTAAACCTCTCAATGCAAGGATAAAGCAACAAATTTTTATTTTTGATTTTTTTGTTTATAGGTTTTTGCTAAAAATTTGTCAAAACCCCTCGCCCATTATCTCGTGGGGTTGATCTAAAAAAAAAGGAAATTTATGATCTGATTAGTTATTAGAAAAATATCAAACTATTTGTGTCGTTGAAAAAATAATTATTTTTTTAAAATTTAATGTATGGTATCAAAAGGAAACTTTTAAGACGTAAATTAAGGAACAAAAAGCAATTTTATAAAATTTTGAAAACGAGTTTTGCAATAAATGTGAAAAGAAAGACTCTCGTCCGACACCTTGTAACGCAGAGGGTTTAATCTAAATATCTCCCCGATTCAAAGTAGGCAAAAGTGTTCACATCAACCGAAAAGTTAATGACATCTATTTTTTGGAATGCGAAAGAGATCTTATACATAGACTTCTAAAGGGTCTAACAATTTACGAGCAATACTATGCAGGCCTGCGAAAAACGTCCCTGCGAAAACTGGAAGAATAAAGTTTGAATTAGTTGATCATTTACCTTATTCACCAGATCTGGTACCCTCCGACTTCTATCTCTTTCCAAACCTAAAAAATATCTAGCTGAAAAGACTTCGGTCGGGTGAGGAGGTCATGACCTTCGTTAATAATTATTTTAAGAACCTCGAAAAAAAGAAACATTTTAAGGAGGGCATACAGATGCCCCAACTCTGTTTAAAATCAAGAAGTAGCAATAAAATCACGTGAAAGATTGAAGTCGCTATCCTATTAGTTCTCGTATAAATTTAACGGCTCAACAGCCAACGATTACTACTTCTTGATTTTGAACAGAGTATAACTGTATAGACTTAAGAGGTGATTATGTAAAGAAATAGAAATTAAATTACGGGAAGCCGAGACATAACGGGTACCTTAAGGATTATCTTTAATAAAATCTTAAGGAATATCGTAAAAAAAAATCGAAATACTTTTATTCGTAAGATGATTTACTGTTTAATTATTACAGACAGTAAAAAAACTTAAATAAAAAAAAAATACAAAAATAAAAGTTATGACGATATAAAAAAAAGATTCCTTGTGCTCATTTTGCCCCAGTGTCGGGGCAGAATGAGCACGGGCGGAGTATAATGGGCAATCAGCTGAATCTGGCGTAGAATGAACACACGTGAGTGCATTCCTCATCGTTATCATCTTCTCCAGTGTAAGAACAATGAGCCCACTTGCCACATGCTCTGCACTGGAGCAGTCAACGTCTGGATATGTGTGAAAAATATATCAACACAGCAAAAAACACGTTTCACCAATTTACAAAATGTAAACGCCAGCTCTCAGTCATACAACCACTCTCGGAAGACACTAGCGAAGTACTGAACGTGATTGGAATGCACCCAAACATGCGGCATGCTTTAACAGCCAAAAAGAGGGGAGCCCGTTATGCCCCGGCTTCCCCTACTTTACATCCCGCCCTTGTAAATTTATGTTTGACACCTTTGCTATTAACGGCTCCGGCGGTAGTTAGTTTTAATTTAGTTAGTTCGCTTCTGATCCAAAATTTCGCCAATTAGTTCACCGAGTATTATTTTCGCTTGTAAATTTGCAGGCGTGCACCCAGAACTTTTTCTAAGGGGATACTTGCTCTGGTGAATTTTAAAAATAACTAATATGTTTTTCAATATTAACATTTGAATGTTGTTATAAAGTTCGTAGTTCTGGCCGTGTGTTGGTGCCTTATAAATTGGTGCTAATGAATATTTACCGTCGTTTAATAGCGAGTGTTGAATAAGAATGAGATATTTAAGACGTGTCAACTGTATTTGTGCGACTTGACTGACGGTTTTACTTGTTGTTTACCTGTAAATTTAATTATTACATTAGTACTCACTGCATAAATTTGGATCTTTTCAATACTAAAAATAAATATTTTTTAATTGCGAAATAAATTTAATTTTAACGATTGGCGTTTAACAGTTTTGCAACTTGTTAGTACAACCTGAATATTAGTGTTGTTTTTTACTTTCTAATATCAAATTAAAGAAATAGAAATTATCAAACACAAGATAAAAGAAACTTAAAACATTATCATTATCATTTACGAGCGGAATTCATGTACTGCTCATGCATAGGCCTCTTCATTAGTTCTCCAAATCTTACTATCTTGGATAGAACCAGACCAAAACAATGTCGCGCCCCAAACACTCTTGTACGCCCAGACTCTTGTACGCTAGTAGCTGGTGCCAAAATATATTTTCTTGCTATTTTACTTTAAATGGGTAACGTGGATTTCCATTATTTCCACCACAATAACGGGTTACCGATTATTTTTAATAATTGCTTATTAAAATATATACTGACTAGGTCAGTGGTTCCCAAACTTTTTTGACCGCGACCCGGTACGAGGATTTAAAATTTTTCGCGACCCACGTTATGAAAAAAAAAACATTTATTTACAAAACAAATTTTATTTTAAAGCAGTAGCTTTATAGTAATAAAGAGTAATAAATAGTAATAAAAAGTATAGTATAGTAATAAAGAATATAGTATAGTAATAAAGAGCACAAATACACACTATTCTAGTGATTAACTGACGTAAAAAAAATAATATGTGCAAAAAAAATCTTTTTTGTGTTTTTACAATTTTTCTCGCGACCCGGCAAAATTTTTCTGCGACCCGGTGTCGTGTGCGACCCACACTTTGGGAAACGCTGGACTAGGTCATTACCCGTCAACAATGACCGATTTATAATATAAAAATTTCAATTGTTTGTATGAAACCAAATTCATTTTTTAACGTATCTTAATTTCGTCGCCGGTCAGCGTATCAGGGGACAGGATATCACCAGTTAGCCTATCACGGGAGAGGATGTCACCTGTCAACCAATCAAGAGATAGGGTGTCCCCAGTTAGCCAATCACGGGAACCTTAGGAAAAATTTACGTTTTAATGTTACCGACAGTAAATACAGACACTTGCTAATTATATAGTTAGATTATTTATTCATAAACTTTTTAAGATGGAAAAACGATTCATTTTTTCAGTACATTTTATTTATATTGATAAAACTAAAATTAATTTGGTACTTTAATTGATGCCTATGAAACTCTAGACATTTCTGTATGTAATCATATTCGTAGATACTTCTATATAAATCTGCAAAATACTGTTCATTTCGGTCAAAGAATATAGGAGTATCCTAGGGTTTCTTGTTTATGTCTACGAAACCCTAGACATTTCTATAGGTTAGTTTATTCGCAGATTTCTAATAATAAATCTGCAAAATATTTTTCATATCGATCAAAGGATATAGGAGTGTCTTGAGTTTCTTGTTTATACCTACGAAACCGTAGACATTTCTATATGTTATTTTATCCGCAGATTCTTAGAAAATAAATTGCAAAATATTTTTCATATCGATCATAGCATATAGGAGTATCTAGAGTTTCTTTTTTATGCCTACGAAACCCTAGACGTTTCTATATGTAATTATATTCGTAGATTCTTAGAGAATAAATTTGTCAAATACCTGTCAATCAAGAGACAGGGTGTCCTCAATTAGCCAGACACGAGAACCTTGGGAAAAATTGACGTCACAATGTTACGCAGATTTCATACACACACTAGCTAATTATATATGTACGATTAGGCTTAAAGCCTGGTTTATAATAACTTCATAATATAACGATACTCAGAGAACAGTGGGTTTGACGCTTCAAAACATCTGTTTGTAATAAACAAAACAGAAGAAAGTAGTGTAATTTTTATGCTTATGTATCCATAAAATATCTATTATAAACCAGGCATTACTGTTGACAGAAATGGCTTTTGATAGATATTTTGAGCATAACCAAGTTAAATTTTTATTAACAATTTGCATTATACTACTAAGTTTTTCGGTTGCTAAATAGTTGTGCAGTATTTATTTTTTAAATACCCCCAGAGACGTACGTTAATTGCAGACAAAGGGCAAACTTAACAGTATTTGCTCAACAGTTTCACACTATAAAACATAGCCGAGCTAGCTAGTTTGTTTTCATATTGACACGCTCATGTCAACTTACATATGATGGACATTTAAAAACTGCTGCACATTTTATTAACATTTCGTAGATATAGCAGGGAAAACCTTATACAGTTTCATATATGTCTGTTTGTCAATGAGGCAGATATTATGGTCAAACGACTCAACCTAGGAAACTGAAATTTAGCAACATATACTATATAACAATGGTGGCCAAATTTCATGACCAAATATAATAATTTCATACCATATAACTTCGAATGCTGAAGAGTTGCAATTAATGTTAGTTTGGAAAAATTATGCTAGAATTGTTAAACGTATTTTTAAAATATTTGCTTTACTTGTTACCTAATGTGTTTCGCTTTCAAGAATAAAATCCGTATAAAATAATTATGTAAAAGGTAGTAATATGTCAAAACATACGTTCCTAAAAAACATATTAACGGGTTTAAATATTTTAATTTTTTTTATTTTGATGCCAAAAATATTTTAAAAGAAATGTCCCAGAAAAGTTGGTCTTGTGAACTGAAATAGCTGAACATTATTAGAATATTCTTTTCGAAATTAATTGCTTTTATTTTATTGTTTAAATATATAATTATTTTTTAAATTTAAATGAAAACTCATAATACTTTGATATAAACAATTTTTAAAAGTTATTCATAACAAAGTGATTAAAAGTAAAAATGTAACCAATCATCCAGCCCTTTTTGCACCTACGAAACCCTTAGATGTGTGAGAATTCACACCTCAACACCAATTTATTAATTCATCTTTTTATTTCAGCTCCTAAACCAGTAAATAGAAGATCCAGAAAACCAGGTTTAGATAGAAAACCTCGCCAGGCATATTCAGCAAAACAGCTAGAACGACTTGAAACAGAATTCAAAGTCGATAAATACCTCTCAGTATCCAAACGAATGGAACTATCCAAAGCCCTAAATCTAACAGAAGTTCAGATAAAAACCTGGTTCCAAAATCGCAGAACAAAATGGAAGAAGCAGTTAACAACTCGTCTTAAAATGGCGCAAAGGCAAGGGTTGTTTGCGCCGCATTATTTCAATCCTTCTGCGCAACAATATTCGTTATTCGCACCCTATTATACAACCCCTATGTGTATGTACAGTTCTTCGACGATAGATGACACTAGTGTGGTGAATACAGCGCCATCACCTAACAGAAGAACGACTCCAGATTGAATTTAACAGTATTATTGATTTGTAAATATTATTTTATTTTAGTCATGTAATTTTAATTATAATAAATAATTAGTCGAAGTGTTCACATAAATATTTTTTAAGAGATTAAGGCGTTATTTTATTATTATTAATAATAATAATAATTATAATAATTTGTGGAGAATTTAAGCATGAAGTCTATTTCTTTTCGTCGTGCGGAACTAGACAGTAATTCTTTGGTGCCTAATGGTGCCTCAAATATTAAGTATATTGGGTGCGTTTTGTTGGTGGCTGGTTGGAAGTACTAGAATTGATGCGCAAGAAAACAACAATTTTGATCGTGAAGTAAACATGGAATGACATTTACATGGAGGTTAAGTCATATGGTTGTAGAACAAATAACGAACATATTTCACCTAAATGGATAATCTAAATAATAAATTCAGAATAAGAAAATTTTACATTAGAAGCAAATATTCTAGAACGTAATGTTTTAGAACGAATAATTGAATTGTAAATACATTTTAAGTTTAGATTTAACAATACTATATTAAAATCATATAGGTATATATTTATTTTAGAACACAAAATGAGAAAATAGTTAAAAGTAAAAATAATTTTGAAGCAGTAATACCAAGATTTAATTCTAAAACATTTAAAAACCAAATGAAAACAACTGCATTCAAATACATATTACTTTTCATCCCCACCACACTTATTCATTCCAGTCGTTCGACCTCGAGTCATCGAATGAGTAGAATGAATAGAACGAGAATATTGTCGCAAGAAAACGTGTATTCTGATTAAACCGAAACCATAATTGGCACAACAAAACGCACCCATTGTTAGCTAATCTATGCAAAATGTGACTAGTTTAAATTTCAAATGTCAAATTGGATTATGAATTGTCAGATTCATTGTCAAGTTCTAATAAAACTGACATTTAAAACCAATAAGCAACCTAACCTATTACGGCCCGCGGGGCAGACTTGGTTTGTGAGTGCATTTATGTGGCCCGCGTAGCTATTTTCTTTTGTTTGCTCAACACTGTCCGTCTACCTTTATTTTTGCTTATCAATTCGATTCGTCTTCATTTTTTTGCTCATCAGTTTCCTCTGGCTCGCAACGGTTTCTGTTGAATATAATATGGCCTGCGCTAGTAAAAGTTTGACCATTCCTGATTAATCATCAGCAAATAGTCATCGTGAAAAAATCTCCAGGTCTAAATAAAGTCACCTAGATTTTGTTGGTCTTGTAGACAAATATAAGCGAAGTAGACGTTCCTCATAATCAAGATGGGCAAACCCAGAAGACAACCTAATGCTTGTGGCAAGTACAATAGTTTTATAAAGTTGCATAAAAAAATTTAGGCTTAATTAGTGCAAAGGTTTTCTTATTTATGTACAGAGCGTTCATTAATGATTGACAGATATTTGAATTTAGCACGTTGTAGCGTTACTAATTTTCATCTCACAATGTTGGATTCCTAGCTATACATGATGTATTTAGCGATAAATATACACGAATATTTTTGACACTGACGTTTGAATATTTTGTGTTGCGTTTTTATTAGTTTCCAGTGTAAGGGCTATTCCAAACGTGACATGGGCTCTCTTTATAAGGTTTGAAGTAGGCTTTCGCTAAACAAAATGATCAAATGTCTCATTTAATCGGTAAAAGTTACTAGAATTGAAAATGTAGTTTCACTTAAACCAAAGAAATCGTCTATATTATCATATGTCTTTTATTAATTCCACTTTTGTATATATTTCATTAGTAAGCTAAAAAAATAGCCACATAAACAATTGAAAATGTATGCAATGTGGTTTTAGATTTGTGGTGGCTTTGACAGATTTAAACAATGCATTTATTAATTATTGAAGCATATTTTCAATCGTCTTTGTAACTTTCCCCATGTACAGCCCCTGGTAAGTACCAACGTTTAAAATTAATCAAATTGGCAGGAAAGTACAATTTTGTTAGATTTTTTTATATTCCCTAATTTTTTTTTTTTTTTTCGTTTCTATTTGGTACAACAATGCCCGATGGCGGCGCTACGAGCGCTGTGAACAGCTGATTGAAACGAGTAATGTGAAAGTTGTCCATATTTGTTTACATGTTAAATCATCGATTTGCAATGGATAATAAACACCTATCTTTATTAAATTATTTTAATTTTTTAAGTGCAACACCTTCTTCTAGGTGTGTAGTTGAAGGAGAAGAGTTGTTAAACGCCGGAAATCTTATGTTGTGCGGAATTTTGGACAAAATTGATGAACATGTCGACATATGTGGGTTATGTTTACAAACAAGCAGTTTGAGAACACAACCTCACGAAGTCACTGGGAAATTAAAATTTAGTAATGATGTTGAAGCTTTAAATATGTCCTGCACATGTAAAGCAGGAACTACATGCAAACACATTTCAGCTATCCTATTATTTTGTGCCAGGTGGTTAACAAACCAAAATGAAAGAAGCCAAGATCAGGGCATTGATTGATTGTAATATTTGATTTTTCTTTTTTTTTGTGCGGTTTCTGTTGGTTTTTCTTTTTGTTCCAGAAACAATATATTGAGTATGGAAATATTAAAACCAGCACAGATTTAAAATGCCTGTGGTCTACTTTTAAAAAACCTGTCTTACAACGGTATGAACCGCAACCTCTGTTAGAAACTCTTTGCCTAAATAAATTGATTAAAAACAAAAGCAGGCACTGAAGGTTCAGTGAAAATGTATTAGAAAAGCTGCGTACAGAATTTGAGACCGCTTGCCCTAATTCTGCATTAAAATTACACGGGTAGATATTTAATTATGTTCGAGAAGGATTTTTATAATTTAGTGTTTGTTTTTTATTTAATTTGTTTAATAAATACTAGTTTGTTATTATCTCTTCCACAACACCAAATTTATTAACAGTTCACAAATTGTTTCTCATTTGGAAAATACTGGAAGTAAATATTTTTGTTACTTCCTTTTCTTGAGTGACAGCCAAACACACACCAATTTGAGTTATAATAACTCATTATAACATAAAGTAATATAAAAAAGAATAATAATTGCTATCAAAAGTTAATATAACAACAAACTGCAACACTAACTTTTAAAAGCAATACAAACTACACGAGAAAACACATTCATAGCGCTGTTGAGCCTAATTGCTGATATAATACTAATAGATACAATAATAAAAACCTGCACTATTGTACAAAGCCGACCACAGTGGTAACACATATCTCGGGTTCAAATCCCATTCAGGCATAAAATTTTCAAAAATTACAATTATCCTGGATAATTGTCGAAGTAGCAAAAACCATTAAAAAGAAATAAAAACTTGTGCAAACCTGTATTTCCGGTTCAATGAGTAGCATATTGGACAGAAGATAAAAAAATCTGTATTTCATAATCTTCCGTACTAGCGTGCCATTTAGTCTAAATGTCACGCTAATAACAAAGGTCTAAATGATTTAGACCTTTGTATTAAACTCCTGTAGCAACTACTTACCACTTCCAATGCATTTTCCACTTCTTGAAGCCTCCCAAAAGTTTATTCCTAATATACAGACTACCCACCTAGCAAATAAGTATACTAAGCTGCATATACAACAAGGAGTTCAATTTATTATTTCAATATGTGGGATGTCCAGTAAGAGTAGTTTCTTGTACCTTTTATTGTACGTTTTGAAGAACTTCAAGATAGAACTAGTAAACGTGATCCCAGACGATCTAGTGTAAGACACCACAGAAACTAACGACCAATAACAGTGCAACAATCTAAGGGAAATGACGATGATGATGATTTCATTATATTAAGAAATGTAGACAAATATTTTTCTTATTATTTTAATTGTAAAACAAAAACAATCTTATTATTTACTTAAAATATTATTTTCATTGAGCAAATTATAAGTTTGTACAAATTTACTATTATCTTAAAGTCTATAATAAATAAATAAATAATTGATAAATTATTACAATAAAAAGTGATGAAATAATAAAAGCTTATTTTTTACAGATATCAATACTTATGGTCTTATATCGTATCTCATGTAAGCTTATAAATATTTGCACTTGCAATCGAAGATTCCCGTCAACGCACTATTTGTAATTAGGGACATTTAAATTTTTTTAAACTTTTGCCTAATAACTATTTATGAATTAACATTCCAGAAAATTCGACGGAATGGGATCGGAATTTGTTAGGTCGACTGGAATGAATGCAATAAAGGCAACAAATCATATTTGATTATTTGCCGGCTTTATTTTGGGCGACCTAACGAATTCTGCTCCCTGGCGAGGAGTACCAACTTTAATATACGATTTTAGAAAATGTCATGACTGTTTTTTCTCTTGAACTTTTCACATATTAACAATCAACTGTTTTGTCATTTCTGTCAATTCTGTCAGGTATACGATTCCGAATTTATAATTTGAGGGGCTCGTAGTGCGATTCAAGCAGTTGCAATCAGTGTGCCACAACAAAATGGTGTATATAAGACCAAAAATATGATTACCAATTTTCTTTAAAATCTAATGAACCATTTTTTAAATATACAAGTCTATTGGTCTCATAATAAATAAATAAAATAAATTAAATCTTACCTAAATTTTAAATAAAATTTAGATAAATAAAAAAAAATGGTTATAAAAATGCTAATTATTTTAAAGCATTTTAGAACAAATATACTGGACTTCGTCTTTTTCAAATTTTAGTACAGAGGGTCTTATACAGCAGCGTTTCTCAAACTATGGGTCGCGACCCAAAATTAGGTCGCATAAAATTTTTATTGGGTCGCAAAAGGGAACTGTTTTAATAAAAATACAAAGAAAAATAAAAACAATGGGTCGTACTCTCATTTCTCGAAAATTTGGGTCGCGTATTTAAAAGTTTGAGAAACACTATTATACAGTACAGTTTAGTACAGAGGATATATGTTGTTTCGAATTCACTGGGGGTGTATCCATTTCGAAAAATATCCGTAAAATAATACTAATTCATTACTGATTTTTTACAGAGTTGGGTGGGCTTAATTTAATTTTGATTAGAATTTAATTTTTATTAATAAAAATTGTGAAAAAGGCGTAGAACCTAAATCTACAATCTGTCAATAATCTTTGTTTGTTATTGTTCTAAAATACCTAATACGTACAGAAAAATTATATTTTCTTAAACGTGAATATTGTTATACTAAATTTTGAATTTTACTATAATTGGTTCTTAAAAGTAAATTTTAAAAACTATGTTCACTATCACAACGTTTTACATATTGTCTTCATCTGCGTCTGGGTCCTTCTTTCCAAGAGGCAGGAAGAAACTTAATACACCACTCACTGAAAAATAAAATAATATTAAAATACAATTTGTTTAACTAGGAGGAGGGGTCTAGGAAAATACTTGCTGGTGTGTCCATACTTCGTAAGATGTTATATATAGTTGTGGTCAATACAATAGCAGTGGTAAATAAACTATTTCTTTACATTTCTGTACATTTTAAAATCATGTCCCTCAGAAATCATAGTTCTTAATCAGGCAAAAATACCGCCAGACTCATGTTGATAACAATACCGTATTAGGATGCGAACATACAGAAAACTGGTAAATCAGCGCTGACAATCGGTAACGAAAACAAGCGTATCGGATTACTGGTTGAGCACACGCTAAACGCTGATATTGCATGTGACACTGACAGATGACATAACTTATATTATCTGTCTCAATTTGTAATACGAAATTAACTCGGCGATGGTGTGGTGGATTTTTGTAACAAGTTAAGTGCGGTGGGGTGAAAATCACCCCATGTTTCAAAGTTAATTAAATGGGGTAGTTATTAATATTTTCTTAAAATATTTATTTACTAGTGTTTATTAATATGTTTCCAATGAACAATAAGTGTTGAAATGTTAAGGCATATTATAAATATTAATTAGAACAACATAAATTAAAAGTAACATGTATTATATCTAAGTAACTACATACAATCGATAAAACTAAATTGAAAATTAATTGGTAAAAAAGAAACTCAAAAATGTATCTCATATGGAAAATATAACCTAATAACAACATTATGAAAAAAAAATCGTCTTGAACCAACTAAAAATAAATTTTTTACGGTGATTCAGTTTCGTAGCACTTTTGGCATACACATATGCAATGTTCTAGGCACAAAAATATTTCACACTTAATACACTTCTTTTGACATTTGCGATCTTTGTCCCTGGGGCACATTCCACATCTTCCAACCATTTTAGGCTTTTTTGTTCGACTTCCACTTGTACTTGCACCTTCATTAGCAAGTGATTGTTTTATATCCTTTCTCAGTTGTGTTGGTAGTCTATTATTATCATTTCGTTCTAATAATTGTTTTTGGACCAATGCTAATCCAAGCTCCTGGAGAAAGTGTCGTCGTTTTTTCTTTTCATCGCTAGTATTACAGCGGTATATTACTAAAGCATTGATTGCAGCAGTATTCAACATTGAAAAAAACACGGTAAGTGGCCACCTTTTGCTGTTGCGTGAAACGTCATAGCTTCCGGAAAGTTCATCAACCACATCTACACCACATTTTGTAAAATTATAAAAATTTATTATTTCCGGTTTTTTTGCATCTCCAGTTTCTTCACATATTCTGTCATCGTGGTGAAGCGTTGACGCTACTAACACGACTTTTCCCTTTTTGGGTACATAGGATAAGATTGTCGTATCCTTTTGGAATCCAAATATCGTTGTATAAACCTCACGATTTCTGGCATTTATGAATGATGGGGGTATTTCAGCCTTATTTTTCCTGATTGTCCCCACCGAAGTTAATTTATGGCGGTGTAGCAGGTGATCCATTAGTGGAAAGCTTGTGAACCAATTATCAAAAGTAACTTGACGATTAGTACCACTAATGGGTTCTACTAGCCTATCAACAACATGGAATGGAGAATTACTCACTTTGTATGGACCCTCTGGTTGTTGACCAGTATATGGTTCTTGATTATAAACGTAGTAAGTACGTGCATCTACTAATGCAAATATTTTGATGCCATACTTCGCAGGTTTATTTGGCATATATATGCGGAATGGACAGCGGCCACGAAAAGATAAAAGTTGTTCGTCAATCGTCAAATATTCACTAGGAATATATGAGCATTGGCAATTTTCAACAAACTTTTCAAACATTCCTCTAATTGCAGTGAATTTATCAATTTCTTTTCTTATTTCTCTGTTTTCCGCATTATCAAATCGCAAGCAACATAATAATAATTGAAACCGTTGTAACGACATAACTCTTCGAAATATATCAACTCCTAACCCATTAGATCTCCACAAATCTTCAATATTTAGTCGATTTGTTCTATATACTCCAGATAAATAAAGTAATCCTAAAGTAGCACGTATTTCTACTTCATTTGTAGGTTTTGCAATATATTTATGTTCATCGTTGTATGATTCGCGTTTAGTGTTTAAACGCTGATTAGTAAAAGTTGTAATATTGCAAATCATCTCTTCAGTAATAAAAAGTGAAAAGCAATCTTCAGGTGTCTTACAATTTTTAGCGATACTTTTTACACCGGGAAGATGAGTTCTTATTATATTTTCTGCTCTGGTTCTCACCGAAGATTTTTGACAATTGTTTCTCCATTTTGTTTTTTTATCCCTTCCTATAAAATAGTTAGAAAGAGAAGCATCATCTGATTCTGTAGGAATTTCTTCTTCTGTGTCATCTTCCTGGTCGGTCACAGAATTATGATCACTTTCGTATAAAATATCTTCAATAATATCGTCTTCAGATTCGCTAATATAACTTTCATCATCTGACTCTACTTCCTTCCATAAAGCTAGAAGCTTCCTCTGTTCTTCTTCATAGCTCATTTTGACTGCATACAAAAATGAAATATATAGTACATGAAAATGTATAGAAATGTAATTTTACTTACATTTATTCTACTTAATTTTACTTTACTTAATTCACCTATTTTAGCAGTAAATCGTAACACTAAGTATGTGGTGGGGTGAGAATCACCCAAGCGAGACTTTGAATGCACAGCAACACAATTCAAAATAACTGACTGCTTATCTATGACTGTCCATGCCTTAAGGATACATCAGTCTCCAGCTACTAAGGAGTGGGGGTGCGTAACATCTTATAGTATCCCACAATCGGTGTTCAAATATTGGTCTGGGTGATTTTAACCCCACCACACCATCGCCGAGTTAAGAGTAAAATTTAATTTTTTATGTTGTCTATTTAAAATATCATCTTAGGGTGGTACTGCTGAAATGGCACAACCAAAATATACAATCTTTACAAATTTTATACAACCAAAATAAGAAAATAACATCAGAAAATGTGCATGAGAGACAACAATTAGATAAATATACAAAAAACACATATATAACGCTTATGGAAAACTTTTAGAAAAAAATGAACAAAATTAAAAAGAAGCTATTAAAAATTATTATTATATAATACAGTCTGTTCCAAACGGTTAAGCGGAACTAAATGGGAATTTAGTTCTTTTAGGTTGTCACGAGAAGGGATCTTGCTTGGGTTATTTAATTTTTCACGTTGGGATGTCCAAATTTAAAATTCCAACAATGAAACCATGGAAACGAATGACATATGTCAAAATTAAATATTTTCTTTTAGATATTTTAATGACAAAAAAATAAATAAATGGGAAATTTGTATTAAGAATGACACAAAAAATCAAAATATAAAGAAAATGACATTTTAAAATGATATTAACCTTAACCAAAAAATGTTTATTGTAAGTATGATTTACAAAGCTTAAACAAAACGGCCGAAAGGCACGATTTAAACGATGAAAGTAGCTAGATTGCAAAATCTAATTCCGCTTAACCGTTTGGAACAGATTGTATGTATTTTTGTTTTTTATATTTTATCACGATATTTCATTGATAATCGTAATATTTTTTTACTATTATACGAGTAATAATCGAAAGTTTGATGAAATAAATATTAATATATACATTCAAAATATTTGACATGTCGATTTAGTAAAAACCTCAATATGATGAAACTTAACCATACTTTTAAAAGCCATATTTACAAGTTCACATGATTCTACAAAAGTCTATTTACACCACAACAGTCACAAAAGTAACCAGATCTAGTTTCGTATTACAAATTGAGACAGATTATATATTGAAATTTTTATTTTATTTTTTTTTTTTTACTATTTATCGTACATTTTTTAATTATATTGGCCTAGCATAGAGTGAACGTTAGTTTTGAAAGTGTATAGCAACTCTTTCGTATATTGGTTCAATTATATGTTGAAATAAGTGAAAATGGCGAGTTCTGATTCATCTTTGGACAGTATCACTATATTTAAAAAGGGAACCAAAAAGAAAAGGTTTACATGCAATAAACCAAGAGAGACGTAAATATGGGGAATACCACCACTTTTTTGCTCAATTAAAAGAATATGATGCAAGATTATTTAAATATTTTTTTGTTTCGGCGCTGACAGCAAGCTGCTTAAACGTTTCGGTCAGCGGGTAGCCGACATTGACCGGCGCCGGCCAGTACACAGCGTGTGCGGTTATATTTGAAAACATGGACAGATACTGCGGCAGATCAGCGCTTGTTGCCAGTAAAGCCGGTGCCGGTTTTCTGTATGTTCGCGGCCTTAGGGTACGCGAATAGTGAAAGCTTGTTGCTGGTAGCTGGCTGTCAGCGCTAGCGAAGGTCAGCCTGCCAGCAGGAATATCCTTGTGTTATCAATGATTCCACGCATAGTAGAGACTGCGAGTATAGTGAAAGATGTTGCTTGTTGCTGACGCTGGTTCATGCTGGCAGCCAACTCTGTAAAATCAGCACCAGCCTCTACTATGCGTGGTATCATTGATAACACAAGGATATTCCTGCTCGCAGGCTGACCTTCGCCAGTGCTGGCAAAGGTCGTACCCTACGGAAGGGAATCAGCCAATTTAATAATTCTGTTGCATTTTTATAGTAGTCAAAATAAGCGCAGTATCGTTAATAATCTTAAGTTTAGAAGAAAATGTATTGTTACTTGACCAAGATAAGTTCAAATGCCCTTAGTTGTTATATGCTGACGTTGGGATTTTATTTTAACAGAAAACTTGGTCTTGCAAAACATCGTTCCCATGAACAAAGAAAAATATAATTTTTTTGTAGAAAAGGCTGTTCAGCTAAAATGATTAACAATGCTATAAAATAGCAGGACAAGGACAGAAATAATATGCAAAATTTTAGTTTTAACCAATTAAGATTCTGGAGGGCCTAGGATTAATGAAACAACCATGTTCTAAACAATAAAAATACTTACATAACAAGAAGAATGCGAATAATATAATAGGTATAATACAGTTTATGTCTATCAGGTACCCAAGAACTAAATTACCAACAAGTGCCCCTGTTCTGCCAAATGTAAGAGCCAATGCTGCCGCCATTACTCTGAAAACAATACCAATACATTAATATATAAAAAATTTAATAACATTTCAATTTAATTAGTTGTTTACACATTAGAATTTATTTATAAGGTGTCATGGATATAAATGACCCAGTATCCATGAGAGTATTTTTTAATATAAAATATATACTACATGTTAATCAAATAGATTCCTCTTTTAAGTTTAATACGCTCATGGATACTGATTAATTAGATTTTTAATTGGTCATTGTATATGCGAGTCCGGTCTCTGCTTATTACATTATTAAATTTTATGTACATCAATTAAATAATTCAAGTTTTAATCAATAAAATTTGGATTTTTAATTATTTACATAATATGGTTTCAATATACATAACACTTCACTCAATAAGTCTCCGGTTTGACATATATGTGGCAACACTGTTGACAGACCCATAAGATATATGGATAGTACCAACCTTCGAACGATACGTGTGAAAATTTCATGACATTCTGACAATTAGTTTAGTGGTTACAGTGGTTTTAGTTTAGTTTTGTAATTTTCAAAAGAATGGATAAAAAAGAATTTCGTGTGTTGATTAAACATTGTTTTTTGATGGGAAGAAATACTGTTGAAGCCAAACAGTGGCTTGATAAGCGTTATAGAGACTCTGCACCAGGCAAATCAATTATTACTGATTGGTATGCTGAATTTAAATTAATTAATTAATTTTAATTTTTTTAATTTTAGGAGCGTTGGAATGAATGTATCACTATTGAAGGAGAGTATGTTGATGAATTAAGTCGAATTTCTAAAAAAAAAAAAAATTTTCTTAGTTAGACCGCAGATCTATTGAGCGAGGTGTTATATGCATAAAAATTAACTTTTCTATTAATTGATATCTTTATACACATTTTATTTCCACAAATCAATTTTTTTTTAGCTTATTCTAAGAATATTCGCTTTCTAAAAATGTATATCTTTACATTACGCCACTGCCTGAAGTCGTATTCAGGAGTGTAGCTGATATTTTATCTCGGGGGGGGGGGATTGTTTAAATGCTCTTTTTTATAAAATAAAAGTACAGATACAATATAACAGATTTCATTGAAATTAAATTTTATATTAAATAATAAATTAAAAATATAACTTTCTGAAAATTTATTGATTAATAAAACGTTTGTCTCATTCTCTTTTTCCGCTTTTCTACGTAAGTACAATCTATAATAATACTAAAGATCTCGGGAGGGGGGGTTAATGTTACCCCCCCGAAAAAATCTTAAGTATTATTATAGATTGTACTAAAAATGCGGAAAAAGAGAATGAGACAAACGCGAATCTCTTAAGATATTACAGTAATTATTGTGAAGCATTTGTATTACTCACCTTAGGTTGGTAGGGAACAGTTCTACCATAACACAATATACCAAGCTGATGGCAAGACTCGTCATACATTCAAAAATACAGGACATAATCAAATTTAAAGTTGATGTGTTTACGAAATAATATCCAATTGTTATTCCTCCAGATAAAATTAAGGTGAAAACTGAAAAAATACACACATTCAGTATATTAAAAGAAACATAATTGTAAGTACAGAGAATGCTAGCGGCAGCCCATTGTATACTACTGTACTGTACATTAAATGTAGTCGTGTCCGTAAATAGGTTAGCGAAGAAAGGTTGTACGGGTTGCGGACATAAATAATGCAACTAAATCTGCTGACCAGTTTCGAAACCACCTCCTTTTAACCACCGAACAATGACCCTAATGTACTAGATCAAGTATGTTTTTTGTAAAACTTTGCAATCAGCTATTGTATTTTAAGTTATGATTTTATTTGTGTAGCTCTGATGAAGAATTAATTTTTTTAAACATGGTCAGCTGCATCTAGTTACATTATTTATGTCCACAATTCGTACAACCCTTCCTCTCTACTGTACTTTTTGCCAAATTGCCAAAACTTTATATTTTTAAAAATTTAGTTTAGAATTATATTTTTTAGTTTTAGAATGTATTTGGCTATTTTATATTGGATTTTAATTGGATTAACGTTGATTAGTGCATTTTGGATTAAAGCACTATTCTGCGTAACCAATAAATCGCATTAATCCAAGGATTTCTTTTGATAATAGATAGTAAACCATACTTTTAAACTATGATACTGACCGTCATCTATTAAGAGAGTTATTCCGATATAAGTTATTTACTTTAACGTAGATTGTTAAGTTCCAGATTAACCTACATACAATGATGTCACCCAGCCGGTGTCAGCGGTTTTCGGAAACCGGTTGTACAATTTTTCAGCGTTTTATTATAAATTACCGATATTTTTATCTGTAGTTATATTTACTTATTTACCATCGCAATTTTAGAGGGGTTAATGGATTGAACAGAAAAATACAAATAGTTATAATCCAGCTCAAATTTTCCACATAAGGAGGCAATCGCTCCCTCTATGGATCTGCCCATGCCTTACCCCGTCACTATAGAAAACGGTTGTTCATAAATTGGCGTGACACCACAGGGTACATATTAGTAGTCAGTTAAGTTAAATACAACGGTAAAAATATGATTGATACTTACTGAGGAAAAATTTGGCTCCTAATCTATGCACACACAATGGCAACCAAAAGCTTGTAGGAATGCAAGCAAGACCAATAATCAATGTATGCAAGAATACATCAGAACCAACTGGTTCGCAAGGATCTCCCTTGTTTGGCATTTCAGAAATCTCACAGATTCTCGCTTTTTTACCAGGAAACTCCTTCTCAAATTGATCAAAACGTTGAAACAACTCAGGGAACCAGATCATTAAAGTATAATAACTAAAAAATAAAACAAGTTTATGGTCATAAATATTTGGGAACTGTAGATTTCCGGCACTACAATTAGTGATTGGGACTCATGATCAGGATCAATGAGGACAAAATGGTAGAGAAAATCTTAGAAGCAAGATGAAAGGGGAAAGAAAGATTCAACAACATCTTCAAAGATTTAACAAGGAATTTTCAGAATCAATTATTTGATTGCAAATTTCACTTTATCCAGTGAATTATAATGTGTTCTTTTTTATCTCTGAGATCTGGTGTGTACGGTGGATAGGGCAGAAACTCCCGTTTGGATCATCAGTAGTAGCCCTAGTTTGGTAAGCAATATGGGGCCTCGCATTATTATGTGGCAGAAATAATGTCAGCTTCTCGGGGTGCTTACGGACTGGCGCTTGCTCCTTCTTAGGACATTGCAATAGTTTTCTGCATTTATTGCTTGACTCTGCGATAAGTAGTCTATCCAAATTATGCCCATTATGACTCAGAAAACAGTTATACTTTATCAATCAGAGATGACTGTAGCACGCGTACCTTTATTGAAATATCTCACATTTTCGTCACCATTGGCTGTGCCTTCGTCTGTGGATTATAGGAACCCATGTTTCATCTGTAGGTATTAAATTCAAAGACGGTCTTAATAACGTTCTTGAAGTGCTAATAATTTATTGTTACAAATCGAAAAGCGAAATTGTATATTCCAAAACGTAAGTAGAATCGCAGCGTTTTTATTTTTTAATATTGCAGTTTATTAACGAGAATAAATATTGGCTAATGGGCTTCACTAACAGATAGCTGAAGATCTCCTCTAATGAAGTTTCAGCACTAACATGAGCGTCCGCAGAACTTTTTCAAGGGAGGCAAAATAAAAAGGCATATTTTTGAAATTATTTAGAATACTATTTAAATAAAAATTGAAGGAGTCTGCGAGCATTGGCAAATTGGCATTTATGGTTAAATATCTACTGTATTATTAGTATTTTTTTTTTCTGTGCACATTTAACATACTCAAACCGGATAAACGATCATCCGTTATATTTGGCATCATAATAAATATTGAAATAATACTGTTTATAGCTCCGAGCCAGAATCGTTTTGACTAAACACTTTCTTTACGTAGTTAGCTGACATTAATTATCAATATTTGGGCCCCTTTTTGGCTTTTCTATTAGTAGTTTCCGTGTGGGAAATGAGTACGTCACATAAACATAACTTTTATATTATATTACAGAAACAATAAAGCATAATTTCTATCTACGCGTAGTATTTTAAATGTCAGCGGGCCCGTAATTTTCGTTTTTCGGGGAGAATTAATGTATTACTGGGAACCGGGCCTTCTCTTTCAGTTTTGATGGAAATTGCTTTACATATTTGAACATCTTTCTATTTCATTTCATCTATTCCATCTTCTATTTTTATAACAAATCTTTCAATCCTGAAATAATATATTATTTATAATATAATTTAAAATATTGTTGCCTAGAACACTACCAGCAGATCAAACTTGCCAAATAACATTTTGCTAATTATTGTAGCATATGTACAGGCAAGCTACTGTTGCCTCTTAAAGAAAAGCCAAGCAATTGTCGAAATAAATTAAAACAAAAGTTGAAATCCGAAGTATGTTTACATGATTTGCTGTTGTCTGCTGATCATCGACGGACAAAATTTTCTCCGGTTGTTCATCCAGTGCGTCCAAACAACCACTTGGTCAAAAACCGGTCATCGGCAATAGCTCTAATCTTTCATATCATCCAAATTAATGGTAGAAGTTATCCTGATTTATAAACCTACCTTGAAGTCAAACCAAACTGTATCGTACACGTCAAAAGTGTGGTTTTCAGATGAGGTTTCTTAAAAAGATTTTTTGTTTGAGCACAAATTTCCAGGAGTAATAATTTTACATCAAATGTTTTACTAAGACTAAGTTCTCTGACAGTTTTTGATGAATGAATTGACACAACACTCGTAGTTCTCTTCTTTTCTCGTAAACTTAAAATCTAAAACAAAGCAAAACAAAAAAAAAAAAATCGAAATATTCAAAAACAAAAACATTAATTTCAGTCTATTAAAAATTTAATAACCATGAGAAGTGTTAAAAAAGTAATGAGACATTTTTTTCTTTGAAACTGACGACACTATAAAAACTGGACAATGCAACTGTGCATTACATCCTCATGCTACCTTCGGTGCAAATTTAAACTCACTTGTACTCATATGAGGCGTTTACTAAAATTATGCCAATAGTTTCCGGTTGCACCGACAGCGTTTGAAAATACATTCACTGAACGTTTCTCACGTTTGATTACCATACCGAAGTAATCGGATGCATCAACCATGTAGATAATCTGAGGATTGGCTCAAGACGTCGGAAAATGCGGTTTAGCGCACGATTCTGACGAAATTGAAAAGTTTATGATAGTAAATTTACTTATTTTACATATAGTATTCATGGGTGTTTGCACTTCCCGCTCATTAATTTTATAAGTTGGTATTAATTTTATAAATCGAATTTTCGTCTGTCAGAATACTCGACAGACGAAAACACAATAAGCTCTCTTGAAACAGAAGAAAGTGAATACGAAAAGAATGAAGAAAATGATACAGAAGAAACTCTTAAACGTAAAACAGAAAATTTGACCGCGTTTGATAAAAAACGTCGTGTTCTTCAATTTTGCTTTGCATCCAAAGGGAATAATTTTGAAAAAGTACAATCGGTCAACTGAATGCACAATTAAAAAAGTCTTATTACTTTTCGCACTTATCTCGGATAGATCTGTAACATCAAATATGTAACCAATTTTAAAAACATTATTCTATGTTGTTTTTACTTACAGGATAGTCTAAAGCTTCTTTACCAGTATTCATTTGAAATATATCTCTTAATATCTCCAGAGCTAAGTCATGTTCTCCACATTCCACTAAGAACTTTGGACTCTCAGGAAACCAGAGGAGCCATAGACCAAGTAATATACTTGGAATCGAACATATAAAGACGAATAAATTCCAACTTTCAAACTTGAAACCATATTTTGTTTCAAAATGAATCTCTAAAGGAATAATAAGCCAAGCAATTGCTAAAATAAAAATATATTAGTTTTTATTGAACTATACAGCCAAACTATATAGTTTTAACCGAAAACTCTAAGCCTAAAATCAACTACTGTAGATAGCAATATCAAATGAAACATGTCACGCGAAATTAAATAATTATGCGCCAATTTCAAATCGGTAAATTATTAATTTGGTAATTTATTGCAACTTATAACACTGATAATATTAAAATTCAAATTAAGTAATAGTAACCAATATTTTAATTTGACAGGTCTTCACCATTTTTATAAAAAATGCCCAAAAAGCATTTTTTGTTCTTTTCCAGTTAAATTAGTTAAAATTTCTAGCGCACAGCAACCATGGCTATTTGCGCCTTGTTCTTTTCTACTTAAGGTCAAACCTGTCCAAATATATTGTTAATAACGAATACTATACTGTCATTTTTTTTTACTGGAACGTTAAACGATACTACGAAATATTCATAATTTTTTTCAATACCGATGAAACGATATACGAAAGTATAGATACCTTCGATACCCCAGCCCTGACTGCAAAATTATTATTTTTTAATAGTAAAGTAATCGATACCAAGTAATATTTATATTTTTTTCGTATACAACTACCGGTATCGATACTATGAAACAATACCGACACCGATACAAAGTATTGATGCTTGTGACTGATATTTACTTCCCTACTCAAAAGAGCAGTTATTTTTTGTGATATATCAAAAAAAATTCTGGTCACGGTTTGTCTTTTATAACCATACGAAAATGCATTAAAAAAGGGAAAACTGTGGACAATGCCTAGAAAAAGAAAAAGAAAAATATTTTTACCTGGTAATAGTATAACTCCAAGAGTCCAGAACAACTCCATCCAGCAAAGAACCATTTCTCTAAATTTGTTAGGTTGAAATTCTCCTAAATATGGGAAACAAATGCCCATAGCTCCAGTGATACTAATAATAATAATAATTTAGTAGGTTTGAACTAATTAATTTCTTTAAAAACTTACGCGAAGCCATTGATGAATCTAAAAAGGACAAATAACCAAAAATAAGGACTGAAACTTGATAGACATCCACATATTCCATCCACTACTAGTGAAGCAATCAGGCATACTTTTCTTCCTTTCATGTCAGCTAAACAACCCCAGAAATAGGAACCTAGTACCATACCTAAAAATAAAAGAAATATGTTAAAAACAAAAAGAACTCAATTTTTGTTTTGTAGGTCTGTAATAAGTGAAGAACGTTCACAGAACATTCGAGGACTGGATGCTCCATACATTTTTGTACTTCGTATTTACCATAAATATTGTTAAAAAGTCGTGAAATTCCAAAAGATACTTGAGGTTAATGTAGCTAGATTTCGCGCAACATTAACAAGCATTTGTTTCGACCCTAGAATTTAGTTCAAATATAGTCAAATCAATGTGTGTCAGTCAGTTGAAATATTGTTTGATTTTTAATTTCCATTTTTACAATACTAACATTTTTACAAAAACTACATCTTTACCTAACTTCACATCACTGTCACTCAGTAAATAAATAAAAAATGCAAATTTCAACTCAAGGACACACTAGATTGTAATTTTATCTTTAAAATAAACCCTTGCTTGAAAAATTAATTAAAATTTAGTATCCCTCTGTCCGAAAATAAGAGTCCTATTTGAAAAATTAGTTTTTTTTATTTATTGGGAGTAGAAAAATATAAAAAAGGATCAATTCTACTTTGATAAACATATGTTCGAGTTGACTTTGAAACGAAAATAAATAAATTAATAAATAACATTAAGTTAAATGAATAAATTAAGTAATTATGTAAGTAATAAAGTTTTGTTTTTTTGCATTGGTCAGTAAAAAACTTTTATTTTGTTTGTTTTTAATGTCCTACAATCCCTAGCATTGACCCTCAGTGTCGAATAACACTGTTAAATTAAAATGGGACTCTTTATTTTCGGACAGAGGGAGTACCAGTTTATGCCACCAGAACCGAAAGACTATTTATATGAAAAACATCTACAAATATACAACTAGAGTTACCGATCCTAGCGATATGATTTGTTGAATAAAATGAAAATATTTAAAAAAAATGATCCGATCATATTTGGTGTAAATTTTATGGCTGAAAGAAATAAATGTTTATCTTTCGCGAAACCTAGTAGGTATAGTAAGATATTTTAATTTTCTTTTAGTACATAATGTATACACGCATATTAAACAAAAAACACCAATCAGTTTTCAAAATTTTTGGCCGTTACATAGCGTTTAATGATCCAGAGGGCTATTGCTCGGCTTTCGTTATAGTTTGATGGGACGGGAGCTATGACGGTACCACTAAGCTTAATTTTTACGGGTGATAATGTCGGCCAAAGTCTACTAGAAATCCGTGCAAAGGTAGTTAAAAAACACCTCCCTCTTCGTTGGTCAGCATTGGAGCTTCCAGCAAGATTCAGCGCTAATCTATAATGCGAAGGCTGCGTAGCAGTGGTCAAAAGCAATTTGGTACATTGCTTTTTGGCCACATAGCATCTCAAACCTCAATTCATGGATTACAAATTTTGAACCATGCTTCAGAACGTGGCTTTTTAGCGTTTTAAGCGCTACCTGATGTAGGCAGCGGAGGATTTTTATGTAGAAACCTTTCGTCTTTCTATTGACGTGTGGCCGCAGAGACTTAAGCGTTGTGCAACGGTCAGAAATGGTCATTTTGAAAACTGATTGGCGTTTCTTGTTTAAGATGCCTCTATGTATAAAGTAAAATAAGTAAATAATAGGATCCCAACGCCTAGATCGGCGTATACGAGGCAAAGAAGGTAAGTAGTTAAGTAAGTAGTCCGTTTTTAGACCGCCGGCCATAGATATGAAAGCCACGTGGTCAGTGTGACGTTTCTATCGGTCTCATTATCATTTATTGGTTATTGGTATTCATTTTAAGAGTTAAATACTTAAAAGCTGAGTCAACCCCAGAGCTCACTGTACAATTTCCAAGGTTAGATATCGTCGGCTTGCTTGTAAAAGTTTCTAAGTCCGATTTTCGACTGTTTTGATTTGTTTGTTTTATTATTTCCGTAAAATAATACAAAAATGATAAAATAACCGTAAAATGTTTTGCATATTGTAACTGAAATTGTATTACTGATATTTGATGAAAATTTCATAAAACAGAGTTCTAAAATAATGATTGTAGCAAGTTTTTTGTCTCCCCAGAAAAGTTATGCTTCTCGGACTTAGAAGTACCTGTTAACAGGTAAGCCGACGATATGTTGGAACATTAATTAGAGAGTAAGTACATTATACAAGAGAGAGTCGTTGACATTAAAACTAATCTAAATCCATCTCTGTGTTTGATCTTGAAGTAAGTCAGAGTTTATTAACACTGCGATACATACCGAACATAGGTGCAGCCGTGAGTATACCCTTGTCGGACGAGGTAAGCTGGAAGCCACAGGTGGCGGCCGGTAGTACGAAAGACAAAATCGTGATGGCCACCGCTGTATTCGCATATATCAGACCGGATATCGTCAAAAGCAAGAAGTGAAATTTTCCATACCCTGTAACAATACATTATACTTTTAATTAACAATGCTAAAACCAGTTTTAATTGAAATCATTTCAATTAACATGTATTTTATTAGTATAATAAATTGACAGCTAAAACAGGTTTTGCAAAAACATTTATTTTTTCTACACATTATTTATTTATTCATTTTTATATCATTTACTTATTTTTGTATTTATTTATTTATTTAAACAGTATAGCCATTGAGTAAGATATTTCAAGATTTTAGTTTTAAGGTGTACTGTTTACTCTCGTAACTCCCCAAATATTCATCTAAATGAAAAAATATACAGAAATAAAATATTTACTCTCTTATTATAAACTATTTTTGTTATTTATGATTGTGCTGTTAAGTTTTCAGTTTTTAGGCGCTTTAAAACTTCATTGACGGCCGCTTATGAAAATTTTTAATCCTGTATTATATTCATCTATTATTTTCAAATGTTTTACTTGTATTTTTGTTTTCTTTTTAATGTATCATGTATTTTTTGGGGCTTACCCGTAAATACGTTTTTTAGTAAATAAATAAATAAATAAATAAATAAATAAATAAATAAATAAATAAATAAATAAATAAATAAATAAATAAATAAATAAATAAATAAATAAATAAATAAATAAATAAATAAATAAATAAATAAATAAATAAATAAATAAATAAATAAATAAATAAATAAATAAATAAATAAATAAATAAATAAATAAATAAATAAATAAATAAATAAATAAATAAATAAATAAATAAATAAATAAATAAATAAATAAATAGTCGATAATGATGGAGATATATGTAGATTTTAGATTTAGGGTGTTCTCCGGCATTCTCTCGAAATGTATTTTTCTAAAATACATTTGCGAAGAATCCCTTGCTGAGGGGGTAGGTATTCCCCCCGGTATTCATCCTATATATTTTTCTGTTAAGTCAATAATATGGGAGATATTTGAAGTTTTAACCCCGAAACACTCCCCTAGAATTAAAAATTTGGAAATGGCTTATAGCCTACGTTCGAATTTTGGTTTTACTTTATCATCATATCAAATTTCATGAAACTATGTCTAGCCGTTTTTGCGTGAATCTCGGACAGACAGACATACTTGAAATTTTGTTTTTTTTTGCTAAAATTGTCTTATGATCATCTGAAACGCATAGAAACCAAATGAGGCCGAAAAAAAAACAATTTTCCTCCAATTTTATTAATATGTTATATATTCTTTTTTACAGTCTCCGGTGATTATAGTGCTACCATATTCCATAAATTGAGATCTACAGTGTATTTTAATTCTAAGTGTATCAAATATGAAATAGTTTTTTTTTTTCTGTACGTACATGGCAGATAAACTATTTTAATATAAAATATTAATGGATCCCGCATTCATTTTCACACTGAAATTGTTTGAAACCCGTTTGTTTAAATTCAATAAAAATGATACTCAACACTATTCATATATATATATATAGCAGATTCTTATCTTTTGTTAAAATTTTCTCATTGATTCTTTGAAGTTTATTTATAATTAAATTCTATTGAACTGACAAGTTATTAAAGTGCGTATAAGGTCACTAATAAAATTGAAATTTAATTTAAATTAGATCAATATATCAATCTCTTCAATTGCAGGTGACGTGTGTTCATATGAACTGTATTAAGTCATTTAATATAATTATTATGATACAATTTAAATCTCATTTAAATAACATTAAACATACCAATTATTAAATTAATATCTGTTAAATTGAAATGTCTATTTTTTAGAAAGGTTAGGTTA
This sequence comes from Liopterus haemorrhoidalis, assembly GCA_963971575.1. Classification (NCBI taxonomy): domain Eukaryota; kingdom Metazoa; phylum Arthropoda; class Insecta; order Coleoptera; family Dytiscidae; genus Liopterus; species Liopterus haemorrhoidalis. The sequence goes on from OZ020615.1 coordinate 54,015,138, forward strand.
GGTAAGTTAAGCTTTGAAGAGAAATAGAAATAAAATCGTCCCCAATAGAAATAGAATTTTGGAGAAAGTACTGTGATCTTACAATATATGAGGGAACAGCTCGTAGCGCAATTCGATCAATTTGGCCGTTGCGAATGAGTAAGCTGATGTCTTGTCATGGTGACTCAAAACTTGGCGGTTTTTTCTTCGCCAAATGGGGTTGCTTTTTCATCAATTCACTGTATAATCGATCTAATAAAGCGGCATAGTATTGTCCTGTGATCGTTTTTCCATTTCCAAATAGTCGATGACGTTTATGCTTTACGAATTCAAGAAAATGTTCGTCATGACCTTTCCGATCGAGGGAACTTGTTTTTCTTTATTCCAGGTACGTTCTCCAGCAGAAATCCACTGTTTTGTCTGTTATTTCATTTCTGGTATGTAGTGATGGATCCATGTTTTATCAACAGTTATGAAACACCACAAAATTTCACTTGGATTACCTTTTCAAACAGCTTGGAAATGGTCACGCGATTCCGGTTTTGTTCTACTGTGAGCAGACGTGGCACCCTTCTTACCAATATCATTTTCATGCCCAAATGTTATTGTAGAATATAAAACACACCTTCGTCTGAGATATTTACCATCTTATCTCGCGTATCTTTCGTTTGAGGTCGTCTATACAATATCATGAATTTTATTCAACATCTTTCTAATTTTAACCTTATTCGGATGTCCCGTGGCTTTGCATCATTCAAACGAAATTCAGTGAACCATTTTTTACGACCGAGTAGAGTTTCCATAATACTATTTTAGCTTTGCTTCAGTTTCCTTAATGGTTCTTCCACGCAAAAAGTACTACTTTATCACACGGAACTAACTTTTTTCCATTGTAGCAAATAAACACAAACTTATCCGCTTTCGAAAGTTGTAAAAGGTACTATTTCACAGATCTACTTGAAACATAGTTTGTATGTCTACAAAGAATGGCAAAGGTCAGTAATAATATCAAACTTGGAATTTGAGCGCCATTTTTTTTATCAAAATGACTGACTTATCCCTCGAATATTTAAATTAATTTATATTGTCATAATAATATTTTTAATAAACTATATAACCATGACTTATAAGGCTTTTTAGGGTTTTGTAGGTGTGACCAAAAAACCCTTATACCGTCATTTTGTCGTCTGTCTGTCTGTCTGTCTGTTCGGTAAAAATTGTAGCCAAACGGCTAAACCTAGAGAGTTGAAATTTGGCATGCTGATACAACTCGTTGACCAGCACATAAGAAAAATACTAAAACATCTAAAAACATATCCCCCTACAAATATAAACAAATATGTGCTCATCGAAAAAAAAAATATTTTTTTTAAATTCTGAGTAAGGTATCAAATGAAAGCCCTTAGTACGTGGATTAACGATCAAAATTTTATTTTTGCAAAATAAATTATTTTGATGCGATTTTTGCCAAAATTGTGCAAAAAAATTTTTGTCCCACACCCTGTAGCCCAGATTGTTTAAACTAAAAATCTGAAAAAATTCTAAGTAATGTACATTGGTGTGAACCGGAATAATACAACAGGAATTTTTGATCAGATTATGTTTTCGGAAAATAACGCATTTTTTGTGTTTTTAACTAAAATATGTTAACTATTTAATACGTTGTGTAACATACCACATCAGTAACTCTCGTGGCGTGGTTGGATTCGTCGTGCGCTTAATAATATAAGTTAACTTGCAAACTAGGGTTCGAATCCTGTTGATTTTGGTTTTTGTTTTTTTTTTTTCATTTTTATTTTGTTTAAATTATTTGGTTAAAATTCTAGTTATATTTGGTAAATGTTGCATTTAATTTTTAAAAGCGTAAATTTAATAACCAGTGGAAAGTGTTGAAATTATAATTTAATTCTATGTTTGACGAAATCAAAGGGCGGGACTTATGATGTAAGCAACCAATGGAAGCCATAGGTGCAATTTTCAAAATCTTAATGAACTTTGCTATATAAAAAAAATACTGCATATATTTAGAAACTCAAATAATGGTATTAGGCATTCGAATTAAAATTCATAAAAGATATTTTGACATAAAATTTGTTTTGGCATCCCAAATAATCATCGTTCAGTTACTAAATACCTGCAAAACCCAGAAATGTGTGAAAATTCACACTTCACATCAATTTTTTAAGTTCTGAGAAAACGATTCAACCGGATTTGTCAGTTTTTGTTCGAACCTTCCTCAATTCAAAAATTCCGTGATTTTTGTTATTCTAAATTTTTTGCATTTGAGGGTTAGGTCTCTCGGTCTTGCAGGTATTGATGTATTTGATTTTATAGAAAAATACTTAGAAAATATTAGAATATTATACTCTTAATAACAACAAACAGATTTTGGGCTCTTTCGAGCGGAAAATCCTCAGGAAAATATTTGGGGCCACAAAAGAAAATGATTTATGGAGGCAGCGATATAATTTTGAACTATACAACTTGTTCAATACTGAGGATGTTGTCCGTAACGTTAAAATAGCACGCCTAATGTGGATATTGGCATAAAAAGCGTATGACTGACGATAGATAAGTGCAAAAAGTGCTAAACGCAAAACCTTGTGGAAAAAGGAGAAGAGGAAGACTTAAATTAAGAACAAGACTTTAAAAAACAAAATAAATAATTTGTGGAACGTTGTCCAACCAAGGTTGGAATGGAGAAAAATTATTCAGGAGGCAAAGGCTCACAAAGGACTGATAAAAATGATAATAACAACAAAATAACAAAATAGTGGACTACCGGTTGGTAGTTGGTGGTTACATAAATATATAACAGAAGTCACATTGATGTTTTTGAAGTGTTTGCAAATTTCAGTCTTCATTAATATGTATATATTGAAAACAAATTTATGCAAATGAAAATTAAAATACAATTTCAAAGTAATATAGTCGAAGAGGTCAGTTGATTCTCGGAAATATACACACATATATAAATTCGCGTACGCACACATATACAAGCATGTATTTTAAATACATAAATGTGTAAACTTGACCCAAATACAGAGCAGTAAACTGCACAGGTTCAATACCCACGCCTTTTATTTCACTTTTATTAGGAGGTTTTTGACAGACACACCTTCAGATTTTATAGCTATAAACTGACAGGAGATAATATTTACTGAAATGGCCAAAAGTGAATGCTAAAAGTGATTCTAAAAGTAATTTAAAGATAATGTCCCAGACCCAGGAAATCAAACATTGACGATCCGGGCCCGGAAAAATAATAATTCAGGACCGAGACTTCAGAGCAAAAGTCATTTGGAAAGAAATTGTCAATGTCCAGGAAGAGCACTGATTCAGATGACCAGTGGAAAGACCTCGCAGAAGATAAAGAGATCAACTAACATAAAATCTAACTGGGATTCAATAGAGCAAGATAAATAATTTCTGTGATACCAAAAGTCAACCTGGCTTAAAAAAGTGCTCAAAAAAGAATCATTGGGCTCGTTTAACGAACGCAACTGTTGAGTATGTTGACTGACAGTAGGCAATTTTACCGAAAGCAAGAACGAGTCTTAGCACCCAACCTGTTTGCATTGTGATTACAACCAACTGTTGATAAACTGGCTGTAAACAAACAGCAAGCAAAATACTGCGATCTGTAAGTCAAAATAATCAATTTCAAAAAGTAATAACCATTCACTAGTTCGTGATATTACTCAGTTAATCATATTACTATACCATTAATTCTTTTAAGGCTGCGTTTAACTCCCAGAGGTTACCAGTTTCTTATACAAAACTAACAATCTGAAATAAAATAAGTAACAATCTATACTTCGTTGTTTACAAACTTTGCACCACATTATTATCTATCTAATAGGATAAAAATATTCTGTATAAAATTTTATTGCAAAAATATAAGCGCTCAATAACTTAATAATAGACATTAGATAACATTGTTCTATAAGTTTTTAAACATATTTGTAGGTTTCAAATTACATTTATATTAATATAGTTTTGTGTAGAAATGTTCAAGTAATACGTCAATATTTTTTTCGACATGATTGTTTATAGTTTAGAACCTTCGTCGAAAAATGGAATGTCACTTGGTACACATGTTCTTCACAAAAATTAAATTGATTTTTACCTCTAACACCTATATTAAGTACCGCGGTAGATTCAAGATGGTTGCAAAAATATACTACCAAGTACAATAACTATAAGTAGTTTTCACAATAGAACAAAATAGCTACAAGCATATTTACAGATTGAAGCTTTGGCTACAATTTGCCGTATCGTACGAAAATATGCGTAGTTTTGTTTACAAGATGGTGTCTATAATGCAATTTGCTTATTTACAACTACATAACAGTTTTTTTATATCCTATTAGATAGATATAAATTCGCTGCAAATTTTGATATATAGATTATTATTCATTTTATTTTCGATTGTTAGTTTTGTATAAGAAACTCATGAAAACTATAGGGTTGTGCGCTACTTTAACCTAATTACAGCCCTGTATAAGTAAAGTTTTAAATTCTTGACAACAAACCGCTTCACATTAATTTCTTGTTCTGTAACAGAAAGCTATAAATTTCATTATCAAATCGTCTTTGAATTTAGTGCGTAGGTTATATAATGAAGAAGTTGATCATATGTTATTAAGATATTTTAGTTAAATAACAAATTTTTAAAGATAAATAATAATGAAGCAACATGATTAGACAATTTTTGGAATACATTTTTAGATAAAACATATTTATTATGTGAATTTTCTACTATCATGGAACGGTTGTGATGTAACAGTGATGGAGGATTGGTATGAGTGAAAGCAAAACCTAAATCTAGATTTTAGCTGCCTTAGGAAAAGATATACTACACGTCTCGAAGCAAGGAACAGTAATGGTCCTTGATTTTTGAGGCCTGATAACTCCGGGTGGGCCAAGTGAGCCAAGTGGGCCAAATTGATCGTTTTGCGCACGATTTCCCAAATAACTTAAAAAATTGTGGCACCAAATATTAGAAAGGACATCTTCTTATAGTTAATGTACAAAGGAGAACGACATATAAAATATCTGTGTTGAATTTGGCCGCAAAAAGGAATTAAAAACGATTTAAATGACTGCACTGTAGTAATTGGGAAACCTAAGGATTGCACTGTATTTGACGAAACAAAGCATTACATTTCTGCATTTTGTAAATACGTACACCGATCGGCACCGGAAAAATTACTTGCAGGGGAGGAAGTACACTTAGAGGAGGATTCACTAAAAGAAGAGTTTCTTCCCAATTCATTATAACATTTTTGTTAACATCGACTATGCTATTAATCAAATTCTAATAAAGATTCATTAATACTTTAAAATCAATTTTAGTATTGCAGATTTGTTAATATAGTTAAAGAATCTCGGTTTTGCAGTTGCAAATTTGTTAATAGTTATCAAGCATTTATTGAATGAGTTTGGATGGTTTCTTTTAATAAATAATTTGTTAAAGCGTGCACTATTTACAATCCAAATTAATACGATTCTTAAGATCACTATTATTTAATAATTACAATATGACGAATTAAATGGAAAGAAACTAAGACAATTAAAATTTTTATAAAATGGATTTCCTAAAGTTCTATTACAGATATTAATTAATATTTAGGCACTGAGTTTCTGCTTAATTTAAAAAAATCTATATTACATGACTTCATTTCTTCCTCTGGGTTTTAATCTTTCCGCACTTATTTCATAAGTCAGAGCGTAGCAAGTGCACTTCCTTGTACCCCCGCGCGATGCCCATGCCGATTGGTATTGTCCCAACCTGGTCGAGAAAACCACTCAAAGGGATTTTATTTTTAATTTATATTTTGTAATACACTTTTTTAATTGAAATAAAAATTTGACAAACAGTTCTTCAATCCTTATTTTATAATTCGTCATGATAGATAACACTACGTTTCCACTGTTCCAGCAGAAATCCCTTATGTGATCAATATTACCCATCTCTCCCCTAATGGCCAATATCTTGTTAAATAAATGAATTCTTTTAATTTTTTTTTTTCAATTTTAATTATATTTAAAAAAAGAACAATTATACAGCAACGTAATATTACAAAATAATGTACTAAATATAGGTTTATACTTTTTTCCTAATCTGTTAATTTCTTTGGAATAAAATAATAAAGAAACCTACCTGTTTCTTGCAGTGCGGTATCAAAATCTTGATTTACCGTCGAAATAAAATCCAAACCTGCAACCAAAGATTACAATAAAACTTTCACTTTCACAAAAAATTCACAATCACTAACCCCTCATTTTGACTTGTTAACTTAAAACACTAATAAATAAATAAGTCAATAATGATCTGACTTAACTTAAGTCAATCTAAGTAATGACTTAAACACTACTGTAACTTATCCCATGTGTGTAATAAGGCGATAGCTCTTATCAATAAATACTAAGTCAGTTGCTAAGAAGTTACTTATATAGTTTCGCGGGATTTGTTAAGAATGGTAATATCGATCACGTGTGGTAAATTCAGAGGTAAATTCAACCTTCATAAACCCTCAGGCTGATGGTCCATGAAATTGTACAGCGTAGGACACCAGTGGTGTAGAGTTAAGAAAAGAAAATGGGGTCACCTCACTGGATGAACATTACTTATGAAATACTACTGAATATGTTGGCGATTTGAGTTCTTTGGAAGGTTTGAGATTTTGATAAGTTATTCTAATAGTTAGGGTAACCCAAAGCCATATTTATACCTTTTTTTTTATTTTAATGGCTTTTTTTTTTTAAATTCGATGCCTGAATGGGATTTGCTTCCGAGACCTTAGCAACGCAGGGCACCTATGTTACCACTACGTTACGCCGGTCTATTGTTTCTTCTCAAGAAAAAGTTATAATTGTAAAAAATGAGATGTCAAATTTTCTCGCCGCCACTTTAAACACATTGTGCTTTTAAAATACTATTTAAAAAAATATATAATATTTAGTGAGTCACTGATCATAATTTTGATAAAATTTGTCTTCTGTCTCCCGCAACGCAACTGTGGCAGCAGATAAGAAGTGAGTTATAATATTTAGCTAATTAGTAGAGACAGGTAAAAATATGCAACGGTACTTTTGCCATAGCCGTGCTATTTTAAACTTTATTTTTACAAAAAACCAACAAAAAACAAAAGAATAAAACACTTGTACCGCAATGAATTCTTATCTTAATAACGACACCTCATTATTTTGGGATTATATCCGAGATAGGTAATTCCGGTTACTCCTTTGCCATTGGTCGGTTTTTGATAAAATATTAAATTTTTATACGCTACACTATTTATCAGCAGGGCATATTACAAATATATATAATTACATTTTATTTCTACAGATAACACATGTGCCGCTTTTTATCGATAAACACCTAACTAAAGTACCGTTGCATATTTTTGCCGGAACCTACTAATTAGCATTTATTGTTACAATATTTTATTTTAATTTACTGTATTATTTATTATAATCAATTACATTTCATTTTTTGTTCAGTTTATAACTGTTCTGTAAAAGATTACCTACAAAATAAATAAAATAATTATTACTATTATTATTAATTTCTTGAAAATTTCTCTATTGATATTAGTATTTTCAATTAATATGCAATTACGTGCCGTTTTCATGGTCATTTTTAAAGCCCCGTTTATCCATTAATGTTATTTAAATGAATACTTAAGTACTTTAAAGTTAACTATAATTTTAACATGTTTTTATCCTCTACAATATTTTCAAAATTAAAAAAATTATATATTCTAATAATTATTTTTCTCGAGATTTCTCGACGATTCTCGAGAAAATAAGTTTAATTTTTCATTTCTCGAGAAATGAAAAATGTCGAGAAATCAGAAAGACTACACTGGTAGGCATATTTATACTTTTAAATACCTAAGAAACAATATCATGTGAGGCTATATATATTTGTTTTTCTTTTTTTGCTTTTGCAATTTCGTTCAGTTTGACTTTTGGCCTCACCAACATAAGTTTTCCATCTTTATCTGTTAATTGTCAAGTCTTTTCATGCAGGAGCGCACAGTAGGGGGGACGCGACTAACGAGCTGGTCCCCCTCCTCCAAGAGTTAAAAAATTCGGGATTTTAGTGTTTTTAAGAAATTTACTTGAATTTTATAACTGCGGCTTTTATTGTAGTCATTCGTATCTCGGAATTTCGAAAGTGAATACGTTTTTCTTTAGGTCATCACTTGTATTTTAGAAGCGAGGACCTTTTTTAAGTCATCACACGTATTTGGGAAGTGAGGACCTTTTTTTTAGGTCAATATTTGGTTTTTGGAAGTGGATCAATTTGTTCCATCTTCCTTTTTTTTTTTACTTTGTCATCACTTCGGTCCGTCCTTGTTATTTTATTTTCATATTTTTTCTTTGCTAGCGAGTTATTACAAATTGCGAGTTTTTTTAAAATTGTTTTTCAACAACTTTATCTTTGACTCCCTCATCTGTATGTATCTTCTTGTGAACAGTGAAATTAACTTTAGCTGCACTTTTGCAATCTCTCCGCCGCTGGTAAGTGATCGACTCCACATGTCCTCGTTATCTAAGACAACCGGTGATTAACTTTAAAATATAATGAAAATAATTCACTGATTGTTAACATTTATTTCCTGCACTTGTACCTTTCAATAATTTTATTACTCTCGCTATTTTATGGGTCAAGATATCAATACTGTCTGTTAATTACTTTTGTATTACACTTCTAATTATATTGTCAACACTACTAATTTGTCTGATTAATTAACTATTTTATTTATTAACACTGGTTGACATTTAATATACAAATTGGATTCTTCAAAACCAAAACAATGAAAATAAAAAAAAATAATAAAATCGTAAAAACGTAAATCGTAATCGTGGTGTACTGGACGAAAAAATTGTATCGTCACCATTCTGAAAGAAAAAAGGCACCGTCTAATGGTGCATCATTTAGTTGCACAGTTTGCAACGATAATTCATTCATTATTCTCTACATTTGTGATCCCGTTCGCCCTTTAGAACTTTTGAGGAATTACTCTAGCAAACTGCATTCCTGCAGTTTTTTCATCCGCAAACAATAACTGCGTTCCTTTTACAAGTTAAAATGCTTGGCTAAGCTAAGAAGTTAGTCAAATGGCTTAGCTAACCTAGGTAATTCTAAGTAACGTAAAAGGAACGCTTTCGGTGGAATAGTTTTTATCCACGACTGTACTTGTCTTAGCAAGGGAAAGGGGGAGGAAAAAACTTAGTTTATCTTAGCTAGTGTCTTATAAATGGAACGCTCTTACAACTTAGATTAACTTAGCTTAGCTTAGATATCTTAAGTAAAGTGGTAAAAGGAAAGCGCCTAATATTATAACTTAATTTAGAAAAGGAATTTTTGCCATAGCCCTGACCAAATTCTTTCCATTCTCAATACAGGAATCAAATATTTCAAATGATATAATTTAATTCTTTTTAAAGAGTGTATTATTCTTAACCATAAATCAATAAATTAACAAGGTTCCGACTTAAATTTGCCAAAGGTTATATAATAATTGCAATTTATAAAATAAGACCATGACTCAAAAAGATCGCATCAAAGTGATGCCGAATCAAAATTTTATGAGCAAAAAAATGCAAGGAAAAACTTATTAATATTGTTTAGATTCTGTGGTATACTGCCGCATTGGATACCTTGATCTGAATTTTGTCCAATTTAGATTTTACGCGTAGGAAGAAATACCTATAATCTACATATTTAACAGCCATTTTTTTCAGCATATTACTCCTCCTAACTTCCTATCGTAGTGAAATGATTCAGGACTTTGTAAAGAGGTGGTGATAAACATGAATTAGATCAACGTATATTTCGGGAAATTGGGATTCGTTTTGAAGAATCCTGAGATACCAACTGGATTAAATAGAAAAATGTAGGATATATTTATTCTTTCAGTCGCTAAAAATGGTCTTGAAACCATTACCCAGAGGCGTACTAGTTGTATAAGTGTTCGGTGCAATCACAGAGCTTGACTGAGCGAGGGCCGTTTCGGCCCAAGAGAAAATGTTTTCACTCAACCAAATAGGGGAGACTGGGGCAGATTTGAATAAAATATGCCAAGTTTTTGTGCAGTTGTCGGAGTCGTAGCGGTGGAGATCATGTGTCATTTCATCGATTTCCAAGAATATTAAATTATAAATATAAACCAAATAAAAAAATATCAATTAAAAGGCGCCAGCAGTGGATTAAGGCACAGAAGAGAGAGGAATTAACAGAATCACAAAGGTAATTGGATATCAGAGGAATTAATTAGTAACACAAGTTCATAGCAGTCAATATATTGTTTACAATTTACTTGTTTTTCCTCTTTGGGCACTATCAAACGTGTTGACTTTTGGCCTCACTTTATCCTCAGGTCTTTCCATGTATCCTGCATATCAACAATTGTTAGATCTTCAGTTAGCTGATCTCTCCATCTCTTGTGAGGTTTTCTTACTGGTCGATGATTATTCAATCTTCCCTCCCATTTCTTCCTAACCAGTTTGTCCTGCCTCATCCTCATCGCGTGTCCTATCAACTGTAATCGCCTACCTCTCAGCACTAACGACGCAAGCGGGAGGCCCGGGCCCTCCTAAAATTGTTCTGGCATCAGCTGCCCCACCTCGCCAGATTTGCTTGGAGAAAATTAAAAATGTTAGATATAACTAAGTACCCGGTTTATAATGGGAATATTTTAAATGATGAAAGACGGAAGCAGGTCAAAGGGCTACTTACGGCCCGCTTTTCTATTTACAACGATAAAAAAATTGTGTCCCCCTCAAATATGTTGTCAGATGGGAGCTCAGCTACATATTAATCCAGCAAAATGTAAGCTCATGTCCTTTAACAGAAACCGTAATCCTATTATATAATTATAATAATATTAATTAATAATTATGAAATGAATTGTATCAGCATCGAAAGAACAAGGTTTATGCAGGATCTAGGTATTACTTTTGATGAGTCTCTTTATTTTCATGCACATATAACGAAACTGGTCAACGACAGCTTCAAAATGGTTGGGCTGATAGTAAGGATGGGGAAGGATTTCCGAAAAGCACAGACATGTATTACACTATTTAATACTCTTCTAAGAAGCAAGTTGGAATATGCATCTATGGTTTGGTCGCCATTTCACTTTAAATATATAAAGTTTTTTGAGTCTGTGCAGACAAAATTTCTAAGATGCGTGGACTTCAGAATGACAGGTATTTACCCTAAGTATGCTTCACATACTTTGTTGCTAACACAATATTCTGTAGTGTCACTTAGTACCAAACGCGACATTACTAGTTTACTCATACTACACAAAATATGGAATAGCGACCTGTCATGTCCGGATATCCTCTCCCAAATTTGTTTAAAAGTACCGCGTGTTGGACTACGAAAAAGAAATACTTTATTTCAAATTGAGCAAGCAAGAACCGAACAGCACAAAATCCGTTAATCGAATGAACCCTTTAAATGAAAGTCTGGAAGAAAGTAGAGAATTAGACATATTTTATATGAATTTCGCATTGTTTAAAAAGACTTTATACTAGGGTGACCATTCGTCCCGCATTTTGCGGGACTGTCGCGCATTTTAACATTTTGTCCCGCATTAAGATGCGTTCCGCAAAAGTCCCGCATTTTAACATTTTGTCCCGCATTTTGGATTTGGGGGGTGAGGACCTTTTTTTTGCTCTTCACTTGGATTTGGAGGTGAAGACCTTTTTTTTCTGCTCTTCACTTGGATTTGGGAGGTGAGGACCTTTTTTTTTTGCTCTTCACTTGGATTTGGGAGATGAGGACCTTTTTTTTTTGCTCTTCACTTGGATTTGGGAGATGAGGACCTTTTTTTTTGCTCCGTCCCGCATTGCCTTCTTAAGAAAGTGGTCACCCTACTTTTACTCGTATACTATGTGAAATCTTTCCATAAAGCGTATTACTCAATTGAATAGATCCATGTAATTGTAAATTCGATTCATATATGTATTATAAAAACCAAATGAGCTGAACATAAAGTTATTTTATTATATTATAGTATAAGATATAACTTAACCTGTAACATAATGTAGTAAAAGTTGTATGGGACTATGGCCACATTTGGGACCTTTGGTCTTCTAACTTTATTTCAATAAATAAATATTCCTGCCCCTCTCAAATATTTCCTGTCCCCCTCAAATATCCCCCCCCCCCAGATTTTAAAAGCTAGCGTCGCTACTGCCCCTCAGTAACAACAATCGGAACAATATTTTCAGTAATTTCACGAACCGGAACAATATTTTTCATAATTTCAAGAACCGGAACACCGTTTCTGTAATTACCTTATTAGAATAACAATAGAGAAAAAAATATGAGCTCTCTCTCACGGTTTGAAATAATATTTTTCTGTCAATCAAAATGTTATTTTTAACTCATTGCCAGGTGTCAAATCAGAGTATCAATTTAAATTGCACAATACCGGAATAAAAGAAAACACTTATTTGGTAAGTTTTTTATGATGTCTTCTAGATTGAGTCACAGAACTCGTGCTACTAATGGCTTCGTGCTAATGTCTGTGATGCAGGTAACGTTCAAGATCAACTTTCTCATTTCTCCGTGACAAGTACACGACCTTGCCAACACTGTCTGCCAGGGGGCACCTCGAACCAGCTGATCAACACCAGTTTATCTTGAACGTACAGGTTCGCATTTACAATTCGAGCCCCGTAATAAATGTTTTTACGGATTTTATCGTTTTAAGTTCATGAGAAAATGTCATAGGTGCAAGGGAAAACTTATAATCAAAATATAAACTAATAAAAACAAAATGGGAAACAATAATACTTATTTTTACTAAATTTATTTCTCATTTCTTGAATACTATTGACTTTTGACCACAAATTCGAAGACAATATTTTTCCAAATTGCTTTATTAAGTATCATCTTTTCAGATATTTTCAGGGCTGCAATTCAAAATATTTAACAACCAGAAAAAAAAAATTCCTTAAATGGGAAAACACAAAATGGTAGTTGTGGCAGGATAATTCATATTGTTATTAATATTTTTTTGCCGTTTATCCTATTCATTTTAACAACCAGTAAGGAAATATTGAAACACTTTTGAATTCTGGTGTTTGTTAGGTAATGTAATAGTTTTAATTTGAAACGAAAACTCCTAAAATCAACTATTACGGATAGCAGCACCAAATTAAACGTGTTACAGTCGAATTTAAATTATTAGGCGCCAATTTCAAATCGGTAATTATTATTTTGGTCATTTACTGTAACTCACAGTATTACATAATATCTACTAGAATTTGAATTATGTAATGGCAGCCAATATTTTAATTTGAAAAGTCTTATTATTAGCCTTTTATACAATGGGATTCGGACCAGTCAGAAAATAAAACAAAATTTATTAACTTCGCTAACGTTTCGATTTAATTTAAATCTTCATCAGAGCTACAAAGATATATGGAATTAATAACACAGTAAGTTTACATGTATCTTCTAAAATATAACGGCACAACAAAATATGTACACATATCGAACGAAAAATGTTGCACGACAAATTACGCCTTTATAGCAACAAATTAAGTTCTTTGCACGACAGAATATAACATTTAACTACACATATTGTACTCGTTAGTGTCTATTCCGAAGGAAGTTGCAATTAGCATTGTAACGTTTCTACAACTGAATTCACAGTAATATGTGCACCAGAATTTTATATAATTAATTACGAATAATTTATTGCAATGTGAAAATATAATAAACAAGAAATGTAAAATTATTAAACAAAAATTTAATATAAAATGTTGGACTTGATTAACACATGTACATTTATAAATTTTCATAAATACTAGACAGGAGCCAACAAACTTGTCATTTTGTATATACAGTTGGAACATGGCGTTTTGGAACATCGAACTTCTACACTATTCGTTCCAGAAAACTTACTTTCAACGTATTTATTTTTAATAGAACATATATCAAAATATATTTTATAAGAATCAATCAATAATAATAGTCATAGGGATATTATGCTTCACTGGAAGCTGAATTATCCTTCTTTCATCCGGAATCCACATGATGATTTGTTCGACTTTCGAGTTTAAAGGTGCGAAAATAAAATCGTTCGAAGTTTGAGGGCTCACTGTATTTGGTAAAAACAATCTATATAATCTTAATTTCCATATGATATTAACGTTAAAGTCCCAGATGGTGCGCAAGGTTTTGTCGTACAGTTGAATATTTTGTCGTTAAACTACATATTTTGTTGTTCAACTGCATATTTTGTCGTTGTGTAAATATTTATTGATAAAAATTACTTATTGAAAAACCTCGAGAACTTCTTTACACCATCAAGAAGAGAAAATTGAAATATATGGGCCATATAAGATAAAAGAATTATGATAAATTCTTATCATTCAAGGAAAGATCCTAGGCAAAAGAACGTCGGTCGTAAAAGAAGTTCATGGTTGAAGAATCACCGATAATAGTGGAAAAATTTTAAGATCGTAGCGCCACGCGGATTTTTTTGAAATCATTCTAAATCAGATACCACCTGACATTTACTAGTAAATAATAGCGAAAAGTGTATCAAAAAACGACAAAAAATAAATAATTGTTTGGGATTTTCTGATTTTGTGAAGTGACATTACTTGTAAACATCTAAAATACTACATTTTGTGATCTGGTTTTAAGTTATGGCGGTTTTCCATTGTCGATTATTTTAACTATATTGGGGGAAATAATAATTCCCGTGTTGTTTACCAAGGGGTAGAAATGTACAATGCTGGGCATATAATATTGTGTGGAGTCACTGAAAAAAACAGAGAGTTCATAAAGATTTATGCATTATGCCTACAAACTTGTGCATTACAAACCCACACACAATAACAGGAATTTTCAAGATATGCGACAATAAATACAAAATTGAAAATATTTTTTGTAGTCACTATCATTAAAATGTAATGAGCAAACTTTGATATAAGGGCTCACTTTTTTTCCAATTTTTAAATTGTTTATCTGAACATCGCGTCGATTCCTAACCTCTTGCTTTCCCAATTTTGTTTCGAACCGTACGGTGTCTGATATTAGTGGAAACAAATGAAACGATATTTCCGGGTTTCTTCTTTTCAATGAATTGCACATAGGCACACAACAATATGTATTATATATTTTTCAATGATTATAATAAAACTTTAAAAACAAACTTCATACAAAACCAATACACAAAACGAAATGTTATCTGATGTACACAAGTTCATGAAACGCTCACCAGATGGTAGGGTGCTTAGCTGCAAATCCCTATAGTTCGAGTGCAAATTTATAAATCTATTCTGAGCTGTTGTATCAGAAGGCAAAATAAATATGCTTGTTAAGAAAATTTTAACAATACTTTTAATCTGTGTAAAATATTTGAAACCGCCCCTGTTTTCGCGATATCGTTTATTAATAATATCTTTATGATCGTTAAAATTGATTTGTTTCATTGATAAATTAATATCTGTGAGCTACATGCAATGCCGGGGACTTTTGATCGGATACATTATTATGCCTTTATGCGACCTATTATTACCTGTTAATAACCGTATGATTTATACATTTTTTCAATGATATAGATCTAAATCTTTAAAGTGACACTTAACATATTATTATTGTTCATTTTTAAGTGTAAGGCGTTAAAGGACATTATAATAATTGTTAATTTATTGTTGCTAAAAAAGAGAAACGTATTGTAAAATTTATAATGGCTAAATTTGACAGGGGGCGTGATAAAACACCCATAGGACCTCAAAATTGAACTATACTTGAGCTAAATTTGTTGTCAATATCTTAGTCAAGCGTAACAGGGTTTTTTTTTTCAACTATTGGTAATTTTTTTCAACAGGGTTTAATTTTCCAGCAAGATGGTACTCCAACACACAACATTGTAATAATTATCAATTATTTAGAACTAGAATTTGCAAATTCTTGGATAGGAAATAGAGGTTCTGCACAACGGCCGACCAGATAGAAAGACCTATCCATTTTAGATATTCAAAAAATGTGCAAAAGTTTTTGTCCCGCACCCTTTTACCCAAAGGGGTTAAACTAAAAATTTGAAAAAATTATAGGTAATGTGTATTGATCTGAGCCGGAAACGTACGAGAGGAATTTTTGATCAGATTGTGTTTTTGAAAAATATGGCAGTTTTTGTGTTTTCGACAAAATTAATTATTTTTTTAATTCATGGTTAAATTATGGCTAATAATGTCATGGATTTTTTGTATTTATAGCTAAGATATTGCGTGTATTTTTTTCGAATTAATAATATTAAAAAATATATTTTTTTAATATTTGCGAGCTGAGTTACTCACTACACCACACTACACTATACACTCAGTGGCGGCGCTAGCTCTTAAAAGCTGGGGGGGGGCAAAAAAAATTGAGTAAAATTTGGGAGGGGCAGGAAATATTTTTTTATCGTTTACATATGAAAATACAAGTAATGACCTAAAAAAAAAGGTCCTCACTTCTAAAATATATTTTTTTCCAAGCAATTCTAGAGAGGCCAACTGGGGGCCAGAGCAACTTTTAGCCCCCCCCCCCCTGACCCCACTAGCGCCGCCATTGTATACACTGTAAAATATTTCTTATCAATCTAATGAAGGCTTGAATACGAAGCAAATGCAGAAAAAAACGCTGGGTTATTTGGCAAGTTATTTAAATTTTGTTTAAAAAAATTAAATGGAAGCTCTTCGTTCTCAAATAACGAATAAAAGTGATTATCAAAAAAAATGTTGATTTTGACGTGATAAATATACCTATACACAGAGCCGCAGTAAGGAAAACTTGCGCTAGGGACAAAACTGCGTTTTGGCGCCCTTGGCAAATAATTCCAAGTGATGAGCAAAAAAAAAGGTCCTCACCTCGAAAATTCCAAGTGAAGAGCAAAAAAAAAGGTCCTCACTTTGCAATGTGGCGCCCCTTAGTCAAGCTCAACGGCACCCTTTTCCTTAGTGCGCTAGGGGCCATCGCCCCCTCCGCCCGCCCCCCCTTACTGCGGCTCTGCCTAGACATCCAGTATTATGTTAGCTTCTTACACATTAAATACCTACAAAACTCTGAAATGTGTGAAAATTCACACTTCACTTTAATTGTTTTGGTCAAGTTCTTTTGTAGAGCCTTCATTCATAGTTATTTATATAGTTTACTAAAAATATTACATATTTTATTTGGACTATATTTTATTTTATCTCCAAACTCATCAAAGAAAAAAAATCCCCTCCATCCAGTGACGGATTATTCCCGTAGACAAAAAAGACATTTGTCTTGGGCCCGTAATTTTCAAGGGCCCGGATTTGGGAGGTGAAATTCTTTTTTTTTTTGCTCTTCACTTGCATTTGGGAGGTCAGGACCTTTTTTTTTTTTGCTCTTCACTTGGAGTTGGGAGGTGAGGACCTTTTGTAAAAAAACATAGGTTGAGGGCCCGTAAATCAAAAATGTCTTGGGCCCGGCGAAGGCTTAGTCCGCCACTGCCTCCATCTAGTTGATAATAATTACCAATAATTTACCAAATTAACTTACATAAATGGAGAAACCTATATATCTCTTTTATTCTTTTTTCATTCATTTATAAATACAAAAAAAACATGAATTTTATTTTAAAAATAATTAACCTTAATATCTAGTTTAAATATCAAGAGCGTTATGTTTTTAAAATAATATCATATAAAGCAATCAAACACGATATAAAAATAATAATTTGTTAAGGATTTGCAAATGGACAAATAAGTGGTAGACCGGTTGTAACTGGAATTGCGAATAACACATAACACAGTGTGAATTTATAATAGCAATGTTCTGCAACTTTCAGTTCGATTGTGATTCCGCAGCCGACATGAAACGAAGGTGAGCGATATTAATAAACATTAAAAACATCCAGCGACATTGACCTAATCGCAGAAAATAAATGTACGCAAAACAGGATATCGCAGAAGTGATAACAGAAAAAATAACATCCACAAAACGCAATAAACGATAGAAATTATTAAGTATGTCTAGTTTTTGAATACGTCGAATATTTTATTCAATCAAATTAATGACAAATTGATCAGCAACACGAACGAAGATATCTAATCCAAGAGTGGAGTCGTAGGGCGCAACTCACAACCCTCCCCCTTGCGAAAAAAAAAATGTAAACCTTGAATAATAATTATAGCACCTTAGAGGTAAACTGTATCAAGTCACATTTTTATCAAAAATTGATGTGAAGTGTGAATTTTGACACATTTCAGGGTTTTGCAGGTATTTAGTAAGTGAATGATGATTATTTGGGATGCCAAAACAAATTTTATGTCAAAATATTTTTTTATGAATTTTAGTTCGAATGCCTATTACCATTATTTAAGTTTCTAAAGATGTGCAGTATTTTTTTTATATATCAAGGTTCATTAAGATTTTGAAAATTGCACCTATGGCTTCCATTGGTTGTTTTTAGTCATAGCTCCTCCCCTTTGATTTCGTGTACATTCTGTACACGAAACTCATTCGTGTACACTGGTCATTAAATTTACGCTTTTAAAAATTAAATGCAACAATTGCCAAAATATAACTAGAATTTTGAAAAAATAATTTAAACAATATAAAAATGCAAAAAAAAATAAAAAATAATATTGTCTCCTCTCTTAGGATTCGAACTCAATTTCTCGGGTAGAATGCAAGTATCTTAGCCACTGCACCAAGAAACACGTTACTGTTTATTGTCTATATAACTATATAACTATAATATTATTAGCAAAAAAACACAAAAAATGCTTTTTTTTCCAAAAACATAATCTGATCAAAAATTCCTGTTGTACTATTCCGGTTCACACCAATGTACATTACTTAGAATTTTTTCAGATTTTTAGTTTAAACCATCTTACAAAAATCAAACAGGGTGTGGGACAACATTTTTTTTGCACAATTTTGGCAAAAATCGCGTCAAAATAATTTATTTTGCAAAAATAAAAATTTGATCGTTAATCCACGTACCAAGGGCTTTCATTTGATACCCTAATCAGAATTTAAAACAAATATTTTTTTTTTCGATGAGCACATATTTGTTTATATTTTTAGGGGGATATGTTTTTTAGATGTTTTAGTATTTTTGCTATGTGCGGGTCAAAGAGCTGTATAAGCATGCCAAATTTCAACTCTCTAGGTTTAGCCGTTTGGCTACAATTTTTACCGAACAGACAGACAGACAGACAGACAGACGACAAAATGACGGTATAAGGGTTTTTTGGTCATACCTACAAAACCCTAAAAAAGACATTTTAGTGCCAAGGGACTTAATACTTTATGGTCTGTCAAGTGGAATATAATTTGGAACTGAATCTCTTGCCAGTTTCGATATTCGTTGCTTTAAAACTGTATCAAGTCGATCAACGCAAGTAGGTAAACAATCTTAAATTGTCTTTTCTGAGCTGTTTATCATTTGTGACTTAATACAATTTACCTCTGAGGTGCTGATATATATTTAGTATAGCTTGAAGGTCCTAGACAAAGAAAATAGCAGATAGTGCCTAGGCCTAAAGGGTTACCAACACTACTTGTTACCAGTGATAAAAACAGTGTAAATAATATAAAACTAAATATGACATATGCCCGCAAATATTAAATATAATAATTGATTGCATCTGCAAACCAGTCATATGATACAATTTTATGTGAGTAATGCTTTTAAATTAATAGCTTTTATTTATACTTCCATTTAAAGATCCTTCCTATTTAAATTACCATTAAGATAAAAAAAAATTGAAGTGAAGTGTGAATTTTGCACACATTTCAGGGTAATGCAGGTATTTAATAGGTGTAAGAAGCCAACATAATACTGGATGTGTAGGTATATTTATCATATCAAAATCAACAGTTTTTTTGATAATCACTTTTATTCGTTATTTGAGAACTAAGAGCGTCTATTTAATTTTTTTTAAACAAAATTTAAATAATTTGCCAAATATCCCAACGTTTTTTCCTGCATTTGCTTCGTATTGCATTAAGTCTTCATTACATTAATAAGAAATATTTTACAGTGTAGAGTGTAGTGTGGTGAGGTGAGTAACTCAGTTCGCAACTATTAAAAAAATATATTTTTTTAATATTTTTAATTCCAAAAAAATACACGCACTATCTTAGCTATCAATACAAAAAATCCATAACATTATTAGCCATAATTTAACCATGAATTAAAAAATAATTAATTTTTTCAAAAATACAAAAACTGTTATATTTTTCAAAAACACAACCTGTTCAAAAATTCCTCTCGTACGTTTTTGGCTCAGATCAATATACATTACCTATAATTTTTTCAGATTTTTTGTTTAACTCTTTTTGGTAAAAGGGTTCGAGACAAGAACTTTTGCACATTGGCTAAATTCGTGTTAAAAGAAACGAATTTCAAAAACAATCTATCGGTCCGTAATCTATGTCTTAAGAGCTTTCTATTGATACCACACAATAAATTTTTAAAAAAATATTTTTTTTATCAACGACACAAAATCGATATTTATGAAGCACAGAAACACGAATTTAACATCCGGATAGCACTTTCATTTTCCGTTATTGTGTAGAAAGCTCAATGATCACCGTAGACAGACTGTAGTCCTACACTGTAGACCTACACTGTAGACAGACCCTGAAATATTGAATTTTAAATATAAATGGGTATATATTTATATATGGATAGTAGGGTCGAAACGCCACGCCAACCAAATGGCTTTCATATGAAAGTTAAAAAAAAATCTACCTTCTGTCATATATGCCTTCTAGCTAGGCGATAGGAACCTATTATCATTATTATTATAACATTCTAAAACATTTAAAAACACTTCAACATGTTATAAACCTTGTACGTATCGATTAAATATAAAATGTTGCGAAAACTATTTTATTACTCAGGAAAACATTAAATGAAGTTTGACAAAATATAAAATGTCGCACAAATCATCTATTCCTTGAAATTTAAGATTTAGCAACAGTTAATCTAATTCACTTGTAAATTTATTCATTGATTTAATTAACATAGTATATTTAGAATATGTTATTAATACCAGTGGCATGACTAGATATTTTTTTGAGATGATATCCTATGTAATCGAAAATGTATGTGGATCTCAAAAATGACAAGAGATTCGACCGGTTAAATTAGACCAAATTACCACCATATATAACTATAATTACAGTTTTTTTTTTTCTTGAATTTAACTGTCAAATCTGAAAAAGGTTCATGCAATAAAACTACATGTGTCATTTTCAAATCAATCCAGAATAAAACTGACATCCCAGAATCCCTTACCGACAATAGCCAGATTATTTCCATCATTGGAAAAACTAAATTGCTAGATGAGAATATAAAGTGGACTGCTCATATCGATAAACTTGGTCAAAGACTTAACAAAGACCCCTGCCTATATGCCCTTAGATGTATCAAGACTTCTTCTTGTCATTCCTCAATTCTTCTATACAATCTCTCGAAAAGTGTTCTAATGTCTTTTCTGAGCTTTTACAAATTCTGCAGCTTTTATATCTAACTTCCCCCAGTATTCATTTCCTACCCTAAATTGGGCCACTGTTTTATAGTGCTTGATGTCACAGCTTAAATATTGTGGTATATTTGTAATAATTATCTCTTCTTTCTTGCATCTGTACGTCGATATATCTTTGTACCACCTCTTTTTTCATAGACTGGCCTTGCTGTCGTGTACTTTCTATAAATCTTAGCGAACATTCAAATTTTTGGTAAAATACTGCTCTTTGTTGTTGTGTTTTTGCCATTTGCTTCTACATATTCTTTCTTCCTTTTTACTACCTCTTGATGGCAGTCGTAAACTATTTTTTTCCATGGGGTGTTTCTTATTTTCTCTTCTTAGTTTACTGTATTCTTTGTTTCTTCTAATAAAATTAAGTTTGTCATTGCTCTCTTCAATCCTAGTGTCCATCTTATATATTTGAAGTAATTTGTTTGTATTTCTTCAAATTCTTGCCAGCTCCATATAGCATGATGCAACTTACGAGTTTCTCAAATAGTAGCATTCTGATTTTAAAATAGTTTTGAAACTTTCTTGGTCCTAGTCCCTATACTCGAGCCAAGTCTATTTCAGCTTTAGGTGTGTTCGGCATAAGCTAATAATTTACATATTCTGCATAATTTATGCAAGAAACGTTCGGCATAAAATTTCTGTGTGGTCCTTGCCGCACTAAGATTGTTCGGTAAATATCGTGCAATGCAGTTTGTGCTACACACTCGTCCCAAGTTTAGAGTGTGGGACAATTTGTGCAATAGAGTTTATCGCGGTAAAAATATGAGTTATTATTATTTCTACAATACAAAATGTGTGAAAACAATGAAGATATCATTGTTTATGCCTGCAGCATTTGCCAAATAAATAGTACAGACATCACGATCATAATTCCTTCTCTAAAGGAACTGGTTATTGTCCTTTATAATAATTTTATTTTACAAGCGTGCATTTTCTGTAAAATCTTTCAAAATTTTTTTGATACAAGCAGAAATGTACTTTAAATTGATCTGTAGTCATGTTTGGAACAGTACCCTCTGCATATTCAAACACTTTTGCCAAAATATTTTCTTGTTCTTCATCTGAATTGTTTTCTTCATCAAATAAAATTTGTTTTATATTACTTAAAACATATAACCCATAAAATTTACTTGTTTACAAAAAAATAGGTTAGAATAACGAGAATAACTGCACAATCTTAACAAAGCGTTCGTCTTTGACTTTCTTGCACATTGTACACAGTGGTCACGTGACAAAAAACTTGCACGCCACAGAGCTTCTTTGTTACTTCTCTTGCATATTCTCTATGGGGGCTATTTTTTTTTTTTTTTTTGGAAGGTGAGCTATAATTATTTTATTTTTTTCAAAAATAAAACGCGTCTGTTTTTTTCTGACAAATATAGGAACCCTAAAGTTAGGTGACCTAAAGACCAGGTTATGATAACACTATGGAAAATTGCAACTTTGTTAGCCAACAAGTGAACTGTTCAAAGTCTGTTAATAGTAACCCTATTAATTTCAATTTAAAACAGTTGATGATGTAACGTGTTGATGTTCTTGTGTGACATCACGGACAGGGTTTAA
Organism: Liopterus haemorrhoidalis; assembly: GCA_963971575.1. Taxonomy (NCBI): domain Eukaryota; kingdom Metazoa; phylum Arthropoda; class Insecta; order Coleoptera; family Dytiscidae; genus Liopterus; species Liopterus haemorrhoidalis. The sequence goes on from OZ020615.1 coordinate 54,038,238, forward strand.
TGGCAGTCGGTGGACGGTGCCAACCCTGCCCGCTCTAGGTCAGCTCATTCATTGTCTAATGCGATTAGCAATATTGGCGGGCTTCGCACACACACACGAGCGCAAGGTAACAACGAAATTAACGATTTCACTCACAAACAATAAACAACCACACCTCGTATCAATTTAACAATCATAAAAGGACATTTCATAGAACCTTTCAGTATGCAACAGATTATAAATTCAATAAACAGGCGAAATTAAATTAATTAGACCCAACAGAGTATACAGCATACAATATAGTTAACCTCATCATTAAAATTTACTGATGGCTGATATTAACAGTATTACCTAGGATACTCAACATTTTAGTAGGAAAAAAACACCACGAATTCAGTGGCGGACTAAGCCTTCGCCGGGCCCAAGACATTTTTGATTTACGGGCCCTCAACCTATGATTTACGGGCCCTCAAAAAAGTTTTTTTAAAAAAATAAGGTCTTCCCCTTCCAAATCCAAGTGAAGAGCAAAAAAAAAACAAAAGGTCTTCAGCTCCCAAATCCAAATGAAGAGCAAGAAAAAAAAGGTCTTCATCTCCCAAATCCAAATGAAGAGCAAAAAAAAAACAAAGGACCTCACCACCCAAATCCGGGCCCTTGAAAATTACGGGCCCAAGACAAATGTCTTTTTTGTCTAAGGCGATAATCCGTCACTGCACGAATTAGACATTAATTGTGTGTCCAAATTTGACCTTCCGATTTAAATTTAATAATAAAACACACAAAATACTTGAATTTTATAATTTTATTATTTTATTTTAATGTTGTGGTTATTATGTGAAGTGTGAATTTTCACACATTGCAAGATTTCGCAGGTATTTAGTAAGTGAATGATGATTATTTGGGATGCTAAAACAAATTTTATGTTAAAATTTTTTTTTAACTCGAGTTAATTCGAATGCCAAATACCATTATTTAGGTTTCTAAATATGTGCAGTATTTTTTTTTTTTTATATAGCAAGTTTCATTAAGATTTTTAAAATTGTGCATACGGCTTCCATTGGTTGTTTTAAGGCATAAGCTCTGCCCCTCTGATTTCGTATACATTGAAACATAGAATTAAATTATAATTTCAACAATACCCACTGGTTTTTAAATTTAAGCTTTTAAAAATTAAATGCAACATTTGCCAAAATATAACTAGAATTTTGACAAAATAATTTAAACAAAATAAAAAGGCATAAAAAATAAATAAAATTGTCTCCGGAAGCGAACCATAGTTTGTAACTTAGGAAGCGATAAGGCTAACCATTAGACTATGAAAGCTTATTGGTTTACTGTGTTACATAACGTATTAAATATTTTACATCGTCAACCAAAAAACACAAAAAATGCGTTATTTTTCGAAAACATAACCTGATTAAAAATTTCTGTGGTACTATTCAGGTTCACACCAATGTACATTACTTAGATTTTTTTCAGATTTTTAGTTTAAACCATCTGGGCAACAGGGTGTGGAACAACATTTTTTTGCACAATTATGGCAAAAATCGCGCCAAAATAATTTATTTTGCAAAAATAAAATTTTGATCGTTAATGCTAAGGGCTTTCATTTGACACTCTACCAAGAATTAAAAAAAAAAAAAAATTTTTCGATGAGCACAAATTTGTTCTATTTTTAGGGGGATATGTTTTATAGATGTTTTAGTATTTTTCCTATATGCGGGTCAAAGAGTTGTATAAGCATGCCAATGCCATTGAGATAGTAGAAGGTTAATTAAAAACGAGGGTAAATATTCTGATGATTGAATTATGTTTTATAATATGTAATACTAAAACTTAGCAAAAACAAAAAGGAATCATATTTTTACACAGTTAATATTTAAGATTTTCAACATTAATATTTTTGAATCAATAATTTTAATATCAAGAACAGGGAAGTAATTTATTAAAATTTTAGTAGCAGGTGTTGAAATAACTCTTCTTGTCTTAATTTATTGTCTAATAAAGAATACTATCTCGTGATTTAAAGTAAAATACTTACTGGTTTTTAAAAAAATTACTGGTTTTTGATTAATTATCCATATTTGTCAAAATATTTTGGATGAGTTGTTGTTTCAAATTTTTACTTAAAATTTGTGATTGAAAATTGTTATGAATTTTCAACAACTGCTTACAAGGTATGATCAAAAAATTGGCAGACTACCGTAATAAATTTTTATTAATAAAAAATTATTTTACATTTAAATTATCGCTTTAAAAATACTGCTAAACTTCTGCAGCTGTAAATTCTTGCCAGAGTTTTTTTCGCTTTTGAAAAAACCTTTTGAAGGAACTTTTTGGAATGAGTTTTAGATCAGTTTCAGATTCTTTTATCTCTTCAATCGTTTTCAAGATAGTCATCGATGACATGAGAGGTGCCTAGTAACATCTGAATGAAGTTGTGTTAATAAATGCAAATAGTGGGCCCCGCACCAACGAGAAAATGACTAAGAAGAAGAAGAGGAAGAGGAAGAAGAGGAAGAGGAAGAAGAGGAAGAGGAAGAAGAGGAAGAAGAGGAAGAGGAAGAAGAGGAAGAGGAAGAAGAGGAAGAGGAAGAAGAGGAAGAGGAAAAGGAGGAAGAATAAGAAGAGGAAAAATAAGAAGAGGAAGAAGAAGAGGAAGAATAAAAGGAAGAAGAAGAGGAAGAAGAAGAGGAAGAAGAAGAGGAAGAAGAAGAGGAAGAAGAAGAGGAAGAAGAAGAGGAAGAAGAAGAAGAAGAAGAGGAAGACGAAGAGGAAGAAGAAGATGCGGAAGAAACGAAAGAAGATGAAAAAGAAGTAGAGGAAGAGCAAGAAGAAGAGAAAGAGGAAATGTAAGAAGAAGAAGAAGAGGGGAACAAGAAGAATACTAAGAATAATAAGACGAAGAATAAGAAGAAGAAGAAGAAGAAGAAGAATTATTTGCAGATGGCATCCTTCTAACGAACTCCTCAATTCTGGGGGGAATAAATTACAAGGAGAAGTCAGGTGAGTATGGCGAATGGAGGACGAGCGTCAAAAATCGTTGAACCATAAGGGAAGTGTGATATGGTGTATTATCGTGATTGTCGTAATTGTCGTAATATCTTGACAAGGCCCGAAAGCCTTGATATTCCTATTTCTTCTTTAAGCTCTATGAGTTAATCATCGATTGGTGTAAATTAATTGATGAACCTGGATAACTTTTTGGTCGATTTAACAATTTTTAGATCTACCTTATTTTTTATTATATTATTTATCTTATATTATTGAATTTATTCCGTATTTAAAAAACCCGAACCACTTAAAACAGATATTTCAACTAAGAGCACCCTTTCAAAAAGCTGTTTTCAAAAGTTAAATAGTTTCTGTCGTTGTCTTTCCAACTTTGAACCAAAATATCACATATACATACATGCGGTTTTTCCAGTGCCGCAACAAGGGTGGTGCGAGAGGTGCCGCCGCACCAGGCGCCGGATTCATAGGGGCGCCAAATGGCAAAATTTCTTTTATTTATTATTATTATTATTTTTTATATTAATAAATTATAATCAACACAAAATTGATCTCATAAAAGAAAAATATTTAAAAAAATTGTGATGATTGTAGAACTGCCACTCCAATGCTATTTTTTAGAAGTGATCCGCATTTACGATTTAAAAGATGTGTACTTTAATATTGGCATTGCGCTATGCATATTTTTAACGCTCCCCGTAACTGTTGCTTCGAATGAACGCAGTTTTAGTAAATTAAAGTTAATAAAAAATTATTTGCGTTCTACAATGGGCCGAGATAAATTGTCAAATTAGCTTTAATGTTAATAGAAAATACTATAGCGTAGTCATTACATTATGAAGACTTAATTAACGAATTCTCATAGTTAAAAGCCAGAAAAGTTCAATTTATTTAATTTTCCATTCCGTTAAAGTGATTATATAATATATTATTAAAATACCAAAATATTTATTATTTGTTGTTCAAATATCCCATTTTATTTTATTTTTTTGTCATTAAATGTACATTTTTTTTTTTATTTATTGTGTTATTTAGTTATGTAATATAATATTTCTTTCGCCCTTTTGTGTTTCATTTTAGGTGTTTTTCATTTTGTTTCATTGACCTAGAGTTTATATTTTGTCCCTTTTTATATTAGTTGATTATCATGATTAAAAGATTTGTAACCTAATTTGTTAATATAATCGTCAATATTGCAATTTAAACCAAAACAAAGAAAAAGGTTAAAACTAAACCAAAAAATAATACCAAAGAATGCTTTTTTTACTTTTTTTTATAAATTTATTGTTAAACCAGTGGCGAAGGGAGACCTCCGCTAGACTTGCCCTCACATAAAAAAATAATAATAATAAATAAAATATATATATATTTTTTTTTAATTTAAAAAAATATTTAGGTAAATCTTCAAAAATACATCAAATTATGTCCTATACATTTTTTTGTCCAAGGCTTGGTTTATTAGTTACGAATTTTTTAAAATTTTAAAGTTTAATAACTTCCGTTTCCGGTTTCGGATTTTAATAAAAAATAATAGGGTTCTTCCCAATTATTAGGAGAATTTTTTAGTACCAGAACTAACTCTTTAAGTTAAATCGTTTTTGAGTTATCCTAGACACACAGACACACAGACACACACACATACGGACGGCACTTCGAAAATAGGTTTTTTGGATTCCCTGGACCATGAAACATGGTCATCCGTCAAAATCTCGACATCGAAAATTTTCGTGATTACAATACTTGCCCCTTATATATTAAGGTCGGGCAAGTAAAAATTACTTTATAATATATATTTTTGAATGTTCCTTTACTTATAATAAGTTAGTTCCTTTATGAGGACTAAGTGTTCCTTTACTGATGATTTTGAGATTTTTATGATTAAAGTTATGTTTTTATTTGTCTTTTATTTCCACTTGCATCAAAATAAAACAATAAGATTTTAACGATCCTCGATAAAATATGGTATAGTACGTTCAAGTTAACTTCATGCCAGGCCTATGTTACCGACTAAGCTGCGCAGAAACCAAATTTCGTCCATTACGTTACCAAAAGCTAGCTTGACACATTTCAGTGGCGTCACTTGAATTGTTTCACAATAGGGGATACGCATAAAATTTGTATTTCCTTAAAACTACATTATTTTGATATGTTAATGTTAGTTATGTCACCTAACAAAACAAAAATCACATTTTAATTAACATTATAGCCAAATTTTTTAATTAAAATATTGTAAATTTGAAATATTCCGAGCACGGGGCGAAGGTTGCCGAGTAGAAACGACTGAGTATGACGTCAAACGATAGGGTTTCACATCACAGATACAGACAGCTACAACATAATCTTCACACGTGTGTGTATTGTATTGTTCGAGAGTTTTGTATTTGTTTTTAAACAATTTTTCACGTATTTACTATTAAAATGGCAGATAAAGATTTTGTTAGGGCTCAGAGTGATAATTTACCCAACATTGATGCATTTATGCACACAACATAAAGTTTACTTTTTTCTGAAATATCGGTTTTATTTCGCCTCATAGTTTTCAGCCACAAATTTCGCCTTTTCTGTTGTTTTTCGCCATTAGGTAATGATATAAATAGTTTTTTTGGATTTCTAGTTGAACTAATTGTGCACATCGGTACTGAACAATATTTTCGATAATGTTTCGAAGTACTGGGGCCTGGATATTCCATATTTTAATATAAAATTTAATTCGGTAAACATGTATAAATTGTTTTTATAGAATTAAACTTTATTTTAATTAAAATCACTCTAACTTACATAACCTATAAAAGTTACACAAACAAATAATTCACAACAGACTATGTTCGCTGCATAAACAACCGTTCGCTGGATTGGCTAGTAGTCTCATGCGTCAGTTAGAAAGGATTATGACGTCACACGTCGTTTTCGCGCGCTACATACATTTTTGATTTTTTAAAGCCTTCAAATTAAAAAAAAAAATTAAAAACTGTTTTTTATGTTTATATACAACAAGAGGAATATAATAAAAAAATAAAAAAAAATCATGCCTATCCCCTATTGTTTACGTTGTATGTGATCAGCTGTTTTTTCGCGCAGGATTGATGACGTATTTTATGATGCCCTGACATGAAGTTAACTTGAACTTACTCTAAGTAAATATCTGAAACAACATTTTGGTGAAGAAAACAACGTAAGTAAATGTCTTAAACGTTCCCTTACTGATGCATTCACCCAACCATAAAATTTTAAAAATTGCATATGTAAATAGAAAGGGTGGAGGGGGGCGCCAAATAATTTTACGCACCAGGCGCCAATTTATGTTGTTGCGGCACTGAGTTTTTCCATCAGAATCATCTTATTAAAATTTCCGGGGTAAAGAAAATCGAATTAATAAAACCGCTAAAAAAATCGAAAAAATTTCTCTCACTCACAAATGGCAACTACATTATATCAAGTCTCTATTTTCCCTCTTCACTTACTAGGTATTGCGAAACGCGTACAAACCTGGTATAATTTTATGAAATCTCGTATTTTATAACTGGAAATTAAATTGAATTCCCTTGTTGTATATTGTATTGTATTGTATTGTATTGTATTTAACAATACATTTCTATTATTTCAACCAATACCATTTGAAAGTTCTCGCTTCACAAACTTCTGTTTGACAATAAACATTTTATTCTTAGCTTTAAATTTCAATTTGATTAATCTAGTGTTGCATGGAGACAATTTCCTTGGCTGTTCTCGCTAAGCCTATATTGTGAAAATCCTTAGTGTTGACGTAGATTCTAGGATACTTTCAGAGCGACAGTCAATATAAATCTGATTAGAATTTACTACAGATTTCGCCTACAGATAAGCAAGTAATGATCTGTCAATCTTTTATCCTTGAATTATTGGAATATATGTTCGGAATTTTAAGTAAATTCTACATAAATATTCCAAAATGTAAATCATAAAAAAACATTTCTTTTGCGAATTAATTTTAAAACCAGGGGCGAAGGGAAACCTCCGCTAGACTTGCCCTCCCATAAAAAAAAATTTTTTAAAATTTAAATTTAATTTTTTTTTTTTAAATATTTAGATAAATCTTCAAAAATACATCAAATTATGTTCTATACAAATTTTTGTCCAAGGCTTGGTTACGAATTAATTATCGTAACCAAGTAAGTATGAAAAAATTGAGACTTTTTTATTTTAAACAATTTTACAAAAAAATTTCAAAATTTTTCGTTTTATCAAAAAACGTCTCAAATAAAAGTTATTAGTAATTGCATTTATAGTAACTTTTGTTCAATAAATGTATTCGAAATATTTTTCTGTTGCTAAATATTCGCAAAAATCTTAAAATCGGCACGAGTAAACTCTCATTTCTAGTCAACCGATTTTCATAAAAAACAATAGGGTTCTTCCCATTTAATAGGAGAATTTTTTAGTACCAGAACGAATTCTCTAAGTTGAACCGTTCTTAAGTTATCGTGTATACACACAGACACACACACACACACACATACACACACATACGGACGGCACTTCGAAAATAGGTTTTTTGGAGTCCCTGGACCATGAAACGTGGTCATCAGTCAAAATCTCGACATCGAAAATTTTCGCGATTACAATACTTGCCCCTTATATATTAAGGTCGGGCAAGTAAAAAGAGCTAGTAAGTGAAAATAAATCTTTTTAGGATACACAAATAAAGTGGCTACTGACATCAGTTAATTCTAGACCAATATTAAATTAAAAAAGTGATGTAAAGTGTGAATTTTCACACATTGCAGGGTTTTGCAGGTATATAATAAGTGAACGCGGCATGCTGAGTGTGTAGGACAAATTTTGCTTTATAGTAGTCACGGCAAAATGAACGATATTTTTAAAATAATCTATCGTCTGTTAATCTAAGAGCTTTAAAAACAAATTTTATGTTATAATATTTTTTTATTAATTTTAATTCGAATACCTAATACCATTATTTAGGTTTCTAAATATATGCAGTATTTTTTTATATAGCACGGTTCATTAAGATTTTGAAAATTGCGCCTATGGCTTCCATTGGTTGTTTTAAGTCATAAGCTCCGCCCCGCTGGTTTCGTATACATGACACAGAATGAAAATATAATTCCAACTGGTTATTAAATTTACGCTCTTAAAAATTGTGCAAAAATTATATGCAACATTTGCCAAAATGTAACTAGAATTTTAACAAAATAACTTAATAAATGAATAAAAATGGAAAAAAAAAACAAAAAATAAAATTGCCTTCTCTGCTTCGGAGTGAACCCTAGTTTGCTACGTAGCAAGCGAGCAAGCTAACCATTAGACCAGGATACGCCTTCTAGTATAGTGTGTTACATAACTATAACTTTTGTACATCTTCAACAAAAAAACACAAAAAATGCGTTATTTATTCTGGTTCACACCAATGTTCATTACTTAGAATTTTTTCAGACTTTTAGTTTAAACCATCTGGGCTACAGGGTGTGGGACAACATTTTTTTGCACAATTTTAGCAAAAATCAAAATAATTTATTTTCCAAAAATAAAATTTTGATCGTTAATCCACGTACGGCTTTCATTTGATACCCTACTCATAATTTCAAAAAAATAATATTTTTTTTTCGATGAGCACATATTTGTCTATATTTTTAGGCGGGGTATGTTTTTTTAGATGTTTTAGTATTTTTCCTATGTGCGGGTCAAAGAGTTGTATAAGCATGCCAAATTTCAACTTTCTAGGTTTAGCCGTTTGGCTACAATTTTTACCGAACAGACAAGCAGACAGATAGACGACAAAATAACGGTATAAGGATTTTTTGGTCATACCTACAAAACCCTAAACACATTGATGATTATATACATCAAAATATAATTGTTATAAATTGTATTATATAGTCTAATAAAATGTATATCAGCACCTCAGAGGTAACTTGTATTAAGTCACAAATTATAAACAGCTCAGAAAAGACGATTTAAGATTGTTTACTTCCTTGCGTTGATAGACTTGATACAGTTTTAAAGCAACGTATATTGAAACTGGCTAGAGCTATAGTTCCAAATTATTTTCCAATCGACGGACTATAAAGTATTAAGTCACTTGGCACTAAAATGTCATTTCTGATAAAAATGGGATTTGATACAGTTTACCTCTAAGGTGCTGATATATGTACACATTTTGTAATATATAAGATTTTTGCGTGATAATGGCCCTAGCAGCTGAAGCACACCTAAATAAACAACAAAAAAATAAATAAATAAAAACAAATTTATACCTTTTCACCCGATTTGAATTTATTGCCTCCCAAGTACCCTTTAATGGGTGCAAAAAGACAACAGTTACAGGGCGACAAGTCGGGACGAAACAAACTTTACATTAAAAATTTATAAAGAAATATAATTTTAATTTCTAATGACGTGAACATATAATTCCCTTCTCTAGTGTGCCGCGAGATAAAAAGCCCCTATGCGTCTATCTAGCCGTTTGGAAACCTATTATTTATATATTTATTATTTATTATTTGTTTATTGTATTTTTATATAAATTTATAAATGATCCGCCTCGAGGTGGTACTGGGTACTAGAGGGTTAATTTAATATTGTCAACACCAACCCCCAATCGTTACAACTTGCTCTCATTTACGGATTACACAGGTAATATTTCTACGGTCAGCAGTTTCCGTTTTATTTTTGTGCGACCTCCAAAGTTGTCGGGCTTCCGTATGTCATAAGGGAAACTGAAACGCTAACAAGTCGTACTTGCTCTCATATAAGAAATCACGTGTATTATGAGAGCACAAGGACGTCAGACAAAAGAATTTTTACTTTTTTTTGTGAATGAAGTAAATTAAATTGTCAAGAAGAAAGAAATTTCACTATAATTGTTTCGCGAAGATAAAATTTTATTAAAGGCTCTGACACAAGTAAAATACTATTATCCTAGATATTTGATATAAATTAGGCCACCCTATGGTTTCAGAAATATATGGGTCACGACCCAAAGTTGTGTAGTGGTAGCTGTTTATGCATTTAAGTAAAAAAAATTTAGTAGGTCTTTAACCTACGAATGTGAAATTTAAGGCGAAGCAGAGTTATACTATTTTACAATAAAAAATTCCCCATTATATATTAAGTGTATAACTTTGCTGCCGTCGTTTTCTTATAGATGGCTTTAGCGGTATGTAGTGGTCGAAATAAATAGATCATAGATGTCATGCAATAAACTTGGGCATCTGTCAACATAACCCCATAAAAACATTAGTCGATTTGTGTCTGCATCATAAATTTATTCTCGATTGAAGATGTCAGTTTACGTTAGAGTGACAATTTTCTTAAGAAGGCAATGCGGGACGGAGCAAAAAAAAGGTCCTCATCTCCCAAATCCAAGTGAAGAGCAAAAAAAAGGTCTTCATCTCCCAAATCCAAGTGAAGAGCAAAAAAAAGGTTCTCATCTCCCAAATCCAAGTGAAGAGCAAAAAAAGGTCTTCACCTCCCAAATCCAAAATGCGGGACAATGCGGGACAAAATGTTAAAATGCGGGACGCATCTTAATGCAGGACAAAATGTTAAAATGCGGGACAGTCCCGCAAAATGCGGGACGAATGGTCACCCTAGTTTACGAGCCAAATTCTCGTCATTTGCAGGAGAGTTTAGTTTTCTTTAATTTTCTTCAATAGGAAGAAATCGAAAATGCAGAATTGGAGGCATTACTTGATGAAGACTCGTGTCAAAGTCAAAAAGAATTGGCAAGATCATTGGGAGTGACTCAACAAGTAATTTCAAAACGCCTGAAAGACCTGGGAATGATTCAAAAGAAAGAAAATTGGGTGCCGTATGAGTTAAAACCAAGAGATGTTGAAAGACATACCTGGAAACGTTAAAATCTGAAGTCCTACCCCTCCCGCCGTATTCTCCAGACGTTGCTGCCTCTGACTGTCACTTGTTTCAATCAATGGCACACGGCCTGGCTGACCAGCACTTCCGGTCTTATGAAGAAATAAAAAATTGAATCGCTTCAAAAAATGTTTTTTTAACGCGGGATTCGTATGCTGCCCGAAAGATGGGAGAAAGTAGTGGCCGGCAATGGACAATACTTTGAATTATAAATGTATAACCAGTTTTTTACAATAAAGCTTCGAATTTCGAAAAAAATGGCGGAAACAAAGTTGGACACCTATTAGATAAAAATTCGCTGCAATTTCGATGCATAGATTGTTAATAATTTTATATAAAATTGTTAGTTTTGTATAAGAAACTTGTGAGAACTATACTGTTGTGCCTCCCTTTAAACACGGACATTAATATTAGTTGAAAAAGTAATGAAATCCTTGATAAATAGTTAACAATAAACTGCATCTAAACAGTAATAGAGTGAGAAAGGCATTTCTTTGTTTTTCTGCAGCAAATGAAAGATCGGTAGTGCTGTCACTCGGCACCAATCCGATTACCAACCAACGTGATTCCTTCTAAACTAAACGAACAAAAAATCCCTAATCCCTTCTTTCCACAAGATACAACGAAGAATTATAAAAAATTAATTGGGGTTCGATACTATCAATATTAATTAGGGACTACTAAGAATACTCTTTCTCTCTTCTGGGACAATATTAATCAGGTTGACAGATATATTTGCAAATAGGGAGAATAAAGTATGATTGATTAGGGATTAGGGCAGTGTTTCTAAACCGCCGGTCCGTGAAATAATTTGACTGATCCGCAAGAAAACTTTATTTTTATTTTCATTAAATTGAAACACATTTTTTTTCTTACGGTTAGCATATGTTCTATTACAAGACAGATGGGTCCCTTAAAAATCTGTTTTTTGTGCTTGATCGGGAGCTCAAACCCGTGACCCCCCCCACACTCCAGGTGCGCGCCTTTTTCAAAGATGTGTATTTTTAAAGGAATATTTGAAAATATTGTAGGTGTATAAAGACTTGAGATTGACTGGTATATATGGTAGAAGATATTAGCTCTGCTAATTTAATTAACCAATAAAATTAATAATTTACTTTCGCATATATTCTGCAACAAGTTAGCTAGTTCTGAAAAAAGGGGCAGTGTGTAGGTGTGTAGGTACCACTATACAGGTAAAGAGAAGTCAAATAAAAAAATTGAACTATCGTATTTATTATTACTGATTTTAGAAGCAGTCCAACATGTAATTATTGTCTTTAAGATTCGCAGCTAACTGGTAATATAAACTACAAAATGTAATACAACCTTGATTGATTATATTAAATAATTTATAAAGTTAAACTTGAAACTATTGATTGAGAGGAACGTTTAATTGTCCTTTTCTAAGTAATCAATCAATGTTTCATAAAATGAACCATCCAAAGTTAATAAATGTCCAATTCTATACCAATATGTCACAATAAATCAGTCAAAGTTTGTTAATCAATCGAGGTTAGAAAAAGATATAAAATCTTTACTTGGTTTCAATTATGTCACTTTCTTCGCCAAACAACAAAATATAGATGGTGATGGATTTAACTACTTGAAAAATATCGCCTCCAAAAATGTCATAGCAATACGAAATAGCGATTATCAACAAGGTCTAGTCTTTGGATGAAGGACTAACAATTTGAGGAAATTTTTAACTCAAAATATTTAAGTACAATAAATATTAAAATATTAGTAAAACTAGTGCACCTGTTGCCAACTGTGTTGGCAAACAAATCATTACCTTAATGTGGAACTTGCTCGACACCTCAGACTTCTTTCTCTAGCCATACGCCTAACTTCATCCAATTCAAATTGAATCAACTCTTCGCCCATTATTAAAAACTGGACAAATAATGAGCATTATTCCGAATTATTAATTCATTAACTTTTTAAGATGGGAAAACGATTCATTTTCACTCAGTGCATTATATTTATAATGTTAAAACTAAAAATGATTTGGGACGTTAAATTTAAAATATATTTATTAAAATTAATTTTCGATTTTCTTATATAATATAAAAATACGCACACGGAAAAAACGCACACATGAAAAAATACACACACGGCAAAAAGGGCACACGGAAAAAAGCGTACTTACACTACATCTTAAATCAGGGGGTAGATTTACAATATCCCACTGAACACTGCGCATGCGTCACACACACGTCATTTGTTCAATATACAGAGATTCTAAACAGGTGGCCCTACACAGAACAGTTAAAATACAATTTATTTTTAGGTGGTTTATAAAAAAAAAAAAAAAACAGTTATCAACCATAACCTAAGATAGTGCTTTTAAGGTAGGGTGACCATCCATCCCGGTTTTCGGTCAATTGTCCCGGTGTCCCGAAAACTGTTCTCGGGACGCCCGATTGTCCCGGTTTTTGAATCTCTTTGCTTTTCACTTTGAATCTGAGAGGTGAGGACCTTTTTTTTTTTTTGCTCTTCACTTTAAATTTGTGGAGGTGAGAGGACCTTTTTTTTTGCTCTTCACTTTGAATTTGGGAGGTGAGGACCTTTTTTTTTTGCTCTTCACTTGGATCTGGGAGGAAACAAAGACCTTCTTTTTTTTTCCTGTGTCCCGGTTTCCCTTCACTGAAATCTGGTCACCCTATTTTAAGGTCTATCTAACCTAAACTAAAAGGTAAATGATATTTTAATGTGATAAATAAACAGAAACCATTATTTTAGAGCCACTGATAATTCTTGAATTATTTAGTGTAGTCGTTAGGTGCTGCCATCTGTATAGAGTTTGCAGTGGGATATTGTAAATCTTGTCCTATAAATCGTAGAAATAAAAAAATAATAAAGCATTGAAAAAATAATAATAAAGAAAAAAAAGTCACATTTTTCTTTCTTTCATCAAAACCAAATATTTTTTAAAATAATTATTTTTCTGCTAATAATAATTTTAATCAAAAATGTCGAATATCACGGAAGGATAACGTTTTTCTGTGTTTTGTTTCGTAAAAAAACCGATCCGTGTATTTCACAACTAAATTAATAATTGTGAAGTGATTTTTTAATGAAAAATACAACTGTCATTTTTACTAATTTAATGTCAACACTCAAAACAAAAATTCACAGCACACTACTGTCCAATACATAAACAATAATTTCTTACAATTCTATCAGTTATTATAAAAAGTGTTCGTAGAATATTCACTATTATTGCATCTTATAATAATTATAAAAAGTGTTCGTAGAAAATTCACTATTATTGCATCAACAATATATTTTAAACAATTTACATAAATAATTAACATAGGCGCGCCTCTATCGGGGAATGAAGCAACGACCGGTCGAACATACCGAACATACGAACATACAAACAGGCGTATTATATTATAGGATATTACAATTTTTAGGATTTTGTAGGTATGACCAAAAAATCCTTATACCGTCATTTTGTCGTCTGTGTGTCTGTCTATCTGTCTGTCTGTCTGTCTGTCTGTCTGTCTATCTGTCTGTCTGTCTGTCTGTCTGTCTGTCTGTCTATCTGTCTGTCTGTCTGTCTGTCTGTCTGTTCGGTAAAAATTGTAGCCAAACGGCTAAACCTAGAGAGTTGAAATTTGGCACGCTTATACAACTCTTTGACCCGCACATAGGAAAAATACTAAATCATCTAAAAAACATATCCCCAAAAAATATAGACAAATATATGCTCATCGAAAAAAAAAATATTTTTTTACAATTCTGAGTAGGGTATCAAATGAAAGCCATTGGTACGTGGATTAACGATCAAAATTTTATTTTTGCAAAATAAATTATTTTGATGCGATTTTTGCCCAGATGGTTTAAAATACAAATCTGAAAAAATTCTAAGTAATGTACATTGGCGTGAACCGGAATAGTACAACAGGAATTTTTGATCAGATTATGTTTTCGGAAAATAACGCATTTATTGTGTTTTTAACTAAAATATGTAAAAATTTTAATCCGATATTTAACACAGTAAACGAGTGAACATCCGTAGTCCAGTGGTAACGTTGTCGCTTCGTAAGTTGCAAACTACTGTTCGAATCCCGTCAATTTTTATTTTCTATGTTTTTTTTTGCATTTTTATTTTGTTTAAATTATTTTGTCAATATTCTAGCTATATTTTGGCAAATGTTGCATTTAATTTTTAAAAGTATTAATTTAATAACCAGTGGGAAGTGTTGAAATTAAAATTTAATTCTATGTTTGAATGTATACGAAATCAGAGGGGCGGAATTTATGACTTAAACAACCAATGGAAGCCGTAGGCGCAATTTTCAATATATTAATGAACCTTGCTATATAAAAAAAAATACTGCAAATATTTAGAAACCCAAATAATGGTATTAGGCATTCGAATTAAAATTAATAAAAACATATTTTAACAGAAAATTTGTTTTGGCATCCCAAATATTCATCATTCACTTACTAAATACCTGCGAAACCCTGAAATGTGTGAAAATTCACATAAATTTTTTACTATGTTTGTATCGATATTTATTTCGAAGAGAATATTTAGAATATTAAAATAAATCACGAAGACGTAAACAAGAATGCAAGAATATAAGGCGCGCACACAAAGGGGTGGTCCTCGGGTCCCGACCCCCTCCCCCCAGGAATGGAAAAATCATATACTTATTTCATACAAACTAAGCAAATTAAAATAAAAAATCATCTTTTTTATTAATAAAAATTAAAATATATATGAGCCAACTCCTCTCCGTAAAAAAAAACAATATATTTGTATTATTTTACGGATATTTTGTCGAAATGGACCCCCCCCAGATTAATTTTCTGTGTGCGCGCCTGAAGAATATGCAGCAGTACATAAATATAGCTCCATAGTATAGTTGCTGTTTTGTGTAATTGTAATATGTTTTATGTAGTAAAAAATAAATTTACTTACTTGGCTTTTTTTTTGGGTCTTGTTTTCCAGGTACTGCCCAAAAGTCTACATGGCTTTTTCTTGCTTCCCTCGGTTTGTCGACATCATACCCTCTTATATTAATTCTCGAGGTTTTACCATCTTTTTGTGTTGCTTTGTGATCATCACCGTCGCTTTTTCTCATACTGAAGTGTTAAAGTTACAGTGAAGAAACATCGATAACTACTAAATAATAAACTAAACAGATGTTATGATCTACACGATACACTATCTGTCAAAATTACGTCAGAATGTGACAGCGCAACAAGTTAGCTGATATCAAAGAAGAAAATTTTAAAGAGTTTCTTGTTGTTATGGATAATATTCTGTCATAAATTGACAAATATTACGTTATCACACAAACTTACCTCCAATTCATCGTGGAGAAACGATAAATTAGATCAGAGGTTTCCAACTAGGGTGCTGCGAACTTCATAATATTAATACGGGGAAATGAAGGCATGGTACCACGAATTTTTCATATTTTACATCAAGTTTCTGTCAGTTAAAAAGGTCTGGAAGCACTGAATTTGACTAGCAACCCTGCTAGCGAATAATTCGGCTGCCGACCGGCGTAGAGTAATGGTAACACATGTGCTCTGCGTTGCTAAGGTCTCGGGTTCGAATCCCGTTCAGGCATGGAATTTTTCAAAAATAATAATTGTCCTGGCTAATTGCTAAAGCAGCAAAGGCCATAAAAAAAAAATCAGCTGTGGCCACCACAGGACCGAACGCCATCATAAAGTACTTGTATAAAATACATTCTAGCAGAAGAGTAGAAATAACTTGGCGTAATATTTTCTAACAGAGATATTAGTAGTAAGTATGAAAAAATTGAGACTTTTTGAAATTTTTCATAATTTTTTCGTTTTATCAAAAAATGTCTCCAATAAAAGTTGTTAATTATTATTTTTATAGTAACTTTTGTTCAATAATTTTTTTCGAAATATTTTTCTGTTGTGAAATATTCGCAAAAATCTTAAAATTACTTAAAATTACGACACGAGTAAACTCCAATTTTTAGTCAACCGATTTTTACCAAAATTGATCAACTCGTGCCATTGATGGCAGAAGCTTTAATATGAAGTTTCATAAAAATCCTTTTAGCCGAATTTGCTCTGCACGTGTACACAGACAGACGGACAGACGGAGAGACGGATAGACGGACAGACAGACCGACAGACATCATGCTAAAAATAGTCAAAACGTTATGTAGGGACCTCAATTCGTGGAGATCCATCGAAATCTCGAAATGTCAAAATCGGTATGATCACTATATCTCCCTTATATACCAGGTCTACAAGTATGAAATGCGGATTTTTTTCAAACTTGCCGCGCAAACAGAGTGTTTAGTTCAAAGTTTCAACACATATGGCGTTTTGTTAAGTTATCATTAAGTGTCAAATGCGTATAGGTTATAATTTGAAAAGTGATCAAAATATTTTTTCTTTTACTGTGTTAAAAATGTCAAATTTTGTGCCAAATAAAGAGCATTCGCGGACAGTACTACTGTTTTGTTTTCATTTGAAAAAAAAACTGCTGATGAATCATACCGACTGCTTCGAGAAGCTTATGGTGAATATGCTCCATCGCAAGATACGTGTGAACGATGGTTTCGGCGTTTCAAAAGTGGTGACTTTGATCTTACAGACAGAGAACATGGAAAACCTCCAAAAAAATATGAAGATACAAATTTGGAAACATTGCTACAGGAAGATGATAGTCAATCACAAAAACAACTAGCAGAGCAGTTAGGCGTTAGTCAACAAGCTTTTTCCAATCGCCTACGAGAGATGGGTAAGATCCAGAAAGTCGGCAGATGGGTTCCACATGCATTGAATGAGAGGCAGATGGAAAAACGCAAAAACACTTGTGAAATTTTGCTTGCACGATACAAAAGAAAGTCTTTTTTGCATCGTATCATTACTGGCGATGAAAAATGGATTTATTTTGAAAATCCCAAACGCAAAAAATCATGGGTGAACCCAAGCTCACCATCCACATCAACTGCAAGACCGAATCGCTTTGGCAAAAAGACAATGCTCTGTACTTGGTGGGACCAAAAGGCTGTGGCCTATTATGAATTGTTAAAACCTGGTGAAACAGTTAATACCCAACGCTACCAACAACAACTGATCGAATTGAAACCATTCGCTGCTCATAAAACGACCAGAATACGAAAGAAGACAGCACAAGATAATCTTTCTTCACGAAAACGCTCCATCACATAAGGCAAAAGCAGTTTGCAACACATTGGTGGCACTCAAGTGGGAAGTGCTACCCCATGCTGCTTACTCACCAGACTTGGCCCCTTCAGATTACCACTTGTTCGCATCGATGGATCACGCACTTGCCGAGCAGCACTTTTGTTCATATGAAAATGTGAAAGAATGGCTAGATGAATGGTTTGCGGGGAAAGGGGAAGAGTTCTACTGGCGAGGTATTCACAAATTGCCTGAAAGATGGAAAAAATGTATAACTTCTAATGGAGCATACTTTGAACAAATAAACTTTTACTGTTCTTTTGAGTATAATGTGTTTTATTTAAAAAGAAAAAAAAATCCGCATTTCATACTTGTAGACCTGGTATGTTGGCGGTCGGTAAAAATATGGTTTTAGGCATTAAGCAGTATGATCAAAATACCTCCCTTATATATGTTGGCGGTCGGTAAAAATATTGTTTCAGGCATCAAGCATTCTGTTGGCCTCTTCCACTGACTAAATACATACGCCACCCTGAAATACGTGAAAATTCACACTTCACATTTTTTTTTTTATCCATGAATTTGTTTTGTGATCTAATAAATGAATACCTAACATCGGTTTTTCATTACTTTTACATAAATTTTATGTATAAGGTTTTATTCTTTGCAGTATTCACAGGAATCTTGCGCAAACAAGCCATAGCAAAGCACCACTCCAACCCCTCTGCTTTGGAAAACAGTCTGTTGCTGAACTGTGGACAGAAAACACGTTCAAAGAACAAAGTTTTATTTGCATTTCCTTAAAAAATAATTAACTCTTTCACCTAAAATTCATTAATATAAATGCTAAGTGATATATTAGTGCCACGAAGAAATAAAAAAAATAATAATAAATATAATGAATAAATAATAAAAATTAATTTTATGTTGGTATAAAATCTTTAGTTTTTAACATAAATATTCGGATAATAAATATATAAACAAATAAAGACAAAAATAGCAAAATAAATAGTTATACTATCAAAAATAATATTATTTATATCTTTATTTGAAACCAAATACATTTTGATAAAACAAAGTCATATAAATTTTCTACGAGTCGATAAGTTGTAGTTTTTCTTTGTACTGAAATTAAATATATTGTGTCCAACTATTGAAAATTATTAGCTTTTAAAGACATTTTAATATTTAATAATTTGATCATGAATCTTTCATGAACTTTTAATTTCTCCAATTGTTATGGAAGATAAATGGGAAAATTATCAGAGTATAATTGGAAGGACTCATTTAGTTCGTGAAGAAATAAGGGAGAGGTATTCCAGATGGAAAGAAGAGCATCCATTAGGGTTGTTTGGAAGCATCAAAGAGGCGTTTGGAAGTAGTGACATTCATCCAGAACAGGAGAATTTTCCTGATTTTAAGGATTATGCACATGTATACAGGTATTTAGAAAATGTTACATAATGCGTTATAATTCACTTCTGGGTGAAGGCTTGCTCTGGAAGACCCAAAAAATGTTTATTTAATATCGAGTTCCATGTTCTATTTATTAAAAAACACAGTTATATTTTTGGACTAGCTGGAGTACCCGTACTTCGTACGGTTTTTGTATTGTATATTTTGCTGTAACATAAATGATAAGTGAGATATATCAATTTCAAGTAGAACACAAACGATCGTTGCTTTATTCTTTACTACTATTTTGCATATACAGTTGAACCTCGATATAACGGACCAATGCGGGTGAGGGGTTGTCCGATATACCCGAATGTCCGTTATATAAAAATAAATTTTCTGAATAAGCTATTTGTTAACTATCAAATAGAAATATATTATAAACGAAAGTTTACATTCTAATTACACTTTAAAATTTCACTTTATTCGTCTTCAGATGATATGTCCGTATACGCCCGTTGAGGAGAGTCGTCAATGTTTGTTTTTGAACTTCCTGGTTTCGGTGAAACTGGTTTAAAAAATGTAATGTCCAAATTTTGTTTGGATTTTTGAAGTTTGTTGTTTCTTAATTATTAACTCTCTAAAATTGCAAAAGTGCGTGTAATATAATTGCATTTCTCTATCTGCCGAATCAATGATATTACCCCGAGTGCGCAGTCACGTACAGTTTACGATCGCTTACATGCTGTCCGTTATATCCGAAGTCCGTTGTATCGAGGTGCGTTATATCGAAGTTTCACTGTATTTTTGACGTTCAGTAAATAATAACTGAGATACTTCGTTTATAGGTGGCTCTCTCCATAGCTCCCCAAAATAAACTATATTAAACAGAGAGGAACAGTTTCTTTTCTCATACTCATTTTGCTGTTAAGGACAGACTCATATTTAATCGGCTTTAGGCCTTTTTATGGACTGTCTTTTTTTTACTTTTTTTGTCGAATATGTCAAAATTTTAGACCGTTATTCAAAAATGTTCATATATTTGTGATCTAAGGCTAAAAGTGTATAATTAATCCAATTTTCAAAAAAAAAACTTTTTTTCCTAAAATTTTGATCAAAATTTTTTTGATTCCGATTTTAGCCAAAATATAGTTTTACGCTAATTTTGGGGAGAGAATTATAAAAACTATATTTAAAAAAATCATGCTTTCCTAGTTTTTGAGTTAGAACCGATTTGGGTCAGTTTTTTGTTTGTTTATAATTCCCAAAATTTTGACTTAATCTCAAAATGGACCAAATTTTATTGATTTGCGACCAAAAATACATACTTATACCAATTTTAAATAAAATCGGAGACATTTTGTTTTTCTTAAAAATCACGATTCAGTCATTTTTAAGGGTTTGGATTACTGCCCATACAAAATTTAATAATTGGTTTATTAAAGCCCATTTTCTTTTTAGAAATTATTCTCTATCCTTAACCATTTTTACCGACCGTCAACATATATAAGGGAGGTATTGTGATCATACCGATTTTGACATTTCGAGATTTCGATGGATCTCCACGAATTGAGGTCCCTACAAAACGTTTTGACTATTTTTAGCATGATGTCGGCTTGTCTGTCCGTCCATCCGTCCGTCGGTCTGTCTGTCTGTCTGTCTGTCTGTCCGTCTGTCTGAATGTGTACACGTGCAGAGCAAATTAGGCTAAAAGGATTTTTATGAAAGTGCATATTTAAGCTTTTGACACGAGTTGATCAACTTTTGGTAAAAATCGGTTGACTAGAAATGGGAGTTTACACGTGTCGATTTAAAGATTTTTGCGAATATTTAGCAACAGAAAAATATTTCGAAAAAATTTATTGAACAAAAGTTGCTATAAATGCAATAACTAATAACTTTTATTTGAGACGTTTTTTGATAAAACGAAAAATTTCGACAAATTTTTGTAAATTTTTTTAAAATTTAATAAATAAGTCTCAATTTTTTCATACTTATATGTAACGTTTCCATGGTCATGATAAATAATATCTCTGTTAGAAAATATTAGGCCCAGTCCGATTTGTACTTCCATAGAGACAACATCGTGACAGCTGACAGACTTGTCAAAAAACAGTTGAATTTTTTAAATATACATTAATTCTTATTTAATCTATAAGAGAGACGAGTGAATTTAATTAGTGATTAAAAAATAAATTAATCACTGTGGAACAGTTAACAAAATCATGGACGGGGAACCAGATCCTCCTGATACTGGGCAAATAACAGAAACAGCTGCTCTCATCCGTGGAGCTCTTAATATCGTCAATGGAGCCTCACCGGACCAAATGGACATGGATACTTTGTCTTCAACTTCACATACACGCAATGGAAGTGCAGGTAGCAATAACAAAAGACCTATGAATGACAAGTCAGATGACACAGAAAATCATAAAAGTAAACAGCCACATATTCAAGTAAGGGAAGATATATCCGAAATTTCTCGAGATGTTGCTAATCCTATAAGAAATATAAATAGATATAAAATAACTGATTCAGGCCCGTACTACATTTTTGTTGAAGATAAATTAAATAAAAAACTACACCCCATGTTTATTGGTAAAATTTTATACAAAAGTGACTTTCAACATAAAAATAGTATTATAAACATCTCCTCGATCGGAAAGTCTAAAATAAAAATTGAATTAGACAATGCCTTAGTAGCTAATAAATTACTAACATATAATTTACTAAATAATAATGATTTACACACTTATATCCCTGATTTTAATTTATACAAATACGGTGTTGTTAAATATATCGACTTATCAATTTCTAATGAAGAAATTGTCGCTGAGGTTGATTCCGAAATTAAAGTTATAGACGCTCGACGCTTAACAAAAAGAATGAACATTAATGGAAACGCTCAAATTTATAATCTTGAAACATGTGTTTTAAAATTCGAGGGACAAACCTTACCTAACTATGTTTACTTATTTGGTAATAGGTGTGAAGTTAATATATATATTCCCCCTGTAGTACAATGTTTTAACTGTTTGCTCTTTGGTCACATGAGTAGACAGTGTAAAAGCAAATTACGTTGTAGCAGATGTCAAGCAGCACACTTAACTAAAGATTGCGACGTCAGTACACCAAAATGTTTTTACTGTAAAGGGGAACATTCATCTACTTATCGCAAATGCCCAGAATATTCCAAACAAAGAAACATTAAAAAAATTATGACCTTAAATGACCTTTCATATAAAGACGCCAGTAAAATTCATAATAACTCATACGCTGTTATAGCAAATCAAATTCGTCCAAACATAGACTCTAATAAGGAATTTCCTCTCCTAGATCTTAGACCACAGCATAATACAAGTACTAATGCTCAATTAAAAAAACATATAAATTTTACAAAAATCATTCCATACAAAAATAATAATAGAATTGGCCCTCAGAACTTAAATGAAAAGCCACCATATACTCCCAGTACTTCTCTACCTGTCAAGCCAATAGGCCCAAATCCCTATGCCCCTCAATATCACCGGAAACAACTAAATACACCTGTAATATCAGAATCTCTTAAAGATAAATTAATACTTTTCATAGATACCGTAATTCAAGAATCTCGAAAAAATAATTTCATTTCAAAACAAGATATAAATTCTTTTCTAGACAACTTAAATAATTCTGTTTCATCAAACCAGGCAACTCAAAATGGGAACTAAAATCATTCAATGGAATGGACAATCTGTTAAATCTAACAAACCAATTTTGGAGATATTTCTAAACATCAACAAACCAAAAATTGCTATATTAGCTGAAACATGGTTCAAACCAGGTTTCAGATATAATTTTCAAAATTACAATTCCGTAAGATGTGATAGACAAGATGGATACGGCGGTAGTGCCGTACTCATATCCAAAGATATACAATTTCAATTATTAGACCTTTCATTTATTTCTAACAATAAATTTCAAATTTGTGGCGCCAAAATATTTCTAGATAAATTAACAGTGGATATAGTATCATTGTATTGTTCTCCTCAATATAGAATTAGAAATAGTACTTGGTCAAATTTAATAAATATTTTATCTGATAAATTTATAATAGCAGGGGATTTCAACGCTCATAGTACAGTTTGGGGATGCGAATTGACTGACGTGTCCGGTAGGGATGTTCTCGAATTTCTAGATTCTTACAATTTGTCTATTCTAAATGATGGACTTCCCACCCTTGAAACGAGACCAGGACAAAGAAAATCTGCCATAGACCTAACCATTAGCAGTTCTAACATAGCGGCCAGCATCACTTGTCATACATCTACAGACACCTTGGGTTCAAATCATTTTTTAATTGATATTAGTCTACAAAATAAAATTCCTACTCCTATAAAAATTGTCCCAAGAGCCAGGTGGAATACAAAATATGCTGACTGGGGTCTATATGCCTCTCTAATAGAGCAAAATATAGATAATTTGATTTGCAACTCCTCGAACACCTTGTTTGTATATCATAAGTTAATTGAGTCAATAACAAATGCGGCAAATAAAAGCATACCACTAAAAAGACCGTACATTGCTAAACACCTTCCTAAGGTATGGTGGACACAAGAATGCCAGCAGAAACTTGCCCTAACTAAAAGATTTCGAAGCAATTATAGGAAAACCCCTACTTTAATAAATTATATAAAATACAAAAATAGCGTGGCGTCTGCAAAAAAGCTAATAAAGAACCAAAAACGCTCTAGTTGGCAAACTTATTGTGCATCTCTAAACATCAATTCCCCATTGACTGAAGTTTGGAAAAAAGTAAAATGTTTTCAGAACATTAATAATAACACTTCTGTTAAAAGTAATAGAGATATTATTTCAAAAGAGTGGTTAGAGAGATATGCGGATTCTTTGGCTTCTCCAGGAGCAACGCACTGTCCATACAAGCAGTACTATAGGCACACTTCACAAACTCATTTCTTGTTAGAACCGTTTACTATAGACGAATTAGTAGCAGTGTTAGAGAAAAACTCGACAGATACAGCTCCTGGACCGGATAATATCACTTATTCAATGATAAAGCATCTACCTAAAAAAGCATTAGAAATATTACTCTTTACATTCAATAACTTTTGGGCCTCCGCTGAGTGGATAACAGAATGGCAAACACAAACTGTCATTCCTATACTTAAACCAGGACAAGACCCATTGCTTATAAATTCATATAGACCTATAACATTAGCTTCCTGCGTTGGTAAAACACTAGAAAAACTTATAAAAATTCGATTAGAATGGTACTTAGAGCACAATAATTTAATACCATCCCATCTTTTTGCCTTTAGGAGATGCAGAGGTACTATGGACGCACTATTTGACCTTATCACTAATATTTCTGAAACATATTCTGAAAATAATATTTTAATAACGGCTTTTTTAGATATATCAGGTGCTTTCAACAATGTTGTAATTCCAACTCTCTTAGCAAAAATGGAAGATTTAGGCCTCCCTCCAGAATTTATAAGAAGAATAGATGTTATGATAAGCAATAGGATCATAAAAGTTCAACATAAAAATATAACAAGTTCCCTCAGATATGTGTACTATGGTATTGCCCAAGGTTTAATACTAAGCCCTTTATTTTTCAACATTTACACATCAGACCTATACCACTTTCTTCCATCTCTCACTAACATTGGTCAATATGCAGATGACTTCCGTATTTCGACTAAAAAATCTAATATATCCTCATGTATAAGAGAAATGTCGTACATTTTCTATGCACTAGATATGTGGCTATCTGATAAAGGTTTTGAACTTTCGACGTCTAAATCACGCATTATTTTTTTACAAGGAAAAGACTGAACACATTCCCAAACAACATAAAATTAGGTAAACATTTAGTTCCAGTAGTTTCCAATACAAAATTCTTAGGACTTTACTTAGATCAAAAACTTTCATGGGTCTCCCATATTAACCATCTTCTTACAAGCACAGAAAAGAAATTAAATTTACTACGTATTATCGCTCATTGTAAATGGGGTGCCAACCCCAATGTAGTACTTCTCTTCTATAAAGCTTATATTAGGTCAAAACTGGATTATGGAAGTATCTTCTATGCTTTAGCATCTAGCACGGTCTTAAGTAAAATAGACAAGATTCAATTTAAAGCCTTGAGGATCAGTACAGGACTAATGAAATCTACTCCTACTAATATACTTCTAGCTGAAACTTGTGAGATCCCACTACATCTGCGCAGGATTAAATTAACTTATAAATTTGTCTTAAATAAACTCCACAGTGATCAATATAGCTTAAAATCACTTAATAGACAATTTATAAAGGACCTATCGCTTCTCAGAGGGGCAAAACATGCACCAAAAATATTTTTCCACGTCTACGGCAAACTTATGGAAACGACAAACAACTGCCAGCTAGGAAATAATTGTCCTATATTTTCATTTCCATATAATTATAAACTTAAAAAACAAAAAATCATATTTCCTAACTACGTAGACAATCCTGCTTTAAATAAAATTATATTTAGTGAAATTTTAGAAACACAGTTCTCCAATTATATCACTATGTATACCGACGGATCTAAAGACAGAAACGTAAACGTTTCTGGAGCCGCCTTCTATTGTCCAGTTACGAAAATAAACAAAATATTCCCACTACCATCTCAATTTTCAAGTTATTCGGCCGAATTATACGCTATTAAAGAAGCTTTAAAATACTGTATAAGCAGTAAAATTTCGAAAAATTGGGTAATTATAAGCGACTGCCAAAGCGCTCTTCAAACTATAGCAAATAACCACCTTCATTCAAGAGACTTTGATATACAACATATTGCACAAATTATATATGTAGCTCAGACTAATGGTTTGTCTTTTATATTTCTGTGGATCAAATCTCATCAGGGAATATCTTTAGGGAACGATAAGGCTGATTATTTAGCAAAAAAAGCGGCAATTTCACCAATTAATCAAGTGACATTTAATGTAAAAATTTCCCGTCGGGATGTTTATAATACTATAAACAGTAATATAAATTCAGAGTGGGTAAAAGAATGGACCGCTTCATGTGTTTATAAAGGAAGACAATACGCAGCCATTGAAAAGACACCATTAAAAAAACCTTGGTTCTACAAAATTGCAGCAGAACGCAATCTCATTACAACCATATGCAGATTGAGATCTGGACATGCTGGTCATCCAGCTCATCTCCATAGAATTGGTGTACTTTCATCGCCTTTTTGCAGCTGTGATAATACATCGACTGGTAGCCTGGACCACATATTTTTTCAATGCCCGACATACGCACGTCACAGATTAACATTTTTACAAAATTTATTACCAATTTTAAAAAAACCCCCAACCAAATTATTCGACATATTAAACGATAAAAGAACTTATAAACATATTTCAAAATTCATGAAAATTTCAAATATAATCTTATAATTTATAATTTATTTGTTATGTATTATATATATCCTTGTTATAAAATTTATAATTATTATTTATGTTCTGTAAATGTATATTGAAGCTGGCTAATATGGCGTCTTATGCCGATGGCCAATAATAAATTAATAAAAAAAAAAAAAAAAAAAATATTAGGCCAAGTTATTTCTACTCTGCTGCTAGAATGTATTTTATACAAGTACTTTATGATGGCGGTCGGTCCTGTGGTGGCCGCAGCTGATTGTGATACTAGGCTTTGAATACAGTCCTCATCTTCTATGATCCAGCTTCTTCATTTACCATTTTTGGGGTGGGGCCAAAAACAAATATTTTACAATTTCCATTACATTTAATACATCCTACATTTTTATTTCTTTTCAGTTCTTTCTGTGTTATTGAATATTTTAATAAATGAGAATTTATTGTCTCATATTGTTTATAGTCAGTGAAGTGTAATTTAAAGTTGATTATGGAACAATGATTCGATGTTATAAAGACTTTTATTAAAATTCTGATAACTTCAAGAAATGAAATATCTGATGTCAAAGACTTCGGATCTAATAGATCGTATCTTGCCAATGTCATTATTAAATTGCATCTACATGAACTCCTTAATTTATCGACTTTTAGATCATAATCATTTCGTTTCAGAAGTGTTCTGCGTATTTTAAATATAATGCTTCTTAACGTGGACACCATTATTTTGGACGTTTGCCATTGTTGATTATACTAGGCTCGAACAGTACAATATACATTGAGTATTAGTATCAAAGAGATATAATTCGTCATAAAATATTAAATTCAGACGTTTCAAAAACTGCTCAATAATTTGTTTCCGTTTCAACGACATAAAAGTGGTAAATGTTTGCCTTTACTTAGCCTTTTTATACCGGGTGTTGTCGGCGTGATACTGCCTCTCGTGACCTTGAGTTTAAGACGGTGTCAGCTCTTATAAGCATGCGAGTCATAACTCAGCAATCGGAGAGGCTATACGCATGTTTGACCGTTCACATGTTTCGTAATAAGAAGTTCTATAATACCAGTGTTTGTACACAGCGAACTAATATTCGTGACACGTGCAAAAGTGGAAAAAGTGAGCACTATAAGAAATTATTATTATTATTTTTGGACTAGATTTGCAATATCCCCCTTCAAACTCTATACAGATGGCTGCACATAACGACTACACTAAATAATTCAAAAATTATCAGTAGCTGTAAAACAATGGTTTCTAGAAGCGAGCTAATCATCTTCTAGTTTAATGACAAAACACTATCTTAGGTTAGGTTAGGTTAGTAAGTGTTTGGTTAGAAGAAGCCGAGCGAAGCGAGCTACCCATCTTCTAGTTTAATGACATAAATAAAAGTTCTGCACAGTCCCACCCGTTTAGAATCTCTGTATATTGAACAAATGACGTGTGTGTGATGAACAAAAAAAATAAAATAAATAAAGGTCCTTACCTCCCAAATAAAAAAAAGGTCCCCACCTCTCATATACAAGTGATGAGCAAAAAAAATTACCAATGTTTTTAATGACCAAATATATACACGATGGCGCCCCTCATCAAATCTCGCGCCCTTGTCAAACTCCCCTATGCCAGGCCGTTCATACGGCTCTGTATTCCAAGTAAAACAAATATAATCATGTTTCATAGCGACTTATTTTACTAAGATGAATTATTATTATTATTATTATTTTTTTCAGGAGGAAAACTCGAAAAGAGCTTATTCGAGTATCAGCAGCTGTTATGGGAATTGAATTTTCCTATGCAGCAGAAACAGCGTTTGTTTCACCAACTTTGCTAAAAATAGGAGTAGAACATAAACATATGACTCTTGTTTGGGCTCTATCACCACTAGTTGGGTTTTTCGTTACCCCAGTTTTAGGTTCCATTAGTGACAGATGCACCTTAAACCTAGGAAGAAGGAGACCTTTTATAATTTTAATGGCGATTGGAGTATTATTAGGTAAGTGAAACCAAACTGTTATATATAAATGGATAAAAGGGAATGTCCGTCTGCCTGTCTGCATGTTACCTTAATACTCGAGAACTGCATAATCGATTTTGAGGATGATTTCGCCAGCGTATTGGACATAAGTTCATAATTTTTATTTGTATCATAACTGCATAGTCACTATTTAGATTGAAACACTTGTCACACCTTATGACGAGTTTTTGGGTAGATAATTTTGCCGTAAAAGTCATTTGCTTGTGGAATAATCCAATCTATCACTGTTTTTTTCACTTCGTCGTCATTTTGGAAAGTAGCTCCTTGAGATGGGAAATCGATCAAGTTGAGATTCAGTCAAAGCCGCAACGTGTGGTTGAGCATTACCTTATAGCAAAACCACTCCGCAAAACAGTAGTCCTCAACGACGATTTTGGATGGCGTACCATAGACATCTCGTTGTCCCACAGTATCTTTTATTGTTGACCATCCTTCTATAAACTTGATCAGTGTGATTGTTAATGATAAAATTCAATTAAATGGTGCACTATACGTACTGAGCGCTCTATGAAACTTCCTCTGTGCTAGCCAAGCTAACACTGCACCAAACTAGAGAAGAAATGGCTCCCTGGATTGATATTCCCGGACGCTATGATTGAACCTTGTTTATTTTGTGAACAACTTCATATTGAAAATCGGTCTCAATTGATCAATTATACCCGCGATCAACTTGTTGGCCATCCATAACAATTTTTTTCTGGTTTAATTTATTAATAAATTGTTCCAGGTTTAATTTTAGTTCCAAATGGCGAATATTTAGGCTACAAAATGGGTGATCTTCAACCTTTTGTGAATGTATCAGATATTTCGACAATAGTAGCGCACAGAACTTCTGCAGTAACAAATGATGATCAAATGAATATTAATAGAAATTTAACAGTTTTTGGCAATAAGACAGAAGTGGAGATACCAAATTCACATCCGTGGGGAGTATTTTTTACAATTTTAGGAACAGTATTATTGGATTTTGATGCAGATGCTTGTCAAAGTCCAGCTAGAGCATATTTATTAGATGTGACTTTACCAGGTAACGAAATAGAATAAGAGCTATTACAAGTAATTTTATACAGTTGCAGTTGACCACAAAGTAGTTAATACAATTTTCCCAGGTTAAAAATTTGTGGGTGATCGTTATGACGTTCATACATACAGGTTGCAGCCAGGGCTTATTTTTTTTAAGTGAATCTAAGCTTCCACCTATAGACTCCAAGGGATGGTGGCGCCAGAGGTCCATGAAATTATAGCTTTTATCTACTTATGCTTCAACGCCAATCAGTTTTTATGTTGGAGAGCAGAAAGAAGTCGCAGGCAGCAATTCATAGCGCAGTTCATGCAATTTGGCCGCGACAATTCCGGATGAATGTGCTGGTGGGTTATCATGGTGGGACTGCACCTTTTTTTAGCCAAATGGGGCCGTGTCTCCTTCAATTTCTTATCGAATCCCAAAAAATCGTGGCCATGAATTTTCTGGCCGATGGGATAGTCTTTGCCTTCTTCGGAGCAGATTCACCCGGAAAAATAAACCATTGTTTTGACTGTCGTTTGGTCTCTGGCGTATAATGATAAGTTATGTATGACACCTTTTTCATACATAACTTATCATGTAAAATAGTGATTGCCGTTCCGTACGACACACCTACGGCCTCTGCTACTTCGCACACTTTAGTTCGGCGATCAGCAAGAATCATGTCATGGAACTTTTTAACGATTTCCTCGGTAACCACGTCTGCCGGGCGGCCTGGCCGCTCCTAATCAAAAACAGATGTACCACTACGTTTAAATTCGTTGAACCAATATCTCACGGTTGTCATAGATTTTATTTCTTCGTATGTTTTGCCATCCAAAAATAAAAAGCGAATTACGGGTCCATATTGTTCCTTTTCCATTTTATCGAGAAACACGAAACACGTGTGATACAATTAGCTGCCAAATAAAAACTAACCTATGAATCAGTCTGAAATTTAGTATGGTGTCGTTTGACAGGTGGCAGAACACGACGGTAATGTCAACTTCCTTCAGCAACGCCACCTGTCTTCAAACACGGGCACTTATTAATCCACCCTCGTATGTTGCATTGCTACTTCTTTTTGTTATTTAAGGGATGTATAAGAGGATCATATATAGAAAAATATATAGACAAAATACTCAACATGTTTTTAACCCTACTTCTATGTTATGAAAATAAAGACTAAAACTTTTTCACCCTCTTAATATTTAGTATATTCTCAATTTGTGGTTGACAGCAATTACAGAAAGTTGTCTGTAAGCTAGGGTGACCATTTTCTTAAGAAGGCAATGCGGGACGGAGCAAAAAAAGTCCTCATCTCCCAAATCCAAGTGAAGAGCAAAAAAAAAAAACAAAATGATCCTCATCTCCCAAAATCCAAGTGAAGAGCAAAACAAAAAAATAGGTCTTCACCTCCCAAATCCAAGTGAAGAGCAAAAAAAAGGTCCTCACCTCCCAAATCCAAAATGTTAAAATGCGGGATAAAATGTTAAAATGCGGGACTTTTGCGGGACGCATCTTAATGCGGGACAAAATGTTAAAATGCGGGACGAATGGTCATCCTACTGTAAGCACTTTAAGAATCGAGCAAAATTTTTATCTGGAAAATTTGTATTGGCTAAAAATGTATTGATTTGTAATGACATATTTTTTTAATAACATGTTACATTTTCAGAGGACCACGCTAGAGGTTTAAGTACGTTCACAATAATGGCCGGCCTTGGTGGTTTTTTTGGATACGCCTTAGGCGGAATAAATTGGGATATCACAATGCTAGGTAACTATCCTAAACTAAAACATTATTATTGAATCTGATGAGTATGAATTAAGATCTTAATGGTAAAAACGGGGTCATTTATTTACTCAGGGACTGTTTTTATTGACTCAAGGTGGATCTATTATTGATTAAAAGGCATTGGACTTAATTTTTAAATATATTGTTTTATTACGATAATTATTAGTGTTGTAATCTGGAGCACTATAAGGAAGTTGTTATAAACCAATATAATTACTTAAAAATCAATAACTTTTTTTATGTACAAACATTTTTGAGTGTTAACAACCTTAGTATGGCATTAGCAGAAGGTAATACAGCAATTGTTTATCGCGAATTTGAATATCATGGGTTTCCATAGCAAGTTTATAATTTTTAATAATTATATCACTTTTAGTATGGATTTAGAATAGACCATATTGGCGTCACATACATGTGCTGCCATCTGCAGCGGATTCCTTTGGAAGTTTTTTGCTGATTTAAAATATATATGACATTATCCAGCAAACATTCAACTAACGGCCGAATGCCGGCAAACTGCTTTTATGCTGGTAAATTACTGGCACCAAAAGTAAGTGCAACGCCAGTATTAATAATGTACTTCACATTTGTATTTCGCATTCCGCCTATACGAAGTACTTTACCAGCATTTTATAAGCACTCTTCTTCACTCATACTTTTTACTTAAAACCATCAGAAATAAATCTTGCAACTAATGCGATTATTTTGCACTTTACCGTTGCTGGGCCAGCAACTGATACATCAATGGGCCAGTAACGGCCCCGGGGACACCGGGGTACTGGCCCATTTCTTTCAATGCCGGGGAGTATGTGCTTTACCAGTACTGGCCCGTATAAAAATGTTTGCTGGGTACTTATTTTACCTAAATTTTATGAATATTTTCAATTTTGGAGCAAAAAATATGTATTTTTGATAAGTATATACTAATATATACAGTCCAGACACTTTATATTATAGAATAATGATTTTATAAATATATAAATACGGATTCGAAGGTATATTTATAGGTTACGTTTTTAAATAATGTGAAAATCTCTTTAGTATTTATTTAATTAACACTAAGTATTCATTAATATTTTGTTTTAGAATGCATAATAGTGTATTGTTTTGCTCCAAATTGTAACCATTACAGCTACGTTCTTAATTACAATTTTTTTCGTTTTTTGACAGATGAAAATGATAAACCATAATGGATAAATAAAAAACAACATATTGTTCCTTCAAACCATTTAGATATGGCACACACACTTATTGCTATGTTACTTGCCATAATAACGATTATTAACGTAAATTTTTCAAAATTAACCTGCAAAATAATATTGTTCTGCAAAAATAATGACATATTAAATTATAATGTATAAAATAAGAATTTTAATAAAAAAAATTTGACTTGTAGTTTGATGTCAACATTTTCTTACTTTGAAAACTTAATTTATACTTCCAAAATACAATTTAACAAAAAAACAACATGCTAAATTCAAATAAAAGGAATCCAACCACGAGGCGGCAGTACTGAATCCCATTTTGTGACGTAGTTACTGGTCTATTTAAAGCATTTATAACCGGTTGGTAAAGAACGAGTTAAATGTTGTAACTCAAGCTATCCCTATCTTTCACACTCAGTGTTCCCTTTTTGCAGTTTTCAAAAATTACAATCAACAATAAAAAATTACAGTAAGAAACTACGTCTACAAAAATGTATCTTTTATGTTTATTATTGCACCCTGGTTCTTTGGCGGTAGAAAAAATATATGTTATAATTTTTAGGTGAATTATTAGGAGGCCATGTTAGAGCCGTTTTTACCCTAATAACAGTAATTTTCGTAATTTGTGTCACTTATACAATAACCAGTTTTAAAGAAATACCACTTAAACTTTTGGAAAAAACTGATTTGTTACAAATGCAAGCGCAAATTCAAGAATATCGAGAATCTATTGATGCAAACATGGAGGCAGAAACACGTTTGGAAAATGGAATGGAGAATGGACACACGATGATTCCCAATGAGCAAACACCATTGCAGGTAAATTTATTTTAGCCATTTTGTAAATGATCTGATTCTATGGACAAAAAATATCCTAAGTTATGTATAGTAAAATATGCTTTTTCCACTCTCTTCTGAATTGTATCTACATGTTTAAACGTGCTTGAGCAATCCTTTACATAATTTTTTAACCTCTTTGCAGCACCCTCATGCAGAACCTCAACATGTCT
Source organism: Liopterus haemorrhoidalis (assembly GCA_963971575.1). Lineage (NCBI taxonomy): Eukaryota > Metazoa > Arthropoda > Insecta > Coleoptera > Dytiscidae > Liopterus > Liopterus haemorrhoidalis. The sequence continues at coordinate 54,072,112 of OZ020615.1, forward strand.
ATGACTTAAGAAAAGATAAAGAAGATCCTTATGATACTATTCGGGAGCTACCAAGACAGAGCATAGTTCCAAGTCCAGATGCTTCTTTGCTTCTTTATTTGAAAAGTATCGTCTTCATGCCACACTCTTTACGAATGCTGTGCTTAACAAATTTATTTTGTTGGATGGCTCATGTGTGCTACTCCCTTTACTTCACAGACTTCGTTGGTGAAGCAGTTTTTGATGGAAATCCAACAGTAAGCCCTATAATAATAGGTAGTAGGCAGTGCTTTCCAACATTTTTGTCTGCGCGACACCGAGTATTCCTTAGGAATAAAATGGCAACCCGCGAGTAAATTAAAAATAAATTGCATGTGATGAAAAGAAACCTATATACTGAATTTTACAATTATTTTTAATAATTCATTTAAATTAATTTTATAAATTTTTATATACAGTCTGTTTCAAACACTTAGGCGGAACTAAATGGGAATTTCGTTCTTTTAGGTTGTCACGACAAGGGACCTTGCTTGGGTTATTTCATTTTTCACGTTGCAATGTCAAAATTTAAAATTACAACAATGAAACCATGGAAACGATTGACCTATGTCAAAATTAAATTATTTTTTTAATATATTTTAATGATAAAAAAATTAATAAATGGGTAATTTGTATTAAGAATGACACAAAAAATCTAAATATAAAGAAAATGACAATTTAAAATAATATTAACCTTAACAAAAAATGTGTATTGTAAGTATGATTTACAAAGCTTAAACAAAACGGTCGAAAAGCACGATTTAAACGATGAAAGTAACTAGATTGCAAAATTTAGTTCCGCTTAACCGTTTGGAACAGACTGTAGCTATTATAAGCTGTTCACTTTTGTAAGAACACACTAGATCTGGTTATTTTGGTTACTTTTATGGTGTGTTACTGACTTTAAATGTTTATTAAAAATATTCCTTACGCTGTAAAACCGACTTTAGGTTGATAAGGTTATGATCATTATAATTAAGATATCATTTTTCATTATGACATATGTCAAATGGATCGACATTTTAAAAAAGTGACATTTTTTAATACCAACATGACATACAGCTTCAAAGGTGCAAACTATTGAAAACAATATTTCCTTTTAGTTTGTTCTTACAAAAGTGAACAGCTTATAGCTAATTAGCTATTTTCAAATACAGTAACGAACGTAGGGTATTAAAACACCACATGAAAACAGAATTGAGAGTCACAAAAAGGCGAAGTAAACTTAATATTATTCGCAATGTACAGTCTGTTTCAAACGCTTAGGCGGAACTAGATTTTGCAATTTAGTTACTTTCATCGCTTAAATCGTGCTTTTCGGCCGTTTGGTTTAAGCTTTGTAAATCATACTTACAATAAACATTTTTTGGTTAAGGTTAATATCATTTTAAAATGTCATTTTCTTTATATTTAGATTTTTTGTGTATTCTTAATACAAATTTTCCATTTATTTATTTTTTTGTCATTAAAATATATAAAAAAATAATTTAATTTTGACATAGGTCATTCGTTTCCATGGTTTCATTGTTGTAATTTTAAATTTTGACATTCAAACATGAAAAATGAAATAACCCAAGAAAGGTCCCTTGTCGTGACAACCTAAAAGAACGAAATTCCCATTTAGTTCCGCCTAAGCGTTTGAAACAGACTGTAGATATATTGGAAAAATTGATAATTCCTCCTGAGCTGGATAAAATTTCGAAAGAGTTCCCACTTGTAGAATTTCCAAGCAAGCGCTGCTGCATAAATCGAGTAGAGTGCGAGACAGAGGAAGATCAAGGAGGAATCGGGCGCTGAAACAAACTGCACATTATAATTCATAGCGATGAGAATTCTTTTGAATTGATTTTTTTTTTTACAACACAGATTACTGAATTTAAACCATAAATTTCGCGAAACCTTTCTTACTACATCGTGACACAAGAAGATGTCGTGTAACACATAGGTTGGAAAGCACTGGTTTAAGTAATAATGGCGATGTTTAACATATATATGTTTTAGGCAGCACTTGGTACAGTCACTCGAGAATTATATGAAGAAGGTGTTAGATTTGGATGTTGGGGAATGTCTATGTACTCGCTATCCTGTGCTTGTTATTCTTTGATTATCGAAAGATTAATTATGAGATTTCGGTAAGTATGACTAGCTTCAAATTGAAGCACTAGGTGGCAGCGTTATGTTCATATCGTTGTTCTTTTTATTATTATAATAGCACGACAATACAAGCGCGACTTTTTTGCAGTGTTCTTTTTGAACGTTAGAGTTGGGAGTCCCCTCCACAGTACAATTCTAATTTGCAGCCCACCCCGGGCGGCAAAAATTCACAATAAATAATATCTTGTAATCTGAACTAAAAATTTTAACCATTTCATATCATATTTTTGTCGCACCTACAATTCGGACCGATTAAAATGAGCACGGAACTTTTTATTATTTAATCTGTGACGGAACTGGGGAATCCCCTTTCTTTAAGTGAGTATAGTCATCTCGCTCGCTTTAGCGACTGGAAACACCGTCTGTACTAACCAGTTACCTTGCGGTAATTCCCCGTGTTTTATTTTGTGCTCGGATTGTTTATGGCGAATATTCAGCAAGAGTTAATTCTTTCATATAAAGAATAGAGTTCAATATTGTCTAATAACACCTGCAACATCAGTCGTCCAATTCACATTGACTCAATTAACTTTATTAAAAATATATATCGTAACAGTATCCAGAGCCGGCGCTAACGGGCATGCAAGGTATGCGGAGCATGCGGGCGCCACTGCGAAGGGGGCGCTGGCGTGAGATTCGAAAGGGCGCTAAATGGCCAAATGAATATAAGTAAGGTAGTGAAATGTAATTTTAGAAGTGAGAACTTTTTTGTTTTTTTTTAGGTCTTCACTTGAAATTTAGAAGTGAGGACCTTTTTTAGGGTTTTGTAGGTATGACCAAAAAACCCTTATACCGTCATTTTGTCGTCTGTCTGTCTGTCTGTCTGTTCGGTAAAAATTGTAGCCAAACGGCTAAACCTAGAGAGTTGAAAATTGGCATGCTTGTACAACTTTTTGACCCGCACATAGGAAAAATACTAAAACATCTAAAAAACATATCCCCCTAAAAATATAAACAAATATGTGCTCATCGAAAAAAAAAATATTTTTTTTAAATTCTGAGTAGGGTATCAAATGAAAGCCCTTACTACGTGGATTAACGATCAAAATTTAATTTTTGCAAAATAAATTATTTTAAGACGATTTTTGCAAAATTGTACAAAAAAATTTTTGTCCCATACCCTGTAGCCCCGATGGTTTAAACTAAAAATGTGAAAAAATTCTAAGTAATGTATAATGGTGTGAACCGGAATAGTACAACAGGAATGTTTGATCAGATTATGTTTTCGGAAAATAACGCATTTTTGTGTTTTTTGGTTGACGATGCATACATGTTATACTCTTATAACACACTAAGTTGATAAGCGTTTGGTGGTCTAATGGCTCAGTTGGTCGACAACCACACAGGATCGTTATTCACTACACAGGTTCGTTCCTGGCTTGTGGAGTCAATTTTTTTTTTTGTTTTTTTTTTCATATTTATTATGTTTAAATTAATTTGTTAAAATTCTAGTTATATTTTAGCACATTTTGAATTTATTTTTCAAGAGCGTAAATTTAATAACCAATTGGAATTATATTTTCATTCTGTGTCATTTATACGAAACCAGAGGGGCGGAGCGTATGATTTAAGACAATCAATGAAAGCCATAGGCCCAATTTTCAAAATCTTAATGAACCTTGTTATATAAAAAAAATACTGCACTTATTTAGAAACCTAAATAATGATATTAGGTATTCGAATTAAAATTAACAAAAAAATATTTTAACATAAAATTTGTTTTTAAAGCTCTGAGATTAACAGACGATAAATTATTTTAAAAAGATCGTTCATTTTGCCGTGGTTACTACAAAGCAAAATTTGTCCTACACACTCAGCATGCCGCCTTCACTTATTATATACCTGCGAAACCTTGCAATGTGTGAAAATTCACACTTCACATCAATTTTTTTTAGGTCTTCACTTGAAATTGAGAAGTGAGGAGCTTTTTTTGTTTTAGATCTTCCCTTCAAATTGAAGGGAAGGTCTCGAGGAAAGCCCTACTTAGGGGCGCTCAATTAAATCTTGCCTACGGGCGCCACAGACCTTCGCGCCGGCTCTGACAATATCATTCTAGTTCTAATTGGAAGCTGAGTTGTGTTTTATATTCTATTTGCTGTTATTCGTTGTGTTCTTAATTTTATGTAATAATAACTTAATCTTGTCGACGCATATCATAAACAGAACCGCAGTAACGAAAACTGCGTTTTGGCGCCCTTGGCAAATAAATGTAAGTGATAAGCAAAAACAAGATTCTCACCGCCCAAAATGTAGATGATGAGCAAAAAAAAAGGTCCTCACTTCCCAAAATCCAAGTGAAGAGCAAAAAAAAGAAAAAGATCCTCGCTTTCGCAATGTGGCGCCCCTTAGTCAAGCTCATCGGCACCCTTTTTCTTGGTGCGCTAGGGGCCGTCGCCCCCTCCGCCCCCTCTTACTGCGGCTCTGATCATAAATGTTGGGTATATATCAATAAGTGGCGTACCTGTAAGAACTTTAAAGAGATTACAAATTTTGTCAAAATTTTTAATTATGAAAGAATTATTTTTGCAAAATATTTTTGGGACGCCCATAACTTTGCGCCGGATCCCACAATTTTGCCTCCGGCGTCGCTATTGCTAAGAACGGCCCTGTCTTTGACAATTTATTTAAATATTTACTGGAAACAATAAATACAGAACGAATATTCTGATCTAACAAATTACCCACATTGTCATTAAAACATGTTTCTGCATTTCCTGCTCCAAAATTAATTAACATCATTTCTTACAGTGCTCGAAGAGTCTACGTTGGTGGATTATTAGTTTACTGTTCAGGGATGCTTTTAATGGCCCTCACTAAACATAGAGTTGGTGTAATACTCTTTAGTTGGACCGCTGGAGTAATGTATTCGACTTTGTTCACTATGCCGTACTTACTTATAGCTCACTATCATGCAAAAGGATGTGTAAGTTGTACTTATGGTGCCTGTCCACTTGAGAGTAAATATTGGCGAGAAGCTCTCGATAGCAGTTACTCTCAAGTGGACAGGCACCTGAGAGTAACTCGCAAAAAGTGGCGAGCTACTCTCCGAGAGCTAACTACTCTCAACGTACTCGCAAGTGGACACGTGCTCCCTACACTCTCCGAGAGTAGCTCGCCAAATACGAACTGTGTTCCAATTCCTGAGAGTACTCTCGAGAGCTGTCTGCTTACAAGATGTTCAAAAATTCGTCACCGGAGGAAATAAATAAATTAATCGGCTTGTACGAACTCCGGGAAATTCTGTCGATCGTGAAATGTGTCGATTACCGTGACAGAATGAAAAAACATAATGTTTTGTAGGAAATTTTATACCCCCAAATTTAGAAAATTACCAACCTATTAACCATTTCTTTTTTAAATTTCATTAAAAATAATTAATTAGTTTAAATTTAATTTAATTTAAAAATAAAAATATATATGTTTTTTTTTATTAAAATAAAGTTTAAAACATTAAAATAATAATTTTGATAGAATAAATTATGTAAATTTTTACCTTTGTTAATAACTAATTACCCCAAATAATTAAGTAGAGCCTAAAATTAAATTATTAAATTATTTTAGTAATTCCATTTAATTGAATTAAACTATTTTTTAAAGTATCAAAAAACTTTGTACATCATCTACTAAAATGTAATTAACAACAAAATATGCTAATTAAGCTTTTAGGTACATACCCCAAATATAAAGGTAATAACCCTTTTCTTTTTAATATCTATTTTCTTTTTTATCAACTTTATTTACAGGAAGAATAATCTCTATTTCTTCAATTTCATGAATAGGGGCGTGAATAGGATTAGAAATTAATTTACTTTCCTTTCTTTTACTTTACATACCTTTATTAAGAAAAAAGAAAAATCATATTCCTCTAAATCTTCTATTAAATATTTTTTAGTACAAGCTATAGCTTCAATTATTTTTATTTGCAATTTTATTAATAATATTTAAAATAAATTTTATAAGAGAATTATTAAAAGTACATAAATATATTTTAATAATATTAATCAATTCAACTTTATTATTAAAAATAGATGCAGCACCATTTCATTTTTGATTTTCAGAAATTATTGAAGGCACCTAAAACACGTCTTCTATCAATCCATGACTTAATCCAGCAGATTTTTTTTATTCAACTTTTTTCTTTTTTTATAAATAGTTAGAATTATTACAGCTGCTGCGACCTTTCTATAGTACGACGCCATCTTGATTACTCTCCACAACTGATCAAGTGGACACAGGCTTGAGAGTTCTCTCGAGAGTAACTCTCGAGAGCAACTCGCAGGGTACTCTCGAGAGTACACCCGGTCGAAATCAGCTCTCTAGTGGACAAACCCGTGAGAGTTACTCTCGAGAGTACTCTCAAGTGGACAGGCACCTTTAAGTTTAAAAATATATAATTATATATTTAAAGATTGTTATTAATTAATTTGATTCAGTTTTCAGTGAGTGATATTAAACTACCAGCCCATGAAACTCAAATTAGAGGACTTGGAACTGATGTTGCTATTGTTTCCAGTATGGTATGTTTTAATTACTATTCAAAAGCCAAAACATAGTTCTAATAGCCAGACATACCCCATACTCGAGCGGATTAATGCTGAATTGTATCCTCCTCCAAATGACAAACAAATGAAACAAAAAATCGCGTCATTAACAATAACAATTGTTTTAGGTTTTCCTGGCGCAGTTCATCCTTTCAATGTGTATGGGGAGTATAGTCAGTTACAGTGGGACCACTACAGCAGTCGTTAGTGTAGCTAGTGCTTTAAGTTTTTGTGGAGCTATTTCAGCCACCCAGGTCATGTATTTAGACCTTTAATCGTCAAAAGTCTTCAATAAATGTCATACAGAGAATTTTAATTTCAAAAGACACAAATCAGAGAAAAAATCGATAATAATACACAAAATAGTTGACCTCTAAGTTAATTTTGAAACTAAAATTCTCAAATGCTTTACATGTAAATTTGTGCCAAAGGTATATTAAAATTTATTGTACTTTGTGATAATTATTGCAATCTCGATGTATATTTTTGATGTTGTGAAACTAATAAATTAAAAGCAAGGGATTTAGGTTACTTTATGGATCAAAAACCTGAAACATAAATTAATTAAAGCTTTCGAAAGGTCTACATCCCCATCGTCATTAAAAATTTAAGATCATCAAAAGACTACAAACCAATGCTCAAACCGTTGACCCACTTAAGGGGGGGGGGGGTAGGGTCTGACAACCATATTTTAAGCATATTTTTGTGAATTTTTTTCAAATCTATGGTTAAATTTGTTCATTTTCAAACTAAGTACATATATAAAGTATGTTTTGAAGAAGATACAAAAAAATTTTGAAGGCAAAATATGGCGAAATGAGCCAGCTGTGGCAAATCTTCTCAGACTCCGGGAAAAAAATTAGATTTTGCGGTGACCAGCATAACTCGTCACTGGATCATCTGAAATCAAAATTCCAAAAAGATTTTGTTAGTTTATGAGTTTGCCGCGGTAACGACGTTGAGATATTTTTTTTTTCATGTTTTTTTTTTATTTAACAATCACAAATATACTCATTTTTAGGTTTTTTTTAGGGGGAATTAATTTTGTTTTGTCTTCTAAATAACGCTAAAAACTGAAAAATCATCTAAAAATAAAAACTCAACGTCATTACCTCGGCAAACTCATAAACTAACAAAATCTTTTTGGATTTTTGATTTCAGATGATCCAGTGACGAGTTATGCTGGTTACCGCAAAAAATTTTTCCCGGAGTCTGAGAAGATTTGCCACAGCTGGCTCATTTCGCCATATTTTGCCTTCAAAAATTTTTTGTATCTTCTTCAAAATATACTTTATATATGTACTTAGTTTGAAAATGAATAAATTTAACCATAGATTTGAAAAAAATTCACAAAAATATGCTTAAAATGTGGTTGTCAGACCCCCCTTAAGAGCAACAAATGTTAGGGTATTTATATCGTTTAGGTTCAGCTTCTCTCAACTCTCCCTTAATGATTTTTTCACCAAAACTGGTGTGTATATTTCAAGTCAAAATGAATATAACATTATCATTTAACTTTTTTTTTTAAATAATAATAATAATATACAAGAAGGAATGTGGAGAATTTAATATAATCCATAACAGTGATATAAGATGTAATTAAAAGAAAGATTAAAGTTAAATGAAGGAGTTAAAACCAGCGAAAAGGAAGACTTGCTAAGAATGCGCGCATAATGAAAGCTGGTTGCTGGTACCAGCGCGCTAGAATATCAAAAATAACCCTGCTGAACCAGCGCGAGCCTTTACTATGCGCGGTATAATTTATAGGATATACCTGCTCGCAAGCTGACCTTCGCCAGCGCTGGTAAATAATTAGTACAATGGAGAAAGCTACTAGAGGACAGGAAGATGCATAGCGGATAGCCAAAATCACGAAATATATTTATTTATTTAAACAACATAATTTTAAGTACATGTATATTTACTGCGGATACAATGGACGGATTAGTTCTCAGTCAAAATACAAAAATACTAAACTAAACTTAAAATATAATTATTGGTAAATAAAATGTAATCTAATACTACTGGCTGAATATCCATAATAAGTGAGTCGAAATGTTAATCGTAAGCACAAGATGTCTGCATCCATCTGCAGAAGTATCATCAATATTGAGAAGTGACATTACCGGTGGCGGCGCTGTGATCGAAGGGAATACGATTGACGACAGTTGTACTTAGCTATTAATTTTCGCAACCGAATAAATTAAGCACAATACGTTTTTATTTAATTAAAATGGGAGTTAATATAAAAAAATATTTGCGTAATGTTTGAATATTTAAGCGCTATACATGTATTGAGGTGTATAACAGAATCAACACGCGAAAAATTGAACTTTTATAGTTTTTCAAGACTTCTGTCGACATTGTTTTTCTCACGCAAATTTAACGTGAAGGCGTTAACTAAGGAGGGCCCTATTTTTTTATCTAGGTAGGAAAAGTGTAAATTTCAAAAATTCAAACCACAGGTCCGCATCTTTTATTGTTATTAAGTTAGAATTATTTTAACATTCAGAAACAAATTGAATAATTAAAAATTTCACAAAACTTTTTTTTTGGGGCTTGTTTTATAATATGTGGTGCCCTTTAGGACCTCGGAATTTCAAAAATTTCAACCACAGGTCCCTACCATGTACTTTTTGAGATAAGGTTTTTCGAAAAGGAAATATTTATAATTTTTCTCAGGAGAGCTTGAATTTTTATTTAGGTAGATAAAAATCTAGACTTAGAAAATCTAAAATTCAAACCGTAGGTTTCTATCTCTATCGTTCAATAACAGAATCATCTCGCAAAAATTTGGACTTAATATTAAACTTTCCCTCCATTTTTTCTTAGGAAAAGTAAAAAAACTAAGATGCCTATTTTTGTCCCTTCTTAAATGATAGCCAAAAACACTATAATTTATTCTGCTTTAATATTTTTCTGTAGGCATTGTAAATTAGACTCAACACTAAAATATACGTAATAACTTTAAACTGTACTGCAGTATTTAATACAATTATTTGGCTACCAGTTAGCGTATTCTAGCGTGTCACTTCTCAATTGCAAAATCAGAAAAATATGTGCTTCCATCATTTAAAATTATGGAGTCTCAGCCTATAATAATAATAATATTACTAGCAGCTTATTTAACATGTAATCGTGAAGGATTGAATTTTTAGGTATAAATATAAGTGCACATACAGTGGACGGATTCTTTTCTTATCAGTCAAAAGATTATATAAAAATATTACAGAATATCTTGCATGGTTTCTAAGCATGGTTATTAAATGCCGAAAAAATACAGGCTTATGCAAATCCGCAAGGGTTAAAACATTATTATAACAAAGTGCGGATCGACACAGCTTTTCCTGTATTATTACTTATAACTCTTTACTTCTACTCGTAAGGTTAAAGCTTGTACTTTGTGACTTAACTAAATATGTAGATCTTACAACAGTGCCAAAAGGTACAAAACATTTAATACTTCAATAATAATCTAATTTTACTAAAAACAATACTGTTTTACATCATCTTATTTTAACATTTCTAACAAAGTTATACTAAATAAAATACCAACTACTACAACTTGTTATCGAAGGAAAAATATATGGCAAAAAACCAAAAGGTTTTAGCAATACACCACTGAATATAACATAATGTTAACACATTTATGTTCTTAAATTATTCAAACTCTTATCTAAAATATCCTTTTTAATCTTCGGGTAATCAGGATTAACTTTAAGAACCTGATTACTAACATCTATAGCTTCGGCAAATTTTTTACATTTCATAAAATTAAAAGCTAATTTATACCCAACAGCTGGGTTACTTTTCCCCCCAAATTTCCAAGCATTTTCATAGTAATTAGCAGCTTCTTTATATCTCTGTTCTTTCTCAGCTATCAAACCAAGAAACTCATAAGCCCTAGTACAAGTTTTATTATGTTGTAAAACCCTCCTGAGTAAATCAGTTGCAAAATCATATTTAGTCGACTGTATATATAAATCAGCTAACAGCAACCAACACCTTTCTAAATACTCCGCATCTTCAAAAGTCCAGATGCTTTTTGAGACTCTCTTGAGCTGGTTTCGGGCACGTTGGGCTTGTTTGAGTAGGATGTAGCTTGTGGCGACACCTAGTATTGGGCCAATATGTTCTTTGAAAGTATCTTGCGATGCTATTGAAGTGAAGTCTTCTAAAGCGCGTTCTATGTTGGTTTTTTGCTTCGTGGCCAGAAGAAGGAAGTTTCCTAGAAGTCGGTGGCGGAGAGCTTCGTCATCTATTCCTCCAGGGCGGGGTTTGAGTTCTTTTAATAACCTCTCAGCTGAAACAAGGACATTTTTGAAAACGAATGCTCGACATTTTTAAACAAGAGCTCAAAGATGTCGAGCAGCAAAGTTTCCTTAATGACGACCATACTTAAGAATCTAAGGCGTAATTTTAATGAAAGTTTCACAAACTTACCGGTTCGCAGGGCCATACTTCTAGAATCTCTATACTCAACATCTTCAATAGCATCGAAAGCATCTCCCAACATTTCATCCTCTGGATTTAAACATATTTCAATCATATTATAAATGGCTTGTTGTCCCCATTCTCCATCTTGTCTTGCGTTGTTAAAATGCCTCAAAGCTGCGTTAGGATTCCCAGAATACCATTCGTACAAACCAGTACAATAAGCTAAACCTACAAAAAAATAATTTCAGCTATATCCAATTTAAAAATATGGAAATAAAAATACCTGAAGCTTTTAGAGGATTCTCTGTCATCTCTTCAGCTTTTTTCAAATAAGGAGGAACTTCATCTAAACCACCAGTTCTTCTCATTACTTCTACAAGTCTAGCAAGAGCTGTCCAGTAGGTAGGTTGCTTGTTTAAGAGTTGTTTGAAATGGTAAGATGCAGAATCAAAATCAACCTAAATAAAAAAATTAAAGTAGGAAGATTGGACAATAGGTAATAACGTTGAGAATCAGCCTTTAATAGTCAGTTATACAGCCAAGAGTCAATACACGAGGGCCGTTTAGTTTTTTTTTTTTTTTTTTTTTCCAATTTAAAAGCGCACTATAAATTTTGGATATATATGGAGGGCTCAGAAGCCAAACAGTGTAAGTCAAATTTTCCCTGAAAATGGCTTGCTTAGTTCAAAAACCTCTTTGTTGTCAAAACTTTCAGTTGACAAAGCAATCTTGTACTTGAGTTTATTTATATGTTATAATATCTTTCAATAAAAATATTCTTCTGTATCCTATACAATCAATGGTATTTTTTTACTTTAAGACTTTTCTTTATCTCATTTTCAATGTTTATTGATTGACTTTTGAACCCTCCTATATATTTGATAGTATTAAGTATTTTTCTACATAATGGCCTTCTAAATCAAACATAAAACGTGATACCAATTTTACAATTTAAAGGTTTAAAAAATTGCGCCAATATTTTTGAAGTAATCCAGAGTAGCTACTTTGACTTTGCCGTCGGTCATGAAACATGTGTCGTCTAAAACAGTATGTCTCAACAGGTGTTCATCGGACAAAAATTCTTCACTGATTATTTTAATTTATCATTTTTATGTCCGCAAAACGTTTAAGCTAGTTTTGAGATGGTCACCGTATAATCTATGTAACATAAATAAAATTAACATACTTTTCTGAAAGCCAAATCTGCCATCATAACTGAAGCTGCTTCATTCTCAGGGTCTGATTTCAAGAGATTGGCGCAGGTCTGTTGACATAACTCCAAATAATTGACCTGAAAATAAAACAATAACGATACAAACCCTAATAAAAGGAGACGAATTATTGATTCCAACAGAAAATAAAAGAATAGTTTGAAATAAAACCCCAATTTTTGAAAGCTTTAAACTAAATATAACTCTAATTACAGATAAATGGTTACTAATATTTACAGAGAAAAATGGCACATAGGAAATTAAGAATGAGATACAGGCAGCAATGATGAAAATTTACAAACGCTCACGAAATTTCTACAGATAAATGGACAAACAGTGTGATACACTTTCCAACATTAAGTGCATTTGTACTAATCTAATTTCCACACTCTTCATCCACTTACCCGTCCAAAACTTTGTTTGGCAATTTCTTCTGGCATGTAAACATAACGGCATACCTGCATATAAAGTTTGGCAAGAGCTAGCAGAATAATAGGGTCAGAAGGACTGAGCAGAAGAGCCTCCTTGTAGAGATGAGTTGCCTTCTCGTTGTCTCGCATTATTACACTTAGTTCTGCCATCTTAACACAGATGTCTCTGGAGATTTTTACTTGTTCATCTGCGCTACCTGTAATAGACAATTTGCGAAAACTTCTTAACGTGTAACATAAAGTACGTGACATAATAGATATCTAAGAATGACATACATTTCCACATGTTATTTTCACAATTCTTCAATATTAAAATAATAATTTTAATATAATAGGGTTCCACTTATATAGATCCACATAATAAACTTTTACAGATTGATTGAAGCTTTTGATCATTTTGTTCAGGAAAAGCCAACTTCTATATATAAAAAATATAGCTAATGACAACTTACAAAACCGAAAATTCCTGTTAGTTCCACCTAAACGTTTGGAATAGCATGTAAACGAAAAAATTTAAACATCTCCGGATTTTGTAAGTATCGAGCAAGTGAAGGCAGTTGACAGAGAGCCAAAATACCAGTATGTCTGAAACATATTTTTTTTCCGTAATCACGTCAAAATGAACAAATTTTGAAAACCATTTATCGTCTGGTATTCTAAGCATTAGAGAATTGAAACAAAACATGCGTCGCATGTGTTTCATTACTTTGTACAGTTAATTGTCATTGTCAAGTAAAAAAATCAAACTTTATCAAAAATTTTCTTAAATGTGGGACAAAGAGTTGTATATGCATGCTATATTTAAACTCTGTAGGTTCAGCTTTTGGCCAATGTTTCTATTGTTGAGAACTGACAATAACTTAAGTGACGCCTAGCGGAATATTTTGGAATTTAACGGAATAGGATTTTGTTGGATGTGGCTCATTTAATTGCATTGTTTCTATGTGTTAAAGTGAATAAAATGTCTTTAAAATCGCAACAGAAAATTAACTGCAATGTGAATTCTTGTGTATCAAATGGCAAATGTCAAAAAATCCTATTCTAATCGCCATTTTGTAAGCGAAAACAGCGCCTCTATAGATAATGTCACTTCTCAATACAGATAGACATGAGTGGCGGTCTAGCCGGGCCGCCGAGATTAAAAACGTTAAACTAACTTATTGTGCAATTCTGTGGCAAATCTTTAAATTTATAGACAGAAACTGTCCATAACAACCCATAAAAAAACTCCTTAGATACGATCGTCTGTAGCTTATATGGTAGATATTCCGCAGAACTGCACCATAAATATGATTTCACTGCGTATGTTTTACTAAAATAAAAAGTGGAGTAATAACAATCTATAAGAGGAAAAAAATCGTTTTATTTAATTTTTCGCCACAAGAATTGTCATTGAAATTATTACATTATATGACGAATTACTTTATTAAGCGGACCAAGTATAAAATGGTGTCTTGGTTGTACCTTCGGAACCCTTAATATTTGGATATAATTTAAAACTGTCGAATTCTCGTAACGCCAGAAACTAGGCTGCTACTATAATTAATAAAAATACCTGGCTGTTCTAGTGGAACTCTCTTCTGTACCCTATTCTGACAATCTTTAGCTTCCTTTAAAGTCCCCAATGCTGCTGTAATGTTCCCAGCCTTCTCCTGAATATCCGCCAACAACAAAAGACTTCTTGTCCTGGACTGCAATGTTAAATAATCTTCCTCCCCTGACTTCTTATTGGTCTCTAATTCTTCTTTAATAACAACTTCTGCTTGATCGTATTGTTTTAACAAAATATGCAACTTTGCAAGATCAGTTTTTAAGTCGGAGTTTTCTGTTTGTTTTATAGCGTCTTGATAGTAGGTTATAGCTTTGCTATAATTGTGGGTTTTGACAAAAGCTATACCCATTTTACTTGCGAGTGTTGGGTCTTTTGGGTTGAAAGCTAAAGCGCGTTCATACGCATCGATAGCACGATCAGGTTCTATAAGAAATAGAGAATTAAAACGTTTACCATTTTGTAAAAACTCTTCTCTTCTTTTAAGGTACGGGTCAAATAGGGCAGAATTCTATAGTTTGTTGTATAACCTCGTAAAAATAAGTAGGTAAACAATTATTAAATGAAGTATTTGGCAAAGGTTAAAACATGTTTAATCGTTATGCTGACCGCAATTTCGACGTTAACCATTTACAATAGGTGTACTGGAAAGTTTTTTTGTTTATTTGGTATTATTAAAATAGAAACAAATCGAAAGAAAAAAATTGTACTTCATTGAGTAAAATAGTTAACCATTGTGATCTATAGCACTCTGCCATTTATTAGGAAGAGAAAATATTCCCGATTTATAAAATTCCTGATTTTTTTAAGGAAATAATTGTTCAAGGCTCATTTTAACATGGTCGATATCTCTAAGTGTTTTGTTTTTAAAAAGTGTTCCAGTGATCGAAATAAGTGATAGTCGGAGGGCGAAATGTCTGGTGAGTAGGGTGGGTGTGTTAGAACCTTTCAATCAAGCTCGGAAATTTTTTCACGTGTCTTTTTTTGATGAATGAGGTCAGGCATTGTCGCCTTGAAGAATAACTCCTCTTCTATTCACAATTTCTGGCCGATTTCTGATTCAGTCGATCCAATTGTTCACAGTAGAGATCAGAATTAACACTTTGTCCCGGTTTTAACATCTCATAATAAATTATTCTTTTACAGGGCCTTCCAGATCGAAGTTCATCATCCAATCATAAATTTCCTAATTTAAATTTTTTAAACCACTGTGGACATGTGCGTACAATTAGTTTATCACCATAAACAGTGCAAATGTTTTATGTAGCAACTGTAGCAGATTTTTTTTTTATGATACTCATACAACGTTTAAATAAAAAATGTTTTGATGAAAATTCTTCCGCCATTTTAAAATGCAAGGGTTTAAAATGAAACGAAAACAATACTTAGGTACTCAAGATTACAGAGTTTAATCAAAACGCAAAAGCCGTCTGTTTAATTCAGCGAATAAGTCGTGACTAGTTCGCATACTGCATTAATAAAAACGAAAAATCTTTCCAGTACACCAAATAGCAATGACTACAGTCGACCAGTGACGGGTTTTACATTTGCGGTTATCACATTTGCGTTGTTTTTTCCTTTTCACGCGAGCTATTTATTTATTATTATTACGAACAATTACTGATAATACTTGAAGACGTTAATTTGTTTGGTTTGCCACTGACTTTGTAACACCAAATGTTTAATATGGCTCAGAAATCTCCAGCATTCCGCTGATGATGAAGCAATGAGACCCATTTCAACATCCCTACCAAGTGAAAATCAAAATGATATTTGAAATCAATAATTTTTTTTGTAATGCATAAAATAAAAAAGGATTATATATATATTTAATGTTTTTTCATGGTGGGGCGTGAGGTAAAACGCGAGCCAGTACATAGAGTTTTGTCAGCATATTGAATATATCACACCTTACTTACCTTGAATAGACATGCATGCATCCCCAAAAAGAAGATAACTTTCCGGTCCTGGACAATGTTCAATAATCTCCCTAAAACACTGCATATACGCTGATTTATCCCTTCTTTTCTTCAAATAAATTTCAGCCAACTTTGTCCTTGCCTGCATATAATAACTCTCTTCCGGTTTAATCTTGCTTAAAACTTCAATAGCACTCTTCACATCTTTCTTATCCAACGCTTGCTCTGCATTTAAAATCATAAATCTTGCTTCTTCAGGAGTACCATGAAATTCTTCAATAGCTGTATGAAGCATCTTAGCACCTTCATGAAATTGACCACTTATATTATATGCTTTAACTAATTCCATGTAAAGAGAAGCTTTGTCCGCTAAAGACAGTGTTGCAAATTCTCTATCAGATGTATAAGAAGTGTCATTAGGATGTATGTCTACTAAACTAAGGGCTGTTGTAAGAGATTTGATTGTTTCATCAATGTTTTCTTCATATTTATGTACTAAGCCTGTGATAAAATGATATAGTGGGTTTTCTCTTACTTTAAAATTGTAGCTAAGCCCCATTTCTAAGCTCTGTGCTGCCCTCTGGTGGGAACCTTGTTGAATATAAATCTGTGCCATCAATAAGTGTGCTTCGGCGGACGTGGTATCTACTTCTTTTAAGATGTGTTGAAGGGTGTTCATCGCATTTGCGGTATCTCCAGTTAAAAATTGGACTTTTGCTAGTAAATACAAAGCCTCTATCAAACCAGGACATGCAGTTGTTAAAGTTCTTAGAATTTCCAGACTCTTTTTAACCACTCTACTAGGTTGTTTTATTATTGTCTTTTCAGTAATATCGATTTGTTTTGGGGCATAGTTTAAATACTCTTTTGTAACATCCAAGAGAAAGTCTGGATCTAATTGTTTAAGGTAAGCATCTCCAAATGGATAGTTTAAATGTTTCATATGGATATCCAACAATTCATCGAGAAGTTTAACAGCTTTTTCTTGGTTTTCTGTACTTAGTTTAGCACGTATGAATAAAAGCATTGTGTTTATATGGGCATCTTCCATTTCTTGCATGAATTCCATCTGGTGGTGTATCTGTTCTGTTATTCCATTTTCGCTGAGTTCACATAACATCATACCAATCAAAGCGGACATGGAACTGTTGACTACCTTCATTGCGGATTTGAAATAACGGAGGGCGTCTTTAATTTTACCTTGCAATAAACATTGGTATCCAGCTTCTGTAATAAAATCCGCATTGTTTGGTTCAAGCTGTATTGCTTTTTGGGCAAAAAGAAATGTTTCCTCAAGAACAGATTTATTACGACCACAAATTCTAGAAAATAATCTTGCGTTTTCTGAGAATAAAATCGCATTTTTTGGTTCTGACTTCTCTAATATTTTATAAAAATTCCTTAAATATTCAATTGCATCAATATAATTTCCTTCTTTTGTTAATAGGAGTAAATTTTTCATTTTTGCACCTTCCAAATTTGAGTTTTCAGTACTAATAACTCTATTCAGTGTTTCATTACATTGTTCCCATTCTTGAAGAGCAAAGCAAGTTTTCATTTTACGTATTACAGGTTCAAGAATTGAAGGAAACTTTACTATGACCTTGTTTGTCATACTTAAGGCTGTTTCTAGTTTTTTCTCAAATTCTAAACATTCAATCTCTCCAAAATAAGCATCAAGATGGCGTTTATTTTCGTTCTGAGCCACTGTAAAGCATCTGCTTACATCTTTGTATTCTGAAACTCCGTTTCTGGCAAGGTTGATTTCTACCCAACCTTTAAGACACAAGCCCTCAACGTGGTTTGGGTTGTTTTTAAGGGTTTTATCGACATAATCACGGGCTTTTTCGTACCTTTCGCTTCCAAAGAGAAATAGAGCGGCGTAGTATAACTCATTGGGTCCTGCCTTTTTACGAACTTCTTTAAGACGAGTGTCTAAGTTAACTAAAATTTGTTTATCAGCAGTTTGTTTTTTCTTATGTATATATATTAAAGCTACTAATGTAGCTAGCAAGAGTTCTTCTTCTGACTGCAACGTCTCCATTTCCCGTATACTTTCTTGTAACCTTCCGCAAAAAATCATTGAAACAGCGTTGTAAAATTTGTAGTATATTTCACCTGGATATTTCATAACACCTTCCAAAGCACATGATTGCATTGTATGATAGTATTTCTCACGTAAATAATAAAAAATACGTGATTTTAATTCTTGTTCCGCCATTTTGGTAGTAAATTAATAAGATTTTTATAATTGTGTTATTTCTTTTATTCAACTATTATACAACATATTTACTGTATTTGGCTTCATTTCCTTTATAAAATTGTTGTAGGAATTTACAAGAAAGGTGCATTTTTAAATTGTTCTTCACCACATAGTCGAAGGCAAACTGGAAAGAAAAAAATCGTAAATTTTTTGCTACTTATATCAAAGAAATGATAAAGTTTTTGACGTACTGTCACTGTCAAAATTCTGAGAAAAACAACTTCTAATCAAAAAAGATTTAGGATTGCGTTGTTAAAATAAATCTTGTTGACATAACAACTCTCAGGTTATCACACAGTCGGAGAGCCAATTATTTATGATGGGTTGCAGAGGTCAAGAGAATAAGATTAAGAACTGCCTGAGGTCAAAATTTGGTGGCAATAGAAAATTGTTTTATTATCGTTCTTTTTAGGTTTCTTAGGTACAGTCTGTCCAGAATTTTGCTGCAATATGTCTTTTCCCTACATTTTTGAATACCAACATGACAAGGTGCAAACTATTGAAACCAAAATTTCCTCTTAGTTTGTTCTTACAAAAGTGAACAGCATATATCTTAATTATAATGATCATAACCATCAAATGTAAAGTCGGTTTTACAGTGTAAGAAATATTTTTAATTGACATTTAAAGTCTGTAATAACCAAAATAACCAGATCTATGGTCTATTTCAAATTAGAAAAAAGTAGATAGCGCTGCGAACCGAGTACGATTTACACTGGACAAATACAGTATAGCGGGAAATTTAAAATAAGTTACAACTAGGGCATGGGCGTAGTAAATGGGTTAGCAAGTGATTTTTTTTTTAAATATAAAAAAGGTTAATAAGTTATTGAAATAAACAAGGCATATAATACACTTACGTTATTTATACGACATAAATTCAGTTTAATGGGAAATTTGAAAAAGTTAAGAAAATATTAATTTTTAAAAATTATGTACTATATATAAAAAGAGAGATTTGGCTAAAAGAGTTTAAATAAAGCAATAAAACAAATAATATATCTTCAGAGCTAAAGTTTCTTATTTAAATATTTAGTGTAAATAAAAATATATGTATATATGAACGTCTAAAAATTATATCAATAAGTTTTTCTTTGGGCACGAACAGCTGGGCTGTCTTTTGACCTCACATTAGTCCTCTATCTTGGTTTGTTAATTGTCAAGTGTCAAAAAATATTTATATGTCAGATAACCTAAAAAATATATAACTGCCTAAAAACAAATTACATAGAGAATTTTCTCCATAAAATCTACGCCAAGAATATAAATAAAAGTCTAAATATGTAAATAATAACAAAATATACGAAAAAAAATAAAATAATATAAATAAAGTCTGTTACAGTCTGTTAAAGTTACTTTCATCGTTTAAATCGTGCTTTTCGGTCGTTTTCTTTAAGCTTTGTAAATCATACTTACAATAAACATTTTTTGGTTAAGGTTAATATCATTTTAAAATGTCATTTTCTTTATATTTAGATTTTTTGTGTCATTCTTAATACAAATTTCCCATTTATTTATTTTTTTGTCATTAAAATATGTAAGAAAAATAATTTAATTTTGACATATGTCATTCGTTTCCATGGTTTTATTGTTGCAATTTTAAATTTTGACATTCCAACGTAAAAAATTAAATAACCCAAGCAAGGTCCCTTTTCGTGACAACCTAAAAGAACGAAATTCCCATTTAGTTCCGCCTAACCTTTGGAACCGACTGTAATATATATTTCCAATGTACGACACTAGACATCTGTCAACTTGGACTAAAAAAAATATTTTAACAGTGTAATAGGGATGACGTTCTAAACCAATCCGAAGCAAGGACAAACAGCTCCTACCTTCTTACACACATTTTTCTAAGGTGACATAGAGCATAGTTTGTCCTTATAAAAGTGAGCAGCATACATAAAATGTTAGCTAGTGACAACTTAAGAAAATTTAAATTCCATTTAGTTTCGCCTAAAGGTTTGGAATAGCCTATAATTTAAAGTATTTTGTTTATTTTAATTATTTTAAAAAAATCAGGGACCCTGCATAAAACAGGCCTACTAACATCTTCTTGATGTCAGTGAAATTACATGACAGTGACAATTTCATGACAGTTCTCTGAGTTTGGTGTTTAAGAAATAGAATTGCATTTTAATTGTAAATAATATTGTAGGTTCGCCTAAATAAAATAACATTTCAGCATACTATAGTTTAAAAATAGACTATAGTACTAAATTAAATCTAAATCTTTAATTTTTCCCACCGCATTGTACGGTACAGAGACATGGATCATGAATACAGGGAACAAAAAAACACACTATAGTAGAACAAGCAATTATTTTAGTTTCATATACCTCTGCTAACAATTTTGCAAAACCTCTCTCACGATACATGCCAGGAATGTAGGTGCAAAGTAGATCTAGAACTGTCCCGTCCCTGTTGTAGTCGATACGGCCTTCGTATTCATCACCAATGATCACCACAAATTTTGTATTGAACGGATCATGTTCCAATCGACACCTTAATCCAGCATGGATCTGATCAATTCCACCAGCAGCAAGCGGCCCGCTTGCAAAATAATTCACCAGTTTAAGAGCCACATATGGATAAATTGGTATACTATTTATAAAAATCCCTTTAACCATTATGTTATGAAAAAATTTAATATATGAATATTGTAGTGGACACTGTAATTTTTAAATTTAATATGCCGAAAAGTTTTTTAATTTGACAATTTTATTTTGACACTGTCATTAAAAAAGGAAAATAACAAAAGAACAGAGTATTCTCGATATTCGTTTTTGATTAATTTATGATACTTCATATTTGATAACATGATAACAAGGGACTGAGAAAGAAAATGCCATTCGAAACGAAATGAAAAATACCGTTCCCGTTCTTTACCTTCGCACTTATCATATTCCTCTGAAACAGGTTTTTATCAAATTAAAATACCGGTTCAAACCGGATGTTATACGAGGTGTGTGAATTAGGTAACCGGACTGGCAACATAACGTTTGATCTGGAACATTTAGGACGCGGGACTTGGAGGGGCGGCAGGTGAACATGTGATACACCTTCAGTACGAGTTTGAACTCACTAGAGTAATTTTGTTGTTCGTAGTGATTTTTTTCGTAAAATAGTTTTTTCTAGTGTGTTCTAAAAATTAGTGACATTCTTTTCGAGCAACGGTGTGCTATCAGGTTTTGCTTCAGACTTGGGCACAGTAACACGGAAACTTTTGCAAAACTTCAGCAGGGCTACGGAGACAGTGTTTTGTCAAGGACCCAGGTTTTTTAGTGGTTTAAGGCATTTTCAGATGGAAGAGACTTGATTAAAGATGAATCACGCAGCGGAAGGACTTCATCTTCAAAAACCAATGAAAATGTCGACAGAATCCGGGATCTTGTGCGTTCAGATCGTCGGTTGACAGTCATAATGATCGGGAAAGAGTTGAATTTGACTCACACTACCGTTCATCAGATTCTGACCAATGAATTGGGGATGAGAAATATCTGCAATTTCAATAAACGAATTTTTTGCCAGTAAAAACATTTCGGTGGCTCCTCAGCCTCCCTATTCGCCTGACTTGAGTCTTTGTAACTTTCTCCTCTTCCCAACATTGAAAAACCCCCACAAGGGATGTCATTTTGGGACACTCGAAAACATTCAAACGTCCGTAACCGACCAGCAAAAAGCTATGCCACTATCCGAGTTCCAGCACTACTATGAGAATTGGAAGAACCATCTCCAGCGCTGTGTGGCTTCCCAAGGAAGTTATTTTGAGGGAAACAATATTGAATTGTAATTCTATTCGAATATATATATATTTTTTCTCGTATATTCCTCTTTTCGTTTCCGTTCTTTAAATGTATTTGGTTAATATTGATATTTCGTTTTCTTTCATTTCTCAGTTCCAGATTAAAATTGATAAAAATTTATATTCTTTAATGTTTTTTCGCAAATAAATTTACGCGAAATTTAAGCGAGCGTAACTAAATAAGTATAATGTGAAAATGGTGAACTTAAATATAATTATTACATGGTGGTGATACACAAAAACACAAAACAAAAATTGACACAACTTATACACGACATGTTGCTTAAGTGGAAAATAGGACTGATTTGATCTCATCAGAGTATAACAGTCTAAAGGCCAGTCTAATATTATCAATGAACGAAAATATCAGCAGTTCTTAAACTATCATTATAAACAGGCATAGCCAACATTTTTTATTTAGCGTACAACACAAGATTATGTTAGGATTTGAACCTGTGTTCGTGTGCTCCGTATCTTAACATGGAACCACGGTAACTCTGAGTTACCATGGTTAAGACCCTTCGTCAAGCGAAACTGATCTAAGGGATATCTACATACTACATTCAGTAGCAGATTTTACTTTAGTTTACACGTTTGCGCAACCCCCATAAAAGACGCGGAAATAAATATTTAAGTTTTCGTAATAAAAATCAATGCAATATATTCTTTATAATATATAATTTACAAAAAACGGCGCTTTCTCTTAAATTCCTACCGTAATACATGCTAGCAGACTGGTTTGCATTCAAACACTGAAGTATGCAAACACACTACTTACATACAACACCTGCGAATTGGCGAACCAACGAACGCAGTTTAAATATACTGCCATAGCAAACTACTGCAAACTATGTAAGTCAGCTACCATCTTACTGTGTAGGCTGACCAGATTTTTTTTTACAGAAATACAAGTAATGAGCAAAAGAAAAAGGTCCTCACTTTACAAAAGTGACGATCAAAAAGAGGATATTCGGGTTTTTTTTATAAAAAGTAAAAATATAGAGGATATTACTTAAAAAAGAGTATAATACTATAAAAAAGAGTACGTCTGGTCAGCCTATACTGTGGATATAGCGTTTTTAATTTCGTAAAAATGAATTTTATACAATGTTTAATAACAAGGTCATTTTTAGTTGATCTTCTATCAATAAAGCTGAAATAAAAATATTGGATTTTGGTTGTAACGCAAAAAATGCACTTTTTTGTTTCCCTTGTTTGTCATAAATTGTTTTATTTGTTTAAAATAAGGCAGAAAAAAATTATTGAGACTTGATGTTCAACATTAATTTTGTCTTAATAAAATAGGCGGTTATAAAACATTGGGATTATACTTTTTTAACTTCGGATTTTCTTGTTTAAGCAAGTCGTAATAACATTTGTAATATTGATTTTAGACCCATAGTTCTCAAGATTTATTAAAGAAAAACACATTTACTATTCAATAAACTAAAAAATTTAAATTCTAAAAAAGGGTTCCATTTAAAAAAAAAAAATTTGCCTTGAAATAACTTATTTATATAATGGTCAATTGTTTCCGTAATTTAAGATTCTTATTTGAAAAAAAAACACATTATTTGTTGTTCCTCATTTAGCATCCTTCGTATCTCTTATAATAAAGACGGTAGCAATTCTTAAATAATTCCCTATAACACCTGTATATTTTACTAAACATACTGCTGAATTAAAATGGGCTTGGGCTGGAATCCTGATTTTTTTTAATGTTGAAACCTTTTCACAACTATTTTACACATACACAGTACAGTAGACTACGTAAACTAGATAAGAAACTTGTCCCATACTGTCGTGTAGCATAACTGCACCGGTCAATGTTGTACAGCGAGCCTCACACTTTGCGCAACGTTAGGGAATCTTAAATCGCACCATCTGTACATTTCATAACAGTATGTTTTAATTGTATTCTCTATAACTATCCCATGATAATTTTCAACTATGACCGCTGTATATTACTATGTTATTGAAAATAAAATATTGAATAACTTACTTTAGCCAAGGTCTGTCCATATCCTTGTCCTTCTATTTCTTCAGGTATGTATGTAGAATACATATCCAGAGTGTCATCATCTCTGTCATAATCTATACTTCCAACATACTCTCCGACATAAATCACAAATTCTTCTCTGTAAGTTATATGTCGCAATCGCTGTATCTTCGCAGCACTTATTATCAAACCCCTAACTTGTGAACGATTAACAAGATAATTTATGCATAATCTTGTCAATATCATATCTGAAACAAAATATAATTATAAAACTATTGTTGATAACTTGTTTTTATAAATTTAATGATTAATTTTGCGTATCAAAGTACTTACGTTTGTTGTAATTGTAATAATAATCAATAAAATCAATAGAAAAAAATACTTAAAATAATTATTTGAACATACAACAACATTTCTAGCGATTTTTCCTTACAAAAAACCTAGTTTTAATTAAATTTTTCTATTATTTAGCACTTTTCTATCAGTAACTATGTAAGTGAGGTTATGGTACCAAACAGTCAAAGCTAGGTTAGGTATCTGTCAACCTAGAATCTTATGTGGCTTCAGAAATTTTTAATTTCCTTAAAAATAAGAAAATAAAATTAAGTGTTTTTAAATCATAATGACTACTCCACAGGTATGTGTTAAAATATTAAATATAACAAATGAAATATGTTTTCTTTAAATTTTTATCCATCGATATGTTTTGTAGGGTGCGAGTGTGCAGGAATATTCAATACGGGTTCCTAAAAATGTAAAAAAGAGATATCATGTTATGCGATTTAATGCGACTTTAGGTGTAGAATTTAGTAAGTGGTCTTCAGTTAAAATGGAACGTGAAAATAATATGAAAGAATACAAGAGTATTGAAGAAGAAATTCCAAAGTAAGTTTGATTAAGTACGATAAGATCCCAGAACACTGCTTCGTTCAACTATCTCTCTTTATAACCTGTTTTTTCTTGTCAACTATGAAATTCCTCAGCAAAAGTTTCAAAAAATTCAAACAAATTAAGGATCAAGAGCATGACCCAAATTATGAGCATAGCTCTAAAATGGGGTGTTTAGCAATTTACTTGGAGTTTGACTGTAAGCTTTTTGTAAATGTTTGATATAATTTTAGGTTTGGTGCTGGTTCTGAATTTGGTAAAGAGGCTCGTGAAGAAGCTAGAAGGAAGAAATTAGGTATTTTGACCAAAAAATATAAACCTGATGATCAACCTTGGATCTTAAAAGCTGGAGGTAGCGTAGGAAAAAAATTTAAAGGTATTCGTGAAGGTGGTGTTTCAGAAAACGCAGCATATTATGTTTTCACACATGCTCCAGATGGTGCTATTGAAGCATTTCCCTTAAACGAATGGTAAGAAAATATCAACTGTTTTTTGCAGATCGAAAGCTTTGCTCAGATCTAAACCACAGGCAAATACGGGTGTTTTTTGAGTGAAATAATGAGCTATTACAGACTTGAATGTGTATAATATATATCTATTATTGTATTTATATATTCTACATATATATCTTGGCAATGTGTTTACCTATGAAATCATAAAAAATGGAAGAAGTATCTGATAATAATATTAAATAATGTAATATAAATTTAAACTTAATTTTAAGGTACAAGTTCCAACCTATTCAGCGATACAAATCACTCTCTGCAGAAGAAGCCGAACAAGAATTCGGTAAACGTAATAAAGTATTAAATTATTTCTCTCTCATGTTAAGAAAAAGACTGAAAGGAGATGAAGAAGTGGAATCAGAGGAAGGGGAAGAACTGAAGGGAAAAAAGAGTGGGGGAAAGAAAGCCAAAGGTAAATGGCAATACAATTTTTAACATTCTAAATTTAATAATTTGTTTATTATTACAGATTTTGTTTATGTTGTTTTTAATAATCATTAATTTTAGAATTGAAAATATCTGATATGGACGAATGGATGGAAAGCTCTGAAGATGATTCTTCAGAAGGTGAAGATGGAGAGAAAAATGAAGAGGAGAAAGAAGATAAAAAGGATAAGAAGAAAAAGGGCAAAAAAGGTAAATATTATTTTAGTTTTAATTCGCGTAAGTTGTTCTGAATATATTCATGACAAGTCGGAGATAGCCGTCATTATTAGATCTCTGGTAACCATCCAGATGACTTAATCCATAGATGTGTACAGCAGTTTTCGAGGTTTTTCCATCCTCTGCAGAACCTTTTTTAGCCGTTCTGTCTACATTTTCAATAAACATCGATAAGCCTATATTAAAAATCTTATTAATTTAAATTTAATTTTGCATTTAAGATGCTGGGAAAAAGAAACCCAAACGTGACACAGATTTAGAAGCAGTCGAAGATTCTGATGATGGTGATAATGAAGGAAGAGAACTAGATTACATCAGTGATAGTTCAGAAAGTGAACCAGAAAACGAAACAAACAAGGATCTTAAAGGAGTTGCTGAAGAAAAAGCCCTTAGAAAGCTCTTAACTTCAGACGAAGATTCAGAGGATGATGAAAACAAATCTGAAAAAGAGAAATCAGAGGAAGAAAACGAAGAAAAGAAAGAAGAAAAAGAAGAAAAGGATGGAGAGAAAAAGAAGAAGAAAAAACAAAAGAAGAAAGAATTGAAGAAAAAGAAGCATGGTGAAAAAGAAAAAGCAGCTACTACTAAAGGTATTAAAAACTATTTTAAATTTGAAATATTTGTACTAATTTTAATAATTTAGATTCCAGCAGTGATTTTAGTTCAGACAGTAGTGATTCAGATTCTGAAAAGAAAAAAGAAGAGAAGATAAAGAAGGAAGAAGAAAAAGAGTCAAATAGGTAAGAAAAATTTCAAGGATTTACGCACAAGGCTTAATTATAAATTGCGACCTTCCGATCTAAAACTTTATTGATAAGAAATAATTTTACATTTAAATTATCATCTTTGAAATACTGTCCATCTGTGGCAGTCTACTACACATTGCTGCCAGCGTCTTTTCCACTTTTGTAAACACATTTTGTAGACACTTTTTTGAATCTCTTATAAAGCAATATTCGGTTTTCATTATCTCTTCAGTCGATTCAAAACGATGATCTTTTAACGACTTCTTCAGTTTTTTGAATAAAAAATCGCAGGGGGGGGGCAACTCAGATGAGTATGGTGGATGAGAACGAGAGTGACTTTGTACTTCGCCAAAAACTGCTGAAACCTAAATGGAAGTGTAAGCTGATACCTTGTTATTGTTGACATTGGTCAAAATGTCTTAACAAGACCAGTATGGTATTCCTACTTTTTCTGCTACCTCTTTAACAGCCAATCGTCTACTGGTACGGATTAATTCGTGAACCTAATAACATTTTCCTGAGTTTAGAATTTTCGATCTCTCGTCACTTTTTATTTCTACCATCTTTAAAACGCCCATTGTTGTAATACCTTTGCTGAAAAGGTCTCTAACTAGCAGCGTTTTAATGAAAAAGCCTAAAACGTTAATTTATACCACTTTAAAACTAATGAATGCCCTTACATTCAAAATTATGCTTGTTGAAACATCTTTGTTAGGGTTGCCATACGTCCCGATATATCGGGACTGTCACCGTTATTTATTTATACTTTTATACTTTTTTAATTAAACAATACAATTTAATTAAACAATACGCGTCTAGATCTCGCGGCGTTCATCAAAGGATGAACGCTGCGTGGTCGAAACACGACGTAGACTGTAACTCATGTGTTTTTTCAACTCTCAGTATGTTTCCTATATGTGGGTCAAAGAGTTGCATAAGCATGCCAAATTTCAACTTTCTATGTTCAGCCGATTGGCTACAATTTCCACTGTATATACAGATAGAGAGACAGATACATGTGTGACGTTATAACGGTTTTTTTTGCGGTCATACCTACAAAACCTTAAAAAGATATTTTGAAAGAAATCAAGTCATTAGAAAAGTATTATTTTTAAACTAAGTAAATAAACTGTTTTGTATATATGCATGTTTTGATTAAAAAAGTAAATATATATTTGATTTAAATTTTTTTTACATCACTTTAACACTTCCGACTTTACATTTGTAAACGTTATTCTAATTTTCGGATGTCCCGATATCGACTGTGAAATTTATGCCAGTGCCCCGATATCGGATGAGAGATATATGGCAACCCTAATCTTTGTTCATGTAAGAGATAGGACTATCACAAACAGTTGTTATAAGAATGATGTAGAGAAATATTTTGATCTTTTCATTACAAATATTGATGTTTTTTATAGTGCAAATAGCTCAAGATCAGCTTCTCCAATGCAAGGTACATCTCATGGTAACAAAAGGAAATTACCATCTCTCAATGATTCATCTGCTGCAAAGAAAACCAAATTTGATATTGCCAGCTATATTCCTGGCTCAAGGTATGATTTTAAAATAATTACCACGTTTTTTGAAGTACGAGTGTAATAAACTAAAGGCAAATTGTGAATTAAATTGGTATAAGTACGCGACAGACTTTTAACCAGCGAAATGAACGTGTTTGCACCTGCAGGTAATATCTTTGTTCGGGGATAAAGTTTCTAACAAGGTACAACAGTCAAGGAATATGTTCATGTACACATTTAATGCGCATGTCCGACTTGAGACGTGTTAGATATTGTCACCGCGAATGCTAAATTTGCATGGCTGATAAAATTGTAATCAGGGTGTAGTAAATTTAAATAGTAGAGTTCAGTTTATTATTCAAATTCAACGCAACTAACAAGCAGAAGCGAACAACGCGCATGTTCTAACTAGTAGTTTGTGTGAATAGAACTTTAAGGTGATTGTGCTGAAAAATAAATCATTCAATTAATACTGTGATCTTGTTTATACAAAGTAAAGACAAATTGCCTTTTGATTTAGCCACGTACAATCTGCGTTTGAGAACTATGATAATTATTATTTAATTATTTGTTTTTCTAGTGAATCTGGTATTACTGAAGATGCAGTACGAAGATATCTCATGAGAAAACCTATGACTACAACAGAATTGTTGCAGAAATTCAAATCTAAGAAAACTGGGTTGTCTAGTGAGCAGTTAGTGAATATTATGACGCAGATTTTGAAGAAAATCAACCCGGTTAAACAAACAATAAAGGGGAAAATGTATTTATCAATAAAGGCTTGATAGTTATTTATTTTATATGTGCCATTTGTTGGTGTATTTAAATTTATAACCATATATTTTTTAATAAAATTGTTTTTAAAATATGTAATACTATGTTTTTAATTTGACTTCTAGTCTAATACATAAATATCAGTACCTAAGAGTTGTAATTAAGACGTAGTAAAGGAAGTATTTTTATTCGAGGGCCCAAAAGATTGCTCGAGGTAAGCCTAGGCCTCCTGTTTCCAGATTTCATGACTATATTTTCAATCTGTGTACATTCAAGAGTAATATGATTAGTATTACGTCAATTTTTTAGCATACACAGTTTATAGCCGGTTGAGAACAACTAAGCAGAACCTGTAATTTATATAAATAATTTTTATACAAATTATTTGACACAGGTAGGAGAGAACTTGCGTCCATACACTAACTAACGGTCAAACAGAAGGAGTAAACTTGCAGGAGCAGGCTTGCTATCAAGTCTTCATAGAGAGCACAATTTTTCTTAAACCGTAAAAGATATTTAAAAAAATGTTGAAGTAATAATTATTTCTTTTGAAAAGCTGTATCTAAAGATAACTCAACTCGACATACGTTACCATTTAAAAAATCAAAGCCCTTAATATCCTTCCACATCGTGTTTTCGAGTAAAGTGTTGTGGACGGGTGGTCTGATGCATCCTGTAACTTTTTTGAGCAGTTTTATGTCCAATAATAAGTAGTATATATAGCAATTTTAATATTAGCTCTTCGTAGTTAGATGCGTAGTAGATTCGTTTACGGTTTTAGACGGAGCTCATTCCATGCTTGAGCGTTGTACGGGTAATTTCATAAGATACGACATGTAAAGTACAATTGATGCGTACTCTATCCCATGGTCTAGCTAGTTCGAACACATCGTTTGTGTCTCCATCTGCCACATTAGATGAAAACTAACTATTTTAATGTAATATTTAAAGCAGCGTTTCTCAATCGGGGGGCCGTGAAAGCTTCGTGGGGGGGCCGCGAAGTCATATAAAATCGAAGCATGAAATTATAATAGATAAACGCTCAATTTTGCAAGATATATTCATAAATATATGACATTTATATTGATTAAAATATACATTTTAAACTTAAATAAAATAAATTATACTTATTTTGACAACTAATTTAAACTAATTAAAACGGTTCGCGTTGGAGGTACTTCAAGTACTTTCAAGTAGGTACGACTTGAACTTGCAATATTTTTTATTATGCTCCGAGCTACTGTTAGCTAAAGAGTAAGGATGCGAAAGTGTTCAAAATGGAAAGCAACTTGGAACAATGGAACACTTGTAAATAAAAATACTTGCAAGCCATTATAGGTAATCGTAACAGATATTAAAAACATGTTTATGTAAAAGTTGTTTTTTTTTTCAAAAGTTTTATCGAATGATACCCAACACTCCATACGTTCCTATATAAAAAATCGAAGTTGTCCTTGATATCCTGTTTCCTATATCTTGATACACCTTGAGATCCCTCCCTCGCTCCTCCTCTATATATATATATACAGGACCGGCGGTTGGGAAACACTGCTCCAGGTAACTATCTGACAGATAAGGTTATATGATACTTCCTGTGCTGAATAAATGTCATCCTGTCTTTCAATACAAATGTATCTATTGGTTAGTTATCTAACGCATAATGAGACTGATGTATTGAATTCACTGCTTGGGAATCATATTTATTCAGAAGATAAAATTCCAGATAACATTATCTGTCGGATAGTTACCTAGTGCTTTAAATGAAGGCGGAAAGACCGGGCCTTAAGGTCATAATACCCGGGTGGGGGGGCACCTTAGCCCTCCAAATGAACCCGTAAATAAAAAAATTAACCTGTATAAAATTCTCGAGAGATAACTCCATTATACTTCCAATAGTAATTTTCATCCCTTTTTGAGATCTCAGAATTATCATTGATAGCCCAAAAGTCATCCTATTATCACCTCTGTCCTCCCATTTTACCATATAGGCCGTGTCTCCAACGCTATAGCTCTGAAATTTTAATAAATCCTCAATCAAAATGTATAACTATTTATATAAAGATACAAAGTAACAAAATATAAACTATTTTAGATCATGTAGTACCAAGTAACTTCCAAATTTAACGTTATACTTCATCTTCAATAATAAAAAATAGTGTATTGGGCCCGGTAGTTCAATTTCAACCACCTGTATACTATTGATAAAATATTAATATATGTGTTTATTTTCATAAAGAATTATTTTAAGCAATTCTGTTCCTTATTTATTAATTGTTAATGACTATATTCCTTAATGAGCTTTATCAGGATTAGCCATCTTGATATGTAGTGATACGTGATTTTTACAAGTGGAGTCTTCATTTTTTTCTGACGTTTTTAGTTATTTTTAAGTGATAAAAGTGCAGAAAATACTTGAAATAGTGTGTTATAGTGTGGACTTTAATGTTTGGACTCCATGAAGACCAAAATTGGAGCGACTGGAAAGGTATTTGTAGAAATTTTTGTTAATTTTATAATGTAAGTCATTGTTATGTAGAATGTGCTTCTATGGACAATATAGAAACACATACATGCATACACTATCGGCTATAACTAGAGA
The DNA here is from genome assembly GCA_963971575.1 of Liopterus haemorrhoidalis. Lineage (NCBI taxonomy): Eukaryota > Metazoa > Arthropoda > Insecta > Coleoptera > Dytiscidae > Liopterus > Liopterus haemorrhoidalis. The sequence continues at coordinate 54,104,135 of OZ020615.1, forward strand.
AACAAAACTATTTTTTAAATCATTTTCATAAATCCCGATTATTGACTAAATGAATATTGAATTATATTGGTATAGCAACAACAATTTATAAGTTAGAACCTACTCTTAAAAATATTTGTTGTACTGGTACAATAAATAAAATAATTAACTTTCTGCTGCAGCAGACCATCTGCATATTTCTTTTGTAAGACTTAATAATAAAACAATTTTTTGTGGTTAAATTTTTTCCTTTGTCCTATCTCCCGTTCTTGTCCCGACAATATAAAGTTCTGGAATATAGACTTTAACACTTTGGTATTCGTGTCTGATTTTATATATATTTCTGGATTTGATGGATAGTATCTGCTCTCGTCCACAGCTCTCAGGTAATTTTTGATTAATCGGTAGACTAAGAAGCGATGGACAGCCTACAAAAAAAGTTTTATGTGCATAGGACACACTATAGTTTATAGACCACTTCAGATACACTTTATAATGTATCAATTACATTTTCATCGAATTTCTCCTATTATGCATCTGGTCGTTATCAAACCTAATTATCTAAAAACTAATGAACCGTTTCATACTCCCTTTATCCGGTAACACCTTGAATTATATGCATATTAATTAAATATTATACACATCATGGGGTAATAATTGAGTTTAGTGGACAGTTATAATTAACAGTTAATTAGCAAACTGGATACTAGTGGAAGCAGCACTTTTATGGTGACCAGCTAACTGGGAATGAATTTTAACTATCATATAGTAGAGTTAAACATCTGTTTAACCGTGTAACCGGCAAAAATAATGGTACTGACAATATTTATATACGTTGTTATCATGGACTGATATAACAAAACAATACTGTTCGCTTGCCTTGGAGCAGTGTCTCCATAAACTTTTACCAATATGGGATGAATATCCGTTGATGATAAACCATCTTTTATATAAGAACATCATTGCGCCTGTTTAATTTTTTCCATTTTAAAAAATTCACAAAACTAGTCTACTTTAAACATCTGTATACAATAAACTATTTAATAGACTGATTTTCTATATCCTGTGTTTACTTAGAACACATTGGTGTTTTATCCTTGCTAACATATGACTCACAACAGGAGGGCACTCAAGAAATTTTCAAAGACAAAATTGGTTTAAAAGGGTAGGAATCGGAAAATTGCTCGGCAACAAGTATTGGCCAAAACACTTTATTTTTCAAAATGCAAATGGTGGCCTAAAAAAAAGGTCCTCGCTTCCAAACTACAAGTGATGGTTTTAAAAAAAACAAAGGTCGTCGCTTCCAAGATACAAGTGATGACTAAAAAAAATCTCATGAGCTCCAGAATTCAATTGTATTAAAAACATTAAAACTACGTGTTTTGAGTTCTTGGGGGAGGGTCTCAAGCTTGTGAGCCCCCCTAGGTGTGCACCTGACTCACAAATTTGGTCCCTATCCAATAAAACCAAACATATGCTGCAAATTGTCCAAATAAAAACGGAAAGAATATTAGTAGGAGTCTCTCTAAAGAATAGAGATTCCAAAACTACCGAGTGAGGACCTTTTTTTTTGTTATCACTTGTATTTTACGAGCGAGGACCTTTTTTTCTTGGTCATCACTCGTATTTTTTAGATCATCACTTTTTTTTTGTCTTCCCCCCCCCCCCCCAAACTCTTGGTGCGCCACTGGCCGCTAGCCATTCTATTTCTGTTATTTACTTTGACATTCTTTCTCCCTTTAAATTACTTTTTAGCCCTTCCCCTCGTATTTCACAAGAAAATAAAACTTTTATAAGGAGCATTATTTAGAATTTAAACATCTGTTAACAAAATAATAACCATTTAACTTGTTAAATATGTTTTTTATTTAAAATGTCACTTAAACGTTTCTCTTTAAGAAATATGTAAATGTGAAACAGAGTAATCCAGAAATAATCAGTGCAGGAAGTACGTAATATCAGGGTGCTAGTATTATCCTGCAAGCTGTACAGTGCCTGTTCCCGTCGCATAGATACGAGCAGCCTGTTGCTCCAGATTAGACCGGGATTCAACAGGAGAGACGGACTGCGCGAGTCTGGCCCAGGGCGATCTAATATCTACACAAATATCAGGGATTGCAGTCGCACAAATATAGTTCTGGGAATACTATTGTATTTCATTAATATACAATATTTATCTGGTGTATAAAAATATGAACTACTTTATATTTTTATTTACTGATACAATATTATTTAAAATAAAATAGAATGTGAGCTCTGTATTAACATTTTAATTATTACAACAATACAAAAAGTTTAATAACTTTTGTTTGTTAACCAAAGGATTAACATTGTATATTATATGTTTCTCATGCAAAAATAGCAATTTGAAATTAAATATAAAAAATCTATAGGCCATTCCAAACTTTTAGGCGAAACTAGATTTTGAAATCTAGTAATTTTTATTTATTATTTCGGACTTTTGGTAATTTGGTTGTTTGTAAATCATACTCACATTGAAAATTCAAGATTAAACTGATTGTCATTATAAAATATCCTTTTCATTGCATTTTAATTTTTTTTGTCATTCTTAATCAAAATTTCCCATTTTTTTTTTGTCTTCAAAATTTTTAAAAATGTATTAAATTTTTTAATAAATGTCATTCGATTTCATGAACCACTGGAATCACGGGTTTTCATGAATCACACAATTTCATTGTTGGAATTTTAAATTTTCACATACCAACGTGAAATATGAAATAACCCAAGCAAGGTTCCTTCTCGTGACAATCTAAAAGAACGAAATTTCCATTTAGTTCCGCTAAAAGGTTTGTAATAGCCTATATATAACGCATGATTAAGGCATGTTGGAGATAATCGAGTAACAACATAAACTGTTTATTACTGTAATTTTTAACAAACCTTTAATTTAGGATAATTTTTAATTATTCAACGCGTTTTGAGATTACGACAATTTTTTTAATGGCATAAATTACATTATTTGTGAAAATAATGTAAATTACGGTTGAAATTTTTGGATTTTCCGTAGTTTAGTTAGTCTAGGAAAAATTTGGGGCCCTAATTGTTTAATGCGTGTTGAGATTATGACAATTTTTTTAATAGCATAGTTTACATTATTTGTGAAAATTGTGAATTAAAAAAAAAATCACAACTCAAAAACGGTTGGAGAAAACGACCTCAGGTTAGAATTTTTGGATTCCTCGTAATTTATTCAGTCCAGAAAAAATTTGGAGCCTTATTCGTTTTGCGTATTTTAAAATTATGACAAATTTTAATATGGCGTGATTTATAGAAAATTTCATCTTCGCATAGACGTATCTCAAAAACCAAATGCGATAAAGATCTGCGGTTGAAATTTTTGAAATCTTGAGGTCCTAATTGACTCGTAAACAAATTTTGAAAAAAAAAATTTTGATTGAAAATTTTTCATTATATTTTTTTATTTTTTGAAAATTTTGATAAATCGTAACTAAAAAATGGTTAAGGATATAAAAGTGCGGTTTGAATTTTTAAATTTCAACTACATTGTTTAACCTAAAAAAAAATGGGATTTAATAAACCAGTTATTAAGTTTTATACGGGCAGTAATCCAAAACCCTTGAAAATGGCCAAAATTCGAAAAAATCGTAAGGGGTAGACCTTAAAAAAAATCATGATTTTTAAGCAAAAAAAAAATTGTCTCCGATTTTATTGAAAATTGGTACAAATATGTATTTTTGGTCATAGATCAAGAAAATTTGGTACATTTTAAAATTTGGGCAAAAGTCTTGGAGTTATAGGCAAAAAACTGACCCAAATCGGTTCTAACATAAAAACTGGCAAATAATAAATTTTTTAAATATTTTTTTCATAATCCTCATCCCAAATTATCTTAAAGAATATTTTGGCTAAAATCGGAGTAAAAAAATTTTTGATCAAAATTTCAAAATTTTAGAAAAATTAAAATTTTGTTGGAAAATAGGATTACTTGTACACTTTTAGCCTTAGATCACAAATATATGATCATTTTTGAGTTACGGTCTAAAATTTTGACATTGGCGGCAAAAAAAGTAAAAAAAATCAGTTGTGGCCACCACAGTACCGACCACCATCACAAACTATTTTATACGAATACTTTACATGAAAAAATAGATACTTAAAAAAAATTTCAAAAAAATTTTCAATTCTTTTTTTGTTTTATCAAAAAATATCTCAAATAAAAGTTGTTAGTTATTGCTTTTGTTTAATAAATTTTTTCTAAATATTATTCTGTTGTTAAATATTCGCAAAAATCTTAAAATCGACACGAGTAAACTCTCATTTCTAGTCAACCGATTTTTACCAAAAGTTGAAAAATTTGTGCCATTGATGTCAAAAGCTTAAATATGAAGTTTCATAAAAATCGTTTTAGCCGAATTAGCACATGTACACAGATAGACGGACGGACGGACAGACAGACAGACAGACAGACGGACAGACAGACAGACAGACAGACGGACAGACAGACAGACCGACAGACAGAGCGACAGACATGCTAAAAATAGTCAAAACGTTATGTAGGGACCTCAGTTCGTGGAGATCCATCGAAATCTCGAAATGTCAAAATCGGTATGATCACAATACCTCCCTTATATATATTGGCGGTCGTTAAAAAGACAGTCCATAAAAAGGCTTAGAGCCGATGAAATGTGAGCCTGCCCTTACTTAACAGTTCAGCATCAACTTTGTACGTACCTCAGGCTGGAAGAAAGTTTACACCCTTGGACGAAAGGTAGATCTCTGCTATGAATTGGATTTTAAACTTCGTTCACTGATTGGCGGTTAAGAAATACTAGTATAAGGAATTCTTGGCTTTACCTAACTTTTTACCATTAAAAAAAATATGTAAAATGTTTTTTATACTGACTTGTGAAATAATTACAATGATAAGTTTTAGTTGCAGTCTGGAAAAAACTAGATCGGTGCGAAAAATTAATGCTCATGACTGATTAATATTAATTAGACTCGAATACAAAGGGGTGGACCCCCCTCCCACAGGATCGAAAAAAACATTCTTATTTAATAAAAATTAAGCAACTGAAAATAAAAATCAACTTTTTTATTAATAAAAATCAAATTATAATCAAAATTAAATTAATTTATAAGCACACACCTCCCCGTAAAAAAATCATTAATAAGTTTGTACTGTTTTACGGATACTTTTTCAAAATGGATTCCCCACCATTTTTCTGTGTGTGTGCCTGATATAAATACTGTTGTTTCTATACTAGAAAAGATGTGTATTTTGTTATGAAAATTCATACATGGTTTCGGAGTACACTATCCATTTCCCTAATCCACGGTATCAAAGTCTAATTAGAAAACATCACCCAAAACACAATTTCTAAATTCCTTAATCCTCGGTAAAGTGATTTCTTCTCTTAATCCGTGCAGGTCCACACTAGGACAGGGTGTTAGACATTAGGTCCAGTTTGGTGTCTGTGTCTGTCAACACCGTTCACTTCGATGTTGATGTTAGCTGCCGCGTAACCAGGACTCCCTTCCACGTCCGCATCTCTCACTTTAATTGCATTATCCACGCTCAAATCCACTGGCGTGGAAAATTTAATTACGGCTTTGTACTATGGCGCTTGATATCATTGTTGATGTATTATATGTTGTGCTCGATTTCATATATATCTGTAACTAACAGACTCTACTTCTACTTCAGGATTTGCCAGAATTGAAGGATGTTCCCTTATCACTACTCACACAATGTAAGAGTATGCCAATCTCATTTTAGTTAAATTCATAATTAAAAAGACATTGTTTAAAACATCAGAGTTGGAATTAGGAGTAAAATTTTACTGCAATTTTTTCAACAGGAAATGATTTTACAATAGGGAATTGCAGCTAAGCACCGTACCATCTGGTGAGCGTTTCATGAACTTGTGTACATCAGATAACATTTCGTTTTGTGTATTGGTTTTGTATGAAGTTTGTTTTTAAAGTTTTATTATAATCATTGAAAAATGTATAATACATATTGTTGTGTGCCTTTGTGCAATTCATTGAAAAGAAGAAACCCGGAAATATCGTTTCATTTGTTTCCACTAATATCAGACACCGTACGGTTCGAAACAAAATTGGGAAAGCAAGAGGTTAGGAATCGACGCGATGTTTAGATAAACAATTTAAAAATTGTAAAAAAAGTGAGCCCTTATATCAAAGTTTGCTCATTACATTTTAATGATAGTGACTACAAAAAATATTTTCAATTTTGTATTTATTATCGCATATCTTGAAAATTCCTGTTATTGTGTGTGGGTTTGTAATGCACAAGTTTGTAGGCATAATGCATAAATCTTTATGAACTCTCTGTTTTTTTCAGTGACTCCACACAATATTATATGCCCAGCATTGTAGATTTCTACCGCTTGGTAAACAACACGGGAATTATTATTTCCCCCAATATAGTTAAAATAATCGACAATGGAAAACCGCCATAACTTAAAACCAGATCACAAAATGTAGTATTTTAGATGTTTACAAGTAATGTCACTTCACAAAATCAGAAAATCCCAAACAATTATTTATTTTTTGTCGTTTTTTGATACACTTTTCGCTATTATTTACTAGTAAATGTCAAGTGGTATCTGATTTAGAATGGTTTCAAAAAAATCCGCGTGGCGCTACGATCTTAAAATTTTTCCCCTATAGGTAATATTTTCGGGAATTAGGTCATAAATAATTATAAAATGTTTGAAAAGACCGGTTTCAATAATGTTATATTATCTTCTTCAGTTTATTCATAATTAGTCTTGAACTCCTCACACCATGCATCAAAAAAATATATATGTTGAGCATCATATCAATACAAATAAATAAAAAAATTAATTTCAGCTTGGGGGGGGGCAAAAATAACAAAATATTCTAAATTGGTCGGTACGACCTTAATTACATGGCTTGGGTAGAAAATAACAGCGTTGTAGGTCAGGGGTCGGCAACCTTTCAGTGACAAAGAGCCAAATCTATATTGGCAAAAAAAACACAATAACATGGAAGAGCCGCTAAAACATATATGCTATAATTAAGAAAAAAACGTAAAAATTGTTTATTTGTTTTAAAATAATCAAGTATTACAATAAATTAATATTTACTTATACATTTAGTTTGTGATACCTATTGTAGTTGCCAGTATATTACAATATAATAATTTTTTTAATGGGACGATTGCTCCTGTTTAGTGTTCTATAAGACTTCAATATTTGGTGAATATTCAGTAATCTTAAACTTAAGGCCGCAGTCTAGTTTCAGGTCAGTAAGATTACTTCTTAATTGACTCTTTATTAACATCATATGTGAAAAGATTTGCTTACAGTTATATGTGGATCCCAAAATTGTCACTAGCCCAAAAGCATATTTTTTTAAAAGATTGAAGGATTCTGGAATACGGTTCCAAGTTTCGAAAAGAACTTTATCTACATATTGAAGATTGCGAATTTCGGTGCACTTATGCTGGGAAGATAAAATTCACTTTTTTATTTCTAAATTTTCCAGTGACGACCTTTTTTTTGCTCTTCACGTGGAAGAAAATGGTCACCCTACTTTTGAACGCCTCTAGGTTGAGGGCCCGTAAATCAAGAATGTCTTGGGCCCGGCGAAGGCTTAATCCGCCTCTGGGCAGCAGGAATCCTAAATTATCATATGACGACCAAAGGAGGTCAGAAAATTAAATGTGCTGACAACGGCCTCAACAACAGTACACCTGTCCTCGAACAGCAAAAGCCCACTCGATAATGAATTGACTCCTTGACAATGTCATATTGACCCCTTGTGATCCATATCGACCACTTTAAGGACCCCTGATTTAATACCATCATTTTACCGACTTTTGCTTGCGCCTGGGGATGCTTCTGGCCGAAACACCCCCTTAGAATGGAAATTTTGAAATGTCATATAGCATATGCCCATATTCTTGCTGCGTCATCCTACTAAATTACGAGTTCAGTCTTTTGCAGTTTTTGTGTGAATCTCTGACAAACAAACAGACAAAGAAATTGGTATCGTCCTATACTGCCCTGAAACGTTATAAATGTAAATATATTGTTAAAAACCGGATTATAATTGTTTAAGAAATATTGGTAGAAATATGAATTATTATCAAAACGTAGCATTATTTTTATTATTATTATTATTAGGTATTTTATTTATTTTATATTGGCCTATTTCTGTAACGAGGCTAATCGCCGATGCCAGGGGGCGAGCTCCTACACCTGAATGAACGGCGAATGATTGTGAAAATGGTAGTAATGTAAACATGTTATTCTCGACCAAATAATATCAACAACGGGGAATCGAACCAGCATCATCACTACTCAGACTGTTTTAATGATTCGGAAATGCATAATTTAACGAGCTCGGCTACTCCGTAGGTTAAATGTAGCATTATTATGATTAAATATCGTTACGTAAGACAAAAATGTGTGGTAACGCGTATTAATTGGTTTTCACTAATTAGCTGATAAGACAATAATTCATTAATATCTTGACCATACGCGTGTGAACAACTGCAACTAGTATTTGTACTGTAAATGCTACGAATAAACAAAGTTATACTTATTGAACTATGTTTTTGTGTTAAATTGTTTAAATAAGTGGGGTTCGAGCACGTCTAAATAATATTTTATTGGTTATTTTATTGTGTTGTAATATTGCAGTGTTTTGTTTAAATTATTAATCTGGTGATTAAAGTGACAAATAGTGATATGGTAAATTATTACATCCTGGGTTGTTTCGGATATTATTGAATTTAAGTTCGTGTGATTTAACAGTTAGATATTTTACAGATTTTGTGATAAATTTTAAATCGTGTAAATGGTTCGTGAAGGAGCAAGTGATTTTTTTTTTGAAAATTCAGTGCCTAATCTCGATAATTCTAGTGTGGAATTGGAATCTATGATGCAGAAATTCATAGAAAACTTCTTTATTCAATTTTCCAAGATGAAACGTTTGCCAACGTTTTATATAAACACGTTATTTGAAATGAAAGTAAAGTTAATTTTTGGTAAGTCTATGTCATAAATACTGTTTGCAACGATTTATCTAACTTTGGCTAAAATGTAGTATGATGGACGAATCTGGTGGGGGATATTTGAGAAGGGAGACTTCTCAAACAAAAACAAATAATAAATAAAGATTATAATTAAAAGATAATATAATATAACTAGCTGGAGTAGCTGCCTATGTGACTTTAGCTGCCTATAATACGCATACTGTTCTGCGCAGGGCCATAGACAGTGATTCACCTTAAAAGCACTATCTTAGGTTATTATTGATAACTTTTTATTTTTTTTTTATAAACCACCTAAAAATAAATTGAATTTTAAAGTGAATTGAAACATGGAAACAGTGCAAACAGAGCAAAAGTGCAAACTCAGGGCGTAGTATAAGGCCGCGGTCTGACTGATCGAGTGCTGTCGATCGTTTGCTGTCGAGCAAATTTCAAACACACGTTAACTAAGGGCATGAGTCGCACTGAACCATCGTTTGCTATCAAGTAGCATCAAGTTGTTTGTATTTCAAACCAGTTTGAATTTCACACGACGCTCGACGCTCAACCATATATTATTTGACAGTTGGAACGTCAAAAAAAAAAAAATTGATGTGAAGTGTGAATTTTCACACATTTCAGGGTTTTGCAGGTATTTAGTAAGTGAATGATGATTATTTTGGATGCGAAAACAAATTTTATATTAAAATATTTTTTTTGTTAATTTTAATTCGAACGCCTAATACCATTATTTAGGTTTCTAAATATGTGCAGTATTTTTTTTTTTTATATAGCAAAGTTCATTAAGAATTTTTAAAATTGCGCCTATGGCTTCCATTGGTTGTTATAAGTTCCGCCCCTCTGATTTCGTGTACATTGAAACAGAATTAAATTATAATTTAAACAATTTCCACTGGCTATTAAATTTACGCTTTTAAAAATTAAATGCAACATTTGCCAAAATATAACTAGAATTTTGAAAAAATAATTTAAACAATATAAAAATTAAAAAAAACAAACAAAAAATAATATAGTCTATTTCTCCAGGATTCAATCCTTTGAAAAATCTGAAAAATCAGCGTCTAATACCACTAGACCAGCATAGACGTTACAGTGTGGCGTGTTACAAAGCTATAACTTGTGTACATTATTAGCCAAAAATCACAAAAAATGCGTTTTTTTCCAAAAACCTAATCTGATCAAAAATTCCTGTTGAACTATTCCGGTTCACACCAATGTACATTACTTAGAATTTTTTCAGATTTTTAGTTTAAACCATCTGGGCTACAGGGTGTGGGACAAAAAAATTTTTGCACAATTTTGGCAAAAATCGCTTCAAAATAATTTATTTTGCAAAAATAAAAATTTGATCGTTAATCCACGTACCAAGGGCTTTCATTTGATACCCTACTCAGAATTATAAAAAAATATTTTTTTTTTCGATGTGCACATATTTGTTTATATTTTTAGGGGGATATGTTTTTTAGATGTTTTAGTATTTTTCCTATGTGCGGGTCAAAGAGTTGTATAAACATGCCAAATTTCAACTCTCTAGGTTTAGCCGTTTGGCTACAATTTTTACCGAACAGACAGACAGCCAGACGACAAAATGACGGTATAAGGGTTTTTTGGTCATACCTACAAAACCCTAAAAAAACAAAATTACAATATAGAGTAAAATGGACTCGCTAATTAGTATTAACTGTTTGATAGTATTATTTTAGGTTGGAATATGCACTATTTGACAAGTGACAAACAAATTTACTTGACACTGAATGATCGATAATACTCGACAGTACTTGATCAGTCAGACCAGCTTTTAAATTTTTAAACGACACTACACGACTCGACGCTACGTTACACGACAGTGCTCGATCAGTCAGACTGCTGCCTAAGAAGCTAAAAGTTACTTTTACCGTTTTTGTAAAGTGTTTTTTTTTTTTGCTGTAACGTAAATGATAAGTGATTGTTTGAGAAACACTAGTTTTTAGGTATTTTTCGATGGCCACGGCCATTATTTCTCAAATATCCCCCACCACATCGTAGTCGTCCACTATACTACATTTTCCCCTAACTTTTTCCAAGTACCAGATCTTTTTAAAGCACATTTGTAGTACACCCAGTTTAATATTTTTCATAAATAACAAATGTAATTATACAAATGAGTTCGAAAAAATAAGTAAAAATTATAAAAGATTTATATAATGAAAAATATTTACGAAAGAGAGAATTTAAATTATGTAGATAATATTAACAGATGGAATATCAAAGTTCTGAAGATCAAATTAAAATTTCATTAAATTAAGTCAGACTCTTGTTCAAACGTAACTCTGAAATACAAATTATTTGAACCTGGACGAAACAATAATAACTCATTTTGTTATTAACAGATTTTCAAATTAAAGATTTCATTAATATCAAAAATTTATAATGCAAAAAAATTAATAAAGAAGAATATTTAAAGATGGCTTCTAAGGCAGGTGTGCTCAAACTTTTAGTAGTTGTGAGACAATTTAAAATTTTATTACATGCCGTAGGGCATACAATAGTTGAGACTTATAATACCACTTTTTGGCTGGATTTTAAGGACCCCATTCACGATTGAACAATTTGTACAACAAAGACTTTTGTGCAAAGAATGCGTATGGTAATGTTGTAGTTGTTGCGTAACAGTTTGAACTAAATCAAACGTGTTTGAAGTTATTTGTGCAGCATGTACTGTTGTCCAACAGGTTTAAACGTGTATGGAATGGTTTGACAAACTGCGTTTCAGTGGAGTGCCGTTATTTTGAGAAAATGATATCAATTAACGTTAATGTTTTTGACAAAAATTTGTCGAATTCTATCATTGATGAAGTTAGCTGAAGCTCGGTTATTAAATTTTTGTGACAAAAATGACATATTTTGTTCAACCAGTCTTTCATCATTGCAATCCTTTTCGTTTTGAGCATTTTTTCTTTTCCGTAGCACAACTGAGGATATCTTTACGAATAAAATATTGTCACAATGATAACCCCAGGTTAGAATTGCGACAACTACACATTGTTCGTACAGCAGTTTGATTAAAAAACTACTTGTCAGCGTATAGCATGCCTGATGCATACGCTGAATTTTCGTAATTAGGTAATGTTTGTCATGACGAGTAAATAGCAGAACTAGGAGGTATAAATGAATGGTGGTCAAGGAATCTTGCCAACTCTTCTACGGCGTTCCATTCAACCACGTTGAAGACCACGAGTCCGACTCCATATAGGACTACCTTCCAGGAAGTCAAAGCAGCAGTCTTCATGTGAGCGGGAAAACATTTCACCAAGCTTCTTGTCTCCCTGATGGGCAATCACCGCCAGTAGGAAGGTTCAAGGCAATTCCGGTTAGCACGAGGTGGACGGTAGACTTTCCCAGCTTCCAGGCCAAATCCTATCAAATACTGCTGTAAGTGATAAATGTTTAATAAGCGTATTGTTAGAACCATGAGTTATTTTCCATCCAAAACACCCACATAACAGAATAACAACTAAACTGACGTTTTCTCAAATAGTTTTATCGTGTATGACCAAAGTAAGTTAGTGGATTTACAAAACAGCTTGTTTAACAGGTACGATGAGCAAATTATTTGATCGTGTATGGGATTCTTTAGAAGAAACACTAATGGTCGGTTTCTGAAAGCTTAGTTAACTATAACCAAATGGTCAGAACATGGTTGCTATGGTTACGTATGGGATTGTTATATTGTAATCGAGTTTAACCAAATGGTTAAACTCGGCTAAGCTTTCAGAAACCGGCCCTAAAAGAAAGTTTGTTTATTAAAAATACTTTTATGCGCATCCGGGCGTCAACATAGAATTATTGACTCTCCTGATGGTTTATTAATAATGATAGTGTTTATTGTCCTAGGACCATAAGTTTACTTTATGGTTCTTGTCTTTTCCACGTCCAATCAATATTTCAAACACATATTACATATTAATATTAATGATAATATTTTTTTTTTTAATTTTTATGGCCTTTGCTGCTGTGGCAATTAGCCAGGACAAATTTTTATTTGAGAAAATTTCCATGCCTTAACGGGATTCGAACCCGAGACCTTCGCAACGCAAAGCAGATGTGTTACCACTACGCTACGCCGGTCGGCATGATAATATTTCAATTGGTGCAATTTTCATTTCAGTACCATTGGAAGAAACAATGCTATTTCCTTTAAAAACGTCATTACTCGTACTGTTAATTAATATTTTTTTCACGATTTCATTTTGTTGTTTACAGTCCTCGACGTAGCTTTCGGCTACTTCACTGAACTGCCATACTCCGCGACGCTTTAAGCTCGGAACATCTCCATCATTATCAGCAAGTATTGTAACTGGTGTTTGCCTGAAGCAATGTCCAGTGTAAGCTTCAGCTTCAGGAAGTTTCAGAAAATTTGCTATTTTTGCAGGGAATGAACCAAACGAATTTTTTCCAAATGGTTGCGCTGAACACTTTCCATTTTATAACATGAAAAAAGCGTTGGTGGTTAACATGGCTTGAATGAAAGGCGGTATATTTTCTAAATATTTCTAAAAATTTTAAGGAATTTTCTTCTTTAATGATTACAGTAAATTTTCTTTGAATTTTTGTTTTTGTTTCTTTTAATTTTACAAATCAGAGCAGATCCTTAATCTTTTATGTTTGTAAACCAAAAACATACAAACAAGTTACCTCAACAGTTCCCGCTGACTAGACAGAACAGGACACCACCATTTTATACAGAATTGTGCACTTTGTTATACACATAAAGTATTTACGTTTATTCAATCCACAAGATTGCTCAGATCGATCTGGTGACGTCACAAGATTAGTCGGATTGCTCGAATTTTGTTAATATTTTCGTAAAACAAATATGTCTGAAGTTAAGTAGTGACGCCTGTTGACGGTGGCGTTAAATGCAACTGTCAAATTTATGTCGTTGATTACAACTGCTATCGCGTTTTGTTTTATAATTGAGTTTATTACCAATAATAGAATTCAGTGGCGCACCCAAGGGAGGGGCCCGGGGGCCCAGACCCCCCTAAGAAATAAGGAAATAAAAATAAAAACCTACAAACACACTAGAACATTTTCACCATCGTTTTAGGTAAATATATCTATTTAAAAATAGAGATGAGGACTTTTTTTTTAAGTCGTCACTTATATTTTAGAAGTGAGGACCTTTTTAGGGTTTTGTAGGTATGACCAAAACACCCTTATACCTTCATTTTGTCGTCTGTCTGTCTATTGTAGCCAAAACGGCTAAACCTAGAGAGTTGAAATTCGGCATGATTATACAACTTTTTGACCCGTAGATAGGAAAAACACTAACATCTAATAAACATATCCCCCTAAAAATATAAACAAATATGTGCTCATTGGAATATATATATATATATATATATATATATATATATATATATATATATATATATATATATATATATATATATATATATATATATATATATATATATATATATATTTTTTTTTTTAAATTCTGAGTGGGTATCAAATGAAAGCCTTAGTACGCGGATTAACAATCAAAATTTTATTTTTGCAAAATAAATTATTTTGATAAAAAAAATAAATTGTCCCACATCCTGTAGCCCAGATGGTTTAAACTAAAAATCTGGAAAAATTCTAAGTAATGTACATTTGTGTGAACCGGAATAGTACAACAGAAATTTTGGATCAGATTATGTTTTCGAAAAATAACGCATTTTTTGTGTTTTTTTTTTTGTTGACGATGAATTAAAACATATTTTAACATAAATTTTGTTTTTAAAGTTCTTAGATTAACACACGATAAATTATTTTTAAGATATCGTCCATTTTTACGTGATTGCTACAAAGCAAAATTTGTCCTACACACTCAGCATGCCGCCTCACTTATTATATACCTGCGAAACCCTGCAATGTGTAAAAATTCACACTTGACATCACATTTTTTTTTTTTTTTAGGTAATCGCTTGTATTTCCTAAGCGAGGATCTTTTTTTTAGATCACCACTTGAAATTTAGAAATGAGAACATTATTCAGAGTTTTGTCTTGCGGGCCCCCTCAAATAAAATTCCTGGGTGTGCCACTGATAGAATTCTATCAAAAACGGCACTTATTTCGTATATTTTGTTAAGTTATGTTTTCAACACATTCCAATTGGTTGTAAGATTCAATTTACCCGCGCTAACCCCCACCACCAGCAATCCATTAATCCCAGCAACCCTGACCGATCATCGGATTACTTGGAAATGCTCGGAGTGCTCTGGCGGATCAATCGGATTGACTAAAAATAAGCTAATGTGTACGCTCCGACTGACTTTACGAACGGATCGGTAGCACTTGGATCGCTTGGATTGATCTGACTTACTAAACGTAAACGCCTATTTTTCACGAAATCCGTGGATTTTGCTCTCCGCGGTTTATTTTGGAAACCATCCGCGCGGATAATGAGGGATTATTGTACATCATACATCCATGCCAACAAAGTATGTAACTGGATCACATTTGCTCACTTGGTTACCCTTTACTACGGAACTTATATTCCTAGGAATATAATGAAATAATGACAGAAATAAAACAGCTAGGTACAATATTTTATTCATATTTAATCTAAATTTAACATTTTTCTAAAAGGAATTTATGACTTTTATGAAAATTAAAAACAAAAGTTTCCAATTTAATGTGGAATTTTTAATATCTACATTGTCATTTTCCAGCATATTCCTCTTTAGTAAATGATTCTATGTTTTACTGCGGAGTTTGCAGAGATGTTGAAAGTCTTTTCTTCTGATATAGTATTAGTATGTTTATGTACTTAACCTGACTAGTTGTATCACACTAGAACTTACAATTACAAGATAGCTACGGAATCCCATGAGAGACGCTCAACACAAAACCTCACAATCACCGTTTCACCTCGCAAGCCGTTTAACACCTCACAGTGTTTAACCCGTTATCGAGGTTCGTTCAATTCATTCAAACTGCCCTCAACACTTCCAGACTATTTCTGGTTCACTACATGCTACCGGGTTCCTCAACCAAAAAGCTTGGGATGTTTGTCCGACTCCGGTGGTGGTTTACTCATGACTCCCCGTCTCTCACAAGATTTCCCTAACCCTTTTCTTAAAACTAATAATTTGATATCTAAACCCCATTTTTTGTGGTTGTAAAAATAATTAGCTCTCCAATTAACAACAAAACCCTTTTAAATTATCTTAAAGACTCATAATTCTACTCCCAATAATTCATAACCCCAAATAATTAATTTTGACTCTAATTACCTACGAAGTCCATATCACTGAAAATATATGGTCGCATATCAGCATCTGTGTAAACATTCGACCATGTATTTGAGATAAACGGTTACAATATTTTAAACAAATCATATAATATACGATTGTAAATTCTACCCTTGTCTTTCAATATTTAACTAACAAAATATACGATAAACTCAACTTAGCCCTGAGAATGTTTATCTTAAAATAGGATTAGTTTTTATATTTAAATAATTTGAATATTTTTAACTAATTGAATAAAATATAAATATTACTATTAAAAAATATTACTTTTATCTCAGAAATAAAGCTTCGAAGGACCCATGTTCATATAAACTTTTTTTCATCTTTTTATCTATGGAACCTGTACCTGAATTTTGGTTAAATCTCATAGACACACACTGTATATCTTTGTTTTCCATTTTTTTCCATTTTATTAAGACTTATACATCATTCAGCAATGTCGAGAGTAAAATCCTTGGTAATTCCATGGTATTAACCCCCTATAAAACCGTAATAAACATAAAAACATGTTGTTGCATCAACTCCAGTCTGGAAGTGCGCTCTTGGCTCTTGGTAGTCAGTATCGTTCGGACTAGCGTAGTGTGAGCATGAGCGCTTGTCTCTCGGCGAAATGCGAGCTTCTGCACAGTGATCGTTCTCTTCCATTTCGTGTGAGTGATGTGTGTTACCAGTGAATGTATACGAATTACTGATCACAGTACCAAGGTAAACGGTCCTCTACATCATCCATCTATGTGTTATTGTTGTCTGTTCTCTACTGTGCCTCGTGCTATGTGATTTGTGATGCTTCTTCTGTACCAATTTCTTCTCACTCTGGATTTGTTCGGAGATATACTATGTGGTATTGGTCATAGTTTATTTTTTTCATATTCTAGTAGAAACGTTCATAAGTTTAATTTAATAACAAACTTTCCCTCAACCGCAACTCAACAAGTAGCATAATATTGCATTAAAATCTAAGCAAATAAAACTAAAGGCTTGATCTGCTTTTTAACTTTTTCTACTTCTTACTTCGTTTTTACAAGTTTGAGATGATTTAAAGCACAGCCATTGGGAGATTTTTGGCGCCCCCAGTCAAAATCTAATTCAGTATCCCTAGGCAAGACATAATTCGTCGCCTCTGGGCAACAAATAATTCAGCGCCCCTAGGCAAGACAATTCGGCGTCCTCTAAATAGAATTTAATGGAGGTATAAGCAAAATAGTTAAATAGATTTTTTTATATGCTACACAAGTAGATACAAGTCTAAATTTAATGGATTTCTGGCGCCTCCATCCCGTGGCGTCCATAGAGGGTCACCTAGGCTCGCCTAATGGTAAAACCGGCACTGATTATAAGAAGTTCTAAACGTTATTTATTTGGTGGTCCTTAAATATTGGGTTGCTCGTAGGGCCTTTCTAAAATGTTTGGGCTAACAATATTGGGCGCCATCGTGGGTTCTATGATGCCTATAATTGTAATTCTAATAATGAGATGACGAAACCCGGCACACTAGGACAGAAAACTTTTCATGGAAAGGGGGCACAGAAGCAAAGGGACTTACCAAGCCAACTTTTTTTTAGGGTGCTTCACCTTCAATAAAAGAGTAGCTTGTCCCTTAAATCATGGTTTTTTAATGTAGGAGGGGGGACTCAAGCCAGAGAATCCCCCCCCCCCGGGTGTGCGTCTATCTTCAGGTGCAGCTAGAGTTGCTACCGATATCACGGAGATGAAAATTATTGAGTGTCTAAATGAGACAAAGCAGAAATTCAGAAAGTCGCTTGAAAAAATACTGATTATATTATTATATGGTATTATTTAAAAACAAATTAAAATTTGTGACCCGGAGAAATAATTACCAAATCTCTGGAACCCGGAAACAAGCCTTAAAAATCCGGAGTCTCCGGGTTAAATTCGTAACGGTAGCATTTCTAGTGGCAACAAGAGCGGCCATATGGAAAATCAACGAATGTAAGACGCCCAGGCTCTGGAAAGTGAAAAAAAAATCTATCCTCCACTCCTCAAGTGTACGATCCTCGTGAAACGAGGGGAGGCACAACAGTATAATTCTCACAAGTTTCCTATACAAAACTAACGAACTGACGTAAATTGTAAAAAAAAGTTTTGTAATTATTCATAAACAAATTGCATTATAGACGCCATCTTGTAAACCAACCAACGAATATTTGCGTGCGATGCGGCAAATTGTAATTAATGCTTTATTTTTAAAGTCTGCAACAAGCGGCGTAAGTCACAATGAAACGCATTGTTATAACAATGCGGTTTTTGTAGTATTTTTCCATTGAGTCCGTCGCTTGTTAAAAAAATTATCCTAGCTGTTTTGTTCTATTGTGAAAAGTAATTTTCACAAAAAACAATATATTGTTAATGTACTTGGTGGTCAATTTTTGCCGCCATCTTGAATCTGCCGGGGTTCTCAATACAGATACTGCGATGTTGCAATTCACTATTATCAACTATAATATTTTTTGATGAAGGTTTTAAACTATTAACAATTATATCGAAAAAAATGTTGACGTATTATTTCAATATTTCTACACGATACTATATAAATATAAGTTATTTGAAACCCACAAATATATTTAAAAAATTACAGAACATTGTTATCTGATATCTATTATTAAGTTAATCAGCGATAACATTTTTACAAAAAAAAAAAATCATATTTAAAAATATTCTGTTAGAATCGCTACAAATTTTGATATATAAATTGCTACTAATGTTGTTTCTGACTATTAGTTTTGAATAAGAAATTTATAATTTGTGGAGTTTTTAAAAAAATATATTATTTTAAAAATTTGGTTGGGGTCTCATTACAAAAAATCACGAAAAAATCAAAAATTAAAACTCAAAAATCAAAAAATCACGAAAAAAGAACGAATAGAATATTATTAAAAAAAAAAAAAAATACATTGTTGCCGAAAATATACCGAAAAACATTTGGCCTCCACCCTATTTCCCAGAACGGCTGGTTTAAAATTTTGAAAAATATCAAAGTGTTGCATATTGATGTGATGCAGAATAGTACGCTCGGTTTTTTGATAACTTTTTCGATATAAACTTTTTTGTATTTTTGAAAAAATTTGGTTACATTTTTCAATGATAATTTGGTTATAACATTGAATATTATTTTTCTCTGAACTTATCTAAAGTTCTAGTCCAGTTTAAAAATCAACTAATTAACTTAGTTAAGTGTTGTAACTAAAAATATGCGCAAAACAAAACAACGTATAAAAATATATAATTTTAACTTGCGGTAGGGATATCATTTGTTACTAATTTTTTAGCAGACGGCTACTAATAAAAAAAAAAAAAAAATTACAAAATAACAAAATAAACTAACCTCCCCCAAGTTCAGTTAATTTAATGATCGACATCACTATCCTAGGCTCGCGAAACTCTAGTTATCAATGTTTTTTATTTATCTATCGGAAAAAACTAATGGCACATATGTAAAAATAATCACCACATTAGAGGGATTTAAAAAACGTGCTTATCTGCTGAAATCACAGCAGGAAAAATTGTGACCTCTTTGTAAAAAGGACAAAGGAAAAAAAAGATGATTTAGGGATTTAGAAAATTAGTCATTGTCTTGTTTCTTGTTAATAACATTTTCGAGAAATTTGAGAAATAAAATTATGAACGTTTCTATATTGAATATAGTAGCATTCTTAGTACCTTTTTAACTTAAGCTAAATACAGGCATATCCCAGTTAGCGACGGTTCGATTTACAACATACTGCATTTTAGATTGTGAATATATGCCATTATTCCTACGCTGCTTCGATTTATGTAGTTACTTACGAAGACAATATTGAGAAGCCATATGCGTTCACTATTTATTTTATATATTATCTGTTTACTCTAGTTATGTGACGATTATATGATTCGCTTTTCGACAGCTGCCTGGAATCGATCATGTCGCAATGGTGGTATATGCCTGTAATTCATAAGCAATATGTTAAAAATATAATTTTTTATTGCTTAACTTTAAAATTATAGTTAAAAAGGTATTAAACCTAGTATAGATTTCCTTAGATAATTAATTTTAATTTATTTTTAATTTGGATGCTGACCATCTGTATTTATTCTTCCCCTAAACCAAAATAAATGTGTTTATTTCCTTCGAGATATAAATATTTTATTTAATTAAAAATTTTGTGCGCTGAAATGTATACTTAAAAATTTTGTAGGTGTCTCTTGTTTTCAGTAACCCACAATACACTGAAGTTTTGTAAGAAAAATACCTGTATTAAAATACCTTACAATCTGGTACAGACCGGTTTCGGTTCACAGGATATCGATAGTCGACATCGATGGTAATATTAGATGTCTTACATCGATATTGGAAAAAATTTAACAAAAAATAACGATGATTTACAAAATATTTCTATAAAAATGTTATTGATCCAGGCATTACGAGGGTCATATTTTAAATGAGAACCGTTTGGTCATCCTATCCACGCATAGCGTTCACCGCAGTCTTTCTACCGTCTAATGCCTTTGCTGATCATTTGCCAATGTTGTCACTTAGTCTGCAGTTGCTAGCGGAGGTAGGCGATATTGTGCGGAAATTTAATATCAGCTATGTCCATTACTAATCCGCCAATTGCGAAGTACGCATTATGATACCACAAGATACTTTGTATCTTCTGTGACAATGATTTGTTTGTTTGTTAAGTGCGCAATCCTGCAGTGTTCCTGGATGGAGACACTGACCAGGTTTCTGCTCGGAGGTGCACTAAAATAAGCGGGTGGACTGTATTTGTGCGCAATCTACGCGATTGTAGAATGCTGGAGATGAGATGGGAGATATACTGGTTAATGGACTTACCTCGTACTGAAGCGTGATCGTATCAAAGGGCCCTTTGAACTGCTGTAGTCTGGCCTTTTCTGGAGTAGGAGAAAATGGACAAATAGCCGCGTTGATACACTTAATAAGTCCACACGACAGACGCGGATTAACAAACAAACAATAAGACACAAGCGAATGTTCACGGAATGGACTTTCGAAGAGAATAGACCGAAAACGGGTGGTTTACGGTAATACGAGGATCTCTAGAGTAGAGCTTCACTATATCGACACTAGACAAACGCTATCAGTCTCGCGCTGGTCGGATACTATCTTAGAAAAATTGTGAAGCTAAGAAAACCTCTACTTAAATATTAAAAAGGTCGCACAGGAGAGGGGCGCGAACAATATTGTTTTTCTGCGTTTTTTATATAAATATATTGTACCGAACTTTGTATTTGTATATATATTTTATAAATAAATATTATTATTATTTATTATGATTCGATTTTTAAATGCAAGAAACACTCATCCAGCGAAAGTGGTACCGTTTATTTAATGGTGAGAGAACATCCATGATGAGGAACATTCTGGCCGCTCAACTGTAATCCCGGACGAACTGATGCACACATTCGGCAGAACAGGCTCTTCACTATTGCTGGACTGCATAAGAATCACCTCTTTATAAATTGAAGGTATTTTTAGACTAAAAACGAATGCAAACAGATAATGACGTCAAAGACACTGTCAACGGTTGGATAAATGGACTGGCGACCAACTTCTACGACAAACTATTGGATCAAGTCAGTATTTTTTAGCCATGCCTTTCTTAACCTGTTCCTTTGCTTGGGTAAGATTTGTTCAACTTTGGAGAAAAGACGCTCTGAAGGTGCATATGTAGTTAGAGATGATGCAAAAGATGGCAAGTAGATTTGAACGAGCTATGCTCGGTATAATGCTGAGGGATAAAATACCAAATGCTGAAATTCGTCAACAGACGAAACTAACTGATATTCTTGTAAAAGTAGCTGGAATGAAATGGAAATGGGTAGGCCATCTAGCTAGAACAATAGATGACCGATGGACCAAACAGATTCTCGAGTGGAGACCATGTCCAGATAAAAGTAGCCAAGGTAGACCTTCCTCAACAGGTAGTCCGCGGATCAGTTTTTGGTCCTCGCACACAAAATTGCATTAGTATTGATAATGGGCTTTTAGGCAAAAAATATGTTTTTCTTGGCGCTGGTGGTCCGCGGTTAGTGTGAAATTCTGAAAGTGGTTCGCAACAGTCGAAAGTTTGAGAAACACTGGCCTAAAGCGTACAAGTACAAACTGGCTATAAGAAACTCAAGATAGAGAAAATTGGAAATATTTAAGGGAAGCCCTATATACAGCAGTTGATTCGAACGGGTGAAGGATGACGAAGATGATTATGATTATGATAATGATGATGATGATATAGATTTTATATATTATTTTTTAGTGGAGAAATTGAGAAAAAATATTGAACTAACATCAATGTTTTGATAACATAAGTCTCAAAAAAAAAAATAGTTGGTTAAGAAGTATCATTGTCTAAAAAATAAGGTAAATCGATACTCATCCTTACAATTTAGGGCCTACATAGAATGTTTGATAAAAAAAAATATCGGTATGAGCTATTTCGAGTATTTTTTGAGTAAACCTTTATTTTAAAACCTTTAGAAGTGTTATGTCTGTAAAATGTTTCGTTTTATTTTGATATTTAATCTCTTTTGAACAAATAAATATAAAGTTAATATGAACAAGTAACGAATAAACATACTGAAAGGAGAATTAAAAAGTTTATTTATACTTTGTATATCACATTAAATACTATACAAATAAAATGTTTCGACATCCAGACGGCGAAAAAATTTAAAACATAATTTCTAAAAAATATGACAATGTTAACACAGAGATGTAATGTTAAAATCACAAAAACCTCCCAAAATTGAGTTATACTGGATTAAAAAATTTATGATATAATTAAGTGTCTGTAAAATTATGAAACTATACTGGATTAAAGGCCACTCAGAGTTTTGGTGCAACAGCGAAGTTGATCTTGCCAAAGAAGCAGCTGTAAATGAATCCTTTTAAACAGTAATGAGATTTTATCAATCTTCATTATATAATCAATGGCAACAAAAATACACTGATTCTCTGCAGTTCAAAGCATCATACTATGTTCAAATTTATCCCCTGCGTCCTAGAAAATTTTGGTTTTATTCACACCAAAGCAGGTCTTTTATATGCACTTTAATCCGGCTCAGATTTAATCATACTTTCCCACCATATCATCGGGAAATGCTAACTTCTCCTTTCTGTCCGTGTGATAATTTGCCTGGCAACGGCTTGAACCATTTATTATTTGAATGCCCAATTCATTTTCGCAATCGTAACAATATTTGAACGCAAGATTCTACGGAAAATTAACGGTTCACTTTTATAATGAACCGGATGTGATTGGCTTCATAAAAAGTTCGAGAATACGTTGGATCGGACACGTCATCAGAATGCCCAACAACATGCTAGTGAGAAGAGTATTCGGTAGCGTTCCAGGTACAAATAGGCCAAGAGGAAGACCTTGATTAAGACAGGTGGACAATGTGCACAAAGACCTGCAAAGAATCGATGCTCCTAATTGGAGAAGATGGAGCGCTTGACCGCGGAAGATGGAAGAAGTTTGTGGAGGCGGAAAAAACCCTTTAAAGTTGTCAAAACCAATTTCTTGATTGAATCGTACCATATACATACAAAATTTAGTTTAATGAAAATATTTATAACTATATTAAATCAGAAAATATCAAATTATAATGAAAGATTTTAAAACCGTTAATCAATTCTATTCAATTCAATTAATTTTAATTAATACTATTACATTTGATTTACCTATTACAATTTTCAATAAACCGTTAATCTTCACCCTTATTGGCTAATAATCAAACCTTTTAAAGCCAAAAAACAAAAGAAGATGAAAAAAAAGCATAAACAAACGACTAAGAAGTCTTATTATATACCTCATTTTTTAGGGTTTCTCAAATTTCAGCATACAAAACATAGCATAAATGCAATGTTATGGGTCTCGTAAAATGGCGGTTGATGTTTGACGCTGACATCATGTAGCAACAAGGTCATGTGAGACTTGTTATCTTCTTATAAACTCTCTGGAACCAAATAAGCCAACTTTGAAAAGAGCCAGTAAACATTTTTATGTACTGGGACGACTCTACAGTCCATTCCACTCAGTGGCGGAACTACATATTTTGGCCCCCCCGCAAAAAAAATTTCCATTGGCCTCCCAACCTTATGTGATTTTTTTCTTTTCGTATCTAGCGTCCCATCAATTTGAAGAAATTTAATTTTGGATTCTTTTCACAAAAAGAATCATTTTACTTCATAATACATATTTTATTATGAATATAAAAGAAAAACAATATACTTGACAAAACTAGATATAAATAAATAAATCAGTTTAAAATGTTAGATCTTTCTTTCTGGATTTTAAATTAGCAAAATCTCTAATTAAGTCTTTAATGCCCATTTCTTGAGCAATTTCAGCCTCAATGCTCAACAACGATAAATTATGTAAGCGTTCTTCTCCAGTAGAATTTCGTAGATAGTTTTTTATTATCTTTAATTTGGAAAAAGATCGCTCTGCCGTAGCCACAGTGACAGGAAGTGTTAAAAATAATAAAATTGCAGTAACTACGTCTGGAAAACTGACCGACAGACAGGGAGGTATATTTAATTATTAAAAGTTCGGCAAATTCTTTCACTGTTGCTATTTTAGAGATTTTCTCATAAAGCATGGAAGCTAACATTACCCTTTGTAACGGAAAATTGGACGAAATATCACCTTTGTAATATTTCGGCAGAACTCCAAATTTCTGTTTGATCCAAGTTGATTAAATTTCGAGGTGACATGAATAAAAACAAATTTAAAACGTCATTCATCCCTCTGAATCTATTATCAATTTGATTGATAACAATATCGAGAACTGCATTAAATACAGTTACTCTAATAAAAATCATCCAAGTGTTTTATTACAATTTTTTGTCTTTTCCAAACAAAAGTGGAGCTGATATTCCACTTGGCTGCCATTTGAATTGAGTCATTTTTCGCAGAAAAATACATATTTCGGTATTTTTTCAGATTTTGACTGGTTGTTTCTAGAGAAGTTGTTGCAATTCTCAAATCTATATTTTTAGTTTGTAATAATTTTGAAAATAAATTTATTTCTTCTAATATTTTTGATAAAATTACACAAAAAATACAAGTTCAAAATTATTCAATCTTTTTATAAGATTTGAAGCATTGTCTCTTTCTTCTTTTTTTTTTAATTTTTGAATTGAATTACTATTCTGAATATGGATAAACAATCTCGCTATTGTTTTGCTGAGGTCTTACTAAACGTAAGATAAAAAAAATGTTTATTTTTTTTGTATTTTTTTTTTTTTTATGTATGTTTTTTATAGTGAAAAGTAAATTCTTTATTTTTCAGTATAAAACGTGACTAATTTTCTCAACATTTTCGGGCCCCCCAAAGCTTCCCCCCCCGTTGCGGGGTCTGGCGGTATGGTAGTTCCGCCAGTGATTCCACCCGTGATGTATTGTATCGCATTTTATTCTGAAAACACTTATAAAGTTCAAAATATCTGAAACATAATATAAATGACTCAAAACGGATAGTGCCGACTATTTAGTCAACAACATTGCTTAACAAAAGTTATTTTTATATTTCCACTCAAACAATATTTTTTTAAAGTCTGCTGTATGTCAGTTTACAACTATTGTACAATAGTTAAAAACAGTTTATTTTAGTCTCCTATACTAGTAAATTTCTCATAATTTAAACAAAATAAATATGCAGCGAATCCTGTTTAGAATATATATTATTTACAGATAGTTTTTAGCGATCCAGAAAGAATGCAAGTTAGAAAAATAAACACCGAGAATGAAATATTTATATGTCTATTTACAAATTTATTTAAAGTTTATTTATAATTTTGTTAATTTGTTTTAGTATTATTAAGTTGGTATCCACATGAAATGTAGTATTGTATAAGGAACAATTAAAATCCCAGAGCTTTTAGAAAACATATGTCTATTAATTAAAATAGACTCCACCTTCAACAACAGAATAAAGAACTTACATGGGTGGAAACATAATTTTTTTAACTGAATTTTGAGGTCCTAATTGACTTGTAACCATATTTAGAAAAAAAAAAAAAATTTTGAAAAGTTTTCGTTTTTTTTTTAAATTTTTAAACATTTTTATTAAATCCTTACTAAAAAATGGTTAGGAATAGAAATCTACGGTTTGAATTTTAAAAATTCTCAAACATAGTTTAGTCTAAAAAAAATGGTGCTTTAATAAACCGTTTATTAAGTTTTGTATGGGCAGTAATCTAAAACCCTTGAAAATGGCCAAAAATCGAAAAAATCGTATGGGATAGACCTTAAAAATATCGTGATTTTTAAGCAAAAAAAAATTGTCTGAGATTTTATTGAAAATTGGTATAAGTATGTATTTTTGGTCATAGATTAACAAAATTGGGTCCATTTTGAAGTTTGGGCAAAGGTTTTGGGACCCAAAAGAGCTCCAAGTAAAAAACTAGGAAAGCATGAATTTTTTATACATTTTTTTCATAACCCTCACCCCAAAATTAGTTTAAAAATATATTTTGGCTAAAATCAGGGTCAAAAAAGTTTTGATCAAAATTTCAAAATTTTAAGGAAAAAAAAAATTGAATTTTGTTGGAAAATTAGTATTGTTATACATTTTTAGCCTTAGATTACAAATATATGAGTCAATTTTGAGGAACGGTCTAAAATTTTGTATTTCAAATAATTTAAATGTATTTGAAACAATATAAATGTATTTGAAATACAATAATTGTTTGAAATACTAAGAAATATTTGAAATAATAGGGAAATACTAGGAATTATTTGAAATAAAATATTTGAAATACTGGGGAAATATTTGAAATACTGACATTTTCAGACAACAAATATCAAATACATATACCACTGAGAAAGTATTTGCAAATACAAATACCAAGAAGATTTTTTTGAATTATTTGAAATACAATATTTCATATACCAGAAAGTACCTAATTGAAATACTTTTTCAAATACTTCAAATATTTCAAATAACATTTATATTTATATAGTTTTGTGTTCAACTTGCACTTTAGGTGCATATTGCACCAAATATTGGACCGTGTAATCTATCTCGCAGATCGACAATTGCGCCTGAGGTATAAATGGATATATTAGACTTTGCAGACGTGGCATTGATCGTGTTAAAAAAATTAAAACTCTTAAATGAATAATCAGTTTAAAATGAAAAACCCTTTCCAATAAATAAATTATCCTTTGAAATTTTCAACCCTCGTTTTCCTGTTAAAGTGAATTAAATAGAAATAATCCGAATATAGAGTTAGAAATGCAGTCGAGTTGAAATATTTTCTAGAAATTTCTCTACTTCACTAAGTAGTTGTAATTATATAACGTTGGTAATAATTCAGGTAAGAATCTTGCTGATTAAACTTATTACTTAACTATGTAATTTGAGGAGAATTTACAGAGAAATCTTGAGTTACAACAACTGAAACTGGAGAATAATTGTGAAAAGGATACTTGAAAAAATACGTTAAAATTAAAGAAATATTAAAGACACAAAAAAAAAAAAATAGTTTACAATATTAGATTAGAAAATATAGTTAATTATTAATTTATATATACGATCGCGTGAAAATTTCGCGACGTAATGTATTAACGTCAGTACTATATTCTTTTAGATAAAAAGAAGATAGTACTTAAATCTTCTTTTTCCTTTTCATTACATTTTCTCAGTGATTTAAAGCCTGCTTTCCTATTTCGAAGCTTCCACATGTTTCTTGATGATGAACAAATGGAAAATGGTCAAATGTGGGCCTACAGCCGACCATGTCAAAGTTGTCCACATGGAATGAGTGGAAAATAGAGAAAGATCCCAGTGATGTAACAGTGTATGAGTAAATTTTAAATGCCAAGTCAGTGGCAGTGAATATTTGGCGAAAATATCAAATTGGAACACAAAGCTGCTCAAACTGCCAAACCGAACGACTTCACTAAAATAGCTGTCTAGGTGACGTAGCAGCCTAGGTAAATATGCACCTGAACGAGAAGGACTTTTGTGCTCCTTGGCACAAGAATAGTTTAGATTTCAGGTTATTAAAACACCATGATAGGCGACTTCACACATCAGGCATCACAGAACCCATAGAAGTCTATTATAGAAACCACATAGAATAGAGCAGAGCATCTAGAGACACAAAAAGGCGGTAATAGTAATAATAAAACATTAATTTATAAAAGCTATGCATCACCACTTCAAAAAGGAAAATATATTTATCTATTTGAAAAATACCTAATCATGACTGGTTTCTGGCACGCACCTTTTCAGGTCTGGCTCCCCATTTTGCCAGGTCTGGCTCACCATATTGCCAGGTCTGGTTCACCATATTGCCAGGTCTGGCTCACCATATTGCCAGGTCTGGCTCACCATATTGCCAGGTCTGGCTCACCATTTTTCCAGGTTTGGCTCTACATTTTGCCAGGTCTTGCTCGCCATCTTGCCAGGTCTGGCTCGCCATCTTGCCAGGTCTGGCTCGCCATCTTGCCAGGTCTGGCTCGCCATCTTGCCAGGTCTGGCTCGCCATCTTGTCAGGTCTGGCTCGCCATCTTGCCAGGTCTGGCTCGCCATCTTGCCAGGTCTGGCTCGCCATCTTGCCAGGTCTGGCTCGCCATCTTGCCAGGTCTGGCTCGCCATCTTGCCAGGTCTGGCTCGCCATCTTGCCAGGTCTGGCTCGCCATCTTGCCAGGTCTGGCTCGCCATCTTGCCAGGTCTGGCTCGCCATCTTGCCAGGTCTGGCTCGCCATCTTGCCAGGTCTGGCTCGCCATCTTGCCAGGTCTGGCTCGCCATCTTGCCAGGTCTGGCTCGCCATCTTGCCAGGTCTGGCTCGCCATCTTGCCAGGTCTGGCTCGCCATCTTGCCAGGTCTGGCTCGCCATCTTGCCAGGTCTGGCTCGCCATCTTGCCAGGTCTGGCTCGCCATCTTGCCAGGTCTGGCTTCCCATTTTGCCAGGTCTGGCTCCCCATTTTACCAGGCCCGGTTCCCCATTTTATCAGGTCTGGCTCCCCATTTTACTAGGCCTGGCGCCTCATTTAGTCAGGTCTGACACCTCATTTTGCCAGCTAAGGTGCGAGTGCCTCACTCGCCTCACCCTTGGCACGGCCCTACTATTACATAATACACATAGTTCACTCAATGTAATTCCAAAAAATTACTAAAAACAGTGGATCCATCTATTGTCCAATAACAAAACTAAATATAGCACAAATACACTTTTACGTTGGTAGTACATATAATACCAACACAGAATCAAAAAACAGAGAACACAATACCCTCACCCCAAAACCATAAGCGAAACGTTTAACGGCGAACTCATAAGCGGCTTCTGTTTATTTTCATTATTCTTATACTGAATAAATAAATATGAATTTTGCCATCACACATTATATCAGATAATAAACAAATTTTCCAGTGAATAGTAATCTATTAACCTTAAACTCAAATCAATAATTTATTCATATTAATCATAATCTAAACAATGAATCTATTATTTTTATCTATCACTTCCCCATAATTAGGGGTAATAAAACTATCTTAAAACTATAATCTATGTTGTTATAAAGTGTATCAGATTGTGAACCCTCTCACCTTAACGTGGGGGTTAATTCAAGAGTGGTTTGAGGGCTATTAGCCCTCTAATATATCGAGGAGATACGAAGCAATTCTGACATTGCCTGCATATTTGTAAATATATACGCCACCGACAGAATGACCGCTATGCATGCTAGCTACAAGCATACGCTAGAATTGTTAAGGAAACTTTCGTAATTTTGTACATAAGTCTGAGAGATTCAGGTGGAAAACTATGAAATTTATTTCACTAAGTAAAATAGTTTTAACTTAAGGGAAATGGGTTAGAAAAAAGGTTTTGCAACTTACGTGGTTAGTGTATTGGAGAGTTATGTAATAGGAAGTAATACTAAAGCATTTCTTATTACTAGTGAACGGACAAAATAAGTCTTTAAAAAATATGTTGAATACATTCATATCAAGCGGCAAATATATTCTAATATGTTTAATCATATTATGTGCAAATCACTTTTTTTATTGTTTTCAAAGCTTGCTACGTTCAACTTTGTAAAACTTATGTTGATTATTATTTTGTAAATAAATGGTCACCATTTTGAAATGGTTAACATAAAAGTATGACTTTTTGGTGTCACTGTAAAGCTAATTTAATGTACTTTTAGGAAAGAAATATAAAATTATCGATTCCCTATGCTAGATCAAAAGTTGACATTATTTCCGGTGAAACCGGAAGTGCCTAAGAATTCTTATAGTAACCTTTAGATGGGCCTTTTTGTCTAGTTTAACTTTTGTTCTGAAGTTTTTTTGTATCTTTACAAATAAAGGAGATTTTCGGGGTGCCCCGTTTCAAACAAACACCCTGTATATGACGAATATCCTAATTTATCAAAAATGGCTATTCAGTTTTTGTTGCTGTTTGCAATTACGTACATGTGTGAATCTGGATTTTCAAAATACGCTGATACAAAATTCAATTTTCGATTTTCCAATATTATACCAAATTTTGAAAGGATGTTAGAATCCAAAAAGCAAAAGCAAGCTTCTTTTTAAACCTAGCTGTATTATCAAAGAATCTCTCACTTTATATGAAAAAATAAATATAAAATAAAAGCAAATCTAGCTCGCTTCTTTCATGATTAAAAAAAATATATACTAAAAACACATGATGCTGTCCATACTTACGACACACGGAACAAAAATGATATTTATCCAAATTTTTTAATACTTAATGCGTGAAGACTTAGTACCAATTATTACTGTATAAAATTTATGAACACAATCCCATCATACTTAAAATCTTTAAACTATGCAAAGCTCACCCTTACAATAAAAAAAATCTATCTGAAAATCCTATTTATACTTTTGCTGAATTTACGGATTATTTATTTTAAAATTAATTTTGATACACTACAGAATATTATTGTTTGAATGTGTTATTTTAATAGAGTGTTATGTACAAGATGTTAAATCTTTCTCACTGATGTTTTACTTATATATGTATGACTGACTGTAAACAATTACATGGTAACACTGTTAATAAAGATTTCTATTCTATTCTATATTCGGTTCGCTGATTGAAATGAAAATAGCCGATAAAGAAAATGAATTAGGTTGCTTTGTTCCTGGTGAAGATGTTGGATCTCACAATACTTCCAAATATTGGTTTCAACGTTTTAAAGACAGTAATTTTGATGTCAGTGTCCGACAAGGGTCTGGGATGTCGCGAAAGTTACTTATGGTTTGCAGGCGATATTGAATGAAAATCTTATTTGCCATAGATGATCAGGCAATCTAAAGGCGTATTCAAATTTCCTCGCCAACAGCCCTATTGAATTAATGGTATACCAGCAAGACTATCGCTGACGTAATAAATTTCCATCAGCTTTTCCTACCCGCGGCATATGAAAGAGAAACCCTGTAACAACGATGCTTTATTCTATGCGTCGTAGATACGTGAGTCTATCAGTCATGTTGGTTATCAGTGCAATCAGCCTACGAGCCTATCTATTGCCTTTTACGCCTAGCTGCTAAGTTTAAAATTGTATTAAGTTTATAGATGTTACAAGCTATTTTTTGCGAAATTTTACTTTCAAATCAAAGAATTTTGAATATTGTCCAATTTTCTTGTTATAAATATAAAATTTCTTTGTTGAGTAAGGTTTGACAGGTTTCGTAGTTGGAACCTGTGAAGGATAATTTTAGTATAATTTCTCCTCTCAACTGCACGCATGCATTTCCTGTATCCTGTCAACAAAAAAGGAACAGACTACAAAGGAAATATCGATAGCTTGTTAGTTTACTAATTACTATCTAAGTAACGGAACCATGTTGTTTTCACTGATAGAATAGGCAGCCCTTGCTTTATAGAAATCTCTTTAATTAATACAAGAACAAAAACTGAAAAACTTGAGCTTAGAAAACTTTTATTTAACTAGAAACGATGCTTATTAAATGGGATTGTATTTGGATATTGGAACGAAGACAAGAGAAAATTCCAACGGAATACAAATATTTAATTTGATGTGCTAGAATGTAGATAAAGCACTTGAAATGTACAAGATTTTTTAAAATAATTGTGAAATGTTTTGAGGGCTAGCATCATAAAACTTTATTAATAAGAAATTATTTTACATTTAAATTATCACCTTTCTTTCAAAAATACTTCTTTTCTGCGGATACTTATCGCTGCTAACGTTTTTCCACTTCCGGAAACATTTTGTAGATACTTTTTGGATTCGCTTTTAGATCAGCTACGAATCGATCAGCGAATTGTTTTTATCTCTCTAATCGTTTGATAATAGCGCGTTTTTAAAAATTCAAAGCTTTTCAGTTTAGGGAACAAAAAAGTCTCACAATGCCAAGTCAAATGTGCATAGTTGATGAAGAACAAGAGACTTTGGGACTTTGTTCTTTACTAAAAACTGACGAATCACAAGGCAAGTGTGTGCTGGTGAGTTGTGATTGTCAACATTGATCAAATTGTTTTCATAATACACGAATGATATACTTCTTCCGTAACCTTTCTATTCTTAATGAGAAGTTGGTTGGCCGGTAACGGGCAAAGAAAGCATATGGTTCAACCGAGGAAGTTATCAAAATTAAGTGGTGCCATTCGTTCGAATATTCAGTAAGAAATATGAGTATTTTTTAATCGATCTGGTCACTGATACCATAGCAGCACTCCATGTCTGCAAAAACATACATACTTTTACCTGAATATCTTCAAATATAATTAATAAAGATAAAAACTACGGAATTGTGTGAAATAGAATTGTGTACATACCTGTTTGTTTATCGGTTCTCTTTTGATCGATCGGCATTAGGATTTTCCTTAACTATAACAGTCAATAGTCGATTGATAAGGTTTAATTCGCGAACCTGGATAATCTTTTCTTTGGTTTTAGGAATTGAAACCTACCCGATTTCTTAGAGTCTTTAATTTAATTTCTACCATATTTAAAACGCCCTAACCACTTAAAACGTGCAGTACGACTCAAACCATCTTCTTCAAAAGCTAAAAAAGCTGAAGTGTTTCTGAAAAATTTCACACCAACACAGTAAGAAATAGAATTACAAATTTCAAACGATACAGCTTTAAAAAAAAAGAAAACTCACAAGTGATAGCTGGAACTTATACATTTGTTATTCTACTTCTTCATTATGTACTGCTCAACGCGTGAAGTTCACGTATTTTCAATCAAACCTCGTATTACTCGAAAATGCTAGAAATGGACAACCGAGAAGTATTGAATGCTCTAGAGCAGATTTTCTACCTGTGGTCCTTCGAGCCTTAGTGTACCGTAATCCTATTATTTTTTGTCTGTACTAGTCCGTAAAAATTAAAAAGGTAGTCCACCGTTTGAAAAAGGTTGAAACCACTGCTCTATAGATAGACTGTCTACGAATATGTAGAATAGAATATTACTCTTCTGTGTCTTGAAACATTTTTTACAAAACTCAACCTTCTTCAATATAATTTATTTAATGAAATTCAAAACTTTAATTTTTAAATTTTATCAACCAATATTTTTGAAGAATTCGTCTGTTGAAGCTGTTTTTAATATTAACTTTAAGTCTATACTGTACAGGAGATGTGGTGAATGAATGAGGTGCATTTTTCATAGTCTTTTTGTCCCAGAGCGCTTTCATTGCTGACTTATAGAGCAAGGGATTCAAAAAGTAATTACTAAAAGCTTGAAAGAAACTTAGAATAGGATACGAAGAAGCATTATCGACGGTAACATATATGTGTTATTAGCAGTTAATATTTAGAGCACTGCTTCCCAAACTTTTTTCGTCATTACTGTAAACCACTTAGAAAGTACATTTTACCCAGTGCATACTAACTTTACAGAACATATATATAGCAAGTGGAGAGATATATGTAAAAATAGGTATAAAACAATATGTTTAATGCTATGTCTTGCTTATAAATATCTCTAAATACTTTAGCAGCCACAATAAAGATGGTAATTATCCACCATCAATATTTCAGCACCCAGTTCCCAGCTAATGAGTATAATGCTACTGCTCCATCCTATTTACTAGTTCCACAAAATTAGGAATAATTGGTAATAAGTAGAACACACTTGTTATTCATTTTTGAGCAATCAGTTTAGTTTTATGCTATTTGATGAATACAAACGTATATTGTATTTAGAAGAAGTATAAAATACCTAGAAGTTACTAGTGGTATAATCCCTGAACAATTCGGCTTTAGAAAAGACCACTTCAAAACTGAACAGTTAGCAATATTAATGGATAAAATTTTGGCTTCAATGAAAATAAACATACCGGAATGTTAACGTTGGACATAGAAAAAGCGTTTAAAACGGCCTAGCATGAATCGTTTATCCAAATGATTTTTCCCGCCTACCTCATACACCTATTAAATTCATATGTAAACAATAGAAACTGTAAATAGTTGCACATCATCCATCAGAAAAAGAAGGTGACAGGTGTTCCTTAAGATTCAATCCTTGGTCCCATTCTTTTCTGTTTATGATTTCCCACGCTCAATAGATGTTCACTATTCCACACCGTTATTTTCATAAAATCTTTGAAAATAGATACTATCATAAACAGGCTACAGCAAGCTACAGAGAAAATTATAAAATATATGGAAAGATGGAAAATAAAAACGAATCCAAGACAGAAGCCATTATTTTCTCTAAATCAGTGATTCTCAAAGTGGGAGATACCGCCCCCTAGGGGGCGCTGGAACGATCCAGGGGGGCGATTGTAGCCTCGGGTGCATTTGGGGGGCATTGAAAATGATGAAGACTTGCTTACCTATAGTCAGCACTTGGATGCTCTCCATTCTGACTTCAACCAACGATTTGAAGATATTTTTAAAATGAACATACCCGATTGGGTTTTGGATCCTTTTTCAAGTGCAAACACTCCAAAATTACAAGAAGAACTGATGGAATTGAGACAAATTACGAATTGAAATTTAAATTCAAAGACGGCTACCAACAGTTCTGGCTGCAAAAGCAGATTCCTACAGCTTATCCTGGGTTATGGGCTATAATACAAAAGTTTGCATTTTCTTCGTCATATTTAGTGGAACGTGGGTTCAGTGCGGTCACAACTCTATTAACAAAAAAAAAGAAACATACTGCAAAGAGCTAATCGCGGTGATTTAAGAATACTGCTGACAAAAATACCGCCGAGGATTCATACATTGATAAGCAGTGCATCAGGTTCATCCTTCTCATTAGATGAGAATATGATTTTAATAAATAATTTTTAATTTCAATATTCAAAGTGTCTTATTTACAACATCTTTCTTTACTATATTTTAGAACGTAGGTAGAAATATAGATACGTATATCTTTCTGTTTGTTCGTTTAAAGAATGTAGATTTACAGGGGGCGCTGAGCAAATTTTTTCTGAAAAGGGGGCGGTAGGCGGAGTAATCGACAACATCATCGTATAAGGAAGTAACATAGAATTAAATATTTAGGAATGCAGCACTATGTAATACTAATATAGAAAAATAAAATATCTATACCTGGAATACTTTACGACTGACTAAAATGGCCGCCAGTCGCTAAGCGTTTAGACACCTGGACACTTATTAATTTGTAATTATGGTTATAGACTTTTCCGGTACCGTTTGGTTTCACCAGTATTCCAACGGTCTTCCAATGTTTCTGATATGAATTTATACATCAGTAAATAAACTTATTTAAAATTTGTCCTGTTTGATTAATCCGGAAACATAATACCCCTTGCGTGTATGTAAGATAACCTGCATTGCCGTAATGTTAAGCTGGTTGCATACCCCGGTATGCGACTGCAGTTTCGTAAGCATCAAGTTTATTAGACATGGTATGTCATAAAGTTTATTAATACAAAGCATTACTTAAACTTCTTATATAATGACAATGACATAAACATTGTTAGCTATCAAGGAAAATAAAAACTATTAGTTAGTTTTCTGTCTAGGATGGTGCGGCTGAGCGCCTTAAAAAAAATTAATTTATAGTTTTAATAATAATAGCTGGAAAATACCTATACGCCCGAAACAATTACCATTAATTTTTATAAAGAAGTGTGAATTTTCAAACATCACAGAGTTTTGAAGGTATCTAGTAAAGGTGCGTTCGGCATAAGCTAATAATTTACACATTCTGCATAATTTACACAAAAAACGTTCACCATAAAGTTTCTGTGTGCTCTGTGCTGCACGAAGATCGTTCGGCAAATATCGTGCAGTGCAATTTGTGTTGCATAGTCTTCACAACTTCAGAGCGTGCGGCAATCTGTGCAATTGTGTTTATCGCGATAAAAATATAAATTATTATTTCTACAAAACAATATGAGTGAAAATAATCAAGATATCATTGTTTATGCTTGCAGCATTTGCAAAATAAATAGTACAGACATGTAAATACACTCAAAAACACTCAAAATGTTCTGGATACAAGCAGAAATGTACTTTAAATTGATTTGTAGTCATGTTTGGAGCAGTACTCAAAAACACACTCAAAAAAATACACTCAAAAACACTCAAAATGTTCTGGATACAAGCAGAAATGTACTTTAAATTGATTTGTAGTCATGTTTGGAGCAGTACTCTCTGCATATTCAAACACTTTTTCCAAAATATTTTCTGGTTTGGAAAATTCTTCTGAATTGTCTTCCTCATCAACTAAAATTTCTTTTATATTACTTAAAAGCATCCCAAAACCTGCGTCATTTTTATATTATCGTACAAAATAAGTAGCAGGAATCAAACACACATAATTTATTTGTTTACAAAAAAAAAAAAAGAAAAGTTATAATAACAACAATAACTGCACAATCTGAACAAATCGTTCGTTTTTGACTTTCTTGCACAGTGTGCACAGTGGTCACGTGGCAAAAACTTGCACGACACAGAGTTAACACTGCACAGTTATGCCGAACGCACCTTAAGTAACATTTTTTAGGTACAGTTTTGACTGTAGTCTTATCAAAAACCAATTTTTTCATCTTTTTAATCGGTTCAGTGACATGTTTGGCACTTTTACAACATTTGGCAACACCGCTTTCATTTCCCGTAAGATCAATACTGCATTCTAACTTTTAAACGGACTATAGACTACTTATTCTTTCCATCACATTTTTTAAATTTTCGCGTACTGGTTGGATTTTGCCGCAGATCGGTGATTGAGGAACACTGCCTTAAATTATCACCCTGAAGCTTTTACCGACAGTTTTTCGAAAGGTGTAACATTATCGATCGACTTTGCGATGTCGAAACATTTAAATTATGTGTCGTGTGACAAGTGTCGCAAATGTTTCCGTTAATGAAAACACGCCATTAGAAGTAGTTTTAAATTCTATGTTTCGACAGTGAACCTTGTAAATTTTATAATTTTTGCTGTCGTAAATATTTAAAACTCTAATACCATATTCTGAAAAGTACTTGAAATTAACAAACGACTAAAACAAATTGCATTATGATTAAAATATAATGAAAAAGTTGCATTGCAACTCATTATCCTTGTTGAACGTGCAATGGAAGCCACAGAGACTCGTCGACGGTTGTTGAATGTTTCCAAGCCTGCTGCTTGATGTCTATGCCTGTTCACTATGCTGTTGAACCAGCACTGACGAGAGCATGCTCTACTACGGACGCACAGTTAATTAGTTTTTTGATATGTGTCTGGAATCACACTGCATATGGCAAAAGTTTCAAGCTAATCGGAACACCATTGGCAGTCATTGAATGTTTTCTATTGGGAACAAGAATTTTGATCGAAATACATGATAAATTTTTGGTTGTTAATTTGCATTTACCATAAATTGACTCTTAGAATGACCTCCACAACTCCCAAATATCCGAACACTTTTGGATCGAGATCTCTAACTATGGTTAAATAATTATCATATTTAAGTTTAGTATTTCCAACCATAGTTAACTTAAAATAAACTGGGTATTGGTAACTAACTATGGGTTAAGCCATTTTGTCCGTATTTCCATACGCAGTTGACAAACTATTATAGGTATAACTTAGATGCTGGCCTAAAAGCCGGGTAACTTACATAGTATATGATTTAACCTCTAATTAAGATTTAATTTAGGGAAAAAAATGTAAAGGTAAAAAAAAATCTATTATCATAAAATAATAAATAAAACAAAAATAAAATAAAGTCCCACAAATTATAATCCCAATGATAACAACATACTAAATAGTAAATTAATTATAACTGATCAAAACAAAATAAAAATATTAACTATTGCTATTGTGTAATATATTTAATTACACAGTTTAATTTCTAGTTCTAAAATTTTAATATAAATAAAACAAATAAAATAAAACTAAAATAAATAAAACTAAAAGTAAAAATAACATTTTGCAAATTACATTAAACCTGAATATACCTATATTATTCAAAAATTGTAATACAGTGTAATTGTAGTACAACTTTATAAGTACAAGTTTATAATTTTAGTGCTAAATTTGCCATTTAATTGATTAAATATTTCATTTATCATAATTTTCTGATGTAATTCTGTGTGAGATGTGCATTTAGTTCATCTTATCTCCACGAAATATGGCAGTACGTGGAAATAAATAGCTCAAAATCCAACAATTATTTATCAACCTGCGGCGTTCTTCAGGGGTGTAATCTTGGACCACTGTTGTGCCTCTTGGTTATTTATAATATCCCAGAAATTATGAGCAATAGTCAGTGTGAAATGTTCGTTGATGATATAAAAATCTACTACAAAATCACTAATGTATCTCACTGTCTTGAACTGCAAGATGGTTTGCAAAAACCAGGTTAGTGGTGTACAGTGAGTGGTTTGTAATTTAATACCTCTAAATGCAAAATTATGAAGTACTCTCGAAAGAAAGACGTTATATTGTATTATGATACCATAAAAAGCTACATTGTACCGAGATAAAAAACATTAAAAGACCTGGAAATATTGTTTGATGGTGAGTTAATATTTCAACACCATATTGACCAAATAGTGTATAGTGCATTAAGAAGGAGGATTATGATCTCCGTTTGGCTAGGTATTTTTGACAGAGTCTGACGTACATTGCATTGTTTAATTCCTACATAAGATATATACTTGTATATTTGATTTATATTTGAATTAAATTGACCATAAAGATGAAATATATTATAATTTGGGGTTTTCACAATATTATCTTCAAATATGGGACAATCTAGTTTAGTATTGCATGCCAAAATATATTTAACCTAATGCATGCGACAGCAAGCTGTGAAAATTTTCATTTTCTTTCTAAAAACATGCTTTTATAGGAAAAAATTATACGTCGAAGAAATCTATTATATATTTTCTGCGTGATGGAAGTTCACGACCCCTTTCTCAGATATAAACTAGTTTTTCTTGGAGATTGCAAAGTTGAAACAAATTCTAAAAAATAAGAAAAAATATAAAATAGACTGTGTGTGTATTTGTGTATGTGCGAGTACATCTAGCTTTCCAATTCTTGAGTAGTTTATTGAGCAATAAGTCTGTGGGGTATCACATTTATCCCTGTATTAAAAATTGCCCCGTGGTAATAAAGTTGCCTATATAGACCGGGAGCTCATGACATTTTTGGTCTCCGATTTCATACAGCATGCCTTTTGGATGAGAG
The DNA here is from genome assembly GCA_963971575.1 of Liopterus haemorrhoidalis. Lineage (NCBI taxonomy): Eukaryota > Metazoa > Arthropoda > Insecta > Coleoptera > Dytiscidae > Liopterus > Liopterus haemorrhoidalis. Next base: position 54,144,065 of record OZ020615.1, read on the forward strand.
AATATTTACCCTGTGACAACAAAAAAGGGATGGTACTAAACTCCTGCATGCTTTCCGGTCATAGAGAAAATTGCATTTCCACTTGCACAAAATTTTTGTGTTTTTCTCTGATTTAATATTGCTTGCCCTTTTGTCAAAAGAAAGTTATAACAAATTTAAAGTCTTTTAATTATAGGCATGCTGTATGAAAACGCGGAAAATCATATTTTTTTATTACAATATCACATGACCGTTTGAGCCCTTTGGGACCCTCCGAATCGCATGCATATATTTAAAAGACTTTAAATTTGTTATAACTTTCTTTTGACAAAAGGGCAAGCAATATTAAATCAGAGAAAAGCACAAAAATTTTGTGTTTAAGTGGAAATGCAATTTTCCCTATGACCGGAAAGCATGCAGGGGTTTAGTACCATCCCTTTTTTGTTGTCACAGGGTAAATATTCTCTCCTCCAAAAGGCATGCTGTATGAAATCGGAGACCAAAAACTGTCATGAGCTCCCGGTCTAATAGAGCAGAGGATTATTCTTGGGGTTGATTCTTACATAACTGTGTTGTTCAGCTCATACATCGACTAATTCGCCAGTACGTAATACTTAAAAATTGATATAAGGTGATACTTTTTGCAATATTTTTTTTCCTTCGTTATCTTCTTAACTACGATTAAATTAAAATAAATTTTGCTTATAAATATCATTTCATTTCGTTATGATATTCATATCAACGACGGTAAAAAGAAATTACCTTAGAAAAAAACCAATTATGTGATGATTAAATATATAAAAGAGAATATATGTTTGTTTGTGTGTCTGTCTGTTTGTCTGTCGACAGTAAAATCTAAAAGGGTTAAATCGATTTTAATGGAATGATTTTAAACCATATATCATTATGACAAAGATTCCGAGCAAATTAGAAATATTATGAAGTAAGTCGGAAAATATTGCTTGCTGCACATTAAAATTGTTACGGTGGCTAGCCTGTAAAACATACATTGAAAATATATATGACATATTATTAGGGGTTTAATATTACTATAAAAAAGTCCAGGAGAGCATATATTTCAGCCCAATAGATCTCACAATATGTTTAGCATTTGCGTGATACATTTTCGACGAAAATAATATCGTTTTAGTTTGCTGATGAATGTAGCCATATAGCCCTAAAGAGATTCGAGGAAATTTTATTTCAGTGGCAGGCAACATTTACTAACAAACAGTGGAGGACTGGCCCGCCGGGGCACAGGGCTATGGCAATGGGGCCGGTTCTTGAAGCAATGGGGCGCTCCTTGGACCAACGAGGCAGAATCTTGACCCCATAGGGCCGAGTTATTATAATTTTCCAAGCCCGGAGTATTTTGCCAGTTCGCTACTGCTAACAAAATAAAATCCTTTGACCTAACCATTATATCTATGTTATAGATCAGGAGTAATCAGGGAGAGAACATAATAAATAAATTCACAAGGTACAAGGTCAAACGCTTTAGTGGGCCGTCATCGACTTCGTCATCGACAGCGATGAATGCTTCGTAAACAGGTAACTGTGCCATTTTCCCGAATTAGCACAGAGGAACACCATGGTGTTGTCACCAAATAGCTGTACTGCCAAGGTCGTTCACAAGATTACTTAAATGTTAAAGTCGTCAAGGATGAAATTTGTAGAAAAAAAGGCAAAGTTGGTTGATAACATACAAATATAAGGAATTATTTTATTCATCAAAGTATGCACCCATATTGTCCATACACTTTTGCCATTTAAGCGGCAGGTTGCTCAGGCCGGTGGTATAAATCCCTGGCGGACGAGAGTCAATGAATTCCTGGAAGGCCAGTTTTACAGCATTATCGGAATTAAACAGTTTTCCTATTAAAAAATTGTCCAAATTGCGGAAGAACTGGTAGTCAGTGGGGGCTAGGTCTGGTGAGTATGGAGGATGATGAAGAAGTTTCAACTCCAATTCCTGTAGTTTTGCCACAGTCATTTGTGCAGTGTGTGGTCTAGCGTTATCATGCAATAAGATAGGAGTCGATATGTAGACGAATCTAGGCTAATTTTCTTTAACTTTTGGCATCATTTCATCCAGTTGGTTGCAGTATATTTCTGCTGTGATCGATGAACCAGTTTTTTTTTTTTTTTTATGTTACCTGTACGAAATTTGATATTGTCTGCTGCATAGTAACACTAGAGCCAAATACACTATTAATGTTTCGCGCGGTCTGTGATGCCGTAGTACCACGTAAGAACTCATACTTCATAATAGTGCGAATTTCCGACCGTTCCATTTTCAACAAAATTAATTTCAAAAAAGTTTTTGATATTTTTTAGAGCATACAATGATTTCTTTAAACAGACGAGATGTGCAACTTTAAAAAAAAAAAAAAAAAAACAGAAAGGTATAATATTAAGCCAGTGTCATATAATAAGCTGTTAAAGTTGGCAATTAACTACAAATTTTATCCTTGACGACCTGATACAAAGGTAAATTTAAGAAAAAAAAAAAAAAAAAAAATCTTGCGTTTCTAAAACAGTTCATCAGACTTTAAATCTTCCTAACATGGTTCCGGTTTATGCTGACTACGACTCCGTTTTGCTGGTAGCGAATTTCGCTAAGTGCAGTAATAAGTTGATTATATTCTATTTTTTGTTGTTTTAGAAAAAATAAGGTAAATAATAATTATTATCAAAATCATTAACAATAATTATCGTGGCATAAAATAATTAATAGATGTACAAATCTAATATTAATGGTAATTTATAATTACAATTTGTACCGCATATTGCACCACATATCATATTTTTATTCATGTTGTCCAACACTATATAATCCGGAAGATTAAATTCTTTTCGCGCCTATGATCATTTACTAATCTGTAGGTTGCGTGACAGATTATCAGATCGAAAACATCGAAATGAGCGTTACACATGTGACGGTTACCGGTAACGGTTGCGAACATACAGTTAATTTCAATCGTAATACACTTGTCATAATTTTAATATGCAGTCAGCAGCAAATGTTCCACTTTGAAAAATAACATGTTGTTTGTAATCCAGAGTTTATTGTTGTTACCAAAAGTCAAGATCAATTCCAGATACGCAATGCAAAATTATAAAGTTGGTAATTGGAATTGGTTATAAATTGGTAAGGGGATTTTAGAAATTTGTTGTGAGAAATATTAACTAAGCTGCTAACAGAATTCTAACTCTGGTTATATGTAAAAGTTTCGTTAACTCTAGGAAAACTGTACAAGGCTAATCGTGGCTCAACAACACGTTTGGAAGTTGTAGGATTAATATTTAGGTTTCACCACCAGATTTATATATGAGGATCACCCTAAAATTAATGCGAATAAGACATATGGTTGATATTTTTTATGATTTTATTTTACATATGTTCAAAGTAGTTCTCTTCAACATAATACAATTGGCCATTATTTTCTTCCATTTCTTTAATCTTCCCAATCAATCTTCTTATGGAATATCTTCAGAGTTAACTTAAACTACAGCATTAAACTCTTCTTCAGACAAAAACTTTCGTGTCACGTAATTTTTCTCAAGCCAAGTATTTATTATTATTACAAAAATAGAGCAGAAGCCATAGGCTTGTTATTCTAAAATAATAATAATAATAATAATTACATAATTATACTTGCCTACAAACTATATCTGCTCATCAGAGGTAAATTGTATTAAATCGCAAATGATAAATAGCTCAGAAAAGACGATTTAATATTGTTTACCGCCATGCGTTGGTTTTTTTTTTTTTTTGTATTTGTATTTGGACAAACGCTCAGGCAATTTCATAATGCCATCTCTCCAGAAGGTTCCGTCTTTGCTCTCGAAAAATCTGTAGAGGTTAATTTTGATATCGTCCAAAGATGCGAATGTTTTTCCGTTAAGGGAATTTTGTAGAGAGCGGAATAAATGGTAGTCGGAGCATATGGTCTAGACATCGCACCATCCGACTACCATTTGTTCTGCTTTCTACAAAATTCCCTTAGCGGAAAAAATTTCGCATTTGTGGACGACATCAAAATTCACCTCGACAGATTTTTCGAGAGCAAAGACGGAACCTTCTGGAGAGATGGCATTATGAAATTGCCTGAGCGTTTGTCCAAAGTGATAGAAAATAATGGACAGTACATTTGATAGTAAAAGTTTTTTTTAGAATGTATATTTTATTGAATAAAAGGTGAAAAAAAAAAAAAAAAAAAACGAACGGACTTATGTAACAACCCAATATAATACAATTTCACATATAACATTATATTATAAATAATATTTAAAATAATCAAAAGAAAAAAAGAATCAAAAGAACAAAATAATCAAAAGAACCAAATTGATATATTAATTAATTCCATTACATTAGGAATAGATGGCTAATCCTATTTTTGAAGGCGTTTAACGACGGGGCAGATAGGACATTGTCTTGCAGAGAGTTAGTTACACAGTTCAAATACAGTTTGTGAAAACGTGACAACTTTTTTTAAATACAGGTGATCATATATGATTTAGTTAATAGCTGACGATCCAATTGTCATTTTTGCTGTTTAAATATTATTTAAGAGATAAGACGAAAAAAATATATCCGTAGGATTAAAAAGAAAACTTTTTGGACCAGCTTTTTGTCATGATTACTGTATTCACGTGGTTTTACATCTCTATCATTGTATTAGTTACATTTGTGGATAAAGCGAATAATACCTATCATAATAATTTCTGTGTAAATGTTCTCCGACTTTTAAAAGTTTAAGACGCTTTGTTCTAGAAAGGGAGCTTTCTAGTAAGTAACAGTATTCAAAAAATTATAAATCAGTGGTGGTCAGCTTCGTTGGTTATGGTAGCCGCTCCATCTTCTATTCTCGGCCATAAATTTTTGTTTTACTCCTAAACATAGGTATCGCCTCTTTTCTTCCATATTTCTTTGTCCTTAGCTAGTTGGTGCCAATTTCTATGCTATTTTTTTCATCCAATATTTTTTTCAACCCTACCCCCAATGAATTAGGGAGTAGCAGATAAGTAAAATTGCGATCTATAAGAAAAAAATTATTGTGGAATTTTTAATATGAATATAAATTTCCTGAAAATTATCATTCCGCATTTGTGACAATAATAATTGTCAAAAAGTAAATAAAATATTTGTAAGATTTCAGAAATTTCTTTCTAATATCAAAAGATAAATCAACGTCAAAATAAACTTAGGAACTTTATCGAGACTGTTCAAATATTTTGCTGAAGTTTTCATTCTCGGGGGAGCCACCAGTTGAGGTGAATCCCCTTCACTCTTCAACAAGCAACTATGGACCTTTTAAGAAAGTTCGAGTACCGATCACTCAATTATTTAGTTGGGAACAGGAGTGACCTCTTGTTTTGTTTGAAATTCTCTACAAGATTGTCTAATAATAGAGAAACTATATTGTGTATTAACAGGAAATTAAACAATGAGTAAATCTAAGAAATATTAGTGTTACAGGAATACTGCGAATAACCACAACTCTGTTAACGACACATCGCTATTGCTTTACCAACATACTCTCCCATCATGACCCTTCTACGTGCTATAGTAACTCCCTAGCGCAGTCGGGACCAACATAGTGAGGCCATATCTAACGTTCGGTATATTCAGGGTCTAGGTTAAGTTGAACCGGGGGAGTAGAAATTCAGAAAATCATTCGAAGACGGAAGGGAGGTGCTAGTGAATTTCTCTGTAGTATAATTATTTCTATCTTTCCCAAATATGTTCTTTACAGGTTTTGTTACATATTGTATATTCTTCTTTACAGTTTTTATTATATTGTCACGTGGGTGGTTTGATTGAAAGACAACTCCTGGTTTTAACAATATAAATTTATTAATTATAAATCCAAATTACAAAGTATAGTATGAATTTGCCCATGGAGTTGGGGAAGGCTTCGGTCCACCCCGTGTTGGCCAGGATCGGCTTCGACCTATCTCTGAGGCGGAGGCTACCCATCAGGGAGTCAAGGAGCCTGGAGAAGTCTTCTCCCACTCACATGGTGACTACTTGCTTCGCTCACCAGCGGTACAAGTATCTGGCGTTGGTGTCTTGGTCGTCACCGTGTGGACTAATTCGTGTAGAGGAGTTGTCTACGTTCCTCTTCTTCAATATTCTCCAACATCCATCTATTTGTACTGAAGGTTAACCCAGTTCCAATATTCATTCGTTATGACAAATATTTCCTCATTACGAAAATGTGGCGTATGCATTTCGTAATCAGGCCACATACGTCAGACGATGACAAATAGTTTTTTAATCAGACAGCTGAGCGTCACAATGTCTGGATGTCTTAATCCTGACCTAGGATTACATATGTGACAATATTTTAAGTGTCAGATGATTAAGGTGCTTATCATTTTTCTTAAAATGAGGTCTACAGTATTTGTTACTTTTGTTACAAGTGTATCATTTTCGTCAGTTATGCTTGGCGAATGTACAGTCCATGCGTTGATAAGTGAAAAAATGCCGTTCTTCAAAAAGTGGACATTCTTTTATGACACTTATAATTTTAGATATATTTTAGATGCTCAGATTATATTTAGAATCAAAGTTCAAGTTTTATTAAAAAATGAACATCTTTATTCCATCTTTTTAAATTTAATCAGTTAAAAAGTTGTCCAATTAACTGTATACTGATTTAAAATTTTAAAAAAATATTAAAATTAAGAGTAAAAACAAATTTATGTGCGGCGAACATCAAAGAGTGAAATAAGTATTCAAATTTATCAAGTGTTTTAACAATTTTTTATAAAGGAGTCCTTAATAAGTAAACTAGAAGAAAAAAAAAAAAACGAAAGAAAAATGCAGGAGACTAATCGAAAACGACAAATAGGTATTTAGGTATATCTTGGAATATTAAATTTTAAAATATTGAATTGTTCGAAAAATTTAGTAGGGATTATTCTGGAGAACATGATTTTGAAATATTTCATATTTTTTTTTTTTTAGAAGTTTCATATATTTTTTCTACAACTGTGTGTAATTGTAAAAAAATAAATAAAATTGATATATACATACATTTTTCCACAGCTGTCTCTAATAAAAAAATAAATAAACCTAGGACAAAACTAAAATTTGAGATTTTTGAAGATACTACGAATTGACTTTAACGCAACGTATCACCTCAAAAATATCTTAAACAGAACTAACATCAAATTTTACACCGAATTTTGCGCTCTTTGATTCTCCTCTGGACTGCACGGATATGCCTGTTGTCCTTGACGATTGTTCTGTCGCCCCCATGAGTTCATGTAAGACCCTGGACTTAGCGGTGTTGACCCCATTAGACGATGTATTATGCTTATGGAAAGTATGAAATAATTAAACGCTTATGAGACTTTTTTTAAGACTTTCTACATGTTTTAAGTCACCATAAACACGCATTTTATGTACAAAAACAAGTGAAATATAGTACGGATTTTTTAACAGTCAGTGAAAAAGAAATTTTGTGGTTGTCTAGACCAGTGATTTCAACCAAAATCTTATCACGGACCGGTGAAAAGACATTTTTTTAGGTGGACAATAAATTAGGTAATTTGTTACTCGGTCTTATGAAACTATTATTTTACAAGTATAATTTATTGTAAAACTGTGTAAATATACATTAAAAGTAAATAATTTTAGATACTAGTACAATTATAAATTTATAATTGTAGGTACAAGTTCTACTAGCCGTAAATTATTTTACAAAAAATTACTGTAATAATGCAATTTTTTGCGGATCTGATAGGTTTAGCCGCCGCCTGGCAGCGGTCCGTGAACCGGAGGTGGAGAAACTTCTTTATTTTTCGATCATATTGCATTTTATTACAGTTTCATATAGAATTGCAAAATGGAATTTGAAAATGAAATTCTTATAAATTATTCGCGAACAATTCCATTATTAAATTGTGAAAACAGAAATGTCCTCATGAAATCCAAATGTACTGTCAATTCAATTTCCTAGAACCATAAATTTTAGTCACAGATTATAAGATAACCTAAAAAGCACAATATAATCTAAATATAGAAGCGTAAATTATTGCTAAAATAACGGTTAAATATAATTTTTACAACTTGAGTTCGCGTGTTTTATTTGAAAGCTTGACGATTTTATTTTACAACCTTTTTCTGTCAATAATGTTTTGATTGATTTCTTTGTTTTATGGAGTTTAAAATAAAAGTTTTTGTTTGACAGTACTTTGGTTTGAAGTTGGGTTTTACAACAGCTAAGTGCAGTTTTAGACATTCTTTACATTGTATCAAATTTCTTTTTAATTATTATAAATTAATAAATTAAAACATGCCCTACTCAAGGGTGCGATTAAGGTGACCACGATCTACCAGTCAATCATGTAATGACACATTTTTCAGAACAAAATTCGATAGGAAAAAAATAATAATAATAATCGTGTGCTAGCGTCATAAAATTTTAATAATAAGAATTTATTTTACATTTAAATTATTACCAATAGTGCAAAGTATACTAACTTACAGATGTGAAGTGTGGAACATCAATAGCAGAAACAGAAATAATGGTGCAATTCTGTGGAAAATCTGTAAGCTTACAGACAAAATCATAGATAAAGAAGGAAATAGATGCGAAACTCCCGTTATATTTTTTTAAACCAAATTAGCGCTGTAGTTGTTGGGTTATGGAACTAAAATTGGTAGGGGAGGAAAGGGTTGGGTTTTCGCGGGTATTTCAAATGCTTCAGTGGATATAGTTGAAAACATAATTAAATGTTATTATTAAATGAAACTATTGTTATGATTTATTTTGTCTATTTTTAATATTATTAACGACAACAATATTAAAAATAGACAAAATAAATCATAACAATTGTATCATTAAATAATAACATTTAATTATGTTTACAATTAAGAACAAGCAGTTAGGAATTATACAGAAACAGAAAAACAATAACTAGTAGAAATAATTATTTATTAAGTATATTAACATATAACATAATATTTACTAATACTTAATATTTATGGACACTTCCATGGACAAGCCATCCAATTTTGGATTTCCAATGTTCCTCATCCATGTTTTATACAATTCTGGAGCCACACGTGTCTTCGGGTTTGGAAAACGATATCTTGTAGGTTTACTACTATCACACCCCAAAACAAAGCATTTAACATCCATTTTCCGAATTAAACAATGAAATTACAAAATTACAGAAGACGATTTTGACACTAATTACAGATTTTGACGCTAATGACAGAAGCCGTAACAGGCAACATCCTGTCATGCACGTAGCTATAGCGACTGGGGCGCTATTCGTGTTGGGTTATGGAACGTAATATGGTTTTCGTTTTGCCATTAGAGTTTCACCCCCTGGACAAAATCTATAAGAAACTATCCGTAACAACACAGAAAACAACTCCTTAGATACGATCGTCTGTAGCTTCTAGATTGCCACAGAATTGCACCATAAATTATTGGCTACGGAAATGGATTTCTGAGAGAGGAGCTGTAGAAAATCAAAACTGGACAGAATAAGACAAGAACAGCAAAAATACAAAAAAAAAAAAAAAAAAATTGACACGATCGAAACCAAACATCCTGTTTGGTAATGCAAATTGAGTAACGGAAGATAGATAGTCAAAAAGAATAATAACCTAGATACCAGAGAGGAGAAAAAACGAAGAAGACATAGGCGAAGTTAGAGTGTTGGAATAATGGAAGCAATGTCAACGAGAGGACTAATAGAAGACCTATGACAGAAGTTCGTAGAAACTGACAACGGAGAAGCGGCTTTAGTCACACTGAAACCTAGATATAAATTATTACCTTCCAAATACTTCCACTCTGTTGCTACACATCACTGCTAGCGTTTGTTTCTCTTCTAGAAACACATTTTGGAACGTTTTTAGATCAGTTTACATTGTTTTTTCTTCAATTTCTTCAACGGTGTCTTTTTAACGATTTTGTCAGTTTTGGTATAAACAAAAAATCACACGGATGTAAGTTAGGTGAGTATGATGGATGGAGAACGATAATGATATTGTTCTGCGCCAAAAACTGATGGACTATAAGGGAACTGTGGGCTGGTGCGCTATCGTGATGCAACATCCATAATCTATTTTTTCACTAATTAGACTGTTTTTTCCCTTACTGACAGCAATCGCTTCACAGTTTCAATAAGAAAATGTTTTTCGCCGATTAACATTAAAAGTTGCAATTTTAGCACAATTTAAGGATGAAACTAAGCGAAACAAACTAAATGGCAGGCAACCCACAAATGAAAGTAGTATCTTATAAATTACCCCTTTTGTTTTACTGGGAGGAGGATGTCAAGATGTCATGCTATTTTAAAAAATGTTGGACGATTCATGAAGTGCGGACACCGTTGTTTTGGACGTTTGCCATAACTGATAATACTAGGCTAGAATAGTACAATACAATGAGTATTAGTATCAAAAAGATATAATACTTCATGAATTATATAAAATATATTCGGACATTTCGGAAACTGCTCAACAATCTGTTTCCGTCTTCAGCGATCACGAGAAGTGATAAACATTTCAATTTACTTCCAGTTTTTATACCGGGTATTGTAAGAGTGGGACCAGGTTATAGGTGTGTTGCTACAAGTTGGGTGGTTGGGGTCAGCTATAGCTAGGGACGGGACTACCTGCGGAGAATTAACCGGATTAATGTTGTTGGTCACATTATTGTGTGGTAATGAGATGTTTGTTAGCGGATAAGTGACTTAAGGATTAGAAAGGTTGTTTTGAATAATAGAAATCCAGAGTTGAGGAAATTCTATTCTAGCTTGGCTGACAGCATCTCCAGAGTTTTCGATCAAAGCAGACTCTTTCAATTTTGTTTTGAACTTGTTTTCCTCATACATTAAGGGTTTAGCATCTTTCCATTGGAAATGGTGTTCATTTTCCCAAGCATGTTCAACCAGTTTGGAACTGTAAATTTCGCCTTGCTGAACTTTTTTCTTATACCCGTTGATCCTCACATGCAAAGGTCTGCAAGTCTCGCCAATATATTGTTTCCCGCACTGGCAGGGAATAGAGTAGACACAGTTTTTGTTTAGGACAGATTTGGGTTTTACATGATAGAATAGATCTTAAAGTCGAACTCCATTTGAAGGCTACTTGGATATTATGCTTCTTTAGTACCTTACCAATTTTCTCAGATACTCATTTATAATAGGCCATAGAGTCGTATCTCACTTCGTCACTCATGAAGTATTAATATTTTAATGAATACTTTCATGTAAAAAAAAAAAAATGATATGTGTTTATTGTCCTTTATTCCTATTTTGTTTGCCAGCCTCAAATTTAGGTAGTAAATATGGATTTTTAATTCCATAAATTAATTTTTTAATATCAATAAATTTCGTTATTTAAATAATGACACCAAAAGGAGTTTAGAAGGCTATATTGGGACAAAATCTTCCCAGGATCGACAAGAATAGCTGTTAGGCCTTCGACAAACTCAATAAAACCACTATTTAAAATCCTCAAATTTATAAGTTTCCATTTAAAACGTTGTCATGCATAGCCTCTTTATTTTTAAAAACAATCAGATACGTATGGTCTATTTCAAAGTAGAAAAAAGTAGATAGCGCTGCGCACCGAGTACGATTTACACTGATCAAATACAGTATAGCGGGAAATTTAAAATAAGTTACAACTAGGGCATGGGCGTATCAACTGGGTTAGCAAGTGATTTTTTTTTAAATATAAAAAAGGTTAATAGATATTGAAATAAACAAGGCAGATAGTACACTTTTTACGTAATTACATTTTTACATAATTTACGACATAAATTCAGTTTAATGGGAAATTTGAAAAAGGTAAAAAATATTAATTTTAAAAATTATGTACTATATATAAAAAGAGAGATTTGGCTAAAAGACAATATATCTTCAGAGCTAAAGTTTCTTATTTAAATAATTATTGTAAATAAAAATTTAAAATATATGTATATATGAAGGTCTAAAAATTATATCAATAACTTCTTCTTTGGGCACAATCAGCTGGGCTGTCTTTTGGCCTCACATTAGTCCTCTCTCTTGATCTGATAATTGTCAAGTGTCAGAAAATATTTATATGTCAGATAACCTAAAAAATATTAACAGCGTAAAAACAAATTACATGGAGAATTTTCTCTATAAAATCTACGCCAAGAATATAAATAAAAGTCTAAACATGTAAATAATAACAAAATATATGAGAAAAATTTAATAATATAAATAATATATATTTCCAATGTACGACACTGAACATCTGTCAACAAAAGACTAAAAACAATATTTTTACAGTGTAATGGGGATGACGATCTAAACCAATCCGAAGCAAGGACAAACAGCTCCTATCTTTTACACACATTTTTCTACTTTGAAATAGACCATAGTTTCATTTTTGAGGGTTTAAATATTGATGAGGTAAAAAATTTATAAATTGTAGGTTGATTTGGGGTTGGTTTTTGTACGCAGGTTTGAATAATTGGTGAGGATCACCGCTGTGACACGGCAGATTACCTCCTCATTCAAATCGGCTATGAACAGATTTTCAAACAATCAATCACTTCAAAATATACCGCTTCATTTTCCATATAGGCACACACACAATCAGCACAAAAATCGTGCATCTTTACTATATTAAATGGCTCTTATCAATGAAATAATAGTACAACGAATTAATCAATTTAGACCAGAAATATAAAGTACAGAAATTAAAGAGTAGATATTAGACTAACGATGTCCATAGAAGAACCCACAATATTTTGGCCACGTAATACGAAATAACCTCAACAATTTGAACAAACTAACTGTTCAAGGTAAAATGGAAGGAAAAAAACTTAGAAGTAGATCTCCTAAAATATGGTTAGACCAAAAGCACGAATACATTGGTTGTAGGTCAGATGGACTCCCGGGCCCCTCCTAAACATTCAAATTTACACTTTTTTACGGGACGAATTTTTCGTTTAGTGTAATGTTTATAAACGAGTACCGTACTCAAAAATAAATTATGGCTTCTAAGCCCATTTTAAGAAAAATTTCAGGGTACGTGTCTGTTGTAGCATCCCATCCCTACAACACCAGAAAAGTTTAAGCCAGTGTAAACGTTTATCACTTTTGTGATCGCTGAAGATGAAAACAGATTATCGAGCAGTTTCTGAAACGTCCAAATTTTATATTTTATGAAATTGGCCACACATTACTGCACAAGAATTAAACCAGTTGCAGTACGAATCTCTTTCTTAAACAGCTTATTCATTTGATGTGACTAATTACTAACGACTTTGAAATTATTTTGCAATGATCTAGTATTAATGTGGACACAATTATTTTGGTCATTTGCCATTACTGATAATACTAGGCTAGAATAGTACAACATGCATTGAGTATTAGTTTTGGAAACTACTCAACAATCGGTTTCCGTCTTCAGCAATCACAAGAATGATCAACGTTCGCATTTATTAAGAACTTTTATACCGGGTGTTGTATGGATGGGATGACGTGGTAAGTGTAGTACCATTGGTCGTTTGATTAAAGCCATAAGACCGGATCACGTACCTGGTTCCGGGCTTAATGACCGAATTAAGGTTGTTTGTCACTTGTATATGTTATAATATGTTTTTTAACAGATTTTTTAACAGACTTGAGGATTAGAAAACATATTTTTGATGACAGGTAGCCAGGTAGTAAATGGAAATTCTACGTTGGTTTGGTGGAGAACATCTCCAGAGTTTTCGATCAATGTAGACTCTTTCAATTTTTTCTTTTACTTTTTTCCTCATACATTAACAGTCGTATTTATAGTACAATGGAAACGTGTAAAATTTCGTGCAAGGTGCGTGGTAAAAAAACCGTATTTATAGACACAGTTTATGCGTGCAAGGAGGAGGGCGTGCAGCTTCCACTGTTTAGTAATTTTTCCACGTATCAAAACTGTCATGTAAGCAACGTGTAAGGGACTTTTTGCGAAAAGATTATTTTTAATTTTAATTTAAGTTATTTATATTATTAATTTATTATTTAATGTAATATTATTTAAGTTATGCCAAATAATTAAAACATATAAAATATCAATTTAATTAGATATGGATTTTGCGGAACTGCAATAGAGAATGGAAGATGTCCAAAATATTAGGAGAATCGGCCGACGCAATGCAAGGAAAGAAAAGGTTTATAGAAATCGAACTAATTCACTTTATAAATATAATGATTTAGAATTTCGAAAAATATATAGAATGAGTAAAGATAGTGCTCGAAAAATTGTACAATTGGTAAAAAATTATGTGGTGGCTATTAATAATATGAAAAGGTTACCGATATCTGTGGAAGTGCAAGTTTTAGCAACTATTCGTTATTTAGCGAAAGGGGCATATCAACAAGACATTGATGATTTATATGGTTTTTCTCAATCGACCAGGTCGATAATAATAATTAAAACCAGTGGCGAAGGGAAACCTCCGCTAGACTTGCCCTCCCATAAAAAATATATTTAAAAAAAAATGTAAATTAAAAAAAAAAAATTTAAATATTTAGATAAATCTTCAAAAATACATCAAATTATGTTTTATACAAATTTTTGTCCAAGGCTTGCTTTACAAGTTACGAATTAATTATCATGACCATGGAAACGTTACATATAAGTATGAAAAAATTGAGACTTGGAAAAATTTTAAATAATTTTACAAAAAATTTTCGAAATTTTTCGTTTTATCAAAAAACGTCTCAAATAAAAGTTATTAGTTATTGCATTTATAGTAACTTTTGTTCAATAAATTTTTTCGAAATATTTTTCTGTTGCTAAATATTCGCAAAAATCTTAAAATCGACACGAGTAAACTCCCATTTATAGTCAACCGATTTTCATAAAAAACAATAGGGTTCTTCCTATTTAATAGGAGAATTTTTTAGTACCAGAACGAACTCTTTAAGTTAAACCGTTTTTGAGTTATCGTGTATACACACAGACAGACACACACACACACACACACACACACATACGGACGGCACTTCGAAAATAGGTTTTTTGGATTCCCTGGACCATGAAACGTGGTCATCCGTCAAAATCTCGACATCGAAAATTTTCGCGATTACAATACTTGCCCCTTATATATTAAGGTCGGGCAAGTAAAAAATTGTGCTTCAGCGGGACATTTAAACAAATTTGTTAAATTCCCAAATACAGCATATGGATTGCTAAGAAAAAATAAGAGTTCCTCAGGGTTGCGGGAATGCCAGGAATCGTGGGCGATATCGACTGTACCCAAATAAAAATAAAAAGACCTGGAGGTCCTAATCCAGCAATATACATCAACCGCAAAGGATATTTTCCCCTGAACGTTCAGGTAATATGTGATGCTAACTGCCAGATAATGGATATACACGCTAGGTGGCGAGGAAGCGCCTATGATTTGGGAGGGGAGTATCATTTTCAGGGATTTTCAAAGTGCGCGATTAATGGCATTCTAATTGGGGATGGCCGATATGCTGCTACTAACTATATGTTAACTCTGTACTAAATCCTGCTACCCCACAGGAAGATAGGTATAACGTCGCCAATTATTATGACATGCGACTAATGTCACAAAAACAAACGATACTGGCTTGCTGAGATTATACCAGAAATTTATAATTTGCGATGTTGTGACATAAAATTTGAATGCACGTTGCTAAGTATTGCACGGACGTGTGAATACTAATATAAATACCATTATGATCCACGCGTATTTGATGCGTGGAAGTGTACATAACAACCACGACTTTTACACGCTGACTATAAATACGACTGTAAGAGTTTAGCAGCTCTCTTACTAATTATTATTGTTTCAAATCCCTAAACAACTTTCTAAGGAGAAAATCTTCAATAATCAAACATGGATGCAAAACATCTTCAAGGAGGTTAGCTCCTTGAAGACTCCTATTTTTCAAAGGAAGTAGTAATACCGTGTCTAGTAGACAACGGTGTTAAGAATCAGATAGTGCTTATCTTAATTAATAAAAAAATTTGAACATTTTCCAGAACGGAAATTATTTATAACTCAACTCAATAGTTTTGGGTGCGAGCCGGAGAGTAGTACTTTTATATTTTGATTACTCATCATTGATCTATACTATTCTATCTTCTTTTATCCTCATTATTTGTCCTATAAACTTATTTTTGTTCTGTTAAATTACTGTTTACCTAGTAACTAAGAATCCATTCGATTTTCAATGAAAGTTTGTAACAAAAATTCTTTGATATAAATTTCTTATTAAACTCGTTTATACAAAATAAACAGAATTCTTATAAAAGTATAACTTCAAAGAATACACTATTATGCTTTTACATAAACATATATTTTAATATTGGTTTCCAATACAATTCACCTTAAAAATAAACAAACCATTCAAGTTACATGAAATGCTCTTAACTCCATTGGAGCGGACATTTTGATTTCGTTGCAACATGGGAATTTTGCTGGTTGATTTTGTTCATGATCGTTACAAGAGAAATAAAGGACTTTTGAAAGTCGGGCTAAATCATAGACCTGCTTCGTATTGCTCTGAATATATAACGTGGAAACTTTTATGTACGCCTGTTGCATAAGGATTTCATGTCGATATTCAAAGGAAGTTTAAGGATAAAAGGATTGGAGAGAAAAGTAGCAAGTACTTTTTTTTTCTTTATAAAAATATGTAATATTTTGAATGAATATAGGTACAGCTAGCAGAAGAATGTAGTAGCAAAAGGACGTTGTGAAGAGCTGAATTTATACCAATGATTTCTCCGGGTTAGTCAGTCTCTATGTACCTAGGTATTTTATTTATTTTTATTTATTTATTTTTTTTTACATGGGAAACTTTTTCTAAGTACCCGTACGCTAGTAGTGTTGGATTCTCCCGAAGGCCTTCCGATTAAAAACCACGTTAGCCTCTATTTTAGCAGAGGAACTATCAAATGGGACTTACTTCTCAGCAGACAGGCTAGTTTGGCCTAACTAAACCATCCGGACATCTACAGAGCTGATGCAAGGTGCATTTCGAGCATGTTTCTAGGTTGGTTTTCGATAAGTCTGTGCTTGGCGCTTAGATACCAAGTTTGATATTATTTCTGACATTTGCCATTCTTTGTAGACATACACAATAAGTTTCTGTGAAGTAGTACATTTTTAACAGCGTGCAGAAGCGGATAGGTTTGTTTTTATTTGCTTCAGTGGAAATAAGTGAATTCCCATTAATAGTTCAATATAAAGTATGATTAGAAGTTGCTCCATCTCATGGAATAGTTTACAAGTAGTTCACTAAATTTCGTTTTGAACGTACGAGGACAAATGATGCTAAGAGCTTGTGGTGTCCGAATGAGGTCACATCTAAAGATGGTCAGTAAAATTCGTGGTATCATGCTAGATCGACCGCCGAATGAAGATGTGCGATGTAGCCAAGATGTTAAACATTTCAGACGAAAATATGCCCTTCACGAATATTTGGGCATGATAAAGGTATCAACAAGATAGGTGCCGTCAAATTGTGCTACGAACTGCTCCCTTATCTATCTTATTCTCCAGATTTGTCCCCCTTCGACTTCTTTTTCTTTCCAAAGATGAAGAAATGACTTACTGGAAAATATTCGCATCGAACGAGGAGCTCATCGCTGAAACACGCCTATTTTGCAGAGTTCGATAAATCGTACATTTTGGAAAACTTGAAGTTGGTAAAAAATCTTGCATTTGACTGTGATGATCTCGTTAATAGTCGTTTGGTACCTATCTGAGTTCAACACAATTGGGTTCATTTGGACCTGAAAGTCTTTTTTCGAAAATTAATATTTAGGTGCACAGTTCAATAAAATAAGAGACAAGTTTTATTCCCTAGCTTACAAATACAAAAATATATTTAATATATAAATAAATTAAATTGAATAAGCAATGAAAATTATATATTAACCACAATATGGTTAAAATTGGAATCTAAAATCAGCTGTGGCCACCACAGGACCGACCGCCATCATAAAGTACTTGTTTAATTTATGTTGCTTTATCAAAAAAAGTCTCAAATAAAAGTTGTTAGTTATTATTTTCATAGCAAATTTTGTTAAATAAATATTTCTCTGTTGTGAAATATTCGCAAAAATCTTAAAACCGACAAGAGTAAACTCCCATTTCTAGTCAACCGAAAGTTAATGCTCGTGCCATTGATGTCAAAAGCTTAAATATGAAGTTTCATAAAAATCCTTTTAGCCAAATTTGCTCTGCACGACCGACAAACAGACAGACCGATAGAAATCATCCTAAAAATACTCAAAACGTTATGTAGGGACCTCAATTCGTGGAGATCCATCGAAATGTCCAAATCGGTATGATCACAATACCTCCCTTATATATATGTTGGTGGTCGGTAAAAAGAAATTACGCAAGTTAAAGTAATATTACAAACTTATTACAAATTCTGGAGAGGAGAAGTATCAAAGTTTTTGAGATAGATTTCTCACCCTTAGTCTGACTTCTGTTGCTAGCTATACAGAATCTCGAATGATACTGACTCTTTGATAAAGAATTTTCGATTAGTTTATACTGATTATGTTTACGATTTATGCACGTATTTACTAATTACTTTTGTTTTTTTCACATAATAAGTAACATGGATTCAAATATTTTAATCCGATCAAAAAACGTGACTTCATGACATTTCTTAAGTTAACGTTATTCCTTAAAAACAGATATAAAAATATTCCAACAAAAAATCTAATAAATTATACTGATTTACAATGTCTAATATTTGACACTTCAGGTCATGATAGCTTTAAAAATTAAAGTCTTACTCGATTTTTCATCTTTGATTGAATTTCTGCCAACGTAAAAAAATCCGAACCATTTTAACACGCATTGACTCATCTGAGCTTAGTCTCCAAAAGCTGTTGTTAAAAGTTCAAATGTTTCTGTTAAAATTACATGTTGCTACAGTTGTTTTTATTGTGACAAAACATACACCTTAAAAAAACGGAGAGCAATAAACCACACATAATTTTTATTTTAAAAGCATCATTAAACTTTATGGTGGTGATAGTGATCAGAATGCAAAGCGGTTGAAGTAAGAAAGGAAGGTACTGCTCTGTTTTTCTATCTCTATGGTTATCTGTAATCGTGTTATCGCGTGCGTTTAACGCCCAGCAGGTCTGCTGAACAGTGTATCTCAAAAAAAAAAAAAAAAAAACAATCGTGACAGGAAAAAATATAGTTTATGTAAATTAGATAAGCGAGAAATTGATACTGCCGTACGGCGTCAAAACACACAGTTTGGGATTCACTGATTTACATAGTATATAATTAGCCACGAATATACTTAATTTAAATTTTGTGGGCCTATATAAAATGTAATGTGCGATAAGTGATTTGTTTTAGAATAAAATTTGAACAGAAAATCGGTGATACTAAAACTTGGCCACAAAATTGTTTGAGTAACACAGTAGAGTTACAACACTCACTGTATCCTCAAACGAACGCGTGGCTGATTTATGAAATTTCCCCTAGTATTATCTAACCTTAAACTACGCCACAAGTTACGAATGTGATTTGAAGTGAATAACGAGAGGAAGCGCATGAAATTGATTTTAAAAATATTAACCTGTTAGATTTAGAGCAAAATATGATGGCTGAACGTATTTTTTCACACCTTCTTCTTTTTAGAGTGTCATGTATTGAGCATATTTCGTTGGCCATTTCCTCACATACAGTTGTGTTGTGTGCGTTAACTGTGTAACACAATCGTATGAGACCTGTAATTTACTATCATGGAATTCGAACCACTAATTACTAGGCAAATATTTTGGGGAAATTTTACTAGGGCTTTTACCTCGGTGTTGCCCTATACCAGTGATGGCGAACCTATGACACGCGTGTCACGGGTTACACGCCAAGATATTTTGGGTGACACGCATCGTTTACGGACGGTCATCGGCCAAGAACAGTGAACGCATCTTTACTCAAGAGTTTGTCGACTTGAGGTCCAAGCTTGAGATCTGGAAAGAAATCGTTTGGAGAATGAAAAAAAGTGCCACTACGAACAGGAAATTTGGAGCCCTTGGAATCGATTACCGGACACTTTTAGCCCTTTGAAAAATCTAGCGATGGCTTTATTCACATTTGTTCCCTTTACGTACTTTTGTGAAACCTTATTCTCAGCGTTAAATAATATCAAAACCAATAAAAGAAACCGACTGACAGATAAAGTTAGTAGCGTTTGCTTGGGCTTGAAGTGCACGAAATACCAACCTTCACTTGAAGATTTAGCAAATGCAAATCAGCAACAAAAAAGTCACTAACGTAAAGAATTATTTGTTTTTACTTTATTAACAAATAAATACATCAATAATATAACTATTTTTTTACTAGGGCTGCAAATATGCTGCAAAATTATGGATATTTCTAGATGTGACACTGCACTCGAGTTAAACTAGTTTTTTTTTTTCGAATTTTGCCACACCGAGCTCAAAAGGTTCGCCGTCACTGCCCTATACCTTTCGATGGAGAAACGGTCGGAAAAATGTAAGGTGTTTTTGCCGGTACCGGTGAATGAACCCTCGCCCGCCACTTAGTTTACACCTTATATTTATTTGGTTTCTTAATTTGGATTTTGGAAACAATCGAGGGTTGAATTAAACATTAAAAACTGTAAACACATATCTCAGTGAATAAGACATATAGTAGGGATGCAGGAGGACAGGATGGTGAAGAATTTCTGTTTAGTCCTCCTTCCCAGGTCATTTCTACCAATCCCTTTTCATGCCACATATCGCAGAAAAGGGCATAGTATCATATGTCAATGAAAAGGGCATTTGATGGAAATGAAAGAGAATAGAATTGTAAAGAAGACTGTGGAGGGAGGATCCAACAAACTTATCTTGGCCTGCGTCGTATCACTTTATAAATCGAATTAATTAAATTTTGGACGAACTAAAATTGTTTTTTATGTTGATCTTTCCATCTTTTGAGATGCCTTCCCACTGGCTAAGGTTATCAATCTTCCTTCCTAGGTTTTGTCTACCATTGTGTCTTCTTGCATCCTCATCACATTTCCTGTTCATTGTAATTTTCTCTCGCTCAATCCCTGTGTATTCTCGACTTTTATTAAAAAGTAAACCTACAAATTATAATTGTAATGATGAAACGTAACTACGTTACATCCGTCCAAAGAATTTGTTTCCGTTCTTTGGTGATCAATTTCAATGCAACTGTAGCCAATGATGGAGTTTTGCCTTGCTATCTTTACGAAACATCGGTTTTCATTCAGCAACTCACCATGAAGATTTGCTTTTCGCAATCAACAAAAACAAGTGATATTTGATGCAGTAAATTTTCTAGTTCTTTAACTTTTTTATCTTTGGTTTTGATCTTTGTTCTTACGGATTCTCCTTTCACCATTAATTTGAATGGGGCCAAAGATTCGGCGTAATTTTTATTTTCGAAAACTATGAGGTGTTTTCGATCTCGCTTTGTTAATATCCATGTTTTAGTTAAGTACGGGACGTACTCTAGCTTGGTATAACCTTATCTTCGTGTTTCTTGACGGGGGTTTTGTTTTGAAGAGGGAACCAAATGTAAAATACGATGCCTTTGCAATAAATAAATATGCAACATAAAATATTTAAAATGTTAGCATTTTGCAGGTTTTGTGTGTTCTGTTCCCCATTTTCGTACAACAATTACAATTTAATAATTTTCTCAATATCCTGTATATTTATAGTAAATTTATGACATTGGCAGCTTCCGCTTCTAAACTTCGTTAAGAATCCAATTTCCGGTACATCCAATCATTTAAAAATAATTTCAATGGTTCTACCCCAACTTTCATTACTGCTTTACCCAATAAACTTGAATGAAATTGATATCTCTTTTATTAATGTTATTATTTGAAGATTATAATATAAAGTTTAATAATACTTGTTTCGAACAGACGTGGGCTGATTCAATATTTGACTTTAAAAGGTTGGATTTTTCAAATAAAAATGAAACTAAAAGCAGAAAATTTTATAATATCCTTCCATAAGAGGAAAGCATTTTCGTTTGTTGTAGAATTTATGAACTATATGTAATTACAATAAAAGTTCCTTATGTCGCTTTTGAAGAGGATGGAAAACAAAAACAATGAAGATGGGAAAATACTAGATTCTGGAAACTATAGATAAGAAAATATTCAGCTTCTGCTGAAGATGCGTTTACTTATTAAACGTGAAACGTCGTTTTTTGTTTTATTTAAAAGAAATTATTTAAGAATAACCTATTCCTTCACTGTATATATATATGTCAAATACAAAATAGTTCTTGTTTTGGTTGATTACCAACCTTCGGAAGGAGACAACGTAGAAGAAGTTTCCATATTATTTGTAAAATTTTTATAGAGCTCTCAGTAATAAAGAGAATATTGGTTACTTCCTAATGGGAACATTTAATGAAACTTTTATGAAATTAATGTAACATAAATTTGGTCAATAAAGCAAATCCAATAAAAGTGTTATAAACATCTACCGAGTATTGAATCAAAATGGCTTTGTGATTGAGCGATCAATGTAGCCAATTTTTCGTGAGTAATCAAAAAGCAATCACCGAAAGAGTGTTTCCCATTAGGAGTGGACTGCCAGTAATTTGGTTAACAGTTTCATAAATTCACACAATTTGTCTCACGTGCCCCGGAATTTACTTGTAAACATCAACCCCTCGATATTTGATAAATTAATATCCAATAACAAGATGAAATATTGAAATAAAATGGTTGAAATTAAATTAATTTTTTAATAGCTTTGTCTATACATATAATCCTTTTACGATGTTTCCTAATATGTGTAGTGCATGTTAGTGAGGCCCTTTTTTTTGCTCCTCACTTGGATTTGGGAGGTGAGGACCTTTCTTTTGCTCTTCTCTTGGATCTGGGAGGTGAAGACCTTCTTAATTATTTTTTTTTATGAGGGCGGCAAAAAAATCTCGCCCGGGGCGCCAGACTTACTAAGGCCAGCTCTGTTCAACCGCTCCTAATTATGATATAGAGTTAGAAAAAAAAAATCAAATATTTTATTATTCGAATAAAAAGTTTTGAAAATTTAAATTCAAATGTTTGAATTTGTTTTACTTGAATAACGAATATTCAAACTTTATTGCCATTATTAATTGCAATTGTTTAATTATTATATATATCATACTTTATTTTATTTACTATATATATAATACCATAATTTTCGGAAATCGTTGTGTTGGTCCCATCGTAAGTGAGGGTCCACATGTAACCCAAGAAATTTAATGTAAGGAGGATTATCGAAGTCGTGTTTTCTGGTGGTCAGCAACAAGGACTGAGTTTTGTCTGAGTTAAGGGTCAGATTGTCACTATTAAACCATGACTTAGCACTGTCTACCAGAGAAATATTATCCATTAAAAGTGAATCGAAATAAGAATTACGAGCAGAGTTGTATCATCAGCGTACAGAATTTAACATTTAAAGAAGAAGGGAAGTCGTTTATATAGATTAAGAAGAGAAGAGGTCCAAGGACGGAGCCTTGTGGGACACCAAAGTGCAAAGGAAGACATTTAGATCTGGAACTGGTAATTTGCATAAATGGACTAAGATTAGATAAGTAAGATTTCAGCAAAGACCGGCTGTTATCGTCAAAACCATAGTAAGCTAATTTGTTGACTAGAATCTTTTGTGATAAGCAATCGAAGGCCTTGCTGAGATCAAGGAAGTACTGAAACAGAACTCACCATATTCTAGTGCTTCCGTGGCGTGAGTAATAAAATCCAAAGCAGCATCAGTGGTATTTTTATTGCCCCTGAAGCCAAACTGACTACTTGAAAATAATTCATTATCAATAAAATAATCTATTATTTGATGGTGTAAGACTTTTTATAAGATTTTAGAGAAGACCGGTAATATGGAGATAGGCCTATAGTTATTTAGGTCGTTAATGTCCCCTTTCTTAAAAAGTGGCAGAACTTTGGCTAGTTTTAGTTTATCAAGAAAACAATTGGTAGCAATACAAGAATTGATTATCTTAGTAAGGGGCAGTATGATAGGATTCTTTATACTTTTTATTATTTTGGCGGACAATTCTAATTATGTTCCGAATAATACGGTAATTAGGTCTCTTCGTTTCATTACTTTGCGTGTACGGTTTCCGACTATGTCAAAATCTGTAATCGACTACCAAACCTAAATCGAGTGTGTATAAGAACCCCAGTCTATGACTAATGGAGGTGTCTAATCTTTCCTGCTACCTAATTTATCACCCATAAAAAAATTGCCGAGTAAGTGACTATGACTGAAAACTTCCATTAAAGTTTAATTAGTAAATTATTTTAGCTTAGGCCTAACAATTAAACTTATTCTGTTTCACACTCACTACCAAGTAAGTTCTTGTGTTGTCTGTATTTATAGATAAGGGGAGACGGACGATTACAGTGGAAAGGACACGCTATGAGAATAAGATAGGATGGAATGATTAAGTTAGGTCATTAATTGTTATAAATTTGTCGAACATGAAACGAATACTAATAATATCGGTGGAAAATGTGACGAATATGTGTTGAGACGTCCAAGTAATAAATTCCAAATAATAAAAACAACATAAACAAGGAGTATGAGTTAGAATAATTATTCAGAGGAGAGTAAAATGAAGAAAGAATTTAAGTAAAATAACTTGTTGTATTACTTATATAGATTACTATATTATATAAGGAACTAGAGATCGATGCGTGAGCAATGTTTTACGATTATGCCCGCTCACGGAAATGAAATAATATCTTCAATCGCATACGCTGAATAAATAAAAAGTTCACGTCGTGATTATGTTCACGGAGAGTTAAAATGAAACCAAAAAATACGAATTACTCACAAATTAACACGCAATAAAACTCCTCTAACATGCAGAAGACTATTATATTAAAAATAATTATAATAAGTTAGTTTTAAGAAGTTTTCTATGAAACAAAGTGGTGAATTACTTACTATATTTTAAGTCAAAATACAGTAAGTGCTTTTTTCATATTCCTTACTTTAGTATAAAGATTAGACAGGATTGACTTAAAATATGTGCTTGTCTGAACGTGTATTTTACATGTTTTTATTGCAGCATGATTCCCGTATATATATGTATATATTAATGAGTTAACTGCGCCATATGCCATGGTCAACTGGCCTACCTGTAGTGGCTCTAGGCAAACCGCTAACTGGTGTGGAATTTCAAGCGCACCACACAGAGCTATCAGATAATAATACCGTAGACACGACGGACGTTTGACTACAGTATCTAAGCGTTTATTCAACAGACCTTTGTGCTGATGGACATATGATTCTCTAGGTACCCAGATGCTGAAGAAGCTTACTGGAGATGCCAAATGAACATATGCTGCCGAACAAGAACACCTAACACTTTTATAAGTGCTAAAAATCACGAGTTGTATTTTATAATTATATTTCCGGTAGTCGAAAATAGAGAAACAGCGGTTTTGTACACCCGAATAACGTAATACCGATTCACTAAAGAAATTAATTTCTATGTTTTTAAAACAAAAACAAAAAGCCAACGCCTGCTACTATGCCAAATACAAAAAATCAAGACGAAACACTACCTGTGATTCAGTTAAATATTGAAGACGGATTTTTAACAGTCCTCTTACTGATGTTACTACCGTACAAAATGACTTAGATAGTATTGATTGGCGAAGTAATACCTCTAAACCGTGAAACGTCAGTAGTTTCTTAGCTATACCTATGAAACCTTAAAAAAAGGATGATTTTTATTTTGATACCTTAATTTCAATTTCAAATTAAATAAAATTTTAATGGGTATTTAAATAAACACATTGAATTTAGTATTTTTAAATTGAAACTGTAAATTAACTTTGTTGTTAGGAGGTTATTTAAAAACTGCTCAGTAGAGATTCAACTTGTTGCTTGCAATATTTCATCTTTTCATAAAAATCTCGAGCACTGAGAGATGCTTTTTTTTATCAATGCAAACTTTTAATTAAAATCTCAAATGTGATGATTGCTCTAGAGTATATTATTAATTCAGTTCTATGTAAATTTACTTATATATTTTTAATTTTAAATATTGTTTTATAATTATTTTTCGAGTTTAATTCCATATAATATTGCTCCCATGTTCAAATAAAGCAGAAAATATATTTAATGCGATAAATGTTTATACAGAATGTAATAAATATTAGCGAAAAACTAGAATTATTAGTTTTTCTGGAAATTCCACATTTCCTGTGTATCACCTTTACTTGAATTTTATTTTGATTCCCTAAATTTTGTTTTAATTGTTAATTTTCCGGAAAGCTCTATTTTTGTGACATGAAAGGCACAGGAACATTTCCTGAGACATTGTCCTGTGGCTGTGGTTTGTTCTTTGATTTAATGGAGTGTTCGCAATCAGGGCACATCTCCACAATTAGTAAAGGAAGAACACACTAAATTAGATTATTAACTATTAATGTGCTCCTCTCTCAAAAATCTTTTTATAATATCATTAACAACTTTCATACATACATAGTATAACAAGATTTTATAACTTCTAAAACTAAATTTCTACTAGAAATGGTCGCATACAATGAATTTTAGTGGGTCATGATGAGACAAAACTAAAGGTGTGAGCATCAAAACAAAACACGTACACGCGATTAATTTTTACAGGATAAGAAGGTAAAATTTCATTTCATTTTCTTTTCTTGCGTTTCTTTAACGTATCTTAGTTTGTTTTGGGGCATTTGGGCCTAATATTTAAATAATCTAAAAAATCGGAAGCACCCATATTCCACTTTATACCCATATATATATATATATATATATATATATATATATATATTGATACATCGTTTACTACTTAATACAAAATTCAATGTGTTTATTTAAAAACCCATTCATATTTTATTTTATTTAAAATTGTAATTAGGTGTTGAAATAACAATCAACCTCTTGTTAAGGTTTCATAGGTCTAGCCAAGAATCTGCTGACTTTTCACAGTTGAGAGGCATTAGGCACTCCGCCGAAGACTCAGCTATACTATCCAAGTCATTTTGTACGGTAACATGTTGTTAATATAAAAATAATATATATAATATAATATAAATAAGTCATTCATAGAAGGCAGAAGCGCGCGGGTGAAAGTAAATCAAGTGCTTTCGGACCCATACAAGATAACAAGTGGAGTCTCCCAAGGGTCGGTGCTAGGCCCCGTGTTGTTCCTAATATACATAGCAGACTTGTCCCAATCTGTAACCAGTAAAATAAGTTTATTCGCCGACGATACGAAGTTTTTTTGTTCTCCGAATAGTGTCAGTTCTCTTCAAGATGATTTAAACAAAGTTTTTAACTGGACTAAAAAATGGTTGCTTCCATTGAATAGATCGAAGTGTACAGTGCTGCGTATTGGCAAGAACAATCCAATAGACAACTATGTAATTGATGATGTTATGTTAAGAAGTGTATATGAACAGTTAGATTTAGGTGTGACAGTAACTAGTGACCTAAAGTGGCACTCTCACATAAAAAATATTGTAAAAAAGCGAATAGCATACTCTACCTAGTGTCAAAAGCCTTTAAACATTTAGATTTAAGAACTTTTCTTCAACTCTACAAATCATACATTAGACCCTTGTTAGAGTATGCTTTTCAAATTTGGTCTCCTTATCTTAGAAAGGATATAGACTTGTTAGAACGGGTTCAGCGTAAAGCCACTAGGCTACCTGTACAATGTAAAAATCTCTCGTACGAAAATAGGCTTAAGCTACTTAACTTAACAACTCTTGAACAAAGGCGCACTAGATGCGACCTTATTGAGCTATTCAAAATTATGAACGGCTATTATGATTGTACAGATCTAAATAATTTGTATAATTTTAATATAAATGTACAATTAAAAGGCCACAATAAAAAAATAATCAAAGACAAATTTAAAACACAAATCAGAGAAAACTTCTTCAGTATTAGAGTCGTAAATATGTGGAATGCACTACCTGACTCAGTTGTCAACGCATCAAATCTAAACTTATTTAAAAATGGTCTGGATAAATTCCTTACAACGGTGTAGCGATTTATGTCTTTAGATTGATTTATTGGCTTACTTTTTTTTTCAATTTACTAGCATCAATAATTATGTATTAGTTTGTAATAATTTTTATAATATTATTGTATTTTTTTCCTGCTATGTATCGTATTACTATTTGTGTAAACGAGACTAATCAGCGAAAGCTGCCTTTCCCATTATTGTATAATAATAATATTGTATAATAATAATAATAATAACATCAGGGCTATTACAATGTCATCCACAAAATATAATGCATCAGATGAAATATATTCATTAAGAGCGGCACATACAATAGAAACAATAATGGCCCTAATACAGAACCATGAGGTACTCCACTTTTTTTTTTTTTTATATTTAACATCGTATTTGCTTCTTAATACAAAATTCAATGTATTTATTTAAATACCCATTAAGTTATATTTTATTTAAAATTGGAATTTAGGTGTTAAAATAACAATTACCCACATTTAAGGTTTCATACGTATAGACTTTCCACAGTTAAGAGTTATTATCTACTTCGCCGACCACTCAGTAAATACGTAATACTATCTAAGTAATTTTGTATGGTAGTAACATCAGTAAGAGAACTGATAAAATGTTACTGTTATACACAAAAAATAGTGCATCATATGAAATACAGTCATTAAGATCAGCCACATGCAGAAGGGGAAACAATGGTCCTAATAAGGAACCATGAGATACTCCACCTGTCGGTATTTTTTTTTTTTTTTATCAAACATCGTTTTGCTGCTAAATTATAATTTTAAAGGCAATTTTATACGTGTCTTGTATTTTTCTTTGCCGGCAAATAATTTTATAAACATTATTAAACCGTTTATCTCTAATTCCAGTTTACTCAATATTCTAATAACGCCTATATTAAATTGACTATATAATTTGTAAGATGATGTCACTGCTGTCGAGATGGTCTGTTCCCTTTAATTCGCTGATAAGTTAAGATGCTTACAGGGCAGCTTTGGGGAGAGGACTTGAGTTCAGAGGGTGAACTCGGCTGAATCCAGCCCTACCCATCCCTACACAGCCCTATCCACTGTCAATCTCTGACCCGCACACTGTTATTGGGTTTACATATAATTTAGCCAAACTGAATAAAATTCAAGATGCTGAAATTAGGTCAGACATTTTATAATGAGACTTCAGATAATTGGATCTTTGATTTACCTACGGGAGAAAATAAAAGTTATTAAGTTAAAATAAAAATGATGTTTCCGTAAACTCAAACATTATTAAAAGTTTCATGGATTAATGATATTCAATCTTATTACTTACTCTTTGAAAATAAGATAACCAAAATAACCAATCATCGTCCATAAACTGAGTCAATTATACCGAATAATAACAAATTGTAGTCCAGAGAAACTGTGAAACGGAAAATACCTAGAATGTACCCTGGGACTCAACAGACAAACGCCAACTTATATCATACTGGAAGAAACCAAGAGGGAGAAAATTAGAGTACTAACAGGCAGAAGAGCCCATGAAATATGATCACAACATTAGAAGAGGGCTGGAAAAAGATGAAAACCAATACCAAATGGGGAATAAAACGGGAAAAATATTACGAACAGAACGGGTTTTCCATAGAAGAGGTCACAAAAAGAAGAAGAGAAGGTCAACTGATGACAAACATAATAGTAGAAAGAGAAAAAGAAGTGCAGTTACAAGAACAGTATAATAGAATACAATATTCTATATATAACAAAGTGTACAAAGATATAACCGCTATTGGTTTATCCAGATACTTGGCAGAAGGAACGAGGAATCAGATGGTAATTGCAAGATTCAGATGTGGCAACGAGGAGAGGGTAAACTGTTATTGGATGGAAGAAACGGAGAAAATATGTAGAATATGCAGAGAAGAACAAGAAACAATAGACCACCTAAGAAACTGAAGGAATGCAGCCAGAACCACGAAAAACAGAAGACCTTCTAGACGACTCGGGGAAGAGGCCTAGCCTGGATTAAAGCAGTCTTGGAAAGAAGAACAAAATGAATTATTATGTATCATACAATGCTATATATCATATAACTATAACATACATACTATGTTATAGTATGTAAACCAATTCTTTCAAAGCCGAAAGGCACGAAATAAATTTATTATTAAACTGTGAAAGCTAGATAAAGAAATGTACTGTAACTGTAATATGTAAGAAAGCAAATAATTTGAATTTAACGGACAGCGGAACACAAAAGTTATAGCAATGAGCGTTGTTTTAACCAGGAGCGCTCCAATTCTATAGGTCCTAGATAATAGCCCTTTATTCCTTATTTCTTTTTCTACACTCTCAGGCATTGATGGCGAACATCTTTCCCAAGATGAGTCAAAATTGAATTTGGAATTTTGTAGATTCAAATCTCGGGTCTAATATTGAATGCGTAAGTAAACATCCGCCGCTTTAGGGAGTAAATATTTGTGCGGAATTCTTTGCTAATCTCGTTAACTCTACTTGAGCTAGCGACCTTGTATTTGACGTGTATAATTTAAGCGCATAACAGGTAATAGTTGAATTCTATGCCGCTATTATTATAATATTTGTCGATTTTCTAACTCTGTTTCATAAATGCGCTAGCTTATACCCAAACTTAGCTATATTAGAATCTTCAGGACTACAAGGATCTTTTGTATGAGTCATTTGAAATCGTCGTTCGGGTCACATTGTGACTCGAGTGTCATACGTTCACTGGTCTAAGAGCTTTTAATTAATATCCACAATAATATGTAAATTAAAAAACTAATTATTTCAACCCAAAATAGTATATTGTGTAACTAGCGAGGAATGCCATATATTTCGCATTATGCTTTTCGTACGATTCCATTTTTCAATAAGTAACAGATTTTAATCAAGAAAATATAATATAAATTTTGGTGACTGCTATTAATACGCGTGC
Source organism: Liopterus haemorrhoidalis (assembly GCA_963971575.1). NCBI lineage: Eukaryota > Metazoa > Arthropoda > Insecta > Coleoptera > Dytiscidae > Liopterus > Liopterus haemorrhoidalis. Next base: position 54,175,006 of record OZ020615.1, read on the forward strand.
ATCTACATAGTATGGGAATGAAAATTCCTGCATCACTGCACATGCGCATCGGTGCAAATTTATTCGTTCCCGTACATCTCGCGCATTAATGGCAATGATAGTAGCATGCAGAATTCAGTCAGTTACCAGTTAACAGTATCTTAAAGAGAAAATTCCATAGAAATCGTAGAAAAATATTTTCTGAAATCAAAATCTGATCAAAACTTCCTGTTGTACTATTCCTGTCCATATTAATGTGCATTACTTATTGGGCGCGGCTGATGAAATCTAAAGAAATCTTACATCTGTTCTCAATCAATTAACCCCACTAATTTCCACCTATGTTATATACTTTCTAAGATATAAGCGTTTATAATCGAACGTTTTTTAGTGACTGTCAGATTTTTGAAATGTAGCCCATGTCTCAGACCAAATTTAAAGTGAACCAATTTCAGTAAATGTATGCACTTGACTGTAGATGTGAGTCTAGGTAAATAATGTAATACTCCAAGGCTTAGAATCTCCCCTATTAATTTCAAGCGCATGCTTGACACCCATCAGAAAATATTATTGAATATAAATTGTTTAGCTAACGTGAAGTTTAGAATAAGATCAAATAAAAGAGATTCACTGCTACACAAATTATTTTGTTGTCACTGGACGTACATTTCGGCTAAAAAGTAGCCATCTTCAGTAGCATCCAGTTTTATTCAGCTACTGAAGATGTACATACGTCTAATCACAAAAAATAGTAAAAATAAAGTAATATGCAAAGTAAAGAATCTGTTTAATTTTACCTTACCCATCTAGAATATCTTTGTCAAACTGTACTAGCTATGGAGATGCGTTCATTGTCCTGATATTGTTTTACCGAACCTCGTTATATTCATTGAAATCCAAATATTTTGAAATCTTTCTTCTGAAAGTATTTTTGTAATTATCTCCGGATTTTTATTCTGTGTAAATACATTTATTCTCCATTTAAGCGCAAAAAGCATTTGATCAATGCTGAGTAAGCTACAGGTTGTTCAAAGCATTAAGCTCTGTTCAGTGTTCTCTTCCTCATTCCATTTATTTCAACATGTTATTTGTTGTTTCTTTAACTTTTATAACTCGAGGCTTTGTGCTGTATTATTTCAAGTAAATTGCAAATTTAGTTGTCTTTTAACATTTCAAAACTTTTACATTATTAGTACTTCAAAAGTATGGAAGAAAAATAAAATTTGAAAACTAATACTCGAATTACGATAACTATTTCCTGATCTATAATACTTTCACGTCGGGCAATTTTTGAAGCTGTGTTATGCCAGTGACTTGAAGTATCCATTAAATCTAAAATGCACAATTTGTTAAACACTTGTTATTAGTTAGGTCTTTGCCGCCAGCATGCTCGATTACCAATCGACATTTTTAAGAACGAATTTTTATAATGACAGTTATATTGGACCATGCTAGAAGCTGCCGACAAAAAAGACTAATACTCGGAATTATCTGTAACGACCAAATTAGCAACAGAAAAGTCATCGGGAAAAAATTGCCAACCTTATAGAAAAGGAAGCAAGAATATTGAACATGTGATGGTTTCAGGTATCAGATGAATATGAGGAACAAACACAAATGCTGTATCCTACAGAATATTATATAGAGTTTGGTGTTAAATCCACAAAACGATTGCGGGTAGTAGTAAGTATTGTATGGACTGCCGTAGCTAAGGTTCAGAGCAAATGAGGCAAATAAAGAAGAAAAAGAATCGTTCGTCGTCACATATATACATTAGCATTGATATAATTTGGCATGTGAGCCCAAAGAGGTTCATCTTGCGTTCAGGGTGGGGATCTAGGGGTCAGAATTATAAGATTTACAGACATATTATTAACTGTAAGGTGTAATAATGGATTATCATTAATACTTTAAACTGTAAACAAACTGATTATACCATTGTAGACAGAACGCCTCATTGAAATAATTTTCTAATGGTATTTTTAATTTTTAACTCGCTCCACTTTATACTTGACTTTATTGATTTTCTCTAAGCCTTTAATATTAATGGTGCTGTATAAAAATGTAAACAGAAAATGAGCATACACTTTATTATCTCGTAATTATATTTGAGTAAGAAAGAGATATTTTAATATATTTTCAGGTTTAAAGTTAATATATCATCAATAGCTACGTAACATTATATTATTATTAGTTTTTTCCAAGATCTTCTTCCAGTCGTTTGTAGATAAGCCACAACCCATCATCTTCTTACTGCAGATAGGAGGTAAAATCAAAAATTACCCGAAATATCTTTGTGAAACTTTAAAAACTTACGATATCGGTTACCGCCCGTTGTCACCTTCAAAATATTTCCTTTCTGTATTTTTATACCAGTCCTAGTGCTTTATACGTTGTTGTAATGCTTTCTAGAAGTATGTATTGTAGACGGGTACAGTGTGTCCCAACAGTTTTTAACCAAGAATTCTGACCAAGAACCCATCTTATTTGCCTGATTTGGCCTCTGCGACTTCTTTTTTCTGAAAATGAAGCTGAAAAACCGTTTGATACCGTTAAAGAAATTCAAAGATACTCGTACCGGTGCTTGACATACTCGTTGAAAAAGACTTCCAGAGATCTTTCCAGAAATTGGGAAAGCTCTAGGACTAGTGCATAAATACGCAAGGGACTATTTCGAAAGTGACAGCAACCTCTAACCGATTTCGTAAGTTTTGAAAGTGGCACCTCTTGCCGAGAAATTTTTCATCGCACATCGTCAACTATGGCACCGAACAAACTAGATGTGGGCATTTTTCGGTTTTTTTGGGGTAATTTTTAGAGGCATTGTTTTGTTATGCATTGTTGATATTTCTACTTGGTGAAACTTGAATATAAGTAACAAGTTTCAAATGAAACTTTGTAGTTTCACTAACGTTAGTAAAACTTTATTTTGTAAAGTTTAACTAACATTTTACACTTTACCACTTTCAAATATATATTGTAGCGTTAAAACTAACCATTTTTAACGGCTAGTTAACAGCTCGTTAAAGGAATTCTTATAAAGAAAAATTCATTGTCAAATACGAGAAAGGCAATCAAACAGCCATGATCTGTGGTTTTATTTTCTTATGGTATTTATCTCCAGTGGTGCGTGCACTTAAGTATCACCAGCGGTAGTTTCGCCGCTTTAAACACACGTGGTCCAAAATCACTAATCAGTGCTAGCCTATATTGTTATAAAATATTTAGTGTATAGTCCAATATTTTGATACTATAAACAAAATAAATAACACCTAGGCTCTTTGACCGATAAACCAAATTTTGCACAGTTACTCCTACAGACCCTGCAGAAACAATAGCGCATAGAAGTGCTTAAGGCTTCGTAGGTATAATCAAGAAATCCTGGGCACTCCTAAGCTCGTTGACCAATCTGGACCAATTTTTGCAAAGACATATTACTCTTTAGTACCCTACGGAAGAAATGGCCCATATAAGTGTCTAGGGTTTTGTAAGTATGACCAAGAAACCGTACACATTTTGACGATCTGGACAAAGTTTTGTATAGAATAACTTAAGGACCCTGCGGAAGTAAGTGCTTATAGAAGAGTTTCGTAGATATAACTAAGAAATCTTGGACGCTCCTAGGGTCTTTGACTGATCTGGACCAAATTTTGCAAAATTACTCTTTAGGATCCTGTGGAGGTAATAGCGTATATAAGTTTTCAGGATTTTGTAGGTATAATCAAGAAACCGAAAACACCATTAAGCCCTTTGATCAATCTGATGCAAATTGTGCAATTTGGACCTTGCAGAAGTAATGATTCATAGAAATGTTTATGGTTTCGTAGGTATAACTAAGAAAGCCTATGAACTACTAGGTTCTTCGACTGACCTGGACAAATTTTGCACAGTTACTTTATAAGACCTTACGGAAGTAATGGTGCATAGAAGCGTCTCGCGTTTTGTAGGTATAACCAAGAAATCCTAGACATTTCTAGAATCTTGGTCAAATTTTGTAAAGTTACTCTTTAGGACCCTGCGAAAGACATTGCGCATAGAAGTGTTTAGGGTTTCGTAGGTATAAGCAAGAAACCATAATCCTTGGACCTGTGACCAATCTGAACCTAATTTTGCAGTTACTCTTTAGCTCTCTGCAGAAGTAATGACTTAAAAATAAATATTTATAATGGTTTTTTGAAAATTTAGTTTATAAATATATTGGTGCGCCTAAATAGTTCTGAAAAATACAGTAAGATAGGAATTTCCTTTGAATAGTTGATTAGACGGCTGTATTAATACCATACACTTTCGTTCAACACAGAAATTTTTTGTTCCTGTGTGGAGTGCGAAACGGTGAACCCCTCCTCCATGTGTCCGTGCCTTTGCTTCAATCCTAAACGGCGACAACAACATACCACATCAGAGCCTTGAACAAAAATATGTATAGAACATAATTTGATGTATTTTTGAAGATTTATCTAATTTTTTTTTTTTTTTTATGGTCGGGCAAGTGGTGGCGAAGTCCCCCTTCACCACTGGTTTCTTATAAAAATTATTTGACACGAAAGTTGTAAATTTAATTTCTGGTCACTGTATATAAAGTTAATACAAAATTTTGATAGACAAACTTTGCTACTTTAAAAATTGGCCAAACTGTTCTCTATCGTTGTTAAAGAGTAAAATATGGCACAATTGTATCCAACCTTAAATTCAATCATAATGAAATAATTATCAATTATTTGAAACTAGAACAAAGCTGTCACTGTTAATATTTAGCAAATCTAAATTACATAAATTTAATTAATAAACTAAAACCAACAAATTTAATTATATTGTGCATTCTGAGATGTTGAATGCTGAAATAATTACAGTAGAGATGATCTTTCCTGGTGTTAGACGTATTCGCAACGCTTTTCCATCTCTTATACTGGAATGTGATGAGGTATCTTGATTTTATTTAATATAAAAGAGCTTAAACAGTGTTGTCACATTTTACAGTTCAAAAAATTTATTACAAAGTCGTTGAAATATGCGGGTTGTCATCAACAGATCTGTAAACAGTTACATTGATTTTTACATATACATGTATTTTTAAAGTATCCGTATATTTGTAAAGATATTAGCTTTGTTAAATTGAGGAAGGATGTTTTTATACTGTTAAAGAATCTGCCAACTGTACGTACTAGCTCCGATATTTCAGCCTCTAACTTTCCATCTTGTGAAAATGTAGTTGAGAACGTAGCAACTCATGCATTGCTAGGAATTTTTGAGATTTAAGGAAGCTGGTACAACTACCTGTCCATTTTGACTACATCCGGTTCTTGATTTATCCTGTTTAGTTCATGGTTGTATCTCATGCGCCAACCTTATTCCTTTCTAACTGATCCAGTAGAAGCCGAAGTATTTTCTTTTCAAAGGAGATGGGAAGTCTTTCAACTTCATCAGGCACCAAATTTCTGAACTATATAAGATGATGGGTCATTTTACAGATTTCTTCTTCTGCGGTTTCCATCCAGGGATTAATTGGCAGCAGCTCTCCATGCGTCTGGGTCCTGGGTCAGTCTTCTTAATTGAACGTAGGAGAGGCAACTCCTCCATCAGCTGTTCAATGTAGTCCAACCTGGGTCTACCCCTGCAGTTTGTTCCATCTACTGAGCCCTCCAGTATGGTACTGATTAGTCTTGTGTGTCTGATAATGTGTTCGATCCAAGAATTTCTTCTTTTACTTAGAGCACCAGACACGGTCTCTCCAATCCTCCGAAGCACTTCTTCATTTGTGAGTCTGTCCACCCAGGGGATCTTGAGCATTCTTCGGTAACACCACATCTCAAACGGCTCCACTTTCTTTCTTTCTTTCTGTTACCCCAAGTGTCCAGGTCTCACTGCCGTAAAGCATTACACTCCAAACGAATGTATATAGATTTATACAGGCATCCTATCGTTTGAACGGACTATAAAATTTCTTGAGTGTAATATTATAAAATATTTTGTTCTTTATTCTGAAAATTCATTTATGCCCGGTTGCAAGAATCAGGATCAAATGGCTTGATATCCGATCAACGTTGATTTGCATCAAATAGTGTATCAAACTATTGCAAGAATACTTACTACCTCTTGATGGCGGAACAAATCGCGCATTAAATTGATACCCGAAAATTCACCGATCAAGTCGAGATCAAGCCAAATTCCTACCGCCATTTTATGTTAAATATTTAGACGTATGACATAGATCTCGTTTTGAAGCATTTTTACTATCGTTTACCCTTTTTTAGGGTTTTGTAGGTATGACCAAAAAACCCTTATACCGTCATTTTGTCGTCTGTCTGTCTGTCTGTCTGTCTGTCTGTCTGTCTGTCTGTCTGTCTGTCTGTCTGTCTGTCTGTTCGGTTAAAATTGTAGCCAAACGGCTAAACCTAGAGAGTTGAAATTTGGCATGCTTATACAACTCTTTGACCCGCACATAGGAAAAATACTAAAACATCTAAAAAACATACCCCCCTAAAAATATAAACAAATATGTGCTCATCGAAAACAAAAATATTTTTTTTTAATTCTGAGTACGGTATCAAATGAAAGCCCTTAGTACGTGGATTAACGATCAAATTTTTATTTTTGCAAAATAAATTATTTTGATGCGATTTTTGCCAAAATTGTGCAAACAAATTTTTGTCCCACATCCTGTAGCCCAGATGGTTTAAACTAAAAATCTAAAAAAATTCCAAGTAATGTATATTGGTGTGAACCGAAATAGTACAACAGGAATTTTTGATCAGATTGTGTTTTCGGAAAATAACGCATTTTTTGTGGTTTTTGGTTCACAAAGTACAAAAGTTATACCAATGTAAGACACTCATATGCAAAGCGTCCGATGGCGCAACGGGCTAGAGCGCTGGTGTCGGAAGCTAAAATTCTCTGGAAAACGAAGGGTTTCGAGTTCGAGTACGGAGTGAGTTTTATTTTTTCTGTTTTTTTTTTTTTTGCATTTTTATTATGTTGAAATTATTTTGTCAAAATTCTAGTTATATTTTGACAAATGTTGTATTTAATTTTTAAGAGCGTAAATTTAATTACCAGTCTTATTATATGATTAACAGACGATAAATTATTTTAAAAATATCGTTCATTTTGCCGTGATTACTATAAAGTAAAATTTGTCCTACACACTCAGCATACCGCCTTCACTTATTATATACCTGCGAAACCCTGAAATGTGTGAATATACACACTTCACATCAATTTTTTAATCATTTTTATACTGTAATACAAGCACAACATATTTATTGAAAATATGGACAGGGTAATTTTTATTTTAGTTAATAAAAAGTTACAAGTTAAAAAAAATAAACCTAAAAAATAACACAGCTTTAGAATGTATTCATTAATATGTATAAATAATGTATAAGAAAATGTATAAAAAGTAAAATAATGTGTAAGAAAATGTATAAAAAATAATACTAAGAAAAGAAAATCTATTTAAGTATAAAATAATGGAAAAAAATGATATAATTTTAATTAAGCAACTAACAGGCAATGCTAATCTAATACAAAATAGGGAGATATATGTACATATATTTGTATTAACTAAAATGTAATATTAATTACTAAAAGGAAAGAAACAAACTAAATTATTGTAGTGTAACAAAACTATTGATAGTAAATAAACGAACTAATAAACAAATATTTAAACTAATAAACTAATATTTAAACTAATAACAAATATTTAAACTAATATTCAAACTAATAACAAACTGATTATGTGTAACAATATGACAGATGGAATAAAATTTTAGTTAAGAATAGTTCATTCACAATTACTTGCCCCAGTAAAAATGATGAAATGAACAATCGTTTGCATTTAAACAATGGTGTTAAAATTTAATCTGGTATCAACGGTGATTTGAGAACAGTTGATTTGAGAATTGATCTCCATTCTTGCAACCGGGCATTAGTGTATGTAATTGTCTTCAGATAAAATTGAATTAAATAATACCAAATAAATTCAATTGATACGATTTGGGTGACCAGTTCTCATTAGATAGCTCTGTCTTGTGTATAGAAATTCCTGGAACATTTGTGATTTTCAAAAAATAAGCTTAGTCTCCACAACTTTATCCCTGTCTAATATAATATGAAGGTATCATTATAGTCATGAAAAAACTTTTTCAATATATTAAAGTATCTAAGCTTTGCGTAGGCGTCTACATCAAAAATATAAAAAAAACTGTCAGTCTAATCTTCTGCCAACCAGTTCATGCAAGAAATCAAACTTATTTTTTTATAAAATTGTTTTCACAATAAAATTAAAAGTTGATTACTAATCGTCTTATCGAGCTTATGTCTATCTTCGTTTCAATAAAACTGTAACCTTTGGTAATCAAGTTTCTTTCAGGATGTTTACTGAACTCTCCTTTCTTTTCATTCTATATTATCAATGTGTGATTAAGATGATCAAGGACTACAGAAGGACCATTCAAAAGACAAAATAAAGTAAATAAAAACTAAAGAAATGGGCAACAAAATGTTCATTTGTGAGTGGTTCTATATAAAATTTATTTTTATTATCAAAAAGTTATGTTTGTTTTACTCCCGTGTAGAGCATAGGTCTTATACAAACAACTTTAAAATATTAATAACTAATAATTAAAATAAAGTAGATAAGTCGAATATATAAGTTAGATTGCGATTCGTGTGATTCTTCTTACATAGGTCAAATAGGGAGGTCATTTATAACCAAAATCTCTGAACATAGGAAGTCTTTCATCAAACAAAAAACTGATGCTACATTTGTAGAACATATGATTAAAGATAACCACATAACCACTTCGAAACCTAAAATCCTTCACGTGAACAGAAAAGGACTTAAGCTGAATTTACTAGAAGCCCACGAAATTAAGAAACGCAAAAACAAAATCGATATTGTTAATGATATAACCGACATGTATAACCCCGCCACTAACAGGATTAAGTTATAACATCTTAGTGTTATTTGGAATTTTGTTTTACATGCATTATCTTTTTCTTATTTTGTATTTGCACCTACTTTTGTTGTATATATAAGTGTTACTTGTAATATATAATTCAGTGCAATTTTGACATTGGTGAGAGCCGAAACTGCAGTCAGTACATTAACACGTTCGCGGACAGTACGGCTATAGCCGTCGAATATTTTTCCTAGCTCAGGTCATGACGGTCTAAATCGTCCTACTTTTTTATTCAAATATACAAATGACGGCTGGGGCAGGTTTTAATTCCATTTAAGTATATGAAAACTAGTATAAACTGTCCTATCAGGAACATACCAAACACAGTAAATGTCCTATTATAAACAAAAATCTAAAAAAGTGACATTTTGGGTACATCTCATTGTACAAAACTGTCCGCGAACGTGTTAATTAAAGATTCTGTGAAACGCAGTAGTTTTTATTAGGGTTTTCTTGGTATGACCATCAAAAAATACTTATGATGTCACTCATGTGGCTGTCTGTTTGACTGTTGATCTGTATGGTAAAAATTGTAGCCAAAAGGCTGAACATAGAAGGTTGAAATTTGGCATGCCTATACAACTCTTTAATCCGCATATATGAAAAATACAGAGAATTTAAAAACACAAGATAACTATAAACAAATATGTATTTAATGAAAAAATTAATATTTTTTTAAAGTGCGGCATCAAATTTAGTCAGAAATATGTCAAACAACTTTTGTCATATTGAACACCTATTTCCCAAAAGGGTTGATCTAAGAATTTTAAAAAAATGTCAATAATGTACAATGATGGGAACCGGAATAGTTCAACACAAAGTATTGATAAGAGTAGTTTTTCGAAAAATATCGATTTTTTTGGGAAAAAATTCTTATTTAAAAAAAAATTAATTGTATGGTATTAAAAAAAAGCTCTTAAGAAGTAGATTAAGGAATGGAAATTAGTTTTAAACACTATTATTTCAAAAAAAAAAAAAAAAACGAAGAAAACATAATGTTTTGCAACTTTTAAGGCAAAGAGGTTAAACTTAAAATCTAAAAAAAAATTTTAGTAATGTACAATGATCTAAACCGAAAATGTGCAAGACGAATTGATGACCAGATTTCGTTTTTGGATATAATTTAAGTTTTTGTGTGGCAAAATTAATTATTTTTTAATTCACGGCTAAATTATCGCTAAAAATGCTATGGATTTTTTGTATTTATAGCTAAGGTGGTGTGTGTTTTTTTCTGAAATTTAAAATATAATAAAAAAATTAACAGCTGAGAATCGAGTTCATGTGTGTAGAGTGTAGTGTTCAGTAGGTTCCGTCTACTATTATACGTCATGTATCATTTTATTATTTAAATTAGTTTTTTGTTTTTAAGGTATCAAAGTGGAATAAATCATTTGTAGTAGTGAAATACTTATAAATCAAATAAGACATTGTTAACAGTGAGAAATACGTTTCTGAAATTAAGTGATTTATCAATAAATATCTTATTAATTCAATGAAGCCTTGAATATGAAGCAAATTCAGAAAAAATTGCTGGGAATTTTTAATTTAAATTTCATTGTGACCAAATATTCGCAGATTATTTAAATTTAAAAAAAAAATGAAATTGATTCTCTTAGTACTCAAATAACGAATAAAATCCGTCATGGGCGTTTCCACGTAAACTTTAACTGTTTACGTTTAGGTGTAAACTTAGGTAAACAATTGGTAAACTTGTCAACAATGTAAACAATGTAAACTTTGTAAACTGTCAAATAATGAGGTTAGTTTTAATATTTAATACGAATAATAGAGACTTAATGAACAAGTATATTCAGTTCAAAACAAGAAATTTATTAAAAAAATGGTGGGAAGAAACCGAAGAAATAGTTCTGAAGAACTAGGTTTTGTTTTAATTAAAGAAAATGAAAGAAAATATAGGGCGTTATGCAAAATTTGCAATGAATCTTTTCGTTATTAGAAAATATAGGCTGATTTTCTTAAAGGTGAAATTTAATGTATTTTGTTACTAAAAAAATTAGACTGAATTTTTTAAAATTTTAAGAAAAAAGTTTTTTATTTTTCATATTCATATTTACTAATTTTTCTGTAACACCTGTATAATGTTGCAAATTCGATTTTTATTAATATGTATATTGGCTTGTCCTAATTTTATATACTTACTTTTTCATTTAAAATCGTTTCATTAAAATTTTATTATTTATAAAAATGTATTGAAAATGAGGTTCTGTAATTCAAAACAAGTGCGCATGTCTAAATCATTGTTTACATTGTTTACGTTGTTTACATTGTTTACAAGTTCTTGTGTTTACTTTAAATCAATTGTTTACGCGTCAAAAATGAGGTAACTTACATCATGTAACTTACGCGCCCATCATTGAATAAAATAATTATCAAAAAACTGTTTTAATGTGATTATAGAAATAATATCCCTAGACATCCAGCATTATGTTGACTTCTAACACTTATTTAATACCTACAAAATTCTGAAATGTGTGAAAATTCACACTTCACATAATTTTTTTAATAACTTTTTATCTAATTCTTAAACGCTTCTCAAAAACATTCTGTATATAGTGCCAGAGATCTAGAAACGGGGTATTTACCTTTTCTGCTCGTTCTCACCCTGGCGTTCAGAATTTTTATGAAATTATAATTAATAATAAGTTCTTATTTATTATTAAATTTATATAAACAGCTTCGTATATTTCTTTTTAATTAAAATTATCTTCTTAAAAATGATTTTACGATTTTTTTTGCCAATAAATTCCCACAAACGTCTTTGAAAGTTTATTTTAATTTAGTCTGTGTTAGCTAAAGTAGGACCCTTCTTAAAAAAACAAAGTTGATACTTTGAAGGGACTGAATAAATGCAAAGAAATATCAAACTGCAACTTTTGTATGTTTGTAAAGTTTGCCTAAGAACCTGAGACGTTGGAAGAAGAGGGTTGGTAGTGTTTGTGGCGGTCGTTTTAGTAAATCAAGCTATGTTGCAGACGTTGACAACTACTTAAGGAGTTAGGCAAGTTGCCGGCAACTTGTGGCACATTGCTGAGCGTGCAAATCATTATAAACTACTACATTAAGACGTAACGAGCGTTATAATGAAAATCATATCGCCAAGATATGAACTTCTAAATTGACTTAACTGTTAAACAAATATATGACTACGTTAGGTATAATGTTTGCTATATAACAATTATGTTATTAGCCATACTCCAGGCGTCTTTACTCTCTTGGGAAGCACTGTTATTCAGGTTAATTTTTACAGAGCTCTGTCTAACTACAAGGTGTCTCAAAAGAAATTTTATGTTTAGTGGATCGATTAAAAAAAAAGTAAGCCGTATATAGAAAAAATGTTTATTAATTATTAAAATACACTTTTTGGGGATTTATTTCTTAAAAATAATATCGTCTAAATGTAGACCCTCGCGTTCTCGGCACTCATTTAATCGAACAGTAAAATTACTTATGACGTCTCGGCAGGTGGACTCAGGGATGGCTGCCATTTCGTGACGGATATTTTCTTTCAAATGCGCCAGTGAAGTCGGTTTATTGGCGTAAACTTTAGATTTAAGATAACCCCATAGGAAAAAGTCCATAGGGGTTAAATCTGGTCTGCGTGGAGGCCAATTTATGTTACCTCTCCGGGAGATCAATTTGCCTGAGAAAATTTCACGAAAACGTGGCAGAGACATATTGGACGTGTGTGAAGTTGCTCCGTCCTGTTGGAACCATGTTCTTTGGTTATAGCCAGGAAAGTTTTGCAGTTCAGGTACCAAGAAGTTGTCTAACATCTCCACATAACGCTCTGAATTCACTGTAACTGCACGCCCCCTTTCGTCTTCAAAAAAGTAAGGGCCGATAATTTATCGCGCCGACATCGCAGCCCATACGGTCACTTTAGGCGAATGTAGGGGTTTCTGATGTTTGCGTTTCGGATTCGTTGCACTCCAGTAGCGGCAGTTCTGCTTATTTACGTGGCCATTAAGATGAAAATGAGCTTCATCCGAAAACAAAATGTTGGTAAACGTTGAAAATCGCTCAATCACCTGATTTACGAAATTAAGCCTCTGACTGGCATCTTGGGGCGTTAATTCTTGCACCAATTGAATTTTGTAGGGGTGCAGCTTTAGGTTTTTGTGCATAATGCGATGTAATGATGATCTATGCACATTTAAAGCACTTGCGCGCTTCCGAATTGAAAGGTTCGGGTCGTCACGAACAGACTGATTAACATTCTCCACGTTTTCTACCGTTCTTGATGACCTAGGTCGCCCGGATTTTGATTTATCCAGCGTTGTACCAGTCTCTTCAAACTTTTTAACCCAATGTCGAATGAGAGGAATGCTTGGCGCATCATTTAAGTGGCGAAAACCTCGAATACTGCAGAATTTTCTACGCGCGACAGTCGCCGAATCACCGTTTTTGTAAAACTCTCGCACGCATAACGCGCGGTCTGCTCCCGAGAAACGCTCCATAGCGACTAAATTCCCAAGAGCCAGGCTACCGATTGACATAACCCCCGCGCCCCTCGGATACGTTGCGTTCACGCAGTAAGCTAAATAAATATAAAATTTCTTTTGAGACACCTTGTATTTTAGAGCCGAATACACTAGAAAAAAAACTGGTTTTCCTGAATAAAATATGTTTATGAAAAATTGAAATTTTTTAAAATCCTATCTCGAGAACGGTAAAAAATAAAGACGTGCGGTTCGTTTTTTTAGAATTCTTATTATTTTTATACCTTGTAAAAAAATTGGGACCTTACAAGCCGTGCCCATTTTTGATTTAAATTGTTTTGAAATATGCGAATTTTACAAAAAAAATGATATTTCCGTGATTGTATCCAAAAAACTATAATATATAGAAACATGCGGTTGAAATTTTTATAATTCTGATGTCCTGAATGGCCTAAGGCAGTGATGGCGAACCTTTTGAGCCCGGTGTGTCAAAATTTAAAAAAAAACTAGCTTAACTAGGTACCGTGTCACGTCTAGCAAGGCGCAAATAGCCTTTGTTGATATGCGCCAAAAAATGTAACTAATTAACTCACGTCTAGAAATATTCATAATTTTGTGATGTTTGTAGCCTGAATAAAAAAATAGTTACATTTTTGATATATTTATTTGTTAAAAAAGCTAAAACAAATAATTTTCTTCATTAGTAACTTTTTTGTTGCTGATTTGCATTTGCTAAATCTTCAATTGAAGGTTGGTATTTCATGAACTTCAAGCCCAAGCAAGCGCTACTAACTTCATCTGTCAGTCGGTTTCTTTTATTGCAATAAATGCAATAAACAAATTGCAATACAGTACATAACATTTTACAATTAATTAAATCACATAATTGAACCATTGTTAGATTCTAAGTTGTATTTTGATCCTGCAATATTCTGTCAATTTCTGACTTATATTGTGAAAATCTCAAGAAGAATATATCGGAGGTATCAAAAAATGAATTAAAAGATAACATAATTCTATTGAAAGGAGAATTGTGACCAGAACTTGTCAATCTGTTACTACAGTAGAAAGTAGAGATTTTCCTAGTTATTATTTGAGGTACGTTAAAATTAATCAATTCAATAGCAGCGGGACAGTCAAACAAATTATTTACAATTAAAAAAACGGTATTAAGATCTATTTTTAATCTGCGGTCAGAAAGTCTAGTTAGGTTGAAGGTTTGGAGGCTAATATTATAATTATTTGTATAGTGACTAATTTTGAAAAATTTGTAATTTAAATATGACATAAAACGCTTTTGAATCGACTCAATTCTATGGATATATATATGCTATATTGCGGGTTCCATATAACAGTGGCGTATTCCAAACGGCTGTAGACTAGTGATTTGTATAACGATATTATACTCTCTGGTTGTTTAAAATCTTTGCAAGACCTCATTATGAAACCAAGCATTTTATACGCAGATCTAGTAATGTTGTCTATATGTTTATTAAAGATCAACTTACTGTCGAAACGTTGGAGGTACTACTGAAGCCACAATTCAATTTTTACTCCTGCTATTAACATTTATCTTTGGCCCCCGTTTTTAGTTTTCTTTTAATTGGTGGGTATGTACAGATGTACACATCTATACACCTGCCTAAGCTAAGCCAGTGCCTGTCAGTTGATTTGACCTACGGTGTCACTCAAATAAAGCTTCCTTCTTGCTCTTTTAAGTGTCTCAGGTTCTTCCAAGCATGTTGTATATACTCTTACTTGTCATATCGATCAAACGACAAATAGAGTGTTTTCATGAACATCAAATAAAAGAAATTGTTCTTAAGTATTGTTGAAGTTTTCTCTTATCTTGAGAATGAAACAGAATCTTGATGTCATGTAATATGGTGGCACAATGATTTATTCCCTTTTACCCTATTTTATTTTAAACCCAAATCTGTCCTATAAACAATATTACCGCGTAGTGAGTTTCCAGTCGGGCTGTTTCACTGCTCAGACAATCTCGGAACGGTGAATAGCGAAGACAGCCCGAGATCGAGAGCAGGGGCCGTCAGCCGAAAACCATTTTCCGACGTAAATAAGGGAAAAAATTACCAAGAGAAGCCCTAACCGAACGAATTTCAAACGGTAAACTTTCCCTAGATACAATCATACACTGGAAATTTTTTATTAACTTTAGTTTGATTTTTTTTTAGTAGTATTTTATGAGATGATTCTTACTAAATCTTTTTAGCTATAAGAAAATCATACACATGAAATCTCAAACGAGGTGTTCCATATGAAACAAAAATCCAAAAATTCATAATATTGGTGGGTGTTAACTCTTAATGGAACATGATGAATAAATACTTTTTTTTTTAAATACTTAATTCACATTTCGAATACTGTGCAGCCATCGTTAGTAGAAATACACAGTAGAGTATTTATAACCTTTACAGGGTTAACAAACGACCACCACATATACCTAAGTATTTGGATATATTTGAGTAAGAGATAGTTGATCTATATATGGTTATGGGAGTTTTATGTTCTATTTTCTTGTTGGCGAAGTTTATTTGCACTGATTTATTGTCGTAGTTATATTTTCCACTTGTTGGTCCAATGGACGATTTTTTTTACTGCTTCTTGTAATAAATTTGTAGCTTCCATTTCACTGTTTCTTTCTGCTAATATCTGCTGAAGGTTGCTATTGTTGGTCCTATGATTTGGGGAATGTCTTTTATATACATATCAGGTCGTCAAGGATGAAATTTGTAGTTAATAACATTGCCAACTTTAACAGATTATTATTTGACATTGGCTTAATATTTTACCGTTTTGTTTTTTTTGTTGGAAAGTTACACATCTCGCCTGTTTAAAGAAATCATTGTATGCTCTAAAATATATCAAAATTTTTTTTTATAAATTAATTTTGTTGAAAATGTAACGATTGGAAATTCGCACTATTATGCAGTATGAGTTCTTATGTGGAACTACGGCATCGCAGACCGCGCGAAATATTAATAGTGCATTTGGATCTAGTGTTACTACGCAGCAGACAATATCAAATTGGTTCACCAAATTTCTAAGTAACTTAAAAATCAAACAAAAAAAAAAAAAAAACTGGATCATCGATCACAGCAGAAATATACTGCAACCAACCGGACGAAATGATGCAAAAACTTAAAGAAAAACAGCCTAGATTGGTCAACAGATCGACTCCTATCTTATTGCATGATAACGCTAGACCACACACTGCACAAATGGTGTGGCAAAACTACAGGAATTGGAGTTGGAACTTCTACATAATCCTCTATACTCACCAGACCTAGCCCCCACTGACTACCACTTCTTCCGGAATTTGGACAACTTTTTAATAGGAAAACAGTTTAATTCCGACAATGCTGTAAAACTTGCCTTCCAGGAATTAATTGACTCTCGTCCGCCAGGGTTTTATACCACCGGCCTAAACAACCTGCCGCTTAAATGGCAAAAGTGTATAGACAATATGAGTGCATACTTTGATGAATAAAATAATTCCTTATATTAGTAAGTTATCAACCAACTTTGTCTTTTTTTTCTACAAATTTCATCCTTGACGACCTAATATATAGACATAGGCTAGGGCCAAGCACTCTACCTTGAGGTAATCCAACTCTTCTGTATTTTAGTTCTGAATACTGTTGTCCTTGTCGAACCCAAAACATTATTTTAGAGATATTTGCTTGTAAGTGTTCACAGTATTGGCTGGATGAAGCACGTCTTTCAACTTTAAAATTAAAGTTGTTTTCTATTACAGCTTTGATTTATGATGATAAAACAATTATATGACCACAAAATCATAACTATCATTCCAAAAAGACATTACATAAGGCCCGAAATTCTTAAGTGGGAAACAGAATGCAACGAGTTCTACGGCGCGTTGACGGCGTTCGTACGGCGCTATCTGTCAGAAGAAAGTTAAACCCAAGCTGTCGTACGCAAGTGCACAGAATGGACAACGTCCTACGGCGTTCGAACGCCGTTGATACTGAATGTTCGTCAACTTCCAACTTTTGACGCCGTTGAACGTTGACGCAGAACACCTAACCTCAGTGTTTACTGAATGGTAAAGTGTTTGTATGTATAAATAACTTGCATACAACATAAATAACATCACACACAAGTCTTCATCATCCATTATACATTTAATAAAAGAAAGCGCACGTATAAACACAGATATAGGTTGTCACGTGACACTTGACGGCGTTAAAAATGATTGCATTGTGGGCAGGCGAAAATTCAACGGCGTTCTCAGCAACGCCGTCGCAAATGACGGCGCGCTGACGGCGTAGCGCGCTGTGCATTCTGTTCCAGGCTTTAAGATAGCCCCATTACTCTTCTTTCTCTTAATTTCTATATTTTCTAATAAATGTTTCCCTAAATTGGATAAAGGGATTTACTTTATTTCCAAGGTCACATGTGTTCCTTAAATCTGACTAATCACAAGACGTGGTCAGCTACAGCTGCGCCTCAGCTGTGCATCTCTTCCTTTGGAAAACATTCACGTTCTTGTCTAAGTATACAAACTGTTTTTATCATACCCATAGAACTTTAAAAATTGTATTTATGAATAGCTTATAAAATACTAATCTAGTATGAACCCATCAAATATATTGACAAGGTTATTAAATGAATATGAAATTTAACACATGTTAGATGAAAGAAGTGATTTCATTTTGGTGGTGTCAGTATTGTCGCCTGAACAAGCTTCGATATCGGTCAATGTGCACACTGTCAAACGGATCAAATAGAAGTTTTGGAATTACATTTTGACAACTCCGTGAAACAATGTCACGTGGAAAAATGCATTTGTGAAATAAATGCAATTTACTTCTTGGAAAATGTTGTTTTATGTTAGATGTATGTTTTAGCTTGAAATAAAATTGTTTCTGATATTTTTGCAACAAAACAAAAAAGTTTACTTTAAAGTTAAAATATAAATATATTTTGGATACCAAGTAAGTTTCGATTTTTGTTGACATAAATCAGTGTCACACACTAACAATGGGCGAGTTACTGTTACATAATCCCAGGAATTAGTCAGATTTCAGTTAATTTGTTAATTGTATTATATGCGATTTTTTTTTATTTTTTAAATTATTACAGTCGTGTTAATGCGTGACGTGAAATTTTATTTATTCAAGGTGTGTAATTGGGCATGAGTTTACATTGCATTCTTGTAAACGGGCGTGATCGTGACACAAAAATCGCTCACGCGCCCATCACTTCTTCTGTGTAAGGAAGGTCTCTAGCTTGAAATAGCTGATTACTTTTATTCTCAGATAGTTCGAGCATGTCACCTGCTCAACTGATGCGTAATCGTGTTGGTAAAATTATAAGTGTAAAGTTAAAGTTGTAAAAATTATAGAAGTGATGTTATGGTCTCTCAGTAAGATTTTATTCCGTTCTGACATTTAGTTTGGTTTTGACAATAGCATGAAGCAGACAGTGTGGTTTTGTTTAAGTAATAAATAATTTTGATTAGCATGCAGTCAATAAGTATCTTTTAAAAAGCAAGTTATTGTCCAAGAATCCCTGGCGATTTTGTTAATAAATTTGGTGCTCATTCGTATGCAACCATTTGTCGCTGAGTGATTCAGTTCAAGAAGGGAAGAACCAGTGTCAAGAGTAATTGCCATAGCGGATGTCCGAAAATAGCCATGACATTGGAAATTGTTGACAGAATACACTGTCGTTTTAAGTGACCGACGACTAAAGCTGTTAGAAGTAGCAGAGATGGTTAGCATACGAAGAAACTCGTACATTTAATTTTAACCGATATTCCGCGTTTGATCGCTGAACACTGACATACTGTAATTCCGGGAAATGCTATCCAAATCCTTATATAAACGGCCGTCTAATGAAGACGGGAGTCAGAATTATTCTGTTTGCGAAAAGAACTAGAACTGTTAAATTTTTCGAGTCGATTATCTGGTTGTTTACACGATCCTGTTTTTGTTTCTCAATTTTTACATATTTTCTTTTAAATCTTGTTTTAAATAAATCTTAAACTTAATTTTAAACAGTCTTATTACTTAATGTCTGTAACCTGTTTGAGAACTCAAGTGTTCCGTAACCAGATCTATTACAAGATACCTAATCCGTTGGTTGGTAAGTACAAAAACATATAATTTAATTCCCCTATCATAATAATGAACCGTGGATAAAACTCAGGCCTAGAACCCGAACTCCTTTAGTAAGAAATCTCACTTCAGTTTGAGATTATAGATTACATTATATCACAGGCCCACTAAATAGTTGATGTCAACGGTGCGATATAAAGTCGAGTAACTTAAGGCCTTGTGTGTGGAACAAGACATAAAAAATCAGAGTATAGTATTGGTAGAACGCCCAATCAAGGTCGGAATGGAGGGAAATTCTGTAGGAGGCCAAGGCTTACAAAGGGCTGTAGCGCCAACAATGATGATTATGATGATAACATAGGCTCTCTACAAGATCATCCATTTTTTGGAATGCGAAAGGGATTTTATGCATCGACTCTCTCCCAAAGAGCCAAACAATTAACGGACAATATAATTTTCCTCACAATTCCTCACTAATATAATTTCTTGATGCACATAAACATAACATAAAATGCTGATGTTTGTATATCAAATTTTGTGCCCTGCTTCCTGTTTTACTGTCTCTATTATTTAATTCTTAACAACATTATTAAATTAAGGCAGCATCAACAGAATGTGTCAACACTTTGTATTTTAAATAAAATTGATATAAAGCATTCAACCCTTAGGAGGCAGCTCATCATTGTATACATTAAATCCATGAAAGGTGTTGTGATATACCGGTCTGTTGTGTGTAGACTGGTGTCTGTAGTGATAGGGTTGCCAATCATGGCTGATTGTCAGGAATATTGAACGCTAGCTATTGTGTACACTATACTATTTCGTCTACTCTCCCGATTCCCGTCAGAGCTTATCTGATTTTATGCTAATGTATTTTCACGTTGGCTTTTAAAGGATTATGAACTGGTTCTTTCACTGGACCCTCGATATTATCATAAGGGGTTTAATACAAAAACGAATTATCCTTTTAAATCATCATTTCTCCGATTATAGACAGCAATTGTTTAGTACAGCGGTTATGAAAATGTGGTCAGCAGATCTTTGTGTGCCCGAAACTCTTTTCAGGTGATGTTCTTTCAAAAGCATTTTTCATAACCTAAGAATTAAGCATAAAAATCACACTATCAGACCAATTCTGTAACTCAGTTACTATGATAACAGTAACTAAATCTGTCACTACGAGCAAGGTCAGTTGCTATTATAGTAACTGTGGAGTATTTCGTTTTCCATAAGACAAAAGTTCTTCTTCTTCTGGTTTGTTGGCTTTGGTGAGGTCACCGATGCGTCAGACGGCAAAAGTTACAACAGTATCTAGTAACTTGTCACTCTAGAAGTTCCTATCATAGCAACGGTCAATTGCTGGCGTTTATACGTTATAACTTAGTTCTTACGAAGATAAAAATGGCGGATATTTTGTTTCAGTAAATGAAATGGAAGTATTAAAATAGCGACTAAAAATAATCAAAAAACAAATGTGATTGTAGAACAAATATTCCTAGACTTTCAGCATTATGCTGGCTCTTCACTTATTAAATGCCTACAAAACCCTGAAATGTGTAAAAATACATACACACTTTACATAATTTTTAAATTTACATAACATTATTAAAAACTAAATTTTGTGTTAAAAAAAAAAAAAATATTTAGAAATATTTGAAATATGTACTAGGGCAATATTTGACATATATTCTAGGGCAATATTTGAGATAATAGGAAATATTTGAAATAATAGCGAAATATGTACTAGGGAAATATTTGAAATTATAGGGAAATATTTGAAATAATGGGGCAAGACTTGAAATACTAGGAAAATATTTGAAATACTAGGAAATATTTGAAATAATGGGAATATATTTGAAATACTAGGGAAATATTTGAAATTATAGGAAAATATTTGAAATACTAGAAAATATTTGAAATATGTATAAGCTGTTCACTTTTGTAAGAACAAACTAGATTTGGTTATTTTGGTTACTTTTATAGTGTATTACTGACTATAAATGTCAGTTAAAATATTCCTTACGCTGTAAAACCGACTTTAGGATTGTAGGTTATGATTATTATAATTAAGATATCATTTTTCATTATGATACATATCAAATGGATCGACATTTTAAAAACGTGACATTTTTTAATACCAACATGACACACAATTTCAAAGGTGCAAACTATTGAAACAAAAATTTCCTCTTAGTTTGTTCTTACAAAAGTGAACAGCTTATACTAGGGAAATATTTGAAATATTTACTAAGGAAATATTTAAAATATTAGAGAAATATTTGAAATATTTATTAAGGAAATATTTAAAATACTAGAAAAATATTTAAAATGCTAGGGATATATTTGAACTACTAAGAAATATTTGGAATATTTCTAACTAATATTTACTACTAAAAATTTGTTGACGAAATACTACTATTCAGACAACAAATATCAAACACAAATATCACGGAGAAAGTATTTGGAAATCTAAATACAATGAGCATTTTTTTGAATTATTAGAAGTATAATATTTCAATACTAGGAAAATATTTGAAATGCTAGGAAATATTTGAAATATGTACTAGGGAAATATATGAAATACTAGAAAATATCAGTAAATGCCAGAAAGTAATTGAAATGCGTTTCCAAATACTTTATTTAAAATATTTCCAGTTCTGCAAGTTAGAATATGAAACCTGGATTAATTCTAAAATTCTCAATTAAAAAAAGCGAATAAAGGAAAAAATTTCGATATAAAAAAGAATTGAAAGATCGGAAAGTTCTCCTTAAGAGACTTTCTGACCACCTTAGTTAAAAATGCGATTAATAATCAAAATAAATGAGCAATATGGAGGATTTGAAGTAAAAGTAAACATGTGCTAAAGATTGAAAAATAGTGAAGTTCTTACGACTTTTTAAAATGTTTATTCCGTCTTATAAACTGAAATAGATCTCAAATTATCTTCTTTCATCAACTTTTTTCCAAATTGCTTCCATTGTTTTCATCCAAACAATACCTATTAATTAAGTTGCTTATGAAAGAAAATCTTATAAATTTATAAGAACATAAAATAATTTCAGTAAAACATAACAGTTCTCTTACAAATATTCAACAGCGCGTTTCTAGAACGCACAAACAAATAAACCTTTGACTTTAAGACGTACTTAAATAAATAATGTTACAAATAATCTAGAAATGTTAGAATGTGGATATTGTAAGGGTATGGAAAGTATGACAAGTCCCCACCAGGTGGGGGAGAGTTTAGTACTTCGAGTATACCGTGAAGGAGTCATAACCGTTTATTGTTATAGCAAGTATCGGCGGTCGCTTGTGAACTGACTTGGCGTATATAGACGGATCAGAGAACCCGACATGCCACACGAGAATGTTACGTCATAGACGTACATCTAATATCTTATGGGTCTATTCTGTAAAAAAATGTTAACAGTACTGTATCACTATAGCGCTGTAGTGAGCCTAGCACTGTAAGGTGCCAAGTTACAGCGGCTCTGTAAATATTGAGCATTAGCTATTCTGTAACACATTCTGTAATTTCGGTCGATTTAAACTTTGCTTACATTGTAGCTAACTTCACTATGTTTATTTCTAACCTCAAAATTTGAGGTATTGATCAATGTCATCGATCGGTAAGTGTATATCATATTTGTATATACACATATACTCATGTTTTTTACGTTTGTAATTTTGATTAATTATTATTATAATTTGTTTATAAAAATAAAAGTTTCTCTTTGCATCTTATGTATCTTTATTCCAATATAAACATATTTTTTACATCAAATTATACAATGGACTGCTGAACATATAAAATACTAATCTGCTTTCCCAAATTCATATCTTGATTAGCTGTTAAAAAAAGTTTTAAATCCGTTTTTGAAAATTTTAAATACTGTTCAAATATTTTACCATTTGGTACAGGATCTTCATTATTTTCAGGTTCAGGATCTTCATTATTTTCAGGTTCAGGATCTTCATTATTTACAGGTTCAAGCTCATCATCATGAATCTCAGCATAACTATGCTGAGCTCCTAACTAGATGCAGCACCTAACTAGGTATTCTTGCTTTTGTTGCTATATTATGCAAAACTTACCCTTCTTTCACTCCACGGTTTTCTTCCCTCGTAGTGGGGAACTTTATATGAATTGGCATTAGATATGTTATTATCAGATAACAAATTTCTATTATCGATCTACTAACCATAGGCTGGCTCAAAGAAGTGAAACTGTGAGCCCCTGTAGTAGCCTGATATAAAACCTGTATATAAAAATATATAAATGAAAACATGTATGCATAAAAAAAAGTTTATGTGTGGTTGTAACGTGATATTTTAAGCATAATTACCTGTTATGATCCTCTTGTAGTAGTTGCATTTGAAATAGGGCGAAATTTGGGTCATTAATTTTTTTTTTAGGTGACACGAACAATACAAACATATACAACTTGACTTCTATACAGTACTGTAACTGACTTACGGCCAGAAAAATATCGCCGTAACGTTACAGCGATATTTTACATCGGTGTAGAGTTTCCAGAGCAACGCGTGTCAATACAGAATAGCACTTTCCTTACAGCGCTGTATTTTACAAAGTTATAGCGCTTACAGCGGTTGAAAACTCATACAGAATAGACCCATTAAGCGGACCTTACACTACCAGTAATAATGTCAGTAATACTGAGTCAATAATAATGACATTACTAGTATTTTTGCCAGTTGCAAAAAATTACCTTACACTATCATTATTACTGACAGTATTTTAGTCAGTAATCACTAAAAGTTATGTGGTGAACATCAAACAAGTGAATATTATTATTATGAAGAGTAATAAGCAAAAACCTGCTTGGCTTTAGTGTTGTATTTTGGTACAAAGCGATACGTAAATCGAAAACGATGGATGAAGGAGTGGCTTAAAATACGTACAGAATATACTCATATTAATTTATTAAAAGAAATTCTTCTCATCGATCCAAATGACTACCACAATTACTTTCGGATGGATACGGACACCTATAACTCTCTTGAGAATTTGGTAGCAGCCCATCTAATTACCTGTGTTAAATTCTGTGGCTCATGGATTAAGTGGATGTTCAGTGTAACCAAGAAATTTTAGTGTATAAATTACCCAGGATGTTGGACTGTAAGCATCGTCGGCACTTGCTCCTGATCGTTTAGAAGATTTGATTTTCTTCAACTCTTCCCTATAATTAGAGCGCAAAGTTTTAATTTTTTTTTCGAACGTCATCTTTTTTTGCATTTGGCCTTTTTTTATACACTTCTAACAATTTTAATAAAGTCCTTCATTCCGCTTCACTTTGTTTATGTAGTCAGGCCGACGAGCATCCCAGAGTTGTGGCATTGACTCATACGTTTCAATAAAGGTTTGTAGAGTACGTTCAGGATAACTTCATGCCAGGTCTATATTACCGACTGGGTTGCGCAGAAACCAAATTTCGTCCATGTCATTACCGACAGCTGGTTTTATACATTTCAGTGGCGTCATTTACTTTGATCTGTTCTTGACTACGCGTATATTTCGATTTTGATTGCTTAATTCCGTTTTTGTTTTCTTTTTTAAATTTTGTTGTTTATTTTCTTTGTTAATTTTTGTTGTTTATTTTCTTTGTTAAATTTTGTTGTTTGTTTTCTTTGTTAAATTTTGTTGTTTATTTTCTTTGTTAAATTTTGTTTTTTGTATTTTTTTGGTTATATTTGTGTGTTATTATTATTGTTATTTGTGAAAATGACGCAAAAAAAAAGATTGGGCTTCCAAGGTATGCCAAATCGGAGCCAAGCGAGAAAAATCATAAACAATGTCGAAATCATAAGAAATCATAAAACGAGAACAAAAATTAATTTCAAATACATGATTTTGTTTGTTTGGTATTCACAACAATTGACAAGGCAGAAACCCTTATGTATGTCTATGTAATCAGCTGTTTTCTCGCGCAGCATTGATGACGTATTTTATGATGCCCTGGCATGAAGTTATCCTGAACGTACTCTAGCAGCAGACGTTCTGACATTTCAACTACAATTTCATCATCATCTACTCGTGTAGTAAAATCATCTATTAAATCCATTGATTACGATACTAACTATTGACACGACTTGACACGAGACAAACAACAACTAAAAACTAAAAACTGAAGATTAATGATGACAGTAATACTGATACCCTGCGAATGGCTATCAGTAAAACTGACAGTTCCCCCACTACCTACGATACTGAAGGCTGTATTTCAAGAAATCTAGATTTCGTCAGTTCACTCCATCATTCCATCAGTACTTGCATTAGGTCGTCAATATTACTGTCATTATTTTTTAATCTGGCATTATTATTGATAGTGTAAGGACCGCTTTATTCTAAAATAAATTTTGATATACGAAAGTTCTTTCTTTTGGGCATTTATTTTTCTTAAAATTTTCTTGTCCTATGTCTGTACTCTTTTATTGTTTTGATTGTTTATCGTTCATAGTTTACACCTTTCAGCACCGATATTTGTGATATAGTTTATATAAAAAATACGGCTGTGATGATAAAGCTAAAATCAGAAGAATTGTATTCTGCGTTCAATAAATCAATAACTTAATTAAAGAAATTGCCAAATAATCATTTACAACAAAGTCTCATATATTTGATACAAAAAGTATTTCTCCGTCCATGTCTCTACGAATCGTTTGAAGAGCAATACGAAGATGTAACGCTGTCGGATCCGATTGTGAGCGTTTCTGGGTTTAGAAAAGAGTAGAAACGCTGTTGAAGGACGAAGGGTAGAGTGGTAAGGACTATAGAGGACTATAGAAGGAAGAAGAGAGAATGAGAGAGAAACAGGTAAACTGTGTAAATAAATGCTTGCGCTGTGTCGAATCGCTCACTTCATTTTTAGCTTTGTCTATTGAAACTCAGATTCTTAAATCAATATGTGAACTCATTTAAATTTATTGTGCTGAGAATAATTATTTTAGAAGTGGGAAGGATTAGTTTGATTTAAATTATAACGCGATTTAACACTTTTAACACCATATAACGCAGTTAAAAAGGAATGAAATTAAATACACAAAACTTGAAATTCTAGGGGTCGTATAACCAAGAAACTCAAGTCTGTCTGTATAATAAAAAATGTCACCAATCGGATAAACCTAGAAAGTTAAAATTTGTGAAAAGTAAATGAATATTAGACCTGCATATATGAAAAAAAAAATTGATTAAATAGATCGCACGAAAAACATGCATTTTCCGAAAAAAACAATTCTTTTCGATTGCAATCTATAGTAATTTATTATCGACCAGAAATGTTTAAACAAATAATATATATTTCTGGGTTAGTTTATATTTTAGGGTATTGGGATACAAAATTAAAGCATTGTATATTGTATAACATTGTATACGCACGAGCGCTTCCCAATTTTCTCTGAATAGTATATTCTGTAACGAGGTTGGAATGAGAAAATTCGATGCGAGTGGAACATTCCAAGAGAGAGCCGCAGGCGTGCGTGGTGAATCACGAGCATCAAATTTTCTCTTCCAACCGAGTCACAGACCCTACTTTCTACACGATCACAAAAAAAAAAGAAATTTAACAAAGAATTATTTTAACAAACAATTTATATTACATAGCAAATCAATTAAAATTTTTTAAATTTATTTTATGTTTAATTTTAGTTTAATTTGCACTACATAGGCTACTATTTTAGTGCTTTTTAGTGAGTTATTTTTTAAATAAACATTTCATTTATTTAATGTATTCATACGCGCATAGATACCGTCCGCATTACTTTTCAGCACGGAGGAGCTTAACTTATAGTGAACAATAATATTTAACAACGAGTGTGGAATAATTATTCCTTCACTAGTAAAGGAATGAAATCCACGCAAAATGCATAAGAAGATAAGTGTTTTAGAATAACATTTCAACTCTTATGTTATTATATAGAATATTAACTTTCTGTAGTCAAAATTAGTTTTAGAATTAGTAAATTCTATAGTGGTCTTGGAGAAAATTTATTTTTGAGTGACTGTACCACACGAATAATAACGACGCACCTTCCTATTTTTACGCTACTGCGCAACCGGCCAGTTTAAGTTAGCCAGACAATATTATATATAATATCAATATCCCCTACATATCTGAAATGTTTGATTTATAAGGGTGTACATTGGTAAAAATAACTGTTTTGGTAAAATGATTAATTATTAAAGTCTTTGGTATCTTGGGTTATTTTTCTCGGGTTACGAGACACGAAAATAATTCTTAATTCCCGGGAATTTCGACTTGAAACTGTCCCGTGTTTGAAATCCTACGGGTACCACACAATGTGTTTCTCGAGATCAAATTATATTGTCACGGGGTGAATTCAAGAACGGAATCTCTTCTACAAAATTTATTATAAAATATTAATTTACATCAGAATACAATTGTTGGTCAAATTGGCTGCTGGTGTTGTCCGTTAGAAGCTGATGTAAGTCTCGTTCTTGTCCCGGTTTCTCCAGGATCGGTCGAACCACCCCAGGTATCCGCACGAGACGAACACGTGGAGAAGCCTGTAGATAACACTAACATCTCGTTTAGTGACTTCAACAGCTGGACTGGTCCTTGGGCAGCGTGCTCACAAGAATGACTAACTTCGACTCTATCCCCTAAGACCATTTTATAACTGTTAACCAGGACACTATGACGTCAAGTCCTACCTCAATTGTTTTGGAAACATTATTCATTTGGGTAATTGTTGGCAGCAATTAAAGACCATAGTCATCACAATTGAATAATTTTTATCAACACATTAGAAGGTAGTTCAAAACTTATGTTGACAAACACGCAACACTCTGCACATTCTTTAATTTCCAAAACCATAAGTCAGCAACCATGACCTACACAGTCTAAAGGCCGCTCAAGGAATTGGGACATTAGAATACAATTATATCATAATTGTGATAATATTACACACATTACAGATGTGACTGGTTGCATATACGCTAAAACTTGTTGCTACTTGCTCCATACGAATGATATTGTATTTGAAAATTGGAAATCTGTTCAATTTATCGAATATAATCCCTGCACAGTTGATTTAAAATACCAAATAATTTTATAACCAATTTGTATTAATATCAGGATTAATAAAAGTCATTTCAAATTACAAAAATATATGGTTCATTGTTTTGTTCCACGCTCTGCTGGTCAGATTTCATAGGATTATTTGAAACAAAGTATTTATTTATCTAATAGACCATGATTGAAGTGTCAAAGATAATTGTGAAAATGTGAAAACATATTTTTAGTTTTGTTTGTTGCTATAGAGGCGTTACAATCTTGACAACTACTAATATATTGATGGAAATGTCAACCACTATCTTTACCTGACGTGAATGATGAATTACTGCGGAATACTATGAACTATATATGGGTTTAAAGAATTTACGACATGTATAGATGTTTTATTTCTAGTTTTCTCAATTCAATATGTTCTAAACAACTCTTTTATATATATTTTTGATGTTAGGCAAATAATAAGTGAGATCGTTTATAGGTAGCTCTTCTAGTAGCTCCTCAAATATATATATTTAACAGCATTAACTGTTTGCTGCATTAAACAGAGAGGAATAGTTGTTTTCTCATATTCATTTTTGCTGTTAAGTAAATGATAAATGAGATATTTGAACCTTATAACTAACAGTCCCCTCGTCTCCTAAATAATCTTCTTATTAAAAAATGTTTTGAAGAGAAGAAAAAAAAAATCCTCATATAATTTTTGTTTGTAAGGTAAATAATAAATGAGATATTTAAAGATTTAGTTTTAGGGTAGAGGTAACTCCTCAAATATTCATTTATTCGAAAAGTATATAGGAACAAAAAAAATGTTTTATTATTTTAAACATTTTTTTTTTTATATATATTCATGTGTAATGTTAAGTTAATAATATGGGGGATATTACAAAAGTTTAGCTGTACGGCATCCCGTAAGTCCGTAAATACTCATCTAAATAAAATAAAATCTAAAATAAAAATTGAAAAAATAATGCATAAAAATTAAAATTTATTTTTCTATTATTCCATTTTTGTCATATATAATTTTGCTGTTGTCAATAAGAAACTTGAAATGCCTTATAGCCTACGTTTGAATCTTAGTTTCACTCTATAATTGTACAAAATTTCGTGAAAATATGTTCAGCCCTTTTTGCGCGAATCTCGGAGAGACAGACTATTTTTGCGGGTATTTTCTTATAAACATCTAAAACGGGTAAAATTCAAATGTTAGGCTGAAATAATAAAAAAAAAAAAACATAATCCCCAATTTTATTAATCTGAATTATAACTAATCTGAATTACAGTTGAAAAAGGTGAAGTTATACAAGTACAATGACTATTTTTGTGAAAATTGTACTTTTTTTCTAAAGCCAAGTCTTATTGTAGTAGCTTCCGTGAAACTAACAAATAAAAACAATAGTGGAGTTACTATTCATTGGCCAGCACCGTCTCCCAATCTTGCACCAAATATATTTTTCTCTTGGGGGTTCATTAAAGATAATATTTATAAAAACGAGAGACACGGATTTGCTGAAAAATGCCATGGTTGAAGAATGTGGTAAGATAAGTCACAGTACATGTGGTATATTCAGCTAGAATTTGTAAGGGATGTAATTGTGGTATTGTTTTAGAAACAAAATTCAATTCAATATAATTATCCAATTACAGTAAAATATTAAAAAATATTAAATGATAAGAAATAATCTATTTCTTAAAAAGGGACATTTAAGATAAGTGTAGACATATTTATTAGTGTAACTAGAGACCTATGTAAAGTTAACATGAAAAGGGCATCGTAAATTATTTAACAGATGACAAAACTGTCCATTAATAGATTAGATGTATTTGGACTATATGATAAAAATTATTAATCTTTGTCTTAAAATATAAACGGTAGTTTTGGTTATTAATCTAGGGAGATAATGAATGTACTTACATAAAAAAAGTTTATAAATATTTCACTTTGAAAACTACCGCTCGGGGAGACTGCTGTGGGACATTTGTGGATTAATGAAGAAAAAGAAAAAAAGAATAATTTAATGGCATGTATCCTACTGTAAATAGGTTTTTTTGTTTTCTGCAAAATAACGTAATTCAGACTATCAAGGTTTTTAAAGAATGTAGAGAATATGTCATATAGTACAGCGTGCGAGTGGAAATGGGTAGGGCATATAGCTTGGCTCAAGACCCGAGTCGATGGGTCCATAACCTAAGTAAACTTGAGACCAATGCTATAAAAGAGAAGCGTGGGCAGACCTAAAAAGAATTGGTTGGACGATATTAAGACACAGGCAAAAAGAAAATGGCATTAGCTTTTGAAAAATAGGAATACATGAAAAAAAGTACCTCCAAGTGGGGATATCCACAGGCTGAAAAGAAGGTAAAAATGATAATAATACATATATTTCGTGCCTTTCGGCTTCGAAAGATTTGGTTAAATATTTGGTTATAATTAATGATTATAAATATGGATATGAATAATAATTACAACAATATATTAATAACTAAATAGTAAGTGATTTGGTACAAGCTAATTTAATACATAATAATTTTTTCCCAAGACTGCTTTCATTCAGGTGAGGCCTCTCCCCAGGTCTTTTGTTTTTCGTATTTCTGGCTGCATTCTTACACAGTTTCTTAGATGGTCTCTTGTTTCTGGTTCTTCTCTTGACATTTTACATACTTTTTTCCCGTTTCTTTCATCCAATAATTGCCCTCTCCTCTTTGCCACATCTGAATCTTGCGATTACCTTCTGGTTCCTCGTTCTTCCTGCCAGGTATCTTGGTAATCCGATAGTGGTTATGTTTTTGTAGACTTTGTTATATGTAGTTTCTTGTATTCTGTTATTTTGTTCTTGTAACTGCATTTCTTTGTTTCCTTCTACTATTATGTTTATCGTTGGTTGAAAACAAAGTAGAAGACAACAAATTTATTGCCCACGTTTTCCCGTCAAATCGTGTCACCTTGTATGCTGCAGAGTACCTTTATATAATCTTGTATTATTTGTTAAATACAAGGTCAAATTTATATTCAGATTACAGTCTTAAATTTTCTGTGTACGCTAAAAATGGACATAATATTACTCCTGAATGTACAAAGGTTGAAAATATGGTTACGAAATCTGGAGATGAAAGGTCTAGTCAGGCGCACATCCAGAAATATTTCTTGGGGAAAAAAGGGTCTCACTTCTAAATTACAAGTGATGACCTAAAAAACAAAAAACGTCCTCAATTGTAAAATACAAGTGATGACCTAATAAAAAGATCCTTACCTCTAAAATACAAGTGATAAAAAATTAAAAAAATCCACACTTATTTTGACAAAAACTCGTAAACACCACGTATGTTTGAAGCTCTTTGGGAGGCTCAAGCCCGTGCCCCCCCCCCTAGTCGCACGCTTGGGTCTAGTCTCACCTCAACTTCAATCCATTGATAATGATGACAGCCTTAAATAGGATAAAACCAATGTTTATCACAAATTTTAAACATGTGACAATCCCTTGATCCAGCTCTGTTCTTTGTTATATTTTAAAAGAAAAGAAATAGATGCTGTTCTACTTACCTTTTCTTTTATGTAGCCCTCTCTGTATCGGAATTTCCGAGTATTCCTGTGCTGTCATACGTGCTCACTTTGATGTAGCTATGATGGCAAGCAACATGCTACGTTGTCAGGCTACTTTATTAGCCATACAAATATTTGTTTTCCCTGGTAATGGAGTCTGCCTACCTATAGTACATCAACTCATGTCTATACCATCGCATACACACGTACATACACACAAACACACGCTAATACACGAATATAGAACACTAACACCACAACAGACAAGCACTTGTGTCAGATAACAACGTAATATTACTCTAAGTGCTCCATATTGAAATTCATAAAATACATTTAATAATGGTGTATGAAAAAAGTTTTTTACTTTGTAAGTTTGGCAATTAAAATTTGGTTAAAATAAAAAAGTTTTATTTACAGAGGAAAAATAAACTTTTCGATACAATTCGGAAATTAGATATTACTTTTACAATAAATGGGAAAGTAACCGTAGTGCTAATATTTGTTTTATGAAGAAGCTATCTCATGGATAAACATGAATTATTCTTCGACAAGTTATGGAAAAGAACTTTAAATTCAACAACGATATCCATGTGATATTGTCACGGGTTGAAGTCAAGAACGGAATCTTTTCTACAAAATTTAGTATATAATATTAATGTACATCAGAATACAATTGTTGGTCAAAATGGCTGCTGGTGTTGTCCGTTTAGAAGTTGATGTAAGTCTCGTTCTTGCCCCGGCTTCTCCAGGATCGGTCTAACCACCCCAGATATCCTTACGAGGCGAACACGTGGAGAAGCCCTGTAGGCAATACTCACATCTCGTCTTGGCGACTTCAACAGCTGGGCTGGTCCTTGGGCAGCGTGCTCACAAGAATAACTATTACTTGACTACCAAGCATGACTAACCACGACTCTATTCCCTAAGACCATTTTATAACTGTTAACCAGGACACTATGACGTCAGGTCCTACCTCAATTGTTTTGGAAACATTATTCATTTGTGTAATTGTTGGCACCAATTAACTCTTACGGAGCGGTGCTATTTAAAATGTACCCCACAAAATTTGAATAAAATAATCGTTCTTGAGTTTTATAAATACCATAAATACTTTATTTACCTACTTATGAAACAATGTAGGTAAATAGTTTTTTCAATTTTTATTTTAAACACCTAATATTAATTAATTTATTTTTCATGAATTTTATTGGTTATTTTTAAGTAAAAGGCGGAGTCAGCTCGGGTAAATTCCCTGATTATTGCAAAGCAGCTACGCATAAACAACCAATTCAGTCTGAATCTCTACGTAGCAGTAGTAGTTTGGGCGTATACTATGCTTTGCTAGAAATTTAGTTGGTTTGTATGAAACAAAACTTTATGAATGTTGGACGTATGACAAACTTGCAACTGAAAATATTGTAATTTCAGCTAAAAAAACATTTTTAATATATTCCATAGTAAACCTGAATACAAATTATTAATAAATTATTTATTTACGATAAAATAAAAATGGGGTACATTTGTACCCCACACCGCAACCAAAGGACACCGTAACGTAACGGTTAAAGACCATAGTCATCACAATTCAATAATGTTTATCAACACATTAGAATGTAGTTCAAAACTTATGTTGACAAACACGCAACACTCTGCACATTCTTTGATTCCCAAAACCGTAAGTCAGCAGCCTTCATCTACACAGCCTAAAGGCCGCTCAAGGAATTGCGACATTGGAACACAATTATACCATAATTGCGACAATACTACTAATTTGTCCATTAAATCTTAATCATAGCTCTTGTAATAACAAAGTTAGCAATGATGCCGAGTTAAATTTGAACATCTCTTAATTCACAAAATATTTAAAACACTATGAAAATTAAGGTTTTCTATCAGGCTTGGTCCTTCTAGTAATTCTTGACTGAAATATACCCGACATACATTCGTTACACTTAAAGAAATTAAAACTGAGTACATTAAAACCGTGCATTAATTTGTTACACAGAACGTTTTCATGGTTTTGCAAAATTAAATGATTTAAAACCAAAAAAATTAAAACAGATTAAAGCTTCATTTGCACGTCTAAATGGGCTTTTAGTTTTGAGGGATTTTTGCAATTAATCAAGTTGTGTTCTTCAGCTGTTTTTATCTTTTTTCCGCCTATTATTATTTCCTAATATTGCAATATTTAATAAATGCTGAAATGGTTGTTAATTAAAGTAAGTAAAGTGATTAAATTAAAGCTTATTATATTGTAAAGGTATGTGTAATCCTGGTAGTTATATAATTTTCCCTGGTTATGAAAGATATATGAGTTAACTTTACCCGAGAGCCTCGTTTTACTGAATACTACACGTAATTTCCAGATGGAATTCAAAATTTTAACCTCTAAGACGACGTAAATTCCATACAACAAGAGATTCAGAAACAATATTTTTGGGGATATTTGGATTTTAAGTTAAGTGGAACATTCTTTATGAACATCTTTGAACATATTTAAAATAAAATCCTAAAAAATATGTGTCTTATTCTCAATAATTCTAAGAACTCCTATGAACTATAATTGTAAATACCCAGCAAACATTCAACTAACGGCCGAATGCTGGCAAACTGCTTTTATGCTGGTAAATTACTGGCACCAAAAGTAAGTGCAACGCCAGTATTAATAATGTACTTCACATTTGTATTTCGCATTCCGCCTATACGAAGTACTTTACCAGCATTTTATAAGCACTCTTCTTCACTCATACTTTTTACTTAAAACCATCAGAAATAAATCTTGCAACTAATGCGATTATTTTGCACTTTACCGTTGCTGGGCCAGCAACTGATACATCAATGGGCCAGTAACGGCCCCGGGGACACCGGGGTACTGGCCCATTACTTTCAATGCCGGGGAGTATGTGCTTTACCAGTACAGGCCCGTATAAAAATGTTTGCTGGGTATGTTCACATTTTTTAATGCTTTTGTTTGTCCAATGTTTTATTAAACATTTTTGTAAATAATACTCTTTTTCTGTGTTTAATTTAACTGTTCATATCTACATAATTTTTTTTTTAAATGTAATTATTGATATCATACGTACTATAAATATGTATACCTATATTTAGATATTTTTTAATATAAACGTTCAATAAATTTAAATATTAGCTTTTGTTAGTGTTTACACAATGACAAAATAAAACATTTACATAATGTTTGTAAATTTGATTCGTTTCGCTTTTAGCCCGTACATGTAAAGGATTACTTCACAAAACTGTTTGTTTACCGTGCATTGCATAAAGTGCACAGAACGGACCGGGCCAGTCCCAATTGCAAATTATTAACAATCAACTGAAAAAGCTAACAAAACGCTAATTATGTACATAAAATAGAGCAGTTAACTAGAAACAAATGAAATAGTTATAGTTTAACTAGAAATCTACCATAGCGCGTTTTTAAACGTCCCAGAGCTTTGCTGTAGCACGAGAGCTATTTGTCATAAAGTGCATGTTACAATAGATCTTGCAGAAATGTTTATTGGACAAATATTAGCGTAATGCGATAGTGATTGGCAGCCGAGTTTATCGAATTTAACAGCACTATTTTTATGGGGCTACATGAAAAGCACAACTTAATAATAATAATAATAATAATGTCTCTTTATTTAACATAATACAGAGGTATAAATTGGTACATTTATAAAGTAGATGCAATAAGAGATTAAACCCCAAATAGAAAAAGCACAAAATATAAACAGAAATATTAATTTAATAAATAATAGCTGTAAAGCTAAAACAATTTAGTAGATATACCACTTATTACTATGCAGGGTAAACACCACATATACCACAAAGGTATATGCGTGGTATCAATGAATATGGGTTTTAAGTAGTGAGCGATCCTATGTATATATTATATATTAGTTATTTTAACTTTTATATACTTGCTAAAGTAAAAATAAAGATGTGCAATGTATTTACAAGATATTAACAGTTGTTAAAGATTGAATCTAGTTCAATTTTTGTTAGCTGGTTAATCCATTTTTTGGCAATTTTGATTACATTATTTTGATGAATATTTGTTGCTACGGAAATGTAACATATAAGATCAGCAATCAACAGTTGCTAGGATATAGAATTATTGATATTGATATGTAAAAATATGAAGTAAAGTATATGTCAAAATATTATATGAAATGTATATAGATATTAAATATTACAATTATATATACATATAAATTACTCTGCATTAACAGGTTATGGGCCCAGAATACCCAGCTTGTTAAAAATATATTAATAATAAAAAAAAAGTGTGATTTTAAAATTCGCAGAGATGAGTATCAAAATAGAAAAATTAAAGAAAAATAATTTTGATACTTGGACAATTCAGGTAGAAGCGTTATTAATAAAAAACGATGCTTGGAATTTTGTCAATGGTAAGAATAGTAAACCAGAGAAGATAGATGGGGATGCGGATAACGCAAAAATTAGAGAAGAATGGGACTTCGCGGATCAAAAGGCGAAATCAGATCTAATTCTCTCAATCAGCCCATCTGAGTTAAGCCAAATTAAAGGTTGTATTACTTCAAATGAAATTTGGAACAAACTACATGATATTTACGTATCGAGAGGACCTGCTAGAAAGGCTACACTTCTCAAGAAACTTCTATTTTCTAAAATGAAGGAAAATGAATATGTAAAAGACTTTTTACGTTCTTTTATTGATACAGTAGATAAGTTAAGGCAAATTAACCTTGAAATTAATGAAGATCTATTGGTTATAATTTTATTGTATAGTTTACCGGAAAAAATGGAAAACTTTCGAATCGCCATAGAAGCCAGAGATAATTTGCCAAAATTAGATAGTTTGAAAATTAAAATTTTAGAAGAATTTGAAGCTCGTGAAGAACGAAATGTATATACATATAATCTTCCTCTGCATTAACAATATTAATATGATGTCGTGAAGCGAAATTATGCATTTTATTGTAGATTTTTGGTACAAAATAATTAAAACTCCTCTGCCCTATCGTTTTAATTGCTTTGTAAGGCAATGCTTGCCCAGAATATCTAGTAGCATAAGGATGTTGTATATGTAAGATATTAGCCTTGCTTTTATTAATATGTCTTATTATTGATAGCGCAAACAACTGTTTTATATTCATTAATTTAGATTCAGAAAATAACCTATCTGTAGGAAAATATAATGGTTTTTTCAGTATTATTATAATTATCATTTTCTGAAATATTGCTAATATTAACATATGACAGTTTGCCGCTCCACCCCAAGCTATTAG
The DNA here is from genome assembly GCA_963971575.1 of Liopterus haemorrhoidalis. Classification (NCBI taxonomy): domain Eukaryota; kingdom Metazoa; phylum Arthropoda; class Insecta; order Coleoptera; family Dytiscidae; genus Liopterus; species Liopterus haemorrhoidalis. The sequence continues at coordinate 54,212,380 of OZ020615.1, forward strand.
CCCATAAGTAATTATTGACTGAACAAGACGGTAGAAACTAGACAATATTCTCAGTGGCATAAACTCACGGAGTTTTTTAAATATATATATATAGTTTTTCTTAGACGGTTATACAATGTGTAAATATGTTTATCCCACTTAAGATTACAGTCAATCAATATTCCTAGATATTTTACAGAGTCAGATTTTTCAATAGTTACAACACAGTTGCAATTAACGTTCGAACAGTCATTATACTTGGAGTTGGGAATCTTCCTGAACAAAGAACTCTTTCAACTAAAACCGTATAAAAAGTATAATTTAAGAAGCCGCAACTTTAATACGAATTATTACGGTGTTAAAATTTGAAACATAACAAATTGAAGATTAATCGTATTGTTGTTCTGTTTTTGATACGAACGTATTACATAAAGCATATGACCGGATTGACAGGAAAGATGTATTGAGAGCGCTACGAAGCAAAAGAATAGAAGAATATATTCAATGAATTAAAGTCTATGCAAGGAACTATGTCCGGACAAGAAATGAACAATCCTTGAAATTTGAAGCAAAAAAAGATTACGACAAGGGTATGTCTTAAGTCCACTTCTATTTACAATCGTGTTGAATAATGCTATAAAAACACAAAAGAGAAGATAAAACAATACCACATTGGGCACTGGAACTATCTGAAATATGCTATTGCTGATATTGGTTCTATTAATGATATGGCAGTCATGGATGAAAATGAAAAAAAGCTACAAGAAAACTTGAATCTATACAATGAAGAACTTAAACTGAAAATAAACTTGAATATAAGTATAGAAAAAACCAAAACCATGGTTGTCAGCAGAAGTATATAGGAGCATAGAACAAAACTTGGAGGAAGACTATTAGAATAAGTTTAAACATTTAAATATTGTACGGTAGGTACAAAGTATTGAGAGGCAATGGAAAAATATATGCAGAAGTAACAAAAAGAGTAGAAGCAGCTGGGAAACTTTATAACAGCATAAAATCTGCATTCCTCGCAAAACCGGAAATTCAACCAGAATCCATGGTACAAGTTTAGAAAGACAGCAGGTAAAACGAAACATGACAAAATTATAAATACGGTTCATAGATCTTTCTACGGACTGTATTTATTCTTATCTTGGAACAGTTTCCGCAGAGCATTTAATAAAATAAAGCCAGTTGAGGTGGCGTGGACAAATGTGTAGAATGGACAATAAAAGAGAAGCAAAAATGGTTTTTGGAGCAAGGATACCTAAAACAAAAACATTGTAGTACAAAATTGAAGGACCTTGAAACGATAGTTTTACGTGTCGTGTGGTTCCAACAAACAAAAACATGCCAACTCACACAATTTAGTTAAGTTCAAAATCATTCACTGGTTGTTTTTGATTAAATTAATTTTTTTCTTAATTTAATTTATACTAATTTGAATTGATCTATATGATATCCGTGCAAACAAAATGGAGTTGGGTCCTAGACCTACAAAAACTGTAATTTCAATTATTATTACCTAACTATCGCCCTATTGTAATATCTACCGTTATGTCAAAAGTTTTTGAAAAAATTCTTCTGTCAAAATGCATAGATAAACTTAGCTGTGCTGACAACTAATTTGGGTTTAAAGAAGCTCATGGCACAGATATGGCGATCTATCTATTGAAATCTATCGTCATGCAATATCTAGATAAGGATACACCCGTCTTTGCATGCTTATTAGACCTTAACTGCGCCTTTGAGTGGGTGGACAGGGGAAAACTGTTAAAAAACCTTAAACGGAGAAAGGTTTGTCCTAAAATTATTAGTATACTGCACAAATAGTACAGCAAGGAGAAAAAGAGAGTACAATGGGGCCCAGTGTATTCCAGTTCGTTTATACAAGACAATGGAGTGAGACAAGGAGGACTTCTTTCACCACTTCTTTTCAATGTTTACATGGACGACTGAGTAACCTGTTGAATAAGGAGAAGATTGGCTGTGTGGTTGTCACCCGTCATATTAGCCACATTTCTTATACTGATGATATGATAGTCCTTGCACCATCCCCAGCCGGTTTTAGAAAACTCTTGGCTATATGCGAGAATTACGCGATGGAGTACGGCTTAATACAACGTCAACAAAACTGAGAATATCGTGTTCCAGCCGAAAGGTAAAAAATATGCTGTGCCGAGTGTGAGCCTCAATGGTGAAAGTGTGAAAAAAGTCTCTTCTTTGTGTTATTTTGGTCACTTTATCAATGATGATCTCAGTGACGAAGTTGACATCGACTGACAATGTCGCTCTGTTTCTGTGAAAGCTAACATGCTAAATCATAGATTCTCGAAATGCAGTCCTGATGTACGTAAATATTTATTTAATACTCTTTGTGCTAGTATGTATACTTCGGCACTCTGGATATATCACACGAATAGTCATCTTCGTAAACTTATTATTCGCTACAACAATGCATTTTGAGTAATCTTTGGTTCGAAAAAGTATTGTAGCGCGTGTGAAATGTTTGTGACGAATACAATAAATTCATGGCTGTACTATGGAAAATTGTTCATAGTTTGCGGGAAAGACTTTGTGCGACGTGCAACGAGCTTGTACAGTGCTGTTTAGACAGCGATAAGAATTTTCTTACGCACTGGGCACTACAACTAATTCATTAACTTTTTTATGAATGAGCGGTCTCTCCTACGAGTTGTGACCATATTTTCAAAATTTAATACAAACTCAAACCATGTTTATTATACAAGGTGTCTCAAAAGAAATTTTATATTTAGTGGATCGATTAAAAAAAAGTAAGCCGTATATAGAAAAAATGTTTATTAATTATTAAAATACACTTTTTGGGGATTTATTTCTTAAAAATAATATCGTCTAAATGTAGACGCTCGCGTTCTCGGCACTCATTTAATCGAACAGTAAAATTACTTATGACGTCTCGGCAGGTGGACTCAGGGATGGCTGCCATTTCGGGACGGATATTTTCTTTCAAATGCGCCAGTGAAGTCGGTTTATTGGCGTAAACTTTAGATTTAAGATAACCTCATAGGAAAAAGTCCATAGGGGTTAAATCTGGTCTGCGTGGAGGCCAATTTATGTCACCTCTCCGGGAGATCAATTTGCCTGAGAAAATTTCACGAACACGTGGCAGAGACATATTGGATGTGTGAGAAGTTGCTCCGTCCTGTTGGAACCATGTTCTTTGGTTATAGCCAGGAAAGTTTTGCAGTTCAGGTACCAAGAAGTTGTCTAACATCTCCACATAACGCTCTGAATTCACTGTAACTGCACGCCCCCTTTCGTCTTCAAAAAAGCAAGGGCCGATAATTCCTGGCGCAGACATCGCAGCCCATACGGTCACTTTAGGCGAATGTAGGGGTTTCTGATGTTTGCGTTTCGGATTCGTTGCACTCCAGTAGCGGCAGTTCTGCTTATTTACGTGGCCATTAAGATGAAAATGAACTTCATCCGAAAACAAAATGTTGGTAAACGTTGAAAATCGATCAATCACCTGATTTACGAAATTAAGCCTCTGACTGGCATCTTGGGGCTTTAATTCTTGCACCAATTGAATTTTGTAGGAGTGCAGCTTTAGGTCTTTGTGCATAATGCGATGTAATGATGATCTATGCACATTTAAAGCACTTGCGCGCTTCCGAATTGAAAGGTTCGGGTCGTCACGAACAGACTGATTCTCCACGTTTTCTACCGTTCTTGATGACCTAGGTCGCCCGGATTTTGATTTATCCAGCGTTGTACCAGTCTCTTCAAACTTTTTAACCCAATGTCGAATGAGAAGAATGCTTGGCGCATCATTTAAGTGGCGAAAACCTCGAATACTGCAGAATTTTCTACGCGCTACAGTCGCCGAATCACCGTTTTTGTAAAACTCTCGCACGCATAACGCGCGGTCTGCTCCCGAGAAACGCTCCATAGCGACTGAATTCCCAAGAGCCAGGCTACCGATTGACATAACCCCCGCGCCCCTCGGATACGTTGCGTTCACGCAGTAAGCTAAATAAATATAAAATTTCTTTTGAGACACCTTGTATTTGTAATTTCTTGATCCCTGTTAACTGTGTATTCTGTTTTCTGTTTCCGTTATGTACTTTGTGGTTTTTTTGTTTGTAAATACGTGTTTTTTTTGCTCTTGAGCCGTTAAATAAATATATTATTATTATTATTATGAATTACAATTACTGCGAAAAAAATGAAAGAAATACAAATACAATCACAAATAATAAAATTAGATAATGATTTGTAAAATAAAAGTATCCAGTGACGAGATTTCTATCGGCATTCTTCGTCTCTCGACGCTCCTGCACAACAAAACTGTAGACAATTGAGCAGCTAGTGAATATCCGTGGCGTTACTGGAATTTGTGTTAAAATATGCGAAAAATATCAACAGGTCAACCGTTATTGATGATGATGAGGACGAAAACCTACATATGAGTTAAATATTTGTCGAAAAGCACTGGAAATTTGTCATTGATTCTGAATTGGAATTTTGTAATATAGGGTTCAATATTAAACTTGCAAATGCTAATAACAACAAAAATTGTGTGTAAAATGTTAACCTCTGTTTTGTTACTAAACATTCGATGCTTTTTTCAGACAAAATCATTTTGAAATTGTTTGCAGGATTTGTGTTTGTAGTGACTGCACCTTCTTAGTGAATAAAAACACTTTTATTAGCTTTTTTTACGTCTGGCGAGTTTTTGTAAAACTTTTTCTCATTTCAATTTAATTAAATTTAAAACTACATCGCAAAATATAATCTGCGGGGAAAATATAAAAATTAATTTCCAACTCAATTTATACAATACTTAGAATTACCAGTGTTTAATTACATGGGGTTTCTTCTTCTTCTTTAGCCTATCGAACTCTTCCCATGGACGTAGACTCTCTTAATTCTTTCAATTTCTTCTTATCTTTGACTAACTGATGTAATTTTTGTACCGTAATGGAAGTGAGAGTTGATGCATTGTCGTGATTGTCGACATTGGTTAAAATGTTTTTAAAAGCCCCTGACGATATATCTTCTGCAACCTCTTTAACAGCCATTCGTCGACTGGTACGGATTATTATTTATTATTATTAGGATTTTTCGAGAGCGTTTGACAAAGTTCCAATTAGAAGATTGTTACACAAACTGGAACAATGGTATACAGCAGCGGTTCCCAAACTTTTCTGACCGCGACTCGGTACGAGGTTTTAAAATTTTTCGCGACCCACCTTATGAAAAAAACATTTATTTACAAAACAAATTTTATTTTAAAGCAGTAGCTTTATAGTAATAAAGAGTATAGTATAGTAATATAGGGTTACCATTCGTCCCGCATTTTGATTGGGTGTCCCGCATTAAGATGCGTCCCGCAAAAGTCCCGCATTCTAACATTTTGTCCCGCATTGTAACTTGTATTTGAGGACCTTCTTTTTTCTCTTAATTTGGATTTGGGAGGTGAGGACCTTTTTTGTTTTGCTCTTCACTTGGATTTGAGAGGTGAGGACCTTTTTTTTGCTCTTCACTTGGATTTGGGAGGTGAGGACCTTTTTTTTTGCTGAAAATGGTCACCCTATAGTAATAAAGAGTACGGTATAGTAATAAAGAATATAGTATAGTAATAAAGAGCACAAATACACACTATTCTAGTGATTAACTGACGTAAAAAAAAATATGTACAAAAAAAATCTTTTTTGTGTTTTTACATTTTTTTCGCGACCCGGTAAAATTTTTCTGCGACCCGGCCCCGGGTCGCGACCCTCACTTTGGGAAACGCTGGTATACAGTATGGTATACGTGGAAAATTGCTACATTGGATCAAAGCCTTCTTAACCGACCTATTTTTTCCAGTCAAAATTTTATCGGAACAACAGCCTGTACTTAGTGGTGTTCCACAAGGATCTGTGCTTGGCCCCTTCCTTTTCTTAATTTATATGGTTGACTTAAAAGCGTGCATCTCTTCTCTCTGCAGCATGTATGCAGATGACACCAAAATCTACAAAGGCATTAATTTGATTTTTTTTTATGGTCTAACGATTGGCTTTTGTCTCTCAATATACAGAAAACTACTGTCTTACATTGCGGTCGCAATAATCCTAAATATTGCTACAAATTAAATACTGTTAGAAGTCACTGAACAAATTGATCTTGGTATAACTGCCACTTCAGACATACAATGGTCCTCGCAAGTTTTAAAATCAGTGAAAAGGGCTTTGTCTTATACTTGATATCAAGATCTTTTTATCAGCCGTCACCGGAACTAGTGCGAAAATTGTATATTACATACATAAGACCGCATTTGGAGTTTGCTGTGTCAGTTTGGTCTCCGTCTTTAAGAAGAGATATAAACTTAATGGAGAAGGTTCAACGGCGTGCTACAAAGTTGTGTCCAGTGATTAGACATTTATGCTACGATAACAGATTGGCAATTTTGAGATTAACATCTTTAGAACATCGCAGGATGAGAGGTGACATCATTACATTCTTTAAAATAGTGCGTGGCGATTTTAAGTGCGACTTATCTCATCTTTTCACCCTCAATAGTGATAGCCGTCTGCGTGGACATATTTTTAAATTAAAGAATGAGGTTTAAAAAAAAAATGTGCGTTCTAATTTTTTAATTAATCGTATTTTTAAAATTTGGAACAATTTACCTGCCCAGGTTATGTCTTCGAATGGTGTGAATAATTTTAAGAACAATTTGGACTTATATTTCGCCTTTGCACAATAAATTTATTATTTTTTTTAAGTTCACTATTATTATACATTAAGGATTAGTTTAACTTAATTTGTTTTTTTTTCTCTCTCTCTTTGTTTACTTTTTTTTATATTTATTTTGTTTTTGCACATACTATTAATTGTTCATTATATAGAGCTAAACAAGTCTTATGACTTCTTGTTGGAAATATTAATTAATATTTTTGTTATGTTGTGTAAACAAATTTGCAGACCGCCGGTCGGCTTAACAGGAAAAGGTTTATGGCAGTCCCTAATGGTTTATGGCGGGCTAATTCCTTTTAAGTTAAGCCGACATCTGGGGTCCATATTTTTTATTAGTTCTTAAGATGTATTAGAGCTGAATATTAAGAATTCAGTCACTATTCAGATTTTGTATCAGCAGCACTGTTCTTTTCATTTTGTTTAACCCGTAGTTGACCAAAATATACACATCCAACCAAGTGGGGTGTAGTATACCCTAGGCTTTTCTCATTTAATATCAATTAAAATAAGGTAAAATTTATACAGTTAGATGCTGTCAAGCCTGTAGAACAATATTACAAAAAAAAAAAAAAAAAATCAAAGTAATTATTTAATGCTTTTTTAATAAATTTTTCAATAAAAGTCAAAATTACGCCAATTTCTTTCCTAAATTGCATCATACTTCAAGTTGCGTTTCGTGTTGACTGACAACATTGCATCTCTCGTTCACACCAAGTCTCACACATACTAATTTAGCTAGCTCTCTGATTGGTCTATGTATTTTGGTGGGGGAGACAATTTTCTCATTTCTCAAGCAAAGCTTGAATTTTGAATTAGTTGCTATTAGATACTAACAACGTTTATTTATTTATAATTCGTTCGAAATGCGCTGTTTCCAAATATAATTTAGACATATTTTTTTGTAAATGGTGTTTTTGATTTTTTTGTCGATTTAAAATTAAATTATTGTTAAATATTAACTAATTCATAAATATTATCAATAGATACATCATTTCCACTATTAATATACGAGGGTTTGACACACCCCATTTGGTCAAGCTTGGGTTAATAAACTTTACTAACCTACCAGCTCTCTTTTATTTTATTCTTCTCTTACACACAATAACGTAATCCCAACACTTCTGCTGTTAGTTGTAATAATAATAATTATTATTATTATTCAACCCTGGATAGCTTTTCCGTCGGTTTTAAAAATTGAAGGCCTACCCGATCTCTCATCATCTTTGATTGAATTTCTACCATCTTTAAAACTAATCTAATAAAGTAAATATTGTCACTTAAATGTAATGTGTAAAAATATTATATAAAAGTAAAATATACTCAAAGTAATCTTCGATATGGAATTTTAACAACATATAAGTATGAAACTGTCAGAAGAAATTTCAAAAATCTTTTTTATTTGATCATTTTTTCATATATTTAAAAAACTGAAGTGTATCAAAATTTAAAAATATGAAAAAGAGCAGAGGAAAAAACCACATCAAAAATGCCTAAATTTAATTGAAAACCTTGAAAACGAATACAGTATCAGTGAAAAGCCCTCATGACAAATAGAAATATTCACTCCGAACCACTGACACGAAAATCAATCACAGTACGCTCGCTACGTTACCGGTTCAGCTACGTTTCACGGTTAAATGTGAACCGTTTCACCGTATCGTACCGTTTTCAAGTATTATGTACCCTAAACTGGAGTATTTCACATCGTTCAATAGCATTTTACAAGTGTAAGAAGACGGCTCTTAGTTAAAATTTCAATGCTTTAGTTAATTTAAGATCGTTTACAGCTTGTCAAATTATTAAATACACCTTAATTTTCGTTCAAGGTTTGAAGAAAATTTTCTATACAAGAAAACTGTAAATAAAGATACATATAATTTAAAATATTTGTAAATACGAAGCGATATCAAAAAGTTCTATGAATCTCGCCACAGATCATCCACCTAGCAAAATCCTAAACCTGGACCTGGATTTACAACAGTAATAATACAAAGTTAACACAACACATTTCATTTATCAAAATAATGCCCTTGCTTTAATGTGTGTGGGGACGACACACTGTGGGAAACCTACTGATAATATGAATGAAAATCATGGTTGGCTGATTTATTTTGAATGTGATATTATTGTACTGCATTTGTACCTATTCTGTACATAACTGGAACTCAAGGTCTCCCACATATGTTTCTAGAAGTCGCGAGCGGACCGAGTCTGAAGTCTCTCACTGTTCGCCAGCTGGTTTTCAGGACGATAGCATCCAAGATTAAGATCGCTATGTTAGTAGTCAACTTCCGAAACGAAGGTGGCACTTGAAAAAGGAGAAGAATTTTCTTTCCTTATTTGTAAGCTGGCCTAGATCGTTGAGCAATTTACTAACTATAATCCAGAAGCATTTATTGATAAATGGTTGTAGTTAGTTAGAAAGTTATTCGCCAGGTTTCACAGGCTTTTAAGATTTTCTAACGAATAGTGTCCTCCTGTTTCTGTGTTGTATAGCTAACGCCCAGTCGTCTGCATACCCATACCTTTCAGATTTAGTCATAGGCATATCAGCTATATATATGCTGAAGAGTAGTGGGGCCAGCACTGAGCCTTGAGGGAGTCCATAGAAACATGGAAGTGACCAAAAGCATATTAACACGAGACTTAACTACCTTGGCAAAGTATTTTCGTGAATGGAGGCTCCAACCTAGCACAACTAAAACAGAGGCTTCTTGTTTTCACTTCAATAATAAACTGGCAAATAAAGAACTACAGATATTTCTCAATAATAGCATTCTACCTTACAAAAAAAAAAAAAAAAACAAAATATCTGGGAGTGACTTTGGACAGAACCCTGAGTTACAAACAACATCTCACAAATACTGCTGCAAAGATCCGAACTAGGAACAATATTATCCAAAAACTTTGTGGTACAACATGGGGCTCTACGGCCTCTACTTTACGTACTTCTGCTCTAGGATTGATGTACTCTGCAGCTAAATACTGTTCTCCAGTTTGGCTTAACAGCTCTCACACTCACAAAGTGGATGTAAAATTAAACCGTACTACGAGAATAATATCGGGTACGATTAAGTCATCTCCTACATACTGGCTGTCCATACTGAGCCATATCCCACCACCACACTTACGCAGAGAACATGCTCTTGTCAGTATATACCAAGATAACCAGCAATTTCCCATCAACTCACTGACTGATGGCATTGCGATCAACAGACTGCGGTCTAGGCATCCCCTATTTATAAAAGCCAAAAATCTGCAAGAAGCCAGCTTCAACTTTGCAGAAGCTTGGACTACAGAATGGGAAGAAAAGGCACCGGTTCGTGTTCTCAGCTTACCGTGCATAACTGATAAACATCCAGGCTTCGAAATACCTCGGAAAATTTGGTCCGGCTTTAATAGAATTAGGACAAGTCACGGTAGGTGTGCGGACTTGCTCCACAAATGGGGCAGAGCATCAACTTCACAGCGTTATCGTGGAAGAATGCCCTTTGAGGGCATACGCTGGTCAAACTACTTCATAAGTGCGACTGAGAGTGCAGTTGAATATATATTTAACTTAGATGTGTCCTTCTAAACAAATCCTTATTGTTTTGATTTTCTATTTCCAGAGTAAAAACGAACTGGACGGATCAACATCAGTAGCAACAATGCAAATGATTTTTGATTATATCGATCATATTTTTAAGAAGATAACTCCCATCTTATCTCGTTTGCAAGTACATCCAAAGTAATGTAATTCCAATATTAAAGAAGGTACAAACTCATTGAAAAACACACTTAACCTATATTCGCAGCTGTTAAATTTATTATGATATTACCGTGGAACACATTTTCATGACACGCTTGGTTCCAAGTTTTCATGGTTTGTAGCGATCAAATCACTGACTGAATCACCATAATTATCAACGTTTGAAATACTCCAAATTAATCTTTCAACAACTTTTCGACAATAGATTACAATCTATTGTGATGGAAGAATGTTTTGAAGAATAACTTTTATTTTCTTTTTTAATTTAAGATTAGATCGATTGAATTGATATTGTTTTGTAAAATAACATAGATGGATGCCACAGGAGACGCAAGAGGACATGACGTAGAAGATTATAATACAGAAATATGGAATTGACAACAAAATAAATGATGAAATCTTTAGAAATTTCCAATCATTCAGTCACAAATACCTATGCAACAGCCTAACAAAAATATCTAGAGAGAAAAGCAATTAAAGTAACTAAACACAGTGTGGACCTAAATGATTATTTATTTATTATTATTATTTATTAGGATGATTATTGAAAGCACCTGCACTTATGGTTTAGAAACACGGAAGCTCACAACATGAAATAAATCTCGATTGAGGAGACAGACAATTGTAGAAGGAGTTACGGTATTGTCAATCTAGAACACGTCTTTAATAACTCGAGAGCAACTATTAATATTGTTCAATCTATTGTCACGTGGGTGATTTGGGGCGAATCTAGGAGCTTGGATACATCTTCATCTTCTTATATGGTTTCTGTTTGCTTGGCCTAACTGGAAATACTCGGAGTCCGAACTCATGTGGTTGTTACCTTGGCCGAGTGGATTGTTAGATTGGCGATTAGAAGATTGGCGGAACGAATACTGCTGTGAAGACTCTGAACCTGTACTCTCTGACTGGGTTCCCTCCGAAGTCCTTTATTTATATTTCTGTGGCTACTTAGTTCTGTATTGAACTATAATAATCACTGCCTAGCTACGAAATACAGCTTGAATATTTCGTAAATAAATTCTACATATAAAGACACTGAAAAATAGTTATTAATCAAGCAACTGTATGCCATTGTCCGAGCCCTGTACTTTTACTTTACAAAGTACCATTTATTTTCCACTAAGTAGCGAGCCTGTGACATTATATAAAGTCTAATCTATAACAGAAATGATATGAGATTCTGACTTAAGGAGTTCGGGTAGTAGGCGTGGGTGTTGTCCAGGTTTCATCATTACGATATGTGAATTAAATGATATGTATTAAGGTTTACACACGTTAAGTAAGACGGTTTAAAATTAATAATGAATTTGATTTATTAAAAGTAATATTTACAATTAGTTTAAAAGATTAAAATATAAGTAAAAATAATGACAAATATAAAAACAAATAGAATTGGATAGACCACCAGAATGCCGACACAGTGCCTCTAAGAATTCCACAAATTAGACTCGTCTTCAGAGAGACGTTTGTTTTTATAAGGCATTTCTAGGAAGAAGGGTTTAAGCATTGTTCAAGGAGGTGCTAGTGTTCAAAGTTATTAAGCAATAACTCCGAACAAATGTCTCCTTGAACAATGAACCATTAAATATATTTCTAAAATTACGTGTTGTAAACGTAATTTTCTAAAGGTTTCTAATTTTACATTATCTGAATTCTCAAAAATATATACCCTTTAAAAATCCCAAAAAATGCCTTTCAAAGATATTCTCGCGACGGGTAGTTTGTGAAAGATAGTCATTGTTCCGGCAATCTAAACGGTTCGTTACATCATAATGTTACAATCCCAGATCTAGGCCGGAATTGACTGTTTCATGACACTATTTTAGTTATAATAGAGTTTAAACGACCCTTTTTTTGGGCACCTCCAGCTTATAGAACAAAACTGAGGATGCAACAGTCTGGGAATGGACTCCTCAGCACAAAAGAAAGCCACGGCAACCAGCCAGAACCAGAGAGAAAACTGAAATAAGAGTTATGCAAAAGAGACCGACGTGTTCGCCTGGCAGAAGGGAGAAGAGAAATGTTGCCAGTCGTAAACCACTCGCTAAATACAAACCTAAAGAAAAGTTTAATCTCAAAAATCAACAAGTCGTATTTAAGCTCCAGAAACCATTTTAAAAAATGTAATTCAATTTGTAGCGATCATATAGTAAATATAAAATATTTGAAACTTCTGCACTTTGTAGATAAGAGCTTTAAACTAAATTTACTGAAATCTTTTCAAATTTTTAAACATCTAAAGCGGAAGTCCCTCCTTCATTAACGAACATCAACCTTTAGCTTATTCCTCTCTTTTACAGGTATTTTTTAATTAGATTTTTCTGTTGTTGCAGTAGTAATATCAATACTAATAAGTATGTTGTTTTAAATTCATTCCTATGAACCATCATTATCCAGGATTGATCTTCACAAAAAAGTGAATTTGTTGTATTGTCTTTTCCCTCTTTCTTAATATTTCTATTTTATTAATGTTTGGAGCAGTGTTTCTCAACAAAAAACGCACCGCGGACCAGTATAATATATAATTTTCTAACGCGGACCACTAATAATAATTGTTGGTTCATTTTTTTGCAAGTAAACAAATACATTTTTTGTGCTACTAAATACATTTATTTTATTTGCAGAAAACCATAGAAAGTTTACAGAAAATAAACAAAATATAAATTATTTACACAAAAAATGTGCATAATTAAAAAAAAAAAGAACTGCAAAAAAACACTTATAAAAACTTTCGCGGACCACTAAAATTTTTCTGGGAACCACTGGTGGTCCGCGGACTACCTGTTGAGAAACACTGGTAAGAGTATATTTAATTGTTTTTTTTATTTTTTTTATTTCATATTATACACACACTGGCAAATTTAAAGGAACAGACATAAAAATCTAATTATTTTCCCTGTAGTGTAGATATTGCTGATATCTTTCAGGTAATATTCTAGTATGATGTCTTGTCAATGTTCAATCGGGTAGAGGTCAGGGGTGCACGTTGGCCAACCCATTGTTGTTATACCTACTTGATTTAAAAAGTCTGTTACACAGTGGGCGACGGGTGGGCGCGCATTATCCTACATTAGGGTGAATTTTTTTCCGATATATGGGGCAAACGGTACAACATGGTTTTGAAGAATATCTCTGATGTACCTATCTGCAGTTAACGCTCCGCCATCAATCACCACTAACTCTGTTCGAGCTCCCAAACATATTCCACACCATAATTGAACCTCCACCAAAAGAAACAGTAGTAGCAAAATTAAATGGTGCATTTTGTTCTCCTTGACGTCGATACAATCTTTCCCATATTGGCTACAAAATAATAAAATTTAAAATAAAACATAATTTTCTATCTGTTCCTTTAAATTTGCCGGTGTATGTATTTCCTCTAATTAGGCTTTTCGCTTCTTTCTACTTCAGTGATTTCATACAAGAACACTTAGGGTAACTGCAGCGAATTTCGACTACGCAGGTAATTTCGACTATCCCATTATTTCTCTAAACAATTGCTGCCATATAGCGGTAGTATAACGTTACACTATGTTCATGTGAAAAACTAACCTCACTTTATTTTAAGCCACGTGTGAATGTCGTTAGACGAACAGTGTAGATATTTATATTATTTAGGTGTTAAAATATTTTTTATTGGTTTTAATTAGCAGTTGTTTATCAAAGGAAAGTTGAACAAAATATTTTGCATTGAATAAACTGATAAGAACTGATCCAAATGCATATATATTAGCTGGTAAAATTTGATTTTCATAATATTTTGTTACAATATCACAGGCTAAATAAAACAGATTTTATTGCAGGTAATATCGACTAGGAGGAATGAAGCTACTACGGACTAGTCGATATTACATGCATGCATGTTTCACTTACCTAATTTGACGACAATTAAAATCACGTCTTACTAAAAGTCTCTATTATTATATTCTTTTACCTAAATAAAATGTAAAACAGACAAGAAACGTTGACTATCTTAAAATTTTAGGGTAGTCGATATTAACATCACTTTTTTGAAATCAACGTTTTTTTCATATTTTCTTTATGTCGAACTTTAGTTGTAATAACAGCTTGTTTCATAGTGAAAATATTTAGCACCTAAAGATAAGTGAATGAGGTATCGATTGGGACCACTTTCCTACCAAAATATTGAATAGTACGTAAATTAAAAAATAAATAAATTTGGTAGTCGAAATTCGCTGCAGTTACCCTACATCCGTCTTTCTGCGTAAGTGACCACTTTGAACTGATCTCTTCGATGGTCACTTTAGCCATGTTGTACTTTAGTTGGTTTACTTAATTTTATAAGTTTATTTTATTTGTATCTTTTATCTTAATGTTATTTTTGTTATTGAAATCTTAAAGATATTGTCTAAAATATTGTTTTTTTTTTCTCTCCTAAGATTGTCATAGTGATTGTTGTATGGTGACCTGTTAAGACCACAACCTTTCCTGTATTTTCCACTTCACGGTACAGTTGGTTTGTGTCCGGAGTACAGCTCCGGACATGAGAGTCCTGACTCCCGGTAACACCAGTCGTGTTCGCTCCGGATACAACTCTCACTCTCTGTTCTCAACAAGCGTCCCAGTCGCTGTCACATTCTGTTACCTCCGGCGACATTACAATGACATGTTTAGAACACGAGGTGCCGTAGAAAAATACGTATTTTTGTTTAATTGCAACAGGCTATGAAAAGACTGATATGTTCTGTTTAGCGTATATTTTTGAAATTCTACTTTAGAGATAGTTCAAAGAACTAGTGTCTTAAAATATATGTTAGCATGAAGCGTTTATTACGTTACTACGTTACTCATTTAATTGACAGATTACGTACTCTTGATTTGATCAGTTGTCGTCTTGCATTGTACGCGTGAACACGAATAATAAACCTTCTTAAGACGCGTACTGACTAGAGCATTTGTGCGCGCACGATTGCTGTGCGCGTAAAATTGCTCAGGTGAGTACGAGGTACAATTTGTGTGCGCGTACACTTTTACGCGCACGAATGCTATCCGTAGCTTGTCGGTCCCACCGATAAGATCAAAGAACTTGTGCGCTCAGTGTGTACGGGTTTATGCAGTTTATATAAATGTGCGCGTAAATTTAAGTAAACACCAGTAAACATTCAACATGGAATGGAGTTATGAGTCGGCCCTGCAACTCATTGATGAATATTAAAAATATCCTGTATTATGGGATCCTAAACTTGAACCACTATATATTCCCTGCTTCTATATAGTTGTGTCATCCACCACCGTTTTTTTTATTTTTATTTGTTTTTACTAAGTATGTGCATTAGTATGTACGCTGCGCATGTTAAGGCAACAACATTACTTTTCGCCATCGTTGGCACTACTTAATAATTATTAATAAATATGTGCGTGGATGTAATTGAAATACGTGGAGCGAGATTTTACGCGCACAAACAAGAAAGTTCTGTGTACACATTTTTGTTTACCCGCACGAAATCCTTGCGCGCACATAATCCGTGTGCGCACAAATGCTCAAGTTAGTACGTACCTTTATACGCGAATATGTATTTTATTTAAACAATTGTTGTTGTTAGAAGTGATGTGCCGCATATTCGTATCTGTACCCGCGTATAATCCGCAAAAAAAAGAAATCTATATCCGTTTTACCAAGGTGGATCTTAAACGGATATCATATAGGTACATTCGAAATAGTTTTCGCATAAGCTTGCGTTTAAAATGCTCAAAGTATAGCAAACTTTACTCTGACGTTTAAATTGATATTTAGTCAAGCAGCACATTAACTGCAGATAGTTTTCAAATGCTCTAGATCAGGGGTTCTTAAACTTATGTAGTCCGAAGACCCCTCTTGAACAACATTTTTTTTGCGGATCCCATCCCAACCCTAGACATTTTACGTCGTTCTTGAGACTTAATTTCTGGCTCAATGATCTCATAGGCACCACTTTATAATAAATATTGGTAAAAATGTATCGCTGGTTATTTTAAATAACGGTCTTTTGATTTATAGAGGAATATTTTTACTAGCATATAAAATAAAAAATATAAAATCAATAAAAATAGTAGTAAAATGAAAAAAAAAAAAAAATACAAATTATAATACATTAAACTCATACAAACATTTCTTGGTCAAATGTTGGTCAAATCTCTTGTCAATTGGTCAAATGATCTTATTATAATATGTTTTTTGTAAATAATTTGCCGTTGAATAAAAATAATTAAATTTTTACTAATTATTGTTTAGTTATGTCAATAACTAGCTAGGTAACAACAAATTCGAAAAGTCTTGACCATGTAGGATTTTTATTAAATAAGTTATTTGAATAAAAGCGAAAAGTTGAGGGATGTTAATGTCAAAATTGTTTCGCGGACCCCCAGGGGTCCGCGGATCATAGTTTAAGAACCGCTGCTCTAGATCAGTAGTGTCCAATCTACGTTTCGCGGGCCAAATCCGACGTGTCAATAAGTTTCAATTGGCCCGTATGAAATTTCTGTCTCTTCGTTCTAAAGGGTTTTTTTGGAATTACTACTCCACGCCCTTAAGTGATTTTCGGATTTCTCTCCTCCCTCCTCCCAATTCAACTCAATCTGGCCTGTGAAACATATCTAGAATTAAATATGGCCCCACTATGGAAAAAAGTTGGTTTAATTATAAATACAAATAAAATAATAATGACATGACAACATGATAACATTATAATGAAGACAACATTATTGCAAAATCTAAATCTCATATTAATAAACTTCTTTTTAATTGTTTAACTTTCTTAATATAATCTAACACGAAACTAGATGTTTCAAGACACTGTTTTGCAGCTGTTTCGCAATATTTGGCTATTAAATAACTTGGACCGTCTCTAATAATTACTGTTCGTTTGTGGTACAATGGAGTGAGACTGAAGCTTGTGAGACAATAGGCTGCCGTACAACTCTTGATTAGCTTTCGCTCCAGCGCTGTTATTTTAGTTCAAGTTCACATGATTAATAGTTAGGGTAAAATGGAGCAGAATTGACACTGACCTGTAAAACCATTGCTAGTAAACCACCTGTAAATACAGAAAAAGGCAATGAACAAATATACACTCAAGTACAAAAAAGCGGGTCATCCGTTTTTTCTTAATACTTGTACACAAAAGGTAAAATTATTTACATTATCAGAGAGCTTAAATCCAGATCAGACTAACGTGTAAGCTAGGATCTGGTAGGAAAAGACAACCAAATATGCGGCAGTATCGCTTTATTTATATGAATACTCTGCGGAACCGGCAAACCACTGCAATACAGCTTTTGAGCAAATATCAAATAGATGGTGTTATAGATATAAGTATATAGACATTTTAGCAGAGGGTTAACGGAAGTTGGTTTAAGTACATACAGACCAACACTTTAATAAAATCTCCTCCCAC
This sequence comes from Liopterus haemorrhoidalis, assembly GCA_963971575.1. Taxonomy (NCBI): domain Eukaryota; kingdom Metazoa; phylum Arthropoda; class Insecta; order Coleoptera; family Dytiscidae; genus Liopterus; species Liopterus haemorrhoidalis. Next base: position 54,230,233 of record OZ020615.1, read on the forward strand.
GTCTTCAAGTAGCTAGGTTGAGTCCACAAGGAAAGATCTCAGTTTCCTTGTGGACTAATGGGTAATGGCGCACTACAATCTTCACCGATGAGTCGACGTTTTCCTAAATTCACCGAATGGAAGGGGGCCAGACATACAATTCAATTCAATTTATTTTAATTAATAACTATTACATTTAATTTATCTATTACATTTTATTCTATATCTATTTATTTCTTACATTATAATTCTTAACTAAAATATAAATTTAATTTCTACCTGTTGGCTTGAAATCTATTTAGCTTTATTTCCAATTATTTTGTTTTTCTTTGATTTCTTTTCTCCTCTCCATTACCTCTTTCACCCATGTGTATCCGTAGCCATTTCTGTTTAAAATATCTTCTCTTGTTCCTCCTTTTCTTCTCATTTCTTCACATCCTTCCAGCATATGCTCAACCGTCTCCCTTTCTTCTCTGCACATTCTACATCCTTTATCCTCCTATTTTAACCAAAATTTGCTCGCCTTTTCTTCATTCCCACATCTAAACTTTGCAATTTCTTTTTTTTTTCCCGTTTCCCTTTTCTTTTAGATGCAGCGGTCTTTGCGTGCTCCAAATTTTTTTGTACTTATTATTGTACCTTGATCCGCTTATTCTCTCGCTTAATTCCTGTTGTTGTATGTCCTTCATTCTTTCTATTATCTCCTGCATGCCATGTCCACTCTCCCTTTTCCTCCTTACTTCTTCTGTTGAAAAGCCTCCGTATTCATACATTTTAATTCTTTTTATCTGCCATTTTGGTGTACAGGAGAGCATTTCTTGGAGTAGCTAAGTTGAGATTTGCTCGAGATCACTTCTTGTAGACTAAAAAGCAAGGACGCACTATCCTCCTCAGTGACGAATCGAGGTCTTCCTCAATTCACTGAATGAAAGAAAAATAATGTACAGACGCACAATAGCTTCTCAGAGTAGTTAGTTTGAGATAGGCCTGAGATCATTCCTTGTCGACTAACGAGCAATGGTGCACTGTACTATTCACTGATGAATCGAAGTTTGCCTAAATTCACCGAATGGAAGAGAACGAGTGTACAGACGTGCAGGAGAGCACTTCTCAGAGTGCTCTTTCTCACCACGAGCCGATCATGGTAGAAGCTCAATAATGGTATGGGGAGGCATAATAACGGAGGTACCAACGTACAGAGCTGGTCTTTCTGAAATATGGGGCTCTGGCGGGATAAAGATATATGGGATATTTTAGCGCTGCAAGAAGAATGGAGCAACATTCCTTTATATAATATTCGCCGGTTAGTTGAAGGAATGGATCGACGTATAACGCTAACACAAGATACTAAAAAAATGTATCCCTTCCTTGGTAATAAGATTTTTTTAAATAATTGCAAAAATGCAGGTATATTTAGCAGTAAAAGAGGAAGTAGACGTAATGAACAGAATATAAAAAGCACGTCAGGCGTTCAGCATGTTTCATAAGGTCTGGTCCTCCAGATTTACAAGGAAAAATGCCTTTTTACCGTTTAACATTAATCATACGTAAATTATGTTTTACTTTACGCTTGCGAAATTTGGAAAACACCGGCCAACATTAAAAACAAATACCAGGTTTTCTATAACATATGTCTTTGTGGGGTTTGTTTAATCTGGCCACAAACAATATAAGCAAAAATCTTTAAGTTAAGACGAATCAGGCAGAAATAGCGCAAGAGAAAATTGCGATAGATTGGACATTTCCTACGAAAAGGACCAAATAAGATACCAAGAATGGTACTCGATTGGAACCCGCATGGAAAGCAGAAAAGTAGAAAGATCATAGACTACATGAAGGCAAAGTATTTTACAGGATATTAAGGGCCATAATTACTAATGGAATGAAGTAAAAGCTATTGCAAAAACTAGATTAAAACTCTTTGTTGAAGCCCTTTGTTCTTGCTAGGAGCTATAGGAAATTCTTGTTGGTTGTTTCTTGCATCGTTCCAGAGGATTTTCCACCTCTCTGTCTCATTTCTAACTTAGCCTCGCAGCTGGGAGGTTCCACGGACAGCCAAGGCACGAGACCGGGCTCGAATCCGTCCGCGACCGTTCTGCCAGCGACGAACGCACGCTCGTCTGTGGTCATTCCCTTTCTTCCTAGGTCTGCCTCGGCGTCTTCTTTTAGATACCTTAACTTTGTAAACCATTTTTTTATTTGTAATCATCCTTCGTCTATTCTTTGGATAAGACCATACCATTTCAATTGGCCATCTTCTATCACTTCTTTTATTGCTAAACAAAATAAATTTGTAGTTTCTTTGAACGTAAAAGGGACAGTCCTACACCATTGCTCATAGTAGTAAATTCGTTATTTTCGTTATTACATTTTTACAGATAAACAAAATATATTGATTTCATGTCAGGTCAGAAGCTCCGAATGAATTAAAATGCTAGCTTTGAGTTATCGATTGCCTTTTATAAAATATTAAAATACAGAAGGTACAGTAAATTGTTAGAATAATTAATAATGAAACAGCTTAATCATTAAATAGAATTTAATTAAAAACGAACTGAGATAGATCAAAAATATAAGATTCTTCTTTAATTAAATTACAATTTTAAAACAAACTAAAATAAATATTGATGCTTGACCTGTTATGTGTTCATAATTCTATTGTTGAGTAAATAAATTACAAAGTTTCTCATTATTTTACAATGGACAAACGAATTTAAAGTTTAACTTGATTTTATAACTTTATTATTATTACAGTTTCTAAAAGCATACAAATAATAATTACTTCATCGCATACATTTTGTTGGTAAATTAGTTTTGTATCGTCGTTTGGTTATCGCTCACGTAACCGGAGAAAGATTATTCTAATGCTTTCTGTACACGAAGCATATTGTCTTACATGTGTACAAGAACAAGAATCTTTAAGCAGCGCCGATTTACGATCTACCATTTACGATTACGTTGATCGATATAGGAATAAACAAACGTGACATACGACTTTCGCGCTTCGAAAGGCGCGCGAAAGTTCGCATTTGCACATTTGTAAAACATAAAGGCCTAGGCTATAAAAATAGGTTGGCATTCACCAACAGGTGGCATTTCAATAGTTTGTCGAAGCATTACCATAATAGTTTTCACAAATTATATGAAATAAAATCACACTGTACCTATACGAGGTGTGTAAATTAAGTAATCGAACTGGCAACATAGCGTTTGATCTGGCAACATTTGGGACGCGTGACTTGGTGTGGCGGCAGATGAACATATGATACGCTTTCAGTACGAGCCTGAACTCGCTAGAGTAATTTTGTTGTCCATAGCGATTATTTTCGTGAAACTGTTTTTTTAGTGCGTTCTAAAAATGAGTGACATTCATTTCGAGCAACGGTGTGCTATCAGTTTTTGCTTCAGACTTAAGCACAGTGTAACATTTGCAAAACTTCAGCAGGCCTACGAGACAGTGTTTTGACAAGGACCCAGGTTTTTTGGTGGTTTAAGGCATTTTCAAAAGGAAGAGAGTTGATTGAAGATGAATCACGCAACGGAAGGCCTTCATCTTCAAGAACCGATGAAAATCTCAACAGAATCCGGGATCTTGTGTATTCAGATCGTCGGTTGATAATCAGAAGAGTTAAATTTGACTCACACTACCGATCATCAGATTTTGAAAATGCGCCTTGTCACACAGCAATTTGAATCAACGAGTTTTAGGCCAGTAAAAACATTCCTGTGACTCCTCAGCCTCCTTATTCACTTGACTTGAGTCCTTGTGACTTTTTCCTCTTCCCAAGATTGAAAAATCACCTCAAGGGACGTCATTTTGGGACACTCGAAAACATTCAAACGTCTGTAACCGACCAGCTGAAAGCCATTCCAGTATCCGAGTTCCAGCACTGCTATGAGGATTGAAAGAACCGTCTCCAGCGCTGTATGGCTTCTTAAGGAAGTTATTTTGAGGGGGACAATATTGAATTGTAATTCTATTCGAATATATATATATATTTAATCAGTCCGGTTACTTAATTTACACACCTCGTACCTATACAAGATTTAATTTATTTATTATGTTGTTTCTTAGTTCTTTTCTTATATTAATTGCAGTACGATGATATTTTTGACAAATAAAACTTGCAGTCATTTGAAACAAGTATAAATACTAAGCGTGTGAATAAAAAGAAGAGAAATATATCTGCAAATATAACCAATACACACAACTCGTCCATCAAATTATTATTTTTTTTTCCAATTAACAGTAAAAATTATACGTCAACTCTTTGTCAAAGTTTTGTTTGTATAATTTTTAATTAATAAAAATTTCAATATTACTAACCTAATGATATATGTTACGGTAAGGGGAGCAAGTGGCAATTGTAAAATTGAAAATAACAAAATATGATATGAAAAAGAATCAAACAAATATGGACTTTTATAGGGTTGAAATTATACAGTTAATAAAATGATTATTGTGGGCATATACAGTACTGTGCGCATTAATGTGAACAAAATCAGATTTATGTTAAATATCATTTATTGAAAGAAAAAAATATATGTAGTACTAGTTTATATATCTTTTAGTGTTATTCAATAGGGAACTCTTAAAACAATCCCTATAAATCAGTGGTTCTCAAACTTATTTGGTCTACCGCCTCATTTTCAGAACAAAAAATTACTCAGCGCCCTCTGGAAATCTACATTCTTTAAGCGAAAAAACAGAAAGATATATGTATCTATATTTCTACCTACGTTCTAAAATATAGTAAACAAAGATGTTGTAAATAAGACACCTTGAAGCTTCAAATTAAAAATTATTTATTAAAATCATATTTTCATCTAATGAGAAGGATGAACCTGGTGCGCTGTTATCAATCCTCGGCTCTATTTTTCTCAGCAGTATTCTTAAATCACCGCGATTAGCTATTTGCAGTCGGTTTCTTTTTTTTTGTTAATAGATTTGTGCCCGAACTGAACCCACGTTCCATAAAATATGACGAAGGAAATGTAATTAACAACTTTGGTTAATGTTCCGTATAAGTCCACCGCGTCAAATTAGAACTAGGCTGTATGTTTAGAATAGAATATATGTAAGAGTGGGGAACCAATAGTAATCATTCTTGCATATGTGCTCGGTGTAAACAGACACAACTTTTGTGCAATTTAGAATCAAGGGAGAACGGTGTCTACACAGGTGTTATTTACATAGTTAGTTCCTGACACTTGGAAAATGGCTGATAATTATTTCAATTTTTTAAGTAATATGGAGAGTAAGGATATGAAAGAGGTGTTAAGAAGGTGTATGAATGAGGGTCTGATTGTGTCTGCATGTAAATGTCCCAAAAAGTTCCCAGACTCCTGATTTATATAATTGCAATGTGATCTAAATGCTATCAATTTTTTCCCAATTTTAAACCCAAAATGTGATAGCTAAATTTTATCGCGTACAACTTCAAAGAGTTATAAAAAGGATGGATAATTTTATATAAAAAGGTATTCTGTGGCGATTTTCACGGCTCTGGATTTGCCTACTAGTTTTATCATTGTTTGTTTGCATATAGTGAAGATATATAAATGCTTTATACATTTTTAATACATTTACATAATTCGGTATGTATGAATGCGAAGAAAAACGGAATGTTCTATTTTAGACATAAAATTGGTAGGTCGGAATATATTGATAATTTGAGGATTCTCTCTTTTAATAAAGTTAGTGTTTTTCAACATATGTATACTATAAATCTCATTCAAACTATTTAAATATGACTTTAAGCGTATAAATACTGAAATTTCGTTTAAAAACCTTAATACGAGCTAAATGTTAACTAACACTTATTAAATAATTGCTTGGATTTCAAAACGTATAACTATCAAGTACTTATTTAGATTTCAGAATCGCAAATGTTATATTTTGAAAGAAAGGGGCGGCGCTTCGTCAAGACCCAATCTCATTCCAACTAGCATACACGTTCTGTCTGACGAGTTGTGCCTGGTGGACTTATACGGAACATTAACCACAACTTTTGTATTATAGCCCATAACCCAGGATAAGCTGTAGGAATCTGCTTATTTATGCCCCCTTATTTTTATTCAACGCTCCCCAAATGCACCCGAGGCTACTATCGCCCCCCTGGATCGTTTCAGCGCCCCTCGTGGGGCGGTATCGCCCACTTTGACAATCACTGCTATAAATGATCAACAAGTCCCGTGAGCCTGGCCGGATCATCCAAATCGCCCGGGCCGATTCAATCTCTCGATCCGCCCCTGTACAAGAGGACTGGTCCAAGAATAGATTCTTGTGGGATACCGACTTGTTCGCGTTGTAGATTTGCAGTTTTTGTTGTAAATTTGAAACTTGAAAAGTTCTGTCTTTCGAATATTTGAATTTATTAGATGAATTAAATAAGTGGGAAACTTTATTTTAATAAATTGTTACATTAAGCCTTTGTCATATGGTAGTGTTACGGTGAAGATATTTGAAAATCATTTGAGTGCATCAGCTATAAAATATGCAAATGCATATTTTCCCGCGCTATTATTATAACGTAATTACACGATAACTACACAAAACGCTCCATTTAAAAACGTGTAATGATAAGGGGCGCGACCCCGCGACCCCCACTATTAGTGCGCGCCTGTTTAAAGTTTACAATCATCTCTTAAATTCATTTTAGATAAGTGGATAAAATAATTATTTCTTTAATTCCATATAAAATTGCAATATTAACCATATTATGTACCATATAAAATAGTTATGGGTACTTCGTTTTAATACATATTTAATGTGTTGTTCGTGTCCATGAAGTTTGCTTGTAATTTTATCCTAGCTGTACTGTACGTTAGTGCGACGAATGAGACTCTCAAACCTGACATATAGTGATACAGTGCTGTCATACAACCCGTATTACTTCCAGATGAACTAGCTCGCTTCTGAAATGAGCTTAAATTCGCATGAATGCAAGATCATTGCAATAGCTTCTACATAAACACGTGTACTAACTCTTTCATCTGCCCACAACGCAAATGATTTCATTTCAATTATAGTGGGATGTTTTCGATCAATCACGAAGTTATTACTAGTTTTAGTTATTTATTACATGAACAGTGACTCGCAGTTAAAATGATACACTGAAGAGAAATTGAAATATTTATGCCCGGTTTCATAACAGTCTTAAAACTATATATGTAAGCTTAAACTCATTAAAACGCATTGCGTTGCTCGGCAAAACTGTGTTTTAAATCGAGTTTTATCTTACATCTAGTTTTAAGACTTTTATGCCACCAGGCATAAATGAAAAAGATTAATTGGAAATTATATTTCAATGCCATACCAATATATTTTACTTTGATTTTGTTTTAATATAGCCTCTTACAACTGTGTTCGTTTTAATTATTTTTAAAATCGGTAAAATTTTATTTTTGTATGACCATATCTCAAAAACTATAAGAAATAGAAACCCATGTTTTAAATTTTTTTAATCCTGTTTTAACATTTATTTTAAATATGTTTCAACTAAAATTATTTTTACAAAACATGAACTAAAAAAAAAAAAACATCTACCGAAAGGGTACTTTCCTTGATGGGCAGCTTTTGGACAAGTGACAAGACTTAACTTGATGTAGACAAATTAAAAGCAATATTACTTATTAAAGTAAATTATGAAGAAAACTGCAAAAAAGACCTACTCAAAAAGATCCATAGTTCGGAAAAATATAAAAAGTTTTCTACTGAGTAATTTTAATGAATAAATTTTTAATTCATTTAAAGAAAATACTGTGATTTTATTAATGATTATTTTAATAATATAAGTTAATTATCTGTGATTTGAAATTTTATTCATTATAAATTATAATTATTTATATAATTTATATAAAAGTGAATTAAATAATTAAATTTGAATAATTAACCCCCCCCCCCCGTCTTTGAGCTCCCGTCCCAAATTTCGAACTAAAAAAATATGGTCACCTTAAGTTTTAAGCACCCAATTTTTTGAATTTATATGACTGGTTAAGCTAAACCCTTGAAAACGGCAAAAAATCTTAAGGGGGTACCCCTTACGAATTTTTCGATTTTTAACCACTTCTGTCGTCGTCATTGACGACATTGTGCATAAAAAATAAAATAAACAACTGCAAAAAACACATATAAAAACTTTCGCGTACCACTAAAATTTCTCGGGGGCCCACAGGTGGTCCGCGGACCACCTATTGAGAAACACTGGTATAAACTTCACCACTAGTCCACCACGAAAGATTTTGCAGTAGTATCCAGTTGAATTCCTTAACTTCTACTAACGCGATGCCTCAATGATTTTATAACTAAATGTATGTACTTTTAATGGCAAAACAAATAACAAAGAACAAAATTAGGTTTTTGAAAAATAAATAAATTTAAAGCACAACGTTCTAAAATAAAAGATGTATGGTCACCCTAACGACTAATTATTTTATTCCTCATCACCTCTTCATATAGGGATTTGCAGCTAAGCACCCTACCATCTGGTGAGCGTTTCATGAACTTGTGTACATCATATAACATTTCGTTTTGTGTATTGGTTTTGTATGAAGTTTGTTTTTAAAGTTTTATTATAATCATTGAAAAATGTATAATACATATTGTTGTGTGCCTATGTGCAATTCATTGAAAAGAAGAAACCCGGAAATATCGTTTCATTTGTTTCCACTAATATCAGACACCGTATGGTTCGAAACAAAATTGGGAAAGCAAGAGGTTAGGAATCAACGCGATGTTTAGATAAACAATTTAAAAATTGGAAAAGAAGTGAACCCTTGTATCAAAGTTTGCTCATTACATTTTAATGATAGTGACTACAAAAAATATTTTCAATTTTGTATTTATTATCGCATATCTTGAAAATTCCTGTTATTGTGTGTGGGTTTATAATGCACAAGTTTGTAGGCATAATACATAAATCTTTATGAACTCTCTGTTTTTTTCAGTGACTCCACACAATATTATATGCCCAGCATTGTAGATTTCTACCCCTTGGTAAACAACACGGGAATTATTATTTCCCCCAATATAGTTAAAATAATCGACAATGGAAAACCGCCATAACTTAAAACCAGATCACAAAATGTCGTATTTTAGATGTTTACAAGTAATGTCACTTCACAAAATCAGAAAATCCCAAACAATTATTTATTTTTTGTCGTTTTTTGATACAGTTTTCGCTATTATTTACTAGTAAATGTCAAGTGGTATCTGATTTAGAATGGTTTCAAAACAATCCGCGTGGCGCTACGATCTTAAAATTTTTCCCCTATAGAAGTACATACTATAATTAGAGAATAAGTTAAATATTAATTTTGAATATTTCTTATTCATAACTTTTAAATATAAACTATAATCTTAAACTTAAACTTGATGATCTTATCCGTAGTCTAATAACAAAGTAAAACTTTTGTTTTAGTTGATACAGAGTAGCATAGTTTGATATAAAATCCCTTATGAAACAACTAATCTTCTTAATGAAAAATATATACATATATGGATTATAAAACTATATCGCAAAATCTCTACTTCCATTTCAATCATTAAATATACTCTTTTAATAAAATTTTCCCTGTTGTATAGTTGACACATTTCTCTTCAACGAAGTCTCTTGTGAGTTAGGCAGCACACAACTCCCGTGCGTATTGCGTGTCTATTGCCACGGATGATAATTGAAAGTCTACAACAGAACGTCTTACGATCAGACGGAAACAATTTAGTTAAGACTGTCGATAAAGATCAGTATTGAACATTGTGAAATTTAACTGACTTAAAGGTAGAAATTGTATTTTAAAATTTTATTTCAATATAGTACCATTAGTTCAAAAAGAAATTACATAAGGGTTGGCTATGGAAAAATAAAATAATGTATACTGCAAGCTTTATAACATCCGAGGGGTGTTTGAAAAATCGGTGACTTTGATCAGAGATGGCGTTCAGATCGCAAGTTTGATATTATTTCTGATATTTGCCATTCTTTGTAGACATACAGACAAAGTTTCAAGTAGATTTGCGAAATAGTACATGTTTAACAGCGTTCGGAAGCGAATAAATTTGTGTTTGTTTGCTACAATGGAAAAAAGTGAATTCCGTGTGTTTCTATTATGTTTTGCCTGGAAAAAATCATTAAAGAAACTGAAAAAAAGCTAAAATATTATTATAGGAACTCAACTCTGCTCCGTCTCATGGAATGGTTCACAAGGGGGGCATGCCCCCCCCCCCCCTGAAGACGCCTCTGTTGTTCAGTACAACTTATATTAGTCTTTTTTGGGTGTAAAACATCATAATTTCAAAAATACCTAAGAAGATATTGATATTCACATTTATCTACAAAATACAACCAAATATCGATTTTTAGAGCGCGATTGTACCTCCAAAACTATTCTTTTTATTATATTTCTACTATTTATACTCTATTTTACGTTTGAGGTGTCATTTGAGAATTACATTTTGAAGGTTATATCGAAGCCAGATTTCCACTTAATCTTATCTGAATCGAGTAATTAGTTGTTTAAAACAGTTTTATCATTTGACTGGGCGAATGTTTTAGTCGATGTAACGGGGGGGGGGGGATCAACGCTCCCCTTCATATAATTAATTTGAGCATATTTGGAAAGTGATGTATATTCACTTGAACAATAATTATGTCGGTTTATCAAGAGTAGGTAATCTTAACAAAATGTTTCAAAAATTTATACGAAACAACAAAAAATGCCAATATTGTTTACAATGAAGTAATTTAAAAATTAATTACTGTTGTGGTTAACAAATTTTATCTTCAACTCCCCGAGCAGCGCCGTGTAATTTGCTAGTATTGTATAAAAATTGTGCCAATTCTGCTGGTCCTGGGTAGGGAGGGGGGGGGGGGTAGAAATTAAGATATCAAGTAGCATAGTGGTAGTACAGGTGCCATGCGTTGCGAAGGTTTCGGGTTCGAATGCAGTTCAGGCATGGAATTTTCAAAAATTAAAATTGTCTTGGCTAATAGCCGAAGGTCATTAAATAATAAAGAAAATGTATATATAAGTTAAGGTATGCAACATCTCAATAATATATATGCTGTGTACAACATAAAATAGAATTATATAAAAATAGAAAACTATTAAATGAAATGGAATTTTTTTCATTGGTCAGTAACGAAGTATGAAGGGACGTTAATGAGCCTGAGTGCAAACAGCTGGACATAATAAATAGGTTTTTCAGTTTCCGGAGTATTCCAATGTTCCGGAGCTCCAGTTGCAACTCGGTCGCTTTCAGACTGATACAGCTTGAATACGCTTGATCATATTACATAATTACAGATACAATCCAATGCACTGAGTTAACTAAATTACTAGAACTGTATTTTTTCACGGCAGGAAATTGGGTTAGATGGATTTTATTGTTAGTTACTATTCAGGAAGAAAGATTTTCTCATCTACAATTTTATACATGTTTTATACCCAGATAATAGGAATATAAAATCATTGTCTTGTTATTTACTGAGGTTGGTAATGCGTTTCTCATAACATTATACCATGAGTTCAAAAAGAAATTAAGTCTAATGACCCTGAGAAGTCGTTTAATTGAAAATGGTATTAAATTCAGGAGCATCAAACAAAATCCATTGTTATGTACTCAGACCTTAAAGTCATTCTAACAAAGGGAAATTAGTTTCATACCTATTTGCGGTTATCGGTGAAATATGTCGAAAAACGACTCGCTTGGGCCAAGGAAAATTTAGACCGCGATTGGAGTGATGTGGTTTTCTCTGATAAATCTACTTTTTAAATGAAATATAAGCTTCGGATAGTAAACGTTCAAAATTTGGATCAGCTAACTCGCCAAATACGACAGATATGGAGATCCATGCCAAAGTATGCCGAAAAGCTGGTAGAAAGTGTACCAAAAAGATGCCAAGCAATAATTGATAATAATGAAGATTGTTATCAATTAGTTACTTGGATGACTATCGTAATTTGTTAGATGCTCAAAATTATTCAGCAGCATTATACTTTTGTTTCACATAGACTAAAACATTTGTCGTAGCAACAAATTTAATTTGTAACCTTAGCAAATAGGTATGAAACTAATTTCCCTTTGTTAGAATGACTTTAAGGTCTGAGTACATAATTGAAACAATATTATAAGGGACAATTTTTTTCTGTTACTCTAGCAAAAACTTGGCCAAGTAAAATATTTTACAATGGAACAATGACATTTTTCTCCGTGTATTGTGATAGTTTGTCTCTTTGTTGTCATTCACAACATAGTTGAATAATTTCCATTATATACACCTTTATAGCTGTTTTCTAAGAACTTCTGTTCTATTCCATAGTTCATTTAGATTATTTTTTACGATCTACTCTAAAACTAGAATTTATTATAACTCTGTGATATCATAAAACATGCTTGTTACATCGTCGAAGTACCATCATTTCGTCTTGCATCCCAGTTATGATTCATAAACAGAAACTTACTAAAAATTCAAATAGCTTATATCATGTTTTGCTAACAATAACATCTAGATGTATTGTTTCTGTGTGCTAGCTTGGGACTGTTAATGTCAAAGAACATTACTACTTCAGAGAGAAACACTCAAATTATAACTGCTTCGCTTCACTGCTTTAAATTCTAATGAGAAGACATTTTAAGTATCAAAGATTTTTTTGATTTTTAATAAATTGACACAGTTAAAATTATTTTAAAATTATATTTTTTACATTTTAATTACAAAAAAATAAAATGAATGGAACGTGTTATATAGACTTTTATTATAAGCAGTGGTCTTTACAATAGTTTATGTTAAAAATCTTTCCAAGCATCATAATTTACTAAACAATCCTTTATGTTTCATCTGTTTTAATACACTCATTTTAAATACAAAAAAAAGTCATGCTCTGCTCTTCCATGGACACAAAAATGAACCAATTACCAGCCCATATATCCACTTACAAGGACAAAAAAGTATTCAGTGTTCCCAGTCAACAAAATTTTTAGGTATAATGATAAGTGATAATCTGAGTTGGCAAAATCACGTTAGATATATGCTACCTAAACTTAGCAAATCTTGTTTTATATTAAAAAAACTTAAAGATATGGTTTCTTCTGATGTACTTAGAACTGCTTACTTCGGAACTTTTCACGCAACACTGAGCTATGGCATTTTGTGTTGGGGAAGTTCCTCTGAATCCTCAAAGGTTTTTGTACTTCAGAAACGTGCTATAGGCATAATAGCTGGTGCCCCCTTTAGATCATCTTGCAGATCCCTTTTTCCTGTTTTGTCCATATTAACTCTTCCATCTGTTTATATATTAAAAGCCATAATGTTTGTTAAAAATAATCCGCACCTTTTCGCTACCAATTCTGACTTTCATTCTTATAATACCCGCAGTAAACACTCAATTGTATGTCCCTCTTATAGCTCTGCACTGTACAGTAAGAGTCCTCACTACATGGCTTTAACATTATTTAACTGTGTACCACCTGCATTAAAGTCTATAACGTCCAGTAAAGCATTTAAATTTAAATTTAGAAATTTTTTACAATTCAACTGTTTTTATAGCATACAGGAATATTTATACCATAAGGGCTAATACTAAATTATGTACTCTCCTAACTGTACTATATGTTAAATTTATTTGTATTGTTTAACTCATGTGGTTTCAATTTTATATTATATGTGTCATCTTGACTGAACCACAACATTTCTGTAATGTGTTATTGGTTGAATACATTTATTATTATTATTATTACAAAAGTCAGACGACAGTTATGGCATAATCAATTAGGTAGAACAATTTCGTTAAAAAAATAACCAAAATAATGTTTATTTGATAAACATAATTTTAGATATTTTGACAGAGATTACCGTATTAGCCTGAATATAACGCGACCCCGAATTTAACGCGACACCAAAATTTTCATAAAGATATTTTGAAAAAAAAAAGTTACCCGAAAATCGCATCGATATCGTTAGTATGCTCGCTTTCAGTTTCCCACAAAATGTCATCTTCAGACCCATTTAAATGATTAGAAATGTAGCATTTCTTAAAATCACTATTGGTCAGGGAGGGACTTGGCCTAGGCAGACTAGGCAACTGCCAAGGACCCTTATTTTTTAGGCTCGTAAGACGGTTTTGTTATGGATTTTTTCCATTCTATTATGATTTTTTGTACTAGTAGAGCCCGCAATGAGAACCTTGTCTTGGGGCTCGATTTTCCTTACTCCGCCACTGCTATCGATTCAGGTTCGATCTTGTGCCAGACGGTCGCAATCCATTCTCCTAAAAGTGAGACTGAGGATTTCTTTGTTTTTCCTAAAGGTGTCAATGGGTGATTTCCCGCTAATACCAAATTGTTGTATTCTTTTCGTAAGTTGTCTTTAAATGGTTTATTGACCACCACATCCAAGACTTTCAACTGAGGTGTCATAATACCTGGAATTAAATACCTGATTTATTTTTCTTAACACCTGACGTAAGGTGGCCTCGAAATGCATCAAGGAGCGAGGAAAACCTTGGCCGTTTTCCGCATATCACATTAAACCAATCTAATACCAATTCCTCTGTCATCTAACCTTTTTCTTCGGCCCGAAAAATTATTTCTGGATGCAGCGTTTCTTTGGGCTTTGCTTTACGTTTCAATATATCGTAATGTTCAAGATTCTGTCCATCAGCAGTAACGGCAAGCATAACAGTAATTCTGGACTTATCGTAACCAGTTGACTTCAATAACTGTCAAAGATCATTTTTCACCTTTCTTATGGTGGTGTGGAGGCATAGGTGTACTAATAAGAAGGGTTGTTTATATTACATTCCATTACCTAGACCTCGAATTTAACGCGAGTCAATTTTTTCACAGAAAATAATTGGTCAAAAAATATCGCGTTATATTTGGGCTGATACGGTAATTGTTTCCCCATATGGTCCGAATACATCTAATTTATTAATGTGACTGTGTTGTGAGCTACTATAGTATTTACGATGACCTATTCTATGTTCATAATATTAGGTATTAATAAACATGCATTTAAGTGTCTCTTTCTAAGAAATAGAAATAGAATATCTTTTATTATTTAATATTTTTTAATATTTAACTCTAATTGCATAATTATATTGAATTTATTTATGAAATTTTATTTCTCAAACAATACCAAAATACCAATACACAAATAGGCTTTTTAGTGCTCATTTTGCCCCGGTGCCGGGGCACTGGCAAATGCTTGAACATCCACTTTATAGTCCAGACTTATGGCTATGTGATTACCACATCTTTGGGACCTTCAAAGGAGCACTTGGAGGCGAGCGATTTGAGAACAATGATCAAGTGAAAACGTTTGTGCACAACTGGTTAGATACCCGCCTAATTTCATTCTACTAAAATGGAATAAAGAAACTGCCCAAACGTTGGGGAAAATGCATCCTAAAAGGAGGAGACTATGTGGAAAAATAATTTGTAGAAATGTATAAATATTTCTTGTAAAAAAAATTGTTAAAATAAAAGGCTCGTTAATATTTGATTGCCCCTCGTACATAATAGGTTAAGGGTTTCCAACAATTCTGCATCCATAGCATATATTTGAAGGAATATTTTATTGCCACACCAAGAACTAGTAAAATATGAAAATTAATTTTTATATGAAGCTTTTGGCTACGGCACACTGGTTGTAAACCACTGCTCTAAGTAAATATTGCTTTTAGTATTGTCTGTTTGATGCTGATGATTTTTTAGTAAATTATGACACAAACTTTATTATTGTCACATAACTTTCTAAAGCATATATTAATAAAATTTAACACTCCAAATTCACTAATAATATTTACTTTGAACTATCGCCTGCTATAAATAAGTACTGAACTAAATAATAGATTTAATTTAAACGCTGGTTCTGAATTAGTGTGTAATGAATATTGATTTAAATAATAAAGAGGGCACTATAAACAATCTGATGTGATGGTGGAATCGAAGCTTGCAGCTTGTTGAACAGCTGCTCCAAACGGAATTAGATGTGATTTAGCGAAGAATCGGATTATTTTCGAGTATTTTATGAAAAGAGGATTGGAGGATCTATAATTGGAAGATGCCTTTTGTATGCAGCTCAGAAAACCAATACAATTTTATTGAGGAAAATAATTTGGAATATGGAAAAATTTCTAAACATTATTATTTCTTAATTAACTCAAGAACTAATATTATTCATATAAGATTTAAGAACCAAGCCGACACAAAAACAAGGTTTATTTCAAAGTATAGTATAAAAGGAAAAATAGTAAATTTTATTTTTACACCATCATTATAACAACATCATCATAATTATCAGTCCTGGCTTTTGTCCCATATTTATTTGGGGTCAGCCTTTCTGGTTCTCATGTGCAAAGTTCATCTATTTTGGGTTATCTAAGGTTATAATCAAAGGCTTTCAGATCTTTGCCGATTGTACTTTTAACTTAGTTTTAGTCATACTCGTCCCCTTCTTTTCTGGGGGATATTCTATAAATATAAATCATTGTTTATATTTATTCGCATTCGTCCCTATTTTTAAATCAGGACATCTCTTTGGGAACACATGATCTGGTTACACCAGACTATAGTAGGTCCCATTAGGCTAGCACCCATTTTTTATCTTGAGGAGGGTTTCATAAGCCAAAATTTTTGGTGGCGGGCTCATGTTCAATTGCAAGAAAAATATGTTCCTTGAATACGTGTTTTTTTAGTGTTAGGGGACTTACGGGCTTCAGTCCCCCTGAGGGCACGCTGCGTTTCATACTCGTGCAAGTCTCCAAAGGACTTTAGAGAAGTAACATTGACAATACCTTATTTAGTAGGATAATTAAGAGTCTCTAATTTATTACAACATCCCGATTTCGATTCACTATCAAAGAGTTCCTAAAGAAATCGTGCGATGCTACTTGTTTTTTTCCACAAAATGTAATATAAATAACAAGAACTACCTATGGTAATAGATCAGAACGGAAAATCAATTATAAATAGAAATAAAAAAAATATTGTAGAGCACACTCTTCGAAGAGCTCCTAGCGAGATGTATAACCAAGCACTGGCATACAACCCACAAGGTGGCAGAAGAAGAGGACGACCAAATAAAGCATGGTGTCAATCAAAACTGTCTCAGATAAATGCATGAGCTCGCAAAACCAAAAAATCTACCGTAGCATAACTCAAAGTCAAAGACCAATTGCGGTTTAGATCGAAAATTTTTATCGTCAGCCAATGTTCTTTTTAAAGACTGCGTCCAACGTTACCTGCTGATAGGCAAGGCTTGATGATGATGTATGAGCTTTAACATTATCATGTAAACATAAATTTCCATCTATAAATGAGAGCTGAACTCTGTATCTTCAATTTATCATTATTTTTATTGAATATATGCGCAGTACCTTTTTGTTGTTATGGCTTTTCCAATAGACAAAAAGTAATAGTGAATTTCATTATGTATACATCACCAAACTGTTATATCAACAGTTGTGTTAACTTCCACGGAGAGAGTGAAGCTTTTGAAATATGTCTTGGGGCATTATTTAGTTTAGTAGCTGAGCTGATCTGAGAGTTATAGTACAGTATCCATTTTCGTCACACGTCATGACTCGGTCCAGATTTGCATTGAGTGGATCTATCTTGTTTCATCGAGAAATTCGTGAGGCATCCATTTTTTTAAACTTGACATATGTACGTGTATGACATAGATCTGGAGTAATACAGTAGTATATTTGACGACCATAGATATTCTTCTACGTAAAATACAATTAGGCAATTATTGTATCTAATAACAATGGTCAAATTGTAAGGATTTATGTTCATAAGTTAAGAAAATGTTGTAGTTTTTTTCGATACTTAAACAAACATTGTTCTTTAGTTTGTAGCTGTTAAATATTGAATACAAATTTTAGTTAAAATATACAGTAGTATTGCCAACGTTTATTCTATCTGCAAGTTCTTGAGAGACCTGAATTGAATATTTTTCTGTTAGAGTCTTTAAAACCACCATATCAATATATGTATATAAGAAAAATCTGGTATTTTATTTGCACCAACCTAATAATAAAATTGCAGGAGTTATGATCTAAAAATTGGCAATATAGCCTCAAATAATGGTAGTTAAAACTCCAAATATTTCCTGAATTCCACCAGCCAAAACATTAATTATTAAAATCACAATAACTACATCGTTCATAATTAATAGTTATGGACTTATTGCCATTTTCAATTGAGTATTCTAGATAACACCATTACTAACTGATACAGAAGTCAATATTGTCTGTCTTTCACTCGCACACATGTGCTAAATGTATAATCAGAGAGGGAGAATCGATAATGTTATCTACAAATCACACCTGTCTCAAAATATTGGTTATTCATTATCTTTAAATGTTTGTTCAGTTAAACAAATTTTGGTTACGCTTTGATTCGTTTCAAAATAGAGTAATAACCAAAATAACTCCCACAAAACATTACAAACGCTAGTACTGCACCAAATAATTTTTTATTTGGTCCTTTTTACTTTTGCCAGAATTATTCGAGGGCATATTTTTTGCTGACCGACAGGCTCCTGTATTCCTAATCTTTGATCTTAAATAAATAAATTAATTTACCTCACAATTACAGTCTTAACATATATTGTGATTGTTCTGTATATCTTTAATCATTATTGCATTGTAATTTAAAGAACTCCTTATGCGCGTAGGGGCCGAGATAGTTGTAAAGCCTCGCGCATACAGTCACTAAACTTTAGTCGACAGTAAGTAGTGATATATCGAAGAGTTCAATAATATTGGACCTAATACACTTCCTTGTGGAACTCCACTCAGTACCAGAAAAGGATCAGTTTCGGTTTGACCATTTTAGAAAAAATTCACAACAAAGTGTATATTTAATTTTTTGCTAACACGTATTTTAAAACAATTTATTTTAAATTAAACTCATACAAATCTGATCTTATATTTTACCATGTTTTTGATTTATATTAATAGCATAAAAATGCTGTGTTTTGTTTAATTAAATTTTTTATTTCGCATGGAAAAAAGCAGAAAATGCGTGCACCAATATTAAACTGGAAAAAAATCTAAGAACGTAAATTATGAGGTATAAATTATCTTCTAAAAACAAATATCTGTTTACATTTTCAATGTAAAGTTCACGAATAATGTTATAATTACGAATTTTCCTTTTGAAATTCAACAAGTTCATGAATATTAAATAGTGAATGCAAGCAACTGAATGATTCGAATCAATTCATTACTGTCACTAAACAAAGAGTTATAAAAACGTATTTATTAAAATTTAACAACACGCCGTAGTTATAACAAATAATTTATTATATTTTAACTATTTAATATGATTGTCAATAATTAATAAACGGGAAAATCGAAGCTAAAAATAGCGCTGTGATTATTGGAAAAAACCAAGTAATACAGGTAAAAACCTTTCAACTGTGGATCATTGTTTGTAATGCCGTGTGTGCATTAACAAAGGAGACGCATATCGCGCGACTGTGTCCAGTGATTAACAATTTAGATATTTCAAGGACAAAAAATGACCGACAATGTTACACTTTTTGAGAAACTGTCGGTAAAGATCAAAGGCTTGTCGCTGCATTAATTGCAAGCTATAACCATGAGTTCAAAAAGAAATTACATAAGGGTTGGCTGTGGAAAAATAAAATTATATCTATTGTAAGCTTTATATAACAATTGACCATTATAATTGTAGCTTAATTGAATTTTCAATAGAAACTTATGCCAACAACAGTGATGACAGCTAATTAATTGACAGTTAAAGCTTGCAGTACACATTAGTTTATTTTTCCACAGCCAACCCTTATGTAATTTCTTTTTGAACACATGTTAGTTTATACAAGGGTTATCTTTTATGTAAAATTTAACATTTGTTATTGTGAAATTAGTGGCAGCTTATAAATTGGCCGAGTAGTTTGCTGACAGTGATCGTTAAAAAAAACAAGTTTGTGAAAAAATGGATATTACTCGTGAAGGTTTTCGTTGAATGATTTTTTACGATTTTAGTAAAGGCCTAACTCAACAACAATGCATAGATTCACTTCGTTCAATTTTTGGTAATGAAGCACCATCAGAAAAAACTGTTTACAATTGGTTTGTAGAATTTCATCGTGATCGTGCGTCTGTCAGTGATGAATCTCGTGAAGGTCGACCAAAATCGGTTGTGTTTCAAAAAAACATCGATGCTGTGCGCAAAATGATTGAAAAAGATCGGCAGGTGACTTACCGTGAGATAGAGACATCTGCAATACATTCGATTTTGCATGAACATTTAGCTGTGAAAAAGATCTGTTCCCGATGGATTCCGCATAATTTGACCGAAGTTCAAAAAAAGGCTCGTGTTAATTGGTGTAAGGGAATGCTAAATAATTCAACCTAGGCACTACAAAATTCGTATACAATATCGTTATAGGCGACGAAACTTGGATTTATTCATATGAACCGGAAACTAAGCAAATATCCACTGTTTGGGTCTTCTAAGATGAACCGAAACCCACTAAAGTTGTTCGTTCATGAAGCACTTCCAATAAAATGAGCGCTTGTTTCTTCGGTTGTACTGGACATGTCGCAACCATTCTTTTAGAGGATCGGAAAACAGTTAAAGCTGAATGGTATACAACAATTTGTTTGCTAGAAGTCATCGACAAAATCAGGAAAAACAACCAAAAACTTCGCATCATTATTCATCATAATATTACAAGCTCCCACACAGCAAGTCAAACAATATTATTTGAAGGAGAAAAACATCGAATTAATGTCTCATTGCCCGTATTCACCTGATTTATCCCTTTACGACTTTTTTTTGTTCCCCAATATCAAACAAAAAATGCATGGACAGCGAATTTTATCACCTCAAAAAGCTGTTGAAGCCTTCGAAAACCATGTTTTTGAATCAAAAAAAGCGTTTTTGAATGCTTTCAATTTTATTTGAGTATATAGCATATAGCGGGTTCCAAATTAAACATTTATGCTCTAACTTACTACAAACTAATGACTTGTGTATAGTTATTATACTCTTAGATTTCGAAAAATGTTTACATGAATGCATGATAAAGCCAAGTTGTTTAAACGCTGATTTAGTTAATGTAACTACATGGTAATCAAATTTGAATTTTGAATCAAAATGAATTCCTAAATCTTTCATTATATTAACCTCAATCAGGGGTGTATTTTTTATCTGATATTTAAATTTGATGGGGAACCGTTTTCTAGTGAATGTTATACTGTGACATTTTTTAAATTTAGATAAAGATAGTTTGCAGAGCATTATGAATGTAAATGTTTTAAGCCGTTGTTAAGATATTCGCAGTCTTGGATACAAGATATTTTTCTATAGATTTTAAGGTCGTCTGCAAATAACAGAAAATTTGATTTTTTTATTACAGTATGAATATCGTTAATATAAATAATGAACAGGAACGGCCCTAAATGCGATTCCTGGGGAACACCGGAGGTTGTAGTTATGAAATATGATATGCCACCATTAATTGCTACAGCTTGTGATCTATTCCCGATGTAATTTCATTAAGTTGTCAACTTCGTAAGTCAGTCGAGCCACCGCATTAAGTTGCCATGTATACCTATTTTTGTAGAATTATTAGTTTTTGTAGAATTTGCAATTTGTTATATAACCTTGGTAGCAAGTCCCCACTTTTTTTTGGTAATCTATTGTCATTGGCGCAGCCAGGATTTTGTCTTGGGGAGGGCCGAATCAAATTTCGAGGGCACGCGGGCCGCATACGGCCCTCATTCTTATTTATTGTGGCCCCTGAATCGGTAATCAAAATCACTTGAGCTTATTTAGGGGGAAAATATATTTAAAAATGTAAAATATACTCTCTTCCCCTCTTCTGTTTATAAAAAAATGACAAGAAACCCTTCGGGATATTTAAAGTTCCGTCACTGCTTATCATTTTGTATGTAAAATAGGATGTTGGATATTGTTTAATAATAATTCCATTATTTGTTGATAAAAAAAAATGTAATTGTTAATCCATATATCAAAAACTTTCACTTGATTTTTTCTTCGATAAATGCATATTTATTTATATTTTTCGCGGGATATATTTTTCTTACTTATGTTCAGTTCTCTAAATCAGCCGCTTGGCCACAATTTGTACCGAACGAACTGACCTGTGTAAATGTTATACTGAAGTCAGATTTCCACTTTATCTTATCTGAATCGAGTAATTAGTTGTTTAAAACATTTTTATCATTTGACTGGGCGAATGTTTTAGTCGATGTGTCAGGGGGGAAAAGGATCAACGCTCCCCTTCATATAATTCGTTGGAGCATATTTGGAAAGTGATGTATTTTCACTTGAACAATAACGGCCTCTATCAAGGGTAGGCAATTTAAAAAAAATGTTTATTTATACGAAAAAAAATAAATAAATAAAAAATGCAAATTAGTTTACAATGAAGTAATTTAAAAATTAACTATTGTTGTGTTTAACAAATTTTATCTTCAACTCCCCGAGGCAGGTTACACGGCGCTGGTGTAACCTGCTGGTACTGGGAGGAGCCAAGGCCCGTCGCGCCCCCCCTTGGCTATGCCACTGTCTATTGTTAAAAATTGTGCCAGCACTGGGAATTCAACATGATACCTTATACACAGTTAACCACACTCTAACTAACTGCGCTCATTCTCCCTGTATATTAATTTAGAATTAGTTACAGTTGCGAAAATGGTTAAAAGACCCAATTTTCCTAAGCGATCCGTAGTGGCCTGTCTTTTATAAGTCTGAATAGAGTATACGCACAATATAAACGTTAGGGTTAGGATGAGAATTCAGTGGCTGTGGCTGGTATTACTGATGAACAGAAATGAAATGCTCTCGACTGGAAATACAACAAAGAACCGTTCAACATGGCCAATATTTAATCTCCGCGCGATCGGGAATAATCAACGGGAACATCCTCAAATAATCCACAGTGTGCAGTGTGTGCAGATCCAAGACCATTACAATATATATATATATATATTCACTGGGGAAAGCTACTGTGTTTGCTGAAAGTGAAAGTACCTGAAAATTTTACTCATTTCAACTCTCAACGTAGCCAACAGACAAGTAAGTTAAAATAAGTTTATAACTATGTTTATAGTGGGCATTCTTGGTTTGAAAAGGAAGACGAAATAACCAGTGGCATGCCGTCACTTAGACAGCAGCAGGAGTGCACCCAGGAATGTTTGGGGGGGGGGGGGGGCTTAGAAGACAAAATTGTTTTAAAAGGGTAGGAATCGGGATGTTACTCGGCAACAAGTACTGATCAAAAACACTTTATTTTCCAAAATGCAAGTAGTAGGTATTAGGCCGGTTGAGCCTGGGAATTTTTTGTAGACCGTGGGAATTTTCTTAACAGTGCGGCATCCTTTGATGTTGCCGGCATCTGGTCAGGTGTTAATTACAGGTGTACATCAGGTGACCCGATTTTACGACCAGGTAAAAGCAGGTAAAAACCAAATAAAAAAAGTTAAAGGCCAAGTAACACACAAGAACTGAGAGGTAGACGATTACAGTGGATATGACACGTGATGAGGGAGAACAAAATGATTAGGAGGATATGGCACGGAAGATTAAATACCCGTCAATCAGTGGTATGGGCGCATTTCTAAGATCGGTCGAAACTTCAAGGTAGGCTAAATACATTTAAGTAATTTCATTGTACTTCATGGTACTTACTTTGAAAGGCCCTCCACATAGTGGATTACAAAACTTGCGAGCGGTATCAAGTCTGAAACCCTAAGGGATCCGCCGGTCGGTTGCGGTCGGTCGGATGAGAGGAATAAAGGTGTTTGAATTAAAGTCTGCATTTTACTTAATCTACGTTTAATGTTTAGTTAAGACTGAAAGTTATTAATTACATTAGACTTACAATTTAATGCTGGCTACAAAATCCCAGAGAGACACTCAAACACAAAACCTCACAATCACCGTTAAACAACTCACAACACTCACAGTGTTTAACCCGTTATCGAGATTAGTTTAATTCGTTAAAGACTGTCCTTAACACTCCCAGATTACTTCTGGTTCGTTACACGCTACCGGGTTTCTGTGCCAAAATGCTTGGGAGGTTCGTCCGACTCCGGTGATGGCTAACTCACGACTCTTCTGTCTCTCACAAGATTTTCCCAGTCCTTTTCTTAAACTAATAATTTGATCTCTGAACCCCATTTTTTGTCGTTGTAAAAATAATCAGCTCTCCAATTAACAACAAAAATCTTTTAACTTATGTTGAAGACTCATATTTCTATTCCCAATAATTCATAACCCCAAATAATTAATTTTGACTCTAATTATCTGCGAAGTCCATATCACTGAAAATATATGGTCACATATCCACATCTGTGTAAACATTTCCCATGTTATTTGAGATAAACAATAACAACCTTTTAAACAAATCATATTATATACGACCCTAATTCTACCCGTGTCCCTCAACATTTAACTAATCTATATATATAAAAGGCAGTGTCCTGACTGACTGACTGACTCACTCATCACCGCCCAGCCCGAACTCCTGGGCCTAGAAACTTGAAATTCGGAGAGTATATTCTCTTCATGACGTAAGCACCCACTAAGAAGGGATTTTTCGAAATTCCACTCCTAAGGGATGAAAAGGGGTGAAATGTGATTTCACGAATTCCGTAATATCTCTTAGGGCCGATGGGATATCGACTTAGTTTTTGCTTACAAGTATTACCCATACAAATGCCGAAAAACCAATTTCGGGATCTTGCCCTAATCAACCCCTAAAGGGGTGAACCTACAATCGGGGTGGATTATACATCCCGTTGTATTTCCTGTGTTCGTTTAGTTGAAAGATTACTTTTAGGCACATAGGTGTCTTTTTAAAATATCTCGAAATGGTATTGGCAGTTTTTTGAAATTTCACCCCTAAAGGGCGAAAAGGGGTGAATTGTGATTTTAAGGATTCTTTAATATCTCTTAGGACCAATAAGATATCGACTTGCTTTTTGCTTACAAAGATTACCCATACAAATACCGAATCACCAATTTCAGGATTTTGTCCTAATCAACCCCTAAATGGGTGGATCTACAATCGGGGTGAGTTATACATTCCGTCGTATTTCCTGTGTTCGTTTAGTTGCAACATTACTTTTTAGCACATAGGAGTCTTTTTAAAATATGTCGATAAGGTTTTGGTAGTTTTTTAAAATTTCACCCCTATTGGGTGAAAAGGGGTGAATTATGATTTCAAGTATTCCTTAATATCTCTTAGAACCAGTAAGATATCGACTTGCTTTTGCTTACAAAGATTACCCATACAAATACCGAAAAATATATTTCAGGTTTTTGTCCTATTCAACCCCTAAAGGGGTGGATCTACAATCGGTGTGAATTATACATCCCATCGTATTTCCTGTGTTCATTAGTTGCAGCATTACTTTTTGGCACATAGGTGTCTTTTTAAAATATCTCGAAATGGGTTTGACAGTTTTTTAAAATTTCACCCCTAAGGGTTGAAAAGGGATGAATTGTAATTTCAAGGATTCCTTAATATCTCTTACGACCAATAATCAACCCCTCCTAATCAACCCCTAAACGGTGGATCTACAATTGGGGTGAATTATACATCCCGTCGTATTCCCTGTGTTTGTTGAGTTATAAGGTTTCTTTTTGGCACATAGGCGTATTTTTAAAATATCTCGAAATGGTTTTGACAATTTTTTTAAATTTAACCCCAAAAAGGTAAAAAGGGGTAAAATGTGATTTCAAGGATTGTTTAACATTTTTTAGGACCAATAAGATATCGACTTGGTTTTTGCTTACAAAAACTACCCATGCAAATACCGAAAAACCAATTATTGGATTTTGTCCTAATCAACTCCTAAAGGGGTGAATCTCCAATCGGGATGAATTATACATCCCGTCGTATTTCCTGTGTTCGTTTAGTTGCAACATTACTTTTTGGCACATAGGTGTTTTTTTAAAATATCTCGAAATGGGTTTGACAGTTTTTTAAAATTTCACCCCTAAGGGTTGAAAAGGGGTGAATTGTAATTTCAAGGATTCCTTAATATCTCTTACGACCAATAATCAACCCCTCCTAATCAACCCCTAAACGGTGGATCTACAATTGGGGTGAATTATACATTCCGTCGTATTCCCTGTGTTTGTTGAGCTATAAGGTTTCTTTTTGGCACATAGGCGTATTTTTAAAATATCTCGAAATGGTTTTGACAATTTTTTTAAATTTAACCCCTAAAAGGTAAAAAGGGGTAAAATGTGATTTCAAGGATTGTTTAACATTTTTTAGGACCAATAAGATATCGACTTGGTTTTTGCTTACAAAAACTACCCATGCAAATACCGAAAAACCAATTATTGGATTTTGTCCTAATCAACTCCTAAAGGGGTGAATCTCCAATCGGGATGAATTATACATCCCGTCGTATTTCCTGTGTTCGTTTAGTTGCAACATTACTTTTTGGCACATAGGTGTTTTTTTTTAATATCTCGAAATGATTTTGATATTTTTTTTTAATTTCACCCCTTAAGAGTGAAAAGTGGTGAAATGTGATTTCAGTTATTCCTTAATTCTTTTAGGACCAATAAGTTATCAACTTGGTGTTTGCTTACAAAAATTATCCATACAAATGCCGAAAAACTTATTTCAGGATTTCGTCCTAATCAACCCTTAAAGGGGTGATTCTACAAACGGAGTAGATTATACTTCGCTTCGTATTTCCTGTGTTTGTTGAGTTATAACGTTTCTTTTTGGCACATAGGTGTCTTTTTAAAATTTCTCGAAATGGTTTTAACAGTTTTTTACCTTAACAAATATCACCCCTTAAGGGTGAAAAGAGGGAATTGTTATTTCAAGGACGCCTTAATATCTTCTAGGATCAATAAGATATAGACTTAGGGTTTTTGCTTATAAAGATTGCCCATACAAATGCCGAAAAATAAATTTCAGGATTTTACATTAATTAACTTAAATGGGTGAATCTACATTTGGGGTGAATTATAGAACCCTTTGTATTTCCAGCGGTTGTTGAGTTATAACATTCCATTTTGGCATATATGTGTTTTGACAGTTTTCTTTCACTCCTAAACGGTAAATTAGTATTTTTTTGTTAGAAATAAAAAAATCGGAGAGTACATTTTTCAGTATGACGTAAGAACCCACTAAGAAAGGATTTTTTCAAGTTCGACCCCTATCTGGTGAAAAGGAATAAAATGTTTTTTCATGGATTCCTCAATATCTCTTAGGACAGCTGAGATATCGACTAGATTTTTTGTTACAAAGGTTACCCATACACAAGTTTTAAAAAAACTGCGGATTTTATGCCAATGAGACCATCAATATACCGTAGCGAAGCACGGGTTTTCAGCTAGTATACGATAAAACTAATAATCTTTGAAGCTGTTTATCTTAAAATAGATTAGTTTTTATATTCAAATAATTTGAATATTTTTAACTAATTGAATAATTTTATTTAAAATAATTATGTAATTTTATTTCTGAAATTACCACTCCCACAGTGGGAAGAGATGAAAACACCAGTTAACAGAAGTTCTAACAAATATTGGTATACAGAACACGTGGAGAGACCTAACAATTAACAGATCAAGATGGAGGACTTATGTGAGTGAGGCCAAAAGTCAACCCGACTGACAGTGCCCAAAGAAGAAGAAGAAAAAACAACATTTCAATATTGTCAATAATTTCACGAACCAGAAAAGCATTCCGGCTTGCTCTGATATATTTCGAGTTCTGAGATCTTTTTAACCATATCATATTCTTTCTACCTCAATAAAATACAAAAGTTCTAAATCCCCTGTGGAAATTTAAGAGATCCTCCTGAACTATATATTTTTAAAACTGTGTCTAGAATAATCTGGAAAAATTGGAAAAATAAAATAGTGTAAATGTAATTCTCGTGTTTCATATATCTATCATGCGTTTGAAAGCATTTATATTATTCATCTCCTTCATTTTATCGCGTAGTGTCGTTGGCGGAAGTTTATTTTCTCTTCGTTCAGCGTACCGTTCTACCATGTGTCCTGTTCTAAAAGTCGGAAGTACATTGATAGTCTGAAATGATGGGACTGACAGAAAGTCAAACAAAACATGAAATGTTACAGCAAAATATGAAAAGTATTGTAACGAATGACAGCTAATATCAATCAGGGACTCTGTCAATATGTATAGTGGACATAAATAATGAAATGTTGGACAAATTTAATGCACTACTAATTTTAAACATGTTCAAAATATTGACAGGTTACGTAGAAACTACTATTTATCATTAGCTGATATAAATTTTATGTCAGATAAAATATGAATACATCAACATTTCAATTTTAAATTAATCACCTCTTTGCATTTGGGCAGTGGTTCTTAACCAGGAATACTAGATACTACTCGGGGTGTGAGTGAGAGCTTTAATTACTCTTCTTGATTATTATATATATGTTGTGTTGAAAAATGTACTCTTTTTATTTATTTTTATATTTCAAATATTTAGGACAACATGCATGGTCATTAGTGTACATAGTTTATTCATATTACATTAAGCTTACAATGTTGTTTTTAAAACATATACATTTACGTTAATTTATGTACATACAACAATAAATACTGCGGAAAATACCAGGATTACCAACATCTACTGGTTTGTATAAACATAGGAGGTAGCTGCACACCTGACAACCTCAATAATGCCAATGACGAAGCACTCTGGGTAACAAGATTTTGGGAGAAGTGTATATGACGTCGTATTGCGGACATGAAATGATGATGATGATGATGACAATAAATAGATTGTAAAGATTAAAGTAACAATTTGATAGTACAGTTTTTTAAATAGAATCACTTAGATCAGGCATGTGCAACTTCCAAAACACCGAGGCCCGGATAGCAATCGGAAATACATTCGCGGGCCAGAATTTTATATGGATCTTTTTTTTTATAATTACTTCACTGAAATTGTCTTCATTATTAAAAAATAAAACATTCTAAATTTTCTAAACTATACAAAAAAATATATAACATTCAGAAAGAAACACCAGAAAAAAATAAAACTCTTTTATAATGCATAAATATTGTTTAATAAGAACAAAATGTTTATTTAATTTTAATGGGATGGTTGGGACTTTATATTTCTCACAAGATTGTCAATATTCGGGGAAACAACTGATGTAGCAACACGCAACGTTTATTCTAGGTATGATTCCGTTATTCGCGTCTTCGTTTTTGATTTAACGAACTTCAACACAGAAAATAACTGCTCACATTTGTAAGTGCTTCAAAGGGGCGTAATTCTCTTCTGAAAAAAACTGAGTTTCGGAAATTTGTCAACTAAGAAATATTGCTTGTAAAACTAAATTTTTACTTCAAATCTGAGTTCTCTTATAGTTCAAGTAGTTCAATTTGCAGAGAAAGTGGCGCTTGTACCATATCAACATCAATCGTTTAACCGCATTTGATCTCTGAAAACAAAGATATACTCGCGGACCAGATACAATGGGATTTTGGATAGTTTCCGCGGGCCGGATAAAATGAAGCAACGGGCTGGACCCGGCCCGCAGCCAAAGGTTGTATATGCCTGGCTTAGATTATACTCTTTATGTTATTTCAATAGGTTGTATTATTTTTTGGGGTTGTCACCTATGGCTTCATATAGGTTATCTAGGATCTTGTATATTCTTCTTTCCTCCTTATACACACACGGGCAAATTTAAAGGAACAGACTGAAAATGATGTTTTATTTAAATTTTATTATTTCGTACCCTATATCTAGATAGCTTTGAATGCTCTACGAAACAGTAGGGAAAGATTGTATCGACGCCAAGTAGAACAAAATGCACCATTTAATTTTGCTACTGCTGTATCGTTTGGTAGATGTTCAATTATGGTGTGGGGTGGAATATGTTTGGGAGCTCGCATAGAGTTAGTGGTGATTGATGGAGCGTTAACTGTAGATGGGTACGTCAGAGATATTCTTCAAACCATGTTGTACCTTTTGCCCCATATATCGGAGGAAATTTCACTCTAATGCAAGATAATGCGCGCCCAGCGCGTAACAGATATTTTAAATCAAGTGGTACATTTTGGACTTTGTTAATCATTTAATACGCATTTCTATCGCCTCAATAGCGTGTGTTTCTTTCACGAGCCCTTACGACTGCAGTCATTTGCCTTCCCATACTTCTTATGAGATCATCAATCAGTTCTTGGGGCAATATGTCCCATTCCTGAATGTGAGCGGCTTTTACCTCTTCTCTGTTTTGCACAGCTGGAATTCTTGACAGAAGTCTTCTGCCTAGCATGTCCCACACATGTTCAATCGGTTTGAGGTCAGCGGAGCACGCTGGCCAACCCATTATTGTTATACTAACTGGATTTTAAATGATTTAAAATGGCTGGACATACATTATCCTGCATTAGGGTAATTATGTCATAATTTTGTCTTACATGGAAAAATACACACACCGGCAAATTTAAAGGAACAGACATAAAAATCTAATTATTTTCCTTGTAGTGTACATATTTTTGATATCTCTCAGATAATCTTCTAGTACGATGTTTTTTGGAATAATGTTCAATCGGGTTGAGGTCAGGGGAGCACGTAGGTCAATCCATTGTTGTTATACCCACTTGATTTAAAAAATCTATTACACAGTGGGCGACGTGTGGGCGCGCATTATCCTGCATTAGGGGAAAATTTTCTCCGATATATGGGGAAAAAGGTACAACATGGTCTTGAAGAATATCTCTGAGGAACCTATCTGCAGTTAACTCTTCGCCATCAATCACCACTAACTCTGTGCGAGCTTCTGAACATATTCCACCCCACACCATAATTGAACCTCCACCAAAAGATACAGTAGTAGCAAAATTAAATGGTGCATTTTGTTTTCCTTGGCGTCGATATAATTTTTCCCTACTGTTTAGTAGAGCATTAAAAGCTATCTAGAAAAAAACATAATTTTCAATCTGTTTCGTTAAATTTGCCGATGTGTGTGTATATATATATATATATATTTGTAAATTTTAATAAAATACAATAACTAATTATCATGTCTGAGTTTTAAAAGTGCCGTGCAGACAGGTAGTGAGAGGTGAGGGTTGATTGCAAGAGAACCTGACATCACATAAGTTTATTGTTGCATGCTATAAATATCTCTGAGCGCGCGGGTCCGGGCATCGATCCCCGACCGCCGCGCGCCACGGGGGCAGTGGGGCAAGGTGTTGTAGCAGCCACTAGCCCCCGGCTCTGTCTACCTCATTTGTCACTACAGTTAATTTGTGATTTTTAGGTTAGTAAGTTTGATACGGGAGAAAGTTGGTCACGGGGAACTAATTGTTAATTAAGTATTGATAAGGGTGTTATTTTAAGATTAACTTGACTCTTTTTTTTTTAGCATATATTTATAAAATTCAGGCGTAACTAAAACATTATTGTTATTATAATATTAATAGCCTTTATTAAACCAAATATATAATAATTATAATTATTACAATAAAATTGTAACTATAAATTAATATAAATAAATTTGAACTAAAATTAATTTATTGGTTTATGCCCTTTTAGATGCAGGCCTCCCCCCAATTGTTTCCATTGTTTTCTATATCTTGTCTTACGAGTCCATGTCGATCCAGCTATTTATATGATTTAGTCTACCCACCGTTTTGGTTGTCTACCTCTATTTCTTTTCTTATTAATAGGTATCCATTCGGTCATGGTTTTTGTCCAGTTTTTATTGTTTCTAATAATATGGCCTGCCCATCTCCACTTCAGACTCTTAATTGTATCAATAGCGTTTGAAATTTTCGTTTTCTTTTTCATGTCGTAGATGAATAGCTTATCTTTCAATGTCACTCATAGTATACTGCGTTCTATTTTATTTTGACATGTAAGTTACCTGAACACAAAAATAAGACCCCACCATATTATACAAAATTGTTCCCAAGATGTATCGACACTTTTAATAATCAGCATTTTCTTTCAATCTATATTAACATGTTTTGCTTATCATTCTTCACTCTAAATTAGAATCTTGATCTGTAACTATTTAATTTTGTTTTAATTATGACGTAAATAAAACTTAACTTAATTTTTCAGTTAGAGCCCACGTTTGACATCCATATGTTAGTACTGGACTAACGCAAGAGTCAAAAGTTTTTTATTTTATGTGCATTGTCCTGTTACTTTTGAAGATGTTTTTCAAGGACCAATATTTCTTCTACCTGTTTCTTCTTTGTATTTTATTTGCTAAAACATTGGTAGTACTCAATTTAAATTCTTTTTCTTTTTCTTCATATCGGTTTCTAGAAAGTTTATTATAATAATAATAAGAAATCTATTTTCCCTCAATTAAATACAGTTTGAATTTCACAAAAAAAATCTCTTTTTTCTCTTTTCTAAGGGTGTGTGGTTTCTTATATATTATTTACCTAAATACATGAAGTCATCGAGGTCTCAAAATTTAACAAAATATATATGAACTTAATAACACAAAAGTCTGTATATCAGGAAATTAATAACAATAATATCATAAATATATATAAACACATTTACAAAATAAGTTATTTTTATCAGAAAAATCATTTTAATAGACATTTTGACAAAATTTATCCTAGTTTTATTTTAGACTTTGTTTATAAAATAATAAACCCAAACTGTTTTTCCTGCGAATACTATGAAACTGTCTCATTTCGATACTGTTATTTGACAGGAAATTAGCTTAATTTCGCATGTTACCCTCATGCGCGCGCAGGCGATGCTGGAATGATAAATGCGCCCCCATGCGCATGTGCGTTGAGTGGGAAAGAATAAATTCGCAGCAATGCGCCTGTGCAGTTTCCGAGAATTTTCATTCCCGTACTGGCTGCGCGAGCATTAATGGCTGTTAATCATATTTATATTGTATTTTCTTGATTATTTATTTATTGAAAAATGGTAATCGGAGGAAAAGCATATTGAGCAACACGAGCAGAACACATATTCCACGCTAGTTGCACAATATACTATTTTTACATTTATGAACCTTTTTCTAATTTGTTATTCATTATTTCCAAAAAATATAGTCATCGTAATTACAGGGTAACATCTTTGCTACCTCTGCACTACTGACTCCAGCGTGAAACATATTATATCATCAAATATGCGAATTAAATCCGTGAATATTACATCACCAAATTATCTAGAAATAATTTCTAAGATGAATGAGTTGAACGTTCATGCGAGTTGTTCACCCTTCACATTGAAGCATGGCTTAAAATTGTAATTTTAAAGCAGAGGGGATAAGACTTATTTGCTATATGTTATAAATGGAAATAAGCCAAATGCTTCTGAAATGTAATAGGAAAATCTGTTCTTGGGTTGCCTCGGTTGTTATTAACAGAAACGCAATTCATTCTTACTACGCTTTATAAAATAAATTTCTACTAAAACCATCTATCTATCATTGAGAAGAAGCACTAACATATCTTTATATAATGAGGAAGAACAGTCTTTGTATTCTTATAATGACTGATCATGGGCCTTTATCCACTGTACAAATTATTATTATTTGTGAAAATCTAACTATTTAATGAGTATAAATAAACAAATCAATTATCATTCACTTCTTTATTTGATACCTACTAATGTATTCTATTGCTGAATCGCCGATGATATTGTTCTTGTGTCACACTGCGTGAAGGCTGCATTCCAAATGCTACAGGACTGAGGCAGCTAAAAATGTAGGGCTCAAGATAATTCAACAAAAATCCAAAATGATGACAAACCTAGTATTAAGCGAGGCGCTGATAATCGATGATGACATCATTGAACAGGTTGATGCATTCAAGAATCTTGGGCATGAAATACAAATTGACAGACAATCAAACGTCTGCGAGGGGGGGGGGGGTAATATCACAAGATTGGAAATTTGGTAAAAACTGAAACATTAAAAAAAATGATGACCCAATGTGTTTTAAAAATAAAGCTTTCGAACTATGT
The DNA here is from genome assembly GCA_963971575.1 of Liopterus haemorrhoidalis. Classification (NCBI taxonomy): domain Eukaryota; kingdom Metazoa; phylum Arthropoda; class Insecta; order Coleoptera; family Dytiscidae; genus Liopterus; species Liopterus haemorrhoidalis. The sequence goes on from OZ020615.1 coordinate 54,264,202, forward strand.
GTTGAAGATCTGCGGGCAGAAATTCCCTCCCGACTACTTGAAGAACAAAAATAAATAACAATAGGATCCCAACGCATAGGCGTTCTGACAAATTGGGGCCAAGAAGGTAATTTCTCTGTTTCTAGACCGTCGGCCATAGATATAAATGGCACGTGGTCAGTGCGACGAAGAACGGGGGGCAGAAATACCCTCTCAATCACTTAAGTGGGGAACAGAATGCAACGAGTTCTACGGCGCGTTGACGGCGTTCGGACGGCGCTATCTGTCAGAAGAAACCAGTTTTAAGATACGGGCGGAAACGTTAACACTGACTAAAGCTTCTGCTAGAAAGCTGCAAGTAACCCAAAGGGCCATGGAAGGAACTATGCTCGGTATAACGTTGAGGGATAAAATACCAAATGCTGAAGTTGTCAACAGACGAAACTAATCGACATCCTTGTAAAAGTAGCTACCATGAAATGGAAGTGAGAAGGCTATCTAGCTAGAACAACAGACGACAGGTGTACCAAACAGATTCTGGAGTTCTCGATTCTACTCCTAAAAGTAGATATTGCCAGTACTGCTTTAAGACCTAAGTTATAACATAATAATAATTCCAAATTATTTGTCTTTTATGTGTACTGCACTTGTCCTTTTTAGTGTTGTTCGAATTTTAAATGCTATCCACATAATGTAACAAGTGAGTAATAACTTTAAAGTTTACCCTGAAGTTAAAACAATCATGTTAAATGTAAAAAAAACAACATTTTAAAGAAATCGTTTTAATCTGACATGCAAAATAACACTTAGTTTAATTTTGCGTGCGACGGAACTAATGTTTTTATAAAACTCTTTAATTTAGGAAAAGATGTTTAATTGAAATTTATTTTAAACATTAAAAAAATTTTTACGGCAATTGTTTTTAACCAACGTGGCGAGCAACACTTATGTGCCAGAGTTTCCCAAACTGTGCTCCGCGGACCACTTGGTGCTCCACGAGCGTCTACTAGTGCTCCGCGATCTACTAGTGTTGCTATATATATATATATATATATATAGCAATGATAGTGCTCTGCGACGAATTCTTCTCGTGAAAAGTGATCCGTGGCTCTTAAAGTTTGGGAAACTCTGGTTTATGCTATGTAACGAAAATTAAAAAAATTGTAAAATGACGTGGATTAACGTCATAAAACTGTATTAATAAGAAATTACTTTACATTTAAATTATCACCTTCTAAATATTGCGTATAAAGAATAGGGAACGAGGGTGTGCTTGTTTTTCACCAAAAACTGCTGAACTATAGGGGAAATGTGAGATGGTGCATTGTCTTGACTATCGAAATTGGTCAAAATGTCTTGACAAAACCCATATGACATTCCTGCTAAATCTGCAACCTCTTAACAATCAACGATTGATTGGTACGAATTAGTCCGCGAACCTCTTCGTCGATTCTGTCCGATTTCTGATCATCTTTGATTGAATTTCTACCACCTTTAAAACACCCAAATCATTTAAAATACACAGTTCGACTTGAGGCATCTTTAAAAGCTCAAGTATTTCTGTCGCAGTCTTCCTAAGTTTAAAATAAAATTTCACACACGTTGTACTACCATCTGGTTCATTTTGAAAACCGCCGGTGTAAGAAAATCGAATTACAAAAACCGCTATAAAATTTGAGCGAAATATTTTAAAGAAATAAACTCAATGGCAGTCAGCTCACAAATAACAGCTGTATCATATTAAGTACTATATCACCTCTTCCTATAATAAAATACTTAGAGAAGAAAATACTTAATCAGTGCTGGAAGGAGATAGGAAGCATAGAAGAGCAGAGACAGTCAAACTGGAAGGAAAAAAAGACGAAAAAGTTCAATTATAACTGATACTTGACAGTGGAGATAAACATGAAAAGAGCAAGAGTTCAAGAAGTGGCGCAGGAAGTTACAGATCGAATGAAAGATATACAGAAGCAAGAGATGAACGATAGAATCTCAAAACCTAGATACAACAGCAATTTTATAATCAAATATGCACCACAGAAATATCGCAGAATCTAAAGGAAAAAGGAAGAGGTGAGCGAAATAAAAAATGATGCGCGCTTCAAGTGTGGTAACAAGGAGATGGATAATGCATACTGGAAGAGAGATGAGCAGAATATGAAGAATGTGTAAAGAGGAGGAGACAATTGAATTAAAAATAGAGAAGGAAGAAGAAAAGAAGTACTGAAAGACTCAGGAACAGATTGGCAATACATAAAAGAAGTTCTAGAAAGAAGAAAACAACTGGAGCAAAAACATGCGGGAATAAGACAGTGATTTGTAAATAGAGTTTAATTTAATTTAAATTTCTAAACAAAATACAGTGTTCAAACCGAAAGGCAGTAAATAAATAAAGATTACTAAGACTATCACCCCTTCCTTCAGTTCATGTATATTTTATCCAACGTCGTACGTAAAACGAAATTTTACTTTTTTTCTTTCTACTACTTTAAATAACTTATTGTACTCATTTAACGTCTTTTGTCATGTTGAAAAATACCGTTCACACATGATTTTTAGATAATCTTATAAAATCCAGGTTATCACACCTAAGCCACTGTAATGTAATTCAGAACTCCGCCATTTAAAATACTCTTCGCGATCGTAAAAGGACTATAAAGGTGGATTTAAAGGATGTTACCTGGTTGTAGTATACTATAGTTTATGCTATATTCGTAGTGTCGATTTACGAGGTAATACATAAAAATCATACTAAACATAAATTTACATAAAGGGTCGCCATAAGTAGTCTATTTTTATGTGTTATATCAGTTTCAAATTCTATATTCATAAAAATGTAATAAGATCTAAAAAATTAACGTACGTTACACCTATGCATATAATAAAATGCATAATTCGCGGACTAGCCTTATAATACTTTATTAATAAGATACTAATTTACATTTACCTAGAAATATAAGATGTGTGTGGCTCAAGGAACAGTATTAGGCCCAGTTCTTTTTGTGACATATTTGAACGATATGCTCATTAAAACATTGAACATATACATACGTACAGATTTTTTCTTGATGTGCCAGTAACTATGTTATTAGAGGAAAGGAATTTTTCTAAATTAAAATTAACCAAAAATTACCTCAGGTCGTCGATGTTACAGGAAAGGTTACTTAATCTTGCATTATTATCAATACAAAATAATATTTGCGAGAAATTGGATTGGTCAATAATAATTTATTTCACTTGCAATATACCTACGTATAAGTATTATATATATATAAAAGCCCAAATTTCTGTCTTAACGTAACCCTAAGTTCCTGGCTGCTAGCGGGTCTTGCGGCATGCGGTCGGTCACGAACTGAGTGGCGGAGCACGACGTACCTCGACAGCAGCTCGCTTAGCGATACTATGGCTCTCGAGTCAGTACATACCTTGGCTTGATCAAAGAATGTTGTGTCAATTGATGTTATGCTCGTGGACCGTGTCCGGCCCGATACTAATTTTTAAATGACACGCATTAAGTAGTTTTTTAATATTTCTTAGGTATAAACAAAAAACGTTTTTGTTTTGTTAATATACGCAGAATCATGTAAATTTTAATAATTGATTCCTGCTTATATTGTTTTTATTCGTTATCAGTTTGCCAACGTTGTTGGCAGATACTTTGTAATATGTTAATAGTTTTGGATTTATATATGGAATAAAATATTCATCTTTAATAAAACCATTTATTTTTAAGGAACTTTATTTTATTTTATGAATAAAAAATTAGAAAATATTTGATAAATATTGAAAACTTTGTAGGTACAGATATAAAAGTAAACATTACATATCAAATTCTTAGGCCCGGTTTTTCCACCTTCAGATAAAGTTCCAGGTAACTATCTGACAGATAAGGTTATTTGTAACTTCATCTACTGAGTAAATGTCATCCCTTCTTTCTATACAAATGTATCTATCGGATAGTTATCTAACAGATAATGAAACTGACGTATTGGATTCACTGACTGGTATTGACATTTATTCAGCAGATGAAGTTACAAATAACCTTATCTGTCAGATAGTTACCTGGAACTTTATCTGAAGGTGGAAAGACCGGGCCTTAATTAAATAATATTTAATTAAGAAATGTGATATTTTTTTTACAACTGGGATACCAATAACCCTGTATGAGACCGAGAAGTATCTATATTTGGTCAATCCAACTTTTGCTATATCTCTTATTAAGCTGACATCCTTTTGTCATACTCTACAAAATTAACTTTTCCATGTCACCTTATTTTTTGGATATATGTCCAGTTTTGATATATGTTTGGATATGTATCGCAGGAAGAAATGATTAATCCTTCTCATCAATATTTGTGATGATTATTTCTAACAAAATTTTTGCTAATATATACTATGTAATTATTTCCTCTAAATAGTTAAGTAGAAGGTTTCAAATGTATTTCCAAAACATTTCTCGGTGCGTTCTAATTATGGTAAATATTGTTATCTATGCTACTTCGCGATAATGTATCAAAACATGTGTTATACAAAGCAGTAGATATGTAAAACAGATCAATACTGTATCAATACCAATTATCAAATGATATACATTATCAGGGATATAAATTTAATAATATGCCGTCTCATGTAAACAAATATACTATAAGCAAATATTGTTATTCGATATATATTATATATTGATTCTAATCAATATTAAATATACAAAGCAGCAAGAATTAAAAGCTTACAGCTTACAAAGTGCCTGCGAGTTTTTAACTGTCTCTAAGTAATTTTTGGGCACATAATCCTAAATAGCCGTCAGATTTGGTCTATCAGATCTAGTTTTTGAGGTACGCTATATTGGCCCCTTTTACAATAAAATATATTATTTCTTAACTTATGCATTTTTTACGTTATTACTGTTACTATTTGCTCCAACTGCCAGTTACAAAGACAAAAGAGACAAAGTATTTATTTCACAAAGTAGATAAATATACATTCATCACTTATCACTTAAAAATGTTCTTTTGTACGACTTTCTAGAATGGAGTTTACCAGAACAGTTTTTCTGAAGACCCCAACAGTAGTAGGCCATCATGTGGCTATCTTATCTTCCTTGATATCTATCTTCCATAGGTTTATGTCCTGATGGAATCTTTCCCCCGGTTCTTCACTAAAATCACCTAGGTTTTCTGGTAAGTGGTCAGAATACAACCGAGAATATTAAAGTTGGAAAGCATATTTTCCACTAATTCTCTGCCTTTTTTGAAAATTTTGTACTACTTGAATAAATGAACACCAAAAATTAGATTCAATCTCGTTCATTGATGCGGTTGGATTGGATTGTGGATCTTCAGTAGGTTGCCTTATCTGAGGACCATAAAATATTCCGGCTTTCAGTTTTTTCGTGCTAATCCCAGGAAATTTACGTGTGAAGTAGCCAAAACAAAGTCCATCTCGACTTAAAACCCTCAAAAATTGTTTCATCAGTCTCAACTTGATATACAAGGGTGGAAATATGTTTTTCTCTCTCGCAACCAAAAGTTCTTTGATTACGTTTTGTTTTTCTTGAATCATGACATTTCTTAAAGCCCAATTTCTGTTAACCCAAAGCTGATCCTTAGCTCTGTTGTCCCAAAGACATAAAAAACATGGATATTTTGTATATCCACTTTACTTTCCAAGGAGGAAGTTTAGTATTTTTAGATAAAAAACTAAAATCAATTAGTTTGTATCTCAAAAACTAGAGCTGGTACGAAAAAAAGCCAAATATTTTTGGAATCTGATGCGTTGATTCCAAAAATATCCAAAATCAGTTCTTACTTTTCCGGCACCAAGACAAACATTTCATTTTGTTGGACAGTAATTAGTCTAACTTTAGCCGTATCTAACTATTAGAACCTTAATTTTGTCAGAATAGGGAATCGATTTCTGCCGGATATAAAATCCAGTAAATTAAATTCAAACAGTTAAAACTAAAATATAAAGAATAGAAATTTGGCATAGAAATGTCGTAATTGGCATCTTTGTTTTCACTTTCTTAATTAGATATTAAACCCATTATTCACTTTACTAACATAAAAATAATTTGGCCGCACCTAGACCCAAATCGATTAGAATTTGTATCTCATTAAGTACGCAGGAGTACATTTTTCTTCATTTAGGGTTGTCCGGAGAATTCCCGGGACATTGGGGATTAGTGGAGCACAGGATGCGTAGCTATGTTCTCTCAGGTCGCCAGTTGCCGATCAACACGGAACATGAACATTCCCCACAACAGGTGTGCCATCAATTCACCAGGGATGCACAAAAACCTATCGAAATTATATGTTTTAGTTATTTAGGTAGAAGAATTCTAGAATATAAAAACTGTTTGTTATTTACAATATTATTTTACAAAAATACACTTTTACCACAGCAAATATTCACCTAAATTCTTCGCTCTTCAGTGTAGTTGTCGCCTGTATTAGAAAAAAAGGGAAATGTCAATTTCAATTCGTCATGAAACGATCCTTCGTGTACTTTATTCTTATTAATGGTATTGTACGTATATTTGGACAATGATGTTAAAATAAAAACGACGCTGTTTTTTTTTTTTAGATTTCGCGGCACACTTTTAAAATATTTCGGCACATTAATGAGCCGCGGCACACCCTTTGGGAAACACTGGATTAGTGCATCCGTAATTTTCCCAGAATGGTCAAAATTAAATTTGATATTTTGTAGATTCAAATCGCGGTTCAAATATGTATATATTGCGTAAATAAAAATCTGCTGCTTTAGGGTGTATTTGTGTGGAACTCCTTGCTAATCTCGCTATCGGTACCTGAGCTAGCGGCCTTATGTGTGACGTGTATAGCAGATAATAATTGAATTCCTTCTCGCTATTATTATCATGTTTGTCGATTTTCCTACCCACTCTTGAGCACTCGATTAGACCCAACCTTAGTTATTTTAAAATCTTTCTTCTTCAGAACTACAAAGATCTTCTTTTGTACGGGTCATTTGGAATCGTCATACGGATCACTGTATGACCCGCGGTTTCTACATTCGCCATTGCTGATCTAAGGGTTCGGTTCTTCCCGGTCGTCTAGCCAACCTATTACTACAGAACAGGTTTTCGGTCCAATATCATTTTTAAACCTATTTTTGTTTCATCATCAATAAGTTGAGTTGAATATAAAAGGTGTTTAACCTTATTTGAAATAATTTGTTCAGAACAAATAAATTATTCTCCTTCTTAAAGGAAAAAGTGTACAGAATCAAATATTTTAATTTCATTTTATGTTTTATAAAATATCTTAAAAGCAAATTTAAAAGGCTTTAACTCAATTAACCTTGTAAAAAAATACGTGACATTTACAAAGAACTCGGGTTTAAATCCATGTTAAAAGCTTCAGTGATCTACAAAAAAAATACAACTGAAAATAAATATTAAACCACAATACAAAAAATATCGATTTAAATACTCGAATAAAATATCAATGAAAGAAAATCTCTAACTAATCAAAACTCTTATTAATAAATAATTAAATATAAAATTATTTGGTAATTAAAATCCACTTAATCTTTGATCCTTTGATATGTTAAATAATAAAACGTTGATGAAGAGCCTGCGGCGTTCTCGAAATGAGTTGGGAAAATTTGTAAATTTAAACCGATTTTTAATTTTATCACCTGAATAAAACATTTACTTTTTTAAATTTAAATGGAATTTTCTGTGTCATTGCTTTAGTATTATTTCATATAATATTTAAATTGATATTAAATGGGTTGCTGAGGTTTCCAGTGGGTGAACACCAAAATTGGGAGCATTTCAAATATTCCCTTTATAGTATTCGCGTACAGTCATCGGACATCTTTGAAAATCTCGTAAATTTTGTTAATAAGGTTTGGTAAAAAATATAAACAAACTGTACTATACTTAATGACATCTAAGTGTAAAAGCGGAATAGCAGCTTGATTAATGTTTATGCCATTTATGAGTTGACTACTGTCGAGATTTTTTTTTCACAAAATTATTTCGTTTGAATAGAATAGGTTTTTGTAATTCGATTTCCTTTACCCCGGCAATATTTAAGATTGATCTTATCGTAGAGTTTGTGTGAAAATTTGTTAAAACTTTGAAATATTGCGTTAGAAATACTTGAACTTTTGGAAACAGCTTTTGAAGAAGATACTCTGAGTCGAACTGTGTTTTTTAAGTGGTTCGAGCTTTTAGGGGATACGGTATAAATTCTATCAAAGATGATGAGAGATCGGACTGGACAATTTCTAAAACCGACGACAAGGTTAGCTAAGTTCGTAAATTAATCTGTACCGATCGTCGAAGGACTGTTATTGCGATTGTAGAAAAGTTTCGATAACCATGGTAAAACACCAGCCCGCTTACCTGATTGTTGCTGGCGAAGAAGATAGTCACACTGGTTCCTCATCCACAGTACTCCTGACTTGGTCTAGTTTAACTTTATATTTTATTCCAAAACTGAAGAGTTTTTTTACAAATATATCGTTTTTACACGATTGAAGATATAGAAAAAAACGTTATAGAGAGCATAGCTCGGCCCATGGCCCTTTGGATTACTTGCAGGTATCTAGCAGAAGCTTTAGACCAGGGGTCCCCAAACTTTTTTGACCGTCGACCCCCAGAAGAGTTTTTCGACTTCGTATCGACCCTCACTATTTTACAATTACATTATTATAATAGGGCAAGCAGAAGATACGCTTATGTGATTTCTTATATTGTTTATTGTACATTGTTTTTTATTTATATTGCATTTATCTAATATAATCTAATTGCATTACAATAATATTATTATTAAATAAAATTTCCTGTCATTGTCAACGGACGGGTGTGGTTGGTGACTCTTTGCAAGATTAGCAATGTCGAGTTCAAAATTAGTTAATTTCAGCCTTAAATCGTTACCGAATTCTATATCTAATTTGTTTCTCTGTTTTGTCAGGATGGAATTAACATGGCTAAAACCAGCCTCAACCACTTTGTAGCTATACAGTTATATATTTAAATTATACAAGTAATTTTTAACTTTTTTCCATAGACTCCCAATCGACCCCCGAGCCATAATCGACCCCTAACAATGTCATATCGACCCCCGGGGGTCGATATCGACCACTTTGGGGACCCCTGCTTTAGACAGTATTAGGGTTTCGACCCTATAACAATTACAATTTTAACATGTGTTCTGGCACAATTTTATTTGTTTTTGGGAAAATTATTGTGCAAATAATTACCTTGGTAGCAAATCTTCGACTTTCGAGAGAGAACAACTGGGAAACCATTTGAAAAATGTTTGCTGGTACCGGAAGTGGTACCATATGCAGAGCTAGCCATATATTAATCAACTGCGCTACATTCGTCTTCAATGAATAAATTCACAATAAATAATGCATAAATTTGTGCGATACAATTATTTTTTCAAACAAACATAACCGGCAAACATGTTTCCTAGAATTAAACAAAATCAGTTTACAGTTGATAAACAATGCATAAAACCTCATTTTCAAATGCAGATTATGATATTTATGTAATGGGTGCTGTCTATTAACAATGCAATTTTATGTATTATAATTATTTATTGAATAAACTTATGTATACATATATTTATAGAACATAGCCAGCCGTATTCAAATTATCTATTTTATGTTGTTATTTTTTTAGGGTTTTTTATTTTATTTTGTAGGTATTTTATCTGAATTCGTTTCAAATGTTTATGATCAGCAAGGGAGACGTAAATATATACGATACTTTATTGAAACTTTATAAAATATGTGCTAGTTTAAACACAAATTTTATTGAAATATTCCTAACTACTGTTAAAAAAAATAAATTTAAGTTTAACATTATTTATTATGTTTACAATCATTTGTTCGTCGTCGGTCAGGGAAAAGGATGCTTGAACAGTGTATTACCCAAACTGTAAAACATAGAGGTGGTAATATAATGGTTTGGGGTTGTTTTGGTGGTAGTCAAGTTTGAAGAATCGTCAGAATTGACGAAAAAATGACGAAAGAGGTGTATTTCTGGATTTTAGACGAGAATGTTGTGAATTTCGAAGCAGAACAGATTGGTGAAGGGTTCGTGTTCCAGCAAGATAATGATCCTAAACACACTTCAAAAGGTGTTAAAAAGTACGTAAAAATAAAATCTGAGGAAGGACTCTTAAAGTTAATGACTTGGCCACCACAAAGTCCAGACTGTAACCTTATAGAATTACTATGGGATCATTTAGACAGGGAAGTGCGAAAAAACCTCCAAGGGGTAAAAATGACCTTTGGACATCACCCAAATATATTTGGAACAACATTGATGACCAATATTTAAACAAATTAATTGATCGCATGCCGCGCATTTTGACGAAAATTCAATTTGATTATTATTATTTTTTTTATATGTAATTTCTAAGATAATTGTAATTTTTTGAATTAATTTTTATTAAACAGACCTAAAATTAACTATTTATTTTATTGGAACCCTAAGTCAAAGATATTACGACTATTTTTCTTATTAAAACTAATATTTGGCTAGATACGATTTTACTTATCGACGGGAGTGTTAAAACGTACTTGTTACCTTATGTCCTAGAGCAGTGTTTCTCAACAGGTGGTCCGCGGACCACCAGTGGTCCCCAGAAAAATTTTAGTGGTCCGTGAAAGTTTTTATATGTGTTTTTAGTAGTTTTTTTTAAATTTATTATGCACATTTTTTATGTAAGTAATTTATATTTGCTGTAAGCTTTCTGTGATTTTCTACAAATAAAATAAATGTATTTAGTAACACATTAAATATATTTGTTTTCTTGCAAAAAATGAACCAACAATTATTATTGGTCCGGGTTAGAAAGTTATATATTATACTGGTCCGCGGTGCGTTTTTGGTTGAGAAACACTGTCCTAGAGTATTGAAACGATGTCCTGGTCCACCATCCTGAGGAAATTTTGAGGAGTTGCAGAACGTCCGCAGAATTATTTCGAATGGCACGGAGCAGCTGCGGATTGCCATGATGATATCCAACATTTGGATCAAATAAGGAAATAGATGAAGACGAAATCAATAAGATAGTGTACGCAAATGTATAATTCTATTAAGATCCTATCACTGAAAATAATGTTGTATGATTTTACTGATATAATCATTGTTTTAATACTTCCCTTACTAAACTTATATTTAGCTTTAACATAACAAACACTAAATTAACATTAGTCAGATAAAAAAGACATTGTGACACGACACATGTTGCGTGCAAGGGACACATCCATTTCCACATTCGTTGTGTACTTACACATCTTATATTTTTAGAGAAGTACACGTTTAGAATAAAACAGTTACTAGTAACACTGTTATCTTATGCGGTCATCATTTCCATTTCAAAGTATTTTATGTGTAATGAGGAGCACTTTATGTCAAAGGTAGCGTTCACTTAATATTCTTAATATGAAAGTTGCTGAAGAAATGGAAATTTTATATATAAAATCTTGTTTAACTTTTTGAAATAAAATTTATATTGGCCGTGGTGACTATATTTTTTTAGCTGGCGAGTAATAACTATGTGCAATAAGAATATCGTGTCGAGTTATAGATAAGGCTTAATAAATAATGGAACTTGGAGTTTATAACCCTTATACCCTTTTCACACTAGATCTTTAAGACGAGTGAACTTAAAGTTCACCGATGTTTAAGATCGGTATGCTTTCACACTTGATGTTTAAATCTCTGGTGCTGTCATCAGCTACAGTAATTTTGTCCTTAAGTTACCGTCATGAAATTACCAGTTTTGAACTGTCTGCGTAGACGCACATTTTGAATTATTATAAACAATTAAGGATATTTCATTTCATTCTACAATAAAGGCACTACAGTAAAGAATATATTACACCTGTATTAACATGTAAGTCGATACATTTTATCTCAATTATTGTAGCTCTGTATTTTATTAAACACATTATTAAAATAAATAATTTTATTATAACAATAAGTATAAACTTCTTGTAACGTCGATATAATACAGTATTCTTGTTTATGATAATATAAAATGTTGACAGCACAAATTCAAAGAGTATTTTTTTATAATAGAAATTAAGTTGGCAATGCGTACGAAGTTTAAGACGCAGATCTCTGTCTTAAACATCGGTCGTGTTTAGACGAGGCCGTACGGTTTCACATTAGCGTTTAAAGATACATTCACTTAAACATCCGATCTTAAAGATCTAGTGTGAAAAGGGTATTAGGGCTGAAGGGTTTTAGGTTTCTGAAAATTTAGTAAACTAGGACCCCTAGGTTTCTGAAAACTTAGTAAACTATAAGTAAATGGTCAACTACGGTCATAATATAACAATCCTATAAGTATAATTGACAGAGGAGTCCGTGTATTTTCGGTGAAACATATTTAATATAAGATTAATAAATAAAACACTCGGTAAGTTTCACAAATATAAGTTTAATATTACTCTATACGTATTTCGGCAGTGACGCCATCTGCAGGAGTTCAAATTACAAACTAAACTTATTTTTTAACAGATACATTCAGTGGGAACAAATATTAATGGTAGGGAATACAAGTGTAAACCATATTAGCAGATAAGGGAAAAAAGGGAAAAAGTTTTTTACCGATTTATTAGGGGTGAGTTGTAAACGTCAATCTGGTCATTCATTAAGGGAATTCCAGAGTTAATATTTTTGTGAATTTCTCGGTATTCTAAAAGGTTCAGTTTAAAGCTTTTATTGTGAATGTGTAGGATTTTAAAGTCATTAACGGAAAGGTTATGATTATTGGAGATCATATGTTCTGCTATGTTGGACTGTTCTACTTTTTTATTTTGGATGGCTTTCAAATGTTCACCAAATCTTGTAGCAAATTTTCGACCAGTTTGGCCTATATATATTGTTGAACCATCTTGGCGCGATGCTTCATCCTTGAAACCCCACTTGGAGTTTATCAAGTGGTGTTTATCACTAATAACTAAAAATTTATGTGGTATTTTTCAAGTAAAAATTAAAATTTATCGGCACCATAATTCTTCAATTAAATATTTCATGTTATTATTAATCGTGATAGGCGAAATTCGATAAGTAATTATATATTTTAATATTATTGAGTCTCTTGGAACTCGATAAACAGTCATAGCGCGTGCTGTCGGTCATGCTGCAATCTATTGCATTCTACGGCATGTGATTGATCATTAAAAAATAAAATAAATTGATAAAAAGGGCATCAAATAACATTTCTGAATAATACAGTAACGACAAAACTATATTTTTGAATGTAAATTTATTTCGATACAATTTTAGCAAAAATGAACATAATTTTTGTACTTACGGATTCTAAAACTTAACAGTTTTAGTTTAGAGATTTCAAACTCAACAATAATTTAAAGTTAAACGCCAAACAGAAGCATTTAATATGTTTACAAGTCGCTTTAATGAACTAAATATACAAGTTAAACAATTTACATTAACACTCCGCAATATGGTAGGCCTAAGTTTGTCTAAAGACAATATAGCATTCCAGTGCTACTCAACAATTTATAAGGTAGTAATTTTCTCTTCTTGTGCTCTGGCATTCGGAATAACTTTCTAACTCATAAAACGGTATATCTTTCTTGTCCCACCAGTTGAACAAAAGACTTATTTTGGCATGGTTGTTCATTTTACGATTGACGCAGTGCTGGCTGCGATCTACCTATAAATGATTACGGTTAGCACCTATTTTCACCTCAAAAAATAGCAATCAGAAAATATTATGAAGCAAAAAATCCTATTTCATAAGAAAGTTATTAATTATTAAATATTAAACAATTTCAAAAGCCGCCCTTTGCTGACGTAGCTGGCCACAGGAGTAGTTTCTACAAAAAACCAGTGGCGAAGGGAGACCTCCGCTAGACTTGCCCTCCCATAAAAAAAATAATTAAAAAAATACATATTTTTTTTTTTAATTTAAAAAAATTAAAATCTACTAAATTTAAAATCTTCAAAAATACATCAAATTATGTCCTATACAACTTTTTGTCCAAGGCTTGGTTTACTAGTTACGATTTTTTTTTAAATTTTAATGTTTAATAACTTTTCCGGTTTCGGATTTTAATAAAAAACAATAGGGTTCTTCCCAATTATTAGGAGAATTTTTTAGTACCAGAACGAACTCTTTAAGTTAAACCGTTATCGTGTATACACACAGCCCCACAGACACACACACACACACAGACACACACACATACGGACGGCACTTCGAAAATAGGTTTTTTGGATTCCCTGGACTATGAAACGTGGTCATCCGTCAAAATCTCGACCTTGAAAAATTTCGCGATTACAATACTTGCCCCTTATATATTAAGGTCGGGCAAGTAAAAACCTACCTGGTAAGCGACCAAATGCATGTATTCTATTTCTTTATGAGGTGCGAAACTAGATCGTAATTTCTTTTTTATGTTACTTGCATGCATCTAAAATATTAAATGATGTTGGTTAATCTGCGCAAAATATGACATTTTAAATTTCAATTGTTAACTTTGACCATTAATTGACAAATTCATGGTCAAGCTTGAATATGGTCAGTATTACGTCATTTTTTTATTAAGTACACAGTAATGCATCTACAGTTTATAGGCGTTTGCGAACAGCAAAACAGAACCTTCATCATCCTTAAGTTAACTTAAATGACCTTTTAAATTTGAAACGACAAAAAAGGGTTCTATTTCTCAGGCGTGTGCTATTGACATCATCGTAAAATATCCTATATTCCATTAAAGTTTTAGTAAAAACTGTCAAGATCTTTAATAAACAATCCAGTAATGTTTGTTTACTACTAGAATATTCTAGTTTATCAACTAAGCAGTTGAATCGTTTTCGACAGCATTCTACCTCCTGCCGTTTGCATATAAATTAATAACGAGTCTATCAGGCGATTGAAAACGTTTCGTCGCCCTTTCTAACTTCCCTGTACAGTGGTGCCCTCTTAAACTCGACCCGATGGGCCACTCAACACTACATCCGATACAGATTTTCTATGTTTTATTTATTTAAAATTGGTTTCTCTCCGAACTCGTTTAAGATTTGCATTCTTCTAAATTTAGACAGAATTGGATGGCAGTTGCGAAGTGTGAAGCTTTATACGAAAATTTAATTTGAAATAAGATTATATTTATTTAATTTGAATCATGAAAATTTAAATGATAAAGGTAAAAATAAAATACTATTTTCAGATTTATTTCAAAAATTTGGACCTATTATCAATGAAAGAAACTTATTATCAGTAGCTTTTCCCAATACTATGCAGTTTGTACAGGCTTCAACTTGTTCGCGAGTACTTTATGTTTAAACTGATTAATTATTAAGATAAAACATTCGTAGCTCAATGGAAAAACTTTGGAGAAACGCTCAGGCAATTTCATAATGCCATCTTTCCAGAAGGTTCCATCTTAGCTCTCGAAAAATCTGTAGAGCTGAATTTTGATATCGTCCAAAGATGCGAAATTTTTTCCGTTAAGGGAATTTTGTAGAACGGAACAAACGGTAGTCAGAGCATATGGTCCAGACATCACACCATCCGACTACCATTTGTTCTGCTTTCTACAAAATTCCCTTAACGGAAAAAATTTCGCGCCTGTGGATGATATCAAAATTCACCTGGACAGATTTTTCGAGAGCAAAGACGGAACCACATTTTTCACCTTCCAATACTGTGCTGCCATCTTAGTGGTCGATGCACTCTCGATAAATTTGTACTTAAAAAATGAGTATCTGTTTATACTGGGGATATAAGGGCCAGTGGCTTTTATAGATTGATGGAGGTCAATAAACGGTCAACCTACCCTCTCTTCCCAATGCGCCTTAGGCGTTTCGAATCTATTAAATCTAACACACATACGTGCAGCATTGATATACAGAGCTGTAATCTCATTTATAAGACTTTCAGCTATGTATTATAAGGGAATTGTATAGATCCAGCTTTATAGCTAACAATAAATATCTATTAGAGATCTGAAATCAGCTCTATTAAATTTATCGGCGGTGAAACACTAGTTTAGATTGCAACAGGAAGGACAATGCACTTTTATTTCCTCTTGAGAATAATGGAAACTCAAGAAAATATGTTAGAATTTTATCACAGCTCGTCAGGGAACATTAAGATGTAATAAAATATAAATGTTGTAAGATATAAAATTACGATATAGAACCAATTTTGGAAACCATTAAATAAAAAGAGATTTAGGGCCGTATTCATAAACGTTCCTAATCCTCACCTCATCCTCACGTTGGATATTAGGAACTCATTGCCCACTCACTTATCTGTCAAATTTGAGTGAATAGTGAGTGAGATTTGAGGCCAGTAGCTGGTAACCTTAAATTTGACTCATTTAAGATTTTGATTTATATAAATATAGAAATATATTTGCATTAATTTGGATAATGATTTTTTAGAGTATGTAAAAGTTGAAAATGTTTATTTAAATGTGCATCGATACATTTGGAACGTAAAAAGAAAATAGTAACCTATTTTTGAATTCAAAATAATTGTTTTTATCAGGCGGTAAATGCGGGACTAACATCCTCTTCAAAATATCACTGACTATGAACTTATTCAGAGATTTCAATTCTTAAGAAACACTATAACAGATAAGTCACTGATTGGATTGAAGGTACCCATATCGAAATGGGAAATCCAGGATGCAGAAATGTGGAACTATTTTGAAATCGAAAAGGCTAGATGTGATTAAACGTGCAAGTAGTAGCAGATGCAAACTGTGAAGTCTTGGACAATGATATTTGCTGGCCAGGATCTGTCCATGATATTTAATAGTAGTTCTGTTAAAATGATATTTGAAGAAATTCGATATTCTGGACTTATTCTCGGTGGTAACGGTATAAAAGCAGCTTTTATTCTACGCCATTTTACAAAAAAATAAAAAAAATAATTATAAGTACTTTTATTATAATTTTGTTGTATATTTATTTACAATAAATTATTTAAATTACATTATAAGTTTTTCTAAAATTTTAGTTTTTAAAGTTTCTTGCATTAATTATTGTTCGGCTATATTTTTTCTTACTTCTTGCTTTTCTACTTGCAGCTGTTGTTTATATCGGTTTAAAATATATGATTTTAAACCGATGTTATTCGAGACGAAAGGTATGAATGTCTTCATCTTGCGCGATATTTTTTTCTGAGCTCTTCATTCTAACTTCTTATTCTTTTTCAATTGCAGTAGCTCTTGATGTGTACGCAGTTTTCTTATTTGTTTGCTTATTTTCTTATTACTTTTAATTAGGTTATTAGATTATTTGCCTAATGTAAAAATTAACCTATTTAAAAATTACATCCCCTGGGATTAGAGTCGTCTTTTGAAAGTGTAGTCGTCATCCGTATGCATTGGGCAGCGTCACCCGTCATATATAGGGTGTTTTTTTTAGAGGTATAGAACTTTAAATTGCAATAAAACAACGATGGATTATTCGATTGACATGAATTTTTTTTTATTCGAAAGATAATCTTGTGGCATTACATTAAATCATACCAACAAGACGGCGCAACATGTCACACAGCTCGTGCCACAATCGATTTATTGAAAGACACGTTTGGTGACCTCCTAATTTCACGTTTTGGACCTGTGAATTGGCCTCCAAGATCTTGTGATTTAACACCGCTGGACTACTTTCTGTGGGGCTATGTAAAGTCATTGGTCTATGCGGATAAGCCACAAACGCTTGACCATTTGGAAGACAACATTCGCCGTGTTATTGCCGATATACGGCCACAAATGTTGGAAAAAGTCATCGAAAATTGGACGTCCAGATTGGACTACATCCGAGCCAGCCGTGGCGGTCATATGCCAGAAATCATATTTAAAATGTAATGCCACAAGATTATCTTTCGAATAAAAAAAAATTCATGTCAATCGAATAATCCATCGTTGTTTTATTGCAATTTAAAGTTCTATACCTCTAAAAAAAACACCCATTATATTCTACTTGCCATGATAAAAACAACAATATATATAAAATACACTATATTTTATTGAATTGAGTTTTTGACAATACACTACTGTCAAAATGTTTATTACAGTCACTACCAAAACGTTTCCATAGCTATTACTTATTATTTTATTTTGACGTCATAAAATTAGTGACGTTTTCCCTCAACCGTCCCTCAAGTTAGTGACTCATTTACAATTGTTTATGAATAACAAAAGTGAGTGAGTGAACGACTAAACCTAAAATGAGTGTGAGATGAGGTGAGGCTGAGGTGAGGATGCGGTGAGGATTAGGAAAGTTTATGAATTTGGCCCTTATAGTATTTAATTTCTGTAGCACGGAGAATGAAAGAAAAACTAGGGAATAATGTTATTTTATGTATAAAGTACTTATATACATACAGTTTAGCGCCGTTCTTTATGTACGTCACTCAATTCCAGAAGAACATCATCTTTCCTTTTCCTTTTCTTAAAGCTCGCAATTTTGTTAGAAGTGTTTTTGTCAAGTTGTGTCTTACCGCTGATATTGGTTGCCGATAACATTTTATGAACAGGCAGATACAATCACGAAATTGCATCTCTGCTTCCTACTTTTTACTATACTCTCGTTTACTTTGGTCTTTGCAACACTCAACAAAAAACGAATCTGTTAAATCTTAGAAAAAAACTAAAAATAAATTTAGGAATAAAAAATTTAACTGGTATATTAAATGGAAGTTATTAATTTTTTAAAGAATGATAACACAGCCCAACAAAATGAAATTTTTGTCTTGGTGCCGGAAAAGTAAGAACTGATTTTGAATATTTTTGATGTGCTGATTCCAAAAATACCTGTTTTTTTCGTAGCAGCTCTAGTTTTTGAGATACAGGATAATTGATTTTAGTTCAGATAAAAGGCAAAAATAATGAAATAATGATATCTTTAGAGGCCAAAATTGAAATTTCGTACCTAAAATTAGAATCTTATTAGCCAGTTTGAGTTACTTGGTTTTACTCATGACCGTAAAACTCAGCAATATCACTAGTCGTGAAAAACATTAAGTATGCGGGTAATTCGTGCCGATCTGCAAATGGTAAAAGGCAAAACTTCCTCCTTGGACAGCAAAGTCGATATACAAAATATCCTAGTTTTTGTGTCTTTGGGACAGCAGAGATAAGGATCAGCACTGGGTTAGCAGAAATTAGCCTTTAAGAAATATCATGATTCAAGAAAAACAAAACGCAATCAACGAACCTTTGGACGCCAGAGAGAAAATCATATTTCCACCCTTGCATATCAAGTTGGGGTTTATGAAGCAATTTGCGAAGACTTTAAATGGAGACGGACTTTGTTTTGTCTACTTGACACGTAAATTTCCTGGGATTAGCACGGAAAAATTGAAAGCCGGAATATTTGATGGTCCTCAGATAAAGCAGCTTATTAAAGATTCAAAATTTACCGCATCAGTGAACGAGATTGAATATATTGCTTGATGTTCATTTGTTCAAGAAGTAAAAAATTTTCTTGGAAATCAGAAGGCAGAGAATTACGTAGAATTAGTGGAAGATATACTTTCCTACTTTAATAAACTCGGTTGTAACATGAGCATAAAAGTTCACTACGTCCACAACCACTTAGATCGGAAAACCTAGGTGATTTTAGTGAAGAACAGGGGGAAAGATTCCATCAGGACATTAAAACCATGGAAGATCGATATCAAGGAAGATGGGATAGCCACATGATGGCCGACTACTGTTAGACTCCATGGTAGAAAATCGTATAAAAGAAAATTTTTAAGTGATAAGTGATGAAGGTATATTTATCTACTTTGTGAAATAAATACCTTACTTTGTATTTTTTGTTTTTAGGGTTTTGTAGGTATGACCAAAAAACCCTTATACCGTCATTTTGTCGTCTGTCTGTCTGTCTGTCTGTCTGTCTGTCTGTCTGTCTGTCTGTCTGTCTGTCTGTCTGTCTCTCTGTCTGTCTGTCTGTCTGTCTGTTCGGTAAAAATTGTAGCCAAACGGCTAAACCTAGAGAGTTGAAATTTGGCATGCTTATACAACTCTTTGACCCGCACATAGGAAAAATACTAAAACATCTAAAAAACATACCCCCCTAAAAATATAAACAAATATGTGCTCATCGAAAACAAAAATATTTTTTTTAAATTATGAGTAGGGTATCAAATGAAAGCCCTTAGTACGTGGATTAACGACCAAATTTTTATTTTTGAAAAATAAATTATTTTGAAGCGATTTTTTCCAAAATTGTGCAAAAAAAATTTTGTCCCACACCCTGTAGCCCAGATGGTTTAAACTAAAAATCTAAAAAAATTCTAAGTAATGTATATTGGTGTGAATATTTCGGTTCACACCAATATTTTACAACAGGAATTTTTGATCAGATTATGTTTTCGGAAAATAACGCATTTTTTGTGGTTTTTGGTTCACAAAGTACAAAAGTTATACCAATGTAAGACACTCACATGCAAGGCGTACGATGGCGTTATTGGTTAGAGCACTGGTGTCGTAAGCTAAAACTCGCTGGTAAACGAAGGGTTTCGAGTTCGAGTACTGAGTGAATTTTATTTTTTCTGTTTTTTTTTTGCATTTTTATTATGTTGAAATTATTTTGTCAAAATTCTAGTTATATTTTGACAAATGTTGTATTTAATTTTTAAGAACGTAAATTTAATAATTATCTTATTATATGATTAACAGACGATAAATTATTTTAAAAATATCGTTCATTTTGCCGTGATTACTACAAAGTAAAATTTGTCCTACACACTCAGCATACCGCCTTCACTTATTATATACCTGCGAAACCCTGAAATGTGTGAATATTCACACTTCACATCAATTTTTTAACTGGCAGTTAGAGCAAAAAGTAATAGTAATAACGTGAAATGTACATAAATTAAAAAATAAGATAATTTTATTCTAAAAGACAGACCAAAAAGATAGAGTGATAGACCAAATCAGACGGCTATTTTGGATTCTGCACCTAAAAATTACCTAGAAACAGTTAAAAAATCGCAGGCACCAAAATGTCTGTTGGACTGTGTAATGCATTGATTTCTCGGAGTTTGTACAATGGTTTCGTAGAAAATATTTGAAGCAGGGAGTCATATGGAAGTACCGGAAGATCCCATGACTTTAAAATAAATGAATTTAAGGAATTTATGATGGATTTTTTTCAAAGAATTCCATTCAGTAGAAAATTATAAGTATTGCCTCCTATAATTTTCTATTAAAACGGATAAATATTTATTTATCAGCCTTTTAGTTATAATAGTAAGACTATCTTATTTTTATCAATTTTTTTGTCGATGGTCGAGTAGTTCCAGTTTTCGTGTTAATTTTGTAACAATTAAGAAACGTTGACATGATCCAAGCCTTGTGATAAATAACCTGACTCACAGTAAGTGTGAGTTTTGTGAGAGTTATATGAGTTGACGTTGTTGATACATGATGGCAGTACACATGGGATGTGGTAGTGAATTTCGGCAGCGGATCTGAGTGGGGGTTACTGGAGCACTTGTTGAGCAAAGCCGTCACCAGCGGAGTTTCAAGCGCGATACCTGTTGCTTACACCAGGACATTCACCCATCAACCATAACATTTAGATTATACAAATTCATAAAAATAACAAAGGAATATTTATGGATATTTAAATTAACTACATTTATAATGTTCAAACGAAATATTATTAAAAAACATTAATATTTCGACCGTTTAAAGCTTGTTGAGCATTAAAGAATAATACTAAGGATCAAATAACATGAGGAAATGGTTTTCATCCACAGAACTATTTTTAAAAGCAAATACCAAGTTACGGTTTAACACGATGACAGCTAGCGTTCGAAACAGACAGGGCAAGGAAAGAAGTGTTTGTTAATATATTGAATAGTTGACAGTTTTACTTAGTGAAACTCGGATATAGGTTCTTAAATAAGACGCTTGGTAAAGTTTCCCTAATATAAGATATAATGTACAGATCATTCAAAATATCAGAAACGCAAATACGATAATACATATAATGTAGAAAGTAAATATCAAAATACTGCCTCATCGGGAATCGAACCCGTGAACCGAAGAATATATGGAAGAATTCTTAGGTTGATGGGTGAAAATGTGGAAGTATTACTTAAAAATGAAATTATTACATCGCAAAATGTTATCTTTCTAAAATCCGGACCATCAGAAAAATTATTTTTGAAACATTTTTGGCGAGATAGCATCCAAAAAGTAGTGCCGACGTTTGTTAATGAATGTTTCCAGGTGGAAACTAGCACCTAGTTTGTGCACCACAAACACTATGATTTTGAATATGTCAGCTGTAAGGACCTCACAGTACGGCGTCCTGGGCCTGTGCTCCTCTTGCCCCTACCTTTCATGGTTTTTGTTTCAGTTTGGGGATAGAATGAAATTGAGGGTTATTCCTTAGGTTGACGCGGTGGCAAAATCACACAAGTGATCGCATGGGGTTTAGCAATAACCCCACTTGTTTTCTTGAAATATAAGTAAACCAAGAGAGATTCAGAAACAAAAACAGTTCAGTTTACAATTAAAGTTGAATTCTTTAACAACAAACATATATATTTTCTTTTCTAGAAATAATATTAAATCTAGAAAAGTTAAAAAAATAAATAAGAACCACTACCCTGAGCAATTACTGCTATTACATTAAATATCAGGTCGTCAAGGATAAAATTTGTAGTTAATAATATTGCCAACTTTAACATCTTAAAATTTGACATTGGCTTAATATTTTACCGAAAGTTACATATTTCGCCTGTTTAAAGAAATCATTGTATGCTCTAAAAAACATCAAAAACTTTTTAAAAAAATTAATTTTGTTAAAAATGGAACGGTCGGAAATTCGCACTATTACGAAGTATGAGTTCTTACGTTCAATTACGGTATTGCAGATCGCGCGAAACATTAATAGTGTATTTGGCTCTAGTTTTACTACGCAGCAAACAATATCAAACTGGTTCGTCAAATTTCGTACAAGTAACTTAAAAACCAAACCAAAAAATAAAACCTGGCTCATCGATTGCAGCAGAAATATACTGCAACCAACTGTACGAAATGATGCAAAAACTTAAAGAAAAACAGCCTAGATTGGTCAACAGATCGACTCCTATCTTATTGCATGATAACGCTAGACCACACACTGCACAAATGACTGTGGCAAAACTACAGGTATTGTTGGAGATTCTTCATTATCTTCCATATTCACCAGACCTAGCTCCCACTGACTACCACTTTATCCGCAATTTGGACAACTTTTTAATAGCAAAACAGTTTAATTCCGAAAAAGCTGTAAAACTGGCCTCGTTGATTCTCGTCCACCAGGGATTTATATCACCGGCCTGAACAACCTGCCGCTTAAATGGCAAAAGTGTATAGACAATATGGGTGCATACTTTGATGAATAAAATAATTCCTTATATTTGTAAGTTATTTCCTTGACGACCTAATACATAAGATTAATCTAGGATCCCTACAACCAAAATTTCAACAATTGAAGCACTGAAGAGGATTTTTTCGCCGTATTTTCGACGACATAGTTAACAACTTCCCCACATTGTTCTTCCATTGTTCTTCCCACATCATATGAGGAACACATCTGGTCCATCTCGTCTATGCCACCTTTTATCATGTTATAATATGTGACTATTTCTGGTTTGTGCTAGTTACTACTAGGTTCGTCTATTGCAGCATCGTTGTCCATTATGACAAAAGGACAACGACCATACTTTTTTAGGAGATTAGACGAAAACGTTACGTAAGTGGACACATGGGATCTATATTCATTACAATAACAACACGTACGCAGCGTGTTGCAACAACTCGATTACTACTAAATTCAAAATAGTATTCTAAGACAGGAATCTCCTGGAAGAGACAAGTTCGAAATAAAACGCGTACTGCATTTTTTTCATGGTTGAATTTGCTCCAATGTTAACAATGTTGTTAAAGATACTTGTTTTCTTTCGATGACACTGGTCTCACAGTTCACTGTTTAACAATGTCTTAATAGCTCTCTTACCTTTTTGTGTCTTTGAATCGCTTTTTCTAGTGTTTTTCTCTAGCGTACTTATCTATTTGAGTGCAAAATCCAACATTACAGCAATTAATTTCTAAAATTACTTGGTATGAACAATATGTATTATCAATGGTTTTAATTGAGTCTGCGGCATAAATGAAGCACTTACTGACTGGATGTCAGTTGACCGACCACTTCATTTCGTTACTGCTAACAATCCCTGCTTTTATCATACACCTGCTCTCTCTGTACCTTTATCATCAAATTATAGCCCTCTACCATTCAATTATTGCGCGCAGAATGTCGAGGTTTAAATTTAAATGGGCAGTTTCAAATTACAGAAAAAGGAAAATTAGTAGCTGAGATTTACTGGATTGATTTGAATCTGGAGTTTAAGAAATACTATAACCTTTAAGTCGGATTCGAATGACATTCGAAATGTCACGCGATTGTTATGTTATTATGTGACATAAAATGATTTCTTGAAACTATCTCAAGCTGTAATTTTGTGCAACTCTTTCAAAATATCTGTATAGTATCATGTCTAAAGCCTGTACACGATTGAATTCATGCGATTTCTCGTTTTGAATCTCGTACGATTTATAATACACAGATTATTGTATCGTGTACTACAGGATTTTCGTATGAGATCTTGTACTTGTACAATAAAAATTGGTTGGTTTTCAGTATACCAACCAATTTTTATTGTCTCAACCTAAAATATTGGACAGAATGAACCAATAATGGCGCAGTATAGGATGTGCGTATTCATGCGAACAACTGTTCATCTGTCAAACATATTTCGAGGATATTTAGTATCAACTTTAGCAATATTGTTTCTTATTTTGTTTAAAATAAATTAGATTATGCTGTTTACATAAGAACAATAATATATAGGGACCTGCGGTTTGAATTTTTAAAATCGGGTCTTCCTTAATTATTATCTTTTTATTCCGTGTAGTTTTGAAAATTTGTTAATAGTTCATTTTCGAAAGACCGTATCTCAAAACCTACATGCGATGGAGAGCTGCGGTTGAAATCTTTGAAATTCTGAGGTCCTGAAAGGCCTTAAGACTCATTTTCAAGCAACTCCCAAACAAACAAAATTTTTGCGAAATTTACAATTTGTCATTTTTTTTCTATTTAATTTTAAAAAATCTTAAGAACAATAAAATATAAAGAACTGCGGTTTGAATTTTTGAAATCTTCGTATATTGTTTAGTCTAGAAAAAAATGGGGCCTTAATAACTCAACTTTTACAATAAATATGAATCATCAAACAAAACCTTTGAAAATGGTCAAATATCGAAAAAAACGTAAGGGGTACCCCTTACGAGTTTTTCAATTTTTGGCCAATTTCAATGGTTTAGCTGAACCAGTCATATAAATTCAAAAAATTTGTTTTTAAAGCCTTTCTAGACTAAGCAAAGCACAAGGGCTGCAAAATTTTAATCCGCAGATCTTTATCTCTTACCGTTTTCAAGATAATTTTTTTTGAAATTATTAAAAAAAAAATTTAAATTAAAATTAAAAAAAAAAAAACTTCGGAATGTGAACTAAGGCCATTTACGACATCAGGATTATAAAAATTCCAACCGCAAGGCTCTATATATTATAGTTTTAAAGATACAGTCCCGCGAATATCTATTTTTTTTGTAAAATTCGCCTATTTCAAAACGATTTAAATCAAAAATGGACACGGCTCGTAAGGCCCCAATTTTTTTACATTACAAAAAAACAATG
Organism: Liopterus haemorrhoidalis; assembly: GCA_963971575.1. NCBI lineage: Eukaryota > Metazoa > Arthropoda > Insecta > Coleoptera > Dytiscidae > Liopterus > Liopterus haemorrhoidalis. The sequence goes on from OZ020615.1 coordinate 54,289,931, forward strand.
AAAATTCTAAAAAAGCAAACCGCAGAACTTCAACTTATATCGTTCTCTAGATAAAACTTTCTAAAATTTCCAAATTTTCACATAAATATTTTATGCAGGATTTGTCAAAAAATACGACTTGAAAATATTTGACAACTAGGCATTATACCATACTAAATAATAAATAAAAAATGATATCACATAGTATCGATAGTTTTTTCCGATACCAACACCGGAATCGATACTATGAAACGATTCCGATATGGATGCAAAATATCGATACCTGCGATCGATATTTACATCTATAAACGTTTCTTTTCATTTTATTTCTGATGCTTGGGTTACAGGTGTATAGTGTAACTGAGATATAATATTTTGGTCGTACCTACTACTTTCTTAGATCGGTTTTGAATCATCTCATTTTTCCTCCGATATTAATACATTTTCATTCTAACTTTTTGTGGTATTGTTGGGATATTGATTCCAGGACGATAGGAAGAACGTTCTTTACCGCATAGAGACAAGATTCCTGCAGGAAATGAGTGTGACAGGAACTAGGATGAGAGGATGTGAGAGGGAAAATACCGGGATACAAATATTTCGAGAGAGAGATTTCGCGCGATGTGAACAACATGTCACGAACAGCTGTTTCATCATTTATACTACGCACGGATTTCATATCGAAATTAATGAACTTACAGATGTACGCTAATTAGATTTTTTACCTCAAACATTGAAATTGAGACTTAAGAAAGTTTAACTTTTAATCATTCAACATTCTGATTTTGGCAGGGGTGGATGTACCATGACGCTAATGAAGCTACCAGTTTCGAGTCCCCAAACAATATGAGGATCCCAAAAGCGCCCGTCGAATCATCCTTAGAATTTATACATACTCTAGTTGCCCTCGTCCGGATTCGTTCGAGGACATTTCGTTATTACTTACCTACATTTATTTGGAACTTATAACATACCTACTTGTAATAGGTGACTGGACAGAAAACAATACCATAGACATGTGAAAGGTCAGGATTAAACTGAACAGTATTACTTATCTGACAGCCTCTTTATAACAATATTTTTAATTTTACCATAAGGTTATTGGTAGGACTAACACGCGAACACGCTACATATAGTTGCCAATGACATAAGCACGAACTCCGCAAATCAACGCCAGCTATTTTCACGGTTTGACTCCGTGATTTATTAATAGTCATCGCAAAACAAATCCTGACAGGAAATTAAAGGCACTTGAACTGAAATGGTAAAATTATAGGAATCATCGGTATTTTTGGGATTTCATTATTTCCGCGTGTACCGCAACGATCATAATGGATTTTAGACCACATAGTATTTTAAATTGTTCTTCTGTAAGAGTGTTCCACTATATAATTTTGGCAGGTTATATTACTAAGCACAATTATTGGTGCACCTACTTTCAAAGTAAGAGTGGGAGGAGGTACCCCTGATGGGTTAAAAACATTCATTTCGCCTGGATCGTAAATCGCATCTTGCTCATCTACAACCTTGTCGACAGACGTGTATATACGGGAGATTCAAACTGATCCAAGATTTTCCCTGTAACAATTATCGTAACTTTGGAACTACTGAACCAATTTTAAAAGTTCTTTCAATTATGATTAGGTAGTCTATAAATCGAATACTAAGTTGGCCACTGAAGAAATATTGGTTGTCACTGATAATTTCAAGAAAATGCGTTAAATGTATCCGAAAAAATGGATTTTGTATTACGCGCGCACATAAATATTATTGTATCTTTGGAACTACTGAACAGATTTTAAAAACCTTTCTATTCTGAAGTGCATAAATCGTATACCAACCTTGCTACTAGCAAAACCTATGAAATAAGATAATAATAATAAGATAATTTGAAGAAAATGGGTTAAATTTCGGACGGAAAATATGGACTTCGTTTTTCCCGCGTGCACAAATTAAATTATAACTTTGGAACTATTGATCCGATTTTAATAAAACACAGCCTAAAATCTAACTATGGTCTATTTCAAAGTAGAAAAATGTGTGTAATTGCTTCGGATTGGTTTAGATCTACATCCCTATTACACTGTAAACATATTTTGGATAAGAATTAATTTTTTGGGGTATCGGTCTAAAAAAACTACGTTTTCTTGTCAAATAGTTAAAACATATTTATTTGCTTACTAGTTTCGATTCTTCTCTGAATCATTTTCAAAGGCTTAAAAGAAATTGAATTACAAAATTATTACATCTATTTTTTTTTAAATACATTTAAAAAATTACTGTATTTAAAAAAAATCGATGTAATAATTTTGTAATTCAATTTCTTTTAAGGCTTTGAAAATGATTCAGAGAAGAATCGAAACTAGTAAGCAAATAAATATGTTTTAACTATTTGACAACAAAACGTAGTTTTATTAGACCGATACCCCAAAAAATTAATACTTATCCAAACCATTTAATACGGTCAAAGAATCTATTTATACAATGTAAAAATATTGTTTTTAGTCCAAGTTGACAGATGTTCAGCGTCGTACATTGGAAATATATATTATTTATATTAATTAATTTTTCTCATATATTTTGTTATTATTTACATATTTAGACTTTTATTTATATTCTTGGCGTAGATTTTATGGAGAAAATTCTCCATGTAATTTGTTTTTACGCAGTTATATATTTTTTAGGTTATCTGACATATAAATATTTTTTGACACTTGATAATTAACAGATCAAGAGAGAGGACTAATGAGAGGCCAAAAGACAGCCTGATTGTGCCCAAAGAAGAAGTTATTGATATAATTTTTAGACCTTCATATATACATATATTTTTAATTTTTATTTACAATAATTATTTAAATAAAAAACTTTAGCTCTGAAGATACAGTCTGTTTCAAACGCTTAGGCGGAACTAGATTTTGCAATTTAGTTATTTTCATCGCTTAAATCGTGCTTTTCGGCCGTTTTGTTTAAGCTTTGTAAATCATACTTACAATAAACATATTTTGGTTAAGGTTAATATCATTTTAAAATGTCATTTTCTTTATATTTTGATTTTTTGTGTAATTCTTAATACAAATTTCCCATTTATTTATTTTTTTGTCATTAAAATATATAAAAAAATAATTTAATTTTGACATAGGTCATTCGTTTCCATGGTTTCATTGTTGTAATTTTAAATTTTGACATTCCAACATGAAAAATTAAATAACCCAAGAAAGGTCCCTTGTCGTGACAACCTAAAAGAACGAAATTCCCATTTAGTTCCGCCTAAGCGTTTGAAACAGACTGTATGTTGTCAAATCATTTGCTAACCCAGTTGCTACGCCCATGCCCTAGTTGTAACTTATTTTAAATGTCCCACTATACTGTATTTGATCAGTGTAAATCGTACTCGGTTCGCAGCGCTATTATCTGTCTCATTTTGTAATACGAAACTAAGAGGGGAACTTCATTTTTTATGTTGTATATTTAAAATATCATCTTAGGGTGGTAATTCTGAAGTAACACCTTTCAAAATATTTGACAATTCATAATTGACATTAAATTATATGTCAACTTACTAACACAAATTGTATAAAACACAAATTGACAAGTATTTGAAATATATTTTATACAACCAGAACAGAAAATATGAATAAGAGAAATAAGATGAAATAAATATTTGTATATAATTCAAAATATTAGACATGTCAATCACAAATTTGACATGTAAATTTGGTATCTGACATGTAGTTTTTGAGTGAATATAATCTCAGTTAAAGTCACTGGATAATACAAAGTACCGCAAGCCTTTGAAGAAGCCGACAGACCCCAGGGTTTGATTGGCAACATTGCTTCCCCTATTAAGCTAACTAAAGCAGTCACATCTCCCTCTCTCGCTCTCATTTAATAACCTTCTTGGTCAGCGGTTTGAATATTTAAGGTTAAGTTTAATTTAAATTTATATTTTATATCCATTTTATATAATAAAAATTAAAAGAATAATTGAAATTGTACCACAATTTTGTTATAGTGCATCTTTGATTAAAAAAAACGTTATTACAATGTTTAAAATAAAAACTAGTTTCTTATTTTTGTAATATTGGAATCACTGAACATCATTTGTGTTGGCGACATTTTTTACCCCAGCATGGCCGCCGTTGCGGTACTTTGTATAATCTAGTGACTTTAATCTCATTATAATGAAACTTCATCAAAAATATAAAAGCCAAATTTACAAGTTTACATGGTTTCAAAAAAGTCTATTTACACCACAACAGTCACCAAAGTAACCAGATCTAGTTTCGTATTACAAATTGAGACAGATTATATCTACTTTTTTCTACTTTGAAATAGACCATAGATAATGTAGCTACATACAGAAAACTCCACATGAATATCGAATCAGCAGTTTTCGACTGAAAAGCGCACATTTAAATATATAAATAATAATATAATGATTTATTTGCCAAAGCATTTACAGTAAAAATTTAAAAACAAAAGACAATTTCTTATTTACATATATCTATAAAACAATATGTATAATTGAAATTAGAATTTAATATTGTATTAACATTTTTACAATTTAGTTAGACTAACAAATTTCGGTTTCTAGGGGAAAAGGGCAAAAACCTAGCACTTTTTGCTTTGTTTATTTTGTTGTTAATTTTTTGTTTGTTTTATCTTTGCCGATTTCAGTGCAAAAGATTGTAGGTATTACAAAGTATCGGTAACATTTTTTATTTAACATAAAATCACTGTCACATTAAATTTTTATAAAATATTTATTAAAATAAAATCAATAAAATATTGGAATCTCCAAGGATTCCACATAGAATTCTACAGTGAGGTTTCCATGACTGCGGCATTCTATTCAGTCTTTCCATTCCGCGTTACGTATGCGAAATATTCAAGTAATGGGGTATTAGACATGTCTTTTGAAATACCTTACAACTTGTTATAACAGCCAGCATACACCGTGATTCCTAATAAAGAAATTTTATTTGAAAAATAAACTGGAGAAATATAAATTGTAATTTATTCGATGAAAGAAAATGAGAAAATGATACTGACTATATGAGAAAATATTTTTAAGTTTTCTCTCGCAATATGAAAAAAGTAATATAATAGTAAAAATTTTAGCGAGTTGCGGTTAAAGTTAGTTAAATATTATTTATGTTTAGTAATATGTAATATACACTAATGCCGGGTTTACATTGGTAGATTAAAAGAGCTAGTAACTAGCGCGAGTACTACGCGCTTTACTCTACTATCTTATTTTCGGGATAGTAGGTGTTCGTACACAATTGGCATCCTATATTATTTTCTGGATAGTAAGTATCAAAACACATTTGACATCTTCACTGTGATTTTGTTGTGCAATTATCTTTTTGCAAAAAATAGTTCAACCTGAGAAGAAGAAAACTCTACACGTGGTGTTGAACCAATGTTCAGAAAGGCGATCATGAACCAATCGTTCTAATAAAAATTATAACTTATAATGGCTAGTATTACAGAATACTATAAAATTTAGACCAAGAAACGGCTCAAGTTGGCATAGCAAAATCGTTATTACACGATTTATTTCTTCAAAAGATTTTTTTGTTCCCACATTGGAGCTAACATAACGAGGTTGTTTTTTAGTTTGTCTAATTTGGACTGCCTACACCTCTACAGCCAATATTTCAATTTTACCCATGTATTTCCAGCTTGCTCAGCGACAGGTAGTTCGACTTTGATATTCCATTTCGTAAATCCAATTCCCGAGTCATAAATTATTTTTTTATGTTTTTAAGAGTAGTTTACTTTGATTTCTATTTAATCTGAATGCCGACAATGTTTTGTTGTTATATGAGGTGTGATAAAAAAATACGGTGTATGAATTTTTATAGCAGCAACAGCTGACACTACATCCATTTGAAGTAATAAGTCCAATAGTCTGATCCGTTGAAATAGTCAGTGTCAAGTTTGAACAAGTTGTGACTTGTCAGTCGGCTTCCAGAGATGGAAGAGTGAAATCGTGTTTACCGTGTCTGTCGCGCATCATGGATTTAGTTTTGTTTCAAGTTGCAAAAAAGGGCCAAAGAAGCTCATGAAATGTTAAAATTAGTGTAAGGTGATAATGTGGTGACTCTGAAGACTGTTTACAAGTGATATGAGTGATTTAAAAGCGGAAATGAGTTGCTGGACCGAGCAACGCTCAGGACGTCATTCGACCTCAAAAACAGACAAAAACGTGCAAAAAGTGGCAAAAATGGTTCGTTCAAACAGGTGATTGACTATTCGAGAGCTTACCGAAGAAATGAACATCTTCTACGGGTCGGTGCAAAGCATTTTAACCGATAATTTGAAAATATGACGACACCTTGCTTCTGACCTGCGAGTTTTTGGCCGAAAAAAAGGTCCCTGTCTGTCCACATTAACTTTACTCTCCGAATTTAGCACCATGCGACTTCTGGCTCTTCCCAAAAATAAAAACCGTGCTAAAAGGAAAATGTTTTGACACCATTCCCGACATTGAGAGGGCCACAACGGAGCAGCTGAAGGCCCTTCTGAAAGAATCCTTCCGGCAATTCTTCCAATCATGAAATCAACGTTGGGATAAGGGCATCGCTAGCCAAGGAGAGTAATTTGAAGGAGATTAATTTAAATTTGATATAAACTTATTATTTTGTTCGTAATGAAATTATTCACCGTATTTTTTTATCACACCTCGTATGTGAAAATATATGTTGTAGCAATTTATTGGATAGTTGTTGATGATGTATTTTGTTTTGTTTTAGCAGCAGCAGCAGGAGTGGTATTGGAAACGGCGGGAAGATGCTGGGGGGTGTGGCGGGACGGCATATGTCGTCACGGCGACGGGGCAGTTCTCCCATGATCCGTGCCGATTTCCCGCAGGAGCTGCCTATGCCCGCGGGAAGGTACAACAGACGTCGCCGTGCTGTCACTACCTCCGACCACAAATCATGTGCCCTCATACAGACACGGCTCAAGCTCGGCGACATCATGTAAGTCACAGTAATCATTAACAATTACAAACGTTACAAATTACAAAGATAACACAAATAATTAATAATGGTGGGAGACTAAAGAAGGAAAATAAAATCGGGCATGGATAGAGCCGTACTTACACTTTGGGAGGCCCGAGACGCAGTAATCCCCTCGAAAATCCCACTATCTTTTATCATCACTCCGATCAGTCTTCTTGATTTTTTAACTAACGTAGTATAAGAAATTGCTAGTGACCAATGTCCATAATTTTCGAGGATTCATTTCATGTAAATGACTATTAAACTTGTTTTCAAACGTGAAACTGGGCCTCTCTTAGCTAATAGCCAACTAAGCCCCAGAGTGCGCCTCTTGCGCTTCATGCGCCTTATGTGCTTCATATGCCTTATACGCCTTATGCTCCTCAAGTGCCTCATGCGCCTGTTCATAAGTACAGCCTAGTTTATAATAGACACATAACGTAACGCATAGCATAGCATGGCTCCATAACTTAATGAAGTTGAAAGATAGTACTATCGTTGTCCTGTTTATAATACGACCACACAACTCCATAACATAAAAATTCACCAAGTTGAACATTCATATTTGTGGAGGTTATGCTTAGCCAATCACAGAAAAGAGTGGCGAGTATGCGCCGTACTTGACAATTGTCATAAGTTTTTGTATATTTTCTTGTTTATTATTGTGTTTACAACTTATTAAAAATGGAAAAAGAAGCGAGGTTGGTTGAATTAGTGGAAAATAATCCAATCAAGAACAGCTCCGTGTCCCGACTAATGTACTAATGCGGTACACTCGTTCTATTATAAACACCGTACTTATGGCTTCTGCGTTGTGCTGTGGAGACATGCTATGTTATATGCCATGCATTATGTAGCTATTATAAACCAGGCTTGCGGCTCTGGACTTGAAAAGTAACGTTTATTCCCTGTTCCGTAATTTCGTGTCCTTAAATGTTAAACTATAAACAAGAGCAACCGATCAAAGGAGGAATTCTTCCGAATTTTAGGTGATAAATTCACATTTATAAATAAAATATGAAGGTATAACTTTCTGTTTAACTCCTGACTATCTTTTAACGGAAGTAAAAATACATTTTCAGTCAAAAAAACTGATACTATAGCTAAAATATAAGTAGTAGATTTGAAATGTAATTCCATTGATTTGTGCTGGCCACATGCCATGATGATTCATTTATAAATTTACCAGACGTTCCGGTTTGTATAGGACAATCCTGAATTTAAGACGTTTGGCCCGAATGTAAATCGTCCCAGAAATGACTCACATTATGTAAATCATCCCGAAACCATTGGATGTTTTCCGATTTTTGTTTCTTAGGACTGATTATCCCTGGCTCACCAGGTGATTTTGAATGATTTTCTTTTCCCCTCTTTTTAAGTGAAGAAGGGTCATTTTCTATCCCCCCTCTTCAACCAATAGAAAGTGATTTTGTCTCCTCCGTTCACGAACTTTCTAGGATTGATTAGTATCATCAAACATCCGGTACAGGCTTATAAAAATTAATTCATATTCTGCTAAGTGTTTTCAATGTCATCGAAGCCTCTGACCAAAATATGTTAATATTGGAATAGCCACATTCTTAAAGACCTGTACTTTGGCCCTGTTGAAGTTTCCTTTTTCACTAAGTATGCAGTTATATAAACTTTATAGAGGACTTTCATATTTGCTGCTTTAGCTTGTGTTGCGTATGGGCTGGGAGAAATTATACCAGGTTTAGGAAAGGTAGAGCAAGCCTGTAGCTGCAAACGTTAAATCGTCTGTACCTGCTATCTGACCGCTGAGCAAGGGCACGGTCGTGAGTTCAATTCCTGCTTAAGTCAAATAATTTGTATACAAATATTTATACAAATTACAGGTTCTGCAAGCCGTTCGCAACGGCTTTAAACTGTAGGTGCCTTTCTGTGTACGGTAAAAAATGGACGTGATAATGACCATATTTCTCCTGAATGTACATAGATTGAAAACATAGCCATGAAACCTGGAAACAGGACACCTTGGCTCACTTCGGACTGTCGCGCCAATTTTGATTTGAGGAAAAGTGGTTGAAGATATAGATAACAATATAATAAGAGAAGAACGACCAACTGGAGCTATGCTTTTTGCTATTTCATATTTTCTCTAACCAAAAGTTACTTTCAAGTTAAAGGCCAAAATGTTTGACCCCTTTGTATTCATCATTCGCCCAAAATTTTAATAAAATAGCAGTATGCCAAAGGGTCATGTAGTGTAGATTACAATGAATAACCCTGCGAGATAAGAAACGTAACGCATGAATACAAAAAAAAAAGATTTAGAGACCTTGTACAAGAATTGGCAAGGCAAAAGAGAAGGCTGGGAACTAGGCTTGGTATAGCATGAGAAAAACTTATGAAAAATGAGCAATGAATATCATCCATTTTCTATATAGCAACAAAAGAGTAGACCGACCGCCTAGATCAGTGTTTCTCAAAAGGTGTGCTGCGGCACATTAATGTACCGCTATATTTTACAAGAGTGCCGCGAAATCTTAAAAAATAAACTAGCGTCGTTTATATTTTAACATTATTGTCCGAATATACGTACAATACCATTAATTAGAACAAAGTACACGAAGAATCATTTTATGACGAATTGAAATTGACATATCCCTTTTTTCACGAATACAGCGGCGTCTGTATTCAAAATTTCTTCTTCTATGACTACGTAAGTGTGCCGCGAAATTTTTCTACTTTGGAAAATGTGCCGCGAGAGTAAAAAGATTGAGAAACACTGGCCTAGAAAATGGTCTGATGATATAAAGTGGGAAGCTAACCGATGCTCGTTGAGATTAGCATTGAACCAAACAAGTTGAAAACAAAAAAAGAAGGATCATATCCAATATTGGACATACATGAAAGTCTGAATAAGAAGATAGACAATGAGATATATTATTTTATTACTGGATAGTCATTTTATCAATGAAATATTTTATTAATATCCAGCACAGTAAATAATTTTGCTTGCTGGCAAAACAAATTAAATTTTTATTCCAATAACATAACTGTCGCAACCAAAACACATAACTTCATATAAACACAGTTATTTCCCAAAGTATTGAACCCTAATTAAATCCTTAAAAGTGACACAATTCCTATTACTGCTACCCTTTTATTAGAAAAAATCCCCTTTTAATATCCCAATATCCTGACATTTAATTAAATACCTATATTATTAGAAGGATGTTTAGCAGGATAACGTCACTACACCAGTAGCTGGTGGCATCTGGTGGCAAGACGGTGAACTATTGATTGTGAAAGCTTCACGCGGCGTAGGATGCCGCTACCGACGTCGTTTTTCCTGGAAATATAGCTGGAAAATTTTATGGTGGGGAGAAGAAAATTCTGGGAAAATTTAAATAGAGATTGTGCAGGTGTTTCATACTTGGGATACAGTGGGAGGATTTTATTAGTTTTTCGATGAATTTGGATAAAACAATTTGTGGTGGATACTAGTTCCTGGATTAATTATTTGTTAATAATTGGGAAATATGAATGACAAAATTCGGCGAATTTATAATGTGTTATTATTAGATATTTAATACAAATATATTGCATTTTACTTATAGATTGTAAAGCTTTTCGATAAATTCAACACCAGAAACATTATGTGATACTCCAATCAAAATTTTAGAAAATACAATGTCTATATTTATAAAATATAGACAAATACTGTTGTGTCTCTTTTTCGACTCATTTGTTTTTCGATGTTTTAATATTTTTTCTATACCTATCTGGGTTAAAGAACTGTATATGCAAGTCAAAATGCAGCTATTTAGGTCCAGCCTGTAAGCGCAATTTCTACCAGATAGGCAGACAGACTCATCAGTGATTAGTGATGGTATAAGGCAGGCATGGAGAAATTTTTATTAATGCAAGCTGTATTCTGTCCAATAAAAGCCGTTGCGATATTTGGGTATCGATAATATCGAATAAAAATAATCGATATCGGTATCGTATCGAAAAAATATATCGTTATTTTGAAGCATTGAAAGGAAAAATTAATATATTTTCTATAAAACGTAATAAAAAATATTTTATTTTTATAATAACAATCTAATACTTTTACAATAATAAATAGATTAAAGTAGTATGGGTATTAAAGTAGTATACATGACTGAAAAGTGGCATATGGCCTAGGTAACAATAAACTGGACACCTACAAACAACGCAGGCGAGGAAGATTCGTTCGTGGAAGAACTAATATTTTATTATTAGTATTATGTTGACGAATTATGTCCGTAGATAATATAATAGTTAAGTTTATGGGAGTCGGACAGGTGTAGAAATAAATAAAAAAGTTTATTTAACTAAGCTTACGTTTCGATTTTAATCAAATCTTCAGAATGATACTGAGTATCATTCTTATCACCAAGTTCAACGACCTTATTAACCATGGACATATATACCGATATATTTTATTATTTAACGTTTTATTTTAAAATTATGTGACTTTAACTAGCTCTGAGGAAGATTTGATTAAAATCGAAACGTAAGCTTAGTTAAATAAACTTTTTTATTTATTTCTACACCTGTCCGACTCCCATAAACTTAACTATTATTATTATTATTATTATTACATTCAGAGCAGAAGCTCAAGGCTTGTTATGCTCAATTGAAACATACATTTTATACTTACAAACTAGTTACATAATATACTAATATAAACAAATAATTACATAATTACTTAATTAAGAAATGCTGATTTTACAATTAAATTAATTATAGAACTAAAATTTCATTGCTCGGGGAGATAATTGACTTATTCTGGCTTTAAAGGTGTTTATGCTTGGGGCAGACACAGCTTCTTCCGGGAGAGAATTCCACAGGTCGAAGACACGGTTGGTGACGAAAAACTACCTTGGCTGTCGTTTAAACTTCTCGTGTTTCAACTTAAGATGGTGGCCACGGAGCCTCTGGTCGGTATTAAGGTGGAATAGTGACGACATATCGGTAGAGAACTTGCCCGTTACAAATCTATATATTTTGATTAAGTCTACACGTTTTCGGTGCTCTAACAGAGGTTGAATGTCGAGAATTCTTAAGCGCTCTTTATACGGCATATAGCGCAGACCTCTTGGCAATCTGGTGGTGCGTCTCTGAACTGCCTCCAGAAGTTGAATGTCCTTTTGTACATAAGGCAACCAAACTACAAATGCAAATTCACATAAGAAACGTTCATGAAGAGAAGAGGTAGGCCATGGAGCCTAGCAAGAGTTCATATACACACCAGTTTTGCAAGTGAGAGATTGTAAATCCTTTCGTTAAATATTTATTATCAACTTCTTCCTTGAAAGCACCGAGAAAACTCCTTGACCATGTAATAGGTCCACACTTTGCTTTTTGGTGGTGACATTTTTAGTTAAAATACAAAAATAAACAATAACATTTCATAACCTCAACCGTAGAGAAAAAAGGAGCCAAACTCCAGCAACTTCTAAACCGTTCAACGCATGTTTCTTGGCGTACTATGTCCTGCGTCATTGCGATTACATACCTCGCGCTACCAGTTTTTACAAGAGTAAAATTTTTAGAAGTGTTTCTTATTGAAACAAATTTAATCACAGAAATATTTATATGTGTATAAATAAAAATTACAATACTGTTTTAACAACAAAAAAAAAAAACGATACGATGCTATGTCAAATATACTGATATTAATGAAGTATCGGAAGATTAGTATCGATACTAAAATCGCGATATCGAATGATAAATATCGATACTGGTATCGTATCAATAGTATCGGAACATTTTAGTAATAACATTTGTTATATCTAAGAGCACTCTTTTGGGTTCGTCCTGTTTGTGCTCTCAAATTAAATAAATTAAATAAACATACTTAGTTGTGGGCCGGAGGACATACAAAAATATTATATTGAAAAGACCGAGCAAAATAAAAAAAAATCTAAAGTAACTAAGTGAGCAATGATTATCATATCATCCATTTTCTATATCGCAACAAAAGGGTTGAACGATCGCCTAGAAAATGGTCTGATAATATAAAGTGGGAAGCTAACCGATACTCGTTAAGATTAGCATAGGACCAGACGAGTTGGAAACAAAAAAAGAAGGACTATGTCCAATACTGGGCCTAAATAATGGGGGAAAAAATGGAACTCTACGCGGGCTGTATGAAACCACATCGCGAGCCGAATCTCTCCCACGGGGCGTAGTTTTGTCACGTTTGGTATAAGAACTTTTTATTTATGGTTACAAAACCTTAAAAATTGGACCAGATTTTATCTACTGCTAACTAGCAAAGCTTTTTTTTATCTTTATAGACATGTTTATAAAGATTTAATTATCAGTAATAATATTAGCAATGATTTCAGTATAATGCTCTATAAATTATAATTGAAATTGTCGAGTGTAAAATAATGAAAATCCACTTCCGCCTACATTATCTATAAAATGTGTTATTTGCGTTCTATGTTCTATTTTCCGAGCTAGACGGCTCAAATCCAATTGTGCTGATCGCGTTACAATCGCCACGTCATTACTGTTTGGCTAATCCCGCCGTTGCATGCCGCCCAACCACTACAGAGCATGTTTGAAATATTTAAAAGCAGTTTTTTAGTCGATATGTAATTATTCTGTTTCGGTTTTAATAGTTCTTAATTTAGAGCTTTCGTTTTTAGTCGACCGTATTTTTTACATTTAATGTTTAGAATATAGAACATATCAATTTGGTAAATAGGTAAAGGTTAAATAAAATATGGTAAATGTTATTTTTAAACACTTTTGCTTTTTGATATATTCCTATACAAATAAGGTTGATCGTGTCTGTGAATTAACTATTGTGGAAGGGTTGTAAGGGTCGCCGAAATAAATAATGCAACTAAATACTGCTGACCAGTTTCCTGGTGTTTTATTTCTTAAAAACAGAAATCCAAAAAAATTACTGATTTTCACCTGTGTACCTTTGAAGAAGAAATAAAATATTTCGAAACTGGTTATCAAACAATGCAACCCTTCCACAATTCCTACATATGTGCCCTGTTTACATTTCGTTACCCAGATTTTAATATATTTTCTTTTATGTTACTGCTCTAAAAGATGTTTTTAATCATTAGGGCTATTTTATTTTTAATTTATATAGTTCATATCAATTAATAAATACAGTGTGTAAGAAGATAGCAACTGATTGACCTTGCTTATGATTGGTTTAGCGCACAGCCAAGTTTACAATGTATAAAAAATACTTGCTAAATCCATATTTTTTTTCATTATTTATTAGAAACTTTAGCTCTGAAGAGATATTGTATGTATTATTATTTTTAAACTGTTTATAACCAAATTTTCCTTTATTCTTTATTTATGTTAGGCAAATAACATAAGTATGTTATCTGTCTTGTTTATTTTAATACTTCAGCAACTATTGCCCATTTCTTAACGGATTAATTTCGTTTTTAATGTTACCTGTCTGCATTTAAAATATTAAGGCCCGGTCTTTCCACCTTCAGATAAGGTCCCAGGTAACTATCTGACAGATAAGGTTATTTGTAACTTTATCTGCTGAATAAATGTCAATACCAGTCAGTGAATCCAATACGTCAGTCTCATTATCCGTTAGATAACTATCCGATAGATACATTTGTATAGAAAGAAGGGATGACATTTACTCAGCAGATGAAGTTACAAATAACCTTATCTGTCAGATAGTTACCTGGGACTTTATCTGAAGGTGGAAAGACCGGGCTTAAGTAATTTTAAAATATGATTTTCAATTTCAAATGTCAAATTTGATTATCAATTGGTAGAATTATAGTTAAGCACTAATGAAACATAAATGACATTTTAAACTGATAAGCTATTTTAACCCTCAAATTGTTATAAATGCCCAATTTACAATATTAAAAACAATTGGTCAAAGGGCATAAATTGGTCAAATTCAATCATTAAAGTAACTATATTTTAAAATCTAGTTCCGCACCTCGTTAAGAAATGGGCTATATTATTTCTTTTTATATATTGATATGTAATTTTATAAATAAATATATTTTTAGTTTAAACTTTCTACAATACTGTATTTTGCAGTATATAAATCCTTCTTGAGTTGCAACGCCACCTACTGCATACATATTTGGAATGAACTATAGAACAGTGTTTCGTTATGCTTTTTCCTCACGACCCTTTTAATATTCACTGGCTGTTACTCGATTTTAGAGAGCAGTGGTTCTCAAAGTGTGGTACGCGTGAAAGGTACTCGACGATGTCCACAAATTTATTAGTTGTTTATTTTTATTTTTATTTTTTATTAGCGCAGACTTTTATGCCTGTTAGTTATTTTCTGTTTACTATTGAACTTAAACTAATACCTATAGGCTATTCCAAACGTTCAGTCGGAACTAGATTTTGCAATCTAGTTACTTTCATCGTTTGAATCGTGCTTTTTGGCCGTTTTGTTTAAGCTTTGTAAATCATACTTGCAATAAACATTTTTTTGTTTATCATCCATTTTTTTTTGTGGAGGTTTGCAAAACATTATTTTTACTGTGGTAAAAAATTTGAAAAGTTTGAAAATTGCTGCTCTAGGGTAAAGTTTTCTACCATTTTGCCGCAACACTTTGGAGTAACTTGGTAGTAATGATGCCGATATTTTTTTGGTTAGAATGCTTTTGCTGTACTCTTCCTTTTTCTACGATTTTCTAAATGAAAATGAAAAATTCAATTTATAGTTATCATTATAAATAAATATTAGATTTAAGTGTTTTGTTTTCTGAACATCTTTTTTATGCAATTTATTTTTATTTTTCCCTCGGGGTGTCTCTCTTTTTCTTAAGTAATACTAAGTGTGTCGCGTATAACGATTTAACGGAATAGCTTTGAACAGTGTGTATTTGTAAAAAATTGTATTTCTTCTAAAAAAAAAAATCATTTAGAAATATTCTTAGTTACTATACCGTTTTTAAAAGAAGTCTGTTCAATGACAAATGAACGAATCAACTTATTTATTTATTTCTGTCTCGCACTTGCCTTGCAAGCATGAGTGTGAAAGAAATATATAAATAAGATTATTGTTGATTCACATTTATTAAACAGGCTTCTTTAAAAAAGTGAGCATGCTTCATTAAAAAAATATGTATATGTGAAGTGTAAATTTGCCGGTCACCATGGCGTAGTGGTTAGTGTAGCGATGCACTGGCTTCTAGACCATGAGGGCTCGGGTTCGAATCCCGGTTATGGCATGGATTTTTCAAAAATAAATGCATCTACTGGATAATGGTCATAGTAGCTAAGTCTAAAAATAAAAAAAAATAAATAAAATTAAAAAAAATAAAGTGTAAATTTTCAAACATGAGGATATCATAGGTATTTAGTTACTAAATGAGAACAGAGAACATGTACAAAATAATTTTTTGTTTTTTTTTTTATCTATGCTTCAAGACATTTCGTTTAATGGTCCACATTAATTTTTATTAAATTTATTGATTTTTAAGTAATACAAAAAATGTGATAACTCTGTAAAAAATAATTGGATCAAAAATTACGAGCGTAATTTTCTGACTCACATCAGCGTGCATTATCCTGAATATTTTCAAATTTACGTAAAGTAGGAAGTAGGGGCATTTAATAAGTATTTAGCTTTTAGCAGAAAGAGAATGTTCAAAATTAAAAAAATAATAATAAATAAAAATATATATATATATATATATATATATTTACCCTTCGACATTTCATTTGATTTTCTACATTATGTTTTTTTTTTTTAAATGAATAAATTTTTTAAGCGACACATAAAATTTGACTGGTCTTTCTAAAAAATTATGAGCGTAATTTTCCGGTGCATCAGTGTGAATTACCCTGATTTTTTTCCAACTTTAAGAGAATCAGGAAGTAGGGAACCAGATTTTCTGGGAAATAGGATGGGGACAAAAGTTTTTTTAAAAATTTTTATCAAAAATCGCACTAATTTTTTATTCTTTTTTAATAAAATTATGTTCCTTCGGTCCACGTACCAAGAGTTTTTACTTGGTACCTCGTACAAAAAATTTCAAAACCTCATAATACCCTACAATATTAAACAATTTTTTTTTTGTTTTATTACATGTTTGTTTATATTTTCACACGATGTATATATTTAATATCCAGAGCTGGATTTGCCATTTAATTGAATAGGCTGATAGGGCCCACACTTCACTAAAGGCCCCCGCAGAAAAAAAAAAAAGAAAAATGTATTACATACCGAGTTATTTCAATAGCAACATAGCCATAAAACAAATGCTTATCGTATCCATAGAAAAGACAAAATATTATTTTTTAAAATATTTTTTGGACTAATCTACTAAGGACATTATTATTTTTATTTGTATGTAAACGTAAACAAACTAATAAAAACTCATTTACTGTTTCTAATTCACTATTTTTTAACCGTCTAGGAACTTTATCATGTCAAATAACTATTATATCTGTTGCCATGGATATGAGCTTGCTTTCATAATTTGCTATATTGCAAATGAAATAACTCACTTCATTAACATTATATGTGAAACATGTATGTTGCTCCTTAATAATTAACCCGGTATATATTTTTATAGTTTAATTTTATTTTATTTTTCAGAAATAAGTGGTTTTGTTTATTACTATTTGTTTATATTACAGTAGTCTGTCATTATCCATGGGATCTTTATCTGCGGTTTCACTAATTCGCGGTTGACATCTCGTGATACTTTTTTTTCTCTCGTTAAATTCATCGGAAGTGTTATTTTCTGACGGGTCACCAAAATGTCAGGAATAGCCTAAAGCTACAACATATTTAAAACGTTATTCACTTCGATTCATCTCTTCACGTAGGCATTGCTACATTACCATAACAAGAATAATGCATAAAATACACTTGGTTAAAATTCAACAAAATTTCTGTATTTTGTTGAACTTTAACCAAGTGTGTTTTCTGTATTATTCAAAATGTTCCATCAAGAGGTAACAGCTATATCCATCAATATTAATAACAAGAATACATTATATAATTATTTGTATTTGTTATTTAATGCTGTACACAATTTATTTATTAAACTTTATACAGTACACTAACTAACAGAAGAGTGAAGTATTACAGTACAGGAATATACAAGAACAAATAAAACGGAAGTATACGATAATTTAGAAGGGGGTTTGTTATTATCGGCCGATTTCGTTATTCACATAGTGGCTTGAAACCTATCACAGATAACGAAGAACTACTGTATATAACTATATATTTCAACTAAGATTTTTCTGCCAGAGAGTCCCATTAATTATTCCATCATAGGGCCTTTTGAAGCATAAATTTAGCTCTTATTATATCCTAAATCTGATTTGAATTATATTAAATATTAAAAATTTTCCAAACAATATTTCACCTCAACATTTTAAATTAGCTGCCATCTTTGTAGTTTTCTTTTTTATTAGTGTTGTGTTTGTTTCTTAATGCACCTTCTCAATTTGGGATTCGAACCCTGTAATCGATCCTAGATTCATCCTGTGCACCGAACACGTGGTGCGTCCTGGCCACCGCAAGGTCCCCGGATCGATTCCGTGGGTCGACAACCTTCTATTATCTATTCCGTGTATGTTAGACTGCGCTCCACACCGTTCTCCTATCAATGGCAAACGTATAATCTCGTTTGTTGTTTTAGTTCACAGGATATAGGATAGATGTCACTGCCTGTAGCTTTTACGATATTGTCCTGCGGAAAATTTTTTGAGATTTAGAATTTTTTTGAAGGTTTTAGAAGATTATGGGGTATTGATTAAATTGTTTTTGATTAATTTTGGGTTTAAATTTGTATTTTGAAATTTAAAATTGTGTGAATGGGAGTTCTGTACTTGATTGTACGGACTGGTAAATAAGGGCGAAACATAGAGGTAGAACGCTAAGGAGTATACATAGTGCGTGGAATTCACGTTTTTCTTACAGTACATAGACTGGACTACTTGAAATGTTTAAAATTATGAGTGTTGATAATAAAGATCATAAAATAACTCTTTTTACCGTAGTTTTTATATAACATCTCACTCTCTCTTTCTCTCCGTCTCTCTACCTTTCTCTTATTTTCTCTTTTATTGGGAACTGTCTGTCTGAACAATATTTTAGCTGCTGTAAGTAATTGCTACTCTGAAATAATTCTTCTGGATTATTGTTTTTCTCCGCATAGTCAAGTTATTTTATGTGTCCCTTAAAGTAATAATCTATGATGTTAGATCAAGGGATCGTGCTGGCCAAGAGTTTGGTTCCTCTCGGCCGATCCAGAGATAGTAGCCCTATTTCAAGGGTTTGCACACATCTATTTATGTTTAATATTCCTTTCTAAATTTTCATCATTTTACCTTTATCATCTTCACCGTATGTCCTTCTTGTATTCTTCTGTCTAAAATTCCAAGTAATATACACTCATTTCCATTTATTATTATTCATCTTCTAAATCAGGGGAACATTTTTACCCATTACACAAAAATATATTACTTTACACCGAGGTTACCCCAATGCCTTGTAAAAAAAAATTGAAGTGACTAGCAAAAAAAAAAAGTCCTCATCCCTCAAAATCCAAACGACGAACAAAAAAAAAAAAGGTCCTCACCTCCGAAAATCTAAATGATGAGCAAAAAAAAGGTCCTCACCTCCCAAAATCTAAATAATGAGCAAAAAAAAAGGTCCTCACCTTCGCAATGGCGCCCTTTTCCTTAGTGCGGAAAAATTTCCTTATTACCCCCAAAACTTTCATTTTTACCCCATTTGGGGTAATTTACGCCGGTACCCCGACCGCTGTTCTAAATAGACGCAAATTTTGCAATGTATGCAACCCGAAATGCACATGTGTTATGTTGGCAGTATTCATGGATTTTACACATTAAACAGTCACAATTAAAAACTTTAAGCGTTAAAAGAAGTAGTACTAAGTGTTTTTGATTGAACATTATATAGATAAGGATTATACTTAATAGCAGTACTATTTAGATATTATCGCAACGACCTTTAGAGCGCATTGTTCAGGCCTACAAAGTTAGCGATAGAGCATATAGATAGTTGCAAAAGTGCGTTAAAATTAAGGTGACCATACGTCCCGAATTCGCCGGGACAGTCCCGAATTTCCGCCGTGCGTCCCGATTTTTTTGAGAGCCAATATTTGTCCCGAATTCGGGTTTTTTGTCCCAAATTATCCAGAATTTTAGAAAAGGTACTTATTTTCAATATTTATTTTTAATATATTGCAACTACAATAATTTTTACAATACTTGAACTCAAGAAAAATCTACCGAAAGGGTATTTTCTTTGATGAACAGCTTTTGGACAAGTGACAAGACTCAACTTGATGTAGACACATTAAAAGCAATATTATTGACTTAAGTAAATTATTAAGAAAACTGCGGATTTTTATAAAATGCTTCAAAGCAAAAAAGACCTACTCAAAAAGCTCCATAGTTCGGAAAAATATAAAAAGTTTTCTACTGATTTCTATTATTTAATAATAATACTGTGATTTTAACTTAATTATGTGTGATTGGAAATTTTTATTTATTGTATATAATTTGTATTTAAAAAAATGAATTTAACAATTATATTTGTATAATCCCCCCCCCCCCCAGTCTATGAACTCCCGTCCCGAATTTTGAATTAAAAAATATTGTCACCTTAGTTAAAATGAAGCAGCAATAAACGAGATAGAATGCCTTTGAAATATAAGAGGATCTTGCATTGTTTACGTATAAAAAAGGCTCGGCCAAACTACGGCCTGCGGGATAAATCCCGTTTGCGAAATGTATTTTTACCCGGCAGCCATTCTTTTTTTTATTGGTCAGAACTTTTGGAGCCCCTTCTTTTTAGGTCTCTTGGTTTCTTGGGTTAGAGCTACAATGTTTATCCTAGTCAACATGACTAATAAATAATTTTAATGTGAAACTAAGTTCTTCATTTAAAAACCTTTTATATAATCACTTAGTTTTAACGTGCATTTTCTAAACCAGGATCTTAAAATACATTTGAGCACAATGGGCACGTTTAGAAAGTGCACTTGATGAGTATGTTGACTAATATAATGCAGTATTTCGCATGCTGTTAACGGTTAACTGTAATCACAAAGTAAACTAGGTGAGTACTGACTCTCAGTAGTTGCGTTCGCTACGTAAGCAACCTTGACCTACACAGCCTAAAGGCCGCTCAAGGAATTGGGACATTAGAATACAATTACAACATAATTGTGACAATATTAAACAATTGCGTTCGATAAACGCGCCCAAATTTTTTGACTCTCATTGAAAGCCCATACCAGAAATACCCATATGTAAGTGGAATTTACAAAGAAAAAAAAAAAAAAAAGAGTTAGGTAGCAAAAGAATTAGAATGCAGCTGAAAGAAAGTGGTCTTTCAAAGAAATGCGAACCATTCTATGAACCTTATTCGATGTAGGTTCATTTTCGTAATACTTTGACTTAAGAAATCAGTAATAGGCAAAAACGCGTTATAATAAGTAAGCGTAGAACGAGGTTTATCTGTAGATCTACAACTAAAAGTTTTAGAACTATTTTGGTTATTTCCTTTCTGTTGATAAATTTTATACTATCCTACAAAACAACATTCTATATAGATATATAAATGTGAAAATCTGTCTGTACGGGCATTACGCCAAAATGGCTGGTCCGAATTTCACGAGATTTTCAACACTTTAAGGTGAATCTGGGGCAGGTTATACGCTATATTTCATATCAAAATTTTAATATAAATGGGTACTTTTGGCAGGTAAGAACGAAAAAAAGACGTTTTTTTGTATAACTGTAAAACCATCTATAATAATCACTTCCTCGCAATAAGAAGAAATTTGTAATTCATAATGCAGCTAAGCACTGGCGGAATGGGAAACCCAAGCCAATAAACATAGAAGAAGAAGAATAATCACTTCCGGTTTCTTTAGTTTTTTTTTTTATCCTGGGGAAATCTTTTATAGACATCATATTCAGGTAGTGTCGGACTCTCCACAAAGTGGCATACCGACTAAAAACCCTGCTTGCCTCAACCCTGCCACGGAACTGTCGTAGTTGACTATTCTTCATGGCAGGTTGGCTAGATCTTCTTGCCTTCTCTCTTGGGTCTTCCTGTACTTCCTTCTTTTCTTCCTGTGTTTTTCTTCCGGTATGTTCCCAACTGAGCACAACGTCTGTCGATTCCCCCCCGCCAAAAACTCCCTTAGGGCCCGCCAACTTCAGGTGTCCAGCTGTAGGCGTCCGTCTCGTGTTTTCGGACTTTGATCTGGTTACTAGATTAGCCAGTCCGAATACAAAGCGTACCCGTCAAGGACTCGCCTGGTTTTACGCACGGATCCTCGAGGCTTCGCTAGTTGACTTTAGTTTAAAACAGCTTAAAAACAGAAGAAAGGCTACGATTACATAATACTTTTATTTTAGTTTTTGAAAAAAAAAAAAATCTGAATTTTAGGCATTGTTAAATGACATGATTATTTATTTAATAATCAACTTAATCGACCTTTTTTCTACTACTTATGCATATATTTAATAAATTCATTTTTATACTATTTCAAAGTAGTATTATTTAAATGCTAATTTTATTTTAATTATTGTTTTAAAGTTTCGAACTTACTTTTTCCATGATTGTTGATATGACGGAAGTGTTAGAAATATGAAAATTATAGTATGGAGAATATAATAATAGGTATATCGTTAGCGAAAACATTCTTATGAATTTTTTCTCTGTAAAGGCTAGAATTTTTTATAGGGAAAACTTCCAAGGCTGTTATGGAATATCTTGATAAGCAGTGCAGCAAATATGTATTTATATAAAGGACCAATATATGCATAATTTCAGTAGAATTTTTTGATAAAATTAAAATTGATATAAATTTGAAAAAGAATTTATTTAATTAAAAGCATGCTTTAATGCTAGATAGCTGCTCGAAGCTTCATAGCTGTTCAAAGAAAAAATACTATTTTGGATCGGTCAGAAGAGCGAACGGAAATCGGTGGATTAAAAAAATGATTTAAGTTTTAGATGGCAGTTCACCATATCAAGCATGAGATAGACGTCACCATCTCAGGCTGGATATAGATTCAATAGAAGCTCTATATACCAACTGTGACCTAAAGCTCAACGTATCGTACTATTTTAGGGCATTTAAATTTAAAATAAGGTTAAAAAATATATTAATTACATTTTAACAGAATTAAAACTGCTAATTAATTTTACTTGGCGCTCGGATACGTTTTTAAAGTAAGATTCCTTTTGATGCGATTCCATGCGAGACCAAGTTCAGAATCTACGAAACCATAATACGGCCCATAATACGCCCATATGTATGGCTCCCATAAGTCCTATAGTACTGTACGCAAGTGAGATATGGATGCTGAGTACAAAACAACTAACAAGGAGAAAAGTGTGGGAAGGGTCCTTAGTAAAATATTTGGAAGAAAAATTACTCAGAACGGATGGAAAAGGCGAACAAATAGAGCATTACAAGAGTTATACAAAGAGTCGAACATAGTAGGAATAGTGAAAAGTAACAGACTTAGATGGATGGGGCACATAATGCGAATGGACAGTAACAGAACACCAAGAAGATATTAGAAAGTACCATAGGCGGCAAAATGAGACAAGGTAGGCCAAGGACGAGTTGGAAGGCAGAAGTTTTAAAGGACATAAATGAATGCAACATCAGCAATTGGAAGGAGAAGACAAAGGATAAAAAAGGATGGAGGAAAATTGTAAACCAAGCCATGGGCCAACTGGGCCTGCAGAGCTAAATTATATATATATGGCTCCAAACCATGAACCAAGAACGAGGGAAGATCGGTAACACCTATCAAACAAAATACTAAGAATAATTTATTCGAATCAAATTGCTCCAAACATAAAGATATCGGAAGCATTCCAAACCGAATATCACACATGAAATAAGAAGGTTGCTACCGTTACTAGAATACATGATGAAAAAGGACAGAATGTCAAAAAAGATTAAATATTGAGTAAGAAATGTGAGATCAGCTGACCGAATATGAACCGAGTATTTGCATACTAGTTTAGTCTATAAATCTAGTGCTTTAATCTATTAAGTGTCAAGTGCGTCCAAATATCGTGCATAAGAATATTTGAATTTGGTAATTTCTTCATTTTTTGAAAGATCTACCCACGGACCCAGGGATTGTTTTCGTTATTGCTATGTCCTTGGCTTCCTCTAATTCCGTGTAGGTACCATTCTAGTATGACCTTACAAGGAAATAAAGGAAGACCAAGAACTTGGTCTATTCCCTTGTGGGTACCATTCTAGTACACAGAAATGCTATTTGTGTGAGCTTAAAGTCAACAGGAGTAACAGTGCTCAAGAAGAGATTGATACTTTTTTCACTCACAACTGTGTAGAAACTGTTTGTTTACATCTTAGTTACCATGACCCAAACTACAACTATACATTCGGTGGGCTGCAAAAAAGACAAAACGCCCGGCCATGAAAACTAGCGAAAAAAGTGATGTTCGAATATCACTTTTTTTGTTTTTTTTTATAATGTTGTTTTAATATTTGTTATAATTTAAAATACAATTGAAAAGAGTGTGAAACGAACAGTAGTGGCGTTAGCGGGGGGTCCGGGGGCGCCCTAAATTACTCTGGCTCTCCAGCATTGTTTGGAGAAAAATGTATTTTAGAAGTGAGGACCTTTTTTTTAAATCATCATTTGGCTCCCTAAACTTTATTAAAAAATTACCTGGCCCCCCAAGCTTTACAAAAAGTTTCCTGCCCCCCCCCCTCGGTTTTTGAGAGCTGGCGCCGCCACTGGCCACGAAATACCTTCAATAGAAAATTTGAAGATTTGACATTTCAGTGTTTCTGATTGTTTTATTTACAAATGAACAGATGGCAAACAACGCTTATTTAGTAATAGTATTTGTATTCTAGTAGTTCATTTCGAATCAGTTGTACATACCTCATAGCGAAAGAAAGTTTACACCCTTGCACGATTACATGCTCCCCCCAACCTTTTCAAACTATTTCCACGGTTTTAAACTTTCTCTTTCTGTCCTTTATACGTAAATAACTATTACAGTTGTACTTTCTAATTTCGATTATACTTAAATGTATAAATAGTCTTAGGGGTCAACTCCCGTCAGCCCTAAGAGTACCGTTATAATACTACACACCTTTACACAGAGCAACTCGTAAAAGTTTATTTCTTTAATGACTGTATGATACGCCTCTTATTATAATAAATTTTCAATGCTCTTCGATGTAATTTTATTTGCAGTTAAATATGCAAATAAAGCTGTTTTGGAAGCTTGAAGTTTAATTATTTTTTCAAGTAGCGTCTAGTTGATTAGTGACGGTGTTTTTAAAACTTGATGACAATATGTTTTCCAAGTCGTGGGAGACAATTAATTTGTTAAAAAAATGCGATAGTTGGCATACAGTGTTTATCGCCGTTTGAGCCTTACACTACTTACCCAGATCCCACGCTGTTGACCTAATATCGCATCAAAGGAATCTCATTCAATAGATTCTAATCTCTATGGTATAGTAACACATTGAGTCATGCGCAGATTGTACTGAGATCAAGCAATGCTGTCGCACTGTTGGCGCTAGTATCATCGAGCTTAAAGCTCCAATGTTCGTGACTTACGAACACAGACGAATATACACGAATGTTTTTCATTCCCCCCTATAATAGAATAAACGGGTGCGGACAGTTTCAGTGTAAAAATAACGAAAATGAAGTTTATAAGAAGGCAATGTGCCAATTATTAATAATTTTTAATAAGTTTGTTTAATTTACTTGTGTGTTATTTGTTTTAAAATGACGCTGTTTGGTGTCTGCTTAAGAATAATGAATTGTGCACTGGTAGTCTTCTTGTTACTACAGTAATTCAAAATGGAGGCATGTTTTTGTGAGAACACATTGAGGAAACAGGTTAGTTAGCTCATTTTAAGACCCTTTTAACACCTAGATTTAATCTTGGAGAGGCTCTGCCCATAGCAGAATCCGTGAAAGGTGCTCCCAACCCTTTGAAATGCAAGCCTGGCCGATCCTCTTCGACACTAACTCATTCAAGAAATACTTCTCCAACAGTTTAATAAGTTTTCTCAAAAAATACCAAACCAAATCAACCTATTAAAATCAGTAAAGCTAAACACATTTACTATGAACCTATTTAAACAAATTAATTAATAGTGTTAAACCTAATAACGTAAAATTATTGCATTATTAACCAAAATTTAAGCTGTTTGTTCTATTCAATTGAATCTATAAACTCTCAAATATAATCTTTAGTATTTAAGCCTATTTTTGAATTTATAAGATCCATTTCATTTTCTAAAATAATTTGATTTGTCATAATCTTTCTGGATATCTTTTGTTCCCATTCAATGTTCTATTAATGAATTGTGTTAAAATTGCTCTACATTTGGTCGTCTGCTACTGGTGACCTAAACTGCAAGGGTGAACCCACTGTACAACCCCACGTAACATAATTCCCTAGATTTGCTTTTACCCTAAATCTGGTGGAAGCTGCACTTTTGTCCACAAAGATTTTTTGTTGATAAATGATTTTTAGACTGGAAATTTTATACTTAGAACCTTCAGGGGTGTGGTGTGATTCTCACCTATGGTTTTGGGAAACTTTAAAAGTCTAACTTTTTATATATTTGTATATATATATACAATATACATTTGTAATTTATTTAAGCATATTTCTATATAAGTTAAAGTTACAATTATTTTATATGGAAAGGGTTGAAACTCGGTAATCTTTCAAAAATTATAATGATAAATTATATTTTTTGAAATATACACCAAATGTTATAAATCCATTCTACTTTCCCAATGTTTCACCGAATGCCTTCTACTAATTTAATTAATATTAATCTATATGAGTTAAACTGGATTATATTGTATTAGCTTATACAAAAATATACCTATTCTTTTAAGTTTTCTACAAAATTAACGCCCAATAAGCATTTTACAATATTTATACTTAGTTTTATATTTTAATTCTACATGTTTTGTAGTCAGAGCATTAATAATCTATTACTTGTTAACTTTTTGTCCCACTCACACAAATCATTCATTATACTCTGTTAAATATCAGGTCTTTTCAATTATCGTGTGCATTAATACTTGATAGACCAATTAGTTCGTCTTTCTGAGAGATTTTCCACAGCCGAGGGATCTGTCTTTTTTTAGTTATACAGTTTTTTTAAAGTCTGCTGGTCATAAAAGTTGAACCAGGTTAAAGGTTCCTAGTATTATGATTATTCCAGCTTACAGAAGTTAGGAAATTAAAACATATTACATTGTAAAAAACTTTTATTTTAAGTAAAATTAATATGTAAGGCAGATTATTTTTTACAAGTGTGCAAAATTTTGTGCATCGCTGTTAAAATTCTTTTTCTTTACACTCTATCTTTCTCTCCTTCTCTCTGTCTCTCTCTATATTTATTTTCTATCTATCTAACTATATATCAATCTATCTATTTATCTTCTTTCTCATTCTTGTGTATCTCCTCTCCTCCTGTCTCTCTCTCTCTTTCTTTTTTTCTCTATTTCTCTCTCTCTCTCTTTCTCTTTAAATGTATATCAACCATAAGAACTTTTCTTGTCGAAAAACAAACTATTCTTCTTCTGTTTTTCTTGCCTTCTTCTTTTCAAACGTTGCCTACGATCATACCCATCCGCATCTTGCTCGTTATCATCTGAAATAGTATGTGGACACATCGAACCATTTTCTCTGGTTGGCAAGCCAAGAATCTTTTATCTTCCAAGATCTCCTTGTACAATATGTTGTAGGATACAGAATTTGTACACATTCCTCATTAATTCTCCAAAACATTCTTCATTTTCTTTATGATCTGCGTGAACTCATTGGAATTATTGTTGCTGATTCGAACAGCCCAGGAGGTTTTGAGAATGCCTCTAGATGGACATTTATTTTTAGCCACAAATTACATATATATGTACAAATGAAACATTGTATACTTGTTCGTAATCTTTTTATCATCTCATAACATTTCTTTCCATTCTTAAGATGATTTTTGTTCAAATATTCATTTTTTCACTATTTTTATTAAGTATTTCAATGCTTTGGTGGTATATTTCGTTTTTCTTCTCAGTGTAAATGTTATCGGAATGAAATGTGTAAAAGTGTGACCTGCTTTGGTGAATCTGTGCCCAACTGCCAGTAACATAATTCCCTAAATTAAACGCTCACCAGTGAACACAGCTTGCTACTCTACTTAACTAACATATCTTGAAGATTTTTAGACCATATTTGAATTTTTTTTTAATGTTTTACTAATATATAGGATACTAAGAATGTATTAAAACAAAATATCAGACTTAATGTAACACATTTGCTGTATATTATACAAAAATTATGATGCTCTCCAGAAAATAACACTTCTTACGATCGGAACTGTTTGGTAAACAAGATAATTTCATAAACAAAAAATTTAAGCATGAGCATAAATTAACAAAATAAGGTTTTAGAAATTAATAGACAAAGCTGTAACTTCTAGGTTGAACATATTGTAATATAAATAAAATAAAAGCACACAAGATGAATTTCTACAAAATCATGCTCCATATTTTTTTACTATTAGGCCATCGACTGGAGACTGTTACAGAAGATGTTTTTACTTCTAAATATATATAAAATTTTTGTCATATCTGGTATGAACAAGGTTAAGAACAAACTGTCAATAACTTACGTCGGTGTTTCCCAAACTGTGGTACGCGTACCCCTGGGCGTACGGGAAGGATTTGTAGGGGGTACGCTGTGAATGACTGACGAGTAAGTGTTGGTTTACGCTTTACAATACTAGCCGGCGCATCGTCTTGTATTCGCAACATAAAAAATGCCATCATTCTCATTAACCAATATAAATATAATTAATGTTATTATATAATTTGTTTTATATCATTTACTATATCCATTATAACTATTTAAATAATAAATGTTTTTGATTGTCAATAAAAAAATGCGATTTTTCCTAATGGAGGGGGTACTTAGCGTTACGAAAACTTTAAAAGTGGTTCAAAGTTGTCGACACTTTGGGAAACACTGACTTACGTCATTAGAGCATACAGGTTAAATAAAAAGGATTCCTGTTATTTAGCTAAACATCAAGAATTCATAGTTATGCTATTGATAATTTAAAGATTTTGCACTTAGATCAGAGAGCAGATAGAAGTTTAAACTTTTTAGAAATGTTTAAATTACAGAAAGCTAGAAATAATGGAACCATCAAATGTTTGCCACTTGGTACTGACGAAGGCTGCTTAGCAGGCCAAGGTGTACATCTGGTATTACAATTATAATACTATTTTTACTTGCCCGACTTTAATATCAGGTCGTTAAGGATGAAATTTGTAGTTAATAATATTGCCAACTTTAACAGCTTATTATTTGATATTGGCTTAATATTTTACCATTTTGTTTTATTATTATTATTTTTTTTTTTGGGTTTGTTTGAATGTTACACATCTCGCCTGTTTAAAAAAATCATTGTATGATTGTATGAAATTATCAAAAACTTTTTGGATAATTTCATACAATCCAGGGCCAAGTTATTTCTACTCTGTTGCTAGAATGTATTTTATACAAGTACTTTATGATGGCGGTCGGTCCTGTGGTGGCCACAGCTGATTTTTATTTTTTTTTTATAATATATTCGCACTACTATGAAGTATGAGTTCTTACGTGGAACTACGGCATCGCAGACCGCGCGAAACATTAATAGTGTACTTGGCTTTAGTGTTACTACATAGCAGACAATATCAAATTGGTTCGCCAAATTTCGTACAGGTAACTTAAAAACCAAACAAAAAAGAAAATAAACTGAATCATGAATCACAGCAGAAATATACTGCAACCAACTGGACGAAATGTTGCAAAACTTAAAGAAAAACAGCCTAGATTGGTCTACAGATCGACTCCTATCTTATCGCATGATAACGCTAGACAACACACCGCACAAATGACTGTGGCAAAACTACAGGAATTGGAGTTAGAACTTCTTCGTCATCCTCCATACTCGCCAGACCTAGCTCCCACTGACTACCACTTCCTCCGCAATTTGGACAACTTTTTAATAGGAAAACAGTTTAATTCCGACAATGCTGTAAAACTGGCCTTCCAGGAATTCATTGACTCTCGTCCACCAGGGTTTTATACTACTGGCCTGAACAACCTGCCGCTTAAATGGCAAAAATATATAGAAAATATAGATGCATACTTTGATTAATAAAATAATTCCTTATATTTGTTATCAACCAACTTTGCCTTTTTTTCTACAAATTTCATCCTTGACGACCTAATATAAAAGAGGCAAGTATTGTAATCGTAATTTTTTTTCGAGATTATGCCGGTTTTTGGACTTTGATTTTGAATATCCAAGTTTCATGATCCAGGTCCAGGGAATCCAAAAAACCTATTTTCGAATTGCCGTCCGTATATATGTGGGTCTGTGTGTGTGTATACACGATGACTCAAGAACGGTTCAACTTAGAGACTTGATTTTGTTACTAAAAAATTGTTCTATTAATTGGGAAGCACCCTATTGTTTTTTTATGAAGATCTGAAACTACAAACGGAAGTTATTATACTTTAAAATGGAAAAACATACCTGAAACATATAATAAAAGTGGGCACATTTTCTGCTTTATTTTTGTCTAGCCATTGATCTAGTTACGTTTATCGTACCATATTCATTTTTCATCACACGTCTCAACTTGGTCCAGAAATGGTATACGGTGGGTCTTCTTCAATCATAAATATTTTCATTAAATCCAACATGTCATATGCACTAATCTAACATTATGTCATCAAAAAAGTTGCAAGGAAATTTATATAAACACATTTTTGTAAAAGAAATTAATTTGCAGTAACAGTTAGTCAGTCAGTTAATGTTGATTATGTAGGTCAAATTATATTGTGAAATCAATGACAACAGACCCACACACCCTCCATATGAATACGCACATATGCATTTTTAAACATCAATTAGAACCAAACAACACAAAACGCAAAAATATGGTACTATTCAAGCATATTTCCAGAAAATTACAACACAAAGTTGTCCACAAAAATTCTGAATTAATAAGTGTATAAAATTCAGTTTACTAATAGCAAGTGTACTGAGAAATTGAAATAGTTTTAAGGCCTTATTTTTACGGACCGCCAACATATATAAGGGAGGTATTGCGATCATACCGATTTTGACATTTCGAGATTTCGATGGATCTCCACGAATTGAGGTCCCTACATAACGTTTTGACTATTTTTAGCAGGATGTCTGTCGGTCTGCCTGTCCGTCTGTCTGTCTGTCCGTCCGTCTGCCTGTCTGTCTGTCTGTCGGTCTGTGTACACGTGCAGAGCAAATATGGCTTAAAGGATTTTTATGAAACTTATTTACAAAATATTTAAGCTTTTGACATCAATGGCACGAGTTGATCAACTTTTGGTAAAAATCAGTTAACTAGAAATGGGAGTTTAGTCGTGTCGATTTTAAGATTTTTGCGAATATTTCATAAAAACAAAAACAACAGAAAAATATTTCGAAACAATTATTTAACAAAAGTTGCTACAAAAGCAATAACTTACAATTTTTTTTTTTATTGTTTCATACTTATGTAACGTTTCCATGATCATGATAAATAATATCTCTGTTAGAAAATATTGGGCCAAGTTATTTCTACTCTGCTGCTAGAATGTATTTTATACAAGTACTTTATGATGGCGGTCGGTCCTGTGGTGGCCACAGCTGATTTTTATTTTTTTTAATAATATGTTTTACATCAGCCTATTCAGTGCAGAATGCGACTATTGAAAATACCAGGATTATCAACATCTACTGGTTTGTACAAGCATGGGAGGTAGCTGCACCCCTGACGACCTCAATGATGCCAATGACGAAGCGCTCTTGGTAACAAGATTTTGGGAGAAGTGTATATGACGTGGTATTGCGGACACGAAATGATGATGATGATCAGCCTATTTCTGCAATGGCTGATGCCAGGGGGTGAGCCCCTACACCTGGATGAGGGGCGAATGATTGTGAAAATGGGAGTAATGTAAACATATTATTCTCGCCCGAATAATATCATCAACGGGGACTTGAACCAGCCACCTCACAATTCAGATTGTTTTTACCAGTGAGCACTGCGTGATTATACGAGCTTGGGCACTCCGTTGGCATCGACAGTAATAGTTTCATTAGATATTAACTGCGTTCCTTTTACAAGTTAAAATGCTTGGCTAAACTAAGAAGTTAGTCAAATGGCTTAGCTAACATAAGTAATTCTAAGTAACGTAAAAGGAACGCTTTCGGTAATAGTTTTTATCCACAACTGTACTTGTCTTAGCAAGGGAAAGGGGGGTGGAAAAAACTTAGTTTATCTTAGCCAGTGTCTTATAAATGGAACGCTCTTACAACTTAGATTAACTTAGCTTAGCTTAGATTTCTTAAGTAAAGTGGTAAAAGGAAAGCGCCTATTATATAAATAAGTTTGTTCCCGTTTTCTGATTTTTTTTGTAATTATAGTCATATTTTTAAAATAAATGTTAATAATTATTACTACAAGCTAAGGTCCGCAAAAATAATTCGTATTTTAGGTGGTTTGGGATTACTAAAGGATTAAGAACCACTGCTTTAAGTAATAAATAAAATAAATGTACAAATAAATATGTCGTAAAGTGTGATAGTGTATTGTTACTATTCATAAACATTCCATTTGAAGTTAATCATACTCATATCTAATGATAATTCTCTTGTGAAAATATCGACGGAACTGTTGTGTTACCGCCAAATCAATAATACTTCATTAGCTCGTACTTTGGTCAGATATATTACATTTTTAGCTTAGGCAGCACGCATAACACATATACAACTCTGGTTGCAAACTTATCAACTTATTCACTACAATGCTAAATTGCTTGATATTTTAGTTTTTGCAGAGAATTCATGTTTTAGAATTAGATTAAAATAAATTATAATAATTATGTTGTAATATTTTATATTGAATTGCAATATTTGTTTGAATTATGTAATGATTCGTGATGGATTATGGAAATTATATATCTAAATAGGGACATCGTCAAAATTTTATTGTTTAAATCAGCAGTCTTAAACCTTCTTTAATCTCGGATCGGTAAAAGACAAATGTAATAAAAAAATTTAGCATGTTATTTTAAATTTCAACATATTTATAAGGTTAATAATATATTATTTATTGAATTTCAAAATTTTGTATTCCACGATTTTTCTTATACAGGCTGGTTGAAATTAGATTACTTTCTAACACTATTAAATTATAACTTTAAATTTGTAAGTTGTTTGATACTACAGGCTATTCCAAACGATTAGGTGGAACTAAATGGAAATTTAGTTCTTTTAGGTTGTCACGAAAAGGGACCTTGCTTGGGTCATATCATGTTTTAGGTTTGGTATGTGAAAATTTTAAATTCCAACAGTAAAACCATGGAAAAGGATGACATTTGTATGTCAAAAATACATTTTTCCATATTTTGAATACAAAAAAATAAATAAATGGAAAATTATTATTAACAATTAAAATGCAATGAAAAGGACATTTTATAATGATAATCAATTTAATCTAGAATTTGCAATGTGAGTATGATTACAAAGATTAAACAAAATGACCAAAAGTCCGCATTAATAGATGAAAATTACTGGATTTCAAAATCTAGTTTCGCCTAAACGTTTGGAATAGCCTATACATGGTTTGTAATAGTATACGGAGTGATTACTTAATGGCGAAACGACGTCACGGGAAGTTTTAATAATTTGCCGTTTCATACACATCGTAGCAGGCGATTATGCGCGCATGCGCATAATCTTTTTTCTTCATAATCAAATTTTCTTCAAGGTTATTATAGTCACAGTATTCTGCTAGTAGGCACGTAAAATTCGGTGACGTCGTCTCGCCATTAAATAATCACTCTGTATATTTAGAAAAATAATTGATTATCAAATATGAAAGATTATCTGTGAAAATTTTAAATGGAACGCCCAATATATTTTTATATATTTTGAAAGGCACATAAATTAGGTATACAACCATGTCACACGAATGCCATTCGAAAGTAAAATTAAGGCTAAAATAATAAATAAATAAATGCATTAAGTAGGCTAAGGATTTTTAAACAATAGAAAATAAACCAATCAAACAATGTAAATCTTTGTATTATTTTGATATAAAATTAAGACACATAATTAAAATGCTCAGTTATATTTTTACCGACCGCCAACATATATAAGGGAGGTATTGTGGTCATACCGATTTTGACATTTCAAGATTTCGATGGATCTCCACGAACTGAGGTCCCTACACAACGTTTTGACTATTTTTAGCTGGATGTATGTCAGTCTGTCTGTCTGTCCGTCTGTCTGTGTAGAGCAAATTCGACTAAAAGGATTTTTATAAAACTTCATATTTAAGCTTTTGACATCAATGGCACAAGTTAATCAACTTTTGCGTAAAAATCGGTTAACTAGAAACGGGAATTTACTCGTGTTGGTTTTAAGATTTTTGCGAATATTTCACAACAGAGAAATATTTCGAAATTGATTAAATAAAAGTTGCTATAAAAGCAATAACTAACAACTTTTATTTGAGCCTTTTTACTTGCCCGACCTTAATATATAAGGGGCAAGTATTGTAATCGCGAAAATTTTCGATGTCGAGATTTTGACTGATGACCACGTTTCATGGTTCAGGGAATCCAAAAAACCTATTTTCGAAGTGCCGTCCGTATGTGTGTGTGTCTGTGTGTGTGTATACACGATAACTCAAAAACGGTTCAACTTAGAGAATTCGTTCTGCATGAAAAAATTCTCCTATTAAATGGGAAGAACCCTATTGTTTTTTATGAAGATCGGTTGACTAGAAATGGGAGTTTACTCGTGTCGATTTTAAGATTTTTGCGAATATTTAGCAACAGAAAAATATTTCGAAAAAATTTATTGAACAAAATTTACTATAAATGCAATTACTAATAACTTTTATTTGAGACGTTTATTGATAAAACGAAAATTTTTTGTAAAATTATTTAAAATTTAAGTCTCAATTTTTTCATACGTTTCATAACGTTTCCATGGTCATGATAATTAATTCGTAACTAGTAAACCAAGCCTTGGACAAAAATTTGTATAGAACATAATTTGATGTATTTTTGAATATTTATCTAAATATTTAAAAAAAAAAAAAATTTAATTTAAATTTTTTATTTAATATTTTTTTTATGGAAGGGTATGTCTAGCGGAGGTTTTCCTTCGCCACTGGTTTTTGTATGTATGCAGGTACGTTTCCATGGTTAGATTAGATAATATAATACGTTATTATCTTTTACAATAATAACCACTCTGCTGCTAGAATGTATTTAGGCTAATAAATAAAATGTAATTAAATATCGTCAGAGTAAGTCGTGGAAGAGTAAGCAGGCCCGACAAGAGGGTGGGGGGGGGGAATTCCCGGGGTTTTTGGGATTCGACTCAAACGTGGTCGTACTTCACTACTAGTCTTGGCAGGCCTGTAACAAATATAACACCCGAATATGTGTGACGTGTGCGAATTGCAATAAATGAAAATCGTCGTTTGACTGTGTAAGAGTTAGAAGAAAACCTCAGAATTCTAAAACCTATTGTTTCTGAAATTTTAACCCAAGATTTGGGGATAAATCGCGTGGCTGCAAAATTTATTCCACGACTGCTAACGGAATATCAAAAGGATTATCGAGTGGAAGTTTCCCAGGACAACTTGAAATCGATTAGAAACAATCATGAAATGTTCAAAAAAAGTCATTACAGGCGATGAGACCTGGGTATACGGCTATGACACTGAGAAAAAAGTCCAGTCTTCGCAGAAAACAGAATGTGACGATCCAACTATTGGGAATTTCGAAAACTGATTTTAAAGGTAACTTTCGGAAGAGAGAGAGGATTGCTAGAAGAAGGTTGTGGCTTCCAAAAAGGAGTGTACTTTAAAGGGAAATTGACCAGTGTTAACTTTCTCTTCTGCTGTAGCACAAGATCGGATTTTTTACAGACAGAACTCGCACTACCATGTTTAGGATTCAGCAGTTTTTGGTGAAGAACAAAGTCTCTTTCATTTCCCGTCCACCATACTCACCTGACTTGATGGAAACTCGTGGAACTTTTGTTCTCAAAATTGAAGAGTTCGTAAAGAGGACACTATTTTCAAACGATTGAAGAGAAACAAAAAAACGGAATCTGATTAAGAGCAATTCCAAATATTGCCTACACAATGTGTTTCCAGAAAAGGAAAAGATGTATAATAATAATAATAATAATAATAATAATATATATATTGACCAAATTACAACTACAAAAAATATTTTTAGTCAGTCAAATACAATATTTAAATAATATAATACAATGTTACAAAATTTAATCAAAATTGACATTTTCAAACTCATCAGTGACATAGATTGGATTCTTTGTTAGTATGTTCTTAAGTTTAAATTTGAATTTATCTAGTGGTAGTGCACAGATACCCTCAGGCAAGATATTGTATAATTTAACAACAAAATAATTTGAGCAATTTCTGTATTTATTTAGACGCAAAAATTTATGTTATTTTTACTGCGAGTGTTGTGATCATATGTCTCACCAAATGTACTGTAATTGGTTAAATTTTTGCGTATAAACAATAAACAATGATAAATAAATAAAGAAAACAAAGCCATCATTTTGAATATCGCAAAAAGATCTCGACAATCCGCTCTGAAAGGAGCACCGGTAATTATTCTTACAACTTTTCGGTGTAATGCAAAAATTCTGTTTGCTGCAAATGAATGTCTCCAAATTATTAACCCATAGGTTAGGTGGGACAGAAAGAGGGAGAAATAGGCTATTAATAAAACATCTGAACTGTCTTCATACTTCAGATAGCTTATTAGATACAGAAGGGCAGTTTTTCAAAGTTCATAATTTAAATGTAAAATAATTTATGATAAATAAAATTTTATGCCGCTTCTCGGCCATTTTTTTTTTATTAATTCCGTATGCGGTGGTCTCTGTATTCTACCAGTCATATTTTTCCTTAAAATAAAACCACCCCTACGTCATAATAATTTGTGAGTCCATGTAAAGTTGTTAAAACTAGGCTAGTTTTAAGTAACTCTGGGATCAATGTACACAAGAATTCAACTCTGCTCTAATTACTGAAACCATTTCATGGGCTTGTACTCCCCCCTTAATGCCCCTCTGGCATCCCCTCAGTACACGGGACATTGTCATTGTTATTGTGTGACACGTATACATAACAGGGTTGCATTCAGGGGGACAATGTAAAATAGTAAGCAAATTTACATACTACATTTAGGAAATAGTGCTTTAAATAAATACAAACAAAGGGGATTGTTTTAGCTACTGTATTTAATTTATTTTAACTCATACTCTACAGGTAATGCAATGGGTTACATGTTCAGCTTTTTATTAATAAGGGTTTGCAAATGGAAAGAACATATTAAATGTCACCAGGATGTATAATTCAAGAAATCGTGAAATACAAGGTATTTCAAATTGATTGAATGACATATGCTGATGAATATCAACGTACTTTTTTTGCACCTAGGCATTTACGAGTTTTTACTGGCCTAGGTGTGCAAATTTATACTTTTGAACGCTGTACCGTCACTAGGATGTTTAGCGTCCACATCCTTCGGATTTTTATATTCTGATATTGTGCAGTCAGTTCCGGTGTCGACGCAGCCTAAAGTATTTAGTACTTATAATGAGTACCTGTTTATACAATATAGGACCGATCGAAAGGTCACACTAACCACATGCCTTTCTAGGCGTTTGGGAACCTATTATATATAAAAAAGGCAACGTCTTTCTGCCTGTCTGTCTGTTTGTTCATATATGCGCTTTCTACTCAAGAACTGCTTTTCATGCGGCTTTTTCTCTCAAGTTTTCAGGCATGTTTTATTAAAATCAGGTTCAGTAGTTCCATAGTCATAATAAGTTTAACGAATTTTCTTGAAATTATCAGCAACAACATAGGTTTCTTCAGCTTCAAAGTTGGCGCACGATTTATACTCTAATCAGAATTGAAAGAATTTTTAAAATCTCTTCAGTAATTCCCAAGATCAGTCCTTGAGACAGTTTTAATGAGCCTCGGACCAAACAACATTTTGGGGGCTCCATTCCCCTCCATTTATTTATGTAATTTATGTAAAATATAAATAATTTTCTGGGCACCAGGCCCCGGCCCATATGACCCTTCTAGCTCCCCTCTATCTGGGCCTGCTCAATACACCAGAATTGCAAGAATTTTCAAAATTGGTTCAGAAGTTCTAAAGTTAGAACAATTTTTACTGAGAAATTAATCTTGAGTTAAAATCTCTCTCCCGTACTTATATGTCTATCGACACTGTTGTAGATAAGCAAGATGTCATTCACTATCCAGTAGAATGCTTGAATTTTCTTGACTAATTCGGATTAACACGTCACGCTCTTACTAGTAGGTGCACTAATAATGTTTCTAAGGAACATAAACCCGTCCGAATTATGTAACCATTATGGTGGTTGCTGTACAGGTAAAAAAGTGGTAATCCCTAGAATACCGAAGATTCCTATAATTTTAAAAGTTCAGTTTAAGCGCTTCCTGTCTGGGTTTGTTTGAGGTGACTATAATAAGTCGCAAGGCCAAACCCTGATGTTAACTGGCGTTGATTTGCGGAGTCAGTGCTTCTCGCATGAGCAAGTAAATCTAGCGTAAAAATTTTCTGAGCACGTTGGTGCAAACCAGACTGTCATGCAATAATTAAATACAGAGTTTTGACCATTTATGTTTTTAGGGATTTGTTTCCAAATAATTTAAAGTTTCCGCTTGATTTTAATTATTTTAATAAATTCAGGGACTTTGATAGTTAGAAAAAACAGGCCTATTTTACTATAAACAATGCCATGTTATACATAATTTTTAAATTGGTGCAGCCATTTTTTAGTTTTAAGGTACCTACCATACATTCATCATACGTCTATACATACATTATTTGTGAAGTATGCACTTTATTTTAATGTGTTCTATTTCTAGACTGATATTCGAAGATAACTGGTTCTTTTACAGCCTCTTATCATCACTCTGCTTCTGTTAATTTTTTCGGACTATTATCTTATTTACTTGTGTTTGTCTGTGCAAGATTTCTTTTATTAAATATGCGTATTTTTAATGATTTTATTTATTTATTTATTGTTTAATTTATTATTTTTAATATGTAATAGGTATTTTAATATGAAGTCATTTAGATGGGCTGCGTTAGGTGCAGATAGCCTTTGTTGCTGTGCGCCAAAATTTTTAACTAACTAACATACATACATAACCCACAAAGAAACTAATCTATATATTAGTATAGACTAGTTCACCCGTTGCCAACCGTGTTGGCAAACACATCATTACCTTAATATGGAACTTGCTCGACGCTTCTGACTTCTTTCTCTAGCCACACGCCTTACTTCATTCATTTCAACTTGAATCAACTCTTCGGCTATTATTAAAAACAGGACAAATTATAAGTATTATTCCGAATTATTTATTTATAAACTAATTAAGATGGGAAAACGATTCATTTTTACTCAGTGCATTTTATTTATATTGTTAAAACTAAATATGATTTGAGATGTTAATTTATGCCTACGAAACTCTAGATATTTCCGTATGAAATTATAATCGAAGAATCCTAGACAATAAATCTGCAAAATATTGTTCATATCGGTCAAACGATATAGCAGTGTCAAGAGTTTCTTGTTTATGCCTACGGAACCCTAGACATATTTATGTGTAATTATATTTGTAGATTCTTAGAGAATAAATCTGAAAAATATTGTTCATATCGGTCAAAGGATATAGCAGTGTCTAGAGTTTCTTGTTTGTGCCTACGGAACCCTAGACATTTCTGTATGTAATTATTCTTAGAATCTTAGAAAATAAATCTGCAAAATATTGTTTATATCGGTTAAAGGATATAGGAGTGTCTAGAGTTTCTCGTTTATGCCTACGGAACCCTAGACATTTATGTATGTAATAATATTTCTGGATTCTTAGAGAATAAATCTACAAAATATTGTTCATGTCGGTCAAAGGATATAGGAATGTCTAGAGTATCATGTTTATGCCTACGAAACCGGACGAATAATCACGAATCCTCACGAACCCTCACGATAGGACGAACAGACAGGATAAGCTCATTATAAAATAGGGATACCTGTGTAAGGCATAATAAAGTATATGACATGTTAATATTCGAAGGTGTTTGGGATGTAAAAGTCTTGATTTTTTTTGTTTTTCGATTGTTTAGGATTTATATCCCGAAAATGACTGATTAAGAGTTAGTCATCCTAGTCACACACTACTTTGTCGCCTCCAGTAAGGAAATTAAAGTATAAAGATTAAATAAATTGAGTTTAATTATTTCTTATAACTTGGATTCTCCGTATTTAACAATAGGTGAGTGTGAAAAGCTTTCCCGTGATTGTACAAGGTAGACGGCTGATGACGTGTCACAATGACACGTGTGTACCGTGTGAATGACTGGGTAAATGCGGCATGCTGCATTGCGTTGTGCATACCCTATACACATTCGCCTCATTTCATATCGGTTAGCACTCGTACAGCGAGCTTTACGCCCTGATTAGATTCCATCATACTTGTCAACCGTAACTCTTTCACTTCCATCGGAATAAATGATTACTCTTATTGTTAT
Organism: Liopterus haemorrhoidalis; assembly: GCA_963971575.1. Taxonomy (NCBI): domain Eukaryota; kingdom Metazoa; phylum Arthropoda; class Insecta; order Coleoptera; family Dytiscidae; genus Liopterus; species Liopterus haemorrhoidalis. The sequence continues at coordinate 54,330,653 of OZ020615.1, forward strand.
TCCTATAAATTATTTAATATGCTGATAAATATTATCAGAAAAAAAGGTTAAAAGAATCTATGACATAAAAAATAATAGACTTTGCAATTAATTATTATAAAATAAACGAGGTAGGCGCCAAAAGTTTCCGGCTTAACTATGTTCCAGGGGTGATTGCAGTGGTGGACTTGGCGCCTGCCAGGGGCCCAGGGGATATTTTCTTATTTAGCACAAATTAATATATTGGAGGAACGGGGAAGGGGGTCCCCATGCGTTTAGCTTTTCGTGTCTTTTTATCGTCATTTTGTCGTCTGTCTGTCTGTCTGTCTGTCTGTCTGTCTGTCTGTCTGTCTGTCTGTCTGTCTGTCTGTCTGTCTGTCTGTCTGTCTGTCTGTCTGTCTGTCTGTCTGTCTGTCTGTGTGTCTGTCTGTCTGTCTGTCTGTTCGGTAAAAATTGTAGCCAAACAGCTAAACCTAGAGAGTTGAAATTTGGCATGCTTATACAACTCTTTGACCCGCACATAGGAAAAATACTAAAACATCTAAAAAACATAGCCCCCTAAAAATATAAACAAATATGTGCTCATCGAAAAAAAATATATATATTTTTTTATAATTCTGAGTAGGGTATCAAATGAAAGCCCTTGGTACGTGGATTAACGATCAAATTTTTAATTTTGTAAAATAAATTATTTAGAAGCGATTTTTGCCAAAATTGTGCAAAAAAAATTGTCTCACCCTGTAGCCCGGATGGTTTAAACTAAAAATCTAAAAAAATTCTAAGTAATGTACATTGGTGTGAACCGGAATAGTACAACAGGAATTTTTGATCAGATTATGTTTTTGGAAAAAAACGCATTTTTTGTGATTTTTGGCTAATAATGTACACAAGTTATAGCTTTGTAACACGCTACACTGGAACGTGTATGCTGGTGTAGTGGTTCGATCCGAAAGGGATCGAACCCTGCGAGAAGAGACAATATTATTTTTTGTTTTTTTTTTAAATTTTTATATTGTTTAAATTATTTTTTCAAAATTCTAGTTATATTTTGGCAAATGTTGCATTTAATTTTTAAAAGCGTGAATTTAATAACCAGTGGAAATTGTTTAAATTATAATTTAATTCTGTTTCAATGTACACGAAATCAGAGGTGCGGAACTTATAACAACCAATGGAAGCCATAGGCGCAATTTTTAAAATTCTTAAGGAACCTTGCTATATAAAAAAAAAAAATACTGCACATATTTAGAAACCTAAATAATGGTATTAGGCGTTCGAATGCAACTTAACAAAAAAAATATTTTAATATAAAATTTGTTTTCGCATCCAAAATAATCATCATTCACTTACTAAATACCTGCAAAACCCTAAAATGGGTGAAAATTCACACTTCACATCAATTTTGTAAGGTTATTGCGACTATTATGAATGTGGATGAATAAATAAAAATAATATTTCTTTTTTGTAACAAATTTTAATTACATTTGTAACAATAGTACAGTAAACCTATTTTACAGAAATATGGTTTTATCTAGTATAAAAAAGCGAAATGTTTGTAAAAAGTGCATTTAGTATTAAAATTGGTAGAATCTCATAAATTCTAAAAGCTACAACACGGAAATAACGAATAAAAATATTTGCCAGAAAGATAACATACGCTTCGCTGCATTACCTACATGTTATGCTGGTTTCATAAACTTCAGACGAACAAGTTTTAACTAATTTTTAGGCTTAGAGATGATGAAACGGTTTGTTAAATTACTGTTTTTTGTTTCAAGTGTAAAAATATTATCAATAATAGTTTGTTTTAAAGGTAATATTAATTATCCGATATTACTATTAGTTGCCGACGTCATAGTGGTATTTTTAGACGCCTTAACCTATTTATAATGGTATTAGGAAGCCTGTAATAAGGATAATTCTAAGCACTTGACAACTAAATAAGTATTTTTCTAGAAGTTTTCATTTTAACTTTACGACATGTCTGTTAAACTGACTTAATGAGTAAAAAAATTGATGTGGTGTGAATTTTCACACATTTCTGGGTTTCGCAGGTATTTATTAACTGTGTGATGATTATTTGGGATGCCAAAACAATTTTTATGTCAAAATATTTTTTTATGAATTTTAATTCGAATGTCTATTACCATTATTTAAGTTTCTAAATATGTGCAGTATTTTTTTTATATAGCAAGGTTCATTAAGATTTTGAAAATTGCGCCTATGGCTTCCATTGGTTGCTTAAATCATAAACCTCGCCCTCTGATACCTTCAAATATAGAATTAAATGATAATTTCAACACTTCCCACTGGTTATTAAATTTACGCTTTTAAAAATTAAATGCAACATTTACCAAAATATAACTAGAATTATGACAAAATAATTTAAACAAAATAAAAATGGAAAAGAAAAACTGAAAAAATAAAAATTGACGGGATTCGAACAAAGTTTCTTACAGTAGTTTCAAATTACTAAGCGAGAACGCTACCACTGTGCTATACAGCTCGTTCACCATGTTAAATAGCGGATTAAATTATTATTATTATTATTATTATTATCTTTATTTTTCTCCTTTTTTCAGATACATAAGATGTACAGTTTTTATATACATAAATTATAAATAAAATATGTTAATTTCAGTAATAATATTACATATTTTACTTAATATATTTTTCAATATATTACATATTTTACTTAAAAACGCGTAATTTTCCGAGAACATAATCTGATCAAAAATTCCTGTTGTACTATTCCGGTTCACACCAATGTACATTACTGAGAATTTTTTCAGATTTTTAGTTTAAACCATCTGGGCTACAGGGTGTGGGACAAAATTTTTTTTGCACAATTTTGGCAAAAATCGCCTCAAAATAATTTATTTTGCAAAAATAAAATTTTGATCGTTAATCCACGTACCAAGGGCTTTCATTTGATACCCTACACAGAATTGTAAAAAAATATATTTTTTTTCGATGAGCATATATTTGTTTATATTTTTAGGGGGATATGTTTTTTAGATGTTTTAGTATTTTTCCTATGTGCGGATCAAAGAGTTGTATAAGCATGCCAAATTTCAACTCTCTAGGTTTAGCTGTTTGGCTACAATTTTTACCGAACAGACAGACAGACAGACGGACAGACAGACAGAGAGACAGACAGACAGACAGACGACAAAATGACGGTATAAGGGTTTTTTGGTCATTTTACAAAACCCTAATAAAAAAAAATGATATCTAGTTCCGCTAGCAAGCTATCTACAAACTTTTCCCATTAAATTATTACAATGGTTTGTTCTAAAATACATAATGAAGTCTTGATTACCGAATCAAAATTTTGCACACTCCAAAAAAAACAACAAAATGAAATCTGAAAGTTGGGTTGATATAAATACACTTTCATTTTAATAACATTATTATAAATATTAAGTGCAATATAATCTTTATTTATATAATGATAATATTGATATCACTTCACAAATTGTGGAATTAGATATGTTACCCGCAATACATCAGTGTAATTTAGGTTGCTTATCATATGAATAGTTTTATTGGGTTGTAAATTGTGGTTTATAAGTGTAAAAGTTATTTTGAATAATGAAAGTATTACAATTATAGTCGGATTGCTGATAGGTGACTGTTACATGTATGTATCAAGTAGTGCATTCATATAATAATCTAGTTACCATTTTTCAGCGATTTTAAAAATGTTTTTTGTTTTTTGTCTTAACTGTCAGTGTCTGGTAATAAATATTAATTAAAATATGGCTTGCGGCAAATTATTAAATTCGCAAACTTTAATTTTAAATCTGCTGGAATAAACAACAAATTATAATCCAAAATTTACGTATGAGTATAAATTTTTCCTTATTTATAATTATTACCTTAAAATTAATAATTTTGTTTGTTTGAGTACTGCTGTAAATTTATTTTCGCGCTCTAATTAGTAAAGATATCTACGAATCATGCCGTTTCTTTCTAATGCTTTTTTTTTGCATTTGCTGCTGTGGCAATTAGCCATGACAATTTTTTATTTGAGAAAATTTCCATGCCTGAACGGGATTCGAACCCGAGACCTTCGCAACGCAGAGCAGATGTGTTACCACTACGCTACGCCGGTCGGCTTCTAATGCTTTGTTTTTTATGCAAATAATTTTGAAGGTTAGTTGTCAACTTGATTCACTATACGTTACTATGGGTATGCAAATAATTATAATGATATAGACAGAGAAAGCATATAGTATTGAATATCGATACTTGTAGCAACGAACAGTCACTTATCAGCAATCCGACTATATGCAAAGTACATATAGTAACTGAGTATTGAAGCTATGTTGGTGTTAATAGAGATATTCTCTGTCTTTTTAATCCATTACCCTAGTTTTCAAACCCTCGATAGCGACTTTAAGTTCAGTCGCAAGAGAATTTTTGTGGGTTTAGTGTTTTTTTTTTTTTTCTTGTCAGATTTTTCGATATCCCTTGTTTTGCTTTGTTTGACAGATTTTTGACTTTTTGCTTGCTCGGTAGGTTTCTCGAAATCATACATTTTTCTTTGCTCGTCATATTTTTTGATATATCCTTTGTTTTGCTTTGCTCGACAGATTTTATTTTTTTTTTTTTGCTTGTTTCTTTAGGTTTCTAGAAATTCTATATTTCTTTGGTCATCAGATTTTTCGATATCCTTTTGTTTTGCTTTGCTCGACAGAATTTCGTTTTTTTTTTTTGCTTGCTCTTTAGGTTTCTAGATATCCTATATTTTTCTTTGCTCGTCATCCTTGTAATATTTTCCTTGTATTTTATTGCTCCTCAGCTTACTCGAAATCCTTTTCTTTTTTGCTAGTTTTCTAGAAATCTTTTTTTTTTTCTCGTTAAGTTACTCTAAATCCTTTCTTTTATTTGCTCGACAGATTTCTCGCCATTCTTTTTTCTCGTTAAGGTTTCCCTAAATCCTTTGTTTTTTTTTTTTTTGCTCGTGAGATTTTTCGACATTCTTTTTTGCTCATCATCTTACTCGAAATCCTTATTTTTTTTGCTCCTTAGTTTTCTAGAAATCCATTTTTTTTAGCTTTCTCGAAATCCCTTTTTTTTTCTTTGCTTGTCGAATTATTCTAGATTCATTTTTTTCGCATCATTTTAGTCGAAGTCCTTATTTATTTTTGTGCTCGTTAGTTTTTTCGAAATCATTTTTTTTCACGTTAAGTTTTTGTTTGATCGGCTTCTCGAAATTATTTTCCTTGCTATAGGTATTCAGGTTTTTCGTCATCCTTTTTTCTTTTGCCCCACAACTTATTGGAAATCCTTATTTTTTTGCTCGTTTTTTTTTCTCAAAATCTATTATTTTATTCGTTAGGTTAGGTTCTCGAAATCCTTTGTTTTTATTTGCTATTCAGGTTTTTCAATATCATTTTTTCTTTTGCTCTTCAATTTATTAGAAATCCTTATTGCTTTTGCTTGTTATTTTTCTCAAAATCTTTCTCTCTCTCTCTCTCTTTCGCTAATAGCTATTACGGATATACATAAGTAAATGCTTTTTGTTGGCCATCATCACTTAATATTATAGATGCGAAACCTGAAATAGGTGAAAATTCACACTTCATATAATTTTTTTTGCTGATGCCTTAAGCACATGCTTACCTTGCCTACTGGGTAAACCAGGGTTGGTCTACCCTTTTATCAGGGTTGGTGAAAATGATTCTAGAAATCTACGTCAAAAATTATCTCAAAAATGACCAACTCTATTCTATCTGTTAGTAAAAACAATATATAAATGTGTTGTATATAGTTAAAATTTTGTTATGTTATGAGTGTGAAACTAACTTATCTACCCAGTAAGTTAGTGACATAATCAACAATAAGCAGCCCTACAAATCTAGTATGAAATGTAAGGGTTCGCTTGAATAAACGTCACGCGGCATTGTGTTTGCATGTGTCTGTATGTCTGTGTGTCGGTGTGTTGTATATACGTGCGTTTGTACGTAAGTGTGTATGGGTGTAACTCACACCGTAATTTTGTTTAAAAAACAATCGCATAGAAAATCATACGGCACGGCAGAAATGACTATTGTACAGTAAACAACTGTATCGATATGGGCTGGACATTATATGGAATACAGGGACGTATTCATGGAATTATTGATGACATTGTATCGAATGTATTCCGATAATTCTAGGCCACTGGTACCAACCTGATAATGCATTTTATTTTTACAGTACTGTCACACTGTTAAAACAATAGTTCAAATAAAGATTACCGTTTATATTTTGTATTTTCTTACACGAAAAAAAAAAATGATGCGTAGTGTGGATTATCGCACTTTTTGGGTTTCGCAGGTATCTGGAGTCCTCTAAGGAAAATTATATATATGACGTTAAATTTAAATTATTTAAATATTGATATAAAAGTGCTGTTAATGTAAATAAAACAATTTAAATAATGATGATAATTGTATTATCTACTTATTTAATATAATAAAACATTAAAATAATACACAGAGATAGTTTGTAATAAAAACTATATTTTATGTACATCAAAATGCAAACGCGCAGCCATGAATTGGGGGGGGGGGTCAGAAGACAAATTTGTTTCATAAGGGTAGGGATGGGGAAATCTCTCGGCAACAAGAGCTGTCCAAAAAACCAAAAACATTTTTTTTTTCAAAAGGCAAGTGTTGACCTAAAAAAAAATGTTACAAAATTCGGTAAATAAAAAAGAAAAAACTAACATGTTCGTTTAGTTCTTAATTTGGTAAGACTGTGGTTTGAGCTTCCTTTCTAGCCCATCACAGATTGGCGCTGGAACCGAAAAAATATTCTTTTTTTTCAGTTTTTTTCTTTCTTTGTTTATTAACATTTAACTTATTAAGAATTGATTCATAAGTACAGTGGTAACTCGACTTACGAACTTAATACTTCCTTGACTGTGCTTCGTATCTTGAAATGAATGTTTTTCGAAACCCAGTTTTCTATTATATCTTATGGGAAATCAATTAATCCGTTCCCAGGCTCAAAAATTTAAATAAAAAGTCCAAAAACATAAAAAGAACTATTCTCAACTAAATGATGAAAATGCAAATATATGGACGAGTGAGAAAAAGCATTTTTACATTATAAATATTAATTTTGTATACCATTACATTTTCATTTTTATTTATGAAATCTTTGGTTTTACATGATTAGTGTGAAAATCATCTCCAATTAAAATGTAAAAAAAATGTGGCTGGTTTTCGGTTCAGGTGAATCCGATTTGAAGTATAATGTAAAACAGGCTTTAGTTCATTTGAAAAGAGACCCGAAGCAAAGGACCCGAAGGATCACAGATCGTATCTCAAGTCTAGGTTCCTATCTAGAGGTCAAAAGAGATATGAAAAAAGTACTCTACCAGTCCCAATGTCAACTGTTTACGCAGGGATAGTAACTAGTTTCTGGTTACTTGCGCTAGTTAATAGCTCTTTTACTCTACCAATGTAAATCCGGCATAATTTTTGAAATTTCTTGCTATTATTGAGATCTAGGTTTTTTAACTGGTTTGCATAAGAGATTCGAAAAGGATATGTTCCGGTTAATTTCAGGGTCAGGTTTCTTACAAATCTCTTTTGTACTTTTTCTATTTGTTTTTTGTGGCACATTGTTTTTGGGCTCCAGGTTGTATTCGTGTACTCTAATTTAGGTCAAACTAGTGCACAGTAACCAATTTGTAGATATCTTAAAACTACCACTGTTTTTTAGTATAAATCCTATATTGTCTATGTGGTCACTAAAATTAAAATCGTGTCTAAATAGTACACCTAAGTCTTTCAAGCAGCACTATATTGTCAATATGGTAATCGTGGGTTATTTTGTTTATATTGCGTGTAAATGATATTACTTTGCATTTGTTGATATTCATTTTGAGTTTTTTTCGCACCAGTTCAGTACACTATTTAAGTCTTTTTGCAACAGCAGGCAGTCCTCCAACTTGTTGATCACACGAAACAGCTTAATATCGTCTGTATAAAGAAGTGATTCACTGGTTCCAACTTCCACAGGTAAATCGTTAATGAGTAGAAGGAACAGAAAGGGGCCTAGAATTGTTCCTTAGGGTACGCCAGATGTAGGGGAAAATGAATTCGATTCCGTGTCATTGACTCTAACTTTAGTTCTTCTCTGTGTTAGATAAGACTGGAAAAGATTGACTACTTCTGGGCTGCAACTAAAGGCACTCAATGATTTCACGAGTTAAATACAAATGAAATCCTGAAATATGTGCAAATTCACAGTTTACATAATTTTTTTAATTGTGACTACTTAAGCTATAAACATACTTGTTTTCATGGGATCTTGCTTCATAATCTTCCAGTTACGCAAAATTGCTTTGTGGTGGGATAGCAGTGATAATCCTTATGTAAACCACACATAAAATTTCCCAGTTAGTCTTTGGCATAGTCCTTGCTATCCTGTTCTTGGAAATCATTCAAAACTTAAATCTATTGATAATACATTTGTGAGTCATATATATAAAGTGGTTTTTATTGTAATTTATCTTCAAAAATCTTTCAATGCGACAATGATGTAATTTAATGTTTTTATATCGTCTGGCGTTTTTATGTTAAATATTTTTAGAACATGTAGTTGATCAACAAAGTTATAGGTATGAACTTATATAAAAACATTTTACTTTATTGAATATTGAGCTATGGAAGTCAATGAGTGGAAAATAAAAAAACAGCCGCACGGCATAGTTTCACAGGGACGGATTCAAAAACAAATTTAACATAAATGCAGGACTAGCACAAGAATTTTTATAAACAGTGTTGTAATAGATACAAATCTAGATACAGATACCTAGATATCTAGATACAGATAATAAAAATATTTTATACAGATACAGATACCTAAGAAAAATTGTATCTAGATGCAGATACAGATACAGAATTATAAAAATATCTAGATACAGATACATACCAAAATGTTTGTATTTAGATACAGCTAGATACTTTTGAAAAAACACTGAAAAATGAAAATACCACATTTATACCAATAAAACAGTGCATGTTAATCAGTATTATACAGGCTGTTCAAAAATGACCATGACATCACAAAAAGCCCACTAAATTCAAGGTAAAACACTATTCTACGGAATAAATTTGTACTCAATATCGTATGTATTATATTAGCCATATGTGTTAACGTATGAGCTGCGTATCTATAAGACTAATATAGATACTTATAACTAGATACATTACAACACTGTTTATAAAATACATGAATCGCGTGAGTTGTGCAATATCTAGTAAATAGGAAGGGGGAAGAGTGATTTAATATGATGCAGCTGTCATTTGTTAGTTGACTACTGCTGAGTTTGTTTTGCTAAGTTATTTCGTTCGATTTTTATAATGGTTTTTATAATTTGCTTTCTTTAACCCAGTGATTTTTAAGTTAGACCTGATCTAAGAACAGCGTGTTTGTGTGAAATTTTGTTTCTACCTTGGAAAGACGGTAACAGAAACATTTGAATTTTTGAAAACAGTTTTTGGAGAAGATTCTATAAGTTAAACTGCGTGTTTTAAGTAGTTCGGGAGTTTTAAAGATGGAATAAATTCAATAAAAAATGATAAGAAATCAGGTAAGTCTTCAATTAATAAAGCAAACGAAAAGTTTATCCTGGATCGCGAATTAATACGCACGAATCGAAGAATATCTCTTATGCTACAATTCTCTTAACTACAAGTGGCTCCAAAACATGGACATTAAAAAGTAATCTTTGAAACATGTTTTCATCTTTAAACGCTCAACCGAAAGGCCTCAAGGTGGGACGATTTTAAAGGCATGCCGGACACTACTGGACGAAAAACGTCATCAATAGTGAAGAATAGAAGGCACTTACATCCGACGATGGATGACATAGTTGAAATAACGATTTTTTGGGAAACAAAAAGATGTATTTTCTAAAATTATAAAATCTTTATCAATATTTCTTTCTTCCGAGCTAATTAAAAATATCTGAGTAATTTCAAGTTGGAGAACAAAGAGTGCAAATTGTATGATAAAGAAAAAGTTATGTAAGCAAAAAAAAATATTGAAACCAATATTTTGAAGTAGTTTTATAATTAATGTGATACTATCTTCAGGACAAGATGATTCTGTCCATCAGTACCATGGTAGTACAGTTTTACTTGGCTTGACTTCTACGTTCTTCATCTTAATTTGTTAGTTAGACGCGGACCAGGACCTGAAGTATAATCCTGGACCTGAAGGACTCATTGAGTCCTTGAGTCCAAAAATATCGGGTTTTCCCAAACCCGAATTGTCAGATCCCTATTTTTAATTACTTACTGCCCATATTTATCTTATTTATCATGGTGGATAGGTCTCCATATATTATTTAGAACACTTATTACATACACAGATTGAAAATTCGAAAAAAAAATCCAAGTAAGAATTGACTTCATTTGGAAGAATGATTAAAAAATTATTGAAGAATAGTCATTAGATTTAAAATTCCGATTGGTAAAATGTAACAACTTTCCCATATAAAAAGATGTCATAGCCTCGATATTAACAAATTATACGAATAAGGAGACTTGCACATTTCGTGAGTTGATAAGATCAAAAATAAGGAAGTTCTAAATACGATGAAAACCCTCATTAATGTACCAGATCAAAAACGAAAAGCGGCACGACACTCGTAACATACATTCGTTACGACAGATTTCCGTTAATTTATAATTTTTGCAATGAAACGGAAACAGATTGTTAAGCAGTTTCCGAAACGTCCGAATATATTTTATATACTCATGAAGTTATTATATCTTTTAATACTCATTATATTTTACTATTCTAGTCTAGTACTATCAGCAATGGCAAACGTTCAAAATAACGGTGTCCGCAAAATTGATGATGATTATTATAACTTGAATGCAAAAATATTTTTCTTTAAATTCTTTAAATGATTGCAAGCATAACCTTACTTTCTATATGACAGTTAAGAGTCTATACTGGGTCACAGTTGACCAGGTTTTGTCATTCACTTGCATACTTTGTTGATACTCAAATTTTTTGACATTCCTTTTTTTTAGGGTTTTGTAGGTATGACCAAAAAACCCTTATACCGTCATTTTGTCGTCTGTCTGTCTGTCTGTTTGTTCGGTAAAAATTGTAGCCCAATAGCTAAACCTAGAGAGTTGAAATTTGGCATACTTATACAAATCTTTGACCCGCACGTAGGAAAAATACTAAAACATCTAAAAAACATATGCCCCTATAAATATAAACAAATATGTGCTCATAGAATATATATATATATATATATATATTAAATTCTGAGTAGGGTATCAAATGAAAGCCCTTAGTACGTGAATTAACGATCAAAATTTCATTTTTGCAAAATAAATTATGTTGATGCGATTTTTGTCAAAATTGTGCAAATTTTTTTTTGTCCCAAACCCTGTAGTTGGTTGGTTTAAACCAAAAATCTGAAAAAATTTTAAGTAAAGTACATTGGTGTGAACTGGAATAGTACAACAGGAATTATTGATCAGATTATGTTTTCGGAAAATAACAAATTTTTTGTGTTTTTGGCTGACGATGTACAAAAGCTATAGTTATGCAACAAACTATACTAGAAGGCGTATCCTGGTCTAATGGCTAGCTTGCTCACTTACTACACAGCAATCTAGGGTTCGCTTCCGGGCAGAGGAGACAATTTTATTTTTTGTTTTTTTTTTCAATTTTTATTTTGTTTAAATTATTTTGTCAAATTTCTATTTATATTTTGGAAAATGTTGCATTTAATTTTTAAGAGCGTAAATTTAATAACCAGTCGGAATTGTTGGAATTATATTTTCATTTTATGTGTCATGTATACGAACCAGTGGAGCGGAGCATATGACTTAAAACAACCAATGGAAGCCATACCATTTTCAAAAACTTAATGAACCTTGCTATATAAAAAATACTGCACATATTTAGAAACCTAAATAATGGTATTAGGTATTCGAATTAAAATTAACAAAATTATTTTATCATCAAATTTGTTTTTAAAGCTCTTAGATTAACAGACGATAAATTATTTTAAAAATATCGTTCATTTTGCCGTGATTAAAGCTAAAAAGCAAAATTTGCCCTACACGTTCAGCATGCCGCCTTAACTTATTATATGCCTGTGAAACCCTGAAATGTGTGAAAATTCACACTTTTTAAATCATCATTTTTTAAATTTATTTCACGTTTATGGCCTTTGTTATTGAGGCAATCAGCCAGGACAATACTAATTTTTCGTAATGTAAATTCCATGCCTGAACACGATTCGAACCCGAGACTTTAGTAACGCAGGTTGAGTGGTAACACGTGTGTTACCACTACACTAAGCCGGTCGACATTTTGTCATTACTTTAATAATACTGTTGTTGTCGTTCTTAAAACCAAAAATGTTGCTAATAAACTTTATTTTAGTGGGTCGAAAAATGGAATTCGTTGCAAATTGCTTTGGGTTTACCTTATTTATGGTGGTACCTAGATATTCGAAGGTACATTCTCAAATGTTTTACAATTTACCTTGAATGGATATTTTTCACAATTCATTAACATGTGAAATATGAGAAAATGGGCTAACTTATCCATTGTTCAGGTACTGGGTCCATTTACATGGGAATGCATGGCGATCTCAAAAATATCAAAAGACGACTTTGGTTAAAATAGATCAAATTATCATTATAACTAGTGAATTTGAATGGCACTCCACTTGTTTTGACACGAGATATAAGCAAGAAAAGGACACGATCCCCCCCCCCTTTTATACTTTGAGCTACAGATAGCTTAAAAGTAAGGCTGCGAAGTGTTTACTTTGGGTTTACCTTATTTATGGTGGTACCTAGATATTCAAAGGTACATTCTCAAATGTTTTACAATTTACCTTGAAGCTGGTCTTCTTATAACCAGATATTTTTCACAATTCATTAACATGTGAAATATGAGAAAAGTTTTTTTCAGAAAATATATATCTGTCGATTCGAATTTCAATTTAAGCTGATACTTTTCGAAACACCATGCATAAATTTCGTAGTTTGTAAATATATAATCTTTATTCTTAGTGAATTTCGATATAAATTTTAAAAGTCTGGTAATCCATATCAATTTCATTAAATATGTATGACGTTTCTAGCATTATCGACAATAATATACCAATGTTGAATTTTACTGCCTTCAAAATATTTATATTGAATATATTTGAGAGAATTTTTTTATACCCACATAAAAATATATTAGCTTTTGAATAATTAAGGTAACTTTACAGGGGAATTTGGATATAAAAATTATATGAGCAGTATAATATGAAATTAGAAAGATTGCCCGTTTGAGAAGAGAGTTGCGTTCGTCTGCAAGCAAATTTTTACTGTAGGAAATATATACTCTAGACTAAAATTATCATCATTGATTTTACAAATTTTTCTGGGAAAACCCCCAATTCAGTTACGTTATGGTATTTCTGGACTCAGTCGGGCACCCAGCGGGGGTCACGGGCTTGATCCCTCCCCCAGCTTATAAACACGTGGTTTAAGTGTTTTTAAGGAATAGACTGTCTGGGCTAACTTATCCATTGTTCAGGTACTGGGTCCATTTACATGGGAATGCATGGCGATCTCAAAAATATCAAAAGACGACTTTGGTTAAAATAGATCAAATTATCATTATAACTAGTGAATTTGAATGGAACTCCACTTGTTTTGACACGAGATATAAGCAAGAAAAGGACACGATTCCCCCCCCCCGCACTTTATACTCTGAGCTAAAGATAGCTTAAAAATAAGGATGCGAAAGTGTTCAAGTCAAAATGGAAGACACTTGGAACACTTCTAAATAAAAATACTTTACTTGCAAGTCGTTATAGAGAATATAATTTTAGGTAAATAAGATAAATAAAAAAAAAAAAAAAAAACGTAATGCACATTGATGTGAACCGAAATAGTACAACAGGAATTTTTGATCAGATGACATTTTTGGAAAATATCATTTCCACGTTTTTAGATTTTTTTAAAATTTATAGATAAATTATAGCTAATCATGTTATGGGTTTTTACCGACCGTCAACATATACAAGCGAGTTATTGTGATCATACCGATTTTGACATTTCGTGATTTCGATGGATCTCCAGGAATTGAGGTCCCTACATAACGTTTTGACTATTTTTAGCATGATGTCTGTCTGTCTATCTGTCTGTCGGTCCGTGTACACGTGCAGAACAAATTCGGCAGAAAGGATTTTTATGAAACTTCATATTTAAGCTTTTGACATCAATGGCATGATTTGATTAACTTTTGGTAGAAATCCGTTAACTAGAAATGGAAGTTTACTTGTGTCGGTTTTAAGATTTTTGCGAATATTTCATAACAGAGAAATATTTCGAAAAAAAAAAACAAAAGTTGCTATAAAAGCAATAACTAACAACTTTTATTTGAGACATTTTTTGATAAAGCAGCATAAATTAACTAAGTACTTTGTGAAGGCGGTCGGTCCTGTAGTGGCCACAGCTGATTTTTTATATTTATGACTAGAGTAGAGAAAAGTCTTCTTTTCAAATCTAAAAATTCATCTTCAGCTGGAAATTCATCTTTTATATGATATTGTTTTGGCCAGTCTAAAACGTTGAGAGGCGGGCGAGCACTAACGTGATAAAGCAACACCTATTGCTGTGTCACGTGATTTTGCTCAAAATGTGCATTACAAAATGTCTGATATAACTGACTGAATCTATGGACTACCATTATGTATTTGGTATACTTTAATCGATTTCTGGACTATTTTGTTCTGTTTTTGTTATCTAATATTCAACAAATATTCAACATTTCGGATTCCATATGAGCTTCCTTCATTTACTAAATACCTACGAAACTCTGAGTAGGATGAAGATTCTCACTTTACATACATTTTTTCATTCATTTTCTTTCATCAGGTGTATACATCATACCTAGAATCATACCTAGAGTACCTAGAATTCTGGTGACGTTTAAATGTTATCTCCTTGGGCTTAAAAAAAGATAATATTCACAGCAAACTATCCCCAATAGAGCGGATTTGAAGAAATTTGTTTCTTTATTCTTCATTTCAACGCTGTTTGACTGTTCTGTTTTTTAATAAATATTGTAGTTGGAGTTCTGGAAAGCGCTAGACATATTCGTCTCGGCAGACACATGTCTTTTAAAATTGACCGCATCAAAATTTTATGGCCTTTTAAAATAAAGAAAAGACTCCTTGAAATCTATATTGCTGCCTCAAATATGTCATATTAAATATTTTATTACAACTCGCGTTTTATGGTGGAATTAAATGAACAATTTAAAAACATCTGACAATTATTACGCAAACGTATTATTCTGAAGTCTTTAGTAAGTCAGAAGTAATTACCTAACGAACGAACGTGTTCGAACAAAAATATTGAACAGCAACGTACGTATGTCAACATTTGAAACTCTGAATCCAGCAAGAAACAGGAAGAAGAAAATTAGGGTATTATTGTAGATATCCACCAGTCTAGCACAAAAATATTTGGAATTGGCAACGGTAGGCTTTACTACAGTGATTCTCAGCCTAAACCTTACCACGGACCGGCAAAAAAATTTTTTTTTTCTTTTACGCCGATCGTTAAAATATCTAATTTTTTAATATTACTGGTGAAAATATTATTTTACAAATATAATTTATTGTAATACTCTGTAGTAAATATTTTTTAAGGTTTTGTAGGTATTTCCACAAAAAACCCTTATAACGTCACTCATGTGTCTGTCTGTCTGTACGGTGGAAATTATTGCCAAACAGCTGAACATAGAAAGTTTAAATTTGGCATACTTGTACAACTTTTTGACCCACATATAGGAAAACTATAGAGAATTCAAAAAAATACAGCGCGGGATAAATATAAACAAATATGTATTTAATAAAAAAATAAATATTTTTTTAAATTTTGTTTCGCATACCAAATGAACCTCTTAATTCGTGGATCAACACATTTTTATTTTAAAAAAAATCAATTTCTTTTATTGGATTTTTTCAAAAAAACATTTGTCCCCCACCCTATCTTCCAAAGGGATTGATCTAAAAATTGTAATGATCATTGATGGGAACCGAAATAGTTCAACAGGAATTTTTGATACGATAAATTTTTCGAAAAATGTCTTTTTTTTTGTGTCGTTGATAAAAAAATATAGTAGTATTTTATAAATTCATTGTGTGGTATCAAAACAAAAGCTATTAAGACGTAGATTACGGAACGATAGATAGGTTTTTGAAATTCGTTTCTTTTAACACGAATTTCGCCAAAAATGTGCAAAAGTTCTTCCCCGCATCCTTTTACCAAAAAGGTTTAAACCAATAATCTGAAAAAGTTTAGGTGATGTATATTGATCTAAGCTGGAAACGTACGAGAGGAATTTTTGTTCAGATTGTGCTTCTGAAAAATATGGAAGTTTTTGTGTTTTTGAAAAAAATTATTATTTTTTTAATTCATGGTTAAATTATAGCTAATAATTTTATGAATTTTTTGTATTTGTAGCTAAGATAGTGCGGGTATTTTTTTGGAATAAAAAATTTGATTTTATAAAAATTGTTTGATTATTCATGCATTCAGACGTTCCTTTTGATACCTACTCAAAATTTAAAAAATATATATTTATTTTGTCGCTGGATAAATATTTATTTTTAATTTTCTCGCGATGGTTTTTTTTTTAACTGACTAGTTTTCCTATATGTGGATCAAAGAATTGTACAAGCATGCCAAATTTCAACGTCATGCTAAGGTCCAGCCGTTTAGCTACAATCTGTTGTACACACAGGCAGACATACAGTCAGACACAAAAGTAATCGTATAAGAATTTCTTGTTTATACCTACGAAACCGTAAAAACGTACCTAGTAAAACCTCAACTAGTGAAATAATAATGATTATGGAACTATACCTGTTAAGCCTCATTTATAATAGGAACATAGCACAAGTGCATGACATAAGCATAAAAATGTATGAATGGAGTATATTGTTTGTTCAATGCAAACCAATGTTCGTACTTTAAGCAGAACAGTGATACACCTTCGATTTGCTTTATGCATATGTGATGCGTTATGTTATGGATCAATTATAAATGAGGCTTTAGACTTATAAAGATCAGCTGTGGCCACCACAGGACCGATCGCTATCACAAAGTACTTGTTTAATTTATGCTGCTTTATCAAAAAATGTCTCAAATAAAAATTGTTAGTTATTGCTTTTATAACAACTTTTGTTATATAATTTTTTTCGAAATATTTCTCTGTTGTGAAATATTCGCAAAAATTTTAAAACCGACACTAGTAAACTTTCTAGTTAACCGATTATTACCAAAAGTTGATCAACTCGTGCCATTTATATCAAAAGCTTAAATATGAAGTTTCATAAAAATTCTTTTTGCCGAATTTGCTCTGCACGTGTACTCGGACCAACAGACAGACCGACGGACGAACAGACAGACAGACAGACAGACAGACCGACAAACAGACGTCATGCTAAAAATAGTCAAAATGTTATGTAGGAATTCGCGGAGATCCATCGAAATCTCGAAATGTCAAAATCGGTATGATCACAATACCTGCCTTATATATGTTGGCGTTACCGACCGCCAAATTGAAAAAAATATTACAGTTCTTCGAATATTACTTCTTGAATACCTGGTAGAAATCAAGCATCGAACTATCAGCCACAAATCTTATTTTATGAATGAATTACAGTTAAATCTAGTCGTAAATGTAACCTCCACCAAAACATCAATTCAGTAGTAAAATTCTACTATGAATGAAATCATAAAATACTTGAAATCGAATATGATGGGATGCAGTAGGTATACAGGTAAGACCTGGCACACGCTATACGAGATGAGATAGAGTAGGAGAGAGAATGAAGAGAGAAAGAGAGAATGTAGAAATGAGGGAGCAAGGGAGAATTCGAGAGTACGAGGTCAGATTTAGCTGGTATCGATCATTATATTAAAAAGATACTCAAATCAAAAGATGCATACAATGCATCTTACCATTCAAGATGATTTTAAGGAGGTTGTTCGTTAATAAAGAAAATGCTACTGCATTTTTTGTAAGAGCTTTTTAACTTGAAATATGAAGAGCAACATTTTTCTTAAGGTGTGATTCTGCACATTAATGGAATGTACGTTTCGTAAAGTTATTAACACGCTAGAAATTTAAAGTCATTTTTAAACTGAAATATGAAAGTACGATGTAAGCAGACTAGTCAATGGAGAAGAAGAATATCGACTTTATATGATCCATCTGTCTTTTCTGAATTGATCGAATTATTTCGTTCGAATTTTGGAGCAGTTTTTGCAATTTGATTTTATTTGCCCATCAAGAAATTTGAAGGTTATGATGAGGTTAAGATGAACGCGATAAAGGACAAGCTTGTCTGAGTGAAATTTTGTTTTAAACTTAATAATATAACAGAAACACGAAACAAAAAATAACACAGTAGGCATAGGAAAAAGGTTATATTTAAAGGCATCATTTGGCCTCCCCAGCTTCATCTGAGTAAACCTTATAGACCGGGAACTCATGACAGTTTTTGGTCTCCGATTTCATACAGCATGCCTTTTGGAGGAGAGAATATTTACCCTGTGACAACAAAAAAGGGATGGTACTAAACCCCTGTACGCTTTCCGGTCATAGGGAAAATTGCATTTCCACTTGCACAAAATTTTTGTGCTTTTCTCTGATTTAAATTATTTGCCCTTTTGTCAAAAGAAAGTTATAACAAATTTAATGTCTTTTAAATATATGCATGCGATTCGGAGGGTCCCAAAGGGCTCAAACGGTCATGTGATCTTGTTATAAAAAAATATGATTTTCCGCGTTTTCATACAGCATGCCTATAATTAAAAGACTTTAAATTTGTCATAACTTTCTTTTGACAAAAGGGTAAGCAATATTAAATCAGAGAAAAACACAAAAATTTTGTGCAAGTGGAAATGCAATTTTCCCTATGACCGGAAAGCGTGCAGGGGTTTAGTACCATCCCTTTTTTGTTGTCACAGGGTAAATATGCTCTCCTCCAAAAGGCATGCTGTATGAAATCGGAGACCAAAAATGTCATGAGCTCCCGGTCTATTATGGACCTTACTACATTTGGTACTCTAGTTCTTTGTCTAATTTCTAAGTTTCTTTTCTTATCTTTATCAGTAAGCCTTAACAAGAAAGATCTATACCATTTTATTTTGTGAAAATGTTTTGTACCTGTATCGGAGTAGTAAATATTTTATATAGTCGGATTGCTGATAGGTGACTGTTACAAGTATGTATCAAGTAGTGCATTCAAATAATAATCTAGTTACCATTTTTCAGCGATTTTAAAAATGTTTTTTTGTTATTTGTTTTAACTGTCAGTGTCTGGTAATAAATATTAATTAAAATATGGCTTGCGGCCAATTATTAAATTCACAAACTTTAATTTTAAATCTGCTGGAATAAACAACAAATTATAATCCAAAATTTACGTATGAGTATAAATTTTTCCTTATTTATAATTATAACCTTAAAATTAATAATTTTGTTTGTTTGAGTACTTCTGTAAATTTATTTTCGTGCTCTAATTAGTAAAGATATCTACGAATCATGCTGTTTCTTTCTAATGCTTTGTTTTTTATTCAAATAATTTTGAAGGTTAGTTGTCAACTTGGATCACTATACGTTACTATGGGTATACAAGTAATTATAATGGTTTAGACAGAGAAAGCATATAGTATTGAATATCGATACTTGTAGCAACGAACAGTCACTTATCAGCAATCTGACTATATAATATATTTTTCGGGCGCCCATATGAAAAAGACTTTTTTATCATCTGGTAGCAGCCAAAAATTAATTTTTTCTGTCTAGGCTTCGATTTGCTTATTTTTTTGGGCCGCTGGATGCTAGAGCCATCTATGTGCCATTTCTTAAGTTACAAGATCTCCATGGTTACACTGAAACACTGACAGTCAAATATTTATAATTAAAATAATTGTTCAGTAACCATAAATTATCCAATGCAAATAAATAAATTTAATTTTTCTAATAAAAATTACTTTTGGTCGCCAAAAAATATAATGTGTAACTTGGCCAAAAAGATCATTTTCGTCATGTTTGAAGTTTCAAATTTAGATGCGGCCGAAAAAGATATTATTTTTGGCCATGGTACACAAATAACTATTATATATTTATAAGTGCAGGTTATGCATAAAACTGCGAAAATTAAACCCTTGTTGGGTCAATACAGCTGCCAGTGATAATGATGATGATGATTCTAACAATATTTGCTTTTTAATATACTGTAGTAAAATGATAGTTATTTATTTATTTTTTCTTAGTAATGTTCCCATGTAATTTGTGGTTCGTTTTTTCTAGATTTATTCGGTATTGTGCAGCATGGTCATTTAAATCTAAAGTCCCCAATTTTTTCTTGATTGTTGTGATACATGTTCAGAGGCGGATTTAACGGATGTCGGTGCTTAACGCCTCTGAGAACGGGGAGCGTCTTCACTTGGATTTTTATAATTCGTATTATGAGGTCCCCGTTATGAATAATTAGGCTGGTGATTTAATTTAAAATATATTGATATTACTTCATTCTTCTGCTTACTCTATTCTTACCTACAATACGAGGACTCCCGCAGAGTGAGTTCATAATCCGCAAGTGGTTTCGGATATGAACTCTCCGGGATCACTAGCTGGTTGCAGTGATTTTTAGGATAGATTTGAGTATTGTTGAAGTAAAGTCTACAATTTAACTAAACTGTTTTAATTAGAATTATAGGTGAATATTTACATGATTATACACTTTGTACTGAAAATTGTGATGATGCAGCTAATCCAAAAGAGACTCTAAACCCCTCACTACCGTCTCAGAATACCAGTTGTCTCTCATAAGTTTTGGAATATTGCTTCGTCTTACTTTACCATGTCTTACTTCTCCATGTCTAGTGTAGTGTTATGCACTACACCTGACATGCCAAACACGAGGCTCGCGAGCCACCTGTGGCTCTCTAAACCTCTTAATGTAGCTAGCGATTAATTTAGAATTTATTTTTTGTGAATATTAAAAATGTTGTATATGTGGCTTCCCTAAAATTTAAAAAATTCTAATTTGGCTCGAGCTAAGTTAAAGCTTCAGCACCACTGCACTACAGTAACTTACTATATACGGAATTGCTTTATTAGCATTAGTTGAGTAGACCGAACACGTTAAAATATGTCTTTAGCCCATGACTGCTTAAACTGAACTCTTTCGAGATCGGATATTGCCCTACTAAAAAAAAAAAAAAATTTAGTCTATACCCCAGGTATCTGTTATCGCAAATACAGACGACCGTTATAGCTAATAATTTTAATTGTATAATAACTAAAAGAAAACTAATCAAATCTCTAATATTTATGTTTTCAAGTGGAAGATTAATTATTATTTACTTATTGCCCGAATACGCCTAGTAATTATTTGACACTTTTGTAAGCTAATATAGAATTTAAAACTTTCTTTTCTTGTTCATATTCTTAAGGTTTCAAGTTATACTAATAAACATATCTGCACTTATCTTAAGTATCTTTTTCTAAGATATAGATATATTTTTTTTTATAAATTAATATACAATGAATTTATTTTTTAATGCAACATGTACTATGTCATTACCATGGATACACTTTTTGACAGCAATATAAATCGTGTTCATTTTCATTTGCAACATAGAAAAACCCATATTTACTAGCAAAATCAAAATATTTTATTCAAAATATTATGAAAAAAAAAAAGTAATAATAATAAATAAATAACTAATAAAAACTTATAATAAATGTTCAAAACTTTCTCCGTTTACTTGCATACAAAATGTTAAGCGATCATAAAAATGATTCAAAACATTCAGCAATTGCTCTTGAGATATATTGTTGGATGCTTGAACAATTTTGTCTTGTAGTTCCGCAACATCCCTAAGTTCTCCATTATATACTTTGGCCTTTAAATATCCCTAATAAAAAAAATCATTGGGTGCCAAATCCGGAAATCTCGCTGGCCAATTCATCGACCCTCCTCTTCCAATCCAGCTATTTGTGAAAGTTCTATGTAAATATTCTTTAACTATTCTAGAATAATGGACTTGTGCGCCATCATGTTGAAACCATACTTGTCCATTAATATACATGTTTAGCAACGCAGGTAATATTTGGTTTTGCAAAAGGACTAGATATTTTGCGGCATTAAGGTTACCGTCAATAAAAAAGGCCCTATAATATTGGTTCCTATTATCCCAAACATTTAATTTTTCGGCCTTTGAATTCGGGAGGAATGAAACAAATGTAAATATTCTCGACTCCAGTATCTAAAATTTTGTCTGTGCACTTCACCATTTAAAGTAAACGTTGCTTCGTCAGTAAATAAAATTCTTTGAAGCATTGTTGGGTCAGAATTAATTTTTTCAAACATTTCAAAACAAAAATCCATACGTACTGCTGCGTCCCTTTTTAACAATTCTTGATGATTTTGAAATTTGTATGATCGAAACTTTTCTTTTTTTAAGAAGTTAAAAACAAATCCAATACTTGCACCAACGATTTGTGCAATTGATCTTAAAGTATTTTGATTGTTTTCTTCCACTTGTAATAATATTTCCAACTGCTTCTCTTCTGTAAACATGTGGGATGTTGTTCTTTTTTTATTATATTTTGACTTAAGACATCCTTCGCGATGAAATTTATTAACTAGTCTTGAAATTGTAGAGGGATTTGGTATTGGTGATCTGGATAAGTTGCACTAAATACAGCAGAAACTTCTCTTAAACTTATTTGGGAGTTATACCCAGTTACCACTATTATTTTGTCTTCATCTGTATACATGTGGATTAATTTTTAAATCAGCAATGAGCAAAAGTATACACACTAATTGTCTATGTTGCAAATGAAAATAAACACGATTTATGTTGCTGTCAAAAACTGTATCCATGGTAATGACATAGTACATGTTGCATTAAACAATAAATTCACTGTATTTTAATATTTTACTCTACTTAGATTTAATTCAATTTAATTATAAAATTTTATTTTTCAAACAATCCAAATTTTATATCTATTGCACTATCACTCTATCCTAGGGTGACCATTCGTCCCGCATTCTGCGGGACTGTCCCGTATTTTAACATTTTGTCCCGCATTAAGATGGATTTTGGGAGATGAGGACCTTTTTTTGCTCTTCACTTGGATTCGGGAGGTGTGGACCTTTTTTTGCTCTTCTGCTCTTAACTTGGATTTGGGAGATGAGGACCTTTTTTTTTGCTCCGTCCCGCATTGCCTTCTTAAGAAAATGGTCACCCTACCCTATCCTCACTTAAATATTTGGTAAAGCCTAATAAAAGTTTACCAGCAAGAGCCTCCAGCAGTGTCCATGTCCATGTCCATGTCCCTGTCTTTTTGCTTTTCGACGCCTGGATCCTTCTTTGTGATTTTTTATGTCGAAAACTTTCTTACCATGTGGTTTGTATCTCATTAAATGTCTGCACCATCGTAGTAGGTTTTCTTTAATTTTTCTTTAATTGGTGATTATATGTTTATATGTTAACAAATTTTAAGAATTAGAAATATTATTTAAATATCGACCAAAACAAGAATGATTAGCGCTTGATCACTAATAATTACCATTAATATTTAATATGGTTCTTTATAAATAAGAAATCGGAATATACAAACAATTATCCAAAGCTCATTTAGCACTTAAGCCCGTTAGCATGAAATGCATATAATTGCATACAAGCTCCACAGACCGGTTTACAATCCAAACCGGTTGTTTTTTCCCTGAAAATTCTGCTTGATGTCGAGTATATATCGATCTGTGTGTAAGAGAGAAGAGAAGATAGGTCGGGACGTGTTTGTTTCGCTGCTACTGACGTCATGCGACAATATGGTGGCCGAGTGAGCTCCCGGGTGACGTCACACAGACCGGCTTGCCTTGCTGCAGAGGACACGTGGCGCATAACCGTACTACTTTGACAACTTTACCGGATTCAGAGATGATTTCCGGTGATATAGGATGCTGGGAATTATTGCTGTTTACTTAGATTATGCCTGTTTTTGGTCGGAATTTGGTTAACTCGTTTAAAGGGAAAAACTGGGACATTTTAAGGACAACATAACTGTTCTTTCACAACACCCACGCAAAAGCTAGCTGTTACAAATAAATCTTAACATTGAAGGACGTGAATACAGGACACTGTTGGAATTTACAATGTTCTACAACTAAACAAGAAAAGAAAAATTCAAGCTAGAAAAATATTTTGTATGGAAACATTCACGTTTTTAAATTTATAACATATTATTTTAAGCCGAGTATTTTCTACAATAAATGAGTAAAGATTATGTGTAATTTTAAAAGGAACAATATGTTATTCAAGCAATTTTTTTGAATGCTTTTACCAGTGATTTTGAAGTTGATTTTAAGTTCGTGGCACATTATAGTTTTGGTGGATTATTCTTCGTTTTTCTCTTGTCTTTATATTTCTTCATGTACCTGCTTTACAGTTCACTGTAGGCTTTCAGTTGTCTAAGTTAAACCTGAGAACAATATAAATAACACAAAATAATGGCAAGCATAAAGGGCCGGTTTCTGAAAGCTTAGTTAACTATAACCAAATGGCCTGAAAATGGTTGCTATGGTTACTTATGGGATTGTTATATTGTAACCGAGTTCAACCAATGGATTAAACTCGGCTAAGCTTTCAGAAACTGGACCTTAAAAATAAAATCCTTTGACTGTATACCCTATGAATCTACAGTCCATGCACTATGTCATATATTTTTCCTTTAACTTTCCACATAAAATACAGAACCTACTTGATTCTTATTCCTTGAAAATAAGTTGGTTGGTAACAATTTTACTAATTACAGTTGATATTTTAACTACTCCAAATTCGCACTCTAGTTCTTCTACTCAGTATTGAGCCTGGCGACCAGGAGGATACCATACCATCGAGTCCAACTCAACAGTTCTTATATTGTTCCTTAGTTTGTCTGTAACAGGGAACGTTTCTCTTCCATATGTTGTGATTGTTTCTACGATGGCGTGAAAATTTTTCTTTTTTCGTTTCTTTTTAGGGTTTTGTAGGTATGACCACCAAAAAACCCTTATAACGTCACTGGTGTGTCTTTCTGTCTGTCTGTACGGTAGAAATTGTAGCCAAACGGCTGAAGATAGAAAGTTGAAATTTGGCCTACTTGTACAACTTTTTGACCCACATATAGGATAACTATAGGAAGTTCAAAAAAATATATCGCGGGATAAATATAAACAAATATGAATTTAATAAAAAAATAATAATAATAATAAATTTTGAGTGGCCTACCAAATGAAACCTCTTAATGCGTGGATCAACAAACAAATTTTTATTTTTGAAAAATCATTTTTTTTATTTAATTTTTGCCAAAAATATGTCAAAAAAACTTTTGTTCCCCACCCTATCTCCCAAAGGGATTGATCTAAAAATCGAAAAAAAATCTCCGTAATGAGCATTGATGGGAATCGAAATAGTTCAACAGGAATTTTTTATCACAAAAATATGTTTTTACAATTTATTGTGTGGTATCAAAAGAAAGCTCTTAAGACGTAGATTACGGAACGATAGATAGTTTTTTGAAATTCGTTTCTTTTAACAGGAATTTAGCTAAAAATGTGCAAAAGTTCTTGTCCCGCACCCTTTTACCAAAAAGGGTTAAACAAAAGATCTGAAAAAATTATAGGTATTGTATATTGATCTGTATATTGTATATTTATCTAATGAATACGAAGCAAATGCAGAAAAAACGCTGGGATATTTGGCAAATTATTTACATTTTGTTTAAAAAAATTAAATGAAAGCTCTTAGTTCTCAGATATCGAATAAAAGTGATTATCAAAAAAACTGTTGATTTTGATGTGATAAATATTCCTAGAGATCCAGTATTATGTTGACTTCTTGCACCTATTAAATACCTGCAAAACCATGAAATGTGTGAAAATTCACACTTCACTTCAATTTTTTTACTTTCGTATTCCAAATGGTTTCATGAAGTTCTCAAATTGCCATTTCCCTAATCATGTCTGCATTTACCGTCCAGAATTTGATGTGATTGAACCCAAGTATCCAAATTCTTCTAAATTATTATCCCTTAGATAATATTAATAAGTTTTTCATTCATTTGCTAAATATAACTTTTTTCTGCGAGGTCTTGCCAATTGGTCAACGGGTGTTCAATTTTCCTTCCCACACCATCTTTACCATTCTGTTCACATTCATACTCTTCGCATTTCCTATCCACAGCAAATGTCTAGATTTCATTCCTGTTTTATACTCCATTCTATACCTTCTCCAGTTAGGTAGGGAATCTAGGAATTCATAATGTATTTTTCCCAAAATATTCACCAAACAATACCTATCAAACATGAGACTAAAAGCAACAGAGCAGAGTGCAAAGTTACCTTTGACAAACAGTAACATAATTACCGTTTGTCTACTAATAATTGCACTGATGTGAGTGGCACATACCTACCGTATGCAGACTACAATAGAGATTCATATTTGAGTTCAATAGGTTTTCAAAATGTTGTTAACAATAAAAAACGTATTCGGTATCTGGTTATTTATATTTGTGACTTCTTGGGCCCTATCAGTTTGGTGGAATTAAGATCTTACAAGGGTCATTCTTGATATTAAGTACTATGGTGACTTTCACGGGACATCCAGATTTTGGCTTTTTACAGAGGCGTCCCGAAAGAACTCTAGGTGAGATGCCATTTATCGATTTTCAACAAAATGCAACATAAATAATAATAACATTAATAACAGATCATTAAATTTTAGTTTATTTTATTAATATCGGTTCAGTAGTTTCAAAGTTATAATGAAATTTGTGCGCAAGGGTGAAACGAATCAGTTTGAATTTATCTCCTGTACTTCTATGTCTGTTGACACGGTTGTTGATGAACAAGATGTCATTCACTATTTAGTCGAATTCTTGAATTTTCTTCTCATCGGAATTATCACACTCTTACTTTGAAAGTAGGTGCACCAATAATGTTGCTGGGGAACATAAACCCGCCAAAACTATGTAATGGAACATGCTTACAGTTGAACAGTTTATTAAGAGACTATGTAGTAGAGGCAACTATAATGACTAGTTGTGGTCCAGGTGAAAAGATGCTTATCCCTAGAATACTGTCTACAATTTTACCATTTCAGTTCAAACGCCTCCAATTTCCTGCAGGGGTTTGTTTTGCGATGACTGTTATTAAGCAAGGTCAAATTATGAAAAAAGACGGCGTTTTTTGCTAAAAACAATATAAGGAATGATATAAGATCCATTTTAATCCTACCGACTGCGTCGTTATGATCAACGCCTTAATTCTATTTTTTGTTAAAAATTATCTCTGTTTAAAAATAGGTACTTTTAACCATTAGCTAACATTTACTTAATCCTTAGGCTCTCTAGCTCCCAGTGGGATGTTTTGAGATTTCATCAGTCCTACAGACTGCGTCTTTGTGGTATAATAAACACCTTACTGACTTTACATTCAATTGTTTAAGTTAAAAATTGTCTCCATTTTTAAAAATAGACATTTTTAAACATTATCCAACTTTTACTTAATCCTTAGGCTCTCTATCTCTCGGTGGAAGGTTTTGAGATTTCTTCAATCCTACCGACTGCGTCGTTGTGGTATAAAACCTTACTGAGTTTACATTCCTTTGTTTATGTTAAAAATTGTCTCTATTTTTAAAAATAAGCACTTTAGCTTATTTTTATTTAATTAATTAGCCATTTTATTTTAATTAGCCATTTAACCATTTAAATTCTTCTGGCAAGGGCAATATGTGTTCACGTGTAAGTTCTAGCAACTATCTTTACCTGCTAACGCCTAATGATAAAACTAAAAATATTGTTTATAAAGATGCTCTCAAATAAGTAATTCTGTTCAGTTTAATCCTGGCCTTTCACTTGTTTATAGTATTGTTTTCTATCTGGTCACTTAATTATAATTAGGTATGTTGTAAGATCCAAAAAAATATAGATTAATAATAACGAATTGCCTTCGAGCGAAACCTGGCGGTCAGCTAGTCAATAATAAATACTATAATAAATTCACTAATTTATTAATTTGTAAAATTATTTTTTCGATTATGTTAGATTTATTAATTTTGTGAGATTTTCCTCGTCTGAATCGTTATTAGTTGTGAGTTGAAGAGAGGTTATTTGGCTCGAATTTTATGATATTTACGTAGAGCTGTCCTTGATTCTTTAAGCAAACATCAATCTTTAGTTTGTCTGATCAGATGACGTGGCAGACGTTTCCATTTTCCATGAATGATGAACAATATTGGCTTTTTACAAAATCATTTCTCCTAACTCTTTCACTAAAATTTATGTTAATACCCAAATATAAAATGATATGAAAATCACAATGGATTAAAACAGAATAGATTTTAAAATAATAAAGTTAAAATCGGTTTATATTGACAATAATAAAAGCTTGTTAATACCTCTGCTTATACCTGAGTTCGAGAGTGATTTAGGCAAAGAAGAATTAGGTTATACCCTGTTCGAAATGCAGAAATAGTAATAAAATCACGTGAAAGAATGAAGTCGCTACCATATTGACTCTCGAATAAATTTAACTGCTAAATAGCCAACGAACGACGAGGGTTTGACAAAATTATCACGTGACCATTGCATTATTACTACTTCTTGATTCTGAGCAGAGTATAGCTTCTTTTCTGTATAAGAGGTTTAATAAAAAATATCATTTAAATGGTACTTAGTACAAAAATGGCACACAAGATGGCAGGCAATGTCCATAATGTATGAGGTAAAATTAATAAATTATTCATTACTATACTAACTATTAGCTTAATTTGTGAAACAAAGAATCATTTAACTTTGTCTTAAATTTCACCTTAACTCCATAATTAATATTTGTCCGTATATATAATTTTTTAGAATTTAGAGCTGTTTACTGGTTGCCATGGCAATGTAAAATGACCGACCAATAACAAATTGTTAGTTATTTGAAAATTAAGTGTTTTAATTGCCGGTCACCATGGCTTAGTGGTTAGTGTAGCGATGCACTGTCTTCTAGATCATGAGGGCTCGGGTTCGAATCCCGGTTATGGCATAGATTTATCAAAAATAAATGCATCTCCTGGATAATGGCCTTTGTACTTACGCACTAGTGCGTAAAGTAAATAACACAAAAGTGCTTAAAAGTGTCATTTTAGACTGTAAGTGCCTACTTGATGCATGGTGGTAGAGAAAAGTTTTTAATACTTGATTTTTAAGTATACTTTATTCATCTTAGCAATATAGGTGGCTGTGAGGCTTAATAACATTTTTATCATAACCTTTTGTGCAGTTTTACGAAGTAAAATTGTCGACAATTAAATATATTTTTATATGTCTGTTTATACTGTCTGTTTGTCTGTCTGTCTATCTATCTGTCTGTCAGTCTGTCTGTCTGTCTGTCTATCTGTATGTCTGTTGGTCTGTCTATCGGTCCGTGTACACGTGCAAAGCAAATTCGACTAAAAGGATTTTTATAAAACTTCATATTTAAACTTTTGACATCAATGGCACGAGTTGATCAACTTTTGGTAAAATTCAGTTAACTAGAAATGGGAGTTAGAAATGTCGGTTTTAAGATTTTTGCGAATATTTCACAACACAGAAATATTTAGAAAAAAATTATTCAACAAAAGTTGCTATAAAAGCAATAACTAACAACTCTTATTTAAGACATTTTTTGATAAAGCTGCATAAATTAAACAAGTACTTTGTGATGGTGGTTGGTCCTGTGGTGGCCAAAGCTGATTTTTTCAATTTAATATTCTTATTTGTAGGGTAAAATACTTTTTTAATTTAACCTCCTTCCTATCTATTATAATATAGAAGTTAGCAATACCTAAACAGTTCCGAAAAACACCTTGGATATGCAATGTTGTCTTCGAATTATATGTCGTCTTCTCTTATACCTTTCTTTGAAATATGACCTTGAATATTTTCACCGCTAGTAGACGACATATTTGATACAGAATAAGCCTACTCAAAACCTTTATATCATCACTTACGCGTCTGAAATTTGAACCCTCGTCTCTATGCTCCGTAGTCAACCATCTGGGGGTTTAGTCGTAAGGTTTTCGACATTTATTTTTACAATCTTCTGTCGAAATTTCCCATAAAATAGTAAAGTATAGTATGCACAATAGTGACCTTGAGAGTGTGAAAGTGACTGTCTACAAGTTACAGTATGGACCCCCTGACAAAATACCACAACGTTGTAAAACCTATTCTTAAAACATTTAAGGCCAATTTCTGAAAGCTTAGCAGAGTTTTATCTTTTGGTTAAACTCGGTTACAATATGACAGTCACATAAGTAACCATAGAAACAATTTTGTAACTATTTGGTTATAGTTAACTATAAGCTTTCAGAAACCGGCCCTTATTGATTTTAATTATGTTTTCAATGTTATAAATATATTTTTTTCCTGTGTTATACAAACACTTATATATAATCATAATAATAGTGTCTTCTTATTGTGGCATAATCTAAAATTTCGCCTTCAGTATATTCATATCCTTGTCAGAGTCCATTTATTTCCAATTAACCATAGAAAATCTGTGAATGTGACTTTGAATGTAGTATCGGCGAGCGTCTACTCTCCGTTGTGGTGTGCCAGAATGTTAGAATGACGGCGACGGTCCATGAGGCGCCAGATACGTCATCCGCCGGCGCCTCAGAACGCGTCTCGACGCATACCCCCATCAGAGAGACACCGATACAACATTATACCCACTCACCCACCATACAGAGTGTTACACAAATAAAATTACGCATAATAAAAAGTGAAATTTAAAAAAATAAATAAAAAAAAAATGTATATAGCCCTATTTGGCATCTTTAAATATAAATTATGAACTTTGAAATAGAAAGTGTCTTTAATTCCAAGAATATATCATCACCCTAGTTTGCAATTTTTATAACTCTTTAACGTATAATAGACCATATTAGTGTGTCGTCACATACATGTGCTGCCATCTGAGAGCTGAGTCCTTTTGAAGTTTAAAATACATGGGACATTGCTTTTGTTACCTTGATTTTATAAATATTTTCAATTTTGGAGCAAAAAATATGTATTTTTGATAAATATATACTAATATATACAGTCCAGACACTTTATATTATAGAATAATGATTTTATAAATATATAAATAAGGATTCGAAGATATATTTATAGGTTACGTTTTTAAATAATATGAAAATCGGAATATCTTTAGTATTTATTTAATTAACACTAAGTAATCATTAATATTTTGTTTTAGAATGCATATTGGTGTATTGTTTTGCTCCGAATTGTAACAATTACATCTACATTATTAATTGCAAATTTTTTCGTTTTTTGACAGATGAAAATGAAAAACAATAATGGAAATTTAAAAACAACATATTATTCCTTTAA
This sequence comes from Liopterus haemorrhoidalis, assembly GCA_963971575.1. Taxonomy (NCBI): domain Eukaryota; kingdom Metazoa; phylum Arthropoda; class Insecta; order Coleoptera; family Dytiscidae; genus Liopterus; species Liopterus haemorrhoidalis. The sequence goes on from OZ020615.1 coordinate 54,362,126, forward strand.
ACCATTTAGATATGGCACACACACTTATTGCTATGTTACTTGCCATAATAACGATTATTAACGTAAATTTTTCAAAATTAACCTGCAAAATAATATTGTTCTGCAAAAATAATGACATATTAAATTATAATGTATAAAATAAGAATTTTAATAAATAAATATTGACTTGTAGTTTTGATGTGAAGCACTCTCTTACTTTGAAAACTTAATTTATATTTCCAAAATACAATTTAACAAAAAAACAACATGCTAAATTCAAATAAAAGGAATCCAACCGCGAGACGGCAGCACTGAATCCCATTTTGTGACGTAGTTACTAATATGGTCTATTTACAATAGAGCACTAAAACCTTTCTTAATTTTCTTACAGCATATGTGACCTGAAGGCTTCAGTCAAATAGTCAGCTTCAGGCTGAAGCTTAATATATTTAAGTTCAGGTTCAGTGCGTCAATTTCAGTTCGGTTTCAGCCTCAGATTCAATAACATAATTTCTTTAGGCTCAAAAACCTAAATTTCAGGTTGGGGTTCGGGTTCATTGAAAATTTTAAATAAATTATGAGTACAAAATTATACTTCAATATTATTTTCTTTAATAATCACAGAAAACACAACCAAGTTATAATTTTTTGGAAAAAAAAGAAAGGATAGAAATATTTGTATATATGGTCTATTCCAAACGTTTAAGAGAAACTTGATTTGAAATCTTCCATTTATCTACCATTTATAAATCTCCATATTTACACTAAATATTCTAGATTAAATTGTCATCATTATTAAATGTCATTTTTATTACATTTTGATCTTTTGTGTCATGCTTAATATAGACTTTCCATTTCGTAAATGTTTTTGTCTAAATATATAAAAACGTATTACGTATTTTATTTTTTACAATATGTCACTTGTTTTCCTTTTCTCATTTTGAATTCTTTCTGGCAACATAAAACATGAAGTAACCTAGACACATTCGTTTCTCGTGATGACTTAGGAAAACGATACTCCTGTTTAGTTCCGTTAACCAATTTTAGTTAACCATTGAAATATACTTTACTTAACATGCATATTAAATAAAATATAAATAACAAAAATAAATGACCAAACAACAAAAATAAATGACCAAATAACAAAATTAGTTTTTTTTTTCTTGTTAGGTAAATGTAAAATGTTAAGTATACAATAATTTCTCGAACCTGTTAAATTATATATAGTTACTGGCTAATAACAAAAGATTCGGGTTTAGGTTTTGGCTCACTGACCTTGTAAGATAATGGTTTGATTCAGGTTCAGGTTCACGATAAATACAGGTTTTTCGGGTTTTCCGTTCAGGTTCAGTTTCGGGTCCCTGAATAAAATTATTCTCAATTTGCTTTTTGACTTTTGACCTCTGATTTTTTACTTTTAATGTGGGGTTTAATTTTAACTTTAAAACGGGTTGAATAAGATATATGTACCTTGTATGATATTAGGTGATATTTTGTTTTATTTATTTATTTATTTATTTTGTTGTGAACACTGGCAGTTCTAGGACTAAGCACCTGGAGGGGCAATCAAAGTTTAAATCTAAAAATACAAAAACTTACCAGTTATACAATTTTGTTTTCATACTAAAGATTGTTCAAATGAACTATGTGATATTTATTGGACTTTGTAAGTGCAAATAGCCTTTGATGCAGTGCTTCTGAAATTTCAACTAACTATACAGTTTTGCAGTTGAAATCAGTTGTAATGTTAAAATTAAAACCGGCAGTGGCACTGAACTTTTTAATTATACACAACACTTTGTAACAATTTTAAGTTTAACACAGTAAAATAAACATATTTAATATTTTAATTAGTTTAAAGGTATGTTCAATGCTCTAAAATTAATAGACTATACTTTATGAGTAGTTCACTGTTAATTGTCACTAACAAGTTTTTCATATGGTAACGCAAGCGACCGTACACAGATTTAAATTTAATAGATAACGCGTTGTCGATTGTCGACTGTTTTCCAAACTTATATTTAGTGCGTTGTTTCAATGAGACAGACATATAAACACACATTAGCTATCTCACTTTACATAACATAAAAAATACTATCGCACAAATTTCAACAAATTTTGGAAATCGTGAAACGAACAAGAATGGTCAGCTTATTTCGCGCCACACTATATGTTTTTTTACAAATCGTAACTGTCGTCTTTTCAGAAACACCCTGTATTTTCATTGAGTTGGTGGGTGTATGTGTACTCGTTGTTTGTACGCGTGGGTGAACAAATACTGGATGTTTCATATAAGGCTCTCATTAATGAATGGATGGAAATGTTTTTCCGAATAAATCTTGACCTTGATGTTATTGGAATTTGGCTAGTGTGTCACTGTGTGGGAAATTGTTTGAAAATACTGGGTGTATGACTCATTCGCGAAAATCAACAAAATAAAAACTAAAATTTTGATATATATGGAAAACTTTGATACATTGGATTATCATTGATATGATAACAGGTGCTAACTAAAAGGAAGTGCTTATATTGTTAATTATTTTTAGAAAATTACAATCTATTAACTTTGTTAACGGATAAAGTTTCCATCATGGTATTAATCTCTGACCAATATCCAAAATGGACACCGTTGTTTACATTAAAATGTGTCTTCATCATTTTGTTTACATTTTCCTAGAATAAATCGTTGCCTCCTGAATATTTACGAAGATACACGAAGCTATATTTGCTATTTATTGCCGAAGTTATCTGCTTTACTTGTTTTTGTGCTAATAATTTTTTTTTCTTCGGAGTGTTTTTATACTTAAACACAGCTAAATTTGCAGAATTTAGCTGTGAAAAAGATTCATGCAAAATCAAATGTTCTTTGATCGAATTCCTTTGGCAGTCTGCGATATGCCAAAGGATACCTCTGTCTCACGGTAAGTCACATGCCGATCTTCTTCAATCATTTTGCGAACAGCATGGATGTTTTTTTGAATCACAACCGATTTTGGTCGACCTTCACGAGATTCATCATTGACGGACGCACGACCACGACGAAATTCTGCAAATCAATTGTAAACAGTCTTTTCTGATGGAGCTTCATTACCAAAAGTTGAACGTAGCGAATCTGTGCATTGTTGTTGAGTTAGGCCTTTACTAAAATCGTAAAAAATCATCCAACGAAAACCTTCACGAGTAATATCCATTTTTCACAAAGTTTTTTTTTAACGCTCACTGTCAACAAACTACTCTGTCAATTTATAATCTGCCACTGATTTCACAATAACGAATGTTAAATTTTACGAATATAGTAATGACACATTGCAATATTGCAATCTAGCGGTCGTTTGTAAAAACATAAAAGGTAATCGTATCCTAATGTTACCGCGAATAACAAATATCTTGTTAGAAACAATGTCTGTTTCTTCCGTGAACACTAAAATGAATATTGCGCATGCGTGGGATGCTTTAATCTGTAAGAAAGTTAGTTAGTTAGTTAAAATTTTTGGCGCACAGCAACAAAGGCTATTTGCGCCTAACGCAGCCCCGTCTAAATGACTAGACTATATTTTAAAAACAATATATTAAACAATAAATAAATAAATAAAATCATTAAAAATTCGCATACTCAATAAAAGAAATCTTGCACTGACAAACACAAATAAATAATATAAAAAGTCTGTTCGAAAATATGAACAGACTCAGGGTGATGGTAAGAGGCTGTAAAGGGGCCAATTACCATCGAATATCACAGTCAATAACTAGAAACACATTAAAATAAGGTGCAAAACTTTACACATAAAACAATAGGTTCGATTCTCTCAGGAAGAGTATCCTGTCCATGAGTACCCTGTCGTTACCTAGAGCAACTGACAGGTCATAGCACAGGCCTAACCTCAGCCTGACATCCTCGAACTATATACACTCAGTTAAAAAGTGTAACACAGACAAATCTGTGTTACACGTCTCACAGATAGGGGGCTCTTCACCTCGAAGGAGGTGTCCATGGGTCCACCAACAGTGACCTATACGGAGGCGTGTGATGGCGGTTTCCTCCCTGCGGTTAATCCGGCAGGAAGAACCCCATGGTTTAACGTCTCCCTTAATCTGTCGTAACTTAACGTTCTATGTGCGGCTCCACTCATGTTGCCACATGTCTAAAACCAGGTGTTTCAGGTGACTCTTTGCGTCATATGGAAAAATGAAACTCACATCAATCATAGGTCTGTGAGAGGCGGCTTTTGCAGCTGCATCTGCCGCTTCGTTTCCTTTTATACCAACATGTCCCGGTATCCAAAACAGCTCTACCCTCACATTCTGAGCATTCAGATTGTGGAGTAGCAACCGGATCTTTAGTACAAGAGGATGCACTGGATCTTGGATACTGTTCAGAGCGCTCAGCGAGTCCGTCAAGATAACACTTGACTGACTTTGATCTGACGAAACAAAACACAGGAAGATAGCGTACAGCTGTAAGAAACTTCATCTGAGAATAAAGATATTAATTTTACGGAATCGCAAGAATCTTTAATCAATTTTTAATGTCAAACAAACTATTTTGTTTGAAAACTGCTTATGCTCGATGTTTATAAACCTGAATGAATTTGGAGTTTTACTTGTTTAAACCAAACTTTTAGTTCGAAAACATCTATTTACAAGAAAAATATATTCATTTAGAATTGATTGTGCCTTCTGAGCAAGTAAATAGTGATGTGTTTGTTGTGTTTGTTAAATATTGACTAAATTTATTATGTTTTCTTTTTGTTCAGGTACGTAGATATATTTTTTACCTTAACACTACGAATATACTAAGATATTTTCGAATATTACTAACTCGTTATCTTTATTTTTATTATTATTTATTTTTTAAAACTACATTAAACAGAGATGAATAGTTTCTTTTCTAATATTCGTTTTTGCTATTAACCCTTTACGTTTTTTATTTTTGGCTGAAATAATTCATGAGCATTAGGAATTGGTTCTTATTGATAGAAAAATTAATTAAAAAAATATATTTAAAATATTAATTATTATTTTTATGAAAAAATAATAATTTAGGGTTTGTGCCATACATGGAACATTATGATTCTACATTATGTTACAAAAGAAAATGATTCCGTATTATTTGCTCGTCAATTGCTAGGTGTTCTTCATTAGGGATTAAGAGCAGTCGCCCTCGAATTTTTGAAAGAAAAGGTCGTATCGTCTAGTTGTCCTTTCTCAATAAATTCAGAGTTATCAAGTGCAAATTCCGCTTGATATCCTCAAATCTGTTGCAGCCCATTACTTGAGATACTGCAGGATCCATTGCTGTGTATGTGGCATATATGAACATTCATGAAGTAACGTTCTGATTCAGTTTTAAAAGTAAAATAAAAAATAAAAATCGGAATGTGCCATATATGGCACACTATGCGGTAAAGGGTTAAGTAAGGGTAGGCTCACATTTCATCGGCTCTTAGCCTTTTTGTAGATTGTGTGTTTTTTTTGCCTCAAATGTCCAAATTTTAGACCGTAACTCAAAACTAGTCAAATATTTGTGATCTGAGGCTAAAAGTGTATAAGTAAGCCAATTTTCCAACAAATTTCAAAATTTTTTGACTCCGATTTTAGCCAAAATGAAGTTTTAAGCTAATTTTGGTGTAGGGATTATGGAAATAATATTTAAAACATTCATGCTTCCCTAGTTTTTAAGTTAGAGCCGATATGGGTCAGTTTTTTGCCTATAATTCCAAAACTTTTACCTTAACTTCAAAATGGACCAAAATTTATTGATCTATGACCAAAAATACATAATTATACCAATTTTCAATAAAATCGGTGACAAAAATTTTTACCATTTACGATTTTTTCGATTTTTTGCCATTTTCAAGGGTTTTGGATTACTGCCCATACAAAACTTAAAAACTGGTCTATTAAAGCCCAAAAATTTTTTAAGGCTAAACAAAATATGAGAATTTTAAAAATTCAAACTCCAGACTTCTAACCCTAACCATTTTTTAGTTAGGATTTATCAAAATTTTCAAAAAATAAAAAAAATAATGAAAAAATTTCAAAATTTTGTTTAGTTTCAAAATATGGTTACTAGTCAATTAGGATCTCAAGATTTCAAAAATTTCAACCCCAGGTCTTTATCGCATTTCGTTTTTGAGATACGTCCATGTGAAGATTTCTGTAATTCACGCCATATTAAAATTTGCATAATTTTAAAATACGCAAAACGAATAAGGCCTCACAATTTTCCTAGACTAAATAAACTACGAGATATCCAAAAATTCTCACCTCAAGTCGTTTTCTCTAACCGTTTTTGAGTTATGATTTTTTTTTTAATTCACAATTTTCACAAATAATGTAAATTATGCCATTAAAAACATTAAGCATCAAACGATTAAAGCCCCAAATTTTTCTAGACTAAATAAATTACCCCCATAACTCCCTAAATATTTATTCAATCGAAAAAATATATAGAACAAAAATGATTTTTCATCTTATTATAAACAATTTTTGTTATACACGTGTTGCTGTTGTCAATAATAAGAGAGATATTTCAAAAGTGTAGCTTTGAACTCGCCAAATATTCATCGAAATGAAAAAAATGCATAGAAATAATTTTTTTTTTTCTTTATTATAAGCTCTGAGACCGCAAAGATAAAAAAAAATAAATAAAAAAAAACAGATAGCCTTCAATTTTATTAATATAGATTTGGTATGATTGTAGATTAAACCCGGAAATCGTAAATAAGTTAAATTTTCGTTCTAGGAAGGGTTGGGAGACTCTAACTAAAAAACTTGAAATAAATCACTTATGACTTCACAGCTAAAACGTATACGATAAAAAGAATGTTTTCTGTTCTTTAAATTTTTCCTCTTTTCGTTCTTTAAATCGGGGGGACACCACTCCAAAACTCCACTCGAATTTCAAACATATTATTTACTTTATATCAAAAATCTTTATAACAAAAATTGTTTAAAATAAAAAACATTTTTTTTTTTTTAAGCTTGTTTTCAATAGGATAAATAGTTGGAAATATGAGTAAAATCATTTAAAGGGTATTCACCTTATAAAAATAACAAATTATTGAAAATTAGGTACACTCACCCCACATTATATCAATCTAACAATACCATTGAACCTATCTAATTTAGATCATCAATAAAAATAATGTTTACTTTCATAAACTAAGTTCCGGCGTGTTTAAAAGCTCAATTATATTGGGCGGGATTACTAGCTACTCGTGGCCGAGAAAAGCCATGCGTCAGTGAGCGTGTTGCAACTAGCTCAGCGAGTGTCGATTTCACAAAGCTGGTAAAACTCGCTCACTTGCTCATTTGAGTTTTCGCAGCAAATTCTTCTTCTTTTTTTGGCCTTTGTTGCAGGAACTATTAGCCATTCCGCGAATGGTTAGGTTTTGCTTGATCGTGTTGTTTCCCAATTTTTGTTTCTTTGTTTTTATTATTCTTATTTAAAGTGTATTAGGAACAATGTGTTTTTTTTTCATATTTGTCATTTTGCTACCTAGTCCAACTGCTGGCGTAATAAAATATCAACAACAAATCCCAAACAAACTGTTTCTTTCGACATTTCAGCAACTAAGCACACAGCGATTTTACTAGCCAGGTCAGGCGCATACTCAGGAATTTTTCTTGGGGGGGGGGCTCAGAAGACGAAATTAGTTTAAAGATAGGAATCAGGAAATTACTCGGAAATTTTTCAAAATGTTGCTCTAAAAAACAAAGGTTCTCACTTCTTAAATACAAATGACGAAAAAAAAGTCCTTTCTTCTATTTTGACAAAAACACGTTTTTAGAGACAGGCTCACCTTTAATTACAAGTGTCCCTTAAAAACTTGTAATTGAATGGGGGAAGGGAGAGATTAAACTCGTGACCCCCCTGAGCGTACACCTGTATTACACACAGCGATTTTACTAGCTAGAAGGTAAAATATCAAGACAGTAGCGATAAAAATAGATAGATAGATAGATAATAGATAGATAGATAATAGTTTATTCATGCCTTTCGGCCTTGAATTAATACATTAATTTTCCCAAAATACTATTTGTGTGATATCACATTCAATAATAATTTAATAATAATATAAATAATAATAAATTTATAACAATAATTACATCAAAATTAAACAATAATTCTAATATTCAAAACAAATACGTGTTCTGGCTCATTGGGCTGCGCTTCCTAGTAACGGGTGTTTTTTTTAGAGGTATAGAACTTTAAATTGCAATAAAACAACGATGGATTATTCGATTGACATGAATTTTTTTTTATTCGAAAGATAATCTTGTGGCATTACATTAAATCATACCAACAAGACGGCGCAACATGTCACACAGCTCGTGCCACAATCGATTTATTGAAAGACACGTTTGGTGACCGCCTAATTTCACGTTTTGGACCTGTGAATTGGCCTCCAAGATCTTGTGATTTAACACCGCTGGACTACTTTCTGTGGGGCTATGTAAAGTCATTGGTCTATGCGGATAAGCCACAAACGCTTGACCATTTGGAAGACAACATTCGCCGTGTTATTGCCGATATACGGCCACAAATGTTGGAAAAAGTCATCGAAAATTGGACGTCCAGATTGGACTACATCCGAGCCAGCCGTGGCGGTCATATGCCAGAAATCATATTTAAAATGTAATGCCACAAGATTATCTTTCGAATAAAAAAAAATTCATGTCAATCGAATAATCCATCGTTGTTTTATTGCAATTTAAAGTTCTATACCTCTAAAAAAAACACCCATTATTTTCTTGTTTTTCTCCTTTAATACTACTCTTCTTTGGATAACCTCCTTCATCCACAGATAGCCACTACCTGCCTCGTCCAACACTCTGTGTATATCCCTTCGTTCCTCTCCTATTCCACTGCAGGACAGTAGGTGTTCTATCGTCTCGGTGGTTTCCCCGCATGTTCTGCATGTCCTTTCACCTTCAGTTCTCCAGAAGAAGTTAGCCCGATCTTCATTACCACACCGGAATCTGGCGATGGTCTTCTGATTTTTTCCTTTTGGCTTGACGAGGTATAGGGGTACTGAGGGAACTTGTATGTTCTTGTATCTCTGATTGTATCTTGATTTCTGTATTCTGTTAAATAAAAATAGCACAATCTTTAACTTTGCTAATAACTAGACATAGTTATTAATTATTATTTTGTGCGAGATTGATAGCAGCGAGTTAATTCGTAAGCGAGTAGCCTGTAATCTCGCAGAGTAGTTCCATATGGTAACTAAAATTAATACTTCTAATTTTATATGTATAGAAATCCTAATTCTGTTGAACTATAGATAATATTTTACATTTCAGAACATTGGGAAACATTTTACACAACACATACACTAGACATACACACATACACTTGGAAAATGGACGAGCTACCTAGTAGTAACATTAATTGGTATTTTGCTGGCTTCAGTTAAAGAATAAAGCATGTCTAAATTGAAATTTTTCTAAAACCGCAGCTTTTTCGTTTAATTTTTGAAGAATATTGCATTTTTTAAAGCTAGATTTCATGGTTCTCACACAAACAAAGAGAAAACTATCAGAGCAGACTCCTGTGTAATATTTAAAATCGGTTCTCATCCGATTTATCTAAAGTCGTTGTAAGGGGTCCTTTTGGGTCTCACCAGACCGTTTTTCAAGGACCGAAAGGACCGACCCTTGGGTGGGGACAAAAAAGCCCAGGCTTCTGACGAAAAGCCTCAAATGATTTGTCAAGATTTACCCTAAATTGCTGGATACTTCTGAAGGGCCTCCATTTTATTGCCTTGCTTCACAAAACATGGACCGGCATTACCTATATTAAAAAAAAAAAAAAAAAATGGTTTGATCATAACAAAGACGGCAATACTTTTATTGATATGACACTGAAAGTAAAAAATGTGTAACAGATTTTACTAATTAAATGTTAAGTCGCATTCAGAGCTCTTAAATCAATAGCCTGTGCACTGTAGCTTATGGACTGTTCACTATCACCAGTAGGTTTGTCATATGATAAGACGTGAAACCGTTCAGACCTCCAAATTTAATACGCTGTTTGTTGTGGATTGTGCATTTTCTAAACTTATAACTAGTGAGATGTTTTAATGAGACAGACATATATACCTACACATTGGCTATCGCATTCTATCAGTGACACCGTAGTTATCGAATGCCTTTACATAACCTAACATACTGTCATCATTAAGAAATCTTGCTCAAAATTACAAAGACGGGCAGTAAATATAATCAATTTAGGTAATTAGGTAGTTAAAATCTAAGACAACATAATTATAAGAACGATAATACATATAAAATATTTTACGAAGCTTAATAGTTGGTTTAAGAATTCACAGATGGAGGGCTATTCGTAACGTACTAATTTATAACAGATGTGAACGGTACATGGAACGTTCAAAAGAATGCATAGAAACATAACTTACAGGTATCAAAGCACAGTCTACAACCTCTTAATTTAAAGAGCTCTGAATGCGGCTTTACAGTTCGTAGATTTTACTAAATAATAACAAAAAGTACAAGAAATTATTATGATATAATTAGTAAATTAATACTCTTAAGACATTACCAGTTACTAACAACAAACTCTATTGTTTTTTGTTCGTCCTTAATTACATACCTATTAACAATTAGGGGGCGTTCAGTTTTTCACAGTTACAAGTGTGAATTTTCACATAGTTCAGGATTTCTATTGCATGTCAATATATTTGGCCACATTTTTTTGCACACTGTAATTGCATTCATTTTTTTTTTTCTAATTAATTTACATCTGTTAATATGTATTTTTATTAATAAATTTAAAATTTTATAAAATTAAAAAAAAAATAGTCTGGTCTCATTTATTAATGGCTTTTACTACTGAGGCAATTAGCCAGAACAATTCACATTTTTTTGAAAATTCCAGCCTGAACAAGACACGAACCCTAGACCTTAGAAACACAGGACATTTGTGATCACATATTTCCTTTGTACTATTTTGGCTCACATTATTCGAAAAAAAAATTGGGCTCCCTAGTAAGTTTGTCAACTTTGTCTAAATAGGCGAATGGGTATATCCCCCCCCCGCCACTAAACTGCTCTGAATTGCAGTGTAGCAAGATCGTTACAAACATTTTTGAGAATGCGTTCTCTTTCTATTTTTATTACATTAATTGTATTAAATTATATTAAATTGTATTTTTAATATATAAAATATATTAATATATAAATTAAATTAATTGTATTTAAATTTTTTTCTTCGTATCGCTAATATGTATCAAATAATACAAAAAAACCATGAACTCTAGATTTAACATGTTACTAAAAGAAGTTAAAAGTTGCTCATATTATATATTTTTAAATATATTTGCTGGTTAAACCCATTGTCTCCCTATTTGTTTGGCTAGGTTAGGTTCACACTGGTTAAACAAAAGTGTTGAAATTACTTAATTTTATAAAAGATTTTTGTCTCCTTGATGTGTTCCTAACCTACCATAACTATCAGTTGAATGATCAAAAGCTAATTTATCGATTCACTGATCACATACTGAACAATGGAAATTAGCTTGAGCCTCCATTTTTACTACATCAAACATAGGACTAGTCTGTCTGACAGTCTTGGTGATAATTTGTTGAAAGTTTGCTTGATTTGAGCTTCTCTTGCACATAAATTTTCACAGGCATTAAATCATGGTGTCTAAAACTGTTGAAGCAGTTATTTGTTGGCTAATTCTGCCTAAGATCCCAGCGCAATACACCACCAGTGGTTTGACTCGTACTAAGGACTCGCAGGCACAAATACAGGCTGGCCAAAAATTAACTTTACAACTTTTACAGTTTCAAATAATTTCTATAATAAATACAAAATAATAATTAATTTTATATAAATGGTTTATTTGACTCTTGCAATTATTTATGGAATATAATAACGTTGGCAATAGGCGTCTTTTGCTGTCAACAGATCTCTTTCAAAAAATTCTCTCATACACAAATTTCAAATATTGTTTCTCTAATGTTAGCTTTACTCGCGATTGAAATTTCTTTAGAATAGAGCACCCCACGCGTGCGTAATAATACTTTTAACAATCACGGATGAAATAGTTACTGTGACTGACAAGATATTTGTTATTCATGGTAGCCTTCGGAAAATAATGTAACCTGTTCATAGCAAAACTGATGTGTTTGTAGATTAGAGTAAAAACTCCTAATCATATCCTGCGCATTGTTAATTTCGTTGAATTTGATTAATAAACTGAGTTCTCCCACTTAAATTTACTACAATTTTATCAGAAAAATGTAATATTCGCGTTGGCAAAATATTTTACTCGTTTCAAGTCAGCCATGCCCATTAAATCTATTCATGAACTTATTCCTTAACTGTTGATATCTTATTATAAACTTCAGCGTTGGCTTGTTGGCATATATACTTCCTTTAAGGTAACACCACAGAAAAAAAAAGTCTGGAGCGGTTAAATCTGGAGATTTTAACGGCCAGTCGTCCAGTCGTCACAATTTTTGGATATTTATCGGTCTAGAAACATTCATTCAAAAATTTCGATTATGGCTCCTGTGTTATATGTAATGCTGTTTTCTTGAAACCACATACAGTCGATTCCGCTTTATCGGGACACATTGGGACTAGTATCTTTGTCCCGATTAAGCGGTTGGTCCAATTATCCGAAGTTTCACAAAAATTAAAGGATTAGTGTTTTTTTTTTATAAGTATTTTATTTGATAAATTGCAGAAAAATAAAACAAGTCACAAAACTATACGTAGGTATACATATATGTTAAAAATTTATATACGTACTAAATCCAATGCTTTGAAATGTGTCAAATCCTTTCTTGGCATCCCGGTAAGAGTTATGTCAGTGAGGCACTACACTAAATTTACGTTAACTCGACCACAAAAACCACGCTTATACATAATGATGTCAAAGTGAATCCCCACTCCAACATGAATTCCCGGCGCCACGGGAATTCACACGATTACTGTCCCGATTAAACGGAATATTGTCCCGAAAAAGCGAAGTAAATTTACGATATTTCCTCGGTTTTGTTTCCGTTCTTTAGGATTTGGCCCTAATAAGCGGCTGTCCCGATTAACGAGTGTCCTGATTAAGCGGAATCGACTGTATTTCCAAACCCACTTCATATAATAGATCTGACAGAAAACTATCGATCATGTCACGGTAACGGTCGCCTTTCATAGACACAGTGTTACTGTCTGCTAAGAAATAAAGTCCAATTATCAAATTACACACAGTTAACAGTATTATTACTCCTGGATAAAATTCATGCCACTTCCAAGTACTAAAAACACTTTCCTAGTACCACACCTGGCAAAAATATAACCTCTCATTACAATTGCCAATTTCGGGTACCACATTAACTAGCAATTCATAGCCAACCGAACTTTTTTAATTGTGAATGGTATATTCGTAATACTTTTAAAAAAATAAAATCGCGTTGTTAAATCATAAAACGTTCCATAACAAATTTGCCACTTCAGTGTAGAAGTGGCAAATATGAACTGGCAAAAATGAACCAATCAAAACTACGCTCGATATAAGTTGTAAAGTAAATTTTTGGACACAGTACAAACTAACCGCTTGCAGATATTAAGTTGGTCGCAGCGGCCAATTGGTCCCTTAAGCCAAGCACTCGTTCTTATATATTCGAGTACTCCAGTGGTTGCGTAATGCGTTAAGGGTCCTGCGCCTATTTTTGATAAAGCTACGTCCATAAGGTTGCATATCAATTTTGCAATATGGTTATTTTTGTGATTGTTGCTGATGATTTTGTTGTGTTTTAGGTTGGCCGCAGCGCAGGAAGCAGCGGCACAGGCACAGCACCATCCGGGGGCGGGCGGCGCAGCTGATAGAATGGGGGGCCCGACCGTGGCGGGGGGGCAGGGGCCCTCCTCGCTCTTCATCCTCTCCGAGGAGAATCCCATCCGCAAGTGCACGCGCTTCATCATCGAGTGGCCGCCCTTCGAGTACGCCGTGCTCCTGACAATCATAGCCAACTGCGTCGTGTTGGCACTCGAGGAGCATCTGCCGCAGGGAGACAAGACTAACTTAGCACAAAAATTAGTTAGTATCTCTCCATCCAAAATTCAATCTCACCCAAATAATAACAGCCCAAATAATAAGTCTCAATAATTTGACATCAATCGTAACTCAACAACTTATTAACTCAAAGACTATTCTAAAGAAATTTTTGTCAAATTTTCACACTTTTCAGGGTTTCGTAGGTATCAAATGTTGAATGTTTATACTCGGGACCCCCCAACTAGCCAAAAACATTTTCAGAATCCCCCAAGAAAATTTTTGAAATAATATTTTTAATGTTCATAATAAATTATTGTTTAATAATTAAGTATATTGTAATTTTAAAAGCAAAAACTGGTAAAAATTTGTGGGGAGCTACGATATGTAAATATGAAATGTCACGGCTGGCTGATTTATTTATTTCATTTGTACTTATTCTGTACATCCCTCACATTATGGGTTCATAGACTTGCGGGCGGATCAAGTCTGGACCCCCCCCTATTAGTCCGCTAGCTGGTTGCTATGATTCTTGGAAGGATTAAGGGTTGTTCAATTAAACTCAACATTTTAGCTAATCTACTTTAATTATGATACGATTTAAATATTTACACTAATTACACTAGACTTACAATTACGTCGATACAGCTAAATCCAAATGAGATATTCACACATACTAGACACTGGACTCTTTAGCACTAATCACTAATTTGTCCACTGGACACCACAATCCTGACTGACATCCTCTAAAACCATTTATCTCTCACATGTCTTTAGCTGGGCACTACACTAACGTTCATACGGAATTACTTGTTACATTTTACTAGTCCAACCGAACACCCTAAATGACTCTAACCCATGATGAACAAAATCTCACTCTAATTAAAAACACGACTTAACTTCACGATGGTTTAAAATGAACTCTCCAACATGACTTAACCACTACGACAGTTTATGCTGAACTACTTAAAACGCGACCACCCTAAAAATGATTACATCGCCCAACTGTTACATGTCATTTAACACCTCTTGACTGTCTGTCTTGTACTATCTTAAAATTCATAATTTATTGGTGATAACTCAGATAAATATCCTATTAGAAAATAGCCCAATCATAATATTTATATCTCAGACAAAAATTAATTATTATTTATGTGCTTATGGTTGACGTATATTTTTTAACACAATAATTTACGATTCACTTATCATGTTACATTGACAAAATGTCAAGTTGCAATAATAAACAAATCTACCGTTATATTAAATGCCCTTTCTAAGCAATAGATTATTTTTGTATCGTTTAACAGATTGAATATTTTACTCTAATTGAATGATTATAATGAATTTATTTATGAAATTTTATTTATGAAATAATACCAAAATTACCTCCCTTACAAATTAAATTTTTTTCTTTTAATTTCGGGACCCCCTAAGGTCTTTTCGGGACTTCTCTGGCGATCGGGACCCCCCGGTTAAGAAACGCTGACTTAGATCACATAATATTAAATTGTATTCCAGAAATCGAGTAACTTATGCCAAATACTCAATCGTTGTCCATAAACAGAGATAATATTTTATTTATTCATTTTCTATTTACCTATATTAATATAATTAAAGAGTTTTTAACTGTTTTTTTTTATTTCTTCGGCCTCATATTTGGTTTCTACACGGTTCAGGTGATTATAAAACCGCTAAAAATCTGTCTGTCAGTCTATCGACATGTCTGTTTATTCGAGATTCACGCAAAAACGGCTGGGAATATTTTCACGCAATTTAGTACGATGATAGAGTGGAACCAGGATTTGAACATAGGCTGTATGGCGTCCCAAAACTATCATTCCGAGGAGTTAGAGGGAATGTCAAATAAAGAACTTGAAATATCTACACTCTAAATAAAGTATCGTTAAAGAGACTTCATGGTTCAATAAAAAATGAACTTTTAGTGTACCACGAAGTCCCTCGCTTTTCGTGTTAATTATTTACATTTCTTTTTTGGTTAAATTTAGTCTAAAGTTTACAATTACACACTACTTAAATTATAGTATTGGGAAATTAATAGTGTTAAAGTAGTGTTAATTTTAACACTGAAAACGTAATATTTGATAAAAATAACACTGAATCAATGTAGACTTGTAACTATTGACTCAAGAGAAAAAAACATACAGGAAATGTTTTAAATAAAAAACCTATGAATACACAAGGTTATACCTACGAAACCCTAAAATAATTGCCAAACTTTTCTTGCAATGATGGATATAAACTGAATAAATTTCTTTATGAACATTACATATTTGAAGTATTTAAAATTAAAACTGTTTCATTCATTTAAAATTTTGAAAAAATATTAAACGCAACGCTTGAGTATTGTACTAATTCTGTTTTTGTGTTCAACAGGAAATAACAGAGTCTTACTTCTTATTAATCTTCTGTGTGGAAGCCTCACTGAAGATTTTAGCGTTAGGTTTTGTTTTACATAGAGGATCGTATCTTAGAAATATTTGGAACATCATGGATTTCTTTGTAGTTGTCACAGGGTAAGTTTTCCATTCCTCCAGCATGCTACATTAACTTATTCATTTACTCATGTTATCGGTACACAGAGATTCTGGAATTTAAAAAAAATATATCATAACGAAAGTTAAATATCAGGAAAAAATTAACAAAATAAAATGATTATATTTAAATTCGACAGAAAAATATAATAAAATTTTGAACTCATGAGACCACATATTTTAAATTATCCTGGGCTTGCAATTTATATATCGCTAATATCTAAAGCAGGGGTCGGCAACGCGGTGCCCGCGAAGCAATTTCTAAGTGCCCGCCTAACGATGCGAAATTCTATTTCCGAGCCGCTTTTAGTAATAAAAGTACTGTCAAGAAGACTAGAAGTGTTATAGTTTTATAAATAAATATAATTTAATATTCATTAAATTTTATTGTAAAACTAAATTTTAAAACTATTCCCAATATTGACCTAATATGAAAGAAAGCAATAATGTTAATATTATTGTTCCAGTTATCTCGCGGAGATAAAAAGGCCCCCTTCATCTCTCTTTCATAGTAGTTTCCTTGGTGGCCGCTTGAGGTTGCACGGAAAAAATTTAAATTTTACCCTCTCCCCCCTTTGTCCCACGGTGCCATTCGAACTCCCGCATTTCTGAAATATGCCCACTTAGTAAAAAAGGTTGCCGCCCCCTGATCTAAAGCAAGGGTGCCCAACCCATGTCCCACAGATACGAGTGGTTCTCTGAATCTTTAACGGTGCCTATGGATAAGATGTTTCCAAAACATATATTTTTTTATACATAATAGCGCAGGAGGGTTCGTCAATAGATCGTATTAGTGTGACGTCACATGTGCTGCCATCTGAAAACGGTTTCCTTTGGAATTTTTTGGGAGACTTAAAATACATGTATCATTACTTTTGTTACCTTAATTATATGAATATTTTCAATTTTGGAGCAAAAAATATATATCTTTGATAAGTATATACTAATATATACAGTTCAGGTACTGTACATTATAGAATAATGTTTTTATAAACATATAAATAAGGATTCGAAGATCTATGTATAGGTTACGTTTTTAAATAATATGAAAATCGAAATGTCTTTAGTATTTATTTAATTAAAACTAAGTGATCATTAATATTTTGTTTACATAAAATATACCACATCGCTCAATAAGTCTCCGGTCTAACTAACAAAACAATTTTTTTTTAGAAATTCGATTTGATTCATCAACATACTCCCCTTCAAGAGTGATACATTCATTACAACGTTCCTAAAATTAAAAAAATTAAAATTAATTAATTAATTTAAATTTAGCATACCAATCAGTAATAGTTGATTTGCCTGGTGCAGAGTCTCTATAACGCTTATTAAGCCACTGTTTGGCTTCAACATTTTTTCTCATCAAAAAACAATGTTTAATCAACACACGAAATTCTTTTTTATCCATTCTTTTGAAACTTACAAAACTGGAGTCACTAAAACCACTGTAACCTCTAAACTAATTGTCAGAATGTCATGAAATTTTCACACGTATCGTTTGAAGGTTGGTACTATCCAGAAATCATATGGGTCTGTCAACAGTGTTGCCATATATATGTCAGACCGGAGACTTATTGAGTGAAGTGTTAACTATTTAGAAATGGCAAACAGAATTATTGCTATGTTACTTGCCATAAGAACGATTATTAACGTAAATGTTCCAAAATTAACCTGCAAAGTAATATTCTGCAAAAATAATGACATATTAAATTATAATGTATAAAATAATAATTATAATAAATAAATATTGACTTGTACAGAGTGATTATTTAATGGCGAGACGACGTCACCGAATTTTACGTGCCTCCTAGCAGAAATACTGGTGAATACTATGACTATAATAACCTTGAAGAGATATAATAACCTTGATGCGCATGCGCGCATAATCGCCTGCTACGATGTGTATGAAATGGCAAATTATTAAAACTTCCAGTGACGTCCTCTCGCCATTAAATAATCACTCCGTAGATTGGATATGGAACGTTTTCTTACTTTGAAAACTTATCCAGAATTAATACTTCCAGAATACAATTTGAAATAAAAACAACATGCTTTGTTCAAATAAAAGGAAACCAACCACTAAGCGGCAGCTCGGAAGCCCATTTTGTGATGTAGTTACTAATATGATCTATTTACAACTGTGCACATTTTGTGCTGTGCATGTCGCCACGTGACATCTGTATGGATTGTGCAAGTTTGTAAACTCAAACGCGGTGTGTACATTGCCGGCAAGTCACAGAAGTGTTTAGGATAAAATTCATTCACTATTGAACAAAGAACTCTTCATTTTTTCTATAGTCACTTTTCGGAAATTCTCTTAAGGCTGCGTATAACCCCCAGAGGTTACCAATGTTTTATACAAAACTAACAGTCTGAAATAAAATTAGTATCAATCTATACATCAAATTTTGCACTGAATTTTTATCTATCTAATAGGATATTTTTAATTGTAGAAACATTTATTGTAAAAATATTATCGCTCAATAACTTAATAATTGACATCAGCAACATTGTTCTGTAATTTTTTAAATCTATTTATGGGTTTCAAATAACTTTAATATTTATATAGTTTTGTGCAGAAATGTTCAAATAATAGCTCAACATTTTTTCGACTTGATTACTTATAATTTAGAACTCTCGTCGAAAAATATTATACTTGATGATAATGGAATGCCACTTGGTACACATATTCTTCACAAAAGTTTAATCATTTTTACACGTAACACCTATTTTGAGAACCGCGGAAGATTCAAGATGGTGGCAAATATAGACTATCAACTACAATAACTATAAGTAGTTTTCACAATAGAACAAAAAAGCTAAGAACCTTTTTGTAAAATGAAGCTTTAGCTACTATTTGCCGCATCGTACGCAAATATGCGTCGATTGGTTTACAAGATGGCGTATATATTGCCATTTGCTTATTTACATTTACATAACAGTTTTTTCTACAATTTAAAATATCCTATTAGATAGATGAAAGTTCGCTGCAAATTTTGATATATAGATTGTTATTAATTTTATTTCTGATTATTAGTTTTGTATAAGAAACTATTGAGAACTATAGAGTTGGGCGCCGCCTTAATATCGCCATTCCTTCTGGTAATGGCCCACCTCTATTATAGTATATTTTTAAACTAAGAAGATTGTTTAAAATTTTTCGCGCACAAATCTATACTTGTGATTTTACACAAATCAAAAATAACAACATAATTCCGTCATTAATAGACACATCACCTCATTTTGACGATATTCTTGAATAATAGTTTTAAATATATTTAAAAAATGTAATAGTTTTACAGTTCAAAAAGTTCTTACAGTTTTATACTTTTTTGAGTTTCAACTCTGTCTGAAGGTCTGAAGGTAACAGAATATAAAATACTCCTAGTTCTTATAAGAACTAATTGTACCCGGTCTAGTTGATATTTAATAAATTTTGAGACATGGCCTGAATATATCGTACCTAAAACGAATTTGTTATTATGGTTTGCAAAATCTACTCTTTATCGTACAATGAAGGAATATCGACAAGCTGAGAACGTTACTCCTTCCAAATGCAGTGGCAGACGACCTGATGCAATTATTTGTGTTTATAGACTCAAATTAAATAATGATAATAATACTCCAGATTTTCTCGCCGATCTTTTAACGCCTTTATTAACTAACAGTTAATCTACCATTTTTACTTTTTTCTGTTTGGATTTCTATAATATAAGCAGAATTTCTAAAAAGTAAATAAAATTTCATTTTTATGGTAAAATAATTCGCCTAAATACGCACCAAAATAAAATTTCAATATAAATTTATTGTCGTCTATTATATTGTAATTCAATTTTCTCGCAAAAAGAATCTAGCGACCTAGTTTAAAAATATACTATGTAACTCCACGAGCCTATTCATGGTGTCTATTTGAGAATTTTGCTTGTTTACCCACCATCTTGCCTTTCTTGCCTTTTGAGTTTGTTTTAGTTGGTAAAATTTCAGGATCACTGTGTACATTTACAGAATTAACCCACAATTTTTTCTAGTACAAGCGACACAACATCTAGGAAACATAAAACATATAAAACATAATGATTTTGTAATAAAAATGTCTTTATTTATTTTGGCTAAAGTTGGTATTTGTCAGGTCAATGACAATATTCGCTGAATCTAACGTTGACGTTGACCTGCGGATGCTACGATCTTTCCGTGTACTAAGACCACTGAAATTGGTGTCGCGAATACCAAGTAAGATCCTAAATTATTTCTCGTGCAAGAGGAATTTATTAAAGTAGAATATTTTGTCCTTATTGTTTATTGTCCTTACGTATCTTGTTTATAGACACAGTTTCAGCTAGAATATAACAAGTTACATAGTTTACAGGGGTGCTAGTATATTAGTATTTATAGAACGTATCAAGTGTCACAATCTTATCTTAAAATTGTTCATTTATTTATTTGATTTAGTTATTTTTTAGAAAATATAAGACGACTTAGAAAAAAATTGCATGTAGTTAACTAATAGTTAGTCGGTGTTATAGTTAAACAATAAATTATAGATTTATAGAATAAACAATTTATAGAATAGTCTTCGATAATAGGCTTAGAAAAATAGAAATACTAGAATAACAGTCGTTTTAAAAATATATCATTTAATGCAGATGTATCAATTACGTCGATCCAGTTCTACTGGTGGATTGAGTTATCATTTTTGGTCGATCGTCAATAATATATCAAATTTATAAAAATATATAAAACGGAAAAGAATTTTTTTTTTTAAATTATTGTTATTAAATAATATTACAATGACATGATTTTTGTTTTTCTAATATTTCAACTAGAAATTTAAGTATTGATTAAAGTTTCGTAATCTATAAAAACTTGTGAATATTGAAGTTTAAAAAGTTGTGCCGATATTCGTTTATATTTACTTACTATATTTTTATAGAAAAAAATCTCTTATTCTTCATTTTTTGAAGAGTAGATCACCGATTGGCATCTTTGTAAAATTTGGTTGACTCTTCCCATTTGCGTGGTTTCATAAAAAGTATAATTTAATTAACAATAACAATAATATAATAATGTTCAAAGCACAACAGTTGCAGAAGGACTAAAACACTTACAAAAAGATTTATGTATCTGATCTTTCTGTTGGGCTTATTATTATTTTAAAACACCTAGGGCCTGTTTCTAAAAGCTTAGTTAACTATAACCAAATGATCAGAAAATGGTTGCTATGGTGACTTATAGTTATGGTTTTACCCGAATGGTTAAACTCGGCTAAGTTAGAAAAGTCTTCATCAATAATTCAGAAGGCTATGATCAATGTTTAAGGTTTTCCATCGAACAGCGTCAGGTAGTTTATGTTGATGTCATGTAGGTCACCAGAAACGACAATCTGTACTAGTGGTCTGCACGGGACTAATTTTTTAAATAAAGTTTTTTAAATAAAGTTGAGGTAATGTAAAAATGCCTACGTGTTGAGATGAACAGATGAATGACTTATACCAGTGGTGTCCAACCTACCAAAGAATGATTTTTAAGCGGTCCACATAAAATATCTGAAACCCCTCGTCTACGAGTAATATTTTTAATTCTCATCCTTAAAAGATTATATGAATTTTTTATTCCCCCTCCGTAAGTGATTTTCTGAATTTCTGCCCCTCAGTACTCAAGCATTTTTATGAATCTCTTTTCGGGCCCTAGGCAAGGATAGAATTCCGAGTCCCCAAAAAAAAAAAGAAACAAAAACACAATTATTTACTAATTTATTGCTTTTATTTTTTGTTATTGTATGCCATTCGAAGCTCTATTTCGACTGACTTGTAAAAAAATATTAATAAACACATAATACATACATAAATTACACTGGTTTTTTTCGAACTTTTTGTTCCGCAAATTCAATTATTAATTTTTCATAATCAATACATTTATTTAACAAATCTCTTTCAAAATACATTATTGACAATGAATTTTTTGGAGTCGTTTTACGGGCCCTAGGCAGTTGCCTATTCTGCCTAGGCCTAAGTCCTCCCCTGAATATATGGCCCCCGATCCAAATCAGTCCGGCCCGTGAAACACATTTAGCATTAAATATGGCCCCACTATGGGAAAAGTTTGGGCACCACTGACTTAGACAATATGTTGTAGCGTTAGGCTACTCCTGACATGTTGATGACATGTTAAAAGATGACACTTCCGGTGATATTTAGTGTTTTTTGTTTTCACGAGATACCAACCACGACTAACAGGATTTCAAATTTTATTTTAAATTAAAATAAAAAAATGTTATTGCCATTTATATAATATACTGTGAATTCCTTATGTATTGTTTACTAACACAGGAACGAGGGTTCGAATCCCTCCACTTTTTCCTAATGAATTCTCGGAATTTCCTAATGGGTGCTAATGGTTCCAGGGATCAACTCAAATACTAGTATTTAATACTTAAATTTAGGAAACATGAAACGTTTTCTAATAATATAATATTATACGAGTTTTATAAGACGATGTATTGTCACACGAGTTGTTTGGAGTACGACGAGAGCATCGAGGAGTGCTCCAAAGAAACAAGTGTGACAATACGTCGTATAAAACGAGCATAATATAATATTTTTTGTACTTTGCATCACTTATTTTGTAAAAATTTTAAAATTTCATTTATAAAAATTATTGGAAAACAATCGAGGGATTTTTGTGAAATGCGGTCACCATAGCAACAATGTTTAATGAACCAATTTCTATGATACAGTCTATTCCAAACGATTAGGTGGAACTAACTGGAATTTTCGTTTTTGTAAGTTGTCATTAGCTATTTTTTTATATATTGAAGTTGGCTTTTCCTGAATAAAATTATCAAAAGCTTCAATCAATCTGTAAAAATTACTAGATTTGAAAATCTAGTTCCGCCTAATCGATTGGAATAGAATATAACACAACATTAATTTGACAGATGTAAAACAACCAACTTTATTTTTAAATTTTCTTATAATAATATTATAAAATAATTATCAGACATGGAAATACTTACAAATTGTATTAAATAAACATTTTAAAATATTTAAGGTTATCAATGACACGCCTTAGACGAGTAGTACTGTCAATTTCTCAAAATAAAAAGTATAAAAAAATATTAACCTACTCTAAAAACTTTTGGATAAAAAAATATCAATAATGGATATACTTTTATACAAATATAAAAAAATAATATATAACCATGTTGTTAGATTGTTATAAGCTGTTCACTTTTGTAAGAACAAACTAAGAGGAAATTATTTCAGTAGTTTGCACCTTTGAAATTGTATGCCATGTTGATATTAAAAAATCGTAAAAAATGTCAATTTGACATATGTTAATAAAAAATGATATATTAATTATAATGATCATAACCAAAAAAAATTGAAGTCTGATTTACAGCGCAAGGAAATTTTTTAAATGTCATTTAAAGTCAGTAATACACTATAAAAGTAACCAAAACAACCAGATCTAGGTTGTCCTTACAAAATTGAACAGCTTATATAAACTATTATAAATTTGCTAAAAATTACATCAACTTTATCTGATTATTTGAAATTTATATAGCATGTACAAAGCAACACTATTCAATTTTTTTTTGTTCTATTACTGAAAGTAGATTTTGTATTTGTTTCAAAAAACAACTTGCATTAAATAATTGCAAATTAATTTAATATACAGTCTGTTTCAAACGGTTAGGTGGAACTAAATGGGAATTTCGTTCTTTTAGGTTGTCACGAAAAGGGACCTTGCTTGGGTTATTTCATTTTTCACGTTGGAATGTCAAAATTTAAAATTCCAACAATGAAACCATGGAAACGAATGACATATGTCAAACTTCAATTAATTTTCTTACATATTTTAATGACAAAAAAATAAATAAATGGGATATTATCTGTCTCATTTTGTAATACGTAACTAACAGGTAAAGTTCATTTTTTATGTTGTATATTGACAATACATTTATAATATTATCATAGTATAGGTTCACACGGATACGCCAAAGTCTGTTTACACCACAACACTCACCAAAGTAACCAGATCTAGTTTCGTATTACAAATTGAGACAGATTATATTTGTATTAAGAATGACACAAAAAATCAAAATGTAAAGAAAATGACATTTTAAAATGATATTAACCTTAACCAAAAAATGTTTGTTGCAAGTATGATTTACAAAGCTTAAACAAAACGGCCGAAAAGCATGATTTATACGATGAAAGTCACTAGATTGCAAAATCTAGTTCCGCCTAACCGTTTGGAACAGACTTTATACGATTTAGGTCAGTGTTTCTCAACCAAAAACGCACAGCGGACCAGTAAAATATATATTTTTTTAACGCGGACCACTAATAATAATTCTTGGTTCATTTTTTGCAAGATAACAAACATATTTAATTTGCTACTAAACACATTTATTTTATTTGTAGAAAATCACAGAATGTTTACAGAAAATAAGCAAAATATAAATAATATACATAAAAAAAAACTGCAAAAAACTCGTACAAATACTTTCGCGGACCAATAAAATTTTTTCTACGGACCACCTGTTGAGAAACACTGATTTAGGTGACCAGTACGCAACTTCTTCTAATATAATATGATTACAAGTTTGGAATCACCGTCAGGTTCTTTGAAAGGGAGGCGCCTTAGAAAATAAGCCCTGAATAAGGATATTATTACATAAATAAGTAATATATAAATATAGTGCTGTTACTGAATATAAGGATTCAGCCTTGAAATCTACTCCTGTAAAATTATCTGAGGGTTAAACGGCCTAGAGAGTGAGTCTCTGAATTTGCACTTAATGCATCCATACGTAAATCAGACTATAATCAACAACAAATATCCAAATTTGGTCTTACATTAGTCACAAAATTTAAAATATATATATTTACAATATATAAAATCTGTTTTCCCTTATTTTATTTTATTTTAATTATTAATTAACTTTTTATAAAAAGAACTTGATATACAGGAAATTTAGTTTTAAAATAAATGAACAATTTCGTAAAATATTATTGTGACACTTAATATTTAGTATATTGATTAAATAAAATTATCAAATAAATTGGTATATAGTAGCTATATATAATATACATATATTGAACATATCGGCTTGTATCTAGCTATATTCTTAAATTGTATATAGTATCTAAATTGAATATAGCTCGATCCTATACTGACGGTTTAATATGGTACACTCGGATCTCATATCATTGTATTCTCTTTTATTTTTCAGCATTAGGTTTCAGAATTATACTTTTACTCAATGCATGCGCACTCACAACATGCAATGCTCGACAAAAAAAAACTTATTTTAATAATAACGGTTTATTAATAAATGCCCTTATTTAAAGTTTTTGTTAGAAATTTGGGGTTCTAAAAAGTCACAGCCAAATATTATATACATTAGCTCAGATGCAACGAATATATAAATACTAGCTTCTTTCCTAAATCTTTTAAATTAGCTGTCTATAAGCCTACTTGAAAATCTTTAGCTCAGGCTATGGGGACGAAACAACATAACTAAAAGAAGTACTATTAGTTTATTCATTCCATTGAGATTATAAGTGAATTCATCTTAAGCCTCGTTTATAATCGTATCGATAGCATAAAAATTGAACCACCAGTTTGAAGAAGGGAATAAATCCAAAAGTGCCTTTTGTGGGAAAATTCAAAAAATTCCCCAATCACTAATTTATAATTGGATTTAAACAAAACTTAAATTGTGTGTTTAGGACAATGTTTTAACATGTTTCCTTTGAAAAAATTCATTATATTTTCAATTTTCCGTATTAACTATTCAAAACACGACCGTTGATTTATTCCCTTCTTCAAACTATTGAAAATGTTTGGGTACTTATCTTTAGAAACATGAAATACAAAATTAAAATTATCAAAGAAAACTGTTTTATTCTCAAACTTATCAATATAAACTACAAAACACTTTCAAAGAGGTAAGTTTTCTTTTTCTGACTCTCATCATCTTCACTTTTCAATCTTCATCATATTCCTCTACATCTATGGTTGGTCGGCGAAGTATTTCTTCATAAAAACCTTTCTTATCTTCCGGTATATATTGAATTGACGACGCTACGACGTGCGCGACTGCCGTATCATCTTGAAGAAGGAAATAACTCTTGGAGTTATTGCCTTCTTAACACTGGCGCGTTTGGCTTTACTGCATAACGGTGCATTAGAATGTGCTTTTTATTCCTTTCTTACTCTTGATGAATGAGCGCACCTCTTAATATATCGTTTCCACAAAAAACTCATTTTACAAAATTTTGGCATTCCCTTCTTCAAACTGGTGGTTCAATTACAGTACCCTCTTTATTCTGTTTATTAGAAACAGATGTTCAGAACAATGAAAGCCGTTGTCTCATTGTTATGGATCTGCTATGCATTTAGTTATGGAGGTATCATTACATGGTACAGTACTTATCGGGCACGAAACCGTGTTCTGTAAAATTGACTTATGTGCTTTTGTCTACCAGCTTCAGATATATACCCCACAAAATAATGTTGAAAATCTTCATTGATACATTGTGACAAATTATTCATTACTGAACATAGGCCTCCTAATCACTTCTTCAAACCTTTTTATCTTGGGCTAACACTAACCAATTTCGGGCAGTTCTTTTAATAACTTTCATCCATCTGGAGAACGTTACCTGACCGTACTCCTTGTAGAATCTCGCGGTGTCTTTCCAAACATTTTTTCGTTCATCTACAATCAATCTTCCAACATTTCTGGCCTGTTTCCATTTCAGATTTGTTACTAGCTATATTATATCGCATAAGTTTATTTTTTAATCTCACTATTCTGGATTAAAGGACAGTCAGGCTTTGAGTTCAACAAAGAAGCTGATCTTCTATCTAAAGAAGCAACTGTAAATCTTTTCCTGTTAAATATCCCTGTAAATATTAATGAGATTATGAAAATCTTAAAATCTTCTATTTACTGTAGTTCAAGATCAAATTATGGTCAAATTTAACACCTCCTTCCTAAAAGGCCTTGACTTTCTTCACACCAAAGGTCTTTTATATGCACTTTTATCAGGCTTAGATTAAATAGTTTCTCTCCATATCATCTGTATAGAATTAATGTGGTAACTTCTCCTTCCTGGCCGTGTGATAATTTGTCGGTCAGTGATTTGAACCAGTTATTATTTGAATGTTTTTCGCAATCGTTACATATTTTTACAAAATTTAGCTACCAATATTCAGCTACCAAGTCTTTAGATATTTATGAAATTATTTATAACTGTATTAAGATATTTTAAAAAACCTTAATCTCATTCTTTAGTACCTGACTAATAGCCAAAGCTGCTAAGCCAATAAACAAAAGGAAAAAAGATCCTCTATATTGTTGACGGCAGTTGCTATTATCTACAGCCCGGTACTTTTTGTTAGGTCGTCTCTCCATCGTTAAAATTTGACTGTGGCTTTCACTTTTTATTCATTGAAACTTGGAGAATATCACACAACATGTACTAGACAGTGTTGCCAACACTTTGTGACGAAAATTCCCACAGCAAGGTACGAAATTTCCCACAAACGGACAAAAATTCCCACAATATAAAATTATGCAATTTTAAGTATAGCGTAACAAAACGAATAGCAAAAAAAGTTGTCATAACTATTTTGAAAGTGAAGAAGCAAAAAAAATTACGATAACGAAAAAAATGAGTACAAAACATCCTTTACTGGTATAAAGTATGTGTCTTGTGCAGGTCTAGATGTCGGTGTGTCATACGAAATTTTGTTCAGTTAATATATTTAGACGGGAAACTCGACCTAAAAACTAAAACTGCATTGAGAATTTCGTCGCCCATCTTATTTCTTTTCTTTGTTTTGTTGTCATTTGTCAATGAAAATATTACAATTAAATGTAAAGAAACAGGGGAAGTCCCAAAGTATTGCATAAACAGTGTTGCCATAAGAAAACACCTACACACGGCTCTATTACAAGTTCAAAAGTTATACGACACAGAAATTTCATGTATTTTTTCCCTGTATTTGCTATTACCATTATTTTTATTAATATCAGAGAAAATTCTGAAAATTTCCATGATTTTTAGATTTTTTACTTTTTTCCCTTTTTCCCACAACACAAGAAATAGTGCTTATTTTTCTCTCGTTATGGGAAATTTCCCACGAATTGGCAACACTGCTACTAGATGGAATATTTGCATTATTTTTCTATTTTTTCATTTTTAAATTCTATGTCAAAGTTACTTTGTACAAATGTTTTACTCTGAGCAGCAGCAAGAATTTATCTAAAACCTCATAAGTGGTACTATTCCATCCAAAAATTGTCTTATGTCTGTTGTCCAACCATATACTGTTAGAATTAATGATGCATAGATGTGGAAACAACGACTGTTCAGAGTAGCCAAAGTTTGTAACCATTGTTTCACAAAATTTTTGGACTAATAGTACTGTACAGAGTCAGATTTACGTACTGGGGGGCGTGTTTATTAAGAAGCCTTCAAGAATTCTAATTGTTAGACAAATTTGTTAACAGAAATATAATTTTTTTGGGGAGTAATTTTGTATTTTACTATATATTTATTATTTTTACATCAACTTTTACCATAACAGCTTTTAGTGCTGGGGAAGAAAAGAGGTGTTAATCCGGTACTAGTACTGTACTGTTCTTGGCAAAATAGTTTTGTGAAATTCTGGTATTAAAATCGTCGAATATCGTAACTATTTCTTGGAATCGTGATAATTTTTTTGAGTTTTATAATGCTTTTTATTTCTTCTAGTGTTATCGAGCATTGCATAAAACAGATCAACATTTCTTATAGTGCGCTCTCATCTCTTCTGTACACACGAATCTGTAACGTAACGTAACGTAAATGTATGTACTTAACGTTACCGTAAAATAACGGAACGTTAAAGTGCGCTGTAACGAATTAACGTAACGTTTGTCAATGTGTTATAACGTAGTGTACAGTCGGTGTGTGGTTGTTTGCAGTTGTAGAACTAGAATGTAGAGGCTAGTGTTTTGCAGGTTCCTGACGTTGGTACCTCAGAGCTTCTTTGACATGGACCTGCGCACATTGAGAGCTATTCGAGTGTTAAGACCTCTCAAGCTAGTCTCTGGCATTCCTAGTAAGTAGCGGATAGATTAGTTAGTTTAGTTTTTACGAGAACAACATTATACTGCATATATCTGTTCCATGTTTTTAAATATCATTTAGAACCTTTTTTTACATGGGAATGACACAAAACATCGATTAGAACCACATCCTCCAAAACATAATCTTTGCGAAAGAATTTGATCCAGATTAGGGTTGCCATAAGTTTGTTGACTCAATACGAAAGACAAGATTTTACTTCTCATTATTTTTAATTACACAAAAGAAAGTATACTATCGGTATATTATTTTTTCCATTACCAGCAATGTAAGTACATGACGCATCCATGCCTATGAGATATATAAATGTTAATTAAAGCATTTGGTTACCCTTCGAACTTATCAATGACACACACATCAGGAAAATAATGAAATAATGACATCACATTTGCCAATTATGTCTATATATGTGTTGCCTATAAACACATTGTCTCTTTATTTTTCTTAAATAATTAAAACAAACGTAATTTGAGGTCTCTAAATTATTGCGGGGCCCTGGCTGTATCCCAGTCATCTCCCCTTAACCCATTTAAGCCCACAATTTTTAAAGGTTTGGTACTCTTTAGTGCCCGTAATTATTTTTTCTTATAATTTAGATTTTTTCACAATATGTGTAACAAATAAAATTCAAAACAGATTTTCTGTATTTAAAATATAAAAATTTATTTATTTTATTAAATTTTAGACATGGTGCGAAAACGAACATTTGGGCTGATTCGCTGTTATGGTCGTTTGCGACCGTTTGGGTTTAAATGGGTTAATCTGACACTATGTGCTGTCTCCTCAATCTTCATTGTTTCACTTCTTTAGCTCAAATCTTATCCAATTATTCTCATCATTTTATGCTGATATTGGAAAAAAACTAATAAGTAACAAGGAATGTACAGACTATTAAATCTAAATACAGTGACAGTGTATGGCAGCGTATAGCAATCCTATCTAAAGTAGTTATGTAGAATCTAAAGAACTAATAGAAACTAACAAAATCTAAATTTTTATTTTCGTCATGTAAATGTTGGGTCTTTCTACTGATACCACAAAGCGTTTGGGGCGAAAAAATAAAAAATCGTGGATATAAAATCGATTTAGGAAAAGTATATTCTGTAATGTACAAGTACTCATTGTAGTGGATCAGTTAACTACAAACAAGAACAGCGTTTCTCAACCTATTTCACTGAAGAAATGAATCCTTTGCAAGCCAGACATCGAATTCTAACAATTTCTATGAAACTAACATTTATTTTCAATCACTTACAATACAATCTTTACCACAAATCTTTTTATACTCATACGTTCAATAGCACATATGTTGCTTCTTATATTCCTTTTCTACACGTATTTTCAAGACGCGTATCGCGGAACCTCTAGCGACCACTCAGAGAACTCTGGTTGAGAAACCCTGGTTTAGAAACACAGGGTTTACATATGAGCTTCTGGTAGGAAATCGTACTATCTACTAACTACTAGCAAATTTTCCAAATCCTAAACGTAGTAACATTTTAGTTTTGCCTTCTATATATAAATAATAAATCGAAAAGTTCATGCACACTATATCTTTAAAAATTGTTATTACTTTTAATTTATGTTGACTTGAGGGCGCAATGAAAAATGATGGGGGTAGTATATGTGCCATGAAACATTTTGGGGGTATTCGACATTCCATTTAATCTATAAAATTTGAAAATCTCTGCTTGAAACAATAAATGAATATTGCTATATAAATGAATAAATTTTTATAAAAATGCATGCTCAAAATTAATCAGCAATGTTAAGTAAAATACTAAAGTAAGCTAAATTGTTTGCAAACAGATTTTTCGTTATACTCTCAGGACGATTAAATTTGGAAATCATTGGATTAGACACATGTATCAATATAGCTATTCATCTCACCAGTTATTAAATATAGGGTTTCATTTTATAATTCAGTACAAACCAGTATACACTAAGAACTCGAATAACACTTTCCCAATAACACTGTTTTATTATAAAGCGCTTTTCGTTTTGAATTCAGCAGTATCAACAAAATTAAGGACCAAATCGTACAAAATGATCAATATTATGGAGCTCGAAAGCGAAATAGGGTGTTATGCCCATATCTTCCTCTTTTTCATATCTTTTTTTAGAAAAGAGTCATCGCTAGTGGCGTTTGACAGATTGTACTTTTTTGTATTTGTCATTTGGTGTCCAAGCGTACACTGTCGGCTACGATATTACACCCTTCTGGTGACTTCGACGATTATAAAACTCTAGATTTGTTCAATTTGGTCCTGCCATATTTTTGGATAGTGGCAGTTTAAATTCCATCCATTACTAGACGGCCAACAATATTCTCTTATCCACGTTATATATGAAAGATTCATACCAACATCAACCAAGAATTACAAATTTGTTTTTTTTTCTGTCCATAAGTTGCTTTTCTTGTAACAGAATACTCCCCAAGGAAAAAATTTGGCATCTGAGCCCACTCCCCAGACAATATTCTGGGAGCCAGTCTGCTTAATATGGACGATAGTAGATCAATTACTAAATGGACGGACAGTTCACATAGAGCCGGTTTCTGAAAGCTTAACCGAGTTTAACCATTTGGTTAAACTCGATTACAGTATAACAGTCCTATACGTAACCATAGCAACCATGTTCTGATCATTTGGTTATAGTTAACTAAGCTTTCAGAAACCGGCCATTAGTAGTTGGTCTACTTCTACTCTTAGTTAAATATCGTGGTGTCCTACAGTCAGTCAATCTCACAACACGTCCGGATCATTTCCATTTTGGGTGTGCTACTCGATCTAGTATGACATACACCTGTTTGTTTTTGGTCCATAAATTTGTCATGCGATTCAAAAGATGAACCCAACATTGCTCTCCCCATGGATCTTTGCAAGACAGTCAAGAAAGACATCGGTCAACCGCTATTATAGTGATTTAACGCTATTTGACTCACAATAACACTACATTTTCCAAACTGGTTGAAAAAGAATGTTGTTGACAAATAGGAGAGTGGTATTTGAAGTCTTACTGTATGTGTTAATTTAATTCTTGTCTCACCTAGAGAATTAGTTCTCATGGTGATTACTTTTGAAAACCACTGGTTCAAACTGATTTTCATATATTGGTGCATGAATTATTTTTGTTTATTTGTGGGGTGGTAGGTGGGGTTTATTTAAAAACGTCTAACAGATAAATAAAGATTGTTCTCGTGGTAGAATAGTTAGAGTAAAGTCTGTTATTAGAAGCAGTCATTCGCCTTGTTAAACTAAAAAATTAATAAGACTCAAGACCTATGGCTGAAAATGTTGTACTATTGTAGATAAAATTGAGCATTTTTACAAAACCTTATAGTGTCATGATCTTAATCCGCTTTATATGGTATTAACTAACTAACATACTAATATTGCACTATGTTTATAATCTTTCGAAGGCTGATAAAACTTCTTCTTTCTTTCAATTGTGATTAAATAGTTTAAATATTTTAACAAATGTGCAGGTGACTGATTGCTGGATATCTTTTCTGTATAGGCTTGCAGGTTGTATTGAAATCTATCATCAAGGCGATGGCTCCACTGCTGCAAATCGGATTGTTAGTGTTGTTTGCAATTGTTATATTTGCCATCATTGGACTTGAATTTTATTCGGGGGCCTTGCATAAGACCTGCTACGACTTGGAAGACCTCGGTAAGAAACATTTATTCTACCTCTTTGACAGATCACACACTAGCGTCACCATTGTTCAAATAGCTCCTTTACGGTGATATCAGCATCGACAACTAGATTTTTAAGAAAATGTATACAATCTCTTTTTGTTTGTAGACGATATTCACAGAAAAAATGTTTGGTTGTCAGAATTTCTACGTAGCATACGTGTCCCCGACATTGCTCTGTTCAATTTTTGCGAAAAACTTGGAAATTTGAAGTTCATTGTTTCTATGTTTTCACCATCTGCGTAAAAAATAGAACTCGTTTGTCCATTTAATCGTAACCGTAGCTCTGCTAATAACATAGTGGTACCGCATTATCTTTGAACAGTCTATATAAATCAAAACGTACAACAAACGCAAATAGATTAGCTAGATTTTTTGCGGATTTTTCTAAAATGCGGGACATTCTTAAAACTTTGCGAGACTCGGAACATACTATAAAAATCGAAAAAGTTGGACGTGCTACCTTACCTTTAGGGGCCGATCGAAACCTGTCAACCGTCGGGTTTTATTTTGATAAATTTTAAGAAGACGTTTCTTTATTCGCAAATCCGGAATAAATCTGATTCATTCTTTGCGACAGCAATATTTTCGTGTGTTGTTTCATTGTTCAAAGGCAGTAATAATATCCTGTGAACTGCATTTGTCATTATTTTTATTTTTTCAAATGGTATTTAGTCAAATGATTACTTGATTTATTATTGTTGTTGTTGTGCAGATGAAATAGTGAGAGAAGGTGAAGTGCCAACACCCTGTAACACAGACAATGAAACATTAGCACCGACTGGAAGCTATACATGTACATTTGGAAATTCGACATGTTTAGAACAATGGGAAGGTCCTAATATGGGTATTACCTCATTCGACAATATAGGCTTCGCCATGTTGACCGTATTTCAATGTATCACTATGGAAGGATGGACCGCGATATTATATTGGGTAAATGGAAAGGAATGGATAATGTTGGAAAGATATTAATTGGTGGTTTTGTTTCAGACGAACGATGCATTAGGAAGTTGTTTCAACTGGATATATTTCGTTCCACTTATTGTGTTAGGGTCTTTCTTTATGCTCAATCTAGTTCTTGGTGTCCTCAGTGGGTAAGTTGACTATTTTCATCATTATTGATCTGTAAGAAAGAAAAATAACAACTCAAAATCAATTTTGCTCTTACTACAGATACTTAAACTTAATATACAAAAACAGAGAGATTAGTTTCTAAAATAAGTTGTTGATAATAAGAATGGGCTATGCTACAGTTGTGAAAACACGGAAATATGATTTCTGTTAACATGAATAATGGAATCTGTTCAAAGATTTATTGAGAAGAAATTATTAAGAATGCGTATTGAAATATGCCACAGTAGTAACAATCTATACATCAAAATTTTCAGTGAATCTTTCTATATAATATTAACTTAGTTTTACACAGTTCAATTAATTGATCAACAAATTGATCAAGTTTTTTGTCAATTAATTGAAAAATTTATTGGTAACCTTGGGAACGAAAACAACACTTTACACACATCAATTTATTTAGCAATTTTTTTGAAAATTTTTACATTACCAACTGTAAAACATGTTGACATATTTATCAAAATGAAAGTATTTAAAAAATCTTCACAAAGTTACAAGTTGTGAACAAAAACAAAAGAAATAACCTAGATGGTGATAAATTAGAACGTTTCAGGTTATGTTAGATTTGAAAACGAAACAAAAATAATATGTTTCGAGGTTATGCTACAACTAAACAGTTGGCAATATCTTAACAGATAAAAATATACCTAGAATTCCCTAAAAAATTGATGAAAAATTGACGAAAAAATGAACTTGTTCTATTTTCAAAATAAATTGATCAAATTTTTTGTCAATTAATTGATCAATTAATTGACGAAATTTTTACGCTTTACACACATCAATTAATTGAATGTTAACTTTTTCAATTAATTGAATCGTGTAAAACCCATTTTAGTCTTTTGCTGACCTCGGTAGCGCAGAGATAGCCACCCTGCTTCTCGTGCTAAAGGTCCCGGGTTGGAACCCCGCCAGAGCATGGATATTTGTATTTGACCTTACCACCTCATCGTCATTTAACCCTTTGAGGTCACAATTAAGAATAAATTTTAATTGATAAAAAGTTATTACCAAAAACCAGTAAAAACTTCAGAATTAATTTTTGACACATTTATCTTTTATATTCTCAAATCTTGGTTTATGTAACATAATCCACTTTTGTTATCAACAATTCATATTTAGGTAGCACATAGTGAAATCTTCCTCATTTTTTGACGTTATATTTGTACGTCATCATTTTCAATTATTTTATTGTTTCTATATTATTTTTGTTTTATTCAGTGAATTTTCTAACGAACGTGGTCGCGTAGAACGCAGAGCAAATTTTCATAAAACCCGTTCTAAGCAACAGTTTGCAGATATGTTTGGGGCATATCTTGATTGGATAACACATTCAGGTAGTCAGTCAAAAGTAGACGCCAGATTATCGAAATTTTCGAATTAATTGTAGTTTACATTCATGCCATAACCTATTAGCTATGTTTGCTCTTATTAGCTAGTTTCTCCATATATTGTACCTAAAATTGTTGGATATGTCCAATAATTTATCATTGTGCTATGCCATTATTGTTTAGTTATTACTATGCTAATTTGAAACCTGTAATTGCTTGTTTCCCTTGTGTAGAGAGTTCGCCAAAGAAAGAGAAAAAGTAGAAAATCGTCAGGTATTTCTAAAATTAAGAAGACAAGCACAATTAGAACGGGAGCTCAATGGTTATGTCGCCTGGATTTGTAAAGCAGGTACGTTATTGCTAAATTAATTCCAAAGCACATATTCACCATCGTTGTTTGTAATTTTTACGAAACATTTATTGCTTTTATTTGTTGATATTTATTTATATCTCCTTTTTTACTTCGACTCATTATCTTCCATTTTATCCTCTTTGAATTATTTTCTCTTCATTCTACAACTTTTTCTGTTCTCCGATATCATGTATCCTTCATATCCAATCCTTCCAATTTGTCGTCCTTGATGCTATTTCGTTCTCTTTTTACAGCTATCCTTGTCTCTCGTGCCATCCTAGTTTCTATATTTTTTTCTGGATAATTGCCTTCTTCGCATTATCTCAAATTATCTTTTGCCATTATATCGTAATCGAATTTTAAATATGCAGATAAATATTTCTTAAAATTGCTTGATGAAGTTTCACAAAAATCTTATTCAGTGCCAAATATTATACATTCTCAAAGAAAATGCTTAGATGACTTAACTTATTAGAACCCCACAAAATTAAGAAGATTAAGAAAACCGACATCCCCCTTAATGCTTTCATCAAACATTCAAATTCTTAATATCCCTAATATGATTAGGGATTAGATTATAACAATTTTGTTTGTCTTATTAATGTTTTATTCTTGCCTATTACCACGACCCTTTTATTGTTAACTTAGATAAATAGCATGTAATTTGTACAATTTTATTTTAACTTTGAAACTGGTTAATTCCGAAACTGCAGTCAGCATGACGAATAAATTTTTGTAAAATATTACGTGCTTATATTAAAAACCTTTTATCTGTATTCAAGTTTCACTAAGTGAAACTACTGTTTAATATATTTAAATATGTATATTAATGCTTGTTTAATTTTGTAGAGGAAGTTATCTTGGCTGAAGAAAGAACAACAGAAGAAGAGAAGATGCATATAATAGAAGCTAGACGGCGAGCAGCGAAAAAGAAAAAACTGAAGAAGCTTGGGAAGAGCAAAAGCACAGACACAGAGGAGGAGGAACAAGAAGACGAGATGGGGGACGATGGTGAGTCGGTTACTGCCAGACAACTCGCACCCATCGAGCAACACTCAGTGTAGTTCTCTTCAGTATATGATTGAAGTCTATCTTGGATTTCTCTGGCAGCAAGCATAACACACTTGTTTTAAAACTATTCAAGATTTAAACAAAAGTTAAACTAAAAAAGACCGTTAATATTAAACACATAATTTAACTTTTTCGTCGGCACTGTCCCTTTTTGAAGGTCATAGCATCGTAGATATTTTGGAAATTGATGTAGCACATTGGAATAAATCTAAAGATTTGCACCCCAATATTCCTTGAATAGGACATTCTTCCAAAAATAATAGCCATGAGTGATACAATTTTATGTAACTCCGGAGCTAATAGTCCCACATTTTGTATGCCAAAACTTTTAAGTAATCAAACGTGACTCTCTATCTCTTTGTAGGGTTCTTTGCCAGAAGAGCCTTGACTTATGATTACGATTGCGTTAAAAATGTGTTTATCGCCTTCCTCCACCAGCTATAATAAAGCCTCCGCATGCTGGTGGTTTTACTACGACCATTTAGATATTTCCTTAACGATTGCTCTATTATTTGGAATCGCCTCCTCGTGACCTGGTTTCTCAGATTTTTTACTGAATCACTATAAGCTCAAGATTAACTAGTACTCTTCGGTTTAGTACTACATGGCAAAACAATTTTGATATTCTTCCGAAAATTACACTTGATAATCTGTAGGACTTTTTACTTCAAGGATAGATTTATTACACCCTCTTCATTCTATCTAATAGATTATATTCCTTGTACAAATACCATAAGAGCTGGATTTACATAATTTTCACCCCTAGACAGAAACTATTATTACGCCTCCTCCTCTTACAAATTTTTTTTTTTATGAATTAGGAACTTCAAGTCCCCCATTTTGGTTGCCCCCTAGGTAACTGCCTAGGTTTTCCTTTTCGTAAATCCGGCTCTGACTGCCATTGATGTAGTAGAAAACGTGATACATCTACTATCATCTTTTTTATAGCAATCGTTCACCTAGCTAGGCATCCAAAATATCTTAAATAAGATTCTTTGATACTTGTGGACAGTACGAATGTTCAGTTGGACTGAATCCCTATTTCCGATTTGCTTACGGATTTCACTCAAGACTCAAGAGCATTTCATGTGAGTCATCACATGGCTAATCTACTTCCATCATCGTTTTCTTGTTTATTCACTGATCTCCTTAGTTTATTTCGTAAGATATGTTGTAGATTTCATACTTCCAGCTCCTAAGTAGTATGCATCATCCACATCTTCAAGTTCCACATCATTTTATCTGTCTAATCTAATATCTAGTGTAATATCTTGGGTTTGATATTTCCTTGGCACTTTAAATTCTGACAGTTTTGACTTTAAATTCTGATTTGATCATTAAATCTTTCTCCGATTTTTGTTATAATGCTCCCCCAGTATTAGAAATTGTTGACTTCTTTTAGTTCCACGCCGTTAACAAACTGTCTGTCTAATGTGGCGTGTATTCTAGTTTTGTATTTTCATGAGCATTCTAAAAGAGCTTTTTTAATTCTTCTTTAAACTTCATATAAGACTATCTCCAGGTGTTATAATGCTCCTCAAGTTGCATAGATGATCTATGTTTTTAATTCCACACCATTAACATAAAGCCTGTTTTCCTTTGAAGTATTTCCCCTGTAAGCATGATTCTTGTTTGACAAATAAATTATTTTGTATTTTGTGTTAAAGATAAATATTTCTAAATATTCGTGCTAAAATATATTTGTATAATAGTTCTGATAAAATGTTTTGAAACAAGATGTGTTTGTATTGCTGCCATCTAGGATCATCTCTTTCAATTTGTTACTTGTCTTTTTCTAATGAATCTATCATGTCATATAGTTAGAGGACCCAAAATAATGATAGAACCATTTCATATTCTATTCTACAGATGGTTGAGTCGTATCTTTATTAGTACAACACGTAATTAGTAATATTTTATCTCTTACAACTGTCGAATGTGAATGAAGTTTATCGTTGTAAATATTAAATTCAGAAATCATTTCAAATGTTACATATTTTTTCGATATTATATTTGATGTTAGTTATTAGACTAGATATTAAAACC
This sequence comes from Liopterus haemorrhoidalis, assembly GCA_963971575.1. NCBI lineage: Eukaryota > Metazoa > Arthropoda > Insecta > Coleoptera > Dytiscidae > Liopterus > Liopterus haemorrhoidalis. The sequence continues at coordinate 54,401,467 of OZ020615.1, forward strand.
AATATTAAAATTAAGTAACTGGGCACTGAGATGAATTAAGATTACGTTTATTTCGTATCATGCACAACATTTATTTAAATCATATATACAATAACGTTGCCATTAAAAACCAGTAGGTTAGTATCAAAAAAACTGTGAAATGTTTTCTAATTTTTTGCTTAACTTTAAATTAACTCTGAACAGAGAGATTAAAGAACTTACCTAAAAGATAAGAAGAATGTAATAAGACTATTAGTAATAACAAATTTTATTGGCTTAACTACAAAACGGCATTGTCCGCCTCGAAGTAGTTCCCTCACAGTTCTGGATTCCGGTCAAAAAGTCCAGAACTTGAACTACTTGAGGTGGTCGGTACTATTTTCTGGATGTTATCGATGAATTTTTATCCTTGGAATAGAAGTTACAAAAAATCAAATCGGGGAAATGAGGGGGCTCTGGAACAGGGGTGGCGCTAGTGGGGGGTCCGGGGGGCCCAGGCTCCTCCAAAAGTTGCTCTGGCCTCCAGTTGGCCTCTCCAGAATTGGTTGGAGAAAAATATTTTTTAGAAGTGAGGACCTTTCTTTTAGGTCATAACTTGTATTTTCATGTGTAAACGATAAAAAAATATTTCCTGCCCCCCCCCCCGATTTAACTCAATTTTTTTTGGCCCCCCCAAATTTTAAAAGCTAGCGCCGCCACTGCTCTGGAACCATAGGAATCCAGGTCATTACCAGTTCAAGAAATACGAAACTAGTCTCATTACTGTTTTACATATCTCGCATATATTTTCAAAATTATTAATAAAAAAAAAAAAACTAGGTTTGTTATTTAAATCCATTTGTCTGTCCGTTTGCCGTTCCATTTTGCCTTACTCTACCTATCTGTCTATCTTTTTGTCTGTCTGTCTATAATCTGTCTATTTGATATCTATCTATTTTTATCTGTTTGTCTTTGACTTAATAAAAGAAATACCTTTATTATTAAAAAAATATATATATGACAGTATACTATAGGCCATTCATTTTCGAAACAACACAATGAGTCATCAAATCAACGCGAACTTTAGCCATTTTACCAGTGGCGGTCCACACTGTTTTTACTTACATATGTGTTTTAGCTACTTTCAAGGTTAACTTCTTAAGCTTAAGCTCTCAGTCAAAAGTTCATTTCTGCGCAGTGTTGTTTCGAAAATGTACGGCCTATAGTACGTAACCCTGCATGGATAAATTCAAAATAAATTCATCAAATATATATATATGAATAAATGTTTCTCTCTCTCTCTCTCTCTCTCTCTCTCTCTCTCTCTCTCTCTCTCTCTCTCTCTCTCTCTCTCTCTATGTCTTTACAACTACCTGTCTGTCCGTCTCTTTATCTAGCTGCCTTACATTTTGTTTGTCTGTCTGCTTGTTTATCTGTGTGACTGTTCGTTTGGCTGACAGTTAATCTGTCTACCTGTGTATCTGGCTCATTTTTTGTCTGTCTGCCTGTTTTCTACGTGACTGTTTGTCTGTCTACCTGTTTGTTTATATGACTATTTGTCTGTCTGAATGTTTGTCTGTGGCTGTTAGTCTATCTAACTCTTTGTCTGTCTGACTATTTATCTATGATTCTTTGTTCGTCTGTCTAACTGCATATCTGTCTGTTTGTTTGTCTGTAGATATGACAAAAATTATGAATGGTTGAACCTGCAAAGTTAATTAAACTTGCATACATAGTTCTTTAGCCCACATGTAAAAAAAATATTGAGATCTTGAAAATTTACGAAAAGACATATTGTTTTGATAAATACATATATTTTTTGAAAATGAAATAAATGTAGCTTGTCAAATTACATATTTGAGTGTTTTTGTGTGAATATTTATCTGTCTGGTTATCTGCCTGCTTGCCTATATTCTAAATATCTGTCTGACTGTCTGAATGCCTTGGTTTGATTGCTCATTTAACTGCCTGTCTGTCTAACTGTTCTGTTAGACTGTTTGTTTACTTTACTGCCTTTTCATCTGACTCCTGTCTGTCTAGCAGCCTGTTTGTATAAAAACAAAACGCTAAATTGCAAAATTTCTATAATCCTTATAAGAATATAATATCGAAAAAAGTCTGTAAAATACTTTTGAAATGATGTCCGTAGGAATTTTTTGCAATAGTCCCTTATTAAAAACTGAAATTATTTAATTTGTTAGTCAGAAATTCTTCAACTGATACATTATTTTAATCCACAGTATTTCTTACAGTGCCTAAGAAAAACAAAAAAGGTATGCGGAACCTACTGGAAAAAACTGTGTAAAATATAAAAAATCGGTTAATTTTTTTTATTTATTTTATTTTTTATAATTTTTTGAATTAGTTAATTTGTAGTAATTCTGTTTTTACAAGTATATTAGTAGACGCTACAAGCGGAAATCATTCAGAATTATAACACTTGTGTCGCAACGAAATCTTACAAAATTTGCAATATTTTATAAAATATCTAAAGTTAAAAAAAACGCTAATAGACATTTTTGTCGCGTCTCAATTAGTTTAATAGAAAACATAAAAAAACAGTGTAAAACATAAAATCAACCTTTTACGACTATATTAAATTATTTTGGAATAAGTCTTCTTCTACGTCATCTCCCTTCGAAGTTTGTGGTAGTTTTTTCTATATCTTGTTTTTGTAGCATTAATTCAAAAAGGACTACAATTTATTACATTAAAGAACAAATAAAACAGATTTATTTAGTTTTGGTTACATTGCTCGCTAAGAAGTCAAAATGCTTTTTGCCGAAGACGATTTGGTTGTGATTTCAAATCTTTTTTCAACTTCTTAAAAATTGGACTTATACATTGATTAATAGACAACAACGCTAAAATAACACTATACCACTAATCACTGCATATTTACCACAGTTAATCTTCAGTTAACTGTTCCCGGTATATCACCATTTAGTCCAGATTAGTTCAGGTATTAGATTAACTTTTTTACTCAGTCATGTTACTGAAGTCCATTAACTCAGTATCTCCACTTGAGTTCAATTGTCTACGCTACTATTGGATGCATGAAACTGACTTATTGATGACCTTAACTGCCCCGCTGAAATGACTCAATCGCTTGTTTAAGACTAATTGTTCTCATAGACTCGCTAAGCTTCACTGCCCCTCTGGCTAGAGGTCGCGAGCCTTAAAAGTAGACCCTAACACTTTCCATAGATTTCTAGTAACTCCGGGCAACTCAATGTTCAAGGTTTCCTGTCCTCTTCAAGGCTACTGTATTCTTTGCCAAGGCCGTATTTGTAACCAGGCCCATAACTAGGGCGTGGCGAAAGAGGTGCCCGCCACCAACAGTGCGGAGGGCGCAAAATTTTTAGTTGCTGTTTTTTTTTTTGCTCATCACTTGTTATATGGAGGTGAGGACCTTTTTTTCTCATCACTTATTAGATTCGTTTTCCTTTTTTTTACTCACCAGCATTCGAAATAGGGGAGCCAAAATTTTCGAAAGGCCGCAATTTTGACACTTTCCACCGGGGCTTAATATCCTCTTTACGGCCCTGTTTGTAACAATAGGTTAAATTGAACTAATTAGGTTATGTTAATTTTTCACGTTTATAGCTTTTGCTACTAGGGCAATTAGCCAGGATAATACTAATTTTTCATGATGAAAAATCCATGCCTGAACAGAATTCATGTGTTACTACGCTACACCGGTCGGATATGTTAAAAAATTACATAGATTTATTAAAGAGTTGCCATGGCTCCGTCATAAGACGGTTGCCTGCGGAGCATAGTGGCGCGGGTTCAAATCCCGGATATCACCGGAATTATCCGTGCAGTTTGCTCAGAGGTCGACCCCTCCCTGTTTATACAGGGATAGTGCTTATCAGGATATAGTTACAGAGAAAACTTCTCTATCCTTATACATCATCTAGGGGTTGACAATCTACTATTTATAGAGGTATTTATAAAATATTGCAAATAAAGCACATGTATTATTCCGGAGTTGCGATTCAAGATACTTGAACTTATAGCTTTGGCTGACTTTGAGATAGAGTACATATTAACCATATTATTACTTCTGTGGTTATTTGTGATGTTACTTTGTCATGACCTTGATTAGAACTCCATTTCAACTGTACATACAACCTAAACCTAGACTAGATACTGTTCTGGAAAACTAGTACTGTACTAACCTACTCAAATACCCTCTGGCTAACACTGGGTATAGATACTACTTACTATTTTAGATTATCTTTCTAGGTTGCTAGTGACTGATGTTGAATCTGTAGATATTGAAGGTTTTAGACTAATGTAGTATTTTATAGGATTTTTGCTTGTAGGTTATATTTATATAATATTTTAAACAAGAGCATCTGGAGTTCACCTTCTATTGTTTTGCACAGTTTTTAGCAAAAAATCAACACTTCAGCTACAGTCCAACAGCTACAAAATGCTACAAATGACCTAGAAAACTCTAGGCCATTATGTTACTCTTATTTGTTATTTGTTTCGTTTCTCTTACTATAATTAAAATACATTTTACAAAAAAATTCTAACTGAGCTTTGGACCAATTTTGCACATTAGATTTGTTTATATTGCTATAAAAAACTGTGCAAAACAAACGTAAAAATTAATCAAATTACTTTCCTGAATCTTGTATATTTCTAAATCTATATCTGAATTATTTTAATTTTGTCTTCTTTAGGTTAAAATCTGAAATAATACTTTACATATCACTGAAAACAAAACAGAAACAACTGATTGAAAATCATTTTGTTTTAACATCGAATTTATTTATATTTTTGATGTATAATACAGTCATGTGTGACATAGCGACGTTTTGGTCAACGACGGACCGCAAGATGGTGGTCCTGCAATATTATAATGGAGCTGAAACGGACCGTTTAAAGAAACATGATATAACGAAGCCTTGTGCAATAATTTTTAAACGTTAAAATTTAAAAAACGTTTAAACGTTTATGGATATGGGCATTAGAGTATTTGTAACCTAGGAGCAATAGCCTATGCCAGAATTTCCCAAACCTTATTAGCCGCGGAACACTTTTCACGAGAATAATTCGTCGCGGAGCACTATCGTTGCTATATATATAGATAACAACACTAGTAGATCGCGGAAAACTAGTAGACGCTCGCGGAGCACAGTTTGGGAAACTCTGGCCTATGCCGTATAGCCTAGGTGTGATATAGGTTATCGTTCAAATACTTTTTATGACGTTAGCATAATGACGAAATCACTTAACGGTGGATTTCTCAAAACGTAACCCCGTCGTTAAGCGACGCATGACTGCATTAAAAGACACATTTAAACTTTATGGCAAGGAATATACATTTTTATTGAGATTATTATTATTATTTTTTATTTGAATTTATTTATTTTTTTACGTGTTCGTACCATAAGATAACAACACACATGTTTAAATACTTCTTTGTAAGTGCTTTTCAAAATATAGTTGTGTTGAAATTGCGTTTCTCAAGCGTTTTAATTGGTCAAAAATATACCAGTCAATGACTGGTCTAAAATTTAGACTAAATATTTGACAAAAATTGAAATGATGCACATAATAAACCAAAATAATATTATTTATGATACAATAAGTTTATCGAAAATTATCATTTTTTTAAAATATTATTATTCTTAAATTCAGTGGTTTTCAATCGGTGTGGTCCTTCTTAAATGTGTACTACGAGATTTTATGTGGTGTGCCATGAGATTTAAAAAATAGCTGTAAACAATATAGGTGGAAAAATACATTTTTATATTTTACTTGTTCCAAAAGTACTTCCAAAAGTCTTTCAAAAGTGAGATGCAAAACTGTTGAAAACCACGAATGTAAGAAATTAAATTTAGATTAACAGACCCTTGACATTCGTGGGGGTTTCGTTCCCGGGGAATCTGCGAATAATTCTCACCATAAAATTTTGCTTCGTCGACACATATTTATATTTGCATTGAAACTGGTTGGGACATTTAACGTTGTATGTACCACGAATTTGACTTATAAACTACGTTGCTGACATCTCTTCACTGTTTCTTGTTGCATGCATAAATCTGTTTAACGATTTTTTGCGGAAAAATATACACAAAAAATAAAAATATCGTTTGAAAACAGGAAAAAAACCGTGTGCAAACCGCGAATGTGAAAACCGCGAATGTGAAAACCGCGAATATGAAAACCGCGAATATGATAACTGCGAATGTCAAGGGTTGACTGTATACTAAATTAACAATATTCTGATATGTACGAGAAGTCACACTTTATTTTATTTATTTTTGTATTTTATTTACTTTTTTATGTAATTATAAAAGTATAAAAACCCCACAAAATACCACCGAAACAAACGCTTTAAAAAAACTGCAAACAACATTACAAATATAATTTTGAAGCTTTTAAACTATTATTTAAATATTATTGAATATAGATTCGTATACTATTTTAGGTTTGCTTAGGTAAAATATTATAATTTATTAATTGGCTTTAAAATTGCGAAAACTCCATTGAACTGCAAGTGCTTCTTGTATTGTGCAATTTACTATTCTGTTCCTGTGCAAAATCAACATGTTAGCAGTAGAATTCCTTGTAGGTTTCTCCCGGGCAGGTTACCTCAAGTCCCGTGTCAAGAATAAAGGTGCCTGTGTTGGCTTCTGGAGAGCGGAGAAGAGATTCAGGTTCTGGGTTCGACACACGGTTAAGGCACAGTGGTTCTACTGGTTTGTCATAGTGCTCGTCTTCTTCAATACAGTTTGTGTCGCAGTGGAGCATTACAATCAACCAAAATGGCTCACTGAATTTTTGTGTAAGTATTATTTGTTTATTTGTTTTTTCTTTGGGTAGTCAGGCAGAACGAAGTTCCTATAGATCTCCACAGAATACATGATAATAGAAATTATTCTATGTTGCTTGCAAGACAACTTAACAACTTAAGTATAAAGAGGTGAACTTGACCAAAAAATAACATTTTACTAACATCTACAAGTACAGAAAACAATTATTCATACTAAAAAAGTAAGTCTCTTAAAGAAGCTCTAAGCAACAACCAATTTCATCTCTCCAATGTAATAAATTATTTAAAATCAATAAATGTTTTCCCAAAAATTTAAAAATATATATGTTTATACTATGTTTATATAAGTTTATAATATTGTGTGAAAATATATGGACCAGGGGCCAATAGCCAAGTTGCTAAATGGTATTTGCTAAAATAAGTCTAAATATGCAAGAATAGTATATTTTGTAACAAGGTTGGAATGAGAAAATTCGATGCGAGTAGAACATTCCGAGCGCGAGCAGGCGAGCGTGAGGAACCACGAGCATCGAATTTTCTCATTCCAACCGAGTCACAGACCCTACATTCTCCACGACCACCAAATAGAAAAAAAAATTAACAAATAATTATTTTAACAAACATTTTATCTTAACAAATAATTTATATTACATAACAAATTAATCAAATAATTAAACTAATTTATTTTATTTAATTAAATTAAAATTAAACAAATAATAGTTTAATTTTAATTTAATTTGCCGCACATCGGCCACTATTTTAGGTTAGGAAGTTATGTTGCATTTATTTAATGTAAACGTTGCATATATCTTAATGTAACCCTACAAAAACAGAAGACAACAAGTATGGAATAGTTATTCCATAACAAGTGATGGAATGAAATACACGCAAAATGCGTAAGAAGATAAGTGCTTTAAAATAACATTCCAATTCTTGTGTTAGAATATTAACTTTCTGTAGTCAAAATTGGTAAATTCTATAGTGGTCGTGGAGAAATAAAATTTATTTTAAATTTTGCATAATGCAACATACAATACTAACTCCAAAAACTATAATTTTAAACACTACTAAACTAAATTAAATAAACTCATATAAAAATTTTAATTAAATATCCTGCGGCGTCCAATATCTGGTGCTACAAGCATCTTGACAATATCTTCTTTCTTAATAATAATAGCTTCTTCTTTTCCAAGCCAGATAAATTTATTTTTCACATCCTCTTAGATATTTTATTGCTATAGTACCTTCGTCTAAAATACTTGTTATTGGACCAACGAAATGTTTGATTGTTTTTTTCCTGCTAACTATGGTCCACTTCCCCACTTTCATTTCATCTGGGATCTCACCATCAGGGATTTCTTCTTGCTCAATGTGTTTTTGTTCATCTTTTCTATTGTTCCTCCCGGAATTCAAATATTCGTCTACGTTGGAGTGGGTACTAAGAACTACAACTTCTGAAACAGACAAAGACTTAGAATCTGATTAGAGCACTTGTCTTTTTACACCATTGGTAGAGAGTTGTTAACAAGTTCAGATATGATTCACAGTAATTGTACCTATTATAAGTGCTCATGATCGAGTCGGTCAAGCTTACCTCCATTTTTTCAGGAATTTTGCATAGTTTCATATGTAATTTTAAAAAAATATATAAATAATGGGGGGAACACATGGGGGGAGTCATATCGACATATTTCGCCACTGAAAATTACCTGTCAATTTTAAATACTACCGTATTTGCCCGAATATAATGCGATATATTTTGACCAATTATTTTCTGTGAAAAAAATTGACGCGCTAAATTCGAGGTCTAGGTCATGAAATGTAATATAAACAACCCTTCTTATTGGTACGCATATGCCTCCGCACCACCATAAGAAAGGTGAAAAGACGGTCTTATTAAAGTCAACTGATTACGAAAAGTCCAGAATTACTCTTATGCTTGCCGTTACTGCTGATGGATTGAAGCTTCGACCTTATGATATATTGAAACGTAAAGCAATGCCCAAAGAAAAACTTCATCCAGGAATCAATTTTGGGGCCCAAGAAAAAGGTTGAATTACAAAGGAATTGGTATTAGACTGGTTTAATGTGAGATGAGGAAAACGACCAGGTTCTCTGAGAAAATCTCGCTCCTTGATACATTTCGCGACCACCTTACGTCAGGTGTTAAGGAAACAATTCAGGCATTGAATTCTGAACTTGTCATAATACCAGGTGGTATGACATCCCAGTTGCAAGTCTTGGATGTGGTGGTCAATAAACCATTTAAAAACAACAACACAACAAAGAGTAAACAATTGGGTGTTAGCAGGAATTCACCCATTGAAACCTTTATGAAAATCCTCAGTCTGACTTTTAAGAGAATGGATTGGGACCGCCTGCAAAAGATCGAACCTGAATCGATAGTGAAAGGTTTTAAGAAATATTGCATTTTCAATAATTTAAATGGGTCTGAAGATGACATTTGGGAGACATGGGAGACTGAAAACGTGATCAAGCATACTGACGATACCGATGCGATTTTCGGATTATTTTTTTTAAAATTAAATATCGTCAAAAAAATTTTGCTGGTGCGTTAATGTCGGGTTCGCGTTATATTCCAGTTAATACGGTATTTATAATGTAGAATAAGGTATGGTGTTAAGTATACAAATCGGAGAGTAGCTAAATAAATAAAGTCAGCGCCCACTTAACGTACATAATGCGTTCCCAATGTGATGTACGTTAAGCGATTTGTACGTTAACCGGACGGTGTATTTCCATATAAATGTACATGATTGCGATTTATTGGTACTGACATTGCTTCTCCATGTCCGTACGAACGTACACTTGTCCGCATGAAAGTACACTTTGTCCGCACAAACGTACAATCGCCGCTTTGTGAATGGGCATTCGCTGGGAATTTGTGAATTATTAGATAATTCGGACCCTCATTTGGAAAGAAGAAACGATGTAATTCGGAATCTTCGCAGTAGTACCGCTTGTTACAAAGTTATGTCTCAGGAAAAAGTCTTTAGTTTAATTAACTGTGGACAAATCTTTGACAAAAAATACCAACAATGGATAATTTTTGTATGAAATGCATGTATTTATTTATTTTCTATTCATTATATTGGTAGTATTTTTTGTGAATAAAAAAGTACATAAAATTTTATAATCTATTATGTCATACGCCCATTTTGTCTGTCTGTCAAAATTTGCGTGTTACGGAAATCTACAAGCATTTTCGCCGAAGGGGCCAAGTGAAGTGTACGTTCGTGAGGATATTTGTATGTTCGTGTACGTAACATCGAACGTACGTTAAGCGGCCGTACGTTAAGTGTTGCCTGTCTATAATTTTTAAATAAGCAACTGATCAGTATTGTATTGTAAAGTGGCACCTTGACAATATGAAAATATACATGTATAATTGTTTATGAGAAAAGATATTTATTCTGTAAATATTCTAAACATTTTTCGACTTTTTGGTCAACTTCACCCCGTTGTACGTTATCTAAATGTTGATGTTAACAAAATCTGCAGTTAATTTTACAATCGTGCATTCGTAATAACCTCGCAGTAAGAAAAAACTAGTTTGAGCTAGCTTTCTAATCCATAGTTCACTAACATACATCATTGTTCTCTTAACTATGGTGTAAATAAAATATCTAATGTTTTTCTTCTGTTTCAGATTACGCCGAATTCGTATTCCTTGGTTTATTTATGATGGAAATGTTCATAAAAATGTATGCATTAGGGCCAAGAATATATTTCGAATCATCGTTCAATCGTTTCGATTGTGTCGTCATCTCCGGTTCAATATTCGAAGTAATTTGGTCAGAGGTAAAAGGCGGATCTTTCGGTCTGTCTGTACTTCGAGCTTTAAGATTGCTCAGGATATTTAAAGTTACTAAATATTGGTCTTCGTTGAGAAATTTAGTAATTTCGTTGCTGAATTCAATGAGATCTATCATTTCTCTGTTGTTCCTTCTCTTCTTGTTCATACTTATATTTGCTTTACTTGGAATGCAACTTTTTGGAGGACAATTTAATTTCGAAGAAGGCACACCGCCTACAAATTTCAATACGTTTCCTATCGCCTTACTCACAGTATTTCAGGTAATTATATTGATACATTGGAGCAGTGTTTCTCAACCGAAAACGTACCGAAAACCAGTAAAATATTTAATTTTCTACAATGGACCACTAAAAATAATAATCTAGGTACATTTTTAGGGTTTTGTAGGTATGACCAAAAAACCCTTATACCGTCATTTTGTCTTCTGTCTGTCTGTCTGTCTGTCTGTCTGTCTGTCTGTCTGTCTGTCTGTCTGTCTGTCTGTTCCGTAAAAATTGTAGCCAAACGGCTAAACATAGAGAGTTGAAATTTGGCATGCTTATACAACTCTTTAACTCGCACGTAGGAATAATAATAAAAGATATAAAAAATATATCCCCCTATAAATATAAACAAATACGGGCTCATCGAAAAAAAAAATATATATATTTTTTTAATTCTAAGTAGGGTATCAAATTAGTACGTGGATTAGCGATCAAAATCTTATTTTTGCAAAATAAATTAGTTTGATGCGATTTTTGCCAAAAACTTGCAAACATTTTTTTGTTCCACACCCTGTTGCCCGGATGGTTTAAACTAAAAATCTGAAAAAATTCTAAGTAATGTACATTGGTATAAACCGGAATAGTACAACAGAAATTTTTGATCAGATTATTTTTTAGGAAAATTAATCATTTTTTGTGTTTTTTTGGTTGACTATGTACAAAAGTTATAGTTATGTAACACACTATACTAGAAGGCGTATCCTGGTCTAATGGTTAGCTTGATCGCTTGCTACGCAGCAAACTAGGGTTCACTCCCGGGCAGAGGAGACAATTTAATTTTTTGTTTTTCTTTTGTTTAAATTATTTTGTCTATATTCTAGTTATATTTTGGCAAATGTTGCATTTAATTTTTAAGAGCGTAAATTTAATAACCAGTTTGAATTGTTGGAATTATATTTTCATTTTATGTGTCATGTATACGAAACCAGAGAGGCGGAGAATATGACAAACCACCAATGGAAGCTATAGGCGCAATTTTCAAAATCTTAATGAACCTTGCTGCATAAAAACCTAAATAATGGTATTAGGTATTCGAATTAAAATTAACAAAAAAATATTTTAATATAAAATTTGTTTTTAAAGCTCTTAGATTAACAGACGATAAATTATTTAAAAAATATCGTTCGTTTTGTCGTAATTACTACAAAGCAAAATTTGTCCTACACACTCAGCATGCCGCCTTCACTTATTATATACCTGCTAAACCCTGCAATGTGTGAAAATTCACACTTTTTTTTCACATCATTTTTTTTTTGTAATAAAATATAATAAACGCCCTACTAAACAAATTTATTGTATATCTAGATTCTATATATGAGTATAATTTCTCGGTTATAAAAAAATACTGAAAAATTAACAAAAATTACAGAAAATGAATATAATAACCTTAAAAAAATCGCATAAAACTTTTTTCCGGACCACCGATTGAGAAACACTGCATTAGAGCACATTTTTGCAAAAAAAATGCCTTAATTCTTTTGTCCCCTTCCCTTTTCCCAAAGGGGCTGGTTTACAACTATGAGCATCAGGGACGGCGCGAGGGTCTGTGGCGCCCATACGCAAGATTTAATTGAGCGCCCTTAGGCAGGGCGTAACTAGCTTTTCTCGAGCCCTGGGAAAGACCTAAAAAAAGGTCCTTACTTCTACATGTCAAATGAAGACCTAAAAAAAAAGATACTCACTTCTAAATTTCAAGTGAAGACCTAAAAAAAAGCTCCTCACTTAAAATTACATTTCACTAAATTACTTTTACATTCATTTGGCATTTGGCGCCCTTTTGAGTCTCATGTTAGTGCTCCCCTCGCAGCGGCGCCCGCAGGCCCGCTTCCGCCGGCCCTGATGAGCATATTGATGTGAACCGGAATAGTATGCTAACAATTTTCTATCAGACAGTTTTTTTGTTTGTAAAAATATTATTAACTAAAAGAGTTTGGTATTTAAATAAACATAAAAAGTTTTTTACCAAGCCTCGAAATTTTTATTTTTACTGATAATAAATTATTTTAGATATTAACTGGTGAAGATTGGAACGAAGTAATGTATCAAGGCATCGAATCCCAAGGAGGGCATAAAGGCGGTGGAATGATTTATTCCTTATATTTCATAGTTCTCATGTTATTCGGAAACTATACACTGCTAAACGTATTCTTGGCTATCGCCGTCGATAACTTGGCGAACGCTCAAGAACTAACAGCTGCCGAAGAAGAACAAGTGGAAGAGAATAAAGAGAAACAAATGCAAGAACTGGAGAAAGAAATGGAGGCATTACAGATGGAAGGAAGTCCACCGAGAGTTGAAGTTTGTCCACCAAGTCCTGTTAGAGGGAATAAGAAAAATAAAAATGATAAGAAAGCTGAGGAAGAAGAAGAAATCACGGGACCGAAGCCCATGCTGCCATATTCGAGCATGTTTATATTATCTCCTACTAATCCGTAAGTATATCAAAGTAATACAGCAACAAAGAATATTATACCCCTATTCTGAATAAAATATCAGGTCGCCAAGGATGAAATTTGTAGTTAATAATATTGCCAACTTTAACAGCTTATTATTTGACATTGGTTTAATATTTTACCGTTCTCTTTTTTTTTTTTTTGTTGGAAATTTACATATCTCGCCTGTTTCAAGAAATCGTTGTATTCTCTAAAAAATATCAAAAACTTTTTTTTAAATATAATTTTGTTGAAAATGAAACTACACAACCGACTGTGAAAAAACTACAGGAATTGGAGTTGGAACTTCTTCATTATCCTCCATACTCACCAGACCTAGCCCCCACTGACTACCACTTCTTCCGTATTTTGGACAATTTTTTAATAGGAAAACAGTATAATTCCGACAATGCTGTAAAACTGGCCTTCCAGCATTTCATTGACTTTCGTCTGCCAGGGTTTTATACCAGCGGCCTGAACAACCTGCCACTTAAATGGCAAAAGTGTATAGACAATATGGGTGCATACTTTGATGAATAAAATAATTCTTTATATTTGTAAGTTATCAACCAACTTTGCCTTTTTTTCTACAAATTTCATCCTTGACGACGTAATACATGAACTCTAATAAGGCTCTATCTTATTATTATAGACTTTTTTATTCTGAAAAGTGGTATTATAGTCCCATACCATGCGCTAATTACGCCGCGTCTATACTAGAGTGACAGTCCTGCTACTTTGTACCGGGACAATGTTCCTTACAATGCTGTTCTCAAGAACTAACAGTGTTGTCCTCTGCATTTTTTTTTTTTTTTTATTAATATTGTTACTTTGTTTCAGAATAAGGAGAGGTGCCCATTGGGTTGTTAATTTAAGATATTTCGATTTTTTTATTATGGTAGTTATCACCCTCAGTTCCATAGCTCTAGCTTGCGAAGATCCAGTTGTAGAAGATTCCATTAAAAATAATATTTTAAATAAATTCGATTACGCATTTACTGGGGTGTTTACAATAGAAATGATACTCAAGGTAAGTAATCTTTAGTAATACCCCGATTTAAATATCTCTTTTAACCTTGTTTTAATACACGATTTTTTTTTAACTGATGATTTCCTCTGCAAAAATATCAACAATCAACCCAAGACCTAAGTTAGGTTCTTTTAGACCCTTGGTGAAATTATCGTTCGTGCTTCTTAATATAGGGTGACCATTCGTCCCGCATTTTAACATTTTGTCCTGCATTAAGATGCGTCCCGCAAAAGTCCCACATTTTAACATTTTGTCCCGCATTTGGATTTGGGAGGTGTGGACCTTTTTTTGCTCTTTACTTGGATTTGGGAGGTGAAGACCTTTTTTTTGCTCTTCACTTGGATTTTGGGAGATGAGGTTGGTCTTCACTTGCATTTGGGAGGTGAAGACCTTTTTTTTGCTCTTCACTTGGATTTGGGAAATGAGGACCTTTTTTTTTGCTCCGTCCCGCATTGCCTTCTTAAGAAAATGGTTATCTTTATATCATTAATAAATCTTAAATCATTAATAAGAAATCTTAAGTTAGTTTCCTTATTTAGTGGCATATATGGTCTGTTTCTTTGATTTAAGCGGAACTACATCTTAAAAATTAGTCACTTTTAGAACTCGAGCCTCGTGCTCTTGAATGCACTACACACAAATAAGGCAGACAGTCATAACATCCTAAGAAGATTAAAATATTTTGTTGTATTGAACAAATATTGTTACTGAAATATTTAGAGTCCCCGAATCTTCTATCTTGATCTTTTAAATTTTTAAAGAAGACCTTTGGGATCTTTACACCCAAAATCAAAATACCTAGAATTTTATCAATTAGGTACACAATTTTTTTAAATTAGGCATGTAGAAAATGAGTGCACTCAAAAAATTTGAGACCGTAGGAGAAAAATAATCTTGTTGTCACCACCTTCGATAGTAAGCGATGTCGTCGAAACCTGAATATTTTTGGTATAAACTATATAAATTAAAATCACATACAAGTGCAAATGGCCATATATGTTGTGCACCAATTTTAACACATAGGGGAACATGTTTATTGAATATGTTTAGCCTTTGAAATGCTAAGAATAGTCATGATACAGGGGATATCAATTGTTTTTCCCCTTTTATTGTAACCCCAAGTTACCAAACAAAAGGCTTTTACCTGAGTCTCAGGGGAGAAAATTGCGTTTATTTTGTAATAAAGTATGCAGTTTTGATATTAATATTTTTTGTACAGATTTTAGATTTGGGTATCATATTACATCCTGGTTCGTATCTTCGAGAATTCTGGAATATTATGGACGCCGTTGTCGTCATATGTGCAGCAGTATCTATGGGTTTCGATCTAACGTAAGTATATAATTTATTTATCTCTCCTGCTCTATATCTCCTGCTCTATCTCTCTCTCTACCTCTACGTCTACCTCTACCTCTACCTCTACCTCTACCTCTACCTCTACCTCTACCTCTACCTCTACCTCTACCTCTACCTCTACCTCTACCTCTACCTCTACCTCTACCTCTACCTCTACCTCTACCTCTACCTCTACCTCTACCTCTACCTCTACCTCTACCTCTACCTCTACCTCTACCTCTACCTCTACCTCTACCTCTACCTCTACCTCTACCTCTACCTCTACCTCTACCTCTACCTCTACCTCTACCTCTACCTCTACCTCTACCTCTACCTCTACCTCTACCTCTACCTCTACCTCTACCTCTCTCTCTCTCTCTCTCCCCCTCTCTCTCTCCCCCTCTCTCTCTCCCCCTCTCTCTCCCCCCTCCCCCTCACTCTTTCTGTTCCTCTCTCCCTCTGCCCCCCCCCTCTCTCTCTCCCTATCTCTCTGTTCCTCTCTCTGTCCTGAACACTGCTATTTTCTTATTATTTTAATAATTGTTGATGTATTTTTGGTATTAATTGTTGTGTTTTGTTACAGTGGCAGCAGCGCTGGTCAGAACTTATCAACAATCAAATCTTTGAGAGTGTTGCGTGTATTAAGACCTTTAAAAACAATTAAACGTGTGCCCAAATTAAAAGCAGTGTTTGATTGTGTTGTGAACTCTTTAAAAAATGTTATAAACATTTTAATAGTGTACATACTTTTTCAATTTATATTTGCCGTAATAGCTGTACAATTATTCAACGGAAAATTTTTCTATTGCACTGATCGAAGTAAATATAAAGCAGAACAATGCCAGTAAGTAAAAATTCATTTTAACTATTCATATCTGAGTAGAGATCTTAGTAATGTACGTTAAAAGTATGTATGTAAATAAGTGTGTGAGAGTAATTCTAAAATGGATAGTCGTAGTCGTTTCATCATCATCATCATCATGTGAAAGGCTCTATAATAAAGCGATTTGGTTACCTTTAGATAATGCTGAATGGATTTGTTGAACTATGTGGTTTCTGTTGTACGTCTGCTGGATACATTGGATTATGCTCAAAGAATCGGTCTGGATGAGATATTTTCTTATTTTCGTGTACCCAACTGCTGTCGTTATCCATAGTTCCGTGTTGTGGTTGTTGATTTTAAGGCCAACATCATTATTCTCACGTGTTTAATTCGCATGAATATATAGTACGTGTCTGTACAGATTAAGTCTATCTTGTCTTTCCATTTCTTTGTCGTTTACAATTTTAATTTACTGCCATAACAAAACGTTTTCTGTATTGTTTATTTTTGCTGTTGTTTTCTTCGTTTCCTTTGATATTGCCTTCCAAGTTTTGCTTTTTATTTAGTCATTGAGCTTTCTCAAGATATTACCGATTCATCCTCATTTATACTTCTTGATTGTGACATTGAGTCTTCAATGTTTTGTCCTACAAATCTTTATTAGAAGTTTTAATACGTGATTTCAAAATTAAACATAAAATTAACCACCTTAATAATAAAGTTTAGAGAAACAAAACCAAACAGTTAAATTACCAGATCACAAAACACAAACTTAAAAATCTTAATAATGCACACTGACGTGAATCAGAAAAGTGAGGTCGGAATTTTTTATTAGATTATTATTATTATTTTTTTTTTTTGATAATTTTGACTTTTTTAAAAGTTCAATATATGCAAATGAAATATATTAAATCGTTTATTGCCAAACAAAAATTGGTTTATAAGAATCTTCATATTTTGATACATTTTTTATCAAAATGTGTCAAAAAGCTTTTGCCTCGCTTCTTTTAACCAGAGGGGTTGAAAATGATTTGAAAAAGAGTATTGAAAATGGCTGAATATTAGGAATTTCGTACGAAAATAGGAATTTTTCAGATCAGATCATTGTTTTGAAAGTTTTTGTTTTTGTGGAGTATCAAATGAGAGGTCATATAAATATAGAAACAAAAATTATTTTTAATAATTCATTTTGGCATATTTTTCGCAAAAAAAATCCTTTCTCTCAGTAAATACTCGCGGGAAAAAATGTAGACTCAAGTCATGACAGCACAATAACTTTCTAATTCTAATGGTTATTTGTGTATTTTAGGGGTCAGTATTTCGTGTTTGAGGGAGACAATAAGCTGCCCAAGGTAGAGAAGCGAATATGGGAATCCCAACAATTCCACTACGATAATGTCATGATGGCTATGTTAACTTTGTTTGCTGTGCAAACCGGAGAAGGATGGCCACAGTAAGGAACGAACAAAAATTCTTTAAACACAAACTTATTATTCGTTACATAATTGTTGAGGAATATTTATTGTTTGTGGTGTTAATATATTTGTGTGTTTCAGAGTATTACAAAATTCGATGTCTGCTACATATGAAGATCAGGGTCCTATACAAAATTTTCGAATAGAAATGTCCATTTTCTACATAGTTTATTTTGTAGTTTTTCCATTCTTCTTTGTAAATATTTTCGTTGCCTTGATTATTATTACATTTCAAGAACAAGGCGAAGCCGAACTCCAAGATGGAGAAATAGATAAGAACCAAGTAAGTATTTACCTGAAGATATTAATATGTATGAACATTTACATCGATACTTCTTCTTTCTTCTTTCTGGAGCTCTATAACCTTATGTGAGTCTTGCTCAGTAACATTCCACATTAACTTCCACGACGTCTTATCTACAATAATATTTCCCTAGTTTTTAATTTCTATTGCAAGTCGCCAATCACCTCACCTTCCATTTCTTCTTCGTCTGCCTTAACCTCGTGTGATCCAGAACACCTCGTGTGATCTTCGACCTGGTACCATTTTTATTGGTTATCTATTTTCGGACATCCGCATTACGTAGCCAACCTACTGCAATTTTCTGGATTTAATGAAACGTACAATAATGTTTTCCTTCATCAGTTCCTCCAATTCTAAAGTAATTTTCATCCTTTACAATTCACATGCTTATTGCGTTTGTACAAAAAATTTCCTTGGAACCTTACGAAGTCTGACTACGTCGTTTTAATGTACATGTTTCATCCGCATATGTAGAGCTTTAGACGTAAAATCTGGGTTTATAAATCGTTTATAAATCTTAAAATTTCAAACTAAGGACACTATTTTGAGGGTTAGAAGTTTTTTATAAGCTGTTATCCCCTCACGCATTAAGTTTTGCGTATTTAAACTTTATTCAAGGTATTCAAAATTATTTACACTGTCGTATTGACCGTTCAGCACTATTTCTTTTAAATTTTCTACTGATGTTCAGAAACTTAGCATATATTTTGTTATTTTCTATCACTTTGGACAAACGCTCAGGCAATTTCATAATGCCATCTCTCTAGAGCAGGGGTACTCAACCTTTTCATACCTACCGCCCACTTTAGCATCTCTATTGGTAGAAAAAATTTCATACAGCCCACCTGTTGTATAATAATGATAACTTACCAAATACTTTCGAAAAATTTAGCTGCAAAAATCTTTATAAAACAACTTACTGCATCATCTCTTATTATTAAAGACAACAAATATAAATGCACCAAAACGTGGCAACGTTGGATGTCACAAAGTACCCTGTGTAACACAGTACCCACACTTCCCTTACCCGTAATTTTTGAGTAGAGGTTTAATGAAAACATGTAGTTAAATTTATCTTTTTATTTATACTTTGCATACATAGAAGTATGAAGTCTATTGAAATTACATTTAGTTAATTAAATTATTAATGAGATCCTTGAGGCTGATGCTGCGAAACTAAATATTGGATATCAGGTTCAATTTTTGAACGTCATTAAATAAAAAAAAAAAAAAACGGTTAGTAGCCAACATTGGACAAAACCCCTACCGCCCACCAAAAAATTCCTACGGTAGAGTAGGGACCAGGTTGAGTATCACTGCTCTATACAGTTCCGTCTTTGCTCTCTAAAAATCTGTCCAGATGAATTTTGATATCGTCCACAAATGCGAAATTTTTTCTGTCAAGGGAAATGTGAAAAAATCGAACGGACTGTTTTTTATGTAACAACCTAATAGACTAGCCTGTTCCTAATAAATTATTGCTGAAAATGGATAAATTTGTCAATATCTATCTTAATAGAGCGACTGGAGAAAATGAAAATTGTGAATCAAGAAAACTACTAACTTATTTTTCGAAAATTTGATATAAAATCAAATCAGCTCGAGACATATTTCCACCATTTTGTATCTATGCAGGATTGCTCATTAGTGACAAACTGCTGTGCCACAATAGGCGCGCTTTTTAAATTTTGCGAAATACAGGGTATGTCATATTACCAACTATGTCCTTTTACACATCCCCTACCGTTCTGTTTATCTGTCCTTCATGCTCCTTTTCGCTTATCTGTCTCTCTACCGCTCTCATTGACATATCACAATCTTTCTAAATCACCAAAGAAAACCTAAAAACCAATTTATTCAAATTTTCTATTAATCCAAATGTTTTATTTTTCAGAAATCGTGTATAGATTTCACGATACAAGCGCGTCCACTGGAACGGTATATGCCTAATAAGCGAAATAGTGTAAAATATAAAATATGGCGAATAGTTATAGTTGTATCAACACCATTCGAATACTTCATTATGATGCTTATTGTCTTCAACACGTTATTACTGATGATGAAGGTAAGGTCATCTTTTATCTAATACTGCAGTTCTTGTCCACTTACCAAGAATCATTAAAATGAATCATTGCATTTAGTATCATTACTGAAAAATTTATTATTAAGGCCGTAGTCGGTTTTAATTATAAAATAAATCCTTTCATAATCATATAAAATGGAGCTTAATAATGTTTTAATCGAGGAGTTAGTTCTAAAAATAAATATAACTTTTTGTTGAACAGAGTATCCACAAATCACGATTTTAATAAAGAAATAAAATAAAATACTCGGTTGATTTTACTAAGATTTACTAGATACTACTCGACACTAATATTTCGACAGTTATTGTTAATAGTTTAGTATCAACCTTGACAATGACGTGACAGTCAAAATATTGGTACCAAGTGATATCTAATAAATTTTATTGAACTAAACCTTGTTTGCTTTTATTTATTGATTACTATTTGTCAAGTTTTAAATTTAAATTATTGAAATTAAATTTTTGTAATAAATATTACATTCAAGTTGGTCCCACAGTGGTGTTTGTCACTATGTAACTAATTTATTAATGGCTGCATTGATTTCAGTAAATGTTGTATTGCGTTTTAAAGGTGTAAATATTAAATTAAACACTGAAGCTTTCTTTCATTATAGGTTTGTTAAAAACTAGATTTCTACAAATAATCCTGATTTAGAACAATAATAAAACCAGAGATATATAATTAGATTCCAATTATATTTTGCCTATTTTATACTGGTTTGCCTAGAGTAGTGGTTGCCAATTTTTTTTACTCACAACCCAAAAATTTAATAGGTATTCGCTTAGCGAACCATTGTAATCGTAATATCTTTTAACGAAAACAAAAGGATTTCGAGAAACCCGACGAGTAAAAAAAAATGATCTCGAGACATGTTATAAGCAAAAAAGGACCTGGAGAAACCTTACAAGCAAGAAAAAAAGATTTCGATAAACCTAATTACTGAAAAAAGGCTACTCAAAAAACGTAATAAGCAAAAATAAAGAAGGATTTTGAAAAAGCTCATTAGCAAACAAAAATCTGTAAATATCAAAGGTGTGTCAGCGACCCACTAAAATTCTTTTGCGACCAAACTTTGGGCCGCAGTCGGGTTTGGATTGTTCTAGAGCAGTGGCGTCCAACTTTTTCCTATAGTGGGGTCATTTTAAAATCGAGATATGTTTCACAGGTCAGGTTGACTTGAACCGGAGGCCAGATATTTAAAAATCATTGAGGACGGGGGGTATAAATTCCGAAAATCACTTAAGAACGGGGGGAAAAAATTTGAAAATCAATTAAGAACATGGGTAGTGGAAAAATCTCGTAAATCGCTTGAGGGGTATTAATTAAAAAAATATATAGAAAGAACAGAAATTTCGTGCAAGAACTTATTGTCCGGCAGGATGCGACCCACGGGTCGTAGGGTGGATAGCACTGGTCTAGAGTTTTTTATATATTTTTTTGTGGCGATTGTGTTAATATTAAATTTTGAAAATACATTTGGATATTAATGAACACTTATTAAATGGTGGCACGGAAATTTTCTTATAATTTCTGGATAATTGTTGTATGTTGTTATTAAGTAGGTGTATGCCAGCTATCCAACTATGCAAAATCCAGGCTTATATTTGATTTAATCCCTTTAAAACAATTTCGAATTTTCCGAACTCTTCTTTATATACCTACTATGTACCTACAAGTTTAGTTAGTTTTATTACTGTACTACTAATGACGATAGCAGGGCAGTCGAAATGTACATCTACTTTTTAATAAAAGTAATTTGAAAGGAAGATTCAGTGATTCATTCAAGATTTACACCTTCATAATACAATTCCAAATTGCGATCAATGCAATAATTAATAAATTAACCACATAGTAATACAAAACAATTTGAGGCTAATTTGACTCTAAAAGCTATTACGTAAAGAGCATTCAACATTGATCTTAAGGTGTCAAGTCCCTTATCATTTTCTTTAAAATATAAGAACCTCTGTAATTCAAAAGTACTAACTTATTAATTATTTATTAATAGAGTACGACCTAGTTAGGTCTTAATACGTTTTAATCCTATTGAATTGAAAAACTTTCTAATTTAATAGTATTGAAAAAACGTATTAACTCCTAGACTGGCAGCTCCCTAGTTATTAACTTTGCACTATTACATTTTTTAATTGTAGGTATTCATGATTTAATATTTTTCCGATAATGATTACTCCGATATAATATTATTTCTTTTATTTTTCAATAATTTAATTAAAACATTATTAAGCCAAAATCATTTAAAATAATAAAACATGTTGCTAATTTTATTAATTTATTTAATTTAAAATAAACTAAAATTCTGTTACAAACTAAATTGTTTGTTTCTAAATTTTTGTGTATCTTTCGGCCTAGTAAAAAGTAAGTTGTATTATCCGATATATAATTCGCACATTTAGGCACAAAATTAATCTGAAACAAAATTTAGATAAAAATTTAGGCACGTGATTTGACGATGTCACATAGAAATTATAAAAAATTCACTTAGAATCTTTGATATGAGTATTTGATTGATTAAGGCACTAGGGTATTCTAAAATAACACAAACACAATAGACAACACAGGTATTAGTTGTAAATATAATAGAAACACATAAGGACAGTTAGAAATAATAGATACACATAGTTTACACTGACATACATACAGACATTTCGACAAATTAACAGTGATTTGCTGTTGTTCGAACTATTCTTCATCTAACGTCTCCAGTCAGAAGATTAACGTCTTCGAAACGACGATTTTAAACTGGTTTGAGCTTGTCATTTAAAACCAATTTCTAATGAAAACCTTACACGGCAAATACCAACGATAATATACAATAATCATGATTGTCTAAAGACAGTACTAATGGAGTGACGACAATTATTGACGCCGATTCGGATACCTTGATTTGGCCATCGCAGACATATAAAGCCACATCTAGACCAAGCTCGCCGAAAGCCGAAAGTTTATTTCCGAGCAATATCAGCTCTCGTACAAGCAGGGCCGCCGAGAGGACTTCTGGGGCCCCGGGGAGAAACTTTCTTTGCGGGCCCCGGGTAATGATCAAATCTATACCCGGGGTCGCCAAGAGCGTGAAAACTAATTCTTCCAGCTCGGACTCTGGACCATATACATTTGAAGCGGGAATTTTTATTATAATACAGCTGAAAATACAACTGATGACCTAAAAAAAAAGTTCTCACTTCCAAAATACAAAAAAAAAGTCCTCACCTCCAAAATACAAGTGAGTGATGGCCACGCGCCTTTGGCACTTGCCCCGATGCCAGGCCGTGCTTACGGATCTGCCCAGGACCCCGGGGCCCCGGGAATTTCCCCTGGCAACCCCCCCACTTGTCAGGCCTGCTCGTACAAGATTAAATTGTGTCCGTACATTCTAGTTTCGTCTACGTTCGTTCCTCGTAGTTTCCGGTCATCATGAAGTTAGATGCAAAAGTCATCGTTTATATTAATCTGCTACTTCTAAAAACGAAAAAAATACTTTAACGCTGTTTTTGGACTACGCAAGTATTAAGTAGCAGATTAACTTACAGCGGAATTTACGATTTAAGTGCAGATACTGGACAATTTAAAAACTATTTTCATATACGTTTTCGACGATATCAAAAGATTGGATCATCAATGAAAGTTACTAAAACGATGACGTCAATTTCAGCTACGTTTACATGTGCAATAGAGATGTGCCAGATATCCGTATCCATATCTGTATCCGCGGATATCCGCAAAAAAAACTTATCCTTATCCGGATCCGCTGATTTTGTTGCGAATGTCATACGGATATTATTATTAATAATAATGTATTATAAATAAAAAATTTCTGTTAACCTTTCATAATAAAATTTGTTTCAAAATTATAATTACAAAATACTTTTTTAATTTTAAGGTGTATTTAAATCATTTTTAAGTTGTTTTGGGAAAAGTTTTACGGTTAAAAAATAAGATAAACTATAATAAGTTTACAAATTTTGATTAAAGAAATACAAACAATGTTACTACGATTTTAACTAGAAATTCAAGTTGACAAAGCAAGTATCCGTATCCTACTCCGCGGATATAAAATGTTTATGATCCGGCACATCCTACTCAACTCTATTAACAGATATGGTCTGTTAATAAGCCTGTTCGTAGAGTTTGCAGTCCGTACAAAATAGTAGATTTAGACAACTTAAAGATCTAAATCCTAGCTTAGACTAAAAAAATGCTACGTTACCAAGTTTTTACTACTCAAGACAAGTGAGAATACTTTCATTTTTGTGCTAGTCTAGTTTGTGCTAGGCTTATCGGTGATCAGAACACACTTCAACAAAACACTACATATCAAAACATTCTTTTTCAGGTAACATAAAAGGTGAATTTCTAGAATAGGGGAACCAGGTAACCGTTTTGTAATTCTGAACACAACTGCGCCAAAAGTCATTAATTCTCCTCTTTCAGATGTTTAATAAATATTTAATATTAATTTCTTCATCAGTATTTACGAATTAGGTTAGGTTAGAATAGAAGAGAGACAATATTGTGGACTACTATGACCTAATATTTAGGTGGTATAAGCAAAAAGAACCAAATCTATGTATAGGCAAACCTTGATAGTTGCTTGTAGGTTCTAATCAAAATTGGGTACTTGAAGTTCCGCAAAAAATAAAAATTATTTCTTCTACGAGGGGCTGCGAAGTAACACTATTTTCGGTCCAGGGTCGTCAATAAAACATATCCTGCTTTGAAGGTATATTCTGTAAGCTTTTCGACAATTCTTTTCATAGTATCCTGTCGAAAGTTCCTACAGTACAGTATGGATAATAGTGACGTTGACAGTGTGAAAGTGACTGTCTAAAAGATACAGAATAGACCCCCAGTAGACAGAAACAAAATTTCGTATAATAAATATTACTACCCTTCATTATTAATAGTTTATACGCGACGTAATCGTAATATATACGACTTACGATCATATATACGTGTGTCGAAGTTGTGTCCTAAAATTCAAGATGGCTACCTACCTAGTTTCTCCGAAAAAATTACCAACAAAAAATACCCACAGAAGTGCCTTAAAAACAAAGAAAATATCTACCAAAAATATTTAATACTAAAAATGAGTACTTGTTTATACAGGTATAATAGGGCCAGTCGTGGCTTTCGTATACATATATTCTGTTCAAAATCAAGATGTAGTAATCCTCCTAATGTTCACGTGATAATTTTGTCGAACTCACGTTGTTCGTTGGCTGTTGCGACAGCCAATAGGATAGCGACTTCAATCTTTCACGTGATTTTATTAATACTTCTTGATTTTGAACAGACTATAGTGCCACAGGACTAAAAAGAGAACTTACATGGTCTGCCCTTATGCGCCACCTAGGCGTAGGAATCCTATTATTTAAATTGATTAAAAAAAAACAAGAATTTTTATAAAAAGCTAAATTTGAAATTTCAACATTGTGCCATCAAAAACTTTACTCGTGCCAAATTTCGCAAAGATTGACAAAATCTATAGCAAAATCAAAACTTTTATAATTAATTCGATGAAATTTGTAATTATTATTAATTCTATAACTAAACAATTTTTAATTATTTGTTTTATTTGATAATTTTTAATTTTAAAATATTATTAATTCTATAATTAAATTAATTTTTAATTAATTTCTCCCACAGTTGTATTAATAATTTTCTTTGCTTATATAACTTAGGTTTTTAATCCTGTTTTCTTATAAAATCGACTGCAGCCTTAATTTTAATCCATAAAAATCAGAGCAGCCATTCTTAGCGATTACTTAAGTAGAATGCTTCAAACATAAACCAACTGACACAACACTAACATAACTAACAAACATAACACTGCATGACTTTAATAGGTCAGTCATTGCTTCCAGCTCACGATAGTTTAACTGATACCGAACCTTCATTAAATGTGTGGACAGTAATTGCAGAACCTTTATATTTTCTAATTTAAACTTAATCTTACTTTCTTATGTAATAACCTATACAATACTTCTATGCTTCTCTTCTACATGTGGAACAGATCTGATTTTCTTTCTTAGGTGTTTTTTAAAGGTGATCATTGTATATATTCATGAATTTTGTGTCATTTATAGGGTAAAGGAAATTTACAATACACTATGAGATTTTGAGATATTTTTGAGAAATATGTTCGACATTGACCTACTCAACGTTTACCACACTACGTAGAGCAGATGACATATGTCAATGCCTGGATGTCACAGCAATTTAGAATAGTCACAGCAACGACATAGCACAAGTTCGCGGTGTATTTTTGCTGAAAAACTATGCCAATTAACATTAATTAATTAATGCAGAAATCCCTCAATTGCAATTAATTAGTGACGCGATAATGGAGCGCTATTCAAAATCGCGCTATGAAAGTTAATCCAAAGTTAATTCAAGTTACCATTTCTAGATCATATAAAAAAAGAATACAGTGCAAGCTAGGAAACAGACGCACGGTAATTTCAAATAATAAATAACATAATTTTTACTAGCAAAAATATTAAATTTTTATTAGTATGATAAAAATCAAATTGTATCACTAATTAAAGTAGATACTTATTAATTGCAAATACTTTTGTAATAAACAACTATTAAAAAATTCAGTTATTAAAGCTTTAGCAAAATCTGTAATATAAATATAAAATTTTAATTGATTTTGCCTTGCTACGTACTTCAGCTAACATTTTTTTGTTCTTATAGTACAGTAGAACCTCGTTAATTTCGACTAAATGGGGCATAGTTTTTCCGCTTTAATAAGTGAGAAGTAAGAGTAGAGTATTACTACTTCGCGAAAATAACAAATTACTGTACGTAACTTACATTATTCCTGTGAAAAATTATGCATAAGTTTAGTTTGTATAACTTTTCTTTCTTCGTTTCGTCGTCAATTTTCTTGTATGGATAAACATCTTGTTGTCTGCATCCATTAGTTAAAATTTCAGCCGTGAAATATTCATTCAAGTTCTTATAATGTCAACTTACTTTCTTTAATATTTTCTTCCTCGCAAATTTTCACCTTGTAATAAGCTTGCTGTCCATTAATAACAGAAGGCATACTGGTATGCCTTCTGGTAAGCTGGAAAGCCCAGCGGACTGGGACTGTCGAGTCTGCCCTGCATTTTGACATTTTTACCAACTTCTTTTCAAAGTTGACTTATTTGATTCAGTAAAAATACATCACTGGCAGCTGTAAGACGGCCCTTTCCAAGTCCAAACCGGTGGACACTGGATACTTACATGGTCAAACCATCCTTTCTAAAAGTCAGAAACGCAGAAACCAAAACTAGTCAACTGTTATGTAATAATATGTTTCTTACTTACTTTCGCTCTCTGATATAAAATTTTATTTGTCAAAATATAGCGGCAGAAATGGTCTTTTCGACAGTAGCCTATAGAGCTGTTATGGTTTGTTCAATTGATAGCAAACCAGTAGGTAAATTGGATGTTTAACTTGGCTATATTGGCATACAATGTCGACAGTAGTCCCACTAGCGTTAGTTAGAAATTTAGCGAGGGTGATGGAAATAAAAAAAGGGGGATGCAACTACAATAAAGGAACAAAAACTTATTTTAATACATTACTAAAATTCGAAAATTACGGGTTCTACGATTTAATTTTGTACTCATGTGGCAGTTAGTTTACTTTTATATTTATATATAAACATATTTTAATTCTTAAAAAATGGAGAGAAGTAGGGCCTGGGAAAGGTATTTAATTACTTTGGCATCATCCACGGCTGCGCCAGTAAGTAGGCCAAATTTCTGCATATAAGATTTTCATCGGCACCTTTACTTTAGACCAAATATTGCTGCCAGAGACCAGTTCTTCGCTAGATGAATTACTGGTTCGAAGATTTCATTTTTCCACCTTCTGATACGATTGAAAATTGAAAATAGGCGGAATTCTCGACAAGTAATTTCTGGAGCCGTCGCCGTCGCCGTCGCGATATGTATGGCTATGTAAGGGTGACGAGAATATGTCTTATTACAATAATATGAAACAGAAGGCAATTTAGTCTCTTTACTTAAAATAAATAATATATTTCAACTAATATCTCAATATCTCAAATATTTCAAACATTTTTTTATTTTTCTTTCGAAGATTAATATAATAATGTTTTGAATTGTATAATTTTCTACAGCCCTATATACTTGAATATTTAATGAAGGCTTGAAGCTTTATGCTACACGCCATATATAAAGATTAACAAATATATGTTAGCATGCGTGTATGTATGTGTGACATAAACAAACAGTTTTCTCTAAAAGGTCCGGTCTGATTTGCTCGGACATGGCGGATCTTCTCGTACATAATCAATGGCTGCACATATGTTCTTTGTGAATGTCAATACCTATGGTTTGGAAATGTGCGTGCAGTACCCTCTCCCCTTGTTCATACCTTTATACAGATAAATGTTTTAAGTTTTGATTTTGGACAGAGTTGCAGCATTTTCTCAATCATTAATAATAAATTTCGGGGTTTAGAGGTGTTATAGAGGGGCAAATATAAAAACTGTAGATTGGGTACATTTAGATTAGATTATCATTGGCTCAATAAAAACTTAAACGGTCACCCATTCAAGAACTGACAGCGTTCAACGATTCATAACTTCAGTTTTCGATCTTACAAATCTAAATAACAGCAATTTACAGAATTTATTAAAAACAAATGTGTTTTGTACTATGCGTTTTGTAATTTTATTAAATTATCCTAACAACAACAGCTTGATTTTTTTTTTTGTAAATTTGATGTCTTCGTGGTAATGCGGCTGTCTATGGAGCATTGGGACACGGGTTTGAAACCCAACCTCGGTATTTTTGTTTTATTGTTTTCTGGTGTTCGCATATAAAATTAAATACTGAGACTTTCGATTAGTCGCTCAAAAAATATATAAACACATTTATTTCTCAAAATTTATTATTTACTATAAATTTTGAGTGAGGTATTAATCAAGCTTTTGGCTTATGGAAACAAAAAAGCTATTTTGACATGATTTTTGTCAAAAATGTACCAAATATTTTATTATGTACCTTATTATAACAGGATGTTTTTATCAAATAATTTTTTTCTTGAGTTTTTTTTTTTTATTATTGAAATAACTAGCAACTTTTTAAAGTTTAATGTGGATCATCAAGTGAAATCTCTTGAAATGCAGATTAAAGAAAGAGAAAACAAATATAAAAATCTATTTACGCGATGTTTGCCATAAATAAGTCAAAATGTTGTTCCATAACTTATAACGTAAAGGGTTTCGTTGCAAAACAGTGAAAATAAAATCAAACTAATGCATATTAAGGTGAAAAAGAATTTTTGATTAGATTACTTTTTTGAAAAATTTAAAATTTTTTATATTCTTGAAAAAATATTTTTTTAATTTATTTGAGTGTTGTCAAATGAAATCCCTTGAAGCAAATATAAAAGTAGAAGTAATTTGGAAGACTTTTTATTTTGACACTATTTATTGAAAATATTTATAAATATATTTATGAAAAACTGAATGCACAAAAATAATACAATCTGATTAGTTTTTAATTTGTTTAAATATCGAATTTTATGTCTCATTGAAAAAATTATTTAAAAAAAAATTGTTATGGGTCATATGAAAGCTCCTGAAGCATGATGAGAACTGGTTTAGTACCTTTTTAAAGTTGATTGAAAGATTTTCGGAATTTTTCAAAAAATAATTATTATTTTAAATTTCAAAAAAATATAACGCAACGTCTCAGACCTCCAGCATTCAAGGTCTGTATGGGTTCTTTAAAAATACCTACCAAACCCCGAAATATGTAAAATTTTACACTTCAAGATAAACAATTGAACTGGTGAATCATCGAGTGTTGATTAAATATGTGTAATAAATTTTTGATAAATTGAGAAAATGCTGTAAATTTTGAAGAGTGACACATGCAACACAGCGTTCACCAACTCACCAACGTGGCAACACACATCAAACATACGTACTGTCGTACCGTGACGTACCTAAGTACGTCCAGTACCAGTACCTAGTACTAGTAAAAGTACAAGTACCAGTTAGTACAGTACAGTACCTAGTAGTGTTGGTTTAGAGTAACATGTTTGCAAACATGTTCGGCACTGTGGTCAGTGAATGTGTGTGTGTTGTTGACAGTATTACAAGCAAAGCGAAGCGTACAGAGCAATCCTAAAGTACCTCAACTGGGGCTTCACTGGGATGTTCACATTCGAGTGTATATTGAAGATTATAGCGTTTGGCGTTAGGGTAAGATATGACAGTGCCATCATGGCCAGTAGGGAACAAACATTTCTGCTTCCTTGGTTGTTCATTACAGTTTTATTCAGTATCATATCTGCATCAATTTTGTGCAAAAATAATATATTCGAACCATACATCATAAGCGACAATTATTAAACTCCAACCATAAATAGTTTCACAACCATTTAGTATCTAAAGTAAAAAGACTCTTTAAAGGTAATGTAATAATTTTGGAACCTGCAAGAGGGGTTCGTCATTGAGCTCAGTAACCATTTCATTTCTACATCCATTTGATTTCTAAAAAAAATAATAATAATAATAAATAAATTTGCTGTGAGCTTTTGCAAGATGTGACACACTGTGTTGGTGGTAATAAAGCACTAACCATCGCCAGCGCAAATGTTGACCAGCAGAGACCGAATTGTCATCATTTATGATTAATTTTTCTTTCTTAATTCGAAATTCTGAAAAACGAAAAGCTCCAAACGCGCTAGTAAATACAACTGTTTGAAAAATGCCCAAAAGGAGTTAAAAAAATGTCAAGAAAAACTTACGCTGCATTATCGTCAGTTAACTCTCAAACATCGTCAGTGCAAGATTTTTTATGACCATCATTGATAATTTTCAGCACTTAGCGGACTTCCAGTCATACTCATATATACCCTTTTCTTCAAGTCCATCGATGAAGGTTGGCAAAGAATATCGCAATTTTAATTTTTGAATTTCGTCTACTGTTCTTGAATTCTGGTATTTCTCGTTCCTCATAATGTGGAGATGGTCGTGTCCGTAATGAATAAAAGTGGAAAGGTTGTACGGGTATCGGACATAAATAAAAACAACTATCTACAGCTGACCAGATTTGGAATAGTATAGTATTCCGAAACTGGTCAGCTGTAGATAGTTGTTTTTATTTATGTCCGATACCCGTACAACCTTTCCACTTGTTTCTCATAATATGTCCAAGTTTTCTTTTTTATTTTTAAAATTTGAGTATTATTTTTGGGATTTGCCTATATATTATCCAAGGTGTAACTAAAATGCTTGGTCTTCAATTCAAACAACAGCATATTCTACGAAAGAAAACAATGAAAAAAGTTCTTATAGACATATTAAGAACAATATGTCCGGAAATAGTAAAAGGGATTTTAGATTTAAACTGAGTAGAAGTCGGTAATTTTAAAATTAATACCAAAATAGATAGGTTATAAATTTTTTATTGAAACATAAGTTAAACATAATACCTGTGATAAACTCGGTTTTAATAACAATTGTATTACCTAAAACTCTAAATCTAAAATCTCTATAACTTTCTGAGAAACTATTTTTGCGGAATTATGTCTATAAGAACTTTTTTTTATTGATTTGTTTCATAGTTTGCCCAAGCATTTCATTTCGCTGACAGGGGCGAAAAACGGAGTCATACGTAAGAAGATAAAACTTAACACCTTTCACGCCCATCAGCGATTTACACCTTGTATATCGTCTATATCTCAGACAGTAATTCTAAAGCATATGTTTTGTATCAAGCTCTATGCTTCTGCCTCATCAGTTCTAACCGATAATCCTTTCTGGATCTTTGCCTCTTTGAAGATTATTTGCCATACTATCCTTTCCTAGCGACCGTTTTCCACTGTTTAACCTTTAGTTCTTTTAGATCTTTCTCCGACTAATTTATATTTCATCTTTGGTCTTACAACACTTCTTTTCCTAAATGATTGTTGTTTGGAGGTTCTTTACGTTGGATCACTTTCGTGCATTTGCTCCAGAAATCCTAGCAATCATAGTTATTTTTTACCGCTCAGCATATATTCAGATTTTATATTTGATACTTATAGCTATATCGTCGGCGCCATTCATCCCATTAATAAATGCCCCCATATATACATATGTACTTCTGAATAATATAGTAAAATAGGAAATATATAACCTATTGTAATTAATATAAATTCATATAATATTGTTCGTAATTTCAGTGTCAATTTTTTTCGCGTTAGTAGACTCTTCATTTTGCCAAAAATATTTGTATGTTAAATCGAAAAAAGGTTCAAAATTTGATACCATACGCTATATGGACGTCAATATAAAAACAACCATCTCGGGTGCTAGATCCATCAAAGACAATGAAATGATTGACCATGTAATTTCTAATTCCACCCTCGACTTTATGTATTCCAAGATATGTATTCCATAATTCGCAAAAATACGAACGCAGATACCTTTCCATTCTTAAGTATTTTGGATTTGGAATACTCAACCTGCAGTATAGCAAAAATTGTTCAAAAGTGTCAAATCTACAATTAGGGAACCGAAAAAAACAAATATATCACGCTTGAAACTTGCATTTATGGACGCATAATTACAAAATTAGTTTACATAATTATTTTTAAAAACAAATATAAAATAAGACGTGCTACCTTGATGCTACAATGCAAGGAAACGCTTCATACGAACGACGTGGGAAAAGTAATACACCGTCTTCTATTTTGAAAAAAATATTTATTATATTACATTTACTTTTGCACAAAATTGATGCGAAGCGATCTAAACAGCAAACTTAATCAACAATTATAAAATGTTTTTCTAAATTTATTTAAAACTGTGTTCAAATATCTGCAATGAATTTTCTCAGTTGGGGGTTTAGATTTAAGCACTTTTTTGTTTATTATAAATATTTTTAAAATACCCCTGAATATTTTGATTAAGATTGTTTGTTTAATGTATATATTTTAATTTTAATACTTAATTTGAATAAGCGATTTGTATTTTAGTAAGTTTTATAATTATTTATATTATTTTAGGTTTTCTATTTAAAATTGCATGGATATTTTCATTGGAATCGATATTTTAAAATACAAAATCAAGTTTGAATTGAAAAAAAAAAAAAACATTAGCTACCTAAAATTGGAACCAAATTTAACGATGATGAATTGAAGACATTTCTAAAAATGACTAGAAAAGTTGTTTTCAACTTTCGTAATAAATTTTCGTATTTCACTTACCAGCAAATTTTTATTCGTTCAGAAGTGTGCCACTGATGCTGTAAAGTTTAAAGCCACCGAGCTCGAACTTTCTAGAGTAGTGGTCTTCAAACTTGAAACATCTAAGAACCCCTTTTTAGTGTTAATTTCAACATGGAATCCATTAAGAGATGCACTACATGTGATACATTTTATTTTGAACAAAATTTACACTAGCGTTGAAAAAGGGAATTAATTACAAAGGAAACCACGGTCGGCGCCTTAGACCTCAATTCAAAAATGATTATTTTTTAATTATATGACTCAATTAATATTATCTATATTGGGTTGCTACATAAGTCCGTTCGTTTTTTTTTTCACCTTTTATTCAATAAAATATACTTTCTAAAAAAAACTTTTATTATCAAATGTACTGTACATTATTTTCTATCACTTTGGACAAACGCTCAGGCAATTTCATAATTACATCTCTCCAGAAGGTTCCGTCTTTGCTCTCGAAAACTCTGTCCTTTTTCCGTTAAGGGAATTTTGTAGAAAGCAGAACAAATGGTAGTCGGATGGTGCGATGTCTGGACCATATGCTCCGACTACCATTTGTTCCGCTCTCTACAAAATTCCCTTAACGGAAGAAATTTCTCATCTTTGGACGATATAAAAATTTACCTCTACAGATTTTTCGAAAGCAAAGACGGAACTTTCTGGAGAGATGGCATTATGAAATTGCCTGAGCGATTGTCCAAAGTGATAGAAAATAATGGACAGTACATTTGATAATAAAAGTTTTTTTTAGAATGTATATTTTATTGAATAAAAGGTGAAAAAACAAAAACGAACAGACTTATGTAACAACCCAATATTTGTAAATTCAAAATAATCTCACGGTACGCCTGTATAATTCTTATGGAATTTTGGATTTCCGAGGAATGCAGTTTAAATACCGCTGCATTAGAGCTTTTTAGAATAATAAATTAGTATTATTGCGGCGAC
Organism: Liopterus haemorrhoidalis; assembly: GCA_963971575.1. Classification (NCBI taxonomy): domain Eukaryota; kingdom Metazoa; phylum Arthropoda; class Insecta; order Coleoptera; family Dytiscidae; genus Liopterus; species Liopterus haemorrhoidalis. The sequence continues at coordinate 54,436,020 of OZ020615.1, forward strand.
TATTTAGCTTATATTTTCGGATTCCATCAAAATAAGAAGCAATTTTGGTTTGCTAAAGTTTTAAAATACAATATATTTTAAAACTTTCGAAAGTTGTATAATATAATATATAATTTTTAAAAGTTTTATAATATATTTTTTTAGAATATCGATTTCATTATTTAATTTAATAGTTTATTTAATTTAACTGAAGAAAATCGCAGAATCAACATTACAATATATTCTGTACATACTTAATTTTCAGATATCCGTGTATATTAGTTCCTGAAACCTGAAATTTTTCCTGAATTTTATTGCATTTACACTTAGTTACACTTTACTATATGCATAAGGCTATCACTTTGTAAATAGGTAGGTGCAGGCAGCACCTAATTTCTAACCTAAAAGGTTAAATCAACCTTTTGGGTTCTGTAGATATTAATTGGAAAAAGGCCAAAAGGGATTAAAAATGTTGTAAAAAATTAATGATGAGTTTTGGCGTATAGAATGGATTTCTTACCATTCGATCCATTATTTTATATGTGGATTTGGTGGTAGCATGTTGATACTAACACTTTTCTTTTGATGTAATACGATGTTTTGACAACACAATTGTTACAACGAGATTTCAGTAAAATTAATTTAAATTTAAATTGTGTTTCTTTGAATTATTTTGTGATGTTAGACTATGACTTGTTTATACGGAAATAAATTTAAGATCGTAGCGCCGAGGTGGTCAAATTTGAAACGTAGGTAGAGGGTACTTAATGTTATTGTTAAATAGCTGTGAAATTCAAATTATAGGAATAAATATATTTTAGAATATTTTGTGAACCTGTTTTACTATTTTATTAACAAGTAAGTATATACAAATGTTTACAAAGCCATTTTTTTTGTATCTTGTCTCTAAAAAAAATTAAAAACTATATTTTGTGATTATTGTAGATTATGGCGATAAAATTTTCGTAGTGGATTATTTAAAATATCGGCATTTCTAGATAAGAGAGATTCTAAGTGGTGAACTTTTAATAATTTACTTCAAAGTAGAAGTCGTTGGCATTAGTCATACTGTTTAAGTTTGTTTATGTCGATTTGTTTTTGCAAAGTCCAAAAAAAAATGGATAGATCTTATTGTTGTGTACCTATGTGTAAGTCAAGGAAAAAGAGGAACCCTGAATTATCGTTCTACAGATTTCCACCTACTTCAGACAATGTTAAATTAATAACAAAACTTGGAATCGAGGAAGTTGTAAATTGTCGTAAAGTTAGAAAAGAATAATTTGGAAAAAAAGTGGGCCTTTGGTTGAAAATTTGCTTGCACTTTCTCTCCTTCATATACACTATACATTTTTTTATCGCCATATCCTACATCACAAAATATAGTTTTTAATTTTTTTAGAGACGTGTTATACAAAAAAATTGGCTTTATAAACATTTGTATATACTTACTTGTTGATAAAATAGTAAAACATGATCACAAAATATTGAAAAATATATTTATTCCTATAATTTTACTTTCACAGGTATGTAACAATAACATTAAATACTCTCTACTTAAGCTCCAAAATTGACCACAATTTTGTGTTCCCATTTAAAATAAGAAAGTTGCTAAATCTATTTTGTGAACCACTGGTCGAATCAAAAAATTGTTTCACTAATTTATATTAATTTCCATCAAATTCATTTTATAACGATTCTACTTTTTCATAACAATTCAAATGTATCATATTTTTAAAATGGTACCTTTTGGCCTTTTTTGTATAGGTAATAAGCATGTCGAACGTTGCATGGTAGTCTGCATGGCATTTTCAAAATCTGTACGCATGCGTGCTTGATCTAAAATCTGTGATGAACACTCTACATTTTCAAAAAAGACATTACATAATTTAACACTATATATCGGATATATTTGACACTGTTAATATATTTTATTAAATAAAAATAAATATAAAATAAAATGTCATTTATTCAAAAGAAAATTTGTTAAGCTTAGCATTAAGTGGTCGGGCGATAAAATACGCGTAGACCATTTAATTACAGTTTTACATATAACGAAATTTGAACAAATTCTATTAGTTTTATGTAAAAAGCATTTTGGGATTTAATTAGAATATTCTTGTTAGATTTTTAGAATTCTTTCCTATTTAGTTGCATTTTGAAAGTGTAAATAATAAATTTTTCAGTAATTTCTATAGAAATATAAAAATTCTTTGTATAAATGGCAATAATGGAATGACTGACACTGTGAAAATAATTAAAAACAAAATCAAATTCAATTTTTACCCATACTTTAAAGAATTTTAATCCTACGAAACGCATCATCGTAGAGTCAGCGATCTAAAGAGAGGACTCTGTAGAGAAGTATTGAGATGTAGATGTGTAACGTGTGAAGAGTTTGGGTAGAGTAAGTTACTTATAGCGGTGCACGCTCAGACAAAAACGTTCTATATAAATAAAAAATTTAAACGCGAGTTGCTTCTCGTGTGGTTAGCTAGTATCTTCTCTATTTGGGCATTGTTGGGTTGTCTTTTGTCGGGGGGACAAAAGGTGTTGCAAGTCTTCTATCTATAAAGTGTCCTTTCAGATATCTTGTACATCAATACTTATTAGAACTTCTACAAACTAATCAATACATCTGTTAGTAGGTTTTGTTATAGATGGATGATATTCATTCATTAATCTTGCCATTATGTACTCTTTTATTCCCATCATGTATGTTATCTACAGTAATCTTTTGCTTCCAGTTGATATTTAATTTTCAGTTCACTGGTCATCTTCTGGCTTCTACATTTATTATTAATTTGAGTGGAAAGACGGCGATCATATATTTTCAAGGACTGGGAGATGTTGTGTTAGCTTCAATAATCATTTTGGGAGCTATGCCATGAGTCTGGGATAATCACCGAACTTAGTTTTGTTTTGTGCCAAGTCTGAGTTTGGGATGTGTTTAGGGGATAGTAACCGAGCTTAATTTTTCTATAGTAGTCATGTTTGAAGTTAGATCGATAGCTTGAATGCAGTTTTTGATTTTATATTCATTCAGATTTACCTGATTTATCATGGTAATCTTGAAAGGGAAAACCTGTTTCAAAAGTTTTACCATTTACCTGCAACCTTATCTTCTTTTTCTAACTATAACATAGTAAAGTCTTGTTTAGAAGACAGGTCGAGTGCGAAGTTAGATCGATAGCTTGAATGCAGTTTTTGATTTTATATTCATTCAGATTTACCTGATTTATCATGGTAATCTTGAAAGGGAAAAACGGTTTCAAAAGTTTTACCATTTACCTGCAACCGCATTTTCTTTTTATAACTGTGTACTGACAATGGCTTGCCAACAAGATGCCAGGGATTCCACCGTAAGTCTTCAATCTTATTCGAATTTATATTCAACTCTATATCTTGTAATACCCAAAGATCAGGTCATTTTTTATAGTTATGGTTCTTCTTAACACCATCTCAAGCTGGAAATTTAAGAATTAGGTGTCCGTTATTTAACTCCGGTTTGAATTTTAGAAGGTTGTGACGATTTCTACCAGCCTTATTTGAAATGCTATTGAAAGCACAAAACCTAAAATTTTGTGTAAACCACTGAGTTGTAGACCACAGTAGCAAGGGTTTCTGAACTGTCTCAAACAACAAAGATGAGGTGGCATCTTTTTGTTTGACAAGGCATGAACTTCAAAAGGTGATAACAATCATCATTGATATTTTGTTGACTTTTAAGTTACAATTTTTGACGCCTAGTAACGATGGATATTTGCGCCTAACACAGCCCGATATGTTTTTTGAAGATAACGAATTTTTTCATAAAATCCCGTTTTTAAACTAGTAGTTACAAAAGTAGCTACAAAACATTATGAATTTGAGTATTAAAATGATTAATTTTTCTTCTTTCCGGCCATTAGTGATTATTTCTTACCATCATTTCTTACCAATAGGATTCATAACTGTAAAGCCAGATACGCGAGCGGAAGGTATGACACGTTTGACAAAAATAGTGCTCTTGAGCTTTTCAAGTTATGCGGTCTGTTGCCATAGACTCCCATTTTCGTGCAGTTGCCTAATGTTACTAATCTTCCATATCCTTCCAAGTTATCTCTTTTCGAAGGTTAGCAATAATTATACAGCAGATTAGATTACCTATTGATATTTATGAGAGCTTCGGCATTTAGGGAAAATCAGTTTTCAGATTTTATGTTAAGCAGATGAAAAGTGGCGGATACCTTATATAATTCTTTGGCCGTATAGAGTGTGAGTACTTTTGTGAAAACCCATTCTTGCAATCTTATTACCTTTATCTGAGCTACCCGCCTCTTGTATGACATTACAAAATATATTAACTGAGCTTCCATCTCATTGCTATCATCATTATCGCCATTTTTACTATAGTGTATTTACTGCACTCACCCAGGGCCCAACCGAGTTGCAGAGTCAGTGCCAATTTATTTGGTCCAGATATTCCAATTTTTGCTTCTTAATGATATAAAGCAGTTCTCAAGGATTTGCTATTCGTTGCAGAACTTCAGTTTTTACCCGATCTGATCACGACACCTGACTATGATACTGATATATCACAATTATTTATTAAGTTGTTGACCTACAGTAAGAGCATTCGTTATTGAACAATAAATGTTTAATAATCTGCAAACATATTAATAAATAAAAGAAAATTTATACCAATGCAGGCCACTTTGGTCAATAATTTTGAAGTTATATCAATTATTCAATATATTAAATTTTTTATATAAGATTTATTTTCCAAACAAAAATATTGAGTTTGATGTTGTTGTTAATTATTTGCCAGTGTCAATAAAATCACAGTAAGCTAAAAAAAAACAATCGCTTGGAATTGGAAGGCTCTAGCTCTCACAAGTATATTTAATTAAATATATTTGAGCCAATGCCCATTGCCATTGCGAAGGTAGGCATTTAAATCATAGTGTGTAGTGGCTACATCTGCCAGTATGTCTTGTAGTACCACGACGCGCCACCGTTACTTGCTGACATCCTGGCCATCATGAACATAGTATTCACTTTGTTGTTCCTGCTTGAGACTGTTTTGAAGCTCATCGCCTTTGGGTTTAAGGTAACAACGAATTACATTAGTTGTTCCCAACAGATTTATATAACAATTTTCGGTAATCATTCATTAAGATGAAAGGTTTCAGCTTTAGAATCAATACAATTTCACTCATATCAAACGGGATTAAACATAATCACAAGGTAGAACTCTGAGGTATATTATTTTTTCTTACAAATTATCAAAGATACAGACGTAAAATTTTCGATAAATATTCACTGGCATACCGCAAAAAACAATACAGCGCTTCACGACCTAACTTGCGAGCGGCGCCGTCGCTTTTCTTATTATTATTATTATTAACAAATTTATAACAAATCAGCAAAATGTATTTTTAGTTTATCATTTTTTTTCTACTTACATCAGCGTGTCTTGAAAAAGACCGGTACCGATGCGGTGAATCTCTGTGATCTACCGTGTTAAACTGGCACTAGACATATTTTTATATTTGTATTAATCTCTACAGTAATTAAGTTTATTAGCTTAATATATTTAGGTCGAGTAAACTCTCATTTTTAAGCTTTGCTAAGATTAAAGTCATGGCTCAGTTAGTTATTGTGTGGACTACTGAGCGGCGGGCCAGGGTTCAATCCCCAGTACCGGCAAAAACACCTTACATTTTTCCGACCGTTTCTCCCTCGGAAGGCACCGGGCAACCATCGAGGTAAAAGCCCTAGTAGAATTTCCCCGAAAAATAATTAGTGGTTCGGATTCCACTATAATAAATTGTAGGTCCCGTACGATTGTGTTACACAGGCAACTCACACAACACAACTGTATGCGAGGAAATGGCCAACGCTCGGAATATGGTCAATACAAACTTGTCAGTTCAGAGCATCGAGCATGGCACTCTACGAAGAAGGATTAAAGTGACCAGACGATCCAGATTATACAGGTCAGCTTCGGATTTAAGTTATTTGTTTTGCATTACAAACTGCCCCGAAAAATGTCCCAGATTATCATTAATAACGGTTTATATTTTGTATTTTTGCAACAAAGCTGTAGATGCTAAAACATGTCACAAAGACTGCTGCAACGGAAAAAGTTTTGTCGATAGTAATAATTGTAAACATCAAAAAACACTGTCTGTCTCTTGCGCTATTTAGACGATAGCACACTTTATGGACACCTGATGTTGCATATAAATAAATACCATTGCTGCAGCAAGAACGTCATGCTTTTTCTTCATATATTATATCAGCGAAGAAGGTCAACAGCATTACTTTTATTACGTCTAATACAATAACTGTTATTACTCAATAAACAGGTTAAGTTCTATCTAAACATTGCCAAATGTCTTTCAACGTCTTGTTTTCAAAACAATAACGTAACAACGGCAAACTAAAACAATTACATATAAACGGTTTTTTTTTTTATCAGTACTAAGTAACAGGACAAAAATTATGTCATCAGAATTCTACCTGTGTTTGACTAAACTCAAATTTTTGAAATATACTAATCAAGATTCATAGCTGAAATTTAATACATTTGCTCAACATTTTGCATCATAATGTCACCTTATCATCATTCATTGTTCAAAAAAATCAGTAGCTTTTTGAGCAATGAATAATGTGGCAGAACATTATTATAACAATTCACAAAACTTGAATTAAACAATAGCTATGCCAAAATTAATAAATATTTTAAATGCATTAGTTATTTTTAGAATTTTTTTGGCATGGTTACTTGTGAATGTGTACAAAGATTAAAGATGGTAAAAAGTTCAATGAAAACAATAATTTATTTTAGAAAATTGGTTATAGAGAAGAGCTATATTTCTCATAAGGCAAAACCTAATAATGTATAGTAAGGCTCAAGATAACGTTCAGGATAACGCTAAATCATTTTAATACCACGTATATAGGTCTCTATAATAATATGTGTTGAGAGTATAAATGTGTATATTTATTATCTCGCTGTGGTCCCCATACCTCGTTTGGGATTAAGATGAATCTATCATAGGCTGGGTTGGATTTACCTTTAGGATGAGTAGGCTGAACCCTAGGAGCCACACTCTGCTAAGGATTACCGCAGGCAAAAAGGAAAATATTTTAAATATACAGTTTTTTTTTGTCTTTTCATTTTCAGAAATATGTGTTTTGTTTATTATATGTTTATGCTATATACAGTTATGTTATAACTATATTCTTCAATTAAGATTATTCTGCTAAATGGCACCATTATGGTTTGAGCAGGATCTTTTGATACCTAAATCGTATATATACATAAATATACATTTAATCAAAAATGTATTCCTTAAAAAAAGGTATGCGTATTTATTCTAAGCAACTTTTGTCATACATATGTTTTCTGTTCAGTAAATAATAACTAAGATTTTAAAATTTTTTGACAGCGCTCCCCATTACTCCTCTAATAATTATTTTATTAAAAATTGTATTAAACATAAAATGATCTTTCATTCTAACCAATTTTTACCCACCGTCAACAAAGTGGCGGCGCTACCTCTTATAATGTGGGGGAGGACAAATTTTTTTTGAGTAACATTGGGGGGGGGGATATTTTTTATCGTTTACACATGGAAATGCAAGTGATGACCTAAAAAAAATAAGTCCTCACTTCTAAAATATATTTTTCTCCAACCAGTCTGGGGGCCAGAGCACCTTTGGGGGGCAGCCCCCCCGGACCCCCACTAGCGCCCCCACTGCGCCAACATATATAAGGGAGGTTTTGTGGTCATACCAATTTTGATATTTCGAGATTTCGATGGATCTCCACGAATTGAAGTCGCTACATAACATTTTGACTATTTTTAGCATGATGTCTGTCGGTCTGTCTGTCTGTCGGTCCGTGTACACATGCAGAGCAAATTCGGCTAAAAGAATTTTTATGAAACTTCATATTTAAACTTTTGACATCAATGGTACGAGTTGATCAACTTTTGGTAAAAATGGGTTAACTAGAAATGGGAGTTTACTCGTGTCGCTTTTAAAAGTTTTGCGGATATTTCGCAACAGAGAAATATTTCAAAAAAATTTATTTAACTAAAGTTGCTATAAAAGCAATAACTAACAACTTTTATTTGAGACATTTTTTGATAAAGCAGCATATATTAAACAAGTACGTTGTGATGGCGGTTGTTCCTGTGGTGCCCACAGCTGATTTTATTATTTAAGTGAATAATAAATAAAATCAGTCAATAATTTAGTTTGCGTCCACCGTAACCCAAATAGAACAAAAAAGAGTTTTTTTTTTTATTTTAAACAATTTTGGCGATATAAGTTTTTGCAGTTAAGTCAATAATAAGTGAGATATTTCAAGTTTTTAGTTAGCGTTTTTTGTCTTTTACAGTAGATGAAAGTTAATACAACATACTTCTAAATGTTTTTTTTTTCTTTTTGTCTTTATGTCTCCTTAGACAAAAATGACTAACCTAGTAGGGGACTCAAAGAAAATTCTGCGAGTGGGTAAAAATAAAGTTTCGCCACTCTTAATGGGTATTAAAGTGGGCATAAATACGCCTAGCATAGCATAGCGCTGAGATAACTTGTTGGCTATGCTGGATAAAAAAGAAAACATTACATTTTCTTATTTGGCGGACGGCCAAATAAGAGTCTCGATTGGCCGACCCCTGCTTCATGCCGTTAGTATAAAGCCTATTCTTATATGACGTACCTATACACGTTGTTACCTATACGGAGTGATTATTTAATGGCGAGATGACGTCACTGGAAGTTTTAATAATTTGCCGTTTCATACACATCGTAGCAGGCGATTATGCGCGCATGCGCATCAAGGTTATTATATCTCTTCGAGGTTATTATAGTTATAGTATTCACCAGTATTTCTGCTAGGAGGCACATAAAATTCGGTGACGTCGTCTCGCCATTAAATAATCACTCTGTATTTTGAGCCACATTTAATTTGCGTATCAAATTGGTAGTTGGCAAAAATAGCAAAACAGCGTTGAACGAGGCAGCGTTAATCAGAGTCTTACTATACTGTAATTTACCTTTATAATTACCTATTATATTTTAATCCTACCTGATTGGAAAAAAACCCTTTGTTCTTTCTAATTTAGTAGGATTAAAACGTTTAAGGCCTAGGTTGGCCGATTTCTACTAATTACATTGATCCTATTTATTAAAAAATAAGAAATGTACATCTATCTTTAATCTTGATGCCAGGAAATCATACACTTAACGTCATCTATTGGCTTTTTTATAAAATATCAAGTGTACAATTTGTTTTTAAATATTAGATTAGACGTGTAATATTTGTGTATTAAAATGTGTCTTTAATTTTAGATCTTCCAACATTATGTCTTAATACCATCTTTAATCCAATGTTAGACCAAAATAATCTGTGATTAAAAGTAGAATTAGCTTTCACTAGTTTAAAGGATGTCCATTGAAAACTAAAATTTAATTTTAATGTTCCATTTTTATGTTTTCTTTGGACATATTTTAAAAATTTCCATCATAGTAGTATTTTTTTAATCAAATTCGAAAATTTTTAGCTCTATTTTCACACTGCAATCACGAGTTAGTTAATAGTGTAGTTTTATTAGTGCCTTAACTGTTTCTCAAAGACTTGGAACAGTTTTTTTCGCTTTTTGGATATTTTGCATGAATTTCCGAAAATTCCTCTCCATAGAAGCACAATAAGATATCTGAAAATAATAAAAGATAATAGGAAAAGTGAAAAAATTATTAGACGCACGATATTTTTGTTATTTAGTAAGATTGAAAAAATGTTTATCTTTAGTAAAAACCCTTAAAAAACATTTTAATTCCTAGATTCACGAAATTTTAACAATTTTAAATTTTATAATATTTTTAATTTTCAGCCCAGAATTTATGGTTACAAATATAATATGATCGAGAAAAAAGTTGTCTAAAAACGCATGGAAATTTATTTATGAAAAATTATATTGGCCATATCACTGTCCAGTTTATTATATATTGTCATTTAATGTCAATTTTGAGGTTCATATAAATAAAAACTACACTTTATGATCAACAGCAACAATAGTATAATGTGGAACTAGCGCGGAATGCCTTATATTCCGCGAGTGTTGCTCACTATGCTTTTCCTCCGATTACCATTTTTCAATAAATAAATAATCAAGAAAAAACCATATAAATATGGTTAAGCAATTAATGCGCGCGCAGCCAGTACGGGAATGAACATTCTCGGAAACTGCACATGCGTATTGCTGCGAATTTATTCTTTCCCGCACAACGCATATGCGCATTTATGATTCCCGCATCGCCTGCGCGCGCATAAAGGTAATATGCGAAACTAAGCAAATTCCTTGTCAACTAACAGTATCGAAATTATTTCCTCCACTTGTTTACTTCTATAATGAATATTTTGTGATTTTGGTCAACATTTTGTTTCAAATTAGGTTAAGCTCAATCTGTCGGATATGAAATATCCATCAAAAATAATACAGCATAAATATTGCCAACATAACAGATATAGCTGAAATACTGAACGACAAACTTCCACTCAATGGAACTGATGCTTCAGTTAATGTGACTCGTTGTAATGACTCTCTTTTCCTACATCCTACCGATCATATCGAGGTTGAGAATGCCATATTTTCACTGTCTAATAGTAAAACACAAGATGCTTTTGGAGTAAATAGTGCCATCCTTAAATCTGTTGCTAAGTTAATATCCCCTATATTAACATCAATATTTAACAATAGTTTTGAAACCGGTATTTTTCCCGATAAATTAAAAATTACTAAAATAATTCCTGTTTTCAAGAATGGTGATGTTAATGATGCTATCCAAAGTATTTCAATGTTTTCAAATGTTTTTCTACTTTTGTTTAATTCAATTATAATATATGTACTGACAAATGTAAACGTCGTAAGATGTCTAGCATGAAATAAATATTATTATTATTATTATAATTTTTCAAAATAAAATTCAAGGCCTACTAGGAACAATTTTTTATTATGTTGGTCATATTATGTTGTCAGATGAGTAATTAAATTCGTCCAGATTTCAAATTCTACTCAGTACCTCTACTCTGATATATAAACTATAAACTTGCTACCCAATATACTTTTAAACTGAAATGCGTTTAAGGTAGCAACTAGTTAGGTAGTGTACATATAAGTGTACCTAACCGAACTAAGCCTAATATTAGGTGTACCGGAAAGTTTTTTCGTTATTTGGCATTATTAAAATTGAAACAAATCGAAAGAAAAAAATGTACTTTATTGAGTAAAATAGTTACCATTGTGATCTATAACACTCTGCCATTTATCAGTAAGAGAAAATATTCCCGATTTATAATTTTTTTTAAGGAAAAAGTTGTTCAAGGCTCATTTTAATATAGATAATATCTCTAAGTGTCTTGTTTCTTAAAAAGTGTTCCAGTGACCGAAATAAGTGATAGTTGGAGGGTTAAATGTCTGGTGAGTAGGGTGGGTGTGTTAGAACCTCCCAATCAAGCTCGGAAATTTGTTCACGTGTCTTTTTTTAATGAATGACGTCAGGCATTATCGCCTTGAAAAATCACTCCTCTTCTGTTTACAATTTCTGGCCGATTTCTGGTCAAGTTCTGATTCAGTCGATCCAATTGTTCACAGTAGAGATCAGAATTAACACTTTTCCCCTGTTTTAACATCTCATAATAAATTATTCCTTTATAAGGCCTTCCAGATCGAAGTTCATCGTGTGTACTTTTTTAAAACTTAGCCATCGTCGAATTTTTTAGTGACGTTGTTCGGTCATATAAAGAAGTTTTCTAGCCTGAGTCGAAAGTTCAAAAAGATGGTCACCCAATGCTCATCCAGCATCTGTTATTGTTTGATGGGGTCATAAATATCCATTTCTATGAAACAGAACTATCAGCAGTCACGGTTAATAGCATTTACAGTAAAATGTCATTTTTAAGTACAATGGCTTACCGAAATAGTAATGTTATTTGCAAACATTTTGTCGAACTGGATAATAAAGAATAAGAGTGAAATTTGTGGATAAATTATAAGTGCGTAAGATGGTTCCACGGGAAACTTAGAGATATTAGCTGCTATGTGCATAATACAACATAAGACCAACATAAACACCAATCTGGCTAACTTCGATTACAGTTTCCAATCCCGCAAACTTTCAACCGAATATCCAAAACTATGCAGTGAGCAGTAGGTCGGTTCATTTAAATCTGGTGAACTGGCTCACTTGGGTACGTGATCCAGTTCAGTAAGCCGGTTCTCTCATGACCTACTCATCTCTAGTTGTCAAGCCCTTGAACAAGAGCTTGTTTAAAAAATAAATATGGTCTTTTCAATAAGATTCTGAGCCATCACACAAAGCAAAATTATCATATGGCTCGAAGAAAACTTACCCGATCTGAATCAAATTATGGCCCTTTTTAGAGAGCTTGCTCTAAAAGACGACAGAGTATGTAATCACTAAAGAATCTCTAATCGATGCGGTGCAAAATTTCCAGTGCATGTATGGAGGAAAATGGGTCTCATTTTCATTAATTACTTTGCATTTCATTTTACTCTGTAACAATAAAATCGTGCTGACGATATTGAAAAAGTCTGTGACATTTTTAGAAAGGACAATTGAATAAACCAAATTTGTGACAATAAATAATATAGACACCAGAACTTTATTATTAACTTATGGATTAATTTCGTGAATCTTAAGGAATAATAGTGTTTGCATTTTATTTTATTTACTATTTTTAACAATTTTTCAATGTTGCTATCTGAATCTTTTTCATAATATGTTACTAATAAATTTCTCTGTTTAGAATTTTTTCAAGGATCCATGGAACACATTTGATTTCGTGACAGTGATTGGTAGCATAGTAGATGCGATGGTCATAGAATTTGGGGTAAGTAAATTAGAAAAACTTTTAATAATAGAATAGAATCTTCATCTTTTTTATTGTATTTGTAAGTTGTTCAGAAATTGTTAAAACTTGTTAATTATACACTCAACAAAATACAACAAATAGAAAAAACAAGAACACACATGAATACTAACATTGTTGATTAGGTTTTCCTAGGGCAGGTTATCATTTGAGCATAGATAACATTTAGTTTGTTGAGAGTTTTTTTTATTATTTCAATTAATTAATTTTTAATTATTTGAAGGAAAGACAAGAAAAAGAGGAAGGGAAGGTAAGTAGTGTAAGATAAAGAACCCCCAAAATAGAGATCTCACTTTATTATTTCATGTACAGGACGGGTCTTCTGAGGCAGCATATCTCAGAAATATCTTGTTTTACAAAAACATAAAAATAAAAAGTTAATAAAAAGTGTCAATAATAAAAATGAAATATTGAAGTAGCAAGTTTATGCCTTGACTCTATGATAAGATTATGGAGCACAGAAACCCGGGTTCATACCCCGGAAAAGTATTTCTTAAAAAATGTCATTCTGACGCGCTTTTTGTTAAAAATGTTATATTTTTTAAGGGATTTATCAGAAAATCTGAATATTAGAATAAGTATTATTTCTGTGAACGGAATTAGTGCATTTTGAATTTCTAATGCGACAAGTTATTGAAAAAAATATCGCATTTTTACATAATCAGATTAACAGATGAAAATTGATTTAAAAAGAAATATTTTGTCGCAATTATAGCCAGATATGCCTTGACATGTACATTACCCCATGAAAAATAATGAAAAAAATAACGTTTTTGTAAAAAATACGCCAAAAAAGTTCCCTCTCCCTATGAGTAAGAGAGATTCGTTAAAAATCTGAATAATGCACAGTTTTGTGAACCGGATTATTACAACATGACTTTTTTTAGATTATTTATTTCGAAAATTATTGATGTTTTTGGTTCATTGAATCAATTAATTATTTTTTAAATTTATTGCCAAATATCAAATGGCATTTTTGAAAAGTATATTTCGAAATGGAAGGTGATTTAAAAAATAATGTTTTGAGGCGAGTTTAGTCAAATATACAGGTGTTCATTTTAATTTGTACATGTTTGCTATCTCGACACCTATAAGAGCTACGAGGTTGATTAAATTAAACGTAAAATTCCATTAGTTTATTAATGAACGAAGCAATTTTTTCAGTGGTGCTTAAAATACTTTGTGCAACTTTCTTGTTTTAAATGGAAACCATTCTTTTTTTGCTTATTCGATAGAGTATTTTATTCTCATTTCGACGATATAAAAGACATCCTTGTATCACAAAATAATAAAATCGAGAAAAATACAATTAATATTTATAGTAGTTTTATTGAAATCTCGTAACAAGTGTACTGTGAATAATAACAACTAAACATTCTCATTTTGTTTTATTATTTATTGATTAGTACGTCCGTTGCCAACTGTGCTGATAAACACTACATTAACTTAATGTGAAACTTGCTCGACGCCTGTGACTTATTTCTCTAGCCATAAGCCTTACTTCATCCAATTCAAATTGAATCAACTCTTTGCCTATTATTAAAAACTGGACAAATAATAAGTATTATTCCGAATTATTTATTCATAAACTTTTAAGATGGGAAAACGAATCATTTTTACTCAGTGCATTACATTTATATTATTAAAACTAAAAATGATTTGAGACGTTAAATTTAAAATATATTTATTAAAATAAATTTTCCAATTACTTATATGATATAAAAATATGCACACTGATTAATACGCACACGGAAAAAAGACCCACATGAAAAAAACCGCACACGGAAAAATACACACACGGAAAAAAGCGCACGCGGACTAAGGCACACACGGAAAGAAGCGTACTTACACTATATCTCAGATCTGGTTATTTTGGTTATTTTTATAGTGTAGTACTAACATTTAAATGTAAATTTGTCTTTTCAAAATATTCCTTACGCTGTAAAACCTACTTCAGATTTGTTGGTTATGATCATTATAATTAAGAAATTATTTATCTTTATGACATATTACATATGTCAAATGGAATGACATTTTAAGAAAGTGAATTTTTTTCCATGTTTTAATACCAACAATACAATACAATATCAAAGGTGCAAACTACTGAATGTACCAATTTGTAATTTTTACCAAAATATTTTAAATATTGGGTATCCTAGGTTTTTTTGAACAAGTTGAAACAATATTAAATTTTCACCGTCTTTAATTATTACCGACCGTCAACATATATAAGGGAGGTATTGTGATCATACCGACTTTAACATTTCGAGATTTCGATGGATCTCCACGAATTGAGGTCCCTACATAACGTTTTGACTATTTTAAGCATGATGTCTATCGGTCTGTCTGTCCGTCCGTCCGGCTGTCTGTCCGTCTGTCTGTGTACACGTGCAGAGCAAATTACGCTAAAAGGATTTTTATGGAACTGCATATTTAAGCTTTTGACATCAATGACACAACTTTTGGTAAAAATCGGTAGACTAGAAATGGGAATTTACTCGTGTCGATTTTAAGATTTTTGCAAATATATAGCAACAGAAAAATATTTCGAAAAAATTTATTAAACACTGGTTGCTACAAATGCAATAACGAATCACTTTTATTTGAGACGTTTTTTAATAAATCGAAAAATTTCGAAAAATTTTTATAAAATTTTTAGAAAAATAAAGTCTCATTTTTTTCATACTTATATGTAACGTTTCCATGGTTAGGTCTACTCTGCTGCTAGAATGTATTTTATACAAGTACAGCTGATTTTTTTTAATTATTGTTATTATTGTTATTAGCCTACATTTAAATCATAATATACATCAAATTAAATTTAAAATATATTATTTATATAGACTACATTAAATTATTAAATGTTATATTTGATTTATGCCTCTACAGACGAAGATCTCCTCCAAAAGTTGCCATTCTATCCTGTCTTTCGCCAGTCTTGTCCAAGAAGGTCCCGCTATTCTTATTATTTCGTCCATCCATCTTGTTCGCTGCCTCCCTCTCTTCCTTTTATTCTCCAGTGGTATCCATTCTATTAGATCTTTGCACTAGTCTATATGTTTTCTTATTGTGTCCTTTGTTTTTTCTTGCTCCCGTCTAACTTCATTTTAGAGACCATATTGTTGAAGTTTAGACTTTAATTAAAATATAACAAATTATTTTAACAATAATATTAATAAACTAAAATATTAGGAATAAACATGATATTTCTTCAGGTGCTGTCTTTGAATCTCCATCCTGTATTTATTATTTCTTTTATTTTTGTATTTATGATTTAACTATGTGTGTATCTTGGTAATAGAAGCTCAACCGACGTAGTTAGCATGTGTAAGGAGGTACTAATTAACATAGAGTATTTTATTTTGAATATGGTAAATAATTAATAGTAATGGTAAAATTTAATGGTTAATTATATAAAACTATTATATTAGTTTAACATTTACAGTATTTACAGATATTTAGGCATGTTTACATCATTCATTCATTGTTATTATTTTAGTTTTGAACGACTGAAGAACGATATTAGGTCTTGGACATTTATTAACTTTTTTATGGGTAATAGATATGTGAACCTTGGAAAATTTTGCATTAAATGGAAGTTTGCATACACTGATATTTTTACAATTTTCAGTTTTTCATTATACTTTTCATATCTTATGAATTTTAGCTTAACTGCTGAACAATCAAAACTTAATAGATTTAAGTTTTCCATAAACATATTCTCATATTTCTCATATTTTAAACAGTGGGATGTGTAACTAAGAATTGGGGTAGAAAATATTATTTTCGTTATAATTATTAACTTAGCCCATCCTGAAAATCATTAGAAAAATTAAATTATATTTACGTTATATTTACTGATTCAAAACAAAATTAAATCAAAATGTATTATAATTTGTTGGTTTTAGGAAAATATTTATACAGTAAGATCTAGCATAGTTATGATCCATTCCTAAAATTAGTCCTCTGCATGAAATAGCCATAATCGCAGTCACTTAAGACGAAAAGTTTTATTTTGGAATTCCAATAAGGCGCCTAAGGCAGTTGTCTAGCTGGCACTTCCAAGGAACTGGCCCCGAATCTGCCTAAAATTAATATAATCAACTCACACCTCCAACAACAGAATTTTCCCACTGTAGGAAATATATTTTTCCTAAAATATTCACATATTTTTACATTTTTTGCCCTTTCTTTCTTATTCTTCCAGTGTCCCATTCTTTCTTCCTATTCTCCTTCCGGCTTCCCTTTCCGATTTCCTTCTTGCCTACAATTCTCTCGTCTATCTTTATTTTATCTCTTATTTTATCCTTCCTTTATCAGTTCCTTTATCTCTTCGTCTCAGACTGTTTCTCTTTGCTAAATACTCCAATGTTTCCTCTTCTTACTTGCACATTCTGCAGAGCTTGTTCTCTGGTTTTGCCCAGTACATGTTGCTCCTCTTTATGTTGCCGTATCTCAATATATCCTGATTATCCTCCTAACTCTAAGATTACTATAGAATTGTCTCCTTTTGATATTGTTAGTTGATAGGAATTTAACTTACTTCCACATTTAAATCTCTTGCGTGCGCAGACAGCGCCGGAGAAAATAACTTCGCACCAATGCGCATGTGCAGTGTGCGAGAATGAAAAAATTCACACCATTGTACATGTGCAGTGGTGGGAGTATTTTTTATTCCCACACTGGCTGCGCGCGCATGCCTGCAACGGTACTCTCTTACTCTAAAAGAGGCTAGTGAGGAAGGATAACAACCAACATAAAAAACGACAAAAAAAAAACAGATATTTAATACCCTTTTATCGGTAAATGATTTCACAATGTTAAATTGTCGATAATCCAATATATGTACGTCTATAAAACACCGCTCGTTTTTAGGGTTTTGTAGGTATGACCAAAAAACCCTTATATCGTCATTTTGTCGTTTGTCTGTCTGTCTGTTCGGTAAAAATTGTAGCCAAATGGCTAAACCTAGAGAGTTGAAATTTGGCATGCTTATACAACTCTTTTACCCGCATATAGGAAAAATACTAAAACATCTAAAACACATATCAACCAGAGCTCATCGAAAAAAATATATATATTTTTTTAAATTCTGAGTAGGGTATCAAATGAAAGCACTTAGTACGTGGATTAAGGATCAAAATTTTATTTTTGCAAAATAATTTATTTTGATGCGATTTTTGCCAAAATTGTGCAAAAAAAATTTTGTCCCGCACCCTGCAGCCCAGTTGATTTAAACTAAAAATCTAAAAAAGTTCTAAGTAATGTATATTGGTGTGAACCGAAATGATCAGATTATGTTTTCGGAAAATAACGCATTTTTTTGTTGTTTTTGGTTCACAAAGTATAAAAGTTATACCAATGTAAGACATTCACATGCAAGGTGTGCGATAGCTTAATGGGTTATTTTAAGTTATCACATTGTTAAAAAAAAAATTTTGTCCCGCACCCTGCAGCCCAGTTGGTTTAAACTAAAAATCTGAATTTTTTTTTTTTGGAATTTTATAAATAAATAACATGAATTTTTGATCAGATTATGTTTTCGGAAAATAACGCATTTTTGTTGTTTTTTGGTTGACGATGCACAAAAGTTATAGTTATGTAACACATTATATTAGAAGGCTTCTCCTGGTCTAATGGTTGGCTCGCTCACTTGATACCCAGCATACAAGGGTTCGCTGCCGGGTAGAGGAGACAATTTTATTTTTTGTTTTTTTTCCATTTTTATTTTGTTTAAATTATTTTGTCAAAATTTTAGTTATATTTTGGCAAATGTTGCATTTAATTTTTAAGAGCGTAAAGTTAATAACCAGTTGGAATTGTTGAAATTATATTTTCATTCTATGTGTGATGTATACCAGAAGGGCGGAGCATATGTCTTAAAACAACCAATGGAAGCCATAGGCGCAATTTTCAAAATCGTTATGAACCTTGCTATACAAAATTTAATAACCAGTTGGAATTGTTAGAATTATAATTTCATTTTATGTGTCATGTATACGAAACTAGAGGGGCGGAGCATATGACTTAAAACTACCAATAGAAGCCATAGGCGCAATTTTCAAAATTTTAATGAACCTTGTAAATAAAGAAAAAAAATACTGCACATATTTGGAAACCTAAATAATGTTATTAGGTGTTCGAATTAAAATTAACAAAAAAATATTTTAACATAAAATTTGTTTTAAAGCTCTAAGATTAACAGACGATAACTTATTTTAAAAATATCGTCAATTTAACCGTGATTACTACAAAGCAAAATTTGTCCTACACACTCAGCCTTCCGCTTTGACTTATTATATACCTGCGTAATCCTGCAATGTGTGAAAATGTTTTCCATTGAATGTGGCTAAAAAATCGTAACCGATTGCCGAATAGAAACCGATCGTGGGCGCTAGCTCTTACTGTACAGTTTAAGATGGTTTGGCTAAGTTAATTCTAATTTGTTTAAACTTTATTTCTGATATTCTTTTGTGTTTCAAGTTTTTAGCAACTCAGCATCCGAAGTTTCGAGAAACATGGGACAAAATAGTATAGTATTAATAAATAAATTTTATTCACAGAAAAATCACAGTTGTTCACAGGAATGAAATTTCACGGCCTTGGTTTCAAAACGGGTTTCTAGAATCACGAAAATGTTCACTTAGCTGAAAATACACTAACACAAACAATTTTATTTTTCTAAAAAAAGAGAAAGATAAAAAATATATGTGTGTAAAAAACTAAAAAAAAAATGATAAAAATTAATTATGTTTTTTTATTATTATTTTATTTTAGACATCCTTTAGTTCTGTATATGATGTAGAATTGTAGCCAAGCATATAAAGTGTATGCTATTGTAATTTTTATAAACATTTTTGTCTCTGCATCATTCATTATCATTCAAAAACCAAATAAGAAAAGCTTTTACTTTCCCACGTAGCTTACAAAACAGCTATATAGAGTGTGATAGTCCTAGCAAAAATAGAAAATTAGTAGAAAAAGTAAAGCTATTCTTATTTTTAAAACAGTAATTCCCAAAATGTACAACAAATACAATCTTTTTGCTGAACGTCAAAAGTCTACGTTCAACAAAGCATCAATGTATTTTCACAACAATTATTATTAGAAGTTATTTATTATTAGACCTATTCAGAGCCGCCGAAAGGACTTCTGGGGCCGCGGGGAGAAACTTTCTTTGCGGGCCCCGGGTAATGATCAATTCTATATCCGGGGCCGTCAAGAGGGTGAAAACTAATTCTTTTAGCTCGGACTCTGGACCATATACAAATGAAGCGAGAATTTGTATTATAATACAGGTGAAAATGCAACTGATAACCTAAAAAAAGGTCCTCACTTCCAAAATACAAGTGATGAGCAAAAAAAAGGTCCTAACTAAAAAAATATAAGTGAGTGACGGCCACGCGCCCCTGGCACTTGCGGCGATGTCAGGGCGTTCCTACGGCTCTACCCAGGACCCTGGAGCCCCAAGAACCCCAGGGCTTCGGGAATTTTCCCCGGCTACCTAGGCGGACTTGACGGGCCTGGACTTATTCGTCATACGTCATACTACTACTACTGTATTATATACTGACCGGCACAGGACCGACTTGAGACCTCCTGGTACCGTAAGCAGTGAAAATTTTGAGTACCCCGCCCTCTGTCGTGTAAAGTTGAATTGCTTGAAATCCCGCCACTAAAACAATATTGCGCGAAGTGTTCTTATGACTTCGCGCATTTTGACTTCCGGCAGACACATTCCTGGTCACTGGAGGAAATGGTGCGCTTCCGGAGAGCTTTTCGCGTATTTCTTACGCATTGGAAGCTCCTAATACATAAATTAACTCACGAAATTATCAAAAATATCTCTAAAAAATGTGGGCTAGGACCCTGTTAAAAGATAGTAATCCCTTTTTAAAAAATTGGCTACTACCCTGTTACCTATAAAGATTGGTCTAAAAATAGAAAAAAAAAATAGTATTACAAATTGTTGTAAATTGAAATAATACAAACGAAATTTTTGATTAGTTTATTCGATAGATATCAGAATAATTTTATTTTTGAAATATTAATTTTTAAATTTCATGTTAATAATATATGTATTGTTAATTTTGACATTATTCTGCCCCTTTGTTTGCCACCATTACTTACTAGATACTTACGAAACACTGAAATATGTGTAAATTCATAAAATAAATTTTAAATATATGAAATTCTACCGCTTTTCCACCCCTCTCTCGTCTGGCTTATTCTGTTCCACCGCTGAAACTGTTGTAATTATCTCACAAGTAAAAGGCTTTTTATTACCATGGTTGATTGGTATACAAAGGTTGCAGAAATAGTAAGTTGTGCTTTTGTGCACAAATTAACATAAGACGAACAGAAGGCAGATTCACAGACCTAAAAAAGCAGCACATTGTCAGCATTTTGGGTTAATAATTTTTTTCTACTTGAAGCTGAAGTATCCCTGTTCATGAATTTGAACGAGTTTTTTACAGTCCACTTCTCTAATCCATCAACATTTGTATCCGGCTCGAAGGACCAAATTTAATTTATATACACAAACAAATTTCTACCTTTTGATAACAAGTGGTGTATTGCAAAAATACATAAAAACACTTGTCCATTAATCACAAATAGTTACCTTCAGTTTGTCATTTCCAAAAATAAACAATTCAAAGATTAAAATATATTTTCAGTATTTATCTATTAAATAAAAATGTCAAAAGTGAAAAACCAAATCAAAAATTTAATAAATTATATTTTTCATCTATTAATTTTAAAGTGATTATATATTTTTAGTAGCTTTGCGTAAAATAGATATTATTTCACAATAAATCAAAGTAATGATTTCTTCCGCAAAGTTACGGAACGCATTCGGTGCAAAAATGTCGTCTTTTAGAACATCGTTTCGGTATATTTTGGCCCGATTACATCGCTACTAATAATATCCCACTGGCTTACTTACCACCTGTGTGTATATGACGACACACAGGCCTCACGTTTCAAAAGGCCAGGCGCAAAAAGAAAAGTCCCTAGTATGGACCATATTCTGTCTAATTAGGCCACTGTAATACCCTAACTGATTCTTGACCATTCTCTGCCAGATACTAGCAACTCCCTTACATTACTGCGCGCATCTTCCCATGTTGTTTATCTTAATTATTCTCGGGTCAACTAGCATGTGCTAGTAATAATTTCATATTTAATGACAATACGAAAATATTTTGGGAATTACTGTTAAATTATCGGCATACACGTAGCAAAGTAAGGCAAACAATGTTCTTATGTAACTGGTACTGACTGTGTGTTATGTTTTGCAGGAGAACTTTATCAACGTCGGCTTTCTACGTCTGTTCCGCGCAGCCCGCCTTATCAAGCTACTTCGCCAAGGTTATACAATACGAATATTATTGTGGACCTTTGTACAAAGTTTTAAAGCGTTGCCTTACGTTTGTCTACTCATAGCAATGCTTTTCTTCATATACGCTATTATCGGAATGCAGGTAAAGTAAAACTAAAGTAAAACAAACAAAAAATAAAAATTCTGGGTGACCAAGAATTAATTTTGCAACATATGTCGCCCACCATTTTGGTTTGGTTCAATAATGACAGTTCATATATCATAATCCAAAATTTGTTGTGGATTATTTTTGGTCACTCTGTGTGTAAACAACCAACTGAAGTTATTTGTGATTATGTTTTTGTTTTTTTGTAGGTTTTCGGAAATATAGCATTAAATCCGGAGACGTCGATAACCCGGCATAACAATTTCCGGGACTTTATACAAGGACTAATGCTGCTATTTCGATGCGCGACAGGCGAGTCGTGGCCTTCCATCATGCTGTCGTGCATCAAAGGACAACCTTGCGACCCTCGGGCCGAAAAGGAACACAACAGCTGCGGCTCCAACCTAGCATACGGATATTTCGTATCATTTATATTCTTCTGTTCATTCCTTGTAAGTAAAACGACAAATTCTTATTTGTTCCCTTTACATTATCCATTTCGAAAGTTGGCTTACATCATATAGCCGCATCTTGCTCGCTGCCAACCAAAACATTTCTGTGGATGGCACACCGAACCATTTTCTCAAGTTAGCGAGCAGCAGAACCTTCATCTTTAAAGGCTTCTTTTCTCTTTGACCTTTCCCTGTACAATATTTTATAGGATACAGTATTTGTGCTCATTTCTCATCACATATCAGAGAAATTTTATTTTCTATTTCTTTACGATCTGTATGATATCGGGATAAAAATTATTAGGTGTGTGCAGAAGTTAAAGTCTTTTTTCACCGCTCTGATACAATTTTTTAAATAATTGATTTTGAAATTGAACTGAAATAAATTCCCACTTTTTTACATTTTTTGAAGGATTGGTATCGAAGTTTGTAAAAAAACAAGTAATAATTTAATAAATATGTTGAGGGACGTAAAGCACTACTTAACAAACAGTCTTTAACTTGGACTGGGAAGTTCACCGACATGCGACGTATTCACCAGAATTGGCACCATCGGATTATCATTTATTCAGATCGATGTATACTCTCTACTGGGACAGCGCTTCTGAGATGTGGCTAGGATAAGAAAATTGATCAATTTTACAGTCTCCAAATCTATATGTTTTTTATTATTATTACTCAGGAATTCTAAATTCACCCAAGAAGTCACAGAAGGTCATAATATCCGAGTGCAACTGATAATTTAAATATATTTTAAAAGTTGGGAAAACGAGAAAAGACTAAAATTTGTGTACAGACCTAATAATACACGTTCCTCTACTTGGATAGTGGTGATATCTATTGATTGTTTTTCAGATGTTGAATTTATTCGTTGCCGTCATTATGGACAACTTCGATTACCTCACTAGGGATTCTTCAATATTAGGTGCACATCATTTAGACGAATTTGTAAGAATATGGGCAGAATATGATCCAAACGCTACGTAAGCAAACAATTTAATTTAATTATTATACAGCTCAGTTTCTAAACAGGTTTGCCTGAACAGACGTACCTGTCTGGATGCTGTGCAGTGATAATATATAAAACATATTCACTAATTTAAAGTCTATTGTACTAATGATGTATGTTTTTATGTGTTTAGTGGTAAAATACATTATACGGAAATGTATGACATGTTGAAAAACATGGACCCGCCACTGGGGTTTGGAAATAAATGCCCGAATCGTTTAGCATATAAGAAACTTATAAGAATGAATATGCCAGTAGACTCAGATGGAAAAGTTAATTTTACAACGACGCTTTTTGCACTGATTCGTGAAAACCTCAGTATTAAAATGCGATCTGGTAAGCCCAATTTTTCCTTTTCAATACTTCTTTTAAAGCTTCATGTTATTAATTTTTATTGGTCTTCTTTAGCACAAGAAATGGACCAAGCAGATGAAGAACTACGAGAAACAATTAAAATAATTTGGCCCCTCCAGGCCAAAAATATGATCGACGTGTTAGTACCACGTATAGACGAACTGAACGCTGGCAAGATGACCATCGGGAAGATATACGCCGGTTTGCTCATTTTGGAAAGCTGGCGATCTACAAGATTCGGCCAAATCGAGCCAGCTGGAGTTTCCGTAAGTTTCAGTATTTATTTTAAATTAATTAAGAATTTACCCTATTAGGAACTTATTTTATTATTTTGACAGCGTTGCAAGGTTTCTGTATTATATATCCAATGGTCAATATTGGTGAAATTGTTGACAAATGTTTAAAGGATACGGAATAAAAAGAAAAGTATTATGGATCTGCATGATATTTATTTTTAAGGTGCCTCAAACGTTTTATAAAAAATTCTTTACTAACGTAGTTTTAACTGAGATGAATAAGGGTACTGGCCATCTTAATGGACTTCAGTACTCTATTAGACCTTCTTATTTATCCATCCAAGATATTTTTATGTGGTTTCAATAAAAGATATAATGATTTTTTTAAGCGGTTTTCTATATTTATTAAAATATTTAAACATTGAGATTTATACATTCATTTTCTTACAATAAACTCATTTAAATAAACATAATACCACTAGTTACCACCGTGTAATCCAGAGTAGACTAAGTATTCACTCATTTGAATCACTTTATCTCTGAACTGAATTCAACAAACTTCAGTTACTGTGTTGAACTCAATCGCTTGTCTAACTCAACACTAAAGTAGACTAAATGGAACTGTTTGACCTCCGGCCGCAGGTAGCGCATCTTATATAGTCACTTGATTCTTTCCAGAGCATTATCGGTCACTAGTGGTCGGTAGAAGGTTTCACGGCCGTTGATTACTTCCCAAACGGTTGTCGTCGTACCTTACAGAACAGTATTCTCAACAATATTCTCAAACTGTTTAGTAATACAAAACTGTTTAGTAGCTTAAGTTATGGTCCAGAGTTCTACACCATATAAAATAATGAGGAATATGCTTTAAGTCTTTCTCAAACTTAACCACAAATCACGACCTTAAAAAATAAATTTTCCGAATACATACTGTTTGGAGATACATCTCGCTGGATCACTTACGTGTATTCGCTCCAAATTTCCTATCCATCTTAGCCAATTGTATTTATCGCTTAAATTATATCATCGACGCAATTCATCACTTTCACATAGACATATCCAGGAGTTTTCGGTTTTGTCGCATTCTCTATAATTTGGGGGGTTTAGATGAATTTGAGCTGCAGAAAATTCTCTGAAGTAACTCGTCTCTATTGTTGGTCTTCCACTTCAGGTTATATCAGTTATTTCCAACGCTTATTCCTTAAAATGTTGTGACCAAGATGCACAATTCAGTGAATGGTTTCATTCAATAAACCCATAGCTCTGTAACTTTTTTAATCGAACCAATATAAATGAAGGAACATGGCATTGAAGAATGGCAGATTCCTCCTAAGGTACCCTGTGTAGTAATGAACCCTTTTTGTTCTAATTTTATATTAAATTGCATTTTTACAATTTTATTACAAATTATAAAAAAAATAATACAGAAACCTTTCAAATATTTTGAATATTTTATCCATTAATTTCATTCCCAGGTAAGATAAGTATGTCCTGGTCACTTTAAAACGTCACTAACGTCATAAATTATTTTCATGACGTCAGGTTCGGTTTACTGTGGCCAGAATATAAATTAAGACATAATAATCACAATAGATGTCATGATCAGTTACACAGTGTCCTCACTTACAAATTACATGGATAGATGTCCCGATGGTGCCCCAGTAATAGCATAGATATCCATGTTATAGCTCTAGTGTAGTGAGATGTCTATAGAGATCCATTTGAGCCCTCTAGACATGTGGATGTTTATGGTTTTTTATACCCATATTTTTGAAAAACGCGGCTTGAGTTTTTCCCTAGGCAGTGATATCCATTTTTTGTTTTTTTAATTTTATGCTAGTAAAACAGTGGATGTAGTTATATACATCAGCTACAAATAAATAAAGAAAAAAAAATCGTCTAGATAGCCATAAAATTTATTTTTAAATTTGATTGGCAATATCACTCTCCGGTATCATTTAACAGACATTTGACGCCAAAATTTGAGGTAATATTCAAAACAAGCATATATTTGTATATTTATTATAATTATTGAAAAGTACACATTATGATCACAATCAACGACAGTAAGTGCTCAAAAACAATAAGCAGCACAGAATTGCGAACTTTACGTTTTCAAAAATAAAATTCAAAGCCTGGTAGATGATTTTTTTTTTTTATCTTATTTTATATCTTCTGTACCGCCCTACAGTATTGTGTTTAACGATTTGCTGAAACAAACAATTCTCTTCAAGGTTTTCTCTTTGAAAGTCAACAGAGATTGAGTTTGAGCCCAGTTCTAAGACTTTTTAGACATATTTTATATATTTAAAGAAAACTTGGAGTCCTTTTTGGATTACGTAGGTACAACTCTAACGCAGAGGTACCGATCAAGCTTCACGTACCAAACGGCCAGGTTCGACGCCCAGCCAAGTATATATATTTGTATTTACAAATTTATCTGCAAAAAACAAAATAAAAATTTAACATAGCGCAACATCAGATAATACATTTATCAGCGCTCCCAAACCGGATTAGATCATCGTGGGAGTTGTAGACCTGAATCTTCATTCCCTCCGAGCAAAGAGCATTACGGTAGTGATACATACTATGGCTTGGTAAGACTACTGGGTTGTTCATGAAATAATAATAAAAATAACCTTTATACTCTTATACCGTCATGCATGTATCTCTTTGCCCATGTATCCGTCTGTCTGTCTATATAATAGTAATCAATGCTTGATCTAGGGGGTGTAAGGAGGGTAACTGCTCAGGGCGGCAAATTTGGGGTGCGGCAAAAAACTGGTAGAAAGAAAAAATTAAAATCAATAAAAACCAATAAAAATGTAAAACATTTTGAACAAGCAGCAAAAAGAGGTAATACATGCTTGAATTTAGTATCATATTTCAGTACAAATAGCTAACAGAATTGTGTGAAATAGATATATATATATTTATTTACTGGTTTTCTGTCAATCGATCGGCATCAAGATTCTCCTCAACTATAAAAGTAATTTTAAAAAAAAACAAACTTTTTATTTTGATTTTTCTACTCTAGTTTCTAAAATGTGTTTTTCTCCCATCCGGGAGGGTACAAGCATTTAAATATCTTCAAAAATTTTGAGCAATGAAAACATGAACCGGAATTGTAAACCGAGAATTGTCGATGCAATAAGTTTTTCGGAAGATATCGAAGCACAATATGATTGAAAAATAGTCGTCTAGATAACTAAATTTATTTATTTTTAAATTATGCTGGAAATATCACTCTCCAGTATCATTTGACTGGCATTTGACGTCCGAGAGTGAGGTTATGTTCCAAACAAACATATATTTGTAAAAGGACATATTTGTATTTGTATTATTGTTATTAAAAAATACACAAAATTACAATCACAAGCAACGATAGTAAATGTTCAAAAACGATAAACAGCACAGAAATGCCAACTTACCATTTTGTCAGCGTTTCTCAACCAGAAACGTGCCACGGACCAGTAAAATATTTAATTTTCTACCGCGGACCACAATAAATAACTGTACTATTAAACAAATTTATTGTATATGTATTCTTCATCTATATAGTATCTCAGTAATAAAGAACAGAAAATGGACAAAAGATCATAAAAAAAGTAACAAAAAATCTCAAAAATAATAATTTATAAGCGTTCCGCGGACCACTAAAATTTTTCTAAGGACCACAAGTGGTCCGCGGACCACCGGTTGAGCAACACTGTACTAGACGGCATTTTTCCTCATATTGCATTTCATACTGTTTTTGTAAAATATGAAAATGAAATAGACAAGATTTCGATTTCCTTCTATTTCGATTTCTATTTCTTGTGTCTTTCTATTTTTGATAAAAAAAAATCTTTATTAATTTCACGTAGGGTATTTAATGGGATTTTGTAATACTTAGATTTACGGATGAAAATTATGAAAAATTTGTTGGTTTTACTCGATTACAGCAAAAAATATGCCCAATGATTATTGTTTTAGACATCCAGCATTCAAGCTTGCTTATTAGTTACCTACAAAATTAAAACCTTATTAGAAATCCTAAAATATGTGAGAATTCACACGTTACAACAATATTTTGCATAATTATTATTTATTTATTTGTGGATATCACTGTTTCCCAAAATGCATTAAATCCTGATAAACTAGTGCACCTGTATGCAACAATATCATCGATTTGAACATAATTGTTATAACATTACCGTAGCCGCCATATCCTCTGGCCCCAAAATATACATGTATATATTTCTTTACAGGGATTTGGAAATAGCCCTACAGCAAACCACGCGGTAGTATATTATATACCCTTGTTCTCGCATTTGTTTAACATTTTTCACATTTTTTGCTAATGATTAAATTTAACCTTTATTAGAAAGTTTAATGTTAAAAGTTCTCATTCATAGCAAGGTCCAAGTAGTGCAAGCGGACAGTAGTTAGTAGTATTTATAGAGTTCTGTACTTTTAACAATTATACTTGTATAAGAGGCTTTATTTTTTTCTTCGAATATAAATCTACATATATTTCTACCAGATATTACTTTCAGAGCCCAATAAAGACGAAACCATCATTAATTAATATCAATATATGTATCTACGACCATTAAATAATAAATACATAATGTGTCCAACTCTAAATACATAAAACTGATCATATTACACGCCGTGGAATATGATATTTGTATACAAATGAACCTAGACCATTGGTGAATTATCTGTTTGGGTACTCAAAAATGGTCTGTGAAGGATCTCCACAGTTGTAGGCAGGAGAATCTATCATCCGCCATTTAAATAAAGATGAACCTCTTTTAAGATTGCAGTGCCAAAGCGGCAAAATCGAAACTAACCAAATAGACAATAACAACTTTTTGACATATGGACAATACGTTGTAATCAAACATTTAAAAAGAATTTATTAATATTTTTCTCTTGATTTGTGTTTTCCTGTACCAAGATTCGATCAAAACTATCGGACAAAACATTACACGCTCTCATTTTCTAAAAATATTATTTTATAAATAAGAATTTTTATAAAAAAGATAATTTTGAAAAAAATTATCTTTAAATCATTTGACTATTTATTTTATGTATGGTGTACTTATAATGGTAATGTATTTTAAACTCATAGCTCGAAAGCTCGAAAAAAATATCGAGCTCGAGCTCAAATAATAATAAACACGTCCAAGCAAATGTAACACGTGTGTCAGAACAATAACAAACTTGTTTATTTGGTTTGTTCAACATAATTCCGCCAGATAGAGTCTGTGTCAAGGCCTTATCACACTAGAGTTATTATTCTAAAGTCTAAACTTGGAAAACTAAAGTCTTGGCATTCGAATCGAAGTCTTGTGTGTGTGATAGCATGACAAAAAACCTAGGTCTTTAAGTCTGAACAAATACATCGAGATATATTTCCTCTGTCTTTAGAAGACAGACGAAATCCAAGTCTTCAAATGCGCGTGCACTGTCTCGACCTCTGAGTCAGATCAAGTGAGATGGGTCTATTGTTAACGTTATGTACGCAGACCAAAGTCACTTTTCCCTGTTTCACGTGTGATATCTGAAGACGTGAAGACTTGAATCCTCGAAAAAGACTTACAAAATAAAACTTGGATGGCGTTCTAGTGTGATACGCCCTTTATAATCATTTGCCTATTACGTTTTCTCCAGTGATTGTGCGCAAAAAACAGTTTATTGCGTTTTTATAAAGAACAACTCTTTGAAAAAGGCTTCTTTAATCTCTCCCCTATTTTAATCCGACCTAATGATCTAATGTCTAAAGTAAACAAAAGTTCTTCAAAATAATCCTTCAACTCTCCAGTAAAATAATTAAATGAACTCTTAAAAGAACTCTTTTCTTTCATCAAACTTTGATTAAAAACGAATAATGTGGCAGCTGACTAAATGAATAACTCTAAAGCCAAATAAACTAAAAATAAAAAGCTGTGGTTGCAGACTTCATGCTTATTGTCTGAAGATGTCCTTGTAGCTGAGGTAACCAGAATTTGAAAATACCTGGGGATTACCTCCTCCATACATATATTCCTACATAAATTATTGTCTTATTTGTTATATGTAATGATCTCATTAATAATTGACATTAGACTTAGATATTGATATTGATATTAGACCATTTTTTTTTACTTTTTGACATTTTGTTTGTTAGTTGAAACTGAAATAGAATAACAGATCACTGGTTAAAATATTTAAACTTAATAGTACTGTTTTAAGGATGTATTTCTAGAATAAGAAAAAATATTTCCTTTTGTCAGACCGGGGTGGTGTACACAAACACAAATTTCATTCTAATTAAAAAACAGAATCACATTAGAAGCTTGTAATGTGAAATTAACCTGCTTACAATATTGCTACAAAATAGTAGTTGGTATTAACGTCGAAATACAAAATTAAAAATAAATCCTCTTTAATAAGACAAAGTAGGAAAAAAAGGATAAATATTTCTAAAGCAGAATAAAAGGAGGATATAGTTAAGAAGAACAAGTCCATCTACAGGAGAATTGTCCTGCCCAAAAGAATGTGATTGGTCTCCTTACTATAACCAAATTAAAAATAAAACCTCTTTAATAAGACATAGCATGACAAAAAGGATAAATACAGAGTGATTATTTAATGGCGAGACGACGTCACCGAATTTTACGTGCCTTCTAGCAGAATACTATGACTATAATAACCTTGAAGAAAATTTGATTATGAAGAAAAAAAGATTATGCGAATGCGCGCGTAATCGCCTGCTACGATGTGTATGAAACGGCAAATTATTAAAACTTCCAGTGACGTCGTCTCGCCATTAAATAATCACTCCGTATTTCCATTGTTGAATAAAAGGAAGACATAGTTAGGTAGGACAAGTTCATTTACAAGAGGATTGTCCTGCGCAAAAGAATGTTGTTGGTCTCCTTACTATAACAAAAAAATGCCTCTTTTACAAGTATAATTTAAAATATTTTAATATAAGTATTTTGATTAAATTAAACAATTTTTTTTCAAAAATGCATGCCAAATCATAGATTTCACAATTATAAAATTACCTAGATTTCTTAAATCTGTCTTTTGAAATACTTTTAAAATGAATTAGAGTTACTAATTAATAAGCAGTTTTTTATATTAGATTGTAGATAATAATCAAATTACTAATATTTCTATAAAAGTATGGAACACGATTTTTTCAACTAATGTCTTTCTAAATTTAGCGTATTAGCGTTCACAAAACTATTATACAACTATAAACAAAGTGCATTTTTAACATCACAAGTTTCAACAGGACACTATATTAAAAAAGATTGGGAAATTATAATGAGAATAAAGAGAACGACAATAAATTTTTTAATATTCTCAATAGATTCAATAAATCAATTATTATGAAATAAAATACAAAGAAATTATTCAAAAATTCGGTAATTTGTCTCCAGACAGATATAAAGGCGTTCTGGCCACACATCTGTTGAGGCATGAACTTCATTGAAAATTTGGCCACCGCATTGATTGAGTTCTTTAGCGACTCAAACAGAACGGCAGAATTAGTCCAGGAAAAAGTGTTCAAAACAGTAGATTTAGAGAAAGTTTTTCGTGAATTTGGGTAATTAGTGAGATAAATAGGTCTTGAGATGTTGATTTCGAGGCACATGTTCGAGTAAAAATTTTGCCAGAACGAAAACACGCGATAAATTTGCAAAAAATGATTTTTTGCAAGTATCTCCGTTCCATTGCAAAATTCTAAATAAAATATTTATACCAAATTAAAGAAAAATAAATTTTCTATAATTTAGCCTGCAAAAGTTTTTTTGTGGAATGAATAGTTTCGTCACTAGACCGCCGCAAAGTTGTTCATATTTTCGAATTCATGAAAAATTTACTTTGCGCTTCATTTAACGCAAAAATATTATTACAATTTCAGTTCTGATAATTTTCCAAAGTATACGATTATTTTTTTGTTGCGTAAACTTTCGGAAGGTAAACTGGTAAGTGGGAACAGAATCTAACCCATCTTGGCTTTGCTGGCTCATAAAGAAAAGGTACCAGAAACATGGCTCGAAAATGTATCCAACATCATCAGATGTGGGGACTAGCCATCTAGAAGAACAGACCTGAATTCGTTGGAATACAAATTATGGCTCCTTAAAGGGTACGACTTGCTGTAAAATACAACAAAGTACTGAATCGCTAAAGTCCGGCCAATTTTCTAACGTGTCATGAGAAGCAACTGGCCGTAGCGTTTCAAGACCTATGTGAAGCCAAATTAAATAATTACTTTGTAGTTTATTTCTTAATAATCGACTGTTAAAATGATATTGAAAATATTAAAAAACCCATTGTCGTTTTCATTTCACAAAAAAAAAGTTTAACAGAACTTATAAGACTTATATGCTAAGCAATTTGCCGGCTACTATTAGTGCCAGAATTTCATTGTAACCTTGAATTCCAGCCTTAAATATAATGTATAGTGTCCATCATTCATCTATTTTCACATCTGCATGTTTAATATTTACTTATAGTATGCTCTTCTGTGTATGACCATTATAAAATTTTTAGAATTTCAATTCTATTGCATGGAATCTTTTGCATTTTGGAATGGCTCTTCCTTAGCTATTTCATAGTTTAAAATAACAAATTCTTAAAACACTACACTTAAAAAAGCTTAAACACAGATGTAAAGTGAGACTTAGTATTCACTATTTTTCAAATTAAATTAGAATAAAATTTAAAAGCACTTAGATTAGGATATACAACTTGAGTTATTTTTCAAAATATTTAAAAGTTAATAGATAATAAAAATAGATTGAAACCATGAATTTAAATGTATCTTATGATTTAAAAACTATAAATTTTCACAAACATTTTTTAGTTTAAGCATTTCAGACTATTGCCTTTAATAAGAGTGGTTGATAAATAATACATATTAAAGATAATTAGATTAATTCAGTTTTAGAATTATTTGCTTTCAACAATCTGAATGGAATACGGAAAACGAAAGAAAAGCTAACTGTTACAAAGCAAAGAAAGTGGTTAGTGTATTTAGAGACAAACACTGTCCACTGAATCGAAATTGCGTGTGACAGCGCCACTACGTAGTTGGATTTGATTTCCTTTGATGGAGACTCCACTCATTTCAATTCAGCATTCCCCTCGACACGAATTGGCCTGTCAGCAAAAGCCAACCATCACGTCCACACCAATTCCACTATGCCGAACGGTACTGCCGATCGGCATGTTGTGGACGCGCCTTTACAAATTAATGCGGATAAACCGGGTTCGCTAGTGACCCAGATTTGCATGACAAAAGTTCCAGATTCAAATCCCGGTGAAGGATGATTGCATTCAATATTAGGATTGGCATTTTTACTACCATCTTTGCTAGTTTTTCTTTCGGAAATTTAGGGAAATATTTAATTAATTTATTGTTATAATTTCAAACTAATTGAATATTTATGAAACTCAAGTTGTATATATTTTTTTAGAAGCAGGTTTCTATATAAATAAAAATTTTCTAGTCTAAAAAATAGTAAGATAGGAAAAAATTTAGTATAGTTCTTATAGTAAAATCTCTTCATCTGGTCTTTGTTTCTGATCAAGTGATCGAATTCGTTCACTTGTTCAGTCAACTGGTTTCTATGAAATGTTGTGTACCATTTGTTAAATAGCAGAAAGCGTCGTTTTTTAACTGCCTCTTGGACATGGCGGGGCAGTGGGGAGCAGCAGGGAGCCGCGCCGGCTCTCTCAGTCTAGAGGGCGTCCCTCTCATGGCTAACTCCTCGCAACACGACTTAGATCATGCTCATGAGGAAAGTGCTCTATCTACATTAGCCAGAAGAAATACCATGAGAAATAGATCACAGAGGTAAGATCATTTTTGGATTAGTACATTATGCTAAACAACAATCATTGAATCCACAATTAATTTAATATAATAATGAGACCATTAAGGCTTATTAAAGGCAAATACATCCCACATCAGATATTAATTTTTCCCATCCTTGTCCAGAGCAGATCTCTTATGTATTTCATCCGTCTATTTTCTTAGTCGTCTGCCTCGGTGAGTATTCATCTCCAAGTATTCATTCCATCACTTGCTTGTTCCATATATCGTCTTTTGAATGCATAATAAGTCCACCCATTACCATTTCAAAGATATTGCTCTTACTATTATTACATCGGTTATTCCGGTTCGTCTTCATTTCCTTCATTTCTTAGTCTTTGACGTTCGGATATGTTAAGAAAAGATCATTCCATGATTCGTTTCGTCGACTAATGGCTGTTTTCTTCGTCAGTGACCAGGTTTCAGGCCCACATGTAAACACTGGTATATTGCACTGTTTATGGAATTTTTAAGAGCATATATGATGGCATAACTTTTAGTGATTTTTTATTTCTCCAGTATATTTTCTTACCTATCCAGCATTCTTTCTTGTCTATTTCACACTCTTTGTCTGAGTTTTCGCTAGCATTCTTTCAATATTGCTTTCATGCCTATTTTTCCCACTTTCCGTTGTCATTTTATCTCTCCCTGTTTCTTCAAGTAGTATACCCACCATTCTTTCTTATCTATTTAACTCTCTTTGTCTGAGTATTCGCCAGCATTCTTTCAATATTGCATCCATGCCTATTTTTCCCACTTTCTGTTGTCATTTTATCTCTCTTTGTTTCTTTAAATAGTATACCTAAAGAGTATATGTTACATGCGAGGGTGTACAAGGTATGTATAATCATGAACATTTTCAATGGTTTTTCTACCAATGATTATTGGATAATTTTATCAAACTTTTCCATCTATTGTTCTCTTAATGAAATAATAATATCAAACCTAAGTTCTGCCCTTTCGGAAAAAGATTTCTTCCAAAACCGACCAATTTCTTCTTTCTTTTGCCCTTCAAGACCATCGGTTGCCTACTATTCTTATTTCGTCTCCCCATCGTTTCACTTTCCTTTCTCGTTTTCTCTTCCTGTCTAATGGTATTCATCCAGTTATCCTTTTAACCCATCTATTTTTTGCGTATCTGAACGTACCCAGCCCAATGCTAATCAAATTCCTTAGTATTTTTCTTAATTTAACGTTGGAAAGTTTGTTCCTTAGAGTGTTTATTAGCTAAAAATAAAATATGTGAGCCATATGTTAAAATTCTCTTATGCCACCGTAAATGGTCGTTAAAACTTTTCCCAAAAGCGCTAAGAACTCTTTATAGTTTGCCCCTAATGACACTCGTTGATTAAATGGTTGGCCAATATAATTTTAAATAACTAATTAATCCTGAATTTTTGATCAGTTTTATCAAGATTTATTTAAAACTGGATTAAATCATTGTTGTTTAGCAATATTAAGTATAAATCATTTTCACTAGTTGAAGCTATAAGCTGAAATATAAATGAAACGTTGCCATATTCAAGTAATATAAAAATATTAGTTTCGTGACGAGAGCAAATAGTAAAACAAATGTAATCTTTGACACTACGAATTAATATTGTCTTTTTTACGTATTATTAGAAGTCTTCTTTCATGCGAGATCTATAGTTGTAGATTGTTTAGAATGTACTCGGTGCTGCCCAACGCTGAGTGAAAAATATCTAGACATATGAATAGAAAAATTCTTATAAAGTATACCCAATCCGAAATAATGAAAACTGATATATTCCAAAAACTTTCTGACAAAAGTGACGATTTATCAATACATTAAATTTTTTGAAACAATAACCGAGTGTTTTTATTTTTGCCTTGTTATTATAATATGTTTAATATTAAAAATATAAATATGTCATAAATGTATGTACAAATAAATTAGGCAACATGTACTTTAAACAATTTGTCATTTGACACATTTCATAACTCATTCTAAAATTGCCAACTTAATGGAAGAAAGACAAAAGAATTCCGTGACTACTGATATCTTTTTAATGAGAGAATGGAGTTTATTAGTTTGGGATCGTGTGTGTGATCGATAAGTGTGGATGATGAGACTGGTGATATATTAACGAACGCCAATTTTTTGGTTCGGTTCATTGTTGCTGGTTCGCTTTTGTGTAGAATTGTTCTGGTTGTTTTTTATTT
Organism: Liopterus haemorrhoidalis; assembly: GCA_963971575.1. Taxonomy (NCBI): domain Eukaryota; kingdom Metazoa; phylum Arthropoda; class Insecta; order Coleoptera; family Dytiscidae; genus Liopterus; species Liopterus haemorrhoidalis. The sequence continues at coordinate 54,472,536 of OZ020615.1, forward strand.
GATACTAAAAAGGTTTTCTTGTATTTCAAAATTCGAAATCTGATACATTTCTTGCAAAAAAATTTCGGATTGGAGATACTTATTCTATGTAAATATCTTTTACTTTGTAAACTGTTACTTACAGATAATAAATGTGCATTTATCTTTTCAAGTAATAACTTACTTTTTTTCTGTTTCAGGAATAAAAAGGTGAAGGGCTGTCCATGTTGGTAACATAAGTTAACTGTTCTGAAATGAAACCTGTGAACAATAGTCGATGTCTAGTTCAGTAATTATAAGCCAAATATTTTACCATAAAACGACACTAAAATATTTGCTTTTAATTACATAGATAAAGTAAACAAAAATGTGATATCATATGTTAATAGTAACCATTGTATAGATCCAGATAATTCCAGTTAGGTAGATTTGAGTTTATCTTATAGATATAGGATAGACTTATTGAAGAAAAGTGAAATTATATAGATTGTTAAAATCCTGCAAGAAGTTAGGATATCGTATTGCATATGTGTTTAAAAATTAATGTGATACAAAATATGAAATAAAATAGGAACAATTTAACCCATTTGCTACGGCGAAACAAGATAACATCCACTACCAGTGAACCAGTGAACCTTGCATTACATCAGAAGTGCATTGCTGTGTTACACAGTGGTAGCATTTATGGACGTCCGTTGTAGTAGCCATTCGTACACAGATGTATAACCACGGATGACCACTATAATAATCGTTTATACCTAGAGGTTTATAAGGTTTAGTTAAAATTTAATCTATCATCAACATATTCATTTTTGGAATCAACTTATTTAATATCAAATAAAACTCTTTAAGAAACTGGTAACTTCATGCAATGTCAAAATTCTTGCAATTTTTTATAAAAATAATTTCTACAAGAATCATTAGCATAAATTTTTGTTATTAATTATTATTAAATATCTAGATATTTAATATTAATTGATTATTTTAATATATTTGCTAGATACGTAGACAAAATGGTTGTGTACCCTTAATATAATAATATATCCCGAAACAATGTGTTGGACAAGCTTGTCATTCAGAATAAGATGGAAGCAAAACGTCCTAGACTTAGACTTCCTGAGACCAAATGCGCAATTTCACTGGTTATATGCTAAAAAACAAACACCACAATACTATAAATTTGCTATTTTTTTTTGCCTAATAACGTAAGAAATTTTCGAGAATTAACCAATCAACAACCCATAGAAATATATTAAATCATTCAAAATGGGTTTAACAGATCACACAGAAGAAATTCGTCTGACATCAAATGCTTATCTTGTATAAATGCGCTTGAGGGTTGAAAGGTGTATATCCAAGAAGACATTAAGACCATTTTGATAGAATCTTGATAGTATCAGGGAAAATGGTGCAGCAAGCTTGAAAACACTAACCAAAAACAAAATTAGATGGACCTTATGTAAGATGAGACAGCCTTAGAATGCCGAGAACAGAAAAATTACGAAAACTAAATTTTTCTAAAAGATACTACAACTATGGAAACTGAGAACTTTGACGAAAGCTGGGAATGCTTTATTTATCTGCTTTTTTTACTAGCTCCTGTAATCCGCCTAACAGGTGGTCTCGCTTAGTGAGTATTTGGTTGTTTCAGCTATTGTATGTAACCAAATGTTTCCTTGGCTTCGTTGCTCCATCGCCTGAAAACAAGTCTTCGTGGTCTCCTTGGATTTTTTCTTAAACTACTAAGTGCTGCATTTGGTTTTCTTCAACTTATGTGACCAGTGACCTTACGCGAAAAGAATACATGGCTATTCTTCCTAAAATTTTACTGGATTAACTATAGGGTTCTTTAGCTTCATAGATATATATGTGAGCTCTTTTTGCAGTCCATGGGACTCAGGACATTTTCCGTCATCACATTTCAAGGATTCCATCCTATGCATTTCTGCCTTTTATTTAATCCATGATTTTGTATCAAGCAATTTTTGCGTTGATTAATGTGTCGATGTTTCCTTTCATCTTGTCCAGGCCAAGAAGCCCAAATATAAAAAGCGGCCTACTAATTTACGATTTGCGATGCTTGTTATAAAGTTAACAAAAATTTATGCAACTGATTCAATAAACAGTTTTTTTTTTTTTTATTACTATTACAACAATGTTCCTATTTTATTATTAGAACTTATACTTCTGAAAGTAGCTACAGTTCAAGATTTCTGTGGGCTATGCTGCCTTTATTTAAGAAACAGCAAAAGGACGATATATCTGCAAACAAAATTAGTCTATTGTCCTGAATTAATGGCTATTCAGTAACGAGTAGTAAGACAGAGAACAGTTGTGTCTTCTTCTCTTAACATTTGAATTTTTAAACCTTGATTAATATTTAAGGAAGACTTCTTTGTCTATCTACTTGTTATTTTTGTTCAATCAATAACAGCTACTTTCAAGTGTGTAATTTCTGCGGTTTATCAACAAAATTTAATCAAACCTTTGTGTATATTAGCCTAGTCACATAAAACACATATATCTAAAATGACAACTAAACTCTTCTTTGCATGTTGCATGGTCTGTTTGCATGTTAGTTGTATGATATGACCTGGTATGAATGAGATAACAAAATACTCAGATTTTCCCAGATATCATGTGAGAAAGTACGTATACTTGGACTTGATTTAATGGTGATGGTTGTTCGTAGATGATGGAACTGCAGGACGTAATGGCTGCATCCAGACATCCGTCGGAGGATAGTATAGTTGACCAACAACATCTTCATCCTACTACTTATAATAATTCACATCGAAGATCGCCAAGTCTTAGGTGAGTCAATACAAACTAATAAAGCCACAATTTCGTTCTGAAATTTATGATTCTTTTACTTCAATGTGTAATTGTTTTTGCAGACGAGCGAATTCACCGTCATTGCAGCGTAGTCCGTCACCTAGGAAGCGTCACCTGCATCACGATATCGGTTTCTCGGACACCGTGTCCAACGTAGTGGAGATAGTGAAACATGAACATTCACGAGGGCATTCGCAACGACATCGTATACGTGGTAAGTCCTGCTTCATCCTTCTTAGACAATCAAAAACAGTGGTGTCACGAATTTTCTTTCAAAATATTCATACCACCAGAAAAAAAGTAACTCTAAGTGGAGTATGACAATTGACAATTGAACAACGTGCGTTTAAACTGCTGGGTTCACTTATACTCGGATTTTTTTCAATAAATATATCGCAAAATATCGAAAAAAAATCACCTTACTTTTCATGTCATCTGTTGTTAATAATGCACATAAGATCTACAGGGTTTTCATGTAAGACAATATTCATGTAGGTGTTGATATACAGACAGATTCGTCTTAGAAGCGTTCAGCATAAGCTAATAATCTACACATTATGCGTAATTTACACAAGAAACATTCGGCATAAAGTTTCTGTGTGCTCTGTGCTGCACGAAGATCGTTCAGCAAATATCTTGCAGTGCAGTTTGTGTTGCACAGTCGTCATAAGTTATCGTACAAAACAAGTAGCAGGAGACAGACTTCATGTAATCAAACAAACATAATTTATTTGTTTACAAAAACGAAAAGAATTAGATTAGCAAGAATAACTGCACAATCTGAATAAAGCGTTCATCTTTGGCTTTTTTGCACAGTTTGCACAGTGTCCAGGCGACAAAAAACTTGCACGACACAGAGTTAACACTGCACAGTTATGCCGAATGCACCTCTTGTAAACAGACGGCGTGAACTTACGGTAGCGATAAACACAGTAAATCTATTTGATTTTCTTAATAACAATTTTATTTTCTTGAATTTGTTTTATCGTAAGTGTCTAAAATAGATATAACATTCATATGTGTTAATCTACTGTTTATGTTATCGGTAAGGATTCCGATTAAGAGTAAGTTATTAGAAGTTAAATTTTGGGAAGTTCACCTCGTTGTTCAATGGTCAACTGTATACAGCTATTAATGCAGTTACGATGCCACAATTGTGCCTAGTGCAAGACAATAAAAAAAATTGCCCCAGCTATTTTTCTTTTATCTTACACTGTTTGCATCATTATAGCTTCGCCACTGCAGTGCATACTAAAAGAAATTTGATCAGTTTAAGAGAGTCAAGTTTATTGTACTCGAATGACACCACTGTTCAAATAAATGTTGTTGCAAATCTCTCACTCGACAGCTGAAAATTATTACATTTCTACATGTGATGTGAATTTATAAATAACAACACGTCCATACTGTCAACAGTATACTTTTCCAAATAACACTTCCAAATTCACACTCCAAATTACCTTTATAGTCCCCTGAAACGGAATTTATGCTATGTTCTTTTTAACGAACGAACAAATTCTTGGGAACGAATCAAAATATTTGTATAACCCCTTGACTTTTAATAACAAAGAATATTCATGGCATAGATCGCAGGTCAAAACTAAAGAACCTAGTTGGGCTTGTAGCAAAAATTACGGTCCAAATATGAGTGTGTTTGCTATGAGCGCAATCTTGAACCTCTGCATCACGATATTTGAAAATAATTTACTGAATTCCTTATTAAAGTTTCGAAAATATTTTTATTCGTCATGCTGATTGTAGTTCTGGCGTTAACTATTTTTAAATTTACAATAATGGGAAATGGTTAATGCCGAAACTGCATTTAACATGACAAAGAATAGTTATTTTTGTATATAGGGTTATCAAGTAGAGCCTCACCCTGAGAAAAAAATAAAAAATAGTTGAGTGCCTCAAAAAAGTAAATATTATATTGCAAAATCACTTCGAGAGCGGAAAGCAGATTTTCAGAAAACAACTTGACGAGCGAAGTTGAAAAATTCAAAAATTTACTTAAGCGGGCGGCAGAAATTCGGTAAAGAACTTGACGAAAAGGGCATTGATGTCTCTTGAAGATCAGGGGTTAAAAACAGGGCTTCGAACCGGAACTGAACCGAAAACCGAAAAGAACCGTTATTTTTGTCGGAACGAAAACCGGAGCTGAACCGAAAAAAAACATTGGTTTATTTCGGTTCAGATAATGTTTATGGGAGTGAACCAAAATATAAAATACATTTTATTTAAGATTATTTTTTAAAACGATGAGCAGAAAAAAGTACTAATTTTTTGAACTGATAAGTAAAAAAAAAATTCCGCTATTATTTCGAGGAGGGGGTGAACGCCCGGAACACCCCCCCCCCCGGGCAGCGGCCTTGGTACGATTATTACAAAAGAAGGAATAAAATATTCTTCTAAATTATAGTAGAAAATAAATTTCTAATACAAATAAAAGCATTAAAAAATGTATCAGTCGGAACTGAACCGAAAACCGAAAAAAACCGTAATTTTTGCCGGAATGAAGACCGGTCTTCATTCCGAACAGAACTGATATATTTATTTTTAAATAAGTTATTTTAAATAGTTTAGTTTTAAATAAATAACGGTTCGAAGTTCTGGTTAAAAATATAAACGCCATAAAAAAATTCTCACTTGTTACACGAAAATCAATACGTGAAACACTATTTTTTTAACAGTAGAAAAGAATATTTGTCAAACTTTACCAAGAACTTAATTTAAGAATATTTTACCTATCGTATAATTGAGTTTCACTAAATAAAGCTATCAATTATTCAATATATTAGTGAAAGCCTATTGATTCTATAGATTTTTGTTAAAATAAAAAAATAATATTTTCTTCTTCTTTGGTTAAAAGTGATGAAAACTATTAGATAAAAAATACGCTGTGTAGCGTTATTCAAATTTATTAATAAAAACTACATGAATAACTCGAACAGTGAGATTAATTCTTTCCAAAAATATCAAGCAGGAAAGAGATGAATTTGTTTGCTAAAATATTTTTTTGTATAGAGGGGCAAGAATATTAAGTTTAGCCATCATTGTCTATTTTTTTCCCAAAACTGGAAAAGTGTTTAGTTCTGTAGGTTAAACATGCAACTTGTTTTTTTTGTAAGAACGCTGTTCTTTAATATTCGTAGGCATCAAGTCTGGATTCTTCTTGCGCCACGACAACCAATTTAAGAGAGCATCGAATGTTTCTCATGAAGCATTAGCTATATCTTTATATTTATATCTATTATAAATTAAATTGATGACAATTCAAAATCATCTCCTCTACCAGCTATACACAGCTATCAACAGGGTTATTATCCAACGCTGGACGTAAGAAAAATTTCACCAGAAACACTGTAGTGTAAAATACAAAACAATCTTTTGAAAATAACTTAAGCTCGAGCACACAAAAAAATGTCAGCTCGAGAAAATTTCTTTCCATCGTAAAGCCTCCTTGCAGATGCTTGAAAATAGCTCTTAAATTAGCCTCCAAAAATTTTTATCCCTTCAATTGTTTGAACATATTTTAATTAAGAAAAATAGGTCACGTAAGTTAGGTAAGGTGAGTATAGTCACTGACGGAAGACGATGACTGTACATCAAAAACTGCCGAGCCAGAATTTTGTCGAATTGAAGCATCCATCATTGAATTTTCAAGCGGACTAAAAGTTGGATAAGTGTTGGCCAAGACCAGCTTGGACCTATCTCCAAGGCGGGGGCTACCCATCAGGTAGTCGAGGAGCCTGGAGAAGTCTTCTCCCACTCACATGGTGACTACTTGCTTGGCTCACCAGCGGTACAAGTATCTAGCGTCGGTGTCTTGGTCGTCACCGTGTGGACTAGTACGTGTAGAGGAGTTGGCTACGTTCTTCTGCCTCAACACTCTGCGCCATCTATCTATTTGTACTGAAGGTTAACCCAGTTCCAATATTCATTCGTCATGATAAATATTTCCTTATTACGAAAATGCGGCGTATGCATTTCTTAATCAGGCCACATACGTCAGACGCTGACAAATAGTTTTTTAAACAGACAACTGAGCGTCACAATGTCTAGATGGCGTAATCCTGACCTAGGATTACCTATGTCGTAAATCACAGTAGTTAAACGTTAAGAGCATAGTGTAGCTCATTCAGTGGGCTCTTTTGAAAGAAGCTGTTTTAATATTTTGTTAATAAAATTGTATGACGCTATTCTAGATATTTTTTCTCGAAACCATAAGACAAGGGGTTAGTTAAGAAAACAATACGATTATACTAATTTCTATATAGTTAATGAGTTTTCTTAGTTCATTTAAAATTCGTTAATATACATATTCCGTCCTAAACCTAAAGTATATTACTTTGTGTTCCTTGATCCCTGTTCATACGAGTGTGCCCATCTGTGCAGTGCATGTCAATGAATGTTTAATGTGTCTGTGAACAGGCTCCTGGTCAGCATCCACAAGTCCAGCCCGGTCCCCATCCCCAACATCGCATCACATGAACCCGAGCGGTGCGCGCTGCGGTAACCCAACGTCGCACGGAGGTACGAGGCAGTCGCGCGCCTACGGAACCACGAGCCTTTGCCAGAGGTCACGATCTCCCAGCCCTACACCACATTCTCACACACATGGACCTCCCACAATAGGTAATATCAGATAGACGTATTACGTGCTCAGTTATGACATGATGACAGACACCGTCGGTGTCTTGTATCACAAGCAGACATCTCGTATCGCTAGTACAACTTACATGCGTTCGATAGGAAGCGCTTATATATTAAAGCCTGTTCGCCAACAAAACTCTACACATTCATATGAAAATATTGTAGAATTTTCTTTTATTTGTCTTAGTAACAAATGTATCCAGCACTTTCTTTTCTTCAGTTGCTTTTTTCTATTCAAATAATTAGAGCACCTACTGTAGCTGTTTCTTAGTCCATTTTGCAAATTTGCATTTTGCACCATAATACAAAGTATAAAAATGCAAAGCACCCTACCCTTATGTAATTTTAGTTATGTTTTGGTCGATGTCATGGTGTTAACAATGGCAACATTGTAAATATTGGTTGTCATATTTGACAACCAGGTCCATGACAACAGTTGTGTTATGTTAGATAATAAATGTCATTCTTAAATAAATAATTAATAAATCATAAATATATAAAAGTGTATAATTACGATAACAAAGGTTATTACATGGTGCCGAAACTAGTATAAAATGACAAGAAACGACGAAAGCATGATTGGGTTAAAACCGCCAAAACCATTGCCAATAAGCAATGAAACAGACATGTCGCAAGTATGGAAAACCTGGGTTCAACAGTATCAGTGGTACGAAACAGCAACAAATTTAAAGAAAAAAGACCAAGCAGTACAGGTAGCAACTTTTATGACCATAATAGGACCTGATGCAATAATTATTTACAATACATTTAACCTTAAAGAAACAGATCTAAATAATGTAGAAAAAATAAAGAAAAAGTTCGAAGAATATTTTGTCCCTAAAATTAATGTAACCTACGAGCGCTACATATTTAATAAGACAGAACAGAAAATCAATGAAACATTTTCTTACGTCATTACGTAATAAATGCAAAAATTGCTCATTTGGAAAACTTGAAGACAGTTTAATATGTGACAGAATTGTAGTAGGCATAAATAACGACAAAATAAGGGAACGACTTCTTGAAGAGGATAAATTAACTTTAGAGCTAGCAATAAATATCTGCAGAGCAAATGAATTAGCAAGAAAACAGTTGAAAGCTATGAAAGACAACCAAGGAGAACATCAGGTAAATACATTACAAAACAAATCGAACACTGGTTACTACAAAATCAAAAAAGAAAAAACTAAGCCAAAAGAAACATTCAAGTGTAGTAGGTGTGGAACTACACATGAAAGAAAAGCTTGTCCAGCATTTAACCAAAATTGTAATAAGTGTAAGAAAAAAGGACATTTCTCCAAGTGCTGCAGAACAAAACAAATCAATTTTATTCACGGTAGCACTGATTTAGAAGAAGATCAAGTTCTATATGTTTCTGCAATAGATAATGAAGAAACGAAAACAGATGACTGGTTTGAAACATTGTGGATTTCACCAAACACAAAGGTCAAATTTAAACTTGATTCTGGTGCGCAATGCAACGTCATCCCAGAAAAATTAGCGCAGAAAGCAAAACTTGTGGTAAACCCGTCAAAAACAAAGAATTTGTTGTCATTTTCGAATCACAAAATAAAAGTGAAAGGCGAATGCTCAACGAAACTTAATTATAAAAACAAAAAAGAAAATATTAAATTTTTGATAGTTGGCGATGATCTACAACCAGTTTTAGGAAAAGACACATGTGTACAGTTGGGAATTTTAAAACGTATCGAAACAATAAATAAAGAAATATTCAGTGGTATTGGTTGCTTAAAGGGATACGTGTATGATATTGACCTAGTGGAAAATCCTAAACTACCGATTTATCCAGCTAGAAGAATACCATATCCAAAGCAAGAACCTTTAATTGAACAAGAAGTTCCAGATCGTCCATGGTCTCAAGTAGCATCAGACTTATTTAAATTAAACAAAAATTACTATATTGTGATAGTTGACAGTTATTCAGGATATTTTGACTTTAAATTGTTGAAAAACATAACCAGTACAGCTGTCATTACTGCACTAAAGAATTGGTTTGCAGTGCATGGTATCCCGGATGTTCTATTGACAGATAATGGAACACAATACACTTCAGAAGAATTTAAGTTGTTCAAACAAACATGGCAATTCAAGCACAGACTTTCAAGCCCGGAGTTCCCAAGATCGAACGGATTAGCAGAAAGATATGTGCAAGAAGCCAAAAATTTACTGAAGAAATGTCTAGAAGAAAAGTCGGATATCTATCTAGCACTACTACATCACAGAAATACACCAAGAGGCAATATCGGATCACCAGTTCAAAGGTTAATGAACCGAAGAACAAAAACGCTGTTACCATTACAGAAGAAACTACTGAAGCCTAAAATATTTAAAGAAGTCAGAGAAACATTAATTAAAAATAAAAAGACTGAAAAATTTTATAGTGATAAAAAGACAAAATCAGCTCCTGAATTTAGAGAAAATCAGAACATATTATATAGAAACGAAAACAAAAAATGGCTACCAGCGAAAATAATAAAAAAAGCAGAAGAACCAAGATCATTTATTATTCAAACGCCAGAAGGAAATATATATCGTAGAAATTCATGGTTTTTGAGAAATAATAATGAAGAAAAAATTTCTGAGGAAACGTCACAGTATTCACCACCTGACACTACAAAAACGAGAGAAGAGAAGAGAAAAGAAGAACTAGTAACTCAGCCCGTAGTGAGGAGGTCTGGTAGAAAAATAACATCATAGATTAAAAATTACTTGTAATCATAAAATAATTGTTATTGTAAAAATATTGTAAAACGTTATCTTTCTTTTAGGAAAAAGAGGGATGTCATGGTGTTAACAATGGCAACATTGTAAATATTGGTTGTCATATTTGACAACCAGGTCCATGACAACAGTTGTGTTTTGTTAGATAATAAATGTCATTCTTAAATAAATAATTAATAAATCATAAATATATAAAAGTGTATAATTACGATAACAAAGGTTATTACAGTCGACTTGCCATAATTTTCATATAACGGTAAGTTCATTCCGAACGGTTATTGTGCTTGGGCCACTATCCACTACAAACGGTGGATACCGAAGTTCGCGGGGTGCCGCAGTGGTCAAGAACCACTAAGTTAAACCTTCGTATTTTTATTTTATTTTTTTATTTGTATTTTTATTACTACTCTTGTGATTGTAGTAAATAAATCAGAGGACACAAAATACCAACAATTATAGTAAATTTATTTTAACTGGTCATACTTATAAATAATATAAGTAGGAAAAAATTTCACTCAGCTTTTTTGGACAGAACGTTTATCCAAGTAACACAACGTTTTGCCAACTATTTGTTGGCTTCCTCAGGTGCTACAACGAACAAAATTCAACTATAGTAACAACTTTTACTAATTTTAACGTTATAATAACATCATATACATCGTCCATCACCAGGAGTGGTGAAGTTGCGGAACTGACATTGACAAAATATTTTAAACTTCAAAATCCAGAAGGATAGAAAAACAGGAAAAATAACTTAATATAACAATACTAGATGTGAAACTATGAGTTAAATTTAACAAACTGCCTTATTAATTTACATGTTGATGAATTATGTCCGTAAATAATATAATACAGTCTGTTCCAAACGGTTAAGCGGAACTAAATGGGATTTTCGTTCTTTTAGGTTGTCACGAGAAGGGACCTTGCTGGGGTTATTTCATTTTTCACATTGGAATGTCAAAATTTAAAATTCCAACAATGAAACCATAGAAACGAATGACATGTCAAAATTAAATTATTTTTTTTTTTACAAATTTTAATGACAAAAAAATAAATAAATGGGAAATTTGTATTAAGAATGCACAAAATATCAAAATATAAAGAAAATGACATTTTAAAATGATATTAACCTTAACCAAAAAATGTTAATTGTATGTATGATTTACAAAGCTTAAACAAAACGACCGAAAAGCACGATTTAAGCGATGAAAGTAACTAGATTGCAAAATCTAGTTCCGCTTAACCGTTTGGAACAGACTGTAGTTAAGTTGATGGGAGTCGGACGGTTGTAGAAATAAATAAAAAAGTTTATTTAACTAAGCTTACGTTTCGATTTTAATCAAATCTTCCTCAGAGCTAGTTAAAGTCACATAATTTTATAATAAAACGTTAAATAATAAAATATATCGGTATACGTGTCCATGGTTTATAAGGTCATTGAACTTGGTGATAAGAATGAAAAATCATTATATTATTATAAAGTTATGTGACTTTAACTAGCTCTGAGGAAGATTTGATTAAAATCGAAACGTAAGCTTAGTTAAATAAACTTTTTTATTTATTTCTACAACCGTCCGACTCCCATAAACTTAACTATTTTATTAATTTACGTTGTATAAAAATAAAAATATTCAAAAAACATGAAAAATTCGCAAAAAAACCATCACATCAATATGACAGCCAGTCACAGGTGGGGGGGGGTAATGTTAACGAAAATTAATAAGGCAGTTTGTTACATTTAACTCATAGATTCACATCTAGTATCGTTACTTTAAGTTATTTTTCCTGTTTTCCTATCCTTCTGGATTTTCAAGTTTAAAATATTTTACAACAATTAGTATAGGTTGTTACTATAGTTGAATTTTGTTCGTTGTAGCACCTGAGGAAGCCAACACATAGTTGGCGAAACGTTGTGTTTCTTAAATAAACGTTCTGTCCAAAAAAGCTGAGTGAATTTTTTTCCTACTTCTACTATTATATCAATTGGACGTTAAAATTCTTTCTACTATTATACTTATAAATGCATACCTGTTCATACAGGGGTAATAAGACCGATTAAAACGTCACACTGTCCACGTGGCTTTCATATCTATGACCGGCGGTCTAGAAACGGAGAACTTACCTTCTCTGCTCCTTATACGCCTATCTAGGTGTTGGAAATCTATTACTATTATTTATTGTTTTTCATTCGATTTTTAACACCAAGTGTAGCTGTACACCAAATTACAAACGAAAACTGTTCCGTATTGAAGTGATATATACAGGGGAATTGCCTTTACGGAGATTTAATTTAGACCATAGTTCGGGAACTTTTCTGAAATAAACCCTATAAAATAAACTATCACTGTTGGTTAAAAAAAAAAACTAGTAACAGATCATGGAAAATTAACGTATGTCGGTTTCTTACGGAAACATATGTTCTGTTGTGTTTCTCTTTGTTTTACATTACCACAACTACTTGGTTAGATCTCGTTTATTCATCACATCGTTAAATCAGTGTATATCAGTTCTTGAAGTTCTAGAAACTTGACTAAATTCTAGTTATTTGATATTTGTTTACATTTTATAATTTAGAGGTTATGAGTGAAAATTTTAACATGTGGTATAAGGACATACTTTCATAAAAAATCCAAAGTCAACTAAGGTTTTTTTTAATGAATAAAGTCTGTTCCAAACGGTTAGGCGGAACTAGATTTTGCAATCTAGTTACTTTCATCGTTTAAATCGTGCTTTTCGGCCGTTTTGTTTAAGCTTTGTAAATCATACTTACAATAAATATTTTTTGCTTAAGGTTTGATTTTTTGTGTCATTTTTTATACAAATTCCCCATTTATTTATTTTTTTGTCATTAAAATATGTAAAAAAAATAATTTAATTTTGACATATGTCATTCGTTTCCATGGCTACATTGTTGGAATTTTAAATTTTGACATTCCAACGTGAAAATGAAATAACCCAAGCAAGGTTCCTTCTCGTGACAACCTAAAAGAACGAAATTCCCATTTAGTTCTGCCTAACCGTTTGGAACAGACTTTATGTTATTTGGAACTTATGATAAAAAATTCGTCAGAGTAGGCCACGAAAAAAATCACGTATGTCTTTGCATAAGTTTAGAACTTTAGAACTGCTCACATAGCATTTGACACTACAGAGCTATTGAGCAAATTTAAATTTTGCTTTAAACAGTTAGTTTTTCTTGAAAATAAATCTTGTTTATCTATTTATGATATTATTTTATTATTATTTTTTTTTTACCAAATAGCAAGTAAAAATGAACAACCTCAAATAAAGAAAATAATAAACTTAAAAAAGAACTAAACAAGATGGTAACCACCGCCTTCATAAATATAGATTCTGATTTTTCTGTTAATAGATATAAATTATTAAACACGCATATTTTAAACTTGCTAAACTGTCAAAAATAACAGCTATGAACAGTTTTTGTTTTTGTTGTTGCCCGATTATCTCCAGCATACTTTATATTGTTGTCTTTCTCTTCCACGACCTACTCTGACGATTTTATTTTATCATTATTAACACAAATTGTAAGAAGTTACAAAAAAAATTAAGAAATCTTTTTCTATTCAAAATAAAAGAGTCTCACTTTATTTAGCTAATTTTCTCATGTTACTCAGGAGCCGCAAGTTCTTGACCCCTGTTCTAGTACTAAATCGTGTAATAAAATTATGTTAAACAGAATTGGGTGTAAATTGAAAGTTATGTAATTGCCTTCTCTTGTCGGCGAACAGGACTTTTATTAACTTGCTTTACAGAAAACTATTGCCAACAATTTTGACACTAGTTTTAATAAGCAGCAGTAATAATTTTAAAAATATATAAAGCCAGAAGCTTATAGTATAATCAGATCATAAAGCTTTCTATTATTGCTTAAATGTATTGAAGCTAATTTAAATTTTATTGTCATAAATCTAAATAAAATCTATTAACAGTCGATACAACTGAGAAGAAACCCAGAATCTCAAACCCACACCAAGGTGCTATAACATTTCTTGCAGAGCCGAGGGCAAATCCATCTCATGAGTCCTCTGCAGGCAAGAATTTTTATATAATTAAGATCATTCATAATATCTTTCATTGTTGGCACAAAATCAAAGCATACTTATTGTCATTTCTTATAGAACGCATGGCATTTTAAACTCAAACTCATACTCAACTCTCATATATCAACTCTAACATATTTAACAATTCATAATTTTGCTATTTCATAACAATGCTTAACCTCAATATTTATTTAGCGCTATTTTACCATTTTTTTCATATAACATTCTCAAAGTGACACTTATTTAAAATTTTATGGAAGAATTTTACAGATATACAATTTGGAACCACGGGTGTTTAAAATTTGGCCATTACAACCATAGAGGCGGAAGATTCGCGTCATCTCTATCACCGCTCTGTCATGAAATGATGCTCCTTTCTAACATTATTTCCTAAACCTACTGCTTGCCACACATGAATGTCAAACTTGAACTGAATGATTTTTTAATTGTACATAGTATGCCATAATTTGTATAAATGTTCAACATATTCAACAACTTTTCTTTAATTTATTATTTAACTTTATATTTAGAAAGTTTTTAAACAAGGTTGGCAGTGTGAACTATAGGATGACCAACACTTCATCACTTAATTTCGATATATCGATCATAAAAAATGGACATAACTAAAACAATCAGTACTTTTTCATCAGTTCATCAGATTGCAAATTCTTATAATATTAACTTATGTAATGTTCCTACATCGTTAGTATACATATGTAGATATATAGGTCATCTTCACAATTAAATGAAGAAAAAATGTACAGATAGAAATATATTTCCTATACATATTCACATTAATGAATCATCAAGTCTTATTCATCATCAGGTTGCAGACACTGAATACTAGACAGTTTAGCCATTGGTCATAGCGCCGCTATTAGATTCAAATAGAAGAATAAGATAATCATTGCAGAAGTAGTAAATTTTTGGGGAACATTTTCGCAAAAGTTTACTATTTCTGCAAGGATAATCTTATTTTTCCATTTGAAACTAATAGCGTTACCGCACTTATTTGGAATCCCAATGGCGACTCTATCGCAGTTGGCCAAACTGTCCAAATATACAGTGCCTGTACATCAGGTGATGTTGGACTGCTGCTCAAAAGATCAAAAATGGCAAAAAAATCCATCTAAACCATTTATATGCCATTAACGTCAATGGTGTTACTGTAGAATCGTTTATGAATTTGGTTTTGAGAGCTCAGTGCATTTATCTCTAACAGTGTTGATTGACACCATGTTTTCTTGGGTCGATCTCAACGCTTACTGCTTTGTAGATTGTCTAGTTCTTGGTACCTCTCTAGAAGCTCTACGAAAAGTAGGCCTTAACCAACAATACTTTTTATTTGCAATTATAAATAGTAGACAAAAATTTTCCCCAAATTCCTGTACATTATAATTTTTATTATTTATTTTAACTTGTTTTCGGGAAGCTTCTATAGAGAACCAAAATCAGGAAGTCCTGCGGAGTTCGAGATTGTTAGTCACTTGAGCTGAAACTTTTTCTTGCTAAAACCACATCTCTAGAACATCAACAATGGCACACATCTCTAGGCACATATTTCTAGGAGCTCTTCGAAGAGTATGCCTTAGCCAACAATACTTTTTATTTGCAATTATATATAGTAGACAATTGTTTTTCGCAAATTCTTATCGATTATAATTTTTATTATTTATTTTATATTTTGCGAAAAACCAGGGCAAATGGCTTTCTATCTAGGATTATTTCGGAAAGTTTCTAAAGAGAACCAAAATCAGGAAGTCCTGCGGAATTCGAGATTATTAGTCACTTGAGCTGAAGCTTTTTCTTGCTAAAACCACACCTCTGGAGTATCAACAAACTCTGGCACCAAGAAATTTTATATCATTGATTTATATCGATCGCTATCAACACTCACAGTTGCTCTATAAAAATTTGATGGTATGTTTTTAGTTTTGTTGCCTTTGTTAGTGTGTTTTTCTTTCATATATTATATAAATATAAAAACCGTTACTTTAAATATCCGCAGGAAATTACCTGCTTTGTGGTGAACACCGCGTAACTTTTAAACCTTGCTAAGAGCGCCAAAATATGTCCCTACGCTATGCTGGGGGCCTGCCTTCTTGAGGGCCTACCAGGGCCCTCTCAGAAAAGTTGCGCCTCGGGCCTCCGAGTAGGTAAATACGCCCCTGTCTGTAGATGCAAAAGGAAGGCTAATATTTCACTGTGCCAGAGTAAAAAAGTATATCCAACAAAAAGATTATTATGACTATATTGAACTATAATGTCGTAGTGGGGTACGAGGGCCTTAAAGTTAAATCCTGAAATAAATTTCTATTTGTGCAATCAAAACAATATCTAAATCAATTCTTGTGTGGCATGCTTTCTCACCAGTTGATTTAAATTGTATCACTTTGAGAATGAGTTTTAAAGGTGTTTGTTCGTTGTTGTTAATATATTGTTGTGTTGTTTAGCGTGTGCAGTGGTAGGTCTTAACCAACCGATGCAACACTCGAGCGCTGTGGCAGCGAGCGTACAGCATTCGTACCCGGTGCTGGGTGGACGGAGGGGGCAGGGCCGCCGCCTACCGCCTACACCATGCAAACCCTCAACCCTACAGCTTAGACCTGCCACCATTAACTTCCCTAAACTCAATGCATCTCCGACACACGTAAGTATTTTAATAAACCAAGAAAATTAGGATAAAATTGACAAGATGATGATGGGACTGTGAACTATTGAAAACCTTTACTGTGTTATTCATAAGATAGCATAGAAAGGGTTTTAGGCAATGACGTATATCTCTAGACCGACCGCGTTATAATTTCAATGAAGCCAACATGTTAACAGCTGAGAGAGGCTAGTCAGCCAAGTGAATTCTAACCACTACAATCGACCAAATTAATAGAAGCTATATATAGACGCGGTTTTGGCGGTTAATTTAAAATTTTACTAAAGAATAGAATACATATAGATATATTTATACTTTTTAATTTTCCTGTGAACAATTTAGCTACTTTTTATAGTTTTTCATTAATATATTAAATATTTTTGTATGCAATAAAAGGCATTAAAAATGTATCTAAATAATTATGATTTTAAGTCAAACTTATATTTTACCAAAGAAAAATATACAATTGCCAAAAATATACAAAATATATATTGCACTAAAGAGTGTTCAAATGCTCACAATATCTTGGAAACGTAAAAGTACAAAACTTTGAGAAACGCATATAAACTGTAAACAGTAACAAAAATGGCTGACTGAAGCTTGAACAGCTGACGGAGGCAACATTGCGACTTTCACCTCTAACGACATAGATGTTGGCTTCATTACCCCTTACGTCCCTGTCCACATTTTGTGGACTGTAAGCGGTCTAGAGATATACGTTATTGGTTTTAGGAATATACCATCGTAGCTAGGGACTGAGAGATTCAAGAGTTCCTTGGTCTTCCGTGGCCTCTTCTTTATTTCCACATTTCTCTATACAGTATTCTGTAGGATACGTTATTTGTGCTCCTTCAGTTTCTAGATGATCTCATCGTTGGTGATCCACTGAAAATTTTGACTATACGTCTGTAGATCCATGTTTTTAAGCAATGTTCTTCAACTTTTTAATATTACCTCTTACTCTTGTAATTTTTACTGAACGTGAGAATAAAATTTCCTTAGTGCCCGCTAATATTTAAAAAGAAAAACTACTTTTTTTCTCGGGCTACCCGTTGTGGTGTAAGCTTTTTATTAAGTACCCTGTAAAATTGTAGAGCGAGTAGGAAATTCAAAAATATAATTTGAATATAAGTAGGGCATGCGTGCACCTAGATTTTTTTTTTTTTGGAACAGGGCTATATTTTGCCTTCTTTTTCTTCTTTTCCTTCTTTCCCTTCTTTCCCTTCGACTGGGTGTTAAAACTGCTAGGTCAACAGCTCATCGACTTTGCGTGACTTTATTTGTAACAGGAAAGAGCGAAATTTCTAGCAATGTCTTCACTGCAGGCTTCACTTCCACTGACTGTTAAATGCTTGGTAAGCTGCGAAGTGATTGGGATGGGTTCATGGGTTCATAGATTAAAAGATCAAAATATATAATTCAAATACTCTTCTCTAAAATGATAGTTACTTTTTATTTTCATATATTTTCTCTTTTAAATTTGATAATTTGATAATTTTATAACAGCATGTCATTATTCTGTTGCCCAACTGAAAGCCTAAATCTCTTACAACTAAAAATTTCTTTTTGGTAGCTTTAACATGGTTTAGGCTAGGTTAGAGGATATGTAACATTTTATTATACGAGTACGTCTCTTGAGATTTATACTCAGATTTCGATAGTGTAATATTGATCTCAATTTGATGAATGGCATATTCGATCCGCCTCTTGATCTCTATCGAGTGATCCTATGTCCCGTTAATGGCAGGTGGAGGTACGTACGATCTGCGCAAATTCACTCAGCTCTTTAAGCCTGTGTCACAAAGAATGCAGTATAACATTGAAACAAAGCATGCTCCAACTGTGTTTTACATTATGAAGTTGCCCGTAGAATGGTCGAACGAGGAATGAGCTCCGTCTTATATTATTCACTGAGTCTACTACGCATCTAACTGCCAACTTACATTAAATCTGCTGTGCTTATGTCCACTCTCTCGATGGGTAGATGATTAACTAAGGATACTCTTTATTGTAATGGACCGGCAATTCCAGTGAATAATATTCTAAGGTGTACTACTAGTGCAATTATTTTATAAAAACACCAGAGGAAATGAAGTAAGCTACTGTAGAAATAAAATCACATGAAAATAACAATAACTAATGATTCTCACATTTAGGCTCTGCACTATTTAAATATTAATGGCATTTAAAACTTTATTAATGTTCCAAACCTAATTATAAATATATATTTTCTAAATGTATTTAAGTTGATATGTATTTAATTCAGTTTTTGATTGGTAAATTTTGTGCTTTGCACAAACAGTAATTCTTCTTCTCCTGCATCTTCTTCTTCAGCTCGTCCCATTTTCATGGCGGGTCGCTGTTACTGACGAGTCACTTCCAGTTACTCGTCTAATCCCTTTTCTCGTACTCTTCAAATTTCTTATTAAGATTTACCGAAACAACAATTTTATTTGAAGAAAATACATTTTATCTCTAGTTGTAGTAACTATAATAAATATTATGTACATACTCGTACAGTTAATATTTTATCTAGCAAAGAAAAAGTTGTTTATTTTATTTAGCATTTAAATATTTCAAATTATAATTTATAGATTAGAATAAGCTTTGAAGTTGTCCTTAATCATTATGCTATTTTGAACTCAAATTCGCTTTCCTTTCAACAACGTGACCTAAACGAATCATTAGTTATGTTTGTATATATTTTTAGGAAATTATGTTCGTTTGAATAGCAATTCGCAAAGATTTTGGCCATGAGCAGATATATCACTGTTTTTTAATGCTATTTTGAACTTGATGCTCTTAAATTGCTATTCAAACTGAATAAGTTTTCAGATATGTTATATTTTTTATGTTGATCCCCAGACTCGTCTGCAGATCCAGTCTCATTCAGCCCACAACACTCCACACAACATGCCTCATGGCATGGGCTTCCATGGGAGCGGGCACGCTCGTCCGGACCCACTAGCGCACGAGGTGCTATCACCGCCGATGGCTCATCCTCAGCATAACGTAGCGCCTCTCTCCTTCGAGCAGGCGGTAGCAATGGGCAGGGGTGGTCGTATGTTACCAAGTCCCGTACCCAACGGCTACAAACCAAAGCCCACCAACCGCTCCAGGCATTCAGACTCTGACGACGATGACTGGTGCTAACAGAAACTGCAACGTAATTAGTGACTAACATTTTAGGCCTTCAAGGAATTGAAGTTACAAAAGTGATCCCCAGTTTTTAAAACAAGCGTATTCTAGTTAAAACTGGTTTAAAGAGATCTTTAAAATTTATGACATTTACGTGAATTTAAAATAAATAACCCGAGTAAAACGTTTTTCAAATAATACTGCCATTAATAATCAGTTTAATAAATTCTTTTGTTTATTTTACTCGCTCATTCTAGCAACATTCAACATTCAGAAAGTGACTTTGCTGACTACACCAAAACATCTATCAAAAAAATTTAAATCTTCCACACTCGCAAAATTTCACATAGTATACCTTGAGTTGCGTAATCACCTACATCAAAAAGTTGAAATGATCCTTTTTTTCCATTTTCGGAAAAGAGGAACCATTTGGACACTCAAACAAAATTACTGCTGTCAGTTCAACAGAGGTGTAAACAAATAACTTGAACATCTACTAACGACGTACGTTAATCATGTTTGCAAAATACTACAGTGTTTCTCTTCAAATGTTTTTAAAAAGAGAGAAATTAGACAAGTGCCATTTGGAATATATTGAATATGTTATCCAAAATTTTACGGTGAAACGTAATGCAGTTAGGAAACAAATGCGAAGCAAGTTCCACTGATATTATTCGATCTTACCCGCAACTATTATGACACAACTGTCAAAATAATGGTATCGAGTAAGATTAAATAAAATTAATAAAACTTACTTAGTATTTATATTATATTGATACTGATGAGTTTATTGGAACAAAATAACTGTAGCAAAATTGCAAACAAATGAAGTTATACGTACTAACATTATTCTTAAGTATTGAAAACCCCAAATACATGAAAACAGGTACTAACAACGTACACCAATACTTCCCTTTACGAATAAGATAGCTCTTGAAGCTAAAATTCCGTTGAACGAATTAATTTTTTCCATCTAACATATAAAATTTGGGTGAGGAAAGAAACCAACAAAATATTAATGACAAGTCGAGAATTTATTCAAAAAAATGTACAAAAAGGAAACAAATTTAATAAGATTAAAAACACCAAAGAGAATTTATAATTACTAATTTGAAGATCCAGTATCAAAATCTATCAATTGAGGTGTAACTATTGCTACAAGATATAAAGTATTTCAATTTACTTGCTCGTCGTACGGCAAATTTCATCGTCTTTTGATGCGTACGATATTCGCTGCTTTGCATTAGCGTATACGCACTCTTCTCGTACGAAGTTCAACTATTATTTTAGTTATTTTTAGAATATACCACATATCTTCATACAACCATATGCTTTTCCTCTACTGAGATTTAATCTACTAGTCTAAATTTAGATTCCATACGTATTCTTTTAAGATTAGATTTTTTCATTTTAAAATTATTCAAAAATTTGTTGCATTTGTAATGATTACTTTTATAAATATAAATTGCTGCTGTATGCGTACTGATACCACCAGAAAAAATGTATGGCCTTGTTTATAACAATAGATTCTCTCCTTCCTTTTTAGAGATTCTTTGGAGCTTCTTTCTTGGTTGGAGGGTTTTGTCCAGTTAATTCCAATATCGAACGGGACTCTAGCCCAGTGTTTCCCAAAGGTGTTCCGCGACATATTAGTGTGCCGCAAAATTTTCCAAATGTGCCGCGAATTCTTAAAAAAAAAAACTAGCCTCGTGATTATTTTAACATCATTGTCCGAATATACCTACAATACCATTAATAAGAATAAAGTACACGAAGCATCTTTTTATAACAAATTGAAATTGACATATTCTGAATACAGGGGAGTCATTCAAAATGTCTTCTTCTGTAACTACGTGGGTGTGCCGCGAAATTTTTCTTCTTTGGAAAATGTGCCACGAGAGTAAAAAGATTGAGAAACACTGCTCTAGCCTACTTATATAATTTTTTGGATTCATTTTCAATTAGGATATGTACAATTTTTTTAAAAAGTTTCAACTTTGTTTCAATGAATTCGTAGGCTTTTTCAATTCCATTATGGCGAAATTCCTTTAAAAGAGGTTCCGTAAAACGAGGAATTGGTGCACTTATGTCATTGTTATTAATATTCTGGAGACAATGTACTGTTTTTACAAGTGATACTTTATAAATAATTTTCAAATCTTCAAAAGTTTGACTAGCTACAACGACCAATGTAATTAAAAAACCAAACTTAACAGAACATTTAGATAAATTTATTTGATTTATCTGTATGATATTGTAAATATTGTTGGGGTGTCAGCAAAGAGCCACTGATCTGAACCTGTTTCTTTTGGCGATTAATTTACCGTGTTTTCGCGTAGTACCAAGCGATTTGACGGCACGAAATGTGTCCCGTCTACTCTAGTAAAGTTTGTATATAAAATAGCTCAGTTAAAGGTTCAAGTTATAAAATGATATTTCGTTTTTTGGGATAGTCTATTGATTATTAAGAAATCCATAATATTCACTAAATAAAACCATCCTGAAATTTAAATAAGTTATTATATATCTTCCCTGAAGTGCTTTAAAAATTTAAAACAAAATTTTACGAAAAAAGCCAATGTTAACATGCATTTTGTTAAAATTCTGTGTCCATTAAATATGCGTTGACACTCTCTTTGTAATTTTAGCTAATGAAAAATGATGAATATGCAAACACATTTTTTCTGTGATAATAAATAAAAAATACTGTGCTGCGTGAAAGTGTTATACCAACTTGTGAGTGATACACCGCTGGAATTTCATCCAAGGAACATCATCACGTTAGCTCAGATTCCGTTGGACATTACCACAACTCAGCGACAGTGTAAACAAAGCTCTTACTTTAAGTAGACTGGTCAAAACTAGAAAATAAATTAATCAACACTAATTAACTCATAAACCATTATTTTTGTAGTAAATTAAAATATTTTAAGGCAATATTAGTCTTGGACGCTGTGTTAATAACATGCTTTATGTTAAATTTTTGCCAGATATTTATTCAACAATTTGTTTAGAAAGCTTTATTTCGAAAACTCTCAAAACACATTACTGATTTAAGCAACTATGTTTGAAGGAATTCCGATTCCGAACTCTCCATTATTATTCGAGGTAAAAACTCAAGACTTCCGTGCATTCAAGGAATTGCATTTAAGCAGGGGTTTGTTCAAAATTAAACCGAAGTCTTTGTTTTAAATTTCTCTATAGAATTAAAGTAATTTTATGGCGGTAATATTTTCTATTTTTTTATGATATATATGATCTAAAAGACGCCACTGATTAAAGTCACTGAAGTAAACATAGACAAACTCCAAGCAAACTCAATTTAGTCCTGTATTTATTTAACTTCTCACTATCTTACAGTGTGCCTACAGTCTAACCCATCTTTCAACCGAAACAATGAAAATATGCCAGATGCGCTTTCAATCCCAAAGGGTTAGAAAAAAATGCAATTCAGCAATTAACTGGTATCTATGCACAACATTTCTGGCTTCTCCTTTATAAAGTATACGAGATATTATCTTATTCTTAAAGTTAACCATGCAAAGAAAATGTTAAATGACAGTAACAAATCCGGACTTCTTGGAGAATTGGTGAGATTTTCAGATTTTCCGTGTGCTCAGGCAATATTTTTTTAGATTCAAATTTATGAAGGATTAAAGTAGTGATGACTAAGAAAATTTTGTCAGTTTACTTATTACCAAATCAAGAATGCTTCATTTGTCAAAACAAAACAGTTTTTAAGAAAAATAAAATCAACACCTGAAGATGTAAACATACAAATTTTAGGCACGTCATACGCATACCTAATAGCTCGTTATGCCTAAAATCGAGTCTAGACATGAAGAATGTAAAAGAAAACCCAGTATATAAATAAAAGCAGAAGAAACATTTTCTTATAAAGTACAGAGTTTGATAAATATACAGTAGTTATTTAAATTGTTAGTGTATAAGTAAGGTTCTTTCAATCGAGTGCAAATTTTCGGACGACATGTTAGCTGAGTACCGAAAATGGTAGCACGAAATTGAAGACTTCTTTACACAGGTATTGCATACAACATTTTTTCTAACATCGAAAATATAAATTAATTTAAAAAAAAAAATGGTAAAAACCAATTACATATTCCACCCTTAATATCAAAAATCCACAAAAGATGGTAAACCAGTGTCCATAATGTATAATTTCTTTAGAGTTTTGATAGCTAGTAACTCTGGCATCATAAGATGACCGACTATTAGCTTTATGGTTGGTATTACGTGTTTTTATCGATTATTATGGTTATTTAAATTAAATCAATTGTATTATATTTTACAAAGTTATTTTCATGTACTCATAACTTTTATTTACATATTTTATATCATTAAAGTGTACATTTGATAATTTTTGGCATTGACATTTGATTACCATGGCAATACCAAGTAAATTACTTCACGCACTAGGGTTTCAAAGTACAATTTTAGACACTATAATGCGTGCATAAAGTTTCTACTTTACGCCCAGTAGTAGGAGTATAGAAATATAGAGTAATAAAGAAATAAAACAAATATACAACTGGTTCGATTTTTAAATAGTTATATCATTGTTAAGAGTTTATCAAAAACTAAACTTAAAATCAAACAATGAATCATATTAGTCTACAATTGAACCTTATAAAACAACTTATTGACACGATTTTTAGATAAATTAACAGAATAAGGGACATTCAACACTTTACTTGCCGTTTAGTGGTGAGTTATATACTTCTGTCTGATCACTCATCATTTGGATTCTCGAATTAGCAATATTGCCAATTACATAACTGTTCAAAAACTAGTATTGAGTGAGATCGAATTGACGATGATATTTAATAGAACCAACCAACTATTTGTCTTATTTTTTCAACAATTTTTCGTTTTGTTTCTCACGATTTCTGTTGCATCTGATGCAGTGCTTGAGGATAGAACACTATAAGCTTACAGTCTATCATAGCTTGGTTCCGGGAGCAATCTCGGAGTAGATAGATAATCGGTTATTCATGCCTTTCGGCCTTGAATTTTGTACATTAATTTTCCCAAAATACAATTTGTGTGATATCACATTCAATAATAATAATATAAATTTCTAACAAATTAAATTACGGCAAAATTAAACAATAATTCAATTATTCAAAACAAAAAACGATTCTGGCTCATTGGACTGAGCTTCTTAGTAGTATCTTGTTTCTCTCCTTCAACACCTCTCTTTTTTGGATGACCTCCTTCATCCACAGATAGCCACTACCTGCCTCGTCCAACACTCTGTGTATAGCCCTTCTTTCTTCTCCAACTCCACTGCAAGCTCGGAGTATTCCGTGTCAATCTAACTCCAGATCGCTCGAGGAAACGCGTTTAGATATTTTCTCGAACGCTCTAAATAGAGTGACTCGGAGCACTCCAAGCTTGCTTCCCTCTTCTGTACACCCTGAGAAATCAGTTAAATTTATAAAGTTTGTGAGTTTTCGAAAATTCTGTATTTCTGATGTATTTTTTAACTATTTATCTTTATAATTATTTATTTTTTTTTAATGATTTTGCTATTAAGTGGTTAATCTATTTTCTTTGACCAGTCTATAAAAGTGTTTTGAGCAAATTGTTACCTAGTTTACAGCTGTTAAACAGAAAACCTTGTGCTATAAAATGTATTTAAATGAAATCTTTCGATTTGTTATGATATATACTTCTTTTAGCGTGATAATGATTATATTTTTAAGGAGTATGCACGTTTCTTGAGAAAGAATGGCACTTTCTTAAAAATGAAATCTCAAACATAGTTAACAAAGATGCCTTATTAATCTTGAACGGATGAATCGTTAAAATTTTAACGATTATCTGAGACTAACAATTATTTAGAAATAAATTGTTCACTGTTTTCAATAAAGGTTAATGGTTAAAGTAATAATCAATTATGTTCAATAACTTAAGACAACATACAGTATGCATTAAAGAATTTTTTAATAAACTAAATTTATCAACCCTTTAAGATACTAACAAATAAATAAATATTCATTGTATATTAAGATTCATTATTTTACCTTTATTTTATTTTTGTAGGCCCTTCATTTAAAGAATGGGAAAAGACAACATAATGCCTGTAAATATGTCTTATTTTAAGTCGCTATAAGACTGTTGGTTTTGGTGACACGTGAGAACTACTCATTAGTAGATCTCAGGAATCGCCCCTGCATTGAAAGGCTGCAACCAGAATCGTAACCAAGATTTTATCTTGTGGGGGGAGGTCGTTATTAAGATGGGTGTCAAAAATATAGTTAATTTTATTGTATTTTAGGCTTTTAATGTCTTTAAAATATTAATATAATTTTTAAAATATTATTATTCTTATTTACAAATAAGGCACTGGGGTGTACAAAACTGAGAAAAATTAATAAATTATGCAAAAATATGTTACTATTTTCAAGCATAAAACTATATTCTGGGATGTTTTGTTCCCAGCCCCAACAGCATCAGAATTACGGGTTATCCGCACTCAAAGAATATCGTCGATTAGTATATACTACACCAGGCCTGGGCAAATCCGGCCCGCGCTGAAATTCTATCCGGCCCGACAAGCATTTTATAAATTATTGTGTCCTGCAAAAATATTACTAACTGTCAAATATTCTTTAAAATTTCATTCTTTCCAATTTTCTTTTCAATTTTTTTCTTTAAATTGCATAATAAATACACGTTTTGGTTTAAAAATATTGCTTTTAAAATTTATAAAATATCCTTCGTAACAAAAACAATATTTAAAATTAGAAAAAAAAATTTTTTTTGGCCCGCTGTCAAATTTTCATCCGCAATTTGACCCGACAGCCAAAAGTTTTGCCCACCCCTGTACT
The DNA here is from genome assembly GCA_963971575.1 of Liopterus haemorrhoidalis. NCBI lineage: Eukaryota > Metazoa > Arthropoda > Insecta > Coleoptera > Dytiscidae > Liopterus > Liopterus haemorrhoidalis. Next base: position 54,499,448 of record OZ020615.1, read on the forward strand.
ACACTAACAGATTCTGCGATGTATGCGGCCCACAGACAAAAGCGAGGTGAACTGTAATTACAGAAATTTCAGTTAAAAATAAATAATTGAAAGAAAACAAAACAAAATTTTTTATAAACGTTTCTAATGCCTATAGTCGTTTATTTTTAGAGTTGTAGCCTTTCTACCCACTTTCGATATGTCCCATTCTCTAAATGCAAGTAGTTTTTTTTTTTTTAATGGCTCTAATAGCTTCAATAAGTTTATACCAACTAGAACTGTTTAGCCAAAACAAGACGATCTAGTCTTAATTGCTGTCTTATTGCTTTCAATTTGAAACCTTCAAGTCTAGATTCAAAATTTCTCAGTTGTTTTATGAAAGGCAGAATCTAGTACTGATGGCTGTTTTTTGTTTTAGTTTGAATCCAATTTATTTTGAATTAAAATTTGGACAGTAATCAAGTTTCAAGATTTCCCCTAAATAATTCCTCTTTCTATCAGAACAGTTTTGATTGCTGTCAAAATATTGGCTACAGTCCATCCTAGGGACCGCAGTATTTCTCACCAAAAGTTGTCCCGGCGGGTACCGGTCCGAGGACTTCTAGTAGGGGGGGGGGGGGTACACTGTACAGCTTGACTTACTCCTGGCAGATGAGGATGAGTTACTACCTAGACGAGGATGAGAAAATGCTCAGACGGGGATGAGATACTACGCAGACTGGTATGGCGATTAAGAGATAGAAAATCCACACAGGATAAACTGCAGTCCCCAATGCAATCCCCAATATTCTAACAACAAGTTGCTACTGCACACCCTATCCCCTTCTGCCACGAGTAAGTTTTCAAGCAGTATATGTACGGTAACTAGATATTTTTAAGCCCATTCCTTCACATGATGAATTATGGAACTTCAATCCCATTTTATTCGACAACTCATTTTGATCAACACCTAGGCAATTACCTGGCTTTGTTTTGGCGTAGATTCGACCACGACTAATTATACGTCATTTAATGTAGAGAACATTCTTTTAACTAAGAACATTATCTTCCAATTCTTTTATTTTCTAAATATTTTTATCGAAATTTATAATTTGTGAAGATGTCTACAAAATTTTTTTTATGTTTTATTTATATTTTTGTGAAAGTTCTTAAAGGGTATCTTACTCATATTTCCAACACATTTGTTTCTAAATAATATGTGCTATTAGCACTACAATTTTGAAGTTTTCAAAAACCATCATTAGTGTACAAATGTGAAATAATATTTTGGCAATCATTTTCTTGAACTAGCGTCATTCAAAAACAAATGATAAAATCAAATTTTAACTTAAAATCATTTAAAAACTGTTTGATATATTTTAAAAATATATTAAATTTTACAAAATATTATTTATTAGATTGGTATTAAGTTAAAATTTGATTATCATACAAATGCAAATTTAATTTGCATAATTTTTTCGTATATTTAACACTGTATCAAAATTCTTTGGGTTACAGTAAAAATGATGCAATATTTAGTTTTTCTTCTAATATGCTAGGTTGCACCAACAAGATGTTCCACTGAAGACAATATAAAACAATTCTTATTTGACAGTATTTACTGTCAAATTTTTAATGTAAATATTGTAGTATTAAATTTATTTTTTTGTTGGTAAAAGTGGATTTCTTTTTTTTTTTTTTAATTTTGGGAAAATAGTTCTTTTGTTTCTCCAGGTGTCGCAGGAGGAATTTTCCAAACTTTAAGGCTCTTTCATTAATATTAAGAGAAAAAAAAAAATTATCAATATAGTTCTAATCTGAAAGAGTTGTGGCTTATTGAAAGAAAGATGCAAGAAATTTCATAAATAATGTTTTTTATTTAAGAAATTCAAAACATAACGAAGTAATAACTATATAGCACTAATTCTTCAAAATGACCAACCTGAAACTTAATACACAATTGAGCTATCTTAAATAGGGCGTTTGTCTTATTTTGATAAATTTCAGTTATTTGTCTCGATTATTGGTCTTCTCCGCATAAAGAAATTCTTTCATTTGTCCCCAAAAGTAATAATCTAGTGGAGTTTCCAAGGCTTACTCCTTAACATGTTGTGACCAAGATTGCAATTTCAGTAAATGCTTAATATGTTCCATTTTTTAGTCAGTAAGCTATAACTCTATAGTTTTTTTGAATCAGACCTATGCTGATTTAAATTTTTATGCTTAAAATTAATGAAATAATAAACCCTTGAAGATTACTTATAGGACACTCTATATATGAAGAAGATAATTTTATTTGTTATATGCGCCTCTTAGTCATTGGGAACCATTATTTATTAGATTCAAGCATATATTGAGATTTTTTGCAATTAATTTACGGCCGAATATTACAAAGTGAATGATTTTATAATGGGTTTTATATAAAGCAGAGAATTTTCCGAGTGATTGTTTGAAAAGAGAAAGTTTTTTTTTTTCATAGTTTTACACAAGCTCGGAACTCTCCACATCCAAAGTCCAGCGGTGAGGCCATTGGACTTTCCAGGCCATTCGGTCACTGTTTTCCTCCCTAGGCCAAGATTTTCCTCCTTTGTGTAACTAATAGTTAATCATTTTACTCAATACTAAACGTGGTGTGTCACAGATGTATGAGACCTACAGTTTAACTTGGGTTCTTAACCACTTTTATTTGCTTTCGGGGAAATTATCACGTCAAATACCTCCGTAACAAGCCATCCGCTTTCCGAAGAAGAACGACTAGCAAACTATTTGCCTGCACCGGAAGTCGAACGTGGTATCTTGTGCACAACTAGCCACACTAACCAACAGCTACACAGTCGTTCCCTTTTTGCTACTAATTGGTGTTTATCTGAATTTCCTGGAGCTCGTGAACTTGGTGAAAGTGTTGGTATGTTGCAAGATGCCATTTTCTATGGAATTTCAATTGATCGACAACAGAAAAGTGTACTGTTATCATAAAAAACTTTTAGCAATCTTATAATAAACAAACCCTCGAACTTAATCAAATTGATTAGCCTTGGCATTATCTAGGATTTGTTACTCTTGTGTTCAATTTTGAATACAATCATTCTAATATCATGCCAAATTTTTACCAATCTAATATAAGAAGGTAAATTCGAGTTTTTCGCCTATTTTATTAATAATAATTTTGTCATTGTTCTGGTTTTAATAATTTTACTATTTTTGCAAAAGAGCCACATGCAATAAAATTTTAAAATATTTAAAACCAATCAATGATAAATATACTTAAGACTCGTTTACCTTTTCTGTCCTATATGCCACTTAAGTATCGGGAACCTATTATACTTTGTGTAACATTCTGTAAAAACGAACCAATAACAGTCTCATTTTCGTACACTTCATTCATTTCTAAATTTTTGCTCATTTAAAAATAACTTTTATAAGTTTTATTCAAAAAAGATCAATGAAAACGGCCAACTCTCAAGGAGGGATAGGTACTATTACTAATTATACTTTGTGTAACATTCTGTAAAAATGAACCAATAAGAGTCTAATTTTCGGAAACTTCATTCATTTCTAAATTTTTGCTCGTTTAAAAATAACTTATATAAGTTTTATTCAAAAAAGATCAATGAAAACGGCCAACTCTCAAGGAGGAATAGGTACTGTACTATATTACCAAGGCACCCGGCTTTGACTCTGTGTAACAACTTTGATTTGTAAACCTAGGGAAGACCAATTGCCTTTATAAGCAAATAATATTACGGAAGATGCAGATGAAAACTGAAAGTTTTATAATATTTATTAGCAAATTATTATTGTTTACTAATAATTCAATTTGAAGAACAATATTTGCCATAGCGCATTGTAGCCAGGGTTCCCGCTCATAGTAATTTTTGTCCTCAATTTTGATTTTAGTACTGGATGCAGGAAAATTCTCTGTTTACATAATTGCTTCCAAAGAGGAAGATTCTTGTCGCATATATTCTTAGATTGACGCATTATCGGTTTTCTATATTATGCGCTATTATGCAGAGTAAGTCGGGAGGAAATCAAACTCTGGGAAGGTATACTACACATAAGTGTTTGACTAAAAAACCCAAATGAGGTAATCCGATTTTTATTTTTTTTTAGAAACTACGTAGAAGAGCACATTTTTTAGTAAACGAGTGCTGTGGTATCGTTGATAATCATTTAATTGATCCTTTCATTTTCGAAAATCACCTAACAGGAGGGAAACGTAAAAAGTAATATTTAGGTGAACTCGGTAGAACAGCACGCTCTGTTCGCAAACGAAATTGGCGTTGGTAAATTTTGTGCTAGAAAAGTGAAAAAAAATGAAGACTCTCATCTAAATTTCAGCATATATTTCCTGTTTAAATTCAATACTATTAAATTTACCTGATATATTTAAAAAATGGGTTTCAATCAAAATTATGAACGGTTTTATTTCTGTTATTATTTTCCTAGGAATGTAAATTACACTATCAAGTTCCGTAGTTAATGGTAGCCAAGGAAAAATGTCATCAATTTGCAACTCGTAGGCACGGATGTACAATGTATAGACTATTCTAAACGTTTAAGTGGAACTATCTGGAATTTTAATTTTCTTAAGTTGTCATTAGCTTTCTTTTTAATGATTGAAGAGGGTTTTTGATAAACAACATGATCAAAAGCCTCAATTAATCGGTAAAATTTACTAGAATTTAATCTAGTTCCGCTTAAACTAAAGAAACAGGCTATACTTACATTGCTGGTGGTGGGAAAAATTGTATTATTTTTTAGTAATTAATTAAATAATTTATTTATTTAAGGAAAGTTTATTGATTTAATATGGAACTAAAACTAAGTATTGCATCGCAAAGAAACTTATTGTAACAAAATTTCCAATTTTTGTTAGCCTGTCTAAAAAATTTCAATTTTTAAAGTCTCGATATATCATATAAATAAAAAAAAAACAATTCTGCCAATTGATAAAAATGCGGGTTACATATTTCATTCTACTATATATTATATAGCTTTAAATACGTACTATACCGATTGGTATGTGTGAGTTGGCATGCCTGAGGAATGTGTGCGATTTAAATACGATATATAATTTCAAAAAAAATTCGTTTGGCAGTAAGTGCTTGGGCATATCGTAACCTAGTGGTATTGGAATGGATTTGTATATACGCCTGGGAACAAAAATATTTCTTTTTCAAAATAGGCACTATTTTATGTGCTACAAAATTTTATCTAGGTCAGAAACAACCCAAAAAATGAGAGTATTATTAATGTTTTCTAGAATTTCTTATATCATTGGGCTTGTCGAATACATTTTCTGTAGATTTTGTATAACACTTGATGAATCGGTATGAACTATAAAGTTTCTCTGTGTATTATTACTGCTAATGTACTCGACAGCCTTCAGAAGCGCAAATTCTTCGGCCGTGTAAGTAGATACAACATCTGGAAGGTGGATTTTTTTTACTTCTTCACCAATAACTAGTTCTGCTCCTACTTTGCTATAAATTTTTGAGCCTACACCGATGGCTGATCCATTTCGCTGAAATCTTCCTTTATTTGTTGATAAACAGCTTTATATAGGCTTGGGGAAGTGGAGCTTTTTGGATATTCTGTTAGGGTTTAGATAAGTTTTTCTTGTTTTCTAAACCAAGAAGATTTATATTTTAAATCGAAACATTAGCGAAGTAAAAATATATTTTATTTTCTTTTAGTCCGAATTCCATTATATAAAACTAATATTATAATCTACCGATGCAACTCATCAATATATTTCAAAATATTAGTTATTTTTCTACTTAATGGCCTTCTAAATCCAATAATTTACTACTTATAACGTGATACCAATTTTCTAATTCCAAACAGTGATGTAACAACATCGAGTTGCGTCCATGTACCTGAAAGTTTTATGCATCCTAGGATGGACTGTTAATAAGCATTATCTTCGCTTACACCCTGCGCTCCATTGCAGCCATATCGCCTGCATATCCGATAGTTACGCCATTGATTCCAATATTTGCGTCCAAATTTTTTAAGTATTCCAGCGTTGCCTCTTTGACTTTTTCGTCAGTCGTGAAACGTGTACCATCTAAATGCAGTTTCAAGTTCAGGAAGTAGTGACAGGTGAACGGTGCAATTTGGATAGTACTCAAACGCCTGAAACTAGTTAGCAGTTCGCGGATTTTTAAGTTATAGTGAATAAAGAACAATTTTTTCTACCGCAATTCAGAATTTTTCTTTTTAATAAAGAAGATATTTCTTCTTAATAAAGGCAAAGTAATAACTTGATATTTGCGGACGGCAGCAAATGGTTCATAAAACTTCTCATTTTACAATTAGACGCTGTTTGCAACGACATCACCATTTTACCTGGCCAGTACTCCGTAGTGAATTGATGCTCGGCGACGAAAAAATAATCCTATGTTGCCACTTAGAAAGACATTTTCAGACGGTCCTTATTATTATTTATTGTGTCCAGTTTAGATTATGTCCACGCCCGAAAGTAATTCTTTAAAGTTCATTGTCAGACGGCCATCGTTATTTTTATTTAGTTTCCAATGAAACAATCATGGAAAAGCTGATGCAATCCTTAGCTTTTCCATGCGTCTTTCTCTTCTTTAGTTTGTTAACGATTCTCTTTCTTAGAGCCCAGATCTATGTCCAATAGATTATGTCCAATGCTATATATTGATCGAACACTTTATATCTTACAATGGGGGTTGTTCTGGATAAATAAATGATTCTTTATTTGATTGACTCCACAGTTTTTAACAAACAAAAGTCCCTTTAACATAATTTTAGTTAGTAATTTTTAAATTTACAATTTATAAGGTAGCAAACTCATAGCAGGCTATGAGTTTTTTCAAATCTTAGCTTTTGTAAATTAACCTATTGAACAGATATTTGTTACGATTCAATAGGAATTTTGTAAAATATAGCCACAAAATAAGATACAGTTAATTTATAAGATTTAGTCCCCTAGTTAATATTTTTTACATTAACTGTAACTGATTCTGGTCCTAATCTGTCCTAATCTTATTGAATAGTAATATTTTTGTTTCCCAGGCGATTAAAGTGTATAAGCAAAAGGATATATGTTATACATAGTTGTTTATTGTATCTAAGCATTTTAATATTTAGTAATATAACAAATACCCTTTTGATATTTAGGAGAATGTCAAGTATGTTAATAAATGTTGCTAGCGACTAATTACGTATAAAAGCGAGTTCTGAAAAAAATTGTTTGGCTGGAACACATCAGCAGAAAAAGGTAACCAAACGAAACCATCTCGTGTATAAGTTTAATTTTATGCACCATCATAATAGTGCCCAAAAAACTAATGTGACTTTTGATCTATTACTTTGTTTTAACCATACCCAGACGATATACATTTATGGTTCGTTGCTAAACAATGTTTTAACTCAAGTTATCCCCAACTTAACTTATAAATTTTTATAAACTTATAAACTCATAAACTTATAAACTCAAATTATATGTGTTTGTATGTTGTTTTGACTCGAGTTGAGCATAACTCGAGTTAAAATACTTAATTTGTTCTTTAGCAACTGGCCATTAGAGCTATTATCCACGATTGGTTCTACTCCAAGCAGAGGTTTGCGTTTTTTTAGTCGCATTGAAGAGAAAAAATTGTATACAAGGAACATGCGTGAACAACCGGTATTTTCCGCAGAGGTTTTCCAGCCCCATTGAATAGAATACATTATCTACGATGAATATGCGCGGAAAACCGCTGCGACTTAAAACCATATGTTTAAAAAAACCGGTCGTTCCCGTTAGCTATTGCTTTTTATAATGTCCATTACCATTTCATCACATTTTTTGATAAAAAATCCCTTTTAGTAATATTTTTTTGGTTTATATTTAGATAAATCTTTCCAATCTACGTCTTTGTCATCACCGACTATGTTATAGCTGACATGCAAATCCACAAAACATAAAATATAACCTTTAACCCAGCTGCCCAAATTTGCCTACTGTTTCCAGTTGCATATATATCGCCTCCTCTCCACAGAGTCCTTCATGAGCAGCCGTTGTTCCGTGGTAATACAGTTGCTTACGCGTGTTGTTGCTTACGCGTGCAATACTCGGACACTTCGGAAGTTTCCTAAAGTGACATTTGATAATTTCTTCCTTTTTCTTGAATGATGAACATCCATTTAGAGGCTGTACAAACAAGTTTGCGGACAGATTGTATAATGACCATTCGTAACGAAGGAGTTAATTAACTTTTATATATACCCTGGGTTACGTTAGTAAACTTTTGAACTTGGGCAACGTCGTGGCGAGAATTTTTGGTGCTTTAAACAAGATGCAATGAATTTAAAGCGAATCTTTAAAAGATATAATATTTTCAGGAAGTAAATGAAAAATTTCTGATTTAATTACACAAAATTTATAATTGAATTTGAGCTTAGCTTTAGCTCAACCCAATACCAATGTCATCAACCTAGGGAAACATTGACTATTGTCTTTGTCTGTCCATAGTTATCTGGTTTTGGCAAAATCATTTTTATATCACTTTTTAAAATATAGGCGGTTTGTTTGGTTTAAGCGGAATTAGATTTTCAAATCTAGTAACTTTTACCGGTTGATTGAAGATTTTGATGCCAACCGGCGTAGCGTAGTGGTAACACAAGTGCTCTGCGTTACTAAGGTCTCGGGTTCGAATCCCGTTCAGGCATGGAATTTTTCCCAAAAAAAATTGTCCTGGCTAATTGCCACAGCAGCAAAGGCCATTAAATTAAAAAAAAAAAAAGATTTTGATCATTTTGTTTAGTAAAAGCCTATGTCAATATACAAAATGTTAGCTAGTAACAATTTAATAAAATTTAAATAAAATAATAAATTCTTTTTAGTTCCGCTTAGAGGTTTGGAACAGCCTTTAGTTATATAAGTTGTTCACTTTTGTAAGAACAAACTAAGAGAATATTTTGTTTTGAATAGTTTGCACCTTTGAAACTGTCATTTTGGTATTAAAAAATTATAAAAAATGTATCTTTCTTAATAATTATCAGAACCAATAAATCTAAAGTCGGTTTTACAGCGTAGAGAATATTTTTAATTGACATTTAAAGTCCGTATTGCACTATAAAAGTTACCAAAATAACTAGATCTGTATTGTCCTTACAAAAGTGAATAGCCTATAGTGTCTCGGACTTCTGGAAATTAAATTTCCCAGGAATATCGCTGTTATCCACGTAGTAAATTTAAAATGTGAATACAATACTAACCCAATTATATTTTAATTCTTTAACTGCACCAAACATTCGCGAAAACGTGCTTAACACCTATATAATAAAAAACAGTAGGCATATGCCTAATTTTTACAAAAATTCTCGAACTTCCCACTAATAATTTACTTTTGGCAGACTGTTTTAAAGGTTTCTAACATAATTTTCTAGTGATATATATAAAAAGAGGGTAGAACCAAAAAATATTTAAAATGGGTCACTCTTCCCCATAAATACTGTTCCCTATGTCCCACTACACTATTTGGAAAACAGCGTTGGTAGCTATTTCTGCTAGTTAAACTCCAAATAAATCTTGGAGTGGACCTCATACAATTCTTCTGTTAAATGTTAATCTTTTCAGGTTTATTTCATACCTATACTTGGTAGATTTTATTTTTTGCTGTGTTCTTATTGGTCAACGGATGTTTTTCTGTCCAACTCTTTGCTGTTCTATCTTCCAATTGTAAATTTATTTCTGCTGATGTGTATGATTTGCTGAACTATTTTTGAGGTGCTCGCTTGTTAACAAGGGAAAAAAACTATATACCAAACGATTACCTAAAGTTACGTTAAAGTCACTTTATAGTGCAACTAGCAACATTCCTAAAGAAGAAATAAGCACCGAACTAATTAATTTGTATGTTTTTTTGTATGATGTGCAATTTGTTTATTACAAATTCATGTAATTACCAAATAGAATAGTATTAAAAGTTATTATTGCTTACTAATCATTTTTTAAAAGAAAAACCATATTGAATTAAAATATGTAATAAAACTGTTTTCTATTTTCCCTCAAAATAATATATATGACATACAATATTTTTTTATTTGTTTATTTTTACCATTCCATTATTCATTTTGACATCGTTTTCAGATTTTTTAGGCCTACTTATCACCTGATTAATCAAGTAAGTATTATATAAATTATAAAATACTGTTACTAAATGCAGTATTGTATTTCAAGCCACTGCAAAATCGAAATGAAGTCTACTGTTTACCTCACAGATTTCATTGGAAGGCTCGAGTTATTCTCTCGAAGCTATATAATCAATATTAAAGCTCTTAATTTTAACGTGAAATTTGCAATATGCAAAAAAAAATCACTTGGAAGTCTCCGAATTCCCACGTAATATGCTTGGATGGACGGTGTCTTGCCTTCATTAATATTATTTTTATATCATCTAGAAGTGGCGTTAAAACTTTTAGATCAAGGGATGCAGTGAAAACAAATGCATGTAGGCAAAAATATTCTTGCGAATGTCAGCGATTGACTGTACTCCAGTTTTTAACCCCTTAACGCCCAGCCCCGAGCTCAGTTCGGGCATATTATACTTGCAAAAATGACAAGAAAACGATGAAAAAAATATTATAAGAAAATATTTTTCCATCTGTTGGATATTTGTGTTTTTAATGCATATATCCTATATAATAAAAATCATGGAAAATTAGATCATTTAGAATTTAGATTCGGTCTAATTGAGAAATTGATTGAGGAATCCCATTCTTCAAATGTTAGGAAACCCGGCCGACTAAAAAAACCAGAACCTTTGAGACTTTCAGAAAGACATTTCCCCGAATATATTCCCCTCACCGAAAAAAAAAGATAATCCCACAAGATTGTGTGCAGTTTGCTGTAATCAAAGAGATGATAAAGGCAAAAAGAAGAGGAAGGAAACCCGAAGTTATTGCTCAGCCTGCAATGTTGGATTGTGTGCTATACCATGCTTCAAAATATACCACACAGAATTGAATTTTTAGACAAATTTATATTTTTTATCAATAAATTTCATATATAACAACTTAATTATATATAAATAATAAATTAGTTTAATTATTTAATGAAAAAAACATATATTTTTTACCCCTTTAAACAAACAAACAAAAAAAAAAACAAAGCGTTAAGGGGTTAATGATAGTTTCTAAGGCTTTAAAGGTTTAGGATAAGGTCAAGTTTTGTCAATAAGTTTTTGTTTGCAAAATTTAGCAGCAAAAGAAGTTTTTGTTAATTCATAAATTACATCTGAGTTTATTGAAGTCATTTCTTATATCTTGAAATTAATAAATACCTACAAAAACTATTTTTATACAAACTTGGAGATCCGACCATAAAGAAAACAGATATATAATATCTTAAAATTAATCCATACGTACGTAAGAAAAACGCTTCTTAGCGCCCGGAGACCGCTGCGTAAAATGCAGAAGACAGACCCGGGCAGCCGTAAACACCATCGATGAATTCAAATAAGCAGACTTTCAGTGAGCTTTCAAACTGGCATCACACGTCCTGACGTTGTTGCGTACTCTAAGTCAGTGTTCTTTAACCTTTTTACACATGCGGACCAGTGAAAATAGGATAAATATAACGCGGACCGGCTGAAAGTTAAGATAAATTGATATCTGTGGCTGCAGAGTTGTTTCTGAGAGACGAAGCGCTGCTTTGACATCTTTTCGATTTCTCTGTTTGCATTTTATTATTGACCTGGATGAAAAAGTCTTATCGCACAATAGGATGTCGAAAAACTTACCATTAATTTAATAGCTTTATAACTCAAAGGTAGATGTTTTTTTTCTTGCGATTTCCAAAATTGAGACAATGATTGCATTTTATGTCTGGACACCAGAATGACATCAGAAGTGAACTTGATCAGCTTTTCTTTTTCACGAGTATCAACTGCACATGAATATATCTTCCAAGAATGGATTATTAATCCAGAGGTTACCTTTACGAGGATCCTCATTTTCAGGGAAATAATTATTTAAGTTTTCAGCTAATGCTCTTAAATGTTGACTTATATTGAATATGAATTTCTAGTTGACATCAGCCGCAATCAAAAATTCTTCCAAAAGTGGAAACATTTCTATATCTTCCTCTTGTAAGCGACTATTCCAAAGAGCTAGCTTCTTTTTGAACGTATTCATTTTATTTTTTAAATTAAAAATATTTGTATATGACCCCTGCAGAGAAATATTAACTTCATTGGGCAGACTGAATATGTCCGTCATGTAAGCAAGTTTTGCTAGCACTCAAATGCAAAGACAAAATCTGGAAACACGATCCAAAGAAGTATGAAAAATAGCCGCGAGAGGCGTTGTATTGGGGTTAGTAAATATTAAATAAATAATAGTTCGGACAAAAGTTAGTTTCTGCGTCGACTAAAAAAATGTGCTATATACTCGTGAACAGGGGTACGTTCCAAAACCTATGGAGTTTACTCTAAACTTAACTCTGAGTTTAGTAAGATCGTTCCAAAACATTCGAGTTTCCGGTTTGAGTTAACCCTAGAGTTTACTCTTTTAACTCTGCTTGCAAGGTGGGTAATATTTACTCCCATGCGCTGAATGCGTACGCATGTAATGTAAGTTTTGACATATCGAAATTAACAAAAATTAATTATGGCAAACAGGAATTATGGAAAAAAATTTACAGAAATTCATGATTCTGAAATAAAAATGAAATCTTTTACTTAATTATAAATAGGTATTTATTATACAATAGTTTGTAAATATTTATTAAAATTACCGTTAATAGATATACGTTGTTGACTCAAATCAGCAGCAATAATACATACTTCCCTCTTCTTTTTATCCATCACTATTTAAAGATATTAATAATTATTTAAAATAATATGTCGTGTTGACAATATTTTAGCGGGAATTTTCATATAAGCACTCCTAACCTTAACATCGCCGTTCCAAAACATGTCACATGACCACATTATTTTAGAGTAAACTCGAACTCCAAGACTTATGTTTTGGAACGTACCCCATAGTGTGCATCTATATGATTCGGTCGAAATATTTCGCCGACCGGCAGGAATTTTCTGCGGACCACGGGTTGAAGAACACTACTCTACGTAACCCGTTCTAGCGAAATCTAGAAATGTTCTCGTTGTCATGTTGCACAAAATAAGCATAAAACTCATTATGTGATATAGCATCCAGCAGTTTTATATCAGCGTCTTTTTAATATTCGACATATTTTATACTATAATTTATACTTCATAGATTCGACTAATTTAAAGTAATTATTATAACCATATTCTACTATAACAAATACAAAATAAATTAATAAATTAATTTTTAGCCAAAGATTTTTCACAAATAAAATATTTTCGTCGGATTAAGCAAGGAATGCAGTACATTCTTTGATTCCATGCACGCCACTGCCATCTAGGACACAGGATTGGCAATAAAACACAATATTTACATGTATTTAATGGTATTTATTAAACATTTATAAACATACAATAATCTGATCACATTAAAATAGATATTATATCCATTTCTTGAAATACAACATTTATCAAAATAGATACGTGGATATTAGGAAAAATCTGTCGTTTGCATTTAGCTACCGACAAATAAACTAGTCGAGGTATCTAGTCCATCTATATAGATAATGTGAGTGTCATGAACCCTGATTTAATGTGCGGGGTACAGATAACGTTAAAAGAAATATTCACAATTAATTTCAGCAGAATTATTACAATAGAAGACATTTTAAATAACAGGTCAAATTACCCAATGTATCTATGTCAAATCTTGTTTAAAATGACGGTATACACAGTAACCAAGAATGCTATAAAACAAAATTAATAAAACTTTTATCAAAAATTCCTTTTTATTTATTTAACATAGTCTGCCTTTCGAGTCCACCGTTGGTAGCGATCCAAAAGTGATGGAAACGAGTAGGTGAGCTCCTTGTGTGGTATAGCTTTTACAGTACGTGTCACAGCTCTTTTAGAGGTGTTTATGATTTCAAAATAACATACTTTTTTACTTTACTTGATACCATCAACCATATTTGGGTCCGTTCGATTTCTTTTTGTCCCCGAAACTCGAAATGCCACTCAAGGATGTCGTCCACTCATTTAAATCACTTTTTAGTCGCTGTCAACGGTGCATATATTCAAAAAGGACTATTTTAAAGGAACAGAAAGGAATTTATGGAAAATTTAAAAGGAATTTTGTATTTTTCAATTAGTTTTGTTTTATCGAAGCATTCTCGGTCATATCTTGACGCTCTGTGTAGATCCAATAAGTAATTTTTTGTTAAAATCAATATTGCAGGTACTGCATAGCGACTTATTTGAGTAATTTATTTAAAATAATTTTTATTTCGAACCTCGAACATACATAGACTATATTGTTAGTTAAAATAGGCTCCCAATTACGTACTGCATAGGATAAATCATTGCACAACTCTGGCCTAGTAGCTGAATATTGAAATGAACAATTTCCAAATAAGTGGATAGGCACCAATGGCCCTATTGCATGGTCCGCAAGGTCTCCAGATTTAAATCCCCAAGATTATTTCTTATGGGGCTATGTAAAAAATATTGTTTATAGCATTGTGCATCCAAACGTACAACATTTGAAAGACAATATTGAAGATATTATATCTAATATTGATGGGAGAAAATTAAAAAAGGTCCGAAATAGTTTATTTTCAAGGATTGAATTATGTATTAATAAGAATGGAGGCAATTTTGAGCAATATTTATAATTAAAATTGTACTCCAGTCTGTTTCAAACGCTTAGGCGGAACTAAATGGGAATTTCGTTCTTTTAGGTTGTCACGACAAGGGACCTTTCTTGGGTTATTTTATTTTTCACGTTGGAATGTCAAGATTTAAAATTACAACAATGAAACCATGGAAACGAATGACCTATGTCAAAATTTAATTATTTTTTTATATATTTTAATGACAAAAAAATAAATAAATGGGAAATTTGAATTAATAATTACACAAAAAATCAAAATATAAAGAAAATGACATTTTAAAATGATATTAACCTTAACCAAAAAATGTTTATTGTAAATATGATTTACAAAGCTTAAACAAAACGGCCGAAAAGCACGATTTAAGCGATGAAAGTAACTAAATTGAAAAATCTAGTTCCGCCTAAGCGTTTGAAACAGACTGTATGTCATAGAATTAAACTGTTCAATACATTTTGATATTCATTTGTTTCATTCATAGTACGCTGATTCCTATGCGATATTATCCTCAAAATTTTACAAAATATTTTGATAATATTCGAGGTCGAAAATTTGATCAAAGTAGAGCAAAATACTATAAAAATACATAAAAATTATATTTTAATATTTTTCTTATACCTCCATTGAATTATATTATTTATAGGTCGCATTATATCTTACCTAGGTGCGCCAAATTATGTCTAGCCTAAGGCAGTCGAACTATAGAGAATTCCCTTAATATATTACATCAAAACGGAACAGTTTGCGCGTGTCATTGCTTGATGAAAAATGTACCTGAAATTCTATATGCACTGTATCTTTTTTTACGAGGATTCTTCAGGACATCTGCCGTGTAAAATATAATTGGCTGTATTAATATTCGCTTCTTGAGATAAATTTTATACCTTGAGTATTTTGCTCCACATAAGATCTTAATTTTTAATTTTAAAATAAGAATAAAGTCCAAAATTCTTATTTTTGAATAAATTTCCAAAGAAAATTTTGATTCTTAATTCCTTAAAATAGTCTGTTCTAGAAACTAAAATGTGTCTTTTATATTATTATCTAATGTGAAATTCTAATACCGAATTACATCAACAATAAATTGAATCTTATTTTACTGGTTTTTAAATTGTTGATGCAACCTAACCTAAAGACAATTAGCATAGTTCATACAGCTAAAAAAATATTTTATATTATTTATATATAGTTTTAACAATAAAAATTATTTTCAAATTTTTTTAGTAGTTTTTGCAGCCATTTTTATAGGTAGACTTGAGAGACAACTAGTGTATCTTCTATTGTAATAATTCTGAAATTGCGCAAGTTATTTCACATGCAATTTTCTGTATAATATAATCTTCAAAATTTTTAATTTATTCCTAAATGTAACAGAAAAACTGAAATAAGTACAGTTATCACGTCAAAATAATTGTAGAGAACTTATATAGTCTCCTTTTAAATCTGGCGCGTTTACTTTTTGACTATATTTGACCTATGCCTCCTTCTCTTCTTGGCTCTACAGCCCTTGGCTACCCTTAGAATGGTCCTTCAAGTAATTCTGTCTGCGCTTTCCTCCTCTAGTTGTTATTTTGGAATATCCTTGGGTCTGAGGTACTATGACTCCATCGCAACCTTGGTCGGCCTTTCTTTCTTTCGCTTTTTATCCTTCCTTTTACTATCATTCGATGTCCTTGGGTCTTATTCGATACTATGACTCCATCGCAACCTTGGTCGGCCTTTCTTTCTTTCGCTATTTATCCTTCCTTTTACTATCATTCGAGGAATCTTTTTGGGACTCGAGTTTTTAGAAACACAACGTCCACCAAGTCCACTTATGTAAAAAAGTACAAAAAAATGCTAATAGGACTGCATTAAAAATGCTTTTCTTTGAGATGGAACTGTCCCAAAATCGTTATCAGTAGCCTCGTATATAGTTGCCAGTCTTACACAGATAGATCTGCGAGGCATCCACTATAATACCAAATGGGTTTGATAATTTTAATTTTGGAACTTTATATTTAGGGTTCATAGAAATATATCTATATCATATTTAATAATATAACTCATTATATTGCTCGAACTCCAACTATCTGTCTGAACCCGATCTTGAGTTAATAGCTTTTGAAAAATTTTAAAATTTGTCTGTGCTTCAACAGACCCCCTACGGCAGTAATAGCCAATCTTTTCTTTTTCTTATATAATCTATTCCAAATGTTTGGTATCATCATACTAATCCGCAACTCACTCGCTGCAGCCCGAAATAGTTCTGTAGATGTAATCCTCCAGATTAACAAGGCAGTAAACACTTGATCTGCGAGGACTTCTACTCTCTTTGACCTTATATAATATTCTATAAGATACGACATTTTTGCTCGTTTCTCATCACATTAAGATATTCTAACTCCCCTTTTTATTAAGATTGGCAACGATTGCAACGTTGTTGCCTCGGACGATCTAGAAGTGTCACAATTTCGCCACACTAAACTATTTTGTTTATCCATCGGTTAGTGTCTTGTGTAGCTACATGTTCCTCCGTCAGATGACCCAGTTCCTCCTTCAAATGAGGAATAAAATTCTGTATCCAAATTGCGTATGTTGTTTTTTGCGGATATCTTCGTTCTTCAGTTTATCCCGTAAGTTTCCTTAGTATCCCGAGCAGACACCTTCCATGAATCGCTACACATTTATCCCTTAAACTTATAACTTCCAGACCATAGGCAACCAGAAAAATACAAGAATCAGACATACACCTGTTTCAAGTTAACTGGTACTTCTGAGTCTCTCTCTTCTATGATTTAACTTTCATCGGCAATTCTGTTCGTCGAATACCATCTGTTTTGCTTTAGTTTTAAATGACCAGTAACAATAAATGTCAGAATGCACAGCCAAATTATATACGAATAATTTGAAATTGCGCTAAAAATATTGGTAAATTACAGACGATATATGTATGACCAGATTAGCGTGGCATCAATTCAGGAAAAATATGCGGGAAAACGCCTTCAATGGATTAGACATGTCAGGCAAACAGCGCCTAGTACCGTTCTCTACATTGCTCACAATTATACAAAAGATGGCAAGCGCCCTCTCAGTAGATCAAAACAACGATGACAAGATATAGTCAACGATGGGTTATGCGCATACGAACATTCTGTGTTATTAGCCACTTATTTCAGTTTTTCCAGTTACGTAAGTTTATATTAAACAAAATCGTTTTGCAGTATAACATTTAATATCTTACATATTACAGAGGACAGTCTGGGGGAATAGGTCTATGATATTAAATTATATCTACACACTTCAGTATCACATCCAACAGGATCAGCTAATATTCGACTCCATATAATACTTTGATCCTGATTACCTTTTGATCCTTTCGATAGCAATCCATAAAATAGGAAATCTTTTACATTTTGCATTCATATTACTTTGGCACATCCGAATATAAAATGTAATAAAATATGTAATAAATATTTCTGATATATGGATTTCTTAATAATTATTTGATATATTTTATTAACCTGATTGTCAGTTATTAATATTATTGTGACATTCTTTTAAAATATAGAATAAATAGATATATTTTTATTTTCAACAATTTTTGTAGATAAGTGTGAAGAATTTGCGCTAGAACACTTTCGTAGCTTTATTGGTAATATTTTTTTGCTAATATGGCTATTAGCACATATAAAGCCACTTTTCTGCATCATTTATAAAATAACACAAATTATAGAGTATTATTTTCGATGACACTTTTACAACAGGTTTTAATATAGATCGCTCTTATTAGAAATTATCTCTTAAACTCTTGAAGCAAGCGCACAAGAGTAGTTTTTATCTGGTTGCGGATTCCTATCCACCTTGAATAGAACACATTGTCTATAATGAATGCGAGCGCTCGAGCGTTTAGATGCGGTATAAAAACGCAACATGCCCTATTTCTTTAGCTGCGCTATTTCTTTTAGAATGAAACAAATTTAAACAAGTTTAACACAAGGGATTTTTAAATAACTCGTTTTCCATTTATTATGTGGTACTGTACTTCTTTCTCACTAACATCACAGAGTTTAGAACAGGTCTGTGGAGTTGATAGCAATTTTGGTATTCGCGGTAACCTTCGGGCATTTACGTAATCTGTTCGTAGTAAGTCACACGTGTATAGATGGGTTTGGGAAGCAAGAAGTGCTCAGAGTCAGTCTGTTTAACACCAGAGCATTCGAGAAGACGTAAATCCGTTTCCTCGTGGTCTGGAGAACAGACTGACTCGAAGCACTCCGAGCTTGATTACCGAACCCACTCTTTGTAGATTGGAGCAAGAACTATCAATCTGATGCATGCGCATTGTCAGTTTTGTTGAATTTGATTAATAAACTGAGGTGTCCCACTTAAATTTTCTACACCGTGATTACTTATCACCCAAACAAATTTAGCATTCGCGGTGACAAAATATCTAACACGTTTCAAGTTGGAGATGCGCAAATCTGTTCATGAACTTCTTCATCTTGATAGAAACTTCATCCGCAAACAAAGCAAATGTTTATAAGCCCGGGCCCAGACTTGATTTGACTGCAAAATTTATGTATTTAACTGTAATCAGTTATCAGTATTTTCGGTCCCTTTGTGGCGTTTCTGGCAGTAGAGAGCGAAACTTGTTTAAAACTTGCATCAATCTTTACCTGGGTTCGGGAAGCAAGCAAGGAGTGCTCCGAGTTATACTGATTAACTCTAGAGCGTTCGAGAAAAGGCCTAAACGCGTTTCTTCGAGCGGTCTGGAGTTAAACAGAGTGAATCGGAACATTCCGAGCTTGCTTGTTGAACCCAGCATTTGTACTGAAATTAAAAATCCACATTTTTATAGGTTTATAAAAATATTTTTATCAATATAATTTGTATACATATCATTTGAAACTTCCTGTGATATGTACATATTTTTGGTTCTTTACAACACTTTTGAAAAATACTTGTCAATTATTTAAAATACATTTTACAGTTAATTTCAAAACCATTAAAGAATTCTTTATATATTTTTATATAGATATTTTGGAATAAATCTCTTAATTCTGCGATAAATGTGTTAAGAAAATAACTGATATAAATGCAAAATGTAAAAGATGAGTAAAGTGTAAAAGAAATTGGAAAATACACACGAGTTTATTGTTTTTGCCTTAAATATAACACTAAACATTCGACGTGTATTTTTATGATATATGTTTTGAAACATATTTAAATTAACAGTCATATAGTGGTCGTTATACATTAATATAGTATATAAACTGATTTGATAAACCTAGATGCCACATAACATCATCTGAGACATCGCAATTAAAACAATATAAAAACACAAATATATTAATTACAAGCATACCCCGCTTGCTACAATAAACTCACCGTTGCTTCTCTTATACGACGGTGTTTAATTACTGTATCAAGTTATTCACAACTACTCAGATTTATGAGCTTACTTGAAACGCTCGTTTACGTGTTTAATTTGCGCCAACAGACTTACGTATTAATATTTGTGCAAGCAAATCAATTGTTGCATTTAAATTGAATCGGAAAAGGGGTCACGTCAATTTTATGTAAATTTTCAGGAGAAATAAAAAACTATTTAACTTCCATGCATTATTAATTAGGGTAACGTAGTATTTTTTTGTTTATATGCAAAAATATAGTAGTATTTTTTATACCTTGAGCAAAAATATATTTGTATTAACAACCCTTTGTGTAACTTTTTGAAAACTGAGGGGCCACCAGATTTTTTTCTCTATCAGAGATGACGACTTTTCAAAATGAACTAAGTTTTTCAAAGACAACGTCCATTAAAAACTTATTTTGACAATTTTGAAATAGTAAAAGAGTCGAAAGTAAAGATAATTACAATTAAAAAATGTAATAACAAAACTAAAAATAGTAAAATAGGTAGTTAAAACTCTTCTGGCTGTTTTTCGCTTGTTGTTGTTGGCCATTCGTAGATTTCATCCCAGAAAACTTTCTTGTCGCTAGGAATGTACTGATACAGTTTTCTGATGACTTGCATTTTTTTATATTAATAGGAAGTTTTCCTTGATAAGCAAGGTTGCTTTCAGGTAATGGAATAAATAGCTGAAAGCTCTTGATGCATGCTTTCTTTAGAAGAAAACGGTGTTGCACAAGACTATCAATATAAGGTTTGGCAACAACCACTCCTGGCTCTTCACTCATGAAAACGAATTCATAAAACTTATTGACAGCAAATTGAATCTTTTGTTGTTGACTAATTTTCTTTCCGTAACTTTTCTGGGACAGAACTTTCTTTCTAAAAAAATCTGGCCACCAAATTTTAAAAGCAGCTATGTCTTGATACGTTATATGTTTCATTTGGAATTTCTGTGTGTTTGTAGAGAATTCAATAAAATTTTCATATTCACCAGGGCAATATACTCTCTTCACCGGTTTAGTTTTAAAACCGGTCATCTCTGAGTCATCTCTGAGAGTCATCTCTGAAAGATAGCCCATCTTTCAGAGATGACTCTCAAACTGACTGACAGAAGCCTGGTCTTGTTAAAGATACTTCACCTAGTGGAAAATTCCCCGTTTTCATATGGAATACATGAATAGACATGTTAATGGGCAGAATCTGGCAAAAGGTAGGTATATTTATGAAAAAAAATGGACATGACCCCTTTTCAAAATGACCAATTCAATTGTAAGTGTCACAAAAGCGCCACGAGTAGCCCGTAAACAACTACTATGCGCATCACTTATTTAGATCATTAAATCCACATTGCGCAAAAGTGTTTTTCCATGCTCGTGGTATAACTAAAAAAAAAGTATATTGAATCCACTCTATTTAATTTAATTATATATTGTTTATAAACGCCAATTATGCAAATCGGAAAGCGAAAAACGTTGAAAATACAAGCGCTGAATTTCGCTTTGGAACGGAGTGTCGTGATATTGGGGTATGACTGTAATATTAATTTATTTTAACATCAATCGAATTAAAAACAGATAGCGTTATAACATCTTTTGTCGACGGTCAGTGATCTGGCGTAAGAACAATTTTATCATAACACAATAAAGGAACTAATTTTATTAAATTTAAGTTTAAATCATATGTTATTTATTAAAATTAAATACAATAAATAAACACAAATGTTATGCGACATCACTTTTTAATACTTTATATTTCATAATTCCTGAACTTGCTAACAACTTCGCTGGGTGGGTCTGTACCCCATGGAGCTCCTGATCCACGACCTTGCCAATGTAAATTAGCACCACCTTCTGAAGCACGGCGTTGTGCAGCTGTTACACCGCCAGCACCAAGGCTTGCTGGACCACTTGAGCCTGACGTATCTGGGAGCATGCGATCTTTTGTTTTTGGGGTGGTCCAATGCATAGTCTGCAAAAAACAACAGATTTAATAATTTGATATACAGAATTTAATATGTTGGTTTATCGGGCAGTTGTAATCTAGTTACTAGACTACACATAAAGTGGGACAGGAAAGACTTAAGTTAGATTTAGTTAAGTTACATTTTTTACCATAAAGTATAATATTGTTTGGCACTGTTAACCTACTCTTAAAAAAATTGGCACAAACTAACAAATTATTCCTAGTTTTGGTGGCGGGATAAGAGTGAGTCAAAGAAATTTAATACTCCTTGTTCAATACCCGTGGCAAAGAACTAATCAAGCCTGAGATTATACAAGACTTGCCTCAACTAGATACTCGTTGAACTATTATGCCACTAAATTTTATAATGTACTCTCTTATGAAATAAAAGAATTACCAATGAAATTATTCAAGATCAAACTAAAATCTTTCCTTCTACTAACAAGGCATTTTATAGCTTCGACGAGTATCTAGCGGACAATTTTAACAAACTCTCTACATCAGGGGTTCTTAAACTTGAACAAAATTTTTTTTGCGGAACCCATCCCAACCCTAGGCATTTTACGTCGTTCTTGGGACTTTATTTCTAGCTCAATAATCTCATAGGCACTACGTTGTAATAAATGGTCTTGTGCATTTATAGAGGAACATTTTTATTAGTATATAGAATAAAAAACATAAAATTAATAAAAATAGTTGTAAAATAAATAAAATAAGTTACAAATTATAATACGTTAAACTCGCACAAACATTTCTTGGTCAAATATTGGTCAAAATAGATCTTATTATAATATGTTTTCTGTAAATAATTTGCAGTTGAATAAAAATAATTAAATTTTTACTAATTATTGTTTAGTTATGTCAGGGGCCTATTTCAGGGGGGGATAGGGGGCTGCAGCCCCCTCCCTAACAATTTTTAAGTATGTAGTTTTCATTTCCCAAAATTGGAAAACTGTGATACCATTATTTTTTATATCGTATTATGATATTTAGTCAATGTTAGTGTTTTATAACTTATTTATTGTGATTTTTGTTATGAACGATCTTGACTGATTTTTTCTGTTAATTGTTATATTTTTTTAGTTATAAGAAAGAATTATTTTTGAAGAGTTTAATTTTATTTACTGTGATCTTTGTTAGTACATGACTGATATTCTTTGTTAATTGTTAGTTTTCGTTAGTTATATTATAAGAAATAATTACTAATAAGTTTAATTTCATTTACTGTGATTTTACTGTGAGCCCCCCCTGACAAATTTCTGGATACGCCCCTGAGTTATGTCAATAACTAGTTAGAAAACAACAAATACAAAAAGTCTTGACCATGTAGAATTTCTATAAAATTATTTATTTGAATAAAAGCGAAAAGTTGAGGGATGTAAAGTTAATGTCAAAATTGTTTCGTGGACCCCCGGTAATGGCTACGCGGACCTCCAGGGGTCCGCGGACCAGTTTCAGAACCGCTGCTCTACATGCTACTGCAGGTTTTTCACTTTTATGTCTCGCAATTTTTAATTTGTTATTTTAATATGTCTTAGTTTATTGTAAAATGTACTAATATTTTTTATATTTTAACATGTCTTATTTTATTGTAAATTGTAATAATACTTTTTATATTTTAATAAGTTTTATTTTATTGTAAATTGTACTAATATTTTATATTATGACGAACGTAAAAAACCTAAATTTTATTAACATGAATAAATATTATTATTATTATTATTATTACTAAAAAGGCGATAGTCTCACATTTTATCGTGTCTGAGCCTTTCTGTGGATTGTCAAGCAGTCATATTAGAAAGGCTATCAGAACTTGGGAAGAGAAATAAAGCTCTTTAATCTGGAATCGCCTCCCGAGCAAAATTGCCAAGAAATTTATTCTACCTTCATGCTCTAGAGGAAAGTTTTCCAACCTTTTTCATGGCGGACCAGCAAGCGATCTAGAAAAAAATCGCGGACCGGCAAGTTTAAAAAGTTTACCGGAAAATGTGTATCGCAAAAATGTTACATTTTTTATTGCACTGATTAGAAACACAAAAGAACAACAAATAAATCAAATATAATTAGTGAAAAAAAGCAACAAATTATTACTTCAATTAACAGATTCTGAGTATCTTCCTTTACATTTTGGTATTCCCCAAGGTTCAGTTCTCGGACCGCTACTATTCTTAATATATGTTAACGACTTGCCTCTCGCTATGACATCTAAATCAATTCTTTACGCTGACGATACAACATTACTAAATTGCAACCATGATCTAGATTCCCTTATTACAGAAAATGTTTCTCTGGTGAACAGTGCAAACTCTTGGTTGTCTAGCAATAAACTAATTTTAAATACAGATAAAACCCAGACCTTGCTACAGAGCACCAGAAAACATGATTTTGCCAATCCCCCTTTCGTTAAATGTCTTGGTATCCACGTTGATCCTTACCTTCGTTGGGATCAGCACGTGGATGTACTCAGTCGTAAACTGCGATCGACCGTGTATCTAGTAAGGAATCTGAAGCATGAAGTCAGCATAGATGTTGTATTGAAAGCCTATTTCTCCCTCTTTCAGTCCCACCTAACCTATGGGTTAATAATCTGGGGACATTCACCTGCAGCCAAAAGAATTTTCAGCTTACAACGTAAAGTTGTAAGAATAATTTCCAGTGCTCCTTTTAGAGCGGATTGTCAAGATCTTTTTGTAAAGCTGAAAATAATGTCATTGCCTTCACTATTTATTTATTTATTTTGTTTGTACGCAAAAACTTACACAATTATATCACTTTTAGTGAAACGCACGAGCACAACACGCGTTGTAAAAATAATATTCGTGGTAAGTTTTTGCGCTTAAATAAATCCAGGAATTGTTCAAATTACTTTGCTGTGAAATTTTATAATCTTTTACCAGAGACTATTACTACACTACCACTAGACAAATTCAAACTTAAACTTAAACAATTATTTATAAATAACCCATTGTACACAATTGATGAATTTAACAACGTTAATTTTGATGAACTTTTATGATTTTGTGTCTAATATTGTATTGACTGACTGAAAGCAGTTCTTTGTATTTGTAATTTGGTCAATAAAACTATTATTATTATTATTATTATTATTATTATCAGATTAAGGACCGAGATTTTCATCTCAAAATTAAGTGGGTTATAACTTATTAGTTGCATAGTTGCGAATAGTTGCATAGTAAAATGAAAATATTTTTAGTGAATAAATTTATTGCGAGGTGGATATCTTACCGAAGAATAAAAATAAAATATGTATCGTTTATTGTGGCAAGTAATTATTATTGTATTTTATAAATTAACATAATATTTTGTTTTATAAACTTGCACATAAAAATAATTCTGTGGACCCGCGGTTAGGAAACACTGCTCTAGAGCACGTACACTGCTCCAGCTTAACAGGACTTAAGACAAATTATGGGCCGCCTGATTGGAAACTAAACTGCCGTCAGAAGGGTCTTCATAAAGATTTTGATGCTATTACATAACAAAATGAGTGGGAACAAGAACGCTCAAAGTACTACGAAAGAAAAGGCTATTCAACAACAGAAGTAGAGAACCGAAGATGAATGGGAGATAGCTTAAAAGAAGAAATGGTGAGAAGGGAAAAGGACATGGAACTGCAACAACGAAGAGAGAAGATACAGATATCAAAGTACAACCCCAGATACAGGTTTTTAGAAACAATAGACATGCCTCTGTATCTAAGAAAACAGTCCAAAAACCAAAAAATAATAACGAAGAAAGAAGGAACGAATGCTGGAGAGAAAAAGAAGAAAAGAAGTGCAGAATATGTGAGGGGAATGAAGAGACAATAGAGCATCTAACACGTGACTGCACGGAAGAAGTGAGAAACCCGAAATCAGCTATACAAATACTTAATGACGAAAACCCGGATGAAACCTGGATGAAGAAGATACTAAATAAAAGACTACAAATGACATAAAATTTAAAAATGTACTATACACATAATAATTGCACACTGTTTGCTACTAAATTGTAAATATAAATGTAGGAAAATTTTAACACCGCAAGGTGAAAAATAAATCTTTACTACTACTACTACTACATAACAAAATACACCCAAAATTTTCGTTACGTGACATCTCGTCGCGTGATATGGTCACATGACATAGTTTTTAAGTTAATAGTTCACTTCCATATATAATCATGTACTAACTAAAATATGCACATTGATTTTTTAAAATTATCCATATATTATTTCTGAGTTGTCGTTGTTTCGTTCTAAGATGGTTGCCTACGGAATACTGGGACGCAGTTTCGAAATTCACTTCGGAATTTTCATCTTAATGTGCAGTCAACTTTGAAGTCGACTCAGCTTCAAGTATTTGATACTTAAAATGAGTACCTGTTTATACAGAGATAACAGATCGAAACATCAGGCTGAATACGTGGCATTCTTCTATGGTCGGAGGTCTAGAAACGAAGAACTTACAAAAACAGAGAACTTATCTTTTCTGTCCTTACGCGCCAGCTCGTTGGAAATCTTATTTATATGTTTTTCATTTATACAAAGAGCATATTTTTTTGCGTTTCATCTACTTGTTATATGCCAAACATTTTATTCTTTTGTAATATTTACTTAAAAACTGTATGCAACAGTGATTTTTCTGTATACAAGCTGAAAATTTGATTATTTTAAAAGTATATATTGTTTGTTCGCATTGGTTTTATATCTGGCTGCACTCTCAAGATATATGCATAGAAGCTTTCAATGAATTCACTGGGGTAGAACTTCACATTTCACTGCTTGGTATACATTTGCCTTATCTATAAAGGAAGCAATCTTCCTAACGCTTCTATCGGACCGATAAAATAAATTGGGAGGTATTTTCCTACTGAGAATTCATGTCATTTTATTCAGTAACTTGTTGGATGCCAGTTAGAAAATATATATAGTATTTTATATGCTACTTCGTTATGCTACCTTTAAATAATACATATGAGAAATAGTCTTGTTGGTGGAAAAAACAAATTCCCGAATGGACAATAGAATACTAGTAGGGTTAGACTACCTTACCAGATAAATGGATTATACAAGGTGTCTCAAAAGAAATTTTATATATATTTAGCTTACTGCGTGAACGCAACGTATCCGAGGGGCGCGGGGGTTAGTCAATCGGTAGCCTGGCTCTTGGGAATTCAGTCGCTAAGGAGCGTTTCTCGGGAGCAGACCGCGCGTTATGCGTGCGAGAGTTTTACAAAAACGGTGATTCGGCGACTGTAGCGCGTAGAAAATTCTGCAGTATTCGAGGTTTTCGCCACTTAAATGATGCGCCAAGCATTCCTCTCATTCGACATTGGGTTAAAAAGTTTGAAGAGACTGGTACAACGCTGGATAAATCAAAATCCGGGTGACCTAGGTCATCAAGAACGGTAGAAAACGTGGAGAATGTTAATCAGTCTGTTCGTCACGACCCGAACCTTTCAATTCAGAAGCGCGCAAGTGCTTTAAATGTGCATAGATCATCATTACATCGCATTATGCACAAAGACCTAAAGCTGCACCCCTACAAAATTCAATTGGTGCAAGAATTAAAGCCCCAAGATGCCAGTCAGAGGCTTAATTTCGTAAATCAGGTGATTGAGCGATTTTCAACGTTTACCAACATTTTGTTTTCGGATGAAGCTCATTTTCATCTTAATGGCCACGTAAATAAGCAGAACTGCCGCTACTGGAGTGCAACGAATCCGAAACGCAAACATCAGAAACCGCTACATTCGCCTAAAGTGACCGTATGGGCTGCGATGTCGGCGCGAGGAATTATCGGCCCTTACTTTTTTGAACACAAAAGGGGGCGTGCAGTTACAGTGAATTCAGAGCGTTATGTGGAGATGTTAGACAACTTCTTGATACCTGAACTGCAAAACTTTCCTGGCTATAACCAAAGAACATGGTTCCAACAGGACGGAGCAACTTCACACACGTCCAATATGTCCACGTGTTCGTGAAATTTTCTCAGGCAAATTGATCTCCCGGAGAGGTGACATAAATTGGCCTCCACGCAGTCCAGATTTAACCCCTATGGACTTTTTCCTATGGGGTTATCTTAAATCTAAAGTTTACGCCAATAAACCGACTTCACTGGCGCATTTGAAAGAAAATATCCGTCACGAAATGGCAGCCATCTCTGAGTCCACCTGCCGAGACGTCATAAGTAATTTTACTGTTTGATTAAATGAGTGCCGAGAACGCGAGGGTCTACATTTAGACGATATTATTTTTAAGAAATAAATCCCCAAAAAGTGTATTTTAATAATTAATAAACATTTTTTCTATATACGGCTAACTTTTTTTTTAATCGATCCACTAAATATAAAATTTCTTTTGAGACACCTTGTATTAAGAAAATTGCATGAAAATGGCTGTTAGGTCAATACAGTTTTGGAAAAATAATGAGAACAACGTTCAGGAGTGGACGAATTTGGCTGGTAGATTTTGGATAGCAATTTCACGGAAACGTATCGAGGAACCGATATTCTTTGACATCACTATCATTTAGATCTACTTTATGTCTTTTCACAGAAACCATTTTTAAGAATTTAATTCAATTAGTAGTATCATTTTGTAAATATAAGATATTTGAAACCATTTTATTTTGTAGATAAAGGGTTTAAACTAAATTTCCAGGAATCTTTAAAATTTTTAATAAACTAAAAAAATCATAATGAAGGAGATAAGCCCTTGCCTTTATTCCACAAGAAAGTCTAAGATTTGTTGAAGAAAATAGCTACTTGCTATGCGTTCAACTGTTAGTTTGCAGTACAGGTTAAATGGAAAAGTTCTATTGCGTACTCTCTAATGAGATCTCCCAGTAACGTTATTATTTTCTTTCTTAACGACTTTACTAGCTGTAAAACGCGCTGATCTGTGAAAACGCGGCACAAATGATTGTTTATTTTTTCCGATACTCTTTCCATTTGATGTTAATAAGTTAACAATAAAAGAATATAAAATACTCCAAAGTATTTTGGTTCATTGACATATTAGACACTTCTACAACACTTCTTGGCAACTGGCCACAGCGTTCTCATTTCCCATAAGAGCAATACTGCAAACTAACAGTTCAATAGCTGTCCTGAGGTTCTCTTGTCAATACTTCAAACAAAAAAATTGTAGCTGATGAAATATTTAGAAACAAAATTGTAAGGTGATCCAGGAGTTTCTCTATAAATTTAATATGTTGGATTATTTCTTTTTTTTTATCTAAGATTTTCTTTAAGATATATTTAATTGTTTTGTTTTTTTGTGTACTCCATCTTAAATTTACTACAATCAAGCTTCTTCCATATTCGTACTTGATTTCATTCAAGAATACCTACATCCCTCTTTCTCATCACTCAATACTTTTTGCCTATATTTTCAGATGTTTAAAAGACATGCCATTACGATGACAATGTCAAAAGCTGAAGCGTTGCGAGTGTTTCAAAAAACTATAAAAATGGAGATGCTTGGTATAACCAGAGCAGATAGCAAAAAAACGCTTAAATTGGTTTTACACAGCTCAATTTATGGATCAATAAATTGATCAATTTTTTTATAAATTAATTAAACAATTTATTGATAACCTTGAAAACAAAACGACTACTTTACCCACATCAATTTGTTTATCATTTTTTTTTAAGTTTTACATTACCAACTGTAAATCATGTTGACGTATTTTTCAAAATGAAAATACTGAAAAAATCTTTACAAAAACGTGCAAAATTACGAGCTATGAGCAAAAACAAAAGAAATAACCTAAAAGATAGTTAAGCAGAACTGTCACATTTGAAAATGAAACATATAACCTATACATTTCTTGTTTATGCTACAAATGAACAGTTGGCAATAACTAAACTGATAAAAATATACCAAAAAATCCCTACAACATTGATGAAAAACTTGTTCTATTTTCAAAATAAATAGATCAATTTTTTCATTAATATATTGAACAATTTATTGATGGAATTTGACCACTTTACATACCTCAAGAAATAGAAGGTCAACTTTTTCAATTCATTGATCAATAAATTGAACCGTGTAAAACCCACTTTAGATTAAAGAAGAAACTAAAGTGTTTCATGTTGTGAAGGATCGATTGATTTATATAGCAATATACCAGACACATATCTAGACTTGACGATGACAGATGAACTAGGAGACAAACTGGAATGGAGGACTAGGGACAAAAACAGAAATACGGAAAAACCCTATTGTTGAACGACTTAAAATAACAATTGGATACAGTTGCCCAAAAATAATTTAATATGGAAACAAAAAGGGGGAGGCCTATTTTCAGCAGTGACTTTAATGGCTGATGATGAACGATGGTAATAATAACGCCCAGTATTACAATGTCTGAAAATTTCAACATTTTATCTAAAAATTCTCCTCATAATAAAGTCGTTAGTCCGTTAGAAAATAGGTTAAAAGCTCCTTCCAAAACGAAACAGTTTTCTTTTTGTCAGTTTCTATTTTTGTGGACTTCAATAACTGTCGAATAATGATGAACGATGACAACAACAACACTTAGTATAACAATATCCAAATCTCTTCTCATATTTTTCTTAAAATCCTTTTCATAATAGAGTCATTAGTCCGTTAAAAAATAGGTTAAAAGCTCTTTATATAAAAAAAGATTTTTCTTTTTGTCAATCTCCATTATCTGCCAAAGTCTATCGTAATGATCAGTTCGTTGTTAGCTTTCAAACAATGTAACTGAATACTGCATTGTACCCAGGAAACAGAGTAATGAAATTCGTCGAAATTTCCCTCTAAATGTTCATAGAATAGAACGAACGTCCACGTTTGTTCTATGAAATTTTATCCACGGCAATTAAGCCATTAACTCTTAACCTTTACCACGTACAAAAAATTCTACGGTAAATTCTAAATTTGGATGGTATAAATTTCAGATTTCGTATTTAAAAAACAAATTAAATTTTGAGTAAAAAAATTTTATATTTTACATAAAATTATGTAACACAATAAAAACAAATTAAAAATTCTATGTTGAAAAAAAAAAACAAGGCAGGGCAGTAACGGGGACACATGCGATACGTAGCGTCAGCATCGTTTTGTGACAGTGTCGTTTGTTTATAGTAATGATACAATAATTAGCAATGAATTTTATTTATTTCGATAAATTTCATTCGTTTTTACAACGCTCTTCCCAGCGCCATACTCACCTGCCGATGCTCAATGGCCCGTAATTTTGTTCGGCATTTTCGTCTTCTTTCGTCCAACACCCGAATATTATATATTTCGCAAATATTGGGATATTTCGAAGTTAAGTAATTGTTTCTACTTACGTACTCTGTTGCGAATATTAGTTCGTTGTTTTTGTACTCTAGCATTATAGAAATCGTTATTACGGATCGTGTGGGCTGTCAAACATGCGTACAGCTTTTTCTATTGATGAGTTATGACTTACAAAGTGGCACGGAACTAAGTAATTTTTGCCTCGCGTGCTTATAAGTGTTACCGCCGTCTTAAACTCAAGATCGCGATAAGTCGTAGTAAGTATCACACGTACTTCTATCACGTGATACTATTACCATGTGCTTCCAACTATCGTACGTGTAACAGTAAGCGTTTGAATTCTATCCTTATTTTGTGGTGGTTTTCCGGAAATGATTCCCATACCATCTGCAGACAAAGACGTATTCTACGTCAAATTGTTAAAATATGGTCCCATCCAAATTAATGGAAAATGGAAAAGAGAATATTTTCGGGCACTATACTTAACCCTGTTTAAAACTAATCCATGGCATTGGTAGACTTTTGCAGGGCATGGACTACTTCTAATTTTCTTCAAGTATCGTGGTGCACCAGCTATTATTACAATAGTTATAATAATAATAGTCTGCTACCTCTCTAATTTGCAAGATACAGAAAACAAGTACAAGTACGTGCACTGAATTTGGCATAATTTCCAAGAATGCATAACGTCAGGATTTGGGATGCAGCCGTGTGTACCCAGTTTAATTAGCCTCTGTATTAGACGGCTCTTTTCGAGCAACTGAACGTATTCAATGCAGCGAGCTTATTCGAACCGATGAATGTGTAATCGTACTTACGCATCTTTGTATATTTCAAAACGAAGGCACGTCTGTCGTCTACACATTCATCAGCTTGCCTGCCCAAGTACACATAGCGGCCTCGATTAAAAGAGCCGATCTTAGCCGCCTACCGTCAATGTGGGGCCAGTTATGATACTTTTCTCTTAATTCAGACGGACTTAAAGACTCAGGACTATCAAGTCTCGTTTTATTCTTTCTTTTAAATTTCTACTACAGTCTGTATAATAAGACGTCCTTGTTGATTTTTGGCAAGCTATAAGAGAGAAAAAGAAAAACTACAAATAATTTTAAATTTTACTGTAAATATTATTACGCTACTACCTAATAATTGGTCCAATTATTATCAATTATTGCTTGGCATCTTTTCGCCAGCTTTTCGGCATACGACTTTGCCAGTGAGCTCCATATCTGCCGTATTTGATGAGTTAACTGATCCAAATTTTGAACGTTTTTTGTGCGAAGCTTATATTTCATCTACCCTAAACATTTTCAATAGGATTTGCATCGGGCATCAGAGAAAACCACATCATTCCAATCGCGTTCTAAATTTTCCTTGGCCCGAGCGAGTCGTTTTTCAACATGTTTCACCGATAACAATGGTTTTTGTTTGGTGCTCCTGAATTTAATACCATTTTCAATTAAACCATTTCTCAGAGTCATTAGACTTAAATTAACGTTCTTTTTTAACAAAATTGCCTGATATTTACGTAAAGATAACATAAGATTATTTTTAAAAACGTAAAAAATGAATTTATCTTGTTTTTAGGGTTTTGTAGGTATGACCAAAAAACCCTTATACCGTCATTTTGTCGTCTGTTTGTCTGTCTGTCTGTCTGTCTGTCTGTCTGTCTGTCTGTTCGGTAAAAATTGTAGCCAAATGGCTGAACCTATAGAGTTGAAATTTGGCATGCTTATACAACTCTTTGACCCGCACATATGAAAAATACTAAAACATCTAAAAAACATATCCCCCTAAAAATATAAACAAATATATGCTCATCGAAAAAATATATATTTTTTTACAATTCTGTGTAGGGTATCAAATGAAAGCTCTTGGTACGTGGATTAACGATCAAAATTTTATTTTTGCAAAATAAATTATTTTGACGTGTATTTTTCCAAAATTGTGCAAAAAAAAATTGTCCCACTACAGGGTGTGGGACCCCCAGATGGTTTAAACTAAAAATCTGAAAAAATTCTCAGTAATGTAGATTGGTGTGAACCGGAATAGTACAACAGGAATTTTTGATCAGATTATGTTTTCGGAAAATAACGCATTTTTTGTGTTTTTAAGTAAAATATGTAATATATTTAATCCGCTATTTAACATACTAAACGAGTGATCCTGTATAGCACAGTGGTAGCATTGTCGCTTAGTGAGTTGAAACTACTGTAAGAAACTGTGTTCGAATCCCGTAAATTTTTATTTTTCCAGTTTTTTTTTTTTTGCATTTTTATTTTGTTTAAATTATTTTGTCAAAATTCTAGTTATATTTTGGTAAATGTTGCATTTAATTTTTAAAAGCGTAAATTTAATAACCAGTGGGAAGTATGATTATAATTTAATTCTATATTTGAAGGTATCAGAGGGCGAGGCTTATGATTTAAGCAACCAATGGAAGCCATAGGCGCAATTTTCAAAATCTAAATGAACCTTGCTATATAAAAAAAATACTGCACATATTTAGAAACTTAAATAATGGTATTAGGCATTCGAATTAAAATTCATAAAAAAATATTTTGACATAAAATTTGTTTTGGCATCCCAAATAATCATCACATAGTTAATAAATACCTGCGAAACCCTGAAATGTGTGAAAATTCACACTTCACATCAGTTTTTTTAGTAGTCACTTTTTTTAATCCACGATTAGGTAAATCGTCAACATTTTTATTTATTTTATAACGTTTCACCCAATATTTCACAAAGTCTACTGTCTTGTGCATATATTTTGTTGCACTTGAAAAGGACATTTTTGGCCCTTTTGGGTGGGTACATAAAAATACCGCTTCAAAACGTTTTGCATAAATAGCCCTCTTTATTACACAACCACACTAATGAAAGTTAGAACACTAACTAAACAATTTTTATTATAGGGCGTATTTGGTCTTGATGTTTTTAACTCATGTTTGTCTCATGTTTGAACCTGTTTATTATTTGTGAACATGCCTGATCAAGAGTTATAAGCATGTATGTCTTATTATACAGACTATAAATGTTCTATTAGATGATCTCTCCATCTTCCCATTGGCCCAGGATTGTTCAATATTTTTTTTCTTATTTCTTCCACTTCTTCACGGAACTACACCCCAAATTTTCTTGTCGGTTCACCCATGGACCGCGATCGGCGTTTTGTCCATACCGTCTTATTAATATGAACAGTGAAAGTAAATAAAAATTTTAAATTTTATGAAAAATCCGAATTGCACGTGCGGGAATATATACTTCCGAGATATATTTTTTGAAATAAAATATCACGTACATTATTGTTATTTCATTTATCATCAAAAACTTGAATACAATTAATTAAATCTTGTCTCCAAAATATGACAAGTTTCTGAACGGAAATTCAAGGAGAAAATAGGGATAAGATAAGTTGAGAAGTTATGAAGGGAACACGCGTTCTACGTTCATATCTGATGTTGATGAGGTAGAACACGATAAAGCAAACAGAGAACACGCAGACAGCAAATTTGTATGGAAATAGCAAACGTTAACGAAAAGAACATGATTGAGTTTTAGAAATTTCAGATTTTTCATGAATACGTAAAATGGTTTTTAAATGAAAATTTTTGATTTGTCTTTGATTATGTATACATTTACAGAATTTATAAGCTACTTTGCTTTGAGGCAATGCTGGTGCTTTGTATTTTCAACAAAGCGTTCAGATACAACTATTGTTATTTTGGCAGTGTGTAAAGATTGTTTTATATTTTAGTGAAAAGTAAAATGTAAAACAATCTTTACAATACACTTTTCAAAATACCTTTTGAAGTAAAAGGCGGCAGAAATAGGCATTCAACATCTGTCTTTTGTTACTTTCCTATACCAACTTAACATTTTAAAGTGACAGATAAAAGTTTGGTTATAATAACCAATTTATAAATATCGTTGAATTGTGCTAGTTTATATTTAATTTTACAAACCATTAGTCAGTATAATTTTTATTTAAAATACCAAATTCCAATCATATTTATTAAATATGTCAGAAACAATTAACATACAGCATAAAAATAAACGTAAAGTTGGTATCCCTTACAAAGTATTG
This sequence comes from Liopterus haemorrhoidalis, assembly GCA_963971575.1. NCBI lineage: Eukaryota > Metazoa > Arthropoda > Insecta > Coleoptera > Dytiscidae > Liopterus > Liopterus haemorrhoidalis. The sequence continues at coordinate 54,534,873 of OZ020615.1, forward strand.
GTACGTCAAATAAATGTCTGAATCTAATTTGAAAAGTTGGGTATAGCTCAGTCGCTGAAACAGCGCAGTTCGTCATTTTGCGTCACAACTTCAATGGCAAACTTAGTGGCGAAAAAACTAAATTGATTTTTTCTTGCATGTGAATTATAGACTAATATTGCTCTTTACTCTTTTATTTTACTAAAACATACCTTTTGAAGTCATATTTAGTTAGTTTTCGATAGTCATTTTGAAGATTTACAAATTTTAAAAGTGTTTATTTAATATAGGGACATTTGTATTGGTATCCCTGAATAAAACGATATATACATTTGTCATTTAATAATACGTCTGTTGTGTTTTGATACTGGCTTGTGTTCAAATATCCAACTTATAGTGATTTCTAAAAACCTTTTATTTAGTTTGTTGTTTATTTAGCAGTTTTGTATTTAGTTTTATATTTTCTTATTTCATTTTGTGTGTACTACATAGTTTTTAGGTTATATTCAACTTATTTTTATTTTCTTTTCTTTGATCATATTTTTGGATCCCATCAGTTCTTTTCAGGACTATTTTACCTATTAGAATAGTTTACTTGTTTCTATTCTGTTCTTATTCTTATATTTTCATTTCATTTCGATACAAGTGACAGCGTACAAATATTACATTCGTTAAATAGATGAATGTAAACGTACTAAACCTGACGTCAAATTTTTTGTGACATTTCAAGTGACGCAACTGCACTGATTCGCCGATTCCCCTATAGTATTGTGTTTCACATTATACTTTTTACGTCAATACTACTTAAAAAATCCGGATTGCTACGGACAAAAGCATAATGTAAAACAGACTTAAGTAGTCTATAGTCCTTAAGTGGGTCTTTAGCCGCATCCAAATCAAGCGCACCGAACTGCGCAAAACATCACAAACTGTTTATGTGAATGGCTAACAGGATTGCCAGCTAGCGCCTAGATCTGACTCGGAGACATTGTTAAATGTCACAGGAAATTATTTGAAGAGTGTGTGGGGGCGGGTAGGTGTATTAAAAAAATCACTTAATCTAAAGACTGCAGAAATTCGGAAAATAATTTGAACGAGTGCGAAGAAATTTTGAAAGTTACTTGAAGATCGAAGACCAGAAATTCAGTCAGAAATTCACGAGAATAAAATACAACATAATCGAAAAAAAGTCTATTAGGATGAATTTTATTTTTGAAAGTGTCAAGTTGGCAAGTCTGTGCTGTTTAACATTTTTGAGAATTTACTTTCGTTGCTCGTGATCAAAATGTGTATTTTTCAAGAATTATATTACAAATACAAATATATCTTTTTATTTATTTTTTTTAATACAAATATATGTTTGTTTTGGATATACACTCTGTTTCAAACGGTTAGGCGGAACTAAATGGGAATTTCGTTCTTTTAGGTTGTCACGAGAAGTGATCTTGCTTGGGTTATTTCATTTTTCATGTTGGAATGTCACAATTTAAAATTCCAACAATGAAACCATGGAAACGAATGACATGTCAAAATTAAATTATTATTTATTATATATTTTAATGACAAAAAAAATAATAAATGGGAAATTTGTATTAAGAATGACACAAAAAATCAAAATATAAAGAAAATGACAATTTAAAATGATATTAATCTTAACCAAAAAATGTTTATTGTAAGTATGATTTACAAAGCTTAAACAAAACGGTGGAAAAGTACGATTTAAACGATGAAAGTAACTAGATTGCAAAATCTAGTTCCGCTTAACCGTTTGGAACAGACTGTAAACTCAAACTCGTTTGTCAAATGTCAGTTAAATGATACTGAAAAGAATAATTTAAAATTCTCGCTAGTTTTTCATTCTGAACATAATTATATTTTAGATTTAGTGACAATATAAATTCACTGTCTTGTAATATAGTTCTAAAGCTCTTAACAAGGAAGCTTGCTTATTTGGTGCATGTTAACGTCATGGTAGCTGTCATCAAAGTACAAAGTCATTGAGAGATGTCATACCTGCTGTACATGCTCTTTCATGCCGAGCCATTGTTTATAACTGATGGATATTCCGCTTCCCCTCCATTTATCGTAATTCAATCTCTTCTCTTGATCACATAACGTCTCCTTCGCCATCTGAAACAATAACATCAGTTAAAATATACTATTTAAACTATTTAAAAGAGTTAAAAACTACCGGTGCAACGAAAAATATAACTAAATAACGAATAATGGATATAGTATAATTAAATCAGAAGAATTGATGAACACAATTTGCAAAAAAACCAAAAAAGAAATATGAATGCTTGCGACGTAAAAGCTAAACACTCGACAGATTATAGAGGGGAGGAATAAAAAAAATGAGAAATGTCATTAGCTAAATACGGAAAAAAACAGCTATCACAGCTCTCAAATTTTACTATTTAGCTATCACTGTCCGTCAGGTTACTTTTGGTACTCACAACTCCCACTTCTACTCAGTTGTTACAATTTCTGCTACTTCCTACAATTCTTCGACTCAGTAATGAGTTTGTTGACTACCCCACCTACACTTGTGTAATGCATGTTGCATATATAACAGATCAGAGACCTCTTATTTTAACCCTTTGAGGACACAGTTAAAATCAATTTCTAAACACATATTTGTTGATAAAAATTACTACTATTTATTATTATTAGCTACGCAAAATGATCTTCAGGAAGATGCAAACAAATTGGAAACTGTACAAACACTAAATTACGTATTAAGTAAATATTATTGCACTATGGTTACTACTGAAAACCAATAAAAACTTTAACCGGTTGCCTTGAGTTCAAGTTTTTGGGGAAATTCTCTCTCGGGGACGACTGTAGCGCAGTTGATTAATGTGTGGCTAACTGTGCATAAGGTACTATGTTTAACTCCCGGTGCCAGAAAACGTTTTTCAAATAGTTTTCCAGACGTTCTCTCTTGGAAAGCGGAGGATTCACTACCGAGGTAAAATTGCCCAAGACGATTTTCCTAAAATATTCACGACTATTGGGTAATATTTTGATCTAATTCAAGAAATGGATCATTTTCGTTCTATTTCATTTTTGTTTTATTCTTTATTCTAAATTCCTAGTAAATGTTTTTTTAGATGATCTCTCCATCTTCCCATTGGCCGCAGAATGTTCAGTCTTCTTTCTTATTTCTTCCACTTCTTCATGGCACTATTTATTAACCTTTTCTATTGTACTCTATCCATGGTATCTTAGCCTTAGCCTTAAAAAACTTATACATGAATAGATTTTGTCTATCTCGCAATTTAAGAAAATCACCTGATAGTTTAGTGTTATCTATTTTTAATTATGGTGATATTATATACCACTCCTGTATCACTCACGTTGACAAACTCAGAATTCACAAAATTCAAAACTACTGTGTAAGATTTGTACTATCACTTAGTAGTAGAACTCCGACGTCAAAAGGGTTGAGTTCTTTAAATTGGCTAACTACGGAACAACGTCGAAATCTACACTTTGCTTCGTCCATTCATAAGTTAGTAATTAACCAAATGCCTACCTATTTAAGCTGCAAGCTAGTTCCAGGAACTTCCCTCCACAAAAGCTCATTCTTTGAACGATCCTTCTCTTATTGCGCCCCATCAATGTATAATCAAATCACTCTAAGTAATCTCGTTTCGCTAATTTACTTTTTTTTTCTCCCAGGTCATATATTTTCGCCGGCAAGTCTATTAAATTTCGCTAAATTTCTTATGCTAATTTGTATAAATGGTAAGATTGTAATTATAATGTATTATTGTATTAATATTATGAAAAAGGTGAAAGACCAGCCCTGGCTGAAACTTCGCTTACAATAAAGTTTATTAAAGAAAATAAATAAAATAAAATCTTCTCGCCAAATGTAGACACCCAGTTGACATAAGTCTCAGGACTCAGACCAATATTGGGTGGAGTGCAATTATTCGCGCAAGAGCACTTGTCTATTAGACTTTGCAAGAATTTGAAATATTTATTTAGTACTTTACTACTTCACAAACGTTAAGAGTAAAGTAATTTAATTTTACTTTGCTCAATAAAATATTAATTAAAAAACTTGGAAGATCTAAATTATTGCAGTATCTCGAACATTTGTAAATCAGTTTATGTTTAAGTTTTATAAATATAAATTTGATAAAAGTCTTCAGAGGCACGAAAATTATAAATTGGAAAATGTAAGGCTCAGAAAGCCAATATATCGAATTATCCTGCCCAGCTGAGAAAATCATCACTCTCAAAGAGGCCGAGAAGAAAACCAAGTACCAGAATCAAGTCCGAGCTAAGAAAAATGTACCCGGGTTATTCAGTGAAGCTCGTAGTCTTGATTTTGGGTGGCCTTAAAGCTGCTTTCAAGAGGAAAATCGAGATCATTCCCGTCTTTACATTTTACTCATTTACATTGTTGTTAATAAACGATAGTTATGGAAATGAAAAACGTTTGTTGCGCTATTATAATAAATTCACGGTATATTACGAATTATTACTAGGCATATTCGAACTGTCTCCACTTGTGTCTTGCCCCTTAAGATTGTTTAAATGGTAATCTTATTCCCCTAGCGACACGGTGTCTGGGTCCTAAATTTTAACCTTGGCTCATATTTACTTCTTGTTTGTCGTGCCGAAACAATTTAAACAAATTTGATTGTAATAGCTATTATAAACAACTGGTTTGACTTTGAATGTTCCGGCCTGTTTGCATTAATTGTTATTAAGTTTAAAGTAAATATGAAACAGTTAACACCGCGCTAAGTAATATCTAATTAAATTTGAACAAAGTCTACCATGTATTTATGTATATATTTTACCATGGGAGATAGAGAATTACATGATAATGAAAGAGAACAGAATGGTAAATATGAAGGAAATAGAAGTTATTTTAAACTTCAAAAGATCAAACACCTTCAATAGAAAACTTAAATTCATCCTTTATAAATATCTAATAAGACCTGTCGTGATGTATAGTTTAGAAAGGTGGTGCCAGACGAGGGAAGCTGAAAAATTGTCGACTCTTTCAAAAAGAAAATTCTACCGTACACACTCGAACCAATTAGAGAAGATGGTTGGCGAATCAGATGCAACCATGAAGTTATACAGAATATATCACGTACTGCATGTGGTCAAAATGGTTAGAGTAGGAAGACTCCGATGGATAGATCACATATAAATAATGAACAACAGAAGAACGACTAAGAACACACTGTTCTCCCATAAGACGGTTGGACAATGTGCAACGTTACACATTGAAACTATCTTGCTGTGTACGTACGAAACCCTGTAATGTATGAACATTCACACTTATGTTTTTATTTCAGAGAAGATGCAAATACATAATCCTTTGTTTTCCAAAAACTCGCAAATAAAACATTGGTAAGCTTTTAAACCTTTTTATCATTTAGAAAAAGAAGTTTCTTATTAGGTCTACAAAGTTCAGGAAACGTTAATTAACCTGGAGTTGTAATTAACAAATTTTGTTATACTCAAAATGAAGTTTTTATTTTTTAAATGGGATTTTAACTTTTTAATTAAAATGAAATGATAATATGCTGCGGATTAAAAAAGAATTAAATATTTTATTATAAAGAATTATCATTATTATATTTTAATTATTTCATTTACGAAGCGTAAATGAAATGATACGTATGACCACAGGGGCGCTGTTATTGTTGTTGCGCGATTTTGCATAACGCGTAGTTTCTCGAGAACGTATTGATGGCGTAATAGAAGAACTTACTATATCTCGTTCTATTCTATGTTCAAACAACATAAGCTTAGAACGGAATTTCCGCCACTCGGGTTTGATTCCTAAAAGTAAAATAGCATAATGCAAGTACACAAAGGGATATTGAACAGGGGCGAGAAGCCGAAGGCAATATTTTATGAAGTTGAGCACTCAGAAGTTAGGAGTTGAAAAGCAAACTAAATTACACACGATACATAGATGTAGTTGCAAACACCCGATTAAACTTTCAACGCAAAACCACTCAATATATTTGATTTATCGGTTTATAAGACACAAATATTGCTTGCATAATATATATTAATTCTCATTGAACACGGAAATAAAATAATTAAATTTATATGGAAAATTCAAAGTGCGGAAAAGATTATGTTGTTAATTCTAAAATTAGAGTTAATGTTCTAATAACTTTTAATTTAACAAGGTTATATAAATATCTGGAAGTTTAACCACTGATTTAAAAACATATCGGAATGATATCGAAAAAGATATCTGATGGCTTCCTACTTACTGTGGTACCCGAAGTTGGCAATTGCAGTAAGAGGTTATTTATTTTGCCAGGTAAGATACTAATATTGTCAGTTCTTTCCTAGAAGGTGGAATGCATTTCTTTCAATTCCTTTTAATTTTATTAGTTGGAGTTTGTCAGATCTTGACAAGCGTCCACTAGTCGCAAATTTCAATAACCTTTTGACCAACATCGTACTCAAGACTAGTGGAGCTAAATATACACTGCATCACAAACCTTGGCGATATGCAGGATTTTACGCCAAATTCAGTGCCCGTACAATGCAGAGTGACCCAAAAAACTTTGTATCCTGCAGATCAAAGAAGTGGCAGATGATCTGCAAGCAGGAATGAACTCGATTTACCGTCGATAATATTTCATACCACTCAAAACACCAACTATAAATACTTTATACCCTGGATACAGCTTTCTAAGCTCGGACATGAGATCCATATACTTGGACATCTTTTCCTCCTCCTTGAGAGAAATATTCTTCTCAGCTGGACTTGAGAATATGATCACAAACATCTATTTAGTCATCGAGACCAAATGGGTCCAGAATCCAGAAGGGTTACGGCCGGTTTAGTGGCTTTAGTAACTTTGAGGTAGGGAAGAAGTAATTCCAATAAATGCGGCACTAAAATTTTCCACCACCGACACTACATCAGAAAAAACGTACGCTATAACTGGCATTGGATCAATACCATAGATTAATACCTAAGATGGTAGTAGAGCACGCGAAAGGCAACATTATGTCGAGACACGTATCTCGACGCTGCAAGAAATGGACCGCTGACAGAATGTGCATAATGGTTTCAGGCTGGTGGTGGCATAATTTACAGAGTATGGACTCCGCCATTTCGAATACGTGACCCCTAAGTTAATAGGAATTTTAAATATGTGGCAGAATATCACTCATTAGTGACACTGCAATGTCGAAAACACTAACACTGATGACTAATTAGTTACAGTTAATTTTCTTAGTTAGTAAGGTTTTTCCTCTTTAATCTTCTTACACTGATGTCCTTATTTATTAAATTTTAAATGAGTTCATTAAAAGTTAGTTTGCTATGCGCTTATTAAATAAAGCTCCATGATATATTTCAAACTCTGACATACAAAAAGATCTGAAAATGAAGAAATTCCAATACGAGCCAGCAAATCATCGCCCTAGAATTCATTTAAAAATGCTGTCAAAGCATTTTTCGATGACTGGGATACCGTAGAAAATGAAGCTCGTTCTGGACTTTCAACTGCGAGCTCTGACGAAAATGTGGCAAAAGTGAGATCCGCCATGTTTGTCCGACTTGAGGTTGCTGAATGTTGGATGATGTATCATGATAACACTCCTTGTAATATACCACTTTCTGTAATCAAGTTTTTTAGCGAAAAATTGAGTTCCTGTGCTTCCGTAGTTCCCTTACTCCCAGACTGAAATTGATGCAATTTCTTCCTATTCCCAAGAAATAAAATCCATCCTTAGGGCCGTCGTTTTGGCACCGTACATAACATTCAGAAACTTGTGATCGACCACCTAAAGGCAGTTCTAATTACGGAGTTCTACCACTACTTCCAGTAGGACTTGTCCGCTGATATGTAGCTTCCGAAATGAACTATTTTGAGGTGGACAATGTCATTTATGATAAAAAATGTAATTAGGACAGACTTATTAATTTTTTTACACTAATCTAGCATGGAATGAATTATAATCTAAGAATTTTAGCCAATAACGCCAAATGAAACCATTTGCTTAAGTGAACCGCTAAGAATGTCGTCAATTGGCTTCATCCGCATCGAATATATAAAGTATTGTGATAACTGTCCATCCAGTAATTGCATAATTATTCAACAAACTTTAACAACTTTTTGACGTTCATTTGATTTATGTTACACTGTCCCATGAATTGTTGAAAACATTGTTAAGAGAACAATAACTAATTAATTAAATTATTCCAATATCTTGTCCTTGCAGCATCAAAGTGCTTATCAAGTTTACTAAAGCCTTGTCAATGTACTTGTAATTATATTTGGCTCGCATGGATTGTCTTCATTAAATAGTAAAGCTAATATCACAAAGTGATTCAGGTGATCATGATGGAAAATGGCAATTTACCTTCATTCTCTCTACCTCACAACATTTATCCTCTTAAACGTATATTTATCTCCATTAGCAATTTAAATTTAATAAAACTACATTAAAATTTAAAATAGAGGCATGAACACTGAATATGTATATTTGCAGATGTTTCTCTTTCTACAATTAAGAACGGTGGAATATCTCGACCATGTTATGAGGAACAAGCGAGAAGAACGAAACCTATAGAATATTATAAAAGATAATATTGAAGGAAGAAGTACTGGCATAATTTTAGAATGAAGGATATCCTCTCTTCAGGGCAGGAAATTGTAAGAAACAAGAAATCCGAGAAGAATTTTGGGAAGAAGTATTTCTAGGCTCGCTAATCTGAAGAAATGAGTCTCATTCACGAAACTTTTCCGGATTGTTGTAAACAAAGAAATCATTACCAAACAGGGAGATTATATAATTTTTCTACCACTGGACGTAAAGTAGATACTTTACGCACGCATCACTATGTTATCAAACTGTTATGTTTTCATCGGCTATGATGCCATTTTCAAGTGTTTTCATTTAATTTCTTTTCATTTCATTAGTTTGTAAGAAACTCTTGAAAATGGCATCATAGGCGAAATACGTATCGAGTATTAAAGAATTTGTGAAACTTAACCTAGTGTTTTTATTTTTATATTTCGATTTTTTAATTTCTTTACATCATGTTTCACTGTGAAATTTCAAATTGTTCTATTCATGATATTTATAGAAATAGTTTTCCTATTTCCTTTCTGTTTTTGTTCAGGTTTACAGTTCTTAGAAGAGAATTAATTTTAGTCGTATTAACGAGGAGATGCATTTCCAAGCGTAATAATTCGAATATTTCTTGTTCCAATTCCATTCTTAATTACACAATCTAATTAAAGCATATAATAAAGGTCGTTTTCATTTAATTAAAGTACTATTCTAACTTTACAGGATGCAGGCACATACCTTAAGTAGTTGAAACTTCTTTTCAGCTTCTTTGTTCCCATCGTTCTTGTCCGGGTGGTATTTCAGTGCGAGAATCTTGTACTCCGTTATAATCTGCTCCACCTGCACACACAAACACAATCATAAACTTGTAATTAATGTTAAATTAAAGGACTTGTATTTCTAAGTAGTAGGGAATTTCTGGAATAGAGGGTTGAAGCCAAGGAGTTTACAGGGAGAGAAGTTAGCTCTGTTTATAGGCGAGGCAACTGTCGCCGAGTGTGGCGGGGGAATTATTGTTTTGGGACTTCTAAAATGGCGTCCAGCATAAGACTTATATGAAAAAATTGACTAAAATATCACACTAACGGCCGGTAAAGAACGACTTAAATATTTTAACTCCAGTTATCCCTAACTCGAGTTAGGAAAAACTCGTATTAAAACCTCTAACTCGTTCTGTAAAAACCGGGCATAAATAAATATGCTTTAATTATGAAATGAATAAACCAGTATATGAAAGATATATCTTCAATTCATATATTTAAAAATCAAGTCACCATAACATTTACAGGACACTACTTACTGTGCCAATCCGTAATTTTGCTGTTAATCAGTAGATTTCACATCTACAAAGAATTTTAAAGAAAATTCATGCGTAGTTTCGACAACCTTTGAATTTTTATGTGTATGAATGACAGTTATCTTACAGTTGTGCAAAATGAATGCTGATAACTTCAAAAATATATTTGGTACAAATAATTACTGTACCAAACCAAATATCGATTTTATTTTGACTGGTAAAGGCCTTATCACACTAGAGTTATTATTCAAGTCTAAACTTGGAAAATTATAGTCTTTGCATTCGAATCGAAGTCTTGTGCGTGTGATAGTATGAAAAAAAAACCTAGGTTTTGAAGACCAGGCAAATGAAACAGGATACAATTTCTCGGTCTCTTTACCCAGGTCTTACAAAATGCGCGTGCGCCAACTGGTTTTATCTCGCTTTCAGCTGACGCGTCTTTGTCTTTTGTTTACGTCTAGTGTTGTTAAATTTATATTTTTGAAAAGTTATTTATTTAAATAAAAATGATATTAGAAGAAGAGTTGATAAATTTTGTTAAAGAAAACCCGCCGTTATGGGATCTACAAGATCCTATGTATTTCTTCCTCATTCATTATAAAAAAAACTTTAAAAACCAATTTTAAAATAACCTTTCAAAATATAACTGTCAACTGTCATAATTTCACGATGTGCGCATGGGTAAACAAACAATTTCCAAGTTTTAACTAATATTCAAATACCGTGTGATATGTCAAGACCTGAAGACTTGGATCCTGAAAAAAAAAACTACAAAAATAAGACTTGGATAGCGTTCTAGTGTGATACGCCTTTAACACTTCACTCAATAAGTCTCCTGTCTGACATATATATGGCAACACTATTGACAGACCCATATGATTTCTGGATAGTACAAACCTTCAAACGATACGTGTGAAATTTTCGTGACAATTCTGACAATTAGTTTAGTAGTTACAGTGGTTTTAATGACTCCAGTTTTGTAATTTTCAAAAGAATGGATAAAAAGGAATTTCGTGTGTTGATTAAACATTGTTTTTTGATTGGAAAAAAATACTGTTGAAGCCAAACAGTAGCTTAATAAGCGTTATAGAGACTCTGCACCAGGCAAATCTATTACTGATTGGTATGCTGAATTTAAACGTGGTCGTACAAACACCGATAATGCTGAACGCTCTGGTCGCCCAAAATCGGCAGTTGTTCTGGAAAACATAAAAAAAGTCCACAAAATAGCTTTGAAAGACCGTAAAGTGAAGTTGCGTGAGATTAAAGATATCAGAAGGTAGTGTGTTGACAATTGTACACGAAAATTTGAGCATAAACAACAACGCGTCGACGATTCAGAGCACTGTTTGGAGCTGTTCAAGCGAGATAAAAAGGATTTCTTGCGTCGATATGTGACAATGGATGAAACATGGATCCACTACTGCACACCTGAATCAAAAAGATCGTCTGCTGAGTGGACAGCAGTCGGTGAAAGTCGTCCAAAGCGACTAAAATCTCAAAAGTCAGCTGGCGATGTTATGGCATCCGTATTTTGGGACGCGCATGGTATTTTGTTTATCGACTATCTTGAGAAAGGTAAAACTATCAATAGCGAATACTACATGGCATTATTGGATCGATTGAGTATAGTCAAGAAAAAACGGCTTCACATTCAAAAGAAAACAGTGCTCTTTCACCAAGACAATATTGAGCGACGAGGTATGTGAAAAGTTTGAATAAATAGTGAAACGAAAGATGTTTGCGGTTTTTGTACAAATAATCCTCGTCATAGCTCTTTGAAATTTGTGTACGCAAGTGCCACCACTGAGTATATTCGCAAAATTCGATGATAAAAATATTTATTTTGTCTATTTTCTTAGCTGATGATGGCACACCCCCAATGAAGTTTCATGGCAATTAAAATACATTGCAGGATGCACAGGCTGCAATGTTTGTACTACTTGATTCAGACGTAGATGATGAAACAGAAAATGATCAAGAAAATTTCCAAATTGACAAAGACGACACTGAGAAAGAGTCATGATGTAAATTATTTTTCCGTTTATTCTAATTTTAACCCCAATAACTGGCAATATATTAAAGGGCGCACCAAATCTAATATTTGATTTAGTACCCTGGGGTTATGTATATTTGCCAGTTAATTTAAATTAACATATAACATGTAATAAGTAAATGAACATTTTGAAGATGTCTACTTAACAATTAATAACGCTAAATTAATATACTAATACCTCTGCTAATATTAGTCCATGTTCACAAGTAAACAGCTCTGCGAACTTATATAAATATCTAAACACTTAGCCAAATTCGTTAACTTCAAGTGGTTAGGTTTTGCCAGAAACATGCTTGGAAATTCTAAGATTTTATAATTTTAACCTCTGTAAACCTGTTTTCTGCAAGTGACTTCACTGAAATTTTAAGTTTAATTTAATTACGGTGAATTCTAGAGGTAGACAAAAGAACACCCATTAATATTTTTCTTTAAGAAGCGAAGAGATATAAACTAAGTCTGGAAGCTAGCAAAAGAGCAACGAGCTACGAGGAAACAATAAGAACTCCGAAGAAAGAAATAATTTATAGCTGCTGGCCAGAAGTCCGAAGAACGAAATACAACCAAGAACATTTGGGAAGAACAGAATAATTTTTTTCCAGAAGAATGGGTATTCAACATTGGAAATAAAAAATCAGAGACAACAAAGTGAAAAATATGAGACGAAATAATAAGAAGGGAACAAGATTTGCAAGTCCAGTTGAGACAAAACAGATTAGTGAACTCAAGTAATTTCTTCTATTACGCTATAATACTTTAAAGAGAAACCTGGCGTTATGCAAAACATGACGTGCTGCATCATGACTACTCCTGTCTTACGTCACTCTTTGTAACCGAGTTCTAGGCAAAAAGGAGTTCCCATGGTTCCATAAACCCTTTACACCCCCTATTTAAATTCGTGTGACTTTTTCCTATCCCCAATAATTCAAATTTACTCCAAATGCCGTCATCTTGGTACTGCGGATAATATCCAGAAACTTGTACCAGACCACCTAAAAACAGTTCCAGTTCCGGAGATCAAACACTACTTCCAGGAGTAGGAGTAACGTTTCCACCGATGTGTAGCTTCCGAAGGAAACTACTTTGAGGGGGACAATATTGTTTTGTAGTTAAGTTATCCATAAAAATTGTTATAGGAATATAATTTTTTACACAACTAGCATAAACGAACGCTGTTAATTTGGGTTCATATATCTGTAAAAAGTGAGAATGGATGAACACTCAATCTATGCATGTTTCTATTCGCTGTTGCTTGTCATCACAACACTTGCAGCTTCATAATTACCAGTAATAAATGTAATATTAAATCTCCATATTTTTTAATAAATGATATCATTATTAATTAAATTCATAAATTATTTAAAATGCTCATCCAGATATTATATCGTTTTAATATTTTTAAATAATTTCCATAATTGTAATTATGAAATATGAATCAAATTCGAAAATTATTAAAATATATTATTACCGTGTTTACATTAATTGTTTATTTGATAAATAAAAATTCGGAATTATTCAGACAAAATAACTCTGCCAGAATATTTTAATAAAGGTTATTATAACAGATAATATGGGGTAATAATAATTTCAGCGAGTCATTACATTTATTATGATATTATTAACAAATGAATTGAATTTTGTATATCTCCATTAACACAAAATTTAATATATAATAAATTACAGATGTATGGGTTAATTCTGTGCAATCCGAAACGTATTCCATAAGTAATCTATAGGGATTACGCGCACCCGTTATACAAGGTGTCTCAAAAGAAATTTTATATTTATTTAGCTTACTGCGTGAACGCGCAACGTAACCGAGGGGCGCGGGGGTTATGTCAATCGGTAGCCTGGCTCTTGGGAATTCAGTCGCTATGGAGCGTTTCTCGGGAGCAGACCGCGCGTTATGCGTGCGAGAGTTTTACAAAAACGGTGATTCGGCGACTGTAGCACGTAGAAAATTCTGCAGTATTCGAGGTTTTCGCCACTTAAATGATGCGCCAAGCATTCCTCTCATTCGACATAGGATTAAAAAGTTTGAAGAGACTGGTACAACGTTGGATAAATCAAAATCCGGGCGACCTAGGTCATCAAGAACGGTAGAAAACGTGGAGAATGTTAATCAGTCTGTTCATGACGACCCGAACCTTTCAATTCGGAAGCGCGCAAGTGCTTTAAATGTGCATAGATCATCATTACATCGCATTATGCACAAAGACCTAAAGCTGCACCCCTACAAAATTCAATTGGTGCAAGAATTAAAGCCCCAAGATGCCAGTCAGAGGCTTAATTTCGTAAATCAGGTGATTGAGCGATTTTCAACGTTTACCAACATTTTGTTTTCGGATGAAGCTCATTTTCATCTTAATGGCCAAGTAAATAAGCAGAACTGCCGCTACTGGAGTGCAACGAATCCGAAACGCAAACATCAGAAACCCCTACATTCGCCTAAAGTGACCGTATGGGCTGCAATGTCGGCGCGAGGAATTATCGGCCCTTACTTTTTTGAAGACGAAAGGGGGCGTGCAGTTACAGTGAATTCAGAGCGTTATGTGGAGATGTTAGACAACTTCTTGGTACCTGAACTGCAAAACTTTCCTGGCTATAACCAAAGAACATGGTTCCAACAGGACGGAGCAACTTCACACACGTCCAATATGTCTCTGCCACGTGTTCGTGAAATTTTCTCAGGCAAATTGATCTCCCGGAGAGGTGACATAAATTGGCCTCCACGCAGTCCAGATTTAACCCCTATGGACTTTTTCCTATGGGGTTATCTTAAATCTAAAGTTTACGCCAATAAACCGACTTCACTGGCGCATTTGAAAGAAAATATCCGTCACGAAATGGCAGCCATCCCTGAGTCCACCTGCCGAGACGTCATAAGTAATTTTACTGTTCGATTAAATGAGTGCCGAGAACGCGAGGGTCTACATTTAGACGATATTATTTTTAAGAAATAAATCCCCAAAAAGTGTATTTTAATAATTAATAAACATTTTGTCTATATACGGCTTACTTTTTTTTTAATCAATCCACTAAATATAAAATTTCTTTTGAGACACCTTGTACTTACATATAATGTTACGGGTTCGCGCAGTATCAACCAATTGCCTATATGTACTGTTTAGCAAATATCTCGTGAAAGAACGATCTTTAAAGGTGTGTTCGTTTGTGTTGCCCAACCTACACTGAACTACACTATGGCGTTCGTTTGTGTTCAGACACTTGTACGTTAAGTGTTCGTTTGTATTTATGAACTTGTTCAGGACATGCAAAGTCTACACTTGTTCGGGAGTGAGTGTAGCTTCAGGCAACCTGTAAAAAGGCGGCAAACTTAATCTAACTTGGTTATAATCTGTATTTGGTCTAGCGGAAATTTTTATTTTACATCTATCTATTATATATCGATCATGAATCGAGTAATATGAACAGAAGGAAAGTACTTTTCCTACAATGCTGGTATAATAAATAACATAAATAAATTCAGAAATTTTATAAAATCTGTCTAAACTTGAATTTTTATTATTTATTTTTATAAAATTTATTTCAGCATTTAAACTGTTCATTTTATCTTATTTATTTACTATTACTTTAGCACAAATTTGTTTTAAAAAGTGAGGTTATCAACTTTGTCTAGAAATGTCATTCGCCTGCCTAGAAAACCGTTCGTTTGTATTCCTGTTTCAAGCAGTTCGGAAGAAGTTTTTAGTTGCACTGTGACGTCAGCTGTTCTTGTCCTGGACAAGTTTGGTGCAACACAAACGAACAAACCTTAAGGTGCGCATAGAGACAGCACTATGGTAGGCAGTGATAAAAATAGAAAACAATCAAAGAAACAAGAATCAGTTCACATTCTAGCACTTTACAGTTATTAGTTAGGTCTACAAACTTAAATACCACTCATCACAGTCAGACATCAAAACTGTTGAAACGTTGCTACTTGCTTTATGTGAGCAAGTAACTGGGCGATCATTATGTCTTCTTGTCTATTAGTCAGAACTCCCCAAACTTATGCTGTTTCATGTAGTATATATTGTAAACAATGAGTTAGTTAATTAAAACTTTTGGCGCACAGCAACAAAGGCTATTTGACAAGCTCACATACTACGTAACTATACAGAGACATTCTCTCGCCAAATAAATATACAATAATGTTTATGCACTTGACTGTATATTTATGTCTGAGAAAGAATATAATTCGTCATTGCTGAGAATCCCCACTACAATTATCACGCGCAGGCGTCACACCCTGTCACATATGTTGAACTGTACCCGTAAAACATATAACCCAACATATAGTGCTCAAGAAGAGAAAGTGAAAAATGAGAGACATAATATAAAACTATTAACCCTCTAGGGTAGCGTTGCTCAAACAAAACGTGCCACGACTAGTGAAAATTTTAATTTTCTACCGCGGACCACAAAAAATAACAGTACTATTGAACAAATTTATTGCATATGCAGTCTACATCTATTAGGTCACGGATGAAATTTATAGAAAAAAAGGCAAAGTTATACACTTTTGCCATTTAAGCGGCCGGTGGTATAAAACCCTGGCGGACGAGAGTCAATGAATTCCTGGAAGGCCAGTTTTACAGCATTGTCGTAATTAAACTGTTTTCCTATTAAAAAGTTGTCCAAATTGCTGAAGAAGTGGTAGTCAGTGGGGCTAGGTCTGGCGAGTATGGAGAATGATGAAGAAGTTCCAACTCCAATTCCTGTAGTTTTGCCACAGTCATTTGTGCAGTGTGTGGTCTAGCGTTATCATGCAATAAGATAGGAGTCGATCTGTTGACCAATCTAGGCTGTTTTTCTTTAAGTTTTTGCATCATTTCGTCTAGTTGGTTGCAATATATTTCTGCTGTGAGCCAGTTTTCATCGATGAGCCAGTTTTTTTTTTTTTTACTTTTTAAGTTACCGTTTATAGACCTTGCATTAGCCTAGTGTAATTTTTTGGCCAAGAAAAAATAGAGGCCCTAGAAGGTTAAGATAGCATTTCAAACAAACGCATTTGGTTTTTTCAGTTAAAGAAACGAAAAATGCTAAACATTGTATTTATTGTAGATTGAAAATATTCTTTTGCAATTCGTCTTTTACAAATCTGTAGTAATTATTTTATCCTTATTATCCTACGTATTATTTCATTTATTCTCAAAGCTCGAATACTTCGAATTCCTGCCTGAAGAATTGCTTTGCTAAAATCCTGTGATAATATCCTGCCACCGAAGCAGGGTACGAGTGGTTTTTGTCCTTGAGAACAGTTCTTGCGATGTTCTAACCAATGGTAATTTGCGGCACGTCAATTATCCTAATGGAGCTGTAAGTTTGAAGTGATAATCTGATTGAGCATTTCACAACTTGAATTTCAATTTTCAGACGTGTTCATTAAAGGAAAGTTAGCTTCTTTTAATTATCAAACTTTAAATTTAACAATAGATATACTATTATTAAGATAGATTTTTTAATTATTTGAAGGTATGGAGAAAAGACGAGCTCTCGAAAAAGTAAAAAATAGCTATGCTATGTACGATCCATAAGAAAAGGGATAAATTGTGAAAATTATAGTGGGATCTCACTTTTATGTACATTATATTCGATCGTCTCGAATATATTTCTGCATCATCTTGCACTCAGAAAATACTCAGAAAAACTTATTGGTAACTACCATTTCATTACCGACCGTCAACATATATAAGGGAGTTATTGTGACTTATTGTGTTACAAAAAGAGTTTTTATTACAGCTTTATATTAACAAATGCTTGTGGAGAAAAAAGAAATGTAATCACAACTATGTGTAGGATAAGATTTGGCCATGCATTTTATCCACAACATTTATATAAAATTGGTGTAATTAAGTCACCGTACTGCCCCTGCGACAATGAAACTATTGGGACCCTAGATCACATTTTTTTCCATTGCCCAAATTTTAGTAATCAAAGAAAAGATCTTATTATGGAACTGGAAAAAATTAATCTAAATCCACCGCATTCTATTATAAATTTATTAAAACATTACAAATCATATATATTTTTGGTCAAATTTATTATCAATTCAAAATTAAAAATGTAATTAATTATAATTGTACATATATTATATAAAATTTGTAGCTGGCTAATATGGTCGAAAGACCAACGGCCAATAAAACAATAAATAAAAAAAATATATATATTAACAAACTTTCAACTGTCAAATACAGTCTTATGAAAAAGTGTGAAAATGGTTCCCTTATTCCCTTACTGATTTAAGTAGAACGAATGGTGTTCCCATGTAATTTATTGACTAACATATTGACTAACAAAAGACTTGTGGGAGTCACTGGCAAGTCCCGAATATTTACCGACCGCTAACATATATAAGGGAGTATTGTGATGATACCGATTTTGACATTTCGAGATTTCGATGGATCTCCACGAATTGAGGTCCCTACATAACGTTTTGACTATTTTTAGTATGATGTGTGTCGGTTTGTCTGGCTGTCTGTCTGTCTGTCTGTCGGTCTATCTGTCTCTCTGTCCGTCCGTCTGTCTGTGTACACGTGCAGAGCAAATTAAACTAAAAGGAATTTTATGAAACTTCATATTTAAGCTTTTGACATCAATGGCACGAGTTGATCAACTTTTGGTAAAAATCGGTTGACTAGAAATAGGAGTTTACTCCTGTCGATTTTAAGAATTTTGCGAATATTTAACAACAGAAAAATATTTCGAATTTTTTTTTTAACACTTACGGAAGCTGTGCTATTTAAAATGTACTCCACAAAATTTGAATAAAATAATCGTTCTTGAGTTTTATAAATACCGTAAATACTTTATTTACCTACTTATGAAACAATGTAGGTAAATATTTTTTATTTTAAACACCTAATATTAATTAATTTATTTTTCATGAATTTTATTGGTTATTTTTAAGTGAAGGGCGGAGTCAACTCGGGTGAATTCCCTGAATATTTGCAAAGTAGCTACGCCTAAGCACACGATGCAGTATGATTGTAGACGTCGGACAGGACGGACGTATCAGGTTGGGCGTAAACTATGCTTTGCTAGAAATTTAGTTGGTTAGTATGAAACAGGATTTTATGAATGTTGGACGTATGAAAAAATTGCAATTGAAAATATTGTAATTTCAGCTAAAAAACATTTTTAATATTTCCATAGTAAACCTGAATACAAATTATTAATAAATTATTTATTTACGATAAAATAAAAATGGGGTACATTTGTACCCCACACCGCAACCAAAGGACACTGTAACGTAAGGGTTAACAAAAGTTGCTATAAATGCAATAACTATCAACTTTAATTTGAGGCGTTTTATGATAAAACGAAAAATTTCGAAAAAATTTTATTAAATTTTTTTAAGTCTCAACTTTTTCATATAGACCAGGAGCTCATGACAGTTTTTGGTCTCCGATTTCATACAGCATGCCTTTTGGAGGAGAGAATATTTACCCTGTGACAACAAAAAAGGGATGGTACTAAACCCCTGCACGCTTTCCGGTCATAGGGAAAATTGCATTTCCACTTAAACACAAAATTTTTGTGCTTTTCTCTGATTTAATATTGCTTGCCCTTTTGTCAAAAGAAAGTTATAACAAATTTAAAGTCTTTTAAATATATGCATGCGATTCGGAGTGTCCCAACGGGCTCAAACGGTCATGTGATCTTGTAATAAAAAAATATGATTTTCCACGTTTTCATACAGCATGCCTATAATTAAAAGACTTTAAATTTGTTATAACTTTCTTTTGACAAAAGGGCAAGCAATATTAAATCAGAGAAAAACACAAACATTTTGTGCAAGTGGAAATGCAATTTTCCCTATGACCGGAAAGCGTGCAGGGGTTTAGTACCATCCCTTTCTTGTTGTCACAGGGTAAATATTCTTTCCTCCAAAAGGCATGCTGTATGAAATCGGAGACCAAAAATGTCATGAGCTCCCGGTCTAATACTTATATGTAATGTTTCCATGGTCATGATAAATAATATCTCTGTTAGAAAATATTATGCCAAGTTATTTCTACTCTGCTGCTTGAATGTATTTTATACAAGTACTTTATGATGGCGGTCGGTCCTGTGATGGCCACAGCTGATTTTTCTATAATATTTCTGCTGTAAAACCTATGTGGGTTGTGGTGTAATAAGCTAAAAAGTTCACGCATTGTGGGTAAAAACATAAAGTGAATTATAAAGTTGAAAAACTATGTGGGTAGCATCAGTTGATACTGTTTAGTCATGAGCAAAATTCAACAGACCGAAATGAATTGGTCACTGTTTACTTTTCAGGGCTCAACCACCTACATTTACATTTTATACAAACCCAAAACATTTAAATATCCTAACTTTATTAAAACAGTTTACATTCAGTTAAGCAATATGGAGATACGAAAGAACGTTTTACTAACAAGAAAAAAATTTAAATTTTAAAACAGAAAAACAAGAGAAATAAAAGATCCAAGCCAGTATACAACTCTACATTGATGTAAATAAAATTGCAAATTTTTACGTTATCAAAACATTCTTTTAAATCTCCATATTGCTATAAACCAGTGGTTCTCAACCATATTCAGGGGGTTCACGACAACTCGTCTACAGACTTTACCTCTACGACATTTTGTATACAGGCATTAGGTTTACGGACTTCTCGTCTACCATGACAATTCGTATACAGATTTTTCGTCTACCACGACATTTAGTATACCGACTTTACGTCTACTGACATTACCAGGTTAATTCGTCTACTAAAATATACATTTAAATAAAATATGAACAATTTACTCTGTATCTATTTTAACAATATTTATGCTTTTTCGAAGTTTTGCAAACTGTTCACCAGGAATTGGTTTTGTCAAAACATCCGCTATTTGCTCTTTAGTATTAATATAGGAAACCGTAATTTGCCCCTTGTTCACGAGATCTTGAATAAAGTTGTACTTTACATCAATATGTTTCAGTCTTCGATGTTCCCATCTTCCCAGTAAGTGAATACACGACTGATTGTCTTCAAAAATCTTCACTGGATAGTTTACCTGTAGACCCATGTCAATCAGTAAATAAGTCATCCAAATAAGTTCGCTCGCTGCTGTGGCCAATGAAACATATTCAGCTTCTGTCGAAGATAATGAGACACAGTTCTGACGTTTTGTTGTCCAACTGACCGTGTTTCCATACACTTGCGTTAAAAATCCTGACGTGGATTTTCTGTCTTCTTCACTTGCAAAATAAGCATCTGCGTAACATAGAAGAATTTCTCCTCCTCCTTTTCGCTGATACAAGGTGTCTCAAAAGAAATTTTATATTTAGTGGATCGATTAAAAAAAAAAGTAAGCCGTATATAGAAAAAATGTTTATTAATTATTAAAATACACTTTTTGGGGATTTATTTCTCAAAAATAATATCGTCTAAATGTAGACCCTCGCGTTCTCGGCACTCATTTAATCGAACAGTAAAATTACTTATGACGTCTCGGCAGGTGGACTCAGGGATGGCTGCCATTTCGTGACGGATATTTTCTTTCAAATGCGCCAGTGAAGTCGGTTTATTGGCGTAAACTTTAGATTTAAGATAACCCCATAGGAAAAAGTCCATAGGGGTTAAATCTGGACTGCGTGGAGCCCAATTTATGTCACCTCTCCGGGAGATCAATTTGCCTGAGAAAATTTCACAAACACGTGGCAGAGACATATTGGACGTGTGTGAAGTTGCTCCGTCCTGTTTGAACCATGTTCTTTGGTTATAGCCAGGAAAGTTTTGCAGTTCAGGTACCAAGAAGTTGTCTAACATCTCTACATAACGCTCTGAATTCACTGTAACTGCACGCCCCCTTTCGTCTTCAAAAAAGTAAGGGCCGATAATTGCCGACATCGCAGCCCATACGGTCACTTTAGGCGAATGTAGGGGTTTCTGATGTTTGCGTTTCGGATTCGTTGCACTCCAGTAGCGGCAGTTCTGCTTATTTACGTGGCCATTAAGATGAAAATGAGCTTCATCCGAAAACAAAATGTTGGTAAACGTTGAAAATCGCTTAGTCACCTGATTTACGAAATTAAGCCTCTGATTGGCATCTTGGGGCTTTAATTCTTGCACCAATTGAATTTTGTAGAGGTGCAGCTTTAGGTCTTTGTGCATAATGCGATGTAATGATGATCTATGCACATTTAAAGCACTTGCGCGCTTCCGAATTGAAAGGTTCGGGTCGTCACGAACAGACTGATTAACATTCTCCACGTTTTCTACCGTTCTTGATGACCTAGGTCGCCCGGATTTTGATTTATCCAGCGTTGTACCAGTCTCTTCAAACTTTTTAACCCAATGTCGAATGAGAGGAATGCTTGGCGCATCATTTAAGTGGCGAAAACCTCGAATACTGCAGAATTTTCTACGCGCTACAGTCGCCGAATCACCGTTTTTGTAAAACTCTCGCACGCATAACGCGCGGTCTGCTCCCGAGAAACGCTCCATAGCGACTGCATTCCCAAGAGCCAGGCTACCGATTGACATAACCCCCGCGCCCCTCGGATACGTTGCGTTCACGCAGTAAGCTAAATAAATATAAAATTTCTTTTGAGACACCTAGTATAAATATTTTACTACACAAGTTATATTAAACAAAATATTTATAACGGGCTCCCGGGGTATAACGGGCTACCCTCTTTTTGGTTGTTAAAGCATGACGCCATGTTTGTATGTACTTCGCTAGTGTCTTCCGAGAGTGGTTGTATGACTGAGAGCTAGCATTTACATTATATAAATTGGTGAAACGTGTTTTTTGCTGTATTGATATATTTTTCACACATATCCAGACGTTGATTGCTCCAGTGCCGAGCATGTGGCAAGTGGGCACATTGTTCTTACGCTGGTGAAAGATTAAATGGTTTCTTGGCGGTCGGTAAAAACATAGAAACCAAATATCAGCCCTTATAATAAACATACATTGTCTCCAATTTTTTTAATATCGATATAATAAATAATTGTTATTGGGTGTTAATTACTACTTCTAGTATTTTTAATGATTTTGTAAATATAAATTTGAAATAAGTTTTACAGTTCATTTTGGTCAAATTTTTAAGCGTAGAAGACTTTAGCATGTCGTTAGCATCATATAGATTATAATTTTTAAAAGCTGGCTCAAAATTTTAAGCGTTATGTAATAACAAGATATAAAAAGCAACCTGTACTCCATTACAAAAATCATGTTTTTTAACACTCCAAAATTATGTCAACAATGATAAGATAATTTTTATTACTTTATTTACTACAAGCTTAATAAAATTAATTAACAGAGTGTTTTAAATACGCAGTTGACAGGATTCGATCTATATCAACTGTATATTTCATAAATATTAAATAAATTCTTTCAGAATATTGTGCATTTTTTGTAAAAATTGTATGTATACATCACAGAAATGAAAGACACAAAACGTCAAATATTTTTATTAAATTTATTTCAAAAGGGAGAAAAATATTAAGTTTTAGAATTTTATTTGAAGTGAGGAATAAATTTTATACATATGACAAGTTTCAAATAAATGAAATTTCAACATTCAACTGCAAAAAAAAGTAAAAACAAATAAAAAATTTATGTGTAAATTTTCACACATTTCATGGTTTTGTAGGTATTTAGCAAGTGATAACAAATTGTGGATAATATTAAAAAACAAAAATCACGTGCTTCCACCTAGAGACCTAAAAGCGACCCGAGATGCGCTTGCATCAAGAACCAGCTATAGCTATCTAGTTCTCTAATCATATATTGTAAGTACGTTGTTGCAAAAAAAATCGATGTTTCGAAATAATTATTAGATCATAAATTCATGTTGTACTACTCCAGTCTGTAGTAACCCTGTACCTGCAAACTTTAAAACGTTTGTACCTGCTATTTGGCCGCTAATCAAGAGCACGGACGTGAGTTCAATTCCTGCTTAAGTCAAATAATTTATGTAAAAATATTTATACAAATTACAGGCTCTGCTTAGCCCAGGGGTCCCCAAAGTGGTCGATATCGACCCCCGGGGGTCGATTCTGGCTCGGGGGTCGATGGAAAAAAGTTAAATGGTTAAGGCTGGATTTAGCCATGTTAATTCCATCCTGACAAAACAGAGAAACAAGTTAGATGTAAAATTTCATGGCGATGTAAGGCTGAAATTAACTAATTTTCAACCCGACATTGCTAATCTTGGAAAGATTCTCCAACAACACCCATCACATTGACAAAGACAGTCAATTTTATTTAATAATAATATTATTGTAAGGCATCTGATTAGATATAATTATATTAGATAAATGTAATATAAATAAAAAACACTGTACAATAAACAATATAAGAAATCACATAAGCGTATATTTTTGCTTGTCCTATTATAATAATGTAATTGCAAAATAAAGGGGGTCGATAAGAAGTCGAGAAACTCTTCTGCGGGTCGACGGTCAAAAAAGTTTGGGGAACCCTTGCTTAGCCGTTCGCAACCGGCTTTAAACTGTAGGTGCCTTTCTGTGTACGCTAAAAAAATGAGGTAATACTGACCATATTACTCCTGAATGTACATAGATTGAAAACATAGTCATGAAACCTGGAAACAGGAGGACTTGGCTCACTTCGGGCTGTCGCGCCTATGATGGTGACTATTCCAGTTCACAATAATGTGCATTACTCAGATTTTTAGATTAAACTCCGAGGGATATAGAGTGTGGGACCAGATTTTTGGCTAAGAGATATAATCCGAGCTCACGTGCAGAAGAGCCCGCAAAGTTTGCAGACGACGTCGTGGCTGTCGTATAGTACGGGCCGTAGTGAACTTTTTTGGCGCCCTAGACCAGTCCATCTCTTTTAACATAATGCGACAGCCAGGCGCGCACCTAGGATTTATTCTTGAGGGAGGGCTCAAAATACGAAATTATTTAAATTATTTAAAAGGTTCTCACTTCTAAACTACAAGTGATGACCTTAAAAAAAAGGTCCTCATCTCACTAATATACAAATGATGACAAAAAAAAAGTTCTCACTTCTATTTTGACAGAAACGCACAACAACCAACTGGGTTTGTAGCTCTTGAAAGGGGCTCGTCACAAATATTTTGACAAAAACAAAAAACAAGTAAAAATCATTTGTTTTTGGGGTTCTTGGGGGGGGGCAAACCCCTGAGCCCCCCTAAGTGCGTGCCTGGCGACAGCACCCGCAAACCACAATGCGCCCCAAGCATTTGTCTTGCCTTCCATATCACTATCTGTCAAAAAAAAGCCATTCGAATTTTAGCTTCAGCTAAATACAAGGACCAGTGTAAACCGCTATTTTTTAAATTAAGGATTCTTACCTTACAAGCATTGTACACGCTAGAATGTATACTCTATATAAAATCCAACATAAGGAGATTCTACTCTCACCATGAACTGCACGATCATTTAACCCGACACAGAAACAATTTAGTTCTCCCTAAGTGCCGTTTACTACGAACCTAATCTAACCATATTTATATTAGTCTTAAAATGTTTAATTTCTTGAAGGAAGTAATACGTGGCCTACCAACTCTTCAAGGAATTACTTAAAAATCATTTATTGGTTGAACCCACCTATACTGTCCATGAGGCCATGTCAAATTTGTTTAATATAAGAGTTCCTTGAGATAATAAGAGATATATGTACTATTTATGTATCACTGTATATTTTACACATCATTGTACTTTTGTTTTGACTTGGTGTAACAATTTGTATATTGTAATGATTAATGAATAAATTATTATTATTATTATTACCGCTCTGAGCACCGGATACAAGAAAAATTGATGTGAAGTGTGAATATTCACACATTTTAGGGTTTCGCAGGTATATAATAAGTGAAGGCGGTATGCTGAGTGTGTAGGACAAATTTTACTTTGTAGTAATCACGGCAAAATGAACGATATTTTTAAAATAATTTATCGTCTGTTAATCATATAATAAGACTGGTTATTAAATTTACGCTCTTAAAAATTAAATACAACATTTGTCAAAATATAACTAGAATTTTGACAAAATAATTTCAACATAATAAAAATACAAAAAAAAAACAGAAAAAATAAAATTCGCTCCGTACTCGAACTCGAAACCCTTCGTTTTCCAGCTTACGACACCAGTGCTCTAACCCATTAAGCTATCGCACGCCTTGCATGTGAGTGTCTTACATTGGTATAACTTTTGTACTTTCTGAACCAAAAACCACAAAAAATGCGTTATTTTCCGAAAACATAATCTGATCAAAAATTCCTGTTGTACTATTTCGGTTCACACCAATATACATTACTTAGAATTTTTTTAGATTTTTAGTTTAAACCATCTGGGCTACAGGGTGTGGGACAAAATCTTTTTTGCACAATTTTGGCAAAAATCGCATCAAAATAATTTATTTTGCAAAAATAAAAATTTGATCGTTAATCCACGTACTAAGGGCTTTCATTTGATACCCTACTCAGAATTTAAAAAAAAATATTTTTGTTTTCGATGAGCACATATTTGTTTATATTTTTAGGGAGGTATGTTTTTTAGATGTTTTAGTATTTTTCCTATGTGCGGGTCAAAGAGTTGTATAAGCATGCCAAATTTCAACTCTCTAGGTTTAGCCGTTTGGCTACAATTTTTACCGAACAGACAGACAGACAGACAGACAGATAGACAGAGAGACAGACGACAAAATGACGGTATAAGGGTTTTTTGGTCATACCTACAAAACCCTAAAAAGGAACAGAGAACTCTACCCTATGCCTTACTTAAGCGTCTACATCTGTTATTTATTATAACAGATTCGGCTGTAGAAGTACTGAGCATTGAAGATAACTTTTCAATAAGGGCTAAATAAAAACTGTTGAAGCTGATACCACCCCGCACCACACCAGAGTACTGCAGGTTGCATAAGCATTGAAATAATTGAAACATTGTCACAAATGAAATATTCATTTCGCATTGAAAACAGTGTTTCATTTACATTTAATTTTATTTTACAAACATCAAAATAAAACATTCATTCATATTTGTTTATTTTTCAATATTTTGTATTATTTTCCGTTATTTAATACGCGTTTTTTATTCACTCATTTTGTGATTTCAAAAAAAAAACTACAAGATATTTTTTTTCTTTCATTCTATAACTGTTCATACTCGTTTTATAATCCCTTTTTCATCTGTCCTTATTCCCACAGCATTCAATTAGTTGCCTAGTAACAAGCATGTTTAAAAAACGGAAATTAAAAAAAGAACTGCACATTTCTATGTGCTATATTTTTAAGTATTTTTCGCTTCATCTCATCTTTTCGATTCAAAAAGAAAATTACGATAATTATAGAGTTATTTTCAGAAAGTGATATTTTTACGGATCGTTATTTTCATCGTTAAAATTGTGCAGTGTTACGAAAAAATTTCAATGTTGGGAGCTTGTTTGGATAACAAATATGTATGTAGGGAATGAAAACGATATAGAAATAGTATATTATGCAACGAGTATGGAATGATGGTCATTTGAGAAATGACTATTTCAGGCAAGTTTCATACTATGATTTTTCCACGACTATAACTTTATTACTTATATAATTTTTATTCAGTTCCTTTTAAAAATTAACAATAATTTGACAGTTGCTTTCAATCTATTTATTATGTTGCCTAGCAACGGTCATGTACGTGGCATACAGAATTTAATTCAGTTAAAATAACAATACTTGCGTCAAATAATTAATTGACTGACAAAGACCAACTCAATCAAAATATATTTGCGGAATTCTACAACTTTAACTATACTATTTAGTTTTAATCCGGTTTTCTTTAAAAACTAACAATAATTTGACATATGTTTTTAACCTATTTATTATGTTGCTTAGCAACGGTCGGCCATTGCTACTTGAACCTGTTATGTAATGAGCGCAAACTGTTACGTAATGAGCTCATTACGTAACAGGTCAGCGGTGTGTAATAAAAAGGAGTGGGGAAACGTGCTACATTTACTAAATACTGACAGGTCTGTAATGAACGTATATCTATATAGTCGTGGAATAGTATATTCTGTAACAAGGTTGGAATGAGAAAATTCGATGCGAGTGGAACATTCAGAGCGCGAGCCGCAGACGAGCGTGAGGAACCACGAGCATCGAATTTTCTCTTTGAACCGAGTCACAGACCATACTTTCTCCACGACCACCAAAAAGAAAAAAAAATTAACAAATAATTATTTTAACAAACATTTTATCTTAACAAATAATTTATATTACATAACAAATTAATCAATAAATTAAACTTATTTTTTTATTTATTATTTGTTTAATTTAAATTTAATTTGTTGCACATCGGCCACTATTTAGTACTTTTTAGGAAGTTATGTTGCATTTATTTAATGTAAACATTACATATATTTTAATGTAACCCTACAAAAACAAATGACAACAAGCATAGAATAGTTATTCCATAACAAGTGATGGAATGAAATACACGCAAAATGCATAAGAAAATAAGTGCTTTAGAATAACATTCCAACTCTTGTGTTAGAATATTAACTTTCTGTAGTCAAAATTGGTTTTAGAATTGGTAAATTCTATAGTGGTCGTGGAGAAAAATATTTAATCATATCGAGTAAGATCTGGGTAGATAATATTTTTTTAAATATAAATAGCTCTCTCGTCAACAATTTTGTTTTTTTTTTCATATTTTTTTGTACTGCAAGAACGTTGCCTATTCGCTAATGCGATATAAACAAGAAGAAATAACTTGTAAAGTTAAACGTACCATTACACAAAGGTCATTCAAAATTGGGTAATATGAAAAATAATTTCTAGATAGCTACCCATTACTTATTATCTTATTAGCTATTCCCATTAAACAAGTTAATATTTTAAATTAAAAATTGTTCACAATCTACTAAATTTTGTAATCTATATGATATTTTTAAATACTATCCATTTAAAATATTTATCTAATAATACTGCATAAATTACTGTATTTCAACAAAACATAACGATAAAAACATGTTTATCTCAATGTCATTTTTGAAAAAAACCCACAACAAACTATATGAAATTATAAACAACATATACTCTAAAAACTACGAATATAGTTAGGGAATTCCTATTGTTATGAAAATTTCCCAGGTTAATTTCACTAGAATTCCGCAACAAAATGAAAATTAACTCCTTTAGATGGGTTTAACTATTAGAAACTATTACACAAGAATGTAGAGGAGAAAATATTAATAAATGAGTAGCAAAAAGTAAAAGAGGATGGAATGAGCAGAATACCAGGATTTCAAAAGAAAGAATATTGAGTTTTGCTAGAAACAAATCTTCTATAAAACTACGCAGTACGAGTATTCGAAAACATGATTTCGTAGAAGCGAATCGACGAAGGAACATGCCTACAGCAGGTGCGCGGTATTCTACAAATAATTATTCATATTTGTACCGTGTTACCTAATTTTTGTAAGTTATACTAGTCTCCGATACTTTTCCCATTTATTTACAATGAATTAACAACAAGATAACATAAAATTGGACACTTTAATATTTAGCAACACCACTCCCATTTGCAATAATAGCAATACTGCATTCTAACGTTTGAACTGACTATAGTGTCAGAGCCCGATCTAGCTCTACAAGAATATCAAAAGGATTAGGCTCTAGGGGCGGTAAAGATTTTTTAGCCCAGTTTAATTCTGTATATACATATTTGTTCAAATAATAGTGTACAAGCGCGCACCCAACGAGGTGGGGGCTCACGATCTTGAACCCCACCTAGAAGCACTAACAAAAATTGATGTGAAGTGTGAATATTCACACATTTCAGGATTTCGCAGGTATATAATAAATGTAGGCGGCATGCTGAGTGTGTAGGACAAATTTTACTTTGTTGTAATCACTGCAAAATGAACGATATTTTTAAAATAATGTATCGTCTGTTAATCATATAATAAGACTGGTTATTAAATTTACGCTCTTAAAAATTAAATGCAACATTTGTCAAAATATAACTAGAATTTTGACAAAATAATTTCAACATAATAAAAATGCAAAAAAAAACAGAAAAAATAAAATTCACTCCGTACTCGAACTCGAAACCCTTCGTTTCCAGCGCATTTTAGCTTACGACACCAGTGCTCTAACCGTTACGCTATCGCACGCCTTGCATGTGAGTGTCTTACATTAGTATAACTTTTGTACTTTGTGAACCAAAAACCACAAAAAATGCGTTATTTTCCGAAAACATAATCTGATCAAAAATTCCTGTTGTACTATTTCGGTTCACACCAATATACATTACTTAGATTTTTTTTAGATTTTTAGTTTAAACCATCTGGGCTACAGGGTGTGGGACAAAATTTTCTTTGCACAATTTTGGCAAAAATCGCATCAATATAATTTATTTTGCAAAAATAAAAATTTGATCGTTAATCCACGTACTAAGGGCTTTCATTTGATAACCTACTCAGAATTAAAAAAAAATATTTTTGTTTTCGATGAGCATATATTTGTTTATATTTTTAGGGGGGTATGTTTTTTAGATGTTTTAGTATTTTTACTATGTGCGGGTCAAAGAGTTGTATAAGCATGCCAAATTTCAACTCTCTAGGTTTAGCCGTTTGGCTACAATTTTTACCGAACAGACAGACAGACAGACAGACAGACAGACAGACAGACAGACAGACAGACAGACAGACAGACAGACAGACAGACAGACAGACAGACAGACAGACAGACAGACAGACAGACGACAAAATGACGGTATAAGGGTTTTTTGGTCATACCTACAAAACCCTAAAAATGTTTTAGTCCAATTTCACTTTTTTTTTGTACATTATTGAATCACTAGGAATGGACAGACATCTGGAATATCGGAATTTTCCAGGTCAGTGGTGCTATTATGTTGAACAGAATTCTATTCTATCACGACCAATAACGAGAATCTATTGACAGTTGCCAAATAACTATTGTTTTTTTGTCAATTGTACAATAGAATTCTATTACTCGTAATCCCACCACACGAGTTCCATCTTTTCGGTTGAAAATTTTAAAGGTGTTTTTTATCGCAACACATTCTTCTTAACACTAATGGGTTAGTGGCGTCACAATTTTATCATTTCGAAGAAAAGGACCGGTAAGAATTTTAAATCACTGTGCTGACATGGCAGTCCCAGTTGGCTTCTGAGACTCACCCCCCAAGAATAAATACAGGCATATATGAGGAGGTAACATTCAAAACGTGTTTTGTCATAGTAATGCAATTTTGAGATAATTGCAAAAAGCATTATAAGTCTATTTTCAATAAGTTGGGAAACTTATTTTTAATATCCAAAATATTTAATTTATACATAAATCTACATAAAATAAATTATTTATATATATATGTCACGAAAATATGATTTAAAAATAAACTATTTTTATTCAATTACCAATTTCGTAAAACATCTTTCAAGAAGGATGCGTAACCAAATGGTTCCATATCATCTGGCTACAGCTCCAAAAGAATCATTATTTTTCCAATCAGTACATTGTTATGATAAATTTAATAAAGATTTATGAAAAAAAATGTAGGTATTCTAGAGCAGCGGTTCTAAACCGGGGGGTCTCGACCCCTAGGGGGGGTCCCGAAAAGACCTTAGAGGGTCCAGAAACTCAAAGAAAAAATTAATTTTCACCAGTTTTTGCTTTTAAAGTTACAATAAACTTAATTACTAAACAATAAATTATTAAGAACACTTAAAATATTAATTCAAAATTTTTCTTCGGGGGTTCAGAAAATATTTTTGGCTAGTTGGAGGGTCCAGAGTATAAAAAGTTAAAAATCGCTTTTCTAGTGCAGCGTTTCTCAACCGAAAATAAACCACGGACCAGTAAAATATTTAATTTTCTACGCGGAACACAAAAAATAAATGTACTACTAAACAAATTTATTGTATATTAAGACTCTATATATAATATCTCAGTAATAAAAAATCATTGAAATTTTTTAAAAAATCACAGGAAATGAACAAAATATCATAAAAAAATAACAAAAAATCTCCAAAAATAATCATTTATAAGCCTTCGCGGACCGCTAAAATTTTGTTAAAATATAACTAGAATCCCACCACCAGTGGTCCGCGGACCACCGGTTGATAAACACTGCTCTAGAGGGAGCGGGAAAAGCAATAAATAAAATTTAAAAGTGAACCACGAGTAAAAATGTTTGAGAAACACAAAATTTAAGGTACAGTTTGATAAATTTTTTAAGGCCTCAAGTTCGCCTCATTCACGAGCAGCCGTGCACAGTATCTCTGCTTTGACAATGAGACCAGTAACAACTTATCCATAAGGCATACTGGGTGTGTAGCGGGTGCAAAATATACCCCCCCCCCCCGCCCCTTCGCTGATATGGGGCCCCAGAAAAATATTGCCTCTGCTCTCAAAATATTCAAGAGTTATTTTTTATGAAAAGATGTATATTTTTTTTATTGTTGTGATACTGTTTGACGGCTCAAACAACAAACAATAAAGGCTATTCCAAACATTTAAGCGGAACTAAATGGAATTTTTATTTTCGTATGTTGTCACTAGCTCACTTTTTAAGGACAAGTAGGGTTTTGATAAACAAAATTATCAAAATCCTCAATTAATCGTTAAAAATTACCAGTTTTCAAAATTTAATTCCGCTTATACCAAAAAATTGATGTGAAGTGTGAATTTTCACACATTTCAGGGTTTTGCAGGTATTTAATAACTGAATGATGATTATTTGGGATGCCAAAACAAATTTTATGTCAAAATATTTTTTTATGATTTTTAATTCGAATGCCTAATACCATTATTTAAGTTTCAAAATATGTGCAGTATTTTTTTTTACATAGCAAGTTTCAGTAAGATTTTGAAAATTGCGCCTATGGCTTCTATTGGTTACTTAAATCATTAGCCCCGCCCTCTGATTTCGTCTACTTCAAACAGAATTAAATTACAATTTCAACACTTCCCACCAAATTTTGACAAAAATCGCATCAAAATAATTTATTTTGCAAAAATAAAATTTTGATCGTTAATCCACGTACTAAGGGCTTTTATTTGATACCCTACTCAGAATTTAAAAAAAATATTTTTTTTTTCGATGAGCACATATTTGTTTATATTTTTAGGGGGATATGTTTTTTAGATGTTTTAGTATTTTTCCTATGTGCGGGTCAAAAAGTTGTACAACCATGCCAAATTTCAACTCTCTAGGTTTAGCCGTTTGGCTACAATTTTTACCGAACAGACAGACAGACAGACAGACAGACAGACAGACAGACAGACAGACAGACAGACAGACAGACAGACAGACAGACAGACAGACAGACAGACAGACAGACAGACAGACAGACGACAAAATGACGGTATAAGGGTTTTTTGGTCATACCTACAAAACCCTAAAAACAAACTATACTTGCACCCGGGCACCTTTCTAGAAAAAGCGAGCCCCGCAAAATAGTCACAGTTCATAGGGCCTATAATTGTTTTAATTTAAGAAAGAATTAAAAATTTATGGGGGTGGAAGAGAAAAAGTGCCTCAGAACCAAGAAAGACATGACGTGGCCATGAATAAGCCTACGATGGAAATTTATAAGAGCTGCCAAAATATGGAACCATGACAATAAAGTAATAAGACATCAACAAAGTCTATTATTCTTAAAATAGTAAATGTTGTTTGTTTGAATAGGAAAGGAAGACAAGAATGTAGTTTATAAAGCAATTATTATTTATTAATTTACTTATTTATTTTAAACTTACCGTTGAATTTTCATCACATCCTAACAATTTATAAAAATCATCATCATCGGTTTTCTTAAAATTGAGAATATCTTCAACAGCACTCATGTTTTCACTTATTTCTTAGCGCGCACAACAACAAGCGATTTGCTGAGCAACTGGTGACGTTGCTATCACTAGAAAGTAACGACCTCGATCAAGCAAACGCGAGCGACTCTGACACACTGACCGCCGAGCGACGGGACATCGCCAGCATAGTCTGAGCACGCGCGCCTCTCTACAACACACCAGGTCGGCAATTTTTGAGGATTTACTCAAGATGATATTCAGTACAAAATAAACAAAAAGAGTTTATATTACAGCTTTACATGAACAAACTTTCAACTGTCAGATACACAGGGCCGGTGGAAGCTAGCATGCAATGCGTGCACTGCATGCGAGCGCCGCTGTGAGGGGGGCGCTGTCGTGAAA
The DNA here is from genome assembly GCA_963971575.1 of Liopterus haemorrhoidalis. Classification (NCBI taxonomy): domain Eukaryota; kingdom Metazoa; phylum Arthropoda; class Insecta; order Coleoptera; family Dytiscidae; genus Liopterus; species Liopterus haemorrhoidalis. The sequence continues at coordinate 54,568,977 of OZ020615.1, forward strand.
CTCAAAAGAGCCCCAAATGAATGTAAAAGTAATTAGTGAAATGTAATTTTGGAACGAGGACTTTTTTTTCGATCATCACTTGAAATTTAGAAGAAGTGAGGACCTTTTTTATCATTAGTTGTAATTTAGAATAGAGGACCAATGAGCACATTGTCATCCCTTGAAATTTAGAAGTGAAGATCTTTTTTTTAGGTTATCTCACTTGAAATTTAGAAGTGAAGACCTTTTTTTGGTCATCACTTGAAATTTAGAAGTGAGGACCGTTTTTTTAGGTCAAAGTCACGCAGGGTCTGGTCACGCCCTGCCTGGGGGCGATCAATTAAGTTTTTACTACGGGCGCCAAAGATCCTCGCGCCGGCCCTGCAAATACAGTCTTATAAAAAGTGTAAAAATGGTTCCCTTATTCTCTTACTGGTAGAAAGAATGGTGTTCCCATATAATTTATTGTGATAACAATGTGATACCACTTTGGAATTGGGCGCCTCATATGTTGGCTTTTGGGCGGCTCTTAATTCTACTACCTCTTGAGTTTGTATTTTTAGGGTTTTGTAGGTATGACCAAAAAACCCTTATACCGTCATTTTGTCGTCTGTCTGTCTGTCTGTCTCTCTGTCTGTCTGTCTGTCTGTCTGTCTGTCTGTTCGGTAAAAATTGTAGCCAAACGACTAAACATAGAGAGTTGAAATTTGGCATGCTTATACAACTCTTTGACCCGCACATAGGAAAAATACTAAAACATCTAAAAAACATATCCCCCTAAAAATATAAACAAATATGTGCACATCGAAAAAAAAAATATATATATTTTTTTAATTCTGAGTAGGGTATCAAATGAAAGCCCTTGGTACGTGGATTAACGATCAAATTTTTATTTTTGCAAAATAAATTATTTTGAAGCGATTTTTGCCAAAATTGTGCAAAAAAAATGTTGTCCCACACCCTGTAGCCCAGATGGTTTAAACTAAAAATCTGAAAAAATTCTAAGTAATGTACATTGGTGTGAACCGGAATAGTACAACAGGAATTTTTGTTCCGATTATGTTTTTGGAAAAAAACGCATCTTTTGTGTTTTTTTGCTAATAATGTACACAAGTTATTGGGCTCAACAGCGCTATGAAGTGACGCTAAGCGGATAAAAACTGAACTAGGCGAAACGAGTAATAATTTATTGTTTACATCTGGTTTACATGTGTTTTCTCGTGTAGTTTGTGTTGCTTTTAAACGTTAGTGTTGCAGTTTGTTTGTTATATTAACTTTTTATAGCAATTATTATTCTTTTTTATATTACTTTATGTTATAACGAGTTATTATAACACAAATTTGTGTGTGTTTGGCTGTCACTCTAGAAAAGGAAGTAACAAAAATATTTACTTCCACTATTTCCCAAATGAGAAACAATTTGTGAATTGTTAATAAATTTGGTGTTGTGGAAGAGATAATAACAAACTAGTATGTATTAAACAAATTAAATTAAAAACAAACACTAAATTATAAAAATCCTTCTCGAACATAATTAAATATCTACACGTGTAATTTTAATGCAGAATTAGGGCAAGCGGTCTTAAATTCTGTACGCAGCTTTTCTAATACATTTTCACTAAACCTTCAGTGCCTGCTTTTGTTTTTAATTAATTTATTTAGGCAAGGAGTTTCTAACAGAGGTTGCAGTTCATACTGTTGTAAGACAGGTTTTTAAAAGTAGACCACAGGCATTTTAAATCTGTGCTGGTTAATATTTCCATACACAATATATTGTTTCTGGAACAAAAAGAAAAACCAACAGAAACAACACAAAAAAAAAAAAAGAAAAATGAAATATTACAATAAATCAATGCCCTGATCTTGGCTTCTTTCATTTTGGTTTGTTAACCACCTGGTACAAAATAATAGTGTTTGCATGTAGTTCCTGCTTTACAGGTGCAGGACATATTTAAAACTTCAACATCATACTAAATTTTAATTTCCCAGTGACTTCGTGAGGTGGTGATCTCAAACTGCTTGTTTGTAAACATAACCCACATATGTCGACATGCTCATCAATTTTGTCCAAAATTCCGCACAAGATAAGATGTCCGGCGTTTAACAACTCTTCTCCTTCAACTACACACCTATAAGAAGGTGTTGCACTTAAAAAATTAAAATGATTTAATAAGGATAGCTGTTTATTATCCATTGCAAATCGATGATTTAACATGTAAACAAATATGGACAACTTTCACATTACTCGTTTCAATCAGCTGTTCATAGCGCTTGTAGCGCCGCCATCGGGCATTGTTGTATCCAATAGCTTTGTAACACGCTACACTGGTAGGTGTATCCTGGTCTAGTGGTTATGACGCTGGCTTCCCTCCCAACTAACTCGATCCGAAAGGGATCGAACTCTGCGAGAAGAGACAATATTATTTTTTGTTTTTTTTGTTATATTTTGGCAAATGTTGCATTTAATTTTTAAAAGCGTAAATTTAATAACCAGTGGAAATTGTTTAAATTATAATTTAATTCTGTTTCAATGTACACGAAATCAGGCGGAGCTTATAACAACCAATGGAATCCATAGGCGCAATTTTTAAAATTCTTAATGAACCTTGCTATATAAAAAAAAATACTGCACATATTTAGAAACCTAAATAATGGTATTAGGCGTTCGAATTAAAATTAACAAAAAAAATATTTTAATATAAAATTTGTTTTGGCATCCCAAATAATCATCATTCACTTACTTAATACCTGCAAAACTCTGAAATGTGTGAAAATTCACACTTCACATCAATTTTTTTTAACGGTTCTTATTAGCTCATCTTCAGGTATTGCCTCAAGATGTCCTGTCAATGGTAAACCAGGATATGTATGACTTTTAAGTCAATGAATGCATTTTTTTTTTTTTTTTTTTTTTAATCAATCTAATTTGGCCTTACTAATTTATTAATTATTGAGATTTCTGTATTAATATCCAAATAATTTAAAAGAGATAAAACTGAAGAGTTTCTCTAATGGAGAAGGATCGGAATTTTATTGGCTTGTAATTACGGTTTAGAGATCACTTAAGCACCAATTGATTTTTTATTAGTAACGTCTGTAACTAAAGCCTGACCTTTCAGAGAAGAGATATCCAGCTATTAAGCTATTACAAACACTGAACCATATTAAAAAGACTTTACTTCATCATGAAAAATTTTATTAGAAAATCATTTTTGAACAACTAGAAACAAATTATTTTATAATCAACAATTATGATTGCTACCATCGAATCGTAATTGCATCACATAAATTTTAATATTTGTCTGAATACTAATACAAGGTCCACAAAGTATAAAATGTTTGCGCATAGCGCCCGCGAAGTTAATCTTCTGGCAAGGCGCTAATTCGTATCTAGTTGGCTTCAGGATGGCCTTGTTGACTGTCACAGAATCAGTTTTACAGAGCATTCGGTATGAGTGCGTTTTTATTAATTTTTATAACATTATCACTGAAAATTTCGTCGCAAGTGAAATGCATTCAATATCGTGTTCTTATGCCCTTTTCAAACTAGATGTTTAAGTTACGATGTTAAATTCAGGCAGAGTTCAACTGCTGGTGTGACCTCGCTTTAATACATACTAAGTTTAAGACGGAGATCTTCATTTTAAAGATAAAACGCATTGCCATCATAATTTCTAATATAAAAAAAAAAATTGTTTGAATTTGTCCTGGTAACATTTTATATTATCATAAACAAGAATACTGTATTATATCGACGTTATAAGAAGTTTATACTTATTGTTATAATTAAGTTATAGGCTATTCCAAACGTTTAGGCGGAACTAGATTTTGAAATCTAGTAATTTTTATATATTAATTCGGACTTTTGATCATTTTGTTTAAGCTTTGTAAATCATACTCACATTGCTAATTCTAGATTAAATTGATTGTCATTATAAAATATTCTTTTCATTGCATTTTTTGTCATTCTTAATTAAAATTTCTCATTTATTTATTTTTTTTGTCTTCAAAATATATAAAAATAAATAATAAATGTCATTCGTTTCCATGTTTTTACTGTCGGAATTTTAAATTTTTACATACCAACCTGAAAAATGAAATAACCCAAGGTCCCTTCTCGTGACAACATAAAAGAACGAAATTCCTATTTAGTTCCGCCAAAACGTTTCGATTAACCTGAAGTTATTTTAATAATGTATTTAATGCAATACAGAGCTACAATAATTAAAGTAAAATGTATCGACTTATATGTTAATACAAGTGTAAAGGATTCCACACACCAAAGCGGCCGCGGTGGCGGCCACGGTAGCGGCCACGGTAGCGATACGACTAGCGATCAGGTCTCCTCACACTATCGCGGTGGGAGTGGCGGTAGCGGTAGCGATTAGTTATTGAATCACGGTATATAGTTGTATGATAATATTGATTGCGAGAATACAATAGAATAATTAATTGTATGTAGAGGAAAAATAATAATCTACTTACAGTCTGTTTCAAACGGTTAGGCGGAACTAAATGGGAATTTCGTTCTTTTAGGTTGTCACGAAAAGGAACCTTGCTTGGGTTATTTCATTTTTCACGTTGGAATGTCAAAATTTAAAATTCCAACAATGAAACCACGGAAACGAATGACATATGTCAAACTTAAATTAATTTTCTTACATATTTTAATGACAAAAAATAAATAAATGGGATATTTGTATTAAGAATGTCACAAAAAATCAAAATATAAAGAAAATGACATTTTAAAATGATATTAACCAAAAAATGTTTGTTGCAAGTATGATTTACAAAGCTTAAACAAAACGGCTGAAAAGCATTATTTAAACGATGAAAGTAACTAGATTGCAACATCTAGTTCCGCCTAATCGTTTGGAACAGACTTTACTATCAATTTCCAAAACTTTTCCTATTTCGTCCCACACTTTATTTGTTTTCCTAATATTCTTGTAATCAGGATGTGCTAAGTCATACAAAATTAAATGATCCTTTACTGATCTATGATTTTTTCTGTTAAATTATCTATTTTCGACATTATTTTCTTAAATATATTCACTCTGTGGTATATAAACAATGAATATCGCGCGACCTAACGCAACTTCTCGAGTTTGGCCGCCAGTGTTTGGTGATCGCTAGACTGAACGCTGCAGTCGGTGGCGTTCTCAGATAGCGGAACGTTTGTATGTGCGTGGTCTCATTGTATTGTATAGGTTGCGTTAGGCCGCTGTATTATCGCCACCGCGGCCGCCACCGCGGCCGCTTTGGTGTGTGGAATCCTTAATATATTCTTTACTGTAGTATCTTTATTGCTAAATGGAATTAAATATCCATAAGTATTTAATAATAATTCAAAATGTGCGTCTGCGCAGACAGTTCAAAACTAATAATATCCTGACGCTTAAATTTAATAAAATTCCCGCAGCAGATGGCAACACCGGGGATATAAACATCTAGTGTGTAAGCAAACCGATGTTAAACATCGGTGGACTTTAAGTTCACTTATCTTAAAGTTCTAGTGTGAAAAATGTATTAGTCCTTAACCACCGTGCGACCACCTTGGCCCTTGCAGTTATTCAAATAGTTCATAGCTTATACGAACTATAAATTGAAAAGCACTATAAATTTAAGAATTAATAAAAGTATATAGTTTGCTACGGGTATTAAAATTTTAACTGGATTTTTAATTATTTGAAAAGTGCAATTATCTCAGTGATCCTTTAATTACTGGACACACATAAACACCGTTTTCATTAAAATTTATTAAACTTCATGCTGCTTAGAACTAAACGTTCTTTAATTTTTGAACCATCCTCATACAGTTCCTCTGAATCCAAACATTTGTGCTGTTTTTTCGTGCTAGGAATCAGCTGTTCATTGTTTTGGACTGTGGGATTATTCCATGTTCCTCTATTGGTAAAGGCAGGTCAGGAGCACATTCTGACGTCATAACTTTCATAACATGTGACGTCATGCATTATACAACAACTGCACTATAAGTTACATACGATCTGTTTTATGGTTGAACTAGTTTAGATTTTGTAACCATTAAGTAACAGTTCAATAACACATTAAAAATTGGAAAGAGATAAGATTTTGCAATCGCAATAAATATTTTGTAAACTACTGACAATTTTATAAGCTTTACTCGTAATTTTAGAACACTAAATTACGGTCAAATTTAATCTAATTGGACAATTTTGTAACGAAGCAAGCTTCATGAATTCATATTAGTTCAATTCATGACAAAATTATATCTTGAAAAAAATCCCGAGTGGATATTTCGTTCAGAGTATCTTCTTCTTTTGCCTTATTTATTCCAAGCGTTAGCTGTCGTCGTGACGATCAATGTATGCAGGCGTGCACCTTGGAATATTTCTTGGGGGGGGGCTCATAAGATGATATTATTTAAATTATTAAAAAGGTTCTCATTTCTAAACTACACGTGGTGACCTAAAAAAGGACCTCAAAAAAGGAAGCTGCAAGTGATGACTTTTCTCACTTTTTTTTTCTTAATTTAATGGCCTTTGCTGCTATGGCAATTAGCCAGGACACTTTTTTTTATTTGTGAAAAATGTCATGCCTGAACGGGATTCGAACCCGAGACCTTACAGTACACTACGCTACCACTACGCTACGTCGGTGTAAAGTGGGGAACAGAATGCAACGAGTTCTACGGCGCGTTGACGGCGTTTGTACGGCGCTATCTGTCAGAGGAAAGTTAAAATCAAGCTGTCGTACGCAAATGCACAGAATGAGAAACGTCCTAACGGCGTTCCAACGCCGTTGATACTGAATGTTCGTCAACTTCCCACTTTTGACACGGTTGAACGTTAACGTAGAACACCTAACCTCAGTTTTTACTGAATGGTAAAGTGTTTGTATGTATAAATAACTTGAATACAACATAAATAACATCACACACAAGTCTTCATTATCCATTATAATTTTAATAAAAGAAAGCGCACCTAAAACAGATATAGGTTGTCACTTGTTACTTTGACAGCGTTCAAAATTATTGCATTGTGTGTAGGCGAAAATTCAACGCCGTTCTCAACGGCGCTAACGCAACGCCGTCGCAATGACGGCGCGCTGTGCATTCTGTTCCAGGCTTTACCACTACGCTACGTCGGTCGGCAAGTCCTCACGTAAAAATATTTTTACTTGCCCGACCTTAATATATAAGGGGCAAGTATTGTAATCGCGAAAATTTTCGATGTCGAGATTTTGACGGATGACAACGTTTCATGGTCCAGGGAATCCAAAAAACCTATTTTCGAAGTGCCGTCCGTATGTGTGTGTGTCTGTGTGTGTGTCTGTGTGTCTGTGTGTCTGTGTGTCTGTGTGTCTGTGTGTCTGTGTGTCTGTGTGTCTGTGTGTATACACGATAATTCAAAAACGGTTTAACTTAAAGAGTTCGTTCTGGTACTAAAAAATTCTCCTAATAATTGGGAAGAACCCTATTGTTTTTTCTAAAATCCGAAACCGGAAACGGAAGTTATTAAACTTTAAAATTTAAAAAAATCCATAACTAGTAAACCAAGCCTTGGACAAAAAATTGTATAGGACATAATTTGATGTATTTTTAAAGATTTACCTAAATATTTTTTTAAATTAAAAAAAAAATATGTATTTTTTTTATTATTTTTTTTATGGGAGGGCAAGTCTAGCGGAGGTCTCCCTTCGCTACTGGTTTTAATTCAACTTGGATTCAATAAAAAAAAAAAAAATAGGTGGGCCGTGGCTATCGATTTGTAATGCAGGGGAGCCGCAGTGGTCAAGACAATAGGATTTAAATTTTTGTGTCGAAAGCAAACAAGTTTGGTAACCACTACACTATGGTGTCCCGATACACCAGTTAGAAAATACTGGTGTAAGTTTTACATTAATATTAATAATAACAAGGTTTATCGCACATTGGATAGAGCTGGTTAACATGTGTTGCTAGGTCGTTAAGATAAGAAACAACATTTGGAACTTTACCGTCATTATGACCAACAGTAATAATTTAAATTTAACATTTACAATTAATTAGAACATAGAAATGAATATGTTATGAACAGTGGTGCTCCAGTCTCGTTATTTCCACTTCAATATCCTAGTTTTACATCGCAGTTACAGTTTCATATTGCTCGTTTATTACTTCCAAAAGCTTTAATTAAATCCTTGTAATAATTTAATTTTAAAAGGAGTTTTATAACCTGTGTGTAGGCAGTTGAATATGATGTTTCAAGGGCTATTAGAAGCAAATGTTCAGCAAGTTAATTATTTCTATGTAAATTGTGCTATAAATAGGCCATCTCATTTCCCACTGTTGGCCACACTGTAATATCCAATAATGCTTTGTGTGTATATAAACAAAATGATCTACTGCCCCAATATAGATTCTTGTTCCTCTAATAGTCAATTAAACAGTAATTACATTACTTTTGTTTGATAAATCGAGTCAAAATTCAGTTGAAATTTGAAAGGTTATAGGTAACACAAAAATTGTTCTATTTTGAGAACTGTGTTCAAAGCATGTGAACAACGTGTTTCAGAATTAAATTAAAATGTTTATTGTTACTTGAGGTATATGCAAAAATCAACAGATAATTACAATTTTTTAATTACTACTGTTAAAAATCAAGTCTTAAAAGTCTAAATAAATAAATAAAGAAGTTATTAAGACTTGTTTTATAACATTTACTTTATCTTAGTAAATATGTGGCTCTGAAATATAAAGATTTTACTTGAGATATTCCTGTTTAATCAAGACGTAATAACTTTTTTAATACTGCGTTTAAAAGAGGGGTTGCCAAACTTTTTATCTCAACGACCCCTTTGATGATACTATAAAAAATCTGCGGATCTCCGGTGAATGTTTTAAATACTTTTATCCTTTTTATTACTGAATTCTCATTTTTTTACTGAGAGGCGTGAAATTAGACCCTTTTTGTAAATTTCTGCTTCTTGTTTTATTGTGAAATATTTTTTATTATATATATATAAATATATATATTATTATGCTCCGAGTAACAGATAACTCAATCATCGGTCATAAAAAAAATTGTAGCTTTGGATGCTCCATTCTAAATTATTACTATTGTTTTTTACAGATATCTCTATTAATGTTCTATTTCCATTTTTGGTCGATTGTGAAATATTCAATTTTGGTCAATGTTGACCAATATTTTTTATTAATAATATTGTTTCATAGTTACGCACGTTAGTATTAATTTAACGCACTGTATCCAGTTTTACGTCCGAGTACTTATCACAAATAAAAGAAAAGAATAAGCTAAGGACACCGGCCGAAATTCACTAATACATACACACTAAACCTCGCTACAGTTGCTCTTTCCAGTTCATTTTTATTACTTGCGTAGGTAGATACATTAGAAATCGCATGTGGCAACACTGTCCCAATGTAGTGAGTAGTGTCGTGTCCAAAAGGCAACAGCGGCGAGGTTTAGTGTGTATGTATTAGTGAATTTCGCTCGATGTCCTTAGCTTATACCCTTTTCACATCAGATGTTTAAGATCGGATGTTAAAGTGAATGTATCTTTAAACGCTAATGTGAAACCGTACGGCCTCGTTTAAACACGACCAATGTTTAACACAGAGATCTGCGTATTAAACTTCGTACGCATTGCCAACTTAATTTCTATTATAAAAAAATACTCCTTGAATTTGTGCTGTCAACATTTTATATTATCATAAACAAGAATACTGTATTATATCGACGTTATAAGAAGTTTATACTTATTGTTATAATAAAATTAATTATTTTAATAATGTGTTTAATAAAATACATAGCTACAGTAATTGAGATAAAATGTATCGACTTACATGTTAATACAGGTGTAATATATTCTTTATTGTAGTGTCTTTATTGTAGAATGAAATGAAATATCCTTAATTGTTTATAATAACTCAAAATGTGCGTCTGCGCAGACAGTTCAAAACTGGTAATTTCATGACGGTAACTTAAGGACAAAATTACTGTAGCTGATGACAGCACCAGAGATTTAAACATCAAGTGTGAAAGCATACCGATCTTAAACATCGATGAACTTTAAGTTCACTCGTCTTAAAGATCTAGTGTGAAAAGGGTATTAGTTCGTTTGTTTTGATTTGTGATAAGTACTGAGCCGTAAAATTCTGGATAGAGTGCATTGTATTAAAACCAACGTTCTTAACTATGAAACTATATTATTAATTAAAAATATTGCTCCTGACATTGGTTAACATTAATAGAGAGTTCAGTAAAAAAAAATGTAATATTTTAGAATGGGGCACCCTAAGCTACAATTTATCCCTCTACTTTGATACATTGTGTATATCAATTCTAAATATGCTTCATGGGCCAGATTAAGTTGGATTGGGGGCCAGATATTTAAAAATCTCAGAGGACGGATAGAAGAAATTCTGAAAATCATTTGAGAACGTGGGCAAAAAGTGCCCTCCCAAATATTTTACCCACCAGCCGCTACTGCATCCGACCACTTTGGCGACCCCTAAATTAGACCAATAGTACCCTGATAATTTTTTAAAGAATAATACATTTTGTCTGCAACAGACTAAAAAATATAGTGTCTTCCATTAAAAAATATATATATTTGTAATAACTCGTCTATCTGATGATCAATTATTTTTCCAACTTAATACTCTTATTTACAGAGTACGTACTTCATCTTTACTAATTTAATCTCCTTCGTATATCTTGTTATAAAGAAGTTCTATCTCTTATTAGAAATGCTTAAACAGTTCCCAAAAACACCCTGTATTTAGTAATATTTAATGTTAATCCATATTTAAATAGCACAGTATTCTAATTTCATGCCGAATTGTTAAAATTAATCAATATATTTCCAACTTTCTACCCCGAATGAAGTTATCTGCGCATCTGAACGCAGCCAAATTGGTAAATTGAATCACTACTCAAGAGGAAAAACCCAGGAAAATAATTTTTCTCTCATTTCGTCCACATAATTGAATAAGTTAGTAGATCATGAGAAAATTTTATCTGCAAAAAAACAAAATAAAATTGACACCTGGAATAAATTTCATTATCTCCAAACAACGTAATTGAATACAAACATAAAATAAAAATCTTTATTCTTTTCCAACAATTAATATCTCTCTCTACCTGTTCGTGATACAAAATATATAACTGTCAAAGAATGCCACATTAAACCTAAAACGTACTTGTTCACGAACTGACCTACCTAGCACCTTTTTGTTTGTATTCTCCTCAGTGGCGTCCGTGGCACAACTTTGGAACTAGTTAACTTAAATTTTACTAGGTATCAGTTCATATTCTTTGAAATAATTATATATTTTAACTTATCACTCAATGAAAAATTCTAAACAAAAGAAGGGTTTGTCGAAAAGGTATTTATGGTTGGAGAATCTTCGAGGTTGGATTGTGTAATCGCGTTATAGGTCTTTCGTCTTCTTCTTCCTTCCAAGAGAACCATTGATGGATGGTACCTATCATTTTTCATTTCTCTGTGTGTAAATGTATTCAGAAAACTCTTTCTTATTTGTATCTACGAGGTTTATTTCATAAATAATGCACATGTTGGCAATACTGCGGGTTGGATGACACAACAACAGTGACTATTATGTGAATTATAGTTGAAGACTCGAGGAAGAAGTGTATTTTTTGTTTTCATTTATAACGTACTCTGTTCTTAACAAATGCAAGCTAGAAATGGAGCCAGCAGGATTTTGGGGTATTGTTGACAATCAGAGGCAGTACATTAAAATCGAAACTTTACGTGGCAAAACCCGATAGAAATCCATAGAGCTTTAAGTGAAATTTGCGGTGACTCAACAGTGAACCGTAACAAACCCCATAATAATAATAAATTTGTGCCTTTCGGCTTTGAAAGGATTGGTTAACATACTATAACATTTATATATACTATTGTGTGCTACATAATAATTAATTTTGTTCTTCTTTCCAATACTGCTTTCATCCAGGTTAGGCCTCGCCCTGAGTCGTCAGAAAAACAGAAGACCTACTACTTCTGTTTTTCTTGGTTCTAACTGCATTCCTTCACAGTTTCTTAGGTGGTCTATTGGTTATTGTTCATCTCTGCAGATTCTACATATTTTCCCCGTTTCTTCATTCCAATAACAGTTTGCCCTCTCCTCGTTGCCTCATCTGAATCTTGCGATTACCTTCTGGTTCCTCGTTCCTTCTGCCAAGTATCTGGGTAAACCAATAGTGGTTATACCTTTGTACACTTTGTTATATGTAGAATCTTGTATTCTGTTAAACTGTTGTTGTAACTGCACTTCTTGGTCTCTTTCTACAATTATGTTTGTCATCTGTTGACCTTTTCTTCTTCTTCTTTTTGACCTCTTCTATGGAAAAACCGTTCCGTTCGTAATATTTTTCCCGTTTCATTCCCCATTTGGTATTGGTTTTCATCTTCTCTCCCTCTTTCCAGCACTCTTCTAATATTGTGTTTTCTATCAATATAACTCGCTCTTCATATTTCATGGCTATTCTCCCTGTTAATACTCTTATTTTCTCCCTCTTAGTTTCTTCTAGTATGATATAAGTTGGTGTTTGTCTCTTGAGTCCCAGGGTCCATTTGATGTATTTTCCATGTATTTTGTCTTGCTCTTTCCATCTCCATATTTCCACTCCATATAGCATCACGCTCTTAACCAGAGTATCAAACATAAACATTCTGCGTTTGAAATTGTCCGTAAATTTTCTCTCACCTATTCCTCAAACTTGCACCATTACTGCTTTCGCCTTATTCGTTAACTCCTGTGTATGTCTGTATTCTTCGTTCAGTGGACCGTAGTACAGTTTCTCGTTGGGCTAATCGTTTTCGTGGTGGTCGTGTGAGCGTGAACGATGGTCCAACACTAGGAAGGCCGAAAACAACAACAGAAGAACGAAGTGAATAGACAGACAAAGTTCCATGTGGAACAAGTGTCACAGCGGTTTATTATCGTGCCTTTAAGCGAAAATTGCCCAGAAAAATGCACAAAACCCGACCTCAGTTGCACGAGGTTGAGCCATTCATTTTCCATGACAACGCTCACCCTCACATCTGGAATGTCGTAACCGAAAAACTGCGTGAATATAGTTGGGAAGTGTTAGCTCACGCTCCTTCAGTACGGACATGAGTCCACCAGACTTCGACTTATTCCGAAAGCTGAAATAGTCCTTCGCTTTCGTTCTCCGAGGGAAAACGACTGGCACACTATATTTAAAAATGGTTGTCAGTACTGGGAGTTGAACATGGTACCCAGGGCCATCTTAGGCCATGCAGGGGCCCATGGGCACACAGAGTTTGGGGCCCTTTTAGAAAATAAAAAAATAAATGTGAATGAAATCATTAGAATGTACTTTTATTTAGTGACTTAATTGGTTATTATGTTTAGCTTGATAAGTTAAGTGATTACTATTTTGAGAATTGGACTAACATTAATGATGATGGTTTCTTCTGGGATTTCTGTTGGCAATATCTTCTATTATATCCTCAAAGTCGAAATTTTGAAGGATATCACTTTCTATGCACATAACTGACAAATTAGTAAGTCGTTCTTGTAACATAGTCTATCGTAATTCATTTTTTATTTTTTTTTTTTAGCAGTGAAAAATCCACTACAGTTGGACCATTAAGCAAAGGAATATCCTTGTAGCAACTTCCACATTCGACAAAATTTCTTCTGATTTATCTACTTTTATTAGAATATGTGAGGCTGAGATACTTAAGTCCGCCGATTCATTTGCAAGGTTTTTTAATAAAAGTAGTAAAATTGTAGTAAAATTGCACTAAAAAATGAGCTCCTCTTTTTTCCGTGTAAACGACGACCTCGTCACATTGAAGCCCCCATCAAGCCGGAGGCCCTGGGCTCGTGCCCCATGTGCCCTTATGGAAAAGACGGAACAGATGGGTAACTCATGCACAGCTAACCACACATTAGCCAACTTGCGCTGCAGTCGTTCTCTGCTTATACCCGCGAAACTCTACAAACTATATTTTAATGTCGACCTTTATTTTCTCTGTCGACCATACAGGGAAAATTAACCGATGACAAACTATATGCTCCTTCCAAATTAAAACCCGTGTAGATAATTCCACGACCATCTGAAATAACTGTTACTTTTGTAAATTGCTCATCTATAAACTCAGGGGGTGGTCGGTGGTTAGGTGCAATCATAACAAAGGAATATAATATATAAAAAAAAATCAAATAAGGAACATAGTACTTCAGAAATAAGCTAATTTCTATCATCCAATTGTCTTGCAGGAGAATTAAATGACATTCAATTGTACAACCAACATTTAAAAAATGTGTTGACAACTCTGTTAAATGTCTCTCCATCCGCCACTGTGGGTAGACCTGGTAAGCTAGTTCCTTCGGGAACTCCGGGAGAGGCAGAGAAGGGATCATTGAAAGCTCACAGTTGCGAGTCTGGAACATCGATCTTCCCTGGATTCACGCAATGGGACGCATGCGTCGAGTATGCGCAATAAATATTTAGTTTTGGGTCAAGCATTTTGAATAGTGTTATTTTGATTTTGTTAGGTTGGCTGAATACCAGGTCATCATGAAGGCTACTGAAGGTAAATATGAGTTTGTTTTACAAAAGCATTTGATAAAATAATGGGACTCGAACAAAACAATAGAATTCAAATTGGCGGAGCAGTACATTTAAGTTCTAACTGGTCTATTGATGGCTAGTTAGTTAAAAATATTTGGCGCACAGCAACAATGGCTATTTATATCAGTCTATGGATGGACGAACACTGCTGTGTTGGATGTATGCAAGCAGGCCCGACAGGGGCTGGATAATTTCTTAAGCTGACCATACATTAATCGCTCCATCCATCCAAATGGAGCGATATCACTCCAAAATATGAACGGGGAAAACCAGATGGATGAAGTGGAGTGACAGGATGAGTTGGATATCCAATCAGTTCAAAATCCATTCGTTTGGACCATCATCCATTCAATCCAACTGATGGTGTGTGTGGAAAACCACGCAGAGTGACATCAAGTCATCTCTCCAATCGTATGGTGTGTGGTGATAACGTGGTCCAAACAGGTCTCATTCTGGCTGTGGCAGCCCAGCCGTTCATATCGTCTACCATTTTAACTTGTGATTACACAACATTATTTTTTATTTTCAAACTTTTATTTTAATTAATTTAACGTTTGCACACCGTTTGTAGGCATCTTAATACTGATCTGGCCAATCCAGTTCCACTGGTGCATTTTGATTTCGTATTGTATCTCTTATTTCTTGATAAACTTCCGATTTTTGTTTGCTATCCTGTCATTTTATTCGCATTTCGCAGCTTATACACTTGTTTCCAAAGATTTATAACTTAGGTGTATTTAGGGTTACCAACTCGACCCAGTCCAAAAAAAGAACAATTCATAAAAAAAAAAAATCATACCCATATTTTATATAGCAATTTCTACGTAGCTACTAACTATTTTGTCTTATCATTTTTTACATATTTAATAAATAAAAAATTGCTAAGATACGAAATACGTGTATTTAAAAAATCAAAATAAACAATATACTTATTACAAAACATATTTTACGACGAACAAAACGTAATTTACTCAAGTACGATCAGCAAAACTATATTTGGTTTTGCTTCTCACTTCTTTTAATTAATTTTTATTGTCCACACAATATTTAAAAAATTGTTCAAAATTAAAATTTTTAAAATCAAATTGTACCATCAGTAAATTTTTTACTGATTCTGGCAAGAGTCCAGCAGCGGCCTTGGGGGGGGGGCGGTTGGGTGACCGACTTGGGGCGCCAGGCCAGGAAGGGCGGCGGACGGTCAGGTCATCAGTTGTATTTTAAAAGTGAGGTT
Organism: Liopterus haemorrhoidalis; assembly: GCA_963971575.1. Taxonomy (NCBI): domain Eukaryota; kingdom Metazoa; phylum Arthropoda; class Insecta; order Coleoptera; family Dytiscidae; genus Liopterus; species Liopterus haemorrhoidalis. The sequence goes on from OZ020615.1 coordinate 54,584,808, forward strand.
TTTTTTTGCTCTTCTGTTGGATTTGGTAGGTGAGGACCTTTTATTTGCTCCTCACTTGAAATTGAAAGGTGAGGACTTTTTTTTGCTCTTCTCTTGGATTTTTATGAGGGCTGCAAAAAAAAACTCGCTCGGGGCGCCAGACTTGCTAAGGCCGGCTCTGCAAGAGTCTATTTCTTTCATCAGTCCAAATACTCTTCATGCTGAAGATCCTTTCCAAATTTGCGTTGTGCGCTGGAATCGTAAAAAAATGAACATATCTTTCGGAATTCTGAAGATGTTGTTTGATTTCTTTCTTCAAAATATATAATCCATTTTGAATCAGCTGACAGTTTTGAAAATTCTTCATTTCATCAATTTTTTTTTTTTTAAAGACTACATTTATTGAATTTTTAGAAAAAGTAAGAGTACATAATTTTACTTGCTCAAAAAGAGTACATGTACTCTTAAAAGAGTACGGTTGGTCACCCTAGGTGTATTCTAAATAACAAAGCAAGAGAAATTTCTTTATAGCCTTCTTATCAGCTGTTTATGAAACCACAAAAAATATTTCTTTTTTTAGTTCTGACTCATATATAAGTAACCTACATTGATGTGTAGGTTGATAATATAATTTTCTTTTCCATTTAAATGTTTATCGATTTAACTATTCGTATCGTTGCACATAAAATAACAATTGTATTTTCCAATTATAACATAACGTGTTTTGAATTAGAAATAAAATTTTGATGTGGAAAATTTGACAATGCATGTTTTTGGTTACTGCCGTTTTGACACAATGCCAATTTATGAAACCAGAAGGTCATATTTTGAAAATATCTTTATGCGATTGTTCAAACAACATCGCTCTATTGCTACTATTTTGTCTCAAACACTGCCTATATCTCCATGTAAACTCCTCTTGCGTGGCACCGTAATCTATACCCTAGTTCTATATTATTCGTAAGAATATGTTGGGATATTACCCAAAGCTGTGAAATTAACTACACTGACACGATAAGTGCAGCATCTATTTAAGTATGCACCAATTACTGAAGTGTAAATAATTGCACAGAATTTATATTTGTTTACTTATGGTGCAATTCTGTGGCAAATCTATAAGGTACAGACGATCGTATCTAAGGAGTTGTTTTATGGATTGTTATGGACAGTTTCTTATAAATTTTGTCTGTAAGCTTACAGGTTTGCCACAGATTGCACTTTTTCCACGATTAGTTTAGTTTGTAATTAATCTGACATAATAATAAGTAAAAATCTAAATATGGATAAAAGTGAAGATATAGTTTTACATATTTTAGGTGATGTAAGTAAAAATGGAAAAACTTAACTTGTATACAAACAATTTTAAATTATTTCTAATCTTAATTTAATTAATATTTATATTAATAAAATTGCTGTTTTTTTTTTTTTTGCCCCATATTTGGTTTCTAAGATATACTTTTAGATGATTTTAAGTCAATGTTGAGATTTCATTCTTTCAACCAATAAAGCAGAGGCGTACCTGGGGGTATGGCAGGCATGGTACGTGCCCTGACTTGAAGGGGGGCGCAAAATGGCAAAAAAAAAAAATAAAAAAGGAAAACAAAACAAAAAGAATAAAAAAAGTGAAAAAGCATTTTGCCCCTTTAGGGGTGAAATTATTTAAAAAAAAACTCAATAAGTTTCTAAAGATTTTAAAAAGACACTTATATGCCAAAACGTGTTATCTCAATAAACATAGGAAATACAATTGACCCCGAATGTATATTTAAGGGTTGTTTAGGGCAAAATTCTGTATTTCGTTCATAAAATCGATATCTTATTGGTTCCAAGATACATTGAAGAATCATTGAAATCATATTTCACCATATTTCGCCCCCTTTGCGTGCTTACATCATTGAGAAAATATGCTTTTCGAATTTCATGACTATGTCCAAAGGACGTTTTATAGAATAAAAAATAGCAATTTACTCCTTTCGGGGTTCAATTAAATAAATACGTTAAAAAGATATTTTAAGTTTTTAAGTTAACAGTTTTAATCCCGAAACACTTCCTTAGAATGAGAATTTTGAGATGCTATAATCTATTATCATACTAAATTTGGTTAAAATATGTCAGACGGTTTTTAAAAAAGATTCGTCAAAAGCAAAAATAAATAAACCAAAATAATAAAGATCATAAATATCGGCAAAAATAAAAAAATATACCTAATATAGATGTTGTCTCGTTCTACAGAGAATAATCATAGTTTTGCTAAATAACTGAATAAAGATCAGTGCTGTTTACCGACAATATTTGAGCCGAATATTTCCGATGCCGTCCGAAGAGCCACTATCAGAATATAGTCATCCAATCAACTATTGAACGAAAAATCCTATCCCCTCACTGCATATTTAATATCTATTCCAATGGTCCAATATAATTAAAAACAAAATTATTAATTTCTCGTTTCTAGTGGGACTTTTTTGAGATTTTCGATTCTTCTAGTTATGATGAAGGCATTTCCTACCTGTATGCAAAATTTCTACTCGGTAGCATATCTGGAAGTGGGTTAGAATTTCCGGACATACCCTCAAATATTCCCTTTTATATATTAAGATTTCCAGCCAAGTTATTTTAAATTTTAATTTTCAAACAGTGGATGTGACATGTTTGGATAGGGGCATAATTTTAATGTTTGCCATGGGCGCCATTTACCATAGGTACGCCCCTGAAATAAATATTAAGGTTTCAAGTAATTAAAGTCAAGTCAACAAAACCAAAATATAGAGCTACTATTGTTCTAAAATACAAACATAAATTTTTGGCTGAGGCTGCATAATAATGTGGTGACATCATGGCGTCAAGCTTTCAGATAATACCATGAGTTCAAAAAGTAATTACATTAGGGTTGGCTATGGAAAAATGAAATAATGCCTGCTGCAAGCTTTAGAATTAATTAACTATCATCACTGTTGTTTTATGTCATAAGTTTATATTGTTATATAAAGATTGCAGTAGACATTATTTTATTTTTCCATAGCCAACCCTTATGTAGTTACTTTTTGAACTCATGGTATAAAATACTTATGCTGAAGCAGTTCTTTTTTGGTTATGATTGAATAAAGATGTTTAAAGCATATGCATGAGTTTTATTTAACAATCTCCAAAAACCCATATTCCAACAGACAATAAAAGCAAAAAAATCAATGTTTGTCTTTCTGTCTGTCTGCCTGTCTATCTGTCTGTTTGCCTGTCTATCTGTCTGTCTGTCTGTCTGTCTGTCTGCCCGAGATTCACACAAAAACGGCAGAACATATTTTCACATAATTTGTAATGATGATAGAGTAAATCCAGGATTCGAACACAGGCTATAAGGCATTTCAAAATGCTTATTCTAGAGGGATGTTTCGAGGTTAAAACTGTTTATTAAAACACTTAAAATATTTCCCTTATTATTGACTTAACAGAAAAATGTATATATCAAAAATTGTTTATAGTAAGAAAACAAATCTTTTTTGTACAAACCATTTTATAAATTAGATTTCTACAATTTTTAAAACCTTGTTATAAATATTTAACTGTTTCTTTTTAATTATTCGTTTAGTTTAATCATTCATTTTAATTTACACAAAAACCATTTTTCTTCTGTGTACACGTGTATCTTAGTTAAATATTAATAGATTAATAACTTAGGTAATATTAAATCTGTAAAAAAATAACCACGTGTTTCATTTAATTAACAATTACTTCCGAGACAAGAGTTGCACAAAGCGTGTATATTCAAAGCTAGAAGTTATTATATCAGCACGGAACACCGTTGGTATAGGTACTCACCTCTTTGGAGCTATTGTTTTTATTCGTTCATCCGTTCGTTGATTCACAGAAAATGTCATAATAATTGGATTAAAGTTTTATTAGAATATGATGAAGAGATCGCAAGGGAATAATATGTTTGTTGAAGGATTATTTTAAAACTGACAGTAATACAAAAGTAAATACATACTCCCGTTCGTGGAAGTTTGGAAACTTGATAAAATTTCAAAATTTGGTTAGCAAGCATTGTTAATTTTATCAAAGAACATTATTATTGCTTTAATATTAGATGAAGATTATAACATAAATATTAGCATTAATTTATAATATTTACTTACCAACTCACTCTCTAGCTCTACAAAATCTTGTGGGTTTTGGCTGTCTGTATAATTCGCTTCTTGTTTCACATCCACTCCTAGAACTTCAAGATATCCTTCGTCTTAGGTGAGGATGTTCGCCGAGTCGAGTTTTCTTCCCACACTAATAGTATGTACCGTAGATACCAGATTTCAACCAAGAATGTGAGTTTTCATTGCGAAAATACAAAATTGCTGAAAAAATGTAGTTTATGGAACGCGGTTGGTGAAATTTGATGGAATGATTACTAAACAAAACAACCAAGATCCAATCCTCAATTTTCTCGGTTTCTTACTCCTCTCCACCTTTTTATGGCGCGAAATTGTCCTCTGCTCAAGTAATCCATGATAAATTCATTATTATCGCCGGCGCTACCTACAGAGCCCAATGTTGAGATTATTTTACAAGTCTCAAAATAATGACATTATCAGAATTATTCATTTATAATTGCCTCTTACTAATACATAAGAATTTGAGCAAATTCACTACTCTTGGAGACTTGCATTAGTACAATACTCGCTCAAAAAATTGTTATTATTGTATAAAAATTTTTAATGTGTTGCCCGAGGAGATTAAACAACTATCAAGCAGAGGATTTTCAAATAAAGTTAAAGACATTTTGTTGAAAAATTCCATTTATGATTTTAATAATTTTGAAAACATTGAATGTTGTATGTGAAATCTTATGTACCTACCTAATAATGACTAAAAACAAGATGTATATGTAATTTGCTCAATAAATTATTATTATTATCATCGCCTTCAATCGACGATGAATTACTTGAAAGTATACCATTGAAGAAATATTGTAGATACATATTTATACAAGGTTTTTATACAGCAACACGTATGATCATCTTGATTATTTCTTCAATAAAAAGAGTTATAAAAATATTGTTCAAAAAAAACTTATTCGAGGTAATGGGGGTCAGACTATGGTGGTATGAAAATTTTTATTTTTTTTTTATTTGTTTTGCAAGAAATACCGCAGTTAATAACTATTTTAAATTACACTACACATATTATTTAATAAAAAATTATAGAGCTTTTTTTCTCTTTTCAACGGTGTAAAACTTTTATATCCTTACGTGGTCTTAAAAATAATAAGTGATTAATGACTCATAACAGTAATCTACCTATTGAAGCAGTTGCATGCATTTGTTTCTATTATTTAAGAACAAATAAGTCGTCATTTAGACGGCCAAAAATGCGATTTTCTCAAATATTTTGTTTTTTAAGGATATACAAGTTTTACACGGTTGAATAAAAACTGAGGTATTGCAGTTTTATTCAACTATTGAAGATGGCTACTTAGTAGTCGAAATGTACATTTAGTGACAATATAATAATTTGTGAAGTAAAGAATCTCTTTAGGTTTACCATATTTTTAATATGTTTCTTTTATATTTGCTATCAAATGTTAAACAAATTTTAGTTCATCTGCATTTACTCGTTTTTACTGCGTTTACAAGTTAGCCTTAAGGAGTCTCGCAGCACTAAAGCAGCAATAGGGACACAGAAGACCCGGACTCTGCTAAAAAACAAATAATCCGGGCCTGGAAAGACAATAATGCCGCTTCACCCCACTGAAAACAATAAATACGGGCCCGATGATATATAAAAAACTGCTCGTATATAGAAATTGTGCTATTTATCTTCAATTTTTATTTCAATTTATACTCAATACAGCCCACTCCTTTATTCTGATAATCCTAACCATCGACCACCCGCCGAGTTTATTGGTTAGCACTTTACAAAGGTAAGAGTCATTCCGGATGATCGTGGAATGAACTATATTAAAATTTCGGACGACGTTTTCGAAAAAATATGGCCCAATAACCAAAGTGACCATACGTCCCGAATTGGACGGGACAGTCCGGAATTTCCACCTTGCGTCCCGAATTTTTTCAGATGCAATATTTGGTTTTTTGTCCCGAATTTTAGAAAAGATACCTACTTATTTTCAATATATTTCAACTAAAATTATTTTTACAAAACTAAAAAAAAAAAAATGAACAGCTTTTATACTCTATCTCAGAAAGACTGATAGTAATAAATCATTTGTCAGGCAGTTACCAGTGGCGTGCACATTTTAAACACGTTTAAATTGGTTTTGTGTATTTATATATTACTATTTATCATTTTACTAAACGCACGCCTGTGACCATATTTATCATATCATTAAACACACCCCTGTGACCATATTTTTCCTCAAAATTTTAGGGTCAAATTTTTATGATCTATTGTGTTCTATTATTGTCTAACCCTAGTTCATATTCCAATATAATATGTGCGGCATACTTGGTTGTTTTTAACAATATTTCGTTTCGAACTATTCATATTTTGTCGCTTTTGTTTTGCCGCTTCTGTATGAAAAAACAATAACTTTTTACAAATAATAAATTTTATTACTATCAGTCTTTCTGAGATAGAGTATAGACAAGTGACAAGACTCAACTTGATGTAGACACAGTAAAAGCAATATTACTGATTAAAGTAAATTATGAAGAAAACTGTGCGGATTTTTATAAAATGCTTTAAAGCAAAAAAGACCTACTCAAAAAGATCCATAGTTCGGAAAAATATAAAAAGTTTTCTGCCGAGTAATTTTAATGGATAAATTTTGAATTAATTTAAAAAATACTGTGATTTTAATAATTTTCCTTTTAATAATATAAGTTAATTATCTTTAATTAGAAATTTTTATTTATTATAAATTATAATTATTTATATAATTTGTATTGAAAAACATCTCTAACATCTCTAACCTCACACATTTAAACATTTTGTCCAAGTATATTTGTAACTTCATCAAGTAATTTTATCTGACACTAGAGTGGCTCTATACTTAATTAATAAAGTAATTAATTGTTAGCTTATAGGTATTAACTATGAGAACTCCTGTAAGTTATAACTAGGCTAAACGTCGGACTACATTGCTGTTAACTAGGTTGCGTACCTACAGGCGTTTCAATATATCCATATTAGTTAACAGCCTTCATATGGTATATTAACACTGCGTATGCTGTTAGTCAACAAGTTTATGCATATTGCATGTTTGTAGACATTCCATGGCTTCCTCGTGCAGGAAATAACACAAATTTGTAATTGATCACAACAAAATAATTAATAACACTTTATAATTTATATATTTAGGGATTTATGATCTGCGCCGACCTCGGTAGCGCAGAGGTACCGATCCTGCTTCTCATGCTGAAGGTCTTGGGTTCGAATCCCGATCAGAGCATGGATATTTGTTTTTGTCCTTATCATCTCTTTAAAATAAATAGAAAAAAAAGCAACACGTCATAAATATATCACCGGTCCCAACCCGGATTTGAGTCACCGTGGGAGTTGTAGACCTGAAACTTCACTCTTCGGAGTGATAGACCTGTGCCCAAAATAAAGTAGCAGTACGGTAATGAAAACTACGGCTCGGTGAGACTAATGTGTGACGTTTATGGACTCATGAAGATGATCTTTGACCACCAACAAACTCTTATAACGTTACTCGTCTGTCTGTCTGTACGGTAGATATTTTAGCCAAGAGGCTGACCATAGAAAGTTGAAATTTGGCATGCTGGTACAAATTATTTGACCCACATAAAGGAAAACAATAGATCAGGGGTTCTTAAACTTATGTTGTCCGAGGACCCCCTCTTGAACAACTTTTTTTGCGAACCCCATCCCAAACCTAGGCATTATACGTTGTTCTTGACACTTAATTTCTGACTCAATAATCACATAGGCACTATTAAGGGACTATTACCGGATAGAAAGGCAAAAAATTACCTATAATTAAATATTTTTTTTCTCGTTTCCTTTATTATAGAACGTTGTGCAACTTTTTTTATTTTATTAATATTATATTCAAGATTATAAAATTTTTTTTTTTTTTTTCAATACATAGATAATTATATAGATGGTGCCAAAGTTCGGTAACAAAAAATTATGATGCTCCATGGCCCGGGGTTAATCTCGAAATTGACAAGTTTGAAACCAAAAATTCAAAAATAATTTAAAAGATGAAGGTGTCTTACATCGTAATTTACCACCTATTATAAAAAAAGGGTGTAAAAACAAAATGGCGGATAGGTGAAATTTTTTTTCTAAAAATCATGTTTTTTCCCCTTTTACCCTTATCAATTTTTTTTTTCATTTTTTTTTGCAATTTTCTGGTAAATTACGGTAGAGGACATCAAAATGAACAAAATTCACTAAAATTTAAAAATATCCGTTGTGATTTATGGAGAATAAGTCTGGGCCGATTGAAAAAACACCATTTCGAGAAAATCACTTTTAAAGTTTTTTTTAATATTTGTATTGTAATATTTAAAAAAAAATTAAGTTTCAGCACTTACAATTGGTTAATCAACAATCCTTGGTCCGTATAAAAGTACTCCCGAATCAATCATTTGTTGCTGTTCCTCTTGCTGAGCAGTTTGCTTTGCCAAGCGAGCTTCCTTCGACGCCGCTGTACTCGCTTTATTGGCCATCTCAATGCGTTCCTCATCTTTTTTTTTAACATAATCATACGCAGAGTGTCCAATTATGCATCCCATTACCTCCAATATTTTCAAGAGGGACGTTCTACCTTCATTAAATATTGCTAATGAAATATTAGCAGCCAACTCAGTAACTTCTCTTCCCACAAACGTATGTTTGGGAACGATAGCCCAAAGTGTTTTGTTGTAACACTCATTATTATTTTGGGTATTCTTTCCCAAACATCGTTTCAGCAACTCTTCATCTGTTAGTTTTTCAAAAATCGGTTTAATATATTTTTGGACCTCCGAAAAAGCGCATGCGCTAAAATTGCCACCAATTTCTTATTTTTTTGAATTTCGTTATAAAAATTTAGGATATGATTTCTGAAGGTATAAGGAATCAAAAAATGTAAAAAAAAAAGATTTTTTGAAAATTATAACCGGTAATAGTCCCTTAAATAAGTTATTTGAATAAAAGCGAAAAGTTGGGGGATGTAAAGTTAATATCAAAATTGTTTTGCGGACCCCCGGAAATGGCTACGCGGACCCCAGTTTAAGAACCGCTGCAATAGATAGTTCAAAAAACACATCACGAGATAAATATAAACAAATATAGTCTGTTTCTTTGATTTAAGCGGAACTTGATTTTGAAAACTAGTAACTTTTAACATTTAAATGAGGCTTTTGATTATCTTGTTTAGCAAAAGTCCACTCTAATCATTAAAAAGTGAGCTCGTAACAACTTATAAAAATTTAAATTCCATTTAGTTTCTCTTAAACGTTTAATAGCCTATATGTATTTATTGAAAAACTATTTTTATTTTTTAAATTTTGAGTGGGGTATCAAAAGAAACTTCTTAAAATGTGAATTAATAGGCAAATTTTAATTTTTGAAAATCTTTTTTTTTTATGAATTTCGCTAAAGATATTTAAAAAACTTTTCTCCCCGCCTTATTTCCCAGAGGGGTTGCTCCAAAAATCTGAAAAAAAAATCAATAATGTACATTTTTGGGAGCCAGAATAGTTCAACAGAAATGTTTGATCAGTTTTTCGAAAAATATGGAATTTTATGAAAAAATTATTTATTTTTTATTAAATTTTATTGTGTGGTATCAGAATAAAGCCCTTAAGACGTAGATTAAGGAACGAAATGTAGTTTTTTAGAATTTTTTATTTTAACACAAATTTTCCAAAATTTTTTTTTTTTTCCAAAAATGTACTAAAAAAAATACTGTTCAGTAGTCTTTAACGCAAAGAGGTTAAACTAAATATCTGAAAAAAAATCAATAACGTACATTGATGGCAATCGAAATAGGTCAAGAGGAATTTTTGATCAGATTAGTTTTTCGAAAAATATAGAATTTTTAGTATCGTTGAATAAAATAATTATTTTTTTAAAATTTATTTTGTGGGATCAAAAGAAAGCTCTTAAAATGAAAATTAAGGAACAGAAAGTAGTTTTTTTTTAATTTAATACGTTTTTTTCCAAAAAAGTTTAAAATTTTTTTTTTTTAAATACTGTATTATACATCTGACAATATAAAAATTAACGCAGAGGTTAAACGAAAAATCTGGAAAAAATCTAATTAATGTATATTGATCTAAACCGGATACGTACGAAAGAAATTTTTGATCAGATTTTGTTTTTGGAAAATATTGCACTTGCACTATTTTTGTTTTTGACTTAATTATTCTTCCATCTGGGATATGGTCTACATATACTCTTAGAAGAGTCTCGTGCTTTTTATTTGAGATATTTTCTGGTCCATTCTATTTCCGGCTCATTTCCCTTTGCCATTTTCCTTTAGAAATGGTACAGGTACATTGTTAATCAACTACGACGTACTACTCCGTGACAAATTTCCGACGCAAGACCCAAGCAAGAGCGTCTTTTGTCTTTAATGATACTAATTAATTCTAAACACAACCTCTGGATTTGTGCATCACTGCTGACACCTAATGATTAGAATGTGAAACGTTTGTAGGTGTTAATTAACTTTTGGCGCATAGCATCTATGACTATTGACATAATAAAAAACATATTATGAATATAGAGAAATCATAATTATAACCTTAGTGTGTAATAATAAAATTACAAAATTATAATGTGGGTGGTCTGTTGAAAGCTTACAAATTTAGATTAACAAGAAACGTAAATTTATTCTTGTTATTTTGAAATTTAATTGTTGCCAGAATCCTGGTTTATTAATAAGGAATGTGGTTTCATTTTGGTTTTATGAAATTTTATTATACTTACAAGAAATCTTGTGTTAAAAACCAAATGTAGACTGTCATCATCCCATGGACTGTAACAAATCGAATGGGCGGAACAGGGGCGTAGATACTGGGGGTGCTGGCAGTGCAAATGCACCCCGGCACGGCGCAAACTCCAAATTATAGGGCGCCAAATTGATGAAAAGTAACAAGAAAAATATATAAACGCATTTCCTCAGCAGATATTAAGTTTTCGATAAGTTTTCGTACAGTACTGTTTGAACTTATTACGTATGTTTTAGTATTGAATTTTTGTAAGAATGTCGACAGAAGTTGCAAAAACTATAAAAGCAGAATATATTGTAGTGTTTTTGGCTGTGTTTTGGCAAGACAGGACAAAGCATATTGACAGCTGAGTACTAGAGCCAACAGCCATATTGCCTTGGAACACAGCGCCGCCACCGCCACCACTTCTCAATAGTACAATTTTATCCAGTTTCGTGCACAGCTTTTATACTGTTTTTAACACTTCCTATAACATCTGCGTCAACTGAGAGGTAATTTTCAAAGTTAAAAATTATAAAAATCTATCTAATACCCTTTTCACGCTAGAACTTTAAGACGAGTGAACTTAAAGTTCACCGATGTTTAACATCGGTTTGCTTTCACACTTGATGTTTAAATCTCCGGTGCTGTCATCTGCTACAGTAATTTTGTTCTTAAGTTACCGTCAGGAAATGACAAGGTTTGAACTGTCTGCGCAGACGCTCATTTTGAATTATTATAAACAAATATTGATATTTCATTTCATTCTACAATAAAGAATATATTACACCTGTATTAACATATAAGTCGATACATTTTATCTCAATTTTTGTAGCTCTGTATTATATTAAATATATTATATAAATAAATAATTTTATTATAACAATAAGTATAAACTTCTTATAATGTCGATTAAATACAGTATTCTTCTTTATGATAATATAAAATGTTGATAGCAAAAATTCAAAAAGTATTTTTTTATAATAGAAATTATGTTGGCAATGCGGACGATGTTTAAGACGCAGATCTCTGTCTTAAACATCGCTTGTATTTAGACGAGGTAATACGTTTTCACATTAGCGTTTAAAGATACATTCACTTTAACATCCGATCTTAAACATCTAATGTGAAAAGGGTATAAGAAATACCATAGGACAACAGCGGTTGAGTGACTTGGGCAGGCTCACATTTCTTTGGCACTCAGCTTTTTGTGAACTTTTCTATACTTGAACTGATTTTTTTTTCCTTTTTTTTGCTGCAAATGTCAAAATTTTAGACTAAATGTGTATAAGTAATTCAATTTTAAAACAAAATTCAAAACTTTTATTTCCCTAAAATTATTAAATTTAGATCAAAAAATTTTTGACTCCGATTTTGTCCAAAATATTATTTTAAGCTAATTTTAGGGTGAGGATTATGAAAACAACATTTAAAAAAATCATGCTTTCCTAATTTTTGTGTTAGAGCCGATTTGGGTAAGTTTTTTGTCTATAATTCCAATACTTTTGCCCAAACTACAAAATGGACCAAATTTTGTTAATCTATGGCCAAAAATACATATCTGTACCAATTTTCAATAAAATCGGAGACAAAAATTGTTTCCTTAAAATTCACGATTTTTTTAAGGTCTACCCCTTTTAAGGTCTATCAAAGCCCAAAAATTTTTTTTAGACTAAACAATGTAGGAGAATTTTAAAAATTCAAACCGCAGATTTTTATCCCTAGCCAATTTTTAATTAGGGTTTATCAAACATTTTAAAAAATAAAAAAAATAGAAAAATTTTCGGAAAAATTTTTTTGTTTCAAAATATGATTACAAGTCAATTAGGACCTCAAGATTTCAAAAATTTCAACCGCACGTCTTTAACGCATTTGGTTTTTGAGATACGTCCATGCGAAAATGAATATTTCTATAAATCACGCCATATTAAAATTTGTCATAATTTTAAAATACGCAAAACGAATAAGGCCTCAAATGTTTCCTAGACTAAACAAAACTATGAATCCAAAAATGTTACCCTTAGGTCGTTTTCTCTAACCGTCTTTTGGTATCTGATGGCATATAATAGCGAGAATTTAACAATAACAATATGATAAAGGGTAAAAATATGTTCTATAATTATCATAGATCAACAGATTCGACAATAGCTACACCGTCGGCATAATAATTCGGTCATTTGTATTCACTTTACGAATATGCAACCAATGTAGCGCCTGAGTTTTACCGTTCGGTCTTTTTCTCTCTTTTCAGACTTTTGACTTCATGCAAATACTCCATTTTGGTCTATCTAAGGGCTGTAAATTAACCATCTCTAAATCTTCCGTAATGATTTTTTAAATTTTCTTTTATTCGAATAGAATTACAATTCAATATTGTCTCCCTCAAAATAACTTCCTAGGGAAGACATACAGCGCTGGAAACGGTTCTTACAATTCTCATAGCAGTGCTGGAACTCGGATACTGGAATAGCTTTCAGCTGGTTACGGACGTTTGAATTCTTTCGAGTGTCCCAAAATTACGTCCCTTAAGGTGATTTTTCAATCTTGAGAAGAGGAGAAAGCCACAAGGACTCAAGTCAGGCGAATAAGGAGGCTGAGAAGCCACAGTAATGATTTTACTGGCCAAAAAGGTCCTGGGAAGGTTTTTTGGAACCATTTTTGCGCAGATTTTTCTCATCCCCAATTCATTGGTAAAAATCTAATGAACGGTACTGTGAGTCAAATTCAACTCTTCCCCGATCATTCTGACTGTCAACCAACGATCAGAACGCACAGGATTCCGGATTCTGTTGACATTGGTTCTTGAAGGTGAAGGCCTTCCGCTGCGTGATTCATATTCAATCAACGCTCTTCTTTCTGAAAATACCTTAAACTACTAAAAAACCTGGGTCCTTGACAAAGCACTATCTCCATCCAAATCTATATTTTTTATATCTTATTTTATAGATTATTATTTAATTCAATTAGATTCAACTTTATAAAAAATTTTAATTCACATTATAATTCTCGAAATATATATTAAATTTTTAACCAATTTTATGACAACTTCCTTCCTATGTTTATCAGTAATAAAATGATTTTAATATGTTATTTTATCAGATGAATATTCATGGGAGTCTATGAAAACTTTAAATGCATTAGATAATTTAAATTATGATCACGTAGCATATTTTAATAAAATCTATGATTATGCATCGCCGATATGCATGTATGCAGCTGCAATGCATTCTGTTTATCAATCTACCATTAAATATTATATTAAATAAAAAATGTATATTAAAACATAATGGAGTAGTGTTATGAAATGCATGTTTATAAAATAGTTTTTATTTAAAGATAAATTGAATTAGTTTATCAGTGGTCGTTGCTTCGCTAACAAAAAAGATCAGTGGGAGAAATCAGTCTTGGCCGTTTTAGACTGGAATTTTTTATGCTCTTGCCATGGAATTATTTTTTCTTTGTACATCTTTAGGGATTTCAACAATATTCAACAGTAAACTGAACGTTATAATTTTCTTCGAAAAAAACATAGAAATGCTTATTTTGAATTCTCTTTTAATCTGAGATATATGCCCTCGAAGACTTTTTTGTAAAAATGTTATATTGTGAAAGGCTACCATTATTGAATCTTTGTAAATCTTGGACATTAGAATATTTATATCTAGTCTTGTTTGATATGTAAATTTAATTAATAGTCACTACCTATGGTCATCATAGTATTATATTCAAAATTTAATTCCTGTTTTTCCTATTTTCTGTCTACTTCAAGTTCATATATTGTCATATGATATTCTGCAATTTCACCATCCTTGGAGATGATTGATGTACAGTCTGTTAAATTTACGTTTAACTAACATAGGTAAATTATTTATAATTATATAAGATTGTTTACTTTACTGTTAAGTTATTGTTATTGTTATAGCACCTGAAGAACCCAACAATGTTGTTGGTGAAACGTTGTGTTGTTTAAAATAAACGCTACTTGTCCAAAAAGCTGAATGAAATTATTTCCTATTTCTATCATTATCGATATCATCTATAACTATATGACTATATTAAATTTTACCTATAATATTTACATTAATTTAAGAAAGAAAAAAAAATCAGCTATGGCCACCACAGGACCGACCGCCATCACAAAGTACTTGTTTAATTTATGCTGCTTTATCAAAAAATGTCTCAATTAAAAGTTGTTAGTTATTGCTTTTATAGCAATTTTTGTTAAATAATTTTTTTCGAAATATTTCTCTGTTGTGAAATATTCGCAAAAATCTTAAAACCGACACGAGTAAACTCCCATTTCTAGCTAACCGATTTTTACCAAAAGTTGATCAACTCGTCATTGATGTCAAAAGCTTAAATATGAAATTTTATAGAAGGTTATTAAATAAAGAATTGTTGTTTGTTTTAGTGATTTATTTATTTTACTGAATGGTTTCGACTTGCGCCATTTTCAAAGTAACAATGATGACAACAGTTCTTTATTTAATAACCTTCTGTGCATTAGCGATTTTCAAGAAGTCAAATTGTCGACAGTTAAATATATGAAATTTCATAAAAATCCTTTTAGCCGAATTTGCTCTGCACGTGTACACGGAACGACAGGTAGACCGATAGACAGACAGACAGACAGACAGACAGACAGACAGACAGACAGACAGACAGACAGACAGACAGACAGACAGGCAGACAGACAGACAGATATCTAGCTAAAAATAGTCAAAACGTTATGTACATACCTCAATTCGTGAAGATCCATCGAAATCTCGAAATGTCAAAATCGTTATGATCACAATACCTCCCTTATCATAGGCGCCCACAAGGGAAGGCAAGATGGGTCAGTTGCCCCTCCCTGGATTTCGGAACAAATTACCAATTCGTATCTTAGAAAAAAAAAATTATATTATTTAAATATAAAATTCATTAAAAAAAACTATTGTTTATTATTATATTTTTGCTTTAGCAACTTTGGCTATTAGCCAGGATAGTTCTTATTTACTAAATCGATGATTTTTAACTATAGAGAACACATTTTTAATTAGAAAATAAATGTTTATCCTCAGCGGGGATCGTTCCCAGACCCGCCACGTGGTAAGCATTGTTCGAATATGACATCTATATCTATGTTTTGGTCTTGCACCCCCCCCCCCCAGTATAATTTCTGCGGGCGCCTATGTCCCTTATATATATGTTGGTGGTCTTTAAAAAATCATTAAAAATTGCTACCAAGGGGTAAGAAAGAGCGGTTCTTAATATATAGATATTCAAGACAATAGGCGTGATCAGTATTCTAATATAAAAACAAATGATACTCACACCGATTTTAACAGATTCTCGTTGTTGCTTTACGTTGAGCGTAGCGTTTCTCAATTCTGCGACTAAAACCGCTGCAGAATTAGTATTGTTCAACGGATTTTGTCGTAAATAATCTCAAATGTAATTATTAAAATTGTGCAGACTTTAGAGGTTTCTTGGGAAGCAGAAAAGTTTTCAAAAAAGCCTAGAATTTGTCGATTTTTCTAAATTTTAAGGTCAATGCGACATGTGTTACGTAATTGTCTGAGGGTTACCGCGAATAACAAACATCTTGTGAGAAAAAGTAACTATTTCATCCGTGAACACTAAGCAATATTGCGCCCACGAATAAAGATCTTATACCGTGTTTGATTATGTTATACTCGGTGATCCTTCTAAGTGTGTCCATGAAAAGTCTTAGGTCAAAATAAAAAATATCATTCAAATATCAAGAGCATAAAAATGTGCATTTTCTAAGCATAAATAGTTCCAAATTCATTAGGCCGTTAGTAAAAATTGATTCTTAATTGTTTATAATAAGAAAAATAAATCTTGTGCAATAAATCAAATGTATATTGATTTTAATTGAAATTTATTTAAATTATTTTATTTTTTTTCAATTTCTAAATTAGTCAAATATCTTATAACAGAAGAGTCAAAAGGATTTCTTTGAACAGATGTATCCCAAATGTAATTAAGTTTTTATTTAATTTTACCTTGTGCCCAAATTTCTATTAGCAGGATGTATATCTCCCCCTTTTTCTTGTGTATATTAAAATTAAGTTTAAAACCACTAGTTAAATATTTTGAAGCTGCTATTAATTTTCCACGGAGCTCATTTTCGTCATAAAATAATCAAAGCTTAAAATTTTCTTGGCAGTACATTTGTTCCGCAATACTGCATTACTTGAATTAACAATGCATGTAATTCAAGTGCGCAAGCGCGGAATATACACATAAATATCACCGAAACATCAAAGTAAAAATCTACCGATTCATAAAAACTTGTAAATAAAATATCATGGTTTACAGTTGGCAGCCGTGTTTGCTTAAAGCTTTTTAGAGATTTGTAGAATTTACGTTTTTGAACAAAATGGTATATTTTAAACCATGGTTGAATATTTATAAGGAAATATGATATCAAAATTCATATCAAATATTATTAAAATTAAGCTCTATTATAGGATTATATAATATAGAGTGAATTAATATTACGCGAAAAAAGAAAATGAAAATTGTAAGCGTAGATACATACAATGTCCGATATTAAAACTAATTATAACATTAATATAGTTCAGGAGACTTTACGTGCCAATTAATCGACAGAGAACTGATAAACAAATATATATTTAGCACAGTCCTGCGTAAAATACAATGACAGCTGTAAGCTTTTTGTACCCAATGTACGTTTGTAGTGTCAAGGTTATTGCTGAAGAAGTAACTAGAAGGTATGTTTTTGGCCTGTGACTTCAGGTAGGGCTTTCTTCGAGGTGGCTAATCGCACCTACAGATCTTTTAAGGGTATTGCTAAACCAGACGGCCTTCTTCATCGAATGAAATGCGGGCAGCCTAAATTTTTTAACCAGGAAAAAAATCCTAAAATGTTTTTTCGTCTTCAGCAACCTTCTGGGTGTTTCATCCTACAGGCTGGCCTTATTTTCTCTTTCAAAAGTGTCGGTGTCGGCCGAGGATCGAACCGGCACATTTCGCCAAGCGAACATATGATTTGCGTTGAAATTTTAAGCGAGATAAACCTAATCTTGCTTTTTCTAGCGCGGTATTTATCTGCCGATAGGTCGTTGTCTAGGGTGACCATTCGTCCCGCATTTTAACATTTTGTCCCGCAAAAGTCCCGCATTTTAACATTTTGTCCCGCATTGTCCCGCATTTTGGATTTGGGAGGTGAGGACCTTTTTTTTGCTCTTCACTTGGATTTTGGGAGATGAGGACCTATTTTTTGCTCTTCACTTGGATTTGAGAGGTGAGGACCTTTTTTTTGCTCTTCATTTGGAATTGGGAGATGAGGACCTTTTTTTTGCTCTTCACTTGGATTTGGGAGATGAGGACCTTTTTTTTGCTCCGTCCCGCATTGCCTTCTTAAGAAAATGGTCAACCTATCGTTGTCTGACCCTCATCAGCCGATTAGCTATTTTCTCGAAGAAAGCCCTACTTGAAGACGTCGTCCAAAAAGCCTACCTTCTGGTTACTCCTTCAGAAATGACCTTGAAAGTCTTTTCAAGGTGAAGCTAGACCCCCACAACCATGGTCACTTCAGATGGCCATGGTCATAGAGATGACAATAAAAAATAATGTATCAATTAATTGATCATTTTATTAATCCAAATTGGTAGAAAATAATCGATTATAAAATTAAAAAACATATACACTGGCCGACAAGAAAATGGGACTGTCTTAATGTTGTATTTTAAAGGCTGATAAAAAATTATTTAACCAGTTTAACAATAAATAATGCCCGTTTGAACGAAGGCTATATAATATCGCATATTAAGTTCGTAAGTTTTAACACAAATAATCATTGTTAAAATAAAATTTTGCCATAGTTACCCATCTTAGAGATTTCTAAACTCCTACAAGTCTTTTTTTTTATATGCACTAAAATTAAAATGTGGCCGGTAGACGTTGTATGAGCTGCGCCATTATATGAAATGGCCGCAGTATTGGAATATCGCTGGTATTTTGGATGTAGCTAAAAAATCGATTAATCACGCGATAAATCGTCATCATCGAACAGCATCCACGAGCCAAAAGTGCTTGAAACGATTGATTTCTTACCCTAATTTTTCTACACGATCATCTGATTCTTAACATTTCTTACACATCATTTCGATGAAGATCGAAATTTGGCAAATTCATCACGAACTGTCCAAAGACGACTGAGGAAACAAGAGCGTGTGCCAGAAGACCTCGCAAACTATCGAGTTGGCAAATTGCGTTTCGCTCGTTAGCATTTGAACTGACTGGACGCAAACTATGCCAGTATATTGTGCAGATATGAGAAGCGGTTGAGTTTAATTCTCCATACGGGCAAGAACAAGTATTCTGAAGGTCTAGGAATCTACGGACTTTATTGAAAAGAAAACAGCCGTCGTCTACCAACCAGTGTTTCAACAAAATGAAAATAAAATAAAGTTATGGATTAATAATAAATTAATCGATAAATTATTAATTAATCGACACCAAAAATATCATATGATTAATCCATTAATTGAAACAAAATAATCGATTATTAATCATTCGATTAATTATTGCCTTCTCTACATGGTCATCGAGAGTCACAGAGGTAGCCTAAAATACTACTTATAGGCGATCGGGGCAATACGTTCCACGCCCACACAATACAAAATGGTTAGTGAAGTAAAGTCAGAACTCACTTGTATAGGGCTCCACAAAGATGAACAGAGCTGCAGCAAGGGGGGGCGGAGGGGACGACGGCCCCTAGCGCACTAAGGAAAAGGGCGCTGACGAGCTTGCTAAGGGGCGCCATTGCGAAGATGAGGACCTTTTTTTGTTTTGCTCGTCACTTGGATTTTGAGAGGTAAGAACCTTGTTTTTATTTACCAAGAGCGCCAAAACACGGCTATGCCCCTAGCGCAAGTTTTCCTTACTGCGGCTCTGAAGATTTATTTATTTATTTATTCTTTGGAACATAAACAGGACGAGCCCAGTAAAATGTTCGCAAGTTAATTACAAAAAAAATATAATATAAATACATAACATTATAAGTTTGAGGTAACACATAAACTATACAATAAAAATAATAATAATTACAATAATTACAGAGTAATACATGATAGAATTAGTTTTGAAGCTTTAATTTGATAGATTTAACAAAAGTATTAATGTTAACATTATATATTTCTATATTAGAAAAGAGATTGTTGTAAGTGAAACAGAGACGGACAATGGGAGAATTTTGGTAAGAGTTAGTATTAGCAAACGGAATACTAAGTAGAGATAAAGCACGCGTGTTATACGTTTGAACATGAATGTTAAATAAGATAGAGAGATTTTCACAAATTAATAAGTTATTAAGGATTTTGAACAAAATTTTCATGTCCGATAAAGTGCGACGGTCCTTTAGAGTTAAGAGATTAAATTCTTTACAATGATGATAGTAGTTGTTTTGAGGATTGCAAGAATTTGTTTTAAATGACAGATATTTAACAAATTTCTTTTGTATTTTTTCTAATTGATTAATATAAATTTCATAAGAAGGATTCCAAATGACAGATGCAAATTGAACATTACTTATGACGTAGGCGAAATACAATGACTTTAAAGCAGTTATTGATTTGAAATGTTGAGTTGATCTTATTACAAAACCTAGCATCTTAAAAGACTTAGCTGTAATCTTGCTTATATGTTCGCTGAAGGTTAAATTTGAGTCGAATAAAACTCCCAAATCTCTTACAACGTCGGTTCTAGAGATAACAGTACCTTTGAAATTATAATTGTTTATTAAAATATTTTTGTTCCTGGTAAAAGTAATTGAAGAGCATTTTTCGAGGTTGAGAAATAATTTATTCTTGTTACAATATGTAAAGAGACTATCTACATCAGCGTGAAGAAGTTCAACATCTGATGCTGATTTTATATCACGAAATATTTTCATATCATCCGCAAATAAAAGAAAGTTAGAATTTTTGATTGAAAGATGGATGTCATTAATG
This sequence comes from Liopterus haemorrhoidalis, assembly GCA_963971575.1. NCBI lineage: Eukaryota > Metazoa > Arthropoda > Insecta > Coleoptera > Dytiscidae > Liopterus > Liopterus haemorrhoidalis. The sequence continues at coordinate 54,605,668 of OZ020615.1, forward strand.
AAAATAAGGAAGAGTAGTGGTCCTAAGTGTGATCCTTGGGGAACGCCTGAAGTTATCCTTACATAACTAGAAGTAAAACCGTTAACACAGACAGCTTGGCTTCTATGGCTTATATAGGAAGTAAGCCACCTCAAGAGGTCGCCACGAATTCCAATCTGAAAAAGCTTGTCTATTAAGATGCTGTGGTTGATTTTATCAAAAGCCTTGCTGAAATCTGTGTAAATTGCATCGACTTGGATTCTCTTATCAAGATTTTGTAATAAGTAGTTACTATAGATCATCAAATTTGTTTCAACTGATCTTTTTGGGAAAAAACCATGCTGTTGAATAATGATCTTCGTGCTAACATAGTTAAAAATTTGCTTATGAATTAGTTTTTCAAATACTTTTGCTAATACATTTAATTTAGAGATAGGACGGTAATTTTTAACAAGGGTATTAAGATGAAGTATAGTTAGGGTTTACTTGCACAGGGCAGAACGTTAACGAGCAAATATACTTGATAGGTGTAGACTTATCATTGACTACAAACATAAATGAAAAACGTGGAACAGAAACGACGTTAAGTCCGCGAGAGCGCCACTCGTTGCCCCTCTGGGATCGCTGCTGATGTTTGCACTGTTTTGCAAGATTTGCTTAAAAGAAAAAGAAAATTTAGTAATCCGGACGTAGGCAAAGGAATCTACATTTTTTTATTTCCATTTCTTTATTTGGAGCGACGTTTGTCAATCTGTTGTTTACAGTCAACATTGTAGTATTTTTACTGCTGTTTTTATTATAAACATACGTCATACAGTGAGCTCTCTGAGTCGGTGTAGCTTATGACACATTCCCGCAGTCAGACACAACTTAGAATTTTACTCTAGTTTTTTCTAGACAGTTTTTTGTTGTTATTTTGTTTGTCACTTTGTTAGTCATTGCTAATGGAACGTCTGTATGTAATTGGGAATACTCAGACATCAGAATATGTTACAGTTGTTTGCCAATAATTTTGTCGCCTCAAATCATACATTGTATATTTATATTTTCTTGACTTAGTTTATAGCATTTGTGATTCATAGAAATGTATCGAGTTTCTTAAAATAGCATTCTTGAGCGCATTAGCACAGATTCCAATTGACTTAAGGAGTACACACACAAGCTTGAAAACATTTCGGGAAATAACAGAGTATAACACAAACCTACTAGCCACGTACATGCAATATTATATCCAATGCTGTAATTACAATTATAAAGGTATCTCGCTTACGTTTTCTTTTATTGGCACCAAAAAGACCTTGCAGAGTTACAGTTATACCATATGATAACTAACAATTCTTTGGAGCCTTGTTTTCAAATTTAGAAACCGCGTCATTTTATCATTGTTATCAACAGTGAAGAAGAAACATCATTTTCAAATCTAAAAAGCCACGAGCAAAGAAGTAGAATGGGTGAAAAGAGATTGAACAATCTTGCAATGTCGCAAAAAATAATGAACATTGAACATTGAACATGAACTTCTGCCTGAAATCGACATTTCTATCATTTTTAATTAATTTTAAATAATATAGAAAATATAACTTTTAAGTTATACTTTATTTTGAAGTATGAAATTACCTAGATTATATAATTATAAAGCATTCTTAAAGTATGAAAATCACAAAATCTGCAAGATCCTTTCATTAAAAACATGCAGATAAAAGAAATACAAGAAATTTTATTTTATTTTATTTTTATTTTATTTTTATTTTACGTCGAAAAATCAACAGAGATAAATCTCTACAACAGATTTTCACAAATTACAAGTAAATATACATCAAATGGTACATTGATAATTTACAAAAATAATAATTTAACAAACAAATTATTAACCTAGTCCAAAAAAAAAAGATAAATGTGGTTCAATAATATAATTATTAGAGTAGTAACAAAAAAAGAAAGAAAGTTACAATAAAAAAAATGACTAACAATATATGTTATACATTAATTATTTAAGTATGATTTAATTTTGTTTTTAAATTGACCCAATGATAAAAAAATATATCACATGTATTAAACATTTTATTAAAATAAGTAACGCTTCTATTCAGCGGTAAGAAATTGCCTATATTAGATAATTTATTTTCTAAATTAAGTGTATTTTGCTGTCGGGTATAAATCTGAGGTACGTTGAAATTTAAATAACTCAACAATTCAGCACAATGTACCATATTGTTAACTATTTTGTAAAGGCTACACATATCCAGAAACTGTTAGTCGTCTGTTAGAAAGCTTTAAAAGGTTATAGCGTTTCAATCTATCTTCATAAGTTAGCCAAATATTGCACCTATTAAATTTATGGTCCAGAAATCTCACAAAACGTTTCTGAATGGACTCGACTCTGTATAGATTTGATAGTGAGGATTCCAGATTATGCTTGCATATTCTATCTTATATTCTATCTTTACACAATATTATCAAATATATGAAATAATTTAAATATTATTATAAATGAACTTAAATACAAATTAAACTAAATACAACCCTGTTAATTTACAAAATTTAGTTAATTTATAAATTATCAGATTGTCACGGATACAGGGCATCCACATCTTAGGAATAGCTTACTATGCACTAAACTGACCCGTGTTTTAACACGTAACTCTTGTCATGGAATTCTTCCACGGATTGTTTTTATATATTTCATATATAAGGAACTAAAATTTCTTAAAGAAGAATTAAGTAAGAAGTAGTAACTAGTAATCAGTACTATTGTGACTATTATCAATTGTGCATTGACCAACGATGGGCCTACAAAGCCGTGGTTATGTAAGTACAGTTTAAAATTATATTTTTGTATTTGCTCCAGATGTGTCTCACAACTTTAATGGAATTTATTCCATTTAAGTAAAACTCTTACGATCCGGAATTAATTAAGTTAATTCAATTATTGTGTCACTAGGTTGTACCTAAGCCCTACCTAGAGCCCTTATTTTAAGTTATTATTGTTTGTCCAATGATAGGGACTAATTATTATTATGCTATGAATTGTTCGTTATAATTTGTCGGTATACAGAGTGATAAATTCAGTCTCGATACTTTAATTTCATTGTTGAACGACAACGATTTATCGATTTGTGTATCGACTTGTATTGTATTAAGGTGTTATTTAATTAGTACACCCCTAATCTGGCGTGGCCAGTATTGCAGTAATTATAAATTGTATTCTTTTATTCCTATTAATAAATTAGTATATAGAATTTATATTATTTTATTCATACAAATCCCGCAAAACCAACCTAGGCGTGACAATATCAAACAAGAGATGGGAAAAAGAATAAAATTTATCTGGATACCGTCTCATTTAGGAATACAAGGAAATGAAGAAGCCGACAGAGCAGCCAAACAAGCCACAGAAGAGTTGAATCTAACAAACATGAAAATTTCCCCGGAAGACTTAAAAATTCGCTTACAAAAAATAATAGAACAAGCGTTACAAGAAGAATGGAGAAACACTACCCAAAATCACCTACGAAACATAAAAGAAGAAACAAGAAGATGGACAGCAGAAGAAATTAGAAGACAACAAATAGGACTTACTAGACTTAGAATAGGACACACAATAGAACTCACAAATATATACTAGAAAAAACCGAACCTGCAAAATGTAACACATGTAACAACCAGTTAAACTTACAACATGTCATAATCGATTGTCAAAAATACATCACACACCGCAGAACACACAATATTCCAAATAATTTAAAAGACGCATTGTCAGACAATCACACACACAGTACAAATCTCATCCATTACCTAACCGACACAGAGTTAATAAACTAAATATAAAATTACAATTAATTTTACATATATATTATACATAACTATAGATATAAGAGTATAGATATAGAATACATTATATAATTCAAAATATGTACATGTAATCTATGTAACTGCACAAATGACCTAACGGTCGAAGTACCTTGACTTAAATTTAAAAAAAAAAATAAAAAGTATGAAAATATACATGTTTCCGAGATAGCAATTATGAGCAATTTAAAATGAACCCTGAATAGAGCACATTAATATTTTATAATATCTTTTAATCAAATCGTCAATTACTGTCTGTTAATAAATTTATTTTTTAACAACTCCTTTTCAAATTTTAACTGGCGCAGTCGGTAGGACAAGGATAATAATTAAAATATCAATGTTCTCTCAACTACTTTAAATTTTGCAATATACACTATTTTATGTTTTACAATAATAACAGTTAGCAGTGTCATTAAGGGGGGGGGGTAGGATTTGATAACCATATTTTAAGCATATTTTTGTGAATTTTTTTCATATCTATGGTTAAATTTATTGATTTTCAAACTAAGTACATATATAAAGTATGTTTTGAAGAAGATACAAAAAAATTTTGAAGGCAAAATATGGCGAAATGAGCCAGCTGTGGCAAATCTTCTCAGACTCCGGGAAAAAAATTTAATTTTGCGGTGACCAACATAACTCGTCACTGGATCATCTGAAATAAAAAATCCAAAAAGATTTTGTTAGTTTATGACTTTGCCGAGGTAACAACGTTGAGATATTTTTTTTTCATGTTTTTTTTTTATTTAACAATCACAAATATACTCATTTTTAGGTTTTTTTTTAGGGGGAATTAATTTTTTTTGTCTTCTAAGTAACGCTAAAAACTGAAAAATCATTTTAAAAATAAAAACTCAACGTCATTACCTCGGCAAACTCATAAACTAACAAAATCTTTTTGGATTTTTGATTTCAGATGATCCAGTGACGAGTTATGCTGGTCACCGCAAAATCTAATTTTTTTCCCGGAGTCTAAGAAGATTTGCCACAGCTGGCTCATTTCGCCATATTTTGCCTTCAAATTTTTTTTGTATCTTCTTCAAAACATACTTTATATATGTATTTAGTTTGAAAATTAATAAATTTAACCATAGATTTGAAAAAAATTCACAAAAATATGCTTAAAATGTGGTTATCAGACCCTACCCCCCCCCTTAATAAATCATAGCAGTGTCATCAATATGGTACCCATAACTCCTCCACCTGCAAGTTTTCTTTTAAGTATGGAGGAATAAATGACTAGGTACCTACAAAATCCTGAAATGTGAAATTTACACAACATATTTTTTTGCAGGTTATAATTTAAAAATGACAACTGGAGTCAGTGGCGGATCTACATACGGGCTAATATGGCTTAAGCCCTGGGCCCCCGATCCGCAAGGGGCCCCCAACCTCTCGGACATATACCTATTATATTCTATACCGAGCACGGCTTATAAGAGAAAAGATCAAAACAAAAATATTACTTTAAAAAACAACACAAAAAAATTAAAAACACAAATTTACTAATATTTATTAAAAATCATAATAAGTGAAGCGCCAGCTAATAAAAAAATAATATCGAACATTAAAATGTAATAAATAATAATTAAACTTTAATACTGTCTTTTATTTTTTAAATTTTTTGATTGAAACATGTATCGGCCTCCAAAAAGCTAGGTCCGCCACTGACTGGAGTGGTAATGCAAATTATTATTACCAACTTTATAGGCCTGCAGTGAGAGAGGCGTAAAAAATAAAAAGATTAGACAAAATAAAAAATCCTTTTATTTTTACCTTTGTTAACCAGCCAACCCTTCCTTGATTATTCCCGAAAATTTTGAAAGTTATCTGCTCACCCTACTGTAGATCAACATTTCAAAGGCTTGAACATTATTTTCGGTAGCTTTTAATGGTACAGTGAAGAAGAATAACATTTTATTTTTCTGAAATCACATATTCGAACAATATTTTAAAGTTATTTTAATGGTTACTTCTAAGAAATATGAAAAAGAAAAACTAAAAATCTTTCACAATGTGAAGCAAAATCAAGATTTTACAAAAACTCTTTTTAAAGTATTTACCTACCGCGTCGTCAAATTTTACGACAAATTCACGAACACTGAGACTCTATATTACACTTTAACATATGTTTATCTGTACATCAAGAAAAGTGAAAGAATTTCTTTATTTTTACAGTTTCGATCTAATAATGAACAAAGTGGATGTTGTTGTCTTCGATTAACGTTGTTTAAAAATTAGATAAATAAAGTAATAAACTGATGGATAATCATTCATTGAGGTTGTTTTATTTATAAATTTTATCGACAACGATGAAAGATATGAATATATTTATTTATGTTATTAAGTAAAAGCAGTCTGTGATAAACAAGTAAATTAATTATTTTAATTGAAAAGTTATGTTCTTATTATACTTATATACTATAATATTGATTTTATTTTCAAATATAGGGATTAGACAAAATAATGGATATACCAGTAATAACATTAATTAATATTTAAATGAGTACTTTTCCATTAAATGAATACTTTTTGTCAATCTATCTATCATCTTCTAACAATATATTGGAAATATCTGAATAAAAAATATCCTTCATGTTGAATTTTAGGGTAAGTGCTGCAGCTAGAGTATCAACATTCAATCTCGAATAGTCTTCAAATATCAAAAAGGAGGGCATGTAGGATGACACTTTTCGAGGGGAAGACAGATAAAAGAAGGACTGTCCTCTCCCAAAAGAGGACGATTGTTCATCATACATATAGCAATTTAAATCCCTGTTTTTCTTCGCAAGAGGTGAATAGATCATCTAACCGAAGATCTAATAAGTATTGGTATACAGGACACATGGCAAGATCTGACAATGAACAGATCAAGACGGAGGACTTAGATGATTGAAGCCAAAAGTCAACCTGACTGATAATGCCCAAAGAAGAAGAAGAAGAATCCCGGTTTGGTACTGTTATACCACATTTCATGAAAATATTTCTAGCAGTTCTAGCGTGAACTAACAGACAGACAGACAAATATACAGATTTAACTGTTGATAATCGTTTGATCGTTTTGAAATCACTTGAAACATGCAGAAAAAAAGAATGGGGAAATGGAATGGACGTAAAATTAATAAGTTATATGGCCTGCAATTTTATTTATATAGCAGATAGCAGGCGCGCATACAAAAAAATGGTCAAGGGGGGGTTCATATCGAAAAATATCCATAAAATAATACAAATTTATTACCGTTCTTTTACGGAGAAGAGTGGACTTAAATATTAATTTAATTTTGATTATAATTTAAATTTATTAATAAAAAAGGTGATTTTTGTTTCCAATAAAAATAATCCTTAGTTTTTATTAAATATGTATATGATTTTTCCATTCCTGGGGGGAGCTCCGGACCCGAGGACCACCCCCTTGTGTGCATGCCTGGTAGATCTTCTTCTTCTTCTTCTTTGGGCACTATCAGTCAGGTTGACTTTTGGCCTCACTTACATAAGCCCTCCATCTTGATATATTCATTGTCAGATCTTGCCAAGTACCCTGTATACCAATACCTGTTAGATCTTCGGTTAGCTGGTCTCTCCATCTCTTGCGAGGTCTTCCCACTGGTCGACATGTATTCAATTTTCCTTCCCATATCTTCCTAACCATTCTGTTCTCCCTCTTTCTCATAACGTGTCCTATCCACTGTAATCGTCTGCCTCTGAGTTCTTAGGTGATACTCATCCTTGAAACTGGTAAATTGAAATATTTCTCAAATCAACATACTAGTTTACAGAAAAAGGGTACATACTGTTATTTTCTCTCTTACCCCCATTCCCCCGGGTATATCTATGGTGGAAACATTTAAATGTTATTCCATTCATAAAGCATTCCAAGTAGGGTATATTCCCCATCCCAATGGAATGTTTTTACAGTCCTCCCTACTCTGTCTCAGCCATACGCAAGATGAGTTAAACCTGGACTCAGTCCGATGCTGACGCGCGTTACAAACGGTCTACTTACTACTGTAGTTTAAGTCACTACAGCTGATTTAAGTACGCGCAGTGATTTACGAACTTACGATTTGTGTTGTGTGTGATTACGAACAATTACGAACATGGATACCCACATATTTCAATAGTGTACGTAACAATTTATTGTACTTTGTGTTTTTTAAATCTTTACTATAAACTTCATTGTTTGGCGCGCAAATTTTATATTCTTCAATACTTCTTACTTACTTAATCCTAAAGCCTTTTTATCATTTCTGGTGCCAGGCTGTTTGCGTTTTAGTATCAATCTTGCATTGTCTATTTCCATATTTCTTACCACTTCTTTCTATCTTGTGTCATAGTGCTTGTTTCTTCCCATTTCAACCCTTTTCTTGCTATCGCTCTTTAAATTCCATCCTGCCACGTTCGTCTTGTTCTACCTCTGAACCTTTTTTTATGAGTCCTTGCTTCAAAAACCATTTCAATGCTAAGAAGTTTTTTTAAATTTAATTTAAGGAGCCTCAACAATTAAGGTTATTGGCACCTGGAACATTAAATTATTACATTATTAATTTATTTTACATTTTATTTTGTTGTAGAGGTGGCAATCTTTTAGATATTTTATTATGTTTACTTCAACTTCATGTTCATTCTGCAGAGCTTTCTTTAGTGTTGTTGGTATGTAATGTTTCAAGCTTTGTATGTGATATTTTTCGCACTCTATGAATATATGGTTAACAGTGATTTTTTTTTATCACATATGTTGCATTTTTGACCATCAAGAACCACCAGTTCTTGATGGTCAAAAATGTGTTTGTGTGTGTACAACGTGTGTCCAATTCGCATCCTGGTTAAAACTATTTGTTCTCTACGATCTTTTTGGCTCCACTGTTTAGTATTTTCTTTTATCAATCAGAATCAGAGGTGGTTCTGTGTAGTCAATTACCAATATTTTTTCCATTTTGAACTTGTTTTCATTTTAATATGATTCTACATTTCCTAATTAACATACATTTAGATAAGTAAAAGATTAATTTGGCACATGAAGATAAAAACTGACATAATACAAGTCTACGAAATAGATTTTTTGTTGTTGTTTCATATTTGTGGTGACAAGGAAAATGGTGTTGTCAATCTTAGTTATTGAGGAGAAATCAATGTAATAACTGAATATTTGTTTATACAATTATTAAACAGATTTGTATGTAAGCCTTTCTAGTAATTTTAAGATTAGCATGTTCTTTAAATGCATCTAATAACTAAGTAAATTAACTTAACACCCTCTTCGTTGTCACCACAGATATTTAAAAGATGATTCTACTTAATTTAATCATGTTAAATACAAATAAAAAATCTTTTTTCCTATCACCTCAGGATTTTTCACAAATCGCAAAATTGTTCTTTTTGTTAAAACTTCCCCCTATTAAGATATAGAGTAGGAAAAGATGCTCATATTTACCACTACAAGAGTTCAGTTATGAATGCAGTCACATGAAATGCAAGTCTACTACAGGAATATAGATCCTGAAAAGGATTAAAAGATTTTAGGCGCAATGCGATTGTGATGTTATAACGCATCCAATACAGGCTTATATAGTATCCACTACATACTGAATTTTATAGGATCTGTACGTGAGCAAAATAAATCCTATTTTTAAAATCAGCACATTTCTTTTGTCAGGAATTAACTTAATTTATCAAAACAACAAAATCTTCGCAGGTCTGTGTAATATCTGTAGCAATGATATTCTCATATTGACTCATGATCTGCTGTTTTCAAACCAAATTATTTATTTTTCCTTCCATTGTTATTGCTGAAAATCTACACAAATGCGAAGCTAACATACTTTATAAATGTATTGTAATGTAAACTTCTCATACGAAATATGTATACTGAGCGTTCATTAACGGTCGATAGGTATTTGAATTTCCCTCTCATTAATGGTAAACGTTGGTACTTACCAGGGAGTATATATCGGGAAACTTCCAAAGGCAAATTAATGAGAAATAATTCCGAATTTCTTGTTCCTTACGTATCACCGATTGAAAATATGGTTTAATAATAAATATATTGTCTAGATCTATCCAAACCATCACGAATTTAAAATATCTTTTTCTGATAATACACCGGAAACTGATAAAATCGCAAAAATACAAATTCCAACGTCAGTGTCCAAAATATACAATGTACGTTTATGGTTAAATGCGTCATGTACCCATGAAGATCTGATCTAATAAAATATTCTCATTCTTAATTCCATTTTATCTAGGTCTTAATAAACATCAGATTTTCCTTAGCTTTTTTAATTTAATGGAAATCTTAAATGGTTACTAATAATCATCATCATCTACCAACAGATTCCACCCGTTGCTGACCATAGGCCTCGTCATTACTTCTCCAAATCTTTCTTTAATGGACTAACAATATTCATTTCCGGCAATTCTCTTCTAATAGTTGGTCTACCTCTATATTCGAGAAATTTTCTTGTTCACCTACAATCAGTCTAACAATATGCCCGCTCATTTCAATTTCGGATTAGCTACCACTCTGTTATGTCACTTACACTTGTTTGTGTTCTGATCCACGAGTTTATGATCAATATTACTATCAATATTTCTGTTCAGTACCATTATGCTTCAATTCAGTAAAACTTTTGTGAGATATGGTCATTAAGACTGTAAATATCCCCACCACTCTACGATATTGATGGTCGAATATCAAAATATTCAGATTGTCGTCAATACTCATTGAAAGCCTTCAACACTGCCTTTACACGATACTTATTATTGTCAATAATATTGATATGGTCAGTAGTATTAACTAGAGATGGGAATTTCGGCTCAGTTTGCGGAACCGTATCAGTGGAGGTCGTTCAGTTTGTTGAGCCGGTTCATTGATCCGGCCCAGTGATCCGGCTCAGTGATTCGGCTCAGTGATCCGGTTAAGTAAACATGTTTCCGAGACACAGGTCGGTCGGTCGTTCGTTCGTAGGTAGACCATCGCTTAGAGGCGGCTCTTGCATCATATTAAGAGCCGGGTAAACATTGTCCCGAGACACAGGTCGTTCGGTCGCTCGTTCGTACGTAGAACGTCGCTTAGCCCCGGCTAACATTTTTGAAACAAACAAATCACTTTATGTAGCTACTGTATTTTAAACCAGATGTGTTAAGTTTATGGAGATGTTTATTGCCCTTATAAATCGGACATCTGGGATTTGGACAATATTTTTATATAGTATAGTTGTAAGAAAATACAGACTAAAGCCTGGTTTATAATAAGCCCATAGCATAACTGCATATGCATTAAACAATAGATTTGACCCTTCAAAACATCTGTTTGTAATAAACAGAACAAAGAGAGTAGTGTAATTTTTATGCTTATGTTCCATAACATATCTATTATAAACCAGGCTTAAGCCTATTAGTTTCAAATAAACTGCCCTACAAATTGATGACAAAATACATTTTATGATAATACATTACAAGCCGAGTTCTCGCGAAGTTCAACATGACATCGATCCAGATCCGGATCACTCCGGTCACTGCTCACAATCGCCCGACCAATCGTATCCTTGAAACTTGAAACTATACAGTGAGCCGTGAGCCGGCTCATTTCAATTTGGTGAACCGTGTCACTTCGGTCAGTGTACTGAGCCGGTTCGTTCATGAACGACCCATCTCTAGTATTAACCGTGATGGACGTCATTGAGTATTTAGTTTTAGTTGGTGATTCTACATTTAGTTGGTGCCATTCTACGTGTTTTTTCAATATCTGTTCTTGTAGCTCTGTCAGTAAACAAATATATTTGTTAAGGTAAACTTAAAGAGATTCTTTACTTCACAAATTATTTTATTTTCACTATACGTACATTTCGGCTACGACGTAGCCATCTTCAGTAGTTGAATAAGTAGTTTTATTCAACTACTGAAGATGGCTACGTCGTAGCTGAAATGTACGTATAGTGAAAATAAAATAATTTGTGAAGTAAAGAATCTCTTTAAGTTTACCTTATCCTAAACTTCACGTTAACTCAACAATTAATATTTAAATATATTTGTATTAATAGATAATATCTTTAGTTCGTCTCTAATTTGTTGATTTTGAATTAAAATAATAAAATTTAATATATAATAATTAAAAATGTGCATGTCATATTTCCATCAAAATTTGCCAAAAACTTTTTTCCCTAATTAATTTTCTTTATTTATTTATTTAATAACCTTCTGTGAAAATTTAATATGGTAAATCCGCACATATAATAAAAATCTCGCTTTCATGTGACTTTTGGCGGCAGCGCTAACCATTTATATATTTTAATCCAAATTATTTTATTTTTTCCTTATTACTTACACTTATCCTTGAGATATGGTTTTCACTGTTTATTTTGTGAATATACCGTCTTATGTTGCTCTATATATATATTTGTCAAGGTTCTCGCGTCCTAATTTATTTTATTTTTAGTTTTATTTTAATTAAAATATTAAAAATTAATATATATTTGCCTAAGAAATAATCAACAATATTTAAGCGAATATATTATTAAAAAAAAAGTTTCGTTATAATTTTAGCATATATTATAATTATGCTCGGTTGCATAAAAGTGTTATAACTAATTATAAGCTAAAACTTAATATAAACACAAAAATACCTAGATACGCAATACGTATTTTTGAGTTGTGTATCTAGTTTTAACTTGTAACTCGTTTTAAGACTTTTATGCAACCGGACATTCAAGTTTTTGCGCACATTGTACAACTACATTATGCACACTGAGCCGTCGTGTGCATCTGTACCATACTACTACTGCATTAACGGACTTCTTCATTCCGAAAAAGTGCAAGCCCAGGTCTACAATTCCCATGATTTAATCTTACTGGGAGCAGTAATAAAGTTAAGAGTGGAGACGTTCTTTATGTTTGTCATACCTTTACAAGTCTTTTGTATATTTTACGGTCTTTATATCTTTTGCGAAGTATTATCGTAGACCAACGATTATTCTTTTTACTATTCTGTCCTATTTCATACTCATCAGGTCTGTCATTGTTTTTGAGTACAGTGTTCAGATATCTTAATTTTTTGTCCTTTTCTCTTTACTATTATTTTGGATACCTATATATTTAGATAGACCAGAAGTTTGGGAGTAAACTAAAAACATACTGAATATTAAAAATTCAAATAAACATCAATAAATTTGAATAATATCGAAATGTATAGAGCGAATGTATAGAACGATCAAATACCAAACATTTAAATTAAAAATTGCGACTATTAAAAATTTCTAAACCACTGACCAACCTTTGAAAACTTAGCCAAGTTCTACGCCCTAAATATCTGCTATGTTTCATTAATATTTTAAATTAAAATTGTAAAAATATCTTTCAAATATTGTTTTTAAAATGGAGAACTAAAATTGGTTTCGTTAGTAAGTTAAATGATTTTAGTCGGAATGTAGAAACAGAAGTTGGAGTTCTTGAAACGAATCGTTTTTCAGTTCCTTTTGCAAGTAATATGATATTCTTCGTTAACATCTCTCGCTTCTAGCTCATTTAGACAAAGAAATACTGAGCCAATGTTTTCAAGAAAACACTGGATGTATTTATTTTAAAATCTACTTTTATTGAGTTCTCATAATAGGATTTTATTCAGCAATACACGAAAAGAGAATATAGACATCAAAATCATTATTAGATAGGATTAAAAATAATGTTCTTTCTCTGATTTGTCTGTTGCACCTAATAGTGATTTATTCGTGTATCTTTTATGCACTTGCTAGGTTAAAAAAAAAGAAACTTAAGAAATTTGCATGTCATATTTCCATCAAAATTTGCCAAAAACTTTTTTCCATAATTAAAAATGACAAATGTTTTCTTGAAAATTTCAAACAATTAGTCAAAAATTATAAATATCTCAAAATAAAACGAACGCAAAAAAATACAAGTTTTGCGAAGAAACCTTTTTTGACACCAATAAATAATACTTGGACAAACTAAAAATTATTTATAACTAAGAGTTATTTTAGGTCGATGAATGAGTCAAGGAAAAAAATAACACAGCTGAAATAAGTTTAAAATCTTGTGATTATTATTTTTATTATTACAAACAAAAAACTGAATTCATAAGTCTTGTGCTATTCCAGTTAACAAAGTTTAAGCCTACAAATATATCCATATTTATATTTAAAATCTCCAATAGAGTTGAATAGTAATTAAACAGTAAATGTCATGGAGACGACTTTATTTTCAAGAAAAGTTACCTGCTTTCAACTTTTGCAATTTTTCTTTATCGATATTTTTTTTGTTATTAAATAATTTTATATTCACACTGTGTCCTGGAAACTAATTTATATAAACTTAATAATTATTATAATTTTCTCCATTTGGCTTAAAATCTACTCTCTTTCTCTTTTTATTGATGTCGTTGACTCATTTCCTTAATTTTCTCTCTTCTGCTTTTCAATTCTTTCATCCATTTTTCCTTTTTAACCCAAAATTTTCTTTTTCGGTTTCGATCTGCTTCTTATTTCGTAACATCATTTTAACTATAATGTTCGATCTTTTTGCCTTTCCTACACATTCTACAAGTTCTTTCTTCTATTTTCATCCAAAACTTATTGTCTCTTTCTTCATTTCCACGTCTAAATCTTGCTATCACATTTTTTCTCTCTCTACTTCCTTTTTCTGTCAAATATTGTGGTTTCCGCAGAATCCAGGTCTTTTCATATTTGCTGTACCTTGACTCTTTTATTTTTGTTTCCTGCTCCTTTTGTTGAATGTTTATCATGCGTTCTGTGACTTCCTGCCCCAATTCTTGTTCATTCATTAGGGTTTTGTAGGTATGACATAAAAAGCCTTATACCGTCATTTTGTCGTCTGCCTGTCTGTTCGGTAAAAATTGTAGCTAAACGGCTAAACCTAGAGAGTTGAAATTTGGCATGCTTATATAACTCTTCGACTCGCACATAGGAAAAATGCTAAAACATCTAAAAACATATCCCCCTAAAAATATAAACATATATGTGCTCATCGACAGAAAATATATTTTTTTAAAATTCTGAATAAGGTATCAAATGAAAGTACGTGGATTGAAAATTTTATTTTTGTAATTATTGTCATTTTGCCAAAATTGTGCAAAAAAAAATGTTGTCCCACACCCTGTAGCCCAAAAAGTAATGTACATTGGTGTGAACCGGAATAGTACAACAGAAATTTTTGATCAGATTATGTTTTCAGAAAATAACGCATTTTTTTGTTGACAATATACAAAAGTTATGAAAAACACTAGACCGAAAGACGTATCCTGGTCTAATGGTTAGCTTGTTCGCTTGCTACGTAAGAAACCAAGGTTCCCGGTCAAAGGAGATAATTTATTTTTTGTTTTTTTTTTTGCGGAACTATAGGGACGATGCATATGACAACTAATGGAAGCCATAGGCGCAATTTTTAAAATTTTAATGAACCTTCCTATATAAAAAAATGCTGCACATATTTAGAAACCTAAATAATGGTATTATGTATTCGAATTAAAATTAACAAAAAAATATTTTAACATAAAATTTGTTTTTAAAGCTCTTAGATTAACAGACGATAAATTATTTTAAAAATGTCGTTACTTTTGCAGTGATTACTGCAAAGCAAAATTTGTCCTATACACTCAGCATGCCTTCACTTATTATATACCTGCGAAACCCTGCAATGTGTGAAAATTCACACTTCACATCATTTTTTTATTGTAGTTTTACCGCTTTTTCAATTTTTCTTTATAAGACGATGAATAAAAAAAAAAGAGTCAATTTTGTAAAACACATTTATAGCTTATCCACACTAATGTAATTTTTTCGATTTTTACATTTCTGAAAACCCAACCAAATTGAGACTGCAAACCCTAAAAGAGTCCTTACATGGAACACGTAGATTTTCTTGACTATATCAGGAGATGGTTGATTTATTTAAATTTATAGCTTATTTGTTTATGTTTTATGTATGTTAAGGCCAATTTGATTATTTAGTATACTATGAATGGATATTATTCATACTCTTCGCCTAAATCTAAATGATACAGTCAAATAAAAATTTATTTTATTTCTGTTTGTAATATCCACATTCTGAAGATCAAACTAACACAATATTAAGTTTGACACAACCATTTCCAGAACACATTCATTGCCTTTCAAATAAAAATAACTTACACAGTTGCTTGAAAGAGATATTTTCAAAATTAAAGAAAATATTAAAGGAAGCAGGTAGTAAACAGCACATCCGTTTCTGGCAGAAAACATCCCGTCTTACAAACGGGCGGGAACATCTTAGATCTTACAGCATGCTCTATCTACAAAGATATTAGATGAAATTTAATTATAAACCGGCAGACAAATCAATAAAATACAAAACAAAAACATGAACTGGAATATAAATAAAATATTAGTAAACATTAGAATAGACTGCTAATAGTACAATCGTATTAAACTTGCAGTGCAAAAAGTAGTTTGCTGCATGTCAACATGCTCTGTACTACTATCCAATAATTATTTATCGAACATGTTGGCATATTTCTTGTTTTTAAGCTTTCGTAGGTATGATCAAGAACCCTTCAACCAGAGGTAGGCAAAATTAGAAGTAGTAAGATTTACTTTTAATTTCTTTGCCGCACCATGAGCTACTGAAACTTTGCTGCAATTTTATTTCTAAAAGCCGACGAGCAAAAAAGAAATCCGAATTACCCAACCAGCATGTAAAAGGTCATTTCGACGGCCCGAACAAGCAAAAAAGGTTATTACGATTGTCTAAACGAGCAAAAAAAAAAAAAAATAATGGTTTTTCCAGAAAACAGACCAAACAAAAACAAATCATTTAGTCATGTGATCGACCACCCGAGTAAGTATTCGAACGAGCAAAAAGGGTTATAACGAATGTCCAAACGAGCAAAACATAATGGTATTTCCGGAAAACTGACCAAACAGAAATAATCACCACCCAAGTCTCGATCGACCACCCGAGTATTTGATATCTACTGATTGCTCAACTCTGCCGTATATGACAATAATGGCAATGTTTTACGAGATCAACTCGGATATATTTTGATTAAATCTGGCAAAGATGCAGATTTTTAAAAAATAATAGATAGTTTAAAGGTAAATAAATAATTAATCGTGAAACTTACACTTCAATTATTTTAAAAATATTTGACTTACAAGGACTTTCTCTTCAAGGAGTTTCGGTGTAAATATATGCATAACCTCATTTGAGTGAATCTGCTTCAGATAACTCTTTCCTCCCCTCTCTTCCTCATTATTAATAAGATGATGTACACACACAAGTTCACTGTACTGTCTGTATAATCCAGCATCGGATATTTTTACCGCTTCCTTCATTTCAGAACAACTATCTCGCTTTGTTTACGTTACTCATATTTATTACTTATTATAAACAAGACTTTTAACCCTAAACACTTTTACATTTAAGATAAGTCATAGTAAAAAGGAATAGTAGTATTTAAGAAGGAAAGCTGGAAAGAAAGAGAAAATAATGCACAAACAAACTGAAAAACCGAAAGAAGAAAATATTACGAGAGAAACGGCTACAGCACAGACGAGGTAAGAAGAAAGCAGGAGGAAGGAGTTGCAATTGAACAAATAACAACATAATGAGATAGAGAGGTACAGCTGCAGAACCAACAGAATAAAATCAACAAGCCTAGGTACTTTAAAGAATACAGACGCAATGGCTGCCACAATATCTGCAAAACAGCAACAAATCCCAAAAAAAAAATAGCAAGATTTAGGTGTGGAAATGAAACAGAGGCTAGCAAATATTGGAAAGAAGAAAATGGGAGATAATGTAGAACATGCGGTGAAGCAGAAGAAACAATAGAACACCTACAAAATAGTACAGAAATAGGAAGAGAGCCAAGGACAATTCAAGAACTGTTGGAGGAATCGGAAGCCGGGATGACATGGTTGAAAAGGGTGCTAAAGAAAAGAAGAGAAAAAGAGAGAGCAATAGTAATATAAAAGTAAAAAGAGCATATTTTAGTTATAAGTTTATGTATAAATGTATATATCTTTTTTTTTTGTAAATAGTGCCAATTATTTATTTTTGTTTTTTTTTTTTTGCAATGCAATGTGTTTATGTAATGAATCTATATAAATGAGGTTTAAGATATTGATCTCGATTCGGAATAACATAATGTAGTATTTATTCACACAGCTAAGAAAACAATGAAATTTATGTAAAATCTAGTTTTTATAAAATGTTCTTAATGAAGTACAACAAAATAAGAGTATTTAATTGCAATTTACGATTTTAATTTCCAACAATCTAGTTCTTATTTCTTCATTAAAGAAATTACATGAGCACTGTGCAACCATTTTGCATCTACATGAAGTCATTAACAGTTGCAAACTAAGTAAAGAAATCACATTTACTGTTGGTTTTAAAAGTTTTTTACGACCAACCAACCAAGTTCATTTTAATTTAGCATTATGTTTAGCAGGATAGATGACGCAGGTCCTACTGTATATCTATGGTTCGTTTAAAAATTATATAATAGTTTATTAAATAGTAATCGTTAGATTTCATAAAAGCGGTTAGCAAATAATATTTAATTATAAGTATTTAAAAGTTATTTGTACATAACATATCAACTATATAACTATGTACACACATCCTATTGTATTTTTTCGTACCAATGAAGATTCGATTTATTAGAAATTGTTCATCAATAGAGTACTCGACTTTTAAAGTAGTGATAGATAGTGCAACTCTTATATTACCCCCATTATACTTTACAAACGAGAAAATAAAGGCGGTTTTTTTTTATCTAAAAAGTCTTAAGAGTTGTGAAAGAAAGCAGAGCACTTTTAAAACATCACAGTTTCCTTATGAGGGCAATAATGGACAACGTGGAAAAGCTATCAACTGTAACCATGCATCTCCGTAGCTTGGAAATAAAATGCTTTCCTTTCATCTGACATAAAACACCCCAGGGTATTGGGAATAATGGCGGACTTATTTAACTCAAACTACACGGTTAAACACAGGGTTGGATGTATGTTTTACTTCGAAATTATCCCAAGGGATGAATTTGATTTACTTCCGGACACGTAGAAAATTGGACAGAGGGCCATTATTCGTAGAAAGTTATGTATTGAATATGGTGTAACCAGAGCCAGTTCTTATTCCACGACATTTGATAATACGACAGATTAAGTGCGACACTTTAACATCGACAGATTAACATGCGACAGATGAACATAGACACATTTTAACACACGACAAATGAACACTGTGACATATTATCATAGCGACAGATGAACATAAGTCAATTGAACACACGACATTTGATCTCACATTTCATTTTTATTTATATATTTTATTTATCCTAGCATGCGAGGTCTGTTCAAAAAGTATCGCGGATTTTGAATTTCCGCGGGTTACGTATATTCGATTTTCGATTTTTTGTGGAGTTATGTTGGCACTCATGTCTCTCACTTATGCCGACAAGTTCGGCCATTTTGAATGTTCAGTTAATTTTTGACAGTTGCTTTGCTTGCACGTGTTTTGGCTCGTCTTCGATTTTTGCCTATACCAAAAAATGGATCAAAGAATCTGTGAACACAAAATTTGATTTGTGTGAAAAACTAAATTAAGTGCGCGGACGCATTCCGAATGTTGACTGGCATATGGTGAAGCTACCTTGGACCCAAGCAACGTTTATCGGTGGTAAATGTACTTAGAGGGCCGAGAAGATGTGAACGACGAAAAACGTGCCGGACGCCCGAGCATGTCAACAACAGACGAAAACATTGATGAAGTGAAGAAAATAGTATTGGCCAATCGTCAAATCACCGTTAGAGAAGTTGCTGAGGACCTAAACATATCGATTGGCTCGTGCCATTCAATTTTTACCAATGATTTGGGCATGAGACAGGTCGCACATCACACATCGTTGCTTGTGCGCGAATTTTTGGCCAAAAACAACACACTAATAATGCCGCAGCCACCGTATTCCCCAGATCTGGCCCCCTGTGACTTTTTCTTGTTCCCGAAACTGAAGAGGCCCATGAAAGGACGACGCTATGCTACGAGTGAGGAGATAAAGACGGCATCGAAGAAGGAGCTGAACAAGATCACAAAAAATGATTTTTTCAAGTGCTTTGACGATTTGAAAAAACGTTGGCACAAATGTATAATATCTGGTGGGGATTACTTTGAAGGGGACAAAATAGATATTCATGAATAAATAAATAATTTTTGAAAAAACACAAAATTCGCGATTAGTCATCGATTGGTCAGCGGTTGGTCAGCGACAGAATACAGACATCAATTTCAGACATAAAACAAAAATATGAAAAAATCTCAAAAATTACCAAACATATTCTTCTAAATATACTTTCTCGTAAAAGGAGTAAAAATTTGTATTGAGAAACGATTAAATCAAAACCGGTATCAATTATGTTCATTATAGACAAACTCGTTATATATGTGCTCGTTATAACCACGTTCGACTAAATATTGTTTACGAACTATTTTCTAAATCTTGTGACCACACCATATCCTTCGATTGAAACCCTACTAATTTACGTGAACTGATTGAGCATCTAATTCCAAATTTTCCCCCAATCCTTCCCTGTATAAGTCCTTCACTTCGTCGCGTCTGCACCTCAGTAAAGAAATCGCTTATATTAAAATACTGGATTTTTACAATCCTGGCTTTGACAGCTGTGTTTGCAGAGGAAGAAAACATAACATTTTTTGTTTGAAATATTTGTTTGTGTCTTCTGTTTTAAGATTTAAGTTCATGTTCTGGCTTCAATTTAAAGATTATTTTACCATAAAAGAAAACACATTATTTTTTAACACTTCATAATTAAAACACTAAATTGCATTTAGTGTTATTGAATGTTTCAAATATTAATTTAAAAAGTTTGTTAAAAAACTTACCTCATTAAAAAATTATTAGTTAGTGATTAATATAGTTTTCAACAAAATGTAAATAATATGGCGCAGAAGACAGCAGTAATTCTTTTACATTGTTTTTATTATTATACCTAGTTTTACCATAAATACAGTAGACTGCTGGGCTATGTAAAATGGAAGACACTGAGCCGTACCAGGGCAGCCATAAACCCCGCCGATAACCTCAAATAAGCTGACTTTCGATGTGCATCTACACCGGCTTATATCACAAGCCCTGGCATTGCTGCGTACTCGCCGTAACCCGTTTTGGCGCGGAAACACTCTATGTACATCCGAACTCTTTATTTATTGTACAAAATAAGGCTGCATCCAGCAATTTTATCTCAGCGTCCTTTTAACCCTTTGCACTTCGTTGTCGCCGATAATGCGACATTTAATATGAACTTTAAATCAGAGCCGCAGTAAGGGCCCCCCCCTTACTGCGGCTGGGGCGCACTAAGGAAAAGGACGCTGACGGGTTTGATTAAGGGGTGCTATTGTGAAGGCGAGGACCTTTTTTTTTTTTGCTCGTCACTTGGATTTTGGGAGGTGAGGACTTTTTTTTGCTCATCACTTAAATTTTGAGAGGTGAGAACCGCTTGTTTTAATTTGCAAGGGCGCCAAAACACGGCTCTGCCCCTAGCGCAAGTTTTCCTTACTGCGGCTCTGCTTTAAATCCACTGTCCGTACTACGGCGACACACTTGTTTTTCTTTTTGAGCGCTTTTGTATAAACTGATGCGTGTGTTTATCTTAACACTTAAACGCCCGGCGATAATTTGCGAATTTTAAGAATTTGTCTCTTCAAAAAACAGTGTAATTTCAGCAAAAACTTAAATTACAAAAATTGTTTAGAATAAGAAGACAAATCTTTTATCTAAATGCATTTTTTTTGATTCGATAAATATTTAGAGAGTTATGGCGAGAAAACTCCAAAGATTAAAAAATAAGAGACAGCGATACCTTCCATCTTTTATTACTTTGTGATGCTCTGCCAACTTAAAAAATCTAGGTTCAGGTGACAGATAACAGTTTGGTTATAGAACCAATTCTAGTAACCAGTTTAGAAATATTGTTTAATTGTACTAAGTTTATATATAATTACATGTTCTAAATAAACTTCTTATCAACTTAATAAACTTCTAAAAGTTAAGTTGTAAACAAAAACTGAAAAGTTGGTGGTTGGTACGACTGAGAAGTATACAACTGTTACCCAAAAATTTGACCGGAGGTAGTTTTGAAAATAGTGTAGTTTGTAGTGTAGTATCGAAGGTTGGAAGGAAGTATTGTGTTTCACATTATGCTTTTTACGTCAGTACTACGCAAAAAATCTGTAGTGCTTCGGAAAAAGTAATATGTAGAACGGACTTTACTAATGACTTAACAGCAAAAACTTACTAATGTACGAAAGTAACTAATATAGTGCTGGAGTTGTTGGTATACTATATGAGTCACTAGGCTGGAGTGCCAAGGGTTAATATTCGATATATTTTGTACTATAATTTATACTTTATACAGTCAACTAATTTAAAGTAATTATTATAACCATATTCTACTATAACAAATAAGAAATAAACTGATAAATTATTTTTTGTTCAAAGATTTTTTACAAAAAAAAATCTTTCTGTCTTATTGAGCAGGGAATGCAATGCATCCTTTGCTTCCACGGACTAATCTAATATGGACACAGCTTCCTAGGACGCAGTTAATATTTTATACGCAATTAAAACTTCTCAGTAAACTAGTGACATCTATTTTTCAATATACTATTTCATAGTAACCGATATGCGATCTGCATTGTCTATGATATTTAAATCTGTGACACATAAAACATGACACTATTTAAAATATGTGGGCCTACTTTATAATTCAATAGTCATAGCTCCATGGGCGCCTGTTATTATTCGAGGAATTATAGAATTTTCTAGGTAACTGTTAAATCGCCAATTTATATAATCTTCTACGGAACACAGGTACATAGGTTCAAATTCCGAAAAACACACTTCGCCCCACCTTAAAACAAAAAAAAAAAAAAAACAATACAAAAAACTACCGGCTAAAAGAAGATAAAAATCTTTAAATATTTATTAAAAACGAACAACAAATCGCACTACCAAACATTAAATACATTTTTT
Organism: Liopterus haemorrhoidalis; assembly: GCA_963971575.1. Lineage (NCBI taxonomy): Eukaryota > Metazoa > Arthropoda > Insecta > Coleoptera > Dytiscidae > Liopterus > Liopterus haemorrhoidalis. The sequence continues at coordinate 54,628,559 of OZ020615.1, forward strand.
TTTTATTTATTTTTTTTATTGCATAACATCTTCGAATGTTATAATACTGCCCGAAAAACGCAGCGCCGGACTTGTGTTTACACTCACGGTCGCGAAACCAGGGCCGGGCTCTAAATGTCAAATTGTTGTCTTTTTAGGGTTTTGTAGTTATGACTAATAAAACTCTTCTAACGTCACTCATGTATCTGTCTGATCGGTAAAAACTGTGACCAAACAGCTGAACCTAGAAATTTCAAACTTCGCCATGCTTGTACAGCTTTTTAACATATAAGAAAACTATCGAGAGTTCAAAAACCACATATTTGGAAATTTATGAACAAATATGTATTCAATAAAAAAAATATATTTTTTTTTAAATTTGAGAGAGCTATCAAAGCAAGCTACCCGCGTTGCTTTTTATATTTCGGGATTTGAGATCAAAAACAATTATTTATCAACATAAGTGGCTTAATTGTTTTTCAAAATATTCTTCATGAAGAACAATACACTTTTTCACGCGTTTGAATCAATTTTCGAAGCACTTTTTTCACTCCGATTGAAGTATTTTCTACTCCGATTGTCAAATTATGGGATTCAACGCAAACAAATCGTTTTGACGGCCAAATGTTCATGCAATAGTGAATGTATGCTGGTTCCACTAATGCCCAAGGATACCTCAATCTCACAATAAATCACATGACGATCTTGCAGTATCATTTCACGCACAACATCAATGTTTTCCGGAACAACAACCAATTTTGGAAGAACTTCACGAAATTCGTCCTTAAGCGAACTACGGCAACGATTGAAGTCGGCAAACCATCGATAAACATTAGTCCTTGATGGTGCTTCATCGCTAAAAGTCGAATTAAGTTCATCCATGCACTGTTGTAGGGTTAATCCACGTTGAAAATTGTAAAAAATAATCGCTCGAAAATGTAAAAGATTTAATTCTATTTTTAGCCAAAATGAATTTTTTCAAGTTACTGTAAACAACACAAATAGCGCTCGTATGTCAAAACGTTCTGAGTACGTATGCCGTCAAAATGTCAAACTTTACGATAGAAGCATCAGTTTCCAGATGGCAGCACTAGTTTAACGCAATCCCGAAATATAAGAGGAAACATACCTACAAAACCCTGAAATGTGTGAAAATTTACACTTCACATCAATTTATTATCTAAGTCAAAAATAATATTAATCAAACGGGCCGGAACCTGTTAGCGGTCGGGCCTGCGGCAAAAGTCTAAGATGTTACCCCCCCTCATTTTTAAAAAGGACAGTTAAATTGAGTTTTGCTGCAAAATTTTTAAATCCTTTCACAAGCAGACCTCATTGTGTAAAAATTCCATCCAATTTTCTATTTAACTTATTTTTAAAAAGAGTAATTTTTCATGCCATTATTCTTTCAACTTTCAACAATGTCTGGTAACACAGATTTCTATGATTAAATACACCTACTACAGTGTAATTTATGTGTTGTAATTTTTATTTCTGCAATAATTTTTCTAGAACATAATATACATTTCAAACGTCCTACTTCATAAGAGATATTTCCTTTCATTAACTGTGCTGAAGCTGAAACACTTGTAAGTAAGTGTACTCACAAATTCAGTAACACAATATATCTGTCAATGGAGTACAAGTTAATAAACGCCAGGGCACTGCCTGCTTTGCATACAAGATACTTATGTAAATACACTTACAAAGGCAGTGGCGAAGGAAGAAATATTTAAAATTTTGGCGCATAGCAGCGTTCGACACTATAAAAACGACAACATCGAACGAGACAAAGAAAACAATATTACAACTATTACGTTTAAAGCCGAGTACAAACCTAAAACCCCCCATACACTATAAGGCATGCATCGATTCACGGCATCGATTCCAAGGCACAGGCATCACTGGCTGTTGGACACACACTACTGATGCATGCCTCGATGCAAAACGTTGAGTCGACAGTTGAACACAGGTTTGTTTAGTATACAGCTCGACGTTTGTTTCATTGTCACCGGTTTTGAATAAAATATAAACATGAATAGTGATTTACCATCGCCAGTGATAATTGCCTTAATTGGTGTGTCACTTAAAAAATCAAAGAAGCCAAAAACAAAGTGGTGTAAAAATTCGCTTAACGCCACGTACAACCCCCAGAGATTATTAGTTTCTTATAGAAAACTAAAAAACTGAAATAATGTACAGTTAATGACAATCTATATATCAAATTTTGCACAGAATTTTTATCTATCTATTACGATGTTTTTGACTTCACTTATTATATACCTGCGAAACCCTGCAATGTGTGAAAATTCACACTTCACATAAATTTTTCTAACTTTTCATATTTTTGCGCATTTTGAAATATATGTAGGTACGTTCAGAGCCGCAGTAAGGGGGGCAGAGGGGGTGACGGCTTCAGACGCTGACGCCTTTTGCAGGAGGCGGAAATTATAAGCGAGGACCTTTATTTTTGCTCATCACTTGGATTTTGGGACGTGAGGACCTTTTTTTGCTCATCACTTGGATTTTGAGAGGTGAGGACTTTTTTTTTTATTTGCCAAAGGCGCCAAAAACATTGCTACAGCTCTGCCCCTAGCGCAAGTTTTCCTTACTGTGGCTCTTGGTACGTTTGATTACGGTAAAGGTCCTAAAGGACAATAGAAATTCAATCGTCCTTTGTAAAACCTCTTTCATCTTCAACACCTCCAAAATAAAGCTTTCATTTCTCAAAAAAGGCAATAAATTTTAAACCGTAATAAGAAAATATTTTTTATTATAAATACCTAATATTAGTGCAATATATAAAAAATTGATGTGAAGTGTGAATATTCACACATTTCAGGGTTTCGCAGGTATATAATAAGTGAAGGCGGTATGCTGAGTGTGTAGGACAAATTTTACTTTGTAGTAATCACGGCAAAATGAACGATATTTTTAAAATAATTTATCGTCTGTTAATCATATAATAAGATAATTATTAAATTTACGCTCTTAAAAATTAAATACAACATTTGTCAAAATATAACTAGAATTTTGACAAAATAATTTAAACATAATAAAAATGCAAAAAAAAAAAAAAAAAACAAAAAAATTAAATTCACTCAGTACTCGAACTCGAAACCCTTCGTTTACCAGCGAGTTTTAGCTTACGACACCAGTGCTCTAACCAATAACGCCATCGTACGCCTTGCATGTGAGTGTCTTGCATTGGTATAACTTTTGTACTTTGTGAACCAAAAACCACAAAAAATGCGTTATTTTCCGAAAACATAATCTGATCAAAAATTCCTGTTGTACTATTTCGGTTCACACCAATATACATTACTTAGAATTTTTTTAGATTTTTAGTTTAAACCATCTGGGCTACAGGGTGTAGGACAAAATTTTTTTTGCACAATTTTGGCAAAAATCGCATCAAAATAATTTATTTTTCAAAAATAAAAATTTGATCTTTGATCCACGTACTAAGGGCTTTCATTTGATACCCTACTCATAACTTAAAAAAAAAAATTTTGTTTTCGATGAGCACATATTTGTTTATATTTTTAGGGGGGTATGTTTTTTAGATGTTTTAGTATTTTTCCTATGTGCGGGTCAAAGAGTTGTATAAGCATGCCAAATTTCAACTCTCTAGGTTTAGCCGTTTGGCTATAATTTTTACCGAACAGACAGACAGACAGACAGACAGACAGACAGACAGACAGACAGACAGACAGACAGACAGACAGACAGACGACAAAATGACGGTATAAGGGTTTTTTGGTCATACCTACAAAACCCTAAAAACAATTTTTTTTGCTTAAATAAATTGAATTGTTCTAAATAATTTTATTTTCAAGAAAATTTTACCACGTATATTTTATTAAATAAAATTATTTTGGATTAAATTATAATAACATTTAGTTTCTGTTGATGATGAAAACAAATCATCACTCAGGCAATCTTCCTTTGAATCCTATTTCCACTTAGTTTTGTTATTTCTGTAAAAAATCAACCTCGAGTTTAAATATCGGACATTTAGGCATCGCAACAGACTAGGAGCAGAGTAACGCATGGGGGCATGGGGATCTTAACGTATCAGGCCGTCACTGGCTTCGTACCACGTCCTAAGTTAACGAGTCGTCACTGTCAAGTACTTGACTTACAACAATTTCTTCCCTATTCATTTGAATACTCCCTATTGCGATTTGAACATGAGTTTTATCTATTGGATCTGCATATTTTATGTTATGCATGTAGTTGCGCTTGTACTGATACTGTGAGATGTCTACGTAATATTTTTATGACCAAAGTTTATGTTTAAGTGAATTATCTATTACAGGGGTTACAAGTTCCAGAGCCTACACAGTAACTGTTCCTGCATTTTATGACCGTTTTTAAACTTTATGTAAATACTTATTACATTTTAGAGATAAAAATATGTACAAGAGATATTTAGAACTTGATCAAAAACCCGTACTTCCCAGGTTTTTGCTTGTATACATGTTTGCTGTAAGGTTTATAACTATAAGTGAAATATTAGTTTTTAGCTAGCGTCCCTTAATTTCTGTTCTTTTGCCCATCGAGCATTTATGGGAAATTATAGGTAGAAGGTTATTACATGTTTTCCCGAAGATTTTAGAGCGCCTAAAAAATTATATTAAGATTACTTGGGACACTATATCACAGAAAGACATCGACCACATCATTCAAAGTTTGTCTCTCAAAGTAGGAGTGTGTATCAATACAGTGTTGAGCGGCGATTTTCCGCAAAAGCGATCTCATGTCACCGGCAATTATTTCGAAAATGTTTACTTTACGTAAAAATGTCATTTCTCCGCTTTGAAGATTCTTAGAATTTTCTTTTAGTTGGTTTGGCAAGCCACGGTTCTCCCTTATGGTACCACAGATTAGTGTTTTCTTTTCTTGTAGAAACGTCGTTGTAATAATAATCTTGATAAACGAGGTGTGTAAATTAAGTAACCGGACTGATTTTTTAAATATTTTTTATTCGAATACAATTACAATTCAATATTGTCTCCTTCAAAATAACTTCCTTGGGAAGCCACACAGCGCTGGAGACGGTTGTTCCAATCCTCATAGCAGTGCTGGAACTCGGATACTGGAATAGCTTTCAGCTTGTCGGTTATGGACGTTTGAATGTGTTCGAGTGTCCTAAAATGATGTCACTTGAGGTGATTTTTCCATCTTGGGAAGAGGAAAAAGTCGCAAGGACTCAAGTCAGGCGAATAAGGAGGCTGAGGAGCCACAGGAATATTTTTATTGGCCAAAAACTCGTTTATTGAAATTGCTGTGTGACAATGCGCATTTGTCTCATCCCCATTCATTGGTCAAAATCTGATAAACGGTAGTGTGAGTCAAATTCAACTCTTCCCCGATCATTCTGCCTGTCAACCGAAGATCTGAACGCACAAGATCCCGGATTCTGTCGACATTTTCATCGGTTCTTGAAGATGAAGGACTTCCGCTGCGTGATTTATCTTCAATCAACTCTCTTCCTTCTGATAATGCCTTAAACCACCAAAAAACCTAGGTCCTTGACAAAATACTGTTTCCGTAGGCCTGCTGAAGTTTTGCAAAAGTTTTCGTTGCACTGTGCCCAAGTCTGAAGCAAAAACTGATAGCACACCGTTGCTCGAAATGAATGTCACTCATTTTTAGAACGCACTAGAAAAAACTGTTTCACGAAAAAAATCGCTGCAGACAAAATTACTCTAGCAAGTTCAAACTCATACTGAAGGCGTATCAAATGTTCACCTGCCGTCCCTCCAAGTCCCGCGTCCCAAATGTTTCCAGATCAAACACTATGTTGCCAGTGCGGTTACTTAATTTACACACCTCGTATATGATGCTAAAAGATAATATAGTTTCTTGTAGATTTTTCACAGATCATTCTCACTAAAATCCCATATTTTGTTATCTTTGCCGGTGCTAAACTTTGCCGGACTTATGACCTAAAAATTATTAAAATATATTCACGTTTATTTGGTGTTGCGTTTTCAATGTCACGCAGTATGTATAATTTTTCATTTAAATTCATCTAATAATTTCTCATGCTTCCGTTTTTGGTTATTTCCTTTAACCCTGCAGATATAAAATATGCTGGATATTTTTTATTCCTTTAGGAAGTTGTAATTTCTAGAATTCAGCAGATTATACGAAGTGATGTGAACGGTATCTACTGGAAGGGTCTGTTAATATATGGGGGTATATGCAGATAAAATACCCACTTTCACATTATAAATGACATAACGGTACATTCAAATTTAGGGATTGCTACATTAAATGTGTTTTTAAAAAATATGTATTTAAATTTTGAAATGAATGTTACTGAATTAAAAAAATAAACAATGAAATACCATGCTGCCATGAGTATGTAGACGTAAAACATCAAAAACAATATTTTGAGGTAAGTTAAAATTAATAATAATACGTCTATCGCTATATTTCGTTAGAAACCAACAATACTTCCTAGCAAAAAAATTATGGATGATAAAGTCTGAGGTCATTTTCGGCTTTTAGGCCAAATGGAATACACTATGTTTTAGCCATGTCACAAAAAATAAGTTCATTTTTGTTTACTAGTGTAATTATTGTAATGTTTTAAAATGAGAGGGGTACTAAAATCCGCTTCGCAAAAAGGCGACATATACCCACGAGAAATTTATTAGATCTTTTCTATTAATAAATAATCAACATAATTGATTTTTATATCTATTCTGAATCAATAATTCATTGAAAATGATAATGTTCCCTCATTTTGCCCTTATTTCACAAGTTGCTCAGCTTCAAGCATGCATAATATATTAGGGTCTTTACGAGAGCTACCATGCTGGTTCAGAAAAAAAGAATCCCATTCATGTTACTTATTCAAGGTTGTTTACGTTAGGGTGGAGTAACTTTACAGTCAATGAGAACTGACTTGCCTTTTAAATACAAGAGCAATTAGAAAAGATCGCCAAATGATAATAAAATATTTTTTTCCCATGAATACGAGGTTTTATTTGATACACCACTCATAACCCACTCAAATTTAAAAACTGAAAAGAAAAAGTGGAAATATTTGAAGACTTTTGAAATAATTATCAGAACAAAAATTCTTGTTGTACTATTCCGGTTCACATTAATGGGAAATTAGTCAGATTTTTTCATTAGAGTAGAGGGTAGAGGACAAGAGTTTGTTTAACTCATTTTTGTCACAGTTAAAATACAGATATTTTAAAAAACTACTTTTCGTTTCTTAATCTACGAGCTTATTTTTGATACCACACAATAAATTTAAAAAAAAAAGAATTATTTTTTTCAGCGAAGGAAAAATGTCGACATTTTTCGCATAACTAATCTGATCAAAAATTCCTGTTGAACTGTTTATTCCTGTTGTCATCAATCTACATTATTTAGAATTTTTTCACATTTTTAGATCAACCGCTCTAGAAAATAGGGTGCAGACAGGGCCGGAGGAACGCGGTAAGCAAGGCATTAGGGCGCTTGATGCCAGAGGGCGCGCACGGTTAAAGGACCCTTTTTTTTAGGTCTTCACTTGAAATTTTGCCCTCTCTGGAAGCCATAAGGGCGCCAAAGACCCTCGCTCCGGCCCTGGGTGCAGAATAAAAGTTGTTTTACACATTTATGGGAAAATACTGTAAAAATTTTGATTTTGCAAAAATAAAAATTTGCTGGTTTATCCACGCATTAAGAGGTTTCATTTGATAACCTTCTCAAAATTAAAAAAATATATATTTTTTTTCCTTGAATATTTGTTTAACGCCAACTAAATGGCCGAGCTCGTTAAATCGCATTTCTGCCTGGTAAAAACATTCAATTCCCCGTTGGTGATATAATTCGGGGGAGAATAATATGTTAACATTACTCCTAGTTTCACAATCATTCACCCCTCATCCAGGTGTAGGAGCTCGGCCCCTGGCATTGACGATTAGCCTCGTTTAATAAATAGGCCGATGTAAAATAAATAAAATTAAAAAAATATATAATTGTTTATACTTTTCCCGCGATGTGTTTTTTTGAACTCTCAATAGTTTTCCTATATGTAGGTCCTGAGTTGTACAAGCATGCCAAATTTCAATGCATTTTTTTCAATCGTTTTTTACCGACTGCCAACATATAAGGAAGGTATTGTGATCATACCGATTTTGACATTTCGAGATTTCGATGGATCTCCACGAATTCAGGTCCCTAGATAACGTTTTGACTATTTTTAGCAGGATGTCTGTCGGTCTGTCTGTCTGTCTGTCGGTCGGTCCGTGTACACGTGCAGAGTAAATTTGGCTAAAAGGATTTTTATGAAACTTCATATTTAACTTTTAACTTTTAGTAAAAATCGATTAACTAGAGTGGGAGTTTATTCGTGTCGGTTTTAAGATTTTTGAGAATATTTCACAACAGAGAAATATTTCGAAAAAATTTATTTAACAAAAGTTGCTATAAAAGCAATAACTTTGACATTTTTTGATAAAGCAGCATAAATTAAACAAGTACTTTGTGATGGCGGTTGGTCCTGTGGTGGCCACAACTGATTTTTTTTTCAACCTTACATACGAACAAATACATGTGTGATGTTGTAAAGGTTTTTTGGTCATACCTACAAAATGTTAAAAATTTTAAATTAAATGGTAAAAGTTTGAAATTTATAAGCGGACTCTGGAGAACACTCGAGCTCAAAGCGAGGTCTGAGTGTACTTTCATAACTATCAAGATAGAATAGCACACCCCTGTCCATAACGGGTTGAATGTTTCTTTTATGCTAAAACTCAAAGTTTTAGTGTTACTTCCTTCAGATAATGTTTACGTGTCCAGATTTAGTAAATTTTAAAAAAATGTAGAAAGAATATTAATAGTTCCTGTGTTTATTTTAAAATTTTACGGTTTTCTCAAGTTAGTTTCTAAACAGTAACTGTTTACTAATATTTAACTGGCCAGTTCTGCCTCATAATCAAAAATAGGAAATATATTAAATATTTAAAAATTTCATAATTTTCTAAACAGAATATGCCCTATATTTCAAAATATGTTTAAACAAATTATAAATTTTTAGATAATATTTATGACTGTATATATTATTTTAGTATAGTTTTGGCTACCGAATAGTATGTAAATATAAGAATTTTCTTCCTTTTAGATTAATACTATAGTCTGTTTTTTAATTCCGAGTAGTAAATGCAAAAGAAAGATTTACATTAGAACATTTTTAGAAGCATTAATGTTTACAAACTAAAGGTAACATTCCCGCAAGCATTAAATTTAAAAATAGGTTGCAACTGAAAACAAATCATGTGATTAATTTATCTGATATTTTGATAGAATTTTGAGGTTAACAATTTGAAATAATGGCTGTTTGAAGTAAAGGAAAATTTGCTGTATGTAAAAACAACTTGCCGCTAGCCAATCACAGATCAGCTTTCTGGCACGGTATTTTTGAATCGCTCCTTCGAATTAAAAAACAGTGTATAGCTGCGCCTTTGGCTTCGCTCGGGTACCATTCGTTACTAAATATTTACAAATGCAAAGATTCCTTTACGTAAACCTTGCATGTTCCTCGTCAGTTTCAAGTCTTTTGTTAATTAGTACTTACTAGATTTTCTGTATTAAATGAAAATACCTTCTTAAATAAACAAACCTAAATGGATTTAAACAAAAATTTTAACTCGATTGTAACAGTTACTTACGAAACCCTGAAAAGTGTACAATTCACACAAAAGCAACATTTGGAAACAATAATTTAAATATTACATTATTTTTGTCCTTGCTTTCTTTGGTATTATGCAGTGAAATATGAACAATAGTTTCTTTAATTTAAGCGGAACTATTTTTTGAAAACTAGAAGCTTTTAACGATTGATTGAGGCTTTTGATCATTTTGATTAACAAAAGCGAACTTCAATCATTATAAAGTTAGCTCTTGTCAACTTAAGAAAATACAAATTTCATTAGTTCCGGTTAAACATTTGTAATAGACTTTAACTCATTTTGTAATATGTAACTAAAAGGTAAACTGAATTTTATATGTTGTATATTTATAATATCATCTTGATATCAGAGGCGGATTTAACGGTGGGCGCACCAGGCGCGCGCCCGGGGCCCCGACCTCTAAAGAGCCCCGCAAAAACCTAACTTTACACTTTTTTCTAATTGAGGGGCCCAATATTCTAACTGCGCCCGGGGCCTTAACTGACCTAAATCCGCCACTGCTTGAGGTGGGAATTCTGAAATGGCATCAAACAATTAGACTAGAGTTTCCTAAACTTTTTGAGCCGCGGAGCACTTTTCACGAGAAGAATTCGTCGCGGAGCACTATCGTTGCTATATATATATATTATATATATATATAGTTGGGATGTTGTTCTTGACGAAAATATGTAGAAGGAAAATATAAATTCTTGTTTACTCGTCAATAATTTATTAAATAGTATCTAGAGACGTTTCGACTGGTAAGTCCAGTCATCCTCAGTCTAGATTCCGCTTTGATTCAGCGTGAAACCACTACTATGAACTAAATTTATAATTTAATATAATTAAATGTACCTATTTAATTAATTATGTATTAAATTTCATATGTATTCATATCAATATTTTTGACAGAATGTATATTACATTTTAATAAATATTATTATTATTATATTATTATTAGATACGTGGTCAATATTATTTAAAAAAATGCAGGAAATGAAAATCCATTCCAAACACTTAGAGTCGACATGGCAGTAGGAACTGGACGACTCGAGACTGTCTGGTCGTTTGTGATATGAAGTTTCATATATATATATATATATATATATATATATATATATAGCAACACTAGTAGATCGCGAAGTATTAGATAATTAATTGGAATTAATATTTATGTTTCACAATTTTGACATGTTAATTTGATATTTGATAACCTGACATTTGTAATTTTTTAATGAAGACAACCTTAATATAATGATACTTAACCAAACATTGAAAAACCAGATTTACAAGTTCGCATGGTTCCATAAAAATCCATTCGCAACACAACAATCATCAAAATCAACAGATCTAGTAACTTATACAGACCAATTCTGTAACTCTGTTACTATGATAATAGTTACTAAATTCGTCACTATGAGCAAGGTCAGTTACTAGCATGAATGAAAGTCATTGTATTTTTTTATAATATTTTATGTTGTAGTAACGTTATTACACAGTAACTTTTTACAGAATTGATCTGATAGTCGGTTTCTTTGATTTAACCGGAACTAGTAAATTTTAACGTTTTAATGAGGCTTTTGATCATTTTGTTTAACAAAATCAGTCACCTCGTGACAAATTATAAAAATAAAAATTCCATTCAGTTCCAATCAAACGTTTGGAATAGTCTATATTACAAAATTAATTATATAATATAATAAATAGCAAATGTTGCCATTAGTTCATTAATATAACTATTTTCCCCTAAAACAGTTTTTGTTTCAATGTTATTATCTAAACCAACCCTGCCGAGTTACCGCCTAAAAAATTTACAACATCTTTACGACACCTTAAGCTGGGACCTGAAGTTATGGCCTATTTTACGATGTACCCTCCTCTGTAAGAGGCAATTCAGAAAAAGGTCTGCAGGCAGGGCGTCATTGACCAAACTGGGATCTACCGACATCATCTGGACCACAGACACGTCACGACAACTGTCAAAACCTTACTGAATTATTACAAAGAAACAAGATGGCAAATTTTCCTAGAATTATTTCAGAATAAGTTAAGCAGGTTTATTGAAATAATATTTATATTAAAATGTATTCAGGGGATTGCTGTAATGCCCTAAAACATGACTATTTGACGTTTTATTAGTTAAGGGCAGGGTTGACACTACAAATTACAAGTTTCTTATACAAAACTAGCAATATGAAATAAAATTAGTAATAATCTATTAGACCGGGAGCTCAGGACAGTTTTTGGTCTCCGATTTCATACAGCATGCCTTTTGGAGGAGAGAATATTTACCCTTTGACAACAAAAAAGGGATGGTACTAAACCCCTGCACGCTTTCCGGTCATAGGGAAAATTGCATTTCCACTTAAACACAAAATGTTTGTGCTTTTCTCTGATTTAATATTGCTTGCCCTTTTTTCAAAAGAAAGTTATAACAAATTTAAAGTCTTTTAAATATATGCATGCGATTCGGAGGGTCCCAAAGGGCTCAAACGGTCATGTGATCTTGTAATAAAAAAATATGCATTTTCCGCGTTTTCATACAGCATGCCTATAATTAAAATACTTTAAATTTGTTATAACTTTCTTTTGACAAAAGGGCAAGCAATATTAAATCAGAGAAAAACACAAAAATTTTGTGCAAGTGGAAATGCAATTTTCCCTATGACCGGAAAGCGTGCAGGGGCTTAGTACCATCCCTTTTTTGTTGTCACAGGCTAAATATTCTCTCTTCCAAAAGGCATGCTGTATGAAATCGGAGACCAAAAGTGTCAAGAGCTCCCGGTCTATATATATCATATATCATTTTGAAAATTCACCGAATATCAATCTAATAGAATATTTTTAATTATTAAAAAATTGGTGTAAAAATTTCATTGCTCAATAACTTAATCTACCAGGTCGTCAAGGGTAAAATTTGTAGTTAATAATATTACCAACTTTAACAGCTTATTATTTGACATTGGCTTAATATTTTACCATTCGGTTTTTTTTTTTTTTGTCTTGGAAATTTTCACATCTCGCCTGTTTAAAGAAATCATTGTATGCTCTAAAAAACTTTTTTTTAAATTAATATTGTTGATAATGGAACGGTCGGAAATTCGCACTATTATGAAGTATGAGTTCTTACGTGGAACTACGGCATCGCAGACCGCGTGAAATATTAATAGTGTATTTGGTTCTAGTGTTACTGCGCAGCAGACAATATCAAATTGGTTCGCCAAATTTCGTACAGGTAACTTAAAAAAAAAGATCTGGCTCATCGATCACAGCAGAAATATACTGCAACCAACTGGACGAAATAATGCAAAAACTTAAAGAAAATCAGTCTAGATTGGTCAACAGATCGACTCCTATCTTATTGCATGATAACGCTAGACCACACACTGCACAAATGACTGTGGCAAAACTACAGGATTTGGAGTTGGAACTCCTTCATCATCCTTCATACTCAATAGACGGGGCTAGGTCTAGTGACTACCACTTCTTCCGCAATTTGGACAACTTTTTAATAGGAAAACAGTTTAATTCCGACAATGTTGTAAAACTGATCTTCCAGGAATTCTTTGACTCTCGTCCGCCGTGGTTTTATACCACCGGCCTGAACAACCTGCCGCTTAATTGGCAAAAGTGTATAGACAATAAGGGTGATGAATAAAATAATTCCTTATATTTGTAAGTTATCAACCAACTTTGCCTTTTCTTGACTGGTGACAAATTGGAGGCTATACTTATATATTATATATTTTTTTTGTCTCATATTTGGTTTCTACACGTTTTAGATCATTATAAGACCATATCCACAAAAAAAAAATGTCTGTCTGGCTGTTTGTCCGAGATTCATGCAAAAACGACTGGACATATTTTCATGTAATTTGGTATAATAATAGAGTGAAACCAGGATTCGAACATAGGCTATAAAGCATCTATTATGACAATTTTTTGTATGGCATAATTTACATTATTTGTTGAAATTGTGAATTTAAAAAAATCACAAATCATAAACGGATAAAGGAAAAATTTAACCTGCGGTTGAAATTTTTGGATTCTCCGAGCAGAGAAGACGGCATGGAAAGGTAAATCATGCAAGGGGTAATAGATAGACGTCGATCGAGGCAGGTATCCCAAATCCTGGGTCGACCTAAGGAATCTATAAGTCAACCTACTACAAGAAACTACACATTTGGTCAAAGATCGTGAAGCGTAAGCTCCGAAAACAAAAACTATTGTGCGAATATGACGCCACCAAATCTCACCGTAAGGCAATAGATTGAAAAATATGAAAGAAAGAAAATGAGACAGAGAAGGAAATTTCCCTTTTAATATAAAAATTTTCTTTGAAAACACTATTTTTGATAGTTGGGTCAACTTCATTTAGACGGGACTCCTATATGGAAATCAATAACTCATAGTATACAGTGTGACCCATAAATTACTGGTACAGATGAGATCCGAGATCAGAGCTCGTGGTAAGCGGTCTTAGCTCAATCCGATTACTCTAAACCGTGGGCGAGGACGGTTAACGACAGCACGTGCGTACCATCATACATCTCACCACACACACGTTCACAAACACACACATATTCAACGATTTATTGCAAACACAAACAATGAACTATAAAATAGTTGCAAACTAAATTGTTTGGCAGCATTTATTATGACGGAAAATGTAAATAGTTTTATGAATTTATTTAATATATTTAAATAAGGATTTAGGACCACCTGCGTCATATTTGGACCACCCAGTAAATGAACCTTTCGAATAGAATTTTGAAAACTTGGTGAAGGTTTGCATCTTATAAAAACGTACACATAAAAATTTCAACATTCATGTTTGTGGTCTTTTATTGAATGTATTTCCTTTGATAATGGATTGTGTTATAGCTCAGGAGAATTCTGATGCCAATCGATCGATTTAAAACCAATAAATAAATATAAATATTATGTATTTCATTTGGTACGTATTTCGTTTGAACTTCATTTTTTATGTTGCATATTTCTAATATCATCTTAGAATAGGGCTGCCATACGTTCCGGTACACCGGGACATGTCCCGGTTTTGAGGTTTGTGTCCCAGTGTCCCGGTCCAATAGTCATTTGTCCCGGTCGATTTAAAATTTATGCATATTAAAAAATTATTTTTCGATAATATTGTACATATACATATATACATACTATATATAAATTATATAACAGATTCGAGGTCCGAAATGTTCCGGAGTAATGCCGAGTACCAGTCAGCTAGTCACTAGCTGACTGGTACTGACAGATGAGCGCAATTCGCTTTCTATTGACACCGTGAAAAGCATAATTCAATGTGTTTTAAATTATAAAATGTCATGCATTGAATTCTATAATTATATAAAAGGGGAAAAAGAACTGCTCCAAAAAACGAAAACATCGGAGAAGTATGATTGGGCAAAGAAGAGCGATGATAAAGAAGCCACCGAAGTCGGGGAAGGGGGAGAGTAAAGGCAAGAGAAGAATGGAATGTAAGGTTCTATTTGGTTTTATTAAATTGAATCGCACATTAATTTATATTATATTATTTTAGATTGATTGAGATATTAGATATTTTATATTGATAAAGACGCATCCACAAAAAAAACATCAAATTTTTCCAGCCGAACTGAGTGTTCCAAAATGATTCACCGTTGATCCCAACGTTTTGCTCTTGGAATACCTATTATCAATCTCTACTTTAATTATTTTTTTTAAATTTTTTTAAAATATTGTGCAATTTTTTATAATAAAGGTATTATTGTCGATAAGTTTTTTTTGGGGGGGGGGGTCCCGATCGGTAGTCCGACAATTATGGCAGCCCTATCTTAGAGTGGTAATTATCAAATGGCATTTTTCAAAATATTTAACAATTAATCGACATTAATGTTTCTGATGCCAATCGATCGATTGAGAACCAATAAACAAATATATTAGTGTTATATATATACCTAAAATTAAAAAGCCTGTTTTACAAGTTTACATGATTCCATAAAAGTCCATTTACAACACAACAATCACCAAAGCCACCAGTAGTAACGTCTATCGTCTATGTCAGAGGTCGGCAACACGGCGCCCTCGGTGAGATTTTTATGCGCCCTCGTTATCGAGACACACAAATACTGAGCCCAATATCCACATTGCATCTATTGGTGATTCGACTTGAACGTTCAGCGCTAGATTAGACGACCTTGCGAACCACGAGTGTTTACATATTTTACGTTTTTATGCGCCCTCAATAACCTTTGAATTTATATTGCGCCCTTATTAGGTTGCCGACCCCTGGTCTATGTAGTCACCAGATCCGCCAGATCCAGATCCAGCAAAGTCACCAGATCTTATAATGTATTTATTACAAGATGAAATATGTATTAATATGTTACTAGATCTGATGACTTTGGTAATTTTTGTGTTATAAATAGACTTTTATGGTATCATTGGAACTTGTTAACCAGGCTTTTCAATTTTTAATTAGATTTCATTGTATTAAGGTTAAATTAAATCAAAAATTATGAATGACAGATTGTCATTAATATAATTTATTTGTCAAATATTTTGAAAAGCGCCATTTCAGAATTACCATGCTAATATGTTATAAATTACACAACATAAAAAATGAAGTTTCCCTCTTAGTCCTGCCCAGTAGCAGCCTGTCAAAATTTTCAAGCCCTGTAAAATTGGAATAAAGCGGCCCCATAGGGCTAAGAGCCATTGAGCTAAGAATCGGTCCAATTGGGAACGGCCCACCGGGAAATTGCCCGGTGTTCTGGCGGGCCAGTCCTCCACTGATTCTGCCGTTTTACTACAATTTCTACTGTGGTGTCAGATAAAATAAACGATAGATAAACAAATGAAAACACTACATTACATAAACATTGGAAATATTTTGTTTGATATGTGAAAATTTTCAGACAGACAGTCAGTCAGTCTGACTGCTGGACAAATAGAAGAGACAAACAGGCAGACAGACAAAAACATATACATACGAAACCCTAAAAACAGGGTATTTCACCTTGAGTTCGATTTGAGTTGGTCAAATTATATTATCGAAAATAAAAAGTAACTACTATATCCTGTTCGAAATGCAAAACTAGTAATAAAATTACGTGAAATATTGTCGCTACTCTACTGGCTGTCGCATAAATTTAACTGCTCAACAGCCAACGAACGACGAGAGTTCGACAAAATTATCACGTGAACATAGCATGATTTCTACTTCTTAATTTCGAATAGAGTATAGGAAGGTTTTTTTTGAATATACAAATTGAAGCGCCCGCTTAGGGCGTACCACTTTGTATTTTTCATTTTATATTGCAAATTTTAATTTATTTCCGTTTAATTATCATTTTTACTTAATTTAAATAAATATTCATTTCATAGACAAAACATGTTTAGAACCTCACTATATTTTATTTCCAAATTACAAATATATTACCATATTTTACCCGATACAATAATATTTTATATAATAATTATATAATTCTATAATATTTTATTATTGTATTAATTTAAAAACCTAATTTTAATTTATTTAAATATAACCATTTGTTTTCTTAAATAAAACTTGTTTAGAGCCGCTGGTAAGACACCTTCCAGCCAAATTAATCCATTTTTATACATTAATATTTTTCCGATCAAAGTGAGTAGACGTGTTTTTGATTTTATAATTGTGAAAGAGTTTTGAAATCAGTTAAATTTAACTACAATTGGTATTAAGGATTAATTAATATACTAAGGATATATTAATTATTAAATTAAATTTGTTATAGTAATTTATTCTGAAGTTTTTCCCTCCCGATTTCTTGGTGTGGTTAAACTCGGTTTTGTGGCAGTAATTTGTAAATTACTGCATTTTTGTCAGACCAAGAGAGAAGGGTTTATTAATAATCTCTAAAATTTATTCATAAAAGTTGTCATATTAACATTAAATTAAAAAATTTCATTTGGTTGTGTGACGTCATATAGTCGATGCAACTCAGAACGCGTGGTTGACCGTTTCCACTTGTTCGTTCTGTTTAAATAATAATTATTTATTTGTTTAATTTAGCCCAACATATTTATTATAAATTTATTTGAGAAATCATTTAAATTAATTTTTTTTGTAAATTTTAATATTCATTTTTTTTTCTATAAATTTAAAATCAAGATTTTTTATAATTTATTTTTGGGATTAATTTAGAGTAATTCGTCGTATTCCCAGCCGCGCTTACCGCTACCAATTGTTGCAGTCCGCAACAATTAAAATTATTTAATTTTGTTTTTGTACAAATTATTTTTTTTGACTAAGTTTTTTTTCAACTATTTTTTTTGATAATAATTTTTTTTCTCTCTTTTGGTTATCATTCCTGGCAACGCTTATGCAACAAGAACCTGACCTTATTTTATTATATTAAATTCTCACAATTATATTTTTGACATTTTAAGTCAATCCTTGTGTGTCGTCCTGGACTCCTACCCTACCTAGGCCAGGAGCGGGCGCCACATTTAATGGTCCTTCGAGCCGGATTTGGCGGGTCAAAAATCACCTAATTTTTGACGTGTGCCAAAATTTTTTACGTAATTTTCAACAATAATTTACAACCGCTTCATACAACAGTTTTTTTTTGTCAGCTTAATATCACTAGAACTTTGTTACTTGCCCCGTATTACCTCAGGGCGGGACCTATTTCTTCAATTTTTTGGTGTTTTGATTTTAATTAAATTCAAAATGGCCGACATTGCTCTGGCCACCCTAAAAAGGGAACTACGCCGTCGCGATTTAGATACCCTTTGGGAATTGGTGGAAGACACTCAACTCAACCCTCTCCCAGGTAAGATAAAGGAGATTAAGTTGAGGTTGCAAGAGTTATCTACCCAAGTCTCGGAGTACGAGACATGTCTGTTGGCGATGATGGCGCATGACACCAACGCTAACAAGAAGGATGATTTGTTAGCCGAGTACCAAATATTTAGGGACGACGTATATAAAGTCAAAGGACTCTGTCAAGAACCTCCCTTTGTAGAACCAGAGTCTTTGAATGCGTCAACTGCCCATAACACGGCCTTTAATTTTACCGGCACGCCCTCAACTGCTGCAAGCTACGCTCGGCTACCAAAGCTAAATATTCCTCCATTCAGCGGAGAAATTGAAAATTGGCAATCCTTTTTTGACCTCTTTACCAGTTCAATTCACGACAACGAGATGTTACCCCCCGTTCAAAAGCTACAGTATCTACGGACTTCACTTAGAGGTCAACCGCTCTCGCTTATCCGCAATCTAAAGTTAACGGACGCCAATTACGAGATCGCTTTAGACATGTTGAAGGATAGTTATCAGCGTAATAGGCTTATTACGACCTTCCATGGTATGGCGATCATCAACATCGCTCCTCTCAAGGATAGTTCGTACAATAGCGTAAATGCTTTCTTGGCAACCATCAAGGAGCATTTAGCCGCGCTTCGTGCCTTAGGCGAACCCGTAGACCAGTGGGGAAAATTCATTACGCTCTTTCTCACCAGCAAGCTTCACGAGACCATCCGTGATAAATTTGAAGCTAAGTTGGACAGGGACCATCTACCAGAACTAGACGTTCTCTTGAATTTTTTGGAGCGTTTCATTACTTCCCAGCAATGGAAAACTTTGGAGAAAAGCAAGCCAACTTACTCTAAATCAAACACGAATAGCTTTGAACGTACCGCATCAAACTATAATCATGCTCAGAAAAAGACCTTCCTCACTACCTCAAACCAGCAAATGGTGTGTTTGGCTTGCAATGCTGCGCACCCCATGCACTCTTGTTCTACTTTTAAAAACCTCACCATCCGGCAGAGGTTTAATCTGATCAAAGACAATAACCATTGCTACAATTGTCTTGCGCCACGCCATAAACCTACGGAGTGCAGATCAAAAACAAGTTGTAGAACTTGTCAACTTCGACATCATACCCTTTTACACTTTGATAAATTTAACTCCGCAATAGGGGCAACCACCAGTCATCCGACTGGTCAAACCTGTGAACCAGTTCCTTCCGGAACTAGCTCACCCTCTAATGATGCTGGCACATCCAAAGTTTTAGTCGCTACCAATGTGAAGACGAACTGCTCACCTAAGTCCTCATGTGTGCTATTGAGCACGGCTCTAATTAAGATGCGAGATTCTGCAAACAATTGGCAGGAAGTAAGAGTCTTGTTAGACAGCGGTAGTGAAACCAGCCTTATCACCGAAAGTTGTAGGCGTAAATTGGACCTAAATTTGACGCCAACAAACTTAACTATCTCAGGTGTATCTAACGTTGAGATACACACCATAAAAGGCGTTGTTAATTGTTGCTTCAGGCCACGAACCAATCGCCATAAATATTCTGTCACGGCATTGGTCGTGAACCATATTGCCGCTAACCTTCCTAGTCAGAAGTTGGACTTTGTTCAGTTACCAGATCTAAAGGGATTAAGGCTAGCGGACCCTACCTACTACGTGCCAGGCCCAATAGATATGCTATTGGGTGCTGACATTTATTTTTCCCTGGTTACAGGAAAAACCACCAAATTACCAGATGGCCCCTATGCTGTTGAGACCGCCTTAGGTGTAGTCATCTCTGGTCCAACCTTCGGATCTACTATCAACTTAAATTCTTTCCACATTTCCGTGGAGGAAACGTTAGAGTCAGCCTTGCCTAGTTCTTGTAAACTAGAAAAGTTTCCTCATAAACCTTACCATTCAGAAAAGGAACTCAAGGCTGAGCATACATCTACCGAACAACATATACGCACCACTGATAGTCGTTGTGTCGTTCCACTACTATTTAAAACCGATGTTGTTGCGCTTAGCGGATCATTCGGACCCGCGTTAACCTATTATCGTTCCCTACGTACCAGGTTCAACAACAACCTTACCCTCTGTCAAGAATATGTCACCTTTATGTGTGACTATACAGAAAACAGACATGTTTCCAAAATAGACTACACATTTCTCGCTAGAGATGTCGGGTATTCTATACCTCATCATTGTGAAGCTTACCGGGAAGCGACGCTTCGCTTGCCCACAGTTTTTTTGGTTTGCCCGTCTTACAAACGGGTGAATTTTGAATTATCACAGAATTCTAGTGTAATTCCTTTCGATCAGTATCCGCTGATCTTACCAGAGTTAATGTATGAGTTTACATACAACCCATCGACTCGCTCATCCACAGTTTTCTTCATTTTCCCGCCTTACAAACGGGCGTAAGTTGATTTATTGCATAATTATAGTGTGATATATTGCCATCAGTACCCGCTGATATTACCACAGATACAATCACACTTAATGTATGACTTACACCGCGATCATCCGACTCTCTCACTGACAGTTTTTTATGTCAACCCGCTTCACCAACGGGTGAACTTAAAGTTGTTACACATGTTTGGTGTAATATCTTACCATCAGCTCCCGCTAATATTACCGCATCTATAGCATGCATTTTACCGAAAACCGGTGACTTACTCGCCGACAGTTTTGTTTGTTTTCTCGTCTTACAAACGGGGAAACTTTGATTTACTACACACTTTTAGTGTGAGTTTTTACCATCAGCATTCGCTGATACTACCGCAGTCCTAGTATGAGCGCCACCGCAAACCATCGACTTGCTCGCCGACAATTTTGTCTGTTTGCCCGTCTTACAAACGGGTAAATTTTGAATTATTACACATTGGGTGTAATGATTACCGGACTGACTCCACCGTCATATTTGCGCGGATTCAGTCTCCTTACCACGGTTGGTATACCTTTATAGCCAATAATGTGGTTGCAACCAATTTTATCAGCGCAACTTTAACCGACTATCATGACTGGTTCAACCTTAAGTTGTCCTCGGAAGGCACCCAGTGGCACATAAACCTACCGTCTAGCCCTTACTTTGGGGGACTCTGGGACGCAGCCATTAAGCTGGTAAAATTCCACCTAGCTCGAGTCATGGAAGAAAAAATCCTCACCTATGAGGAATTTTGGTTCCCTTACCGGTCGACCCCATTACCGAGTGTTGACCATTTATTTGTTTGTTGTTTTCATCGTTGGTTTTAAAACATTCGTTTTGGCCGGCGGAATGAAGCGCCCGCTTAGGGCGTACCACTTTGTATTTTTCATTTTATATTGCAAATTTTAATTTATTTCCGTTTAATTATCATTTTTACTTAATTTAAATAAATATTCATTTCATAGACAAAACATGTTTAGAACCTCACTATATTTTATTTCCAAATTACAAATATATTACCATATTTTACCCGATACAATAATATTTTATATAATAATTATATAATTCTATAATATTTTATTATTGTATTAATTTAAAAACCTAATTTTAATTTATTTAAATATAACCATTTGTTTTCTTAAATAAAACTTGTTTAGAGCCGCTGGTAAGACACCTTCCAGCCAAATTAATCCATTTTTATACATTAATATTTTTCCGATCAAAGTGAGTAGACGTGTTTTTGATTTTATAATTGTGAAAGAGTTTTGAAATCAGTTAAATTTAACTACAATTGGTATTAAGGATTAATTAATATACTAAGGATATATTAATTATTAAATTAAATTTGTTATAGTAATTTATTCTGAAGTTTTTCCCTCCCGATTTCTTGGTGTGGTTAAACTCGGTTTTGTGGCAGTAATTTGTAAATTACTGCATTTTTGTCAGACCAAGAGAGAAGGGTTTATTAATAATCTCTAAAATTTATTCATAAAAGTTGTCATATTAACATTAAATTAAAAAATTTCATTTGGTTGTGTGACGTCATATAGTCGATGCAACTCAGAACGCGTGGTTGACCGTTTCCACTTGTTCGTTCTGTTTAAATAATAATTATTTATTTGTTTAATTTAGCCCAACATATTTATTATAAATTTATTTGAGAAATCATTTAAATTAATTTTTTTTGTAAATTTTAATATTCATTTTTTTTTCTATAAATTTAAAATCAAGATTTTTTATAATTTATTTTTGGGATTAATTTAGAGTAATTCGTCGTATTCCCAGCCGCGCTTACCGCTACCAATTGTTGCAGTCCGCAACAATTAAAATTATTTAATTTTGTTTTTGTACAAATTATTTTTTTTGACTAAGTTTTTTTTCAACTATTTTTTTTGATAATAATTTTTTTTCTCTCTTTTGGTTATCATTCCTGGCAACGCTTATGCAACAAGAACCTGACCTTATTTTATTATATTAAATTCTCACAATTATATTTTTGACATTTTAAGTCAATCCTTGTGTGTCGTCCTGGACTCCTACCCTACCTAGGCCAGGAGCGGGCGCCACACAAATCATTATTTCCTTAAGATCCAAATGAGAAAAAATCAACCCCAATACTATATTTAAATATTTAAACTAATTTAATTAGCATAATACATTTTGTAGAATGTTCTAGAAAACGTTGATTACATAATTAAGTTGGTAGTCAGTTTAGGTATATTACACTCATTTATTTCAATTGGATAATTATGTTTATTCTAATTTCCTTGACTTGTGCTGCGTATTAAGTGAATTATCTCAGGTCTAAAGCAGATGTCTCGTCTAGTCTGAAAATCTGATGTACGTTACTACCATCATTGAATGTTTCCGCTTCGTGTGGGTACTCCATGACTTTTAAAAACACTATTCTATATAAATTAAATTGAAAACTATATGTCTTTTTTATTTACATTTTCATCCTCCAACTATATCTCAGATGATTATAAAACAATATCCACCAAAATATCAATTTCTTTCTGTCTATTAGTATATTTGTCTGTTTTTTTGAGATTGCAACATAAATGGATTCACCTATTTTCACATAATTTAGCATGATAACAGAGCAACATTCGAAGATAAGAATAGGCTGGCCCAGATAGATGGGGGGGGGGGGGGAGCTAGGAGGGCCATATGGCCCTGGAGGCTCCAGGGCCCCGGCGGTCCGAAAATTATTTATATTTTACATAAATTATATTTAAAAAAAACAGAGGGGTATGGGGCCCCCGAAATATTGTTTGGCCCGGGCCCCATTCTAGCTCTCTCAGGATTTGGGTATAGGCGGTTTCTTTAGTTTAAGCGGAGCTAGATATTCAAATCTAGTAACTTTGCCGTCTTGCCCATAATTTTTTAAATTATTTTTATCAGAAAAACGGTTTTGATAGTTTGACAAAATTTATCTTAATTTTATTTTTGTTTATAAAATAAAGAATAACAGTTAATGGTTTTCAATATATATATATATATAATTATGGGCAAGACGGATTGAAGTGATGACAAAAAAAAAGAAATACAGATCGAAGTTTTGACAAATAAATCTCTGGTAGCTCAATCCCAAATGGAATTTTTCCATTCTCAATTCGAGTGGATTTTTGGAACGTTGATGAAGAAATATAATATATAAAATAATTTATTTGCCAAGACGTTTACAGTAAAAATTTAAAAAGAAAAGAGTATTTATTATTTACATATACTTATAAAACAACATGTATACTTAAAATTATAATTTAATATTGTATTAACATTTGTACAATTTAGTTAGACTAACAAATTTCGGTTGCTAGGGGAAAAAGGTAAAAACCTAGCATTTATGATGAAGAAATGAATACTTATCAACTTAAAATATTTTACTTATCATTTACTTGATAGCAAAAATATGTATAAATTTTTTTGTTTAGAATGAAGAAAAGACTATTTTTTGTTGAATGCAGTTTTTAATACGATGATTATTCGGGGTGGGGGGGGGCTCTAATGGGCGTTACCTGAATTTGAATTCCTTACTTATTATTTACGTTATAACTAAAATGTACATTACAAAAAACTTACATCAAAAACTAAAGAACATTTCAGCTAATAATCAATGATAGCACAAGTTTTGCAAATATTGCATATTTTCGGGAAAGTTATTTATATAAATTCTTGTATTAATGAAGAACATATTTTGAAAGTGTTGCCTGAAATAAACGATCATTAACAAGTAACAAGTGACCATAATACTGAACGGACAGGAGGCAGGCTCGTGTACGTAGCAGATGTGTTAAGTATCATTTCATGTATGTATTTATAAACATCTAATCTTGTCTGCCCACCTCTTTCCTTTCTTAACGGCCCGTCAAATAATTTCCTTCATTCGCTGGAGCGGTCATTCATACATTACACTTTGTTCTTGTTAACAACTTATTTTCAAACACGAGACAAAAAAATTAGATGCGAAGAAACTTTACAACAAGTTTGCTGTCACATTTAAATAAATAATAATAATTTTATTGATCAAATTTTAATAAATACAGATTATATTTATTATAGACTAGAGCAGTGATTCTCAAAGTGGGGGTCGTGAAAAATATTTGGGGGTCGCAGAAAAATTGATGACAGATCAATTTTGTTTTTTTAATATTTTATAAATTTACTATGGATTCATGTTCAGAAATATTAGAAATAAATAATATATAAAATAATTTTTGTCTTCTATAAATTGTACATATAAATAATAATAATAAAAATAATAAAAAAATTAATTCCTTCTGAATTGAAATTATGAAAACGATAATAGATAATAAACATTTTACGAAGCCACCGTAGTTGGTTTAAAGACACACAGATGTCGGACTATTCGTAACTGACTAATTTCCAAGCTGTAAACGCTGCATCGAACGTTAAAACAATCCATTAAGCATAGGCATAACGTACAGTGCAGATTCAACTAATTTAAAGAGATCTGAACGTAGCTTTACTAGGGTGACCATCCGTCCCGGTTTTAGGTCAATTGTCCCGGTGTCCCGAAAAATGTTTTCGGGACGGTCGATTGTTCCGGTTTTTACATAATTCTGCATTTGTAAGAAAAGAAATATGACAATTAGTTAATCGAGGTGAGGACCTTTTTTTGCTCGTCACTTGAATCTGGGAGGTGAGAACCTTTTTTTTTGCTCTTCACTTGGATCTGAGAGGTAAGGACCTTTTTTATTGCTCGTCACTTTAATCTGGGAGGTGAGAACCTTTTTTTGCTCTTCACTTGGATCTGAGAGGTGAGGACCTTTTTTTTGCTCTTCACTTGGATCTGGGAGGTGAGGACTTTTTTTTTTGTTCTTCACTTGGATCTGGGAGGTGAGGACCTTTTTTTTTCCCTGTATCCCGGTTGCCCTTCCCTGAAATTATAGTACAGGGCTGTCAATATTTGAAATAAGGTATTTGAAAAAGTATTTCAATAACTTTGTGGTATTTAAAATACTGCACCCTGCGCTGTCATGTTAAAGATTATTTTTATTTCTCTTTCTTATTTTATTCTTATAAATTACAACGTATCATATCCAGTGAAACCACCTGACATTTTATTAAACAATAACAGTCATTTAAACAAATATATAATACATAATATTACCATCATTAGGGAGTGGATTTATTTATATATCAGTTCGTACATTCCCAGATACATATGAGTAGGCGAAGCTATGCAATTTACTAAAATTAGTACCTCTATAGTTTATATTAAGAGTCTACTTACTTATAGGATACTGCTAATAAAATCTTGTTCATAAAACTTGTCTGAAAATATTCCTTAGTATATTTTTTTATTGTTCCACACTCCATTAACGACACAAGTTAGGTTAGGATTGTGAAAACTTATTCGATTACATGGTTGTTATGTTTGAAAACAACTCAAGTTTTTGTCGAAAACTTTTAGTACCGAAAAAGGTTTTTAAGAAAATGACTTCTAAACAAAAAAATGTAATTTTATTTTGTTGTTTTAACAAAGTATTGGTTTTATAAGTTTTACAAAATTTCAGTCTTATCATTACGAGTAACTTCAGTATATTGTTAAAAATATCTTCCTTTACTACACACAAATACCATATCCTTCCTTTACCAAAATAATACCAGATCAATTTTGACTGATCGTGAAATGTACTATATATATTCCATTACGTATAAAATTTTAGTCAAGGAACGGAATTTTGTGTGAAATGTTACTTCTGCGCATGAGCCAACAACATGTGTTTACAAAACTATGCATAAACGGCGTACCGTGCATTTCTTTCTATCGCACTAGCATAACTAGGCGATGGCACTGGGGAAATTGCCAAGGACGCTGATATATTGAGGGCGATGAAAGCTTCAAATACTTTTTTATACCTCCTCACCTATGAAAATGGTGCAAAGCTATATACAATCTGTATAATAAGACGTCCTTGTTGATTTTTTGCGAACAATAAGAGAGAAAAGGAAAAACTAAAAGTAATGTAAAAATTTACTGTAAATATTATTACTCTACTACCTAATAATTGGTCCAATCTCTATTATTATCAATAGGGGATAGGCATGATTTTTTTATCATATTCCTCTTGTTGCATATAAACATAAAAAACAGTTTTTATTTTATTTTTTTTAATTTGAAGGCTTAAAAAAATCATAAATGTATGTAGCGCGCGAAAACAACGTGTGACATCATACCCCTTCTAACTGACGCATGACACTACTAGCCTACCCAGCGTACATAGTCTGTTGTGAACTTATTTGTTTGTATAACTTTTATAGGTTATTTAAAGTTAGAGTGATTTTAATTAAAATACAGTTTAATTCTATAAAAACAATTTATACATGTTTACCGAATTAAATTTTATATTAAAATATATAAAATATGGAAAATCCAGGCCCCAGTACTTCGAAACATAATCGAAAATATTGTTCAGTACCGATGTGCACAATTAGTTCAACTAGAAATCAAAAAAAACAATTTATATCATTACCTGATGGCGAAAAACAACAGAAAAGGCGAAATTTGTGGCTGGAAGCTATGGGGCGAAATAAAACCGATATTTCAGAAAAAAGTAAATTTTATGTTTGTGAGCATAAATGCATCAATGTTGGGTAAATTATCACTCTGAGCCCTAACAAAATCTTTATCTGCCATTTTAATAATAAATGCGTGAAAAATTGTTTAAAAACAAATACAAAACTCTCGAACAATACAATATACACACGTGTAAAGATTATGTTGTAGCTGTATCTGTGACGTGAACCCCTATCGTTTGACGCCATACTCAGTCGTTTTTACTCGGCAACCTTCGCGCCGTGGTCGGCTTATTTCAAATTTACAATATTTTAATTAAAAAATTTGGCTATAATATTAATTAAAATGTGATTTTTGTTTTGTTAGGTGACATAACTAATATTAACATATCAAAATAATGTAGTTTTAAAGAAATATAAATTTTATGCGTATCCCCTATTATTGCCTCGCATCTTTTCAGTACACTTTCTACCAGCTTTACAGCATACTTTGGCAGTGATCTCCATATCTGTCGTATTTGACGAGTTAGGTTATCCAACTTTTGAACGTTTATTGTTCGAATCTTATATTTCGTGTAAAAACTAGATTCATCAAAGAAAACCACTTCACTCCAATCGCGGTTTAAATTTTCCATGGCCCAAGCGAGTCGTTTTTCAACATGTTTCACCGATAACAATGGTTTTGTTTAGAGCTCCTGAATTTAATACCATTTTCAATTAAACGACTTCTCAGGGTCATTAGACTTAATGTTACAAAACTTTTTTAACAAAATTGCCTGATATTTACGTAAAGATAACATAAGATTATTTTCATGACGTTAAAAATCACTTTATCTTAGTAGCCACTTTTTTTAATCCACGATTTGGTAATACGTCAACATTTTTATTAATTTTATAACATTTCACCCAATATTTCACAAAGTCTACTGACTTGTGCATATATTTTGCTGCACTTGAAGAGGACATTTTTGGCTCTTTTGGGTAGGTACGTAAAAATACTCTTCAAAACGTTTTGCATAAATAGCCCTCATTATTACATAACCGCAATACTGAAAGACAAAACACTAACTAAACAATTTTTATTATCAGGCGTATTAGGTCTTGATGTTCTTATCATGTTTGAACCTGTTTATTATCTGTGCACATGCCTGATCCTGAGTATTAAGCAAGTGTGTGTTATTATACAGACTATATTTGTCAAGGGCGCCAAAATCATAGTTACGTCTCTGAATACGGATTTTATCACGTCATTTCAACTAATGTTGACAATCACGAAAACGCACCAGGTATCGAAACGCATCTAAAAAATAGATTGCAGTTCACCAGTGTTCAATATAACGTATGAGCTAGTTTTTATTTATAGCTGAATGATTTTCAAGTATTTCTGATCTGTTCTTGTTCGGCGTATTAATGTCGTAATTACTTTATAAATAGAATGCCCTTAGATACTTCTGGGAATAGTAATTTGTATCATTAATCTATGTTATGACTAAAAAGATACGAATATTACATATGTTAATAAAGTTAATGTTACAAAATTTTCCTGTGAATTTTACTCCTTAATTTTAAAATATTGTAATAAATTATTTTTACAATTAACTCCTTTTTAACGACCAGGTTTCTAAATATGTCCATAGATAAATTCTTAGTATTTAAAGCACTAAACGGGATCATTTGGTAATGTATAGTTCTCGATAGCAAAACACATCGGTCTTATAAGCATAATATGAATTAGATATGTCTTGAAATTATATATGATTTTAAGAAGGAATTTGATCCCAAATAGGTTTTGATGGCAGAAAATATTTGATCTCACTTGATGTTGTCATTGTTTGCTTGAGAAACGAGATGAATTCAGTTAACACTTCCGTTTTATATTACATCCATCGTTCCCTTTTTGCCTCGCTGTGATCTCAACACTGTACCCATCCATTCTTCTGGCATTACTTGTGATGTACACATCATCAGCTTCCTTAATATTTTTGTTGCTACTTTACTGTTAAGTGGGTGAACTTTTCTTGTTTTATATTGGTGTCTTCTAACTAGAAGAGCCGTGACTTAAGACGTTTTCATCTGATTTAATATTTTGTTTTTCTTGTGATTTTTCGCGAGTACTTTTTCCACCAAATTTTCATCAACCAAAGAAAGTAGCTATTCTGTTATGAACATTTGTTGATTGCCTTACGGGTTCTTTAATTTTTTCGATATTTGAGGAATTAGTTCTCCTTTATGTCCATTATACTCTCATCAGTCTTCAACAGGACCACATTTAGAAGTAATTTTTGGAGGTTATTTTTTTATCTACCTCCTCATTTATCTACCTCATCATCTACTAATTCAGAGAAATATTGTATGATAATTGCTTTGGTTTTCTTAGTAATTTGTCGGTCTATTTATATTTTGAATCGATTGTTGCGATATTTTTTGCTAATTCTATACGCTTTCTTATTTCGGGTGTACTTGATCAAACGAACTTAAAGTTGTCAATGAGAAACTTAGATAGATGGACTTGATAACAACTTTGCAGTTTCTTAATATCAGATTGGATTAGATTTATCTATTAGTATTGCTATCAATTCCGAGAGTTCTTCCGGTATAGGAAGCAATCCTCCACACCCTCCACAAATTCTCCACATTGTTCACTTGTCATGTTTTCCAGGTATCGTGTACACCAAGGAAGTATAAATTTTACATAAGATCTATTTTACCAGTAAAAATCTGATAGTCCTGAGAAACTGTACTAGCACTTGCTACATCTTCTATTAGTTGAATGTTTTGCAAGTACAATATGCAACTCCAATTAGTTTCAACAAAAAAGAAATCTATGAGTCAATGTATCTAATGAAAACGTCAGAGATTCTAAGATATGCACGTCTAATATGCTGTATCGCTTGATCGACGGTCTAAATTTAGCGTAGTCAGCACCGCTGTATCGGACAATACTCGAGCAAATTTACATCGCCGGAGTCGCGACATAAAACACCCTGTCAAAGAGCGCTGGTTGCGGGAAATATAATACACTTGCATAAGAGCAACTAATGACACATGAATACACACAAATTACAAGTAATTTCGTTACAGTCTGCTTGTTTAATTGAAAAATCAATAGAAGACTAATGTTGACTGCGTAATTTTACGCAGCTACAAGAATAGTGTAATTGATTCCTGGTTTCCCACTGATGTAAAATGCATTTTCACACATTTGAAAAAACAACAACGTTATTACATTCAGTTTTTTATTGATACCTTTTCAATATTTGGGTATACTCCACTCGCTGAATATAGTTTTATTATTTTATTTAATATTATCATCATCATCAATCAGCCTTTCTTGTCTACTGTCTACGCTGAACGTAGGCTTCCCCAAGCTTTTTCCATTCGGTCTCGAACTTTAAATTTCCAGTTCCCCGCAACCCTTTTTACGTCATTCGTGCAACTAGTTGGGGGTCTTCCCCTGCTTCTGTTGGTATTTCTGGGTCTCCAATCTATGATCTTCTTTGTCCATCTGTTGTCTTGAAGCCATATGTCCAGCCCAGTTCCATTTAAAACGAGCAATTCTTTCGATAACGTCACATACATCTGTTTGCTCTCGAATCCACTGATTTTTTTTTCGATCAGCTAGACTAATTCCTATTTCTGATCTCTCTATTGATCTTTTGCTGACTCTTAATTTTTAAGCTGACTTAACTGTTAATGTCAAAGTTTCCGATCCGATATATTATTTAAAATACTGAGTCGTTATTATTTATTGATTATCTAGTTAGTTAAAATTTTGGCGCACAACAACAAAAGCTATTTGCTCCTAACGCAGCCCAGTTTATTGATTATCTCAAATGTCTCATTTATGTTAGGTTTTGCCTTATGGTACTGATTTATTTATTTTTTATAATCCATTTTGTGCAGTGGATTTATTGGTTGGTCCCTATTATTTTAGACCAGGGGGCGGCAACATTTTTTACTAACTGGGCATATTTCAGAAATGCGGGAGTTCAGCGGGCACCGTGGGACAAAAGGGGGGGGGGGGGTAAAATTTAAACATAAAAATATTAATGCAATTTAAAATTTTAATTTTCATAAAAAAAATACATAATATCAAAGTGATAATTAATGCGATATTTGACAATGAAAATTCTCGGCCAATTCGTTGTAATGTGGGACATAAGTAGAATTTCCAGTTCTCAGGCATTGGTCCAAATGAGCGTCAGTGAGGCCTGTTCGGTATTTTGATTTTAAGTATTTCATATTAGAAAACATACATTCACAAGCATATGTCGACGCGCAGAGAGACTTCAATTTTAGAGCACATTTTCTTAACAATGGGTTAGGTACCCATTGTTACCTTCCTGTTAGGTACCCATGGTTAGATTCCCATTCACCAAGTCCCAGAATTTTTCTTCGTTACGATGTGATTTTAATTCAATGTCATTTGTTATATTTATAACATCCAATTCTAAGTCCTCCTTATTGAAAATACCGAAATATGTTGCGATTTTATTAGTCACATCATCCTCTCTTTCAGAAAAAGGACTAATAAAAATGTTAAATATGCCTCCAATTCGTAGAAGTCTTCAAATCTGGTATTAAATTCTTCCAATAATGTATCAAAATGTTTGGCAAATTGATGGGTGGTAGCATTTCCATCGCAATAATTTTCTATTACCATTTTTATTATTGCTTTCTTTCATATTGGGTCTATATTGGGAATAGTTTTAAAATTTAGTTTTACAATAAAATTTAATGAATATTAAATTTTATTTATTTATAAAACTATAACACTTCTAGTCTTCTTGACAGTACTTTTATTACTAAAAGCGGATCGGAAATAGAATTTCGCATGGTTAGGCGGGCACTTAGAAATTGCTTCGCGGGCACCGCGTTGCCGACCCCTGTTTTAGACTAACTGACGATCTTTATCTTTATATTATTTATATATTTTAATTTGAATTGTACGACTGTATAGCTGCTGAATTTATTATAACAACTTTTTTTTAAAATAAGTCATTTATTGATGTTCAATTGTTTTTCCAATTTAATACTCTGAGGGCCGAGAGTTCCAGTTCCTAATAAACTCCCTAATAGTTATTTGACACATAATATATTTATGAAGCTAATAAATTTATTGGTGATTTCCAAGTTACAAAATCCTTCTAATAGTTTATTAGCAACATAATTTTTTGTTTTTGCATTGGTATTTCTTATGAAGATAGTAACACGGTGCAAGAGGGATAGAGCTATACGTAAATTTGTAGAGCTAAAGTGAGATGAAATTTTGACACTGAATATTTTGACATTAAATATTTTGACAATAAATAGTTTGACTTGACATTCAATGACATTACGTATATTTTTTGTGCTACTGTTAAAATGACAATTAAACGGCGTTCAACAAATTTTATCACAGAAAAAGAGGACAATATAGATAGAAGAGAAGTTAATAAAAATAGCATTTTATAATACAAAAGTGACTGAAAATAAGAAGACAGCCATATTTTGCTTTATTTTACATTCCTTAAACAATATGAATTAAACTTATCAGCAATTTTCAGCCACACATCTTTATTATTCTGCCAATAATTGCGTCTGTCTTCTTATTCTCTATCATTTTTATATAAATAGTAATGCTTAAAGTATTGTTTGTAGTGTGTTGTAATCGTAATTGAAATAAATACATATGTAAAAATAAAAGACAATGTTTATTTAAAAATATATATTTATATATTGTTCTTTATATATCACATTTACAATAAATGCCCAAAATATTCTAAAAACGGTTGTCCATAATTTATAAATTCACCCAAACAGATCGTCGATTTCGCCAAAATACAACTTAAATGTATATAAAACACTAAAATCACCATTATATAAATGTTTAAAAACTACACATTCGTATATTCTTTTAAAATTATACGGTTTTTAATTAAAATTGAAATATTAACACATTTTGCGAACTTGTTTTTGGTTATATGTCACTTTATTAAGCACTTCATGTTGCCTATAAGTTATTAGACAAATAAGCCTGTTTATTAGCAACCTAATAACTATTTAGGGGTGGAACTCTCGGAAAAAAAATTATGTTGCTAATAAACTTATTGGACAGTTTATTAGCAACTGGAACTCTCGGCCCTTAGTTTCAGAGTGAAATTCTCGATATTTCCTAATTTAACCATTTCTTATAATAAAGAAGTTACTAATCCTTAAACAGTTCCCAAAATAGCTTGTATGTACGTAACTGGTCAGGCATTTTGGAATCCACTCTTGATGCTTAAAAATGTACCATTCATTTGTAAGTGTTGTTTGAATTCAGTTCATTTCCTGGTGTGATTTTTTGTAGATAGTATCAGAGCTGTGTTGCATCTAGCCATTCATAAATGTATTTCCGTGCTAGCTGCTGTTCCATTCATTCCCATTGCTTGTAATTATAGAAATTCTCTCGTCACATTCTCCTAATTAATATACGAGCCACACTGCTACCAACAACCGTTGCCAACTTACTGAAAATGTGTTTGTTTTGGCAACATTTATTCGACAAATAGGTGTAGATTCTAACTCGATCTTAGAGCACTGAACCAAAGGATATTTTCTACAAATTATATTTTGTTATTTACGTACATGTTTGTTACTATTTGAAATGTACTTTAGTTTTATTGGAATTTTTGGCATCTTTTCTATTATGATAAATATAAATATACATGTACTTAAATCTACTATCATCATCATCGCTATATTCATGTATTAGGTAGGCATAATTGCCTATTACTTCGTGTCTATAAATGTGTCCTTTCATCTTATTTTTGGCTGATCTATGTCCCTCAACTGAAAATGGGCTCAATTAAATGAACCAATTATATGGACAAATGGAAAATGGGCCCTGTTGCTAGATTATACGAGACCATGGGCTCCCGCAGTAAGCGGAAAAGGGGCTTCTCCCCCCTTGAAGTCATTTTTAAGTGTTTTATTTCAAACCCCTATGCTTTTTACCGACCGCCAACATGTATAAGGGAGGTATTGTGCCTCATTTCTTTAGTCTTTTTATTCAATTATATATTTGGCTCCTATGGCCCCTATGAGGAGCATAGGGCTTCCACAAAGCTCTTTCAGCGTATTCTATAGACCGCAGATTGTTTAAACTCTAGCCACGATTTTCCATAATTTCTCACTTGAATAATTGTTCGTATCCAGGTTGTTTTTGGCCTTCCGATTTTGCGTGTGGCTTGTGGATTCCAATCCAAGGCCATTCTAGGCACGCTAATCTGCTCTCAGGACATGTCCTATCCATTTCCACTTGCGCAATTTCCTTCTGGATGTCTATTTGGTTTGTTTGTTGCCATAGCTCTGCGTTAGATATTCTTTCCGGCCAGAACACTCGGATGATTCTGTGGAGACATCTGTTTACAAAGGATTGCAATTTGGAAGTGATTACACGGGTAACCTTCGAAGTCTCACATCCATAGAGTGCCACCGATTTCACATTTGTGTTGAACAAGCGCAGATTTGTGTTTCTTGAGATATAATTGGATCTCCAGACAGCATTTAACTTACCGAAAGCTTGCCTGGACTTGTTCAAGCTGTTACCTTGGCTAGTTGAGTAAGTTGGTTCAGATTGTCCTGAAGGGAGTCGATTTAATGAGACAGCTGGCAGATATCATTTATTCAATGGCATGTTTTAACTCTAATGATAGTCAGTGTTATGGTAACATATCTCTCAACGTCTTCTTGACCATTTCAATTTTTTTTTTTTTTAGGTGTTGGTTGTTGGGTTGGTTGGTGTTGGGTTTGCATTCACACTGACAGCTATGTATGTTAAGTCTTTCTGGGTATACTATATAGCAATAAACGTTAGATCTTGTCTCCATATTTTGCAAAGTCTTCCCACTGAACTATGGATGTTATCTAAATAATTATCTGACTTTTTGCTTGCCCCCAAAAGATTATCGGAATTTTGATTAGTCCTCGATGGAAAAAATATTAAGAAACACTGCTGTAGTCCAATGCTTTCTTTGACAATGTTGTCTATCCATCTTAGAAAGTCCTCCAGGATCAGGTTTATTAGTTATATATCTCCACTAAATATTGCTTTTTGTCCATCGTACATCACCTCTAATTTGTTTAAACACTATAAAAGATATATTTGTATTTCGCAAAGGTTACACAACTTTACTCTAGCAAATAAACTAAATTATATAATCTGATACTAAATAAAAAATTCGTGGTAAATGTTCTGGTTACTTTCGATTAAACCATCTCGAAATGATTTTCCACGAATTTCGTCTGAAAAACTACGATAATCAAAAGAGTGTTTATAAATACACTGCTACCAGCGTTCTGTGGGCACTTGTTACTGATATGTTTTAAGATCATTTGCTCTAAGTCTATTATAAGAATTTTAAGTTTGTTAATTAATTATTTTTACTATTTCCTGTGAATGAAAGATACTTTTTGGTAGGTGCTCTCTTATACTGTCATTTTTAAAGATATATTTAAGGAAACAGGAAGTTTATATAAAGCAAATATCTTTGGATAGATTCATTTATTATTAAATATTTTTTTAATTTAAGTATTTAAACAAATTATTTTTAGTGATACAATGAACCTATGTAATAAATTGTTTATATTAATTATAAATTCAATTAACGTGGAGTTATAGATAGGAGAGGAAGTACAAATCAAAATACACGGATATTTTATGACCCCCTATACTTCCATATTGGAATTAATTCATTAAAATCCGTTGTTAATTATTAAAATATTCGTATGCACGCCTGCAGAGTGCAGTTACCGATGTACTAAACTTCATGGGTTTCTACTACGACCTACACCCACCATAGACGTATAAATATACAGAAAAAAAAATTATCGATAAACATGTCTTTTTCCATATTGAAATTTGTCATTGAACAAACTTTTTTTAAATACTGATTTGTAGTTTTACTTTTTTTTTTTATTTATTTATTTTTACATCGGTCTATTTCTGCAACGAGGCTAATCGCCGATGCCAGGGCCCCTACATCTCGATGAGGGGTGAATGATTGTGAAAATGGAAGCAATATGAACATATTATTCTCGCCCGAAAAATATCATCAACGGGGACTTGAACCAGTTACCTCACAATTCATACTGTTTTTACCAGTCAGAACTGCGTTATTTAAGGAGCTCGGCTACTCCGTTGGCAGTTTTGCTAGTTCAAATATCGCAAGAAAAAAAAATATGAATGATTTTTTTCTCGTCTCTTTATTAAATAGTTTTTTTTTTTTCAAAAATGTTCAAAATGTTTTTTGTCCACACCCTATAGCTCAGCCATCTCGATCTAAAAAAATAAGAATGTTTGTAGGAATTCTGAAGTAATACATATTGGTGTAAAATGAAATAGTAGAGTGCTTTTCCCACGAGTACGGCCTAGTTATGCTATGGTATATGTGCCAACTGATGACGTCAAACCAATATAAAATAGAATTGCTGACGATTCTACGTCTGTTGCTTAGCAACGAAGTAACTACGAATTCTGGTTTCTGCGCAAATGACTCACTGACATGATCTCTTGAAAAGAGCACTCTACAACAAACAATTTTGTTCAGTCTATTTTTTTCCTAAAGAATAGCAAAAACATATTTATATCGTTAGTCGAATAAAAGTTTTTGTATTATTGATTTTTACAATCTATGGAAAAAATTAGGTTAATTTTAATTTATCCTCTATTGTTATCTCGTGATCTATAAGAGCTACGAGGCTGGTTAAATTACACAACAATTGTCATTTTGTAAGAGAATACAAATGAGCGATACAAATTTTTATTTCGACCCAGTGGTTCAAAAAATTGCGTTGATTCGCTTTTTTATTTTATATATTGATATAGTCTATTCCAAACGTTTAAGTGGAGCTAAATTTTGAAATCTAGTAACTTTTAACAATTGACCATTTTATTCAATAAAATCCGAAACCCGTACAACTTACTTCCAGATTTTATAAAAACAAAAGAAAAAAGTTTATTTCCGCTTAAACCAAAGAAATTAAACTATAGGAACACCCTTTTTTCCTTTGAAATGTGTGAATTTTCATATCAGTTTTGAGTGGCGGCACTAGTTCTTAAAATCTGGGGGGGGGAACATGAAATGTTTGAGTAAAATCTGGGATCCAGGAAATCCACGAATATTTAAAATATTTTTTTTCGTTATTATATATATCCAACCACGTCGAAATTCAACGACGGTACTTCGCCAGTAGCTAAATAGCTACTATAAAGTCCCATGAGATTGAGATCGTTTATGGCTGTAGAGCCCGATACGAGAAGTGAAAACTCTTCCGCATATACAAAATATCGTTCTTAATACACATGAAAATAGCTGAAAATACAAGTGATCCTCAAAAAAGAAAATACAGAAGATGCTCCTCTAAACTACAAGTATTGACCAAAAAAAGGTCCTCACATATTTTTCTCTAAGCATTTCTGGGGGGAGGGGGATTGGGTCCAGAGCAATTGAGGGGGTTAGTTCTGTCGTTTAGTTCTAAAGTTTGAGTTTTGCTTGGATACAGACTATTGATAAGTCTGATCCATTGTTAAGCATTTTGATTTTTTGGTGTTTAAAATTACATTATGATTGGTCCTATTGAGCATTTTTCTTTGTGAATAATTTAGTAATTCTTGATTGTTAATAAATTTTGTTATTGAGAACATTGGTGTTTCTATTACGAGAACTCTATTCCTTTCCCTTGGGGTTTTATTTTTCTTCCAGAATTTAGGGCAATAGAAGCGAGGTGACTGGCGCCGTATAAAAATTTAGGCCGTACATAGGTATTGGTAATTACAGGACCACCCTGCATAGTCACATCTACCTCTAGACTGGGCTGGCGGCCTTCTACCTTGCCCTGGACAGCTGATAGCCGCTGGAGTCACTTCACAGTGGTTACGGAATTCATATTTTTCCCCATTTAGGTTTTTAGCGACCGATCAGACTCATGCCAACTATATAACGCTGGAGTCTGGCCGTAATATACGTTATAGTGTATCTATCTCTTAATATTTGTATCTTTATATGATACGTTACGTCCTTACGTACGTCCTACAGTTGATGATATGCATGTCTCGTTACAGGTGGAGAGAGGAAGTTTTCCCCCGTGCCCCGGAGTTCCGTACAATGGCCGTGCCTCTCGGTAAGTCACTTCCCATTCACCTAACACAGCTACACCTGCACCCTACCAACTTACAACTACCTGGACCTACGTGATCAAATACTTTTATTAAAACATGAAATTGTTTTAGGAACTTCTATGGTGTGAATAGAATAATGAATGGGTTCTGAATACACCTTTGTTAGAAATGTCACATTTTTTATAATCTTTATAGTTTTCCTAGTTTGAGAGGAAGAAATAACTTACTGATAAAGCAACGTTTAAATTAGTTTGTAAGCGTGCTATGGTAACGTTATCGAAATATCGTAAACGTCTGGTGGACTCATGTCCAGACTGTAGAGAGCTTGAGGTAACACTTCCCAACTATATTCATGTAGTTTTTCGGTTACGACCAGGGTATCCAGATTTCAATTTAGGTAAATCCTGAGATTGAAAAAAAAATTGGAAATACAGTAAATTTGATTCAATTTTGCTTTTATTTCCTAAAACATTAACAACGTCCTTCGACCGTCAACCGTCATCTGCTACTATCTGACTCGCACTACCTGCTGACAGTTGATGATAGTCCGAGTGCGGCAGTTGGCGACACAGAAAGTCAGACAATCGGCTAATCGGCTTTAATAGTTGGCGTGATCGGAAATAGAAAGAGTTAGATATTCCCTGGAACTGCGCGCGAGATTTGCGATGATTATATGAAATGTAACTACGTTATTTTCATTGCTATTACATTAATTTTAGATAAAATTAGCGTAACTCGGAGATTTTATAACAAAACCCGAAGCCCGAAGAAACGATGTTGAAACCCTGAGAGCTGGGGGTCTATTCTGTAAGCTTTTCGACAATCGTTTTTACAGTATCCTATTGAAAGTTTCGATTTTGAACACCTCGTATTGGTATTCTGTAACTAATTTTAATAGTGTTGTGTCGCTCTTGAGAGGAGACCTAAGAACGTGTCCTCTTTGAAAAGTGATATTGTTTTTTGACATTTATACTTGTTGTTTAGATATGTTTGAATATATTTGTAGGTTAGTGGGATTTAAAATGTGTTTTTTATATGGAAATATATATTTTTGTTGCTTTTTACGTAAAATGTTTTAGTGGGATATATGTTTTATGAATTTTTAGATGTACTTGAAGTGGGGAAGATCAGACAGCTTGGTAATTTAATGTGAAGATCATTTATTTTTTATATATTTTTTGTGTTCTTTAACTAATTTATATTAAACATATAAGATACTTCTAATAAAATTTAATTAATCTAAATAAGCTGTTTTGCGCAATTTATCCAATGGAATCTGCAAACCTCTCCATTGATCCCAGTGACAACGTTATCTTACAGTCAACATTCTTGAAGGAATTCGATATATATCCGTTAATTATTATTAATATTTTGTGAGACTTTGGCATTTCTATTCAAAATAACCCCCTGTTAAAAATCTATTCCAACATGTCAAAATTTCAAAATGGCGCTACTTATTTTCGATAATGCCGAATCCAAAACAACATCACAAAGGACAGTCTACGAAGACAGTGCAGTGTGCATAGGTGACATGATACTGTGCATGTGACTGTCGAGAAGGTACAGAATAGACCCCCTGGTCACCCTGGTTACGACATTCCCGATGGGATGCCGAGCGTCTTCATGGAGAATGAATGGCC
This sequence comes from Liopterus haemorrhoidalis, assembly GCA_963971575.1. Classification (NCBI taxonomy): domain Eukaryota; kingdom Metazoa; phylum Arthropoda; class Insecta; order Coleoptera; family Dytiscidae; genus Liopterus; species Liopterus haemorrhoidalis. Next base: position 54,668,754 of record OZ020615.1, read on the forward strand.
CAACCTCGAACAATTCAGTTTTGTGCATTTTTCTGTGTTGGTAGAATCCCTTTGGTTTCAGAAGTTTCCTCACATGTCGCACAACGATCTTCATTAAGAACATTTGTCACAAGTTTAAAACTTCGTTCATCTGTTGATGTTTTCGATTTTTCTAGTATTGGATCATCGTTTATCCCTACACGACTACCACGAAAACAATTAGCCCAACGAGAAACTGTACTTCGGTCCACTGTTGAGTCACCGTAAATTTCACTCAAAGCTCTGTGGATTTCTGTCGTGTTTTTGCCACGTAAAGTTTCGGTCTTAATGTATGACCTCTGATCGTCAACATTCACAATACCCGAGACTCCTGCAGGCTCCATTTCTAGTTCGCGTTTGTTAGAAACAGAGTATAAATACAAAAAAACACACGCTTCTTCCTCGAGCCTTCAACTAAAATTGACATAATTGTCACTGTTGTTGCGTCACCCAACCCGCAGTGTTGCATTATTTATGAAATAACCCTCATACATCATTGATACGACTGTGGTGACAATATCGAGAAATTTCTGTCACATCAACTAGAAAAACTGTTTGGAAAATATATGGTTCAGCAATATAGCGTTACATGTCACACAGCACGAGACACAATCTAAATTTTGAATGGAATCTTTCCAAACCGATTAAGAGATTATAAAATTTTCAAAACCGGTTTGACTTTTTTCTGTGCTTCTAATTTTAGTTTTTAATCTTAAAGCACATATTTATGCCAACAAGCTAACATCAATTGAAAAATCAAAAAACAAAATTCGAGGAGTTGTTGTTGAAATATCGTCTGAAATTTGTTTACATGTTATGAGAAATCTGTGATACACATTTCCAACAAAAATATCGGTTAGATGAATACTTAACGTGTTCAATTTGGATAGGTTACCATAGCAATGATGGTTCTGCGTAGGGTAGACGGTGGCGTTTCATTACAGCTGCGTTCAATTTCGAGTCTCGATTTAGTTCTAGATGGATGAATAGTTAAACGAATCAAAGCCATTTGTATCTAAAACATATATATTTCCTCTATCCTAAATTATGTTATGTATACTAATATATAGGGCGAGACAACACTTATGTTCATCTTGATTATTTCCTTAATAAAATAAGTTATAAAAATATTATTCAAATAAAACTTATTCGGAGAAATGGGGGTCAGACTATATTGGTATCAAACATTTTTGTTTCATTTGTTTTGCAAGAGGCACGGCAGTTAATAACTATTTTTTCAAATTACACTACACATATTATTTAACACAATATTATAGAGCTTTTTCTTCTCTTTTCAACGGTGTAAAACTTTTATATCCTTACATAACAAAATTTTTGAGAAAAGCGACTGTTTGTGGTCTTTAAAATGATAAGTGATTAGTGACTCGTAACAGTAATCTACCTATTGTACTAAAACAGGGGTTCCCAAAGTGGTCGATATGACATTGTTAGGGGTCGATTCTGGCTCAGGGGTCGATTGGGGGTCTATGGAAAAAAGTTACAAATTACTAGTATAATTTTAATATATAACTGTGTAGCTACAAAGTAGTTGAGGCTGGTTTTTAGCCATGTTAATTCTATCCTGACAAAACAGAGAAACAAGTTAGATGTAGAATTCCGTGGCGATTTGAGACTGAAACTAACTAATTTTGAACCCGACATTGCTAATCTTGCAAAGAGTCACCAACCACACCCGTCACATTGACACTGGCAATTTTAATATTAATATAATATTATTGTAATGCAATTAGATATAATTATATTAGATAAATGTAATATAAATAAAAAACTATACAATAAACAATATAAGAAATCACATAAGCATATTTTTTGCTTGCTCTATTATAATAACGTAATTGTAAAATAGAGGGGGTCGATACGTAGTCGAAAAACTCTTCTGGGGGTCGACGGAAAAGTTTGGGGACCCCTGTACTAAATGTTAAAAATGATGACCTTGCTTTTATACACGTTTTTTAAAAGCTTCTTGAACAGAAGAGAAATAAAAGTATATTAAAAGTATCAAAATAAAATAAAAGATATACTCGTTAGTGAGTATTAGTAGCAAAGACCAAAAAGTAATTTAAAAAAAGGCATCCTTTATAGTAAACTAGGCCTGTTTTTATAACTTAAAAAAAATGTTAATTTTCCACAAAAATGGATTGGTCTTCCAATACTAACTTGGCAATAAAACATTGGCTATTCACTCGATCTTACTCCGTTAAGACGGCGCACGACCCTATAGTTCTTAATAGTTTCTTATACAAAACTTATAATCAGAAATAAAATTTATAACAATCTATATATCAAAATTTGCAGCGAATTTTTATCTATCTAATAGGATATTTTTAATTCTAGAGAAAATTGTTATGTAACAATAAATAAGCAAATTGCATTATATACGCCATCTTGTGAACCAATAAACGAATATTTGCGTACGATGCGGCGAATTGTAGCTAAAGCTTCATTCTACAAATATATCTCGAGCTATTTTGCTCTATTGTGAAAACTAATTATAGTTATTGTACTTGGAAATCTATTTTTGCCTCCATCTTGAATCTGCCGCGGTTTTCAAAATAGGTGTTACGCGTAAAAATGATTTAATTTTCGTGAAGAATACGTGCACCAATTGGCATTCTATTATCATGAAGTATAATATTTTTCGACGAAGGCTCCTAACTATAATTAATCAAGTTGAAAAAAATGTTGACGTATTATTTGAACATTTCTACACAAAACTATATAAATATAAATGTTATTCGAAATCCACAAATAGATTTAAAAATTACAGAACAATATCGCTGATGTCTATTTTTAAGTTATTGAGCGATAATATTTTTACAATAAATGTTTCTACAATTAAAAATATCATATTAGATAGATAAAAATTTGGTGTAAAATTTGATGTATAGATTGATACTAATTTTATTTCAGATTGTTAGTTTTGTATAAGAAACTAGTAACCTCTGGGGGTTATACGCAGCGTTAAGTTACTTCTTATGGGGTTATTTGAAAAATATTGTGTATGTAAAGCGACCACAAAATCAACAAGAATTGATTCAAAGAATAAGGAAAGAGTGTGTTCAAATACCACTAGAAATGATTAAAAATTTAATAAATTAATAATTTGATAACATTTTTGGGGATTTGTGACAAAGCAGGAGTTTTTTGAAGAGTAACTTTTTTCGTAAAACTGATGATAATAAACAAGTTTTTCATTTGTATTTATTGGATCCCGCTGTATATACGTTTTCTCCATAAAAGGAGTAATGTTCAATGTCCCCTCCTGTTATTGAGTTTGGAAATCATGCTCAGTTATAATAATATATTATAAATATAATTAACATACAACCCACTGTTTGTGTCACGTGATGACTGACATAAATTCAAACATATTGAAACCACAATAAATATAAATGATCATTATCATTTACACTGTCATTATTTATGTTATTTAACTGGGCGTGCATTACAAGTGATGAGTGGTTTATAATATTATTCATCCTTGCCCTTGCCTCTTGCCAAAGTGACAAATTATGGATGTATACAATGAGTAAGGCGTTTGACATTAGAAGAATGCATAGTCAGTAATCCACCTAATGCATCTCTAAGTAATATGTAATAGTCCTTTCTCTGAATGCTGACGATGGAATTATGCCAATTTTCAACTGCACTGAATGTAAATACTCGTAGTAGGTCAGTGGTGTACGTAAAATGAGGGGTTAGAGTACAAATCTACGAAATAATAGTCTTACTACTTAGAAAAAATATAGGTATGCGTCAAATGATCATTTGCATACTTGTTTTTCAACATTACATTAGAAAAAGTGATTAAAGACGTCTAAATAAACATCAAAAACATCTTTAGCGGCCTTGACATAAAGATGCTTTCCGCAAATGCCTGGGAACGGTATATTTGCAAGGGATGGAGTCTCTAAAGCTGGATCCAGATTAGCGAGCCCCTGTAATGTTCTGCGTAATGTAACTCGCCGTGTAACATTACGCAAATCGCTCGACCTGATCTTCTCTGTGTCGGTTTCTGTAGCAAACACAAAAGAGTTCAGCGAATTTGGATGGAAGCGTTTGAGGTAGTTCTGATGCTCGCAAGTATGACACAAAGTTTAAGTTCGTTCTACATTATACTTTTTTGCGAAGCATTACATATTTTTTGCGTAGTACTGACTTAAAAAGTATAATGTGAAACACAATACTTCCCTCCAACTTTCGATGCTACACTACAAACTACACTATTTTCAAAACTACCTCCGCTCAAATTTTTGGATAAGAGTTGTATACTTCTCAGTCGTACCAACTACCAGCTTTTTAGTTTTTGTTTACAACTTAACTTGTTTAAACAAGTTTATTTAGAACATATAATTAATTATAAACTTAGCACAATTAAACAATATTTATAATTTGGTTACTAGAATTGGTTCTATAACCAAACTGTTGTCTGTCACCTGAAGATTCTAGCTTTTTTAAGTTGGCAGTGAAGAATATCACAAAGTAATAAAAGATGGAAGGTATCGCTGTCCCTTATTTTTCCCCCACTATATTTTGTAGTATCAAAAGTTGAAATGATATCAGAGTTGGATAGTATTGAAAAAAGTATAATGTAGAACGGACTTTACATAACCTAGAGTAGATAGTAAATTTTAGCTAAGAAATTATTTTTCGACATGTTTCGTCAGCAATTTAGCTTCTTCGAGATTTCTGCCTGTTGTATATATGAGGGGTCTAAATGCAAAATCCGCCATGTCCACTTTAAAAAAAATGAGTTATGCATTCTGCTCTCTATGGTGGTTAGAATAAGGTAGCAAAAAGTTTGAGTACAAAATTCACTTAGTAGAGTATAAAACAGCTAGCCAAAACATGGTTGTGAGTGCAAAATCCGCTATGTGTACATTTTTTTTTTTTTCAAATCCACTATGTTCTAATTGACCAATAGCGATCGAGTATGTCTGCTGTCTGGAGTTACGCCCATGTTTGAATCAGTTGCAAGAGTATAGTCATCATCATCATTGGCGCAACAGCCCGAATTGAGCCAAGGCCTCCTGTTTCCAGGTTTCGTGACGATGTTTTCAATCTATATACATTCAGGCGTAATATGGTCAGTAGTACGTCCATTTTTTAGCGTACACAGAAAGGCACCTACAGTTTAAAGCCGGTTGCGAACGGCTAAGCAGAACCTGTAATTTGTATAAATATTTTTACACAAATTATTTGACACAAGCAGGAATTGAACTCACGTCCGTGCCCTTTCTCAGCGGTCAACTAACAAGTACAAACGATTTAACGTTTGCAGCTACAGGCTTGCCTAGAGCATAGTAGGTGTTGAATATTCATTATTGTTCTATTATTAATAGTAACAGTGGATTGTATTGGTGTATCAATTAAAAATACGACTCCAGAATGTAGCCGTAAAATAATAGTGCAGCAACAAAAGCCTCCTTTTTCTGGATTGAAAACACAATTTTGTTGCAAAACCCGCCAAGTCCAAACTTAAAGACGTTTTTTATGTAATCCTACCACCAGTATTTGATCTGATACCCTCTATTGATAGTAAGATAATAATACTAAGACAATTAAAAAGAATTGCTTGTAAAAATATGTCTCTAGTATTCTATTAGTTCTAACAGTTTTTTGTCTCACCTGCAAAATGACATGGAGTGGACATGGCTTATTTTGTATTTAGACCCATCATATTATACATGTGAAGTTTTGAAGAATTTAATAAAGTTTATCCTAACATAACGTATCTTAACCCAGTAATACCAAATTTTTTCTAAGAAACTTTTCATAACATGAGTTCCACTGAGTATTTACAATACCCTCTAGCTGCATTGTAATTTTTTTGGACTGTTCACAGCAATTTTGTCTGTTTGCGACGCATATATTTCAAGCGAGCATTACGTTACGCCAGCGCGCTGTGTTCAGATCTTCTATATGAAGAAATGTCAATAAAAGAGCAAGAGTTAGAGATGGGAAAAGTTTTTAAACGTTAAACAAAAAGCTAAACAAATATAAATTTCGAACATTGACAAAAGAATTTCATATTTTGTCAACTGTTTGTATATAAGCCTACATCTACTGAAAACAAACAAAATAGTCAATGATTTCGGTACTAACAAAAAACGAAATGGAAGTAAAGTAGCTACCATCACTTCAAATTTAAAAAATAATATTTTGTAAAACAAACCTATTTGTTTCTGTAGAACTCCAAAGAAAAGAAGAAAACAAAATAAATAAATAAACAGATAAATAACGAAATAAATAAATAAAAAATCCCTGTTGTTATGCAGCAGCATATTAACAATTCTATTCTTCTTCTAATTTTGGGGAAAAAAAGTCTTTGGATCAAAACTCATATTTTTGGCCTACTGGACGCATAAAAAAACAAACATGTTTGTGCGTCGACGCAAGTTACCACACGCAAGTATGCATGTACTGTAACCATGCTCATTTAACTTCGTGCGTTTGTTTTGCTGTCAGTTCTCGTACGTTCAAAAAATCGCACGTTTCCGCAACTAATGTAACTGCACACTAAAGTGGGAAACAGAATGCAACGAGTTCTACGGCGCGTTGACGGCGTTTGGACGGCGCTATCTGTCAGAGAAAAGTTAAAACCAAGCTGTCGTACGCAAGTGCACAGAATGTGTAACGTCCTAGCGGCGTTCGAACGCCGTTGATACTGAATGTTCGTCAACTTCCAACTTTTGACGCCGTTGAACGTTGACGCAGAACACCTAACCTCAGTTTTTACTGAATGGTAAAGTGTTTGTATGTATAAATAACTTGCATACAACATAAATAACATCACACACAAGTCTTCACCATCCATTATAATTTTAATAAAAGAAAGCGCACATATAAACACAGATATAGGTTGTCACGTGACACTTTGACGGCGTTAAAAATGATTGCATTGTGTGCAGGCGAAAATTCAACGCCGTTCTCAAAGGCGCTAACGCAACACCTCGTTGACGGCGTAGCGCGCTGTGCATTCTGTTCCAGGCTTAAAGTGGGAAACAGAATGCACCGAGTTCTACGACGCGTTAACGGCGTACGTACGGCACCATCTGTCAGAAGAAAGTTAAAACCAAGCTGTCGTACGCAAGTGCACAGAATGGATAACGTTCTACGCCGTTGATACTGAATGTTCGTCAACTTCCAACTTTTGACGCTGTTGAACGTTGACGCAGAACACCTAACCTCAGTTTTTACTGAATAATAAAGTGTTTGTATGTATAAATAACTTGCATACAACATAAATAACATCATTCACAAGTCTTCATCATCCATTATACTTTTAATAAAAGAAAGCGCACGTATAAATACAGATATAGGTTGTCAAGTGACACTTGACGGCGTTAAAAATTATTGCATTGTGTTCAGGCGAAATTTCTCAACGGCGCTACGCAACGCTGTCGCAAATGACGCCGCGCTGACACTGTAGCGCGCTGTGCATTCTGTTCCAGGCTTAAGCCTGCACACAATGCAATAATTTTTAACGCCGTCAAGTGTCACTTGACAACCTATATCAGTGTTAATACGTGCGCTTTCTTTTATTAAAAGTATAATGGATGATGAAGACTTGTGTGTGATGTTATTTATGTTGTATGCAAGTTATTTATACATACAAACACTTTACCATTCAGTAAAAACTGAGGTTAGGTGTTCTGCGTCAACGTTCAACGGCGTCAAAAGTTGGAAGTTGACGAACATTCAGTATCAACGGCGTTCGAACGCGGTAGGACGTTGTCCATTCTGTGCACTTGCGTACGACAGCTTGGTTTTAACTTTGTTCTGACAGATAGCGCCGTACGAACGGCGTCAACGCACCGTCAAACTCGTTGCATTCTGTTTCCCACTTTAAGGCGATCTCGGACCTCATAACGTAGCCTGAAGTCACAGTATTCCATTTCAAACAAAAAGTAATTCAATATTCAATATGGACTTCTATTATATATGTAATGTGTAAATACCAAATACCAAATAAGTAGCAGGAAATACGTTATCATCCCCGGCGCCGGCCACCAAACAGTTACAGATTCTATCACTTTAAAAACAATTGAACACACCACACAGTAATTGTAATAATTTCAATGTCATTTTATCCATATTTAACCAAGTTAGCTAATGCATACAAATTGTGAATTGTAATTCTAACCTGAGCATTGCTGTTACGTATAAGTTCATAGACTATCGTTGTTTATATGCAAGCGGCAATTAAACACACGGTGGTCAACAGGCGGAAGAACATCTCGGGTTAAAGACTCAAACGGATATCACGAAAATTATCTACTGGACATGACCAAAATATTATTGATTAGGAATTAGCGAATAGATTTTATTAGTTTCGATGTCTGCATATGGAAATTATAGCTGCTTCCTGATTGGCAATGATGCTTTATGAGTATTTATTAACAAATACAGTCTGAACATAATAAAATTAACATCATCGTCATCGGTGTTATTACAAGGGTAGGTTAATAAGTCCTTACAAAACAATAGAAAAACACATTCTTTTGGGTTGATTCATTTTTAGGGTTTTGTAGGTATGACCAAAAAACACTTATACCGTCATTTTGTCGTCTGTCTGCCTGTCTGTCTGTCTGTCTATCTGTCTGTCTGTCTGCCTGTCTATCTATATAACTGTGTGTTTTTTTTAATTTATTTTTTTAATATATGATTATTTTATTTTTCTGACTTAATTTTCATGACATTATAATATTTTAACGTTTAATGACGTATGATTTTGTAATTTTAATTTTTTACCATCATTTTGGATAATTTTTAATATGTTATTTGTATTGTAATTATTTTATTTCCTGACTTTTTGTATTATAATATTCTTTGACTTGTGTAAACATTCTCTGTGATGTAAAAAACACCAATAGAGATTATTATTATTATTATTATCTGTCTGTCTGTCTGTTCGGTAAAAATTGTTGCCAAACGGCTAAACCTAGAGAGTTGAAATTTGGCATGCTTATACAACTCTTTGACCCGCACATAGGAAAAAAAACTAAATTATCTAAAAAACATACCCCCACAAAAATATAAACAAATATGTGCTCATCGAAAAAAAAAAAAAAATTTTTTAAATTATTAGTAGGGTATCAAATAAAAGCGCTTACTATGTGGATTACCAATCAATTTTATTTTTCCAAAATAAATTATTTTGATGCGATTTTTGCCAAATTGTGCAGAAAAATTTTGTCCCACACCCTGTAGCCCAGATGGTTTAAACTAAAAATCTGAAGAAATTCTAAGTTATGTACATTGGAGTGAACCGGAATAGTACAACAGGAATTTTTGATCAGATTATGTTTTCGGAAAATAACGCATTTTTTGTGTTTTTTAGTTGACGATTTACTAAAGTTATAGTTATGTAACACACTAGACTAGAAGACGTATCATGGTGTAATGGTTAGCATACTCGCTAGCTACCTAGAATTCTAGGCTCGCTCCCTGTTAGAGGAGACAATTTTTTTTTTTTTTTTTTTTCTCCATTTATACTTTCTTTAAATTATTTTGTCAAAATTCTAGTTATATTTTGACAATGTTGCATTTATTTTTTTAAGAGCGTAAATTTAATAACCAATTAGAATGTTGGAATTATATTTTTATTCTATGTGTCATGTATACGAAACCAAAGGGGCGAAGCATATGACAACCAATGGAAGCCATAGGCGCAATTTTCAAAATCTTAATGAACCTTGCTATATAAAAAAAATACTGCACATATTTAGAAACCTAAATAATGATATTAAGTATTCGAATTAAAATTAACAAAAAAATATTTTAACATAAAATTTGTTTTTTAAGTTCTTAGATTAACATACGATAAATTATTTTAAAAATATCGTTCATTTTGCTATAATTACTACAAAGCAAAATTTGTCCTACACACTCAGCATGCCGCCTGCACTTATTATATATCTGCGAAACCCTGAAATGTGTGAAAATACACACTTCACATAAATTTTTATTTCTCAACATTTAGTCTCTTTTTAGCTCGAAACACTTCACCCAGTGTTTCTCCAGCTTTTTCAAGCCATCCAAAAAGTAAGATTCTGGAAGGCCCTTAATAGGCGCAAATAGGCATCCGTTTCGGCGAAGACCTCCTCGATCGACGTGATTCTTTTTCTGGCGAGCCATTTCTTCATATCTGGCCAAATATGGTGGATGCAGCAACAATTCGAAGCGTAATTTATGCATTTTTGCCATCTAAACTGCACAAGTGTGCATCCTTATATTGTCTTGATGGATGAGCACTTCCTTCTTGGCCAAATGTGGGCGTTTTTTTCTTGATTTCTTCGCTCAACCGGTCCAATAATAAAGCATAATACTCTCCATTTATCTTTCGTCATTTTACCAACTAGTCAATGTGAATGCTTCCGCGTGTATCCCAAAAAAACAGTGCTCATCACCTTGCCGGCCGATTTCGCAATCGCCTTCTTTGGAGAAAAATCGCATCCAGAAACACTGTTTCGACTGTTTCTTAGTCTCTGGAGTGTAGTGGTGGATTCAAGTATCATCAACGGTTATGTATCGACGCAGAAAATCGTTAGAATTACGACGAAAAACCGCCAAACCAGCCATTGAATCGACCACACGATTGCGTTTATCTACATATAAACGCGGCTCTGATCTTGCTGATATCTTTTTCATACCAAATTTTTCGTGCAAAATTGAAACCACTGAGCCATGTGATATGCCTGTGGCCTCAATGAGTTCGCGCACTTTGACTCGTCGAACACTCCAGACCAAAACGTGGATTTTGTCAATCATATCTGGCGTATTCATATCAAGTGGACATTCATGCACTTCATGCAAATTCATGGCACAACTGCAACAACATTTAAAACTGTGTACAATTGGGTGAATGATTTTAAACATGGTTTCTTTCGATATTTTGCCTTTCAAATAAAAGTAGTTCACTGTACGAAACCCGTTTTTTTCAATTGCTCGAAAATAACAAACGTTGTTTGTTCAATCGATTGTAAAAATTAAACCACGCGATGGATATGGTTGGAAATTTGACAACAGTCTATTAACAGATGATACTTTTCATAACAAACTTGTTTCGATACTACTAGCGTCATTTCTTAAATTTTGTAAGGACTTGTTGTATCTCGTACCTTATTAGAAACTTGATCCTCGAACAAAGCTTATATTTCTTCGTTTTGAAAAACTTCAATCAGTTATATAAATAAATATTTATCAAACAATAAAAGATAAAAATAATTTATTACAGCAATTAGTTTAAAGATAAAATATTATTCCAATTTCATTCAATATTTTTATCTTACAATTTTTTCTTTTTAATTCAATATCGTTTATATTTTTATGAGTTTAATAACACAACAAATAATGGAAATAAAATGTTCTCTTTAATTTTAATATTTTCCATATTGTTCATTAAATATATTACATGAAGCGTAAGATAATCAATATTCACAACAAAAGGATAAATAAAATATTCGAGGGAAGTTTCTTTATGACGTTCAAAAGTTTTAACAACGAGGAACTTTGTTTCCAATAAATTAGAGAACAGTTCAACTGTTCAACAATAAAATTATAAAATTAATACTGAGTAAAATCGATACAAAAATTTATAATTAAGTAAATGAGTACTGGGTTCCGTAACTGGTGCATAAAGCTACGTTCACAGCTCAAAAATTAATAGACTATACGCTATGAATTGTTCACTGTTGATTATCATTAAAAGTTTGTCATATGATAACGCAAGCGACCGTCCACAGCTCTAAATATAATATATTATGCGTCGTCGACTGTCGACTGTTTTACAAACTTATAGTTAGTGAGCTGTTTTAGTGAGACAGACATATAAACACACATTAGCTGTCTCACTTTACATAACCTCAAAAATACATTCACACAAATTTCAACAATAATATGTTAACATTACTCCCATTTTCAAAATCATTCACCCTTCATACAGGTGTAGGGGCTCGCCCCCTGGCATCGGCGAATAGCCTCACTGCAGAAATAAGTCAATGTAAAATAAATAAAATTTAAAAAAATACATTTATTATGGAAACTTCAATAGTTTTCACTAGGAAATTTTTAATAAAGAAATTTATAAAAAGTCCCTTGTTGATTAGATTAAACAGATTTATTTTAAAAAATATACTTTACGTAGCCGACCGGCGTAGAGTAGTGGTAACACACGTGCCCTGCGTTGCTAAGGTCTTTGTTTCGAATCCCGCTCAGGCATGGAATTTTCAAATAAAATTACAACTGTCCTGGCTAAATGCCAAAGTAGCAAAGGCCAAATAAAAATAAAAAAATTAAAACTTAATGTAGCAACGTATATTGTTGCTAGGTATTTTTGCGTTTTAAGGAATGCTTTAAATTTACGGAAAGCTGGGCAATAATTTATTATTTTCAAATTTAATGTACAAAATACAGAAGATAAATAAATTAATGTTACAGTCTGTATAATAAGACATACATGCTTATAATTCAGGATCAGGCATATGCACAAATAATAAACAGGTTCAAACATGATAAGAACATCAAGACCTAATACGCCCGATAATAAAAATTATTTAGTTAGTGTTTTGTCTTTTAGTAGAGCGGTTGTGTAATAATGAGTGCTATTTATGCAAAACGGTATTTTTATGTACCCACCCAAAAGGGCCAAAAATGTTCTTTTCCAGTGCAGCAAAATATATGCACAAGTCAGTAGACTTTGGGAAGTATTGGGTGAAACGTTATAAAATTAATAAAAATGTTGACGATTTGCCTAATCATGGATTAAAAAAAGTGACCACTAAAACAAGATAAAGTGATTTTTAACGTTTTTAAAAATAATCCTATGTTATCTTTACGTAAATATCAGGCAATTTTGTTAAAAAAGAACCAGTTCAGTCTTATGACCCTGAGAAGTCGTTTAATTGAAAATGGTATTAAATTCAGGAGCACCAAACAAGAATTGTTATCGGTGAAACATGTCGAAAAACGACTCGCTTGGGAAAAGGAAAATTTAGACCGCGATTGGAGTGATGTGGTTTTCTCTGATGAATCTAGTTTTTACATGTATTATAAGCTTCGAACAAAAAACGTTCAAAATTTAGATCAGCTAACTCGTCAATAGGGCTGATATGGAGATCACTGTCAAAGTATACCGAAAAGTTGGTAGAAAGTGTACCGAAAAGAAGCCCAGCAATAATTGATAATAATGGAGATTGGATCAATTATTAGGTAGTAGCGTAATAATATTTACAGTACATTTTTAAATTATATTTAGTTTTTCCTTTTCTCTCTTATAGTTCACCAAAAATCAACAAGGATGTCTTATTATACAGATTTATATTATTTCTGCAATTACGTCTTTCATTTAGTATTTCTACTGTTTAGTTGTATTGGATAATAACTTTACTTCAGACTATGGAGCTGGAAGGATTACCCCTATGTACATATTTCAATGTATGCTAGAATAAACAGATGCTATAACGAACGAGATTCTAGACCCAATTACGTATGTTCTAGCATGCCTCACTGTGCTATTTGATTGGTAGCTTTCTATACCATATTGACCAAATAGTAAACAGTGTTGTAACACTTTAAATCTCACGTGTACTCCGCTGATCACACCTCTACTACACTGATAACCCACAGGAGGGCACGTGGGGCTGAACATGTTAAGGATGATGTGTTATGGTCGTTATCCCCAGGGATTTTCATCACAGTCGGACGTACATTGCATTGATTAATTCTTATATAAGAACTATACTACCAATAACTGATTTGACAAACCTGTAATTCATTTGTTTCATATTTTGTTCAGGAAGTAAGGAATGTCCATGGATAATTGATTAAGTGAAGCACAGTCCTTCTAAGACAAGTAGCTAAAATTAAAGCAACATATCCGGTCTTAACTATTATTGTAGTCTATTTAAAGGTGCATTTGATTTCCTGTTACAAGTTCCACTTACTATAAAGCTCAAAGCTTCCGGTGTCACCGGATTATTGAATTATGATTTGACAACCATAACAAACAAGATATTTATATACATTTATGTAACAACTAATCACTTATAAGAACTGCTAAACGATACCTGCATGTTCTAAGTAATTATTAGACTGCATTTTCATTTGACAGTGTAAAATAAAAATGCCTTTTATTTCAGAAATCATTTATTATATTGCATTATTTGGGAATCGCTGAGTTGACTTATGAATTACATTGTTCCTTGTACGGATATTTCAAGGTGCCTTGGTTGCGGATTGTGCCTTAGTTTAGTTTTAGCAAAACTAATTGACAGATAAGTGTTAGCTTCCTTATTATCTAGATAGATGGCAGTAACAACTGCAATTATTATTTATTATTATTATTATTGGGTTTTTCAAATCTTGACTAGCATCCATGAGTCGCAAACTGCAGTAACTTTTGAGCAATGTCATACTAGATACATTTTAATGCACGGGACTGCATTCAAACTTTGGCGATCTGCAGTCATTTTGGGTAGGGTGACCAGATATTGACATAGTCGAAGAAGGACATTTGAAGTTTTATAACGCATCCCAGTAGGACATTTGACAACCCAGCTTAAAACAATAAAAATCGGTAGTAAAAAAAGCACAAAACACTAAAAATAGATCAGTAAATAATTTTAAATTGATATACTACTCTTGTTGTTTTAAATACAACTCTTTGTTGCAAATTGTGCCCATTGTTTAATATAAAAATATGGGGAAAAAAGTTTATTGTTATTATTAATGAGTACCTATACTAAATTATTTGAATTGGTGTAATTTGATCAACGGTATAAATTATAACACATCAATTTTATTTATTACAAAAAAGGAAAATTAGACTTCTAATTTTTATTTTTATATTCGCATTTATTATTAATATAAAATATGAAAAAAATATTTATTTTAAATATTGTTCTTACTAGAGATGGGTCGTTCATGAACGAACCGGCTCACTGAGCTGGCTCAGTACACTGACCGAAGTAACACGGTTCACCAAATTGAAATGAACCGGCTCACGGCTCACTGTATAGTTTCAAGTTTCAAGGATACGATTGGTCGGGCGATTGTGAACAGTGACCGGAGTGATCCGGATCTGGATCGATGTCATGTTGAACTTCGCGAGAACTCGGCTTGTAATGTATTATCATAAATTGTATTATTTATTGTCATCAATTTGTAGGGCAGTTTATTTGAAACTAATAGGCTTAGTCTGTATTTTCTTACAACCATACTATATAAAAATATTAAAAATATTGCCCAAATCCCAGATGTCCGATTTATAAGGGCAATAAGCATCGCCATAAACTTAACACATCTGGTTTAAAATACAGTAGCTATATAAAGTGAATTGTTTGTTTCAAAAATGTTAGATAAGAGCCGGCTCTAAGCGACGTTCTACCTACGACCGAACGACTGACCGACCTGTGTCTCGGGATCATGTTTACAGTTCATATATTGCAAGAAGCTAAGCGACGTTATACCTGTTTACTTAACCAGATCACTGAGCCGGATCAATGAACCGGCTCAACAAACTGAACGACCTCCACTGATCCGGTTCCGCAAACTGAGCCGAAATTCCCATCTATAGTTCTTACCAATTATCAAATGGTATTAACTGAAATTTATTTAAAAAAAATTGTATAAATTTTAATAAATCTGGCTTACTGCTTTCAATGCGCTTAGTACAGCATTAATTTCGATATTCTGTACATCATGATTGAATTCGATGTGTTTGAGCACGCTTTTTGATTTAGCTATTGAAGAAGACGCTTCGATAGAACTGCGTGTTGGATACTTTCAAATTCAATCAAAGATAATGGATAGATCGGATAGTCATTCCGTTTCTAAAACCAACGAAAATGTTTTCCAGGTTCGCGTTTATTAATCCATACCAATCGACTATTGACTATTACATTACTTAAGAAGCAAAAAATCGTATGGGTCTTGTCGTAGCATTTTAAGCATTATAGGCAATCACGACAGTGCACCAGATCACACTTACCTTCGGTCATTTTTGGTGAAGAACAAAATGACTCTGGTTCTCCATCCACCATACTCTCCTAGCTGGGGCCTACATGACTCATGATTGATCCCCAGATTAAAGAGTTCATTAAAAGGACTCCGTTTCCAAACGATTAAGAATATAAAAAATTAAAAACTAAAAGCTATTCCAAAAAGTGCTTACAAAATGTGTTTCCAGAACTGGAAAAGACGCTGGCAGCGATATATAGCCTCAGAAGGGTAGTATTTTCAAGGTGGTATTTTGAATGTAACATAATTTCTTACTAACAAAGTTTTGTGATGTTAGTCCGAGTATTGATCAAACTTCATAGTTTATTAGACCTGTCAATATTTTTTATTATTTCCTACTTCCACTCTATTCAAATGAGTCAACAAAACTTAATAAAAGCCGAACAATTCCGGCCTTTATTGAACTTGATTCAATAAAGAGGTAATTAAGCATCTTAAGCTACTTGACTTCTAATTACAATACTACTTCAAACCGGAAATGTATATTTAATTTTAGCATCTCATCCGTCATGTATGGTCTTCTCAGTCATCCACAGCCATACTAACATTATAATTGAATGGTAATTAGTGTTCTCTGTAGTAACATTGACGTTTACTAATTATGATAGTTATCATTTACATGCATTCAACTTGTTATTGACAGCCTTATCGGGTCACAATGACATCAGACAAAATTTCTGCATCAGGATGTTTTAACTGTGCATTGTTAAGAGAAGATAAAAAAGATTTTAAAATTTACATTTACTCCCCGAATGGGTGGCAACTTTTTACTTCTAAATTATGTTTTTTAACTAACTGAGTTTTTATATTTGAGTCTCACTTGAAAGGATGTTGCATTCCTTATGTAAGAAAATCATTGCCTTCTTTGGAGAAAAAGAATATATTAATAAAAAAGTATGCTACAATTTTAAAAGCAATTAATTAGTTTTTCCTCACTTTCAGGTTTCCAGGATAATATAGTTGTACACATATTATTTTTAGGGTAGTACACAAAAAAAATCGTTGACCACTGGCATAAACCATGTTCATTAAGTTGCTCCATAAAATGAAATTTTGCGTAGTTCTGACGTTCTTGTAGCGAGCCCGGTATGTTAAGTCCATTCTACATTATACTTCTTTCAATACTTTTTTCAATACTATCCAACTCTGACGTCATTTCAACTTTTGATACTACAGAATATAGTGGGGGGAAAAAATAAGAGACAGTATAAATTTCATATCTTCCATCTCTTATTACTTTTCATTGCCAACTTAAAAATTTTTAGGTTCAGATAGCAGACAACAATTTGGTTATAGTAAACCAATTTATAAATATTGTATAATTGTGCTAAGTTTATATTTAATTATATGAACTACATAAACTTCTTATCAATTTAATAAACTACTAAAAGTTAAGTTGTAAACAAAAACTAAAAAGTTGGTGTTGGTACGACTGAAAAGTACAGAACTGTCAATCAAAAATTTGATCGGAGGTAGTTTTGGATGACAGTTCTATAATTTTCAGTTCTACCAACACCAACTTTTTAGTTTTTGTTTACAACTTAACTTTTAGTAGTTTATTAAATTGATAAGAAGTTTATGTAGTTCATATAATTAAATATAAACTTAGCACAATTAAACAATATTTATAAATTGGTTTACTATAACCAAATTGTTGTCTGCTATCTGAACCTAAAAATTTTTAAGTTGGCAATGAAAAGTAATAAGAGATGGAAGATATGAAATTTATACTGTCTCTTATTTTTCCCCCCACTATATTCTGTAGTATCAAAAGTTGAAATGACGTCAGAGTTGGATAGTATTGAAAAAAGTATTGAAAGAAGTATAATGTAGAATGGACTTTACTTTATCACGTACAATTTATTGTCCACTACGTAGCGAGCCTGTGATATTATATGAATTCTGATCTCAAACTGAAATGAGATTCCTAAAGGAGTTCAGGTAGTATTGTTGTACTTACCAACCGACTGATCAGGCATCTGTAATTAGTCTGGATCTTAGCTGTTCACTTAAATTCTTAAAGAAGAAGGTTTACACACGTTAAGTAAGACGGTTTAAAATTAATGAATTTGATTTATTAAAAGTAATATTTACAATTAGTTTAAAAGATTAAAATATAGGTAAAAATAATGACAAAGATTAAAACAAATATAATTGGATAGACCAGCGTTCCGCAACCTTTGGTGTCTATCGACCCAAAATTAATAACAAAATTATAAGGCGACCCATGTGCGTTGGAAAAAATGATGCAAGTGCAGGACAATAATTTTATTTTATAAACATATAATAATTTTATACCAGTACATACTAATGGCTCTTCTGCTCCTGATTCTCTTTCACCAAATTGTCTATTCTTGCTTCAATTGATTTAGTTAATGCAATCCTCAACATTGTGTCAATGCTTTGAAGTCGATTTCTATATTTATTTTTAACTGCAGTCAGAGCTGAATTTACTTATACATAAATGGTCGTAGGTCACGACCCATTATTAAATTTCCACGACCCAAAATTGGGTCGCGCCCCAATGGTTGCGGAATGTTGGGATAGACTACCAGAATGCCGACACAGTGCCTCTAATGAATTCCACAAATTAGATGTTAATGCTAACCGGACAGAATACTGTCTCATCTCGTCGGGAGACGTGTGTTTTTATAAGGCATTTCTAGGAAAAAGGGTTTCAGTGTTCAAAGTTATTAAGCAATAACTCTGAACAAATATCTCCGTGAGCAATGAACCTTTAAAAATATATTTCAAAAGTTACGTTGTAAACGTAAGGTTTCTAATTTTATTTTATTATCTGACTTCTTAAAAATATGTACCTTTTAAAAATCCCAAAAAATGACTTTCAAAAAAATTCTCGCGAAGCGTGGTTTGTGAAAGTTAGTCATTGTTCCGTACATTCATTACATTCTTGTTGATTGTCAAAATCACGATGAATTTTCATTAAAACCGAAGATTTGACTAAATAGTTTGATAAAATGATTAGTAATGTTTATTACCATTAGTATTTCAGACTACTAGTGCAAAGATTTATCTAACGTTCTTCCCACGGTTATATTTAAAATTCTGTCAAAAATATTATTCCATAATTGAAAATACGTCACTCCAAACAATAGGTTATAATTTAAAAGTTTTCACAGTACAATTGTAAACAAGTAATAATTTCATCTTTTCATTGGAGTTGTCGTGTCAATAAACAACTCAAATTCTATATTCTTGACTTAAAACTAATTCTTATCGTCGTTGTGTCAAACATCGTGTAGTATTGGTAAACATTTCCAAGAACAATGCGAGATGCTGAAATGAATACATAATAGAGGGAGATAGTAGTTGTATGACACTGATGTCTGTATGTATGCTCTTTCTGTCGTATCCTGTCGGAAACTTTGACGAGGATTTTCTCATCGGTCACTACTAGATATTTGGGAGTATTTAGACGTAAATGTATTGACTGATTGGAATAATTCGGTATTGTAATATTTGTTAATATGATTTTTCCTGTCTATAAATGTGAATACATCAAAGATCTCGCGCAATAAAAATAACAGATTTTGTAGTAAAAATTAAAGTTGATCGTAAAATAAATAAGCATGTCTTCTAATGAGTTGTCTAAATCCTTTTCCTTGAAAATGTGAATGATGAGAGTTTCTCTTTGAAAATGCTTTCTCCTTGATTGGGATCAATGCTGCTTCAGATGTTTTTAATATGCCAGTTGTAAATCCATATTCTTAATAACCTTTCTCCATCTCTCCATTTTTGATTCCTGGTTTTATTGACTTATTTCAGCCATACCTCATGAGATAGCTCTTTTTTGTGACGTATGTCAGAAAGTCTCCCAGTCGCGATATGGCTGCAAGGTCTCATCCTTATGCCTGGGCTACACCTGCATCTATCGTCGCTAAACTTCGGTTTAACGTGACATACACGCTAATGTGGCCAGCTACTATCGGTTTGCGTTCACAATATTAGCAGTGCGCGCCACTAGACACATGACGATAACTGAAGTAGCGGTTTTAGAGCGCACATCAAAGGAACTTAGCGCAGAGCGTAGTATGTTCTGTTGGCGCGTATTGTTGTTTATCCGGCATCATTTGAGGTTATGTTATACATATTTCTTTACAACTTATTTGTGTCAAAATCAGATAAGATTATGTTTGAATTTGTAAAATTAAATGTAAAAAATAATTTTAGGGTGCAGTTATGATGGATATACACAATAATTTTATTTAATTTACATCAAAATAAATACGCTTGTACCTTGTAAACGTAAATAAAGTGTAGCGGCGAAAACGCAGGTATGGCCACAAGTTGCGTTTTAGCACGATATCGATAGATGCAGTTTACCACGAATTTTTATAGCGCGCAATTGTCGGCAAAGCTTATAACGCAAGTGTGGCCCAGGCATTAAGGAAGAAGTAAGCGATGCACGTTAAGAAAAAAAGTGCTATGCATTTGCGAGCTCTGGAAATTATCTTCAACGACAGATTAAATGTCCTCAGTTTTCTTATACCATCACTCATATATCTGTCTGTTGTCTGTTTGTGTTCGTCTATATGGTAGAATTTATGACCAAACCAATTTGCATATACAGTTTTTGACGCGCATATAGTAAAAATATCGAAAAAAGATATGGCTCGAAAAATATTTACGTATATTTTGTTATCTGTATTTATTAATTGGATGAATATTTGGCGCATTGTGGGCTATTCCGTTTTTATTTCACATCACACCGTATAAATATGGATATCTCAGCTAGTAGGTAAATATAAAAATATGTTATGGCCTATTAAAATTTTTTATTAAGTCATATAATGTGTATTTAAAATTCTATTATATCTTTAATAAATATTCTAGATAGTTTTGTCTCGTTTTATAGACTGTTTATAGACATATTTACATATTTGTGGACTTTTTGTGGGACGGTATCTTTAGAAATTTTAGTATAGTACACCATTTTATTTTTTATTTAATACCTTCTACGCATTAAATACGAAGAAACACGAGTTAGTTGTGGCGTAGAATATTATTTTATATCCCTGTTGTCATTTTCGGATTAAATTGAAAAGCAGGAGATTAAATGTGGATTTGAAGAGGCTCAAAATAGTTCAAATTTGGAAGTTAAGGTCGTCAGAGGCCTATAATGTACCTCTGACTTAAGTTTATTTTGGATTATTTGATATATATTCGTTTAGAACAAAAACCAAGATAAAGGCCTTTATAGCAAGACTTAAATGGAAGTAGACAGGACACCTGATGCGTACACAAGATGACGGAGTAAAAAACTTACGGAATGGATACCAAAACACTGTAAACGTAGAAAAGGTAGACAGTTCACGAGATAATCTGACTTATTTAATAAGAAATGGTCAACATTTACGCAACAAAAAGAAAACTGGAGAAACTTGGTGAATGCTCTTATCCAACAATGGGACATATAGGCTATTATAATTATTATTATTATATACAGACGATTCCGCTTAATTGGGCCACCGCTTAATTGGGGCGGCCGCTTATTTGGGCCAAATCTCAAAGAAAAGAAACCAAACCAAGGAACCAACAGTAAATTTATATGTTTAATTGGGACAACATTCCACTTAATTGGGACAGTAAATTTAAGATCACAGTACATATTATGTTACACATATTCTCAAGAAAAAATATGTACAAAGAATTTAATATCACAGCGTTATTTTATGCAGGAAGGAAATGAAGGGAGCCCTACATCCGCACTGAATACCTGTGCTGATTTTGTAGAACTGAAATGTTACAAAAACAAAAGACAGACTACACTTGACGCATTTTTGCATTGAATTAAATTGTATGTACCTATTTAATATTTTATTTTGGAATTTATTATTATTTTTTCTTAAAAGTTTATATTTTTTGGTTATATGTAATTTATAGTTTTGTCCAAGAGTTTATAAAATATAATAATTGAAAGAAAAATATGCATTGTTTAATTTTATGTGAAATTCGCTTAATTGGGGCAGCCGCTTAATTGGACCTAAATGCCTAAGTCCAGATGTGTCCCAATTAAGCGGAATCGACTGTATATATATTCATTCCTCTAACTTCTAGTGGAGTAGCGAACTTCAAAGACCATGCCATCTTATTCTGTTTTACACTATCTATTCTACTTCTTTCAGTTTTTTTCTATAACTTATGTTTCTTAATATACTCTATCATTCACGCTATACTTGTATCGTCCATCTTATACTTTTCCATTATGTCTAAACGGGTCTTAAAGAAAATAATAAGATATATTTCATTTGCCTTTTAACACCTCGTCTAGTAACATCCCGTTATACAAGTTCATTATAAAATTATCCATTTTTAAGTAACTTTTCTTATGAGAACTACATCGTAGGTGGAATTGCAGACCTAGTTATTTTGTAATTAAATCTAACTATATGGTAGCTTTGATTCTGTCGAATCACACTTCTAAGCCACCGCAACAAGTTTCTGAAACTTTACTTCAATTTCAACTGATTTTAGTTACATTGATATGAAATATAAATTAGTAACTTGCGATATGGCTAGATAGTATAATAGCATCAATAATATTGATACTCTCGATTTCAACCAAAAAAATAGCAATGTTTTTGATCGAAATCAATTTTGAGAATTTGTATAATAAAATTTAAAAAGTGTACACAGATAATCAAGCAGCAAAATATTTATCGGATAATTCAATTAGACATCAGAGAACAAAACATACAGAGTTAAAGTATCTTTTTATACGAGATGAAACTGAAAATAATCGTTTGGAAATTAATTACATTTCAAATCAGAAGATGATAGCAGATGGAATGGCAAAACCTTTAGAACCAAATTTATTAAATAGATAAAAAGAAGGCTATGGTTTTGAAGAAACTTCAACAAAGGGACGCTTTGTAAAAAAGAAGGGTTGTTATTTTTGAATATGATAGATGATATATTTTTATGTTGTGATACGAATTTAAAAATAAAGATTGCATTTTGATTATATGATAAAATATTATTTATTTTACTTTGTACTATCCAACAAATAATAGTAAATTATACACCAAAGCAAAAAGTACTTCTTTATTCCCAGAATGTAAGATTGTAGCTCTTAGCAAAGCCGAGGGTTACAATACACCAAGGGAAAATGCACTCTCTCAAGAAGCTTATTAATTGCGAACAAAATAATAATAATAATTTTATAAATAGAACAAAAATTATAAATTAGAATAGGTACAATTCTAATAATAATAATAGTTACCTTTTATTTGTTTTATTTTTTCATTTTTAATATTTATTTTTTTCTTTTCTCAAAAATGACAGAAAACAAGAAAAGTAGCAAAAGTGTTTTCACGATATCTATGAAATGATGCAGTAGTGGATAAATATGCTTGTTGACAGTTAATTTCCATCATTATTAATTACGGTTTCCCAACGTTTTATTACTTTTTCGATACCCTCTCTATAGAAGTATTCTGGTTTGACTTAAAATAACTGCTCAAGTGATTTTCTACATCGGTGATATTTCGATAATTTTGTCTCCGAGTGTATATGTTCCATAGACCTAAATAGGTTAAAATCCACAAGGCGCGAGATCGGGTTAATACGATGGATGTGGAATAATTTCCCAGGTAATGGTCCAATTCTGTGGCAAATCTATAATCTTACAGACAAAATCTATAAGAAACTGTCCATAACAACACATAAAACAACTTCTTAGATACGATCGTCTGTAGCTTATAGATTTGCCACAGAATTGCACCATACATGCGGCAATTCTGCGGCAAACCTGTAAGATTACAGACAAAATCTATAAGAAACTGTCCATAACAACACATAAAACAAGTCCTTAGATACGGTCGTCTGTAGCTTACAGATTTGTCAGAGAATTGGCGCATAAGTCCTGAATTTTTTCGCGGGCTATTTTAAATGAGTGAGGACATGCATTGTCATGAGTGAGGACGTGCATTGTCATGATGAAAAATGATTCCTTTTTGGTTAAATAAATTTTGACGTTTTTCTTTTAGTTTCTGATTTTGGCTCTCTAAATGTTGAAGCTAAGAAACGCTCTATTCAATCGATAAAAGCGGAACTAGATTTCAAAATCTAGTTCCGCTTAAAGTTTTGAAACCTAGTATATATGAAAACTCTTATAAGGAATTTTGCTGTAGTAAAAACATAAAAAATTACACGGTAAAATTATTTGTTTTTTCTGAACTCTGTTTTGTTGTTATAGTTGTAATGGAACCATTTTTGTTTCCTAGGGAAAAATTACATTTTTTCTCCCAAGGGCGAGAAAGTACCACTTTAATCCCTCTTTTGAAGGAGTAAAGTAGAGCACTTTACTCATAGAGAATATGTTGGTCGTGCAAAATATATATATCTCTATACATTAGAGTGATTTGACAAGTTTATTGTCGATTTTATTAAATCCATAATTGTTATTGTGACAGTAGGTGTGCCACCTATGCCTGTTTTGGTCATTGGTTATTTGATGGTACCTCCCGGGTTCCATGACACTTACAACGGTCCCCACCGCCTAACACAGCTTATGGACAATCAGTTACAAACCTAACCAGCTCTCTTACACACCTGCCATCCTGAGTACCATGCACAGATTTATTAGCGGGAAGTAATAGTGCCATCATTCCTTTATTTGGAAAGAGTTAAAATACTATAAATTTATAATCGATTTAAATAGTAAACTAGTGGTGATATTAGAGACTGTAGAACATTTTTAAAAATGTGTATTTTCCAAAAATAATTAATAAGTGATTGTGATGAATACGAACAGTTCTGAAAACAATATTGATTGTGTACAAATTTTAAATAGTTTTAATAAAATTTTAGTTAACTTAAGACAACAATGAGTGATGGGTTAAGCCAATTGTAATGAGATACTGGTGCAAATAGCTACAAGTATTGCACTTAATAGTGTTTTTTATTATTATTGTGATGTCCAAAGAAGTGCTTATACAAGGTAATCTTTTATTTCCCCTATTGTTGTTAGTTTGTAGTTTTTGGTGTAAATATGTCATCTCTTATTCTTGCCGGCTGGAAAGTTCTGTAAGGGGAGGCTTATGCTCAAAAATAGGCTCAGTTTACTCATTTAGGTCCAGTTTCTGAAAGCTTAGTCGAGTTTAACCATTGGGCTAACCTCGATTACAATATAACAATCTTATAAGTAACCATAGCAACCATTTTCTGACCATTTGGTTATAGTTAACTAAGCTTTCAGAATCCGAGCCTTAGGGCCGGTTTCTGAAAACTTAGCCGAGTTTAATCTCTTGGTTAAATTGGGTTACAATATAACAATCCCACAAATAACCATAGCAACCATTTTTAACTATTTGGTTATAGATAACTAAGCTTTCAGAATCCGAACCTTAGGGCCGGTTTCTGAAAACTTAGCCGAGTTTAATCTCTTGGTTAAATTGGGTTACAATATAACAATCCCACAAATAACCATAGCAACCATTTTTAACTATTTGGTTATAGATAACTAAGCTTTCAGAATCCGAACCTTAGGGCCGGTTTCTGAAAACTTAGCCGAGTTTAATCTCTTGGTTAAATTGGGTTACAATATAACAATCCCACAAATAACCATAGCAACCATTTTTAACTATTTGGTTATAGATAACTAAGCTTTCAGAATCCGAACCTTAGGGCCGGTTTCTGAAAACTTAGCCGAGTTTAATCTCTTGGTTAAATTGGGTTACAATATAACAATCCCACAAATAACCATAGCAACCATTTTTAACTATTTGGTTATAGATAACTAAGCTTTCAGAATCCGAACCTTAGGGCCGGTTTCTGAAAACTTAGCCGAGTTTAATCTCTTGGTTAAATTGGGTTACAATATAACAATCCCACAAATAACCATAGCAACCATTTTTAACTATTTGGTTATAGATAACTAAGCTTTCAGAATCCGAACCTTAGGGCCGGTTTCTGAAAACTTAGCCGAGTTTAATCTCTTGGTTAAATTGGGTTACAATATAACAATCCCACAAATAACCATAGCAACCATTTTTAACTATTTGGTTATAGATAACTAAGCTTTCAGAATCCGAACCTTAGGGCCGGTTTCTGAAAACTTAGCCGAGTTTAATCTCTTGGTTAAATTGGGTTACAATATAACAATCCCACAAATAACCATAGCAACCATTTTTAACTATTTGGTTATAGTTAACTAAGCTTTCAGAATCCGAGCCTTAGGGCCGGTTTCTGAAAACTTAGCCGAGTTTAATCTCTTGGTTAAATTGGGTTACAATATAACAATCCCACAAATAACCATAGCAACCATTTTTAACTATTTGGTTATAGATAACTAAGCTTTCAGAATCCGAACCTTAGGGCCGGTTTCTGAAAACTTAGCCGAGTTTAATCTCTTGGTTAAATTGGGTTACAATATAACAATCCCACAAATAACCATAGCAACCATTTTTAACTATTTGGTTATAGATAACTAAGCTTTCAGAAATCGGCCCTTAATGATTTAATTAATTTTAGTTTAGATATAATACATATTATAAATAATTAATAGTAGTTTATATATTATAAACTGTGTCCATCTTTAAAAAAATGTTAATTTTGAAAAATTAAAAATTGTATGTCTTAAGAAACGTTGTTTATAGACTGTACAGGGCACTATTTTATTTTATCAACAAATGGCTTAAAAAAAAATTGCAAATTTTTTGTACAACTACCTTTTTGAGAAATAGCTACAGTGTTGCTGTATATTCTACACCTAATGTTTTATGATGTTGGCTGTAAAGCCTTGTTTATAGTAGATGTGCTATGTATTCATAGCATAAAAATCACAGTACTCTTCTTGTTTTGTTTATTAGAAATAGACGTTCAGAACAGTAACACCATTTTGTCTCATCCTTATGGGTATGCTATGAATTAAGTTCTGGAACTATTATAAACGTGGCTTAATGGTTTTAAATGTTACATAACATCTTCCAGAGTAAAGATTTTATTGAAATTCAGACATTTTAGAATTAAAAGATACAAAATATTAATTTACAATATGTAAAAATCAACCACAAATTCAAGTAATGAAAAATCCTTTCCCAAAGTTTTAAGGATCTTCGATGTCTTCAGCGTGTTTCTATCGAACAATAGTAGTTGACCAGTCCGTTATAACATTTTGGTAAAACAACTTCTGGTCATCAAAAAGGTATGGCATTATTTTTGCGAGATTGTCTTCCTTATTTTGAATTATTGGAACATTTTCTGAGGGATAAGCCTCAATTATTGGTATAATCCGTCTCAATTTGTAATACGAAACTAGATCTGGTTACTTTGGTGACTGTTGTGGTGTAAACAGACTTTGGCGTATCCGTGTGAACCAATACTATGATAATATTATAAATGTATTGTCAATATACAACATAAAAAATGAACATTACCTGTTAGTTACGTATTACAAAATGAGACAGATAATAGCTCAATAGTCTGTCGACTATTTTTTGCTCCGTTTAAGAAAGGGAGATTATGAAAGAAATGTATGTAACCACTCCAGGATAAACTGATTCATGAATGAATTGGTGAAAACAAATAATAAATAATTCACTCTACTTTACCTGGGAAGAAGGGCTATTTTCTGGGAAGATGTCATCTTCTTGTAGTTCTTAAACCACCATTCTTTTCCAAAATCATGAATCATTTGAAAAGAATCCTTCAACAACTACAAATTTCTGAGATTTGCTGCTCTCAATGAGTAATTCCGTTAGTTTATAGATATCATAAATTATATGCTATCTCTTGAATTTCTTCTTGATCATTGCCAAATCTCTGGCACAAGGTAGAAAGTTTGTAAACGGATTTACGTCCGTTGCTTGGCAACGAAGCGATGGAAACAAATTCTGGTTTCTGCTCATATGACAGAAGCGGAATGAAATGTATTCTAGCGCATGAGCTTGCTAATTTTACATTACAAGGGTTCGAATACCGGTACGAACATATCCGTAATATTATTTAGCTAATTTGATTAAAAAATGAAAATAAAGAAGCCAAAAGATTTATATTTTTATCTCGTTTATACTAGAATTATTTAATGAATATGACTAAAGTTAATGTTGTTTTTATATTTTCCAGATAACCCCTCTTACTTCTCTCTTGCTGCTGGCCTTCCATCCCCAACAGCAAGAACAAAATTCCGTCTCTTCGAACGCAAGAAAAAAATGTCCGATAAGGACTTTTTCAAAACGAACAATCGTCGTCAAATCCGTACCCTACTCCGTTCAGTTAGTTCGAATTCCGCAGATTCTAACCAAGAACTTTTAGTCCTTGGAGAACCCCGTGCATCAGATATAGCTCCACCAAGCCCCTACCTCCCTTCACATAAAAGAGACTCAAGAAAATCCGGTGATCTCAATGATGATCTCATGTATTGTCCACTAGCGACATCTGAGGAAGCTGCTGATAATTATTCGGAGGAAGAAGAAGTATTTCTTCTGGAAGATTCGGCTAGATATTATAATTTGGGGAATAAGGATGGAAGGAGACATTCTATTGGAACTTATTTGGCGCAAGAGAGAGAAAGAGCATTGAGTGTGGCTAGTACTAGCAAAAGTTGTATGGAAGAAGCTGTTGTCCATGCGACTGCAGATGGAGAAATTGTCAGGGCTACCAGTATTGCGGGATCATCGAAGTCTTCAGGATCTAGAGGAAGATGTAACAAATGCACAATTAAAAGTAAGTCTTTTTTATATTTTAAAGCCCATATTTCTAACATGGCAAATTCATAGTTATCAATTTTATGTTATAATAAATATATGGATAATTTTGTAAAATTTGACAATGAGCGCGTTTAGCTAACACATCTGTTGAGTATGTTGACTGACAGCGACTGGTTGCTAGGAACTGAATTAAATGTACTCCTTATGCTTATCATTGCTTTAATTTGAGAGAACAACTAAGCTGATATTGCCTAAGCAGATCTCGATGCGACATTAGAATTGTATCGGAAGCACAAAATGTTGGAATAATAACTTCAAAGCATTATTTTTTATGTTTTAATTACTAAGGGTAAAATTTATTCTCAACAAGATTTAAAACAAGAAAAAGTCTACCAGTGAACATCAAACACGATCAAACTAATTGCAAACCGAGTAACTGGGGCAAGGATATTGTACATTAATATTTACAGCATATTAGAAAAAGGATATTTAATTTTTTATTTTGTTTCAAGAAAATTGAACTCGTGTGATACTTATATAAGGTGGTGAACGAACCCGTCATTTAAAATGTAAAAAAATATTATGCTGGTTCCTGTTAGTTTCTAACTAGTTTGCACTTTCTCTCTAAACAGTTGGTGGGATCATAGGGAACATTAACCAAAAATTCTTGTTGAACTATTGTGGTTCCATTATGTACATGTCTATTATTGAGAATTTTTTCAGATTTTTGGATGACGAAACCCCACTTTAAATTTTTAAAAGATATTTATATACCAGACAACTGGGGCCGTAAGACAATTCGGGCCGTTCACAATTGGGGCTTTTCACAACTGGGGCGAAGGACAATTCGGGCCGTACACAATTGGGGCTTTTCACAATTAGGGCTATTAGCAATTCGGGCCATTAACAAATCTGGCCGTTCACAATTGAGTCTTTTGACAACTGGGGCCATAACTATAAGAGCTAGAGTCTTCTTTTGTTTAAAATAAAAAATAATTATTTTACGAGTTGGATTAAATAAACTTGCGTGTTCTTTTGAAAAAAAAAATAATAATGATTTGATTAAGTACATTTTGGTGCTAGTTAGAATAAATAAAAAAATTGTATTTTAAGGGTTGGCTTAAGTAAATTTTCGTGTTCATTTGATGAAAAAGAAATTGTATTTTAAGGGTTAGATTAAGTAAAATTTAGTGCTCTTTTGACTATATAAATAAAAAATTGATGTGAACTGTGAATTTTCGCACATTTCAGGGTTTAGCAGGTATTTAGTAAGTGAATGATGATTATTAGGGATGCCAAAACAAATTTTCTATTAAAATATTTTTTTTGTTAGGTTTTTAATTCGAACGCCTAATACCATTATTTAGGTTTCTAAATATGTGCAGTATATTTTTTTTTATATAGCAAGGTTCATTAAAAATTTTAAAAATTGCGCCTATGGCTTCAATTGGTTGTTATAAGTTCCGCCCCTCTGATTTCGTGTACATTGAAACAGAATTAAATTATAATTTAAACAATTTTCACTGGTTATCAAATTTACGCTTTTAAAAATTAAATGCAACATTTGCCAAAATATAACTAGAATTTTGAAAAAATAATTTACAGAAGGTTCGATCCCTTTCGGATCGAGTTACTTGGGTGAAAAGCGAGCGCCAAAACCACTACACCAGCATACACGTTCCAGTGTAGCGTGTTACAAAGCTATAACTTGTGTTCATTATTAGCCAAAAATCACAAAAATTGCGTTTTTTTTTCAAAAACATAATCTGATCAATAATTCCTGTTGTACTATTCCGGTTCACACCAATGTACATTGCTTAAAAATTTT
Source organism: Liopterus haemorrhoidalis (assembly GCA_963971575.1). Taxonomy (NCBI): domain Eukaryota; kingdom Metazoa; phylum Arthropoda; class Insecta; order Coleoptera; family Dytiscidae; genus Liopterus; species Liopterus haemorrhoidalis. The sequence goes on from OZ020615.1 coordinate 54,699,312, forward strand.
TCAGATTTTTAGTTTAAACCATCTGGGCTACAGGGTGTGGGACAAATTTTTTTTGCACAATTTTGGCAAATATCGCTTCATAATAATTTATTTTGCAAAAATAAAAATTTGATCGTTAATCCACGTACCAAGGGCTTTCATTTGATACCCTACTCAGAATTATAAAAAAATATTTTTTTTTCGATGAGCACATATATGTTTATATTTTTAGGAGGATATTTTTTTTAGATGTTTTAGTATTTTTCCTATATGCGGGTCAAAGAGTTGTACAAGCATGCCAAATTTCAACTCTCTAGGTTTAGCCGTTTGGCTACAATTTTTACCGAACAGACAGACAGACAGACGATAAAATGACGGTATAAGGGTTTTTTGGTCATACCTACAAAACCCTAAAAATGTATTTTAAGAACACCCAATTTAATTTATGCCAACTTGTAAAATAATTATTTTTTATTTTAAACAAAAGAAGACTCTAGCTCTTATAGTTATGGCCCCAGTTGTCAAAACCTCAATTGTGAACGGCCCGAATTGCTAATAGTCCCAATTGTGAAAAGCCTCAATTATGTACGGCCCGAATTGGCCATCGCCCCAGTTGTTTTTGGCCCCAGTCGTAAAAAGCCCCAAATGTAAACGGCCCCAGTTATCATGGAACCTGTTTCATTAAATACATATTTGTTTATATTTATTTCGCTATGTGTTTACTTATTATTCATTGTTCAATTTTCTTTCGTTTTTCGTAATATACATTTAACATTAATTATTTTTACTGGAATCTCAATAGGCTACATTTTATGAATACTTTTATATTAGTATTATATTACTTTTTACAATAGTAAGTTAATCAAATCGACAATAGGTTTTTAGTAAATACCCTACATTCTAGAAATTAAATGCATTCAGCATTGAGTATACGGGTGGATTGTGGCCTAATTAATAGAGAGACACAATGCACTGAGATGCAACAAAGGACCTGAGTTCGACCACTCGCAACGACAGATCATTAGAGTCTAATCAAACGGAATTTTAAATGAAGTATTTTATAATGAAGTTATGAAAAGTTAGAGTAGGTTTTAGATGAGGGAGAAAAAAAGGTAACTTGGATTAAGTTATTAAAAGTTTAACAGGGATGAAATAGGAAAATTGAATTAGCAGATCTGAACTATACAGGGTGTACAAGCGAAACCAACCACCGCCAATATTATCTTTATTGCGAGAAACAACAGCCGATAATAGAATACCCCTAATCTGTGTTTAAGAGACAGTATAATCAAGACTTTCCAATCAATTTGAAATCCTCTAGGGGCTAACAAGAGTCCTCATGTTCGGAATCGTTTGTCGAAATACATGGCAATTTTATCTAAAGCAAAAGGTTCATTCACATCAACTCATGTTGAAGTAATAAACAAACATTTCCGTCGATCAGGGAGGAAGTTAAAGGAACGTGAATCGAGCACACACAGAAAACAAACTAATGAAAAAGCAGAACAAAAGGAAATAGCTGTCCACACTACTATACTTTAAGTTTCTTCCAGTTTCGAAATCTGTATAAATAGTACCAAACAAACAGTTTTGTTAAGTTTATTATGACAGAATTATTTATTAGGTCAGCTAAAGTTAAAATTGTTTATCAATTTACCCTATATTTTGTTTTCCTTGATTTGTTTTTTTTGATAAAAATTGAAAGTTTATGTGTTTTTGTAAGCAAACTGCGTAAAAAAGTAAAATGTCAATTAATATGCTACGTATTTGTTACTGGACAAAACCAGAAGATTCTAATCTTTTTTGAAAGACGTGTTGTGTTTTTTTAATTTAATTCATTTATTTCCTACAATATTGGTTTCTAATAAGAAACTATGGGCAGTAGAGGTACCAGGGTGAGGTGGAGAAACGATTGCTTCAGGCGGTACCGTAAGTGAAGAGGAGAATTTTGTATGTACTTTATCTATTTGTTTTTTTTTAAATTTTATTTTGTTTTAATTGTACTACAATATTCCAAATAAGATCTGACATACTTAATATAGATTGTTTTGAAAGATGAAATATTTGAAAAGCCTTTACCAATTCTTAGAGTAAATTCGAGTACCTTTTTTTACTATATAATCCATATTATTTTTGCCGACTGCCAACATATATAAGGGAGGTATTGTGATCATACCGATTTTGACATTTCGAGATTTCGATGGATCTCCACGAATTGAGGTCCCTACATAACGTTTTGACTATTTTTAGCATGATGTCTGTCGGTCTGTCTGTCCGTCTGTCTGTCCGTCTGTCCGTCTGTCTGTCCGTCTGTCTGTGTACACGTGCAGAGCAAATTCGGCTGAAAGGGTTTTTATGAAACTTCATATTTAAGCTTCTGCCATCAATGGAACGAGTTGATCAACTTTTGGTAAAAATCGGTTGACTAAAAATGGGAGTTTACTCGTGTCGATTTTAAGATTTTTGCGAATATTTCACAACAGAAAAATATCTCGAAAAAATTTATTAAACAAAAGTTGCTATAAAAGCAATAACTAATAACTTTTACTTGAGACGTTTTTTGATAAAACGAAAAATTTTGAATAATTTCTGTAAAATTTTTCGAAATTTTTTCCAAGTCTCAATTATTTCATATTTATATGTAACGTTTCCATGGTCATGATAAATAATATCTCTGTTAGAAAATATTAGGTCAAGTTATTTTTACTCTGCTGCTAGAATGTAATTTATATAAGTACTTTATAATGGCGGTCGGTCCTGTGGTGGCCACAGCTGATTTTTTTACTATATAATCCATATTAGTTTTTCGTCAAATACACTACCCAAATCATTAATTAATAATTTTAATAATTAAATATTGTACGAATATTCCAATTTAAATCTACACCTTGAAAATGTAATAGAAAAACACATTTTTATATTGAGAAATAATTATTCGCTATACACCAATCATGTAATGGACCAAGATTTTTTTGCAACAATATACAGTCTAAGACAGCGTTTCCCAACCTTTTTTCATAGCGGACCGGCAAGTTTAGAAAGTAATGTGTATCGCAAAATTATTAGGCGATGAGCAAAGAAAGGTCTTCACTTCCAAAATGTAAGTGATGAGCTAATAAAAAAATTGATGTGAAGTGTGAATTTTCACACATTTCAGGGTTTTGCAGGTATTTAGTAAGTGTATGATGATTATTTGGGATGCCAAAACAAATTTTATATTAAAATATTTTTTTTGTTAATTTTAATTCGAAAGCTTAATATCATTATTTAGGTTTGTAAATATGTGCAGTATTTTTTTTTTTATATAGCAAGGTTCATTAAGAATTTTTAAAATTGCGCCTATGGCTTCTATTGGTTGTTATAAGCTCCACCCCTCTGATTTCGTGTACATTGAAAAAAATAATTTAAACAATATAAATTTTTTTTTAAAAAAATACAAAAAATACTATTGTCTCTTCTTGCAGGGTTTGATCCCTTTCGGATCGAGTTAGTTGGGTGAAAAGCCAGCGTCATAACCATATACCGTAAAGCCATATAACGAAAAGCCAGCGTCATATATATATATATTATTTTATTTTTTCTACATGTGTAGATTCTATTGTGTATACTTAATGTAGGGACACTTTTGGGACTTTAAAGTCTGTTGTATCCCGTATTTCTCAATAAATTAAATTAAATTAAATTAAAATTAAATTAAATACGGGACGGAGCAAAAAAAGGTCCTCACCTCCCAAATCCAAGTGAAGAGCAAAAAGAAAAAAAGGTCCTCAAATGCGGGACAAAATGTTAGAATGCGGGACTTTTGCGGGACGCATCTTAATGCGGGACAGTCCCGCAAAAAGCGGGACGAATGGTCACCCTAGTCAACATCCGAACTTCTACGAGCGGGAGTGTATGTATTTATTTTTCATGGTAAAATCATATAATTAGATATTTTATACAATTAATATCAATTTAATTAACGTTGTTAATAATTTTCGTTCGACATTTAACAAAATTTGCCAGAGAACAAAGCACTAAATATCAAATATTATATTGTAAAATAATTATAAATTGTTTACATTTATTACAGTAATGCTTTTCAAGTTATTTTTTAATATGCAAAAATTATTAATTAATTATTATTATAAATTCAATTCACAATTGTTTTTAAATATTCTTTTGATATTTACATTTTTTCTTGGTCAAATTATTTGCAAAATCATCCACGTACAATCAGATATTAATATATTTATGAAATTGTTATTCTGCCGAACTGTGGTGTAAGCAATATAAAGTGGTAGCAGGACATTTACAGGCAGAGGCTGCACTTGAAATAATAATAATGTTAGTAATTTACTACGTTAATGGCAATGTGACATACACATGTGACATACAAGTTGTCTAATCAATAGGTAATCAATGCTTTTAATGTGCACACGTTAATAATTTATAGATGAATAGTGAGATACATTTATATAATATTAAAGTACAGGAAGTTTCCTATTATTGCTATTATTGTTACATAATTATTATATAAGAATTTTAAGCCTCGTTTGATAATGCAGTGTCACAAAAAATTTTCATTATATATGAGGCTTTCGATTTGTAAAGCCGAGTCCACACTATGCCGAACACAAATCGGCATTGCCGTTCGGCTAACCCAATCGGCTTTGCTGTAAACCTTCATCCGCATATTGTTCGGCACTGAGTCCTAAAAATGATTGATGAGTAAAGTAGAGTATTATAACAGGATCATAATAGCATTATCAAAAATTAAACACGTGGTCCATATTTTTGAGGATTTAATTTTAAATATGTTCTAAGTAATTCCCTTCAACAATAATACACTTGGCCATTTTTACTGACCGTTGACATATATACAGGGTGTTTTTTTGAAACGGGGCACCCCGAAAATCTCCTTTATTTGTAAAGATACAAAAAATCTTCAGAACATAAGTTAAACTAGACAAAAAGGACCTTTTTGTCTAGTTTAACTTTTAGATGGACCATCTAAAGGTTACTATAAGAATTCTGAGGCACTTCCGGTTTCACCGGAAATTATGTCTACTTTTGATCTAGCATAGGGAATCGATAATTTTATAGTTTTTTCCTAAAAGTACATTAAATTAGCTTCACAATGACACCAAAACGTCATATTTTTATGTTAACCATTTCAAAATGGCGACCATTTATTTACAAAATAATAATCAACATAAGTTTTACAAAGTTGAACGTAGCAAGCTTTGAAAACAATAAAAAAAGAAACAAAATATCTCTAAAATAAACTGTTATAACTGTATAAGTAATAGTTTTTTTTTTTTTTTTCTAAATAGCCAAATAGTTTATTTTAGAGATATTTTGTTTCTTTTTTTATTGTTTTCAAAGCTTGCTACGTTCAACTTTGAAAACTTTTCAAACACCCTGTATATAAGGGAGGTATTGTGATCATCCGAATTTGACATTTCGAGATTTTGATGGATATCCACGAAGTGGTCTCTACATAACGTTTTGACTATTTTTAGCATGATGTCTGTCGGTCTGTCTGTCTGTCTGTCTGTCTGTTTGTCTGTTTGTCTGTCTGTCTGTCCGTCCGTCTGTCAGTGTACACGTGCAGAGCAAATTCGACTAAAAGGATTTTTATGAAATTTCATATTTAAGCTTTTGACATCAATGGTACAAGTTGATCAACTTTTGGTAAAAATCGGTTGACTAGAAATGGGAGTTTACTCGAGTCGATTTTAAGATTTTTGCGAATATTTCATAACAGAAAAGTATTTCGAAAAAAATTATTTAACAAAAGTTGCTATAAAAGCAATGACTAACAACTTTTATTTGAGATGTTTCGAGATAAAACGGAAAAAATTTGAAAAATGTTTCTATAAAAAGTATCTATTTTTTCATACTTATAAGTAACGTTTATATTGGGTTAAATATTGGGCCAAGTTATTTCTACTCTGCTGCTAGAATGTATTTTATGCAAGTAGTTTGTGATGGCGGTCGGTCCTGTGGTAGCCACAGCTGATTTTTACTGGCCCGACCTTAATATATAAGGGGCAAGTATTGTAATCGCGAAAATTTTCGATGTCGAGATTTTGACTGATGACCACGTTTCATGGTCCAGGGAATCCAAAAAACCTATTTTCGAAGTGCCGTCCGTATGTGTGTGTGTCTGTGTGTGTGTGTGTGTGTCTGTTTGTGTGTCTGTGTGTATACACGATAACTCAAAAACGATTTAACTTAAAGAGTTCGTTCTGGTACTAAAAAATTCTCCTAATAATTGGGAAGAACCCTATTGTTTTTTATTAAAATCCGAAACCGGAAACGGAAGTTATTGAACTTTAAAATTAAAAAAAAATTCGTAACTAGTAAACCAAGCTTTGGACAAAAATTTGTATAGGACATAATTTGATGTATTTTTGAAGATTTACCTAAATCTTTTAAATTAAAAAAAAAAAAATTATGTATTTTTTTTATTATTATTTTTTTTATGTGAGGGCAAGTCTAGCGGAGTTCTCCCTTCGCCACTGGTTTATTTAGTGAAGGATTGGGGCGAAAGACTGGTACTTTGTCTCGGGAGCAGAAATACCAGTCCGTCTCTGCTGAAATGTGTGAAAATTCACACTTCACATAATTTTTTTAATGATCATTTTATTGCTGCTAATCTGTGTATTATATTAAATCTATTGATAGACAAGAACATTCCGAGTTGCGTTGCAGAAATTATTAAACCAGGAACACTTAATAAACTCCCCTCCGTGATTATGATTTAAGAATGTTCGGTATGCATGATTGTATTCCCTCAAGAGTACTCGGCACAAATCTCTGTCGAGTCCACGGCTTGTCTGAACGTCTGCGAACTATCATTGTTCATTATCGAATCAGTCCGATTACTGTCGCTTCGAGAATTAGACCGTCTCACAGGGAACGCGGACAGTGTAAAGAATGACTTTTATTACCGAAGCAGTAACGCGGAACATCTCCATTAAAATAAATAAATAAATGTGATACTACGAATTTAAGACAATTGCGATGATTGATATTAATATTTATCTAGTTCAGGGATGAAAGTTTAGTGCGTTTGGATAAAATGGATGAAGAGATTAGCAAGGACGAAGTTAAATGATTTTTCAGATTATTAGATGGACCCTTTAGGAAAATAGGGTAGGGGACAAAAGTTTTTAGACAAATTTTTGGTGTAAATCCTATAAAAAAATTGATGTGAAGTGTGAATATTCACACATTTCAGGGTTTCGCAGGTATATAATAAGTGAAGGCGGTATGCTGAGTGGGTAGGACAAATTTTACTTTGTAGTAATCACGGCAAAATGAACGATATTTTTAAAATAATTTATCGTCTGTTAATCATATAATAAGACTGGTTATTAAATTTACGCTCTAAAAATTAAATACAACATTTGTCAAAATATAACTAGAATTTTGACAAAATAATTTCAACATAATAAAAATGCAAAAAAAAAACAGAAAAAATAAAATTCACTCCGTACTCAAACTCGAAACCCTTCGTTTCCAGCGCATTTTAGCTTACGACACCAGTGCTCTAATCCATTACGCTATCGCACGCCTTGCATGTGAGTGTCTTACATTGGTATAACTTTTGTACTTTGTGAACCAAAAACCACAAAAAATGCGTTATTTTCCGAAAACATAATCTGATCAAAAATTCCTGTTGTACTATTTCGATTCACACCAATATACATTACTCAGAATTTTTTTAGATTTCTAGTTTAAAACATTTGGGCTACAGGGTGTGGGACAAATTTTTATTTGCACAATTTTGGCAAAAACCGCATCAAAAGAATTTATTTTGCAAAAATAAAAATTTGATCGTTAATCCACGTACTAAGGGCTTTCATTTGATACACTACTCAGAATTTAAAAAAAATATTTTTGTTTTCGATGAGCACATATTTGTTTATATTTTTAGGGGGGTATGTTTTTTAGATGTTTTAGTATTTTTCCTATGTGCGGGTCAAAGAGTTGTATAAGCATGCCAAATTTCAACTCTCTAGGTTTAGCCGTTTGGCTACAATTTTTACCGAACAGACAGACAGACAGACAGACAGACAGACAGACAGACGACAAAATGACGGTATAAGGGTTTTTTGGTCATACCTACAAAACCCTAAAAAGAAAGAAGCTCTACAAATAGGCCTAACAAACCGTTAAAAATTACTCTAGATAGAGATATAGGGGAAGCCGGGGCATAACGGACTCCCGGGGTATAACGAGCTCTCTTCTTTTTGGCTGTTAAAGCATGCTCCCATGTTCCAATCACGTTCAGTACTGCGCTAGTGTCTTCCGAGAGTGGTTGTATGACTGAGAGTGGTTGTATGACTAAGAGCTGGCGTTTACATTTTGTAAATTGGTGAAACGTCATTTTTGCTGTGTTGATATATTTTTCACACATATCCAGACATCGATTGCTCCAGTGCAGAGCATGTGGCAAGTGGGCACATTGTTCTTGCGCTGGAGAAGATGATAACGATGAGGAATGCACTCACGTGTGTTCATTCTGCGCCAGATTGTAGCTGATTGCCCATTATACCCCGCCCGTGCTCATTCTACCCCGACACCGGGGCAAAATGAGCACAAGGAAACTTTTTTTATATCGTCATAACTTTTATTTTTGTATTTTTCTAAGTTTTTTTACTGTCTGTAATAATTAAACAATAAATCATCTTACGAATAAAAGGATTTCGAAATTCTTTACGATATTCCTTAGGATTTTATTTAAGATATTATTACGATAAGTGCCATAAGTATTTGGGACAAATGCATTCTTCGGTAGATTTTTTTTTTCGTTTTTCATACTATATTTTACTATGCAATATTACTATTCCCCATCACTGGTCAACTCACGGGTGATAACTTCTATCACACAAACCTATAAATCCATCCGATTGACCGTTTGACAATCACTGTCCACCTGGGTGGCAACAGAGGGAGAGAGGTCTCTTCGTTCATCCACGTGAAAGATGAGCCGGATATATTGAACGTGCTGTACATTTGTGAGCGTTGTAGGACGTCCGCCGCTTCTGCCGGCGCCTATACTCCATTCGCGGCAAACAGAACCAATCGCCCGGACTGCTTACAAACCGCGAACATTGGCAGCACACGTGTGTTATGTAACTGAAATGGTTATAAGCACTTTGATCACGTGACTTATATGTGGAGATTTTATCAATTAATCCTTGATTAAATTACTGATTAAATGAATCATTATTTTGACACATGATCTGCATGTCTTAGCCCGAGCACTCATTTAAGTAACACAGAGTGATGTAACAATGATCTGACAATTATTTAACGAGGTTACGACTTAGCAGTAACGTGGTTTGAATACAGTGCTCACTGCTATGATACACTTCAGTAACTATTATACCATCAGACGAAGAAGACGTTCGATTTAAAATGTTCAGACATGGAGAAACGGGGAATATCGTCTATTATCGACTCTCTACTCTATCTCGAATCGATCGCCACATTCCTTTTCTTATACTAATGCAGTACCTATTCGAAGTTACACTTTCGACAAACAGAAATATTTTTAAGATAAAAATCGCAATGCTCTACTTTCTTTATGACGTCAAAATGACAATAAAAACAATGGTGATTGTTTCTTCTGAAGGACAAATATGTAATTAAACATATTGTTCATTGTTAGTAATTAAAAAAAATGCAACATCGATAAATCTTCTATGGTGGTCTTGCCATAAAATTATTACTTCTGCAATTACTTCTGCTGGTCGTGCAAATATGGGACAGGGTAGGAGCAATTAAAATAACCATATAACTAATACGGTGACATTTTTCTCGAACTCCTCCTAAAAAGTACCTCATCATCATTCATCATCGAGTTAGTAGAGCCTACGACCCGGCTGAGCAATGGATGCCTTTAGGACTTCCATATCCTGCTCCACTCCGCATTACCAATGTAAATTCGGTCTTGTATTTTTGCGCTTCCCAATTGGTTCAACCTACAGCATTAGCTATGGGTGTCAGTGAGATCGATTCTGGTAGAATTCTATTAGTAGAGATCTTATGAAAGCTTGCACATGGACGGCATTTGGGTTCGATTCTAAAGGAGACGGTCTTGAGTATTTGCACACGGACGGATGAAACCCACACAACGACCTTGGTCTCATTGTTTGATATTCAAGAAAACTTTGAAACTCAATTGAGCAAGATTTCTGTGAATGTGTCAAAAATCAATGTGACTAACAGTGCATTAGAAGTCGATGAGAACGTAAGAAAGAGAGAATCATGTTAAATTTAATACAGGACCTATGGAGAATAATAACACCATCACTCCCATACCTAATAGCTCAACAACATGCCTCCATCTAACTCGATTTCTTGCTGTTGCCTTTAGATCGTTCCAAGATTTGCTAATGCCCTTGGCTTTATTCAAAATAGATTTTCTTTATGTCTTCATGATTATTTACCGGGATCCCTGCGGACTCCAATCAAGTTATCCAATTTTATCAATTGGCTTATCGCCTCTGCTTAATATATATCCGATCCAGGTCCAGCTACGTCTCTTAATTTCCGTTTTAATAGAGAACTGGCTGATTCTGCGTAATAGATCTTCGTAATTTAATCTATAAGGTTAAAAATACGTAGACTTTTGTTCAAAATAACAGGAACTACCTAACTGCCAGAATATTTACTAAAACCAATCATAGCGTTTTAGAAAAAGAAGGTGTCTACATCATTTATGTCATAGAAGGTGAGAAGCATAGTCAGAATTCACTATTTTTCTTTCTTTATACTACACAAAGAGAGCATGTTTGAAAAAATATCGATAAAATGTGTTTGCTTATAAACTGTATGCTGACATATACAAAGCTTTGACTGGTAATATTGGAGATATTACATGTTGCAAGCACTTGGCATATTCCGAGATATTATGTAGAACTACAGAGCTTTCAGTAAAGCTCGTGCAATTTGAGCATACCTACTAATCAAAGTATATTTGATAAAGGGGTTTTGAAGTAATATTATTACACGGTTGCAATAAAAAAATTCATTGAAATGAAATATTGAAAATTTCCACTCAAAACGTTTTTAATGTCCCAGAAATCAATTATCATTATCTTTCCTAACGGTAATATCACACGTACTTATATTAGAAGTCCTTCATGGTATTCTCGCCATTTTTATTTTACAATAATCTAACTTTAAAACATTGTAAACCTGTCTGTTCTTGAATTCGAATTCACTGAAGTTTTAAATACGTGTTCATATCTACATATATGATTATAATTTGAGAGAACTTGAACCTTCTTTGATATATCGATACCGGTTAAAACTTCAAGGAAGGTGAACGAATACGTTCGTTTGTTTTCATTTACCCTTTACAGACACCGAATTTGCTGTTCTTTTAAGTTCCTTCACTATTGTTTGTTATATATAAACCTAATATAATGCTGTGCCATTCGTGTGCTATTTTAAAATTATCAGCACTTTGTGTTGACACTTTTGTGTGAACACTTCTCGTATAATTGAATCATTCTCTTAGGCTTTCTCTTTCTTCCTATGATTCCTTCTTTCTATTTTTTCGTGAATAAACAGTTGCAGAAGCTTTGCCATTGGTTTTATAGTAATTAACTTCTTTGCAAGATATTTGCAAAATCCTTCGATAGTCTCATTTCAAAAACTTCGAAACATTTTTTCAATAAGTATTTAGGCTCTGCCGAACTTCTATCTTCAATTAATACTTTCAAGTTTCACAAAGTTTGTTTTTGACAACTTATATCCCTCGCGTCTTAGACCCTCTTATCATAGAATTTTCGATCTAATAAACCAACAGCCATTTACATTAACTTACACCTTCTATGCATACTAATTTCTATATCCTCTAGTCCCGGACGTGCCAAGTTTGAGTACCCCTGCCACCTATTGTTCGATGGAGACTGAAGCCTTATAGACAATAAACAATCCCATTCGCATAATATACTTTGTGCTTGTGATGTGTATGATGGTATACAGTTTGTGGTTATATGTTTAGTGATTATAATAATGCAGTTGGATAACAGTAAGTTTATTGTTTACATTTTTAAGATAATTTTAAGATTAGGGTAACGGATGAAAATAAACCCATATGACACAGAGATGGATGATTTTGGAATATTAATTTATACTTTCTTAAAAAAATGGTGGTAACTTTTCATTAGGAGTACTATCAACTTTAGGTTGGGACACTTTAAAACTAATAAAACAACCATAAGACACAAATATGGATGAATTTGGAATATTAAGTCAAAAAATCTGATGGCAGATTTGCACCAAGAACGCCATCAAGTTTAGATTCGGACACTTCTAAACTAACCAAAAAACGGATATTTCCTTCTTATGAATTATTATCTCGAAACTGAGTACTATTTAGCTATTTTATAATATCTTCTTTTTTTCTTATTGCTATCCTACTGGATATAGTCTATTGTTATGGCTATCTTCACATTGGATACAGGTGCACGAAACAAGGATGTGTTGCTTACTTCATAGCAATCTCAACAATTTTCCACCAAGGTGTTTGTCTTCTTCTTAACTAACTAAATTATATAGCATTGTCAAAAAATTTGGTGACATATTTGCATTAAAACCGCCATTAACTGTAGATTCGGACGAAATAACAGACGGTTATTTCCTTTTTATGAATTAATACTTTGAAACTGAGTACTTCTTGGCTATTTTATAATATTTTTTGTTCTTATCTTGATATCCTACTGGGTGTAGGCTATCGTTATGGCTATTTTGGAATTGGATACAACTGCACAAAACAGAGATATGGTGTTTTCTTCATACCAATCTTGGAGTATTTTCCACCATGATGTTTATCTTCTAACTAACACTCTAGAGTTACAAACCTTTGTGTATTTTGGCTGCCTGCACAATTCTCTTCCATCCGGACCGGTCTGCTATAGATGTTTCTCAGTCCTCCACCTCTAAGATATTTCTTGATGTTATCCATCCATTTCAGCTGAAGATGTCTGTGGGGTCTCTTCCCAGTTGAGCTTTCTTGCTACATTAAGCTAAGTCTGGTGTTGTGGCTTTTGCTGACATGTACAGCCCACTTTAGTTTCTGCATTTTTATTTCACTTAAAATATCTGGATCACTATATAGATGCTTTAGTGCTTCATTAGACCTAATTCTGTAGATCAGTGTATGAGGATCCTTTATTAAACCAAATATACTGCGGAGTATATTGTGTTCCAATCTTCGTAGAATATTTGTGTTCTCTACAGTTATTGTACAAGTTTCACTAGCATTTACTACTACAGGTATTAATACTATATAACTTAATGTCACCTTTCAGGTCCTTTTTTCTCTTTTTTCTTATATTGTTAATTATAACAGTCTGTATAACGATATTTTTTTTACCCTGCTGATTTTTAATTTGGATCAGATCGAAGAGCAGCGTGTTTTTGTGAAATTTATTTCATACTTAAAAGGACGAAAACAGAAACCCTTGAACTTTTAAAAACAGCATTTAGAGAAGAGTTAAACTGCTTGTTTTAATTGGTTTGAACGTTTTAAAGATGATAAAAATTCATGCAGATGTTGAATTATGGAACAGAAGTATTGAAGTTTTTTTTTTTTTTGTTATTCGTTTGTATTATTTTTAATTCTGAGCAAGTACGTCATCGTTTTTAATTATTATATCTACCCGTGAAATTTTTTTAATTGTTCTGTGTACCTACGTTTCCAAGGAATCTGGTTTTTTGATAGATTTGGTGAAGCTCCATGTCGCCGACCGATGTGGTAACACACGTGCCCTGCCTTGCTAAGGTCTCGGATTCGAATCCTGTTCAGGCATGGAATTTTTAACACTAAAAATTACAATTGTCATGGTTAATTGTCTTCGTATCAAAGGCAATAAACATTAAATAAAACCAGTGGCGAAGGGAGACCTCCGCTAGACTTGCCCTCACATAAAAAAAAAAAATAATAAAAAAAATACATATATATTTTTTTTTAATTTAAAAGAAGATTTAGGTAAATCTTCAAAAATACATCAAATTATGTCCTATACAAATTTTTGTCCAAGGCTTGGTTTACTAGTTACTAGAATTTTTTTAAATTTTAAAGTTCAATAACTTCCGTTTCCGGTTTCGGATTTTAATAAAAAACAATAGGGTTCTTCCCAATTATTAGGAGAATTTTTTAGTACCAGAACGAACTCTTTAAGTTAAATCGTTTTTGAGTTATCGTGTATACACACAGACACACACAGACACACAAACACACACACACACAGACACACACACATACGGACGGCACTTCGAAAATAGGTTTTTTGGATTCCCTGGACCATGAAACGTGGTCATCACTCAAAATCTCGACATCGAAAATTTCAATACTTGCCCCTTATATATTAAGGTCGGGCAAGTAAAAAATCCATATCTCCAATCAACAACTCTGACAATCAGATCAATTCTGTAAAAAGTTACTGTGTAATAACGTTACTATAACATAAAATATTATAAAAAGTATAATGGCTTTCATTCATGATAGTAACTGACCTTGCTCATAGAGACGAATTTAGTTACAATTATCATAGTAACAGAGTTACAGAATTGGTCTGTATATACAGTACCTAGACAAAATATTATAACCACTTACAAAAACAACTGTGTATTAAAAACGCCGAAATATAATCATATGCTACTTTATTTATTTCTTTAACATATCGTGTATTTATTAAAAGATAAGCTATTTTAAACATCTTCAACTCTGTATTTTTATTCTGAGACTGATTTGCAAGAACAAAAAGTACCGATTTTGTCCTGACCAGGTAATTCGCCGGATATCAATCCTATCTAAAATGTTTGGTACCTCCTGAAAAAACTTGTTTATGATTTAAATAATACTAACAAGCAAGTTTTAATAGATAATATTAAAAAAGTATGGCATGGCTCTCCAGATATTGAAAATTGTATTAGGGCATGTATTGAGAGTATGCCTCGAAGAATTGCGGCAGTAATAAAAGCAAAGGGGGCAACACAAAATATTAAAAAACATTTTATAAATGTACTAAAATAATTTGAAATAATAAAATACAAAATAAAAATAAAATTAGTGTATTACTATTTTGTTGATTTTGTATAAAACAATGAATTTTTAAAAAATCATAAGTGGTTATAATATTTTGTCTAGGTACTGTATATACTAGTAGAAATACCACTATTGTGCCAAAAGCACAGCTCGCATAACACGAATTACCCCTAATAATACTGCATTTTGAACCCTGCAAATCAATATGATGGTGCAGATTTGTAGGCGGAAATGAAATCGATTTTTTTTTTCCTCTTAAACCAAGTTTTCAGGTGTTCCAAGACAATTATTCCACCACGAGCTTAATTTTATAATCAGGATACAGATTCCCAAGTTCAGACAACATGTCTTAATACTCAACTCTGTTTTCCGTCTCCTAGAGACAAATGTTTTTTTTTTTCAGTCGGACAGTATATTTGTATGGCATACAATTTTTTTTCTCGATATCGGAAAGGGTTATGTCTGGCTTATTTGCAGAGAGTTGTCTAATGGTGAAAAAAACATAAACCTACAAAATAGAGCATTTCGAATTTTCCACCATCGATTCCTTTTCAAAAAGAAAGGAAGGTATGATAGATTTCTTATCTACACCATACTATATTGCGCGAAGTAACGAAACTAATTTTTTTTTATTATGACGATGGATGTAGCTCGCCACTATGAGCTCATACGGATAAGCCGTGTACTGTCGTTTCTGAACAGCGGTGGCATACTCTACAAAATGTACTTACAGATGTATCAACCGTTTAACTAACATATATGACATAATTGTTATAAAAAATATCATTTGGTTTTCAAAATTAAGACTGACCCAAAGATCGATGGAGAGAACAATACTAGGAATTAGTCTAGCTGATCGAAAAACAAATCAGTGGATTCGAGAGTAAACAAAATTATGGTACGTAATCGAAAGAATTGCTCGTCTTAAATGGAATTGGGCTGGATATGTGGCTACACTTCAAGATGACAGATGGAAAAAGAAGATCCTAGACTGGAAACCCAGAGATACCAAGAGAAGCAGATGAAGACCTCCAACTAAGTGGTGGATGACGTAAAGAGAGTTGCGGGGAACTGGAAATCTAAAGCACAAGATCGTTCTGAATGAAAAAAGCTTGGGGAGACCTACGTTCCGCAGTGGATAAGAAAGGCTGATTAATGATGATGATGTTGTTGACTGCATACATATTGAGTAAAGTTTAACTTAGATATACATATATACAGCCAACGGTGTATATTGGTGACGAAGAGTGAAATTCGTTATTTGCAGTTTGCGCATATAAAACTCTTGATGAACTGAATTCCTCACAAGCAATTAAAGGTTTAAATATTTGACTTCTCTGAGCCAATGCTAACATCACAATTGGTCATTATTATTATTGTACTCTGCATACGCATTTTGGACAACATTCATTGTTATCTTTTCTTCACCCATATCATAATGTATGTTTTTGGTAACTGACCCAAATTCAAATAATTTAGTGCGAGTGTACATTTGGACATTGTGATGGTTCCTGTAATTACATTTGTTTACGAAGTATTAATTTATTATGATAATTTAGAGTAGCTGAAATATATTAAAGCGAATCCATCCAAGCTTCTGTGGTTTGTGGTAATTCAACATTGAAATTAATTACTACTGACGGGACTGTTTTGGATAAGGATTATAATTATTATCTAACCATAATAAATTTAATATAATTTAATTATCTGAAATAAAACTTCAAAGTTAAGTGAAAAGTCGGAAAGAATTAACTTTAACTTTTAAAGTTTTAATTGAAGTTGTTAAATTGTAACAATAATTCGCAATTTTTTTTGAGGTAAATACTTGAGTATCACCCAGCGCACCCAGGGGAGGGCGCTTCCATTGCAACTGTAAGTGGGTTCGGGAAGCAAGCTCGGAAGCAAGCCAGTGGCGGATTAAGCCTTCGCCGGGCCGAAGACATTTTTGATTTACGGGCCCTCAACCTAGAGGCGTTTAAAGGGGAAGGGGAAAGGGGAAGGGTTCGTTGGGCCCTTGAAAATTACGGGCCCAATACAATTGTCTTTTTTGTCTTTGCGAAAGTCCGCCACTGAAGCAAGCTCGTCAGAGCGTTCGAGATAAGGCCTAAACACGTATCCTCGAGCGCCTGGAGTTAAACAGAGTGACTCGGAACACTCCAATAGAGTGAAACAAAACAATAGTTTTTTCTCAACATCTGAATGAATAGCATGGCTTAGTTTTGATGACTTTCTACATTGAAGAACCATACACTTTTTCAAACAAGCATACAAGTTGTCAAAAATGAAAACTGAGATTTTTAGTCGCATCTTGTTCTTTGAGGTTTTTAACCACATAAAATTAAATATCTATTACAGCATCTTATGGTTTAATATGTACTTGAATATATAATCATTCGAAGTTATGTTATAAATTCAAATTCAGTAGACGTTTATTAACATCAAATTCTAGAAACGAATACAATGCATACTAAATGAATATTTAGTAGTGGACTAACGTACCAAGTCTCCGGAAAGAGGCAGGACTAAGTCCAGACTCATAACTCATCTTATAAATAATATTTAATGTGTCTAAGTAGAAATATGCAGATATAAATATTGCACAACTGATAAATACAAGGTGTCTCAAAAGAAATTTTATATTTATTTAGCTTACTGCGTGAACGCAACGTATCCGAGGAGAGCGGGGGTTATGTCAATCGGTAGCCTGGCTCTTGGGAATTTAGTCGCTATGGAGCGTTTCTCGGGAGCAGACCGCGCGTTATACGTGCGAGAGTTTTACAAAAACGGTGATTCGGCGACTGTAGCGCGTAGAAAATTCTGCAGTATTCGAGGTTTTCGCCACTTAAATGATGCGCCAAGCATTCCTCTCATTCGACATTGGGTTAAAAAGTTTGAAGAGACTGGTACAACGCTGGATAAATCAAAATCCGGGCGACCTAGGTCATCAAGAACGGTAGAAAACGTGGAGAATGTTAATCAGTCTGTTCGTGACGACCCGAACCTTTCAATTCGGAAGCGCGCAAGTGCTTTAAATGTGCATAGATCATCATTACATCGCATTATGCACAAAGACCTAAACCTGCACCCCTACAAAATTCAATTGGTGCAAGAATTAAAGCCCCAAGATGCCAGTCAGAGGCAATTTTCTCAGGCAAATAGATCTCCCGGAGAGGTGACATAAATTGGCCTCCACGCAATCCAGATTTAACCCCTATGGACTTTTTCCTATGGGGTTACCTTAAATCTAAAGTTTACGCCAATAAACCGAC
This sequence comes from Liopterus haemorrhoidalis, assembly GCA_963971575.1. Lineage (NCBI taxonomy): Eukaryota > Metazoa > Arthropoda > Insecta > Coleoptera > Dytiscidae > Liopterus > Liopterus haemorrhoidalis. Next base: position 54,717,621 of record OZ020615.1, read on the forward strand.
TTCACTGGCGCATTTGAAAGAAAATATCCGTCACGAAATGGCAGCCATCCCTGAGTCCACCTACCGAGACGTCATAAGTAATTTTACTGTTCGATTAAATGAGTGCCGAGAACGCGAGGGTCTACATTTAGACGATATTATTTTTAAGAAATAAATCCCCAAAAAGTGTATTTTAATAATTATTAAACATTTTTTTTTTTATATACGGCTTACTTTTTTTTTTAATCGATCCACTAAATATAAAATTTCTTTTGAGACACCTTGTATTACCTCAGACTCTACAGGCATTCAACAATTAGAGTTAAAATACACAAATGTCCGGTTACTGTAATCAGGATAGAATTGTCAATTAAGGTTGGATATCATGGACATTGTGACAGGAGCAAACGTGTAGTTTATTTTTATTTACCTTTTTTGGTAATTAAATTTTAAATAAACGGATTTGACCTATTGGAATACGGAAAATCAACTTTCAGAAGATTTAACGAGCATACGAAGTTCGTTAAAAAAAATGCGAACTGCGCCCGAATCGCAGTAAGCAGAAAGGGGGAGTCAGCAGCAAAATCAAACGTTGCTTCTGATTTCTGTACCGCACAGCCAAATTTACATGGAGTTTTTGAAATTATTTCTAGGACATTTAAATATATATTAAGTATTTTTTGTCAGTGAATTATTTATTTATATTAATAAAGGAGGCTATATCTGTTTTTTTATTTTTTTGGCCTCGTGTTTGGTTTCTACACATTTCAGATTATGATACAATGTCCGCAAAAAAAACAATTTTTGTCTGTCCGTCCAGAATTCATGCATAACCGGTTAGACATAGTTACACGTAATTTGGTATGATGACAGAGCAAAACCAGGATTCAAACATAGGCTATAAGTCATTATTAAATTTTTACCGACCGCCAACATATATAAGGGAGGTACTGTGATCATAGTGATTTTGACATTTCGAGATTTCGATGGATCTCCACGAATTGAGGTCCCTACATAACGTTTTAACTATTTTTAGTATGATGTCTGTCGGTCTGTCTGTCTGTCTGTCTGTCTGTCTGTCTGTCTGTCTGTCTGTCTGTCTGTCTGTCTGTCTGTCGTTCTGTGTACACGTGCTGAGGAATTTCGGCTAAAAGGATTTTTATGAAACTTCATATTTAAGCTTTTGACATCAATGGCACGAGTTGATCAACTTTTGGTAAAAATTGGTTAACTACAAATGGAAATTTACTCGTGTTGGTTTTAAGATTTTTGCAAATATTTCACAACAAAGAAATATTTCGAAAATATTTATTTTACAAAAGTTGCTATAAAAGCAAAACTAACAACTTTTATTTGAGACATTTTTTGATAAAGCATTTAACAAATACTTTGTGATGGCGGTCGGTCCTGTGGTGGCCACAGCTGATTTTTTTAGGTGTTTCAGGGTTAAAAATATTTATTAAAAAACTTAAAATGTCTCCCTTATTATTGTGTAATATAAATATTGTACCTTATGTTAGTTAATTTAACAGGAAGTGGTAGTAATTTGTCACGCAACTAGGCAAAGGGGTAAATAACTCTTCAACCATAGCTTCGTTAAAAGTAACTCCACGGTAGGTTACTTCGAAAACTTGGTAATTAAAATTATATTTACGAGAATTTCACACATATGTTTGTGGTTTACTATTTTGAAAACTTTCTGAAAAGGAAATTAAGATCATTCAAAATTTTTACTTTCCGTTTAAATTCACTAATACAGTGGTACACAAACTGTTAATCACATCATTCAAAAAGGGTTACAGAATAATTGTGGTCAAGAAATTTCTTCCCAAAAGAAGCGGACTATGAAAAAAGTTGTCCCTAAAATAAGCTGTTGGAAAGAAAAATTGTGGCCAGCACATTATGGCGTGTCTACACTAGGTCGACATAGTCATACGACATTGACGGTCGACTGTATCACTCGACTATATCTGTCGACGAACATCTGTCTACACTGCAGTTGAGGTCGCGCGAAGAATTTTCGGTTTAAATAACAATATCTTGAAAAAACCCACATGTGCTAAACAGATTATAAATATATTATAATGTTTTATTGCAGTTAATTGCAAACGAGCTTACATTTTTGAACTAAATCTGTGGTAGATAAGATGGTCTACGTCTAGTAAAAACAATAGCTTCTGTTTTACAATTATTTAGATTAGTTTTCCATTTTTTCATATGTGTTTCTAAATTAGAGTCTATTAGCTATTGTATCAAGGCCCCATGAAGTTGTATAGTTAGCTGTATCGTCTGCGTATAGAGCAGTTTCGGTTTGTTTGGTTTTAGGAATATCATTTATAAATAATATATATAAACTGGGGCCAATAATTGAACCCTGAGGCACGCCTGCTTTGATTCGTTTGACTTGTCTTCCTTTTTATTGTCATCATAGGACTCGTCTTCTTTTTTATTGTCATCATTGAATCCGTCTTCCTTTTTTTATTGTCATCACTGGATACGTCTTCTTTTTTATCATCATAATTGGATCCGTCTACTTTTTTTATTGACATCATTGGATCCATCTTCAATTTTTTATTGTCAAATGAGCATCGGCCAAATAATCCCTCTTCAAATATATAAGTCGGAAACAAAAGCAAGTTGTCAAAAATGAAAAAGATTTTTATTCATATCTTTTTCTTTGAAGTTTTTAACCACAAATTGGATCCATCTTTTTTATTGTCATTATTGAATCCACATTCCATTTTTTATTGTCAATATTGGATCTGCCTTCTTTTTTTTTATTGTCATCATTGAATCCGTCTTCTGTTTTTACTGGCATCATTAGATCCTTCTCCTTTTTTTATTGTCATCTTTGGATCCGTCTTCTTTTTTTATTGTCATCATTGGATCCGTCTTCCTTTTTTTATGGTCATCATTGGATCCGTTTAACTTTTTTTCTTTGCTTTTTTGGATCCGTCTTACTTTATATATTGCCAATATTGGATCCATCTTCCTTTCTTTATTATCGTCATTAGATTCGTCTTCCTTTAATTATTGTCATCATTGGATCCGTCTTTTTTTGTAATCACTTGGATCCGTCTTTCTTTTTTTTTCATCACTTGGATCCGTATTTTTTGACATCATAATACACTTAAACGCGGTCCAGATTAAACGTGCCGCACTGCTCTATACAACACATAAGAAGACAAAACATTTTTAACTGTGAGCGCAGAATTATCAGTGCACGAAGTGTTCAGTTGTGTTCCTCTGTGCTTAGGATAATGGCAAATGAATACTTATTCATATTAAACGCGCTGAAACAAGCATTTTTCTTTGATGTGCCGTTAGTAAAATTACTTTTCCGCAAATTTTAAACTCGGGCCTCTTTTTTAAGGGCGTAATGTAGCACCCGGCGGGTATGCTCGAGAAGACCATGATTAAAAGACCCTCACGTATTTTATAGCGTTACATTATAGCTAGATTTTTATCTTAAAGTGCCTTACGGCGATAAGAAATGAAGACTTCTATTTTAAAAATATTCTTGACTTATTTTTCTCTTATTACTTCGAGTGACATTTCAATAAGATTATATTATGTTGATAGAAGTTACAATTTCTTATTCTTATGTTGATGTAAGTTGTGAAAATATTTGCTCTTCCTAATAGGAAAGCAGAAAGCATTTGTTTGACATAAAATAAATAGTTTTAATAAGAATCTTTTGTAGTTGTCTTCTGCAGACATTTTACTCAATTTGTTCCAGTTTTTCATGAAAAGAAAAATATGTACAAAGTGTAAATTAAATTATCTAACTCATTGTGCAAACAATCAAGAAAATGGTTTGATGAAAAATAAAACAAGGTCTGTATAATATTCTAAAGAATGGAAAAATAACTCTAAAATAAATTGAATATAGTTACAATTTCTTATTGGTCAGGACTACCATCTTGTGTTAAATAAAAAACAAGAGTCCATATATGAGATTCAATAAATTTTGTACTTGAGTCATAAAACTTTAGATAAAGATATATACTGTGATAAAAATACAATATGATCGAAGAAAAAGTCGTGTAGCAGGCCTTGAATAATATTTAAAGAAATGTTAAGTTGGCAGTTCTGTGCTGTTTATCGATTTTGAGCATCTGCTTTCGGTACTTTGATCATAATGCTTATTTTGCAATAATAATTATAATACAAATATTGTTATAGATATATGTGATCAGAATATAACCTCATATTCTGATGTCAAATATCAGTTAAATGATACGGAAAAGTGATATTGCCAACCTTATTTAGAAATAAATAAATTCCTTGGTTATGAGCCCTGTCTCAGTGAAGTTGGCCCAAGTAGAGTGTTTTCAAACAGTGTTGCCACCTGCCTGAAAGGAAATTTTCCTTTGGGTGGTGCAAAAATTCCCTTGCCTAAAGTGACTGACCTCACCTACCAAAATCCAAGTGACGAGCAAAAAAAAAGGTCCTCCAATACAAGTCAAGTACATAAATAAAAAATGTCAGATGTGGAAAATTCCCTTTTTCCCTCTACACATCCAAAATTCAGGTGGCAACACTGTTTTCAAAGAATATATTTATATAAGAAGAGAATTTTCTCTCCCTCCCTCTCTCTCTCTCTTTCTCTCTCTCTCTCTCTCTCTCTCTCTCTCTCTCTTATTTTCTTTCTTTCTTATTTTTCAATCCATTGCCTTACAGGCAATGTTTTATTTCTGATCTAGTGAAAGGTTGGTTAATTTCGTCTTCATTATCTTCTATGGTAAAGTTTATGTTCTCTATGATGTTTTTATGTATTTTAAAAGTCGGGCTATAGTTTTCTGTTCTTGAGTTATTTTCAAATGTTTTGGCTATTTCTTCCACAATTTCTTTACCTGAGGTGACAAAAGAGTTTTTTATTATAGTTTTTGTGACACTGTATGTTTTTTTACCCTTTATTTTTCTGATTTTTTCCAATATTTGAGAAACAGGTGTGGTATAGCTTATAGAAGAGACGTAGTGTTCCCATGTTTCTTTTTTGTTTCTGGTAATAATTCTTCTGGCTATGGCTCGCTGTTGAAGATTTGGTAGCGTCATGTCCGCACAATAGTTTTCCTTTTCGGAGCTTACGCTTCTCGATTTTTGACCAAATGTGATGTTTCTTGTAGTATAGGGTGACCATTCGTCCCGATTTTTGCGGGACAGTCCCGCATTTTGATTGGGTGTCCCACTTTAAGACATGTCCCGCATTCTAACTTTTGTGCACTTGATTTCTTGACTTATATTTGAGGAGATTGGACCTTTTTTTTTGCTCTTCACTTGGATTTCAGAGGTGAGGACTTTTTTTTGCTCTCCACTTGGATTTGAGGAGATGAGGACCTTTTTTTATCTTCACTTGGATTTGAGGAGATGAGGACCTATTTTTTTATTTTCACTTGGATTTGAGAAGTGAGGACCTTTTTTTGCTCTTTACTTATATTTGGAAAGTGATGACCTTTTTTTTGCTTTGTCCCGCATTGCCTTCTTAAGAAAATGGTCACCATATAGTAGTATGTCGTTGACTTATAGAATCCTTTGGACGACCCAGTATTTAGGATATCTGCCTCGATCGATGTCTACCTACTATCCCTTTCATGACTTACCTTTCCATGCCGCTTTCTCTTCTGAATATATGATAACTTATAATTAAAAATATCGGAAAATATTTTAGTGAAATACTTTTAACAAAGTACTGTTATAATAAAAATCCATTTATCTTAAATTATATTTACTTTATTTTAACATAAATTCACAATTTTGATGATTTAAATTGTTGGGCCAACATCACTAAAACGGGGCTCGTAAAAATAGCCCCGGAATGGACGGCTAACAACCACAGCCTTGATTTTGCTAAATTTTTACTAGGTTGATCCGGCCATAGATTGCATAAATATGTACAACTATAGCCTTGATTTTGCTAAATTTTTACTAGGTTGATCCGGTCATAGATTGCATAAATATGTGATAAAATTCAAAGTTCACTAAAATATGTGTTCAGAAAATCGTTATAAATTTTCATCGTTTCATAAAGTCAATCTTTGACATTCAGAGGCAATATTTCGATATCCGTGTGTTAAATGTAGCCTGACATATACTTCCTGGCCATGATGCGCAATGTGTTGGACATACAGCGACAGCCAGTTCTGTATCGGCCCAGACCGGCGACCCAGCTCACCCGAACCGACAAACGTCCACACTTACATTTCATAGTTCACTGCACAAATAACAACATTTCACCAATATGTGGAATTATTGGAATTCTTTTTGATATTCGTCTTCATCTTATTACTCGGCTTGATTATAGTGGATATTTTCATTATTACTCATGAAAACTTCATACTTCCACGTGAAAACTATCAATCTGGTTGAATTTTAGCCCCAAATTACTCTTTGTTAAATATCAGGTCCTTTTAAATATCTTGTATTCGCGTTAGATTAACTGTTCTATATTTTCGAAAATTTCTCACAGACCGTGGAATAAGTTATCTTCCTATGTCCTTTTCACTATTTAGTCCTTTTTAGGGTTTTGTAGGTATGACCACCAAAAAACCCTTATAACGTACTCATGTGTCTGTGTATCTGTCTGTACGGTAGAAATTGTAGCCAAACGGCTTAACATAGAATGTTGAAATTTGGCACGCTTATACAACTCTTTGACCCACATATAGGAAAAATACTGAGAGTTCAAAAAATACAGCGCGGGATATTATAAACAAATATGTACTTAATGGAAAAATAAACATTTATTTTAAATTTTGAGTGAGATATCAAATGAAACTTCTTAATGCGGGGATAAACAAACAAATTTTTATTTTTGAAAAATCATTTTTTTATATGGCATTATCACCAAAAATATGTCAAAAAAACTTTCGTGAGATAGATATAAACAATTAAGTATTAAATAAAAAAAAAATATATTTTAAAAAAAAAATTTGAGTGGCGTTCCAAATGAAACATCTTAATGCGTGGATCAACAAACAAGTTTTTATTTTTGAAAAAACATTTTTTTTTATTGGATTTTTGCCAAAAATGTGTTAAAAAACTTTTGTGCCCCACCCTATCTCCCAAAGGGATTGATCTAAAAATCTGAAAAAATCTCCGTAATGAACATTGATGGGAATCGGAACAGTTCAACAGGAATTTTTCGAAAATTGTCGATTTTTTTGTGCCGTTGATGAAAAAAAAAAATATTTTACAAATATTTATTGTGTGGTATCAAAAGAAAGCTCTTAAGACGTAGAAACTCGTTTATTTTAATACGAATTTAGCCAAAAATGTGCAAAAGTTCTTATCCCGCAACTTTTTACCAAAAAGAGTTAAACCAAAAATCAGAAAAAAATATAGATACCTAATGTATAGTGTTCCGACCCGGAAACGTATGAGATTGTGTTTTAGAAAAATATGGCAGTTTTTGTGATTTTGACAAAATTAATATTTTTTTTTAATTCATGGTTAAATTATGGCTGATAATGTTATGGATTTTTTGTATTTATAGCTAAGATGGTGCGTGTATTTTTTTGGAATTAAAAATATAAAAAAATAATATATTTTTTAATAGCTCCGAACTGATTTGCTCACTCCACACCACACTTCGTTCTACACTGTAAAATATTTCTTATTTATCTAATAAAGACTTGAATACGAATCAAATGCAGGCAAAAAAAAAAACGCTGGGATATTTGGCAAATTATTTAAATTTTGTTTAAAAAAATTAAATGGAAGCTCTTAGTTCTCAAATAACGAATAAAAGTGATTATCAAAAAAACTCTGCACTCCTAAATAAATATATTAAAAAAAAAAAAAAAAAACTGTTGATTTTGATGTGATAAATATACCTAGACATCCAGTATTATATTGGCTTCTTACACTTATTAAATATCTACAAAACCATGAAATGTGTGAAAATTTACACTTCACTTCATTTTTTTCAACCTCGCCACATCTTATCTGGGAAATAATCAATTTCGTGTGCTCGGATTTTTTTCTGGAGGCGCTTTGAGTTGATCTGGACGGGACAGTGTTCAAAACAAGCGTGACGTTTAGGCGACCGGGGCAATCGCCCAAAGTAATCGAAATTTCCCCGTTTCATTTGTTTTTTTTTAATGCCTCCCCCCCCTCTCTTGAAATACAGTTAGCACTCCAACAGTCTAATACAGGGTTTTATAAATTTTACATCCGGATCTGTTAGTATAGACTTTGCACCGTTAAGATCCATATTTCGGTGCTGTACATGAATAGGGAACGTACTATAGTATATATTGGTATTACTCTATAGGACCTTAGTGTTAACCTTTTTTTGAAAATATTATGAAAAAAGTGTGAAGTTAGATGAATTCTTGTTTTGATTTATTGATGAATTAGATTCCTTATTCCCTGACATTCAGAATATTTCATAAGAAAGTGAGAGGAGAATTTCAAAAAATTACTTGATGCCAGGAGGGTAGCAATTTATGTGCATACTATCTCAAAGAATTAAAGATTTTTATCAGTTCTCTCTTTCTGTCTTCTTCGGTCTTGCCATTCTGGTTTTCTTTTAACAAATAATATAAAATTTGTTTTAAGAAGCGTTGTTTTTATATAAATTTTCTATTCTCTACAAAATCTATTCTGTTTATTGCATTTCCGGATTAAATTTCAATTAAATTGATTATCTGATAAATAATTTGCATTTACTACTATTGAATTATAAAGGTTATGCGCGACATCTGCATAATAAAATAAATTTAGTTACAATTTAAATGATTACGAATCAAATTGTTCAAAATTGAAATGTATTATGAAGAGAATTAATAATAAATTTATTAACGCAATTTAATTGTAATGTCAAGCAAAAGAACATGACATTATTACAACCTACAATGTTATTGTTACAACAGTAAATTTATCAAGAAAAATTCACGCTCTTTAAATGTTTCTTCTTCTTTTTTTTAGGCTCGTTTTTCCTTACTACATTTTTATTACTTCCTCGACCAATTCTTGACTAATTCAAAAATAATAAATTAAAGCATTTCGTTAATTATTTTCTGACAGCTTCCATTTTTACTTTGAGTTTCCAAGTCATTTAATTTTAAAATTTTTATTTGGATTGTTATGAACCAGTTTGCTTTGGGACGCCTGATTCTTTTCTTATGAACCTTCATGTCTATAACTTTTCTCATCATTTCATCTAATTACATTCTACACCATCTTAAGGAAAACGTAAACACAACAAATTACTAATATCTCATACCTACTTTTATCCATCATCCCACGCTTTTAGCGAAGCTTGAGAAGTTCGGTATCTGCGGTAACTTGTTACGTTGGTTAGAATCTTATCTGAACAACAGAAATCAATCAGTGGCAATAAATAATTATAAATCATCAACAGTACCTGTAACTTCGGGAGTACCACAGGGCTCTCATATTGGCCCATTGCTTTTTTCAATACTTGTCAATGATATAAACAGCTGTTATCACCATTCTAAATAACTGTTGTATGCTGATGATTTAAAAATATACAAATGCATTACAAGCAGAGACCACTGTTTAGAGCTTCAGATGGACCTGGATAGGTCGATTGATTACTGCGTTTACAAAATATGACTGAATACAGATAAATGTAAAACTATTACCTTCAGCAGAAATCGAATTTCAAATCTTTTTACATTTGACTTTCGTTTCCATGATACTAAATTAAAGCAGATTAGTGTAATCAAAGATCTAGGTATTCTACTAGGTTCTAAATTAATCTTTGGCGACCATATTTATAAGGTGTAAAAAGCCCTGAAGAATTTAGGATTTATTTTTAAAGTTTCTAGGGATTTCAGTTCCCCTTCAACTTTGATACTACTGTATAACTGTTTGCTCAGGAGTCATGTGGAATATGCCAGTACAATATGGAGCCCTCAGTATTATATTTATAGAGACATAGAACATGTTCAAAATAATTCTTTAATGACGAAATTATAGATATAATCGTTGTAATTATTACAAATCTTATGAATATAACCTTAAATTTCACAAAATTACAAGACTTTCACATAGGGAATTATATTGGATTTATCATTTACTCATAAACTTCTTAACAGCACAATAGACACTCAGCCTTTTCTAAAATTTAACTTCAATCAATATTCAACCAGAAATCCGATGTTGTTTAATGTTCCTACCAGTCACTTAAATTCTAATCTTAATTCACCCATTCATAGAATCTTAAATCTCACAAATAAATTCAGTCAGCAGGTAAACATATTTAGTTGTAGCTTAATGTAATTCAAAATGAAACGTCGAGCAATACTTGCAGAAAATTTTTAACTTAAGGGTGCGCACAACCGTACAGTTTCCTATACAAGACTAACAACCTGTAATAAAATTATTAACAATCTATACATCAAAATTTTCATCGAATTTTTATCTACCTAATAGGATATTTTTAATTGTCAAAAGAACTGTCATGTAATTGTAAATAAACAACTTGCGTTATAGACGCCATCTTGTAAACCATTCGACGCATATTTGTGTACCATGCGGCATATTGTAGCTAAAGCTTTATTCTACAAATATGTTTGGAGATAATTTGTTCTATTTTGAAAATTACTTATAGTTATTGTACTTCGTAATCTACTTTTGCCGCCACCTCGAATCTGCCGCAGTTCTCAATATAGGTGCGGCAGATAAAAATGTTTCATTTTATGTAAAAAATACTTGTACCAAGTGACATTTCATTATCATCAAGTATAATATTTTTCGACGAAGGCTCTAAACTATAAACAATCATGTCGAAAAAAATGTTAACGTATTATTTGAACATTTATACACAAAACTATAGAAATATAAAAATTATTTGAAACCCACAAATATATTTAAAAAATTACAGAACATTGTTGTGTAATACCTATTATTAAGTTATTTAGCAATAACATTTTTACAATAATTTTTTCTATTATCAAAAATATCCTACTAAATAGATAAAAATTTTGTGCCAAATTTGATGTATAGATTGTCATTAATTTTATTTCAGATAGTTTTGTATAAGAAACTAATAATATTAAATAGATAAAAATTTTGTGCAAAAGTTTTGTATAAGAAACTAATAATGTCTGGGGGTTGTACGTAGCGTTAAGTTATTATGTAAAGCGTGTTCTACATTATACAATTCTCGTCAAATTTTCATACTTATTTCTTTGACTAGACCTTGTACTAAAAATAAATCAGTGAAATCGTATAGTGTAGAACACTTTATGTAGTCAAGGTCAACTTTATTCAAAACTAGATTTGGACAAACTTTTCTTGAAAATATTTTCAAGTTAGAACTCGGTGCATGCGCAGTAGACACTTTGAACAACAGTACCATTAAAATTACCATGTGTTTAATAGTGTTTTGTTGATCGTTTGAATAGGTGAATATATAAATTGTGTTTTGTACGTAAATCAGTAATTTTACAAATCTAATAGCTAGGTTATAAACACTTGACAAGATATGAATTATATATTTATGTTGGTACTTTAAATGAACTGAAACACGTGTAAGAATTTCATTCTCTACCAAAAAATTGAAAAATAAATTGTATCAAACTTTGACAACTTCTAGTTCAAAGAAAAATGTTTATAAAATTGACAAAAAAAATGTAATGTATAATGTAGAACACGCTTAAGGCACAATCAAATTGTTTATTTTTTGTATTTTTTGCTGTGTTGCGCTGTAATTGGAACATCCCACTCCAGGGATTTGTTCTGTTGCGCAGCCTTTAAATAAATAAATAAATAAAAACTTAAAAACACTGAAATAAAATTAGTAAAAATCTATCATTCCTAACTCGGCTTAATAAGGTGATACATCCAGTCCACCAGAGGATTTTTATCTTCGTTATGTGGAAAATTCTGCGTCCTGGAATATTCTTAATTAAATATTTATGTTTGTATCAAAAGTAGCAAATACACCCGGAAGACTGTAGGAAGTGGTTAACGGGACGACCCACGCTTATATTCAATTCATCAACCGGTTGACGGTGAGTGTTGAGAGGTGAAGAAGTGAAAAGTGCAAGTGATGAAGACTATAAGGAGTTGTTAACGTACTCGACTTGTACGTCCACACACGGAAGTGATGATACGTGCCCAGGAAGTCACGATACGTACGGGATCTCTACATAAGGATATGGCTTGGGCGAAGCCTTCAGGGTGGACAACAGGTCTTCGACCCCACATCATAATTATCAAAAAAAATAATAAATAATTACAATTAAACTTTCCTTCAAATAACGTATTTATATTAATACTGGATGTAACATTTCGATCTGCAAGGCAGCCCTCATCGGCAACAAGTAAACAAATATTTAACGGTTACATTGTTGTCTAAACGCCCGTACAATTGCGCATGTCTAACATCAAATGTGAATTGTTTCTGGGTAAATTTAGAACAAAAAGTACTTAACTTACTTAACACCGACCTTAGTCCATTATTTATTCAATTATTAGACCTTATTCCGTCCGAGAAATAATATGATTAACTATTTATTGTTTTTTTCAAATTTAACTTTTTTTACCCAGTAATGAGATTATGTCAATCTTCAAATCTTCCGTATACAACCAATGGCAACAAGAATACATAGATTCTCTACAGCTCAAAGGATCGTACTATGGTCAAATTCAACCTATTCTCCCTAGAAAGCTTTGGTTTTCTTCTTACCAAAGCCGATCTTTTATATGCACTTTTATCCGGCTTAGATTTAATCACACCTCTCCATATCATCTGCATAGAATTAATATAGTTTCGTCTCCTTTCTGTCCGTGTGATAATTTGTCTGTCAGTGATTCGAACCATTTATTGTTTAAATGCCTAATTCATTTTCGCAATCGTAACTTATTCATACAAAATTTAGTTGTCCAAAAAATATCCTTACCTACCAATATTCAGACACTTCTTGCTACTAACTCTCTAGATATTTATGACATTATTTATAACTATATTACAGCAGAAAAATTATAAATGTAATTTTTAAAACATTGTAATCTCTTCATTTATACCTAATAGCCAAAGCAGCTAAAGCCGACAAATAAAAGAAAAAAAAACTTGTTTTACCAACTTTGGTTGCTAGCCACTTAGAATATTAAACAAGCCATTTTTCAATGAAGAAATTTCACTAAACCACCGCCGATAATAATTTTTTTACGTGTGCAGTAGCATAAACAAGTACCGAAACCATACGCTTATAGGTGTCGATACACCAGAGCCAGAAACTATCTTTCTACGTGTTCGAATCCTAAGAGTACTTCTGACGGAGTGTTTTGACTAGTTCATCAGAAGTATCTTTCGCCCAATTGTAACCGTGGTCTAACTTCAAACTAGTAATAAATAATTTCTACAACCGATTCTAATAATTAATGTTATTCTTGTCTGCAGCAAGTTTAAATTTAATGATTTCCAGGAAACAGCGGAAATTCCTGTAGGATAGACGTAACATATACATTGTTATTTAGATAAACTGGAGACTGTATATACATGACTAATAAATTTAAATAATTTTAGCATGCATGAAATCACTGTCACTTTATATTGCTGTAAACCTGGAACGCTCTAGTAATTAGAGATATCATGAACTTCAGTGTCTTGTTGTAGCATCAAGTTAAATGATATTTAACTATACCTCTTGGCACTGAAACAAATCCTCCGACTTTCTGAATAGGATCATACTATTCAGAAAAGAAACAGGCCATACGATTTGATTCACGGTAGGTTCATCGAAAATAAATTCATCGAAAATCAATTAATCGAAAATCAATTCATCGAAAATCAATTCATCGAAAATCAATTCATCGAATGATTTTTGCAAATATTTGAGAGGAATGCCGAGGAGATCGGAAAGCCAAAAAAGCAGTGGTCAATAAAAGTTGACAGACTACACTTATTAAATAACTATCATACTTGGTCTGTTAATAATTTTTAAATTTTCCATTCAGGAAATACGCCAGGTAAAAGATACCTGTTGGATTATTTTGAAATCGAACAGGGCTCCTTAGATCAGAAAAACCCGGTTAATGGGATCATAAATGTACTTAATACACCCATTCTTAAAGGATTATAAAAATGGTATTTCCCCATCTGTTAAGTCTTAAGGGTTTTGTGTTATGTACATAGTTTTACTATTCATACTTACTATACCACACATGATTTGTTCAATGTACGGTGATTCTAAACAGGTGGCATTGTTATGTTAGTGTGAGTTTGTTTTGTCATTAAACTAGATGATAGGTAGCTCGCTTCGCTCGGCTTCTTCTAACCAAACCCTTACTAACCTAACCTAACCTAAGATAGTGTTTTGACATTAAACTAGAAGATGGGTAGCTCGCTTCGCTCGGCTTCTTCTAACAAAACCCTTACTAACCTAACCTAAAATAGTGCTTTGTCCTTAAACTAGAAGAAGATGGGTAACTCGCTCCGCTCGGTTTTAGACTTTTACTAACTAAACCTAACCTAATTACCTTGTTTTTAGGCGCATAGTACTTTATTTTCCCCCATATTAGCCCAATTAAAATGCGTATCATTGTGTATGAATTTATAAAAATTATTTGCGTGCAATTGCCCATAACCTGTCTTATTAAACCTTAAAAACAAAACATTTATTTCTTTTATTATATAAGTTTTCTTATTATATTTCTTTATTTATATTCAAACACTATGTCACTTTATTTACCTTTTTTTAAACCATATAAAAAATTTTACGCAATTATTTCTTAGTCTGTCTACTTTTATTGACCACTGCTCTTTTGACTTTCCGATCCCCTCGGCATTCCTCTCAAATATTTACAAAATATTTTTTTTTGATGAATTGATCATTCGATGAATTGATTTTCGATGAATTGATTTTCGATGAATTGATTTTCGATGAACTCGTCGGTTACCACTATTAGTATGGTAGGTTTCAGTTATTCAGTTACCATTACTAGATCGGTTAGCTGATCTTATCATGAGCGATTATAGCCATAACTGCTGTTATCGTACAAACTAACTGATGTCACCATCTATGCAAAATATAGCTAAATATCTTTATCTAAACGACGGATGTTCTATCTTCCTTTCCAAATTAACTTTACGATTCTGTCTGTTTTATCCTCATCTCATGTCCTATCCACTATAATCGTTACATTATAATTTAAGTATCACAATAAGAAGTAAGAATAAAAAATAACTTCAATAGTCTAGTTACTTTACTACATTATAATAATAATAATCCTTTTATAATTTAAGTCAAAAGAGGTATACGAGTATGAAAATAAAATTTACAAGTAAAGAATTTAATAATACCATAAATATACAACAGAATAGAATAGTAGGCTTTTTCGACGAGGTATCTTTTAAAAGATATTTTTCTTCGCATATATGTGGGCGGGGATTTTGCTGAAAATATTTAATCCAATATTTATTCTTCTCTTTACTTCCAGTCTTGATTGTAGCACAGTTATATATTTTTGGATCGTATGTTGTAAATATGAGATTCTTTGCGCATACTAAGATTTCCACATATTTTCTTTATTTCCATGACTATAGAGGAAATGTAAACTATACATGAAAAGTAATAATATTCAATTTCTTGAAGAATGATCTATGGCCAGGGGTCGGCAACCTTTTTGTCAATAAGGGCGCAATATAAATTCAAATGTTATTGAGGGCGCATAAAAACGTAAAATATGTAAACACTCGTGGTTTACAAGGTTTGCAAGGTTGTCTAATCTAGCGCTGATCGCTCAAATCGAATCATCAATAGATGCGATGTGGATATTGGGCTCAGTATGTGTGTGTCTAGATAGCGAGGGCGCATAAAAATCTCACCGAGGGCGCCCTGATCTATGGGATGATATTGCTGGTTCATCTACCCTTGATGAATTTCCGCAGATTGAGAATCTATAAGCCTTTAATGAATGAAATAACGAATAGTATGTTGTCTGGCCTAATTTTTGATTCGATATCTTTCTTACTCGTCGGCATAAATGGCTTTGTTGACCAAAAATGCGGCGTTGTAGTTATACTAAAAGCCAAGTTGTGAATTTTGATCTAAGAACAGGTTAAGGGTTGAATTAAAATTGTTTTAAAGTTATAAATAAATATATTAAAAATCAAAATGAAATACAATTTAAATTTGCATATTTGAAACTAGGTGTTTCTAGCTTAGTTGGCCAAAATGTACAAGAATGACAGGTGACCGAATAGAACTAGTTTTCCACCTAATCTAGCCATGCTATAGTCCATTCAAACGTTAGAATGCAGTATAGCTCTTATGGGAGATATGAGCGGTCTTGCCAAATGTTGTAAAAGGGTCAAATAAATCAATGAACCTAAAATATTATGCTTAGTTTTATGTTCTTTGTTGCTAATTCATCGAAAATAAATGGAAAAAGTATCCGAGACTGAGTACAAGAAGAGAAAGGATAGCTATTTCATTAGAGAGCATGAAAAAAAAGCTACTTCATTTGCCGTGTATTGTGCAGGCAGTTTAGGGATCGCCTAAAATATCTAATACTCAAAATGAGTACAGGTTTATATAAAAATAATAATTTAAATTCATATCCCTAGTGCTATTTATTCGATTGGAACCTGTTATTATTAGTATTTTATGATTTTAAACGATTTACTAAAGCAAGATTTTTTTTTCTCCAGCGCGGTGTGTAAAATGAATGGAAATAAAAACTTTCATTTCACTATTTACGATAAGTTTTTTATTTTTGTTAAATATTTTCTACTTTTGCTTTCATAGTTACGTATGCAAGAGAAAAAGAAGGACGAAAAAGTAGACAAAAAATCTTACTAATGACCAATTAGTGTTATAAAAAACGAGCAGAAAAACTTAATTGGTTTAACAAATCAAGTTCATTTAACGTAACTCAATTTAAGAATGATTTGATTAAACCAGAAAATTAATTTTATGGGAATTGAAAATTAGAGCTTTTATTATGTGTATTAAAGAAAACCTAATACTTTTTTAGTTAGTTAATTATTTTTCCGCAATGATGTAATGATGGCTATTTGTACCGCCATCTATATGACTAGGATATTTTTAAGTTAATAAATAGAACAAATAAATATATAAATTTCTATACATGACCCAGTAAAATAATTAATAAAATTTTTTAATTAAATTGTTAAAATATTATTGTCAAATATATTTCAAAAGTAAATAAACGTAGGTATGTTTGTGTTGAAGATAAATATACAAAATCAAATTGTGCTTATTTGAAATTCATCCGTCACGCCACTGTCGGTCTTTTGGGAAATTCATCGTTTGAAATCTGATCCCTGGTCAGAAATAAATGTCAAGACGTAATGCATTCTGACCATTTCGAGTCTTGGGAAATAAATGGAATTTCAATATATTTCTCAATAACTTCATAAACATGATCTTTATATTTATTTTCTGGAATAAATTTTATTTTCAGAACTATGAAATTTGAAAAGATCACAACTTAGTAATAAAAGTATTTTTCTTTTGAAATTACATTTATTTTTTAATATAATCTCCTTTAACACACTTTACCAAGTGATCATTCCATTTCGATAGTACAATCTCTCAAGTTGATCAAAATAGCCATTTACCATCGCTTCTAGATTATCATTTATATGGTTGTAAATAATTAGAAATCGTCACTCGTTCTAGTAACGTCAGGAGTGCCACAGGATTCACACCTAGGACCTCTTTTGTTTTCCATTTTAATGATATTTATAAATGCTTTATCTATTAAAAAAAATTATTGTATGCAGACGGTTTGAAAATTTATAAATGCATAACTACTGTTGAAAACTGTTTACAGAATACAGTAAATATATAGTAAAATAAAGAATAAAATAAAATCATTTGAAGAAAACCGCTTGCCACCAATGAATACAAATCTTTTGAAATTTGGAAATAGATGGTAATCTGATGGAGTTACAGCAATGAGCATCTAAGACAGGTCGCAATTAGATGCGCAGTAAACTCAGCAAATAATACCGGAACGAACCCATTCCATGCTCGAGCGTTGTACTGGTAACTTTATAAAGTACAATATGTAAAGCACAGTTGGAGTGTGCTCTGTTTTTATATTCTAGTGCAGTGTTTCCCAACCGCCGGTCCATGAGATTTTTTTGCCGGTCTGCCAGATTTTTTTACTATGCAACTATTCGCCTAATAAGTTATAACCCACTTAATTTTGAGATGAAAATCTCGGTCTTTAATCTGTTAATTGCTTAAGTAATAATTTATTTCTTTTTTCACTAAATATGTGTGATGTTTTATTTATTGTTTTTTTTTTGTGTGTTTGTAATCAGTGCAATAAAAAATATAAAACTTATGCGACACACATTTTAGACTTGCTTCATACTTTCTAAACTTGCCGGTCCGCGAAATGTTTCTAGGTCGCTTGCCGGTCCGCCATGAAAAAAGGTTGGGAAACGCTGTTCCTGTGCGTTCTTTCTCTCACGTGCTATCAAGTACGCGCAATCAGTACGTATCGCCACCTGCCACCTTAGGTGCAAATATTAAAAATATATTTTGTAAGTGCACTTTGATTTGTCTTTTTTTGTCATCACTATCATCTGTCTTTCTTTTCTCGCACCACTTCAATCCATTGTCCTTTTTTTGTTTTGGTCTTCACTTCTATCCGTCTTCCTTCGTCATCACTTCTATCCGTCTTTCATTTTTTTTTTCTTCTCACCACGTCCATCCGGCTTGTTTTTTTTAACTAGTAACTTATCAAGTATTCCCATTCCTATAATTTCGTACTTCGATTCGGTAATTTTTGATATTGAAACAACACTTTTATAAAAACGTGGGATATCCTCATGAAAATGTTGTTTTTTATTTTGTAAATCTAGGATTTTTTTATTCATTTGGTCCAAAAGGTTGGTACGGTACTCGACCTTCATCGTTTGACCCTTTGGAAGATAATAATCAAGGCAGTATCCCCTTTGGGTAACATAAAATTTCCTTTCCTGCAGGTCAAAATGGACTTGACCCTCTTCAGTATTAGCGAATACCTATATTTCCATTGTTTTGACTGTTGTTTTGTTTATGGTGTGTATTAGTGGATCCAGTTTTTTCATTTCGTTAAAAAATGTAGGTGGTGTTAAACCTTTTTTTGCAAAAAGATCTATGTTCAATTTTATCCAATTTCAAACCACGCTAAGATAACTTTATTTAAACAAGTTTTTACAAAAAATTATGTGATCAATCTATTTGGTATTTCACAGCTATTCATTAGACAAGTTTAGCAATACAACCCAGTAAACAATTTATATACAGTACCGACATCTATACACCAGGCCGCGAATTAAAATAACGACAGTGTTTGTTTTGTAAATTTTAATCGTTTTTCGTTTTTTAAACCGTTTCTTACATATTTGCGTTAAACTTATTTTTGTAACAAGAGCTACATTTCCGATACATCTACTTTGTAACTAAAAACATCAACGATCTGAAAAATTGTAACTAAAACTATCCGAACGGAAGTTCTAATACTAAAAAAACAACCGCTTCTATTTCTTACTTGGTGTGGTAGGTACACCGCACGCCCCGCGGTATTGCTCCACAAACGAGGTAACAGAGACGTTGTTTTTTCCGCGTAACAAATTTAAGGGCAGAGTTCAACCACAAAGAACCGGGCGCAGGAACTCTGCTGTAATAATGATGTTATGTTACGAAGAAGAAAACAGATTTAGTGGATGTAAAATTTTGCTTTTCATGGAAATGGAACATGGGTGGTTTCCAATAAGATACGCAAAACTAAATAAGTTTATATAAAGCCGCATTCACACCTAACATACGAACAAATATACAAATCTACAAATATTTCATCACTGACAAAACCTACTCACTACTCAGTAAAGGTAGGTTTGCCGGTCACCATGGTGTAATGGTCAATATTGTAGTGTATTGTCTCGGGATCGAATTCCGGTGATAGCATGGATGTTTGTATGTGTATTTGTAATATTAAAAATTAAAATTGTATAATTAAATTAAAAAACATGTATCCTGGTTGCACATGGTGACCATAGTTGCTAAGACTAAATAAATAAATTTTAAAAAAAATTGGATCTTAAAAAAAAATCACAAAAAATGCTTTTTTTTTCAAAAACGTAATCTGATCAAAAATTCCTGTTGTACTATTCCGGTTCCCACCAATGTACATTACTTAGAATTTTTTCAGATTTTTAGTTTAAACCATCTGGGCTACAGGGTGTGGGACAAAAATTTTTTTGCACAGTTTTGACAAAAATCGCTTCAAAATAATTTATTTTGCAAAAATAAAAATTTGATCGTTAATCCACGTACCAAGGGCTTTTATTTGATACCCTACTCAGAATTATAAAAAAATATATATTTTTTTTTTCGATGAGCACGAGCACGAGCAAGAGTTGTATAAGCATGCCAAATTTCAACTCTCTAGGTTTATCAGTTTGGCTACAATTTTTACCGAACAGACAGACAGACAGACAGACAGACAGACAGACAGACAGACAGACAGACAGACAGACAGACAGACAGACAGACAGACAGACGACAAAATGACGGTATAAGGGTTTTTTGGTCATACCTACAAAACCCTAAAAAGAGGTAATTTACTGGTGGATCGCAGGTCACATACGGCATCAACATAATTTTTAGAGACACTCAAGCATCAATAAAAAGAAATATTGAGCATATTTAGGTTAAAAATATATTTAAAAAACTAAAATATGCCCTCTTCTCCCTTCCTGTTTATTAGAAATTTTCAAGGAGCCTTTGGAAATATTTGAAGTTCCGTCACTGAATATTATTTTTTTATATGAAAAATTGCCCACGACCCTAATAAGTTTGAAACTCCTACTCTAGGATATTGAAATAGCAAAAAAAAGATGATTTACATTATTTAATGATAAAACCAGTGGCGAAGGGAGCTCCGCTAGACTTGCTAGACCATAAAAACAAAAATAATAATAAAAAAAAATTATGTAAATCTTCAAAAATAAATCAAATTATGTTCAAGCAAACTATGCAACTTTTGTTCAAAGCTTGGTTTACTTGGTTTCCAGTTTTGGATCTTCATAAAAAACAATAGGCTTCTTCCCAATTAATAGGAGAATTTTTTAGTATCAGAACGAACTCTCTAAGTTAAACCGTTCTTGAGTTATCGAGTAGACTAGTGTTACCCAATCTTTTTACTCTCGTGGCAAATTTTCCAAAGAAGAAAAATTTCGCGGCACACCTACGTAGTCATAGAAGAAGAAATTTATACCGCCAACATATATACGGGAGGTATGAGGTATTGTGATCATACCGATTTTGACATTTCGAGATTTCGATGGATCTCCACGAATTGAGGTCCCTACATAACGTTTTGACTATTTTAGCATGATGTCTGTAGGTCTGTCTGTCTGTCTGTCTGTCTGTCTGTTTGTCGGTCTGTCTGTCGATCTGTCCGTCGGTCTGTCTGTCGGTCCTTGTACACGTGCAGAGTAAATTCGGCTAAAAGGATTGTTATGAAACTTCATATTTAAGCTTTTGACATCAAAGGTACGGATCAACTTTTGCTAAAAATCGGTTAACTAGAAACGGGAGTTTACTCGTGTCGGTTTTAAGATTTTTGCAAATATTTCACAACAGGGAATATTTCGAAAAAATTTATTTAACAAAAGTTGCTATAAAAGCAATAACTAACAACTTTTATTTGTGACATTTTTTGATAAATTAAACAAGTACTTTGTGACGGTGGTCGGTCTTCTGGTGGCCACAGCTGATTTTTTTTATTTCTTTTAACATTTTCCCCATTCATTTATAATTCTGTTAGTCTAGCACTTTTAAAAATTCACTTTCTCCCGTATTTGGATAATTATTTCATCCCCAAAATTCAAACAGAATAATTAACATTGAAATTACTGGAAGTGACCTGCGACTTATCCCAGACACTAATTAACTAATAAAGACTACAGGGTGTTCTATAAACTTTATCATTAAAGGATCTGAACCCTTCTGGAGTGATGGGGTTTGTGTGTATACCACAACCGCCACAGAGGATGTACACAGACGGTCTTGTGTCGGCCTGATCCCTGGGGATAGATATGGAACACGTACCATCTAATCCCAGAAAGACAGCCGCTTGTTTTCAAAGTTATATCACGTGTCGATCATCTGGTGTTTTTACATGAAGAGATGAATCGAATACTTGGAATTTTGTCAGAGATAAGGTGAATCATAGTACATATACAAACAAATATATGGTTTTGATAAAATTTAAAATTCTAAGATATTATAATTGAGTCATAAAAGAAATAACCTAGTTTGCCTAGAAAAATTCGATTAGCTTTTTAATAATGTCACTATCAATGGTGGCGGGTGAAACGTTAAGTAGGGGTGCTGCATGACAAAAATATATATATATATATATATATGTATATATGATATACGCTTTATAGCGTTTGTAATAATATCAATTAAAACACAAATCGAACCACATATTACAAAAGATGTCCAAGAACTAGATCTGATCTTAACATATATATATATATATTGGCCATACCCCAGTTAAAATTGACAATTTTATTATTTTTTGTTGCTCCAAAATTTTAAATTTATTTATAATTGACAGAGGAGTCCGTGTATTCTCGGTGAAACATATTTAAAATAAGATTAATAAATAAAACACTCGGTAAGTTTCACAAATATCAGTTTAATATACTCTATACGTATTTCGGCAGTGACGCCATCAACAGGAGTTTCAATTACAAACTAAACTTATTTTTTAACAAATACATTTAGTGGGAACAAATATTATGGTAGGGAATACAAGTGTAAACCATATTGGCAGATAAGGGAAAAAAGAGAAAAAAGTTATTTACCGATTTATTAGGGGTGAGTTGTAAACGTCAATCTGGTCATTCATTAAGGGAATTCCAGAGTTAATATTTTTGTGAATTTCTCGGTATTCTAAAAGGTTCAGTTTAAGGCTTTTATTGTGTATGTGTAGGATTTTGAAGTCATTGACGGAAAGGTTATGATTATTGGAGATCATATGTTCTGCTATGTTGGACTGTTCTACTTTTTTATTTTGGATGGCTTTCAAATGTTCACCAAATCTTGTAGCAAATTTTCGACCAGTTTGGCCTATATATATTGTTGAGCATCTTGGCACGATGCTTGATAAACTCCACTTTTGTTGTGTAAATCAGTTTTATCTAGTTTATTATTAACGAGTAAATTTTTAATTGTATGTTTATTATAAAAGGCTGGGGTTATATTTGATTTCTTTAATTTTGATCCTATTTTGAAACTAACCTGGCCGTGAAAGGGTATTTTTTTATAAATTTTTGTATCAGGTATACTTGGGGGATAAAAATATGTTAATAAAAGTTTTTTGCGCTTTTTTCTAATAATTTTGTCAATTTCAGCCTTGTTATAACCGTTATTAATAGCGATTTTGTAAAAGTTCCCCTCTCTGATGAAGACTACAATCTGGAAATACAAACCTTAAAAGAAAATTTCTTCTCTGCAGGCATGTTAAGTTTAGTATCTGTATTTAAAGTAATATTTTTATTTTTTAATTTAATAATTTTCTATTGTGACATTTAGTAAAAAGTTCTGGAACGCGTCCCGGCGTGAATACACATAATATAGTGTTCGTGAGTTGCAGTAAACTACTAAAATAATAATTTACTAATTATTACTCAATAAATAAAATAATAGGTTCCCAACAAACAAAACATTTTTCTTTTTCAAACAAAAGCATAATAAAACATGTAATTTTTCTTTGAGTGCTGCAGGGTTACAGTGCTTATGTACTTGCCGTCACTGATAGTTATTCAATATTTCCAACATAAAATAATCTGAAATACTCAAGATAAAATAGTTTAAAATTTTTTCCAAATGTCAGAATTCCAGAGTCAAACAAGCGTGGCAAAACTCGACGCCTTCGCTTCGAATAACCATCAACAGCGTTCACGTAGCCAATTCCATACCGTCTGACACTAATAACCCACCCTGTATGTCGTTTGTTAACTTAAAAACGTACAAATATAAAAATACACAACGGAAATGAAGGCTCAAAAAACAAAGATGCTATTTGGAGTTGACGCGCTTCAATTATCGAAAAAGATAGTTGGTTAAGTCAAATTTCATTTAAAGAATCTTTACTTCCGGTAAAAAAAGTAATAGAAAGTTAGGAAATAAATATGGTGTGGACACCAGAGCCAGTCCTGGAAAACGGGGGCTGGGCTCAAGGATAACTACGGAGTACCTTAAAAAAATCTGAAGAAAATCAAGCTTAATTTCTATATTACTAGCTAAGGAGTACGGTCTCCCCAAATATTCATTAAATTGAAGTAACACAGAAAAGAAAAGATTTGTTTTCATGTTATAAACAATTATTGTTATATACGTCTTCCTATCAATAATAAAGGAGGTATTTTAAGTATATTAGTAAATTGAGAATTGACATTACCGTTGGCAGCGCTGTATTCCAAGGCAATATGGCTGTCGTGTTATATCGAACAACTTCTAAAAATATATTGAAAACCTATATTTTCTATAGAGGAAAGGAATTAATGTAAATTATGATGCACAGCAGTTCTTTCTAACCGATTTGTCGCGAAATTTATGGTTTATATTATATTAAGTGTGTAATGTAGTATTAAAAAAAAAAATAATAATAAATTCCAGTGTATAAGAATCATCAGAAATATTTGTTTTTAGAAATGTGTCGTGTTCTTTTAATACTTTTTATACAATTTACTTTAATTTTTCGCCTGGTGTCACATTGACACAGTGGGTTCGGGAAGCAAACGCGGAGTGTTCCGAGTCACACTATTTAACTCCAGACCGCTCGAATAAATGCGTTTAGACCTTTTCTCAAACGCTCCGAGCTTGCTTCCTGAACTCACTAAATTATATCGGAAAGCAATGATAAAGAGTCAAATTTTTTATTATTCGAATAGAAATTTTTGAATTTTAGATGTTAGATTAAATTACTTGATTACTTTTTTGTTAGATTAATAAACCGTTCTACGTAACAGACCTGTAGGTTAAAATTACAAAAAAAAGAACGTAAGAAATGTAAATAGAACATATTTTATTAATCATATATAATATGTGTTTTTCGTCCAAGATACAAAATTAAATATTGTTTTTGTTCACTTACATTACAAATTATAGAACCTTTTAAAATATACAAACACAATATAGTGTCGACAGTAACAAGCTCTCCTAAAATCAAATTTATTTATTAAGAAGCCTCACGTAGAGATGTTGTGTCCTTACTATTACGGTACATCTCATAAATTATATTACGTAGTATTAATTACAACAGTTGGGTTGTAAAATTGTCTAATTCTACAACAGATTTAGTACGTGTTCGTTACTTTTTCGGGCTACTGACAGTTTTCTCGCTTGTTTTGCAACGGTTTTATTTACTTAAGAAATGCTGACATCTAAGGCAGCAGCAACTCTCTAAAGAGTTAATTAGCAATTATTTGTAGAAATATATTCAAGTAAAAAGACCATAGATATAAACTAAATTTTATATTTACTCACATCTCTGACGCATTTCACATCCATTAAAGGTCCACCATTATTTCGCTCTTTCAAAATAATTAATAAGAGACAAAACCATCCTTTGAGCACGGCTACTAAGAGCTTTGGGCATTTTTATTACAATAAAATTTAAAAAAAATAAAATTTAACCTCACTAAATTCTAAACACTTAAATGTCAACCTGACAAATAACGATTGAACCAGATTGAACAATCCAATTTCAAACCGGCAACATTGGAAAAATGTACCAACATTAAATAAATAAATGTACGAACTGAGTTATGGATTGATGTTGATTAAAACATATCATAACGTTGGTACTTAAATTAACCAAGAGTGCCGTCATCTCATAGTTATCGTAAACCGACTTTAGCTACAGATAGAAAAAGAAAAAAAAAACGCATGGCTTTAGTATCAGCAGTTCTTTAGTGAAAAGCGCACATACGGACAGACAGACAGAGAGACATTCAGACCAATTCTGTAACTCTGTTACTATGATAATAGTTACTAAATTCGTCACTATGAGCAAGGTCAGTTACTACCATGAATGAAAGTCATTGTATTTTTTATAATATTTTATGTTGTAGTAACGTTCTTACACAGTAACTTTTTACAGAATTGATCTGATTGTCTTTTATATATCTAGAAATATACAAGAGTTGGACCGTTATACATCATAATAGTGATTTTAGAGAAGTCAAAAATATCGTAATTTTTATTTTATCTAAAATATTTAGATTTACTGCCAACTTTCTAAGCTTTAAAATTGTGCATATTTTGCAGAAAGCAAAACCATATTTCATGTTAAACCCTGTCAAAATCTCAAATATCCACTTCAGATGACAGATGCAGACACGTTGACCAAGTTGGGACGTCTCAATGATCCTCACTCTTTCCTCCCACTACTCCTCTCCTACCCGAGAGGCTGGTCCATCTGTGTATCTCCATCTCCCGGCCTAGTGGGCTCTGAGAATCATTACGGCGACACTTGACCCGTGTGACAGAGGCGACCCATGACCGGAAACTACCGAACCAAACGTTTCATCATCACAACACTGTATTGTCATTACTTATTGAGACATAATGCACAGCATTAAGAGTTCTCATGGGAGATGTTTATTTAATTTTTGTAATATTTGAACAGTGGCGTACGGAAGAGGGGGGGATTAGAGAATCAAACACCTTCTCATTAACCCTCCAAGTAAACAGGCTGTTTTTGGGATCTGTTTAAACATCGCTAAGAAAGAGATACGAAGAAGGTTAAATTAGGAAATATGATGTATTTAACTCTACATATATGTTTTTTTAACGGAAATTTTCTGTGTTTTTTAGGGTTTTGTAGGTATAACCACCAAAAAACCCTTATAACGTCCCTCATGTGTCTGTCTGTCTGTACGGTTCAAATTGTAGCCAAACGGCTTAACATAGAAAGTTCATTACGCTTATACAACTCTTTGACATTCGGTACGCTTATACAACTCTTTGACCCACATATAGGAAAAATACTGACAGTTCAAAAAAACGCATCCCGAGATAAATATAAACAATTATGAATTTAATAAAAAAATAAATATTTTTTTAAATTTTGTGTGGCATGCCAAATCAGGCCTCTTAATGCATGGATCAACAAGCAAATTTTTATTTTTCAAAAATCATTTTTTTATGGAATTTTTGCAAAAAAAAAATTTTTGTTGTACCCCACCCTATCTCTCAGAGGGATTGATCGAAAAATCTGAAAAATATCTTCATAATGAACATTGATGGGAACCGGAATACTTCATAGCAATTTTATATTAGGTTAGTTTTTCGAAAAATGTCGATTTTTTTGTCGTCGATAAAAAAAAATATGTTTTTAAAATTATTGTGTAATATCAAAAGAAACTCTTAGGACGTAGATTAAGGAATCAAAAGTATTTTTTTAACGCGATTTTAGTCAAAAATTTGCTAAAAAAATTCTTGTCCCGCCCCCTTTTACCCAAAGAGATTAAACTAAAAATCTGAAAAAATTATAGGTAATGTACATTGATCTGAGCCGGAGACGTACGAGAGAAATTATTAATACGATTGCGTTTTTGAAAAATATTGCAGTTTTTGTGTTTTTGACCAAATTATTTTTTTAATTCATGGCTAAATTATGGCTAATAATGTTATGGGTTTTTTATATTTATGGCTAAAATAGTGTGTCTTTTTTTGAAATTATAAATATAATAAAAAAATGCTAACAGCTGAGGACTGAGTTTTGAACACCACACTACACTCTATACTGTAGAGTGTAGTAGTGTTCAGTTATTTTATTATACTATTATACGTTGTGATTCAACCTTTTATTTTTAAGGTATCAAAGAGAAATAAATCATTTATAGTAATAAAATACTTATAAATCAAATAACACATTGTTAATAGTGAGAAATAAGTTTCTGAAATTGAAAAAAAAGCCATTTATCAATATATTTCTTAATAATCTAATGAAGACCTGAATACGAAGCAAATGCAGAAAAAAAAAAACGCAGGGATTTTTGGAAATTACTAAAATTTTGCTTAAAAAAATTAATTAAAGCTCTTAGTATTCAAATAACGAATAAAAATGATTATAAAAAATCTATTGATTTTGATGGGACTATAGAAAAAATATTCCTAGACATCCAGTATTGTGTTGGCTTCTTACGCTTATTAAATATCTACAAATCCCTGAAATGTGTGAAAATTCACACTTCACATCAATTTTTTTAACTTAGAAAATGTATTTTTCTTTAATACTATTAAGACTTGATTTTTAACTATTATATTTGTGTTGCTGGTTGAATATACTTATTTAATCAAGTCTTAAAAACTTTTTTAATTACGCATTATATATCCGTAGTATAAATCCGATGCAACAAATTATAAGAAATTAAAGTACGTCTAATATTAGAACCATATATCGACTCAGATATTTTAATTGTGAGAGATTGTTCTAGAAAATATTGATCGACTACCATGGGTAAGAGAGACGACTAATTTCTACTTCCAAACTTTAACAAGTAACTCTTGGTGAATTCAGCCACAGAATTGACAATAAAACTTCAAAAATTCAGTTTAGAAAGCTAATTTCTAAGTTATAAACTTAGAAGTTTCTAGTTTGTAACCCTCAAGACATTGAATGGTGTTTTGACCGAGTAATAAAGCTTGAAACCCGGACCAATTCAGTGATCTTTGTGAAGGTCTTGTTTCAAGAACTACATCTGGAAAGGAACATCTGGAACATTTCTGACATTGTGAACTGTTCTACCGTTGGAATCCTAATTACGAGACTACTTGAACTGGCCTCCTTAACTATTTAGCCTGTAAGTTTATGAGTTGAAGAGTCTCATATTTTTATCTTAGAAGGTATAAAGATGCTACAATGCTGAGATAGGGTTGGAGTTATTAAAAATTTAAGAGGGATTATTTTTAAAAGTTCTTTAAAGATTCAAGTTTTAAGAGCATCGAATGAAATTCGTGGAAGAAAATGGAAAATTTTATGTAATATTGATTGTATATACCTTAAATATATTTTTTTATTATATGTGCTGCTTTTTACTTTCGTTTTTGATACTGCTATAAGACGAAAACTAAATATGTAAGAGAAAATAAAGCAATACTAGATCAAACGGTGATAAGGGATCACTACAGTGAACAACTGTCTATAACTGAATTGAGAACTGATCTAAAAGCTTCCTCAAATAGCCACAAATTGACGTCATCCTTCTCTATGTCAACGTCAGACCTCATACTGCCAAAGAGTCCAAGGAGGTGCTATTAGACATGGAATGGGAAGTTCTTCCTCGCTCTGTTTACTCACCAGACATTGCTTCTTCTGATTTCCATCTATTCAAATCGATGGAGCATGCATGGAATGGTGAGTGCAATGATTAGCTCCTTTATCAGGATGCCATCTGCAAAATCCTGCACAAAGGCGTTCACAGCGACCCCATTCTTGCTGGCGCTGGCATTAAGCAAGGATGTACTCCGGGCGACAGAGTACATCCCGTTTAATATCGCCCAAGATGAAATAATGAGAAGGAGTATCGGAACTGGAGACGAAATTCGCTGGACTTTAACTTCCCACCTGGCAGATCTGGAGTGTGTAGTTGACATTTGCCTCCTGTCTCACACTTTCGACAACATGAGTGCAATACTAGATTCTCTCGTAAAGAAGGCGCATTGGTGGACCTCACAATCAACATTAAAAAGACGAAAAATCATGCGATTAGGCTCCACACAACAAGATAAGTTCCGCATTAACGATCGCCTTATTGAAGACGTCGAAATTTTTACTTATCTCGGAAGCAATGTCTCATGCAAATATGGAGGCACCGAAGAGGATGTTAAAATGACGATTAATAAAGCTAGGCATGCTTTCAGTATGCTGAAAAATGTTCGCAATATGCAAAGTCCAAAAAAATTATAATATTCAATTATAATATCTTGCCGGTTCTATTATACGAATGTGAGACTTGGAACACTTCTAGAACCATTATCCATCGTCTTTATGCGTTCGTTAATTCTTGCTTGCGTAGAATATTACGCATATTTTGGGCTGACGTTATTACCAATGCTCGCCTTTGGGAGAGGACCTACCAAAGCCCCATAGACATCCTGATAAAACAGCGGAAGTGGAGTTGGATAGGCCATACCTTAAGGAACAACCCTTTGTCCATCAGTAAAACCCCAGCGAACATTCAACTAACGGCCGAATGCTGGCAAACTGCTTTTATGCTGGTAAATTACTGGCACCAAAAGTAAGTGCAACGCCAGTATTAATAATGTACTTCACATTTGTATTTCGCATTCCGCCTATACGAAGTACTTTACCAGCATTTTATAAGCACTCTTCTTCACTCATACTTTTTACTTAAAACCATCAGAAATAAATCTTGCAACTAATGCGATTATTTTGCACTTTACCGTTGCTGGGCCAGCAACTGATACATCAATGGGCAAGTAACGGCCCCGGGGACACCGGGGTACTGGCCCATTACTTTCAATGCCGGGGAGTATGTGCTTTACCAGTACTGGCCCGTATAAAAATGTTTGCTGGGACGGCTCTTGATTGGAAACCACAATGGAGCCGTAGTTGTGGCAGACCAATGGACACATGGCGTAGACTAACCATGAAGGAAGCCAGCGAAAGCGGCAAAATATAGAGGGAGCTAAAACATCTAGCGCAAAATAGATCCAAATGGCGGAAGTTTATTGAGTTATTTTCATGAACTTTTGCAATAACCTAATAAATTGTTACATTTTTTATTACACTTCTATTACTATCTTTAATATTCAGCTAAATGTAAGGAACTGCTGAAAAATTTATATTTTCCGTTTTGTCAATGACTAAACAGTTTCATTCATGTTTCAGCCAATTGACAAAAATATCTGTGATGTTGCAATGAAATCTATAGCTTTAATATTTCGTCTTTAAAATTAGAAGCTGTGTATTTTAAAAAGAAAAAGTAAGAAATTCAGCACGTCTGCTCCATAAATATGTTTTTATAACAGCTAATGAACTTCCTAGAATTTACTCCTTAGAGAAGCAATGCTTGAATCTGCTGCTAATTATTTATAATATACAACCAGAGAAATAACATTTCACTGTTTGAAGCTTTAATGAGGATACTTTTTAATTTGTTTTCAAAACAAAATTTAAAAATATTGTTGTGAAGTGTGAGTTTCCACACATTTCAGGATTTTGTAGGTATATAGTAACGGTAAACCAGATAAAAGTGTATATAAAAGACCTACTTTGGTGTCAAGAAAACCGAAACTTTCTAGGTTGGAGGGGTTGAATTTTACCATAATGTGATCCGTTGAACTGCAAAGAATCTATGAATTCATGTTGCCATTAATAATAATAATAATAATATTAATTTATTGTCCACATAATACATAATCATTAATAGACAGTCAATCAGATAGATTACAATAGCATTATAAAAGGTAATTGATAAACAGAAATGATGAATTAAGTTCAAAAAATTGATGTGAAGAGTGAATTTTCACACATTTCAGGATTTTGCAGGTATATAATAAGTGAAGGTGGCATGCATGAGTGTGTAGGACAAATTTTGCTTTGTAGTAAACAGGGAAAAATGAAAGATATTTTTAAAATAATTTATCGTCTGTTAATCTAAAGCTGCATTCCCACCTCAGTAAATCTATACGTTGTACGCTATGGATAATTTTTAAACGAGGTCATTTGGTATGATCGGACATGCTCGTGCTTTGTCGTTGCTATACTACTGTTGAGCGAGATAGTACGAGCTTGTCCGATCATACCAATTGCACTCGTTTAAAAACTATCTACAACGCACAGAGTGTTAAATTACTGAGGTGGGAACGCAGCTTTAGAGCTTTAAAAACAAATTTTATGTTAAAATATTTTTTGTTAATTTTAATTCGAATACCTAATACCATTATTTAGGTTTCTAAATATGTGCAGTATTAGTATATATAGGGTTTTCAGTCAATAAGTTTTTAATTGTTTTTTTTTTTTTAATTGTACTGAACTTAATTCTTTGGTAGAAACTGATAACAAATTCATAAACTTTATAGAATAATGGTTAATACTATATCTTAATTTATTTATTCGTGTAAAATTGGGGTAAATATTTATTACGTGTGTTGTAGTTGTGAACGCAAAATACGTAATTAATAAAACATCCCTTGTAAATAAATTATCACTAGACACATTTTGTATGTGTTCCAGGGACAATGATCTGGTTATAAGGGTCGTATCAACGGCATATAAAATAAAAACAGCATAAAAAATTGGTTATATATGGCAGATTTGAAGATTTACATAATCTCATTACTGTTTAAAGCTGCTTCTTTGGCTAGAAGGTGAATTTCGTTGTTGAACTCAAAATCTGAGTGGTCTTTAATTCAGCATATTTTTATAACCCTTTTAAAACAATTTTGTCTTCCGAGACAGCACTGAGTGAACCTTGCTTAAACCCTCAAACGTGTGCTTCTTAGGCAACTATCTTACCACCGAGCCACGGTAGTTGTATAAATATTTGATAGAAAATTTAAAAACCAATCAATTTTTTCGCTTTGGGCACTAGAACAACTAAAATAATAACGTTCTAGATAACTACGTTTTTGATTTTCTTTTGTTTCGCTTTTCTTCGTTTTCCGAACTTTAAATATTTCATCGTTTCCAACTCCGGATAATAGAAGTCAGTCATAAAAGTGTTCTCACTGACTAATTCATTCATAGTTTCAGTTAATGTAACAGTTGTACAAAAAAATGTGTTTCGTTCTATTCTTATAACCTTGTAAACAAACTGATGCATTGACCGGGTTGTGACCTATCCATTAGGGGACAAAGAGTCCGCATTATCTGAGTGATCCGAGAGGCTGAACAGAGCTCAGCCTCTTGACTGTAATCTCGTGTGCCGCCGGATAAAAGAACAGATTTTATAATAATTTAAGATGAACGAAAACTTGGAAATTGTTAACAAAGTAAAAGCTTTTATATTTTTAACGAAGTTATGTGGAATTTGAGGGATGAAGTGTTTAATTAATTTTAATTAAATTTAATGAAAAGGATTTAATTAAATACGTTGAAATATTGAGGTAGAAATTTATGAAAGAACTATTTTTGTTCAGTATATCTTATATTTGCTCTAATATTTTTACTCTTTAACCACTTTAGACAAATATATTCATTTGACTATACGAGAAAATAACATCCATCTAGTATAGGGCTGCCATACGTCCCGGTACACCGGGACATGTCCCGGTTTTGAGGTTTGTGTCCCAGTGTCCCGGTCCAAGAGTCATTTGTCCCGGTCGATTTAAAATTTATGCATATTAAAAAATTATTTTTCGATAATATTGTACATATACATATATACATACTATATATAAATTATATAATAGATTCGAGGTCCGAAATGTTCCGG
The DNA here is from genome assembly GCA_963971575.1 of Liopterus haemorrhoidalis. Classification (NCBI taxonomy): domain Eukaryota; kingdom Metazoa; phylum Arthropoda; class Insecta; order Coleoptera; family Dytiscidae; genus Liopterus; species Liopterus haemorrhoidalis. Next base: position 54,751,027 of record OZ020615.1, read on the forward strand.
AGTAATGCCGAGTACCAGTCAGCTAGTGTCTAATTAATTAAAACCCATTGGACAGATGAGCGCAATTCGCTTTCTATTGACACCGTGAAAAGCATAATTCAATGTGTTTTAAATTATAAAATGTCAAGCATTGAATTCTATAATTATATAAAAGGGGAAAAAGAACTGCTCCAAAAAACGAAAACATCGGAGAAGTATGATTGGGCAAAGAAGAGCGATGATAAAGAAGCCACCGAAATCGGGGAAGGGGGAGAGTAAAGGCAAGAGAAGAATGGAATGTAAGGTTCTATTTGGTTTTATTAAATTGAATCGCCCATTAATTTATATTATATTATTTTAGATTTGATAAAGACGCATCCACAAAAAAAAACATCAAATTTTTCCAGTCGAACTGAGTGTTCCAAAATGATTCACCATTGATCCCAACGTTTTGCTCGTGGAATACCTATTATCAATCTACTTTAATTATTTTTTTTTGTCTTTAAAATTTTTTATTTTTTTAAAATATTGTGCAATTTTTTATAATAAGGTATTATTGTCGATAAGTTGTTTTGGGGGGGGGGTCCCGGTCGGTAGTCCGACAATTATGGCAGCCCTAATCTAGTAACTAAATATAACACTAATACACTAATACGCTATTACACTAATGCGTATTATTGGTAATGCGCAGTGTGCCGAATATCGATATCCGTATTCGTATCCACGGATGATCTTCGCAAAAAATAAATAACATACGCGGCCTGTCTTTATTTATTTTACTCCTTCTTATCTCTAAACTTTTCTCGTCAAAGATCCAAGGCTTTATAGCCATTTGTAGGCCAATGGTAACGTGAAAAAATTCGCACTCGATTGTAAAGACCTCCTTATACACTAAAGGATGGTTTCGAATTGACGTAGACGTAGAACCTTAAGCCAGGAACAGAATGCACAGCGCGCTACGCCGTCAGCGCGGCGTCATTTGCGACAGCGTTGCGTCAACGCCGTTGAGATTTTCGCCTGCACAGAATGCAATAATTTTTAACGCCGTCAAGTGTCACTTGACAACCTATATCTGTGTTTATACGTGCGCTTTCTTTTATTAAAAGTATAATGGATGATGAAGACTTGTGTGTGATGTTATTTATGTTGTATGCAAGTTATTTATACATACAAACACTTTACCATTCAGTAAAAACTGAGGTTAGGTGTTCTGCGTCCGTTGACCAGAACACGTTGGAAGTTGACGAACATTCAGTATCAACGGCGGTCGAACGCCGGAGGACGTTGTTCATTCTGTGCACTTGCGTACGACAGCTTGGGTTTAACTTTCTCCTGACAGATAGCGCCGTACGTACGGCGTCAACGCGTCGTAGAACTCGGTGCATTCTGTTTCCCACTTTAGAAATAAAACGTAAAACGTAAAACGTAAACCGTAGATTTTGTTGCTCTGGTTTCTAATAAACTTAGAATAGTGTGTCAAAACTCTTTATAAAAGAAGTTTCTTAAAAAAAGTCGAATAACATGTATTCGTCAAATAATATGGACGGCGATTTAGCAATGCTAGCAATTTTTATTGTTACTGTTATGCTAACACAGAATATCTAAAGCACGATGGTAGTTTAGAGCAATTTTGCAACCAGGTACGCCACAATGGTTTCAGACGCTCGTCTGTAAAAATACAAAAGAGCGGTTTTTCTAAAATCGAACCAAATGTGGCCCATGCGCAAGCTTTCATAAGATCGCCCTCAACAAGTAGAGTTCTTTAGAATTGACTATTTGCTGCGTCGCCTGTGTACGGCGTACACACTGTGGCCCTATAAGAAGTGGCTGAAAAGTTTCCACAATTGGTTTATATATTATATACTACTATTAAACAATATATAACCATGGTAATTATTTATTTCCCTTATTTCAATACCGTGAACCCAACAAATGTTGACAGGTTCTATCTATCTACATACGACATATTGAGTATGTTTTGTCACGTTCTATCATTCTTTCCTATTGGCCGGACGTAAAAACGTAGACGTGAAATGTAAAAATATGAATATTCTATGTGAACGTTTCTACGTCTACGTCCATCTACGTCTGATTGGAAACCGTAGCATGCATTTTCCTATTACTTATATTTTCACGTAAACGTAGAATTCTACGTCCACGTCAATTGGAAACCATCCTTTACACGTATGCTGGAGCTAGGGTAACAGGGCAAAATGCAACTTTGACAATGGCGAGAGCTGAAACTGCAGTCAGTAAAAATAAATATTACGTTACACAAAAAACAATGTTTTCTTTCAACCTCTTATGTTGGGCTAAATTTAATTATTCTTCCAATTTTTAATTACAACGAAAAGTAGTTGTTCGATTAATGATTTGTTTCTTCCTTTGGAATGTCTGCTCATCATTATTTGCCCGATTACCAGAAGCTGATTTATTAAATAATTCTGAAAAATATAGAGACGCACCAGAGTTCTTGATTATAATCTTCAACTGAACCATTTTTCAAACTATCCAATTTCTATTCTCATATCTATTTTAAATTTCATTTTGGATCAAAAAGAAATCACATCTAAAAATTAGTATCTTGGAAACCGCAATAAAAGTAAAGTGGGGAACAGAATGCAACGAGTTCTACGGCGCGTTCACGGCGTTCGTACGGCGCTATCTGTCAGAAGAAAGTTAAAACCAAGCTGTCGTACGCAAGTGCACAGAATGGACAACGTCCTACGGCGTTCGAACGCCGTTGATGCTGAATGTTCGTCAACTTCCAACTTTTGACGGCGTTGAACGTTGACGCAGAACACCTAACCTTAGTTTTTACTGAATGGTAAAGTGTTTGTATGTATAAATAACTTGCATACAACATAAATAACATCACACACAAGTCTTCATCATCCATTATACTTTTAATAAAAGAAAGTGCACGTATAAGTACAGATATAGGTTGTCAAGTGACACTTGACGGCGTTAAAAATTATTGCATTGTATGCAGGCGAAAATTCTCAACGGCGCTAACGCAACGCTGTCGCAAATGACGGCGTAGCGCGCTGTGCATTCTGTTCCAGGCTTTAAAGTAAATATTGGGCTTACCTGTGACCAATTTTGGGAAATCATAAAAGAAGACAAGCAATTGTTAGAAAAAGCAAAGAGCTCCGAAAAATATCAAACTTAATATCATCTGATTCAACAAAGTATTGTTTCTGTATAATGTATTTATTATTATATAAAATATTGTTCGAGATATTATTGTCATAAACGTATTTTCTGTGTTTTTTAACAACCTAAAACCTCATGAAATTGAATCATAATGCTGAGGTTCGGCAAATTCGCTTTTGAAAAAATTCTGCAGGCTTCATTTGTTACTTAAATCAAATACTGGTTTAACGTTTCAATCAAGCTACCAAGCATACTCTATTTCTGTAAAAAAAATCTGGTCAGCCTACATATACATTATAAATAATCGGCATTGGTACGTGTACCATACTTTGAGTAACACTGCTCTATATAAAACATAACTGCCAAACATATAAGATTGGGAGCTAGACGATGAAAAATAGTGATGCCTTTCTGATGGTTTCCAGCCATATCAATTCTTGCCTTGTCATCTTACTTCCTAAAATCTTATCTCCCCTCCAACAATGTAGTTTTAGTTATTAGTTGTTTACATGTTGATGAATGTTAGTAATTATGATAATAGACAGAGCGTTCTTTGCTAGCTCCATCAGTGCAGTATGTGTTTGTTGGGTACAGCACGTGGTTCATTATGACCAACTGACATTCAGATATAACATTACAGTCGATGACTCAGTGGTTAAAAGATGTGTTTTATGTGTTGATGTAAAGTGAATCTTAATAATTATGGTGTAATATTGGATAATTTGAACATTTATTAACAGGTTAGTGAAATATTTATCATTAAAACTGGTGTAATACAATAAGAAAAGGTAGTGATAATGGAAAATTCTTCGTGTGTTTATTATTTTAATTAAATAAGACGCCATTTTGATTTTTTGTGTCTACTATAACCCCCAGTTTCTTCGGGGGAGAGAATACTTTAGCATAGAGGTGAAACTTGGTGGTTTCAGGCAGGCGCGCACAAGGAATTTTTCTAGAAAGGGGTTCACGTACATAATCATTCACTACACGAAAAATGCATCCCTTAAAAATGGGTTTTGTGAATGATTAGTATAGATGAAGTGCGCGCCTGGTTTCAGGACCCCTTTCTTAAAATTAAAGGATCTAAAAATCAATTTTTTTCGTATAACACCAAACTCGAGTAGTGGTAGTAGAACCTAATTTTGATCTAGTGAACCTCAAAGGTTATCGGAGACCTGCAGCATGGGCCACAATTTTTATTTATTCTCTCTCTCTCTCTCTCTCTCTCTCTCTCTCTCTCTCTCTCTCTTTTACTAGACACTGTTACTCGAATCTACCTAACTTACATTCCATCTTGTGTTATTCTTATGATTTCTTAGTAACAAATTAAATCACACAGTTTAAGACTCATTAGATCTTAGTCGATATCTTTTTCGAGGTCAGGCGAGTCAGGTTGATTTCTGGCTTCACCTGCACTAACCCTAATTGCTCTGTTAGGAAAAAGATCTTTCCAGGTATCGCTAATTTTTTTGTCAGTGGTTTTCTTCATATTTTGCGAGGTTTTCTCACTCGCCGCAAGATATATATGCTTCCATCCCAGATCTTCTTGCACAAGACTTCAAGAACAATTTTATTTTTTTAACTGGGAACATATATCATATTGGGTATGTTTAGACAAAGTTTTTGAAAAGATACAACTTTTATTTAAATATTTTTTTTGATATCTTTTACGGTTTACGAAATATTATATTCTCTATAATGGCTTTTTTTACTTACAAGTGTTCAAAGTACCTTCCATTTTGATATAAATACTTTCGCATCTTTCGATAAAAAACGTGTTTCTTCTATCTTGATGTATATACAGGAAAGGAAAACTTAGGAAAGGAAGAATTAAGGAAATTATGGGTGTTATTCATATTATAATTGAAGAAATAAGAAAATTCGGTTGTGATGACACAATATATAAAACGAATGGGAAATGAATGGTTACTGAAATAAAATTTCATCATAGATATTAAGAGGGAGGAGAAATAGGAAAGACCTAAAGAAATATGGATTTCCCCTCTCTTTTTGGGTGTTGATTATTAACCTCACTCGTTCGTCTTTTCATTCTTAATCTTGCTAGAGCATCTTTACCATTCTCTTCGTCTTCATCTCTATCACATACCCTGCCCACTCATTTCTTGTATGACATATTCCATTAATTTAGATGGGATTAATATAGTGGCGTAGTGTTTTGATTTAAAAGTCTATGAGATGTTGTCGATATCGCTTTGTTAACCATCTCTATCCTTAACAGGTTTACTTGATTTATCATGGTACCCAAATATTTGATGGAGTAGGTCTCAAAAGATAACCATTTATCTGCTTGCTGGTCGTCTTTTCATGATTTTATCTAATTACAATAACATATTTATATTTTGCATTACAGAAGTCAGATTTTAATATCAGAAACACACATTTTAGTAAAGAATTTTAACAATAAAATATAATAAACAATTGGGGCTCGATTCCCGGGGAGGTTGTATTTTTGATATCAAATTTTCATAAAATATAATGTTCAATTTTACATGTTTAGCTCTAACATCTTGTACGGGTAACCATAGCAACCAGTAACGCGGTTTTAATATCCTTAACAAGTACTTTGTGTTTATGGCACACTGTGGTGTTTTTCTTTTGAAAATCTGAGAGCTTTTAGTATAATTGTTTTGGTAGCACTGTTGTTTAAATTTGTTAGGTATTTGAAGGTCTCTATAAATTTAATAAGGAAGAGAAATTATGCTATACGTAGGAAATTTCATACAAGGACAAAACGAGGGGCAAATTTATATTTAGACAGATTTTTGGGTGTTGTCAGTTAGACTTCTGGCCTAACACTACTTTCTCTTTTTGAATTATGTTTATGATTTCCTGATTATCATATAGATAAATACGTTTTTATTTCTGGTTGATAATTGAATTACATACTATATGACTTAACCTAGATCTTCGTAAGAGAATTTGTAGTGTTAAGTGTGATTAAGCCATGAGTTAGATTAAGATTGTGAAATGCTGTTATGGTAAATACTTCCCGCTTGGAGATGCGGCGATGCGCGGCTGTCTCCCAGTAATTGGCTAAGGAATCACTTGTATCTGCTGCATGTTGATACACCCCTGCAGTAAATAGGTCACTCAAATCAATGCTCAACCCATCTCATCAACAGAATGTTGTCAAAACCAGTGATAATCAACATTTTCAAAATCGAGTTAGTTCTTCTTGCCAACTGCTCATCCTTCTCATCATCTTCATTACCCTCATCATCCTCATCATCCTCATCATTCTCATCATCCTCATCATCCTAATCATCCTCATCATGAATTATGTTACAAATGCGTAGAAAAATTGTTGCCACCGCCTATAGGCACTTCGAAGACATTATTCTCATTCCATACAGAATCCTGTTTAGCTTTTTGCACAATTCGTTAATGTGTTTAGTCCAAATAAGATTGAAATTAATGTGCAGGCCTAAAACTTTAGTGGTGCAGACTTCTGGTGAAATTTCTATGGGCTGAAAGTTTATATTCGAAGTTTTGAAAATTACTGCTGCTGATTTTGAATTGTTGACTACTAGATTGTTTTTCTCAGCCTACTCGAGAAGGCTTTTGTACAGCCATTTTATATGCCAGTTAGGATTGTCGGTTTTCTTTATTCTAATTAAGAAATTATTGTCATCCGCATATGACATCAATTCTACTTCAAATGGGAAGTTGGCTAAACATCCAAGAGGATCGTTGACATACAGGTTAAATAAAGTAGGTCCTGTTATAGAGCCTTGTGGAACACATGTATTCGATGCACTGATCTCTGATATGACGGTATCGGTTTGGTCTGTCTGAATTTTAATCGCCTGTGTTCTATTGCTTAGATATGACTTAAACCAGGCCAGAGCATGTCCTCTAATTCCATATCTTGGCTAGAAGAGTTTGGTGTTCAACATAGTCAAATGCCTTGGACAGATGAATATATACTCCTATTGCAACGTCCTTAGCATCGATAGTTTTATAAATATGGTCTAGAAAATCAAACAGGGCAGTTTCAACGCTTTCTTGCTTTGTGAAACCATGTTGTGTGGTTGATAATGGCTTATTTTTACGAAAAAAAAAAAAATTAAGTAATTTATCATGTAAAATTATTTCAAATAATTTCGAGAAGGGTGATAACTAGAGACAGGTAAAAATATGCAACGGTACTTTTGCCATAGGCGTGCTATTTTAAACTTTATTTTAACAAAAACCAACGAAAAACAAAAGAATAAAACACTTGTACCGCAATGAATTCTTATCTTAATAACGACACCTCATTATTTTGGGATTATATCCGAGATAGGTAATTCCGGTCACTCCTTTGCCATTGTTCAGTTTTTGATAAGATATTAAATTTTTATACGCTACTCTATTTGTCAGCAGGGCACATTACAAATATATATATTTACATTTTATTTCTACCGATAACACATGTGCCGCTTTTTATCGAAAAACACTTAATTAAAGTACCGTTGCATATTTTTGCCGGACCCTAGTCATAACTAATGGGCCGATCTATTCGCTAGCCATCAGATTATCCGCTATCTATCAGATTAAATATACATTATAAATAATCATCGCTTTGCGTTTCAGAAATCCTGAATAACTATGTATTTATATTATAAATAATCGGCGGTCGATAAAATAAAGCAGATTAATCAGTAATCGGCCAATTTTCTTATCGGTTCAACCCTATCACAGATCTTACACATATTATATCGGTGTTTTACTTTAACATGTCTATTTCTCCAAACAGTATTTTTAAAACATCCTGATATTACTGCTTAATGATCTGGAGATAAGTAAAACAAGAATATATCACGACTTGTTCTTGTCAATTATCTGCTTATCAAGGTCGCTTTGGATATAGTTGAGCACTTAGTTCTTATCCACTGCTATTTACATGTTGTAATCCTTAGATGTTAGTTGGAGTTTATAGAGTAGCGTTGGAAATGTCCTCGTTTCAGCAATTATTACTCGTAACTCTCCGTTTAACAAAAGCACTAGCTTGAAAACAGTAAACTAAATATATATATATATACAGTATTGGCCATAAAGATTACAACTTTTAACATCTTTCAATTTTTCAAATTTTAATAATAATATTGGAAAATAAATACTCTTAATTCTATAATTTAATCATATTTTGTTTGTTACATCAATCAATAATCAAATAATCTGACTTACAGATTAATAATAAATTATTTCTTCATTTTTGCTTGGACAAAAATATTGCAACTACTTGAATTTTCTTGTTATATGCAGATTTTATCCATAAATAATATGTTGTGACAAGTAATATTTCAGTTTATATTTGTCAATCATGGATCGTAGTAAAACTGTTTCAAGTGAAATTAGAAACTTCATAATTTCTGGTTTTAAAGACGGGCTCTTCTCAAGGCTGCTGCAAAATGTGATTTCACAAAATTTAAATGTTCATAAATCTACTGTGTCGCGAATTATAAAACGATTTTGAGAAGAAGGTACGTTTGAAGTTTCAAAAATTCAAAAAACTACAAAACGAACTGATAAAAAAAATTATTTATTTATCTACCAATAACCCCTTTCTGTCATCGGAGAAAATTTTGGGCTTTTTGCCACAAATGGATCAAGAAAACATCTCAACAAGAACTATTCGCAGAAGATTAGTTAGTGAGGATCTTTTTAGTCGCCTTCCTGCTAAAAAACCACTTCTATCCAAAAAGAATGTGAAGGCCCGATTAAAATTTAATAAAAATCATATTGACTGGACTGTGGATCAATGGAAAAAAGTTATTTTTAGTGATGAATCTAAGTTCAATTTGTTTAAAAGTGATGGTGTAAGTTACGTTAGGAGGCCTGCTAATAAAAGATTTGTTCAAAAATACACCTTGCCAACAGTTAAACATGGCGGAGGTGGTGTGATGGTATGGGGCTGTTTCTCGGGATATGGTATGGGTCCTCTATACCACATTGAAGGAATAATGGATCGATTTAAATATATAGACATCCTTCAAAATGTTATGGAACCTTATTCTGATGAGTTCATGCCTTTAAAACATATTTTTCAGCATGATAATGACACAAAACATTCTTCGAAGTTGGTAAAAAAATGGTTCGAGGATTCAAAAATTAACGTAATGACTTGGCCGTCACAGTCACCCGATTTAAATCCAATAAAAAACCTTTGGGAGATTGTCAACAGAAAGATTAGAAACAAAACACATTCAAATATTGAAGAATTGTTTAAAGCTTTGCAGGGTGCCTGGTCTAATATTTATAATGAAATTATTAGAATCAATGGCGAAAAGATGTTGGGAAGTTATAAATACTGGTGGTTACTATACAAAATATTAAAAATGATCTGTTAATAATAATTCATTTTCTTAATTAATAAAAAAAAAGATTTTTTTAAGAGTAGTATCTTTATGTCCAGGTAAAAATAATAAATACTATAAAAAAAAAAATAGAATTTACTATTAAAATTTAATTTTTTACTATAATATATGTAGAGGATTGTTAAAGGTAAGAATTACATTTTTTTAATTTTAAAAATATTGAATAGAATAAAAATAAAATAGGATTATCAAAAGTTGCTATCTTTATGGCCAATACTGTATATATATTTTTTAATTTATTTTAATTTTTTTTTTTATATATATTCTCATTTTAATATGTTGTTTTTGTATACTATTTTATTTTTTTTGCTATTTTTAACTATTTAAAATTTGTACTTTTTATATATTTTCTTTTTACCATGTTGTTTTTTGTAATATCTATTTTAAATTAGTACTTTTTTTTTATATACTTTGACTTGTGTAAACATTTTCTGTAATGTATTTAACATTAAATAAATAAATAAAATATTATTATATTATTATTATTAAAACATATTTTGAGCGACACTGGATTGTTGTAATAACCGCAGCCTCTCATCACTATATTAAAGCAATATTTGCACTGTTTGATCCGTCGATAGATTGTTTGGGTTAGACACAGGTCTGCTAAAATCAGGTCAAGACCTCTCGCCTAATATTTACCTACTTTTATAACAAAATAGATCATTCTATAAGAACTTACGTGTATTTTAATAATGTTATAAACCTTCATAAACATTTCCAAATATACACAGTTTTATAGCTAATGATGTTTAAAATTATACTGTTTACATACCAGCTTTTATAGACCTTGCGAAGTTTATAAATTAAGGATAACAGAAATTCTTTCCTGAAAAGTTTTACAAACATTTTTTTTGATGATGATGTAATTTTTATTAATATCTCGCTAAACCTGTAAACCACTTTTGAAGGAAGAATTATATATAGCTAGTTGTGAATACGAGGGTTACCTTTTATGTTTTTACAAACGACCACTAGATGGCGATAATGAAATGTGGCATTACAATATTCATAAAATTTGCACTTGTTATTGTGAAATCAGTGGCAGTTTATAAATTGACCGAGTAGTTTGTTAACAGTTGACGCAGTGTTTTTCAACCTTTTTCATTGAGTGGCACCCCTTACTGAAGAATAAAAAATCGTGGCACCCTTGATTAAAAATAAAAAATCGTGGCACCCAATTTTTTAAATCTAGTTTTATTATGAAATATATCAAATTACATAAAGCAAAATAGAACTGACAATGAGTTATCTTGAACTACACTTAAGTAATTTTGTAAGAAATTATTTTACTTTGAGATACTGAAAAATTTATCTAGGAGTATTTTTTGGCATTCATTGTTGGATTTTGCGGCACCCCGGTTGAAATACACTGAGTTAACGTTTAAAAAAACAAGTTTGTGAAAAAATTGATAATACTCGTGACGGTTTTCGTTGGATGATTTTTTACGATTTTAGTAAAGGCCTAACTCAACAACAATGCATAGATTCGCTTCGATCAACTTTTGGTAAAGAAGCACCATCAGAAAAGACTGTTTACAATTGGTTTGCAAATTTCGTCATGGTCGTGCGTCCGTCAGTGATGAATCTGGTGAAGGTCAACCAAAATCGGTTGTGATTCAAAAAAACATCGATGCTGTGCGCAAAATGATTGAAGAAGATCGGCATGTGACTTACCGTGAGATAGAGGCATCGTTTGGCATATCGCAGACTGCAATACATTCGATTTTGCATGAACATTTAGCTGTGAAAAAAATCGGTTCCCTATGGATTCCGCATAATTTGACCGTTGCTTCAAAATCCGTTTACGACATCGTTACAGGTGCCGAAACTTGGATTTATTCATATGAACTGGAAACTAAGCAACCATCCACTGTATGGGTCTTCCAAGATAAACCGAAACCCACAAAATTTGTTCGTTTACGAAGAATTTCCAAGAAAATGATCGCTTATTTCTTCGGTTTTACTGGTTATGTCGCAACCATTCATTTACAGGAGCGGAGAATAGTTAATGCTGAGTGGTAAACAACAATTTGTTTGCCAGAAATCATGGATAAAATCAGGAAAAACAACCAAAAACGTCGCATCATTCTTCATCATGACAATGCAAGCTTCCACACAGCACGTCAAATAATTGATTATTTGAAGGAGAAAAACATCGAATTAATGTCTTATTGCCCGTATTCACCTGATTTATCCTTTAATGACTTTTTTTCCCAATGTCAAACATAAAATGCGTGGACAGCAATTTTTATCACCTGAAGAAGCTGTTGAAGCCTTCGAAAACCATGTTTATCAGATACCAACTTCAGAATGGAAAAAATGTTTCGAGAATTGGTTTCAACGCATGCAAAAGTGTATAAATCTTAATGTCGAATATTTTGAAAATTAATAAAACTGTTTTTTCCAAAAAAAAAAAAAATCTTAGTTGTTGTTAAAACTTAAAAGGTAGCCCTCCTATTTACAGATTATACCGTGTTTTTACAGAACTGTAGTAGAACTACAGAACCTGTTGTTTGTATAAATAACTTTTACACAAATTATTTGACATAAGCAGGAATTGAACTCACTTCCATACCCTTGCTTAGTAATCATACAACATGTATGAACGTTTTAAGGCTTGTGGCCACAGGCTTACTCATTGCTAAAGTGGGGAACAGAATGCAACGAGTTCTACGGCGCGTTGACGGCGTTCGAACGCCGTTGATACTGAATGTTCGTCAACTTCCAACTTTTGACGCCGTTGAACGTTGACGCAGAACACCTAACCTCAGTTTTTACTGAATGGTAAAGTGTTTGTATGTATAAATAACTTGCATACAACATAAATAACATCACACACAAGTCTTCATCATCCATTATACTTTTAATAAAAGAAAGCGCACGTATAAACACAGATATAGGTTGTCACGTGACACTTTGTCGGCGTTAAAAATTATTGCATTGTGTGCAGGCGAAAATTATCAACGGCGCTAACGCAACGCCGTCGCAAATGACGGCGCGCTGACGGCGTAGCGCGCTGTGCATTCTGTTCCAGGCTTAAGTGAACATTCGCGGGTATCTATTCTGTTGAGTTCGCTCGCTGTCGTTTGCTATATGCAAACCTACCATTATGTTGTTTTTATGTATTTCATTGAACATAAATTATTCTGGTATACACAAAAACTTTAGCCATCCATTTGAGAATTCTTTAATTTTTAAAACCCACACAAATCACGTCGTAAAGCTTAGAATCCTCCTAAAACATGTAAAAGCTTAAGATTTATTTGAAAACAACATTCAAAGCTTGGAAACAAGCTCATTCAGAAAGCTTAAAGCTGAAATTCCGTATTTATTAATTCAAATCACGAAAATTCCTCTCAAAATCACAAATCTGATTTAATTTTCATCTGGTTTACAAAACTAATGTTATTTCAATATGGCCTATAAGAGAAATATTTGTGAAGAACTTGAATATTCTACTATTGACGAACTTATAGAGACGCTATTTTATTCTTTGAACTCTCTTTAACTTGTTAAATATTAAACGTCTCATTTGAATTATTTTGCATTTAAATTAAACCTGGCACATTTGAAAGCATCAAAAGAAATTTTTTAATTTTCTTTTTAAATGATGTATAATTCCAAAAAACTAATTTTGTTTAAGATTCTTTTATGATTTTAATTTTTTTCTAATTAACTATGTTTTATATTTACTAAAGATTTTTTCTTTTTTCAGGTAAGTGTTCTACTTTTGAGATCATCAAGGTGTAAGTAACATTCATATTTATTACTTGTTTTATTTTGTTCGTGGGAAACTAGAAATTACGAGATTTTTGATGAAGGAACATAGCGTCCTAAAAACATTTTAATAGAAAATTGAAGTGAAGTGTGAATTTTCACACATTTTAGAACAGATATTTGATCAAAAAATACTCGGACTTGATGCTTGTAACAGGCTTTGAGTTGTCGTGAAATTTGTTTCGCTAATTATTTCGTTCTAATTTTATATCTGATTTTGTTGTTCGATTTTCTTAATCCCGGCGATTTTTAAGTTGTATCTGCTAGAAGAGCAGCGTATCTGTGTGAAATTTTAAAACTTGGAAACATGACCACATAAATAATTGAGCTTTTGAAAATAAGCTTTGGTGAAGACTTTTTACCGACCGCCAACATATATAAGGGAGTTATTGTGATCATACCGATTTTGACATTTCGAAATTTCGATGGATCTCCACGAATTGAGGTCCCTACATAACGTTTTGACTATTTTTAGCATGATGTCTGTCTGTCTGTCTCTCTGTCTGTCTGCCTGTCCGTCTGTCTGTCTGTCTGTGTATACGTGCATAGCAAATTCGGCTAAAAGGAATTTTATAAAACTTCATATTTAAGCTTTTGACATCAATGGCACGAGTTGATCAACTTTTGGTAAAAATCGGTTGACTAAAAATGGGAGTTTACTCGTGTCCATTTTAAGATTTTTCCGAATATTTCACAACAGAAATTATATTTCGAAAAATTTTATTTAACAAAAGTTGCTATAAAAGCAATAACTAAAAACTTTTATTTTACACATTTTTTGATAAAAAGAAAAAAATTTCGAATTTTTTTCTAAGTATCTATTTTTTCATACTTATATGTAACGTTTCCTTGGTCATGATAAATAATATCTCTGTTAGGAAATATTGGACCAAGTTATTTCTACTCTGCTGCTAGAATGAATTTTATACAAGTACTTTGTGATGGTGGTCGGTCCAGTGTGGCCACAGCTGATTTTTTTTTTTGAAAACTTTTACATTACTAACTGTAAAACATGTTGACATATTTATCAAAATGAAAATATTGAAAACATCGTCACAAAAATACGAGCTGTGAACAAAAACAAAAAAAATAACTTAGATGAGGGTAAATTAGAACGTTTGCGGTTCTGTCACATTTGAAAACGAAACACGTAACCTATATATTTCTAGGTTATGCTACAACTAAACAGTTGGCCATAACTAAACAGATAAAAATATACCTAGAATTCCTCAAAAAAATGATGAAAAAAAGAACTTGTTCTATTTTCAAAATAAATAATTTTTTTATTTATTTATTTATTTATTTATTTTACCACGGCCTATTTCTGCAACGAGGCTGATCGCCGATGGCAGAGGGCTCCTACGCCTGGATGAGGGGTGAATGATTGTGAAATGAGAGTAATGTAAACATATTATTCTCGCCCGAATAATATCACCGACGGAGAATCGAACTACCAACCGCACAATCCAGACTTTTCACCAGTTCAAACTGCACGATTTAATGCGCTCGACCACTCCGTCGGCTGTAAATAAAGTTTTTAGTTGAAAATTCTGCATTTTATGTCAAGATCCCGCATTAAAATATTATATTATATCGCTCTATAATAATTAATCCCATCCCTTTCATCAAAATTTGATGAACCCTAATCCCTTAGAAGCTGGATAAATGGATAATTCGGAAGCTAAAACATCAGAAAAATAATATTGAACCATTTAAAAAAAAACGGAGTATTATCTAAATCTGTCGAGTTAAAAGATATAGCTTTTCTAAAGCTGTCCTTAGTTCCCACAAACGCCAATTTGCTGGTTTGCTTTGAAACACAAACGTTGTGATATGTCTGTTGATCTGTTGCTGAAGAGTGTTGGCGTTTGACTGATCTTATAAATATAGCAGTCTTTGAATCAGATACCACTTTGTTTGTCCACAAAGAATAAAAAGATGAAATAACATGATTTTTTTTAATAACTTGACATTTTTATCCTTAGAAAATAGACGGATAGTGGGTGTTTTAAGAATAATTCAATTTGCAAGGAACTTTTGAAGTTTCGTAAGGAAAATCAAAAAACCGTCACTCAAGCGACTGTCTGTTCGGGAGTAATTGCGGCCAAACGTCTGGACCTAGAGGGTTGAAATTTGTCATGTATATACAGCGCTTTGACCCAAATATAACAAAAATACTGACTGACTTAAATACGTCCCTACCCACTTTTGACATACATCCCTTGAGTATTATTTATAATACCAGCAGGTCCAGTTCTTTTTCTGCCAAATTATATAAATTTACTCACAAAAAAGTCAAAAAATCAAAATATGTATTCGTCAGATAACCTAAAAATATATAACTACATAAAAACAAATTACTTTATTCTCTATTGTACAAGTGGTGATGTTCTAAACCAGTAGTTTCAAACTCATTTCAACTCCAGGCCATTTATTAACAAGTAAAATTGATGCTGGCCGCACGATATGTATTTATATTATTACTCATTCTGTTTTTCATTTTCCACCATTTTTATGAATATTTATTTGAAGTTAATAAAGAAATAATATTTAAATAATAACAATTAAAATTTGCCAAAATATTTTCTTTTTTTAAATAACCCTTTATTTCGTAAACAAGATTTACAGTCACACAATATTTTCTTTATCGAACAACAAAACAAAAACAAGTCGAAATCATTGTATTTGTACTACAGTACAAATACAATGTACACACAGCAGTTGCACCTATAGAAAAGTGCTATTTGAAAGCTCTGCTTATGAGTATATTATTTGGAATCACGGGGAATCACCGATCTACCGATTACCGCACTGGCTTGGCTAACTGCTACAATTTCTCCCCGACTACTGGTTTTCCACCCTTTGCCGTAGTCTTGACGCCGCGTCCCAGATTCTGTCACGAGGTATTTTCGTTCAAATAAATTTTTATACTAGGTATATAAGACATATAGTATAAGAAGACGTTGTGGCAGTGGCGGCTCGTGACTGTTTGGGACCCAGAGCTGCAAATTATAATACAAGGATAGGTTTACGTGTCTTATAATTATAATTTTTGCTTTTTGCACTTTCCGTAATATTTAAATTTAGTGTGGGTCGCCCCAATTTTTTAATATCAATTTTTTCTTCTAACGTTCGTCTGTTAAATGGAATTTCCAATAATGATTTGACAGTATTCATTTTTAAACCTATTGTTTTATAATTTAAAATACGAAACTTATTTGTTAAGCTAAGATACTTATGTAAATTTAAAAGAAAAAGTTATAAAATACTAATTATTAATACCTACTTAAACAATAAATTTTTAGAGATAATATAGGTATCGCGATTTCAGTTACGACTTGAATAAATAAATTCAATAATTTCATAGTACTGTGATCACTGTTATTGTGAACCTAACAGCATTCTAGCTCCGATCCCCACCAGTTTATTACTACTGCCTACACACCGCTACCCCTTTACAAGCCTACATTTGCACTTTCCTTGACGCTAGGATATAAGCAGTGCAATGTAGACTTATTCAAAGGAAACTTGTAAATATTTATGAAACAATAGCATTCAATGTTCAAAATATATTTAAAAAAAAGCATTTTGAGTTAAAAAAAAATCTTTTTTTATATTATTTTCAAGTAAGAGCTGCAGCTCCGCAGCACGTACTCAGGAACCGCCACTGCGTTGTAGGCCGCAAAAATGCAAGAATTGGACACCCTTGTTCTAAACCAATCACAACCAAAGACAAATAGTCCCTATCTTCTTACTCACGGCATTCTTGTCTGATACAGAGTATAGGTTACAAAAAAAAAAAAGATTTCTTTGTAATTACAGTAGAAAATGTGGCCAAAAAGTGTGTCACAAAGTAGATAGCAACGAAACACTGAAATGTTAAAATTTATGTGAAGTATAAAATTTCACACTAAATTTTTTTTATGATATAATACTCAAAATTTTCTCATAAGTATTTGAGATATCTTATTTCCTAAGAAAAATTTTACGGATATTACTATCTATAACAGCATTTTAAAAACCTCGTAAAAAATTGACTTTAGTAGATATGAAAATTTCAATTTCCTTACCTGATGTACGAATTTATCCAAGCTAACAGAACCTTTCGAATCGGAAAAAACCAGAGCAACCAGCACGACAACACAGCTGCGTGATGTGCATACTAACTGTGGTATTTCATAGATTCAACGGTTTCAAATTCCATTAACACCAAAAGTAATTTATTTGTGTATAATTATTAAGAAACACAAAAGGAAACCACCTCATTAACGGTTCTTCGTACGGCTTTTGTAATGTATATTTTGCTGTAACATCGGCTCAATCTGCGTTTGTAACTGTTGTCTTCATCTGTAGGCGGCCATGGGCATTTCGATGAAATTTGCACGAATTGTATTTTTATATGGATTCATATATGATCCGTCTCAAGGCGAAGTTGAAAACTAGAGGGTTAACTACTGTTTTGCATATATTTTTTATGTTAAATAAATAATAAGTGTGATACTTCATTTATAGGTAGATATCCCCATAACTCCCCAAAATGTATCTTATTAAAAATTGCATTAAACAGAGAGGAAAAGTTCTTTTCTCATATTCATTTTTATTGCTAAGTTAATGATTTCAACTTTAGAAGTAACACGCCCCTTGCTCCCTTAATAATAATATGTTTCGTCGTATACATTATTGATGTAACGTGAATAATAAGTGAAATATTTCAGTCGATCGCGATCTACCGGTCGATCGCGGAGTTATTAATTGAAAAATGCATTGAACAAAAAAGATTTGTCTTCTTATTAGAAACAATTTTTATTATATAAATATTTCTGTTAAGTCAATAACCCTTTAACCGTTTTAACCCTGAAACACCCCCTAGAATATAAATTTTGAGATGACTTATAGCGTATGTTCGAATCCTGGTTTTACTCTATCATCATACCAAATTACGTGACAATTTTGTTGACCGTTTTTGTATGAATCTCGAACAGACAGACAAATAGACAAAAATTGTTTTTTTGCGAATATTGTCTTACTGTCTAAAACGTAAAAAAAAAAAAACTATCTATCTAATAAATCTAGCCTTTAATTTGATTAATATAGATGAAAACCGAAATGTCGGAACCACTACACAAAACTCATGTTTTGTGAAAAGAAAGATTGCAAATGAATTCATATTCACTTGCAATCTTTCTTTTTGGTGCTACAGAATTTCTGTTCAGTGTAGGTATATTTTAAAACTGGTAGTTGAGTTTTCCATTTTCTTTATTTTTCTACTAAGAAACATCTTGAAACAATATTCTTTTCTAGAGTTTTACAAACTATTTACATTTCCTCTTGAATTAACTCGACACTCTCCAACAAACCGTACATAACCTCAAAATTTAGTTTTCAGATGAAACCATTTGAGTTTCGCTAAACTTTGCTTTCTCTTTGAGCAAGCATGTTTGTTGCAATAAGCAGAGAAGTGTGTCGT
The DNA here is from genome assembly GCA_963971575.1 of Liopterus haemorrhoidalis. Taxonomy (NCBI): domain Eukaryota; kingdom Metazoa; phylum Arthropoda; class Insecta; order Coleoptera; family Dytiscidae; genus Liopterus; species Liopterus haemorrhoidalis. Next base: position 54,769,789 of record OZ020615.1, read on the forward strand.
GTGCTACAGGACGGAAACTTGCGAGACGCGACACGGGAATAGAGGCAAGGTGGTATGTAATCCCGGCAATATTCGCGCTTGTTGCCGAGTATTGATTGCTTCCCGGATCAAACATTGACGTACTTTAGGGGATTTATTTGACTATGATTTTATTTTATATTTTTGATCAAGCAAACATACATATAAACAAGCATATTCAAAAAGTGAACTGTAAGAAAGATACAATAAGAAATGTTTGCCTAAAGGCGATATACTAGTCAAGTTCACGACCCTGAAGGACGAGTTCTGAGGACTCTGAAGTACAGTGCGATCATCAAATCTTGAGCGTTACATAATGGTAAACAATGGGTTTTAAAATATCAAAACTGTATCCCATTCACAGCTGAAAATACCAATTTAACAAAGAACCAATCAGATTACTTCGTTAGCCCGAACTCACCCGAGGAACAACGAAATTCTGGTGCTAACTTCATATGTGTTATCAACTCATTGGCGTGTAGAGAAAAACAGTGTTCATTTAATAATACATTCGTACAAGGTAATACAAATAGAATGTATGCCTATGTGTACATGTCCTTGAAAATAAGTTTGATAACTAAATGTTTCTGTCAAGTATTGCATAACGTTCAAGAATTAATGATCGCATTGTATCATTCTTATATTTGCTTTCTACACGTTACAGATGGTTATAAGGCAATATCCGCAAAAAGGTGAATTTTTCTGTCCGAGATTCATGCAAAAACGGATGAATATTTTCACGTAATTTGATATGATGATATAGTTAAACCAGGATTCGAACATAGGCCATATGGCATCTTAAAATTAAAAGTGTTTTGAGGTTAAAAATGTTTATTTAAAAACGTAAAATATCTCTCTCAGTATTGGCTTAACAGAAAAAAATATATAACAAAAATAGTATATAATACGAAATCAAATCTTTTTTATTTAATTAATTTTTTCAATTAGATGTATATTTGGGGAATTATGGGAGGACTTCCTAAAACTAAAATCTACATATATCTCCCTTATTATTGACTTGACAGCAAAATCATATGTGGCAAATATAGTTTATTACAAGAAAGCAAATCTTTTTCCGCATTTTTTTTATTTAGACGGATATTTGGATAGTTACAAGGGGACACCTTGAAGCTAAACTTTTGAAATATCTCTTTTTCTCTTGTTTCCTCCAATATCTATTTCCTCTCTCTTCATTCCCGCACCTTAGCCTCGCAATCCTCCTAACTATCCCTCCCGCCTTCCTCTTTCTCCCTTCAAGTAGCTTGGTACCCCTATAGTTCTGACCTCTTTATATCTCCCTGCACTCCTTGATTTGTCTATTCTGACTGTCCTTTCTTGCTCCCCCACTTCCTTATCCCTCTTCCACAACTCCTCAATCACGCTTATCCCGTCTTTTCTTCTCCTTTCCACCTCTGTCGCATCCACTCCGCATCTCCAGTAATACTCCTTTCTCATTTCCCCCCATGCGTACCATCTTCCTTTCTGTTCCTCTCTGGCTCTTTCCTCCCAGCCTTCCCTCATTATTTTTTTGTCTGTTTCTATTCTAAATTTCTTCTCGTACTTAACCGCCCTCCTTCCTGTACCCACTTTCATCTTATCCCTTTTCAGTTCCTCTCTTACAATATACCCTGGTGTTGTTCTATCTACCCCTAAGATCCATCTCAAATACATCTCCTGTACTCGTTCTACCTTCTCCCATTCCTTCCATCCCCAAATTTCCACCCCATATAGCAGGATGTTTTTCACCACGGCGCCAAACAACCTCAATCTCCATCTAATATCGTCGCTAAACTTCTCTCCTATACTCCACAGCTTCCCCATAACTATTCTTGCCTTCTTTACTCTTTCCCTTACGTGTAATTAACTTTTGTTTATTTCAATTTTAAACATACTTTATGCATAAAAAGTGTAAATTCAAAATTAATGGAGAGTCACATTGAAGGGTTAAGCGAGCCACATGTGACTCGCGAGCTACGGGTTGGGCATGCCTGATTTATGTAATACATGCAACACGTACTACACAGGTGTATACGAGACATCATTCTCAGCAATGAGTAGAAAGATATATGAGATACGAGAAAGCATCTGTTATTCCCGCTTGCCTTCTTATTTCTTCATTTCTTATTCTTTGACGTATGGTACCCTATTATTAACATAAGATTTACTTTGTATCCTGAATACAGCTTACCAAGATCGGATGTTGTCTTTGAAGGATTCAATGTTGTATGCTGTTAACATTTTATCATTTTCGTTTTTATAAATTGTCTATGATTGTGCAAAGGTCAAATCTATTAGAGAAACCAAACAAAAGAGTGGAGATCAGAACAGGATTGTTCGAGTTTCCAGAGGTTTAACTCTCCATTTGCCAGAGACATTCCAATAAAAGAACAGGATAACAAGCAGGAAGTGAATTCATATTATTCTGCAAATTGTCATCTCATCTGATACTGTAAAGATTCTAAGCACATACTGAGAAAATTGTAGCTATATAATAGAGTTGAGCATTTTTTTTTTTTTCTTGATAAAAGATAAAACAAGAGAGATCGGAAATACTGGGTAATTTGACACAATACCTACAATTTATTCCGTAATATTATCGTGAAAAATCCTTAAAAGCACATTTTTGTTTACATAAAAATACAAGTAATGTATCTATAAAGATCTACAAAACTACCTACATAAGCCAAAAACTGCAGAATATTTGCGTTTCATCGATCAAGATATGGAAAAATCTGACAATAAATACCCTTTGTATCTAAAAGGTTGGACAATTGATTGATTTTCAAGTAAAAATAAGTATTAATGTGCATGGACGCCCACAGTAAAAGATAATAGGGAAAACTTGCCCGCCCCCATCCAGTGGCGTACCCAGGAGAGGGGCCCGGGTGCTGGGCCCCCCTAAGAAGGAAGGAAATAAAAATAAAAACACACAAGCACACTTGAAAATTTAAAAAATAGAGATGAGGATCTTTTTTTTATGTCGTCACTTGTATTTTAGAAGTCAGGACATTTTTCTTAGGTCATCACTTGTATTTTAGAAGTGAGGACCTTTTTTGTTTTAGGTCATCACTTTGTATTTCCGAAGCGAGGACCTGTTTTTTTTTTTAGATCATCACTTGAAATTTAGATGTGTGAACCTTATTTATAATTTAAATAATTTTCTCTCCCCCCCCCCCCCCCCAACAAATATATCTGGGTGCGCTACTGCCCCCACTCCTTATTCGCAACTTTACAGTGTTTTTTTTTTTTGCTAAACTCTTTTTTGTCCTCAAATGTATTTATTTTTATATTCGTCTATTTTATATTTGGTATCATATGTTAAACAAATTTTGGTTCATGTGTATTTACTCGTTTTAAGTTAATGGCCCTTAATGCATTTAAAGGCCTTGCAACATTGAAGCACCTCGGGCCTCAAAAAGGGTAAGCAGAGGCGCCAAAAGAGGGCCCAGACTAGAGGGTTATTCCCGGGATTTCCCGCCCGGGAATTCCTGGGAAAATTCTTTAATTTTTATTTCCCGTTTCCCGGGAAAAAACGAAACATATCCCGGGAAAAAAAAAACAAATTATTATTCATGCTAATTGTGATACCGATACCGAAATCTTTGTTTAGTTAACTGTAATAGTCGTAATAAATATAAAATTTCATAATCAACATATTATAACGCACTTATCAAATCAGCATTCATCACTTTATAAATCAAAACATCGCTTAACAAAAATAAATTGATTATTTATTTTACGTGGAAAAAATTATAAAATGCTGACATGTGTTTCTTTCGGTCTGATGGTACAGTTACTCAATTTAATATTCGGACACATTATGTGTCCGAAAATCGAAACAAAAACAAATTTACAAAAAGAATTTAACATGTATGAAACAACTGGAAATATTACTACAAATCTGCAAAAGTTATTGGATGCTTTAATGACTATACAGCCCACATCAATTGAAAGTGAGAGGGTATTCTCGATGTCATCCAATTTTTGTTCCAAGAGAAGATCATCTTTAAGCGACTTTTCCCTTGATTGCCTCTCGTTTCTAAAATGTTATTTTCTAAACAAGTAAAAGAAAATAATTATGTTTATGTTATATTTTATTGATTATTATTATATTGATTATGTATTTATTTTATTTTTGAATTAAATTTATTTAATTTTTTTGCAAAAACAACATTTATTTAACTTTTCCGTAAAACTTTTACAATTTCCACCTCAAATTTAATATTTTTTAAATTTCCCGGGATTCCCGGGAATCCCGAGAAATTCATTTGTAAATTTCCCATTTCCCGGGAACGAAAATAATCCGGGAAAAATTACCCTCTAGCCCAGACTCTAGTAATACAATAATTTCGAGCGCGGGATTTTCTAGAAACTGAGAACTTACCTTCTCTACCCTTATACGGCTCTCTAAGTGTTGGGAACCAATAATTTATTTATCTATCATTTATTATTATTATTATTATTATTTAAAACAGATGAATCCTGGAAACTAAATACTGATATTGTTTGTAAATAACGTTATGATTGGTTTTTCTTTATTAATTTTTGTTCGAAAATATAAACATCAAGAGCTTTCATTTGATACCCCAACTTACATCTTAAAAAATAATTAATATTTTGAACAATATAAAGAAATCAATAAACGACAAAAAAAATGTATCAACGATTTCTAGTGCACTATTCCGTTTCAGACCAATATGCATTACTCTGATTTTTGAAACAGTCCTTCTGGTATACAAGGTGGGGGGCAAAATTTCTTGCCATTTTTTTCGGCGACAATTAACCGTTTTTCCAATATTTAAATATTTTGTTTATAGTACGCCATGCGGTTTTTCGAATACTCAGTATTTTTTCTATATGCAGGTCAAAAAGTTGTATATTCATGCCAAATGTCTCTCTAGGTCCAGCCACAATTTCTACCATCCAGACTGACAGATAAACACATGAGTAACAGTATAAGGATTTCTTGGTTATACATCATTAACTCTGTGTTTTCGGAAGAGTTTCAATCTGTTTGAAACCTAATCTAACGTTATTTTAGAATAATTTTGGTTGTGTCTCAAAGCCTTAATTAGAGACTGAATTGAAATTAATCGAAGCTAACAGCATTTGATACTAAAATTAGAGAGGCTACACGGTAACAGTGCCAGTGTGTTGTTAACGCCAGACGGAGTCCATTTGGTATAGTCCAGTTTAGTCCATGTCTCTCACAATCCATATCCGCTTTTCATGGAAATTACACTCTATATAAATCGCATCAAACATTTTAAGGGATGATTGCCTACACCAATTAGACCATCTAACACCCTAACAATCTGTTTAAATAGCTGACAAAATACGGTTTGTTGAAAATTTGCGAATATACCTAGTAGGGACATAAATACTGTTACAATAATGAACGCACCCAATCAAAAAAATACAAATGAACGCACTCAAATTTAGACAGTTGATAATCTTGAGTTAATCTATAAATTACTTTACTGTGGAAAGAATTTGATTTTGGGTTGTGTGTTACTATGGAATGGTCAGACAAAGAAAACCGAATTGCAGTTATTGCGCTTCATAAATGTAAGATGGAAAAATCAAACATTTTTAAAACGCTAAGTCCGCTCTGCATTAGTCGAATGTTTGTGTATTGGTGCATTAAATTGTTTGAGAAAACTGGGGACATAAAGGACCGAAAAAGATCCGGGCGCCCGAGAACAGTACGCACGCCACAAGCTATCAAAGCTGTTAAGGCCAGAATAGCAAGAAATCCGTTGCGAAAACAAAAAATTATGTCCCGCGAAATGAATATTTCGCGAAAATCAATGGCGCGCATTTTGAAAAAAGACTTGGGTCTTGGGGCCTTCAAACGCCGCACTGGACAATTACTAACTGTGTCTCTTAAAAAAATAGGGTCGAAAAATCCAAACGCTTGTTAATCAAGTACGCAGGCGACAAACACAAAAAAATCCTTTTTAAAGACGAGAAAATTTTTACTATACAGGAAAAATTCAACAAACAAAACGACAGGGTTTATGCCAGGTCATCTACTGAAGCCTCGGATGTAGTTCCAAGGATAGAAAAAGGTCACCACCCAGCTTCAGTGATGGTTTTGTGGGGCGTTTCCTATGATGGAGTAACTGACCTTCATTTTTGTGAAACAGGGGTAACAACATCAGCTAAAGTCTACCAACAAACGGTCTTGGAAGATGTTGTGAAACCCCTCAATCATGATCTCTTTCAAGATCAGTCATGGACCTTCCAGCAGGATTCTGCTCCAGGCCATAAGGCTAAAACAACCCAAACGTGGCTTTTAAACAATGTTCCTGATTTTATCGGTGTAGAAGATTGGCCCGCTGCAAGTCCAGATTTGAATCCTTTAGATTACAAACTATGGACCGTTTTAGAGGACATGGTTTGCCACAAACGATAGCCAAATATTGAATCTCTGAAACGGGGTTTAGCTCGAGCTGTAGCCAATTTTCCCATTGAAGTCGTACGTGTGGCTATCGATGATTGGCCTGTACGACTTAAGGCCTGTATTTAAGCCAAATGTGGCCATTTTGAATAATTATATAAATTATGAATAACTTATGTATAAGTACATATGTCAATAAAATTTGGTGAAAAACTTAATTGTAGTTTTAATTTTATTTCATAAAATATTTGTAACAGTATTTATGTCCCTACTAGGTAGAGGTTATGTCGCAAGAATAAACTTGGTGGATTAACGAATAAGGCTGACCACCAGAATGTAGTCATTTTTTTAGTACGTATGAAAGATTTTATTCATTTATTAATTGTTTTTAATATATAAAGAGGAATAACGTAAATCGAAAAGAAAAAATTGACGGATGAATTGACAAACGTACAGTAAAATTATAACCATTTTATTTCATTACAAATATTTATTTAAAATATTTTCACTCTGAGATGAATTCGTGAATCAAATTCAAATGTAAATTTTCCGGCATGTGTTTCCTTAGTTGATTTTCACTGTAGCTGCAGGGAGAGTGGCCCTGGAATACACAAGGGCTTTCCCTCGGGAAAACCCAACGCTTATGGTCCCTCATTTTGCGTGTAAATGTTTACTTCAGAGATTTTGATATAGTGCCTGTAAATTTAACCGAGGGAGTAAAAAGAAAATATGCAAACATGAAAAATCGAAAGAAATGTTTTTGAAGTTGTTGTTGAATGTTGAAGTAATTCTGGCAAGATAATACAGGGTGTTTCATTGAACTTCCACAGATTTTGATTTTTTAACCCTTTAGTAGGCTAAAATTAAATTAAAACAATCGGTCTGAAGGTCCCATTTACCCATTAAAAATTACGTTTATAATTTGATATTTTCTGCTTTAATATACTTATAAATAATTTCATAAATATCTAGAGAATTAGTGGCAAGAAGCGTCTGAATATTGGTAGGTAAAGATTATTGGTATTAAAAGCCACTCAGATTTTGAATTCAACATCGAAGTCGATCTTCTAGCTAAAGAAGAAGCTGTAAATGGCCCCCTCTTAAATATTCCTCCAAACAGTAATGAGATTATGTCAATCTTCCATATACAACCAATGGCAACAAGAATACATAGATTCTCTACAGTTCAAAGGATCATACTATGGTCAAATTCAACCTCTTCTTCCTAGAAAGTTTTGGTTTTCTTCTCACCAAAGCAGATCTTTTATATGCACTTTTATCCGGCTTAGATTTAGTCACACCTTCTCTCCATATCATCTGCACAGAATTAATATGGTTTCGTCTCCTTTCTGTCCGTGTGATAATTTGTCTGTCAGCGAAACATTCGAACCACTAGATTCGAGTCACTAGATTTCAAAAGCTAATTCCGCGCGAAGTTAAGAAACGGATAATATATGTATTGTTGCAAATATATATGTATTTTTAAATTTTTAGATTAGATTAGATTAGATTAGATTAGACTTTATTTAGCATTATTTTGCTACTTAAACAAATATTAATAGGTACTAGGTAAATATAATTTCATGTAATATATTTTAAAGTAAATCTAAACAATTAATATTAATATTTCACACTTAATCTAAAGTACATAGTTTTAACGAAACATTCAAATAACAAATAAAAATAAAACATTTACTTATTTTTCTAAATAATATTTTTTTAATTTCCATTTAAATTGTCTTATATTAGCTACTTCTCTTATACTATCTGGTAACTTATTATAAATTATAACTACCTTAAAAAATAACGAATTCTGTGCTGCTTTACTGTTTTTATGCTCCAATGCAAAAGAATTTTTATTTCTAGTATTATAACTATGTATATCTTTGAAAACTTTTAAAACATTATTGAAATATTTTGGTACTAACCCAAGTTTGATCTTATGAATAAAAATTAATGAATTAATTTTTAATAGATTTTCAACTTCTAACCACCCTAATTTACTTAACATTGTTTTTATATGCGTGTATTTGTTACATTTTAATATGGTTCGCATGCTTCTATTTTGTAAAATTTGCAATCTTTTTAATTCCCCTGAATTTGCCAAATATAATATAGTTCCCGCAAAATTAAAGTGCGGTAAAATGATTGTGTTAAATACAGTTTTACGAGCCCAGTACGATAAATGCTTACCACATCTGTTTAAAAAACCTATATTTTTAGAATTTTTTTTACAAATATAATCTAGGTGTTCACTAAATTTTAATTTGTTGTCTATCATAATGCCCAAATATTTAAAAGTGTTCACTATTTCTATTTTGGTATTTTCTATATAAATTTTAATATCTTCTATTTTCTCTCTTATGTGCACATTACCAAATATCATTGCTTTTGTTTTGTTTGTATTTAATTTCAATTTATTGTAATTTAACCATTTTTCTACTCTTTGTAAATCTTCATTTAATTTTAATTCCATTTATTCTTTGTTAGTACCTTCAATATAAATTAGCGTATCATCTGCAAAAAGATGAAATTTGCAGTGAACTAAAACATTTCTAAAATCATTTATATATAAAATGAACAGTAATGGTCCCAAGATACTACCTTGCGGTACACCATACTCTATCAACTTTTCTTTTGATCTTATTTTGTCACATACGACAATTTGTTTTCTATTTTCTAAATAGTTTTTAAACCATTGAAGTGCATTTCCTCTAATCCCATACATCTGTAATTTTTTATTTTTAAGAAAAATCTAAAAAATTATTTGTTAAAAATTACTGGTGCGCAGCAACGATGGCTATTTGTGCCAACACAGCCCATCTAAATGACGTTTTGGCGGTTCAAATCCTCCTCATTCTTTTGCACAGTTCGAGTTATTATTGTATTTCAAAATTTTATGTTATACCAAAGATTATAAATATAATTACTTTTATAATCTTTGATTATACCAAACTTTGTACTTGTTGTACTTATCTAAAAGTAACTAAAATAATGAAAAGAATATTACTGCCTTTATTCTTTAAAACTTTAAATTTATATAAAACTTTTAAATCACATAAAAGTGTGTTTCACGTGCGACTGAATTCTTATAAGTTTGCCAACTAGTTAGGGAGAGTGGAGGTACATGAAGGAGATATCAGTTCAAGACGCTATGTAAACATTAAACTGTGTAAAGATTCAATCAAATTATTAAAAAGTTTACTTTCACTCACATCGGCGTCTCCAGCGCGTGTCCAGTACAAACTTTTCAGAACATTCTTTATTTCTCATTCAAATTCAAAGTATTATATCTATAAAAATAAAATTGGAGTCTATTTTTTTATTTTATAGGTCTCATATTTGGGTTTTACACGTTTCAGATGATTATAAGACAATATCCACAAAAAAATCAATTTTTATATATTTGTCTGTCCGAGATTCACTCAAAAACAGCTGGACATATTTTCACGTAATTTGGTATATAATAATAATAATAATAATAATAATTCTCAATAATTTTCTCAGGTCTGCAGGTCTCAAGTCCGAGACGGAAGGTTTTGTGCTTGCGTGCCAGGATGGCGTCATGAACACTTTAGTTTATCGCCACATAATATCAAAGACGGCGATGTCTACACAATGTAGACTATGTAAACGTCACCCTGAAACGCTTATGCACGTACTTTCTGCGTGTCCCGTTTTAGCTCAATCCAGCTATATATCACGACACAATTCTGCTCTTCGAGTTTTTTACTTCTTTTTGAGACAGAAATATGGTATTGACACAATACCTGTCTTACCTTACGCTCCCACTGACATTGAAGCAGTGGTGGAAAATTCCAAATGTCGTATTTACTGGAATTATGCATTTTCTACCACTAAGCTTCTCTCAGCCAATAAACCGGACATCGTCCTGCTGGATTTCGAGACAAAAGACATTTTTGTCATCGAATTATCCTGTCCAGCTGAGAAAAATATCAATCTCAAAGAGGACGAGAAGAGAACCAAGTACCTGGACCTCTTGTCCGAGCTAAGAAAAATGTACCCGGGTTATTCTGTAAAGCTCGTAGTCTTGATTTTGGGTGTATTGGGTGGCCTTAAAGCTGTTTTTAAGAGGGAAATCGAGATCATTCCCGTCTGCAGACCATCTGCTACCTCTCTGGTCTGCAGATTGCAAAAAGCAGTGCTGCTCGGATCGCTTCGCATTGTGCGGACGCTGGATCTGGTGTGAGCCCATCGGTCGCATATCGCCAGGGTTTGGGATGCGACCGGTTGCTGGAAAAAGGCTCTCTCGACCTTCTCGTGAAGGTTAGAGAAGAGCGTCTCGTCTGTGCCGAACACGTTGCGGGCAAACCTGAACGGTACTGGCGAGACTACAAACCCCCCTTCTATAATAATAATTCTTTATTGACCAAGTAAACTTGTACATTATACAGCTTTTAGTCAGTCAGATTGTTACATGATACATAACATGGCAAAACCCATAAAATAACATAGGTAATATATTATAACTAGTTGTACATTTTGAAACTAATATTGTTAAACTCCTCGAAAATATATATTGGATTGCTGGTTAACAATTTTTTTATGGTCTTTTTGAAAACATTGAAAGGCGATGATCTAATGCTCATGGGTAATAAGTTGAAGAAACGAATAGAGAAATAATTCGAAGCGTTTCTAGATTTGTTGAGACGAATAAAATCAGAACGTATATTGTTTTTAGAGCGCGTGTCATGCGTGTGTTGCGCACTAAAGGTACTATGCTTATATATGAATATAAGGCACTCGTATATAAATAAAGATGGTAGGGTCATTATTTTAAATTTCACAAAAAGTTCACGACACTCAGCGCGAAAAGGAACACCTGCAATAACTCTAATCACTTTTCTCTGAACAGCGAAAATCCTATTAGCCGCAGCTGAATGGCCCCATATCATATTATTAAACCATATCTTAGGTGGGACTCAAAAAGGGAAAAATATGCTTTTAATATAATATCTGTGCTGACTTCAGATTTTAAATTTCGAGCAGTTAACATCTCATATTTATTAAAAAACAAAATCATTTAAAAATTCTAACATTAGCATATTTTATTTAAAATCACCCAGCTGTAATAATCCCACAGCTATATTTTTTAAATTTGAATTAATATTAATTTGCTGACAACTATAGTAACACGGAAAATTATTAATTACTTTTACAGAGTTACATTCTATTAATTATCCTACAGAATCAGATAATAATAGATATGAAATTCAGTCAGTTTCTGTCACATTAACAAAATCCATTGTCATTACATCAATTAATTCGCAACATTGACAAATAACCATGTAAAACACATAGATTGTTATTCGAATGGTGATTAATGTTCGGGCGCCATATGGAGCGTTCTCATAGGAGACCCGTTTCGAGACTAGAACTCGAGAATCGGGCCGTAAAAAACTCCCTAGGGTTTGTCGACAAGCACACGCCCAGGGATTCTACGTAATTACTGCTGCTGACAGACAGACAGGATATTGTTCCTTCCTGGAACAACGAAATTTTTTAAATTTGTTTTTTAAAAATAAAATTTCAAGTATTTGTTTAAAGAGGCGCCGCATGATAAAACTAAATTCTGCATTAATTAAAAACAACATATTAACACTGAATAAAATTAAAAATTAAATTAATAAATAAAAAATTGATGTGAAGTGAATATTCACACATTTCAGGGTTTCGCAGGTATATAATAAGTGAAGGCGGTATGCTGAGTGTGTAGGACAAATTTTACTTTGTAGTAATCACGGCAAAATGAACGATATTTTTAAAATAATGTATCGTCTGTTAATCATATAATAAGACTGGTTATTAAATTTACGCTCTTAAAAATTAAATGCAACATTTGTCAAAATATAACTAGAATTTTGACAAAATAATTTCAACATAATAAAAATGCAAAAAAAAAAAAACAGAAAAAATAAAATTCCCTCCGTACTCGAACTCGAAACCCTTCGGTTCACACCAGTGCTCTAACCCATTAAGCTATCGCACGCCTTGCAAGTGAGTGTCTTACATTGGTATAATTTTTGTAATTTGTGAACCAAAAACCACAAAAAATGCGCTATTTTCCGAAAACATAATCTGATCAAAAAATCCTGTTGTACTATTTCGGTTCACACCAATATACATTACTTAGAATTTTTTTAGATTTTTAGTTTAAACCATCTGGGCTACAGGGTGTGGGACAAAATTTTTTTGCACAATTTTGGCAAAAAAAGCATCAAAATAATTTATTTTGCAAAAATAAAAATTTGATCGTTAATCCGCGTACTAAGGGCTTTCATTTGATACCCTACTCAGAATTAAAAAAAAAAATTTTTGTTTTCGATGAGCACATATTTGTTTATATTTTTAGGGGGGTATGTTTTTTAGATGTTTTAGTATTTTTCCTATGTGCGGGTCAAAGAGTTGTATAAGCATGCCAAATTTCAACTTTCTAGGTTTAGCCGTTTGGCTAAAATTTTTACCGAACAGACAGACAGACAGACAGACAGACAGACAGACGACAAAATGACGGTATAAGGGTTTTTTGGTCATACCTACAAAACCCTAAAAATTGATGTGAAGTGTGAATTTTCACACATTTCTGTGTCGAAGGAATAGTCCAGCGTTACTATAGTACACTTCATACTCAGGATTGTCTCCAAAATTTGGACCTTACCAAAATGAGATAGACAACACCTCACAGTTTTCGAATATAAAATATCATTGAAGTCTAAAGCAGCGTTTCTCAACCGGGGGGGCGCGCCTGGGGGGTCCTGTAAGCTTCGTCGGGGGGCCGCGAAGCTATATAAGATCGAAGCATGAAATTATAATAGAAAAGCGTACAATTTTACAAGACATAAATTATATCCATATTCATAAATATATCTGTGGACGATATCAAAATTCACCTTGACAGATTTTTCGGGAGCAAAGACGGAACCTTCTGGAGAGATGGCATTATGAAATTGCCTGAGCGTTTGTCCAAAGTGATAGAAAATAATGGACAGTACATTTGATAATAAAAGTTTTTTTTAGAATGTATATTTTATTGAATAAAAAGTGAAAAATAAAACGAACGAACTTATGTAACAACCCAATACTTATTTTGGCAACTAATTTAAACGGTTCGCGTTGGAGGTACAAGTACTTTCAAGTAGGTACGACTTGAAAGTGCATTTTTTTTTACTCTCCGAGCTACTGTTTACTAAAGAGTACGGATGCGAAAGTGTTCAAAATGGAAAGCCACTTTGAATACTTGTCAATAAAAGTACTTGCAAGCCATTATAGGGAATTAAATTTTTCGTCAACCGTAACAGATATTAAAAACATGTTTAAGTAAAAGTTTTTTCTTTTCAAAAGCTTTATGAAAAGATACCCAACACAGGGCGTGTTGGGAATTTTTTATATAGGGAATATAAAAAAATACGTTCCTATATAAAAAATCAAAGTTGTCTTGTCAAAATATTCTGTACTTCCGGTTTATTCCGGAAAATTTTAATACTACCATCCGTTGTTTGGGTAAACTTTGGTTACCAAATTTTTTTCTAACTCGCTCATACATCGTCCTTTCGAGAAAATTCGTGTTTCCTCTATCTTGATACACCTTGTGATCCCTCCCTCTCTTTGTCTCTCTCTCTCTCTCTCTCTCTCTCTCTCTATATATATATATATATATATATATACAGGGTGTTTGTTTGAAACGGGTCACCCCGAAAATCTCCTTTATTTGTAAAGATACAAAAAATCTTCAGAACAAAAGTTAAACTAGACAAAAAGGACCATCTAAAGGTTAGTATAAGAATTCTGAGGCACTACCGGTTTCACCGGAAATGATTTTAACTTTTGATCTAGCTTAGGGAATCGATAATTTTATATTTTTTTCCTAAAAGTATAATTAGCATGTTAGAAAAAGTTGAGAAACACTGGTCTAAAGTGTGCCTGTAGTGCCAAAGAATAGAATTTATTAATTAAAAATTCCCTTGCTTCGATTTGTTTAAAAACTATGCGCAGATGCCGATAGTAAAGGCATCTGAGTCACGTTTCTTGGAAAGCACTGGTTCCCGCACCGGTCATGAATCTGGCGAAACTAACGAGTTTATTCGCCGATTCTAAAATAATTAGCAACAGCATTGTGATACTGGGAAATGTACTACGTCTGCCAGCCTATATAATTGTTACACCAGGCGCCATTATATAAATATTTAGACACATCGCACGATGAAGAAACGATGTATTTTTTTTACATGTATGGTAAAGTTGTAGTAGTCCTGAACATTAGACAAGGATGTTATTAACAGTGCTGTAGAGCCGGTCAAAGTGTCATCTCCGACTCCTTAACCACTTAACCTAACCTAACTTATCCACCCTTGATTCGTTTTTTCTGTGTAGTTGTCTGATAGGACGTGTCTATGCCAACAAGCCAACGTAGATTGAATAACTAAAGAACAATATTCAAACAGTAATAGCTAGAAACTCCTGCACAATTATAGTCCTTGACTGTTGAAAATGGCCATTATAAAAACGAAGGTACACCTATTAAAACTGAATTAAATAACTAACTCATAATTCTGTTTAACTTGACCTTTAACCTTTAACATTTACCCCTATTCAGTTATTTATGTAGTCCGAGGGTTGTAGCAAAGTGGTCGAGGTCTGGCCCGTATGCTGTCCGGGACAGCGTGACCCCTGGACTGATGTTTTCTACCCGTGTGGTCAACGTGGGCCACCGCATGCCTGAATTTGACACTATGTCTCACTCATTATTCATAATTATGCTTACCGACATAACCAAGTTAATAAAATTTTAATGATAGGCTTTTATTTTATTGTAATTTTATTATTTGATTATCTGCTAACAAATGTTTTTTTTTCATGGAAAATCCCTTCATCTTGTAATCTTATCACAAGTATTGGGTAGCCAAAAATTCATTTTCATTTCAAATAATTCCTGTAATGAATACAATAATAAATATTTTTCTTCACGACCACTATAGAATTTACCAATTATAAAACCAATTTTGACTACAGAAAGTTAATATTCTAACACAAAAGTTGGAATGTTATTCTAAAACACTAATCTTTTTGCGTGTATTTCATTCAATCACTTGTTATGGAATAACTGTTCCATGCTTGTTGTCTCTTTTTTTGTAGGGTTACATTAAGATATATGCAACGTTTACATTAAATAAATGCAACATAACTTCCTTAAAAGTACTAAAATAGTGGCCGATCTGCGGCAAATTAAATTAAAATTAAACAAATAATAAATAAAAAAATAAGTTCAATTAATTGATTAATTTGCTATGTAATAGTAGTATAGATTATTTGTTAAGATAAAATTTTTGTTAAAATAATTATTTGTTTTTTTTTTTTTTCTTTTTGGTGGTCGTGGAGAAAGTAGGGCCTGTAACTCGGTTGGAAGATAAAATTCGATGCTCGTTGTTCCTCACGCACGCCTGCGGCTCGCTCTCGGTATATTCCACTCGCATCAAATTTTCTCATTCCAACCTTGTTACAGAATATACTATTATTTATACTTTGCAATTATTTGTAGAATATAATATCGACAAATGCTCTAAAATTTCGCATCAAATTTTAGGCGATAAAAAAACTATTATATAGTTCCATCAGTCCTAGTTGGAGTATTTACTTCGGACTACGTCTAATTTTTCGTTCTAATTTCGTCTCCGATACTTCTTCTCCAGGAAGATTTCTAGCGACCGATTTTACGCTTCCCCTATGGGTTCCAATCTAGCGCCATTCTTACTAGATTCCTTGACTCTTTTCCTAGTATATGGCCAATCCAGTTCCACTTGCGCCTCCTGATTTCTCTGTCTATGGGAATTTGGTTGCAGTGTATTAACAGCTCTTGATTAGTGACCCTGTCTGTCCATCTTATTTTAACCTTCCACGTCTCACATCCGTATAACATTACGGATTTAATAAAAAAACTATTACTGCTGGAATATTGTTCGTTAGTTGTTAAACGATTTTTGTGTTTACACATTCTTTAGAATAATCCCTCAGAAGAGATTGGATTAATCTGGGGAGTTGGCGACTAGTCGATATCACCTTTTCTGGATATTAATAGGTCTGCAAACATTCTCTGTAAAATTTATATTAAGTCTCGTGGTGAGTGATAGTTGTTAAATTCACATATTTTCCAAAATCTGTTTCTCTAACTGATGTGTCAGAAAATACTTGATTATGGTACGGTAACCGTCGCTGTTCCCGGTTACAGCGTTATCCTCAAAGTGTTTGAAGAAATAAGGTTCAATTACAAATCCTGATCAAATTCCAGACCACAATGTCACTTTGCGAGGGTGTAATGGTCGCTGATGAATCACTTATGGATTGTCACCGCTTAGTTGTCCATGTTATTCTTATTTGCGACAATGTCAAAGACTTAGAGGATATGCTGTACTAATTAAACGAAGCATATAGGCCTAAAGATCTACCTTGCTAAAATAAAAATGATAATTCCCAACATCCGGCAAATCAAAATCAGCAATCAGCCACCGGAAAATGCTAATGAGTACATATACTTAGAACACACAATACAACTTGAAAAAGGCAACCAAACAACTGAAATTACACGAAATATGAGACTCAGCTGAGCGACATTTGGATAGTTAGCATTCATACTTAAAAATCCAGAAATACCTAAAAACCTGAAAGTAAAAGTGTCAGGTCAACTAACTAATTGATATAGAGATGATGATGGAGAACGATGGCTATTTGCGCCGGAAAAGATGATGAACATCAACAGAGGAAATTCCATAAATCGTACAACGCCTAAATAAAAGAAGAAAAAGTATGGAAGTTCACACAAAACATAATAAAGAACATGAACTTGTCAATGAGTACCCTGCCATCGCCCATAACTGACAGATCCCCATAGGAAACTTCGAATCTGACATTTAAACTAATGGCATAATTCTCTGAAAAACACTTTTTTCGACAACATTTCATTCACTAAACATTAGTACCCTAAAAAACTTAACCTTTCACTCACCAAAGTCACTAGTATCAAATATCCCTAATTACAGACCTGATCCCGTTGACAGAAGGGCACATGGCACTCTTTGTCAAGTAAATCAAATAAACTTCTACAGGAAACAGACCGGATGTTTCGTTTACGAACTTTTTTAAAACATGGCGCGTACCATTCAGTACGATGACGCCACGACAAACGTCATCACTTATCCACATATGCAAGAAAAAGATAGAGATATATAAATTCATGTGTTAAACAAGGTAAACATGAGAAAAAGAGGCTTAAATACACGTGTATTTGAGTAAGAGAGTGTTAGAAACGAATGGAAAAGAGATGGGTAAATACATGCACGTGTGACGAGGTAGTAAACATTTATAAAAGTGAGAAAGGCATATGCTTGTGTGTGTTAAACAATGATAGCATGTTCTAGTATGTTATGAAGGAACACGTGCTTTGTTTATGGGTGAAAACTGATTGAATTTCAATTGGAATTGATCTTAAATAATGTATTTTATATTTAGCTTTTGCAGAGGAGCAACGAACTAGTTATGAACTTGTGAACGTGTGGTTTATTGTAATTAAATCTGCATGTAATTTACTTCATGTAAACAAATGATTCATCGGGCTAATGGGGATAGATTATCCAATTTCATTTAGAGTATTCTTTAACAATCCATACTCGTCTGGGATACGTATGTAGTATCCCAGACACTTTTAAAATGGTATCACAGCAAAAAAGAGGATCCGGTTCTATATAACCTTAGTAGATAGTAGTAGCTTTGCTTTACTGAAGCCTGTTCTTTTATTCAGGTTGTCTTCTACCTGAATGTAAAATTTTGCCAGCCTTGTATACATATATTAATCCTTTCACTCCTACAAGGAGCATAGAACATCCTGTAACTCCTCAAACGAACTCTGTTCTTTGCTATCGTTTTTACTTCAGGAGTTTCCCGCTTTCTCTACCTCATTCAGAACGTTTATTTTCCAATTAATGTGCGGTCTTCCTCTTGGTCAGCTTCCCTGAGGATTTCAATCTAGAACCTCTTTAGATATTTTGTTGGAGCCTCTGAGTGTATGGCCAATCCACTTCCATTTACGGTTTTTAATCTAATTTGATATATGTCTCCTATTTGTCGTCTCCAAAATTTCGACATTGGAGATTGTATTTTGCCAGAATATACGTAGTTTTCTGATACATTTATTTACAAACACCTGTAGATTATTCTCTATTACCGTACTGGTCTCCCAAGTTTCATAGCCGCACAGAAGCACGGTCATAAAATTGAAATTAAATATATGAAGTTTCGTTGATATGGCCAATTGTGTTGACTTCCATATGTTATACCCTTTTCACACTAGAACTTTAAGACGAGTGAACTTAAAGTTCACCGATATTTAACATCGGTTTGCTTTCACGCTTGATGTTTAAATCTCCGGTGCTGTCATCTGCTACAGTAATTTTGTCCTTAAGTTACCGTCAGGAAATTACTAGTTTTGAACTATCTGCGCAGACGCACATTTTGAATTATTATAAACAAATATGGATATTTCATTTCATTCTACAATAAAGATACTATAATAAAGAATATATTACACCTGTATTAACCTGTAAGTCGATACATTTTATCTCAATTATTGTAGCTCTGTATTGTATTAAATACATTATTAAAATAAATAATTTTATTATAACAATAAGTATAAACTTCTTATAACGTCGATATAATACAGTATTCTTGTTTATGATAATACAAAATGTTGACAGCACAAATTCAAACAGTATTTTTTTATAATAGAAATTATGTTGGCAATGCGGACGATGTTAAACACGCAGATCTGCGTATTAAAGTGTGCTGGACTTAAACCTTGGCCATACGCTTTCACACCGACACTGTAACTCACCTTCACTTTAACATCCGAACTTAAACATCAAGTATGAAAAGGGTATTAGACAGGGCTCCAAAGTCTTGGTTAGCTTTATGGATTCATTTTAACACATCTGCCGCCATCTTTAGTGACGATATCACCAGAGAGTATCATCCATTCGATGGATATAATGTGGTATTCTTTTCTCTGACGTGAAAAAACAATACATTGTGTTCAGAATATTAAGCTAAAGATTAAATTTTTGGTTTCTTTGTTTGTTATATTTTAATAAAAACACATATTTTTCATTGTGTTTATTTAATAAAATATATACAAAAACAAAACAATAAAAACACATGAGTAACTGATTTTTATTTCTCATTTTCTGTGATGGAATGAAATTATGCAACCAAGCTAACATAAGAGAAACATCAGTTATCTAATTATAGAAGATATAATGGTACAGATAAAAATAGCTATAGAATTTATAATTTTCATAAAACAGATATAAAACTGCGTACATTCACTGTCATATGCGCAGCTTATACCCATATATAAACCAGTGCAGTGCGTCATAAAAAAAAGAAACAAATCTGAAAAGAATATTATTTTTCTCTATAGATTATTCTATCTATTTTACTTAATAGACCGTTGGAAATAGTGACCAACCGTCCCGAATTTTGAGGGACATTTCGATTTTGGCTCTTTATAGAAAAGGAATCCAAGGATAGAATAATAAATAGATAGAATTGGGAAAAAGAAAACACCAACTATATACTGGCAAACAAAAAAAGGAAGTATTGTTGATTAAGAATCATTCTACGAAAAGCAACTATCAAGATGTGCCATCAAGAATAGGTATGCAATCCACAAGGCAGCAGGAAAAGAGGACGACCTAAGAAAACATGGCGTCGATCAACACTGTCAGAAATAAATACATGGAGCTCTCAAAACCAAGACAATGGATCCTAGACTAACATCATTGATTTGTCATGGTAGGTAGACAGATTTGATGGAAAAGTTTTATTGATAACCTATACTCTTTTTTAGAGAGACTCCAACATCACCTGATAAATAACAAAGCTTATTGATGATTCATTAATTAGAATAACGTGAATTTCTGAATTTTGTAATGGACACAATATTTAATTTATTATGGGTTATTTATAAATCTGCCGACCTCGGTAACGCAGAGGTACAATCCTGCTTCTCCTGCTAAAGGTCCCGGGTTGGAATCCTGGTCAGGGCATGGATATTTGTATTTGTCCTTATCACACCATCCTCATTTAAATAATTGATAATAAAAATAAACATCGCAACATAAATTTATCACCGCTCCAACCCGTATTGTCACTGTGGAAGTTGTAGACCTGAAACTGCACCCTTCGAAATGAAAAGCCCGTGCCCAATACAAATTAGCAGAACGATAGTGAAAACGACGGCTCGGTGAGACTACTGTGAGACTTTTATGGGCTAAAGAAGATATATTTGAAAAGGGTTTTTGTATAAATTGTTTTTTCAATCAAATTACTTCGAAAGTTCTTTCTTAATTTCATTTATCAACCTTAAATTTTCATGTAAAGTCTGTTTCTTTAGTTTAGGCGGAACTAAATTTTCAATTCTAGTTACTATTACAGATTAAGTGAGGCTTTTGATAATTTTGTTTAGCAAAAGCCTACTTCAAACCATAAAAGAGCTCATGACAACTTACAAAAATTAAAATTCCAGGTAGTTCCAAAAAGTTCATTTTTTAAATTAGAATTTGTGCTTGTTCATTACAATTAATTAT
This sequence comes from Liopterus haemorrhoidalis, assembly GCA_963971575.1. Classification (NCBI taxonomy): domain Eukaryota; kingdom Metazoa; phylum Arthropoda; class Insecta; order Coleoptera; family Dytiscidae; genus Liopterus; species Liopterus haemorrhoidalis. The sequence goes on from OZ020615.1 coordinate 54,790,861, forward strand.
GAAATTGGAATGTTAAGATGGGGTCGCTAAAATGAGTGTTTGAAGGGTGCCTTGGATTCGCCTTCTTTTCTTTGTAATCAGTTTTTGAATTTTCAAAGGCACTCAACTTAATATTGCATCGTGGCACTAGAACCTTTAAGCGGCATTCAGAGCTCTTTGAAATTAACACGTTGTGTTGCTATAGATTGTTTTAACGAAGGCAATTGGTATGATTGGATAAACTCGTACTATATCGCTCAACAGTAGTATAGCAACGACAAAGCACGAGCATGTCCGATCATACCAATTGACCTCGTTAAAACAATCCATAACAACACAACGTTTTAATTTCAAAGAGCTCTGAATGCGGCTTTAGAACCATTAATATAAGTTTTTTACAATCTGTTTTCATATCTGTTATATACGTCATCATATTTTTGGTTATTACCTTCATTTGTTTCGGGAATCACAAATTATTTCCTAAGTTTATTCCTCCAAAATTTTATATTTACGGTCCTTTTTTCAGTTTTTACTGTATTTTTATTAGAATTTATTTAACAAATATTTGGTGTAAAAATAAATCATTACGAATCCAATTACAGAGAAACCAATATTCAAAAAAACATAAATAAACACATTCCCCTATTCTGTGTCACTGTTTTTACCTCTAATTTTACATCCCCGTGCATCTGTGGCTGCTATAAATACCGCGTGTATATCATATACACGTACACCCCCGCACACCCCAACACTCCTCGCCTAAGTCACTGTTTACTCCATCATAAATGCTCTATTTTAATACGGAACTCAGCGAACTCGGTATTTACAAGACATGACATGCCTGACGGACATCTGTCCATCAAGAAGGACGAAAAGACAGAGATAGAACATTTTATATTAATGTTTTATGAGAAATAATAGTATTACTAAATGCTAACACTGTTTATTCGATTCATCATCACTAATCATAGCATAAAATAGATGATTGTATTCCTCATGGTTTTGAAAATTCGTTTGCGGTTAGCATTCACGAGCGATTTCTCGTTTTGAATCTCGTACGATTTATAGTACACAAATTATTGTATCGTGTACTACAGGATTTTCGTACGAGATCTTGTATGATATTGAAAACCAACCAATATTTATTATCTCGACCTAAACTATTGGACAGAATGAACCAATAATGGCGCAGTATAAGATGCGCATATTCATGTGACTGTAGCAAACAACTATTCATCTGTCAAACATATTTCGAGGTTATTTAATATCAACTTTAACAATATTTTTTCTTATTTTGTTTAAAATAAATTGTATTAAGCTGTTCCATTATTAGGACATTTATATATACGTTTAGATTTTTTCAACATCTTATTATTCAACATACTTAACTAGTGACTTATCTAAGGTGACCATTAAACATTCCAATCCAGGAAAAAAGTACCGAGGGAATTATTATTATTATTTTTTTTTTTTTTAATAATGTTTGTAGATTTTTTTTTAAACATTTCTTGTCCACAAACTACTCTTGATTACAATTTTTATACTTCTTATTTATTTATTCAAGTTGGGTGTTATGCATAAAACAAATTCAACGAAATCATTATTAATATAATATGTTTTTATTTTCTTTAAACTATTTTATAACAATAATAATGACAACAATAATATTTTTTGGTAAAGAAAAATCGTAGTTTAAAAACAAAAATAATAATAACAAAAAATAAATAAAATAATAATTCCCTTCAATTTCAAATGTAATAAATTAGAACAGAAAACGGTACGGTTTTGCGAATCCAGGAGATTTACTGATTTGGGACAAAGATTAATATTATCAGTCTTCAAAAATTGGTAAATTATTTGTCCATTCTAGGTTAAGTACAATTATTTGAATTCTGTCAACTTACAAAAATAGACGTAGTGCTCATCAATTGGTACAGATTCAAAGCGATAAATATTTGATGGTATATTACAATAATTTTACATCCGATAATTCTGAACAAAATTCTCAATACAATAATTATCGTACGACAAATCGTACGAGATTCAAATCAAGAAATTGCATCGTGTACTACAGACTTAAGAGCGTACAGTTTTTTGCAAACGATTGCGTTTTGACACATACTCTTTTTGTGTAAAAATCATAGAGATAATAGAGGAAAATCATCATAGCATGACCTTGTCTCCATACCTATTGTAAGTTACTTGTCTGTTCCACTGGGCGTTCTTGGTCAAAACCAGTATTGGACTGGCCCGTTGGGACACCGGACAATTTCCCGGTGGGCCGGTCTCAATAGGATCTATTTTAGGATCAAAGGGGTAAAAAATAAATCTTCCATCGATGACAATGACAACCCTTACTAAATGGTACCCAAGACAGACCCCCCCCCACTTAAGATTAGATCTGAATTCTTTACTATTGTGTCGTGTGTCATCTTCATCATGAGTTCTTATCACCAAAATCTTATTATATTTTTTTCTGAACACCTTTTTTAAAATTTCTTATAAAAATAACAAGAAATAATTTAAAGTAATAAGAAATTTCAATTTATTCAACCTGTCAGTTTTTCTCCGTAACAACTTGTAGTTTGCATACAATTTTGCAATGTTGCACCATCTGCATGTCATATTCAATATGTCATTCTGTTCTTGTGTTCAGACTTACATGTAAACTGCATTGAGTATATTAAAACCAGTTGGTGCTCGTCTTTCTGTCCAAAGATCTCTTTCAACATTCCTCCATCTGTTCTCAAAATACAAGGTTTATTGAAATGGAGAAGGGAACAATCCTTAATGTAAACTTTTAAGCAAAACTTTGCCGACAGGGTTTTAAGTTTACAGGAATGTTGAAAATATGTTAGAAATTTAATGGATATAACAAGATTTTAGAGTATGCAGATGACTTTAATATTATTTCAAATACGGTTGAAGACGCTGTACACCTAACTGAACTTACTGGGTATAAGATTTAACGAGTTAGTTAACATTTTTACGCACAGCTCGTTGGCTATTTGCGCTAGATGATTTAACGAGTATTGGTATACAGCATACGTGGAAAAAATCCGATATTAAATCACGCGATATCGCTCAGTGAAGAAATGGAGACACATAAACCAATTTTGTGTCCGACTGTGTAAGTTCATTTGTTCTGTGTGTTATCATTAAAAATCTTATGGCCGGTTGCTAAAGTAAGAATTATCCCTAACTCGAGTTAAAATCATTTGTTTTTGTATGTTGTAATATACAAAAACAAATGATTTTAACTCGAGTTAGAGAAAACTCTTACGTTAGCAACCCGCCATTAGTGGAACAAATGCTAACACTGCATTTCCAAATTTATTTGTAGCAATCAGAATTTCGTTAATAATTCTTGTAAGTTTCGTTAATCGGCAATGGAGAAAAATCTTTATCGAAGTTGAAACTAATTAAAAATTACTTGAGATTAACGACGGGTGAAGAGCGGCTGAATAATTTAGCTGCAATGCCAATCGAATCAAGCCATGAAAAACATAAAATTAGAAGCTATTTTAAAAGATTTTGTAATAAAAATCCAGAAAAATACAATTATATCACAAATAATATCAGAATATTGCAGAAAGGAAAATATTGACTAAATAATTGTATTTGAGTGAGGACCTCTTGTTTCTTAAGTCATCACTTGTATTATATAGTGTTTAGAAGGGGCCAATTATAAAATCTTGTATATATATATATATATATATGATAGGACAGACCGTTCGGCTAGACTATGATTAACCGTTCCTGTCCGTTCCACACATTTTAATGTAGAAATACATTATTTTATACATCTGACAATAATATTAGACTGAGGATGATTGGATTACCAATCGAAACGTCTCGATAAAAATTGTTTTAATAAATTTATGACGAGTATGACATAAGAATTTTATTTAATACCCATATTAATTTCGTCAAGAACTTTCTTTCGAGTATATATATATATATATATATATGTCTCTAAAGGAGGTCGAAAAGCGAGAGAAATACTCCGACCTTTTGTCTGAGCTTCGTCAAATGTACCCGGAACACAGAATCAAGCTTGTGGTTCTCATTATGGCCGTTCTAGGCGGAACGAAGGCGTCCTTCGAGCAGGAACTTAACATCATTCCTGCCTGCAGATCAGTTTCCAGCTCTTTGGTCTGCAGAGTGCAAAAAGCATGTTTGCTTGGTTCCTTACGCACTTTGAAGACGCACGGCGTAGTGCACTAGCCGCTGCCGCACATCTCCAGGGTCTGGGATGCGGCAGTGTGTATTTTCCCCGTCAGGTATTCGCGTATGACGTGCTACCTTGTGGTAAGCCTGAAGTGCAGTACCTGGCGGAGGATGGTTTAAGACCTAAACCAATACCACCTTATATATATATATATATATATAGAAGTACAGTCAGCGCTCACTTAACGTTCGTCCGCTTAACGTACGTTCGATGTTACGTACAGATATTTTGGCAATATGTCCGCACGAACGTACAAATATCCTCACGAACGTACACTTCACTTGGACCCGTCGGCGAAAATGCTTGTAAATTTCCGTAACACGCAAATTTTGACGGACAAACAAAATGGGCGTACGACTGAATAGATTATAAAATTTTACATTTTACATTTTAAATGTACTTTTATTCACAAAAAATACTAACAATATAATGAATAGAAAATAAATAAATACATGCATTTCATACAAATATTATCCATTGTTGGTATTTTTTGTCAAAGATTTGTCCACAGTTAATTAAACTGAAGCCTTCTTCTTTTCCTGATACATAACTTTGTAACCAGCGGTACTAATGCGGAGTTTCTTCTTTCCAAATCATGGCCCGAATTACCTATTAATTCTACAATATTTTCAACCTCTATTTCTCTAATAATTCAAAAATTCCCAGCGAATGCCCATTCATAAAGCGGCGATTGTACGTTTGTGCGGACAAAGTGTGCGTTCCTCCGGACAAAGTGTACGTTCGTGCGGACAAGTGTACGTTCGTACGGACATGGAGAAGTAATGTGAGTACCAAAAAATTGTAATCATGTACATTTATATGGAAATACACTGTCCGGTTGACGTACAAATCGCTTAACGTACAACACATTGGGAACGCATTAAGTACGTTAAGTGAGCGCTGACTGTATAAGGTTTTGATATGGTGAAAAAAGCGTACATTGAAAAATCCCAGACGAAAAAGTTTACTTCGAACCTTTTGGCTTCTTCTGTTCTATACTGCTACTTCAGACATACAGACGGTGCTTTTTATATATAGATAGATGCCGCAAGTTGTACAAGGTATCTCAAAAGAAATTTTATATTTATTTAGCTTACTACGTGAACGCAACGTATCCGAGGGGCGCGGGGGTTATGTCAATCGGTAGCCTGGCTCTTGGGAATTCAGTCGCTATGGAGCGTTTCTCGGGAGCAGACCGCGCGTTATCCGTGCGAGAGTTTTACAAAAACGGTGATTCGGCGACTGTAGCGCGTAGAAAATTCTGCAGTATTCGAGGTTTTCGCCACTTAAATGATGCGCCAAGCATTCCTCTCATTCGACATTGGGTTAAAAAGTTTGAAGAGACTGGTACAACGCTGGATAAATCAAAATCCGGGCGACCTAGGTCATCAAGAACGGTAGAAAACGTGGAGAATGTTAATCAGTCTGTTCGTGACGACCCGAACCTTTCAATTCGGAAGCGCGCAAGTGCTTTAAATGTGCATAGATCATCATTACATCGCATTATGCACAAAGACCTAAAGTTGCACCCCTACAAAATTCAATTGGTGCAAGAATTAAAGCCCCAAGATGCCAGTCAGAGGCTTAATTTCGTAAATCAGGTGATTGAGCGATTTTCAACGTTTACCAACATTTTGTTTTTGGATGAAGCTCATTTTCATCTTAATGGCCACGTAAATAAGCAGAACTGCCGCTACTGGAGTGCAACGAATCCGAAACGCAAACATCAGAAACCCCTACATTCGCCTAAAGTGACCGTATGGGCTGCAATGTCGGCGCGAGGAATTATCGGCCCTTACTTTTTTGAAGACGAAAGGGGGCGTGCAGTTACAGTGAATTCAGAGCGTTATGTGGAGATATTAGACAACTTCTTGGTACCTGAACTGCAAAACTTTCCTGGCTATAACCAAAGAACATGGTTCCAACAGGACGGAGCAACTTCACACACGTCCAATATGTCTCTGCCACGTGTTCGTGAAATTTTCTCAGGCAAATTGATCTCCCGGAGAGGTGACATAAATTGGCCTCCACGCAGTCCAGATTTAACCCCTATGGACTTTTTCCTATGGGGTTATCTTAAATCTAAAGTTTACGCCAATAAACCGACTTCACTGGCGCATTTGAAAGAAAATATCCGTCACGAAATGGCAGCCATCCCTGAGTCCACCTGTCGAGACGTCATAAGTAATTTTACTGTTCGATTAAATGAGTGCCGAGAACGCGAGGGTCTACATTTAGACGATATTATTTTTAAGAAATAAATCCCCAAAAAGTGTATTTTAATAATTAATAAACATTTTTTCTATATACGGCTTACTTTTTTTTTAATCGATCCACTAAATATAAAATTTCTTTTGAGACACCTTGTATATTTATTTTATTTTTTTTCTTTCAATTTTCTACTGTTATGAATTGAATCTAGGTTGAAAGCAAGATCTGAATTGCAAGTATCGTCCCATTAACTTACCAGCGAAGACACTGAGTTCTGGGATTTCTCGAACCATTCGGGAAGATTTCGAAGAGATTTGCAAGAAGCCAAAATTAATATTGACTAAGCACTCAAATGGACAGTTGCATTATATCACATAGCTCCATTTACTAGATATTGCGCGACGCAAGCAATAATTTTTTATCAAAGCTCTTAGATAAAATTATGTTTGACTAACGTTGTCCTAGGTAAAGTTGTTGAAACCATAAACTACAAGAAATATTTAAGTACATCATACATCATATACCAGAAATAGTTTAGCAACTCATAAATTTCTACTCTCCACACGTTTAAACAATAAGGAAATCATTTAGTTCAAACTTACATCTCTTAAAATAATTCCAAAATATTCGGTTTATATTTTCAAGTCATGCGTAACAAACAATTACAATGAGATGTTTGAAATTCTAGCAGTCAGTCTTTGAAACAATAACAAATATATTCATGTGACACACCAATGGAATGTTATTAACAATGTGACATACATGTATAGTGTCTAACCAGTCGATGATTATTCTTTATTTAACACGTCAGTGATACAAGAGAAAAGGATGAAACAATGAACGCATTACTAAACTGGAGCAGTATTTCTCAAACTCGGAGCAAATAACCATCGTAGCTGTGCGCCAAAAAATTCGTGCATCGGCCAAACGAGACGCAGCTTCCACACGAATATCTGAGCATGAAAGATCTTTACAAAAACAAACTCTAGAGCAATGTTTTTCAACCAAAAACGCACCGCGGATCACTAATAATAATTGTTGGTTCATTTTTGCAAGAAAGCAAATATATTTATTGTGCTACTAAATACATTTATTTTATTTGTAGAAAATCACAGAAAATTAACAAAATATAAATTATTTACATAAAAAATGTGCATAAAAAATAAAAATAAAACTGCAAAAAACACATATAAAAACTTTCGCGGACCACTAAAATTTTTCTGGGGACCTCTGGTGGTCCGCGGACCACCTGTTGAGAAACACTGCTCTAGAGTCTACATTTGCAGCACAACTTCACACTGAAAACCACACTTCATCCTTCAACCCCGAAATATTACACATACAAGGAAAAGGCCGTAAACTTAATCTGTTAAAAGCACACGAGATTAAGAAAACGGCAAACTGCCTGAATGAAATGACAGAACTTACTTTTTTACCATTAGTAGGACTATAGATTAAATTATTATTGTTTCTTGTTATTTGTTATTTAATTTTTATACCTGTTACCACCACCTTATTTCTTGTACTTGTATACATATATGTCGGCGCGGATACCATACTGGGGTTCAGCCTCTTCGTTAATTCATCATTTTCTATTCTATGGAATAATGTAGGTGAATAATGGAACAGCAAAACAACTTCCACTTTTACATTATCGGTTTATTAACAACGAAAACCAATACACTATCAAATTATTTATTTAAACAATATTTGCTATTCAGTTTTCATCTTGGCACAGTACTTGACTGAAAGACAGCCAGGTCACAACTGATTAGTTGAGTCTTAAATTCCAACATTTCAATTAGTAAATTCTTAATTCATACCTCATTAAAAACTATCTTAATCTTTTAAATTCTGTTAATAATCTTTCGGCGCCGACATATATAGCATGTAAGATATTGTATAAGCATTGTAGCTTTGATAATGGTTTTACATACCGAAACTACAGTCAGCATGTTTAATAAAGCAATTTATGAAACTATAGGGGAAAAATTTTAAGATCGTAGCGCCACGCGGATTTTTTTGAAACCATTCTAAATCAGATACCACTTGACATTTACTAAGTAAATAATAGCGAAAAGTGTATCAAAAAACGACAAAAAATAAATAATTGTTTGGGATTTTCTGATTTTGTGAAGTGACATTACTTGTAAACATCTAAAATACTACATTTTGTGATCTGGTTTTAAGTTATGGCGGTTTTCCATTGTCGATTATTTTAACTATATTGGGGGAAATAATAATTCCCGTGTTGTTTACCAAGGGGCAGAAATCTACAATGCTGGGCATATAATATTGTGTGGAGTCACTGAAAAAAACAGAGAGTTCATAAAGATTTATGCATTATGCCTACAAACTTGTGCATTACAAACCCACACACAATAACAGGAATTTTCAAGATATGCGATAATAAATACAAAATTGAAAATATTTTTTGTAGTCACTATCATTAAAATGTAATGAGCAAACTTTGATATAAGGGCTCACTTTTTTTCCAATTTTTAAATTGTTTATCTAAACATCGCATCGATTCCTAACCTCTTGCTTTCCCAATTTTGTTTCGAACCATACGGTGTCTGATATTGGTGGAAACAAATGAAACGATATTTCCGGGTTTCTTCTTTTCAATGAATTGCACATAGGCACACAACAATATGTATTATACATTTTTCAATGATTATAATAAAACTTTAAAAACAAACTTCATACAAAACCAATACACAAAACGAAATGTTATCTGATGTACACAAGTTCATGAAACGCTCACCAGATTGTAGGGTGCTTAGCTGCAAATCCCTATACCAAGTGCATCATTTAACCGTTTACCTATATTCGAGTTTTACCAAGTAAAACTATCAACTATTCAATACATGAAATTTAAAAATAAAAAGTCTCAATATCCAACTGTTTAAATAATAATTTTGGGGATTTTGGGTTTGGATTAACGATTAACCAATATAAGTACGTGTTTAGGACACCAAGGAGGAAATAATAAAACTACATACATATGAGTCCTCCTTATAAATAATATGTTTTCGTACCTTAAAGCATACACAAGAAAATATACATACATACACAAAAATCATTAATTTTAATATATAGTGCTTTTAAGATATTCTTCATATGCTATAAAGATATATATGCTACATAAAGATACATACCTATTCTAAAACTGATGGCAAAAAAATCATCAAATAAACAATCTTGATTTATTCTGTGATTTTAATTTGTATCCTTATTTATTCTGTGAATTTTATTCTGTGCATTAAACAATTACAATTCCAAGACAGAGTCAGGTGTATTTCTTATGTATTTAAGTGCATTCCTGGCGCATCCATTGCCTTTATCCCTCTTGCAGGATAATAAAAATGTTATATTACATTAACCGCTAGTTTTTCAATCGGTAGTTATTTTTCTAGTTAGTGGTTACCATAGAAACTTATGGTAAATATTACATTGCCAATATGTTGTTAACCATTGATTTGAGCTGATACCAACCATGCCTTGAATTGAAAAACCGGCCTTTAGATTATTAGAAATATATACATAATGTATAATGCATTGTCCAACAAAAGGAGATCTTTTTGATGGGCAAGCACTCCTGCCCTCTACAGGCCGTCGTTTTGAACGAGGGAGACTCAGTGGCGTTCGTAATATCAACTCTGAACTGAAACTATTAATTTGATTTACGCAACCTCAAACAGCAAATATTTTAAAGAGAATTTATAATTTTGAAATTGGATCAGCTTACGCTGGACAACTTATACAGTTATTAAAAATAAACAGTATCTTCGTTTTTGTGTAGTTCCAAGGGCCCCAATCGCAAATAGCATCGGGTTCCTATGCGACGGCGTAACTTGCATACCCCTATTTATGCAACTGGCTACAAGGTTTATTAAATTATGTAATTACCGTTTTATAAGAGAATATTAATGAGGGAAGCAATTATAACAAATAAAACAAAGTACGGGTACGTCAACTAGTTTGCATCATTTTACACAAATATTCCAAATATGTTGACTGGAAATATTTGGTATAAAGTTACTGTTTGACACAGTGACAGTTGTTTTAACTTTTAATTTTAAATTTCGATCTGAAATTAAAGATGTTTGAAACAGTAAAAGCAGACATATATCATTGTAGACAGGTCAGTGAGCTTTTCAACTGAAAAAAGAGTCCATTAGTATGTTTGGAAGCGAGTATATTTTACATTTTAACGGACTATAAATTTACTGAATTAATGTTGTTAACATAACATTTCAGTAATTTGTTTATAATTTAAATAAATAGGGTAATTTAAACTATTTATCTAGAATTACAACTGTGGTGTGCCTAAAATCCATAAAGAAGGGGATTGTTGCATAAATAAAATTGGAGGACATATCTGTTTTTGTCCTCATATTTCTATGATATGATACGACAATATAGACCGAAACATCAATTTATGTCTGTCTATCTATCTGTCTACCTATCTTTCCAGGACTCTTATAAACATAACTAATTATTTTAACGAAATTTTGCATGAGAACAAGCAGAGGTGGCTCTTGGAAACCTTTTATGCAACCAGATGTGTAATTGAGATTTTCTTTCGAGAAAGACAGTCGTATTTAAGCTGGACATAATAGTTATTTGTGTACCAAGCAGTGTTGTAATGTATCTCGTTACAAGTATCTAATTACAGTAACTAGATACAAATTAGATACTTTTTGAAATATGTATCTCTATCTGTATCTAGATATTTAAATTTAAGAATCTTGTATCTGTATTTCAGGTACTTTGCTCATTATTTTATTTTTATACCGTGATACCGAGCTGATAATAGTTATTTATTTATTTATTTATTTATTTATTTATTTATTTATTTATTTATTTATTTATTTATTTATTTATTTATTTATTTATTTATTTATTTATTTATTTATTTATTTATTTATTTATTTATTTATTTATTTATTTATTTATTTATTTATTTATTTATTTATTTATTTATTTATTTATTTATTTATTTATTTATTTATTTATTTATTTATTTATTTATTTATTTATTTATTTATTTATTTATTTATTTATTTATTTATTTATTTATTTATTTATTTATTTATTTATTTATTTATATATTTATTTATTTATTTATTTATTTATTTATTTATTTATTTATTTATTTATTTATTTATTTATTTATTTATTTATTTATTTTACATCGGCCTATTTCTGCAACGAGGCTAATCGCCGATGCCAGGGGGCGAGCTCCTACACCTGGTTGAGGGGTGAATGATTGTGAAATGAGGGTAATGTAAACATATTATTCTCGCCCGAATAATATCACCGACGGAGAATCGAACTACCAACCACACAACCCAGACTGTTTTCACAAGGCCAAACTGCTACGATTTAATGCCACTCCGTCGGCGTGCTGATAATAGTTTGATTAAAAATTGTTATTTTGAATAATTTATTTTTGCTATGAACAAAATTCAGAAAATAATTGAAATTCTGACGTTTACAAATTTAATTTATATGGAATGTCAAAATTAAAATGTTATTCTCACTCGTTTTTCGTAGCTTCTGAACGGTCGTAAAAATAGTAGGTATTTTATGCAACACAAGGAAAATGGTTAATTATTAATGAAAACTATTGTTGCTATTTAGATGACCAATTTACTAAAAACATATGAAAAATTATATCCACACAAGTGATTTGGGAGTGGACCTTGGTTTTGTGAGGCCTTGGGTAAGACAAATTAAGGCCCTTCAAAAGTATCCAGTGATTGAAAATACACTTTTTTGAGGCATTTCATCACTTGAGGCCTGGCTCTAGTCCGCCAAACCCAAGGGCCGGCCATGCTAGTGTAGATATTAATGCTAGTGTAGATGAAATCAGTAAGATAAGTAGATCCGTTTCCTGAAGGACATAAAATTAAATAAATTATTAAAAATTCATATAAATTTAATTTGTAAGCGTCAGAATGTCAAGTAAAATTTGTGTGGAATGAGAAACAAAAATATAAAACATATTTCTTTTCAGTAATTTTTTATTAGTGATCAAAAATGATCATGACATTACACGAATTCCACTTCAATTAGGGCTAAAATTTGATTGAAAGGAACATCCCCTTAACAAGAACATAGCTGCGTATCTATAAAGCCTGGCTTATAATAGATTTACTTATAAAAATTACGCTACTTTCTTTGTTCTGTTTATAACGAACAGATTTTTTGAAGAGTCAATCAATTATTCAATTCTTATGCGTTATGTTATGGAGTTATTATAAATCAGGCTTTAGACTAACATTAGTCTTATACGTTAGCACATATAACTAACATAATACATACGTTATTTAGTAAAAAATTAGTCCTTAGAATAGTGTTTTATCGTGAATTTAGTGGGATTTTTGTGACGTCATAGTATTTTTTTAACAGCCTGTATAATACTGATTAACATGTACTTGTTTGTTAAAGCAACATTGTTAATAATTTCTCGCGCTTGGCTTTTTAATGTATGTGCGTTTCCCAATTTGCTCTGAAAATTCATATTTATCAGACTGTACCGAACGACTGCTACACGAAAACTAACGACGCCCACTGCTATTCTTTTCGTTACTGCGCAACCGACCAGCTTAAATTAGCCAGACAATAGAATGTGAACTGACACTTATTTCTTTGACTGTTCTATGTAACTGGCATGGTGTATCATTGTGCTCTCTCTATGCATAACATAAAGACCGCCCTGTCAAATATTTGCCGAGCAATATATGGAGTTGCTTAATTAATCAAAGGTGTTTATGCGAAACAACGTACAATGGCGCCGCATCGTTGTATATCGCCTCTGTATATCGAGGATCTGTATATGTGTTTTTATTATTGTATTTGTTTACAGGTAGTAGAATGAGTAACAGATTTTCACACGTGTATATGATGGAACACGTGTATCGGCTGCATATAAGACGTGTCCCCTCGCGCACTGAATACATAAATATAACATGTAAATACTGATACCGCTCCGTGGAATTTAAGTTCATGCATACACCCAAGACATTCACTCAAAAAATGTCACTATGTAAGCACACTTTCGCATATCAATTCATAAATATGTCTCCTGAAATATTTTGACAAGATTGGACAAGAAATATTTGGCATATAAACAGGCGTGAATAAAACCACCGGAGACGCTGGGAATTTTCCCTGTAGGCCAGAGGTTAATGGGGCTTAAATAAAACTGAAAATTTTGGGTGTCTGTTAAGTTTTTTATAGCCGCCTTCCTCCAACATATAAACAATATAAAGACAACAAAAGCATAACCAATTGTGCCATATAATATAGACACAGCATGATCTATCTTTATACTAGAGTCTCCCATACTTTTTGAGCCGCGGAGCACTTTTCACGAGAAGATTTCGTCGCGGAGCACTATCGTTGCTATATTTAAAGCAACACTAGTAGATTGCGGGGCACTTGTAGGCGCTCGAAGAGCACAGTTTGAAAAACTCTGCTCTATACTAACGATGGTGAATCCTGTTTCCCAAAATTGAATTTGCAATTTTGTAGATTAAAATCAGCTGTTTTAGGGTGTAAGTATTTGTGTGGAACCTCCCGTTAATCTCGTTATCTGTACCTTAGTTAGCGACTTTGTGATTGACGTGTGTAATATATGTATATAACAGGTAATAGTTGAATTTCCTTTCGATATTACAATCTTATTTGTCGATTTTTCTAACCTGTTTTGTAAATGCGCTCGGTTAAACAAAACCTTAGTTATCTTAGAATCTCTCTTTAGAATTTTCAGAGCTTGAATTTTTTTAGCATTCCCTTACATCAATCAACACAAGCCTTTTTTTGAGCTTTGGTCAAATTATGCAGAATCCATCGGGAACAGATCTTTTTCACAGTTGAATGTTCATGCAAAATCGAATATATTGCAGTCTGCGATATGCCAAGGGATGCCTCTATCTCACGGTAAGTCACATGCCGATCTTCTTCAATCATTTTGCGCACAGCATCGATGTTTTTTTGAATCAGAAACGATTTTGGTCGATCCTCATTCGATTCATCACTGACGCACGACCACAACGAAATTCTGCAAACCAATAGGGGATATGCATAAAATTTGTATTTCCTTAAAACTACATTATTTTGATATGTTAATGTTAGTTATGTCACCTAACAAAACAAAAATTACATTTTAATTAATATTATAGCCAAATTTTTGAATTAAAATATTGTAAATTTTAAATAAGCCGACCACGGAGCGAAGGTTGCCGAGTAGAACGACTGAGTATGACGTCAAACGATAGGGGTTTCACATCACAGATACAGCTACAACATAATCTTTACACGTGTGTATATTGTATTGTTCGAGAGTTTTGTATTTGTTCTTAAACAATTTTTCACGCATTTATTATTAAAATGGCAGATAAAGATTTTGTTACGGCTCAGAGTGATAATTTACCCAACATTGATGCATTTATGCTCATGGAATATATGAAAAATAATGAATGCTACATTGCTGAAGAAATACGTGGTGTCAAAGTAATTTTTATTTTATATTCTATAACTTTATGTAAACAAAAGCTGCAACTCTGTAAAATGTAAATATTTATGTAATTTAGATGTCAGAATTTTACTACATTGTTTACATGAAGTTACAAATTGTTAGAGGCATAATTGAAATACTGCAATATAAGTTATCATTTGTAATATAAAATTTAATTCTGTAAACATGTATAAATTGTTTTTATAGAATTAAGCTTTATTTTAATTAAAATCACTCTAACTTTACATAACCTATAAAAGTTATACAAACAAATAAGTTCACAACAGACTATGTACACCGGTAAGCTAGTAGTGTCATGCGTCAGTTAGAAGGGGTATGACGTCACACGTCGTTTTCGCGCGCTACATACATTTATGATTTTTTTAAGCCTTCAAATTACAAAAAAAAAAAAATTAAAAACTGTTTTTTATGTTTATATGCAACAAGAGGAATATAATAAAAAAAATTAAAAAAATCATGCCTATCCCCTATTGTAAACAGTCTTTTTTGATGGTGCTTCTTTACCAAAAGTTAAACGAACCGAATCTATGCTTTGTTGTTGAGTTAGGCCTTTACTAAAATCGTAAAAATTCATCCAACAAAAACCTTCGCAAGTAATATTCATTTTTTCATACTTGTTTTTTCTAAACGCTCACTGTCAATATAATAATGACACATTTCAATATTGCCATCTAGTGGTCGTTTGTAAAAACATAAAAGGTAAACCTCGTAAAATATCCGATTTACAACTGTTGGATAAATGCGCATTTTGCTTTGAGAATTAATTATATTTTCTACATTTTTCACTGTAGCTTTATATTACATATTTCTAGGCATGATAAATTGTATAATATTTATAATCACTTTGTTAACGAAAGGGTTTTTTTCGAAATCTGTAAAGCTTAATCAAACGTTCAGTAAAATTTCCTGTAGCCTTAATTAATGCTGTTGGATAAACCAGTATTAAAATACCCTATTTTTTATCTATTTTTCTATATCCGTACTATTTTTAATCCAAGTTTTAATATCTCAATAAACAAGAGATTGAATATTTCACAGTTCGTGTCATATGAGTGATATCGAACAACCCACATCCGACGTACTGATAGTTCATAATTTTTGATTTAATCTTTTTTAATCCTGTTCCGTTGACGTTCCCTCTATTTTCATACGCTGAAAATAAAACTCCCTTCATCATTTGACTGTATCAGTAATGTTACAAGTTGACAGACATTTTGAATTTTAAAGATATCAATTAAAATTATATGGATATTGTTAATGAAATTGATTTTAATTAAAATAAACAACGTATTTCCAAAATTAAATTCCCCCCTCACTTATTGATTCCAATAATGACTGATAGTATAATCATTATACCTGCTGCGTTTATGGTTCTGTTAATAATAGTTGCCAGGACCTTAATAATTATTTTAATTTAAAGTGTTTTCTTATAGTTGGTTTATATACGGATCAAGAATAAGGAATAGGTAATAAGAATAGTACACAAGATGTTAAAACATGGCTGCGCCGTATATCGGTTTATGTAGGAATGAAATTTAACTTAAATATAAGAATAGTTGGTAATGTTTGGTTTATATACGGAACAAGAATAAGGAATAGGAAATAAGAATAGTACACAAGATGTTAAAACATGGCTGCGCCGTATATCGGTTTATGTAGGAATGAAATTTAACTTAAACATAAGAATAGTTGGTAACATTCAACTTCTATTCTTATTTCAAAAATAAGACACGATAAGCCTGCGCACAGCAATCAAAAGGTCTGCCGTAATAAAGTTTGTTCAACAGATGTTTTTCAGTTGTGATCAGAGGGTTGTAAACAACAATAAAATGTTTTCATTATTTTTATTTATTCTTCTTGTAAGTTTTAAGAACCTGTCAAGTGACAAACGTTAAACACAGACCAACGCAAATACGCAGGCGCAGCGACGAAATGTTATGTCCTATATAAACGGTTTAATATATTTTATTCTTGTGTACTATTCTTATTTCCTATTCCTTATTCTTGTTCCATATATAAACCAACCATTATATGCTATTTAGAATGAACTGTATATACTCATATGACATACCCTCATATTTTTATCAGGCTTAGGACTGGCTATATTTGAATTATAAATATAGGCATGTTTAAAAATCGTTTTGTTTTAAAGTCTTTATATTAAATAGTTCAAATATGCACAACAAAAATCATTATTTTTTTGCAACAAAAATAAATCCTAGCAACTTCAAATAATTATACATATGGTTAACTTTGTATGGACATTTTATTCCGTCTTCTTCCAACTTTTATATATGTATATTTTATTTATTATTGTTTTAGAATAATAAATAAAACTATCTATTTTCTTGAAAACTCGTAAATCGGATCGTTTTCGCTGCTGATTTTTGCCACGAATGATACGTTGAATTGTTCTGTATGGAACACTAGTTAATTCCGCAGTTCTAAGTATAGGTTTGTCATTACCTTCCGAAACTTTTTATAAACGTTCAGTATCAGAACTTTGCAATATTCTGACAAATAACATTTTTATTTAGTAGCCACGTCCACGTCACATTTCACGTCAACGTCCACAGTTTCGCGCTCCAAATCACCTTGCACAGGTTCACTATTTTCACTACAGAAATTAGTAATTCCTTCAAAATTAAATCATCGCCAAAGAGCCATGTTGTTAATGTATGCACGCTATGAACGTTGGAAATTAACTAACAAACAAGTATAACAACCCCTAAAATTTAGAAACAATAGGATTATAAATTTGGAAAATATCCTTTGGTTTTTAAGAAACTTCAATTGAACTAGTGTTACATCTATTCGATTTAAATTTATAATTCCCTTAATGCCTCTTATACTGTAATATAATAATCTTTTTACTGTAATAAGTCTTGGGATTACTGCCATAAACCCATTACCGCATTGTTAAACTTCTGACTGGCCGTTTCAATTTGGAAATAAAATACAATACACTCTAAAAAAATGTTACATCCTCATATAATTTTCTTCCATCGAGTTCTAAATTGCCAGTGACAACGTTCCCGTGGGTCTTTCATTTTGCTTAAATTTCTAATTGTCAGTAGCTTTCAACTTTTTTAAAATACTTTTCATTTTTACAGCAAATTATTTGCTGGGTATTAAATCATCTCATCAGGTTTAATTATTCTAAAAATTAATATTTCACCCCTAAAATTATCTGGCATTTAACAATATGCGCATTAAATCTAATCGAGTGTTGACAATGTGCCCCCATCCAGTCGAGCGCTCGGCCTCCGGTAAATCAATTATTGATTTCTATTTTTTACCCGGGTTCTCTACAGTTCCCACTCCTATCCATTCGTCCAACTCCTATTTACCTACATACATACATAAACTCAATTATAATGTTTTGTTCGAATGAGCCATTCAAAATACTGGATAAATGGCTTCATGAGAAAAATATCAGATTCTTTTATTCGAAAAAAATATAAAGATCTTTTGTGTCAATACAAAAGGAATGACTAAAAATAATGAATATAATTTAATAAAATTTGCGAGATGGAATTGTTGTCTAAACAAACGAGGAAGTAATCTGGAACTGGTTTAAACTAGAATTGGAAATAAATCGCAGATAATGGCACGCACAACGTCATCTCAAAAAAAGTGAGTACATTTTAATTTAAATTACATACGGGTTGGCTGTGGAAAAATAAAATAATGTCTATTGCAAGCTTTATATAACAATTGACTAATGTTTAGGCACAGCCTTTGTAATCATTAAAATTGGAAATTATTTTTTATTTTTTTTAATTATATTGTTTTATTGTCCATTAGTAAATACAACCATATTAGCCAGCTAAATACAAATTTATACATTACATACAATAAATACCACCATGACATACAATTTCAAAGGTGCAAACTATTGAATTTATCAATTTGTAATTTTTACCGAAATATTTTAAATATTTCGAACCAATTTTAAATTTACAGAAATAAGTTGTCACCTAGTGGCGCTGATATGAATGACCAATCTCGGCCGGTAATTTTTGGTAAAAATTTTTCATTTTTACCAAACCGTGTTTTACTCACTGCATTATATTTACAATTTTGAAAATTTAAAACATTAATCGTAGAAATAAAAAAATAATTAAGTATTGAAAAAATAATAATAAAGAAAATAAAGTCACATTTTTCTTACTGACTTTCATCAAAACCAAATATTTTTTAAAATAATTATTTTTGTGCTACTAATAATTTTAATTTATATTATTTTTGTGTAAACATATCAATTAACAACTATTATAATATTATCAAGCGTTATATGTCAATATACACTTCGGTGAGCTTCGGAATATTTCGTTACATTTCGGAATCTCGCTTCAAATTTGTTTTTGACGTCATAGCACGCACCCACGCAAGGACACACGTTGGTATATTATATTATAGATATTATATTATAGATTCTTCAAATTTCAAGCCAAATATCATTCATTTACAACCAAAAGGCCCCAAATTAAATTTATTAGAGACACGAGATAAAGAAATTGATCAAACAAGGAAGAACACTTAATCAGATGACTTGTTTACCTCCCCTCTCATAAGATTAACAATATTAAATTCTTACCTGTAAACAGTATTTAAGTTGTAATGATTATATACTAGCGTCGGCGAATCAACGCAGTTACGTCACACGACGTAAAGCCGAAACTAGTGAGCAGTTATTAAATAAACATAATGAAAAATTACAGTGTTCGTTATTTCAACAATTCAATGTCATTTCTCTTTAAAATTACTATCTCTCTTTGTAACGAGACGCCACTGACCGACAGCTATTGATACGCCACTGACCGACAGCTATTGATACGCCACTGACCAGCGTTTTCAGAGATATGAAGATAATAGAAAACTGACATGTAATTTTTTGAGTGCATTTTGACATATAAAATAAATAGTTTGTTAAAATTGCGTATGACAAGTATTTACGCAAATATTCGTTGATCGGTTATAACTGGCGCCCAACGTGGGGCTCGAACCCACGACCCTGAGATTAAGAGTTTCAACTTTTTATTATTGTATCTCTTTGGTAATTTATCTACATTTCAATCACCTCTTTTTTTCTCTAGTCTTTCCTAAGTCCCCTATTCTAACTTTTAGAGTTCCCTATTTTATAATTATGACATCCGCATTTCCCCAGGTAAATTCCAAACTAAATAACGCTTCTCTAAACCAAAATAAATCATTTAACACGGCATATGATAAATAACTCCGTCACATAACTAGCATAGCTGACATTCTATGCACCCAGGTTGGCTGTAACTTCGTTTATATCAAACACGTTCAGTACAGCCTGTTTTAACTAAATCAGGACACTCCGCTGATATTCATTGTTCCGAATATAGACAATATGGGGAAGGTATTTCAAAAATTTTCAATCTACTCTCTGGTAATTTTTGAAAACAATGACCCAGAACAATGGGTGAAGCAACTAGAGCAATAATTAATTTTTTATATAGGATAACAGAAAGATAAAGGGACGATGTGTTTTGGCTATTATTTTAGTTTGATATGTTTCTATTAGTTGTTATTTTTACATTGGACTACTAATAAGGTGACCATACGTCCCGAATTGGCCGGGACAGTCCCGAATCCGCCTTGCGTTCCGAAGTTTTTGTCCCGAATTCGGGTTGTTTTTCCCGAATTTTAGAAAAGGTACTTATTTTCAATACTCATTTTTAATACATTTCAACTAAAATTATTTTTACAAAACTTGAACTAAATAAAATCTACTGAAAGGATATTTTGCTTGATGAACAGCTTTTGGACAAGTGACAAGACTCAACTTGATGTAGACACATTAAAAACAATATTACTGATTAAAGTAAATTATGAAAAAAACTGTGCGAATTTTTATAAAATGCTTCAATGCAAAAAAGACCTACTCAAAAAGATCCATAGTTCGGAAAAATATAAAAAAAAAATCTACATGCAGTTCACTTTTGTAAGAACAAACTAAGAGGAAATTTTGTTTTGAATAGTTTGCACCTTTGAAGCTGTATGTCATGTTGGTATTAAAAAATGTCACTTTTTTAAAATGTCGATCCATTTGATTATAATGATCATAACCTTATCAACCTAAAGTCGGTTTTACAGCGTAAGGAATATTTTTAATTGTCATTTAAAGTCAGTAACACACTATAAAAGTAACCAAAATAACTAGATATAGTTTGTTCTTACTTATATTTGTATAATCCCCCCCCCCCCCCCCGTCTATGAGCTGCTGTCCCGAATTTTGAACTAAAAAATCAGCTGTGGCCACCACAGGACCGACCGCCATCACTAAGTTCTTGTATAAAATACATTCTAGCTGCAGAGTAGAAATAACTTGGCCCAATATTTCCTAACAGAGATATTATTTATCATGACATGAAAAAACGTTACATTTAAGTATGAAAAAATAGATACTTAGAAAAAAAAATTTCAAAAATTCGAGCAGCGATAGAATTATCTCCTAAATTTTTGTGTAAATGTTATGAAAAAAATTCTTGAAAGAGCTTCGCATTCATAAGCTAGCCATTCAGTTTTTTTTTTTTTTTACTTGCCAACTGGAATAACCCAAGCAATTATTATTTTAAAAGCATAATATTGGTGATTTTAATAAAAGATAATGAGTTATTTTTAATTAAGTACTATAACAAAAGCTTGTAAATTTATAGGTTATTCATTATTCATAGATTCAATTTGCGTAAATTCCGAAGTCCAATATTTTTCAAAAATTTGTGGTTATATGAGTCACTATACAGGGTGTTATCGGTTAATTCTGTCCAATATTTTACGTTCGGACAATAAAGATTAGTTGGTTTTTAGTATCATACGAAAATCCTGTAGTACACGATACAATGAATCACGTACGATAAATAGTACGACATTAAAAACCAGAAATTGTAGAAAATGAAACTCATTCGGTGGAAATCCAAAAAAGCCCCTACAACTCCTGATACATAACCACCAATAAACTTATACAGAAATTGTATCGTGTACTAAACGGCAGTAATTACAGAAAATTGTAAGAAATTGTAAAAATTTTGATAAGGAATTTTTATTACTAGTAAGGTGATCAAATCTTTTAGTTCAAATTTCGGGACGGGAGCTCATAGACAGGGGGGGGGGGGGTTGATTATACAAATATAATTGTTTAATTCATTTTTAGGGTTTTGTAGGTATGACCAAAAAACC
This sequence comes from Liopterus haemorrhoidalis, assembly GCA_963971575.1. Lineage (NCBI taxonomy): Eukaryota > Metazoa > Arthropoda > Insecta > Coleoptera > Dytiscidae > Liopterus > Liopterus haemorrhoidalis. The sequence continues at coordinate 54,813,042 of OZ020615.1, forward strand.
CTTATACCGTCATTTTGTCATCTATCTGTCTGTTCGGTAAAAATTGTAGCCAAACGGCTGAACCTAGAGAGTTGAAATTTGGCATGCTCTCTTGATCCGTACACAGGAAAAATACTAAAACATCTAAAAAACATATACCCCTAAAAACATAAACAAATTAAATTCTGAGTAGGGTATCAAATGAAAGCCCTTAGTACGTGGATTAACGATCAAAATTTTATTTATGCAAAATAAATTATTTTGAAGCGATTTTTGCCAAAATTGTGCAAAAAAAAAATGACCCACACCCTGTAGCCCACATTGTTTAAACTAAAAATCTGAAAAAATTCTAAGTAATGTACATCGGTGTGAACCGGAATAGTACAACAGGTATTTTTGATCAGATTATGTTTTCAGAAAATACCGCAATTTTGGTGTATTTAACTAATTAATTGATTAATTCGCTATGTAACACAGAAGATAAGTATGCCCTTGTAGCGTAATGCGCTTCGTCGTTGCTATGTAATTTGCAAACTACATAGCAACGACGATTCCTGTTCATGAGTTCGATTCCTGTCAGTTTTAATTTTTCTGTTTTTTTTTTTTACATTTTTATTTTGTCAAAATTCTAGTTATATTTTGGTAAATGTTTTAATTTTTAAAAGCGTAAATTTAATAACCAGTGGGAAGTGTTGAAATTATAATTTAATTCTATGTTTGAATGTATACTAATTCAGAGGGCGGGGCTTATGATTTAAGCAACCAATGGAAGACATAGGCGCAATTTTCAAAATCTTAATGAACCTTGCTATATAAAAAAATACTGCACATATTTAGAAACTTAAATAATGGTATTAGGCATTCGAATTAAAGTTCATAAAAAAATATTTTGACATAAAATTTGTTTTTGTATCCCAAATAATCATCATTCATTTACTAAATACCTGCGAAACCCTGAAATGTGTGAAAATTCACACTTCACATCAATTTTTTTAATACAAATTATACACAATAAATATAATTTATATTAAATAATTATAAGTTATAATAAATAAAAATTTCCAATCACAAATAATTAACTTATATTATTAAGGCCCGGTTTTTCCACCTTCAGATAAAGTTCCAGGTAACTATCTGACAGATAAGGTTATTTGTAACTTCATCTGCTGACTAAATGTCATCCCTTCTTTCTATACAAATGTATCTATCGGATAGTTATCTAACGTATAATGAGACTGACGTATTGGATTCACTGACTGGTATTGACATTTATTCAGCAGATGAAGTTACAAATAACCTTATCTGTCAAATAGTTACCTGGAACTTTAACTGAAGGTGGAAAGACCGGGCCTTAAAGGAACATTATTAAAATCACAGTATTCTTTAACTTTTTGTATTCAAAATATAAGTGCTGCACTTTTTTCAGATAAGAGCCTCATGCAACTCTGGAGCCGTCGGTTCTCGACCCTTTTTGTAGATAATAATGACTAAAATGTTATTAATTAAATATGCTATATCAATTTTAATTTTATACAATCCGACAGAAATTGTGTGTCAACATAATATAACAGCCACTTCTATTTTAACACCTTTCAACTTTGGCACTTAATACGTCCAATTTAGAAAGAGGGCCTGACTCACCAATTAGCCCCTTTGATTGATTGTCGCTCTACTGATCACTGTGAAATAAAAAACCACAAATTGCATGCTGACACTTTTTAAGGGATTCGAATATCTCATTAGAAGTCAAGATATTTTAAAACCTAAAAATAAGATGATTAATGGAATTCTTTTGGATTTTTTTCAAAGAAATCTATATTTCATTTTTACTAATAAACTGTCAATGTTAGTAATAAAAAATAAAAACTATTATGTCCTTAACACTTGGGTTCTGCATGGTCGTGCTACACTTACATTTCAACATCTTTTGTCAAATAAATGGTGTTTTTTTTAGAGGTATAGAACTTTAAATTGCAATAAAACAACGATGGATTATTCGATTGACATGAATTTTTTTTTATTCGAAAGATAATCTTGTGGCATTACATTTTAAATATGATTTCTGGCATATGACCGCCACGGCTGGCTCGGATGTAGTCCAATCTGGACGTCCAATTTTCGATGACTTTTTCCAACATTTGTGGCCGTATATCGGCAATAACACGGCGAATGTTGTCTTCCAAATGGTCAAGCGTTTGTGGCTTATCCGCATAGACCAATGACTTTACATAGCCCCACAGAAAGTAGTCCAGCGGTGTTAAATCACAAGATCTTGGAGGCCAATTCACAGGTCCAAAACGTGAAATTAGGCGGTCACCAAACGTGTCTTTCAATAAATCGATTGTGGCACGAGCTGTGTGACATGTTGCGCCGTCTTGTTGGTATCATTTAATGTAATGCCACAAGATTATCTTTCGAATAAAAAAAAATTCATGTCAATCGAATAATCCATCGTTGTTTTATTGCAATTTAAAGTTCTATACCTCTAAAAAAAACACCCGTTACATGCAAAACAATGATAAAATCACAAACTAAAAAAAAAAAAAATCTCTGTATTCTGAGTACATTGAAAACGTCATTATTAAACTATTTTATTGTTCTTGCTATTTCACGTTTCTGAACAGACTCGTACATTATTTGTGTCGATAAAATTGAGTCATAAACTTCACAATAAAACAGGAAACTGAATTACACTTTGCAATGAAAGCACTTTTATAGAACAAAAAAAAAACACGTAACGGCAATTTAGTAAGGGTAACAAAGCGGCCCTAAATTAAGAATTAAATATTTAAGTCAGTAAAATAAAACAGAATAATTATACAATAATCATCCCCATCATTGGCCTTATTTCACAGATGAGTTGATCCAAACTTAATTCTCATAGTTTAGAACCTTCGTCGAAAAATATTATATTTGATGATAATGGAATGCCAATTGGCAAACGTGTTCCTTATGAAAATTAAATCATTTTTACCGTTAGCATCTATATTAAGAACCGCGGTAGTTTCAAGATGGCTGCAAAAATAGACTACAAAAAAATGATATTGTGCATTCAGTTCTGGGGTCGACTCAGCCTCAAGTATTTAATCCTTAAAATGAATACCTGTTTATACATGGATAATAGGACCGATCGAAACGTCACACTGACCATGTGGCTTTCGTATCTATGACCGGCGGTCTACAAGCGGAGAACTTACTGTCTCTGCCCCTATGCGTTTATTTAGGCGTTTGGGAGCCTATTGTTTACTTATTTATTTATTTATTATTATCAATGTAAATTATGAAGATTTTTTACAAATTCTTAGATCAACCCTTCTGGGAGATATAATGACAAAAGATTTTGACATGTTTTAGCGAAAATTCTATAAATAATGGATTTTCCAAAAGTAAAAATCCATTATTGTGTTTGTTGATCGACTCATTAAAAGGTTTCATTTGATACTCAAAATTTAAAAAAAAAAATGTATTTTTCATTAAATACATATTTGTTTATGTTTATCCCCGAGGGTTTTTTTTTTTTTTTGAACTCTCTATATTCATCTATGTGTCAAAGAGTTGAACAAGCATGCCAAATTTCAATTTTCTATGTTCAACCGTTTGGCTACAATTTTTACCGTACAGACAGACAGATAGACACATGAGCGACGTTGTAAAGGTTTTTTTGTCATACCTACAAAACCCTAAAAATAATGTCGACTACTGTGCTAGTTGATAACATAGCTCTAGTAAGTGCAATAATTATTTACAAATGAAATTTTGTTGTTCCACCGTAAACGGTTTGTATTTTACTAATTGTCCTCTAAAATCCAAGTCTGAAACATATCTAATATCATTAACTATGAAGATAATCAGAGAATCTTGAAACTGAAATTGCCATGCCAAGGTCAAAGGTTACGTGAAGCCAGACAGCACCCTCTGTGGGATGAAGGGAAAAGGGGGCAAAGATGAGACGACGGGTCAATTTACAAAGATTTTTACCAAGTTGCTATCTGACTTGAATGTCTAAATTGAACATTCAAACAGAATTCGAGACTGTATTTGTGAAGCCAATTTGAATGAAATTGTTAAAGTTGAAGTACTGAATTGATCCTTTTACAAGTAGTTCTCGATTTACGAACGTTCGATTTATAAATTCATAAATAAAATCACAATAAAAACACTTTAAAAAATCGTCATTGTCAATGATTATAAAGAATGTTCAAATATAATTGCTTCATTTTATTTATTTTTTAATACAAATTATATACAATAAATAATCATAATTTATAATAAATAAAAATTTCCGATCACAGATAATTAGCTTATATTATTAAAAGGAACATTATTAAAATCACAATATTTTTTTTAAATGAACTCAAAATTTATTCATTAAAATTACTAAATAGAAAACTTTATATTTTTCCGAACTATGGATCTTTTTGAGTAGGTCGTTTTTGTTCTGAATTATTTTATAAAAATCCGGTCAACTTTCTTCATAATTTACTTTAATCAGTAATATTGCTTTTAATGTGTTTACATCTAGTTGAGTCTTGTTACTTGTCCAAAAGCTGTTCATCAAGGAAAATACCCTTTAGGTAAAGTTTTACAAATAATTTTAGTTGAAATATATTTAAAATAAATATTGAAAATAAGTAGGTACATTTACTAAAATTCTGAACAAATATTGCCCTGAAAAAATTCGAGATGCAAGAGGAAAATTCGGGACTGTCTCGGTAAATTCGGGACTGTCCCGGTGAATTCGGGACGTATGGTCGCCTTAGTAAAGAAGAACTTGGAATCGTAAAAAATAGAAATTACAAAAGAAAACAATTCATGAAATTACTCAACGACAAAAAGAGCAATTAAATTTGAAGAGAGGATAATAAGACATCCAGAAAAAAAATTGCTAAACCAATGCTGGGCAGAAATAGAAAGAAAATTGGAGCAAAGAAAGATTGAATCCAAATGGGAAGTAAAAAGAAGAAAAAGACTTGCATATAACGGCTACTCAACAAGGGAGATATCTATAAAAAGGTTGGGAGGACAAGATGTGACACTGAAAATAAGAGATAGAATGAGGGATATCCAAGGGCAAGAAAGAAGCGAGAGCCTAACAAATTCCAGACATAACGGCAAATATGTAAACACTTGGACGACACAGATACCAGAGTACCTAAAAACAAAAATGAACGGAGATGAGAAGAAAATAATAGCGAGATTTAGGTGCGGAAATGAGGAAAGGGAAAACAAATACTGGAGAAAGGATGAACAAAGAATGTGCAGGTTGTGTGGAGAGGAAAGAGAAACCATAGAGCACATACTGAAGAATTGCGGAGAAATGAAATATAAAGAAGGGACAAGAAAAGATGTGCTGTGTGATTCAGGCCAAGGATGGACATGGATGGAAGAGGTCTTGGAGAGAAGAAGGAATTTGAAGCGAAGATACCCTAGTTAGCAATAATTATAGTTTTTTATGTGAAATATAAAGTTAATAATGCAAATATGTAGATTTAAACCGAAAGGTACATAAATAAAGTATTATCTATCATGAAATTACTCGGCAGCAGATGTTGACCAAAAGCAATTTATTTTTCAAAATGCAAGTGTTAACCTAAAAAAAAGGTCCTCACTTTCAAAATACCAGTGATGACCTAAAAAAATATATTTATTTATTTATATTTTATATTCTTATTTCTTATATCATTTGTGCAGCTCTGATGAAGAAATAAAATATTTCGAAACTGGTTAGCTAGATCTAGTTGTATCATTTATGTCCGCAACCCGTACAATCTTCTCCACAGGGACGTAGCCAGGATTTCAGCTTGGGGGGGGGGCAAAAATAACAAAATATTCTAAATTGGTCGGTACGACCTTAATTACCTGGCTTGGGTAGAAAATAACAGCGTTCTAGGTCAGGGGTCGGCAACCATTCAGTGACAAAGAGCCAAATCTATATTGATAAAAAACACAATAACATGGAAGAGCCGCTAAAAAATATATGCTATATTTAAGAAAAGAACGTAAAAATTGTTTATTTGTTTTAAAATAATCAAGTAATTAATATTTACTTATACATTTAGTTTGTGATACCTATTGCACTTGCCAGTATATTACAATATAATAATTTTTTTAATGGGGCGATTGTTCCTGTATAGTGTCCTATAAGACTTCAATATTTGGTGAATATTCAGTAATCTTTAACTTAAGGCAGCACTCAAGTTTCAGGTCAGTAAGATTACTTCTTAACTGACTCTTAATTAATTTCATATATGAAAAGATTTGCTTACAGTAATAAGTGGATCCGAAAATTGTCACTAGCCCAAAAGCATAATTTTTTAAAAGATTGAAAGATTCTGGAAGACGGTTCCAAGCTTCGAAAAGAACTTTATCTACATTTTGAATATTGCGAATTTCGGTCCACTTATGCTGGGAAGATGAAATTCACTTTTTTCTTTCTAAATTTTCCAGTTCAGAATTAAGTTTTAAGAATATGTAATTCCATAAACCTATGGATTTCAAATCCACTAATTGAAGGTGATAAATGTAATTGCTACATATCTACTTCAATTGGTTTTGTCAGTTTTATATTTTCTAAACTCTTTAAATCTATCTCGAAAAGCTTCTTGTACATTAACAATACTTTGTGCAAAAAAAAAAAAATTGCCGGGCGTGAATTGCACCGTAAAACATTCTGAAAAATACAAAACCTGTATAGTACAGGCAGAAAGTTGAAAATTAAAAAATAGGTTATATTAAAATAAAAACCAGCCAATTTTCAAAGAGCCACAAAATTTTCTAAAAGAGTCGCATGCGGCTCCGGGCCGCAGGTTGCCGACCCCTGTTCTAGGTCTTTTGTAGTAAATTAAATAATAAAAGTCTGGTGAATTTATAAATTTTCTTCACCTCCGGTGAAGAAAACTTCTAACAACCTAAATTATATTTTATATAAGGTAATCTATCCCGGGGGGGTGGGCAAATGCCCCCTATGCCCCCCCTGGCTACGTCCCTGCTTCTCCACTTATTTATATTTATATACATTTTTCTGTTTACAATTTTTTATGTGTGCAAATTTTCAGGTGAAATTTTTCACTTATGGCCGGTTGCTAAAGAACGTGTTAAGTGTCCAAACTCGAAATATTCCTAGTTCGAGTCAAAACAAAATACAAAAACGTATAACGAACCAGCCCTAGGTCCTAGGGCCTATGAATACAACTCGTTTGTAAATCAAGAGCTACGTGCAATTGTTATTTATAGTATGGGTTATGTGCAAAATTTTAAATTATATTTCGTATAAAGTATTTCAGTAAAACAATGAGAAACTTATTTTTATTAAATAGAAACAAATACTAGACTACATTGAACTGACACCTACATTCTTACTCTACCTTCGGTACATTCGTGCTTCCTGGAACATATATTCATAATAGTGGGAGTACCCAACAACAAACATTCATGCAAATAAAATATTCATTTCCTATAAAAATCCACCATATCTCTTCGTCATTTCTCGGTTTTGGTAAATTTCATTTATCTCCTCTTATCACAGTTTCCGCCGTATTTATAAATATAATATACATAATATTTGAAATTCAGATTCAAACGAGACATCCAAGTAAAAACATGTACTTATCTATACTATAAAACAGATAACTAAGATAAAAGTAGATATAATATCTTAAAGGTTTGCCAATATTTTAAAAATAAAAGTGTAAAAATAGTGTTTCAGTTATATTGTGTTAGTGTTTGTTTAAATTGAAATTCAGTTATGTGTACGTGACGGTTGAATAAATTGTAAGTTTATTTTAAATTTTGTTTGACGTATGAACAAAAAATAATATTTTATGAACAAGTTATTGGTAATATATTATTCATAGATATATTTGGAAATGAAAACAAAGGAAATGGCAATATTTATTAAATTTTTGTTATATTTTAAGTCAGGGGTTCTTAAACTTGTAGTACGAGGACCCCCTCTTGAACCCCATCCCAAACCTAGCCATTATCCGTCGTTCTTGAGACTTAATTTCTGGCTCAATAATCTCATAGACTATACGTTATAATAAATATTGGTAAAATGTATCACTGGTTATTTTAATAAATGGTCTTGAGTATTTATAGAGATGAACATTTTTATTAGATAGAATAACAAACATAAAATTAATAAAAATAGTAGTAAAAAGAATTAAAAAAAGTTACAAATTATAATACGTTAAACTCATACAAACATTTTTTGGTCAAAAATAATTAAATTTTTACTAATTATTGTTCAGTTCCATGTCAATAACTAGTCAGGTAACAACAAATACAAAAAGTCTTGGCCATGTAGAATTTTTATTAAATGAGTTATTTGAATAAAAGCGAAAAGTTGGGGGTTGTAAAGTTAATGTCAAAATTGTTTTGCGGACGCCCAAGGGTCCGCTGACACTAGTTTAAGAACCGCTGTTTTAAGTGATTTGATAAAAAAAATACCCGGAGTAGCCAAACTGTATTAAGCCATGATAATATGATTGCCTATGAAACACAGAGAGGGCCGTATTTACCATTAAGGGCATGAGGCGATAGGTGGGGTCCAGTGGCGGCGCTATCGGGTGTAATAAAATTTGCCCCCAGTTGCCATCCCAGAATGCTTGGAGAAACATGTATTTTAGAAGTGAGAACTTTTTTTTAGGTCATCAATGATTTGAAATATTTCCTCCCCCCCCCCCCCAAATTTTACTCAAATATTTTCGCCAGATTTCAGTAAATGCACAAGTCGATTGAACAATTAAATAATAAATCTTAAATCTATATTATTTTTTTCTAAGAGGGTAACATTTATATACTAAGGGAGTGTTCAGGTTTATAACTGTTTACTAAAAACCTTTAAACCTCTCCCTTAAAATTAACTTAAACAGAATTGAACAAAAAAATATAAATAACAAATATTGTTTATAATAAGAAAACAAAAATTTGTTTGTTCAATGCATTTTTTTAATTGGATTAATTCTTTGGGAGTTGCTGATGAACACTCTAACTCTAAAACTAACTTAACAAACCTAATAAACAAATGCCTTTGTTATCCAACTAATTTTTTTAAATTGCTTTTTTAGTAAAGGGAGAGGGCCCAAGAAACCATTTGCGTCCTGGGTCTCGATGTCAGTAAATGCGGCCCTGAGCACTCAGGGTCGCGGGTTCACACCCTGGACACCACTTTTCAATACTGAGCAATCAACTACCCCATCTTCTTTAGATTTTTATCTTCCGATATTGTGCAATCAGCTCCGGAGTTGACTCAACCTCAAGTATATAATACTAACAATGAGTACATGTTTATACAGGGATAATAGGGCTGGTCGAAATGTCACACTGTCCACGTGGCTTTCATATCTATGACCGGTAGTCTAGAAACGGAGAACAAGTTCGTGAAAAAATGGATATTACTCGTGAAGGTTTTCGTTGGATGATTTTTTACGATTTTAGTAAAAGCCTAACTCAACAACAATGCATAGATTTGTTTCGTTCGGACCCCCCCCCCGGGAATGGAAAAATCTTATACTTATTTAATAAAAACTAAGCAATTGAAAATAAAAATCACCTTTTTATTAATAAAAATTAAAGTAAAAGGAACCAATAATAAATTTGTATTATTTTATGAATATTTTTTTGAAATATACCTCCCCCCCCGACCAATTTTCTGTGTGCGAGCCTGAAAACAAGTAACTGACATTATTATTGTATAAAATACTTCTGTTTACTTTATCTTCTTGTTTACCTGTCTTTTCAATATTTTGTTTATTTAATTTTATACGATTTTTATTTCAAACTTTCCTTGTACAGAAATTCCAAAAATTCAAATTAATTTTTACTGTAAATATTTATTTAAAGATATTATCTTATGAGTCATGTTAGTGGAATAATCATTTATTTTGCTCAACCATTTTGTTTTAACATTTTAACCGGAAGTGCAAAATTGTCATTTAAAATATAAATATTTTTGTTTTAACAACTTCAGTTTCTACTTGCACAATAACTATTTTTAGAATTTCTTCAGGTGTGTTTGCTTGTTATTTGTATGTCTGTCTGAATGGTAAATATTGTGTCGAAATTGCTGAATTCAGAGAGTTGAAATTTGTCCTGCATATTTACCATAAAAATTTAATATAAATACAGAGTTATTCAGGATTTCTGAAACACAAAGCGTATATGTATAATAGAGAAATTAAATATCAAAATACTGCCTTACCGGGAATCGAACCCGTCAACCTAAAAATTTTGCGTTTTCGTTCTAGACCACTAGACTACGAAGGCATGTTTTCGTAGTCTAGTGGTCTAGAATGAGAACGCGAAATTGGTTGACGGGTTCGATTCCCGGTAAAGCAGTATTTTGATATTTAATTTCTACAATATTAATATTTAACAGCCGATACGTGTCACAATTTATATTGTTATTAGTATTTTGACCGTTTATTCTACTATTCAGTTTAATAACTGGTAAGTACCTACGTATTTCAATATTTTAAGATCGGTACGCGCGCATTGATGCCCTATATGGGCAGGGGCGAACTTTGGCCTAGGCAAACTAGGCAACTGCCTAGGGCCCGTATTTTTTTGGGGCTTGCAAGACCGTTTTATTATACATTTTTTCTTTTATCAGGTCGTCAAGGATGAAATTTGTAGTTAATAATATTGCCAAATTTAACAGATTATTATTTGACATTGGATTAATATTTTATCGTTCTGTTTTTTTTTTTTTTTTTTTTTTGTTGGTAAGTTACACATCTCGCCTGTTTAAAGAAATCATTGTATGCTCTAAAAAATATCCAAAACTTTTTTTTTTGAATTAATTTTGTTAAAAATGGCACGGTTGGAAATTCGCACTATTAAGTATGAGTTCTTACGTGGAACTACGGCATCGCAGACCGCGCGAAACATTGATAAGTGTATTTGACTCTAGTGTTATTATGCAGCAGATAATATGAAATTGGTTCGCCAAATTTCGTACAGGTAACTTAAAAACCCAATAAAAAAAAAGAAACAAAAAAAAAACTGGCTCATCGCTCACAGCAGAAATATACTACAACCAACTGGACGAAATGATGCAAAAACTAAAAGAAAAACAGCCTAGATTTGTCAACAGATCGACTCCTATCTTATTGCATGATAACGCTAGACCACACACTGCACAAATGACTGGCAAAACTATAGAAAATAGAATTGGAACTTCTTCATCATCCTCCATACTCACCAGACCTAGCCCCCACTGACTACCACTTCTTCCGCAATTTGGACAACTTTTTAACAGGAAAACAGTTTAATTCCGACAATGCTGTAAAACTGGCCTTCCAGGAATTCATTGACTCTCGTCCGCCAGGGTTTTATACCACCGGCCTGAACAACCTGCCGCTTAAATGGCAAAAGTGTATAGACAATATGGGTGCATACTTTGACGAATAAAATAATTCCTTATAATGGGTGTTTTTTTGAGGTATAGAACTTTAAATTGCAATAAAACAACGATGGATTATTCGATTGACATGAATTTTTTTTTATTCGAAAGATAATCTTGTGGCATTACATTTTAAATATGATTTCTGGCATATGACCGCCATGGCTGGCTCGGATGTAGTCCAATCTGGACGTCCAATTTTCGATGACTTTTTCCAACATTTGTGGCCGTATATCGGCAATAACACGGCGAATGTCGTCTTCCAAATGGTCAAGCGTTTGTGGCTTATCCGCATAGACCAATGACTTTACATAGCCCCACAGAAAGTAGTCCAGCGGTGTTAAATCACAAGATCGTGGAGGCCAATTCACAGGTCCAAAACGTGAAATTAGGCGGTCACCAAACGTGTCTTTCAATAAATCGATTGTGGCACGAGCTGTGTGACATGTTGCGCCGTCTTGTTGGTATGATTTAATGTAATGCCACAAGATTATCTTTCGAATAAAAAAAAATTCATGTCAATCGAATAATCCATCGTTGTTTTATTGCAATTTAAAGTTCTATACCTCTAAAAAAAACACCGTTATTTGTAAGTTATCAACCAACTTTGCCTTTTTTTCTACAAATTTCATCCTTGACGACCTAATATTTTATGATTTTTTTAACTAGTAAGGCCCGCAACGAGAACCTTGCCTAGGGCCCCGATTTTCTTTAGTCCGTTACTGTATATGGGCCACCTCACTTACTAGATACCTACGAAATCCTGAAATGTGTGGAAATATTCTTCTCATCAATTTTTATGTGTTCATTTATACTCATAAACTAGCGCTTTAGTTAGTGAGTCAAATTTTTAGCGCAGAGTAACGATGTCTTTTAACGAATAATGGTTTAGTTTAGGCCATTAGTGCCACCGTATCCAATGTTCATTGTAGCTAATATACAATTCAACATGTGTGGTCTGCCAGCTGTCATAAGTCAGGCCATCACTCATTGTTTGTGAGCTGACACTCTTGCCAAGAGTCCTGAGCACATCCTACACCGTTAGTAACTTCACGCCGTGATTTTCCTCTCTTCTATCCACAACATTGTCTTATTGCAACGCTAATTGCTCTATTGTTCACTCAAAAGCTTATAAAGCAACATGCAGACTATTACATTTACCTACCTGTAACAACAGCACAGTATTTTATTGAGAAGTGACATTACCGGCGGCGCTGTGCTCCAAGACAATATGGCTGTTGTGTCTAGTACTCAGCTGTCAATATGCTAATAGCGAACAGCTATATGATAGCTATATAATATGCTAATTTTCTGTGGTACATCTGAGTGTCGGTCATCTGAATTTACAATATATGAATTCTGTTTGCAAACTAGTGCATTATGTTTATTGCCTCATGTAATAAAATTAGTTTTAGTTGGACAGGAGCAGCTAAAAGTTAAATATGCAACTTGCAGGTGCAAGCATATTAGTGCAGTTTTGTTTTTCTGTGACAAATGTAATGAACAAACTCGCATAGTATCAGTTACTTTTTAACTCAAAATATATTCCCATGCCTTCCTCCTGTCCATAACCAAATCTTTTCCCAATCTGGACTTAATATTAACTTTCCCTCCATTTTTCTTAAGAAAAGAAAAAAAAAACTAAGATGCAAATCTTTGTCCTGTCTTGAATGACAGTACAATTTGATCTACTTTTATAGTTTTGCACAACTTCTATCGACATTCTAACAAAAATTCAACACATATGTAATATTAGACCCTTAATGACAGTGCCGTAACTATAGGCCGTTCATTTTCGAAACATTAGAGTCATCAAATCGACGCAAACTTCAGCTATTTTACCAGTGGTGGTCCGAAATACAAACAAGGTACCAAACAAACATCTGACTAATAAAATAATAAGTAATACGACACACCACTGCATTGCGTGCACGCAGACGCAGTAAGCTCTCAGTCATAAACTCGTTTCTGCGCAGTGTGTTGTTTCGAAAATGTTCGACCTATAGGCAGGTGCAACAGGTGCACAAGCACAGGGCCCAAGTCGAAAGAGGGCCCGAAAAATCATCAATAGAAATAAAGTTAGACTGTGGATGACCTTTTTGAGCAACCTTGCATAGGGCCCAGAAAAAGCTAGTTACGGTTCTGCTGAATGGCGCAAAACAAAAAAAAAATCATGGGCGCTATGCTCGAATGTTCTTAGGTTTTTCACAACCATCGTTACGTCATCTTTAGTTGCGGATTCTAACTTAACGATGCCACCAAAAGCCGGTTAAATTACTTTTTTAATTATTTTTTTATAAATTAAATCAGCCACTTTTACAATAAATACGAATCGTCAAACAAAATATTTAAAAATGGCAAAAAATCGAAAAAATTGTAAGAGGTACACCTTAAGATTTTTTCGATTTTTGAGAAAAAACATTTTTTTCCTTTGATTTACTTCAAAATGTGTATACTTATGTATTTTGAGTAGTAGATCTCAAAAATAATTTCTATTACAAGCTACAATTTACCGTTTTTGAATAAATTCATAAAAAAACATATAAAATGATCATATTTCAAAAAATACGTATGAGAGGGCGCTTTAAATATATTTTTTAGACTTCCCGTTATACATAAATGTGTAGCGCTTAAAAACTCAAAAATGTCTGAAATATTTATTATCATTTTAATAAAATAAAAACCTATTGTGCTTAATTTAACCGGTTCGCTATGTGCACATTAACGGCTTAGTACTACTGTCGTCATATTTTCTCCGATCACAGCACCGCTACCGGCAATGTCACTTCTTAATAGCTAGGAACCAAACGTTGTGAAACGAAAATTACTAAAACGAGACACGTTAAATTCAAATTCCTAAAATCATTAATGAATGCTCTAATGCAGCGGTTCTTAAACTGTGGTCCGCGAACCCCTAGGGGTCCGCGAAACAATTTTGACATTAACTTTACATCCCCCAACTTTTCGCTTTTATTCAAATAACTCATTTAATAAAAATCCTACATGGTCAGGGCTTTTTGTATTTGTTGTTACCTAACTAGTTATTGACATAACTAAACAATAATTAGGAAAACATTAATTATTTTTATTCAACTGCAAATTATTTACAGAAAACATATTATAATATCTATTTTGACCAATATTTGACCAAGTAATGTTTATATGAACTTAACGTATTATAATTTGTAACTTTTTTAATTCTTTTTACTACTATTTTTATTCCTTTTATGTTTTTTATTCTATATACTAATCAAAATGTTCATCTCTATAAATGCGCAAGACCATTTGTTAAAATAACCAGCGATACATTTTTACCAATATTTATTATAACGTAGTGCCTATGAGATTACTGAGCCAGAAATTAAGTCTCAAGAACGAAGTAAAATGCCTAGGGTTGGGATGGGGTCCGCAACAAAAATATTGGTCAAGAGGGAGTCCTCGGACTACATAAGTAATCCCTGCTCTAATGCAATAAGGATAAAATCGTACTGTTATTTACTAATAATCATTGTTGTTACAGGAAGCAGTGACCACTGCACTCGTGCTGCCAACATGGATGACATCCTCATATTATCCAGTGGGGAGAGCGAGGGCGCTTCTCTTTGGGTGAAATACTACAAAAACTGCTTCGAACAATACAGTATACAAAAAGGACGGCCTGTACCAAAGTAAGTATCTATAATGTTACTTCGTTAAGTTGGTCAAACTGAATAGCCAATTAGCCCTTTCCACTCCAAACCTTTTTTTGTTTTTATTCCACCAGCTCCACGCCAAAACTGCGTTTTTTTAACTTTTAGTTGTTTTTTATATTCGATAATGCACAGTTGGAGATAAGGTGTTGACAACAGCACGGTACGCTAACAACTAGTGTACTTTTGTAATATCGATACCTGCGCCAAAATAAATCCATCTCTCGACCATAGCCGGTACTAAAGTATCTTGCGATTCTAGAATATGTTTCTTTCAATCGTGATTAAAAAATTTTAGTAAAAAAATCCCTCCTATTTTAAAATTGTCCGCAAAAAGAAGTATTACACCATGTCGAGTGTCACTCGACATTGGAACTGGTGGAACAAAATCAGTGTCGAGTGACACTCGACATTGGAGTGGAAAGGGTTAAGCGTAACACAATAGAGGATATGGTAGTGCAAAAATTCTCTATATTCCCGCTGCGGAGTTTTTGGCTTTAGCCCTGTTCCAGAGGGTCTATTCTAGGTGCGTTCAGCATAAGCTAATAATCTACACATTCTGCATAATTTACACAAGAAACGTTCGACATAAAGTTTTTATGTGCTCTGTGCTGCACGAAGATCGTTCGGCAAATATCGTGCAGTGCAGTTTGTGTTGCACAGTCGTCACAAGTTTGGATCATGTGGCAATCTGTGCAATAGTGTTTTTCGTTTTGCCAGTCCGGTTACTTAATTTGCACACATCGTATATCACATTTTAGATGTGATTTTTCCGGATATTCAACTGTTTGTTTATCATTTTAACATCCTTGCTACGTCATTTTGTTTATTGTCGGTGGTTAATTTTTTTCCGAGATATTCCATATTTACTGTGAATTTGTTACGCGGAAAATCATCACGAATGTTATGTTTATATTATATCTATAAACTGATTTATTTATTTATTTAAAAAAAAATAATATTAAGGAGTTTTTATTAACATTGGCATATTTAATTTTGTAAATTTCGTTATGGTTTTGACAAAACAAAATATGATGTTCTACTTTATTAGTATTCAACAGAAATTCAAAAGAAATAGAACTTTATTTTATTTAAAAATTTCTTTTTATTTATATATATATTGTCTAAAACGAAAACAATATTCAATTTAGGAACTTAAAAATGAAACTACAAAAACATATTGCACGTAAATAAAATAAAATTCTAACAAATTAGAAAGGAATTACAAAAATATAATTAATAAGGCACTGGGCCGGATTAAGGGAGTGTCAATACAGTCAGTTGCCTGGGGCGCCAGATGCAAGAAGTGCTGAAAATTTTGGTTGAAGACTTATTTTTGCTCAACAAATATTTTTGACAGCAATGAACAACTTATTTTCAGCGCCCCTAAAAATTTGGGTTCAGCTGACTAGTAACTTCAACTTAATTTTTGCGTAAATATGCAAATCTGGGGGCGCAATATAAAGAGTCTGCCCGGGGCGCGGAAATACTTTAGTTCGACCCTAATCACACACAGTTCATATAATCACAATCATAGAGAAGAAAAACGTTAATAAATAATAATAAATAATATAGGGTGATCATTTTCTTAAGAAGGCAATGCGGGACGGAGCAAAAAAAGGTCCTCATCTCCCAAATCCAAGTGAAGAGCAAAAAAAAGGTCCTTACCTCCCAAATCCAAGTGAAGAGCAAAAACAAAAAAGGTCCTCACCTCCCAAATCCAAGTGAAGAGCAAAAAAAAAGGTCATCATCTCCCAAATCCAAATGAAAAGCAAAAAAAAAAGATCCTCATCTCCCAAATCGAAGTGAACAGCAAAAAAAAAGGTCCACATTTCCTCAAATACAAGTTACAATGCGGGACTTTTGCGGGACGCATCTTAATGCGGGACGAATGGTCACCCTAAAATAATATGAACTTTTCTCTTACAAAAATAATAAATAACAGTTTGAAGAATCGCAATATTATAAAGAAAAAAAACGAAATAACACAAACACCTTTCTTAGGAAAAAAATAAATAAATAAATAATAATAAAAAATTAATCACGTTCCTTCAGTTATAAAAATAATATTTGAAATGAAAATAAAATTAAAAAATTATGTTTAATCGACACATTGTTCTTCGAATTTGCTTCTGATAGATTCATTCTTTTGTCAGGTAATATAAGTTTTAGTAGTAAGAAAGCGATTAATTAATATTTTATCTTGTAGTAACGTTACTACACAGTAAATTTTTACAGAATTGATCTGATTAAATTTTTCTTTTTTTTGCTTCATAATATTTTCTGATTTCTATTCTTACAAATATTAAATTTTATTAATTTAATATCATTCTACAAGTCTATTCTAGCGTAACCCTTGTATAATTTTTATTTATTAACATATGGTTTAACATAAATATTCTTCTTTTCCAGGATTATGAAATTAGCTTTAGAAGAATTAACAAAAACCGAAATTAACCAATCTTTACAAGAACGAATCTTAGGGGTAAAACTACAGTTATTAGTTGTATGTCCCCGCTTCTTAGATCTCATTGAACAAAATCCAATCGCCAGTGCTACATTTGGAAAATGTCTTCGACCAGACAGAACGATCGCCATGCTCCTAGGAGTCACAGACGAGAGCTTTACCAAAATTCATCTCGAAGCTTTACCAAGTTACAGACAATGGCAACGCCATATTGTTGGACAGGATCAAGATGAAGATTTTACCAAAGAATTCTTAACAGCAGCAATTAATATTCTTACTAAAGTAGCTCGACAAGAACAACAACAGGCTATTGAAGAAAGGACGACTTTTTCTGTAATGCCCAAGAAAGTTAAACAGGTATTGCATTATTACAAATAAGTAGCCCATTGGCAAAAGCAGCTATATCCAAAAATTAAAAAGAAAAATTATATATTGGTACCCCTGAATTTCTGAGCTCCTTGACTAGAAATGGAACGTTTAAAACATGTCTAAAATCAATTACAAACCGTGTAAAAAAAGACACAAAAGTAGTACCAGTTGTAGAAGAAATTAAATCCTTACAGTGCTAGTTGCAACTACAGTTATACTCATTAGTTAAATTTACAATTGCAAAAGAAGTTATATCATATTAACCAAAATGGCACATCAAACTTCAAGTTACAAAAGTAGCTACATCCTTTTTTGTATGACAACCAGGGAATTAATTGTAAACATTTTTCTGACAAAAAAGTATACGCTCCCCAAAAAATTTACTCCCCAAATAGACTATTGTTCTTAAGAAAAGTTCTTTCTAGAAAATAAATATAGAGGACAGTACAGTTGCAAAACCAGATATATCCAGCTTTCCAGTTGCAAAACCAGTTAGGATTGTATTGTTAATATAAATTGTATTTCTGGTGCCATTTTGTTTTACTAAAACCATGATTTATTCTTTTAAAAAAATCTTATTGAGTAGTAAATAACTATTACCGACTGCCAACATATGTAAGGGAGGTATTGTGATCATACCGATTTTGACATTTCAAGATTTCGATGGATCTCCACGAATTGAGGTCCCTACATAATGTTTTGACTATTTTTAGCATGATGTCTGTCGGTCTGTCTGCCTGTCTGTTTGTCTGTCTGTCGGTCTGTTTACACGTACAAATTTGGCTGAAAATATTTTCATGAAACTTCATATTAAGCTTTTGACATCAATGGCACAAGTTGATCAACTTTTGGTAAAAATCGGTTAACTAAAAATGGACTAGAAGTTTACTTGTGTCGATTTTAAGATTTTTGCAAATGTTGACCTAAAAAAGAAGATCCTTCCTTTTAAAATATCAGTGATAACTTAAAATAACCCATTAAGCTATCGCACACCTTGCATGTGAATGTCTTACATTGGTATAACTTTTATACTTTGTGAACCAAAAACAACAAAAAAATGCGTTATTTTCCGAAAACATAATCTGATCAAAAATTCCTGTTGTACTATTTCGGTTCACACCAATATACATTACTTAGAATTTTTTTAGATTTTTAGTTTAAACCATCTGGGCTACAGGGTGTGGGACAAAATTTTTTTTGCACAATTTTGGCAAAAATCGCATCAAAATAATTTATTTTGCAAAAATAAAAATTTGATCGTTAATCCACGTACTAAAGGCTTTCATTTGATACCCTACTCAGAATTTAAAAAATATATTTTTGTTTTCGATGAGCACATATTTGTTTATATTTTTAGGGGGGTATGTTTTTTAGATGTTTTAGTATTTTTCCTATGTGCGGGTCAAAGAGTTGTATAAGCATGCCAAATTTCAACTCTCTAGGTTTAGCCGTTTGGCTACAATTTTTACCGACCAGACAGACAGACAGACGACAAAATGACGGTATAAGGGTTTTTTGGTCATACCTACAAAACCCTAAAAAGGTGCTCGTTTCTAAAATACGAGTGATAACGTGTAATACTCGTGTAAAAACGAGTAAGGTCATAAGCTCTATAGAATTCTATTCAGTTCCTTAAATACACTAAAACCACGTATTTTTTTTTTTTTTTGTTTAGTTCTCGGGGGGAGGAGGCTCAAGCCCATGAACCCTCCCCTGAGTCTAATCTTTATACATATTTATGACGCTAGTCGGGGAATTTTTTTACAAAGTCTATGGTCTATTTCAAAGTAGAAAAAAGTAGATAGCGCTGCGAGCCGAGTACGATTTACACTGATCAAATACAGTATAGCGGGAAATTTAAAATAAGTTACAACTAGGGCATGGGCGTAGCAACTGGGTTAGCAAGTGATTTTTTTTTTAAATATATAAAAGGTTAATAAGATATTGAAATAAACAAGGCAGATAATACACTTACGTTATTTATACGACATAAATTCAGTTTAATGGGAAATTTGAAAAAGTTAAAAAAATATTAATTTTAAAAATTATGTACTATATACTATATATAAAAAGAGAGATTTGGCTAAAAGAGTTTAAACAAAGCAATAAAACAAACAATATATCTTCAGAGCAAAAGTTTCTTATTTAAATAATTATTGTAAATAAAAATTAAAAATATATGTATATATGAAGGTCTAAAAATTATATCAATAACTTCTTCTTTGGACACAATCAGCTGGGCTGTCTTTTGGCCTCACATTAGTCCTCTCTCTTGATATGTTAATTGTCAAGTGTCAAAAAATATTTATATGTCAGATAACCTAAAAAATATATAACTGCCTAAAAACAAATTACATGGAGAATTTTCTCCATAAAATCTACGCCAAGAATATAAATAAAAGTCTAAATATGTAAATAATAACAAAATATATGAGAAAAATGAAATAATATAAATAATATATATTTTCCAATGTACGACACTGAACATCTGTCAACTTGGACTAAAAACAATATTTTTACAGTGTAATAGGGATGACGATCTAAACCAACCCGAAGCGAGGACAAACAGCTCCTATCTTCTTACACACATTTTTCTACTTTGAAATAGACCATAGTAATCGTAATTTAAAATATTATTATACAAGTTTTATTTTTATTTATTTATTTATTTATTTATTTATATTTTGTATTGTTTTTTACAGAGTCAAAATCGGTTAATAATTCTACTAGCCGAACCTCTAACCAAAGATGATGTAGTCAAGGTCTCCGTGGATAAAAATGGCGACATGATTGAGATTAAATCAGTTAAAAGGCGCAATCCTTACACTCTGAAGTTCGTGATGCCAGAGTCCTGCCTAGAAGTGTCTTTGATTGTGAACGTGCTGGTCGAAAAGAACGGAGACTTGCTAGGAGCGCGCCCAGTCAAGTGTGAAAGTCGTTTACGCGAACTTGATCAAATCTTGCGCTCCAGTGATAACCCTCTAGAATTCATGTGTCAGGTAAATTATAAGCATGTGGGAGGATGTACAACATAAAACCATAGACGGAGGATAGAGTTGATTTACGGGTTGTCATCATTTTACGTTACGAGGAATGTCAATACACCAGAAACCTTCTTCTTGAAATTCCATACTCTGATTTGGTGCATTGGCGATTTCCACACGTACAATTGTGTTGTTAGACCGGGAGCTCATGATAGTTTATGGTCTCCAATTTCATACAGCATGCCTTTTGGAGGAGAGAATATTTACTCTGTGACAACAAAGAAAGGAGGGTACTAAACCTCTGCACGCTTTCCGGTTAAATGGAAAATTGCATATCCACTTTTTTCAAAATTTTGTGTTTTTCTCTGATTTAACAATGCTTGCCCTTTTATCAAAAGAAAGCTAAAACAAATTTAAAGTCTTAAAAATTATAGGTATGCGATTCGGAGGGTCCCAAACGGCTCAAACGGTCACGTGATCTTGTAATAAAAAATATGATTTTCCGCGTTTTCATACGGCATACCGATGAAAAGAATTAAAGTTTGTGTCATAAAGCCCCTATAAAAAAATTGGCATGCCAAAGGAGGAAAATTTCGATAAAATTTTGGGTGATTTCACAAGACTTTTCCGAAATTTTCCACCCTTGGACCAACGAGGGCCGCATGCCAATTTTTTATAGGGGTTCTATGACACAAACTTTAATTCTTTTCATCGGCATGTTGCATGAAAACGCGTAAAATCATATTTTTTTTATTACAAGATCACGTGACCGTTTGAGCCCTTGTATTTCTAGAGTGAGGACCTTTGTTTTTTTGCCCATCACTTGTATTTCTAGAGAACCTTTTTTTTGCTCATTACTTGTATTTCTAGACTGAGGACCTTTTTTTGCTCATCATTTGTATTTCTGGAGCGAGGACCGTTTTTATCAATTTATTTTATTTGCCAAGGGCGCCAAAAACATTGCTACGGCTCTGGTTATGAAGCATACTCTATTTCTGTAAAAAAAATCTGGTCAGCCTACTTTTTCAAAATAATGAATTGTAGGTACTGTTTTACTGTAATAGTATCTAAATAATTTTTGTTTTTTAACAATTTATTCCTGTTAATTTATGTATTATAATTATGTACGATAATCGCGGGAGTATCCTACAAAGCAGATTGCAGGGATCATTTTATCAGTCTAAATATAATGACTCTGCCATCCCTTTATATTTATCAGTGTCTCGTCTACGGATTTAAAAATGTTGGATCGTACACTACTGTTGAGCAGTTACATTCTTACAACACAAGAAATAAATCAAAAATCTACCCTGTTTATACTAGATTATCAAAAACAAGAAATTGTAGCAACTATTACTCAATTAAATTTTTAAATGTGTTACCAACAGAAGTCAAATCAAACTCCATAGAAATATTTAAAAATAAAATGAAACATTTTCTTATACAGCATCCTTTTTATAAAGTGGAAGATTTTACTAATTTAAATTTTAAGATAGTAAAATGGTAATTTTTAACTTATAAATGTAAATGTGTTTTTGCAAAGTGTTTTTATAAATTTTATTATTGTATGACCTAAGTATGTATTTCTGACTGACTTAAAACACATTACGTGTAATTTTGTCAATAAATTATTATTTATTTATTTATTTAATAAGTTAGAAATGAAATAACATTGATGGTTTTGAAAAAAAAAAAAAAACTAAATTTTTTATGCTGTTCTACATCAATGTGCATAGTTCTGATTTTAGCCTTATTAGGATAAGCTTCCTTTTTGCAAATTTTTGACAAAAGTCGCATAAGATTGTTTCATGCTTTTAGAGCTCGCCTTTTATACCCGACATTAATTTTTTTTTTAAATAATTATTTCAACAATCCCTAAAATTCGATTATTTTGAGCTTGGTTTTCAAAACCGAGTCCCCTTAATTATTACTTACCAATACTATTTTAATAATTGATAAGGAGGGTCACAACAAAAGGGTAGTCGTTCTGAATCCTGCCATAAAGACCTTTAAAACTAAAAAAGGCCTAAAATTTTGTCTACATAAAATATGAAAATTGAAAATTCCTCCGTCTATGGCTAATTGTGAATGTATTTGTAAAGCTTGTGCTTTTGAAGTTGTGCATTGTTGTGTGTAAATCAATACAGTATTCAGCTAGTCATGTGATCACTAAAAAAAAACTATCAATGGATAAGTGGATAACACGGTTTATTCAATCAAATTTAAATGGTAAATAATAGATGCGCAAAAATATTTATCGATTATATCAAATAATACATATCGGAAAACAATATGTATAGATTAAAATTTTAATTGTACGGTTTTCCCACCGCAGAGTGTAGATTCCAAACCACTCCGCGGATAGCGAAATCCCACGTCATGTTATCTGACTCGACTGCCGCCTCGTCTGATAATCTTGACTAGTACCATAACAACTGACGGTATTATCCTACTAACAAACACTTTGTTAAAGTTGATAATAACAAATCAAATATTGCAAATATAAACTACGGTGTCCCACAAGGTTCCATATTAGGACCACTGCTCTTTTTGATTTACATAAATGACTTCCCAACATCCATCTCTGCTAAATCTATTCTTTTTGCGGACGATACAACCTTCTTGACATCGTCGCCAATATTAAATTCAGTAATAGATACTGATCTGGCTAGTCTGACGAAAGCACAAGACTGGTTCCACTCAAATAAACTGTCCCTTAATATAAATAAAACAAAAAATTTACTAATAACCACTAAATTCCATGATTATGAAAATCCAAAACATGTAAAATTTCTAGGTATGCAAATTGATCCAAATCTTATTTGGGATGAGCATGTTACTGTTCTGAGTTCAAGATTATCTCAGACTATTCATTTACTTCGAAATCTATATTGTACAGTAACTAAAAAAATTTTAATTACCACCTACTTCTCCCTTTTCCAGTCCCATATGACGTATGGTCTACTCGCTTGGGGCCACTCTCCTGCTGCTCGGAGAATCTTTGCATTACAGCGACGAGCTGTACGCGTAATAGCGGGGATTTTTTATAGAGCAGATTGTAAAGATACTTTTATGGAACTAAACATTATGACTTTGCCAGCCCTCTTCATTTACTATTACTTATTATTTGCTCATAAAAACATGTCAAACCTCACAACTTTTGAAGAGATACATTCACATGACACGAGAAATAAATCTCATATTTATCCCTAAATTTGTACGTCTGAATGTATCAAAGAACAGTACAAATTACTATGCAGTCAAGTTTATGAACATGATACCGGAATAAATCTAAATAATAACATTTTTAAATCAAAAATTAAAAAATTTCTATCGAAAAATCCAATATATTCGATAGATGATTTTACCCATTTTAATATGTTGTAAGCGTGCTATAATTAAATAAGTGACCATTTGTTATTTTAAATATATGACCAATAGGGGATAGGCATGATTTTTTTTTTATTTTTTATTATATTCCTCTTGTTGCATATAAACATAAAAAACAGTTTTTAATTTTTTTTTTTGTAATTTGAAGGTTTAAAAAAATCATAAATGTATGTAGCGCGCGAAAACGACGTGTGACGTCATACCCCTTCTAACTGACGCATGACACCACTAGCTTACCGGCGTACATAGTCGTGTGAACTTTTTTGTTTGTATAACTTTTATAGGTTATGTAAAGTTAGAGTGATTTTAATTAAAATAAAGTTTAATTCTATAAAAACAATTTATACATGTTTACCGAATTAAATTTTATATTAAAATAGAGAACTTATATTGCAGTATTTCAATTATGCCTCTAACGTTTTGTAACTTCATGTAAACAATGTAGTAAAATTCTGACATCTAAATTACATAAATATTTACATTTTACAGAGTTGCAGCGTTTGTTTACATAAAGTTATAGAATATAAAATAAAAATTACTTTGACACCACGTATTTCTTCAGCACTGTAGGATTCATTATTTTTCATATATTCCATGAGCATAAATGCATCAATGTTGGGTAAATTATCACTCTGAGCCCTAACAAAATCTTTATCTGCCATTTTAATAATAAATGCGTGAAAAATTGTTTAAAAACAAATACAAAACTCTCGAACAATACAATACACACACGTGTAAAGATTATGTTGTAGCTGTATCTGTGATGTGAAACCCCTATCGTTTGACGTCATACTCAGTCGTTTTACTCGGCAACCTTCGCTCCGTGGTCGGCTTATTTCAAATTTACAATATTTTAATTCAATAATTTGGCTATAATATTAATTAAAATGTAATTTTTGTTTTGTTAGGTGACATAACTAACATTAACATATCAAAATAATGTAGTTTTAAGGAAATACAAATTTTATGCGTATCCCCTATTGTAATTTTAAATATGCGACCATCTTTAATTTTAAAATATGTTTTTACTTGTCCGACCTTAATATATAAGGGGCAAGTATTTTAATCGCGAAAATTTTCGATGTCGAGATTTTGACTGATGACCACGTTTCATGGTCCAGGGAATCCAAAAAACCTATTTTCGAAGTGCCGTCCGTATGTACACGATAACTCAAGAACGGTTCAACTTAGAGAATTCGTTTTGGTACTAAAAAATTCTCCTATTAAATGGGAAGAACCCTATTGTTTTTTATAAAGATCGTTTGAATAGAAATGAGTTTACTCGTGTCGATTTTAAGATTTTTGCGAATATTTAGCAACAGAAAAATATTTCGAAAAAATTTATTGAACAAAAGTTACTATAAATGCAATAACTAATAACTTTTATTTGAGACGTTTTTTGATAAAACGAAAAATTTTAAATTTTTTTTGTAAAATTATTTAAAGTCTCAATTTTTTCATATTTATATGTAACGTTTCCATGGTCATGACAATTAATTCGTAACAAGTAAACCATGCCTTGGACAAAAATTTGTATAGAACATAATTTGATGTATTTTTGTAAATATTAAAAAAAAAAAAATTAAATTAATTTTTTTTTTTTTTTTTGGGTGGGCAAGTCTAGCGGAGGTTTCCCTTCGCCACTGGTTTATATTGTATAACTCACTGTTTCTGATATTTGCACACTTTATGTTATTATATTTTTGTTTATATTATTACTTTTTTATTTATTTATTTCCCAGCAAACATTTTTATACGGGCCAGTACTGGTAAAGCACATACTCCCCGGCATTGAAAGTAATGGGCCAGTACCCCGGTGTCCCCGTGGCCGTTACTGGCCCATTGATGTATCAGTTGCCGGCCCAGCAACAGTAAAGTGCAAAATAATCGCATTAGTTGCAAGATTTATTTCTGATGGTTTTAAGTAAAAAGTATGAGTGAAGAAGAGTGCTTATAAAATGCTGGTAAAATACTTCGTATAGGCGGAATGCGAAATACAAATGTGAAGTACATTATTAATACTGGCGTTGCACTTACTTTTAGTGCCAGTAATTTACCAGCACAAAAGCAGTTAGCCGGCATTCGGCCGTTAGTTGAATGTTTGCTGGGTTATTATTATTTTCTTTTATATGTTTTTTATTAATATTGTATTTGAAACAGACTGTAATTTGACTGACCAAAAACAATATTTCTTTTGCACATTGGTCAATAAATAAATATTATTATTATTATTATTATTATTAAATAACTTTAATAATTAATTAAATAACTAATATTTTATTTTTCAATTTTTTTTCAGACTTTGGGCTTCAGTCCTTCATCACGTGATCAATTAGACCACTGGTTAGTCCACAATTTCCAAAAGAACGTCCCTGCCGATTTCAACCTTTTGAACTCTCTAAATCCATGTTCAGTTGATAGCGTGAGTCCAGTACGTCATGCCCATGGGCATGAAGAGTACCCCACATTGCTTCATTTCGCCGCTCGGTTTGGTTTGGAAAGACTGTCCTGGCAACTGCTGGAATGTCCTGGTGGAGATATGGCCATGGATGTTAGAAATGTGTGTGATCTCACCCCAGCAGAAATTGCTGAAGCTGCGGGGCATCAAAAATTAGCTTCTACACTTAGTGGATATATGGTAAGGAAAATAATTTTGAAATTACCTAACTTGTAGAATAGTTAATTTTAATTTAGTTTTATTTATTTTAATTTTTGTTTTACAGAAAATGAACGAATTCACAAATATGTATAGCAAATTAAAGGAAATGGCGCAAGGAAAAGAAATTGAAAAACCCTGTGTAGAACAACGTAAGTAAATAATATCTATAAAGTTAATTTGATGTATTTTTTAATATTTACCTAAATCTTCTTTATTTCGGTTTTTATGGTCGTGCAAGTCTAGCGTAGGTCATCTTTCGCCACTGGTTTTGTAATATAAACCAGTGGCGAAGGGAAAACTCCGCTAAACTTGCCCTCCCATAAAAAAAAAACTATTTAAAAAAAATGTAAATTTAAAAAAAAAAATTAAATATTTAGATAAATCTTCAAAAATCTTCAAAAATAAATTTTTTCGAAATTTTTCGTTTTATCAAAAAACGTCTCAAATAAAAGTTATTAGTTATTGCATTTATAGTAACTTTTGTTCAATAAATTTTTTCGAAATATTTTTCTGTTGCTAAATATTCGCAAAAATCTTAAAATCGACAGGAGTAAACTCCCATTTCTAGTCAACCGATTTTCATAAAAAACAATAGGGTTCTTCCCATTTAATAGGAGAATTTTTTAGTACCAGAACAAACTCTTTAATTTAAACCGTTTTTGAGTTATCATGTATACACACAGACACACAGACACACACACACACATACGGACGGCACTTCGAAAATAGGTTTTTTGGATTCCCTGGACCATGAAACGTGGTCATCCGTCAAAATCTCCACATCGAAAATTTTCGCGATTACAATACTTGCCCCTTATATATTAAGGTCGGGCAAGTAAAAATGATCCATAATAATCGAAAAAATTCAAAAATGTATTTTAAATCATTCTTATTTTTCTATATAATGGCCTTCTAAATCCGGACATTTATTAGAATGCGTTACCAGTTTTTCGATTCCAACGTTAAAACATAAAAAAAAAAAATCGTTCACAACTTTTAAGTAATCCAGCTTTGGTGGTCGTGAGATATATGGCCCCCTACAGGCGCACACACAAGTGAGAGGTCCTCGGATCCCCCCCCCCCCCTTTAGAACGAATAATCATATATTTATTTAATAAAAAATAAGCAATTGAAAATAAAAATCACAATTTTTATTGATACAAATTAAATTATAAATTAATACATAAATCCACTCCTCTCCATACAAAATCAATAATACATTTGTATTATTTTCGATTATTTTTTCGAAATGGAACCTTTATACCCCCCAATATATTTTCTTCGCATGATTGCATAAATGCAGTTTCAAGTAGGGGAAGAGGTGGTAGCCTGATGATGTAAAATCGGTGTAAAAAAAGTAAAGTGAATACCTAAACACTTTTCACTTGAAACTGGTAAGCTGTTTGTGTTTTTTTTTACGCTGAATGCAACCTTGCGTTATCGTGCATAAAAATGCATTCTTCAACAACAATCCAGGCCCTCCGCAATATTTATTTCCTTCCGCAAATGGTTCATGGTCTTGTGGTAAGTATTGACATTGATTGTGCTCTGGTGTTGTTTGCACCAGCAGCTCCATTGTAACTGACCAGTACAAAATAGTAAGATAATTCTCAGTGACGAAAACAATACAGTGTTGCCACATAGATGGACACTCAAAATACCCCATTGCTTGTTTTCATTTATCGTTGCTTTTACGCACAGTCTTTAAACTTTGATTAGTCACGGTCCTCGTAGATTTAGGTAAATTTTTGTTAATTTATGCAAATCTCTTTTAGCCGAAGAAGACGATGATCTATACCTGGTACCTCGTCCAGCAGATAGTTCTTACTGCATCCCACCAGCTGCAGTACCTGTAAATCCACAGCCGAACACCCCAAGGTTCAACTCAGGTCCATATATGGATATGCAACCTAACACAGGTAAATACTTCTTGGATAAACCAATAGTGGGTTTAAGACTGTGTCTAAACCGATTCCACCAATTATCTCGCTTATGGTCGCGTATTTACCATTTAAATAATAATTAGTCCTTGATATCCTAGTTTGATCTAGACCTTTTTAGGGTTTTGTAGGTATGTCCACCAAAAAACTGTGTCTGTCTGTCTGTACGGTAGAAATTGTAGCCAGACGGCTGAACATAGTAAGTTGAAATTTCACATACTTGTACAACTTTTTGACCCATATATAGGAACTATAGAGAATTCAAAAAAATACACCGCGGGATTAATATAAACAAATATGTATTTAATGGAAAAATAAATATTTTTTTAAAATTTTGAGTGTGTTATCAAATGAATCCTCTTAATGCGTGGAAAATCTTTTTTTATGGGGTTTTTGTCAATATAATGGCAAAAAACTTTTATCCCCAACTCTATTAATTTTTTTTTTTTTTTTATTGTGTGGTATCAAAAGAAAGATCCTAAGACGTAGATAAAGGAACGGAAAGTAATTTTTATTTTTTTATTTTAATACGATTTTTTTCCAAAAAATTACTAAAAAATCAGTGTCCCGCAACTTTTAACCCTAAGGGGTTAAATTAAAAATCTGAAAAAATTCTAAGCAATGTTTATTACTATGAACCGAAAACGTACGAGAGGAATTTTTTATCCTATTTCGTTTTTGGAAAATATAACAATTTTTGTGTTATAGAAAAATAATAATAATAATAATAATAATAATAATAATTTAAATTTTATTGTGGGGATATTAAATGGAAGCTCTTTAAGTGCAGATTAAGGTACGGTAATTGATTTTTGAAATACATTTCATTTTGAGTAAATTTTGCCAAGTATTAAGATTTTCGTTTAATATCTTAGCTAAAATTAATATATATATATTTGTATATACATGGATACATTTTGTTATGGGTAGAGAAGAGGTACGTAAATTTATTTTGCAAATATCGACTAGGAAAATAAATAAATAACTGGCCGGTTGCGGGGATTCCATTTCTAGTAGAGAATCTGTTAGTTTTTCATATAATCGCAATATAAATAATGCCTCTGTAGGCGTTATGCTCTTGCATGACAGATCGCTCGCAGTGTCTGATTTGAATGATATTTTTGCAATTATACAAAAAAAAAAAAATGCGTTAAAATATATATTATGGTATTATTAGAGATATATGATACACGGTAGAAAAAATCTAACTGCAACCTTCTTGTCGTGCCTATTGATTTAAAGAATTTAAAACCAACACTGTATATTGCGTTATGTAGTGACAGGCATTCATCGTTTGGCCTTCTAATACTCATCATTCACTGACTAAATACCTACAAAACCCTGAAATGTGTGAAAATTCACACTTCACGTCAATTTTTAATATTACTATTTGATTCTTTGGGTAGACTTTGATCATCAGGTTTTTCCCAGCTTGCTCACACATTGCGTTTCCGAGAAAAAAGGGTGAACGAGTGGTGTCCTACAACAAGTGGCAGCGCTACCTCTTAAAATCTGGGGGGGCCAAAAAAATTTTGAGTAAAATTTGGGTGGGCCAGGAAATATTTTTTTATCGTCTACATATGAAAATACAAGTAATGACCTAAAAAAAATGGTCCTCACTTCTAAAATATATTTTTTTCCAAGCAATTCTAGGGGGGCCAACTGGGGGCCAGAGTAACTTTTAGGGGGGGGGGCGGACCCCCGCTAGCACCGCCACTGCCGACAACCTGTATATAACTTTTAATACTTAGATTAACAGACGGAAAATAATTTTCAAAAAAAAGAATATATCTTAACGCTATTATAATTAAAACATATGTCTCAAATATTAAAAATTCGGGCCCTTTCTTGGCCTTATTCATTTACTAGATATAAAAGCCTGAATGTGTGAAAACTTAAACTTTACATATTTTTTTTTCTTTTGTTTTACGCAGCAGTGGAAATAGTTTGCAGAAGCCATGAAATCTAGCTTTATATTAATACAAAACTATTGTTTCAGGACGAAATCCAGCATCAAATAAAGGAACCCTTCCTAGAAACCGAGACCCAGACAGTGGATATAACTCAAATTCAGCCACAATGAACCGTTTACAGTCCTTCGACTCAACAGACTCAAACCATTCTAACCAACCCGCCAAAAATCACCAAATTTGTGAAGACAAAGTCCAAGGAGAACTTCTAGAAATAATGAACGACTTTAAAAACAACATTCACTCTATCGGTGAAGTAGAGCAATTAGTTGACAAATGGCGTAACAGAAATGACTTAATAAACTACCAAAAAAATAAAACTGAAGAACTAAATAAATTGAGACAGGAATATGAAAGACTGCAACAAAAAATGAAAGATGAAATGAAGAGACCAACACCTTTTGAAAGATTTAAAAACATCTTTTTCAGAAATAAAGATACCGGCTGTGAAGATAAGAAATTCAACAAAGATATCACAGGTGGAGATGAAAAAGTGCTGAATTTCATCAATTCGAATAATTTAAGGCCCATAAGTACTCTTAGTCTCCAAAGTACAACAAGTAAGTTTAGTCAACTGGTTAAAAAGCACAATGATACAATTAAATAAATTACACTTATTTCACACTGAAATTATTGTTGTATCTTTAATTATAAAAAAAGAATAATAATTTAAATAAACTACCAATTTCCAGTGATCTGTAAAGAAATCTAATAACTCTTTAGGTTAAAAGGAGTTTCATACAGTAATAGAGACGCAAACCCCGTATTTTTCTGTAGCTTAGAACAGCGTTTCCCAACCCTTTTTTCATGGCGGACCTAGAAAAAAATCGCGGACCGGCAAGTTTATAAAGTAATGTGTATCGCAAATGTTTTATATTTTTTATTGCACTGAGTACAAACAAAAAAATCAGCTGTGGTCACCACAGGACCGACCGCCATCGCAAAGTATTTGTATAAAAACTTTCTAGCAACAGAGTAGAAATAACTTGGCCTAATATTTATCATAACCATGAAAACGTTAGATATAAGTATGAAAAAATAGAAACAAATTTCAAAAAAAATTCGTTTTATCAAAAAATGTCTCAAATAAAAGTTGTTAGTTATTACTTTTATAGCAACTTTTGTTAAATACATTTTTTCGAAATATTTTTCTGTTGTTAAATATTCGCAAAAATCTTAAAATCCACGCGAGTAAACTCCCATTTTTAGTCAACCGATTTTTAGCAAAAGTTGATCAACTCTTAATTTTGATGTCAAAAGCTTAAATATGAAGTTTCATAAAAATCCTTTTAGCCGATATTTTTTCTTAATATTTATCTGTTCAAACAATATTTCGGCAAAAAAGCATTGTATTTAAGTCACTATATTTAAAAATACGTCTTAATTCACATAGACTGCAGCACAACAAACTTCAAATATTATACAAATATACGCTTCTGTTTAATTTACCAAGCCGCCACCAGATGTCTCACCGTCATTTGGAGTCGCGAAGACAAGTATGGATTTAAAAAAAGGTCCACGCTTCCATATACAGGTGATGACAAAAAAAGGTCTTCACTTCTAAAATACAAGTGTTGACCTAGTAAAAAAGGGTCGCGCTTCCAAAATAATAGCTCATGAGGTCTAAAATCAAAGTAATGGATGCGAATGTAGAGCAATAATAATTGCTTCCTGTAGTTCTTCTATTATATGGAGGGATGGAATAAAAACTTTATTTTTCAAATAACCAAACATAAAATAATCCATCGGTTTTAAATCCGGGGATCTAGGAGGCCAAAGACCACTTCTAATAAGCCTGTCATCAAAGTATTCTCTTAGATATGAAATAGTTGTGCGAGCTGTCTTGTTGTTTCATCTTGTTGAAAACAACATCTGTTAATTCACTGATTGGTATTAACAATGTTAATCACTAAGGACCGGTTTCTAAAAGCCTAGTTAACCATAACCAAATAGTTAGAAAATAGTTGCTATGGTCACTTATGGGTATTGTGATATTGTAACCAAAAGATTAAACTCGGTTAAGCTTTCAGAAACCGGCCCTAAGAATCCGAAATTGGTTAGCCTATAACAAGAAGGATCATGGGAAACGTATACCCAATGATAAAGATGGAGAAGTTAAAGGAGATGATGATGTTAATGATAAGACACACTTTTCCCACACGTTTTATATAAAACGCATTTTTACACCAATAATATCAATATTATAATTAATTTTTAATTTAGTCGTTCACAGTCATATTATTCACGTCCGTTATTGTACTGAATCATAGTGTTTATAATTAATTTTGTTTTGTTATAGGTTCGTCATCTTCCGGTCGTATGAGCACAATAAGTGGTTGTAGTGCAGCTAGTTTTGGAGATAGTGGCACACACTCAGACCATGAGGAAAGAAAGGTATGTTTATAACCACATCCTTTTAAATTTCACCAGAATTTAATCAAATTATAGTAAACTAAATATTAATCGTTATTTCTTAGTAGTAATGCACGTAGTTATTTAACACGAAATACATTGGTGACCCCGACGCGATCGCTAAAATGTTATTGTGTTGCTACATCAAATTCCATGTTCTTCTTTGCCGATTCAGCAACCCCAGTTTCAGTTATCCATGGTTGATAGAGTACGTTCATTTTAACTTCATCACAGGGTATCATAAATTACGTCACCAATTCTGCGCGAGAAAACAGCTGATCACATTGACGTAGATTAGGGTTTAAAACAATTGTTGTGGAAACCAAACACACAAAATCATGTATTTCAAATACATTTTTTCTCATTTTAGTACACGGTATTGAGAAGTGACATTACCGTTGGCGGCGCTGTAATTCATGGAAAAATGGCTGAATTGTCTAGTATTCAGCTGTCAATATGCTAACAGGGAACAGGTTAATTTAAGCACAGTACATTTTTATTTTATGAAAATGTATTTATCGACGTTCAAAAATCAACACCAGAACATATGTAATAATTTAAAACAGTACTACAGTCGCGTAGTAAAATATTTGACCACCAGACTGCGTATCCGAGCGTGTCAGTTCTCAATACCTTGAAACGTACGAGAAATAAATAATAATAACGGAAATAAACAAACAACATCGCACAATACGCGTAGTTAAACACAAATTAAAGTAAGTGACGCTACTGAAATGTTTTAAGCTAACTGTTGGTAATGTAATGGACGAAATTTGGTTTCTGCGCAAGGGACTAGTAATATTCGCCTGTGATAAAGTTAACTTGAACGTAATCTATCTCGTGATATATATATATATATATATATATTTCTCATGTAAATCACGGTGTCTGTCTTTCTCTGGCGTCTCAAGATGTCAGGAGCAGCTTAACGCTATAACACAATCAGATCAATTCTGTAAAAAATTACTGTGAAGTAACGTTACTAAGATAAAATATTATAAAAAGTACAATGACTTTCATTCATGGTAGTAACTGACCTTGCTCATAGAGACACATTTTGTTACTATTATCATAGTAACTGAGTTACAGAATTGGTCTGATTATCTGCCCCTAGCGTCATTATTATAAATATGAGAAAAATATAAATTTGGCTTTAGCTTTACTTTTGGCGTTTTAATAAAAAACACGTAACTATGCATACTATATAAACTGAATGTGAAACAAAGTCTATATTATTCTCTAGAGATTAATCTATTACTTTAATGCCGCAAAAGTTATGGAATTTAATTTCAATCCAGTTTATAGAAAAAGTTACTTATTATTTCATGGAAAAGATAGTCTATCTTTAACTTATATTTAACAACTATAAGAGCTGATTAATAAATAAGGTTCCTAACAGAACAAGTATAAATAAAATTATCAGGTTACCGTGGTATATCGGTCAAGGGTGAATCTTATTTATTGACCAACCTTTGTATTACTAATCATGACCACTGCATTCAATATTCTGTTGTATTTTATTTCAGCAATTAATGCGACAGACAAGCAGTGCAAGTGACCATGAATATCATGAAATTCCAGAACACATGAAAAAAGCTCAGAGTTTTGGATCCTACCTAATCCCACCAGCACCTAAACCAGTTAATACAAAGTTCAGTACAACAAAGTCTCCAGCCTTTGCTCAACAATTTACAACAATAAACGTAAGTATAACACAGTTACTATAGGGGAAAAATTTTAAGATCGTAGCGCCACGCGGATTTTTTTTGAAACCATTCTAAATCAGATACCAGTTGTCATTTACTAGTAAATAATAGCGAAAAGTGTATCAAAAAACGACAAAAAATAAATAATTGTTTGGGATTTTCTGATTTTGTGAAGTGACATTACTTGTAAACATCTAAAATACTACATTTTGTGATCTGGTTTTAAGTTATGGCGGTTTTCCATTGTCGATTATTTTAACTATATTGGGGGAAATAATAATTCCCGTGTTGTTTACCAAGGGGTAGAAATCTACAATGCTGGGCATATAATATTGTGTGGAGTCACTGAAAAAAACAGAGAGTTCATAAAGATTTATGCATTATGCCTATAAACTTGTGCATTACAAACCCACACACAATAACAGGAATTTTCAAGATATGCGATAATAAATATAAAATTGAAAATATTTTTTGTAGTCACTATCATTAAAATGTAATGAGCAAACTTTGATATAAGGGCTCACTTTTTTTCCAATTTTTAAATTGTTTATCTAAACATCGCGTCGATTCCTAACCTCTTGCTTTCCCAATTTTGTTTCGAACCGTACGGTGTCTGATATTACTGGAAACAAATGAAACGATATTTCCGGGTTTCTTCTTTTCAATGAATTGCACATAGGCACACAATAATATGTATTATACATTTTTCAATGATTATAATAAAACTTTAAAAACAAACTTCATACAAAACCAATACACAAAACGAAATGTTATCTGATGTACACAAGTTCATGAAACGCTCACCAGATGGTAGGGTGCTTAGCTGCAAATCCCTATAATTAATACTCCAGCAATAATTATAACTAAAATATAAATATGTTTTCAACGAAATTTTTTATTGAGTAAGGTATCTAATGAAACCACTTTGTTCGTGCAACTAACAAATTTTTATTTTCACCATAAATGTGTCATAACTTTTGTTCCTCATCCTATATTTCCTAGGAATTGATCTAAAAAAAATCTCAACCATGTACATTGGTGGGAACCGGAATAGATCAACACGAACTTTTAATCTGATTACTTTTTCGAAAAATATCGAAATTTATGTGTCTTAATAATTAATTTTTTTAATTTATTGTGTGGTGAGAACCGGGTAACTGTCTTTTAAGTGGTTCGGACGTTTTATATGTGGTAGAATTTCAATAAAAGATGATAAGAAATCCAGTAAGCCGTTAGTTTCATAAACTGACGAAAATTTAATCCAGGTTCGCAAATTAATCCGTATCATTCGAAGATTGACAATTCACAAGAATTTATAAATTATAGAGAACCGTTTTTAGAATATTTTGGGCATTTATTTTAAATGTGATATATAAAGAACAATATATAAATATATAATTTTAAATAAACATTGTCTTTTATTTTTACATATGTATTTCTTTCAATTACGACTATAACACATTACAAAAATTGATGTGAAGTGTGAATTTTCACACATTTCTGGGTTTTGCAGGTATTTAGTAACTGAACGATGATTATTTGGGATGCCAAAACAAATTTTATGTCAAAATATTTTTTTATGAATTTTAATTCGAATGCCTAATACCATTATTTGAGTTTCTAAATATATGCAGTATTTTTTTTTATATAGCAAAGTTCATTAAGATTTTGAAAATTGCACCTATGGCTTCCATTGGTTGCTTACATTATAAGTCCCGCCCTTTGATTTCGTCAAACATACAATTAAATTATAATTTCAACACTTTCCACTGGTTATTAAATTTACGCTTTTAAAAATTAAATGCACTATTTACCAAATATAACTAGAATTTTAACAAAATAATTTAAACAAGATAAAAATGCAAAAAAAAAAAAATTAAATCAACAGGATTCGAACCCTAGTTTGCAAGTTAACTTATATTATTAAGCGCATGACGAATCCAACCACGCCACGAGAGTTATTGTTGTGAGATGTTACACAACGTATTAAATAGTTAACATATTTTAGTTAAAAACACAAAAAATGCGTTATTTTCCGAAAACATAATCTGATCAAAAATTCCTGTTGTACTATTCCGGTTCACACCAATGTACATTACTTATAATTTTTTCAGATTTTTAGTTTAAGCCATCTGGGCTACAGGGTGTGGGACAAAATTTTTTTTGCACAATTTTGGCAAAATTCGCATCAAAATAATTTATTTTGCAAAAATAAAATTTTGATCGTTAATCCACGTACTAAGGGCTTTCATTTGATACCCTACTCAGAATTTAAAAAAAATATTTTTTTTTTCGATGAGCACATATTTGTTTATATTTTTAGAGGGATATGTTTTTTAGATGTTTTAGTATTTTTCCTATGTGCGGGTCAACGAGTTGTATAAGCATGCCAAATTTCAACTCTCTAGGTTTAGCCGTTTGGCTACAATTTTGACCGAACAGACAGACAGACAGACAGACAGACAGACAGACAGACAGACAGACAGACAGACAGACAGACGACAAAATGACGGTATAAGGGTTTTTTGGTCATACCTACAAAACCCTAAAAATGATGGAAAATAATAAAACCGATGCAATTATTGGCTGAATAATAAAGATGTGTGGCTGAAAATTGCTGATAAGTTTAATTCATATTATTTAAGGAATGTAAAATAAAGCAAACTATTGCTGTCTTCTTATTTTGATTCACTTTTGTATTATAAAATGTTATTTTTATTAACTCCTCTTATATCTATATTATCCTCTTTTTCTGTGGTAAAATTTGTTAAAAGCCGTTTAATTGTCATTTTAACAGCAACACAAAAAATATACGTAACGTCATTGAATGTAAAGTCAAATTATTTAATGTAAAAATATTTAATGTCAAAATATTCAATGTCAAAATTTCAACTCACTTTAGCTCTACAAATTTACGTATAGCTCTATCCCTCTTGCACCGTGTTACTATCTTCAGAAGAAATACCAATACGAAAACAAAATATTATGTTGCTAATAAACTATTGGAAGGATTTTGAACCTTGGAAATCACCAATAAATTTATTAGCTTCATAAATATATTATGTGTCTAATAACTATTAGGGAGTTTATTAGGAACTGGAACTCTCGGCCCTTAATGTTAAATAAATTATTCTTAATAAATTTTTTGACGCAAGTCCGCGAATTTATCTATCAAACCTCGTATGTTGATATAGTTTTGTTTGGGTCACCGAAGTCCTCAGAGCAAAACTGTTTACCAGAAAAAAAACTTCATCAGAGCTAGTTAAAAGTCCTGTATGTCACTATATGTCCATAGTTGATTCTTATCTCCAGTTTCAACGACCTTACCAATCATGGACATTTTATATTTTATATTTTAACGAATATTTTTCACTACAACGACTTTAAACTAGCTCTGACAAAAAAAAAAAAAAAAACTGTTTATCAGCTTTCTTTAAGAACAACAGCAAATAAAATATTGTTGCTTACAGGAAAGACCGCCTCATCCTGTACCTAGAGTTGACCCAGCCGGAAGTGAACACTATATCCGTTATCCACCGTCCGGAAAACCAGTTAATGGTAAGTTAAAAGCTTGAGAATGGCATAAAAGTCGAAATACATATCGAGCAAATGTATATATTATTAGCAATATAATTTCATACACATAAAAAAATATATAACAACACAATCGGCCCAATTCTGTAAGAAAGTTACTACAAAAAAGTTACAATAAAAGTTGCTAAATACAAGGTCAGTAACTTTTTTAGCAACTTTAACGAAATCCGTATTCTGTAAGAAATTGTTACTATGAAATTAGTAACTAGTTACTAAAAAAGTTTTTATGGATAACACCTAACAGAAAGCAGTTGCTACGCTTAGTAACTTCAAAATAACTTGTTAAAATCGTGAAAAATCGCAATTTTTCTGTTTAATAATAAATTATTTCAAGCATTTGACAATGAAGGGCAACATAGAGACAATAATTATAGAAGGATTTTTATTTTATTTTCTGTATATTTCAATCTATTTATATCTTTATTTCAATTTCTATTTTTTTTTTTTTTGTTTGTTTACATTTGTTTTATAATAGTATAACAGTACAATATTTTTTAAATATATTAACTACGACTGTCAATAGAAGTCGCGCACACAAGGGGGTGGTCGACGAGTTCAGACCCCCTCCCCCAAGGATTTGAAAAATCAAATACTTATTTAATAAAAACTAAGTGATTGCAAATAAGAATCACCTTTTTTATTATTAAAAATTAAATTATAATCAAAATTAAATTAATATATAAACCCAGTTCTCTCCATAAAAACACAACAATACATTTGTATTATATTACAGATATTTTTTCGAAATGGACCCTTCCCAGATCAATGTTCTAAGTGCGCGCCTGTTCAATGGCTATCCGAACTTCTTTAACTGTATTTCACCCAATTCATTTAAATTTGGACTATAACTTGCACCACCACAGAGAAAACAATAACCACATAGCACATCACCACAGCACCACCACCTGTCAATTATTTTTTAAACACTCGTATCACCGACCATGACCGGGTTATTAGCCAGGAAATTCGACAGAATTTCCATCTGTTTGCAATTATTTTTCTGATTTTGTTTTTAAAACATTTTTCGTTTAACCTCAGAAACTCACAACATAGCTGTCAAACTCAATTAAAAACGAATACCTCGCCTGCGCAGAACGTAATCTGCTTCTAGTTTCACGATTTTTTGTAGCAACGTTACTAAATATAACTTGTTATAAGAACGTTGCTTGTGCTTATGCTTGGAGAATACCAATTGTTTGGCGATTGATAAGAAAGTTACTATAAAAGTTATTTCGTAGCAACGTTACTCAGTAGCAACGAACCTAGTAACTTTTTACAGAATCGGGCCGATTATGTTTTAAACAATTTATTCACAAACCAACACTCACAAGCGGCACTTGATCTGAAACTGCGTGAATTCTTGTCCATCAGTGTGGGCTTAGACAATCGTCGGCCAGTAGCGGCTTGCTAAGTTACATAATACAACTCATTAGTATCATTACCTTATCAAATTATCAAGAATTGATAATCCTAATTTAATTATCAAAACATTCTAATTAAAGTAATCGTATTCTAACATTGATTTAATATTAATAATTAAATTTCTTATGTAATAATATTCCTAAAATAATGATTTTTCGTGTCTTCTCTCCTCTCCTTTTTTGTTAACTTCTAACAATATTGTAGTGAAATTAGCCTAGTTTTTTCAATTAAATACTTTTTATTTAGAAACTCACTTCAAAAGGAATTTATAAGTATTAGCATTACTTATTAATGTTTCTATGAGCTAGGAGAAAAGATAAAATAAATATTATGTCTAAATATTCTTGTAACTAACAAAATATTTAGAAAATTTTTGTATGACATTCTATTTTGACGCGATTTTTGCCAATGATGTGGCAAAAACCTTTTGTCCGCCACCTTTGTCCTTGCCTTTTGTCAGCGCTATATAAACTAAAGGCGCTATTTTAAAAATCTAAAAAGGATCAAAGCAATGTATATTAATGTAAACAGAAATAGTGCGCTCGGAATTTTTGAACAAATTATTTTTCAAATCAAACATGGCGGAATGCCATATATTCCGCGAGAATAAAATTTCAGAATGACATTCATGATATTTCGATATTAATTCATTGCGAAATATGCATCTTGCTCGTATTGAACACTATGCTTTTCCTACGATTGCCATTTTTCGATACATTTAATCAATAAAATACAATGTAAATATCGTTGACAACTATTATTAAACGCGCAGGTGGTACGGAAATGATAAATTCCCACACCGCCGCACATGCGCATTGGAAATGTATCTAGGCAACCTTATTCATGCCCTCACCGTCTGCGCGCGCATTATTGGCAATGAAAATAGCATGCGGAATTAAATTATTACCTATTAACTAACAATATCGAAATTAGACTATTCCATAGTAGTCGTAGGATAAAAAAATTGATGAATTATTCAAAAAAATAATTTTTTTGTAAAATTTATTGTGGGAAATCAAATTAAATTTACATTCCTTTTTTATGATGCGGTTTTTTGTCAAGAATATCGTAAAAAGCTTTTGTTCTTCACCTTATATCCCACAAACATCGTTTAAAAATTTAAAAAATTAAACCCCTAATGGCGGGTTGCTAACGTAATAGTTTTCTCTAACTAAAGATAAAATAAAAATTGTTAAAGTAAAAATTATCCCTAACTCAAGTTAAAATCATTTGTTTTTGTATGTTGTAACATATAAAAACAAATGATTTTAACTTGAGTTAGAGAAAACGCTTAAGTTAGCATTAAACATTAAATCTATATTAATATTACTGTCTTAAACTACTCTGTAAAGCTTAAATAAAAATAATAACTGGCCATTTTTTCAGGTTCATTTACCAACGAACTAAACTCCAAACTCGGTAACGCAAATATACAATACCCCCTAGATGATACTCAATCAGAATACCTAGAAGTAGAGAATCCAGATGAAGACCAATCTGAATATATTGATGCTGAGCAACCCGAATATATCAATGATGAAGAGTCTGAATATATGAATAATTATGAACAGCCTGAATATATAAATAATGAAGAACAAACCAGCTGCATTAATGAACCTAAAATACCACCAGGTTACGTTGACATGAACCAGAGAAAAATAGAATCGGAGGAACTACCAAGTTACGAAGAACCAGTACAGGATTATATGAACTTAGGGCCTAACGGTAATCCTATTGATGAACAACCGGATTACTGTGAAGCTGAATACTGCGAAGCTGAAAATAATTTACCAGATTATATGAATTATAAACCTAGATTATTAAATAAGTCACCTTTTTTACCACCTAGAAAATCATAATATAAAAAAAAAGTATTATATACTAAATATTTGTACTGTTCGTTATTATTTATCATGAAGATCACAGCTTGCGCAGTGTTCATCTTTAATATTTTGCTTCTGATGTACGATGTCTCTCTTCAGCTTATCTTTACAGAAAAAAACTTATGACCCAGATTATTTAAAATTATTGAAACATTATTATATTTTTACTTCTGATAATAAGCTTGTTATAAGCTGTAATTTAGCTGTAGCTCCGTAGTAAGATGGTGGCCTACGAAAGAGGGATGCGGATTCAATTCCAGTACTGTTCAAGTTAGCTCTAGGGTCAACTCAGCCTGATATTTGTTTAGACAAGGATAATAGCATTGGTTGAAATTGAATTTATGCATCGGATACACGAGAGAACTTACCTTCTGTACCCTATGCATCACTTAAGCCTTGGGCACCTTCTAATATTTCCTCCGACTACCAAAATTCAGAAAAATATCAATTCGATAATCATTAATAATACACAGTATCGCAAAAAAATGTATCCACACTTAAATAGCTGGTAACTTGTAGTTGTATTTTTAATTTATCCGTTTTTTGTTTATAATTTACTGAAATTAAATGGAAAAAGTATCAGGAAAAATGAATAACCATTTGTACTGCGTTTTACAGCTGGCAACCGCCGAGAGATAAGAGATAGTTTTCCCTCGTGTTGTTGGGAAAATCTATTAGAGAATATGAAAAAGAACTACTCCATTTGCCATGTACTGCATTTTAACCTTTGAACGGACTATAGTATTTGTAAGTCTGTTACCAAAATTGTAAGAATATGCGCACCGAAAGATATTAGCGGCTTATAATTTCAGACTGAATTTATATACAGTATTAATTTCAGAATATCTAATAGAAACGGGCCCACATAGTTTGGGAATAGCGAATTAATTTTAAAAATAAATTTTGAGCCCCTTATGGCGCCTTTGTGCAGTGTACAACTTTGGTAGATTTCGTTTAATGTAAGAAAAATACAGGCGGAAATTATTGGATCCCAGTAATATATATCAACAGTTAGTTTAACACATTTCAGTGGACTCAATTTGATTTTATTTTTTTTGACTACGCGTATTGAGCGATGTTTATTTATTTCCGTTATTATTATTTATTTTTCGTACGTTTCGAGGTATGCCGTGTACTAAAATGAATAATAGTATATTATTATATGAGCGATTATGACAGCCATTATTCACGAAGATGACGTTTGAGCCCACGAGCCGCAGGCGAGAATAATGGCCATAATCGCGAATGTAATACTATACTTTTTCCACACCTATTAACACGTTAACTGTCAAGGCAAGATTCAGGATTCTTGTCACAGAAGTCAATTTGATCTCGTAGTCGGCGTCCTGGGCAAGAACGCTAACTTCGAGAAAACTCGTAATTGGCAGTCAACAACAAATAAATTAGACTCAAAATTGATAATTTTAATGGTAGTGATAGCGTCATCCATGTTGCCTGCTACCACGGCAGTTTTGGCCTCTTCCATTGCCATTGTCAAATATGATTGGATCAGCGAGAAAGAAAACGCGAGAAAAAAAAAATCAATAATTATTTATGGGTGGTAATAATTGCAATGTAATTAAATAGGTGTGGAAAAATACTTATTTGAAATACATATTTTGTTTGTTTGGTATGCACAACAATTGTTTAAAACTCTTATGTACGTCAATGTGTTCAGCTGTTTTTTTGCGCAGAATCGACGACGTAATTTATGAAACCCTGTATCTTTCATGTAATGAATTATCATTAATGATAAGAGTAATGAATTATCATTACTCTTATCTTCACCTTCCGCGGCCCAGATAAAAAATTAAATGTGTAGCCAGCTACTGTACAAAAATAACCACGACTTGAAAAAAAACCTTTTACGATACAAATGCTTTGAATCATACGTTGGGGATCACTGCTGTATATGATTTCTTCCAATAAATCTTTCGTAAAAAAATTCTTTATAAGACTTTATGTAACCTGTGAAATACTTGTATTCTATAAATTTTAAAACGAGTAATTCCTAGTCTAGTTTCTGTCCTAAATTAGAGTAGGTCCAATAAAATGTTTATCGTAGTCCATTGTATACGGGAAATGAAAATTACCATGTTCGGTAACTCACTAAAGTCCTTTCGAAATAACAATTAAATGACGTCATAATTGTTGAATTTAGCTGCCAATGTTACAATCAGATCAATTCTGTAAAAAGTTACTGTGTAATAACGATACTACAACATAAAATATTATAAAAAATACAATGACTTTCATTCATGATAGTAACTGATCTTGCTCATAGTGACGAATT
Organism: Liopterus haemorrhoidalis; assembly: GCA_963971575.1. NCBI lineage: Eukaryota > Metazoa > Arthropoda > Insecta > Coleoptera > Dytiscidae > Liopterus > Liopterus haemorrhoidalis. The sequence goes on from OZ020615.1 coordinate 54,857,203, forward strand.
TAGTTATTATCATAGTAACAGAGTTACAGAATTGGTCTGAATATAGCATTACTCAGTCGTTACATTTTACTCCCAAAAGTTGGTATCCCTTTCCTACGTTGCAACATTAAACAGTATTTTATAATTGACTTTTTTTATAACTATATTATAATTCACATTAGCCCCTTTACACCCTAGGAAATGTAGGTTATGAATCTCTTTTTAGAAGTGATTGGAAATAACCTAACTTTTTTGGAGTACATTTCTAAACTACGTCATTTCATATTTATCTTGAATGGACTTTACAATGTGCTACCATTTTAACACTCCAAAACTAAGACCATATTGTAATATTCTAAAATGAGTTAATACATCTTGAACTAAGTTTAAATTGGGATTTGTAATATAAAGTACCTAAACATTATATGACTGCTCTAAATCTCCCAAAAATAAACGTAATAACAAATGTAAGCGATATAACAAAAGTATAATTGTAAAAAAATTAGTGCCTTTATATTATTATGGTACAAATAATATGAGTTGTTGTAATAGGTTACAAATTTATTTAAACAGCTTTACAATTAAAGTAAACAATATTTACATTATATACTGTTTAAATATACGTTTTATAATACCTTGTTGCAACAACTTTCTAAGTTATTTTAGTATAAGTTTTTAAGCCAAAAGTATGCAATTTTACTTTTATTGTTAGGATGTAAGTTATTTTAGAAAAATATTTATTATTTTTTTATCATAATAAGTGTTCGTATTGTATTGTATTTGTATATAATTACAACTATTTTGTACATTGATAAATTTTATACTGTTTATGTATCAGATATATTGAATATTACTGAAATAAAATTATAAAACCTTATATTTTGTGTATTTTTTATAAAAGTTTTTTCGTAAATACGAGGGATGTTTCCTAAATTCTGGGAATTGTGCTATAATTAAATTACGCAGAACTTATAGGCAATGTTATTGGTGCCAGACAAGTCTTGACATGTTTATGCAACTATCTAGTGCAATATTGTTCAGTCTGATTTAGGCAGGGCTTCGAACCGTTATTTTTTTCGTTTCGGTTCAATTAAAAAATTATATATCGGTTCGGTTCCGGTTTTCGTTCCGGCAAAAATAACGGTTCAGTTCCGAGTGATAAATTTTTAAATGCTTTTGATGTTTGAAATTTGAAATAATGGTGTACAGCAGTTTAGGCTATTAGCGCCCAAAGAACATACAAACTTACTTAGAGCTGTTAAAAATATTGAGACGTAAAAACATTGCAAAAATTCACAATACTTACAAAAAAATTTAAATCCACAGAATTTTTGTAAATTTAAGAAAATGGTGTGTAGCATTTTCTGCTATTAGCGCCCAAGGAACATACATACTTAGAGCTATTAAAAATATTCAATCGAAAAAACATAAAATTTACCTGTACAATACTTACAAAAAATTTAAAATCCACAGAAATTTTTGAATTTTGAGAAAATGGTGTGCAGCATTGGCTATTAGCTCCCAAGGGATGTCGACTCAGTATAGGATGTCCCTTCAATAGACACTCAACTTGTTTCATCACTATTGCACTTTTTCAAATTTTACTTTTTATAAAACTGGTAAAAATGTGTACACACAGCATTTGTGGCTACTAGCGCTTAAGGTAGTTATTAATTTAAGGGCATTTTATACAAAAAATGCACTGGTCAACACGTTTCATAAACGAATGTAAACGAGAAATATTTGAAAGGATTAATGACGTAATGTCTACCAAAATTATCAAATAAAAGCTTAAGAAATTAATCCTCTTAATTAGTTTCGCTAATGAAAATTTTAATGTGGATTTTTTTGCGTTGTTCTGTATTGCGTAAACAATAAATGGTCCACGACAGAGTACAGCAATTTTAATATAAAAATTTAAAAATAATTTTTTAAATTTATAATAATTTTGTTACCCAGTATTAGCATTATAGGCTATTCTAAACGTTTATGCGGAACTAAATTGCTTTTGCGTAGTTCTGTATTTCAACAATAAATGGACCCCGACAGTGCACAACATTTTTAAATATAAAAATGTTTTTTAAAATTTATTACAGGGCTTCGAACCGTTATTTTTTTCGTTTCGGTTTTCGTTCCGGTTCAATTAAAAAAATATATATCAGTTCGGTTCCGGTTTTCGTTCCGGCAAAAATAACGTTTTTTTTTTCGGTTTTCGGTTCAGTTCCGAGTGATAAATTTTTAAATGCTTTTATTTGTATAAGAAATTTATTTTCTACAATAATTTAGAAGAACATTTTATTCTTTATTTTGTAATAATCATACCAAGGCCGCTGCCAGGGGGGAGGGGGGTTCTGGGCGTTTCCCCCTCCCCTGAAATAATAGAATCGCAATTTCTTTTTTACTTGTCAGAAAAATTACGATTTTTTTCTACTCATCAGTTTAAAAAATAATCTTAAATAAAATGTACATAATTTATATTCACTCACATAACCATTATCTGAACCGAAATAAACCGATATTTTTTTTTCGGTTCAGTTCCGGTTTTCGTTCCGACAAAAATAACGGTTTTTTTCGGTTTTCGGTTCAGTTCCGGTTCGAAGCCCTGGATTTAGGTGTTCGACAGATATAGACGCGTTTTCATAGCACTTTTTTTGTAACCATGGAAGACGCAGCAAAATCTCAAAGAGCAATAATTTTCTTTTTGTGGAAAAAAGGTGTGAAAACATCAGAAATTATTCAGCGTCTGCAAGGAGTATTTGGTGAGTCTGCAGAATCTAAAAGTACTGTTTATCGGTGGATCGATCGTTTTAAAACCGGTAGAACATCTCTAGAAGACGATCCACGCAGTGGGCGCCCAAGCACGTCGGTAAATGAAAGAAACATTACTGCCGTCGAAGACCTACTGAAAGAGGACAGGCGATTGACTATTCGTCAAATTAGTGTGTGCCTAGGGATAGGTAAACGACAAGTTCATGACATCTTGCATGATTGTTTGGGCGTTAGCAAGGTTTCGCCGCGCTGGGAGCCAAGGCAGTTGGAATAGGTGGATTGAGAAGACACCGAAAAATTTCTTTGAGGACGGCTTAAAAAAATTAGTTTATTGTTGGGATAAATGTATTCAGTTAAATGGAGATTATGTTGAAAAACTACATTGTAATATTGACGAAAATTAACAAAATAATAAAAATTATAGCTGAATTCCCAGAACTTTGGAAACATCCCTCGTATATCAAAATACGGAATAGGTTAACTCGACGATGGGCAACTCGGCGATGAGCACTCGGCGAGCATAAAATTCATTTTATATTATTCATTTTATTTGGACATATAAGTGTAAAATTTTGTAGGTGCTTAATAAGTGTAAGAAGTCAACAGACTGTTAGATGTCTAAGATAATATTTTTTTTCTATAATTTCATCAAAATTAACGCTTTTTTGATGATTATTTCATTTAAATATGTATTACTTAAAAATCCGTTCAACCGAATTAGTTCTGCATGTGTCCACAGACTGACAGACTGGTCGACATCACGTTAAAAACAGTTGATTCATGTTATAAAAAGCATAATTCGTGCTTATGGGTAAAAATTGGTATGATTACAATAGCCCCCTCTCTATATGTTACAGTCGGTAATACATCTGAAAAACGCAAAAAAAAATTATGAATATTGGAAATGGCATAAAAAAAAGAATAATTTTCTCAATATTTTATTAAGAAAATTTCTATATTTTGTAAATTCTTTACACAATAACAAGACACACATTAAATGCAATAAAATACAGTGTTACCAACTTAGAACCTACCTTATTGGAACGCAACACCATAAAAGCCATATTCAATAAATATATAGAATTATAAAGTAATAAAAATTCTATAACCAGTTAACCCTTTACAGCATGAATTTTTATTTTTGGCTGAAATAATTCATGGGCATTAGGAATTGGTTCTAACTGACAGAAAAATTAATTAAAAAAATATATTTAAAATATTAATTATTATTTTTATGAAAATAGGGTTTGTGCCATACATGGAACATTATGATTCTACATTATGTTACAAAAGAAAATTATTCCGTATTATTTGCTCGTCAATTTTTAGGTGTTCTTCATTAGGGATTAAAAGCAGTCGCTCTCAAATTTTTGAAAGATAAGGTCGTATCTTCTAGTTGTCCTTTCTCAATAAATTCAGAATTATTGTTGAAGTGCAAATTCCGCTTGATATCCTCAAATCTATTGCAGCCCATTACTTGAGATACTGCAGGATCCATTACTATGTATGTGGCATATATGAACATTCATGAAGTAACGTTCTGAATCAGTTTTAAAAGTAAAATAAAAAATAAAAATCGGAATGTGCCATATATGGTACACTATGCGGTAAAGAGTTAAGAAAATATTTAAAAAATCTAAATTCAAGTCTATATTTCTGGATTCGAAACAATAAATGAAATCATAAGTGAATATTAAAACAATAAAAGACCCGTCTTGCTATCAATCTAAAAAAAATTGAAACACATTTTTAATAATTGGTATTATTCATACGTCACAAGTGGTTATTGTGTGGCGAATTTACCGCTCGATAACATAAACCTTTAGAATCTATATAGAATTTGGAGTCCATCTAATCGAAAAAGTCCACGTCTATTTGTCAGATTTTTAAGTGATTTTATCGATATCGACACATTCAACATATCAACACATTCAACATATACGTCACACAATAACCACTTCTTGGTCCAGAACCCGATGATACATACTACTAACTTTAAAACAAACGTAAAACTTACGCGTGGACGTGAACTTATCTTCTTTCAAACACGTTTAGTAAAGCTAGACTAAAAAGTAAAATATGTAATGAAATTAAAATAAACAACAAGCTATGGACCATAAAACCTATCCCTCATACTTTTATACGAGTAAGTCGTTCCCTACAACCAGTGGTGTGCCGTGAATAGTTTGACGCAAGACCCTTCAAACGCCAATTGAGAAGTGACATTACCTATAGAGGCACTGATTTCGTTTACAAAATGGCGATTGGAATAGGATTTTTTTACATTTGCCATTTGATACACAAGAATTCACATGGTAGTTAATTTTCTGTTGCGATTTTATTCACTTTTCTTCACTTTAACACATAGAAACAATGCAATTAATTGCATAATATTCCAAAATATTCCGCTAGGCGTCACTTCAGTTATTGTCAGTTCTCAATATCGGCTAGAATGTGATGATCCACGCAGGCGCATTTGTGTCTAGCAGTCAGACATTGCAAACATAAAAAGCATTTATTAGACGCTTTCCAGGTGCGTGATTTGCGTACGCAACCAAACTTGAGTACTTATGAGCGTTAAGCACACTTTCCAGGTACATTAACGCGTTGAAAGAAAACGTACTGAATCCTGCCCCCCTCATTCGTAAGTACATTGATGGTATTAGAGCGCACGCAAGCGCAGAAGTCATAACTGTTTGTCTTAATATGAACAAGGGATTAGAATCGGAATCAGGGCCATTCAGGGCAATTGTTTACGTTTGAAGGTAGAATTAAAGATGCTACCCTTTTGCTACATTACTTAGATTTTTTTCAGATTTTTAGTTTAACTCCTTTGGGTTAAAGGGTGCGGTACTATATATTTTTTAGTACATTCTTGAAAAAAAAAAGCGTTAAAATAAACTTCAAGTCTTCAGAGCTTTTCTTTTATACTAAAAAGTAAATTAAAAAAGATGATTTTTTTCAACGACACAAAAAAATCGTAATTTTTTAAAAAAACTAACCTTTTAAAAAAATCCTGTTGAACTATTTCGGTTCCCATCAATGTGCATTATTGATATTTTTGGATCAACCTATCTGGGATATCAAGTGGGATGGATAAAATTTACATACTTTTAGCGAAAAATCTCATAAAAAAACTAATTTATCAAAAATAAAACTTTGTTTATCTCCGCATTAAGAAGTTTCATTTGATATCCCACTTAAATTTAAAAAAAAAAAAAAAAAATTCATTAAATACATTGTTATTCATATTTTTCCCGGGATGTAGTTTTCCTATATGTGGGTCAAAGAATTGCACAGGCATGCCAAATTTCAACTTTTTCTGTTCAGCTATTTGGCTACAATTTCTACAGTACAGGCAAACAGAGAGAATGAGTGACATTATAGGGGCTTTTTTGGTCATACCCACAAAATACTAAAAAATGTAGGTCAATAATAACAAACTCTCCCGAGCAACGCCGGGCGGAGCAGCTGTTTATATATATAAAGTATATAAATATCACTAATTTAATTTATAGCAGTTTCGTTACTTTTTGTTTTTTATTATTGCATATCAACTGAAAATATGCAAGAACATTCACAAAGCCAGATTCATATTCTTTTGAAATTCAAAAGATATCTTCATGGGCCTGCGTAAATTATTGCACGCTTAAAATTGGTCTCAGGAGAGTTTTGTTAGTTAGTTTGTAGCAAAGAGTTCGCGAGAACTCTCTACAGCAGTGTTTCCCAACCCCCGGTCCTCGAGATTTTAGCTGGTCCGCAGAACTATTTTTATGTGCTGTTAAAAACTCGGTCCTTAACAGTTAATTACCTAAGTAATAATTTGTTTCGTTTATCACTAATTATATTTGATTTTTTATTTATTGTTTTTCTGTGTTTGTGAACAGTGCAAAAAAAAAAACTTTTGCGATACACATACTTTCTAAACTTGCCGGTCTGCCAAGCCGTTTGCGGTCCGCCATGAAAAAAGGTTGGGAATCGCTGCTTTACAGTACTCCACTGCTCCTAATTAAATTTGCATAACCCTGTAGCAAAGGGCACGTAAATGTTGCAAAATTTTGACAAAGGACTTGCTCGTGCTCTTGCGAGTCTCCTATAGCAGACCATCGCTTACACTGGAATTAATAGCCTATAATACTGGATCCGATAATTAACTAAAGTATATTATGGCAGTTTTTATACTTCATATGATTTGGCAAAATTTATATTTTATCAGCCCATAGCTTGTTTTTTATTTTAACTATGAAATTTTAAATATGAAATCAAATTTAGAATCCATTTTATTCAAATGACGATAAGCCAAACGACTAGCATATTTTTACAATTTAATGAATTATCACCGCTACGATATCTTGGCTCCGAGGGGTCTCATATATTTCTCTTGTTTCCGTTGTTGTTGTTCCCATTGTCTTCGTTCTCTCTCCTGTCTTCGTTTCTCTCGTAAAATATTTTGTGTGTTCCAGTCATTTTGTGTTTGTTCTTCCCATCCTGCACCTTCTTCCCACTCTCCCAATTCTCCTTCCTGAAAAAAAGCAACAAATAATTAGAAATAGCTAACAAACTTCTGTCGACATTGTTACAAAAATTTAAAACTAATATATACGTAATAAATTCAAACTGTACTGCAATATTTAGTACAATAATTTGGCCACCAATTAGCGTATTTGAGCGTCTATCTTGAGTAACTATCATCGTTCTAAGTTATTTTCTCGCATAAATTATACCATTTTTTTTTTTAATTTGTATATTGACCAATTTTAGTGTGGGGAGTCTAAAAATATATTTAAAGCACCCTCTCATATATATTTTTTGAAATATGGTCATTTTTTCTGAATTTTTCTGTTCAAGTTTTCCGTTGTTTTTTTGAATTTATTCAAAAACGGTAAACCGTAGCTTGTAATGGAGATTATTTTTGAGATCTACGGCTCAAAATACATCAGTATACACATTTTGAAGTAAATCAAAGAGAAACAAAACCTTTGAAAATTGCTAAAAAATGGAAAAACCGTAAGGGGTACCCCTTACGATTTTTTCGATTTTGGACCATTTTCAAAGGTTTTGTTTGACAATTCGTATTTATTGTAAAAGTTGGGTTATTAAGGCCCCAATTTTTTTCTAGACTAAACAATATGCGAAGATTTTAAAAATTCAAACCCCAGTTCTCTATATTTTATTGTTCTTAAGTTAGAATTTTTTAAATTACAACAAAAAAAAATAATTGTCAAAATAAAAATTTTGCAAAAAAATTTTTTTTTGAGTTGTTTGTTAATTTCTAAGGCATTTTCAGACCTCAGGATTTTTAAAAATTCCAACCGCAGGTCTCTATCCCATGTAGATTTTAAAATACGGTCTTTCGAAAATGAAGTATTTACAAATTTTCAAAACTGTACAGATCAAAAACGGGTTAACTAAAGAGAACTTATTTTTTATTTAAGTAGAAAAAAATTTGTATATTTTAAAAATTCAAGCCGTATATCCCTATATTTTATAGTTTTTAAGTTAGGATTTTTTTAAATTAAAAAAAAAAATTGTATTAAAAATTTCCAAAAAAAAATTTTTGGGAGTTGTTTTAAAATATGTCCCTTTAGAACCCCGGGATTCCAAAAATTCAAATTAGGGATTTCCAGCCGCAGATCCCTATTTCATGTAGTTTCTGAGATTCGGTGTTTCGAAAATGAAATATTTACAAATTTTCAAAACTTCACGAATCAAAAAGGCGTTAACTCAGGTGAGCTTCATAATACAGTTTTATATTAAAATCTTGACATTAACATATCATTAAAGTATTTTAACAAAAAATAATTGATATAAATTTTTTAAATACATACCGGAGCAATCATTCCTTGCGGATTAAGGCTCAATCTTGAAGAAACATTACTGCCATCATTATTATCATTATTCAAATAAACTTTAGTTTGTCTCGTAATTTTTGGAGTCATATCTTCGAAAAAATTTTCTTGATTATCTTCTTGTGAATCTTGTGACTTCTGTCTCGCTAACACAGTCTGTTGTCTATACATTTCAATATGTTCCTGTATACTATTCGGTTTATAATTTTCATTTCCCTGTTTATCTTCCCAGTGCCAGTTCTCGAACTCTCCCTGCCCGTTTATATTATTTGGAACAATTCCGATAGCTGTTAATGGAATAGAATCACATGAAGGATGTCTTTTACGACGGAAACAACATAAAGCTCTTCTAAATATACCAATTAAAAATAGAAAAATAGATTTTAAACGTTGTATTATAAATTGTACTGCCATTTAGGTTAATATATATTTTTTGTGAGAATATTTAAAACTATTCACATCACATAAAGACTACTATATCTAGAATAATTATATAATCTTATTTATTATAGTATCACTGTATTACATATTTATATGAAAATTGTTTTACTTGACGTTTATACTTTTATTTTCAAAAGCGCATGCGCATAGTATTTTGATTATATGTCAATCTTACAAAAAACTATTTTCTTTTATCCTAAAAATACTTTAATACTTTTAATTGAGTTAAATTATCATTTATTTAGCCAGTAATAAGATTAGTATTATAACTTGTAGTAAAAATAAGTGGATTATTAAAGATTCAGGAACTCCTAATTTAATAATTTAAAATGGCGCATTTTCAGGATTTCTTAGCTCTCTCACTTGATGTCACTAGTTCATATTTCAGTTTCTGTCAGCTCTTGAATGGTCTGTCATGTCATCTGGTTAGTTTTGTAGTACTGTGCACTGGATGTAGTGTGTAGTGTATCTTTTTATAATAATCTTTTCATTTAACAAGGATTTCTATATTATTCAACATTTTAAAGTAGTGATTTCCTTATTATTATACTAAAAATAGTCTATTAAATATTGTTTCATTTGCTGTGTGCTTGAATGTTCTGGTTGTAATTCACGAGTACTAGGAGATAAATTGTCGTTAAAAACTAATTGGTGAGTTATTTTTAAAGGATCTTTATTGTATTTAACGTTATTTTAATTACTAAATCAATTAAATTTCATTATAAAACTGTAACATTCCTCTTATAACCTAAACGATTTTGCAGTGTCTGATCTTTGGATTGTTTACCTCGCATTTAAATGCTCAACTGTCAATTTACATCAACTGTACTTCACAGAACTCAAATTTGAGATTATGGATTTTAAAATGTGATATGTCTTTGCTTAGTAGTGATGTGAAATCTCGACAAAGCAAGTATTTTTGTAAAGAAAGTTATTGCAGAACCTGCTAAACGGGATTTTATACGCATTTTAATTTTTATTTAAATTAGTATTCAGATTTTTTAAATAAACTTTTGAAAAACGTGTTGATTAGATTGTATAAAAATTTAACAGTGTTATTGTTATAAAATAATGTGCCAATTTTACTTGATCATTTTATATAGAGTTTTAAAAATAATAAGCTCAAAAAATATATAATAATACCAAAATATTTATAGCAAATTGTTGCCTTGTTTGTTGTCATTTTACAATTTAATCTTATTTATTATTGTTTTAATTACCATAGTTAAATGTCAGCACATACTTGACATGACTTTTGACTTGTTTTGAAAATGAAACTAAGATATTTGGCAGGTATGTGCCAAAGTTAAATTTGTCTTTCAAACATTATGCATAGGGACCTATAGAATAGTAAGTAGGGTCAGCACCCTAAATCAAATATTTATTTAAAAAAATAACAGATGGCTCAAGGGGATTCCTTGGCCCATAATTTATATCTTCATGACATCTGTTTACACACGCTAATAGCCTTAAATGAATTGAGTCTCGTGAAATAAGTATTTGAATAAAGTTTGAACTTTAATTTGTGTGTGATTTTTGGAATAATGTAAATAAGTACATTTGACAAGCAAATTTGACTTATTGACAGTTGCTAAAGAAGGAGTTAGGTGTTTTTTAACTCCAGTTATGACTAAGGCCCGGTCTTTCCACCTTCAGATAAAGTTCCAGGTAACTATCTGACAGATAAGGTTATTTGTAACTTCATCTGCTGAATAAATGTCAATACCAGTCAGTGAATCCAATACGTCAGTCTCATTATCTGTTAGATAACTATCCGATAGATACATTTGTATAGAAAGAAGAGATGACATTTACTCAGCAGATGAAGTTAAAAATAACCTTATCTGTCAGATAGTTACCTGGAACTTTATCTGAAGGTGGAAAAACCGGGCCTAACTCGAGTAATGGAAACATATCTTTTTAACTTCAGTTATGGATAACTCAAGTTAAAACATACTTATACATATATAGGCTATTCCAAACGATTAGGCGGAACTAGATACTTTCATCGTTTGAATCGTGCTTTTGGCCGTTTTGTTTAAGCTTTGTAAATCATACTTTCAATAAACATTTTTTGGGTAAGGTTAATATCTTTTTAAAATGTAATTTTCTTTATATTTTGATTTTTTGTGTCATTCTTAATACAAATTTCCCATTTATTTATTTTTTTGTCATTAAAATATGCAAAAAAAGTATACTATTTTTGAGATGTCATTCGTTTCCATGGTTTTATTGTTGGAATTTTATTTTTGACATTTTTTGAAAAATGAAATAACCCAAGCAAGGTCCCTTCTCGTGACAAAAAACGAAATTCCCATTTAGTTCCGCCTAAACATTTGGAATAGCCTGTAAGCTTATGTGTTTATTTGTTGATAAATTGGGAAATAGCACCAGCAGGAGCAAAAAAATTATAGATTTGTTGCTAGGATACCAATCAGCTATTAACAGTAGGGGTGCTAGCGTGGTACCCTCCCCCAATTGCTCTGACCCCCAGTTGGACCCCCTCCAGAAATGCGTGGTGAAACTGCAAGTGAGGACCTTTTTTAGGTCATCACTTGTATTTTTACCTGTCCATAAATAAATTATGCCCTCCTCAAATATTTCCTGCCCCCCCAGATTTTAGTCAAGTATTTCCTGGCCCCTCTATATTTTAAGTAGTAACCATGTTGGTAGACTCTTTTGGGTCTCGGTTTTTCACTTGTGTTTTTCTTAGGGCACTGTGTGTCGGGTTAATCATCACCATCAATCCCATAAATATCTGTTCTGTTAAATGTCAGTTCTTTTCTTACATGTCAATAATTATCGTATATCATATTAGTTGATATCAGGCGCGCACCTAGGACGGTCTCGGACTTGAGCCTCCTCCCAAGAACTCACAAACACGTGGTTTCTACCTGTTTTTGTCAAAATATAAGTGATGACCTATTTTTTAAGTCATTACTCGTATTTTGAAAAAAAAAGTGCTTTTGGCGGTAAAGGTAACTTTTAACTGTTCTGCGCAGGGCCAGGGTTAGTGATACACCTTAAAGTACTATCTTATATAGGTTATTGTTGATAACCTTTTTATATTTTTTATAAATCAACCAAAAATAAATTGTATTTTAAAGTGAATTGAAACATGGAAACAGTGCAAACAGAGCAAAAGTGGAAACTCAGGGCGTAGTATAGGCAGGTAAAAGTTCATTTTACCCTTTTGGCTAGCATAATTACTAGAATAATTTCCCTATTCCTCCCCTTTTAAAACATTTTTGTCGTCTGTCCTCCCCAAATTCCTGGGAGCGCGCCTTGCTGATACCTATATTCAACATTACCTTCCTTGCTTGTTGAAACCTCGGATAGAGGTGCTGTAACCAGAAGTATAATTGAGATTTTCTTTCGGGAAAGTAAATTAATAATGATATACAGATGGGCATAAAATTAACTAGATATTTGTCTGTGTTACACTTTTTAACTGAGTGTGTACAGTTCGAGGATGTCAGGGAGAGGTTAGGCCTGTGCTATGATCTGTCAGTTTCTTTAGGTGACGACAGAGTACTCATGGACAGGCTGTTACTCTTCCTGAGAGAATCGAATTTACAGTTTTATTTGTGAAGTCTTGCACCTTATTTTAATGTATTATATTTATAGACTGTGATATTCGATGGTAATTGGCTCCTTTACAGCCTCTTACCATCACCCATGAATTTTTCGAACAAACTTTTTATCTTATTTATTTGTGTTTGTGTGTGCAGGATTTCTTTTATTGAGTAGGCGTAATTTTATTGATTTTATTTATTTATTTATTGTTTAATTTATTGTTTTTAATATGTAGTGTAATCCTCCAGTTCAAAGATTGTCCACATGTACTTTAAGCATACGAATTTCTATGTTCTTATATTATTTAAAATAAATAATGATGGCGGTACAAGAAAAATATGTTTTCTGTGTTAGAAAATAAACTCGTAGGAATTGTGCAAAATAAATAATTCAGACATTGTACGTTTGAGACAAGGAGAGATTCGAAAATTATACCTGCAAGTAGAACTAATGTGCTGTTTAAACACGCAATATATTATTTGGACTATCTCCTCCCACGCACATGGAGCATTTAAACATAATACAACACGCGAACTAATAAGAAATAAATAATTTTCGCGATATTTCTACTTTTCTCACCACATATCTTTGCCCTAACTCAACATTTTGCTTCTTGGGTTATATTATTTGCAAACACGAACATTCACAGACTCTCATGCAAGAATATGTTGCAAACAAGTCTTGAGTTATCATCCAGGTTATTAACGGTAGGTATAACCCCCGCAAAATGATTGAAGAAGATCGTCATGCGATTTACCGTGACATAGAGGCATCCTTTGGCATATCGCAGACTGCAATACATTCGATTTTGCATGAACATTTAGCTGTGAAAAAGACCAAGGCTCGTGTTGATTGGTGTAAGGGAACGCTAAAAAAAAATCAGCCTAGGCACTGCAAAATCCGTGTACAACATCGTTACAGGTGACGAAACTTTTCGATTTATTCATATGAACCTGAAACGAAACAACAATCCACTGTTTGGGTCTTCCAAGATGAACCGAAACTCACAAAAGTTGTTTTTTCACGAAGTACAGTCTGTGAATCAACGACAGAACGGGTGTGTTACCGACTTTGTCTTGCCCAATTTTTTTAATTTTTTTTTATTCTCTGTCCTGCGCTTTTTCTGTCAGATAAAATAGGACCAGATATAGGTGAAAGTTTGACAATGCCTGGACGAAAACTAGTTCCTAAACATGGAAAAACTATGTCGAATTGTTAGTTTAACTCTACAAGGAAATGGAATTATCAACTATTCAAACTTCATGATAAAAAGAACAATAGAAAAATCTTTTATTACTATTGCAATAGTTTAAATCTTTTCTCGACTTCTACTTTCTTAATAAATTATGTAAACATCAATTTTCACTTGAGTTTTCTGTGTGAAAAACTCGTTTGAAAAATTGTTTCATCAATTTTACTTCATTATCATTTCATGAAAATTTTTGGACATACATCGTTGCTCTAGAATTCTAAAATTTTTCGGATGAAAAAATTTGATTTATCTAAACGACTGCAGAATATATTATTCAAAATTAACTACATTTTTTGGCATAGAATTTATGGATTTAAGCGACTACCGCAGTCCATTTAATAATTATACAAATACAAATAAATTAAATAATAAATCTGTTCCAAAAAAGAATAAGGAATTGTGGGAACGATGGTAGAATGTTTGTCAATGACAAAAAAATCGACATTGTTCGAAAAATTTATGTGATCAAATATTTCTGTTGAACTATTTCGGTTCCCATCAATGTTTTTTAGATTTTTTTAAAGATTTTTAGATCAATCCTTTTGGGATATAGGGTGGGGGACAAAAGTTTTTTGACACATTTTTGGCAAAAATCCAATAAAAAAATGATTTTTCAAAAATAAAAATTTGTTGATCCATGTATTAAGAGGTTTCAATTGATATGCCACAAAATTTTAAAAATTATTTATTTTTTTGTTAAATACATATTTGTTTATATTTATCCCGCGCTGTATTTTTTTGAACTCTATAGTATGTGGGTCAAAAAGTTGTACGAGTATGCCAAATTTCAACTTTCTATGTTCAGCCGTTTGCGTCTCATGTTCCGAAAAATACGGTACTTTGATCACAAGATAATTTAATAATGAAAAAAAAAAAGTTTTGACTCATAATGCTTACAATTTACAGATCAGAAGTAGTCACTGAGAGAATATAATGTATAAGTTCACAAGGTCAGACGCTTCACATGGCTAGCACTTGAGAAATGAGTGCTTTTTACCTGAGCAACTGCATGTAGCGTGGAATTTTCCCGAGTTAGTACTGCGGAACACTTATTTGGTGCATGTACTACCAATGTCGTTTACATAGAAGCATATATTAATACAATGATAAATTAAAATAAAAAATTATACTTGGACCTTTTTAAAATGATTTGCATCAAACCAAACATTTCGACGAGGATTATTGTGTAAAGGTATAATTTTTCTCTATGACAACTCCATTCTAACACGGCTACGGCATCTTTTTTCAGGTAGTAAAGCGGGTATACTGCTAGTACTCTTTAAAATTCTTGCCCAATATAAAACAGAACTGTTCCCTCAGAAATAGGATCAGTTTGTCCAAGAGTACCCTGTCGTCAAGGTGACATATCCACAGCCTAATCTCTCCCTGATATCCTTAAATTGCAAGCCCTCAAGATGACACAGACTGTGGATAAAAGTTGAGAAGCATTTGTAGACGGTGAATTTGGTGAGTGTACTGGTAGAACATCGACTAATGCCCAATTTTATTACTTTATTAATTCTTGCTTGTCCGTATTTATTTCATATTATTGACATTCGTTCGTGTTTATGTACGTTGATGTTCGTTGTTTTCATACGTGACTTCATACGTAAGATTTGACTTCAGGTTCTTGATTTGTAAAACAATTTTAAGGCAATTTTAAAAATTATGTTAAATTATTTAAATGTTGTTTTTGCAACGATGAACTATAAATATATTAATCGATTAATCATAAGTTTATCCTTGTAATTTCAAAATATAATCCCTATCATGAATATGTATATCAGATTAGTATCAATGATTAGCAATGCAAAATAATGTATTCACATTGAAGTAAGATAAATTACTACCCTTATACGTTGTTATAAATTATAAACAATTTTAATAATTAAATAAATACTCCACTAGAGTGTCTATAGTTTTATTTGTAACCAGACTTTGTTATTGTTACCAAATAACAAAGTTATTGATACAAATTTTATTTTTTTAAATAATTACTTTAATACAAATTTTAGGCAAGTTGAAAGTACCGATAGAGAAAAATGTTTTGGTTGCCTGCGAAGCTCTGCATGTATATTCTTCCGGTCAAGTAAGAAATCTACAAAAAATGGACCGTGAATATTCCAGAATACAGTAGCCATTTTTGTACTGACGGTAGTGTTTTGAATTTCCTTGGTTGCGGAGAATTTATAAGACGTTATTCCATGTTAGCCTATATGCTTTCTGCGATGTAATAATGTATCCAATATTCGTCTACGCTTTATGTACTTAGACTCTTACTTACCTACTTTTGCTCTAGGGTTGGTTTACTCTGCAGCAGAATTCTGTTCCACAGTTTGTCTTCACAGGTCTCACCGACAAAGTGGACGTTGAATTAAATAGCACAATGCCAATAACAGTGGACAGTAAATCGTGCCCAATATTGACTTAAGTTGACTAAATCGTCAACTCCTACAAACTAGTTGCCCGTACTGAGCCATATCCCACCACCACACTTGGAGAGAACATGCTGTTGTGAGGATAATCAAGCAGTACAAGAGATTCTGCAACTTCCCATTCACTGACTGATGGCATTGAGTTGAATAAACTGCGGTCTAGGCGTCCCCCATTTATAAAAGTAAAAAAAAAAAAAATGCAAGAAAACAGCTTCAACCTTACAGATTCTTGGAGTAGAGAATGAGAAGAAAAGGCACCAGTGTTTTCAGCTTACGCTTTATACCAGACTCCCAACTACTTTGGTCTGGCAAGATATACACATCTATTTACTTCAAAATATGTCGCCAACATTATTTGTTTACATTTATCTCAAACAAATCGTTGCCTCAATGAATATATACGTATACCAATCATTACTTGTGGCCGATTTTTTTTCTTCACATGTTGGTTTATATTTAATTCGATTACTAAACAATTTTGTTTTTATTTTTAGAGTGTTTTTAAACAAATATATAATAATGGTGTAAAGGTGATCCAAATTGGACTCCGGTATTTAAATTGCGCGCCATTTTCGTTCAGTGAATGTTGGAAGTTTGCATTTTTACAGTTGGTATCTAAACACATTTCGAATGCATGTGGTTTGAACAGGATGGAGCATGTCACACAACACGTGAAACACTCACTTTACTTCAAACCAAAATTCCTGGTCATATTGTCTCTCAGAGGGGCGACATCAATTGGCCAGCGAGGTCTTGCGATCTAACCCCATTAGACTTTTTTCTCTGGAGATATTTGAGGGGTTCGGGAGTAAAATCTGGTATCTGACAATTTAATATTTTTGCAAGAGACGACATTAAAACTTTGTAAAAATATTGCAAAAATGAGAACATGTAGATACCACATATTACATGATACATCCAAGCTATCTATTGATATTCTTTGTAAATTTGAAGTGAAATCTAGTTTATGATGACATTTACCATATTTTACATGCAGTAATTCAGTTTTGAAAATATGTCAGTTACCAGGTTTAACACCCAAACCCTTCATTTGTAGGAAAGGGTCTATGTCAACAAGCCTGCTACGATTCCAGAACTAAAAGAGAACATCAGACAATTGCTGAAATCGAACCGCATTTATTGGAAACGATTACGGAAAACTTTGCTAAAAGAATGGTATCATGTCGGCGGAGTCGTGGAGGGCATTTGGCCGACATCATATTTCATAAATAATTGCCAAGTCTGTACTTTACGCTAATAACAATAAAATTCGGATTTTTCCAATATGTTGTGTTTTATTCAAAAAACAAATCCTAGAGTCCAAATTGGATCACCCTTTATATTAAGAGGGTTACCTTTTATGTTTTTACAACCGACCAATAGATGGCAATATAATTTTAAAACAAATTTTATTATTTAAGGTTACCAGAAATTTTTTATTTATAATACATTATTATTAATAAAATAATTATTATTATATATATATATATATATATATATATATATTGATACAACCGACGTAGTCAGACCAGTGATATCCAACAGGCGACCTAAGACCTACCGTTATTTAAAGGATTTCGCGTGTATATATGCCAGATATAGAATCTACCAGTTATAACTCTCAGGGCACACTGAGAGGGGTAAGAAAATCTCAAAAAAAAAATTCTCTATGTTTAATAAACATTATTAGACCCAGTATATGGAACCGCTTTTTCAGTATCACCTGTATAAAAAAGTGTTGTTCAATCAACGTTGTCAGGCCTTGCGACGTTGCCAATTTTATCATAGTGTATAATATGATTTGTAAAGTTGAAAACATTCAAACCGACTCATTCAGTCCTACTGTTCGGGAGTATGTTTACACTTACGAGTGCATTTTAAATAAATAATAATAATATTATATGTGACAAAGCACTTGTTGATAATTCATATACGTATTTGCAATACAACATGTGGATCAAAATGTCCTTGCTTCGGGCAGCTATGTTTTATATAAGAAAATCTCGTTTTTTCGACAAATGATACGTGCATCATGAATACTCAATTAACAAAAGAAGATCTGCAATTTATAATACGTAGCCATCTGAGACTGAAAGACTTTTTGATCATAAGTTAGTAATTACATTTAATATATTCCGATTATTATGTTATACATAAAATATATTCGGGGGATCCTCCTGTGCTGTTTTTTTCACGCGTTTTTGAAAATGATTACACTTCAAATTAAATAATTTTGTTACTCAATAAAATGAAGAAATATTAGTCAATACTGTCGCACACCTGACCTGAAAAGCACAACCACTAGGTTGTACAGCGCATTAAAATATATTTTTACAAATTGTATCTTGGTTTTAATTATATTTGCATATTATTTACGTATTTTGTTATTAAGGACAATTATTACTGTATAAACTCAGTAAACTATTACTGTCGTGATAATAAAAGGTAATATTTACAATTATATTTCTCATATGAAAAATAAAGAGAAGTCATCATCATCAATGACGCGACAGCCCGAAATGAGTCTAGGCTTCTTGATTTCAAGTTTTGTGAACACATTTTCAATCTGTGTACATGTAGGAGTAATATAGACGGGATTACGTCCATTTTTTAGCGCACACAGAAATGCCCATACAGCTTATAGCCGGTTGCGAACGCCTAAGCAGAGCCCGTAATTTGTCTAAATATTTTTTACAAAAATTATTTTAACAATTTAATTATTATCTACTTGCGAGCGGTCAACGGCAAGCACAAACGATTTAGCACTGGCAGCACAGGCTTGCTTGTGATAAGTAAAATTAAGCAAGATCCTTAGAATCACCGATAAACGAAACTCTATACACCAAAACGAAGTATTCGTGTCAGGTGGATCATAAAAGAGAAAAAAAAAATATTTGTAAAAGGTTGTTTAATTACACCTTTTTGTTATATCTCACTGTTTTTTTTTTTTTTTTAAACTGTGTGCCGTTTCAGCTCTCGCAATTCTCAAATTTACGGTGAGCCGAAACTATAGTGAGTGAACTAATCTGTGAAACATAACAACAAGCATCATTTAACAACCTTATATCTTCTAAGTGAAATTTACAAAGTTGTGGAAAATTTACATATATAAATAAAATTAGAGGTTAAATCTGTTCTTTTTTGGGGTTTTGTAGGTATGACCAAAAAATCCTTATACCGTCATTTTGTCGTCTGTCTGTCTGTCTGTCTGTCTGTTCGGTAAAAATTGTAGCCAAACGGCTAAACCTAGAGAGTTGAAATTTGACATTCTTATACAACTCTTTGACCCGCACATAGGAAAAATACTATAACATCTAAAAAACATATTCCCCTAAAAATATAAACAAATATATGCTAATCAAAAATATATTTTTTTTACAAGTCTGTGTATGGTATCAAATGAAAGCCCTTGGTACATGAATTGACGATTAAAATTTTATTTTTGCGAGAATTGTGCAAAATTTTGTCCCCAGCCCAGATGGTTTAAACAAAAAATCTGAAAAAATTCTAAGTAATGTACATTGATGTGAACCGGAATTGTAGAATAGGAAATTTTTATCAGATTATGTTTTCGGAAAATAACGCATTTTTTGTGTTTTTAACTAAAATATGTAAAATATTTAATCCGCTATTTAACAAAGTAAAGGAGTGGATGTTCGTAGTTTAGTGGTAACGCTCTCGCTTCGTAAGTTGCAAACTACTGTTCAACTCTCGTCAATTTTTATTTTTTCAATTTAAATTATTTTGTCAAAATTCTAGTTATATTTTGGCAAATGTTGCATTTAATTTTTAAAAGCGTAAATTTAATAACCAGTGGGAAGTGTTGAAATTATAATTTAATTCTATGTTTGAATGTATACGAAATCAGACGGGCGAAGTTTATGACTTAAACAACCAATGGAAGCCGTAGGCGCAATTTTCAAAATATTAATGAACTTTGCTATATAAAAAAAAAAATTGCAAATATTTAGAAACTCAAATAATGATATTAGGCATTCGAATGAAAATTAATAAGAAAATATTTTAACATAAAATTTGTTTTGACTTCCCAAATAACCATCATTCACTAAATACCTGCGAAACCCTGTACGTGTGAAAATTCACATAATTTTTTCTTGGTACCCATTTTTCGTTTCTACATGTTCCAAGTGAATGTAAGACGAAATTCACAAAAAAAAGTCTCTGTCTGTCTGATATGCTTTTTTTCTTTGGGTTTATTTATCTGACATTCAAAAAACAAGAGCTATATATATTTTCTCGTAATTTAATGTGATGACAGAGTGAAACCAGGTTTCGAGCCTATGATATGGCATCTTAAAATTTTAAGTTAAGAGGCGAATGTATCCACCTCCAAAGCCAATCGTTGCACGCGGGGTGCGGTGACGAGAAGTCTTATTACGTCATTGGGGGAGTGACCAAAGTCGAAGTAGCTTACAGGGAGAGGGAAAAGTGCTAAATTTATAAATCAACCTGTATTTTTGGGAATCATAAAATATAGACTAAATATATTCGAATCAATTTGATTTTTTTTTTAAATTTCAAGATATGAAAGAAAATATAAAACTTTTAATAAGTAAATAAGTAAATAAATTTTAATAAAAAATAAAGTATATAAATTAAATATTTTAATAAGTTTAAATTTGTATTGTGATTTATTTTTAATTTTCAATTTTACAGTGCTAAACTTTTTTCAATTTCACATGACTGTTACTCAGTAAATGAATAAAAATTACAAATGTTAACACTTGACCACTCTATATTGTAATTTTATCTTTAAAATAAGCCCTTGTATGTGATAAGTGATTAATATTTATTACCAATTCTGATTTTACAGATAATTTTGTAGAAATAATAGTTTTGTTTTTATCATCAAAAATTATGTTAATAATCATTAATGTAATAATAATAATATGTGTGAAGAAGTTTCTCCCCAATAATCCCCCCCCCCGCTACGTCTCTGACCCTCATTGTAGACCGGTGGTTCTCAACATTTTTTCTTTTTATAGATATTTTAAAAAGACACTTATGTGCCAAAAAGTAATTTTATAACTCAACAAACACAGGAAATACGACGGGATGTATAATTGACCCCAATAGTAGATTCATCTCTTTAGGGGTTGATTAGGACAAAATCCTGAAATAAGTATTTCGGCATATGTAAGAGTAATCTTTGTAAGTAAACATCAAGTCGATATCTCATTGGTCCTAAGATATATTCAGGAATCCCTGAATTCACATTTCACCCCTTTTTACCCTTTAAAGGATGCAATTATAAAAAACTGTCAATAGCATTTCGAGATATTATAAAAATACACTTACGTGCCAAAATGAAATCTTATAACACAACAAACACAGGAAATACGACGGGATGTTATAATTCACTCCGTTTGTAGATCCAGCCTTTTAAGGGTTGATTAGGACAAAATCGTGAAATAAGTTTTTCAGCATTTGTATGAGTAATCTTTGTAAGCAAAAACCAAGTATGTATCATATTGGTCCTAAGAGATATTAAGGAATTCTTGAATTCACAGTTCACCCCTTTTCACCCTTTAGGGATGAAATTTTTAAAAACTGTCAATACCTTTTCGAGATATTTTAAAAAGATACTGCCAGAAATAAATTTTGTAACTCAACAAACACAGAAATACGGCGGGATGTATAATTCATCCCAATTGTAGATTCACCCCTTTAGGGGTTTATTAGGAGAAAATCCCGAAATAAGTTTTTCGGCATTTCCATGGGTAATCTTTATAATCAAAAACTAAGTCGATATCCCATCAGCCATAAGAGATATTAAGGAATCCGTGAAATCACATTTCACCCCTTTTCGCCCCTTGGGGGTTAAATTTCGAAAAATCCCTTCTAGTGGGTGCTTACGTCATAGAGGGAATATACTCTCCAAATTTCAAGTTTCTAGACCCAGGGGTTTAAGCTGGGCGGTGATGAATGAATGAGTCAGTCAGTCAGTCAGTCAGTCAGGACATTTCCTTTTATATATATAGATAGAAGATAGATAGATAGATGTAGGTAATTCAGTTCGTTTTAAGTGTAATTTTATTTCAGTTTACAACTAAGGGCCGGTTTCTGAAAGCTTAGCCGAGTTTAACCATTTGGCTAAACTCGATTACAGTATAACAATCCCATACGTTACCATAGCAACCATGTTCTGACCATTTGGTTATAGTTAACTAAGCTTTCAGAAGCCGGCCATAATTATTTAATTTAATTTTTGGGACCATTTTTTGCGTCAATATGAATTTGTATTCTACCACGGAAAGTCTAAAATAAAATAGAGTTTCGGTGTGGGCCAAAAAATTGGTGCTAAATATTAATTTATTTTCATAAATAAGGGCTCATTTTAAAGATAAAAGTACAATCTATAGGATTCTAGCTATGGAATTTGCAATTGTTATTGATTTACGGAGTAACAGTGATGTGAAGTTAGACAAACTTTAGGACATTGTAAATCTGAAAATTAAAAATAAAACCAAATTTTAACTCTTAAATCCAAAGGAGCCAATCTTTATCTTCAAATTAAAAAAAAATCAAATTGATCCGACAACATTTGGTTCAAATTCTTTGGCCTTTCCAAATGCACGTTTCCGTTGCGCGTAACCCAGGTACATTACGCTCTTAAACGTACACATAAATGTTCAATACTCTAAAATGAAATGGGAACTTTTGTTTTACAATTATTTTTATTTTTTACAATTAAGAAAAGTAATTGCTTAAACGAGTTATTTGTAATTTGAAAGCTTTTGTGTTCTTCTTTGGAATTAAGAATAAATTATGGACATTGATGTCCGTATTAGAATAATTTTCTGTGAAATATATGAACAAAGTTCAAACTTATTAAAATGTACATTTATTTGGGATTCTAAAAAAAATATTAAATAAATTTAACGACTCATTTGAAGCAGTAACATTCAGCACGCTTTAAAAAATCTATAAACTATAAAAATGTAATTATTTCTAAATTGGAAAAAAAAGAAGAATTTCATGGCGCAAATACCAAAATTTTAATTTGAACAAATTTGATACAAATCAGTTATATGCATTGTTTTCAAGTATCTACGAGTCTGCCAAAATTAAATTTGAGTTTAAAGTTTTTCTGTAAGACAAATTGAAAGAAAATATTTAAGTTCTTACAATGAATTAAAATTATCACGACTGGAATGTTTATCTAATCCATTGTACATTGTTGCCAGATTTAAGGCTTGACAACGTCGACTGAATTGTGCTGGTCCGACAAAGTCGGAATCGTACATTTTTTGTATAAAAAGTTATATACAAAAACTACTGGCGCGCACTCTTCACGACAAATCAGTGAACTAAATTTGTATAAAAATATACGATCTACCCTCGTATTCAGACCATTTGTGAAATTTTCTCTGTCATCGCTGCTATATAATCAGGGTGCAAGAGCTCCAAAAAACATGAAAAACGTTTTCAGACCATTCCCCTGGTCTGAAAACGTCAATTTTGATTTGACACCGTCCATTGAGTATATAGAATTGGCTTGCATAAGCGGTAAAACAAATATATATATATATATATATATATATATATATATATATATATATATATATATATATATATATATGTTATAACTAAGAGCAGATATCCGCAAAAAAAGCAGCAGATTTGGATACGGATGTGTTTTTCTTACGGATATCGGGCATATCTCTAGTGTGCATACAACAGAGGACAAAATTTGCTAATTAATGCAATTTAAAAACTACAAATTGTGTTGAATGAAATATGACCTAAATTACGTTTTAGTTTACAACAACGGAAAGGTTAAATGTGACGCAAATTAAATGCAAATTAAAGTGTTAATCTGAGTTACATTGTATTACCTATTAATTTTTATTATTATTATTATTAATTTTTTGTGTATCTTTTTGTAATACAAAATACGTCAAAACATTGTATGTCATTGATTATAATTTAATATCAATAAATTCTAAATTATGTTTGGTTAAAGCAAGTCAAATCTGATGATTGCGGTTTGCCTGGAACAACATTGAGTTATGCAGATACCCGGGTTCGGTCCCCGGCTGTTGTAGTTGTACATGTATGTAATAGCTTGACACGTGCCTGTTTAATTAACAACGGTCGTACCCAACACTTTGGTTTATGGATTAAATTGAATTTTAAGTGTAATTACGATTACAAGACTTAATGCGGATTAATTTGAATGGAACTAGAGATTTAGCGAAGTATTATGTTTTCTACTGGTTTCTATTGTTCTGTTAAGGTACATGTTTTGAAGCCATACATAAGTTTGAGGTAACTACAGGCTGGTAGAGAACTTAGTGTTTATAGAGAGAAGTATTGTTTTGAAAATAAATCCAAGAGAATGCTAATATGATTGAAAACACAAAATAATAATAATATGTATTCATGCTAGACATCTTATATGATGCTATATATAGCTTTAGCTACAGTTTGCTGCATCGTACGCAAATATGCGTCGATTGGTTTACAAGATGGCGTCTCTTATACAATTTGTTTATTTACAATTACATAACATTTTTTACAATTAAAAATATCCCATTAAATAATTATTAGCTGCAAATTTTAATAAAAATAATATTGTTCCTCAGATTTATATAGTTTAAGAACCACTGATCTAGCCTATTTAAATATACTTTTCCCAGTCTAAATTCTTCAAAGAACATCAAACATTTTCAGACCCAATTCTTTTCTCATTTATACTTTTTCTGTCATTATTTCTTTCCAATAAAGTTCATCGAAGCGTATTACACCGTTCGTAAATTATCTTTCACCTGAATTCGTATGTACGATGGGACTTTTTTTTAACCATTACGTTTGATTAGTTTCACGACGATTCACGAGAGACACTCGGAACAGAGTGGAAAAAAATGATCCACTTTTTTAAATTAGAATAGAAGTTTAAATCTAAAATATTGTAATACAGAAAAAATTCAATTGGTTAAAGTTTCACAAAATTAATTTATTAAACACTTTATATATATATATATATATATATATATATATATATATATATTTCGGCTTGTTAAGCCATTATTAGAAGTTGCCCTCTTTTGTGCCACACAGCTAATTTTGCTTCACTAGAACATTTAATAATATTAATGGATCTAGCTGTTATCTCTTGATGAATGATTTTGAATAATACGGAAAAACTGTGGAACTTGTGATTTTTGTGAAGTTGTTCTAAACAAAAAGATCAACACCAATATCCGTACCTACCAGCGACATCAAATCCAACTTATGGCAAAACATAAAAGAAGACTGGAAACGACAATGGCACAGTCTAACGAACAACAAACTTCGCCATATAAAAGAAGACACCAAACCCTGGGCTCCAGTAGGCAACAGAAAAGAACAGAGAGTCCTTACAAGACCCAGAATTGGTCACACATTCATTACACATCAACATCTAATGAAAAGAAAAGAGATGGAAAACTGTGACAACTGCAATAAAACTGTAACCGTAGAACATATAATCCTGGAGTGCCAACTATATGAAGAACTCAGACGGAAGCACAAAATACCAGACAACCTGAAAGAAGCGCCTAGCCCAGAAAATGAAAACATTTTATTAGACTGCCTCAAAGAAGCAGATCTGTTCCGTAAAATTTAAATCCCATATGTTCTATTATTTCTAAATTATCTATCTTAAATGTCTTATCATAAAATTGTAAATATGCCTCATTGTAAATTAGTGTCAACATTCATCCTTCTAAATCAATGTAAATTACTGTAAATGTACCGGGGTGCTAATAACCACAGCAGTTGAAGTGCCCCCAAAATATATCTTTAAAAAAAATGATCAAAAGCCTCACATAATCGGTAAATATTAGTAAAATTCTCCCTCTTTGTTCTGTTTATTAGAAAATGAGCCTCTGATACGATACATTAATATCGTACCATTTATCCCTTTACTGCATGAATTTTTATTTTTGGCTGAAATAATTCATGGACATTAGGAATTGGTTCTTATTGATAGAAAAATTAATTAAAAAAATATATTTAAAATATTAACTATTATTTTTATGAAAAAATAATAATTAAAATAATAATTTAGGGTTTGTGCCATACATGGAATATTATGATTCTACACTATGTTACAAAAGAAAATGATTCCCTATTATTTGCTCGTCAATTGCTAGTGTTCTTCATTAGGGATTAAAAGCAGTTGCCCTCGAAATTTTGAAAGAAAAGGTCGTATCTTCTAGTTGTCCTTTCTCAATAAAATCAGAATTATCGTTGAAGTGCAAATTCCGCTTCATATCCTCAAATCTATCGCAGCCCATTACTTGAGATACTACTGGATCCATTGCTGTGTATGTGGCATATATGAACATTCATGAAGTAACGTTTTAAAAGTAAAATAAAAAATAAAAATCGGAATGTGCCATATATGGCACACTATGCGGTAAAGGGTTATTATCAACTAGGTAGCGAGCCTGTGATATAATATAAAGTCTGATCTCAAACTGAAATGAGATTCCCGACTAAAGGAGTTCGGGTACTAGGTACACTTAATAAATTAAAAATTTATTAAATTTAATTATAATTAGTTTGAATGTTTTGGCATTAAAATAATGAAATATAAAAATAAATATAATTGGATAGACCACCAGAATGCCGACACAGTGCCAGAATTCAACGTTCTAGATGTTTTCACCAACCGGACCGAATATTTCTCACCTCCTCTTCAGAGAGACTGTTGTATATATAAGGGTTCTATAGCATTTTCAAGAATAAGGGTCAAAAATTGTTCAAGGAATTGTTAAAGTTATTAGGTAATAACTTTGAACAAATATCACTTTGAACAATGGACCCTTCAAAATTCATTAAAATTAAAAAAAATGCTAGCAATTCTTAACACGACGGGTGGTTTCAAAAGTTTTAGAGACATTGTCCTGGTGGACTAAACTATTTGTTACAGATGTTCAGAACAATGACACCCCTCTGTCCCATAGTTATACGTAAGCTATGCATTAAGTTATGGAACTGTTATAAACGAGGTTTTAATAGTTTCACAAGCTGTGCACGAAAAAATACTTGAAACGAGCTATAGGGAAAGTTATGTTCTGAATACATAATATTTTTCCTACTGTGATGTATTCAAACTATAACATAACAAAATTTCTTTTCTAAAATTATTTATTCCGAACATTGATTTATATCTAAATTTTAAATTCACCTTCTATCACTTTTCCCGCACGACTACACGTGCGTTTTAATACTTTCTCCTTATTCATTGATGCACGAAACTCATTCGCGTCACATAACATTCACTGTTAAAAATAGAGCATTCTAGGAAAGAATTCGGAAACTATGTCCTGCAGAGTAAGGTGTCGGATGTTGCACATCATTTTGTAATGAGATTTCTGTTAAATCTGAACAAACATTTCTTGAAATTTTCATCATCATTGCGCCGACAGTCCGAGATGAGCCTTGGTTCCTGTTTCCAGATTTCGTGACCATGTATTCAATCCATACATTCAGGAGTAATATGGTCAGTATTACGTCCTTTTTTAGCGCACACAGAAAGGTACCTACAATTTATAGCGGGTTGCGAACAGCTAAGCAGAGCTTCATAATTTGTAAATCTCATATATATATATATATATATATATATATATATATATATAAACGAATTTCTGTCTGTTTGTTTGTTTCTTTCTCTGTGCTTTATACAAATCGAAACGGGTAGACCAATTTTCACAAAATTTAGTACAGGGAGGTAAAGTAATCCAAGAAAGGTTTTAGTGAGGGTTACAAATTCGCCCATGTTCCCCTAGGGGGCGTGATGGGGGGTAAATCATCAGTTTCGCACTCTCCGTACAGTTTGAATTGATTACATGGGTTAAACCTTAAGAGATATATTGAAATAATGTAGATAAAAATGTAGATCTATACTAGATTTAAAAAATTTGTGAGAGCATATACCTATCATGCACCGATATCGTGTATTGGGCAATTTTTTGTTTTTAAATGTAATTTTTATAATATAAAGTTTGTGGGTGCATAACATCGGAGTTTTATAGTGGTGTATCAATTATTTTAGAATAATAAATTAGAGCGTTTCACGCAGAATCATAAAGTGTTTTACACTATACATCAAAGATTGATAATAACGGAGTTATCACAGTGTAAAATGTACGTATGCACAGAAATGTCGAAAGTTGTATATATGTCGCTTTTTGGTGCGTTACAAATAGATGGCACTGCTGGAGAATACTTTATTTCCCATCGCCTAATAGTTAATTGCAAATTATATTATCGTTTTATATTTATATATATATATATATATATATATATATATATATATATATATATATATATATTATATTATTCTGTGCTTAAACATTTTTGTCAATTTGGTAAATATTTGGGGAGTTACGAGAGTACACTCAAATCTTTAAGTATCTCCTTTACTATGACTTAATAGCAAAAAAGTTGTTGACAAAAATTGTTATTACTAACTAAATTACTAACTAAATGCTCCAGCTAGTTGTGTTTTTATGTGGTTGTCCAGCTTTCCACATTTTAAATTGAATTTTATGAATAATTAAATTCAAATTAGGTCTTTTGTTTGTAGATAATTAAATAAATTCAGAACACATGTAATGGAGAGATGAATTTCATATAATAGACATTATACTGAAAAATTATAAAAGTTAATTAATTTAAAATTTTCATTGTGCTTCAAAGTGTTCATTGTTAACTGGAAAATGCACTTTGTTCTAGTTTTTACATCACCAAAATAGAAAGAATTAGTATCCAGTTTACTGGCCAACTACTTTTTTACCTATATTTTCTCTCTGATACAGAAATCGCTCGATTATCACGGTTTCGATTAATGCTCTATATTCTAATTACCGTGTTTTATTATTATCTACCAAATATGGATTAGCAGAGCCGGCCCAACAATTTGCGGGGCCCGGTGCAAGATATCCGTGCGGGGCCTATATTAATTATTTTTTTAGTTTATGGATAATATGCAGAGTTAAATATACAATTAGATGACTGGTGTATTGAGCGCTGCATTTATTTTTCCTGAAATACCTTTTCTACAAAAGTCAATGCTGGAATCTAAAGGCGCGGGGCCCGGTGCGGGTGCGCCGTCTTTCGACCGGCTCTATTAATTAGCACAAATCAGGATTTCAGTTAGCGCGGAATTTAGGCTTGGTCTTGGACAGTGTCGGCGATAAGGTACTTGGCGCCCCCATGCAATAATTTATATAGCGCCCTAGAATTATTTTTATTATAATTACATAATATTGTCGGAATAAATGTTGCTCTTAAGTATAATGGTGCATTACATGCGGAGTGCGTTCCGCCAGCCCTGGTCTTTGATTGTCAACAGCCATAAAATGTTTATAATGTGTTTTATTCTTTTTATTTTAAGTAAGATAAATTGGTGATTTTAATTTATTTTCCAAGTCAGCTATATTTTATAACTATATTTGTGCTAAAAGTAATTCAGTGTCTGCACACCTACATGGTGTAAGATTGAATGTGGGTTGGCGGTACGATACCCACGCACAACTTGACGTTTGACAGAAGGAACGATAAAAGGTAAAAGGTATAAGAAAATGCAGGAAAGATACACACAGCGGTTACGCAAATAAATACGGATAAACAGACTAAAAACCAGAGATTGGAACTTGGGGCAACATACTATCCAGCGGGTTACTACCCGCTATACAAATATCGAATAGGGCCAGAGGGACACATATGACCCACTTCCTTCTTTCCATTTTTCCATTGAAAAATACTAAAGGAAGGCGGCTTATATGTTAATTAGGCAAACCAGGATGGTATTTCAAAATGGAGGACAATAATTTCCAGCTGTACAGTGGCGTAGGGCAATTTATAAAAATAATTGTTATCGTTATAAAAAGACAAAATACAGTCTGTTCCAAACGCTTAAGCGGAACTAGATTTTGCAATCTAGTTACTTTCATCGTTTAAATCGTGCCTTTCGACCGTTTTGTTTAACCTTTGTAAATCATACTTACAATAAACATTTTTTGGTTAAGGTTAATATTATTTTAAAATGTCATTTTCTTTATATTTTGATTTTTTGTGTCATTCTTAATACAAATGTCCCATTTATTTATTTTTTTGTCATTAAAATATCTAAAAAAAATATTTAATTTTGACATATGTCATTCGTTTCCATGGTTTCATTGTTGGAATTTTAAATTTTGACATACTAACGTGAAAAATTAAATATCCCAAGCAAGGACCCTTCTCGTGACAACCTAAAAGAACTAAATTCCCATTTAGTTCCGCTTAACCGTTTGGAACAGACTGTACCAATCTTAATATTTTCAAAAGAAGCTAAATATAGGAGATACAAACAATCAATAAAACACTGTTATATATCTGTAATTATAAATATTATAAAATTAATGATACACACAAGTAAATAAATACATACATACAGAACTTAAAAGAAAATTATGACAGTACGCCATTGTCCATAAGTAGGCTTACCATACGTCCCGGACTGTCCCGGTTTGAAGGTATGGTCCAGGCCAGTTTGTCATTTTGTCCCGGATATTTGGTAAAAATTATAAAGTGCCGATTATACATGCAGTACAAGAAGTGCAGCCTCTCAAAATGGCGATTAGGCAACTAATTAAAAATAACAAAGAATTTTTAAAGAAGTTTGACGCTAGTGAAAAATATTAATAACTTATGTTAACAAGTTATGTTCAATTAAGAGTAATTAAAAATTATTACTACGTAATTTTTGTTTTTTGTTAACCACTCCGTTATTTAGCCTTTTCAGTCATATGTACTTTGCGTAGAAGGCGCTACTTTCTGTTTAGAGCAAAATATCAAAATTGTCCCGGTTTGAGAAACAAATATTATGGTAAGTCTATCCATAAGTAACGTGTCTGTTGAGATTTATCAAAATCTCATTATAATATGAATGAAAAATACTTACGAATGAAAAGTTATTCTTTTAGTCTTGGCATTTTGTGTTCTTGATCGTCCACATGCAGTATAGCTAACCATTTTGACAAGATTCCAAATTTCAGGTTAAATGAGTAATTTTATATAAAATTATAGAATAACTAAAAACTATTGTAGCCCTGTTTTTTATTTATGATTTATAAATTATGAATATACTTAAAATTATCAAAATAAATGTCAATAATCACTTTTAATACGTAAACAACAAAATTTTGACAGCAATTGTGATATGGTTTCTCAGTTTATACTGGTAACAGTACAGTCTGTTCCAAACGGTTAAGCGGAACTAAATGGTAATTTATTTCTTTTAGGTTGTCACGAGAAGGGACCTTGCTTGGGTTATTTCATTTTTCAAGTTGGGATGTCAAAATTTAAAATTCCAACAATGAAACCATGGAAACGAATGGCATATGTCAAAATTAAATATTATTTTTTATATTTTAATGACAAGAAAATAAATAAATGGGAAATTTGTATTAAGAATGACACAAAAAATCAAAATATAAAGAAAATGACATTTTAAAATGATATTAACCTTAATCAAAAAATATTTATTGTAAGTATGATTTACAAAGCTTAAACAAAACGGCCGAAAGGCACGACTTAAACGATGAAAGTAACTAGATTGCAAAATCTAGTTCCGCTTAACCGTTTGGAACAGACTGTATATGTACAGTATGTTAAGAATGACACAAAAAATCAGAAAATCAAAAAAAATTACATTTTAAAATGATATTAATCTTAACATAAAATGTTTATTTAAGTATGATTTACAAAGCTTAAACAAAACGGCAAAAAATTACTAAAGTCTGTTCCAAATGGTTAGGCGGAACTAGATTTTGCAGTCTAGTTACTTTCATCGTTTAAATCGTGCTTTTCGGCCGTTTTGTTTAAGCTTTGTAAATCATACTTACAATAAACATTTTTTTGTTAAGGTTAATATCATTTTAAAATGTCATTTTCTTTATATTTTGATTTTTTCTGTCTTTCTTAATACAAATTTCCCATTTATTTATTTATTTTTTTATTAAAATATGTAAAAAAATAATTTAATGTCATTCGTTTCTATGGTTTCATTGTTGGAATTTTAAATTTTGACATTCCAACGTAAAAATGAAATTACCCAAGCAAGGTCCCTTCTCGTGACAACCTAAAAGAACGAAATTCCCATTTAGTTCCGCCTAACCGTTTGAAACAGACTGTATTCAAATGATGAAAGTAACTAGATTGCAAAATCTAGTTCCGTCTAATATAAGCTGTTCACTTTTGTATAAGCTGTTCACTTTTGTAAGAACAAACTAAGAGGGAATTTTGTTTTCAATAGTTTGCACCTTTGAAGCTGTATGTCAGGTTGGTATTAAAAAATGTCACTTTTTTAAAATGTCGATCCATTTGACATATGTCATAATGAAAAATGATATCTTAATTATAATGATCATAACCTTATCAATCTAAAGTCGGTTTTACAGCGTAAGGAATATTTTTAATTGACATTTAAAGTCAGTAACACACCATAAAAGTAACCAAAATAACCAGATCTAGTGTGTTCTTACAAAAGTGAACTGCTTATAATTATATTTTCATTATGACATATGTCAAATGGATCGGCATTTTAAAAAAGTGACATTTTTTAATACCAACATGGCATACAGCTTCAAAGGTGCAAACTATTGAAAAGAAAATTCCCTCTTAGTTTGTTCTTACAAAAGTGAACTGCTTATAGTTTGGAATAGCTCAGTGGTTCCCAGACTTTTTCGGTTCCCGGCACTCTTAATGTATGAGAATTTTTCTGCGGCGCCCCAAGCCAAACATTGGTCTAACTAACGCAGTTGTAGGAATATTGGAACGTTTTCGCGGCTCTCCAGCCAAGGCGCCGCGGCGCACAGTTTGGGAATCGCTGGAATAGCCTATATGGTGTGTAATGTCACCAGCACCATTATGCCAGCGTAGCGTATTGAGGAACTATGTATTATCTGTCTCATTTTGTAATACGGAACTAACAATGAAAGTTCATTTTTTCTGTTGTATATTGACAATACATTTATAATATTGTCATAGTATTGGTTCACACGGATACGCCAAAGTCTGTTTACACCACAACAGTCACCAAAGTAACCAGATCTAGTTTCGTATTACAAATTGAGACGAATTATATGACATACAATTTCAAAGGTGCAAATTATTGAAATCAAAATTTCCTTTTAGTTTGTTTTTACAAAAGTGACCACAGTTATACAGAAACCCAGAAAATGAATATGTTCCAAACGTTTAAGCGGAACTAACTGGAATTTTTATTTTTGTATGTTGTCACAAGCATACTTTTCAATGATCAAAAGCTTCATTTACTGAGTAAATGAAGCTTTTCTTCGAGTAAATTTTACTCGAAGAAAATTACTAGTTTTCAAAATTTAATTCCGCTTAAACCAAAGAAACCAAAAAATAAATTTGTTAGAGACAGCAATTGTTTTTGTATTATACATTTTTATTTGACAGTTTGGTCGATTTCAAGAAATTCTAAGTAACAAATTGTAAATTATAAGTTATAAATTCAAAATGGCAAACACCACTTTTGATTCTTAGTACACTTGGTAGTGTACTTTGTTTTATAGAGAGCTTGATTGCAATAGGCCATATGGTATTAGGTGCAAAATATTTAAATTATTTTCTAGTGAGTAACTTAATGTTACTATTACATATAAAGTTTCTTATATTTTGGTAATATTTGGATTAAGAGGTCCATATGGAAAAATAAACTTCCTCATAGCAGGATCATCAATGATACTTATATCACACGTGATCTACGATATAGCAGCGATCTTGTATATGGTTATGCCAATCCATTATGCAGAGACTGTTCATCATCGATCTAATGAAAATGAAGTTTACATTTTGAGGTTGTTATATTTCATTGAACAGGTCTTTAATGTTGCTGCTCATGTGATTGCTATCATTGTTGGGGTATATGCAGCATGTGCCGGATATCCTCGTTGCAGTATGCGTAGAAACATTGAAATCCAACGACCATTAGAATCAGATAATTTGGTACAAAAGGTATCTGAGAGGAAGGTTACACAGCCTAAGAATCCAGCTAAATTGCTCTCTACTAAATAATACCGAATGTCTTCATGAAGTAAATTTTTAAATTATGATTATTGTGCCAATAAAGCATGGTTTATAGTAAACGCACAGTATACGAGCATGGCATGGTCGCATAACATAATGAAGATGAATCATAGCACTATCGTTGTTCTGTTTATAATACAAAAGTATTATATAAACACATACCTGCAGAGTACAGAAGGTCACCAAGTTGATTTTTTTAAGCTTATGCTAACTAGTGTCGTGCTTCTTAGCTGTTAGATGAATAACGACTTTTCATGTTCTAATTTTTCTATTTTTTAAAATTGTTGAAGATAATATAATATTGCGGCAAAAATACTATCTTCTTCCATTTTAAATTCGTTTTATTTGAACAAAAAGTGAAAAGTTCTGGCATGATATTGGTTAACATAATCACATATGTTGTTATGTAATCTTATTTTCTTATGCAGATGTGCTATGCGGTCATACTACGCGCTTTTGCTATGCGTCTATTATAAACCAGGCTTAAAACAGAATTTTGGTTATATTATGGCATAAAAGTAACAAAATTTGAAGATTTGGAATGGAATTATTGATATATTACTAATTTGTCTAGTAGTTCTCAATCGTGATAGAAACAATCCAGTATTTAAATTTTTCATGATTTTGGCACAATGACAGTTTAACAAGATCTTGTATGGTTTTCATTTTATAATCATATGCACATTACGGGCTGTAATTATTGACATATCTCCAGAAATGTATTCCATCTTCTTCCATAATTTTATAGTTT
The DNA here is from genome assembly GCA_963971575.1 of Liopterus haemorrhoidalis. NCBI lineage: Eukaryota > Metazoa > Arthropoda > Insecta > Coleoptera > Dytiscidae > Liopterus > Liopterus haemorrhoidalis. The sequence continues at coordinate 54,892,369 of OZ020615.1, forward strand.
AATTACAAATTGTAATAAGCCTGGGAAAATTGGAAAAGAAATTTGGTGCGTCACTGTACCTTCACAAAATATGGCATTTTTCTGTTTCCCCAAAGACTTCAAGACATGTATTTTTCCATAACTGTTAAATCTGTTTTTATATCTGTTATTTTTTCATAATTAGACTGTACAAAAATACAAAAAATAAATATAAGCATTTATTTGCGACAGCATTTGTTTTTTTATTATGTTTTTAAATGTCACTTTGTAAAGTTACAATATTAAAATGAAAAAATGGAGAAAATCAATTTTCCATCTTTGTATATTTAGTATGATATTTTGTTTTCTGGCAGTTATAACGACAATAGTTAGTCTTGGAAAATATAATGATTATATATGGACCAATTGTATTGCATTAGCCATGACGTTTTTATTTGTTGTGTCTTATATTTTGGTGTTACTTGGATTAAGAGGACGATATGGAAGACAAAAGTTTCTCATAGTAGGATCATCAATAGTACTTACATCTTTGCTGCTTGTTATTCCAATAGTTGTGGTGTTGTATCACGAATATAAATTTTCTGCAAGTATTAGAGTGTATAGCCAATCCAAAACATCCCCAGAAGAAGTTAAGCTTGCTACTCAAACAGTGGCACAGGTCTTCGCTTACGTATTTCATCTCATCGATCTCGGGTTTGCTTTCATTGTTGGGGTGTATGCAGCATGTGCCGGCTGTCCAGGTAGTCAATTACGTCGTAAAATAGATGCGCAACGAGAATTTGATTCACATCATGTGTTACAAGAAGTTGCTGCCATGAACGTTGTATACCCTAATATTCTTACTGAATAAAGCCTCATTTATAATTGATATAAGCGGTTTCTTTGGTTTAAGCGGAACTAGATATTCAAATTTAGTAACTTTTACCGATTGATTGAAGTTTTTGATTATTTTATTTAGGAAAAGCCCACTTCAATATATAAGTTTGCTAGTGACAACATCAAAAAAATTTAATTTCATTTAGTTCTGCGTAAAGGTTTGGAATAGCTTATACCGTGTGATCATAATTTCTTGTCAGTTACATAACAGTAAACAGTGAGCTTAAAAATATCAAAACATATTATATCTCATATAATCTGTCTCAATTTGTAATACGAAACTATGGTCTATTTCAAAGTAGAAAAAAGTAGATAGCGCTGCGAACCGAGTACAATTTACACTGATCAAATACAGTATAGCGGGAAATTTAAAATAAGTTTATGCCCAATTCATCATTTTTCACGTTGGAATGTCAAAATTTTAAATTTCAACAATGAAACCATGGAAACGAATGACATATGTCTAAATTAAATTATTTTTCTTATATATTTCAATGACAAAAAAATAAATAAATGGGATATTTGTATTAAGAATGACACAAAAAATTAAAATATAAAGAAAATTACATTTTAAAATTATATTAACTTTAACCAAAAATTGTTGCAAGTATGATTTACAAAGCTTAAACAAAACGGCCGAAAAGCATGATTTAAACGATGAAAGTAAATAGATTGCAAAATCTAGTTCCGCCTAACCGTTTGGAACAGACTTTATATTATTTGTTTTATTGCTTTATTTAAACTCTTTTAGCCAAATCTCTCTTCTTATATACAGAATATAATTTTTAAAAATTAATATTTTTTCAAATTTCAAACTTTCAAATTTCCCATATAACTGAATTTATGTCGTATAAATAACGTAAGTGTATTATCTGCCTTGTTTATTTCAATATCTTATTAACCTTTTTTATATTAAAAAAAAATCTTACTAATCCAGTTAATACGCCCATGCCCTAGTTGTAACTTATTTTAAATTTACCTCTATACTGTATTTGTCCAGTGTAAATCGTACTCGGTTCGCAGCGCTATCTACTTTTTTCTAATTTGAAATAGACCATAGATCTGGTTTATTTGGTGACTGTTATGGTGTAAATAGACTTCATTATACTAAGGTTATATTCACTCAAAAACTACATGTCAGAAACCAATTTGACATATCAAAATTGTGATTGACATATCTAATATTACATACAGTCTGTTTCAAACGGTTAGGCGGAACTAAATGGGAATTTCGTTCTTTTAGGTTGTCACGAGAAGGGACCTTGCTTGGGTAATTTCGTTTATTACGTTGGAATGTCAAAAATTAAAATTCTAACAATGAAACCATGGAAACGAATGACATTAAATTATTTTTTTACATATTTTAATAAAAAAATAAATAAATAAATGGGAAATTTGTATTAAGAAAGACAGAAAAAATCAAAATATAAAGAAAATGACATTTTAAAATGATATTAACCTTAACAAGAAAATGTTTATTGTAAGTATGATTTACAAAGCTTAAACAAAACGGCCGAAAACTAAACGAAATTTAAACGATGAAAGTAACTAGACTGCAAAATCTAGTTCCGCCTAACCATTTGGAACAGACTTTATCTAACATACGTAATATACAAAAGTGAACAGCTTATATATATTTTTTTTATATCTATTATGTTTTTATAATTAGACTGTACAAAAATAAATTTGAGCATTTATTTGCGACAGCATTTGTTTTTTATTACACGTTTTTAAATGTCAGTTTGATCGATTTCAAGAAATTTTAAGTTGTAAAATTCAAAATGTTAAAATGGAAAAAGCCAATTTTCCATCTTGGTATAATTAGTATGATGTCTTGTTTTGTGGCCAGTTTATTCACAATAGTTTGTCTTGTAAAATATAATGATTATATACGGACTAATAGTATTGCATTAGTAATGACGTTGTTATTTATTGTGTCTTATATTTTGGTGTTACTTGGATTAAAAGGACGATATGGAAGAAAAAGTTTGCTCATAGCAGGATCGTCAATAGTACTTACATCTTTGCTGCTAAGTATTGCGATAGTTGTAGAGACGTATTACGAACATGAGTACTGTAATAGATCTGTAAATGATAAAATGTATAATAGCCATTCGACACAATCCTATGAAGAAGTGAAGTTTCCTACGCAAATAGTGGTACAAATCTTCGCTTACTTATTTCATATCTTCGATATTGGGTTTGCTGTCATTGTTGGGGTTTATGCAGCATGTGCTGGTTGTCCAGGTTGCCACTTGCGTCGTGAAATAGATGCGGTGCAAGAATTTGAATCAGATTATATGTTTCAAGAAGTTACATACCCTAAAAATCCTACTAAATAAAGCCTTTTTAACAGATATAGGCTGTTTCTTTGGTTGAGGCGGAACTATGGTCTATTTCAAAGTAGAAAAAAGTAGATAGCGCTGCGAACCGAGTACGATTTACACTGATCAAATACAGTATAGCGGGAAATTTAAAATAAGTTACAAGTAGGGCATGGGCGTAGCAACTGTGTTAGCGAGTGATTTTTTTTAATATAAAAAAGGTTAATAAGATATTGAAATAAATAAGGCAGATAATACACTTACGTTATTTATACGACATAAATTCAGTTTAATGGGAAATTTGAAAAAGTTAAAAACATATTAATGTTAAAAATTATGTACTATATATAAAAAGAGATTTGGGTATAACCAGGGAATAGATTGCTACACAACTGCGCATGCGTCACACCGCGTTACATCGCACTTTTTCATACGATGGTTCTAAACAGGCGGCATTATTATATTAGCACGAGTTTCTTGAAACATATAGTGTTTTGTCATTAAACTAGAAGATGGGTAGCTCGCTTCGCTCGGCTTTTTCTAACCAAACACTTACTAACCTAACCTAACCTAAGATAGTGTTTTGTCATTAAACTAGAAGATGGGTAGCTTGCACCATTGTTTTAGAGCCACTGATAATCCTTGAATTATTTAGTGAAATTGTTATGTGCTGCCATCTACAAAGAAATTTTGTAACGTTGTAGCAATCTAATCCCTGGTCTAGCCGAGATTTGGATAAAAGAATTTAAACAAAGCAATAAAACAAATAATATATCTTCAGAGCTAAAGTTTCTTATTTAAATGATTATTGTAAATAAAAATTAAAAATATATGTATATATGAAGGTCTAAAAATTATATCAATAACTTCTTCATTGGGCACAATCAGCTGGGCTGTCTTTTGGCCTCACATTAGTCCTCTCTCTTGATCTCTTAATTGTCAAGTGTCAAAAAATATTTATATGTCAGATAACCTAAAAAATATATAACTGCGTAAAAACAAAATACATGGAGAATTTTCTCCATAAACTCTACTCCAAGAATATAAATAAAAGTCTAAATATGTAAATAATGATAAAATATATGAGAAAAATTAAATAATATATATTTCCAATGTACGACACTGAACATCTGTCAACTTGGATTAAAAACAATATTTTTACAGTGTAATAGGGATGACGATCTAAACCAATCCGAAGCAAGGACAAACAGCTCCTATCTTCTTACACACATTTTTCTAATTTGAAATAGACCATAGTTCCGCCTAATCGTTTGGAATAGACTTTACATCTGGTGCGTCAGTGTATCTTCACAAAATATGGCATTTTTCTGTTCCTCCAAAGAATTCAAGATATTTCTTTTTCCATAACTGTTGAATATATTTTTATATCTGTTATGTATTTATAATTAGACTGTACAAAAATAAATTTGAGCATTTATTATCGACAGCATTTGTTTTTTTATTATACGTTTTTAAATGTCAGTTTGGTTGATTTCAAAAAATTTTCAGTTTCAAAATTCAAAATGAAAAGAAAATGGCAAGGGCCACTTATGTTTCTTTGTATAAATGCTATGTTATGTTGTTTTATAGCCCTTGTACTGACAATTGTTTGTTTTATGAATTATCAGTTTATATGGCCTAGTTGTATTGCATTAGCCATGACGTTGTTATTTATTGTGTCTAATATTTTGGTGTTACTTGGATTAAGAGGATCATATGGAAGAAAAGGGTTTCTAATAGCAGGATCATCATTAGTACTTTCATCTATGCTGCTAATTATTCCAATATTTGTGATGTCGCATAACGATTATAAAAGTTTTAATGATAATGACGATGACTATTCCTTTATAAACATGAGGACACGTGGTTTGCTAACAACGGTATTTTTCTTCACTTGCATAATGCATGTCCTGGATCTTGCGATGGCTGTCATTGTTGGGGTGTATGCAGCATGTGCTGGTTGTCCAGGTTGCAAGTTGCGGCGTGATATAGATGCGCAAGGAGAGATGAGAACAAATAATTTATTAAAAGAAGTTGCTGCCAAGAACATTGAATACCCAAAAAATCCTACTGAATAAAGCCTCATTTAGGATCCGGTGCCATATACATATATACACACGAATTTTCAAAATTTTCAAAGGGTGTCTGAAAGTAATACAATGTTCCGTTACTGCACACCTAACTACCGCGGTCGCGGTTACGGTAAAGTCATGGTAAGTTGTGGTTACCCAGTGGTTACCTGAAAACGCGTTTTAGTTACGGAACGGTAGTCACACCTCACAGTTGATAAAACAGACAACTGAACTGTCATTTTATGGACGTTATAGGTTATAGATATTCTCTTACAAAATTATTAATAAAAATATTTGTTTTATTAGTACTTGTTTACAATGGCACATTATATAAGAACATATATGATTTTTCCGATATTATTTTTCACGATCAATATTACTAAAAATCAGTTACTTACACTCATTCTTACTGTTTTAATTATAGACTATAGTAAAATAATATTATAATTTACTACTTGCACTACAAAGAAACGATTAATTCCCTCCACTTAACTCTCGCCTTATTGTAATTGTTTTGAAATTCCCGCCGTTTGTAGTTTACATTAGATCTGAAGTTTGTAGTGGTAGGAAATAACCACACTAACCGCGATATTTCTACGGTTAGTTTGGTTACAAAAAAGTAACCAAAATTTTCAGTAACCGCGTTCCGAAACCTAACAATTTTCCTGAAAAAGTTAATGTCGTACACTTTCGGAACGGGAAACTTCAACCGCGGTTACTTTCGTTGAGTAATGGAACATTGTATTAGTCATTCACATCGTATTTTCCAGAAAAAAAAGCGGATTATCGCGATTTTTTTGAGTTACAATGGTAAAAATTCGTTAATGCCTTGTTGCAATTTATTTGTTAATATATTATAATAATAATAATAATAGTGCATTTTATTTAGCAGTAGCTAATTATACATTTCATAGATAGTATAATCTGTCTCAATTTGTAATACGAAACTAGATCTGGTTACTTTGGTGACTGTTGTGGTGTAAACAGATTTTGCCGTATCCGTGTGAACCAATACTATGATAATATTATAAATGTATTTTAAATATACAACATAAAAAATGAAATTTCCCTCTTAGTTTCGTATTACAAAATGAGACAGATAATATATGTATTATCTGTCTCATTTTGTAATACGGAACTAACAGGAAAAGTTCATTTTTTATGTTGTATATTGACAATACATTTATAATATTATCATAGTATTGGTTCACACGGATACGGCAAAGTCTGTTTACACCACAACAGTCACCAAAGTAACCAGTAGTGGTAATTCTGAAGTGGCACCTTGCAAAATATTTGACATGTCTATCACAATTTTGACATGTCATCGCAATTTTGACATGTCAATTTGTTATCTGACATACAAAGTTTTTGAGTGAATATAACCTCGATATAATAAAACTTAACCATATATTTAAAAGCCAGGTTTACAAGTTCACATGTTTCCATAAAAGTCTATTTACACCACAACAGTCACCAAAGTAACCAGATCTAGTTTCGTATTATATAAATATACACAAATATACATTATATAATCTGTCTCAATTTGTAATACGAAACTAAATCCGGTTACTTTGGTGACTGTTGTGGTGTAAATAGACTTTTTGAAACCATGTAAACTTGTAAATCTGGCTTTTACATTTTTAGTGAAGTTGCATTACACTGAGGTTATATTCACTCAAAAACTACATGTCAGATACCAAATTGATATGTCAAATTTGTGATTGACATGTCAAATATTTTGAATTGTATACAAATATTTATTTCATCTTAATTCGCTTATTCATGTTTTCTGTTCTGGTTGCATAAAATATATTTCAAATGCTTGTCAATTTGTGTTTTATACAATTTGTGTTAGTAAGTTGACATATACGTAATTTAATGTCAATTATGAATTGTCAAATATTTTGAAAGGTGTTACCACCCTAAGGTGATATTTTAAATATACAACATAAAAAATGAAGTTTCCCTGTTAGTTTCGTATTACAAAATGAGACAGATAATACAAATTTGTTACAAATAGAATAATATAAATATCTTCAACACAAAAAACTTTGCTTTAATTTAACTTTAAATTGTTTGACATTTTTAGCGTTTTTTGTTTCATTTTGTAAATTATTATATATTATTAAACCTTTATCAAAAATACTATCCTGGTTATTATTAGAAACATAAAAATTATCTTTTCCTCTGGTATAATCTGTTCACTTTTGTAAGAACACACTAGATCTGGTTATTTTGGTTACTTTTATAGTGTGTTACTGACTTTAAATGTCAATTAAAAATATTCCATACGCTGTATAACCGACTTTAGGTTGATAAGGTTATGATCATTATAATTAAGATATCATTTTTCATTATGACATATGTCAAATGGATCGACATTTTGAAAAAGTGACATTTTTTAATACCAACATGACATATAATTTCAAAGGTGTAAACTATTGAAATCAAAATTTCCTTTTAGTTTGTTCTTACAAAAGTGAACCGCTTATAGAATGTATATTTTATTGAATAAAAGGTGAGAAAAAAAAACGAACGGACTCATGTAACAACCCAATATTTTGAAGACAAAAAAATAAATAAAATATCTGTCTCATTTTGTAATACGGAACTAACAGGGAAACTTCATTTTTTATGTTGTATATTGACAATACATTTATACTATTATCATAGTATTGGTTCACACGGATACGCCAAAGTCTGTTTACACCACAACAGTCACTAAAGTAACCAGATCTAGTTTCGTATTACAAATTGAGACGGATTATACAATGAAAATTACATTTTATAATGACAATCAATTTAATGTATAAGCTGTTCACTTTTGTAAGAACAAACTAACAGGGAATTTTGTTTTCAATAGTTTGCACCTTTGAAGCTGTATGTCATGTTGGTGTTAAAAAATGTCACTTTTTTAAAATGTCGATCCATTTGACATATGTCAGAATGAAAATGATATCTTAATTATAATGATCATAACCTTATCAACCTAAAGTCGGTTTTACAGCGTAAGGAATATTTTTAATTGACATTTAATGTCAGTAACACACCATAAAAGTAACCAAAATAAACAGATCTAAGGTGTGTTCGTTTGTGTTGCCCAACCTACACTGAACGTCTTGGACAAGTCTGGTGCAACACAAACGAACAAACCTCTAGTTTGTTCTTACAAAAGTGAACTGCTTATAGAATTTGCAGTGTGAGTACGATTTACAATGCTTGATTTACAAGACTGTACAAAAATAAATATGAGCATTTATTATCCGCAACAAATTAACAGCATTTGTTTTTTTTTATTATACGTTTTTAAATGTCAGTTTGGTCGATTTCAAGAAATTGTAAGTTACAAAATTCAAAATGAAAAGAAAATGGCAATGGCCAGTTATCTTTCTTTGTATAAATGGTATGCTTAGTTGTTTTGTAGCCCTTGTACTGACAATGTTTGTTTTTGTGAATTATCTTTTTATATGGCCTAGTTTTATTGCATTAGCCATGACGTTGTTATTTATTGTGTCTTATATTTTGGTGTTATTTGGATTAAGAGGACAATATGGAAGAAAAAGGTTTCTAATAGCTGGATCATCAATAGTACTTACATCTTTGCTGCTAATTATTCCAATATTTGTGGTGTCGCATTACGAATATAAAAGTTTAAGAGCTAATGACAATGACTATTTCATAGATGAAATGAGGACACTTGGTTTGCTAACTTACTTATATATCTTCACTTACATATTTCATGTCGTGGATCTTGTGATTGCTGTCATTGTTGGGGTGTATGCAGCATTTGCTGGTTGTCCAGGTAGCCAGTTGCGGCGTGATATCGAGGCGCAAGGAGAGATGGAATCAGATTATATATTAAGAGAAGTTGCTGCCAAGAACGTTGCATACCCTAAAACTTTTGCTGAATTTAATTTATTATTATATAAGAAAGATGTCCCTACAAAAAAATAATGTTAATTGAATGTGTATATATATATGACTCCGGAGCCTCTAATTTATAATATGTATAGGTGGTTTCTTTGGTTTAAGCGGAACTAGATTTTCAAATCTAGTAACTTTTACCGATTGATTGAAGTTTTTGATTATTTTGTTTAGGAAAAGTCCACTTCAATATATAAAAAGTTAGCTAGTGACAACTTCATAAAAAATAAATTTCATTTAGTTCCGCTTAAAAGTTTAGAATAGTCTATACATATCACAGGCATAACATAAGAATCATAAGACTGTGATTGTTCTGTTTATTAAAAACAAGTGTTCAGTAATCAGAACATAAGTTCCATAAAAGTTCTGTAAGTGCTAAAATATACAATTACAGTATGTAGGGGAGAGTAGCCAAATTTGGACCACTTAAGAATTTTTTAATATATAGGGATGTACAAGTATTTTTAATAAAAAGGAAGTAGTGGAAAAAAAGATATTGTTTATACCTTCAAAATAATACAGTTTATTTAAAAAAAAATAATTATATTGAACAGTGAAAAATCAATACATAAAAATCGTGTCATCGGTCCAATTAAAGAAACTGGTTTCTTAGGATGGACCACAGGTTTTCCAAGATGGACCATCGATATACTTAAACACAATTGAAGCAAAAGTACTTTTGATTTTTTCACTGACTCCAGCACACTGTGTATGGACCCAAGTGTAACATTTTATGCACTGTATCATCTCATCTTCCTTCATTTCCTTACATATAATACAAAACCATGTAATCTTAGTTTTTATTCTTTGTCTTTTTGGTCCAATATTTGGTAATTTTACTTTGTTAGTCTTTTTATCTTTGACTTTTTCTAATTCCTTTTTATGAGGACTACTTGTTATTACAATTGCTTTTTGAGCTATTCCTCCAGTTCGAGAAGACGATGGACCTTGCTGTGGATTTCGTTTTGGTGGAGGTGATATATCGTAAAGAATATCCTTACACTTTTTAATTTTTTTTCTCCCGAGGTACATAATCAACAGCAGAATCACTATTATTTACTGTCACTTAAAGACATAGATGTTGGTGTTGGTGTATTAGGCCTACTCGTAGTATTTACTGCGATTTCAGCAAGGTTAGCAGAACACTAAAATATCGGATGCTGCAAACTGGTGGTCCTGAAAGATATATCTATTTCCAGGCCAAATACCAGAGGCACGGAAAACACTTTCAGCTATAGCTACAGTGGCTGCTCGGCCGTATGCTTCATTTAGCAATTTAGACATCTGAATTGGACCGGTCCAATTCAGGCGACTGCTTGTGGTCCAACTTGAGCTACTTTTATAAATATTTTAAAATGTTTCACCTAACCTTACATTTGAACTAGATTAATAAAACTAATATAGTAAATTGTAGCCAGACAAGTTTACTTTCTGCAGATATAAAAATATATTTTGTTACTTACTTTTAAACAGTCTAAAGACTATTGGCCTTATTGATAAAATATTTAATTGATGGTATGTAAATACTAATATCACTTCACTAACTGCAACCATGAGGTGCGCTGTTATAAAAATTATTGCATCAGACAAGTTTACGTCCATCCCCTTTTAAATTACTGTTTTGCTGCGTAAATGCCTTATGCAGGTCAAGTTACGAAAGTGGTCCAACCTAGGCGATGGTCCAAATTCGGCTACTATCCCCTACTATTACAATAGAAACGCTGTAGATGAGAATTATGGTAATCCAGTGGTACAAATCTTCACTTGCATATTTTATGTCATCGATCTTGGGTTTGCTGTCGTTGTTGGGGTATATACAGCATAGGCCGGCTGTCCAGGTTGCCAGTTGCATCGTGAAATAGATACGCAACAAGAGTTTGACTCAGTTGCTGCCAAGAACGTTGCATACCTTAAAAATTCTACTGAAGAAATCTGTATTTATAATAGTTAGGCGCTTAGTACTCTCATTAAAGCCCTATTAATATTAGTTAAAAATTAATTACTCTAACTAAATACATTAATTAAAATTGTTCTCAGACTTTTGAACGTACGTATTTTTCTTGTGACTGTTTGCACATTCACATCTCTTCATGTCCTTATTTAAAACAATTAAAACAGCCCGTCTACGTCTTAAGAGCTTTCTTTTGATACCAAAAAAATAAATAAATAAATATATTTATTTTTTATCAACGAAAAAAAAATCAACATTTTTCGAAAAACTTCTCTGATCGAACATTCCTGTTGAACTATTCCGGTTCCCATCTATGTTCTGTACGGAGATTTTTTTCAGATTTTTAGATCAACCTCTCTGGAAGAATATTTTTGGCAAAAATACAATAAAAAAAAATGATTTTTCAACAATAAAAATTTGTTTATTGATCCACGCATTAAGAGGTTTCATTTAGTCATGCCATTCAAGATATTTAAAAATATATATTTTTTTTATTAAATACATAATTGTTTGTATTTATCTCGGAATGTGTTTTTTTGAACTCTAATGCCTCATTTTCATGGTAGTGCCAAAGGCGTGACAGGGGTGAAAGGCGTGGTGTTATATTTACAAGTTCGAATTTCATGGTGGGGTTGGAGGCGTGATAAGGGCGCGTTTTCGGTTTTGACATTTGTATATAACCCAAATTTAACCTAAAAGTTTATACAAGTGTTTGGAGTAAACGGTTATTCAATTTCATTAAATATGTCGTCAAATTGAAGGAGACGTCTAGGTCTTTTTTATGCATATTTAGACTTAATGCGATATGAAGAAAAGCAATGGTGGGTACGCCCATATATAAAAACAGACGGCAACAGGGTGATTATTTTAACTTGTTGCAAGAAATGAGGCTAACAGACACAGAGTTATTTCAATTACATGAGAATGACACCAACCAATTTTGATGAACTTCTGAGTATTGTTGGACCATTATTATGTAAGCAGAAGGTAATCAGAGAACCTATTGATCCTGGGCAAAGGCTTGCTTTGACTATACGGTAATACCCACTAAATTGGGGTATACCATTGTACTTGGGGTATATCACCAGTATACCCACTATATGACACTTCTGCAGTCCAGATGTTGAAACCGAATCCATAATAATAAACTTTATGACTGCCGAAAGTCGCTATTTCGCTACATCAATTTACGTTTTTTAATTTTTTTTTTATGAAATTAATATAAGTGTCTCGCTAAAGTGAGATCTTTAGCGAGACATTCCGAAAAAATATATCTGTTTCTATGGTTTCGACGGTGCGGCCGGCGCTAGAGTTGAAATTTCTGAACTTGCGACACCGCGCTTGTAACACCGCGCCTACGATACCATGGTACGGGTTTTTTCAAAATAAAGCGACCCTATTGGTTGAATTTTTTGTTCCACACTTCCAACACCCGCATGAAAATGAGGCATTAGGGCCGGTTTTACAATTCATGGTTACCTGTTGGTTAGCTCAAATCAATGGCTAACGACATATTTGCAATATAATAATTACCATATGTTTCGACGGTAACCACTACAGACACATGAGTGACGTTATAAGGGTTTTTTGGGGTGCATTCGAGTTGTACAGAGTAGAGCGAGCGCTGAGCGAACAGTTGATGTTGACGTCATGAATAGAGCACTAACGAAGCGAGCGTTCTTGTGACGTAATGTTTATAAAATCTAACCCTACAATTTTAGGCGGCGTTTTTACTGTCAGATTAGTTCACGTCAGTCATGAATCAAAATTATATATAATCTGTCTCAATTTGTAATATGAAACTAGATCTGGTTACTTTGGTGACTGTTGTGGTGTAAACAGACTTTGGCGTATCCGTGTGAACCAATACTATGATAATATTATAAATGTATTGTCAATATACAACATAAAAAATGAACTTTTCCTGTTAGTTCCGTATTACAAAATGAGACAGATAATACCTCGGTTTTTCCTTGATTTTTTTTTTCAATGATGAAGAAATAAAATTAATTAAAAATTAACTAATAATTAATTAATTAACTGTTTGGTCGTATTAATTTAATGAATTTTTTCCATTTTAATTTTATGCACGGTGTATTTTAATAATTTTTTTGCTGTTTACAGAACGTCACAAATACATAAAATGGCCGTACTCTGTAGCCATAGACAAATAACAATATTTTTTGTCTATTGTTATTTGTCTAAGGCTATTATTTTTATTTTATTTATAATTTAATTTTAAACTTTCATTTCTTTCCCGCCGTTCCCCCACTTTTTTACGTCATACTCCATATGCTCGGTGTTAAAACCCCGAACACATAGAGCGCACTCTAAATGCTCGCTCGATCGCAAAACGAATGCAATTGAGTGTACTCCGAGCGTCAAATCGAACACGTTTGAGTGTACAGAGCGTGCTCGGAACGCTCGGAGCGTCAAATCGAATGTACCCTTGGTGGTCATACCTACAAAATCCTAAAAAACGCATGAAACTGATCAGGAGTTCTCGAGTGAAAAGGGTACATACGGACAGACCCACAGAGAGACATTTACTTTTATATTTATAGAGATATGAAACACTTTTGTCTTTAAATGTAGATTTTTTGTGACCAATTATTCTACAGTTGTAATATTTTTCATTTAAATCAAATTAAAAAGCTATTGGAAAAATTTTTCTCTCAAGAGATTTCTGTTTTTTTATTGATGGTTATTTTCCTGAAATATTAAATGAGAATTTATATGAAATCTCAAGTAATTTATTTACTGAAGAAAGTAAAAAAATAATCACTTGCTGACGTCAGAGGGTAATTACATTTTTAAATGAAATTCAAAGAACACAGTTGTGGAAAAACTAAATGAAAGAAAAATCAGCGTTTCATGTATGTTACATATTGGGTCGGGAAATATCTATTCCACAGATGGCAGCTTTCAAATACATTAATTTACGGCTAGTTTTACAATCGGCAGTTAAGTCTCTGGCTAGTGGATACCGTGGAAACTTATGGTAATTATTATATTGCAAATATGTCGTTAGCCATTGATTTGAGCTAACCAGCAGGTAACCATGAATTGTAAAACCGGCCCTAAGGGCCAGTTTTAAGCCCAGAAAGTTTTTCACGTGTCTTTTTTGATGCAGAAAGTTGGGCATTGTTGTGTTGAAGAATAATTTCTCTTCTATTCATAATTTCTGGCCGTTTTCTGGTAAAGTTCTGATTCAGTCGATCCAATTTTTCACAATAGAGATCAGAATTAACACTTTGCCCCGGTTTTAACATCTCATAATAAATGATTCCTTTATAGGGCCTTTCAGATCGGAGTTCATCATCCAAGCATAAATTTGCTTATATTAATTTTTTAAACCACTTTTGACATGCGTTTACACTTAGTTTGTTACCATGAACAGTGCAAATGTTTTTTGAAGCAACTGTAGCAGAATTTTTTGTATGGTACTCATGAAACATAAAACAGCGTAAATAATGTTTTGATGGAAATTCTTCCGCCAAATGTAAGGGATTAAAATAAAAACGAAAACAATAATTAGGTACTCAAAGGTACAGAGTTTAACCAAAATGCAAAAGACGTCTGTTCAATTCAACAACAAGTCGTGACTAGTTCGCATACTGCACTAATAAAAATTGATGTGAAGTGTGAATTTTCACACATTTCAGGGTTTTGCAGGTATTTAGTAAGTGAATGATGATTATTTTGGATGCGAAACAAATTTTATATTAAAATATTTTTTTTTTGTTAATTTTAATTCGAACGCCTAATACCATTATTTAGGTTTCTAAATATGTGCAGTATTTTTTTTTTATATAGCAAGGTTCATTAAGAATTTTAAAAATTGCGCCTATGGCTTCCATTGGTTGTTATAAGTTCCGCCCCTCTGATTTCGTGTACATTGAAACAGAATTAAATTATAATTTAAACAATTTCCACTGGTTATTAAATTTACGCTTTTAAAAATTAAATGCAACTTTTGCCAAAATATAACTAGAATTTTGAAAAAATAATTTAAACAATATGAAAATTTAAAAAAAAAACAAAATAATATTGTCTCTTCTCACAGGGTTCGGTCCCTTTCGCATCGAGTTACTTGGATGAAAAACCAGCGTCAAAAACCGCTACACCAGCATACACGTTCCAGTGTAGCGTGTTACAAAGCTATAACTTGTGTTCATTATTAGCAAAAAATCACAAAAAACGTTTTTTTCCAAAAACATAATCTGATCAAAAATTCCTTTTGTGCTATTCCGGTTCACACCAATGTACATTACTTAGATTTTTTTCAGATTTTTAGTTCAAACCATCTGGGCTACAGGGTGTGGGACAAAAATTTTTTTGCACATATTTGGCAAAAATCGCTTCAAAATAATTTATTTTGCAAAAATAAAAATTTGATCGTTAATCCACGTACCAAGGGCTTTCATTTGATACCCTACTCAGAATTATAAAAAATTATTTTTTTTTCGATGAGCACATTATTGTTTATATTTTTAGGGGGATATGTTTTTTAGATGTTTTAGTATTTTTCCTATGTGCGGGTCAAAGAGTTGTATAAGCATGCCAAATTTCAACTCTCTAGGTTTAGCCGTTTGGCAACAATTTTTACCGAACAGACAGACAGACAGGCAGACAGACAGACAGACGACAAAATGACGGTATAAGGGTTTTTTGGTCATACCTACAAAACCCTACTAAAACGAAAGCACTTTCCGGTACACCTAATATATAGGCAATATATGATACATTTTTTACTAAATTCAATACTGATCATAATAAAATATAACTTATATATTGTAAAATGCATAAATTATATTGCTATACGATTATTTTAAATTTGTTATATTTTCATTTTATTGAACCATAAGGGGAGGTACGTGCCCCAAGTGCCCCCCCCCATCGCCTGAATACGCCCCTGATTGGACCTATTACAGCCCGTTACCATCACCCTGGGTCTGTTCAGTTTTTCAGACTTATCCTATTTATTTGTGTTTGTCCGTGCAAATTTTTTTTTATTGAGCATGTGTATAAGATTTTATTTCTTTATTATTATTTTTTTTATATATACTCTAGCCATGTGGTCTGGGTTAGGAGCAAATATCCATTGTTGTTGTGCGCCAAAAATGTTAATGGACTAACTTTTATCGCCGTCTTTCCACGCTTTAAACATGATTTCATTCTTTATTAAATGCGTAGAAATTAAAGTGTAAAAGTATAATGTTTTAAAACTTACATCATTCTATTGTAGACTTAATGCAAATTACTTATGAAAGTAAAAAATCAAGTTTGATAAAAAAAAAACAAGACATAACTATGTAAGTTAAATGTTATTACATCAATTAATGTTCACAATAAACAAATGATCAATAAATATACTTGAAATTATTATTTGTTAAGTTAATTGCGAAGTTAATTGTGCAATGTAGTATAAATATTGACGATAAAATTTTAATAATAGTTGTAAAAAATGTGAATAAACAAATTTTTTAAAGTATTTTCAGTTTTTAGAATTAATGATTTTTCCAGTTTCATAATAAATATGTTAAAAATTGCACGTAGCTCAATATACAGAAGTTGTATGATAATACAGTTAACTACGGAGTACAGGGACACTGGTTCGAATCCCGGAAGTCACATTTCAACTTCTTATGCAGTCAGTTCAGGGGTCGACTCGGGCTCGAGTATTTAATACAACGTACTCGTATTACAAATGCTATAAACTTAATCAAAAAATTAAAATTTCCAGTTAAAGGATATTCTAAATATAAAGGGTCAGGCGCACACCCAGGTATTTTTAGTGGGAGGGGGGGCTTAGAAGACAACATTGTTTTACAGGGGCAGGGATGGACCGGGACCTATATTTTTATCGGGAAATCACTGACATGAGCAACTTATTCTAACACGGCCTGTGTATCTCTATAAACACAATAAGTGCTGACCAAAAATTAAAAAGGACTTTACCTTCAAAATTCTAGTGGTCAAACGTGAAAAGTGATCAAAAAATAGGTCCTCGCTTCCAAAATGCAAGTGATGACAAAAAAGGTCTGAACTTCCAAAATACAAGTGATGACAAAAAAAAAAGTTCTGGAGTCCTTTTTTTAGTCTTCATCACTTGGATTTTAAAAGTGAGGAGACCTTTTTAGGGTTTTGTAGGTATGCCCACCAAAAAACCCTTATAACGTCACTCATGTGTCTGTCTGTCTGTCTGTACGGTAGAAATTTTAGCCAAATGGCTGAACATAGAAAGTTGAAATTTGGCATACTTGTACAACTTTTTGACCCACATATAGGAAAACTATAGAGTTCAAAAATATACAGCGCGGGATAAATATATACAAATATGTATTTAATGGAAAAATAAATTTTGTTGTTGTAAAATTTGAGTGGGGTATCAAATGAAAACTCTTAATGCGCAGATGCACAAAAAAAAAAGAAAAATCCTTTTTTATGTGGTTTTTGTCAATATAATGGCAAAAAACTTTTGTCCCCCACCCTATTAACCCAGAGGGGTTGAACTAAAAATCTGAAAAAAATCTCAATAATGGACATTGATGGGAACCGAAATAGTTCAACAGGAAATTTTGATCAAATTGGTTTTTCGCAAAATATTGATTTTTCTGTCGTCGAAAAAAAATTAAAAATTTAAAAATCTGAAAAAAATTTAAGCAATGTATATTGCTATGGACCGGAAACGTACGAGAGGAATTCTTCAAGTTTAGATGAAGCAACGGTAATTAATTTTTGAAATACATTTCTTTTTGACTAAATTTTGCCAAGTATTAAGATTTTCGTTTAATATCTTAGCTAAAATCAAAAAAATATATTTGTATATACATGGATACATTTTGTTATGGGTAGAGAAGAGGAACGCAAATTTATTTTGCAAATATAAAGTAGGAAAATAAATAAATAACTGGCCGGTTGCTGGGATTCCATGTCTAGTAGAAAATCTGTTAGTTTTTCATATAGTCGCAATATAAACAATGTCTCTGTTGGCGTTATGCTCTTGCGTGACAAAAGATCGCCCGCAGTGTTGCAAGGTCTGGATTTGAATGATATTTTTGATAATACAAAAAAAAAAAAAAATGCGTTAAAATATATATTATGGTATTATTAGAGATATATGATACACGGTAGAAAAAATCTAACTGCAACCTTCTTGTCGTGTCTATTGATTTAATACTAACTGTATTCCTTAAACACACTAAAAACCCGTATTTTTTTCAGCGCTTGGTAAGGACTCAAACCCTGAGACCCCCCGGGTTCGCGCATGGTGCTGTGCATACTCTAAATATGAACAACTGCACAAAAACTTTGCGTTTAAAATATTTTACGTTTTTATATTAAATCCCATAAACATCAATGTACTACCTTGTCCTATTTCTGCCATTTTTAAATGCCCGTTTGACGGTTGTGACGTCACACTAATCTGATTTATACACTCGTAGAAACGAAATATGATGTTAAATAAATAAAGACAGATAAAGTCTCTAATTTTATTTATACAGACAGTCATTAAGACATCCCTATTGCAGAATATTATCATTTACGACACATTATGCAAAACCCATTATTATTGTGCAAGTGCACAATTTTAACGATGTCTATTTAACAGCATTTTCATGAAAACTAGAAACCTTAGTTGTGAAATAAAAATTTGGGGAAATGTCTTTTTATTGCATATAAAATTATAGTTTAAATGTTACAAAACGTTTTAGTTGACACAAATTAACATTGACCTATTTGCTGACGTCATTATTTTAATTTACATTTCTTTCCTTAATATTTTAATAATATAATAAAAACAATCAATAAAATTTAAATAAAATTTTAAGTTTGAATATAAAATGTGATCTTGAGAATTTAAAAGTATTCGATTCTACAAATAAAATTTATTGATGGAATAAAAAAATTGACGTGAAGTGTGAATTTTCACACATTTCAGGGTTTTGTAGGTATTTAGTCAGTGAATGATGATTATTAGAAGGCCAAACGATGAATGCCTGTTACTACATAACACAATTACAAGTGTTGGTTTTAAATCCTTTAAATCAATAGGCACGACAAGGAGGTTGCAGTTAGATTTTTTCTACCGTGTATCATCAGTGGCGGTCGGTGAAACATGTTTGGGTATGCAATTAGTATGATCGGACAAGCTTGTACTATATCGCTCAACAGCAGTATAGCAACGACAAAGCACGAGCGTGTGTATTCTTTGTAATTGCTTACCCAAAAATGATTCACCGACCGCCACTGTGTATCATATATCTCTAATAATACAATAATATATATTTTAAAGCATTTTTTTTTGATTTTGTATAGTTGCAAAAAAATCATTCAAATCCAGACCTAGCAACACTGAGCGATCTTTTGTCACGCAAGAGCATAACACCAACAGAGACATCGTTTATATTGTGACTATATGAAAAACTAACAGATTCTCTACTAGAAATGGAATCTCAGCAACCGGACAGTTATTTATTTATTTTCCTAGTCGATATTTGCAAAATAAATTTACTTACCTCTCCTCCGCCAATAACAAAATGTATCCATATATATACAAATATATATTTTTGAATTTTAGCTAAGATATTAAACGAAAATCTTAATACTTGGCAAAATTTAGTCAAAATGAAATGTATTTCAAAAATCAATTACCGTTCCTTAATCTGCACTTAAAGAGCTTCTATTTAATATCCCTACAATAACATTTTAATTTAAAAAAAAAATCAATAATACAAAAGCTGTAATATTTTCCAAAAACGAAATTGGATAAAAAATTCCTCTCGTACGTTTTCGGTTCATAGCAAACTACATTGCTTAGAATTTTTTCAGATTTTTAATTTATCCCTTTAGTGTTAAAAGGTGCGGGACACTGATTTTTAGTACTTTTTTGGAAAAAAATCGTATTAAAACTACTCCCCGTTCCTTTATCTACGTCTTAAGAGCTTTCTTCTGATACCACACAATAAATGTTTTAAAAAAATTTTTTTTTTCTGACTTGTTTCCGTCAAATCAAACGGACGTGAAAAGGGTTGCCAACCTCTGATATAGATGCTCGCATACACGTGCGATCATCCACTATCGGTAACTAACTCTTAAGCACAAACCGATTTTCTTATTTCGTTATTATATTTATTAGCAGTCCCTAATTTAAAGACATACCAACTTTCAAGTACATTTGCATGACAAAACAAATTGTAGAATTCAACCTGTTCAAGCATTATTTTATTCCATGGTCTGTCTGCAAACAATGCCGAGTGTAACAGGTACTCAAATTTCTATTTGCAAATAGCAATTTTTATGATGGATTTAAAAGGATTAAGTCCTTAAGAGGGATTGTATTCTATTAACATAATTGCAAACGAACTCTGCAAAATTTCCATACTTAATATTTTGTGTGAAAATGAAATATTGTTTCAGCAAAATATATTTATGTAAATATTCATAGGTCGAATAACCATTTGTTTCATATTCATTCTACTCTAATAAATTATCAGTTATAAATGAAATTAGATAATTAAAAAGTTGGTGTAATGCCTGTACTACACGATGCAATTTATAGTTTTGAATCTCGTAAAAGGTTTCGATATCAGTAAAATATCGATTACTGGAACGAAATGATAGACGTATTCTACGTCAAAATAATTTCTTAATAATAAAATTTGATAACGCTAGTTGACGATATCTTTAATCTAACTTCGTACATCAAGATGAAATTTTTCGTTAATTGTCACGTATATTTGCATATTTCTTTTATAATTTGATATTTCTTATAATCTGCCGAGTTATTCTTATTTAAATATTGACAGAACACAATGGAGATGTTGAAGTAAAACTTCCAATTTAAACGAGTTAAGAGAGCGTGATATTCCGAGTGGAATAACCAAAACGAACTCTTATTGAACATTTTATTTATTTAATTTAATTTAAATTTCTATTTGCATACTGTAATACTGATCAACTGATAATTGTATAAATTAGAATAAAAGAAAAAAATTTCTAAATAAAGTGGGTTATCAGAAAATTGAGCAATTGAATTTTACTTGCGTCTTACATCATCATCCAACATTTCAAGGGAATAATTGGATGGGCATCCACAGAGCAAATGAAACTGGTAGACCAAGACATACATGATAACGTTCAATGTGCACCGAATCATCAAATAGTAATTTCAATAGATTATTCTAATTTTAAATATACTACAGAAAACAAATACTTAATTCTTCCAACTTTCTTATGAAAGTCAAGGAATCATGCATGGTTTAGATCGAAACATGAACTTTACAAATATATTGTCACAACCGAAAAGAGAGTATACCTCAACTAGCGTGTATATAAAAAATTTCTTCCAGGGAACATCTTTAAATGTCCTAAGATTTTACATTTCGTTAAACTTCGACCGATTTCGACCTCTGAACGATACGAACCGATAACCCCGTAAATGGGCAACATATTGTTCAGTCCCCATCATACGTTCTTCATTTGCTCTCCTAACATGGCCGTACCAGATGAGTCTCTTTTCTTCTATGTTTGTTAAAATGTTCTGTTCTACATCCATTCTTTTTGTTTCTTCATTTTTAGGATTTTGTAGGTATGACCAAAAAACCCTTATACCGTCATTTTGTCGTCTGTCTGTCTGTCAGTCTCTGTCTGTTAAGATTTAAATGGTAACAAACTATCTACGAGTGTAAAATTAATTCTGACAGTTAAATGATTAGACAAATTATTTGTTTTTAGGGTTTTGTAGGTATGACCAAAAACTCTTATACCGTCATTTGGTCGTCTGTCTGTCTGTCTGTCTGTTCGGTAAAAATTGTAGCCAAACGGCTAAACCTAGAGAGTTGAAATTTGGCATGCTTATACAACTCTTTGACCCGCACATAGGAAAAATACTAAAACATCTAAAAAACATGTCCCCTAAAAATATTAACAAATATGTGCTCATCGAAAAAAATAATATTTTTTTAAAATTCTGAGTAGGGTATCAAATGAAAGCCCTTAGTATGTGGATTAACGGTCAAAATTTTATTTTTGCAAAATAAATTATTTTGACGCGATTTTTGCCAAATTTGTGCAGCAAATTTTTTGTGTGGACAGGGGGGACAAAAAGTAAAGTACATGTGAACCGGAATAGTACAACAAAAAAATTTGATCAGATTATGTTTTCGGAAAATAATGCATTTTTTGTGTTTTTAACTAAAATATGTTAAATATTTCATTCGCTATATAACACAGTAGACAAGTAAACGCTCGTAGCGTAGTGCGTTTCGTCGTTGCTTTGTAATTTGCAAACTAGAGTTCGATTCATGTCAATTTTAAATTTTCTGTTTTTTTTGCATTTTTGTTTTGTTTAAATTATTTTGTCAAAATTCTAGTTATATTTTGGTAAATGTTGCATTTAATTTTTAAAAGCGTAAATTTAATAACCAGTGGGAAGTGTTGAAATTATAATTTAATTCTATATTTGAATGTATGCGAAATCCGAGGGCGGGGCTTATGATTTAAGCAACCAATGGAAGCCATAGGCGCAATTTTCAAAATCTTAATGAACCTATTACGTAATTATTTTAAACATATTCTATTATAACAAGTAAGAAATAAATTATCGTATTTTTCGGACCATAAGACGCATCTTTTTACGCAGAAAAATTGGGGTGCGTAGGTTCGTTGTTTAAAATGTATGCAATGTTATTGTGGAATCGGTTTAGAGCGCAGAAAACAGCATCAACCTAGAAAATATAATAGAAATGAATACAGAATTAGCTGTCATTTCTGGAGGCCTTAAAAGGCAACGACAACCCTTGGATGTGTCGATTAATAAACCATTTAAAAATTTCATGCGGGAAGAGTGGGACAAACTAATGATAAGGCCAAATCACGATGTTACAACAAAAGGACGTATGTAACGGACAAATTCAGAAGTACCTGGGTAAAAAATTCATGGGAAGCTGTGAAAGAAAAGAAGATTATAAAGTCTTTTAACCCTAGCCGGACCAAAATAATTTAGATTTTTTTGTGACCAAAAATGGGTCATACGTGACCCACTTTTCAAAATGTGTTTAAGACCCATATTTCAAGTTTTATATTTATGTCCACTTAAGGGGCCTATTTTGTAACTTTTAACAAGATCTTAAGATGTTAATTTTACTTGTACATAGTATGTTTTCATAGTAACCTGTCAATTTAACACCATGTCAAAAATCACAGAATAGGGTCTAAATAATTTAATTTTGAATAATAAAAGTGAGTAAAGCATTATAAAAAAAAAATATTTATGTCATTGCCAACTTACATGAAAATCAAACAGAATTCATAAATGTACTTAATATATAACAAAATATAATAATTACATAGACACAAAAATATAATTACATATAACATATCAGAAGAATTTTAATTATTCTCCATCTTCATCTTTTTGGCAGTAATTGCAAGTAATTTGTTTTATTGCTATTACAGTTGAATGTTTTGGACAAACGAATTTATTGCATTTGTCACATTTCTTTGAATATTTGTTATCATTTCCATGGCAACTAAAACAACGGCCTCGTTTATTTCCTGAACTGCTCGGATCTTTTGTAATATTAATAATAATAATATTATAATACAAACAGAACAGTATTTTAGCTCGGTCGATTGAGATATGATGAAAAAGCAACTGTGAAAGTAATAAACTTGTCAAAACTTGCATTATTGCAGGTGTGTAATTACGCATTACGTATTGATATAAGACATTACTAACAAATCCCAAAATCGGGTCAGGCTAGACCCGTACTGTAAAACAAGAAATCGGCTTGATAAAAAAAAAGTTTATCATCATAAAATAAACAGTTATAATATATAAGGAAAAGTCCTAGTATGACATTAAATAACTCTAAAAAATAAAAGAGTTCTTTAAAAAAATTCAACTTTCGGTTCAAATTTTACCCATAAATGGTCCGGCAAGGGTTAAAAAAGGCGGTATAGGTAACGCATTGGATAATATCGAAGATGACTTTGTTTTTGTAGAGAATGACAACAATAGTTCAGACCAAAATAATACGAACAGTGACATTAAAGAGACGCGTGATACCTACAGAGAGTGAAGATGAACATAATGTTCCTGGTACAAGTTAATGTAATAATAAATATTTTTTCTAAAAATTGTCTCATAATTTTGGGGTGCGTCTTATCATCCGATGCGTGTTATGGTCCGAAAAATACGGTAATAAGTTATTTTTAGGTAATGATTTTGCACAGACAAATCAGTCTGATTGAGTAGGAGATGCAGTCCATCCTTTGCTTCCATAGAACACTATCCTGACCCATTAAAGGCTCTCAAAATTTGCTATTCTGCAGCTCCTAATATGTGCACCTATAAAAGTCTGAATATCAAGTGTTACTGCTATAAATCAGCTGAACATTGACTTCATTTTGATGAAAAAAACTGTTTACATCCTTTTTTTAACCTTCATTTCAAAAAATATTTGTTGTTATTTCATTCTTACTTAATTGACCTCAAATGACAGTAAAAAAAATCAAAACAACCAAAGATAAGAGATAATGTCGGGAATCCCTTACCTGTTGTACTTTTACGCATTACCCCCACTCTTTTACCCCACCACAGTACTGCTGTCAGAATTCACGTTGAGTCAGTTTACCTTTGGTCTTCTTTATGTTAACAACTGTTTATTAACTTTTGCAAAACTGTGTGCTAATACGTGAAGTGTTGTAATTTTAAAATTGTGCAAGTGTGGGGAAATTCGTACGGTATTTCACTTATTAATTTAAATTAGGTGTTAAAACAAGGATATGGTTTCATGGTTTTATCCTTAGATTTCAAGTGTTTATTTGTGTTATATTAAATTGTGTGGGTTTACAATTCTGAATTAAGACTTTGACTAAGAAGTTGGGATTATATACTTTTTTTTGATAATTTTTGTGTATACTTAAAGGTGAAAAAGGATAAAATAAACTACATCTTCCTGTTGGTTGAATTAAATTTCTGCAAACCAATCTGTGTTGCAAAAAGGTAAATTTCACTTTTTATTAGCGATTTTTCGTTGGTTTTTCTGGTAATTTGGAGAAATGAACATGTGATAAATAAGGACCTGACAAATATGTGCAATGACCTAATTGTTCAATATTCATGAGCGCACTTTTAAAAATAAAATTAATTAAATAGATGCCTCTTTTTAATTTAAAACTCGGGGATACTGAATAGTTTTTTAATTGGTCATTGCATATATTTGTCCGGTCTCTAGTAGGGATGTAAATATCGATCGAAAGTATCGATACTTATCTATATTCATTGGCGGAGCTGGCTATTAAAATCTGGAGGGAAATTTCATAAAAATAACACTATCTGATTAAATGAAGATTTACACGGTGATTTGGTTTAAAATAGTGAAGAATTTTTTTTAGGTCTTCTCTTGAAATTTAGAAGTGAGAACCTTTTTTTAGGTCTTCATTTGACATGCAGAAGTGAGGACCTTTTTTTTAGGTCTTCACTTGAAATTTAGAAGTGAGGTCCTTTTTTTTAGGTCTTCACTTGAAATTTAGAAATGAGGACCTTTTTTTAGGTCTTCATTTAACATGTAGAAGTGAGGACCTTTTTTTTAGGTCTTCACTTGAAATTTAGAAGTGAGGTCCTTTTTTTTTGGTCTTCATTTGACATGTAGAAGTGAGGACCTTTTCTTTAGGTCTTCACTTGAAATTTAGAAGTGAGGACCTTTTTTAGGTTCATTTGACATGTAGAAGTGAGGACCTTTTTTTTAGGTCTTCACTTGAAATTTAGAAGTGAGGACCTTTTTTTTAGGTCTTCATTTGACATGTAGAAGTGAGGACCTTTTTTTTAGGTCTTCATTTGACATGTAGAAGTGAGGACCTTTTTTAGGTCTTCATTTGACATGTAGAAGTGAGGACCTTTTTTTTAGGTCTTCATTTGACATGTAGAAGTGAGGACCTTTTTTTTAGGTGTTCATTTGACATGTAGGTGTGAGGACCTTTTTTTTAGGTCTTCACTTGACATGTAGAAGTGAGGACCTTTTTTTTAGGTCTTCATTTGACATGTAGGTGTGAGGACCTTTTTTTTAGGTCTTCACTTGACATGTAGAAGTGAGGACCTTTTTTTTAGGTCTTCACTTGACATGTAGAAGTGAGGACCTTTTTTTTTAGGTCTTCACTTGAAATTTAGAAGTGAGGACCTTTTTTTTAGGTCTTCCCTAAAAAAGCTAGTTACGCCCTGCCTAGGGGCGCTCAATTAAATCTTGGTATTAAATTTAATAAAGTTCGCGGCTATGGGACACAGATAAAAATCTAGAAGATATTCAAGATTACCTGTCTCCGTTATTAACCACAATTTAATACTTCAATAATTATTATTGTCGTATTATCCTAAATCCTTTAAATTTTATTTTTTATGATTTAATCCTTTAAAAGCCATTATCGTCTGCAAAACAGTTCGTGTTTATACACAATTCTGCGGTATTACCACAAGTCACGACTAGATTAATTTCACATGATTAAAATATTTAAAAAATATTTAAAAAAAAACAATATAGGTGGCTGTAGTATAAAACTTGCATGTAAACACATTTAAAATAACATATATTTTCGATTTGTATAGATGAGTTATTCAAAGAACAAAAATAGAAAACATTATATTATGGTTTATGTTTTATTGTAATTATTCGTTTTTAAATTTGTACTTTAGCGTGTCAGGTTATGAGAATTTTTTATCTGAGTGTATTTTACGGATGATATCCTTCTAGACAGGTCGATTAAGGGTTAAATCCAGGGTGGTATTAAGAGATTTGTACTTCCGAATTGTATCTGTATTGAATATCTCGGTTTTAACAAGATTTTGTGGTCATAGTACCGATTTTGACATATAAGGGTATTTTGCGAGAAAAATTGTTATTGAAATGTACATTTTTTTGTGGACGTTTTATAAAGTTGATGCATATGAAATGTCGCATTGTATGTGGAAAAAATTTATGTAAAGTGTGAATTTTCATATATTTTAGGGTTTCGTAGGTATTTAATAAGTGTAAGAAGACAACAGAATACTGGATGTCTAGTAATATTTTTTCTATAATCACATCAAAATCAACAGTTTTTTGATATTATCTGTCTCATTTTGTAATACGGAACTAACAGTAACAGTTCATTTTTTATGTTGTATATTGACAATACATTTATAATATTGTCATAGTATTGGTTCACACGGATACGGCAAAGTCTGTTTACACCACAACAGTCACCAAAGTAACCATATCTAGTTTCGTATTACAAATTGAGACAGATTATAACTATTTTATTCGTTATTTGAGTACTAAGAGCTTTCATTTAATTTTTTCAAAAAAAAATAAAATCATAAAATTTACATGAATAAATCCTAGCGATTTTTTCTTTGTATTCAAGTCTATTAAATTAATAAGAAATATATTGATATAAGCCGTTCACTTTTGTAAGAACAAACTAAGAGGGAATTTTGTTTTCAACAGTTTGCACCTTTGAAGCTGTATGTCATGTTGGTATTAAAAAATGTCACTTTTTTAAAATGTCGATCCATTTGACATATGTCATAATGAAAAATGATATCTTAATTATAATAATTATAACCTTATCAATCTAAAGTCGGTTTTACATCGTAATAATTTTAAGGAATATTTTTAATTGACATTTAAAGTCAGTAACACACTATAATAGTAACCAAAATAACCAGATCTAGTGTGTTCTTACAAAAGTGAACAGCTTATAAATGGCGTTTTTCTTTCAATTTCAAAAACGTATTTCTCACTATTAATAATGTATGGTTTATAAGTATTTCACTACTATAAATGATTTATGCCTCTTTGATAACTTAAATAGGAAAAACTAAAGTAATTCAAACAATTACAAGCTTGAATTTTCAGCTGTTGTTATTATTATTTTTTTTTTCGAAAAAGTTCTACCTGTGTCAAAAATACAAAAAATCCATAACATTATTAGCCATAATTTAACTATGAATTAAAAAATAATAATAATTTTGTCAAATACTGCAATATTTTCCAGAAACGAAATCTGAAAAAAATTCCTTTCGTACGTTTTCGGTTTAGATCAGTGGTTTCCAAACTTTTTCGGTTCCCGGCGCCCTTAATGTATCACAATTTTTCCGCGCCCCAAGTCAAAACATTGGTCTAACTAAAGCAGTTGAAGGAATATAGGAACGTTTTCGCGGCGCCCCTGTAGCCCACCGCGGCGCACAGTTTGGGAAACACTGGTTTAGATCAATGTACATTAGAATTTTTTCAATTTTTTAGTTTAACCCCTGTGCTTAAAGGGTGCGGGACAGTAACTTTTTTAGTATATTTTTACAAAATAATTATTTATAGTAATGAAATACTTATAAAATAAACAACACATTGTTAATAGTGAAAAATAAGTTTCAGAAATTGAAAAAAATGTATCCATATACCAATATATTTCTTATTAATCTATTGAAGACTTGAATACGAAGCAAATGCAGATAAAAACGCTGGGATTTTGTTTTAAAAATCAAATAGAGAATAAAAATGATTATCAAAAATTAATCACATCAAATGATTATGATATGTTTATAGAACAAATATTCCTAGATATCCTAGATAGTATTATGTTGGCTTCTTACACTTATTAAATATCTACAAAATCCTGAAATGTGTGAAAATTCACACTTCACATCAATTTTTAAGAAGCATTTTTCCAGATTTTCCTTTTATTTTTTCTAAGAAAAAAGTGGTCACTACTTATACTTTATAAAAAAAAATACTTTACTTTTGAAAAATAAATTTATTATTATTATTATTATTATTATTATTGTGAAGTGACATTACCGGTGGCGGCGCTGTGATCCAAGGCAATATGGCTGTTGGCTCTAGTACTCAGCTGTCAATATGTTTTGTCCTGGCTTGAATGATAGCCAAAATCACTACAATATATTCTGCTTTTATTTATAATTTCTGTCGACATTCTAACAAAAATTCAACACTAAAACATACGTAATAAGTTCAAACAGTACTAGAGGGTCTAGTACAATATTTGACCACCAGACAGCGGGCGGTACTATTTTTGTAATGCATCACAGTAGCGCATTGATTTAAAAACGTTGTTAAATTCCTTAAATTTTTTGGCTATTTACTTGCTCTAGATTTTACTAGCTAAAACTAGATCAAATTAAAATTCTACTAACTGTATAATAAATTATGAATTTAGATTTAATAAACCGTATAATTATATTATTAATATATATATAAAAAAAAACTTGGATATTAAATTTTACAGTTATAGTTCTTATCAAATGTCAAAGTGTTGCAATTTCCATGAAATTGGTAATGTAATGTTATGTGTAATAAATTATTCATCATATTTAAAAAGAAAAATTATATTCATATAATCTGAGAGGCTCTTAATAAAAATGTTTTTCATTTTACCATTAGACGCTAGCAAGTAAAGGTTGTAGCTAGAACTGACTCGCGAACACTCGTCTTATTATTCGTGCGAGAAGCGTGAACTCCGCAAATCAACTCCAACTATCTTCAGGGTTTGGTCCTATGACTTAATAATCATCTCAAAACAAGCCCTGACAGGAAATTGGTAAAAATAAAATGGTAAAATTGTAGGATTCATCGATATTTCAGGAATTGACCGTTTCGCCTGTACCGCAACCTGTTATAATGGTTATCTTTACTACAGAGCTCTTCAAACTTTTTCGGAAGCGGGCCACATGAAAATTTCTTAAATAAATAGCGGTCCGGACAACTTGGATTCAGCTGGGTTCTTGGCGCTTTATTTTAAAAATAATCTTAATAATAATGGTGATATTATTAATAAAAAAAGTTTTAAGAATCTGATATTATTTAGTTATAGTTATATTTTATTTTATAAGATTCTGATTGTTTTAAATTGCTGTTTTTATGTAAGTAAACTTTTAAAAAAATGTCCACGGACTGGATGGTATCTCTTGCGGGCTGGATTTGTCCTACGAACGTAAGTTGGAGACCCCTGTTGTACTACATAGTCTCTTAAACTGTTCACCTAGGGTCGGTTTCTGAAAGCTTAGTTAACTATAACCAAAGGGTCAGAAAAGAGGTGGCTATGGTTACTTATGGAATTGTTACATTGTAACCAAGTTTAGCCAAATGGTTAAACTCGGCTAAGCTCTAAGAAATCGGACCTAAGCATGTTCCATTACATAAATTAGGCTGGTTTATGTTCCTTATTGGTGCACATATTTTCGAAGTAAGCGCGTAAGAAGGTAATGCCGATGGATTAAGAAAATTCAGGAATGCGACTGGATAGTGAATGGCATCTTGCTCATGTACAACCATGTCAACAGACATGGAAGTACGGGAGAGAGATAGACCCAAGATCCGTATTAGATTGAGATGTCAGTATATTTTCTAACTGCAAAAATTTCCAAAGTATATTTATATTATTTAGGTTGCTGTTTGTTCAACGGAAGCATTACATTTTGGCAATTACTTTAAAACAGATGTCAATTTTAATTTAATTTTACTAATTCAAACTTTTCTTAGAATATTATTTATAGAAATTACTAAATTAAATAACATACACACAGGTTTGTCATTTTTACTTGCCCGACCTTAATATATAAGGGGCAAGTATTGTAATCGCGAAAATTTTCGATGTCGAGATTTTGACTGATGACCACGTTTCATGCTCCAGGGAATCCAAAAAACCTATTTTCGAAGTGCCGTCCGTATGTGTGTGTGTCTGTGTGTATACACTATAACTCAAAAACGGTTCAACTTAAAGAGTTCGTTCTGGTGCTAAAAAATTCTCCTATTAATTGGGAAGAACCCTATTGTTTTTTATAAAAATCCGAAACCGGAAACGGAAGTTATTAAACTTTGAAATTTTAAAAAATTCATAACCAAGCTTTGAAAAAAAAAATTGTATAAGATATAATTTAATTTATTTTTGAAGATTTACCTAAATCTTTTATTTTTTAATTTAATTTTTGTTAAATTTATTTATTTATTTTTTATGGGAGGGCAAGTCTAGCGGAGGTGTCTCTTCGCCACTGGTTTCTATTCAATTGAAAATACTTATAGTAGCTAGCAGGCACGCACACAGAGCTCAGAGGCTTGAGTCTCCCAAGCACTAAAAAAATATATTTTTAAGGAACTCATTTGTGTTTTCACTCCTTCACTTGAATTTTTGATTTTTGCCAAAATTGTGCAAAATTTTTTTGTCTCACACCCTGTAGCCTATATGGTTTAAACTAAAAATCTGAAAAAAGTCTAAGTAATGTACATTGGTGTGAACCGGAATAGTACAACAGGAATTTTTCATCAGGCTATGTTTTCGGAAAATAATGCATTTATGTGTTTTTTGTTGACGATTTACATAAGTTATAGTTATGTAACACACTAGATTAAAAGACATCATGGTCTACTGGTTAGTATGCTCGCTAGCTCCCCAGAATTCTAGGGTTTGCTCCCGGGCAGAGGAGACATTTTTTTTTTCCATTTTTATTTTCTTTAAATTATTTTGTCAAAATTCTAGTTATATTTTGGCAAATGTTGCATTTAATTTTTAAGAGCGTAAATTTAATAACCAGTTGGAATGTTGGAATCTTAATGAACCTTGCTATATAAAAAAATACTGCACATATTTAGAAACCTAAATGGTATTAGGTATCCGAATTAAAATAAAAAAAATATATATATTTTAACATAAAATTTGTTTTTAAAGCTCTTAGACTAACAGACAATAAATTATTTTAAAAATATCGTTCATTTTGCCGTGATTACTTCAAAGCAAAATTTGTCCTACACACTCAGCATGCCGCCTTCACTTATTATATACCTGCGAAACCCTGAACGAGGTTCTATTATGGAGGTTTCTTATATTCTTTTTTACTCGCTTGAGTGAAATTGCTTAATACTGAATAATTCGTCCAATTTGATGACTTTCTTAACAGATTATATGTGCGATTTCAGACTAAATTTTTTATATTATTATATTATTACAATTTTAAAATTTCCTTATATAATTTCTTTAAAACAATTCCTATTACAAAATCAGGAAATGAAAGCAAGTTTAAAAAATGTAGTTGATACCAACATAACGAGAACATAAAATTCTTATGTGTCATGTCTAGAGGATAACAAAGTTTGATATGTATAAAATTTTGAATTCAGCTCGCACGATTTTCCTAGCTTTATGTTTGTAAAGTTTTCAGGGACGTACTTCAAGGTTTTATATATTTACTGATTTTCTGAAATTTTCCAATATTCTTGAATATGAACTACCCTGTTTAAAATCGACCTTCGTGCAAAATTTGTTGAACTGAATGGAATATTTACTAAGAATGTTTTATGGTAAATATATACAATTAGTTTATAATGCTGTTGACAGACGAGAATATTGTTTAAACGTAGGTTGAACGTGTTTACCTGACAACGTACCAATAACGAAATACATAAAAATTAGACTCAACATGATGAAATAAAACAATGAATTTTATAAAATATAAAATAAAAGAAGGTAATTAAATGAGACCATCAGTAGCGCACCCAGGATTTCTTGCTGGGGGGGGGGCTACAATTTACCGACATGGATATATAGAGTGTGTACGTGTGAGTGGGTGTATATATGCGTGCGTGAGAGTGTGTGTACACACAAACATATATATGTATTGTAAAAAATATATTTATAGTATTACTTTTATTTGTTATTATTCTTTTAAAAATTTCGTCTTGTTCATTCACATGTTAACTTATTATGTATGTTCGATTTGCACCTTCGCGTTATACTGCTAAACGCTAGCAGTAAAACGCTGCAGTTAGCAGTTTACTACTAAAAACTGGTTACATACAGCGATTTTAATTTTCTGTTCGATTTGTTTATACGTAAAGAATAAGAAGTACGTCTGACGTAAATGTTAAATGATCAGACAGATGTCAGATAACTTTCCAGGTTAAGAATCTTTTTACGATTTGGTTCGGAGATTATCTTGTGCGTCGAATAGGGTGACCAGACGTACTCTTTTTAAGAGTATTATACTCTTTTTTGAGTAATATTTTCTATACTCTTACTTTTTATAAAAAAAAAATCCCTGAATATACTCTTTTTTGATCACTTGTTTTTATTACTTCTAGTTTAGAAGTGAGGACCTTTTTTTTTGCTCATCACTTCTATTTTGGGAGTGAAGACCTTTTTTTTGCTCGTCACTAGTATTTTTGAATGAGGACCTCTGTTTTTTGCTCATTATTTGAATTTTTGAGATTTAGATTTTTCGAGTTCGGATGATGAAGTTATGAACTGTATTTGCGAGGTTTACAAAATGCCCCATGATAAAAAACTGAAAAATTTTGTAGAAACTATTGTCCCAGGATATTCAAAAAAAGAATTTGTAAGACATTAGCCATCAAAGAATATAGTATAAATATTAAAACAAATATGCTAGCCATATTCCTGTCAAAAAGTCAAAAACAAAGTACCAGCCATTTATTCTTTCATTTATTCTTTATCTATGGTACCAGCTCAAAAAGGTAAACAAACACAGCCGTAAACAATAATCCGCAAGAGAAGCAGCTGCAACTTTTTCGCAGTAGCGTCATAAACTGGCAGTAAATTACGACAAATCGAACAGATTTGCAGTTACTGCGAAACAAAACGAACAGATTTTTTTAACGCGGCAGTAAACAGTAACTGCAAATGTGCAAATCGAACACACCTATTATTTAAATATTGTGTGAAAATTTAAAATTTTGATCAGTTTTCCATATTTTTCTATAAAATCAAGTTTTTCGTCTACCGAAATTGATCAACTTGATTTTCTCATCTTTTCCGCTAAACATGCAATATCGTTTGAGTTATCAATGCTGGTTGTTAGGTTAACATTTTGTGTTTCCGTGTCTGTACTTGACATGTTTCTTTAGAACTATGAGAATGATCATTATGTTCGTCTTCAGTTTGTTTTGGTGTTTTTATTACAAAATTCCATAAAGTATTTACCTGTTTTTTTTCTGTCATGTTTCCTAAATTTACGTAAAGTAATTTTATATCCAACTAGCACTAAAACTAAATTAATCAATTCACTTCTAACAAATACACAATAATCATATCGGATCGGGTGTTAATAGTATGTTTCTAATCCAGAGTCAATGGAAAATATCAACATTTGATTTGGGATACCACGCGTCGCGTTTCGTTGGGTCGGATTTTGTAAGTGTGTTTCCACCTTAAAAGGAATATTGCGCACGCGTGTGGTGCTGTATTCTGTAAGAAGTTTATCCGCGAATAACTTATTCAATTAGATATTATTCCCAAAAATGCTTAATTAATTTTAACCTCACCCACGCTTAAAATGTGATACAGGTTTGGACTGGAGCATAAGTCACGTTTCAGTAAACCATGGTTCATGTTACAATAAACATTTACTGTGTACTTTAAATGACCTAGTATAATGCTAATCAAATTACTTTTTCATGTGATACTTAAATGCTGCTAAAATTTTATTGTGATGTCTGAGTTGGTTAAGTTTTATTGTTTTTTTAATTTGATGTCGTCATTTTTACATTTTTACTGTTGGTATTTCGTAAGATGGAATTAAATTAGTTTTTATGCACCTATGGTAATAAAGAGACATGGATAAAATGTAAAAAATGCTTATTCCTAATGTCTTTTTACCATTTCTCGTTGCTGTGTGTCAGAAATTTTAACTAACTCGTGTCAGGCTGTTGGCGTTTGAGTATTATTCTTGTGGTCCTTTTTCATATTTCTCATTTTTAGGGTTTTCTAGGTATAACCAAAAAACCTTTATAACGTCACTCATGTGTTTGTACGGTAGAAAATGTGGCCAAACAGGCTGAACATAGAAAGTGTTAATTTGGCATGCTTGCAATAACTCTTTGACCCACATACAGGAATCTATAAATATAAAATAAAATTTAAAAAAACCTATAAATATTTCTAAAATTTTTTGAGTGAAGCCACTACTTTTTCAGGTAACTATTGTATTTAAAAATAAAATTTTACAGTAAAAGCTATTTACCGTGATTGCTGATTGTTTGGCAGGGATTTTTAGGGCAGCCTATTTAAAACTAAAGTGGATTATTTATTTTATTATTAACCCGGCAGTTGAACTAAAATAGATAATTCACTCCTTAAGAATTGTATAGGGAAAAATTGCTATGCGATATGACATCTGGTGGGATTTTAGCAACTATTGAAATAGACATTCTATCGCGCTTTTTTTAAATTACAAATACCACCCATAAACATTAAAATTCACGTTGTTTATATGTAAGGAATGTTTATTTTGAAGGTTTCAAGTATGCCGCAATAGCGCTGCGATCTTAAAATATTTCCCCTATTTATTTATCTTATTCATTTCTTTAAAGCAAAACAGTGAGGGAGAAAGAGAAAATTGGAGAGTTTATCAACAAGTCATAAATTATGCCTTGAATTCATAAAAATGTATGTTCAGGCAGTCTCTAAAGCCGCATTCAGAGCTCTTAAATCAATAGCTTATGCACTGTAGCTTATGGACTCTTCACTGTCACCAGAAACTTTGTCATATGATAAGACGTGAAACCGTTCAGACCTCCAAATTTAATACGCTGTTTGTTGTGGATTGTGCATAATTTTCTAAACTTATAGCTAGTGAGATGTTTTAATGAGACAGACATACAAACACATTGGCTATCGCATTCTGTCAGAGCCACCATAGTTATCGGATGCCTTTACATAACCTAACATAATGTCATCATTAACAAATCTTGCTCAAAATTACAAAGACAGACAGTAAATATGATTAATTTAGGTAATTCTTTTTTTTTTTTATTTCTTTATTTCCCCTAGGCCTTGCGGCGTATAGGGTTTTAACTATTACATGAGAAAAATAATCATAATAATAATAAAATAAAATAATATAGTATACATTTTATGATTTTCTTTCTTCTTCATCTTCTTCTACTTTCTGCTTCCAGTGTTCCTCTCTTTCTTCGTAATCTCTTTTTGGCTTCCGTCTCCGGTCTCCTTCCTTCTTGACTCCAGTTCTTCTTCCCCTCTTTCTTCGCTTCTCTTCCCTCTTTTCTTTCCTCCTCCTTTGCTTGATTAATTTAGGTAATTAGGTAGTTAAAATCTAAGACAACAGAATTATAAGAACGATAATACATATAAAATATTTTACGAAGCTAAATAGTTGGTTTCAAAATTCACAGATGGAGAGCTATTCGTAACGTACTAATTTATAACAGATGTGTACGGTACATGGAACGTTAAAAGAATGCATTAAAGCATAACTCACAACTCACAGTCTATAACTCTATAACAGTCTATTAACGAAAAATATAGTTTAAAGAGGTCTGAATGCGGCTTAAGTCTTACCACTTTGCTTATTGGAAAATATCAGTAGTGTTGAAGAATTATTGGGGAATTAACTGATGTTTTAAGGAGCTAATTCTTGAAGACCCGTTTGCTGAGCCAGCTCAGTAAACAGAACGATATCCATTCAGTCGATTCCGCAAACTGAGCCGTAATGACCATCTCTAGTATAAGTAATATATACATATTTGGGGAAATGAAAGTAAAATTAACGAAACTACAGTTATGTTCACCATTGTTAAATGCTTAATGGTTTTCCCAATAGACGAAGGACATTTCGGGGTTAAGAATACTTTGCATTTGAACTGAGACATAACTGGTTGGTTAAGTAGGATTAGAAACATACTTGGAATTCTTACTGCGTGGGACGTTACCTTTTACTGGTTACCAGTAATTTAACAGCAGGTCAAAATATAAATAAATACTCAAATATTGCTTACAATAAGTCTGTAACTTCTTTTAAAATAAAAAAAAAACTAAAGTATACTTATTTTATTCATTAATTTAACATTCTTCATTTTTGGATTAATTTGTTAATGTTTCCTCACTTTTCCTCACAGAAATTTTGTATGACCAATTCAAGTTTGCACTTAAGGGAACCCGTTTGGTCAGTTATTGAGGTGAAGAAAAAAACGACGAAACTTCAGAGATAACCAACTAAATACCTATTGCACAACTTTGAACAAAATGCTACGGTGCATAGATGCAGGAGCGGATATATAAAAGAAAAAAGGTGTTGAAATATAAGTTTTCTTCATTAAAATGAAGACAAAGCATCACTCTCATTATTTAATAATGCCACCTCGCACTAAACACAGTGTTTATATTATTACTTTCAATTATATTAAAATAATGTTTTATTGCTTTGTATATACTAATTATTTTATTTTTGTTTCAGGTGAGTTACTCAGCTTTAATTAGCCAATTTGAAGAATTAATTCAAATTAGATTGTAAGTACTGTGCTATTAAAACACTTCTTAATGTACATACTAAATTCTGTTCAAGATAGCCATGTAATTTCATAGTTGAGAAATGTGCTCGGTTGTTTGTTTACAAATGTCACACAAGTTAGGTTATATCCAACCAGTTCTAAAAGAGAAAACCTACGTTTCCTAGGGAGTAAAGGGGCTAATGTGAATTGTGATATAGAGCAGTGCTTTTCAACTGGTGTATCGCGACTCTCTAGTAAGGCGTAAAGCGTCATTGTCAAATAATTCGTATTAAAAAATACAATTTTAGATTAAAAGATGTATTCTAATAAAATAGATGTTTTATATAAACACGTTGAAAGCTCTTAACTCATACAAGACTTCTACGGCTGTGAATGGATATGAGTAACAAACCTAACACACCTATTATAAGTAAATTAGACCCGTCCAGAGGAAAAATGGTTTCTGCACACTTTTATTTATGTACTCATCTCT
The DNA here is from genome assembly GCA_963971575.1 of Liopterus haemorrhoidalis. NCBI lineage: Eukaryota > Metazoa > Arthropoda > Insecta > Coleoptera > Dytiscidae > Liopterus > Liopterus haemorrhoidalis. The sequence goes on from OZ020615.1 coordinate 54,930,288, forward strand.
GTTTGAATCAAGTCTAATAAGCCTGTCTATAACTATCTCTCATTAAAAGAGAATATCAAACTAAATAGTTCCAATTCAAAACGCATTATTTAGATTTACTAAGAATTTAAAATTTGTGACATAACTCCTTTATTCGTGTATGAGAATAAATTAAAAATAATTAATAAGAGACAAAACCATGCTTTGGTTGCGGCTACTGAGATCTTTCGGCATTTTTATTATAATTATATTTGATATGATTCCAAATAAAACATAAGCTTAACCTCACACGTCTACGTTTTAAACAAAAATATGATGGGAAATGTTGTTTAAGAAGATGTGGAAACGTAGGAAAGAGCTACCAACTTGTGAAAGCCAAATGTAACAAGTGAGTTATGCTTGCCTGTTAGTTACTCCTACATTACATTATAATTTGGCAACTAAATTAACCAAGTATGCCGGCAATTCGTAGTTATCTTGAACAGACTTTAGAACCCTGTTCATCTGCGGGTATCCAATTTTCTGGGAATGCAATTAAATTATTATTAAACTGTGCAGTCGGATGCGGATTTTGGATGTGCTGTTGTGGATCGGATGCTGATATAGAAACATCTTTGTGTATAGTTCAAATGGCGGTAAAAATAATAAATAAAAATATTTAAATAATATAATAATAAATAAAAGTAATATCACTGTTCTAAAATTTCAGTCAGAATATTCTTTTACACATCATAGATCACGAAGGTTAATGCAAAAAATAAGTACTAATTATAAAATTTTATGAACTGAAAAAATATTTCAAAACACATGTAAATTATATATATGTTACAGACAAACCGGTAGCTTATTATATTTACACCATAATTATATTAACTAGGCTGTATTTCAGAATATGCCTCCTGGTTCACCTAATTACTTCAATTAAAATAAGGAAACATTTGACAAATTATTTTTTTAGAAGAACATCTTTCGAAATTTTTATAAAGTTGCAAGTTACATAATTTCACACACGTGTAGTGTAAAATATTTGCTAATATGAACTAATTCATCAAGTTTTTGAAGAGAAGTTACGAAATAAACGTCCTGCTTTTAGTTGTGTAATTATTTATGTAATAAATAATGGTTTGACAGCGTCATTCGCAAATTGTATAGGTTACATAGGTCAATTGGTTATTGAAAAATATAGTTATTTAAATTCTGTGGTCAGCACAGAGCAGTATAATGATCTATTTATATCAGCGGCCCCCAAACTACGACCCACGCAACAGATCCGCTGAAGATCCTTCAGATTTATGTGTGGACTACTGTTATTTGATCTACGTGTACGGGATAACAAAAAAATCTAGAAATATATTTGTAGAATAAAGCCATCAACAGTTTGCTATGTAATACGCAAATATGTGTTGATTGGTTTACAAGATTGGGTCTGTAATGGAATTTGTTTATTTACAATTTCGTAACATATATTTTTACAATTTAAAATATTAACTGAATATGGATAAAAATTCCTTAGAAAATGTTGTGTATAGATTGGTTCTAATTTTATTTCAGGTTGTCATTTTTGTATAAGAAACTTGTAAGAACTATATTGCTGTGCTTCCCCTTCAGATATCCACATAAAGAAAGTCTGGAGCGGTTAAATATGGAGATCTCGGCGGCTATGTTACTGCTTGCAAACCATCGCCATCTTGCTGAAACAACATATTTAATTCATCTAATTGATGTGGCAGAAAGTTCTTGATCATGCCACAGTAGCAGTTACAAACAGTCACCCAGAAGGGGAAGGGGGTCGCACGGGTTTGATGCAATATCCAGAACGACGCCCTCCTTTTCCCAACTACAGTTGCCACATTTGGAGACTCAAAAAACCAGACGCTATAGGTGATGAGCACAAAAATAGGAAAAGAGTATCCCAGAAAACAGTTTCCCAAAATCAAAGTGTTCCTTTACTTTCTTTACTCCAAGTATTTCTTTATTTCTTAAGTCCCAAGCATTTCTTAAAAAAAAAATCTGTGAGTGAGGCGCTCTATCGGACGAGTCGTCTCCATTTGGTGCTGACCGCCCCTGAAATACATATTTTTATTTTTGTAAAAATAAGAAAATCACTGGAATCAGTTCATTGTTTTAATTTACACGTTAAACCATGGGATTCTGCCTGCAGGATTAACCGCAGGGAGAAAACCGTCATAACACGCGTTCGTATAGGATATTGTTGGTGGACCCATAGTCACCTTTCGAGGTGAACAGCCTGCTATTTGTGAGACGTGTAACACACAGTAGTCTGTGTTACACATTTTAACTCAGTGTGTACAGTTCGAGAAGGTACGACCAGTCAGTCGCATCAGACGACGACATTTCAGTCGTCATTCAACTGGTCACTCATATCTACCTACAATCAGTGGCGCAAAAGAAACAAATCCGGCTCTAGATGTACTCAATATTGATATCTATTCTTTTTAATTTTAGCCACAACGCGTTTTCTTGAAACTCCATTTTGGTCTGATTAGATTAGAAGATGACAAGTGAAAAAGTTCCGACTGATTAGTCTTAATTAGGCGTACCATATTATTTTGTTGCGACTGCGATTTTTAATCGCAATTTAAGTGTACACCTACTCAAATATTTATGCAGTTACATATCTTTAGTTTCCATGCGATTATAAAAATTTAGTGAATTTGATGAATTTACTGAGTTCATATAAAACCGTTAAAACATTATTAATTCACAGATATGCGGAACTATAAATATTTTCATGATGAATATTAAATATTCAACTATATTAAATAACTCTGCTTTGGATAAAGCAAATACTGCATTGTAATATATATGTGAACTAAATTTTTGCGTGGTTGTATATATTATATTCGTTTTATTATTTATTTGTGGATTTCGTAAGAATGAAACCTGAATGAAATTGGTGCTCGTTAGTGTTTATTGAGTTAAAACTTCCGCATCCGGACTTTTAAAAATTGCCTTAATTTTTTTACGGAAATATCATTTTTCTCGTAATTGTCTTTTTGTTAGATAATATATTTTTGAGAGAGTATCAGTTACTTTTTGACGAGGTTGCTTAATATGAAGAAATAAATGATATTAATTTTTGCTTTCGCTTTAAGGGGGGGGTTCATATTAAATGTAAAATTTTTACACAGTAATCATCATTAAAAATTTGGTGACTCAATAAGTACATGTGAAATATGAAAATGTCTTTTTATATATAGAGGAATTATATATAGAGAATCGAAAGATAATCGGCAATCGTAATTTCAAAACCTGCATATTATATGGCGTAGAAACTATTCTATCAAGTCACTATTCCCCTTCTACTTACTCGGTATTGCGCAACGAGCGTAATTTACTTATTTTTTTATTAAATCTCGTAAACTACACATGATACACATATTGCCAACAGTTTCAGTACAAGCAAATGCGATCAAATTACAAAAGAATCGCTATTAGTTTTGGAAAAAACGTCTTGTGAGACATATGGTCAGAAACTATATTCTATTGTGGTCAACAAACAGAAAAATATCTTATAGGACACAAAAAATATGTACTAATGACGTAACTTCCTCTACCACAAATAAATGTTGATTTATAAATGCCGTTAGTTCTGAACAACTTCCGCAAATTATGGTTTAAAGGGAAATGTCCTAAACAATAAAACGTAAATATAATAATATACTTGGTTGGTGAGAAATCTTGTTAATGATCGTTAAAAGATCGACAGAACAATCTCACAGTTCAAGGTTATACTTTGGTCATTACACCTTTGACATTAAAATGTACCGAATTACCCGTTTAAAATACACATGCATGTTCAACAAAGGTCGTTGAATTATATTTTAGCAAATGTAAAATGACATATGCTGACTGAAAAAATTGTTTGAATATTTATAATGAATGTTACTGAAACTTTGAACTCTTCTCGCAGTGTTAGGAAATATCTTAGGTCGATGACAACCTCGAAGAGATCTTTGCTTTTCAATGATTTTTTGCTAATAAAGCCTGTCTCAATTTCCAACCTTTTCTTACACCTCGTACGCACTAGGGCACATTGTCGTACAGTGTCGCAGCATTTCTCGTCACAAGTCCTAGCGTGTTCAATGACATTTTTCGCATGATTCCTGTGCCCAAGTGCAATATGTGTGTTTTCCACTTGTATCCAGGGTGGACATGTATTTATCGACATGTTGACAGTTTAGCCACAAGAACGGGCAGCATTTGGTAAACTACAAAACATTTTTAAAAATTATATCCCAATGTGCCTTAAAAATAAAGCTTTCAGCTATGTGTTATGCCCGTTTTAATCTATGGGGCGGAAACCCTAACACTGACAAGTTTCTGCTAGAAAGCTTCAAGTAACACAAAGGGCCATGGAACGAGCTATGGTCTGTATAATTCGGAGGGACAAAATACCAAATGCAGAAATTCGTCAACAGACGAAATAACCGAAATGTAGCTAGGCAACAGACGTAAGATGGGCCAAACGGATTCTCGAGTCTTGACAGATAAGGTTATCTAGAACTTTTTCTGCTGAATAAATGTCAATACCAATCAGGGAATTCAATACGTCAGTCACATTATCCGTTAGCTAACTTTCTGATGGATAAATTTTTATTGAATGACGGGATGACATTTATTCAGCACAGAAAGTACCTCATAACCTCATCTATCAGATAGTTATCTAGAGGTTTACCTCAAGGTGGAATGACTGGGGCTTAATGATTTTCGTCCAATTAGAACTAGAGTGACTTAGTTGGAATCTTTACATAAACTGCATGTTCTTCTGGAATAGAGTATAGTTTAAAGTATTAAAATACTACAGTGCTATTTTTTGTTGTAAAATCAATTCAGGTTGATGCAAATTTTTCTTCATATCAACTTCATCATTATTACAAGTTTAAAAGCTCATTCATTACAAAAGTTCTTAACCAAAATAAGGAAATTATAAAAGAGCTTAATTTCCTGATAAGCTTTTATTTTAATCGAATATTCAGCGCTTCTACATCGGATGGGAAATATAACAGGAATATTAAAAAATGAATTTGCATTTTGATAGATGAGTGCAAACGCGATCAGCACCGTGAATTGAATCTGTGACGTAAGAGGGTGTTAGTAATATACGCATGCGTTCGGAAAATGCCTGAGGTTACTGTATATTGTTTTTTTTTTTCAAATATAAAGAATAAAGGATTCGTCTCGAACAAAGTTCCTCATTGTTCAAATCATCCGGTATTGGATAAGCTGCTCTGCGATTTTTTTCCACTTCTTCCATTGGACAGTAGTTAATCACTCCCCCTCACCAATTTATTGAGTTATTTCCCACTTAGGTTTCTTTCGGAACGCTTATGTAGACAGTCAAATTCGAAACAATTCGTTTTTCCAAAATGAAATGGTCACTCTTGCTACGTAGTTTAACAATGGGTTTATGGCAGTAATGACTTATTGCAGTAAAAAGAATATAAAAGGTATTAAGGGAATTTTAAATTTAAATCGAGTAGATGTAACAATAGTTCAATTGAAGTTTCTTAAAAACCATTAAGGATATTTTCCAAATTTATAATCCTATTATTTTTAAATTTTAGGGGTTATTATACTTGTTTGTTAGTTAATTTTCAACGTTCATAGCGTGCATACATTAACAACATGGCTCTTTGGTGACCATTTGATTTTCAAAAAATTCCTAATTTCTGTAGTGAAAATAGTGAATCTGTGATTTGGAGTGCGAAAATGTGGTTGTTGACGTGGAATGCGAAAATGTGGACGTGGCTACTAAAGAAAAATGTCATTTGTCAGAAGATTGCAAAGTTCTGATACTGAACGTTTATAAAAAGTTTCGGAAGGTAATGACAAACCTATACTTAGAACTGTGGAATTAACTAGTGTTCCATACAGAACAATTCAACTTGGCAAAAACTCATTGTTCGTGGCAAAAATCAGCAGCGAAAACGACCCGATTTACAAGTTTTCAAGAAAATAGATAGTTTTATGTCTAAAACAATAATAAATAAAATATACGACTTTTATTCGAAAATTATAGTGCCTACTGTGCATCTTTTAATAAAAAAGTTGGAAGAAGACGGAATAGAATTTCCATACAAAGTTAGCCATATGTATAATTATTTGAAGTTGCTAGGATTTATTTTTGTAGCAAAAAAATAATGAGTTTTGTTTGTGCAAATTTGAAGTATTTAATATAGACTATAAAACGATTTTTAAACATGCCTATATTTATAATTCAAATATAGCCAGTCCTAAGCCTGATAAAAATGTGAAGGAATGTCATGTGAGTATATACAGTTCATTCTAAATAGCATATAAGAATCACGTTTATTTTAAATAATTATTACGGTCCTGGCAACTATTTTTAACAGAACCATAAACTCAGCAGGTACAATGGTTATACTGTCTGTCATTATTGGAATCAGCAAGTGAGAGTGGTCATTTCATTTTGGAAATACTATACTTTAGGTTTGTATACACTATTTTAGATGATGCAAAATGGCAGCTGCAAACTTTTCTCTTATTTATTTATATACGCAACCTTCTGAATTTAATTTATGGCGCAAATTATTTCATTACAATAAACAGCCCACACTTTGGTTAGTATAACGCTGTATGTGAGTAAACATGGCTATAAATAAGAGTAAAATAAGAAAATGACAGGAATATGTAATCAGTACTTTTGTTGCAATGTTTTAACTCAAGAGATTAACACATTGCAGACGCCTCCGAGTTTTAATAGAAACATTAATAATTTCAGAGTCAGTTCTATGCAGGCTAATATGCAAAATACAAAGTTTGATCAAAAAAATAGTGTTATAAATTGTTATTAATTAGAAATTATTTTATATTGCAATTATCACCTTCGTAATAATGCCCTTTTGCTGCCAAACATTGCTGTCAGTGTCTTTCCCATATCTGTAACACATTTTGTTGACAATTAACATGGAATGATGGTCATTCCATACGCGTATGAAAGTTTCGCTACTCGCCTGCTGCTCGTGGCGCAACTTTCATACTCATACGAAATGACTATTCCATGCAAATTTCATACTATGCTTTTTCCACGATAATAACTTTGTTTTTTATTTAATTTTTATTCAGTTCCCTTTAAAAACTAATAATAATTTGACAGTTGCTTTCAACCTATTTATTACATTGCTTAACAACGACCATGTACGTTGTCATACGGAATGTAAATTCAGTTAAAATAACAATACTTGCATCAAATGATCAACTGACTGACCAAGACTAACTTTATCAAAAAATATATTTGCAAAATTCGACAACTTTAACTATATTATTTAAAATTAATCAGGATTCCTTTACAAACTAACAATAATTTGACATGTGCTTTCAACCTATTTATTACGTTGGCTAACAACGGTCGGCCATTGCTGCTTGAGCCTGTTATGTAATGAGCTCAACCTGTTACGTAATGAGCTCATTACGTAACAGGTCAGCGGTGTGTACTTTAAATCTATACAGTCGGGAAAAAAAATTATTTTGTTTCTAGTTGTATGCAATATTTCCTTTTACTGTACCTAATCAAAACGTATCATAGAAATAATGTTGTTCCAAAATGGTAATACAATAAAAGAAATATATAACAACCGGATATATTTGAAATGTAAATTTAAATAAAATATGTAAGATCTCAAATTCAGTTTATACTTACATAGTCTAAATATTATTTTATATCTACCTGATTGTGTTTCTTCCTTTATTATGTTTGTAAATTTTTTATTTCACAAATAAATGTGTTAAGGGGGCCCAAATATAAAATCTTGTCCGTAGACCAAAAATAGCTAGTTACGGCTCTGCTATTGGAAATCTTTTGCGTTCTAACCCAGTATTTCTCTACCGGTTGTTCCTTGGACCACTGGTGGTCCTTAGCAAAAAAACTGTGGTCCGCGTTAGACTTATAAATTATTATTTTTCAGATTTTTTGTTAATTTTTTATGATCTTTCCTCCATTTTCTATTATTTTGGTTCATTTTTGAGATATTATATCGATGTAAAGTACATATACAATAAAATTGTTTAATAATACATTTATTTTTTGTGGTCCGCGGTAGAAAATTAAATATTTTACTGATCCGCGGTACGTTTTCGGTTGAGAAACGCTGTTCTAGCCCACGACGGTATCTGTCTGACAAATATGGCACGCATCAGTAATAATTTGGCCATGTCTGTACTAAGCAATTTGCGAATTTATTGATCAAATCATCACATGATGAAATGCCATTGTCAAAAATTTTTACCGTTGCTTTTCCGTGTAAGTAAAGCAAAACACTTCAAAAATTGTTATAAATTTCCTCTTTTACTAGTAACAAAAGTAAATTCTTATCATAAATATGATAACTAAACTAAATCAGGTTATTTCCAAGAATGAAAATTTCTATTAACAGATTGTGTAAACATTAACGATTATTTAGACTATTGCACCATACGTTATCAAAATAGATAAAATTGCTGCGTATATCTTGTATTAATTTATTTAATAAACAATGTGGTTAAGGTACAGTTATGTGAAGATTTTTCATATAATTTAACGCTGTTTGTGAACGAAGGCTATTTACTAATCGTTTGGGAAGACGCGTTTCATTCATAGAAAGAGAAATTATCTCAAATACCGCTATAACTGTTCCTAACTGCTAAAGAATTATTAAATAAGATCACTTATGTGCGTAGCGTACAGGGCCTTAACCTTAGAGGATCGACTGTTTCGGTGTCAATAAAAACACGACAAAACAAAAAATTGGGACAGATATCCATGCATATTACCAAAAACAACCATAAAAATAAGTTTCGTAATTTTTACCGACCACCAATATATATATAAGTTCAAAAAAATTCCTCAAAACTCTACACAGGGTTTTCGGACAATAAGTTTATAATTGTTTTTACCGACCGCCAACATATATAAGGGAGGTATTGTGATCATACCGATATTGACATTTCGAGATTTCGATGGATCTCCACGAATTGAGGTTCCTACATAACGTTTTGACTATTTTTAGCATGATGTCTGTCAGTCGGTCTGTGTACACGTACAGAGCAAATTCGGCTAAAAGAATTTATATGAAATTTCATATTTAAGCTTTTGACATCAATGGCGTTGATCAACTTTTGGTAAAAATCGGTTAACTGGAAATGGGAGTTAACTCGTGTCGGTTTTAAGATTTTGGCGAATATTTTACAACAGAGAAATATTTCGAAAAAATTTATTTAATAAAAGGTGCTACAAAAGCAATAACTAACACCTCTTATTTGAGACATTTTTTGATAAAGCAGCATAAATTAAACAAGTACTTTGTGATGGCGGTCGGTCCTGTGATGACCACAGCTGATTTTTTAATGTTGTCTTAATTGAGTCTTAACCCCTTAACGTGTTTTTTTTTTCTGAAAAAATCGTTAATAATTAATATAAATATATGGGAATGTAAATACATGATTTCTGATAATCAAAATAGTCAAAATTAATATTTTGCTATTTTTTATTCACAACTATTATAAATACATATTTCAGTATAAATTGCAATATAATAATGAAATAAAGATTAATTAAGAAAAATACTGAAATAAAATAGTCAAAAAACAATATTTTTAGTTAGTTCAAATGTTAGAATGCAGTACAGGGCAAATGGAGTAGTTTTTTTTCATATTCTCTAATGGGTTCTCCCATATCCTTTTCTTGCTTGGCGAGGTACCAGCTGTAAAACGCGCTTATCGTTGGTAACGCTGTACAAATGATTATTAATTTTTCCGATACTTTACTCATTTAATTTGAATGTATTTAAGAAATGTATATAACACTGTATAACTCCATACCTGTAATTACATAGCCACTAATGGCCTAGTCGAAGCCATTCGAAGCCAAGTCGAAGTGTCTCTAAATAAATAAATAAAAAATTTTTTTTTTAATAAAACATATAAACAAAAGAAACAAAAGAGTATAAAATTACGCATAATATTTTGAGTTCTTTGACATATTTGCACTTTTACAACATTTGGGAACACCGCTCCCATTTCACATAATAGCAATACTGCATCTAACGTTTAAACGCACTATAAAACCGAATTCAAATCTCGCAGGTGTAAACTTTCATCAACTTCTGCGGCATTTACATCATCATTGTATAAAGTATATTTCTCTCTCGAAACTTAATAATTTAGATATTTTTTTATTCTTGTTAATACATATTCCAGTCAATTAGATATGGATTTGCACCTAGCAAATAGCAATTGTTGTTGTGCGCTAAAAATTTCAGCTAAGTATGTCCTAAAACTACTTATGATAAACCGCGTTAATATAGAATCGTACCCGTGTTAATTGAAGTATTTCTGTACTTTATGTTTAAAAAAAAGCTTGCCAAAACTTCCTTCAGACCGAAATTCCTTTCTACCATAGTCACCATCTGTAAAGGTATGTAAAATCAAAAACAAATAACGGATTTCCTAAAATATGTAGGTATAAATAAAACGTAATATAAATATTGTATATATGAAGCAGCTGCATGTTTCGAAGCGTTACATAGTCTAAGCATTTACCCGTCGATCGCCTCAAGTGAAAGTAAAATCTTGAACTCTACTTCGCAAATAGAACTCAACACGGAGTGACATATCAGAGTCATCACTGTGATTCGTTAATGGCATGGTCATTAGCGCCAATTGTCTTTCGTAACAGAAAATCAACTGCATTTTCTATCAAGGATTTATGCAATTTTGAGAAGAATCTCGCAACATAATAATTAGGAAGTTGCATGACAAGAAAATGAACAGAAAATACGAAAGTCTTTTTACGAGGTTTGGTAACTAAGCAGGTGTACAAGCACAGGACACAGGATGAAAGTGGACTGTAGAATGATCAATGGGATCCGTCAGACTGGATTTCCTTACTTTAATCGGTCTTCCTTTTTTTCCTCATCATCTCGACAGATCTTGGTCCCAAAACTAAAGCCTTGCACCGGGCACATGAAGAACTAATTATGGTGCCGTTCTCAAGCTACACATCGTTGACAGCGTCTATTCCACTTCTGGAAACACATTTCGTTTTGGACGGGGAACGAAGGTGGCATTATTCTTACGGAAATGTGAGCTGATGCAATGTCGTAATTGTAGACATTGGTTAAAATGTTCATATAAACTTGTTTACTTACTTCGTCAGGTGGTCTTATCTAAAGTTCGTTCCAAACTTTCCTGTTTAACGTGAAGATTTTAATATGTATCCATTTGACCCCTCGTCTCTTTGTCGCTTGCCTCACTTCGTCCGTCCAAATCTTGATTGATCGTCCTCTTTTCTATTGGTCTTCCTTCGTAAGTTGCTTTGGTTATTCTTTCATTTTATTATAATGTCTTGTTCTACATCTTTTCGTTCACTCTGCTTTGTTGTGAATGCATTTTACGCATGCATTCACCTTTGCGTGTGTTAGTATATTTCACGAATATACGGTGTGGACTTGTGTGGACGTGTGTGTCCAAACTCTCCATTCCAGACCTGGTGTTATTACGAGGGACTACAGCATCTTGGCCCTTTGCTACGTTACGTTGCAATCACTAGGTAAATCCATCAACCTGTATATATCCAGTCCCATTTCCAGCATTCTACAATCGCGTGAGATTGCGCCTAATAAAGTCCATTCGCGTTTTTCATCAAGATCGTGAGTGCTGTCTGACGGTCGTCGCGAACGTACTCCTCAGAACATGAACCTGGTCAATGTCTCCGTCTGGGAACATTGCAGGGCTCTGCATTTAACATTTTGGTTTATTATATCCCCATTATTTGAACACGCCCTAGCCACCTCATTTCACTTTCTTGTTCTACTAGTTCGACCGTAATTTTTCCCTAAACGTCGCATTTCTAATAAGATCCAACTTTGTCTTTCCTATTTTCTTAAAAATCTCATTTCAGCGCTTCTGATTTAATGTAAACTTTCTAATTTTGTGTTTAATATGAACAGCAACATGCACATAGCACCTTTAACTACTGCTTATCTGGGACGAGAGCCAGTATGAAAAATAAATGTTTATTCGCCTTCATGAAAGTGTTTCTTTTCATAGTTGATTAAATTAACTATGAAATATTATAGCGTAAAAAATACTTTTATTTAATGTTGGCAGCCGTGAAAATAAAAGAAAATAATTAGAGTATGAATATTAATATTCTATTTTCGGTTTGTCATAATTAGGTACTAATAGAAATGTTTATTTTGTTTGATTTTATATGTTTGTAGAAACTAAAGTTATAACAAAATATACAGTGAGAGCCATATTTTTTAACCTTTAAAGGTAAGATGCAAAGTTTTTCTTATTTTGTGTGGGAGGGGAGGACAGTTTATGGTCCATGGATGAAACGAAAGGAAAACTAAACAATAAATTAGTACTGTAGTGGTATAAGTGATGTATATAGAAAAATACACATAGCTTACACAAAGATAAATCAACAAGTGTAAGTTAGTACGAGTAGTACATATATAGTCCGTCAAAGCAAACTAAGTCCCTGGGTAGGCGTGTCTTAGCGCTCTATGCGTTCTCAAGTACACTCAACGGCATATTATACTTGGGCGAAATTCTATATATGTGTGAACTATTATATATAAATATTAATAATAGTTATAAATACAAATCAATTTTGAGTTATAAATTCAAATCAACTTGAATTATATCAAACACAAATACTAATGCACAAATTATACAAATAAAGCGTAAAATCAGTACTTATCAGTTCTGTGTCAGACTACACATTCCTTAAGGTGGTTCTTAATTGGTCAGACGGATACCCGCCTAAAAATTTTCAAAACATATTTTCCGGGGTTCTTTTTCGCTTCGTGGCACTATACATTGATAGTTTACATAGAACTGCATGAGATAGATATATATTTGTTTGTCGGTTCTTGGTCGATCGATTGGCATCAGGATTCACAGCGTTATAGCTATTCTGTTATGAATTGTTCAGAGCCTTATGCAGAGGCCTTATGCATGCGGCCACCACTGCGAGGGGGGCGCCAAATGCCAAATGAATCTAATTTTAGAAGTGAAGACTTTTTTTTCCGAGTCTTCACTTGAAATTTAGAAGTGAGGACTTCGAAAAAAGCTAGTTGCGCCCTACTTAAGGACGCTCAATTAAATCTTGCCTACGGGCGTCGCCGACACTCGCGCTGGCTCTGGCCTTATGGGATCTTTAATTTCTTCGATAGTTCTTGTGTTAGTTCTTCTTCTGACCATGATACTCTTGGCAGTCTTCGCTAGGACCACGTTTGAGGGGAATTTATGTGGTTAATATCTTTTTTCCTCGTCACCCATGATTCCGAGGCGTATAGCATGACAGAAAAAACTATCGTTTCCAGTAGCATCATTTTATGGCCGGTTTCTGAAAAATTAGCCGAGTTTAATCTCTTAGTTAAACTCGCTTACAATATAACAATCCCATAAGTAATTATAGCAACCTTTTTCTAATTATTTGGTTATAGTTAACTAAGCTTTCAGAAACTGGCCCTTAGTGATTTGTTAGTTTTTCCATATTTTAATAGATTGCTTGCGATCTTGTTTTTTAATCAGCATAAACTAATTTTTGTTAGTACTTGTTTTATCTGTAAAAATATATGTTATCTAAATATTTTTAATACTTTAAAGTTATTTTTTATTATTATTTTCTTTATTTCCCCTAGGCCTTGGGGCGTTTAGTGTATTAACAATTACAAACAATTACAATTACAAAGAAATGAATAACAAAATAACATGCAATACTATGGATATTAACAAAAACAAGGAGTGCTCATAAAATGCTGGTAAAGTACTTCGTATAGGAGGAGTGCAAAATACAAATGTGAAGTATATTATTAATACTGGCGTTGCACAAACTTTTGGTGCCAGCAATTTACCAAGAGAAAAAACAGTTTGCTGACATTCGACAGATGGTTGAATGTTTGCTGGGGATATTTTATAATATATTTATAATTTCATTTCTTTGTTCTTCCAGTGTCCCTCTCTTTCTTCCTATTCTCATTCCGGCTTCTCTCTCCTATCTCCTTCCTTCTTGTCTCCAGTTCTCTCGCCTATCTTTTGCATGCCTTTCTCGGTCATCAGTTCATTTATCTCTTTCTCCCAGACTGTCATCTCTTCGCTAAATGATTTCCTCTTCTTCCTTGCACATTCTACAGAGCCTGTCTTCTGGCTTTGCCTAGTACCTGTTGTTCCTCTCTTCGTTGCCACATCTTAACCTCGCTATCCTCCTGACCCCCTGATCTTCCTCTTTTCCCCTTCAAATATCTTTGTCCGATCATTTAAGAGTGGAATACCGCGAATCGGAATAAAGAGATAAGTGTCTTAACATTTTTTCACACTCAACTTGCGAATTTGTCTATTCTGTCTGTTCTTTCTTGCTTCTGTACCTCCTTATCCATCCTCAATTCTTCTACTATATCCGTTTCTCTTTCTCTATGCTTCTCTTATGTCCATTCTACACCTCCAAAAGTACTCTTTTCTTGTCTCTCCCCATGTTAACAATTTGCCTTTTTGTTCTTCCTTCATTCTTTCTTCCCAGCATTTTCGTATTATTTTTTTATTCTCTTCCCTTCTGACTTTCTCCTCATATTTCACTGCCCTCGCTCCCACACATTCTCAGTTTTTCCCTTAATCAGCATAAACTAATTTTTATTAGTACATGTTTTATCTGTAAAAATATTATTTTTTTATCTGTAAAAATATTATCTAAATATTTTTAATACTTTAAAGTTGTGATTTATTAAAAATCAATAAATCAAGGTATTTTTTTAAATATCATCAAATAATTCATCTAAATATATCTGATCCTTTGCGTCACTTATAGTTTTCAGGGTCGTGTGGCAGATGTGTTGTGAATATGAATTGACTTCATTTCATAATTTTATTTTCGTCAAATGGCGCATGTGTATAAAATATTGCAGAATTATGCGAATTTCAAGTTCACCACCTTAGGCACTTTGATGTTCTAATGGTGTTCGAAATAGGATTGACGAATGGCCTTAAAGATTTTGGAACGAAAGCCAAATATATTGTTTTTAAATTGTATTTAACGATTCAGTAATCTGTCAGTTAATGATCAATGTTAAGGGTGAATAGGTGTCCCAGTTTCTCCTCTATGAAGCATAAGGTTTCTACAGAGAGTTTCCGTTTGGGTATGTTTGAGTAAATGTTTTACTTCTCTCTTTTGTGATGTTGTTTCTTGGACATGTTCAGTCCAGTTCTGTTTCAGTCAAGAAATTTCAAACTTTTCTCTAGCTTTTGCCGAAGTTCATGGTTAGGTTAGGTGTTGGCCAAAAGCATTTTCTATTGCATTGTGTCGCCCTCTTTTTCGTCTTATTTGTGGATTTGTTGGCACAATTTGTTCAGTTCTGCCTGTTTATTTTTTTTCTTTTTCTTTTATATTTCATAGTTGGTTACTTGTACCACCGGATAACATGAAATGTGGGCCATAAGCATCTGACATGTAATTTGTTTTTCCTTGTGCAAGAGTCCCCATATTATTTTAGAGTACAAAAAGCACAACTCAAAAATGGTAAGAGAGATCGGTTAGAATTTTTTATTTTTCGTAGTTTATTTAGTTCCTAAACTTAAAATATGGCGTGATTTATAGAAAATTTCATCTTCGCATTGACGTCTTCTCAAAAAGGAAGTGCGAGACAGACTTGCGGTTAAATTTTTTGAAATATTGAGGCCCTAATTATCTTATAAACATATATTGAAGGAAAAAAAAAATTTTTAATTTGTCGTTTTTTTTTAAATTTTTTTAAAATTTTGTTAATTCGTAACTAAAATATAGTTAGGATAGAAATGCGGTTTGAATTGTTTAGTCTAAAAAAAAAAAAATGGGCTTTAATAAACCAATTATTAAGTTTTGTATGGGCAGTAATCCAAAACCCTTGAAAATGGCAAAAAATCGAAAAAAACGTTAGGGGTAGACCTTAACAAAATCGTGATTTTTAAGCAAAAATTTTTTGTCTCTAATTTTATTAAAAATTGGTACATATATTGGTCATAGATGCACAAAATTTGGTCCATTTTGAAGTTTGGGCAATTATTATTTTGCCAAACTTATTTATTTTTGAATTATAGGCAAAAAAATAGGTAATCTTAATGAAAATTGTTGTGTTTTAGAGCCGTTTAGGGTTAGAGAGTTTGACGTGAACCATTCTTGAGTTCTCTTAGTTAGTCTGGTATTTTTTAATACAAAATTGTCATAATTTACATCACTACCTACATGATACCTACATACCTACATGATATTGAGGTGGTATCGTCAGCATATAAAATTGTTTTACCATTATTTAAGTAACCGGGGAGATAGTTGAAGTAAATTAGGAATAACAACGGACCAAAAATGGTTCCCTGGGGTACCCCATGTTTTATTTCCAATTGGTTATAGTTCGTTCCGTTATTGTGTATGTGTTGCATCCAGTGATGGCATCCTAAATTTTCAGGGAGCGGTTCTATAAAGTCATGTGATATCTAGGAACCTATTCTGTATTTTAAAGAGTGAAAACAAATTACTTACTTCCATTTATTAAATATAAGGAAAAAAATTTAAGAGCGTATTATTAATAAAATATAAAATAAATATTACATTTGCAACACTGCAGGGCACGGCGAACGATTCAAAACTGAAGTCAGAGTAATTAATTTATTTTTAATAATTCTAACAACCGGTTCCCTAAGGTTTCAATAATTTTAAGAAACGGTTCGCGCGGATCGCTCCGAACCGGTAGGATGCCATCACTGATATAATGAAACCGCTTTATTGGATCCGCCATATTTAATTTTCTGAATTGCACCCTGAATTCATCATCAGTGACCCCATAAACCCCCAGGCATTATATTATATTGAAATAAAATCATTTTTTAAAAAATCTTCACTTGGCACGTGGTTTCGGCCGCCATATTGCATCCGCCATATTGAATTTTCTAAATTTGACCCTGGATTCATTAACAGCCGCCTCAACTACCTTTAGGTAACATTTTCAGGGGTTTGACACTCAAATTGACTCGATTGTGTTGACTTTATAATCGATTTATCGAAGAAAAGGTAGAGGTCACGTGGGATTGGTGGCCATATTTGATAAGTTACGATGTTTTCGTAAAAGAGCCACTCGGATTTCGAAACTAGACTACAATAAGCATCGAATGAGCTCTGGTAGACCTTTCATAGACTAATATATTTTTGGACAGCATGGGGTCTCTCGATGAAAAAGAATGACTCATATATATCACACACTTCAAATTTTCCTGAAAACTGATTGTTTCCGCCATTACTTTCGTCACAAACATTGTTATCTTTTTTCTTACGTAGTAAAACCACTAACATAATTTCATATACTAATAATATTTTTTAATTATTCTAATTATCACACTTCCTGTAATATTAAAAATAATATTAATTTAAACGAGATAAGATATTAAATATTTTAAGAAATAAATATGAAAGATAATATAATAATTTGCACTGTATATTATAAAAAATTTCTATTTTATAGTTTTCTATATATAAAAGACATTTTTTTTCCTATTGAATCAACATCCGGGGGAAGGCAATATCTAATGTCGATTTCTTAAATTAGGTGAACGTAATAAATTGATTTATAAATCAGTTCCGTTTCTCAATTTCCATTTCCGGCGGCCTTTACATTGCTCTTCCTTTATTTCTTATTGCCCCATTTATCCTATTACTCCAATTACTAAAGATCTCCAGACCTACGTAACCGGGTACTTTTTCTTTATTGCTCGATTAAGACCGTATTTTTTCTAATTTTAGAATTCGTACAGAAATGTTAATGCCAGAAACTATTCTTACAAAAATTTAGATTAAATATTGGCGTAAATAATAAGAAAATGACCTTTTAAAATGTCAATTTTTTCGTACTATATGGGTATGAAACATAATCTGCTGAAATCGTCATGTCTTAACAAAAATATAAAGAGCGAGAAATGCATTTGCCGTGCATCAACATTTGGATAAAATCTTTATACTGGAATACAAGTATTAGACAATATTAAATCCATCTAATAAAAATATATATTATATGGTTTTCGCGCGTTTATAAGTAGAGAACGGTCACAATTAGGCCCTAAATTTGAGTTAGTACGATTTCGTTGGCGTAGTTTTGAAAAATATAGTTTTGACATATATTACAATCTTAAATATTTAAAATATACCGGAATAAAAATTAATAACGGCAAAAATTGGATCTCTTATTATTTAATTTGAAATTTATCTTTACATGGGCCCATCCTATTTGCGAAGCTTTCGACTTTGATTTTTAAACATAGTGCAAACATAGTATTTCTTCAGACAACTGTACTACTATCTGTATCTTCTATCTGTTTAAGTTCCTCAAGAAAAAATTGTATGGGATTGTTTGGAAAATTAAAGTTGTGATTTGCATATTTAAAAAAAATTGATGTGAAGTGTGAATATTCACACATTTCAGGGTTTCGCAGGTATATAATAAGTGAAGGCGGTATGCTGAGTGTGTAGGACAAATTTTACTTTGTAGTAATCACGGCAAAATGAACGATATTTTTAAAATAATTTATCATATAATAAGACTGGTTATTAAATTTACGCTATTAAAAATTAAATACAACATTTGTTAAAATATAACTAGAATTTTGACAAAATAATTTCTATATTATAAAAATGCAAAAAAAAAAACAGAAAAAAATAAAATTCACTCCGTACTCGAACTCGAAACCCTTCGTTTTCCAGCAGTGCTCTAACCCATTACGCCATCGCACGCCTTGCATGTGATTGTCTTACATTGGTATAACTTTTGTACTTTGTGAACCAAAAACCACAAAAAATGCGTTATTTTCCGAAAACATAATCTGATCAAAAATTCCTGTTGTACTATTTCGGTTCACACCAATATACATTACTTAGAATTTTTTAGATTTTTAGTTTAAACCATATGGGCTACAGGGTTTGGGACAAAATTTTTTTTGCACAATTTTGGCAAAAATCGCATCAAAATAATTTATTTTGCAAAAATAAAAATTTGATCGTTAATCCACGTACTAAGGGCTTTCATTTGATACCCTACTCAGAATTTAAAAAAACTATTTTTGTTTTCGATGAGCACATATTTGTTTATATTTTTAGGGGGGTATGTTTTTTAGATGTTTTAGTATTTTTCAGATGTGCGGGTCAAAGAGTTGTATAAGCATGCCAAATTTCAACTCTCTAGGTTTAGCCGTTTGGCTACAATTTTTACCGAACAGACAGACAGACAGACAAACAGACGACAAAATGACGGTATAAGGGTTTTTGGTCATACCTACAAAACCCTAAAAATGATAAATAATTTTCTCAGAACTTTTTTAATTATGTAAATCTATTTTTGTTAATACACGTTCATTCAAATCAGATTTTATCTTTGTTTCGTCCATTTAAACTATCATTTGTCCACTAAGTTCATGGAAAATGTTTTGTCCACATTTTAATAATGAATTTTTTTGTATTTTTGCTCATTAAAATTTTAATGAAAAGTTTAAATTCAATGATTGGGAAAAATAAGTGGGTCGATATGTTAGGTTCCCAACTTTTTGCTTACAGGATTATAATGTTTTTTTTTTTTTTTGCTATTATCTCAAAATTGCATTACTGTGACAAAGCACATTTTTATGTTGTATATCATACATACTAAAATACTCATATATACTAAAAAATAATAATATTTTTAATATAGAGTACCATTTGAAAAACAAACTTATCCTTACAAACTTTAGGGTTGATTGCATCTAATATTTGATCTAATAAGGTCAAAAGTTGTGAAGGGATTTTTCCAAGTTCTACAGGATTGACTAGAGGGAGGTCTGCTTCTCACGTGGGCATTTCTACGTGGGTTGCTCCAGAAATTTGCTCCTTTATACAGTCCGCTGTATTTTTAGTGTCCTTTTACCATTGAACTGGTTGGAACCAGATAATTTTGTAAAGACCATGAGTTATTGATTTCACTTCAGTAACATATTTAAAACACATTGCTTAAAATAATATAATATGGACGTTATAAAATTGTTTCTAGCTATATAATATTCAATGCCAGTTTCATCATACCATTGTTATAGAATTGGCACGTCCTAGAAAAACACTAAACAGTTTTATTTAATTTTTTTACAACTTTGTTTATTTGTTTTGCTTTCAATAAATCAAATATTTATTACGTCATTGAAAAGGAAAATATTATAAATTATTATATTTACAATTTGAAATAATAAGTCGCAGCAAAAATGTAGAATGAATAAGGAAAGCACAAAATCGCTTTTCCATGCATATTTGGTTTATCTAGTTGACGTTCCATCATACAAAAAGTCAAAAAAAGCAAATAAGACCAATAAAACAAATGGCAGCAAATACACATGCAGATTTTAGATTCCTGTTGCATATATATAACGGCTACGTCGAATCAACAGCACTTCACTACTAAAAGAAAAATATTTCACAAATTTCGACAAGTTCTTGATGCATAGACGTCTCGTACTTATGGGTCATGTTCCATTTTTAAGGTTTTGTAGGTATGACCAAAAAAACCCTTATACCGTCATTTTGCCGTCTGTCTGTCTGTATGTCTGTCTGTCTGTCTGTCTGTCTGTCTGTCTGTTTGTCTGTCTGTCTGTTCGGTAAAAATTGTAGCCAAACGGCTAAACCTAGAGAGTTGAAATTTGGCATGCTTATACAATTCTTTGACCCGCATATAAGAAAAATACTAAAACATCTAAAAAACATATCCCCTTAAAAATATAAACAAATATGTGCTCATCGAAAACAATTTTTTTTTTTTAATTTTGAGTAGTGTATCAAATGAAAGCCCTTAGTACGTGGATTAACGATCAAATTTTTATTTTTGCAAAATAAATTATTTTGAGGCGATTTTTGCCAAAATTGTGCAAAAAAATTTTTTGTCCCACACCCTGTAGCCCAGATGGTTTAAACTAAAAATCTAAAAAAATTCTAAGTAATGTATATTGGTGTGAACCGAAATAGTACAACAGGAATTTTTGATCAGATTATGTTTTCGGAAAATAACGCATTTTTTGTGGTTTTTGGTTCACAAAGTACAAAAGTTATACCAATGTAAGACACCCACATTCAAGGCGTGCGATAGCGTAATGGTTAGAGCACTGGTGTTGTAAGCTAAAATGCGCTGGAAACGCGAAGGGTTTCGAGTTCGAGTACGGAGTGAATTTTATTTTTTCTGTTTTTTTTTGCATTTTCATTATGTTGAAATTATTTTGTCAAAATTCTAGTTATATTTTGACAAATCTGCATTTAATTTTTAAGTGCGTAAATTTAATAACCAGTCTTATTATATGATTAACAGACGATAAATTATTTTTAAAATATCGTTCATTTTGCCGTGATTACTACAAAGTAAAATTTGTCCTACACACTCAGCATGCCGCCTTCACTTATTATATACCTGCGAAACCCTGAAATGTGTGAATATTCACACTTTACATCAATTTTTAACAGTTTGTTGCGATAAAGGTCGTCGGGAAATTTATATATCCCTTATTTACGTAATTATCTGTAAAAATCTATATTCATAACATATTTGAACGGACGGAATTGTTCAAGCAGAAACCTTACAAGTCCTGAAAAATGTATTTTCGACGAATAAATGTTATAATTTATAAACATACAAAGACAGTATAAAACACGGAATGGCTTCATTAAAATATATTTGATTTTGGAAATGTGCTGTTTTATTTTAAAATATGAAAATATTTCTATCGAAAATGTTCCGTAATCGCGTTTCCCAAAGCTAGCCAACACATTACCTCAATATCGTCCCATGAGAATCATCATGACTTTCCATGATAATATTTAGTATATGTTGATGAATTGTCCGTAAATAATATAGTAATTGAATTATGGGAGTCGGACAGGTGTAGAAATAAATAAAAAAAGTTTATTTAACTAAGCTTACGTTTCGATTTTTATTAAAATCTTCCTCAGAGCTGAAAAGATTTTGAATATAAATTAGTTTAAAAATTACATAATTAATTATTGTTTTATAAAAATACATTGATAAAACTGCAGCAGAATGGATTAGGTACTAAGTATACATAAATAAATTAATAGTTATTGATAGGCTATAGATGATAATCTAGTTAAATATTAAAATTAATAAAGTCAAATAATAAAATGGTTAAGTAACTTATATTTATATCAATAACTATTAATTTATTTATGTATATATTAAAGAAAAAGGAAATAAAAATAAAAACCTACAAACAAACTCGAAATTTTTCACCATCGTGTTACGTAAATACGAGCCCCGTCTTGGTGAAATTGGCCCAACTATTTAAATCATGAAAATTGTGAATTTATGTTAAAATATAATTTTAGATAAATGGTTTTTATTATAACAGTACTTTGTTTAAAAGTATTTCACTAAAATATTTTCTAAAATATTGTATAAAATATTGAAATATCTCACTTAAAAATGCAGTTTTTAAAAGGAAAATTATATAGGGGGGCGTGTATATAATGTTGAAATATCTAATTTATCATTTACTTAACAGCAAAAATGTAGGTATATGAGAAAAGAAATTAAATCTTTTCATTTTGTGATAATTCTAACTACATTTTTAAGTTTCTTTTGTAAATATTTAATTTTTTTCTAAAATATTAGTAAACAATCCCCACATCGTTATATATTTGAATGATTTAAAAATAGAGATGAGATTTTTTTTTTTAAGTCGTCACTTATTTTAGAACTTAGGACCTTTTTTTTTAGATCATCACTTGTATTTTCGAAGCGAGGACCTTATTCATATTTAAAATTATTTTGTCTGCCGGGCCCGCCCTAAGAAAAATTCCTGGGTGCGCCCAGAGCACGATGGCTTCAGCTTTTTTAAAAAGTTTTTAATCAATCACAAAATCGTTACATAGTATACAATAAGACTGAAGATGTTAATAATTTAGTTAATTACAAAATCGTTACATCGTATGATAATGAATGAATTAGGAATGAATTTACAATCTAAGATCTGTACTTATATACTTGTTCGTAATCTTTTAGTGATTCAATCATTATGTTGGTCCATGATGTGTCTCCATGCTGAATCGGCACGATGTCATCATATTGTCGGGTTGTGTAATATTGTGTAATATTGGGTAACCCATAAGGGCCCATATAGGACTGGTCCAGTAACTTAAATATATTTCTTTGAACGTAGAAATAAAAAAAACTTGCACGGACAAACACAATTATATAGGATAAAAGTCTGTTCGAGGAAGGACTGCGTTAAGTCCAAATATCCATCATTACGAATGACGCCACCGTGATTCCAGTCTGCGGGATGAGAAATGGTTTATTTTTTCCTTTTTCCCCCCCTTTTTTAGGGTTTTGTAGGTATGACCAAAAAACCCTTATACCGTCATTTTGTCGTCTGTCTGTCTGTCTGTCTGTCTGTCTGTTCGGTAAAAATTGTAGCCAAACGGCTAAACCTAGATAATTGAAATTTGGCATGCTTATACAACTCTTTGACCCGCATATAGGAAAAATACTAAAACATCTAAAAATCATATCCCCCTAAAAATATAAACAAATATGTGCTCATCGAAAAAAAAATATATTTTTTTATAATTCTGAATAGGGTATCAAATGAAAGCCCTTGGTACGTGGATTAAAGATCAAATTTTTATTTTTGCAAAATAAATTATTTTGAAGCGATTTTTGCCAAAATTGTGCAAAAAATTTTTTGTCCCACACCCTGTAGCCCAGATGGTTTAAACTAAAAATCTGAAAAAATTCTAAGTAATGTACATTGGTGTGAACCGGAATAGTACAACAGGAATTTTTGATCAGATTATGTTTTTGGAAAAAAACGCATATTTTGTGATTTTTTGCTAATAATGTACACAAGTTATAGCTTTGTAACACGCCACACTGTAACGTGTCTGCTGGTCTTGTGGTATTAGACGTTGATTTGTCACCGAAGTAACCCGACCCGAAAGGGATCGAACCCTGGAGAAGAGACTATATTTTTTTTGTTTTTTTTTTTTTAATTTTTATATTGTTTAAATTATTTTTTCAAAATTCTAGTTATATTTTGGCAAATGTTGCATTTAATTTTTAAAAGCGTAAATTTAATAGCCAGTGGAAATTGTTTAAATTATAATTTAATTCTGTTTCAATGTACACGAAATCAGAGGGGCGGAACTTATAACAACCATAGGCGCAATTTTTAAAATTCTTAATGTACCTTGCTATATAAAAAAAAATACTGCACATATTTAGAAACCTAAATAATGGTATTAGGCTCCGAATTAAAATTAACAAAAAAAATATTTTAATATAAAATTTGTTTTCGCATCCAAAATAATCATCATTCACTTACTAAATACCTGCAAAACCCGGAAATGTGTGAAAATTCACACTTCACATCAATTTTTGTCTTTTGTTTTATTAAGGGCTGAGTTTTACCATTAATGGCACTTATAGTCTCATAAATCCAAAATTGTGAAATTCAAACTGGTTTCTATTAAAATATAGTGTTTCTTTAAATAACTTGTGAAAGTTAAATTTAATTGCTTTCGTGCAAAAAATCTATAATTTAGATTTACAAAATATGGCCATTTGTATGCATGTTAATGTTTTTAATATGTATTTAATTAATATACATCTAAAAAATTGATTGGAATATTAAGAAAATACGATGGTATTGAGATAACCGAGAAATCATTTCTGAAAAAGCCATTACCACGATGATTTCCCAAAATCTTGCTGTGAACGATCAGTTGTTACAGTTCGTAATTTCATTTATCAACGTCATGTTTTTCTTAAAAGGCTTCTTCTTACATCTAATATTGTCTTTATGTCCTTGCAACAAACAAAGCTCTTACAGTTTTATTTTGCTTTTTTACTGTTCTTTTCTTATCTCAGATTCTGTCTAAGAATATAAAAGTAATGTTGTACAAAATTATAATTTGACCAATAATCACGTACGGCAGTGAGTGCTGGTCATCAGGACGGGAACAAGAACAGAATATTCAAAAATAATTGCGTCGATTATGGCACGACACAAGAGGATGCACTGTGGCAACCAGTATTGAATATTTTTAATTTCGTTTTCGAATAGTTTTTAATTTAATAATTTCTTTCGGAGTTTAGTTTTTCCGACTTCCATTGGTATCTCGGTCCTTAGTTGTGGTGCATCACTTATGTTTTTTATAATGTTGTCTATTTCCTCGTTTCCTGGTATACCTTAATGACTTGGGACCCAAAGAAGCGTTATTTTTTGTTTGGTATATTTCTGGTAGTGGTGGATTATTTCCTGTATCTTCTGGACAGTTGCTTAGTTTTTATATTATTTATGCTTTTAATGGCAGTGAGATAATCTGTACATATGACGATAATGTTTTTTTTTTTTTTTTTTTTTTCTGGTACTGCAGCTATATATTCCAGCTCTATTTTTATGCTATTTAGCTCAGCGGTTTTGATATTGTTGGTTTTAGGCTATAGCATATAGTAGTGGAATGAGTTTTCAATCGTATAATGACCATATCGTTGTGGATGAGGCGTCCGTATAGTATAGCGGTCGGGGAACCGGGGTAAATTACCCCAAATGGGGTAAAAATGACATTTTTGGGGGGTAGGAAATTTTTCCAATTTGCTATTTTATTAACGTGTTAGTAGCGCATTAAGGAAAAGGGCGCTGAGGGGCTTGACTAAGGGGCGCCATTGCGAAGGTGAGGACCTTTTTTTTGATCATCATGTAGATTTTGGGAGGTGAGGACCTTTTTTTGCTCATCATTTAGATTTTGGGAGGTGAGGACCTTTTTTTTTTGCTTGTCACTTGGATTTTGGGAGGTGAGGGCCTTTTTTTTTTGCTCATCATTTAGATTTTGAGAGGTAAGGACCTTTTTTTTTTGCCTGTCAATTAATTTTTTTTTTTTTATCAAGCCAGTGGGGTAACCTCAGTGTAAGGTAATATATCTTTGGGTAATGGGTAAAAATGTTCCCCGACCCCTGGTATAGTAGAATGTTTGGTTGATCAATTGGTTGTTTTTCACAGATTTTATTAAATTCTTCTCGGTATTTTGCGTTAGTGGTGGATGTTTTCTTGAATCGATTGAGGCGTAGATTTGTAATGGGTAGGTATATTTCCCATGGAGGTGTATTGTGATGAGTGTTTTATCTAATTTGTTTGGTTTGATTTTAACCCTTTACTGCCTGATTTTTATTTTTGGCTGAAATAATTCATGAGCATTAGGAATTGATTCTTATTGATAGAAAAATTAATTAAAAAAATATATTTAAAATATTAATTTTTGCATAAAAATAATAATTAAAATAATAATTTAGGGTTTGTGCCATACATGGAACATTATGATTCTACGTTATGTTACAAAAGAAAATGATTCCGTATTATTTGCTCGTCAATTGCTAGGTGTTCTTCATTAGGGATTAAAAGCAGTCGCCCTCGAATTTTTGATAGAAAAGGTCGTATCTTCTAGTTGTCCTTTCTCAATAAATTCAGAGTTATCGTTGAAATTCCGCTTGATATCCTCAAATCTATTGCAGCCCATTACTTGAGATACTGCAGGATCTATTGCTGTATATGTGGCATATATGAACATTCATGAAGTAACGGTCTGATTCAGTTTTAAAAGTAAAATAAAAAATAAAATTTGGAATGTGTTTATATGGCACACTATGCGGTAAAGGGTTAAGGATTGTGAGGCTATCATTGACATTTTTTTTTTATGGGAATTTCTGATTTTAGATTGTTCCGTTATTTTTTTGGGCAAATAGGGAATTAAATGTTGGATGGGATAGGTTTGTGGCTATTGTCACTGCATATTTAGTTAATAACATTCTTCTCATGTCTTCCAATTCAGCCTCGCCAGCTTCATGGCGGATGCTTGTAACAGAACTGAACTAGATTTTCAAATCTATTGATTGATTGAAGCTTTTGGTCATTTTGTTTAGGAAAAGCCAATTTCAATATATTATAGTCAGCTAGTGACAACAAGAAAATTTAAATTCCATTTAGTTCCACTGAAAGGTCTGGAATAGCCCATAACTGTGTCAACCGCACTTATACCAGGAACAGATATATCAAACTAGATTATAAGAAACAAAAATTTATCATTAAACTTATTATGACAGTTTCCCGTTTCCTATTTGATTATAAAATACTATAGAAAATAAACTATAGTACTTTATTTAAACGATGATAAATATCTCGAAGTTTGACGTATTACGCCATGACTTAGTAATGTATAGTCAATATAGCATTATGTTAATATTATCTAAAGATAAATTTATAAACAATTAAAATTTTATCAAACCAGTTTACTTGAATGTCACGTAACATGTTTACCGTTCATGTTGCGTAACAACAAGTATGTCTTCTCTTGAGGTGTGTCTGCATATTTCTGTTCAAAGAAAAATAAACACTGAGAAGACTGCTTTTTTCTTATGGAGAAATTGAAATATTTGATCGACAAAATCACAAAACATATTTACGGAGCTTTGTTGCAGTTTTTTTACCGTTCTAAATGAGGTCATACTTGACCATGTAGTGTAATTTTTAGGATTTTGTAGGTATGAGCAAACATTCTTTATAACGTCACTCATGTGTCTGTCTGTCTGTCTGTCTGTCCGTATATGCACTTATCACTCAAGTTTTTCACCCTTTTTTCACACTGTCTGTTTTTCTGCACGAAAGAGTTTGTGGCTAAACGTCTAGACCAGTGATGACCAACACGCGGCGGGCCGCATCCGGCCCAATTAAAGTTTTTTTTCGGCCCTTCTTAAATGCTTAAAATTTTTCTTCTTAAAATTAAGTTCTTAAAAATTAGCAAATAATATAACAAGTTTAACATTAAAATTTAATTTGAAACTTTATTTTTGATTTTATTGATGATATTAAATAATATTATTAAAGGATATAAAATATAGTAGTGTGATTAATATATCCTGTTTATATCTGCGGCCCACAATTGGCCAATAATTTTTTTTTGAGCCCAGCAAACGATTTCGTTTGGACATCACTAGTCTAGACCAAGAAAGTGGAAATTTGGCATGCTTACACAACTCTTTGACCCACATATAGGAAATTTATCGAGATTTCAAAAAACCACATCGCGGGTAAAATATAAACAAATATGTATTCAATAAAAAAAATAGATATTTATTAAAAATTTTAAGGGGGGTATCAAATTAAACCTCTTATACGTGAATAAATCGACGCTTTTTATTTTTTTTAAATCAATTTTTTTATAGGATTTTCACCAAAAATATGTTAAGAAACTATTGTCCCCCATTATATTTCCCAGAGGTGTTGATCTAAAACTCAATAATGTACATTAATGGGAACCGGAACATACCGAACTCTTTGTGTCGTTGGAAAAAAATAATTATTTTTATAAATTTTCGCGGGCTAGAATTGAGTTGATTCGATAAAGTTATCCGAGAATATATTTATTACTATTATTTTATTTATTTTACATCGGCCTGTTTCTGCAACAAGGCTAATAGCCGATGCCAGGGGGCGAGCTCCAACATCTGGATGAGGGGCGAATGATTGTGAAAATGGGAGTAATGTAAGCATTTTATCCTCGCCCGAATAATCACCGACGGAGAATCGAATCACCAACCTCACTATTAAGATTGTTTTCATCAGACCATTTCAGAACTGCACGAATTAACGAGCTCGGCCACTCCGTTGGCTTATCCTAAAATATGCATTCAAAAGAAGCACAAACAGATGACCATTACGTTTTCAGTTTTTTTTTCTTTTTTATTACAGAATTGATTATGCTTTTTTATTAATCAAAACAGTATTTTTAAATGTTTGAACTAAAGTAATATTTTAGGACATAAATTTAAAGTTTGAAATATGTGACAAACAGAAATAAGAGGGTCACATGTGACCCAATTTTAGGTATCAAGCTTTTTAAATTATTTTGGGACGGCAAGGGTTCATTGGCGAAATAGGCTTACATGTGGTCCCTGCTTGAAAATTCATCTCCTAATCAGGACATTATCCTCTTGAACTTTGAGGCAAAAAGAATCATCGAATTGTTCAAAAAGAAAGAAAGACCTCTCTCAAGGAGGAGGAACAAAAACCAAATACAAAATCTTTTGTCCGAACTTAGAAAATTACTCCTTTAGAAGAGAATTAGAAGCCATTTCCCGCTTGCAAATCGTCACAACGAATTCTGATCGTTTTTGAGTTCTTATTATTTCTGTGGAAGCAACACCTACACTATTTCATTGTGTCAAACGTTAATTAACTCACCTTTGTGTAATATGTTTTCAAATAATTTTAATTAATTTGTACTGTAAAACTTTTTTATTCTAAATAAACTATTTCTTATTTAGTTTTTACTTATATTATGTAACATGATCCAATTAAATAACACGCGTTCTGTAGAAATAATTAATCAGTATTAATAATGTTGATATAAATGTTTTTCTAACAAACTTACATTCATTACATATGTTTTACTTTTACTACATCAAGTTTAAACTGGAAATCGACCGGTAGATTTACTGCAACTAACTGATCTGTAGGTTTCAGACCTATATTGCTCGGTTTACTCCGCATTGTTCGGATCTGGATCTGACCTAATTTTCACGACTGCATATCGTCAGGGTTTGGGATAATCGTGTATTCAGTTCCATTCACCTATTATGACGTGCTATTTAATAATAATAATATTAATAATAATAATTTTATTTCACTTTCACATACATATACAATACATTACAACTGAACATACAATTACAATATTGTGTCACATAAATATGTAAATAGTCCAAGAGAGATAGTGGAGATAATAAAAATAAATAAATTAAAATGAACATAAAATAAAATCTGTTAATTAATAAAATCATTGACATCGTAGATGGTTTTTTTAATAAGGTGATGCTTTACTTGATTCTTAAATACCAAATTTTTTATCACCATGGTCTTAGGTAAGTATGTGTATTTAAAAATGAGATGAGTAACTTTTTTCTTTTTAGGGTTTTGTAGGTATGACCAAAAAACCCTTATACCGTCATTTTGTCGTCTGTCTGTCTGTCTGTCTGTCTGTTCGGTAAAAATTGTAGCCAAACGGCTAAACCTAGAGAGTTGAAATTTGGCATGCTTATACAACTCTTTGACCCGCACATAGGAAAAATACTAAAACATCTAAAAAACATACCCCCCTAAAAATATAAACAAATATGAGTTCACCGAAAACAAAAATATTTTTTTTAAATTATGAGTAGGGTATCAAATGAAAGCCCTTAGTACGTGGATTAACGATCAAATTTTTATTTTTGAAAAATAAATTATTTTGATGCGATTTTTGCCAAAATTGTGCAAAAAAAATGTTGTCCCACAACTAAAAATCTAAAAAATTCTAAGTAATGTATATTGGTGTGAACCGAAATAGTACAACAGAAATTTTTGATCAGATTATGTTTTCGGAAAATAACGCATTTTTTGTGGTTTTTGGTTCACAAAGTACAAAAGTTATACCAATGTAAGACACTCACATGAAAGGCGTACGATGGCGTTATTGGTTAGAGCACTGGTGTCGTAAGCTAAAACTCGCTGGTAAACGAAGGGTTTCGAGTTCGAGTACCGAGTGAATTTTATTTTTTCTGTTTTTTTTTTGCATTTTTATTATGTTGAAATTATTTTGTCAAAATTCTAGTTATATTTTGACAAATGTTGTATTTAATTTTTAAGAGCGTAAATTTAATAATTATCTTATTATATGATTAACAGACTATAAATTATTTTAAATATATCGTTCATTTTGCCGTGATTACTACAAATTAAAATTAGTCCTACACACTCAGTATACCGCCTTCACTTATTATATACCTGCGAAACCCTGAAATGTGTGAATATTCACACTTCACATCAATTTTTTTAGGTCATCATGTATTTCAGAAGCGATGACCTTTTTTTTTAGATCATCACTTGTATTTCAGAAACGAGGAGCTTTTTTTTAGATCACTTTTTTTCTTTCGACCCCCCCTCACCCAAATCCTTGGAGCGCCACTACCTGTATTAATAAAAGTATCGAAATTTGTTTGAAAATAGGTAATCCGTTAAGTGTTAATATTTAACCATAACCTCTCAATCTTTAGACAAATGACAGTAACTGATGTGTGGTTATTCTCAACTTGTTTCTAACAATTTTTGAGTTAAACTAATATATAGACCATCTATCACACTGTCCAAACTTACTTCTAACACTATAATAATAAATAACAAATAGTGTTGAAGGTATGCGGTAATATGTTCGTTAGTTAGTTAACATTCAATATGAGTGTTGGATATTTTCTTTGCATTCTGGAATATTCATTCACATACACATAGGTATGTCACGTAAACGCGCGCTGTCAACAGAACAAATGAAACAAAACTAACTTTCCATTTGAGACGAGTCTAAATTATTATTTTCCTTTTCGATGAAAGGAACAAGCTGTTTATTTTCATTCATATTGATACATTATTTATTGGTGTGTTATTTCAAATGACTTGTCAAAATATTGATTTTTATGCCATTTAAAAGTTATTTTACCTTATAAAAGATAAGGAGAATAGTTTACAGAAAATCTAGCGATTGTTGGTATACAGCAGGTGCGAGGGTCACTTTGAAAGTTTTATCAAACAATTATTTATTAATATAATATCAAATGCGCAATAGTAATATGCCATCATCGACAAGTTTCAACATGTCTTATATTATCGCAACATTATGATTGTTCTGCCGGATACGCACTCTATGAAATATAAAATAAGCCAGCAATCATCATCAATCAGCCGTTTCGATCCACTGCTGGATATAGGCCTTCCTTAGTATTTCCCATCTTGTTCGGTCTTGGGCTTCATGCATCCAATTCATAGCGATGCGTTTAATGTCCTCAGTCCAGCGAATAGGCGGTTTTTACTCGACTCCGTCTATCTCTCCAAGATCTCCATTGGAGTATACGTTTATTCCAGCGTCCATCTTTTATTCTGGCAAGGTGTCCTGCCCATCTGCATTTCATTGTAGTTATTTTCACAAGGATGTCAGTTACTTTGGTTTTGCTGCGAATTTCTGCATTAAGTATTCTGTCTCTTAAGGTGATGCCCAACATGATTCGCTCCATGGCTCTTTGAGCTGTTTGAAGTTTTTTAGCTGAAGCTTTTGTTGGAGTTAGGGTCTCTGTAAGTCAGAACAGGCGCGAATAAAACTAAAAGCTTTCCTTTTAAGGCATAATGGGATTTTGCTCGAAAATGTTTCGGAGCTTGCCAAATGCTGCCCATCCTTGTAAAATTTTTCTGGAAATCTCGCATATTTGACAGTCTCTGCCATTTCTTATTTCGTGACCCACATATTTATATGCAACGACCTGGTCCATTTCAACGTTGTCAATATTTGGTCTCTTACTGAGGAAGATATTTGTCATTATTTTCGTCTTTTGGGTGTTTATCTTGAGACCAACTTTTTTCGATGTTTCGTTTAGGTCTTCGAGCATCTTCGAGACAATCTGATATGAGATATCATCAGCGAATCTTAAGCGATTTAGCCTTTCGCCATCTATTAAGACACCTTTGTTTTCCTAGGACAGATCTCTCATAACGTATTGTAATACAGCCGTGAATAACTTTGGAGATATTATTCATCGTATATTAAATATATTTCTCGTCAACAAATCATTATGGCACTATAGGTCAAAACCCGGTATTAAAAAAGTTTTTAAGACTTGATTAAAGGCAAATAAATCACTAGCAAATTTTCTTAAGATCCCCATTTTCTTAAGATGAAATTAATGTTAAAAATCAAATAATAACTTTTTTATCTTTATTTATTCATAATAATAACTTATCAACAATTGATTTTTAACATTTATTTGAGCCGGTCACTTTGGTGTAGCGATCAGCGCATTTTACTGCTAGCCATGGGGACTCGGGTTGGAATCCCAGTGATGGCATGGATGTTTGTATTTGTTAAAAAAATTAGGAAGAGAACTGTGAGGAACTGCTCATGTAAATATAGGATCTAAGCATACAATAAATATGTATAAATATTAAAAATAATATATACATACTAAAAATAATTGTTTTATTTACATAACCTAACTTTATTGTATATGCCAAAGTTTAAAGGACATGATATTTATTGGTACAAAGCTGTATTATATTTTATAATTAAAAAAATATACTCTAATTATCAGTAATAATTTAATAAATTCAATCCTATTAAATTAAGTGTTGAATAGTTATTTTTAAGAAATGTCACTGTCAAAACTAAGGCTAAATATTAAACCGCCCATATTGGAGAATTAAATATTTTGTTTATTTTAATCCTAGTTAGAACTGACTTGCACACCTTAAGCTTTTTTTTTCATTTTTACTCGGGATAGTGATAATTTGAGTTTAAAGCTTTTAACTCTGACGTTAACAATCGGACATTAATGGAAAATAAAGTTTAACCTCACTTAAATGTCAAACCTGACTTAAAAACGACTGACAATACAATCTAAACCTGGCAACGTCTAGAAAAGTTACCAACATTCAGTAAATAAATGTACCAACTAAGTAATGCTTGATGTTGGTTAAATTACATCATAACATTGGTACTTAAATTAACCAAGTGTGACGTCATCTCATATTTATTGTGAATGGAGTTTAGATAGTTTGACGCCCTCATAGTTATTTAGTTGAGCCTCGCTCCCTTCACCCTTGTACCTGCTCTGACATTCGAGCCCTCTATTGCTTTCTTTCACTTAATAAATACCTACGAATCCTGGAATGTGTGAAAATTCACATTTCCCATCAATTTTTTATTCATTTTATTCATTTGCATTATAAATCATACAATGTTTACCTTTTAAATGTATATTTTTTTCCTACCCCAGTTGGACATTTTCATATGAAACGTTGTCTATGTTTACCTGACGTTAAAACGAGTCATACATGCCGGCACATATCCCAGGGTGCACCGGAAATTCATTATCTTTATCAAACAGTGCTATCACATATTCGCCACAAAATGTTCAATGTTACACCGGGTATATGACTCGGCATTGTACATATTTGTTAAGAATATAATGAGAATATTGTTCATGTAAAATAAGGTAAAGTTTTTATAATAATAACGGATAAAAGTAACCTTGCATTTTTGTATAAATTAATATATGATTATTTTAATGCAGTTCCCAACCTTTGCGAATTCATAACACGTATATAGTAAATATGGTACAGAATAATGATGATAAACTGGGGGTCTATTCTTTAAGCTTTTCGACAATTTTTTTTACAGTTTTAGCGAGCCGTGATAAGTTACTTTACAACGTTTATTATAAACTAGGTAACGAGCCTGTGATATTACATAAAGTCTGATCTCAAACTGAAATGAGATTCCTAACTAAAGGATTTCGGGTACTAGGCGTGAGCGTTATCAAGGTTTCATCATTACGATATGTGAATTAAATGATACGTTTTAGTACTTACCAAACGACTGATCCAGCATCTTGTAATTAGTCTGGATCTTAGCTGGTCACTTAAGTTCTTAAATGTGAAGGTTTGCACATATTAAGATGGTTTAAAATTAGTGAATTTGATTTATTATAATATACAATTTGCTAAGTTTGAAAGATTAAAATATAGGCAAAAATACTGACAAAAATTAAAACAAATATAATCAGATAGACCACCAGAATGCCGACACAGTGCCTCTAAAAATTCTACAACTTAGATGTTTACGCTAACCGGACCGAATACTTTCTGACCTTGTTTTCAGAGAGACGGGTGTTTATATAGAAGGGCTAGTAGCGTTTCTAGGAAAAAGGGTTTAAGCATTGTTCAAGGAAATGCTAGTGTTCAAAGTTATATTGTTTCAAGTGGGCCCACCAGGAGAATTCCTGGTGTCTCTATCTGCGCGTAAATCGAGTATTTTTGTATTTTTTAATATTTGTATTTTTAATAATTAATATTTCTTAAATATTTCAATATACTATTTTAAATTTATATTGCATAATAAATTTTTGATGACCTTCAAATGAATATACAATTGCCAAAAAACCAATTTTTTTGGCAACAGTATTATCAACCTGTCTTATGTCTTGTTCTTGCACAATACACATTTTTAGCCAAAATAGTACTTAACTAAATATAATTATACCTTAATTTTTCAAAAATATTCCAAGAATACAAAATAGTAGTATTTAAATTGTAATAAACAATTTACTTTGGCCATGAGTATTTTATTATACTATTATAAACGTGAGAAACGGATCTTTACCTTAAAATATATTTAGTAATCTACGACCTTGCTGACAATAACAATTGTTCTGAAGGACTTAAAATTAAAAAAACTTACAATAGGGTAATTAAAATTAGTATTATGTGTGAGGAGGTGACATTCTAAACATGTTTTGTTACACCAAATCAAAATTGAGATATGGGTATACTTAAGAGAAGTTACTTGGCAGATGAGGTTAGAAAAAGCGTATAGTTCAACCGAGAAGGATATCAAAATTAAACGATGCTAATCGTTCGGATATTGAGAAAGATCTATGACTGTTTTAGTTGCTCTTTTCACCACCACGGTAAGAACGACGCATAAACAAAAATAGACATACGTTTATATGAATATTCGCGACTGAAACTAACGTTGGCGGCGCTGCGTACAACAGCTTATGGCGGACGAGAAGCGTAAATGTCAGAAGTTTTTTCTTAATATTTATCTGTTCAAACAATATTTCGGCAAAAAATCACTGTATTTAAGTCACTATATTTTAAAATACTTCTTAATTCACATAAACTGCAGCACGACACGCTACAAATATTATCCAAATATACGCTTCTGTTTAATTTAGCCAGTCACTACCAGATGTCTCACTGTTATTTGCAGTCGCGAATATTCAAAAAGAACAAACGAGATAGAAATTACGGACCTACTTTGGTACGAGTAGTTCAAATACCTTATAGGAAGCTTACATAGAATTGTGTCAAATAGATATATATTTATATATCGGTTCTCAATCGGTGGATCTTCTAAATTCTCGTGAATAGCATCACTGTCTTCGTACGGTAACACAAGTTATATTAGAGTAGCTCTTTATCATAGATTAATGAGACTGTCGAGAATAATGAGGCTTCTAATGTCAAACAAATACGACAAAATTCTGTTTAAAATGTGACAACGTCGGGAAGGGATACCAATCTATAGATGACAAATATAAACCGCCTTCAGACCTCTTTAAATTAACGAATTATAGACTGTTCGTTGTGTCGCTCTGAGTTATGCTTTAATGCATTTTTTTAACGTTCAATGTACCGTTCACATCTGTTATAAATTAGTACGTTACGAATAGCCCTCCATCTGTGAAATTTGAAACCAACTATTTAGCTTCGTAAAATATTTTATATGTATTATCGTTCTTATAATTCTGTTGTCTTGTACCTAAATTGATCATATTTACTTTCCGTCTTTGTCATTTTGAGCAAGATTTGTTAATGATGACATTATGTTAGGTTATGTAAAGGCATTCGATAACTACGGTGTCAATGATAGAATGCAATAGCCAATGTGTTTATATGTCTGTCTCGTTAAAACATCTCACTAGCTATAAGTTTAGAAAATTATGCACAATCCACAACAAACAGCGTATTAAATTTGGATGTCTGAACGGTTGCACGTCTTATCATTTTCTGGTGACAGTGAACAGTCCATAAGCTACAGTGCATAAGCTATTGATTTAAGAGCTCTTAATGCGGCTTAACAACTAAGTAATTGGAACAATTTGGGTATATTTTATTTTGACATTGGCAATTAAATTAAAGTGTGACGTCATCTCCTTCTTAACGTAAATTGACTTTACATATATTCGTGACTTTTTAAACTGAGATGCCATTTCTTTCGTCTTACTTCACCAAATATTTTGGCACCGTACTTAAGATAGGCGTACGCTATATAAAAACATACTCAAGTATTAAATATATGCGCTATATATAAGTATCACACGATCTTTCTCCTAGTTTCTTTTGTTTTTCTGAATCATCACTTCAACATTTGTTTCTAAGAATTATCTATTCTGTTAACATATCTCAATAAATTTGTTTTTGTTTATACGAATGGAAAGAAAAATTTAATCTGTTTTACAATAAATCCTATTTATATTTTATATTACCTTTTTTGCTTATTTTCTTTATTTTTAACCGTCGTTTCGTTATTCATATATCACTTCCAGCTGAGTTATCGTCCAGTATTATCTGAATTCACTTTCATATTTATGAAGGGTACAATCTACGGTTCTTAGAACGCTTTGGATCTAGTCCAACAAACTAGTTTATTCAACGAAGGACGATCACATCTATTGTCTTTCATTTAATATTAAAGGTGGATGGTTTGGAATAGAACTGGCTGGTCTGGAAAAGGATATATTTATATAAATTACGTGCTGCTACATCCTGTTTCTCGCAAAGTGACCGATTTCATTCCAGTATTAGCTTCATTTGGGAAATACCATCGTGATCGGTGTTACAAGAGGTGTCGAGATATGCGAGGGTTACCTTTTATGTTTTTACAAACGACCACTAGATGGCAATATTGAAACGTGTCATTACTATATTCGTAAAATTTGACATTTGTTACTGTGAAATCAGTGATAGCTTATAAATTGGCCGAATAGTTTGTTGACAGTGAGCGTTAAAAAAACAATTTTGTGAAAATATGGATATTACTCGTGAAGGTTGGATTTTTTTTATACGATTTTGTTAAAGGCCTAAAGCCTGGTTTATAATAGATATGTTATGGAACATAAGCATAAAAATTACACTATTTTCTTTGTTCTGTTTATTGCAAACAGATGTTTTGAAGGGTCAAACCCTTTGTTCTATTACGTATGCGCTGTGCTATGGAGTTATTATAAACCAGGCTTAACTCAACAATAATGCATAGATTCGCTTCGTTCAACTTTTGGCAATGAACCACCATCAGAAAAGACTGTTTACAATTGGTTTGCAGAATTTCGCCGTGGTCGTTAGTCCGTCAGTGATGAATCTCGAGAAGGTCGACCAAAATCGGTTGTGATTCAAAAATTAAAAAAACATCGTTGCTGTGCACAAAATGATTGAAGGAAATCGGCATGTGACTTACCGTGAGACAGAGGCATCCTTTGGCATATCGTAGACTGCAATACATTCGATTTTGCATGAATATTTAGCTGTGAAAAAGATCTGTTCCCGATGGATTCCGCATAATTTTACCGAAGCTCAAAAAAGGCTCGTGTTGATTGGTGTAAGGGAATGCTAAATAATTCAACCTAGGCACTGCAAAATCCGTATACAACATCATTACAGGTGACGAAATTTGGATTTATTCATATGAACCGGAAACTAAGCAACAATCCACTGTTTGTGTCTTCCAAGATTCACGAAGCACTTTCAAGAAACCACTTGTTTCTTCGGTTGTACTGGACATGTTGCAACCATTCCTTTAGAGGATTGGAGAACAGTTAATGCTGAAAGAATACAACAATTTGTTTTGTTATCGACAAAATGAGGAAAAATAACCAAAGACGTCGCATTATTCTTTATCATGATCATGCAAGGTCCCACACAGCACGTCAAACAATTGATTATTTGAAGGAGAAACACATCGAATTAATGTCTCATTGCCCGTATTCACCTGATTTATTCCCGAACGACTTTATTTCGTTCCCCAATGTCAAACAAAAAATGCGTGGACAGCGATTTTCCTCACGCTGTTGAAGCCTTCGGAAACCATGTTTTTGAGATACCAACTTCAGAGTGGAAAAAATGTTTCGAGAATTGGTTTGAACGCATGCAAAAGTGTATAAATCTTAAAGGCGAATATTTTGAAAAGCAATAAAACACGTAGTTCAAAAAAAAAATCTTAATTTTTGTGAAAACTTATAATTTCGGCTACCTTTTCGGGGTTACCTTTTCGTATATTACCCATCTAGAAGAATTTTTAACAGTACATATACGAATATCTGCTATTATAACTGATATTAATAATTAAATTTGTAGGTATGTATTTACGAATCGACATATGTTTGATGTTATAAAGTTATAAAATACTGTTACACAAATATGCGAGTAATATAGCTTTGTAAAGTTGTTATATGGCCATTTGAAGTACCGGAAGTTTACGTTTCTTATATTGTTTAACGGAGCGTTAAAAATAAGTTTCTAAATATTTGCGTTTCATAGAATATTGCCGTTAAATTTTCTGAGGTTTTAGGAAAGTTTTGAATATTTTAACATACTTAGAAATTTTCATTTTGTTTCGAACATCTGTTACATACTTACGAATTAAACAAAACAGTGAAATATTACGGATACAGTTAGGAAATAATAGTTACTTGCAGTAATATTTAAGACTATCAGAGAACAGTATAAGTTACCTATGAGTCGATAAGGACAATATATTGGGTCCTAGTAATCTGTCAAACTTCAAGAACGTGTGCCTTCATTAATTTTAAGCAAGAGAAATTATATTTATAATGGTTCGATCCGAAAAAGATACAGGTATGGCAATAAAAAAATTAAAAATCATTTCATAAATAACGTGGTTTATTTGAGAAATTCAAATAAAAATAAAGTAATAAATAGATGAATCATATTTTACTTACTTACTTAAACCTTTTGCCTTTGTTAGGTGTCAAGCTGCGTTCGAGTTTTAGTTTCTGCTATTGGTGATTTTTTTCATAACTCTCTCCATTTATTTTGCTTCTTCGTTAAGGCTTTAGTGATCGCAGTTATTCGCTCCATGCTTCTTGGTCTTCCTCTGCGATTTCTCCTGGATGTTCTCGCTTCCTTAACACTTTCTACTTCTCTGTCAGTATTCTTTTTTATGTCCATACTACCATAGCTGCTTTTCTTCAATGGTTTGCTCCATAATTTGCAGTAATTGTTAAAAAAAATTGATGAGCAAAATGCACAATTTTAACAAGTTCTTAACGTCTTGCATTTTCCTTTCAATAAGCCCTATCTTTTTCGAAGTTCTCCTGAGACACTGTTATTAGGGTTTTGTAGGTATAACAAAATAACCTCTATAGCGTCACTCATGTGTCGGTCTGTTTATCTGTACAGTAGAAATTGTAGCCTAATGGCTGGACATAGAAAGTGTAATTTGGTATGTTTGCACAACTCTTTGGCCCACATATAGGAAAAAAATTGAATCCAAAAAACATATCGCTGAAAAAATATCAATAACTATGTATTCAACGAAAAACTAATATTTTTTAATTTTTTTTGTGGGATATCAAATGATACCTCTTAATGCATGGACAAATCAACAAATTTTTATTAAAAATAAAACATTTTTTTAATGAGATTTTCCCCAAAATTGTGTCAAAAAACTTGTCTACAACCTTATTTCCCAGAGGCGTTGATTTAAAAATCTGAAAAAATTCTCAATAATGTACTTTCTTGATGGGAAGCAGAATAGTTCAACAAAAAAATTTGATCAGATTTAAAAAAAATGTATAATTTTATAAATGTGGATTAAAAAAAAATAATTATTTTTTAAATATTTATTGCGTGGTATCAAAAGAAAACACTTGAGACGTAGGCTAAGGAACAAAATGTAGTTTTTTAAATTTCTTCATTTTAAAAGTATTTTTGCCTAAAATGCACGAAAAAACTTGTCCAGGGGGGTTAATCTAAAACTTTGAAAAAAATCTCAATAATATATATTGATGGGAAACGGAGTAGTTCAACAGGAATTATTGACCAGATTACTTTTTCGT
Organism: Liopterus haemorrhoidalis; assembly: GCA_963971575.1. NCBI lineage: Eukaryota > Metazoa > Arthropoda > Insecta > Coleoptera > Dytiscidae > Liopterus > Liopterus haemorrhoidalis. Next base: position 54,971,039 of record OZ020615.1, read on the forward strand.
TGAAAACCATTATTAGTTTTTAATAATTTATTGTGTACTATAAAAAGAAAGCTCTTAAAACTTAGATTAAGGAAAACGATTTTAGCCAAAAATATGCAAAGAAAACTCGTGTCTCACCCTATAACCCAGGGTTTAAGCTAAAAATCTTAAAAAAATCTGAGTATTCACATTAATGTAAACCGGAATAGTACAACAAGAAATGTTCGTCTAATAATTAGTAGTATTTCGAAAGTTATCGATTTGTTTACTTACTATATTTATCTACCACTGGAGAACTTGGTAGCTATTGCTGGGTCTTAATGCGAGCGCATCTCGTAATTAATACGCTTGTAAGTCCCTATACTTTATTCAGAATGAAGATAGGCCAAAGGATAGCAACTTCAATCTTTCATGTAATTTTATTAATATTTCTGCATTTCGAACAGGGTGTAGATGGAATCATCGAGACCAGCGTTTCCCAACCTTTTTTCATGACGGACCGGTTTAGAAAGAAATGCAAAAATTACATATTTTTTAAAAAATCACATATAATTAGTGAAAAAAGAAACAAATTATTAATTAAGCAATTAACAGATTAAGGATAGAGATTTTCATCTCAAAATTAAGTGGATTATAACTTGTTTGGCGAATAGTTGCATAGTAAAAAGAAACCTCGCGAACCGGCAAAAAATCTCATGGATCGGCGGTTGTGAAACACTGGTCTAGACTATTCTATCAAAAGTTATGATTATTATTATGTACCAACGATTTTCACTTACTAAATACCCACAAAACTCTGAAATGTGTGGAAATCACATTTTACATCAATTTTGTTATTTTGCCTCAATACATCGGTATTTTTTCCAATTTTCTGGCGCAATCTTTAATTTGGCTTCACGATGGCTCAGATGATCGCTGAAATTTGTTTGGGATAGTCCATTCAAACTAACAAATAGAAGTGTCCTATTATTACCTCGCAAACTAAACTTCCATTTAACAAATATTATTAATCCCAGCGGGTCAGTTGTGTCCCGACACGTGTTTGTATTTCGGATTAATCTAATTATTCGTAACGTGGGTACGGCCACAGGCCAACACTGGGAAAACGTTCTGTATTCAGTTCACTAACTGAAATCTTTTATTGTTTTAAATTCAAGTCATTTGTACATATATACTCATAAATGTACACACTCATAACAAGTGATAGGCTACGAACCATTCACTTTTGTTTCAAATTGAAATTTCATTTTGTATTGAACTGGTAGGAATTGAAAAAAAAATGTATAAACAAGGTTGTCTATATAAAAATATGTAATTAATAGTCAAGTTTATGTCTGAAATTCAGGGACTGAGAACGAAAAAAATAACATTCGTTTCCGTTCCGAACGAAAACAAAATAAATCGTTTCCGTTTTTTTTTCGTTCTCATCATAATATTCCTCCGAAACCGATTTGAACCAGGATGAAACACCAGTCAAAACCAGTTACTCTAGTAACACTGATAAATATTATTAACCACTAGCTGGAGTACCTGTATTTTGTATGGCTTTTGTAATATACAGTCTGTATAATAATGGTTGGTTTATATACGGAACAAGAATATGGAATGGGAAATAAGAATAATACACAAGAATAAAAAATATGAAACCGTTTATATCGGACATAACATTTCGTCGCTGGGCCTGCGTACTTGCGTTGGCCTGTGTTTAACGGTTGTCTCATGACAGGTTGTTGTGTTTAATATAACCTTTAAAAAAATTTCGAGTTCAGTAATATGGATTCAGAAGATTTTGTAAATTTATTTGCTTGTGTTTCTCACATTATATTGTTGTTTCCAATTTTCTGATCACAGCTGGAAAACATCTGTTGAACAAATTTTATTACGGCCGACATTTTGACCGTTGTGCGCATGCTTATCGACTCTTATTCTTGGAATAGGAATAAAAAGTTAAATGTTACCAACTTTTCTTGTGTTAAAGTTAAATTTCATTCCTACATAAACCGATATGCGGCGCAGCCATGTTTTAACATCTTGTATACTATTCTTATTTCCTATTCCTTATTCTTGTTCCGTATATAAACCAACCATTAGACATACATGCTTAAAATTCATGCCTGATCATGTGCACAAATAATAACTAGAGTCCTGCGCGGATACGTTTTTCTGTATCCGCATCCGCAAAGACAGGATCCGCATCCGCAAAAATATCCGCACGATCCGCACAGGATTAGCTGTCTGTTTGGAAATATCTAACATATTTCGCCTTATTTGGCATATCGCTGTTTTAAAACACTACTATTTTTTTTTTTTAATTTTAGCACATTAATATTACTTGGTCCAGAAATATGTTTTCTATCTAACTGAAATTATATAGATTAAAAAATAAAGATGGAAATTACAATTATTCGACTCTTAAATCAAGTTTATATAAAAAACTTTAAACAGCAATGTCTCAGAAATTTAGTTTTTTAAGATATCTCACTATTATTTTAGAACAGCGATATTTAGAAATAATTAAACAGATTAATTTATCACATTTATGACCAATGAATAACAAAAAAAAGTCTTGTCAACGGAGTGGCCGAGTTCGTTAAACCGTGCAATTTTGACTGGTTAAAAGTCTGAATTGTGAGGTTAGTTCAATTCCCTATCATCCTATTAATTAAAAGATGAAAGTTAAATGACGATTTCAAGAATTTTAAGATATATATTTTTTTAATTTGAGCTTCTATGTTTTTAAATGTGGTTTTAATTACCATGGTTTATTTTTACTGATATTTCCAAAAATGCAAATTAGGCGATACATAATTAATTTTAATTTAATAAGCGCAATAAATCCAAAGAAATTGTTGTATCTACGACTGTTATATAAATTTTACTATATTTAACTATTTAAGTAAGCGTAAAGTAGGTCTTTATGGGAAGAGTAAAAAAAAGTAAAAGGTGCCGTAACGTATTATTATTTCACTCTTGCCATAAGCACAATACAAATGCCATCGATACATTTTTGGGGTTCTAAACGCGTCTTCTGTAGGAAGAGGCGTCCAACCGAAGTTTTTATGTTCACGCGGATATTGCGGATAAGCGGATATGATATATAATCCGCATCCGCACGATTTAAATGATAATTTATCCGAATACGCAGAAAAATGGCTGATATCCGCGGGTAATCCGGGGATATCCGTGGATTTGCAGGGCTCTAATAATAACCAGGTTCAAACATGATAAGAATGTCAGTACATAATACGCCCTATAATAAAAATGGTTTAGTTAGTGTTTTGTCTTTCAGTAGTGTAATAACGAGTGCTATTTATGCAAAGCGTATTGAAGGGCCAAAAATTTCCTTTTCAAGTGCAGCAAAATATATGCACAATACATATAACAAAAAGTAGATAGTTTCAAAACAAAAAAAGAAGAGACATAAAATAACAAGATGACAAAACAAGTTGAAGTACTTGTTCCGAGTATTTCTTATGCTTAAAAATTTACGTAAAGCCGTAAAAATGTCTATTCTTTCGCTTCCTCAATTTTCAATTTGTGAGATTCAGAACATTAATAATTCTTATAAACATATTCTATATTTAATCCACATTTTATATACAAGGGATATTAGGAATCCATAAGTTCGCGGATATTAAAAAAGTACATTAGTGATCTGGATGAGCAGGATTTCCTTCAAATGCAAAACAAATCTATGCAAATTTAATTCGATGAGCCAACCAATGCACAGACAGCATCCTAAGAGTAAATGTATGTGTGAATCCAACGCGCACTACTTATCGAAAAATCATTATTCCAACAGTGTAGGCACAGGCAGATAAAAACGTGAGAATTATTTCCGTAATTGAGACTAATTAACACTTTACAATTACAGTTTTTCCTTTATTGTCCTGGAGATTTATGGGTGTATTAGATTTTGAGATCAGGAGTTTTATTTTTTCATTACTTAATCACTTCATTGTATTTGACCGAAGTCGAATTCTTATTTATTCTTTAATAAGGGGGTGAGACAGGGCTGTCCGTTGAGCCCAACATTATTTAATGTATACGTAGCGGACCTGGAAGATACAATGAGGAAGGGGCAAGACGGAGGAGTGGTGGTGGGAAGGAAGAAGTATTGGACAATGGGATACGCAGATGATCTGACTCTGATGGCAGAGAATGAGCAGGGACTAAAGAGGATGATGGGCAGAGCGGACAAGTACTTCAGAAGAAAAAAACTGGAGGCAAATAGAGAGAAAACGAAGGTGATGGTGTTTGGAAAGGGGGGAGGAAAGAGAAAGAATATAAGATGGGAATGGTCAGGGACAGAAATTGAAGAGGTAAAAAGTCTGAAGTACCTCGGATATGTTCTAACGAGGAACAACAGAACAGAGCAGCATGTTAGAGAGAGGGTGAAGAAGGCAAGAATGGTTATGGGGAAGCTATGGAGCATAGGAGAGAGGAGGTTTGACGACGATATCAGGTGGAGGATGAAATTGTTTGACGGGATAGTGAAGAGTATCCTCATGTACGGAGTAGAGATCTGGGGATGGAAAGAATGGGAGATAGTAGAAAGGGTACAAGAGGGATACATGAGGTGGATTATGGGATTAGACAGAACGACACCAGGATATATAGTGAGAGAGGAAATGAAGAGGGAAAAGCTGAGAGTGGGTGCCGGGGCGAGGGCGGCGAAGTATGAGGAGAAAATCAGAAGAGACGAAAGAAGGAAAATATTAAGAGAATGCTGGGAAGAAAGACTGAAGGAAGAACAAAAGGGTAAACTGTCGGAATGGGGAGAAACAAGGAAAGAGTACTATTGGAGATGTGGGATGGACATAAGGGAAGCTGAGCGAAAGAGAAATGGAGGAAGAAACATAGTAGAAGAATTGAGGAGGAGAGACAAGGAGGTACAGGAGCAGGAAAGAACAGTAAGAATAGAAAATTCCAGGAATGTGAAAAGGTATAGAGAGATAAGGACGGTAGGAATACCTAAATATTTGAAAGGAAGGAGAGGAAAGGCAGGGGGCAGAGTTAGAAGGATTGCCAGATTAAGATGCGGAAATGAAGAACGGAGTAATAGGTATTGGGCAAAAACAGAGGATAGGCTATGCAGAATGTGTAGGGAGGAGGAAGAATCCTTGGAACACCTAACAAGAAGATGTGGAAAGCTGACAAAATGGGAGGGAGATATAAAGGATCTGTTGAGTGAAGAAGGAAAAGGAGAAAGGTGGGTGAGAGTACTCGAGGAAAGAAGGAAGGAATGCGGTGAGGTAAGACAGAACTGAGAACAGGAAGGAAGAGAGAGGTAAAGGAAGAGGAAAGAAAAGAGGGAAGAGAAGCGAAGAAAGAGAGGAAGAACAACTGGAGTCAAGAAGGAAGGAGACCGGAGACGGAAGCCGAAAAGAGAATAGGAAGAAAGAGAGGAACACCGGAGGAAGAATGTAGAAGAAGAAGAAGAAAGAAGTCATAAAATGTAAAAATGTACTATAATATTATTATTTTATTTTATTTTATTATTATTATGATTTTTAAATGTATTGGTTAAAACCCTAAACGCCGAAAGGCCTAGGGTAAATAAAGAATTTATATATAGATTTTGAGATAATTTATTAACAAGTAATTGTATTATATTTCACGAGACTTTATATGACGATTGATCAACAGAGAACCAATAAACATATTTATACCTATTTCACGAAATTCTATGTAAAATTCAATGACATTTTTGAGCTTCTTATTGCCAACATACATCCGTAGTTTTTATCATTGTCTGTTATCTATATTAATACAATTGGAGGCAATATCTGTTTATTTATATCTTCGATAATTATAAGATAATATCCACAAAAAAATTAATTTTTATCTGTCATTTTAATGTGTTTTTATATGTCTGTCTGTCCTAGATTCACGCATAAACGGCTGGATATATTTTCATGTAATTTAATAAATTGTAGCCAAACGGCTAAACCTAGAGAGTTGAAATTTGGAATGCTTATACAACTTTTTGACCCGCACATAGGAAAAATACTAAAACATCTAAAAAACATATCCCCCTAAAAATATAAACAAATCCGTTAAAGTAACTAGAATTGAAAATCTAGTTCCGCCTAAACCAAAAGAACAGACTTTACACAATTAATTTTTAATTAATAAACTGGCAATAAATCCAAAGAAATTGCGACTTTTATAAAAAAGTAAAAAGTGCCGTAATGTATCATTATTTTATCTTGCCATAAGCCCAATACAAATGCCAACGATACATTTTTGGGGTTCTAAACGCATCTTCCTTAGGAAGAGGCGTCCAACCGAAGATTTTATATTCACGCGGATATGATATAAAATCCACATTCGATCCGCATCCGCACGATTTAAATGATAATTTATCCGCATCCGCAGACCTTTTGTTAACCGTTTCCAAACGTTTGGAGCGATACAAAAATGGAAACTGATATTAACGGGATTCTAAAAAGTACCTACAAATTTATATCCAGAAGTAAAAAAGACGCTGGCAGCTATATGTTATCGTAGAAAAGCGGTATTTCAAAGGTGATAATTTAAATGTAAAATAATTTGTTAGTAATAAAGTTTTATGGCATTAGTCCGCTTTTTTATATCAAACCTTGTGAATATGAAGCCTGCAATTATAATAATACTTATAGGTAGAAGTATGAAATAATTTCACTCAGCTTTTTGGACAAGAAGCGTTTATTTTAACAAAACACAACGTTTCGCCAACAACATTGTTGGCTTCTTCAATTCTTTAATTCTTTAATTGTTTTGTTTCCACATGGGGTACCTATTTGGTGAGTAATTTATTTTGTTGATTACTCGAAGTTAATTTCAGTTCACATGTACCATTTTGAGGTTATACTTATTCTAATCTGTTTTTTCAGAATTTTGAAGAGTTTGGCGAGTTAACTTGAACAATATCCTATTTTACCTTGTGGTTCCTTCCTCTCATCTCCACAAAATCAAAAAATTTTAGTAAATTTAACGTAGTAATATCATTTAACATGTGTTAGGCAGTTCGGTTTGGATTCTCCAGATTAGTAGAGTTTTGGGTCCGATATACAGTTTGGGGTACTCTCTCCACAAGATCATTGTTTGTACCATCGATTTTGGGGATTGAGTACGTCGGACTGTATTAAGATTTAATGCTCTATATCCTTTTAGGTTTCAAACTGTTACTGTTAGGGTTTTCCGGTGTCTGTACCGGTTTAATATTTATTATTTCTGCAATTCATATTGTATTTAAAATTGGATGTAAGGATCCTTAAGGGTTTTTGGGGTTTGGACTTGATATACCGTTTGAGGTACCTTTCTCTCATTACTTTGTACGTACCATTGTTTTGAGGGATTGGTACGTTGAATTGTATGATTGCTCCGAAACTCAATTAATTCATTTTGGTTCTTTCCACTGAGTTGGTAGTGGTGAAAATTTCATGATTTCGGGGGTTATCGTTGCGTTATGTTGTACAGGGTGGGACACTGTCAACTCTGTCGATTTGTGCGTACCAGGTAGTTAGGGGGGATAGTGTCACAGCCTGTCATATTGATGCATCGATAAAACTTGATATCATTGTATTTATGAATAAGTTAATATTGGACAGTTATATAGTTTATTTTGTCTCATTTTGCATTGTAAAATTTAAACAATAGTTTCTAATTTTTGATCATTATATCTCAATATTTAATTGAAATTTACTCCTGTTTTTCCTATGGTCTGTTTTCTTCAAGTACACATTAATGTCTATGAATTCTGCAATTCACCATCCTTGGAGATGATTGATGTACAGTCTGTTATGACTACGTTTAACTAACATAGGTAAATTTTGTTATTGATTGTACAATATTGTTTTCTATCATGATGTTATTGTTATAGCACCTGAAGAAGCCAACAATGTTGTTGGCGAAACGTTGTGTTTTGTTAAAATAAACGCTTCTTGTCCAAAAAGCTGAGTGAAATTATTTCATACTTCTACCTATATTCAAAATTTGGACGTTAAATTACTTTCTAATAATACTTATATAATGAAATACCTTGTAAATTAACGTTTAAATACATATATTGAATAAACATGCTTCACATGTATGTTCAATGTAACTTTTAACTTTTGTTTTGTTTTGTTGTTGGTACACATTTGTGAGAACCCTATAACATAAACAAAGTGCGCCTTCACAATCCTCGACCCTTTTGCGAATTGGGGGTGAAAATGACTGGATTAAATGGCAGCTCTTTATAGCTTCTTCAAATGACAAATTTTCGTTTATCTTCCAAGATATTGCAAAAAATGTCGCAGCTTTTATGCGTAGTGGATTTTGCGTTGTTCAGCATTCTAGAATATCAATAGACAGCATTATTGTATATTAAACACCAGGGTTTACTCTGAATTTCTTAATTACTAGAATATAGATTACAATATATAGGGTGTCAATAATTAAAAACGATATTATCTGTATGTAGGTAGCACAGCATCCTAAATGACATTTAATTAAATTTACAGAAGTGCCAATTGAATTCTTAATTTAAAGCGGTTAATAGGACGTAGTACTATATCATCGAAAAAATGTGTCTACAGGCTGTTCCAAATGACTAGGCGGAAATAACTGGTATTTTCATTTTTGTAAGTTGTCATTAGCTATTTTTTTATATATTGAAGTTGGATTTTCCTGAACAAAATGATCAAAATCTTCAATTAATCTGTAAAAATTACTAGATTTGAAAATCTAGTTCCGCCTAATCGTTTGGAATAGACTTTAGTAGGCCTTCAACTGAATTTTTTTAAATGTTAAGTTGGCTATTCTGTGTTGTTGATCGTTTTTCAATAACTATAATACAAAAAATTGTGTGTGTGTTTTTTTTAATAAACCTCAATCATGGACGTCAGATGGCTGTTAATTGGTACTGGAGTGATATTACCAATCCAATTTAATAATTAATAAATTCCATAGGTATCTAGACGCCTTGTTTTCTCATTTTGTACTTAAAGTAAAGTACTTAAGTTTAAGGGAAACATTAAATGGTGGTTGTCTTCCTGCAGGAACAACCGGCCAAATGGAACAAATAACCATAATTTCTAAACATTGTTTGTTATGTTACAGAAAAAGATAAAAATGAATGTGTGTAAAAACAATAAATCTTTACTGCCTCATCATATTAATCTGTTAATACGAGTAGTATTAATCAAATTATAAACAGGAGAACATGGAATAAAATAGGAACAAAATAGGTTAAAAACAATATTGAATATATCCAATTTCGTTTTCGTTCTTGAACAACAAAACAAAACTTTGTTTCCGTTCTTTGAAAATTCTGTTAATATTGTTATTTGGTTTTCGTTTCTGGTTTATCATTTTTTTTTAATCACAAAACATGACTAAATGTAAGGTAACCATAATTTTTAGTTCAAAATTCGGGACGGGAGTTCATAGACGGGGGGGGGGGGGGATAATTATTCAAATATAATTGTTTAATTCATCTTTTTTAAATACAAATTATATACAATAAATAATTATAATTTATAATAAAAATTTCCAATCACAGATAATTAACTGTGTAGTAACGTTACTACAAGATAAAATATTATAAAAGTATAATGACTTTCATTCATGATAGTAACTGACCTTTCTCATAGTGACAAATTTAGTTACTATGATCATAGTAACTGAGCTACAGAATTGGTCTGATTATTAAAATCACAGTATTTTTTTTAATGGTTTCAAACTTTATTCATTAAAATTACTCAGTAGAAAACTTTTTATATGTTTCCGAACTATGGATCTTTTTGAGTAGATGTTTTTTATTTTGAAGCATTTTATAATAATCCGCACGGTTTTCTTCAAAATTTAATTTAATCAGTAATATTGCTTTTAATGTGTCTACATAAAACATAGTCCAAAAGTTGTTCATCAAGGAAAATACCCTTTTGGTAGATTTTTTTTAGTTCAAGTTATAAAAATAGTTTTAGTTGAAATAAATTTAAAATAAATATTGAAAATAGGTACTTTTTCTAAAATTCGAGACAATTCTGGACAGAAAACCCGAATTCGGGACAAATATTGCCTCTCAAAAAATTCGAGACGCAAGTCGGAAATTCGGGATTGTCCCGGCAAATTCGGGACGTACGGTCACCTTACTAAATGTCTCTGACCGGGATTCGAACCCGGGACCTTTGGCTCGTGAAGCAGGAGTGCTACCTCTACGCTTCCAAGGCTGGCTAACATCCTTAATTAATAAAAATTAAACCAAAGAGTCGGATTCGATAGTTTTTCCGACTCTTCCAAATAGCTTCGTCTCCTCGACTCCCGACTCCGACTCCGATTCTCCATCCATGTTTATATTACAGAATTTATATTATATTTTTATACAAAATCTATTTTTTATAAACCTAAGTTAATATTTAATTTCTCTTTTGCAGGATATTGGAGTATTATTCTGAACTTTATAAAACTTGGTAAGTGCTTTAAAAAATTCACTAATTACATGGCATGTAAAATTTATTTTTATTCTTCAAAGCAGCTTATTTTTCTTAAAACCTCGCTATGAAAATACAATCAACTCTTCATCTGGATTTTCTGGAACTGTATTCTGTCTTGATGGGATAATAAAAATTTTATGTGTCTGTTTTTTTGTTGATTTTTTCTTAATGGTTTTTTTGACTTAAGAACGTATTGACTTGACGTACATTTGTTTTTTATCTTTTCACTTCAAAGGTCGAAAATTAGATCTTAAAATAGCTAGATGGAATTTAAATTAATTTTATAATTGCATTTAATTAATCAATAAGTTAAATGTGTCAGTACAATGAACTTTGGGGCGTCAGTTTTAAATACATTAGGTTGATACACATCGGGTTTATAAGGAAAATTTAAATTCCTTTTTTTAGAGCAGTTTTTAGAAAGTATATTTTTATTAATCAAAATAGTCTCCACCTTCATCAATATACTTCTGCTAACGACAAGGTTATAAATACCATTTTTCATCTGATAATACAGAAAATTACGAACAAAATTAAAGCAAACGTGTAATAAAAAAAGTCTACTAACGTAACCTTTGACGCTACAAAGCTATTGAACAAATTTAAATTTTGCTTTAAACGGTTAGTTTTTCTTAAAAATAAATCCTTCTTTTTTAGGGTTTTGTAGGTATGACCAAAAAACCCTTATACCGTCATTTTGTCGTCTGTCTGTCTGTCTGTCTGTCTGTCTGTCTGTCTGTCTGTCTGTCTGTCTGTCTGTCTGTCTGTCTGTCTGTCTGTCTGTCTGTCTGTCTGTCTGTTCGGTAAAAATTGTAGCCGAACGGCTAAACCTAGAGAGTTGAAATTTGGCATGCTTATACAACTCGTTGACCCGCACATAGGAAAAATACCAAAACATCTAAAAAACATATCCCCCTAAAAATATAAACAAATATGTGCTCATCGAAAAAAAAATTTTTTTTTTTTAATTCTGAGTAGGGTATCAAATGAAAGCCCTTGGTACGTGGATTAACGATCAAATTTTTATTTTTCCAAAATAAATTATTTTGAAGCGATTTTTGCCAATATTGTGCAAAAAAAATTTTGTCCCACACCCTGTAGCCCAGATGGTTTAAACTAAAAATCTGAAAAAATTCTAAGTAATGTACATTGGTGTGAACCGGAATAGTTCAACAGGAATTTTTGATCAGATTATGTTTTTGGAAAAAAAAGCATTTTTTGTGTTTTTTTGCTAATAATGTTGACAACTTATAGTTATATAATACGCTAAACAGTAACGTGTTTCTTGGTGCTGTGGCTAAGATACTTGCGTTCTGTCCAAGAATTCGTAATCGGACTCATGTTCGAGTCCTACGTGAGGAGACAATATTATTTTTTATTTATTTTTTGCATTTTTATATTGTTTAAATTATTTTTTCAAAATTTTAATTATATTTTGGCAATTGTTGCATTTAATTTTTAATAGCGTAAATTTAATAACCAGTGGAAATTGTTGAAATTATAATTTAATTATATATTTGAATGTACACGAAATCAAAGGGGAGGAGCTATGACTAAAAACAACCAATGGAAGCCATAGGCGCAATTTTCAAAATCTTAATGAACCTTGATATATAAAAAAAAAATACTGCACATCTTTAAAAACTTAAATAATGGTAATAGGCATTCGAATTAAAATTCATAAAAAAATATTTTGTCATAAAATTTGTTTTGGCACCCCAAATAATCATCATTCACTTACTAAATACCTGCAAAACCCTGAAATGTGTGAAAATTCACACTTCACATCAATTTTTTATTTATTTGTTACAAAATGGCAAGTAAAAATAGACACTCACTTAAATAAACAATATCAAATAAATAAAATAATAAACTTATAAACTAAATAGGATATATGACCACCGCATTCATCAATACAGATTCCGATTCTTCTGTTAAAACATAAATTCTTTCAACTTGCTGAATTGTCAAAAATGATAGTAATAAAGAGTTTTTGTTTTTGATTATCTAACATTCCTTATATTTCTGTCTTTTTCGATACTAATGCACAGGGGCGGATACAACCAGCGGGCTACCGAGCAAATTCCCGGTGGGCTGGTTGGGCAGATCATAAAGAACGTGACAAAAAAAAAAAAAAAAAAAAATGTGGAGGATCAAAGCGTTAAAAGTTATCTGTTAATATCTGTCATAACTGAATAACAATTGTTCATAATATGCCAATTTAGTAATGAACATGAACATAAATATTAAGGTATTATAAAAATGATGACTAGGGAGGCGACATAACAATGTCGGCTTGTGGTGAATTGGAAATATTGGGATAAAGGTGTTTGATTAGATGCCGCAAGTGTCTTATAATGTGCTGCTTGCCGCTTTTATTGAATTTTACTGAAAAACGGTTAAGGAAAGTAGTTGATAATTCTATTCAAAATTTGCAAAAGAAATTTAAAATTAAAACTCACAATGTAATTTTCGATATATTGGTTTCCAGTTAAGAACAAAGATTTCGAAATAATGTAATGTTATATGCTGACATTGCTCTTTTATCTCCTGTAAATTTTAAAAAAGTAAGAAAAGGAATACATTCAAATAGGTTAACAAAGCTAGTTGAACTACCGAAAAATTTGAAAGAAAATGTCAGCAAAGATCAATTACATTTTCATCAGATTGAAAAGATTTAAAAAAATCTCTAAATAATGTTTCTTCACACCATGGTGACGAAACAGTACACGAGAACGATGAACAAGATGAAGAGCAAAATGAAGAAATAGTACAAAGTGAAGAAGAAGAGCTAGAAATTAAAAACAAAAATAGTGAGTCACTGTGCAAGAACTGTAAAACTTGCTTTCATTCAAAAAATGTATTATTATTAGGTATTACTATTATTTTCTACTTTACTCTTCGATCGATGTCGCAATTTGCCTGGACTGGTTTACTTCTACCTATCCGCCCCTGCTAATGCCTCATATTTTGAACTTTGTTCTCCCTGCAAAATGGAACTCCTGTCTATAAACACTAAGATAAGATTATACTAAATTATAGTACATCCCATATTTATGTGTTTCCGAAATATGGACCTTAAGCAGCGAGATCGACAACACCTCATAGATTTCGAAAAAATATTACGCCGAATCTTTGTTCCTGTTCATACTAAAGGTAAATAAAGAATCCGCAAGAACAAAGATATTCGAGAACTATACTCAAGGATGAAACACAAATTGAATGGTAGATGATTACAGTGAATAAGACACGTGATGAGGATGAAGGCGGACAAAATGGTTAATAAAATATGGGAAGGAAACCTGTACACCCATTGACCAATGGGAAGTTATGGAGAGATCAGCTAAGTGAAGATTTAACAAGTATTGGTGAAGGATTCTTGGAAAAAGCTGTCAATTTACAGATTGCGATGGAGGACGTATGTGAATGGAACCAGAAGTCAACCCAACAGAGCAAAGCGCAATAAAACATCTTTCTCTGGTGCGGTTTTGCGCTAAGGCCTTAATTTCGCCCCATAAATTTTCAATTTCACACATTTTCTTTTTTTCTGTGCGCCACTTGGTCGTCCAATCAACCTTTTTCCGTTTGCGTTCCAACTAAAAGAATGTCTGTCAAACATCGTCATTGTCGCAAGCGTATCCCATCTTCGATCTCTGATTGTTTGGTTATTCGCCATAGTTCTTAGTAGCTTATGGTGTTATGCCAATGGACTCCCATTTCTCTTCTTAAGTATTTATTGACAAAGACTTGTAATCACAGGCTCGTGAGCCCTTTTGCCCAGGGTACGCGCCAGCTTGAAGTTGATTGGGATAGTAGAGATCATCAGCGTAGTCCAGGTCTTCTTGACAGAGTATAAAGTAGGAAACAGAATGCACCGAGTTCTACGACGCGTTAACGGCGTACGTACGGCACTATCTGTCAGAAGAAAGTTAAAACCAAGCTGTCGTACGCAAGTGCACAGAATGAACAACGTCCTCCGGCGTTCGAACGCCGTTGATAGTGAATGTTCGTCAACTTCCAACTTTTGACGCCGTTGAACGTTGACGCAGAACACCTAACCTCAGTTTTTACTGAATGGTAAAGTGTTTGTATGTATAAATAACTTGCATACAACATAAATAACATCACAGACAAGTCTTCATCATCCATTATACTTTTAATAAAAGAAAGCGCACGTATAAACACAGATATAGGTTGTCAAGTGACACTTGACGGCGTTAAAAATTATTGCATTGTGTGCAGGCGGAAATTCTCAATGGCGCTACGCAACGCTGTCGCAAATGACGCCGCGCTGACGGCGTAGCGCGATGTGCATTCTGTTCCAGGCTTTAGGTTCGAGTGGTATTGCGCAGCGTATTAAATAAATATGTATATATTTTGATTATATTTTTTGGTGAATAAGAAAAGTATCATTTTTATAAATTGACGTATATTATTCTAAATTACACTGTTATTAATTTTCATAATGCCTAGATAATTAATTACATAGTATTAACTTTTTGAAATAATGACATTAATTTCAGTTTCGACAAACAGGAAATACAAAAAATCTGCAGTTACCTTTTGCGTGTTTAGACTAATTTCACGGAAGTATTTTCGTGTATTTCGTGCTGGCCAATATTTCGCACGATTTCCTAAAACCGAAAAATTGGTCAATATTTATATCACTTCATTTATGGGATGGTATGTCATCTGAAATATTCGTTTATATGTTGATATATACCGGGTGAATTATTTAAGGAGCAACATACATGTTTCACATATAATATTAATGAAGTGAGTTATTTCAAAAGCAACATAGCCATAAAACAAATGTTTATCGTATCCATAGAAAAGACAAAATATTATTTTTTTAAATATTTTTTGAACTTGGCTACTAAGGACATTATTATTTTTGTTTGTATGTAAATATAAACAAACTAATAAAAATTCATTTATTGTTTCTAATTTACTATTTTTAGCCGTCTAGGAACTTTATCATGTCAAATGATAAAGTTTTTAGAATTAGTTAAAAAACTTTTATATCTAATCACCATTGCATATCTGTTGCCATGGATATGAACTTGCTTTCATAATTTACTATGTTGCAAATGAAATAACTCACTTCATTAACATTATATGTGAAACATGTTGCTCCTTAAATAATTCACCCGGTATAAAAGGCAACATCTATATGTCGAACCGTATGTGCGTTTTTTAATCGATAACCAATTTTCATTCCATTTTTTTCTATCTGTAGCTACATCATCAGATCAAATTTTCATCTATGTTTTATTAAAATCGGTTCACATGTAGTATAGTCTTATGCCCGGTCAACTAATTACGAGTAGGTTGTAAATTCTAAAAAAAATAATAATAATTAGCTTAATATAATAAATAATAGTATTGTCTGTAGCATAGTTTATAAATTAAATTACCGCGCTTGATTTGTGCTACAGAGGTAACAGAAATAGTAAGCTCTGCTTTTGTTCACAAATTAATATAAGACGAATAGTAAGCGGTGAATAGCAAGAGACATGAAGCTAGCACATTGAACTAGTTTTTTACCCTCCACTCCTCTGATCCATCGGCATCCGGCTCGAAGGACCAAGTATGTTATAAGTTCGCGGTACCATTGTTAATAACTACTGGTCTTATCCATGAGAAATGATTGTGGTGTCTATATAATTCACCAATAATACGCTCTAATAAAATACTGAAATCCTTGCTGAGCACCAAACGTGGGTCAACTAAATTAATTTTCTGGAACGACCCCCCCCCCTCTTCTTTTTCGCTATTAATATCTCGCAATTTAGGTTAGATTAAATTAGTAAAGCTCATTATATTTGCATAGCAATTGATTATGCTATGAAATTATTAATTACATATTGATTTGTTAATTAATCCTGTATAGAGTGAACTAGTTAACAAGTGGATAAGTTTGCAATATCAACAAGTTGAGTTAATTAATATAATTTCTATGAGTGTTGCTCTATGGGAAATTTTCTAGAAAATGTCACATTTACAATATTGAATGTTTAAACAACTTTCTTCAAGTTAGAAAATGTTTTATTTAACTTCATTAACTTTGATTTTCTATAGAATCTGATAAATATTATAGTAGGTTTCATGGAAGCAGACAGTTTTTTATTTTCCTCACTAATAATAACACTAAAAATTACGTAGAACGTACTTCTTATGTTGAAATTCTTGTTTCTACAAAAATGGCGATAGAATTACGTGTTTCCTAAAAAGATTTTTAATATTGAAAAGGTTTTTAATTGCCAGAACGACATATTGTATGCTACAAGGCCACGAGAAGCTAGCGAGAAAGTGCCGACGATCCAAAGGGGCCATTACTCTGCTTCAGTTGTGGTTTAATCGGGCGGGAGCGAGACCGGTATCACTAAGCTTAATTTTTACGAAACAATGTTGTCAAAGCCGGCTAGAAAACTGTTGAAATCGATAGTAAAAGAACTAAACAACTCCAGCAAGATTCAGCGCCAGCCCATATTGCGAAGGCTGCGCAGCAGTAGCTTGACAACAATGTACCGGACTTTATTTCTCTCTCTAAGCTTAATTTTTACGAAACAACGTTAGTCAAAGTCTGCTAGAAAATTGTGTTGAAGTCGATGTTAAAGAACTAAACAACTCCAGCTAGATTCAGCGCCAGCCCAAAACGTGAAGGCTGAGCAGTAGTGGCTTGAAAGCTATGTACCGGACTTTATTTCTCCTGCTGATTGGCTGCCTAGCAGCTCTGAATTCAATCCCCTGGACTACAAATTTTGGTCCGTTCAGGTCGTGGCTTTCAAGAAGATACATCCTTAATCGCTCTGAAGAGATCCGTGATGAAGAAAGATGGGTGATTTTCTGTAGAAACCCTTCGTAATTATTTTAACTACGGTTTGATGGGGTGGAAGCTATGACGGTTATTTAGTTTCTTTAGACTCGTGTCAAACCTAAATATAAAGCATTTTTTTTTAACTTTTGAGAAAGCGCGGCAGTATTCGAATCTCGCAATAATCGAACTCGTTCTAATCGAGGAATTCTGTATATGCCTACAATTGTTTTATGGTGGTTGCGCCAGAAGTGATAACCTTGTCTGAATATTAACGCTACGAAGTAAAACTTGCACAGAACTTGGGGGAGGAATACACATCCGGGCTGGTGTAATTTCGTCCTTTCAGTGTTCTGAAGAAACTAAATCCCTCTTGTTATATATACCTACCTTGTATTTCAAACCAGACAAAACAATACAAAGAGAAAAAATCAAAATATTTTTAATTCAAATTATTTTTTACCTTTAATAGTATCGGATTACTCGATATCCCGAATCAAATTTTTTAATTCCACACTGAATATTTCCCCCTAACTCATTAGTAGGATTTCCCAAAACCCCAGTTAATTTTCAGTATATAAAAGTAACGAAATTATCGCAACAAAAAAATTGCAAAAAGCCAAGATAAATTACACACGTCATGATAATGGTGGATTAATAAATGATGAGTAAAAAGTAGCACATGATAAAGTACAGTAATGTAACAGATGCAATATGGAGCTTGTGAAATATTAAACATCACTATGTCAGTTGGATACTATGTTTTAACACATGTCATATATGATTTTAAAGAACTAGATCCTAGTTTTAATTATGATACAAAATTTTATTATTCAGGATATTAACAGTAAAATTAAATATATATACTCAATTTCATAAAGGATGCAGTAGTTGCCGATAGAATTCACATACTGTATTCTGAGAAATTTTAATAAAAAATCAGCTGTCCCTACAATATCGACCGCCATCACAAAGTACTTGTTTAATTTATGCTGCTTTATCAAAAAATGTCTCAAATAAAAGTTGTTAGTTATTGCTTTTATTATCTGTCTCATTTTGTAATACGGAACTAACAGGAAAAGTTCATTTTTTATGTTGTATATTGACAATACATTTATAATATTATCATAGTATTGGTTCACACGGATACGCCAAAGTCTGTTTACACCACAACAGTCACCAAAGTAACCAGATCTAGTTTCGTATTACAAATTGAGACAGATTATATAACAATTTTTGTTAATTTTTTTCGAAATATTTCTCTGTTGTGAAATATTCGCAAAAATTTTAAAACCGACACGAGTAAACTCCCATTTCTAGTTAACCGATTTTTACCAAAAGTTGATCAACTCGTGCCACTGATGTCAAAAGCTTAAATATGAAGTTTCATAAAAATCCTTTTAGCCGGATTTGCTCTGCACGTGTACACGGACCGACCGACAGACAGACAGACAGACATCATGCTAAAAATAGTCAAAACGTTATGTAGAGACCTCAATTCGTGGAAATCCATCGAAATCTCGAAATGTCAAAATCGGTATGATCACAATACCTCCCTTATACCGGGTGAATTATTTAAGGAGCAACATACATGTTTCACATAAAATGTTACTGAAATGAGTTATTTCATTTGCAACATAGCAAATTATGAAAGCAAGCTCATATCCATGGCAACAGATATGCAATGGTTATTAGATATAATAGTTATTTGACATGATAAAGTTCCTAGACGGCTAAAAACATACAAACAAAAATAATAATGTCCTTAGTAGCTAAGTCCAAAAAATATTTTAAAAAATAATATTTTGTCTTTTCTACGGATACGATAAGTAATTGTTTTATGGCTATGTTGCTTTTGAAATAACTCACTTCATTAACATTATATGTGAAACATGTATGTGGCTCCTTAAATAATTCACCCGGTATATGTTGGCGGTCGGTAAAAATATATTCACGTCTAAACGTGTAAAGCAATTACTAGTCAAGGTGGC
Organism: Liopterus haemorrhoidalis; assembly: GCA_963971575.1. NCBI lineage: Eukaryota > Metazoa > Arthropoda > Insecta > Coleoptera > Dytiscidae > Liopterus > Liopterus haemorrhoidalis. Next base: position 54,990,289 of record OZ020615.1, read on the forward strand.
TACAATGTAAAGGCGAATGAACAATGCCCCCACAAGAAAAATGTTTATTTTTATAATTTTAAATCTTAACATTTTTGAATTCAATTTACTAATAATTCATTTATTATAATTTCAAATATATAAAGATGCTAAGATTCTTATTTAATTTTTAATTTAAATCCTAGCAGCTTGTTTGTGTTTATAGGCTACGCATAATTTTACTTCGCGCGATTGTTCAGTCAGAAACGTTTGTACTTTTCGTTCATGCAACTATTTTGTCCCAGATATTGCTTATATCTATACGTAAACTCCCCTTGCGTCGCATCGTAACGGATATAGTTCTATATTCTCCGTAAGAATGCCTTGGGACATTGCCCGAAGCTGTGTAATTAGCTACACTATGACACGACAACTGTGGTATCTTGTGGAGTATATTTGTTAAGTTAGTTTTGCATATTGTGACAGAATATGTCATACATTTCATACATAATGTGTCACACATTTATTGGGTTTTTGGCCTGTTGTGTGACCAAATTTCAAATAAATAAATAATCTCTAGCTGCTGTAACAGGAAGCGTAAAAAATATAATATGCACAATAAAAAATTCTGTAAATTCGCTCTATAAAATGGTATACTTTGTTATGGTTAAAGTATAGAAATGTTTCATAGACATTTTTTCTCTTAAATCTTTTCTAATTAACGAAATAAGGAGATCCTACAAGTAGGCAACATGCAGGTGCATCGTGCCTCTCGACTTTTTTACCAAGCTATAAAGAATAATATATTGGAGCTTGTCCGGTAGGCCTGCGCCTGGCCCCTAACACCACGAGGTCTATAAGCTTTGCTTATCTTGCTATGTGCTAGCTACACCCTTGTTTTGACGAAATTGCAGTACAGCCTTGTCCCATACAATCAGCATTCGAAGAATTTTTTGGCCGCCTTCAACTTACTGAATTAACATATATTTTTTTCTTTCCTCTTTGTCAAAGAATAAGAATGTTATATTATAAACTGATAGAAAGGAATATTTAAATGGTCTACATAAGTGAAAATGGATTGTAAATATACTTGATATTCAATATGTGATTTAAAACAGAGTGTAGGAGAATATAAAAGATTTTAATGGTATCCATTAAAAGAGGAGACAGTGTGATATTGTCTCACATCCTACATACATTAGAGCAGGGGTTCTTAAACTTATGTAGTCCGAGGACCCCCTCTTGAACAACTTTTTTTTTGTGGACCCCATCCCAACCCTGGGCATTTTACGTCGTTCTTGAGACTTAATTTCTGGCTCAATAATCTCATAGGCACTATCTTATAATAAATATTGGTTAAAATGTATCGTTATTTTAATAAATGGTCTTCCGCATTTATAGAGATGAACATTTTTATTAGCATATAGAATAAAAAACATAAAATGAATAAAAATAGTACTAAAAAGAATTAAAAAAGTTACAAATTATAATATGTTAAACTCATAGAAAAATTTCTTGGTCAAATATTGGTCAAAATTGATCTTATTATAATATGTTTTCTGAAAATAATTTGCAGTTGAATAAAAATAATTAAATTTTTACTAATTATTGTTTAGTTATGTCAAGAACTAATCAGGTAACAACAAATACAAAAAGTCTTGACCATGTAGGATTTTTATTAAATGAGTTATTTGAATAAAAGCGAAAAGTTGGGTGATGTAAAGTTAATGTCAAAATTGTTTCGAACCCCCCGCACCCCCCGGTAATGGCTACGCAGACCCCCAAGGGTCCGCGAACCCCAGTTTAAGAACTGCTGCATTAGAGAATGTTATAGGGAACTTAAAAAGAAATGCTAACTTCTTTATTATATGTAAGAGATACCAAGCATGTTAAATTTAGGAAATATGAAGTATTTTACTATTGAGAACTGACACGCTCGGAAACGCAGTCTGGTGGTCAAATATTGTACTACGCGACTGTAGTACTGTTAAAAATGATTACATATTTTCTAGTGTTGATTTTTTGGTATAATGTCGATAGATACATTTTCATAAAATAAAAATGTACTGTGCTTAAATTAACCTGTTCCCTGTTAGCATATTCACAGCTGAATACTAGACAATTCAGCCATATTGCCTTGTATTACAGCTCCGCCAACGGTAATGTCACTTCTCAATAGGAATATGAATATTAAATTGGAAAAACAATTGACTATCAAATAAACGATTTTTTAAGTGGAGAATATACGACTACTTTTTATTCGGCCTGTACGAAATTTCTGCCCACTCAAAAGATTTACTAAATTCGTAGCCCCATTCCTAAGTGATTTTCTGAATTAATACCTCTCTGTCCTCAAATGATTTTCTAAATTTCTACCCCCTTCGTATCTATAATAATAAAGAAGTTTATGCTTAAACTGTCCCCAATAACAACCTGTATACCCCTACATCATAACCATATTTATCTAGCAACCCTTCATCAATCTCGTATGCAATTATAGCCCACTAATCCCAAAACTAAATGGTTTCTGCTTTCGCGCAGATAAATCTTGAATAGATACAATCGTCTGCGTTGATTCTGTCCTACATACGCATGCCTAAATCACATGTGTTAAGTTAGGTCAGTGTCCGTGGTAGGTATGCCATGCCATGCCGAACGTTATTCAAGGCAAGGACTCTTGTCAGCGTGAATGTACTATCACAACGAACCACACAGTATGCAACCGGCCGAAACTGGGTCAATGGCTAAATGTCTATTTCGGTACAACTTGAGAACAGACTTCAGAACTCACAGGTCGGGTTTATCGATTAATATTATTGTTACTGAACATAACAGACGGTATAAGTTTTGTTAAGTCAGCTGGAAAACTAATGTGATTTTATATAACGGATTGTCGAACAGGAAAATTAATGGATAAGATAAATGAAAGGAATAAAAGGATTTAGAAATGAATTGTTTGTGAAAATATTGGGAACTTGATCTCTTAAACGCTAATCTCGAATTAAAATGTTAATACAAGAAGTGAAAGATTAATTTTCATCATCATTTCTGCGACAGCCCGAGTTGAGCATAGGCCTTCTGTCTCCAGGTTTCATGACATTCAGGAGTAATATGGTCAGTATTACGTCCATTTAAAAATAACAATTGCAAGTCATCAATATAGTTACGAAACAAAAATAAAGCTACTCACATGAAAATATCAAAATGTTCTACTCAAAGATGTTTCTTATATTGCAGCGTTTCTCAACCGGGGGGCCGTGAAAGCTTCGTCGGGGGGCCGCGAAGTCATATAAAATCGAAGCATGAAATTATAATAGAAAAACGCTCAATTTTGCAAGATATATTCATAAATATATGACATTTATATTCATTAAAATATACCTTTTAAACTTAAATAAAATAAATTATACTTATTTTGACAACTAATTTAAACTAATTAAAACGGTTCGCGTTGGAGGTATTGCAAGTACTTTTAAGTAGGTACGACTTGAACTTGCAATATTTTTTGTTATGCTCCGAGCTACTGTTAGCTAAAGAGTAAGGATGCGAAAGTGTTCAAAATGGAAAGCAACTTGGAACAATAGAACACTTGTGAATAAAAATACTGCAAGCCATTATAGGTAATCGTAACAGATATTAAAAACATGTTTATGTAAAGGTTGTTTTTTTTTCAAAAATTTTATCCAATTATACCCAACACGCCATACGTTCCTATATAAAAAATCGAAGTTGTCCTTGATATCCTGTACTTTCGGTTTATTCCGAAAATTTAAATACTATCAATTATTTACATCCAATTATTTGGGTAAACTCTAGTCACCAAATTTTTTTCCCAACTTGCTCACACATCGTATTTTCGACAAAAATCGTGTTTCCTCTATCTTGATACACCTTCAGAGATAACTCCATTATACTTCCAATAGTAATTTTCATCCCTTTCTGAGATCTCAGAATTATCATTGATAGCCCAAAAGTCATCCTATTATCACCTCTGTCCTCCCATTTTACCATATACGCCGTGTCTCCAACGTTATACCTCATCTTCAATAATAAAAAAATAGTGTATTGGGCCCGGTAGTTCAATTTCAACCACCTGTATACTATTGATAAAATATTAATATATGTGTATATTCTCATAAAGAATAATTTTAAGCAATTCTGTTCCTTATTTATTAATTGTTAATGACTATATTCCTTAATGAGCTTTATCAGGATTAACCATCTTGATATGTAGTGATACGTGATTTTTGCAAGTGGCGTCTTCATTTTTTTCTGACGTTTTTAGTTATTTTTAAGTGATAAAAGTACAGAAAATACTTGTCATTGTTATGTAGAATGTGCTTCTATGGACAATATAGAAACACATACATGCATACACTATCGGCTATAACTAGAGAAACAAAACTATTTTTTAAATAATTTTCATAAATCCTGATTATTGACTAAATGAATATTGAATTATATTGGTATAGCAACTATATTTTGTATAAACCCACGTACAGACTGGTTGACAGTCTTTGTGGTCGTACCTTACAGCTATGCTGTGTAGGGTATTATATTATTTCTATCAATATAGAAATATATGTACATATTTACGAAGTGTAATAATAATTTATCCATGTTCGTTTATTTTGTAAACTTTCAATGTATAATTAAGAATAGAAATAAATATTAATAATAATAATAATTTTCGCGGCACACCGGTTGCTAAGCACTGATCTTTACCATTTTGACCTCATAACTGTAAACAATAAGAATCACTAGAACCTCATATTGTTGGTAAAATCGATTTCCCTTCTAATTTATGTATTGTTATTTCGTCTTACATTTTTACATTTCAGTCATGATTTATGAAAATTGTATCATAACTCTGGATTTTCTCGATCCCTATCTCCACAAATAACGAAAGAGATTACGGAGTAAATTACATTTAATTCTGTTTATATATCTTGCCATTTACTTGTCAAGTAAATTACTAGATATTTTTATTAATGCGTTTTTGTATAATGTTGATGTATAATGGTGCAATTATTAATAATAATAACTTAGTTTTGCCTGAGGGAATGCTACGTATAAATAAAGGTTAGAAATATAACACCATCGAATAATGACTTGCAGTTAATAGTAAGTGTGCAATATTTCTTAGTTTTGCTTCCAGTACTACATAGTATCAAACGACGATTAACCTTTCAATACGGTCGTCTTTTCTGGATATATGTCCAAAGTATAGAAATAGAAAGAAGTTAGTTAATCCTTGTCATTAGTCTATTTGTGATCTTACTTACTTACTTAATCCTGAAGCGTTTCTACCTTGCGGTGTAAGGCTATAGTCGAGTTACTTATTTTCTGGTGTTGTTCTCCATACTTCTTTCCATCCTGTTCTGTCCTTTGTATATTTTCTTATCTCCTCTCACTTTACGCCTCTCTTCGTTGCAGCTTCTTTTGTTTCTTGGTGCCAGGTTTTTCTCGGTCTTCCTGGTCTAACTTTCTTCACTGTTCTTGCTTCAAAAACTCTTTTTACTATTCTTCACTCATTCTGTGTATATGTCCCAGCCATCTTAGCTGTTCTTCTCTAAATACTTCATTTCTTATTCGGTCCAATTTTGTTTTACCTTCGATTTTCCTTAAAAATCTCATTTCGGAGCTTCTTTTTTTAGACCTGTGCGTTTCTGTAGTGGTTCAGGATTCTGAGGCGTATGTCAAAATTGTTACTGTCACTTTTTTGAAGATCTCTACCTTGATGTTAGTTGGTATTTCTTTTTTAGTTAAAAACGATGCTTTGATGCTATTGAACATTCTTCCTGCTGCGCCTACTCTTTCCATAATTTATTCATCAATTTTTCCATCTTCCGCGAAAACTGTACCTAGGTATGTGAATTGTGATCTTAAGTTCTTCTAAAATTGAGAAATTTGTACTATGAGCTAGGGCGGTAACTAAGCAGGGGCACAGGCCCGAAGCCCAGGTCAAAGGGGAGCCCCAGAAAAGTCCGTCAAAAGAAAATTACATTCAACGACATTCATGAGAGTATCAACACTACCACAGTTGAAGCGACACGTTGAATTACATATAACATACTGAAGCACAACTTGAAAAAAACTCACAACATGGTTTTTAGTTTAAATAGGACCGTGCATAATAATGAACTCTATAAGAGAGACACAGTCAAATTTTTAGGTTTCTTTTTAGATTCAAAATTAAACTGGAAAAAAACACATTGATGAAACTGCAATCAAAATAAATACAATTTTTTGCTCTATAAAATCATGTGTCGCTAGAGTCAGCCAAAGTTGTCTATTTCTCTTATGTTCAGGCTAGCCTTACTTACGGTATAGTACAAGGTGTCTCAAAAGAAATTTTATATTTATTTAGCTTACTGCGTGAACGCAACGTATCCAAGGGGCGCGGGGGTTATGTCAATCGGTAGCCTGGCTTTTGGGAATTCAGTCGCTATGGAGCGTTTCTCGGGAACAGACCGCGCGTTATGCGTGCGAGAGTTTTCAAAAACGGTGATTCGGCGACTGTAGCGCGTAGAAAATTCTGTAGTATTCGAGGTTTTCGCCACTTAAATGATGTGCCAAGCATTCCTCTCATTCGACATTGGGTTAAAAAGTTTGAAGAGACTGGTACAACGCTGGATAAATCAAAATCCGGGCGACCTAGGTCATCAAGAACGGTAGAAAACGTGGAGAATGTTAATCATCATAAGTCTTTTTTGAAGACGAAAGGGGGCGTGCAGTTACAGTGAATTCAGAGCGTTATGTGGGGATGTTAGACAACTTCTTGGTACCTGAACTGCAAAACTTTCCTGGCTATAACCAAAAAACATGGTTCCAACAGGACGGAGCAACTTCACACACGTCCAATATGTCTCTGCCACGTGTTCGTGAAATTTTCTCAGGCAAATTGATCTCCCGGAGAGGTGACATAAATTGGCCTCCACGCAGTCCAGATTTAACCCCTATGGACTTTTTCCTATGGGGTTATCTTAAATCTAAAGTTTACGCCAATAAACCGACTTCACTGGCGCATTTGAAAGAAAATATCCGTCACGAAATGGCAGCCATCCCTGAGTCCACCTGCCGAGACGTCATAAGTTATTTTACTGTTCGATTAAATGAGTGCCGAGAACGCGAGGGTCTACATTTAGACGATATTATTTTTAAGAAATAAATCCCCAAAAAGTGTATTTTAATAATTAATAAACATTTTTTCTATATACGGCTTACTTTTTTTTTAATCGATCCACTAAATATAAAATTTCTTTTGAGACACCTTGTACTTTGGGGAAACTGACTGGCTTCGTCTTTTTAAACTTCAAAAAAGATCAGTCCGAATCCTTGGTAGGGTCAATAGAAGAGCTAACTGCAGGGAAATTTTCCCAAAATTAAAAATACTTACGGTACCTTGTCTGTATTTATTACATTTACTTTTATATATTAAAGAAAATGGTAATTTGTTGCACACAAATGGTACTGTACATAACTATAATACCCGAGTTAGGTCTGACATCAGACTACCCAGAATCAAGTACAATATGTCAATAAAAAATGTATGTTAAGTGTGATATTTCGCACATTTCAGGGTTTCGCAGGTATTTAGTAAGTGAATGATGATTATTTGGGATGCCAAAACAAATTTTATGTTAAAATATTTTTTTATTAATTTTAATTCGAATGCCTAATGCCATTATTTGGGTTTCTAAATATTTGCAGTATTTTTTTATATAGCAAGGTTCATTAGTATTTTGAAAATTGTGCCTACGGCTTCCATTGGTTGTTTAAGTCATAAACTCCGCCCCTCTGATTTCGTATACATTCAAGCATTCAACACTTTCCACTGGTTATTAAATTTACGCTTTTTAAAATTAAATGCAACATTTGCCAAAATATAACTAGAATTTTGACAAAATAATTTAAACAAAATAAAAATGCAAAAAAAAACAAAATAAAAATTGACGGGAATCGAACAGTAGTTTGCAACTTACGATGCGAGAACGTTACCACTGGACTACGGATGTTCACTCGTTTACTGTGTTAAATAACGGATTAAATATTTTACATATTTTAGTTAAAAACACAAAATGGGCGTTATTTTCCGATAACATAATCTGATCAAAAATTCCTGTTGTACTATTCCGGTTCACACCAATGTACATTGCTTAGAATTTTTTCAGATTTTTAGTTTAAACTATCCGTGCTACAGGGTGTGGGACAAATTTTTTTTGCACAATTTTGGCAAAAAATTGCGTCATAATAATTTATTTTGCAAAAATAAAATTTTGATCGTTAATCCACGTACCAAGGGCTTTCATTTGATATCCTACACAGAACTGAATTTTTTTTTTTTTTTTTTCGATGAGCATATATTTGTTAATATTTTTAGGCGGATATGTTTTTTAGATGTTTTAGTATTTTTCCTATGTGCGGGTCAAAGAGTTGTATAAGCATGCCAAATTTCAACTCTCTAAGTTTAGCCGTTAGGCTACAATTTTTACCGAACAGACAGATAGATGACAAAATGACAGTTTAAGGGTTTTTTGGTCATACCTACAAAACCCTAAAAATTGCCTAATTATGTCAGAGCAATTGTGTTCAATAAATTACCGATTAGAAGTAGAACTTTGAATAATGCAAATTTTAAATATTATATCAAAAACTTATTGCTAGAAAAGGCTTATTATTAAAAATTTAGCATAGATTTTCTATTTTCCATGATTTTTGTTTTTTTTTACTTGTTTCTTGTAATTTTTTTTTTTTTTACTTTCAACTATAAAAAAATTATTATTATTATTTTATTATTATTATTATTATCTGAGATTAATTGTTAATCCTACTACATCGTCCTGATAGTCCTTTAGTAATCATTGTACGTGTATTCATCGTTTTTATTTTCCATCTCCAAAAATGATGCATCAAGGTTTAATTTTCCTTTCTATAAAATGATTATTTGATGGTAAAATTCGAGGTTGCCTATCGCTTTTAACGGATTTTTTTCTTAAAGGCAATTTTACTTGCTAATATCTAAAATCCGCGCTTGTAAAAATATCGTCTTATAGTAGCAAGGTGAATTTATCTCACAAAGGCTAAATTTTGCATACATTTGAAGTGTTACGAACCAGACGGGAAACAAATTTAGAATTTTTTTTACACATTTTTTGTTTTGAATACATAATTACATATGACATAATATTAACTCGACACGTGTTGATAATATGGCTATCGTGTTTCAAAGTTATGCCTATAATAGGAATTTTATCTGGGCTAATTTGAAATTGTAGTAATATTAGGTTATTATTTTCAGAGAACTTGGTGTATAAAATAATGTTAGTTAATTTTATAGCACCATTAAAATGTAATAAAAATTTTTTAAATATTATTTCACAAAAGGGAAGGGAGTTTTCATTCCTTCTCCTTGAAAGGAGAGCATGTGTGAAGTTGCTTGTACACCAGCGAACGAACACGATTAAAATTTAAATCATTAGAAGTACGATACCGTCAAATACTTTAAATGCTCTGGAGTAATACCATTCATATATCTAATAGGTATACTGTACCTAACCTGATCATGTATGTAAAAATATCACATAAAACACAAATTTGAACATTTTTATTGGTTTTATAAGCAATAACATATATATATTTATATATATATATATATGTTATTCATATATCGTTGCCATAATAGTTCAGCATATTCCAAATAACTGCTACCTCTACCTCTAACATAATGTCTACCGTGTCCATGTTGGTATTAAAGGCAACGATGCGGCAGATGCAGCTGCAAAAGCCGCCTCCCACAGACCTATGATTGATGCGAGTTTCATTTTTATAGATGACGCAAAGATTCATCTGAAACACCTGGTTTTAGACATGTGGCAACATGAGTGGAGCCGCACACAGAACATTAAGTTACGACAGATTAAGGGAGACGTTAAACCATGGGGTTCTTCCTGCAGGTTTAACGGCAGGGAGGAAACCGCCATCACAAGCCTCCGTATAGGTCACTGTTGGTGGACCCATGGACACCTCCTTCGAGGTGAAGAGTCTGTGAGACGTGTAACACAGATTTGTCTGTGTTACACTTTTTAACTGAGTGTATACAGTTCGAGGATGTCAGGGAGAGGTTAAGCCTGTGCTATGACCTGTCAGTTGCTTTAGGTGACGACAGGGTACTCATGGACAGGCTGATACTCTTCCTGAGAGAATCGAACTTATTGTTTTATGTATGAAGTCTTTCACCTTATTTTAATGTGTTTCTAGTTATTGACTGTGATATTCGATGGTAATTGGCCCCTTTACAGCCTCTTACCATCACCCTGAGTCTGTTCATATTTTCGAACAGACTTTTTATATTATTTATTTGTGTTTGTCAGTGCAAGATTTCTTTTATTGAGTACGCGTATTTTCAATGATTTTATTTATTTACTTATTGTCTAATGTATTGTTTTTAATATATAGTCTAGTCATTTAGACGGGCTGTGTTAGGCGCAAATAGCCTTTGTTGCTGTGCGCCAAAAATTTTAACTAACTAACTAACTCTACCGTGTCCATGGATTCGGTAACCGCAGTTTCGGAATCCAGGGTCGACATCTCAATTCTCGTGAAAATTACCGGAAGTGTCATCTTCTGACATGTCATCAACATGTCAGGAGTAGCATATTATATGCATTGACTACACTTTTTATATACATGCTACATTTGACATTTTGGAAGCGATTATGTTCAATGATGAAGAAAGATATTTGAAAATGGTTGTTTAACCATGCTGAATTTAAGAAGCAAAGGACAAAAAGAAAATCCAAATAAACAGTAAAAGAACACAGTTTCCACATTAATATAAGAATAACGTTTTGATTTGCGTTTTCGACACGGAAATCAATTATGACTAGCACGTCGTTCAGCAAGTGATATTCAAGCAAGTTAAAATACTATACACCTAGAAACAAGAAAAGTTGTCAGACTTTAAAAAGCTGATATCTTACGAAGGTAACTTAAGAAAAACTTACAATGAAAAGTGTCATCATCCCAGAAGTCTAGCTGCAAGTATTTCGCCAGATTGGCCATCAATACAAAGATTTTACACCAATATACACTGATGCCTCAATTCTAGACAACAATTATGGAACAACTGTAGTAGAAACTAATCAAATACACCAGTATCGTTTACCAAGTCCTTCTAGTATACAGCAGAAGCAACAGGGATATTACAAAGCTTGGAGATAATAGAAGAAAAGGACAAAACAAAATTCGCTATATTCACGGATTCTTTATGGATATTTATTCAAAAAATGCATTACTGCAATCACAGCAAGAAAAGCTTCACCATCTTAAAGCCCATGGTATAGAACACCTTATTTGCATTCCTTCACACATTGGTATTCAAGGCAATGATAATGCCGATACTGCTGTTAAAGAGATCATCCAAGACAAACCACCCTTGAACCTAAAGATTTAAGCAATTGACCTTAAAAATGAAATTGTCAAAAGACTAATACCAAAAGAAGAAAGAAATGGCAAGACCTAATATACAACAAACTACGGCGAATAAAACAACACACAAAAAATGGAAATTCGAAGGGACAAGAAGACAGTAAATAGCAACGGCTAGACTTTTTACTCAGTACGGCCCATCCCTTTGTTATGATTATCCTAACCATTGACCACCCGCTGAGTTTAATGATTATCAATTTATAAAGATAAGAGTCATTCCGGAGAAGCGTGGAATGGACTATACAAAAAAGAACACATATAGCGAAAATATAGGGTAATTCAGAAAGGTTTCCCTATTTTCCACGGATTTCGTTATCCGCCAAGTGACTTATCCCCCGAGAATACGGCGGATATACCACACTTATACCTGGTATAGGATGGTGAGGTATTTTTATATTCATACATATCTCTTGTTTTTCATAAAATCTTTTTTTTTTACTAGTTACGTCAGTTTTTTAACCTTAGCATATTATGTTTACGTACATATGTATGCATAATTTTAAAAATTATAATAGCTATTTATAATGACATTTATTATTAGTTTGACGTCAGTAAGTAAAAAGAAATCTCAAATTGGCGGACAAAAGGACACAAGTAACTGTTCTTTTATTTTTTAATGGTTTCACTTCATAGACATTAAAACTTTGACTTTTTAATTTTTAAGTAAAACGAAATTTACTCCTTAAAACCCCACAGAAAAGTTAATTAATCTAAAATAATGTTGGCGTTTTTGTGCAAGGAAAAACTAATTTTCCATGTTAAATGCTTATGCCCACATCTCCTGTTACATCCGGTATATATTAGGTATTTATAAGTATTATTTAAACGTAATAGGCAATTATTCATGATTTCATAGGAAGCTGAAATTTTACCTAAGAATCATTTTATATTTACCGCAAGTTTTGAACTTAGTTGACCTTACTCCTTGCAAAATTCTTACTAAATAATTTTTGTGATGAAATTATTCCTGAATATTTCATAAGATAATATGTTAATTAATTTATTATAAGAGTCTTGGTGGAACTTTTTAGAAAAACAACAAAGAAAGGTCACTTGAGGTTATTAGATACTGATATTTCTGATGTTTGTTTAGTATTTTTATGTAAACAACTTATTATGCAGTTGGTTTAATGAGTCGATCATTATACCTTGGATGAAATGTCATTTTTAAATGCCTTAAGCCAGGGGTGCCCAACCCGTAGCTCGCGAGCCACGTGTTGCTCACGGCTTTTAATGTCGCTCATTTGTCAACTCGGGCATGGATATTATTTGTATTGTCTAAAAATTATTTACTCTATAAAATACAATACCCCAGTTAATGGCAACAGTTGCTCACACATTTCTTTTATTTATAAAAAGAAAAAAAAACTTTAAGTTTAGGTATTAATTTGAACGATTATTTGTAAAAAAAAGTTCGGTAAATTTTCTACGCCACTGGCTAGTAATTTATTCAGTGCGCCTCGCCCTAAGCACTCTTCGGGATGTAGTTTTCCAAATTGAGACAAAAAAATATTCTGAAAATCTCACCGAGCTTAAAAATAATTTTGAAATAATTTTCTGATTTTTCATAAAATTCAATAATTGCTTCATTCATCTTAAATCCATTTGTTGATAATAATATTTCTGAAATATCGGAACAGATTGCAAATATGATAAATAAAAATGCTACTGATTTAGAAACACAAATAATTAATTTTCAATCTGATTTACAACTAAAAACAAGAATATCACGAGTAGATTTTAGGACACTCGTAGATGAGAAAAAATATCCACTCTTATAAGAAACTTTTCAAATATTAAACTCGTGATTTGGATCAACATACCTTTGCGAAAGTGGATTTTCAACAATGAACTTGTTAAAATCAAAGTTCAGATCCAGGATAACTAATGTACGTCTTAATGACTGCATGACTTTATTAATTCCCATATTTAATTTGTTTTTTTTTTTTTTTAACATATTACACATTTTTATTATTTGTGCATTATTATATACATTTAAAATTGAAATATTAAAAGCAAAATATACCATGGCTCGCTTAAAATTTTTAAACTTCAAAGTGGCTCGAACCAATTTAAAGGTTGGGCACCACTGCCTTAAGCCTTAAGGTGGTGCCAACAGACGATGTGTCTAATGTTGACCAACGATTGACACTAACATTTAGCATTGACGGATGTTAGACAAATGTAAACATTGGCCATCTCTTGTCATACCTTCTGTAAGTGCTTTTAGAATGATCTATGACGAAATCAGAACGTCACTACCATTAAGAAGCTATAGCGAATTGTTGTTAATCGAATTGTTACTCGAAGTACGTCCCTATATTATTTTTTTCTTCAGGTTTGTATCAGGGGGGTGAAACTCTAATGGCAAAATGAAAACCATATTACGTTCCATAACCCAACACAAATAGCGCCCCAATCGCTATAGCTACGTGCATGACAGGATGTTGCCTGTTACGGCTTCAGTCATTAGCGTCAAAATCTATAATTAGTGTCAAAATCGTCTTTTTTAATTTTGTAATTTCATTGTTTAATTCGGAAAATGGGTGTTAAATGCTTTGTTTTGGGGTGTGATAGTAGTGAACCTACAAGATATCGCTTTCCAAACCCGAAGACACGGGTGGCTCCAGAATTGTATAAAACGTGGATGAGGAACATTGGAAATCCAAAATTGGATGGCTTGTCCATGGAAGTGTCCATAAATATTAAGTATTAGTAAATATTATGTTATATGTTAGTCTACTTAATAAATAATTATTTCTGCTAGTTATTGTTTTTCTGTTTCTGTATAATTCCTATTTTAACTGCTTGTTCTTAATTGTAAACATAATTAAATGTTATTATTAAATGATACAATTGTTATGATTTATTTAATAATAACATTTAATTATGCTTACAACTATATCCACTGACGCATTTGAAATACCCGCGAAAACCGAACCCTTTCCTCCCCTACCAATTTTAGTTCCATAACCCAATAACTACAGCGCTAATTTGGTTTAAAAAAATATAACGGCAGTTTCGCATCTATTTCCTTCTTTATCTATGGTTTGTATCAGCTCTATACAAAAGCATATCCTCGATGTTTCTAGGATATATACTATCCTTATAAATGATATTATATTGACAATTATTAATACACCAAAATCTTTTACAAATCATGTGAATGAACTTGGCATTCAGCGCAAAATAATGAAATTTGCATCCCATTTAACTATATCATGGTCGTCATCTGATTATAATTTATTACCTACAATAAAAGTAGTGTAGAAATAGCTGAGTGTGCGTCACTAATCTAACCTAATCTATTGTGTATGCAGCATGTAGAAAGAATAACCCTGGTACGTAGGAGATAATGTCAAGGATATGAACAAAATTAGACTGTAGTACATATTACCCACTATCTGATTAGATATGATTGTCGAATACATATGTGACACTTAAATGCAGTTTGTTTATATTTTTAATTAATGTTATCAACAGGTAATATGTTATAATTTAGAATAATATCTAGTGGAGTGTTTGATAATGTATATTTATGTATGTAGATAGAGTAAATTATAATCCAAAATCGAAATATATTTGGAACTGTCTGTGAAAACGAGATCTAGAGATGTATGTTCAATTTGTTTTACAATCTGAGTACAACAATATATAAAATCAAACATATTTAAGCTACTATTCGGCCCTAGTAAAAATAAATCCTCAGCTCTAAGTCTTTAGGCTCCATACTAGATATTATGCCAGATGATCTTTTTGTAGACAGGATATAGTACGCAGGATTCAATTGTGTAGAGCAATTATGTCTCATTTAAGTAAAATCTGGGCAGATCCTAAATCTTTAATAATCTTTCAGCAGTTTTTTGGTTTCATTTTTCTTTATGCTGCGAAAACTTGGACTTTTCTCCACAGCAATAAAAACAATATGAAGTATTCCAAATGCACTGGTAGAAACGAATGCTGAGAATACCTTGGACAGCAAAACGTAGAAATGTTTTGGCCCTTGAGAAAATTAAACCAAGGATGCGACTGTCGTCAATTATATAGAACTAAATCCTTCGATCCTTAGACAACATTACCAGAAAGGCTTAAAACTTAACGAAGACAATTATCCAAAGAAAATAGAAGGAAAAAGAAGACACGATAGATGTCCACTGCTTTTGTTCGACATCACTGAAGGTATAATGCATGAATTGCTAGAAGTAGCCCTATAGCTGGGTGTACACATATTAGTCAAAAATCAAAATTGTTTGAAGCAAAGAAAAACTCGATAAATCATGCTCGACAATGAAACACATTGCCTTGTTTTAATATGAAACATTTTGTTCTACGACTACCCGGAACTGATTACAGAGAGAGAGAGAGAGAGAGAGAGAGAGAGAGAGAGAGAGAGAGAGAGCATCTCAACTTGCTTTAGCCCGTGAATACAAAGAATTCTACATTTTTTTTTTTTAAGTTTTATCATTTTAGTTTCATTTTTCACAATATTTTACCATATTAGTTTATTCTGTAATTGGAACTGGACGTTAAAAATCAGGTAGTATTAATAGAAACCAAATCCAGCTGTATACGATGACATAAAAAAGAGTATAAGCCACCGAAGACATGAGCAACAAGGAAGACAGAAATTATGTTATATATATTGACTCACGCAGTGTACTCGACGCAGCTAAAGTACTGTATTCAAGGGAAACACTGATCCAGAAGATACAGGAAAACTTCCATAACGTGGCCCTCCAGGGGAAAAAGGTAACCTTGGTGTGGGTTCCCTCACATGTGGGAATAAGAGGGAATGAAAAGGCAGACCTAGCAGCAAAAGAGACAGCAAACCTTCCAATAACACCGATATCCGTACCCACCTGCGACATCAAATCCAACTTATGGCAAAACAAAAGAAGACTGGAAACGACAATGGCACAGTCTAACGAACAACAAACTACTCCATATAAAAGAAGACACCAAACCCTGGGCTCCAGTAGGCAACAGAAAAGAACAGAGAGTTCTTACACGACTCAGAATTGTCCACACATTCATCGAATATCCTCAAAGAGACCTCTGGATCAGCGTATCTCCATTCCCAGTAGTCCTGTAACTGCAATCGTCTGTCTCATTTCATGTGTGATATTTAGAAAATTAGTTAGTAAATAAAATGTGGGGAATGAAATTATATTTAAAGCAAATCTCCTTAACCAGAAGTCTTGATAAATATAGAGTTAACATTTAAAATAGCTTGGGCGAGTTTAAGCATTTGGTTAAACTACGTTACAATATAACAATCCCATAAGTAACAATAGCAACAATTTTCTGACCTTTTGGTATAGTTAACTAAGCTTTCGGAAACCGGTCCTCATGTCCAGTAATGTCTCCTATTAAATAATGTCGTAATTCAGTGATTCACAAACCACTTAATGAATCAATATTATGATTCACTTTGGGGAAGTTTGATTTTTTAATGAATCCGTGTCCTGTTAAATGTTACATAGTTTTATTTTACGATGTTGGCCGGCCTGTGCCTGTGTTAAATTAATAATATTCGCCAGGCTGCTGCTCCAAATTACAATTAGTAATGCCAGCAGTTTAGTCTATTTATTATAACAAAACTAGGTTCATTTAAAGTAAATATATGAAAGTAGTCGAGCTCAGCTAGTGTTGTGCGCTTATATTTATATCTTTTAACTCCTCTTGGCATTTAAGTTAATATTATTTAGCGTAGCAACAGTGTTGTTTACTTGTACTGAGAAACAGATGCGGACTAAATGAAAAATAAAAGGGAACATTCTTAAAGATACTGGGCCAAAAATTTACTTTATAACTTACCATATATCGGCCTTCATTTTGGTTGGGTTAAATTTTGACAGGTCATATTTGATAATTGAACAGTATAGGCGTGGTATATTTGTTGTGGAGCGTTTTACAATTCAACAACTCTTTGTTATTATTAAAACCTAATTTTTTCCTCATACAGTCCTTTCATGTAAAGTAAATAATAAGTTGGATATTTCTAGATTTTAGTTTTAGGGTGTTCCCCCATAACTTTCCAGATATTCATCCAATCAACAAAATATTAAGGACAAAACAGATTTGTTTTCTTATTATAAACAATTTATGTCGTATACGTTTTTACTGTTAAGTCAATAGTAAGGGAGATATATGTAGATTTTAGTTTTAGTTCATCTAAATGGTTAAATGCATTGAAATCCAAAAATAAAAATCTCAAAAAAACGGTTAGATAACGACCTGAGGTTACAATTTTTGTATTTTGCGTAGTTTTTTTAGTCTAGGAAAAATATGGGGCTTTAATCGTTTAATGCATTTTGAAATTATGACAATTTTTTTAATGACATAATTTACATTATTTGTGAAAATTGTGAAATTAAAAAAATCTCACCTCAAAAAGGTTAGAGAAAACGACTTGAGGTTAGAATTTTTGGATTCTTCATAGTTTATTAAGTCTAGAAAAAAATTGAGGCCTTATTCGTTTTGCGAATTTTAAATTATGACAAATTTTAATATGGCGTGATTTATAGAAATTTGCAACTTCGCATGGACGTTCCTCAAAAACGAAATGCGATAAAGATTTGCGGTTGAAATTTTTGAAATCTTGAGGTCCTAATTGACCAGTTACCATATTTTGAAAAAAAAAAATAATTTTTTTTGAAAATTTTTCATTTAAAAAATTTTTTTTTGATTGTTTTAATAAATCCTAACTAAAAAATGGTTAGGGATAGAAATCTGCGGTTTGAATATTTAAAATTCTATACATTGTTTAGTCTAAAAAAAAAAAAAAATGGGCATTAATAAACCTATTATTAAGTTTTGTATGGGCAGTAATCCAAAACCCTTGAAAATGGCAAAAAATCTAAAAAATCGTAAGGGGTAGACCCTAAAAAAAACGTGTTTTGGAGCAAAAAATTTTTGTCTCCGATTTTATTCAAAATTCGTACAAATATGTATTTTTGGTCATAGATCAAGAAAATTTGGTTCATTTTGAAGTTTGGGCAAAAGTTTTGGAATTATAGGCAAAAAAACTGACCCAAATTGACTCTAACTCTAAAACTAGGAAAGCATTATTTTTTAAAATATTTAATTCATTATCCTCACAACAAAATTAGCTTAAAACTATATTTTTGCTAAAATCGTAGGCAAAAATTTTTTGATCAAAATTCCAAACTTTTAGTAGAAATTTTTTTTTTATTTTGTTTGTTAAATTGGTATATTTATACGTTTTTAGCCTTAGAGCACAAATATATGGTCACTTTTAAGTTACGGTCTAAAATTTTGACATTTGCGGTAAAAAAGCAAAAAAATCAACTGTGGCTACCACAGGACCGACCGCCATCACAAAGTACTTGTTTAATTTATGCTGATTTATCAAAAAATGTCACAAATAAAAGTTATTAGTTATTGCTTTCATAACAACTTTTGTTAAATAATTTTTTTCGGAATATTTCTCTCTTGTAAAATATTCGCTAAAATCTTAAAACCGACACGAGTAAACTCCCATTTCTAGTTAACCTATTTTTACCAAAAGTTGATCAACTCGTGCCACTGATGACAAAAGCTTAAATATGAAGTTTCATAAAAATCCTTTTAGCCGAATTTGCTCTGCACGTGTACACGGACCGACAGACAGATAGACAGACAGACAGACAGACCGACAGACAGACATCATGCTAAAAATGCTCAAAACGTTATGTAGACACCTCAATTCGTGGAGATCCATCGAAATCTCGAAATGTCAAAATCAATATGATCACAATACCTCCCTTATATATGTTGGCGGTCGGTAAAAAAGACAGTCCAAAAAATGTCTCAGAGCC
This sequence comes from Liopterus haemorrhoidalis, assembly GCA_963971575.1. Taxonomy (NCBI): domain Eukaryota; kingdom Metazoa; phylum Arthropoda; class Insecta; order Coleoptera; family Dytiscidae; genus Liopterus; species Liopterus haemorrhoidalis. The sequence goes on from OZ020615.1 coordinate 55,009,557, forward strand.
GATAAAATGTTAGCCTGCCCCTTTTTTTAAACTATCTCTATAACCTAATACTTACTTCTCATCTGAAACGTATAGGGACCAAATATGAGGCCGAAAAAAACAAAAAAAAAAAAAAAACAGATATAGCCTGCAATTTTATTAATAAATATTATTTTCCTTGATAAACGGTGATTGTTTATAAACACCCTCCAACGTCATCACAAGTTCTCATTTTTCCACAGTGACTCATATCAACATAAGCAAATTACGAAATAAAATTTCACCAAAACACATGCAACACCATTGTTTGCTAATTTAGCAGAAAGAAAATTTGTGGGAAGCAGCTTGTTTTTGTCATATACTCTTACTCGGTGTTGTCTCTCGAAATTAACCTAAAAACTGGTTATTAGATTATGCGGTTCGTCACAGACCACACGGTGCCTAAAAAGAAATGAAAGTTATAATTTAAATAATTTATAAAAGAATATGACAGCGCGGTGTGGATTAAGGAATATTTAGGGCATTTTAAAATAGAAATTAGAGCATTATTAGTGCATATAAACACAAGAGTATTATAAAATATTTTTATCTCAATTTTTATATGATAACATATGTTTTTTTTTGTGTACAGTCTATTATATCTCTAACCCTAAAAAATAAATAGATTGAACAAGTTGAACAGCTAATTCGACAGACTAGCATTATGGCATAACATACTAATATTTATGGGAACCGAAATAGTTCAACAGGGTCAAAAAACTGTTATTATTATTATTATTTTATTTATTTTACATCGGCATATTTCTGAACGAGGCTAATCGCCGATGCCAGGGGGTTCGCTCCTACACCTGGATGAGGAGTCAATGATTGTGAAAATGGGAGTAATGTTAACATATTATTCTCGCCCGAATAATATCACCACCGGAGAATCGAACAGCAACCTCAAAATTCAGACTGTTTTCACCAGCCAGAACTGCACGATTTAACGAGCTCGGCCACTCCGTTAGCTCAAAAAGCTCAGTCTGAGCGGTAGAAATTATGGCCAAACGGCTGAACCTAGAAGTTGAAATTTGGCATGGTTGTACAATTCTTTGATCCACATATAGGAAAACTATCGAGAGCTCAAAAAGCACATCGCGCAAATAAAGGCTATTCCAAACGCTTAGGCGGAACTAAATGGGAATTTCATTCTTTTAGGTTGTCACGAGAAAGGACCTTTCATGGGTTATTTCATTTTTAAAGTTGGCATGTGAAAATTTAAAATTCCAACAGTAAAACCAGCCGACCGGCGTAGCGTAGTGGTAACACATGTGCTCTACGTTGCTAAGATTTTGGGTTCGAATACCGTTCAGTCATGGATTAATTTTCATAAATAATAATTGTCCTGGCTAATTGCCGAAGTAGCAAGGCCATTAAAATTTAAAAAAAAAAAACGAATGATATATGTCAAAAATAAAATACTTTTTTATATATTTTAATGACAAAAAAATAAATAAATGGGAATTTGTATTATGAATGACACAAAAAATCAAAACGGACACCTTTATTTTGGACGTTTGCCATTGCTGATAGTACTAGGCTAGAATAGTACAATATAATGAGTATTAGTATCAAAAAGATATAATACTTCAAGAGTAATATAAAAAATAATAAATTCGGACGTTTCGGAAACTGCTCAACAATCTGTTTCCGTCTTCAGCGATCACGAGAAGTGATAAACATTTCAGTTTTCTTCGAGTTTTTATACCGAGTATTGTAAGAGTGGGAGCAGGTTATAGGTGCGTTGCTATTGGTTGGGTGGTTGGGATCAGGTATGGGTCAGGTATCAGGTATGGGGGACGGGACTACCTGCGGAGGATTAATCCCTAAACTTTTGTCTCCCACCCTATTTTCTAGAGGGCTTGAACTAAAAATTCACAATATTGTAAATTGACCGAAATAGGTCAACCAGATTAGATTTTTGAAAAATATCTGAAAAATATAAAAAATTTGTGTCGTTGCAAAAAAAATTTTTTCTGGTATCAAAAGAAAGCTTAAAACGTAGATTAAGGAACGAAAAATTGGTATCTGGTCGAGCTTCGAAAATTTGATAGATATAATTTACCCGTTTATACATTAATGACTGATCGAAATGTCACGCCGACCACGTGGCTTAACATAGTACCGGAGGTGAAAAAAATATAAAACACCTTCTCTACACATTGGTGTCAATTATCATATTATTAAAAGTGATCTGGTTATCTAAAATTTTTCCAAATTTTGTTCTCTGAATACGCGAATGTTAAATGTCAAAACTGACATTGTCATATTTCAAGTTATATTTCATTTCGTGGCCTTTAAATTATTCTATGTTATTCTTTAAATTATAAACAGTGTGTTGAAAATTTTATTGGTAAGTCAGATTTAAATACTTAATAAAAATAATTTTTTGTAAGTATAACTTTTTTTCAAGTATTATTTTAAAAATATTACTCAGTAGTGACAAAAAAATGGTATATTATACATAAATCATGGACGAAATAAAAGAGAACGATGTTTTTTATAGGATTAAAAAGAAATAAAATACATTTTCTTAAAAATAGTGCGTCCGGTGCATATCAATGCTAACCGACCACAAAAAGCGCTAAACGCCCATTTAATGCCATGGAGACGTGTATGCTTCGTTGTTCCATGGATTTTTCTTTCCTGGAATACACACCGAAATTTATTCATCAGCAGATTGGTGTAGCACTAATTCAGGTAAAAAATGCGGAAAACACCTGGAATGAATTTGACATGTCAGACGAGCAGCGCCTATACTCTATTCTGAATGCAGAATTGGCAATCACACACTGCTCATGTAATAATTTCGGCAAACTTTCGTCTTTCTTTGGCAGTTGTGTGGGTCACTCAACGAAACAGCCAAATGGATAGCGACTTTAACCTTTCATGTGATTTTATTACTAATTCTGCATTCTAAACGGAGTATAGCACCGTACCATACATTGCTCACCATTATAAAACAGAAGGCAAGCACTCTCCCGGTTTCCAAAACAACAATGGAAAGATACAAGATGACATGAGGATTGGCCAGCACCGTTCTCTACATTGCTCACCATTATACAACAGACGGCAAGCACCTTCCCGGTTGGCCAAAATAACAATGGCAAGATACAGTTGACGATGAAATAAGAATTGGTCAGCTACATCCCAATGAAATGTTTAATCGGAAAAAATTCGAAAATCCAAAAAGTGAACCATGCACCAGTCTGCAAAAATCCCAAACCACTAAGAAGAAGAAGAGGATAGCCATTTTCTTATATTATGTTTATAGAGACCTGGCAATTATGTATAAAATATAATGATGGCCAAATGACTGACGAAACCATATTTATCATTACTACACAAGTATATTTCGATATCAAGGGCTATATGAACAAGCAAACTAGTCTTTTACTCAGTATTTAAAATTGATACATGAAAACCTTTACCATCAATGCAGTGACTCTTTGATGCGGTATATGGGCTGTAGTTATTATCCAACATTTTTTTTTTTTTTCTAAAACTCCATTGAAGATTCTGTTGCTATCAATGGAGAGCTTTACTGCCACATGATTCACTTTTATAGTAATAATAGCACTTTATTCCGATCAATTTACCTATTTACAAAAAAACAAACACGTTCAAAATAGAAAAAAATATAATAATTAAATATGAAACTGGTACCAATGATTATAACGTCACCTCTAAAAAGCTCATTTCTGGGCGTGGACCTCCCCCAACTCTTTCCATCTCTATATTTTGTTTCTATTTTCTACATGCTGCATATTTCCCTCTGTTTACCTCTTGTTCTGGATTTGTCTCTAGGAAGCCAATCTGTTGCATCCATTGCCCATTTTCCATCTTCCCTTCTCATAAAGTGCCTTGCCCATTTCCATTTTTACAAAAGCTCGTATCTCCTTTTTCTGGTGTCCGTTAATCTAACTCTATCACGAACTTTTTTTTAATAATAGAGCATTCCATCTTGTATTGACATGAACATAGTTTTTGAATTTGCTTCTGGGTCATGGACTAGGTTTGACAACTATATGATAGTGTGGGAATTATGCAACTATTGAATATGTTGAATCGCTTCTATGCAGCACAAACTAAAGAATTGAGTTCGGTCAACATATTGTTCAAATAAGACGGCACTACTTGCCATACAGCGTGTATTATAGTTTGGCAAGAAATATGTCCAGAATAAATCACCGAATTTAACCGTGTTAGATTTCTTTTTATTAGGCTACGTAAAGAGCAAAGTTTATGTCAACAAATCGACCATTGAGAAACTAAACGAGAATATTCATGACGTTAATGTAATAAATGTTGAACTGTACCAATAAGTGTGCAAAATATGGTTGTAAGAAGAAGACATTGCGTCGCGGGTAGAGGCGGTCATTTAGTTATGATGGTCTATGGCAAACTCTGTCGCTACATGATTATCGTTGATCTAGTATCTATCGTGCTCACGATCTACTGCGTGGTCTTCTAAATTTACTTCAGTGGCTGTAGATTTGTCCCGCTAGTGCGAGCAAAGTATTTTACTATTACGGGAATAAAAAGTTTGCCTCGGCCCGCCTGAGCCAGTGCCTTACTTTACAGCAGTGTTTCCCAATCGCCGGTCTGCGAGATTTTTTTGCCGGTCCGCGAGATTTTTTTTACTATGCAACTAAATTATAACCCACTTAATTTTGAGATGAAAATCTCGGTCCTTAATCTGTTAATTGCTTAAGTATTAATTTGTTCCTTTTTTCACTAATTATATGTGATTTTTTATTTGTTGTTTTTACTTGCCCGACCTTAATATATAAGGGGCAAGTATTGTAATCGCGAAAATTTTCGATGTCGAGATTTTGACGGATGACCACGTTTCATTGTCCAGGGAATCCAAAAAACCTATTTTCGAAGTGCCGTCCGTCCGTCCGTCCGTCCGTGTGTGTGTGTGTGTGTGTGTGTGTGTGTGTGTGTGTGTGTGTGTGTGTGTGTGTGTGTGTGTGTGTGTGTGTGTGTGTGTGTGTGTGTGTGTGTGTGTGTGTGTGTGTGTGTGTGTGTGTGTGTGTGTGTGTGTGTGTGTGTGTGTGTGTGTGTGTGTGTGTGTGTGTGTGTGTGTGTGTGTGTGTGTGTGTGTGTGTGTGTGTGTGTGTGTGTGTGTGTGTGTGTGTGTGTGTGTGTGTGTGTGTGTGTGTGTGTGTGTGTGTGTGTGTGTGTGTGTGTGTGTGTGTGTGTGTGTGTGTGTGTGTGTGTGTGTGTGTGTGTGTGTGTGTGTGTGTGTGTGTGTGTGTGTGTGTGTGTGTGTGTGTGTGTGTGTGTGTGTGTGTGTGTGTGTGTGTGTGTGTGTGTGTGTGTGTGTACACGATAACTCAAAAACAGTTTAACTTAAAGAGTTCGTTCTGGTACTAAAAAATTCTCCTAATAATTGGGAAGAACCCTATTGTTTTTTATTAAAATCCGAAACCGGAAACGGAAGTTATTAAACTTTAAAATTTAGATAAATTCGTAATTAGTAAACCAAGCCTTGGACAAAAAAATGTATAGGACATAATTTGATGTATTTTTGAAGATTTACCTAAATATTTTTTTAAATTAAAAAAAAATTATGTATTTTTTTTATTATTATTTTTTTTATGGGAGGGCAAGTCTAGCGGAGGTCTCCCTTCGCCACTGGTTTTGTGTTTGTAATCAGTGCAATAAAAAATATAAAACTTTTGCGATATACATTTATTTCTAATTGCCGGTCCGCAAATTTTTTCTAGTTCTCTTGCCGGTCCGCCATGAAAAAAGGTTGGGAACCGCTACTTTACTTACTTACTTACTTAATCGTTGAGCCCTTTTACCATCGCTGGTGTCGGGCTTTGTATGCAGAGTTTGATTGCTACTTGTACTTGTTCTCTTCTTTCGTGGGAGAACGGCGCCACAGCTTTTTCCATTCACTCCTACTCTTCGTCCTACTTTTCGCTCCATTCCAGGTGATGTCTCTTCTCTCTATCCGCTACTTTACACAACCCAATTCGTAACAATAACATTTATAACTTCTGACTTTTTTCTCTTTGATTTCAGTAAGTGTTATTTTAATTTTTAAAATCAATGATTTGAAAGAGCTATTCCAAAATTATTTTCAATTAAGCATTATTGCAGATTTTCACTGTGGTAATTATATCTATTTGTCTACTAAAAACTGCGTCATGTTTTTGTGACTTTTATATTCAAATCTAAAAAGAAAAATTGTTTTTATTGTTATTTGAAAGTTGTCCAAGAAATGTTGTGTACCTGACTACCGTTTAGTTGCGATTTGTATTGTGTATTGTTGTGTTAACGTTCAGCGTTCACCTTTTAGTTTGAAAAAGTAAAGGAAAAACTTATTATAGTTTTTATATAATAGTTTTTTTTTTTTTTTATAAAGTACAAAGCGTCAAAGAATAATTGTTCGTTTTACTTTAACTTAACTATCTAGTTGAAGCAATGTATTCCTTAGTTTAAAATACTGGTGCTACACTGAAATGAGCAAGAACAAGCAAAAATGGAATCCTGTTTGATAGTTTGCCAATACCTGCTTGTTTCTTACAAATGAAAATACCTCGTCATTATTTCTCAAAAATGATTTATTGATTTATACAATTTAAAAACTTTTTACTATTAAGCAAATGTAGTAAAAGACAATAGGGGATAGGCAGGATTTTTTATTATTTTTTTTTATTATATTCCTCTTGTTGCATATAAACATAAAAAACAGTTTTGCATTTTTTTTTTAAATTTGAATGCTTAAAAAAATCATAAATGTATATAGCACGCGAAAACGACGTGTGACGTGATACCCGACTTAAGTGTATTGCGTACAGCCTACCCAGTGTACAGCGTACAGCCTACACAGTCTGCCGTGAACTTATTTGCTTGTATAACTTTTATAGATTATGTAAAGAGTGATTTTAATTAAAATAAAGTTTAATTTTATAAAAACAATTTATACATGTTTACCGAATTAAATTTTATATTAAAATATATAACCTATATTGCAGTATTTCAATTATGCATCTAACGTTTTTTTACTTCATGTAAACAATGTAGTAAAATTCTGACATCTAAATTACATAAATATTTACATTTTACAGAGTTGCAGCGTTTGTTTACATAAAGTTATAGAATATATAAATGGATTACTTACAAGTCTGTTTTGACACCACGTATTTCTTCCGCACTGTAGCATTCATTATTTTTCATATATTCCATGAGCATAAATGCATCAATGTTGGGTAAATTATCACTCTGAGCCCTAACAAAATCTTTATCTGCCATTTTAATAATAAATGCGTGAAAAAATTGTTTAAAAACAAATACAAAACTCTCGAACAATACAATATACACAAGTAAAGATTATGTTGTAGTCTGGGCTGCTGGGGTTTGACGTCATACTCAGTCGGATTTACTCGGCAGCCTTCGCGCTGTGGTCGGCTTATTTCAAATTTACAATATTTTAATTAAAAATTTGGCTGTAATATTAATTGAAATGTGATTTTTGTTTTGTTAGGTGACATAACTAACATTAACGTTTTAAAAAATATATAGTTTTAACCTCTTCTTGCACGAATATTTTTTTCAAAATTAAAAAAATATTAAAAAAATCTAAACACACTAGTTTTTATTAAAGACAATATAAAAAATACTAAAAATTTAAATTTAACTTATTTTTGACCAATATTTGATGTAAAAACCAAACGTACACATATATGGCCATAGAGCGTATATCAATACGAATATCTTCTATTCATGGAAATTTTCCATGCATTCTGGGCACAAAGGCTCTTTGCACTTCTTAAATGCATATCTTGTACGTTTTGAACATTTTTTTTCATGGCACCGTGGTGGATTTTTATATACTTTTTTCTCTGGATAGTGTCCAATTCCATCAGTTCGAATTTCTGGTACAATTTTGGTCCATGCTTTTCGTTTTTTAGGAGAGTGCTCATTAGATGGTCTTCCTCTTCTAGCTCTGTTACTATTTAATTGTATCAAAGTATTTGCAACGGAGGCTTTAAATTCCAAAAGAGGTATTTTAGAACTTTTCGATGGTCTATACAAAACCCAAGCATTAACGATAGCTACATTCATAAAATGGTAGACTATTCTCATGTAGCACTTCTTACGGTTTACTGTATAAGGATAATGTGCTACCATTCTGTCAGCCATGTCTATTCCTCCCATAAACTTGGTATTGTTGTACTGCTTGAGGGCGTTGAATTTCTATATGAGACTTGAATTTTTTGTCCCAAGCGTAAGATATATGAACTAATATGCAAAATGGCATCATATGTGGCCATCGAGCAATAAATATATTAGTTAATTTTGAATTAGATCTTGGTTTTTAAAATGTACACATATGTGCCAAAATGCAAGAAGAGGTTAAGGAAATATAAATTTTATGTGTATCCCCTATTTCTGTTCTATTTTAAAATAAACGCATTTTACATTGCTGTCAATCAACGGTTGTTATACAAAGGAAACTTCTATGTTCTATGATAAAATATACTCACGGTATAAAGTCCGTCCATCAAGTAGATATTCTACCGTAGCTGTGCTTTACTCTGGTTTACCCTGCACAACGAATTTCTCTTTACTGTGGCGAATTACAAGCCCAAAGAATTTCAGGGCATTCGTGCAATAGTTAGACTTGAAAGACGCTGACTTGGATTAATTTTTCTAAGAATTGATATATTAGAAAGCTTATTTGTCCATGGTATTTGTAACATATGGCGCCAACACTACATTTTGTACTGATATGCTAAAGGGGGCAAATCTTTGAGCAATCTAAATCCCGATAAAGGCTGTAAATGTCAACGATGTCGATGGTGATGTATGCTTACGAAATTTTGTTTCTCAAATTCTGTTCCATTCCCTGATTGAACATTGTAATTTCACCCAACTTTTTTTTGTAAATGAAATTAAAATTTGCTATAACCTAAATGAACACAAGGGGTGGTTCGTTTCGAGATATTTCCGTGGATTTAGGGAAGTGTTTTGCTTAATTGATTTGCTACACACCCTGTTCCGTACATGTTCATGACGTAGTCTGCAGTATGTATAACGCACGAACGGTTTAAATATTTGCAGAGAGGTCGATGTTTTTCATTATCATACGTTTGCCTACGTACACATGTAGACAAATTAATCTACCAAATCACATCATTTGTTTCAGTTTGGAAAGACATCGAAAAATACTGTTCCTGTTCTTTACGTTTACAACCTATTATAATCGACTAAAAACGATTTAACCAAAGTAAAAGCCGGTTAAAATTATTTTCTACGTGATCTTGTTAACAATTAGAAAATGAAACTATGTTTATTTACCATATTATTTATTAGCTAAAATTTCTATTAAATCAATTGGTAAAAGTGGGCTGAGTTAGGCGCAAATAGCCTTTGTTGCTGTGCGACAACTAATTGGTAAAAAATAATAATGAAATTTTAACAATATCACTGTAAAATGTGACCCCTCCAAGAGCCGCAGTAAGGAAAACTTGCGCTAGGGGCAGAACCGTGTTTTGGCGCCCTTGGTAAATAAAAACAAGGTTCTTACCTCTCAAAATTTAAGTGATGAGCAAAAAGAAAAGGTCTTCATCTCCCAAAATCCAAGTGACGAGCAAAAAAAAGGTCTTCACCTCTCAAAATCCAAGTGACGAGCAAAAAAAAGTCTTCACCTCTCAAAATCCAAATGACGAGCAAAAAAAAAAGTCCTCATATTCGCAATGGCGCCCCTTAGCAAGCCCGTCAGCACCCTTTTGCCTAGTGCGCTAGCCCCCCCCCCTCCGCCCCCCCTTACTGCGGCTCAGACCCCTCCCCCAATATATATGTGAGTCAATGCTTAATTTTAGTAAAATTGAAATGCAATTTATTGATTGCCATAACAGGCGAAAACTATGACAGGGCCTGCATGTAATTTTAGGGGACTGGGATCAGGCAAGAGAAAAGGGATATCCAAATGCAGTAATGCACTAAAAAAGAGTATGGCCGCCGAAAACGGGGGGCTGCGTTCCCATAAATACGTTGAACCCGCCTCGCGCTTGCCATGATATCTGGCAAACTGCTGAATGATTAAATTTTATATAATAATAATTTAATAATAAATTTGACTTCTAAGAAAATAAATAAAGCGCAAAGATTTTTTTAATCCGTAACCATCCCTTTTATTTAGTACTTGCTGAAAAAAAGATAAAATAGGTATTTGGCAAAAAAATATTTTTATGAACACTCTCATCGTATTAATCTATAAATTAGAATGTAAACTGAAAAAAATTAAATTAAATCAGTTAAACGGCTATTAAATATTATCAGTTTCGTTTTCGTTTTTTAAAAAGTCGATAAATATCGTTATTTCGTTTTCCTTCCGTTCTCAGTCCTTACATAATAGTTATGGTAGAATTAGGAAATAATTTCATTCAGCTTTTTGGACAAGAAGCGTTTATTTTAAACAACACAACGTTTCACCAACAACATTGTTGGCTTCTTCAGGTGCTATAACAATAAAATAACAATAAAGTAACAATCTTATATAGTTATAAATTAATTTACCTATGTTAGGTAAACGTAACTCTAACAAACTGTACATCAGTTATCTCCAAGGATGGTGAAATTGCAGAAAGCATTGACAAAATATATAATAGTTATGTCGAACGTAGTTGTGTTTTGAAGAACCCATCGGTTCCCCTTAAGGCTGCGTATAATCCCCAGAGATTATAAGTTTCTTACACAAAACTAACAATCTGAAATAAAATTAGTAACAATCTACGAGTATACATTAAAACTTGCACAGAATTTTTATCTCTCTAATACAAGGTGTCTCAAAAGAAATTTTATATTTATTTAGCTTACTGCGTGAACGCAACGTATCCGAGGGGTGTGGGGATTATGTCAATCGGTAGCCTGGCTCTTGGGAATTCAGTCGCTATGGAGCGTTTCTCGGGAGCAGACCGCGCGTTATGCGTGCGAGAGTTTTACAAAAACGGTGATTCGGCGACTGTAGCGCGTAGAAAATTCTGCAGTATTCGAGGTTTTCGCCACTTAAATGATGCGCCAAGCATTCCTCTCATTCGACATTGGGTTAAAAAGTTTGAAGAGACTGGTACAACGCTGGATAAATCAAAATCCGGGCGACCTAGGTCATCAAGAACGGTAGAAAACGTGGAGAATGTTAATCAGTCTGTTCGTGACGACCCGAACCTTTCAATTCGGAAGCGCGCAAGTGCTTTAAATGTGCATAGATCATCATTACATCGCATTATGCACAAAGACCTAAAGCTGCACCCCTACAAAATTCAATTGGTGCAAGAATTAAAGCCCCAAGATGCCAGTCAGAGGCTTAATTTCGTAAATCAGGTGATTGAGCGATTTTCAACGTTTACCAACATTTTGTTTTCGGATGAAGCTCATTTTCATCTTAATGGCCACGTAAATAAGCAGAACTGCCGCTACTGGAGTGCAACGAATCCGAAACGCAAACATCAGAAACCCCTACATTCGCCTAAAGTGACCGTATGGGCTGCGATGTCGGCGCGAGGAATTATCGGCCCTTACTTTTTTGAAGACGAAAGGGGGCGTGCAGTTACAGTGAATTCAGAGCGTTATGTGGAGATGTTAGACAACTTCTTGGTACCTGAACTGCAAAACTTTCCTGGCTATAACCAAAGAACATGGTTCCAACAGGACGGAGCAACTTCACACACGTCCAATATGTCTCTGCCACGTGTTCGTGAAATTTTCTCAGGCAAATTGATCTTCCGGAGAGGTGACATAAATTGGCCTCCACGCAGTCCAGATTTAACCCCTATGGACTTTTTCCTATGGGGTTATCTTAAATCTAAAGTTTACGCCAATAAACCGACTTCACTGGCGCATTTGAAAGAAAATATCCGTCACGAAATGGCAGCCATCCCTGAGTCCCCCTGCCGAGACGTCATAAGTAATTTTACTGTTCGATTAAATGAGTGCCGAGAACGCGAGGGTCTACATTTAGACGATATTATTTTTAAGAAATAAATCCCCAAAAAGTGTATTTTAATAATTAATAAACATTTTTTCTATATACGGCTTACTTTTTTTTTAATCGATCCACTAAATATAAAATTTCTTTTGAGACACCTTGTAGAATATTTCTAATTGTAGAAAAAAAAAAAAAATTACACAATTATAAAATTACTCTAATACCTAAGTGTTTCTCTAATATTCAAAACGATACATTTTTATATAAATGTGAACATGTTGTTCGTGTGCTAGGTTAACGTAGTCACGCTAAAAATCAGCAAAGTTGACGTGACATCAAACTTCTATTATCGAACTCGGGTCGCGACACCCTGCTTTCATGCAACGAACAAATAAACTTATTAATCATTTTCTATCGGAATTGAATGAAATCACTTGACTATATTTAGAAATACGACATTTTAATGATAATTTTAAACTTGTTTATATTCTGTTATAAACAGTGATGGGTAAACAAAAAGTAATTGTACAAATGAATCATATATGCACACTTGCACGGTCTGCTGAATAACGTATTGAAAGCTAAATTAATGATAGTCTGAGGTTGCGAGGTGTGGTAAAGGATTTGGTAAAATATCAACAATTTTGCCGGGTGTGTACAGAAACATTAAGGCTAGTACACACTAGTAGACATGTTGCGCAATTCTGGTCTCTGAGACGTGTCTCAGGTTGTCTACGAGACATGTCTATAGACCAATCCCCGTCTACGGGCCTGTTGCGAGACCAAAAATTTCTCCCGATCAGAATGGGAAACCGCATGGAACGTTAGACATGTTGCGCAACATTTTGACAGTATGGACGTCACTCGTCGTCTACAGGCGAGACACGTCCCAGTCTGTCTCCAGCTACCGAGTGGTGTGATTCGGCTATAATCGCTTCGCAAACCTCTGGTACTATTTTCGATATTGCTTGCCTAGATATTCTGAAGGTGTACATGAGGCTCATGAATGAGTCTCCACTTGCTAGGAAACGCAGTGTGACTACCAGTCGAAGAGAAGCTGGGATGGTTTCTCTAAATTTTATGTCTTGCTTCATTATTATCCCTCCAACCATCAGAAACAAATGTTCAAAATCAGTAGGCGTAAGCCGGGTGAAATTCCGAAAACCCATGGCGTCTTCCAGTCTTAATTTATTTAATAATGCATTACCGAACCTAGGTCTTTCTGCGAGCACTTCGCGCGTCCACCAACGTTTACGTTTAGAGCCGCAGAAAGGGGGGGCGGAGGGGGCGATGGCCCCTAGCGCACTAAGGAAAAGGGCGCCGATGAGCTTGATTAAGAGGCGCCACAATTGAGGACTTTTTTTTTTCTCTTCACTTGGATTTTGGGAGGTGAGGACCTTTGTTTTTGCTCATCATCTAGATTTTGGGCGGTGATAATCTTGTTTTTGCTTATCACTTACATTTATTTGCCAAGGGCGCCAAAACGCAGGTTTGCCCCTAGCGCAAGTTTTCCTTACTGCGGCTCTGTTTACGTTTTCGCGTTCTTTCACTTGTAATTAGCACTAAGCCGGAACTCATTCCACACAAAACAATGTCCTCCATGGTGGACTGCGAAGATGAGACTGAGAAATTCACATCGTAATGTAGACGCTAGACGAGACAAAGAACGGTGTCTCTAGACGGTCTATAGACCGTCTCTAGAGGGTCTATAGATAAAACGCGCAACATGGTTTACTAGTGTGTACTAGCCTTTAGGCCTGACTTTATCGTGGTGAAGCAGAACAGTCTTCCTTTTGGATAATGCCGGACGCTTTTCTTTAACTGCTACCTTCATTGTTGCAATTTGGTCGGGATGATTTATCCCATTATATATACTTAGTTTAATATATAATATATAAAAAAAATAAATAAAAAAAGTGCACCAGTTAATAAAAGAAAAAGAAAAGTTTATTTCACATTAGTATTACATTTTAAGAACAAATATTTACAGTAAGATAAATTAGAAAATGGTAAAAGTGTTCCGAGGAACAACAGTCCCCACTGTTATTCAAATTTATCCTCATCAGCTTTATTTTAACATCGAAGTAATTTTTACAGACCATAAATGAATGTTCCAAGAAAAAATTATCACTGCAAAGTCTGCAAGAATATTTGTGTTGTTTTTTTCTTTTATCAATGGAACCGCTTTTTATCAATCGACTATACTAACAAGTTGGTTAAGATAAAGGGGAGGTTAGCTGAATGCCCAAATTCTGACATGACTCAATGAATGATACTAAAAAAGTTCGATGCGTGTTTCTAACAAATTAATTGCGCCGAACGGATGATTAAAAAAATCAAATAAATGTAGCGAACCCTGATACGTTACTTTAATATCGTACTATTTATTTTCAACTAAGTAGCGAGCCTGTGATATTATATATAGTCTGATCTCAAACTAAATTGAGATTCCTGACTAAAGGAGTTCGAGTTCTAGGCGTGAGTGTTATCCAGGGTTCATCATTACGATATACGAATTAAATGATACGTATTAGTACTTACCAACCGACTGATCAGGCATCTTGTAATTAGTCTGGATCTTAGCTGTTCACTTAAGTTCTTAAAGGTGAAGATTTACACACGTTAAGTAAGACCGTTTAAAATTAATGAATTCTAATTTATTATGATATATTATTTACAAGAGTAAGTTTGAAAAATTAAAATACGTACAAAAGTAATTAAAAGTTTAAAACAAATAGAATCGGATAGACCACCAGAATTCCGACACAGTGCCTCTAAGAATTCAACAACTTAGATGTTTACGCTGACCGGACCACTTTCTGACATCCTCTTCAGACAGATGGAACTTTATATAAGAAGGCTAGTAGCGTTTCTAGAAAAAAGGGTTTAATCATTGTTCAAGGATTTGCTAGTGTTCAAACTTATTAAGCAATAACTCTGAACAAATGTCTCCTTGAACAATGAACCTTTTAAAAATATATTTCTAAAGTTACGCGCTGTAACATAAGGTTTCTAATTTTATCTTATTATCTGAATTCTCACAAATATTGACCGTAAAGTACCCTTTAAAAAACGATTGAATTGAATTGAATTGAAAAACGATTTCTGCCCCTTTCAAAAGAAACTCCCGCGACCGGTGGTTTGTTAAAAGTTTTAGCCTTTGTCCAGGCAGACTAACCGATTCGTTGCATAATCGCCGTATTTTTTGATTACCCCATATAAATTACAGTAGTTCACAAATAACGATGCGAGACGCAACATAACCGCTAGCAGAGATGGCCTTCTCTATCAAGGTGCCCGGCTATATAAGTCAGCTTTTGAGTCCCGAAACAATTTCTCTACAGTAAAAAACCTTTTCAAGTCGTTCAAAATTCTTTCACAAAAGTAGAAAAAAATAAGTATACAAATATACAATAAAGAACGGGGATATAAATTTTCTCCCGATCGCTTGAAGATCTGCGGGCAGAAAATCCCCCCCGACTACTTGAAGAACAAAAATAAATAACAATAGGATCCCAATGCATAGGCGTTCTGACAAATTGAGGCCGAGAAAGGATTTTCTCCGTTTCTAGACCGTCGGCCATAGATATAAAAGGCACGAGGTCAGTGCGACGAAGAACGGGGGGCAGAAATATCCTCTCAATCACTTGAAGAACGGGGAGCAGGAATTCGTTCCCGAACACTTAAAAATTGGTTGTTTTTTTTCTCTTTTTCTAAGGTTCTTTTCAGTCTTCCTATATGACCGGCCTTGACCGTTACAAATATTTTTTAGTCTGGTGTCATTTATTGATTTTGCAATACTGTATTTAACAACTTTATCATCCACAATCAGATTTGTGTGATAAACTTTGTTGCACGTATTTTGTAAGAAAATAAAATGTTTTTTCAAACTTGTAAGTCACGTTCCAGAGAAGAAAAGCCACGTGTCAGTGCCACCGGCAGACATTTGCGTCAGTTGACAATACATCTCAATGCGGCGGGTCTACGGCGCCTTCATTAAAAATTCATAATTGATTCTACAGTTATTGTCTTGGTTCAGACACTTAATGTGACGGGTAATGTCGTATGTCTTCCTACTACATTAAATTACAGTGTGCAAGAATGCTATTTACATCTCTAGCTTCATATAGTTTATTTGTCATCTGTCAATTAAAGATGGCACGTTTAAAATTTACAAAATACAGACACTGTATATACCAGGGGCGCTCAGACTTAAACCATCGGCGATCGACCATAAAAGCATTAGGCGGCAAGCAAGCGATCGACTAGGTAAAAATAAAATACAAAGTTCATAAATGGTTATATTTATTAATTGCAAAGATACAACAACTAATGTTATTTTGATGTTGATGAATGGCATTGCATGTCATCTGCATACTTTTCATAAAACGGCACATAATTACAAAGTGCCAAACGCAAGCATGAATTAAGATGTTCGTCACTGAGCCGATTACGATATTTAGATTTAATTATTTTCGGAAAACGCAGACTCGCAGAAAACGCACAAATAAGTTGACCCAAATAATGCTGTTAACTGAAGGGCTATTTATTTCAAACATGGATATTTTTCTTCAGATAAACAAGCCCAAAACTTGTTATCTGTTGCTCTGGCTTTGAGATGTATATCTGACATAATTTTCAAGATTGGAATGAGATCTACCTCATTCCAAATAATATCTATTAAATGTTAAATCTTAAATTATCATCTATTATTCTATCAGATAGTTTAACATTTAATGTTCGTTACTAAATTAATAACTATTAAATTACAATTTAACTGTAAAAAAATATTTACAATACTTTTTATAAATATGTACGCGATCGACTTAAAAACCTCTCGCGATCGACTGTTTGAGCGCCCCTGGTATATACCATGACAGTCTAGCTAGCGTTCAGACGATAAAAATTCGAGAACTTTCAACATAGTTATCAAAAAATCTTACCATACTATTCCGGTTCATATTGATATACATTACTCAGAATTTTTTCAGATTTTTAGATTAAACTCCCTGGGTTATAAGGTGTGGGGCTAGAGTTTTATGACACATTTTTTGCTAACATCGTGTTATAATAAAGAAAATATTTAAAAAAAACTTCTTTTCGTTCCTTAATTCTTCAATGGCCGGTTGCTAAAGAATGAGTTAAGTCGAGTTTTCCGTTAACTCGAGCTACATACAATATCATATTTTAACTTTTTTGCCCATTTTAACTACAATGGTAAAATAGTTACTTTTAATTAAAGTACAACAGATTCCCGTATAATTTTTTAAATAAAAACCATTTTTCCTAAGACTACTATGGAACTGTCTCATTTCGACACTGTTAGTTGACAGGAAATTAGCTTAATTTCGCATGTTAGCCTAATGCGCGCGCAGGCGATGCGGGAATGATAAATGCGCCCAAATGCGCATGTGCGTTGTGCGGGAAAGTATAAATTCGCAGCAATACGCATGTGTTGTTTCCGAGATTTTCATTCCCGTACTGGCTGCGCGCGCATTAATGGCTCTTAACCATATTTATATTGTATTGGGTTGTTAAATAAGTCCGTTCTTTTTTTTCACCTTTTATTCAATAAAATATACATTCTAAAAAAAACTTTTATTAAATAGAACAAATGGTAGTCGGATGGTGCAATGTCTGGACCATATGCTCCGTCTACCATTTGTTCCGCTCTCTACAAAATTCCCTTAACGGAAAAAAAAATCGCATCTTTGGACGATATCAAAATTCACCTCTACAGATTTTCCGAGAGCAAAGACGGAACCTTCTGGAGAAATGGCATTATGAAATTGCCTGAGAGTTTGTCCAAAGTGATACATAATAATGGACAGTACATTTGATAATATTTTTTTTTAGAATGTATATTTTGTTGAATAAAAGGTGAAAAAAAAAAAAAACGAGCGGACTTATGTAACAACCCAATATTTTCTTGATTATTTATTTATTGAAAAATGCTAATCGGAGGAAAAACATAGTGAGCAACACGCGCAGAATGCATTTTCCGCACTCGCATGATTTGCTTCACTTGCCTGCGGCTCGTTTGCAAACTTCATTCTCGTGCGGAATATATGGCATTCCGCGTTAGTTGCACAATATACTATTTTGGACTAATATTTGGCAGATTTAGTTCCAGTTATTATTTTTTTTTTAAAGTTTATTAAAACATATTTATATTTAAAACTTAAAAAAAAAATAATACATAGGTATAATAAAATTCAGTATAACATATGCCGTAACTGTATTCTATTTTTTTACCACGCGCTGAAATTTCATTTTTGTGGGCTGGTCTAAAATTCGCATTGTATTTATTATTATTGTCATATTGTTTTTTATACAAAACATATCTTAGATAATAATAATAAATTTATAAATTAGACATTAATTTTTATTTTTCTTTTTTATTAATTTTTTTTATGTTTTAGATATATAACATGTATGTATGCATACTTTAATAATGCCTAAATTATTCTCATTATTATATCTACCCAAAAATAGTTTCAGATTCATTGCTAAGTATATATATATATTTTTTAAATATGTAAATTAAGATTATATCTACCAAATTCTTTGTGTCAGAACTCGTTCATTTTAATATTGCTGCTAATGGAGAGTTACTTAACTTTTATTATTTGCTAACCCTTCATCTAAATCATACATAATCTAATTATTGTTTTTTATTTTTTCAGATGCCGTCTTCATATTGCTAATAGTCGCATAGACCAAATCCTTAGGCCATTTCTCTTTTGCCAATCAAGATGCATTTTACATAGTGCCAGCCGTAACACATTAGTGAAATAACGCAACGAAATATGCGTAAGTCAGCGGATAACGAGTCGACGTGCTCGGCGGCTCAAAGGAAGCGGGGATTCTCCCTCAGGAGACTACTTTCAGCAAGTCATATCCTGGGGCATAGGTCGCCTAGAGCTAGTATAGCTGGAAACAAGAAAAGTTCCGGTAAGTTAAACTAATTAAAAAAATACGAAATTTGTTTCATGGATTAGCGTCATAAAACATTATTTATAAGAAATTATTTTAAATTTAAATTAATACTTTCGAAATACTGCCTTTCTGTGGCTGTGGGGACCCTATGATATATAAATATGAAGTGTCACGGTCGGCTGATTTATTTACTTCATTTGTACTTACTCTCATCCCTCAAAGTCTAGGTCTCCCTCACATTATGAGTCCGTTAGCTGGTTGCTATGATTCTTGGAAGGATTAAGGGTTGTTCAATTAAACTACACATTTTAGCTAATCTACTTTATTTATGATACGGTTTAAATATTTACACTAATTACACTAGACTTACAATTACATCGATACAGCTAAATCCAAATGAGACATTCACAAACACTAAACACTAGACTCTTTAGCACTAATCACTAATTTGTCCACTGGACACCACAGTCCTGACTGACATCCTCTAAAACCATTTATCTCTTACATGTCTTTAGCTGGACACTACACTAACGTTTCATACGGAATTACTTGTTACTTTAACTCGACCCATGACTTAAAAACCAACTCTGAAACATTGTCTTCACCTTACAACTGTCTAAACTGCACTCTACTTAAAACACAACTTAAAATTTTCACTCTTTAGACTCAACTACTCTAATGACTGCCCTGAGCGACTTACATTGCCCAACCGTTAAATATCATTTCACACCCCAGTCAATCGAGACGATATTTATTATCCATAAATTAAATTGTATTATCTCCCCAGATAAGTAAACACTAATATTTATTTTAAGACAGAGATTAATAGATTTTCCCATATGGTTCTAATACTTCTAATCTAATTTAGTACTAGAGATGTCATTCAATATTACAATTGACTATTTCCTTTTCATGTTACATTTACAAAAGTCTCAAGTTACAATAATAAACATGTCTACCCTTATCCTGACTGCCCTTTCTAAGAAATAGATTATTTTTTATCATTTAACATTTTTAATATTTTACTCTAATTGGATGATTATACTGAATTTATTTATGAAATAATACCAAAATTACTTCCCTTACACGGCTATACATCACTTCCAGCTTCTTCACCACTTTTCCGTATTCGTTTTGTAGGCACCATTGAATAAAAATACTAAAGATAGGATTATTGCATGCTACTGAGAAGACCAAGATGGTCTTTAAAAATGGCGGACGATAATTTCCTGCTGTAAAGTGGCGTAGGAACATTTATTAAAGTAATTGTTATCGAAAAAAAAGTAAAAATACCGATCTTGATATTTTAACAAACCCCGTATGTGGAAAGCAAACTATTAGTCAACTTCTTATGTCACAACAAAACCAATTCTAGACGAATTTAAGAAACATATACTCTGTAATGGATATAAATAATTTCTAGTACAACACAGTTTTCAAAAATCCGTCTATTGCTGATATATTTGATTTTTATGCTGTCTCTGGACTGTGCTATAAAACTTAGCAGGCTTGCTTGAAGAAAAGATTCATTTAAAATATAATTTAGTTGACGTTTAGTCGATACGATTTCGAATACTACGCACTGCCCTAGATTAATTTTGTTACGTTTTAGTTTACTAAAACAGAGTTCAAGAGAAAAAAATTACAAATAACATTTGTCAGTTTTATCTTTGACTAACCTTCATAGTACAGTTATTAAAAATATATTATATATTTACAATCTTTAAATTATTTAAGATTTGATAGCACCATTTTTCTAAACCGTAAAAGATATATTTAAGCAAAAATTGTTTGTTTTCAAAAGCGTTTAAAATCCGTTTTTCAAATAAAAGTTCTCCATGATGTTCTTTACTTCTGAATTGTCCCGAAAAATGTCTGTACTACCATTCGATTCTTTAGGTAGACTTTTATTGATTTTAATATTTAGTGTAGTCATTTATATGGGCTGCGTTAGGCGCAAATAGCTTTTGTTGCTGTGCGCTAAAAATTTTAACTCGTGTTTTCGAGCATAATAAACGGAGGAATAGGTGGTCTGATACACCCTGTATATGCATCATTTTTAGGGTTTTGTAGGTATGACCAAAAAACCCTTATACCGTCATTTTGTCGTCTGTCTGTCTGTCTGTCTGTCTGTTCGGTAAAAATTATAGCCAAACGGCTAAACCTAGAGAGTTGAAATTTCGCATGCTTGTACAACTTTTTGACCCGCACATAGGAAAAATACTAAAACATCTAAAAAACATATCCCCCTAAAAATATAAACAAATATGTGCTCAACGAAAAAAAAAATATTTTTTTAAAATTCTAAGTAGGGTATCAAATGAAAGCCCTTAGTACGTGGATTAACGATCAAAATTTTATTTTTGCAAAATAAATTATTTTGATTCGATTTTTGTCAAAATTGTGCAAAACAAATTTTGTCCCACACCTTGTAGCCCAGATGGTTTAAACTAAAAATCTGAAAAAATTCTAAGTAATGTATATTGGTGTGAACCGGAATAGTACAACAGGAATTTTTGATCAGATTATGTTTTCGGAAAATAATGCATTTTTTGTGTTTTTAACCAAAATATGTTAAATATTTAATTTACTATGTAACCAAGTTGATACGTCAGCGCTAATAGCGATGTGCGTTTAGTCATTGGTTTTCTAATTTTTCAAACAGGTAACTTGCAAACTAGAGTTCGAATCCTGTCAATTTTAATTTTTTTTGTTTTTTTTTGCAGTTTTCTTTTGCTTAAATTATTTTGTCAAAATTCTACTTATTTTTTGGTAAATGTTGCATTTAATTTTTAAAGGCGTAAATTTAATAACCAGTGGGAAGTGTTGAAATTGTAATTTAATTCTGTTTGATGTATACGAAATCAGAGGGCGGGGCTAATGATTTAAGCAACCAATAGAAGCCATAGGCGCAATTTTCAAAATCTTAATGAACCTTGCTATGTAAAAAAAACACTGCACATATTTAGAAACTTAAATAATGGTATTAGGCATTCGAATTAAAATTCATAAAAAAATATTTTGACATAAAATTTGTTTTGGCATCCCAAATAATCATCATTCAGTTATTAAATACCTGCAAAACCCTGAAATGTGTGAAAATTCACACTTCACATCAATTTTTCTCAGTAACAATCCCCCTTTAAAATACAATCTGCCCCATATTTGTCCCATCGCTCCGGTAGCTTCCGTATTCCCGCCGAAAAAAATAATTTTTAGTTATTACATCCATCACTTCTTCATTAAAGTCAAATCACTTGCCTCCCAAGAACTAATGTTGAAAATTCCAGCCATTTCCTTCACAGATATTCTCCAATTGCTCCGGATGAGCTAACCAACCTTCTTAATGTTTCCCAGGTTTCATAGTAGATGCCGGACAGACAGTATTCGGCAAATTTGACACGCGTTCTCGTCCATCCTGGATAGATTTACACCTTAAGTCTGTTCTGAGTGATAAACACTTTTCTTCAAACAGTTTTTTAAAGTCTCTGATGAACCTCAGCCGCTTTTACACATTCATTGAAAAGATATTTAATAATTACACGTTGTGCAACCGAATTTGAAATATCGTTGATTCATATACGTCATCGTTAATAAAACTGACAATATTGATACAATCAAGTTAGAATTACTTATGGTATTAGTTAACATACCTACTAGGATGAGTATAAAACCTCGTTGCAGTAGCTCTTAAATTACGATCAGAAAAAAATTAAATGCAGGTCAATCTTGAACCTCCCTGGTATAAAACGGCCTTGAAGATAACCTAAATAATATTTTGGTTCATTACTCATCAGGACTTTTATTGTCACCTTATTTTTTTCCTTTATGAAACAATATTTTTAAAATTTCTCGACCTAAATCTTAAAATTACTAGAGCGTCAGTTCTTACATCATTTCTAAAGTTTTAAAATCGATGTCTTTAAATTGTTGGACGTGAACAAAGCTAATAAAATTCGTATAAACGTCCGTGAGAGTTAGTTCAGGCGCCGACTAGGTACTCCTACAATATTCCATGACATTCTGACCAAGGACAGTGTTTTGAAAACTTTTATTATTGATCAAAGAACTTGACAAGTCAGTATTTGTTTTATTATTTTATGTTAAGAAGTTTTTTATCCTTTATTTGTAATGCAAATATTTTGGTAATCAAATACAGTATTGCTACGGTGATAATTTTTTTTAAGAACTTAAAACAAGGCATTTTTTTCTTTTTCATTTGCATGTGTATGAAAAGTGCTTATCTTTCAAGTTTTAAAAAAAAATTAAACCAGCTGTACTGAATTTAATAACTTGAATCAAATTTATCGTGTCTTTGACCCTTATCGTCATTTGAAAGAGGATCAAATGGTAGATCTTAAATGGAGATTCGTTGGTCAGTGATCTTCCATGTTATCAATCAAACA
Organism: Liopterus haemorrhoidalis; assembly: GCA_963971575.1. Classification (NCBI taxonomy): domain Eukaryota; kingdom Metazoa; phylum Arthropoda; class Insecta; order Coleoptera; family Dytiscidae; genus Liopterus; species Liopterus haemorrhoidalis. The sequence continues at coordinate 55,032,870 of OZ020615.1, forward strand.
GGTGAATTGTGATTACTTTGAGATAAGGGAACTCGTTCCTTTATAAACAACTTCCAATTATCACGATCTTGTGCAGTTCTAAGAGCTACTTTTAGTGGTTCATGTAGCATGTCTTCAAAGACATCGAGCCAGTACTGTGAACAACTACCTAGTTTTCTTTTTCCATCAATTTTACCTTAGACCGTTGATCTCCAAAGTGGGGCTCATTTCATTGTCTTTTCATTTTCGGTCTTTCTTACAGGACTCTTTTATACATAATACAATCTACCCAGATCGTATTCAACTGATGAAGGTCATTTATTATTATTGGAGTTTGTCAGGTCTTTCACTGGGAGAAGAAAGGTGCTCTTCACAATTCCGGTCCTAACTAAAGGTATCTTCGCAAAATTCATGCTGTTCCTTACAGGACTGCATTTTGCAACTGTCCGGTTGTAATCCTTTGCAGCCCTAACGCGTCCAAGTGTTTTTGGAGTTGTGGTATTGCTCCTAGGGCACCTATTATTATGAGAACTACACTGGTTTTCCTTTCCCAAAGTCGCACAATTTCAACCTCCAAGTCTTTGTACCTCGTGATCTTTTCCAGCTCCTTGTCCTGCTGTACCCAGCTGTCCTCTATTGGTACATCGCTGATCCAAACTCGTTTTGGTTTTTTTTTTTTTTCGACTACTGTGATGTTTAGTGTGTTGTGCACGAGGTGTCTGTTTGTTTATATTAGAAAATCCTACAATATTTTCTGGAATGTGGTCTCACCAGTTGTTGCTAAAACAACATATAAACAGAACTAATCGTAATTATTTTGTTTTAGGTAAAGATAGTGATAACCGTAGTGGAAACAGTTCAGAAAGGGCCAACAGTACTGGAGCGGTTGTTGGACTTGCTGGAGAACTGTTCCAGACTACTAGTCGTTCCTCAGTCTACACTCCTCCTGCCAAGGTACAGTAAAAAGAATCTAACTAAATATTTTTGGCATACATTTTCGCGTACTTTCTCTTGAGCTATATATAGCTAGGAGCTTAATAAAAAGAAATAATAATAAAAATAATTCACCTTCAAGTCGTACTTGAACGTACAGCTTGAAAGTACGATTTGAAAGTGAAATATTTTTAATGTTTTATTTTTATTATGTTCCGAGTTACAGATAACTCAAGAATAAGGATGCGGAAGTGTTTAAATCAAAATGGAAGGCACCTTGAACAGTTGATACAAAAATAAATTACTTTCAAGTCGTTACAAGGTACACAATTTTTTGTAAACCTTAAAAAATATTAAGAAAAGTTGTTTCTTTTCAAAAGCTCTGTCCAAAGATACCCCAAAATGGCATACGTTCCCATTTAAAAAATCAATGTTGTCCTTCATATCCTGCACTTCCGGTTTGTCCAGAAATTTTCAAAACTACCATTCAAATACTTGGGTAAATTTTGGTCATCAACATTTTTCAGTGTTCCCTTTATCTTGATACACTTTGAATAATAGTTGCAAAACGTGAAGGAGACTGTATGTTAAAAAAATAAAATTCAAAATTTTTAACTTCACTGTTTATTGAGTGCACTGATGTACATTTCATGAATCATGTTCAAATATAATTAATTTATTATATCGTGACTAATTAACTAAGGTATTGTAAATTTAACATTGTTTTTTAATCTTTAACTTATATTTGATATGTTTTTACTATTATATTTTATATATGTAAACTTACTAAGTCATTAATTCTATATATCTTTGTAGCTCTGATGAAGATTTAAATGAAATCGAAACGTAAGCAAAATAAATTTTGTTTTATTTACTGACTAGTCCGAATCCCATTACGTATCAACTATAATAATTAATTTAATTATTTTTGACTAATTTAATTTGTATTTTTCAGAATCCTACCGGAGATGGTTTGATCGAGTGCCCACTTTGTTTAGGAGAGTTGCCGGCGGATGAACTGCCCGAACTCTCGTCTTGTGGACATCGTTCCTGTTTCTCCTGCCTCCAGCAATATCTTCGGATAGAGATCTCTGAGTCTAGAGTTATAATCGCTTGTCCGGAGTGTTCAGAACCTATACATCCCAATGGTAAACATTTTAATTTAAAATACAAAAATTTCAAACAAATTCATTTTTCATACTTCGGCACCATAAAGCACGATGTATTATGGTGTTAAATAAACCAACTTCAGATTTACTAACCTTCTTAACCAAATAATCACGTATAGGATTTATTCTATCATTCTATCTCTTTCTCGCATCTTCCATTATCCACTATTTTTACTAGATATTTATGGTGCTATTCTAAACAAATGGTCGTAAGCTGTGTTAATTTAACATCGATATAAATAACAGAGAGTCGGAAAACTATAGACTCTCAACTCTTGAATCCTGATTCAGTTTCTACCAGACGAAACAGAAAACAAAATAACATTTTTAGCAGATTTTTTAAAGCACGGAAACAGGAACAACATTTTTGTTTTGTTTTGTTCGTGAAGGAAAACGAAATTGGAAATATTCAATACCGGTTTTAACCGGTTTTCCTTATTGTTATCTAGTTTATAATTTGATTAATGCGACTTATTAATGGATTAATACGATGAGGCAGTAAAGATTTTTTGTTTTGACTATTGTTTGATAACAAAAATAGTATATTATGTTACTAGGAGTAGAACGCGCTCTTTTTTGTGCTGAGCTCAAATGTTACTGCCGAGGCGCAGCCGAGGCTTGCATTTGCGAAGCACAAAAAAGGCGTTCTGCTCCGAGTGACATATACTATTTTTTCTTCAAGCGTAGGTATTAAAAATTTGCAACCATAAATACTTATGACTTTATAGTTTCAGATGCTATTGTTGCTAATTCCGGCGGTGTACATTGAATTGGTTGAGACATTTTTTAATTTTTGATCTTTATATTGTGTATTTTGTAACTAATCACAGAATGATCACAGAATAATAATAATAAAGTAACTCACTAATAACGTAACTAACTTCTGAATTCACTACAAACCGCGCTACAAACATATTAAATTGACAGATGTTTTGTTTATGGCGACTGCTGCCATCAGTGCCATCGGTTGATAACTATATGAACTATTTACTAGTATAAAAATGTTTACATTTTGTTACTAGTAAAAAATTTTATCATTTCTACCGAATGTATTGAACAATGTAATGTTAGCATTATAATCCGCTTGAAGAAAAAATATATATTTTTGTTCTATGCACTTTTTTAATTTTATTTATTTATTTATTTATTTATTTATTTACTTAGTGTATACAGGATAAAGTTACCTAAATTACACAATATTAAATATATATATATATATTCAAAAGAAAAATGCTTAATAAACAGGACTAGAGTAAACGGTTTAAATTATTTTTGAATGCAATTTAAGATGAGCACATAATATCCAAATCCGGAGCTAGGTCGTTTTAGAATTGGATACATATTTGAGGAGTTATGGGGGAGGGACCCTGAATCTAAAATCCTAAAATATCTTTCTTATTATGGACTTAACAATAAAATTGTTTAAAATAAGAAAACAAATCTTTTATTTCCATGTATTATGTCATTTAGATGTATATTTGGGGAGATACGGGGGTACGTCTTAAAACTAGTATTTTGAAATATCTCATTTATTATTTAATTTACATCAAAACTCAATATGAGATAATGGGTTTATAATGAAAAAACATTTCTTTTCTGCTCAATACAGTTATCATAAATAGATTTTTAGGGGGGTAAGGGGAATGTTACCTATTAAGTATCTCCCTTATTATTGCCTTAACCAAAAATTGTATACAACAAAAATTGTTTATAATAAGAAAACAAGTCTTTTATTTTTATCTATTATTTCATTTAGATGAATATTTGGGGAGATACGGGGGCACATCCTAAAACAAATATTTTAAAATATCTCGTTTATTATTTACTTTACATCAGAACTGTATATGAGAGACTGTTTATAATGAGGAAACATTTCTTTTCTGCTCAATTCAGTTTTTAATAAGAAGATTATTTAGCTAAGCAGAGTGTTACCTATTAAGTATCTCCCTTATTATTGCCGTAACAGAAAATTGTATATTACAAAAATTGTGTATAATAAGAAAACAAATATTTTTGTTACATGCATTTTTCTTATTCGATGAATTTTTAACGAATTACGTTGGGTGGACAACCTAAAAATAAAATCTTGAAATATCTTATTATTGTATTTTACGAACGTGAGTCTCCTTTATTTACTATTCTTTGATCTAAGCCACAAGTTTGCCATTTATACAAATAATGTCTATAGAAATTAGACAGAAAAAAAACAAACTACTTTTGCTTGTTGTAGAAATTTGTATTTGATTTATAACCCTTTAGCTGTAAAAAATGGAAAAAGTAAATGTTTCTTTTCTGTCTAGCACTAAAGCTTTTAAGCATTGAATCGTAAACATTTCTAAGCACCGTTTATATGGCACAAATTTTCGCTTGAAAAATATTTGGAGTAGCACTTAACTTTTTTAAACTTGACGTTTGTTTGCTGAAAATACTTCACACTGCATGCGAAGATTTACATGCAGCTATAAAGGAAGAATTGAAAATAGAGAAAAAACACAATAACACAAATATAATTTGGCGCGCTTCAACGTTTCTCAATGCGATAAAACCATTTTCATATTATTGATATTTCAATATCAAAGTAATGTCCATTAACTTCTGTACAATGATTCATTCGTGCAATATAAATATTAAATACAATTTTTCATTCTTGGGATATATTTTTCTCTTCCTCTTAAAACCCACTTACCGTTGTTTTAGTGGACTGAGTTTTACTGAGTTTTCAAACATCTTTCCGCAACTTTTATTTTTATTTTTGGAAATAAATAAAAACCGCCTCAAAATTGTTCGTACTTTGGACAGTGCGTGCCAGCGCGTTGTCGTGGTGAAGCAAAATCCCGTGCAATCCTGTTTTGATGACACTTCGCAGCCATGGGCTCCCGCAGAATTTTTGTCAAAAAGTGGCAAAATATAAAGTCATATTTTTGAAAATATTTAGTAATTTATTAAATAAACTCTCTTATCACTATTTAAATACAAATTGAAGGCGTCTGCGATCATTGGCAAATTAGCATTAATGACTTTTTATAAAATTTACTCTATTGTTAGTAATTTTTACCCTTTGCACAATTAACATCCCCAAATCGGATAAACGATCATCCGTCATAGTTGACGTTATAATAATAAGGGAAACTTCCTTAGCGCCCTGACATCTGGTGGCAATTTGCGGAAGATACGAGAATGACATTGTTTTGTTTTGTTCAATGGAGAAATACGTGTTTTTTATTGTTTGTGTTTTATTTTTGTGAATCATGGAAAAAAACAATTAATTTTGTTGTGTGCCGCAATGTAAATCGTGGATAAAGAAGAAACACACTTTAATAGACCCAAAAACTAAAAATGGGCAAAAATCCAAGCCCATACATGCGCGTTTGCTCGTTGCATTTTATGGAAAGTGATTTTTTACGTCCGAGAAAAGACTGAAATAAAACACTACCCCATCCAAAATTTGCCTAAATCATCAGTTGATATATTAAAAGGCCCTTCCACTTTTTCAGTCATAGATTTTTATTTATTTTTTTTTTTTTTTAATATTTACTATATTTTCTATGCCATTATATAGACAGACTATATAATGACTGAAAAAAATTAAAAATGCAATGAAAAACTAAAAATTTTCTTGAAAATTCTTTAGAATAGTATATTATTACATATCTTGTAAATCGTAGATTACCTTTAAATAAAAAAAAGCACAAAAAAGCTCGGAAAATAGGAAAAATATAACTCGTGTTCATTTTCACCATGTAAACTAATACACGAGTAACAGTTTAATGTCACTTTCGAGTGTTCCAACTTTGCCGCATATGGCGCTGCGATCTTAAAACGTTTCCCCTATTGAAATAATGGCGTTTATAGGCCCGGGCCAGACCTAATTTGACTGCAGACTGACTTGTTTATGTAGTTAGTTGTTATCTGTTAACAGTATTTTGGTTCCTTTTTGGCTTTTCTATCGGTAGTTGCCGCTTGGAAATGACATAACGTAAACATATCTTATATATTATATTACAGAGAAAATAAAGTACAGTTCTATCTACGGGCATTTTTTTATATGTCATCAGGCCCGTAATCTGTAAACATTTTTCGGTGGAGGGGGGCAGAATTATTATCTTCGCGGGCCCGGAGTTCTTGTATTACCAGGGCCCGGTTCCTCTCTCGCGCCCGTACTTACCCTTTCGGAGACCCGATGTACTCAAATGTTGCGAGGCCCCTTAAAGCAAACTTGAAACGAGTAAATGCACATAATATTCTATACGTGAACATGAATTAAAATTTGTTTAACATTTTATAGCAACTATAAAAATAGTTATAACATAAAATAGACAGATATAAAAATAAATTTTAGAACAAAAAAGCATGAGTGTTTGAAATAAATCACTTAAAAGTTGAGATTTCAGGAGGGGGCAAGTGCTCCCTCTTGCCTCTTACTGCGGGCATCCATTTACGCAGCAGAATAGTGATAATTTTGCGATAATATAAACCAGGTTGAAAATTGTGACGGAAAATTGTTCACATTATAGTAATAACTATTGCGCATTTGATATAACGGAAATAAATATTTATTTCACAAACCTTTCAAAGTGACTCATATATTATATCGTGAGATTTTTTTTTTTTTTTTGTTTTTTAATTTTTATTTCTATCACTACCATTAATGGTTGACAACAATGTCAAATGCGTTTCTTTTAAAATAGAACAGAAACTGCCCTATGTGGTCGAAAGACTAACGGCCAATAAAACAATATAATATAATTTTTAAAAAAGGACGGATACTATTAACTTGTTACTGTTCATTAGTATAGTGACTTGATTAAAATACGAACGTTCTAAATGTATAACCAACGAGTACAATTATGGTCTATTTCAAAGTAGAAAAATGTGTGTAAGAAGATAGGAGCTGTTTGTCCTTGCTTCGGATTGGTTTAAATCGTCATCCCTATTACACTGTAAAAATATTGTTTTTAGTCCAAGTTGACAGATGTTCAGTGTCGTACATTGGAAATATATATTATTTAATTTTTCTCATATATTTTGTTATTATTTACATATTTAGACTTTTATTTATATTCTTGGCGTAAATTTTATGGAGAAAATTCTCCATGTAATTTGTTTTTACGCAGTTATATATTTTTTAGGTTATCTGACATATAAATATTTTTTGACACTTGACATTTAACAGATCAAGAGAGAGGACTAATGTGAGGCCAAAAGACAGCCCAGCTGATTGTGCCCAAAGAAGAAGTTATCGATATAATTTTTAGACCTTCATATATACATATATTTTTAATTTTTATTTACAATAATTATTTAAATAAGAAACTTTAGCTCTGAAGATATATTGTTTGTTTTATTGCTTTGTTTAAACTCTTTTAGCCAAATCTCTCTTTTTATATATAGTACATAATTTTTAAAATTAATTTTTCTTTAACATTTTCAAATTTCCCATTAAACTGAATTTATGTCGCATAAATAACGTAAGTGTATTATCTGCCTTGTTTATTTCAATATATTAACCTTTTTTATATTAAAAAAAATCACTTGCTAACCCAGTTGCTACGCCCATGCCCTAGGTGTAACTTATTTTAAATTTCCCGCTATACTGTATTTGATCAGTGTAAATCGTACTCGGTTCGCAGCGCTATCTACTTTTTTCTACTTTGAAATAGACCATAGTGAAGGTACAACAATGCTTAAATTTATTTTAAAGTGCTGAGGATATATGTATACAGAGAATGCATAGGGTTAAAATGTCCGGATTAAAAGTATGATTTTTTTTTCTGGTTTTAATATGTACGTACTTAAAACGTGACAAACGATAGTTTGCATGCATTAATTATTCTCTTGATACGCACAGAAATTAATAATTGAAGTATTATCAGTAAAATATAATGTATTTTTTAACGGCATTATGCAATATGCAAACAATAGATTATTTAGAAATATTATCGAAATATTTTCAAGGTTAAATGTTTGTTTTTAAAATAAAAAAAATCATACACAGCAAAATCACGCTTTTATTCTGCATTAAAATTACGTCTACATATTATGATAAAAATGATTAATATACATATGTATGAAGGCTATATAAGAAATTTTATATTTTTTACAATTATAAAATATGTGTAATAATATTTATTGTTTAATGAAATAGAAGCTGTTACTTACACTAATAGTCTTTATTGTTGTCGGACAATAATTTATTACTATTGCGAAAATGTATAATTACTAAACATATAACATTTCATTATATTACCGGTCGAGATGTCACGCTGACCACGAGCTTTCATATCTATGATAATAATAATAATAATAATATAATATAATATTTATTTATTGACCAAGTTACAATATGTTGATGGTGTAGGTCGTTACTTTGTGAAAATTCATATTAATAATAATACAATTGCTATGTTTTTATTTCACTTTTTATTAAAATTTAAGTTAAAAACAATAGTGATAAACACTTACTCGACACTGGCCACAGCCCTCCCCTATTAACTGATATGAAAGTACTACATCTATGCAATAAGGGCAAAAAACTGTCTTTACTGGAAGCCCTAGAAATCAATAAATTTAAACATAAAAATCCTGAAAATATATTAAATGAACAATTTGACTTAAATACCTCCCCTTTATTAAACATAAAATTGTAAAATACACCCCCCACTATCATCCTTATCCTAGTAGAGTACCTATATATACGTTAGATGTAAGTTTGTATATTTACTTGAAAATGTCGTAATAGACGAAACTAGTCGTATTGTTTTTAACTTAAAATATTTTAATAAAAAGTGAAATAAAAACATAGTAATTGTATTATTATTACAATATGTTGTTTTTATGGCCGAAGGTTTAGAAACAGAGAACCATTTTTGTCTTAAGGCAGTTCCGGATTTGCTTATAGGCCAAGTAGGCCCGGACCTAGACCCCCGCGGATTTTGGGACACCGGCGGAGCTGGGTTTTTCCTTTTTTTAGTCATCACTTCGATTCGACCTCCTATAGGAGTCCATTTTATTCATTTGGCCTAAGGCCCATAAAAATATGAATATGATACTGCCGTGATGCGTCAGCTAGACGTTCAAAACCTGGTATTATTATTATTATAGAGTTTACTGTTGTTTTCACAGCACAAGCTATAAAACCATTCACCTACCCTAGATATACATATTAGTACCAAAAGGATTAGTCTCTAAATTCTAATGGTTAGTTAGTTAGTTAAAAATTTTGGCGCACAGCAACAAAGGCTATTTGCGCCTAACGCAGCCCAGATTAGTCCCTAATGGGACAATGGTGTTAGTATTTTTTTAAAATAATATTTAAATAATCAAACAATAAGAAAATCTAAGTAACCTTAATATTTATTTAATCAAAACTTTGTACTCATTATTAATATTTGTTTTCAGAATAGATGATGGTTGTTTTGCTCCAACTTGCAACCATAACAGCCACATTGATATTTGCAAATTTTTTATTTTACTGAAAAACGAATTGAAAAACAATAGTGGATAAAATAAGAAAAACGTATTGTTCCTTCAAACCATTTAGAAATAGCAGACAGACTTATTACTATGTTACTTGCCATAATAACGATAATTACCGTAAAATTTTCTAAATTAACCTGCAAAGCAATATTGTTGCTTTGACTTACTAAATTATAATGTATAAAATAAGTATTTTAATTAATAAATATCGACTTGATGTCAAGCATTTTCTTACTTTGAAAACTTAATTTATACTTCAAAAATATATATATATTTTTTTAAATTTAACAAGTGCCCAAAATACATAAAAGAAAACAAACCGGTAGACGGCAGCACGGGAGCTCATATTATGACGTACTTAGTAACAACAGTGGCGCACCCGGGGGGGGGGGCAAAGAAAGGAGGGAAATACCAAATTTTTTAATTTTTTATCACTAGGGTCTTAGGTAAATATATCAGCACCTTAGAGGTAAACTGTATCAAGTCACATTTTTATCAGAAATGACATTTTAGTGCCAAGTGACTTAATACTTTATAATCCGTCGATTGGAAAATAATTTAGAACTATAGCTCTAGCCAGTTTCAATATACGTTGCTTTAAAACTGTATCAAGTCGATCAACGCAAGGAAGTAAACAATCTTAAATCGTCTATTCTGAGCTGTTTATCATTTGTGACTTAATACAAGTTACCTCTGTGGTGCTGACATGTATTTAAAAAGAGATGAGGACCTTTTTTTTGTCATCACTAGTATTTAACAAGTTTACCCTTTTTTGGTCATCACTTGTATTTTACGTTTGAGGACCTTTTTTTGTCATCACTTGTATTTTTTAGATCATCACTTTTTCTTGTCTTCCGCCCTTCCTCTCCAATTCCTGGGTGCGCCACTGCTTAGTAACATGATCCATTTACAAAATCCACGGAACGTAAGGCATGTGAAAGCTGACCGGCGTAGCGTAGTGGTAACACACGTGGCCTGCATTGTTAAGCTCTCGGGTTCAAATCCTGTTCAGAAATAAAATTTTCTTCACGAAAAATGAGTTTTCCTGGCTAATTGCCTAAGTTGCAAAGGCCATAAAATGTAAGAGAGAAAATGCACATAAAACCATAGATACTTGAAAATAGCTTATGTAGAAACGTATGTTATTTTTACGTTTCTACGTTACGTACGTTCGTGCGTTCTAATGTTCACAAATGCTCTTTTATTCCAGTTGGTGATACTATTATTGGGATAATAGTTACTCTATGAACTCATCAACCGTCGTCTTCTACACAAAGATTTTTGATAACATATTTTCAATAGTTCTTAGAATTTATCACTTGGTCTTGTATTGTTATTCGGATATTAACAAAGACCATCATTATATTCATTTTATTGTTATGTTGTCAAAAGCGGCACCGCATGAGAAAAAAATTAGAATGCGCCGATAACGCCATTCCTCAGCTTTATAGTGATAAGCTTCGCATATACCGTACTCGTCCCCTTTTGCATTCGGTAACGCATCAGTGCATTGTAGTATCTTGTGGTGTGAAGTGTGATCTAAGCTCTGTTTTTTTCAAAACTCTAGCATACTGTAATTTATATATTTCTTAATAAGAAAATAATACTGTGCAACCTCTTTAATCCGAACACCTGAAGGATGTTTTCGGATTACTGATTTGTTCAGATTATTGGAAGTAAAAAATTTAATACTAACTTTGAAATCTCTTATTGTAATAAATGAACTGTATAGAGTGAGTTACATAAATACGAAATTCGCTAAAAAGAAGGTAATTTTTTTGTTGCTTTTTTGACTTTGTTTCTGCTCTTATCACCTGTCTCCTGAATCTCGCAAAAGTATTTGATGATGCTCTGCATTATTTTCAGATCACCATCTTTACCAAGTATTGAAATTTGATATTGCATCTCCATGTTTGACTGTTTTGTTTTCTGTTTCTTCGTCGCTTTTTTCAACATCTTTCTCAGTTCGTTGTTTTCCAACCTCTTGGATGATTTCATTATCAGTTAACATCAATTTACAAGCACTTCTTGTAAACAAACTTCTTGCTACCTACTGCCCATTCTGTTATTTCCTCATTTGTTAAATTTGGCTGTTTGTTGTGTGAGATTTTGTCTACAATTTCCTCTGAAATTTCAGTTGGACCTTGTGATAATTTTCTTGCTAATACAAATAACAGGTTGTGCTCTTCCTCCTATATTAAATTCGATATATTTTCTGGCGTAGACCACAATTCTTTCCATGATTGCTGTAATAAACATACAAGCAGGGCCGCCGCGTGGGAATGAGGCGCCTTTGTGAAAACTTTTATTTAGCGCCCCTTACCCCCCCTTCTCAAAAAAAATCTAAAAATGAATAAATTTATATATTTATGGTATACAAAATTTAAAAATACATACATATATAATCAAACTGCAGATCGGAGTAAGATAAATGCAATAATATATGTTTTTTAAAAATTGTTCACAAATAATCAATTTTACCTTTTATTTATACTAATTATTAATTTTATCTTTTAAGAAATTTAAAACTTAGTTTACCAGAGCACCAGATCATTTTATTTTACAATTACAGTACAATAAAAAATAATAAATAAGTAATAAATATAATAAAAACATAAATAACTTAAAAGGATGAGCAATTATTAATTACAGTCCACTGCGCAAGGGTAATTAACATTGAAATTTTGAGTAGAAAAATATTTTTATTTAGACGTCGAAAATTTGTTATGGGGTGTTTTATTTCGTCATAAATTGAAGCAATTATAAAATAAAAAATTACAGAAATATATTAGTATAATATGTTGAATAAGTATAATATGTACTTACCTTTAATTTTTTAAGGCACTACCACAAAATCAAAAGTAGTTAACACTTCAAGAGTAAAAATAAAAATTAAAACCGTTTTATTCGTATTCTATTTTATAAGCGGCACAAAGGGACAATTAATAAATTTAATCATAAAGATGCATTCCTACGCCAAAATTTCGTTCCGACGCAACATAATAAAAATATTTATTATAACAACAATGATGCCTCAGCAAAACTATAAATCAAACATATAAATTTGGTCTTTATTGATACTTCCCGACAGCTTGGTGCCGACAAGACAGATGAATAGAAACTTAATACAATTTTACTATCATGCACGTGCACGTTTATATTTACAAATAAAATAATACTTTAATATCATTCTTTTCTTAGGTATTTAGAATAAGAATTACCAAGTAACCATGTATTAAACAAGTTAATATTTTAAATATTTTAATTTGTATTTTCTTTGGAATGGCGCCCCTATGATCAGGCGCCTTTGTGCTGGTCACAACCTTTCCCACCTCACGCGGCGGCCCTGCATACAAGTATACGTAAATAAATTCAATACCAATATCGACCCTGTAAATGATAATATTAATAGATCCCCGCGATTCCTATGCCTTGGGCTGAAGTATATTAATTATGTTTTTTAATTTCAGAAATCCGATCTATTTTGGATGATCCAGCACAGTACGAAAAATACGAAGACTTCATGGTTCGTCGTGTCCTTGCTGTGGATCCAGATACACGTTGGTGTCCGGCCCCGGACTGCAGTTTTGCTGTGATAGCAACCGGCTGCGCCAGTTGCCCAAAAATAAAATGCGAGAGGCCAGGTTGCAACGCTTATTTCTGCTACCACTGCAAGGCCGAATGGCACCCCAATCAGACCTGTGATGCTGCCAGGGCGCAAAGATCACCCAATGTTAGGTCTTCCTCGGTTAGCTTTAGTCAAGAATCACAACACCGTAAGTTTATACTTGTATGTTTAAACAATGTCAAGCGATTAGCGCACAGTTAAAGGGTAATGCTTTCTAACCCTTTACCGTTGATGCTGCCCTCTTTCTAATTTGAGTTGATATTGAGCTTGTATTAAATTTAGTGTTGTCAGATGTCCCGGTTTACAGAGGTCCCGATTCGAGGCCTCTAGTCCCTGCGTCCCGACTAGGATTTTCGGGACCGTCCGATATCCCGATTTATTTACTACTAATTAAAAACCCCTTGGTTTGATAGTTCAAATCAAATTGTTACAAAATACAATGAAAGGATTAATTGAGGGGGCTAAAAGTAAAATGATTTAAGGATTCCACACACCAAACCGGCGGCCAAGTGGCGGCCTAACGCAACCTATATAATACAATGAGACCACGCAAATACAAGCGTTCCGCTATCTGAGAACGACGGCGAATGCAGTGTTCAGTTTAGCGATCACCAAACACTGGCGGCCGAACTCGACAGTTGCGTTAGGCCGCGTGATATTCATTGTTTATATACCACAGAGTGAATATATTTAAGAAAATAGTGTCGAAAATGGATAATTTAACAGAAAAAAATCATAGAATCAGTGAAGGATCATTTAATTTTGTATGACTTAGCACATCCTGATTACAAGAATATTAGGAAAAAAAATAAAATGTGGGACGAAATAAGAAAAGTTTTCAAGAAGAGCTGCCAAAATCAAGACTTCTTCTTGTTTAACTTTCAGCATATTCTCACGTATTCTCGCAATCACTATTATCACACAACTATATACCGTGATTCACTAACTGATCGCTACCGCTACCGCCACTCCCACCGCGTTAGTGTGAGGAGACCTGATCTCCAGTCTAACGCTAACGTTAGTGTGCGGAATCCTTTAAACACATAATTTAAAGTTTCGAGAAAATTAGCTTCAAAGTTAATTGCTTAAGGAAATTTTTTTAGTTTTAAGATAAGTAAAACAGCGAATCTCTTTCCATCTTAATGGATATCCATCAGTATTTTTCTTAGGATCTTGCAGTAAAATGATTCAAGCGTACTTAAATCGTTTTACCAATAACTTGAAAGAGCAATTTATTTTTTCAAGTTTTCACATTTTTTTGTTACTTTTTGTTTATTGTATGTCCTTATAATGTAATTAATAAAAAAATTGCATTAGTTTTATTCGAACTAAGAGACACATTAATTTTATTACAAACTTTGGAATTAAACACTTGCAGGATGAAATATATGAATAGGGGCGCGTGTACTTAATGTTTTATTGTCTAAATAAATATCAAGAGATTGTAATTATATTTTCGAGAATGAACTTTTAAACAAAGTAAAGTCATTCGAACTGCTGCTGTGTCGGTTTGACTGACTACGTATTTGAAAACCCTAATTAAGTTCGAGCTGTATCTGTTCGTATCAAATGACCCTAGGAGCATCTACAATTATTCGTATTTACAGCATAGTCATTATTACTTGAGGTAGTATTTATTACTTTTACTAATTATTATTGTTATTTTTAGGGGATGATATAAAACCATGCCCAAGATGTCAGGTCTTAATAGTTAAGATGGACGATGGATCATGTAACCATATGATGTGCGCCGTTTGTGGAGCTGAATTCTGTTGGTTATGTATGAAAGAAATCAGTGATCTACATTATTTAAGGTAAATATTTAATTCAATGTTCAGTAATCAACTATATAAAGTTTAATTCTGAATTTAATATTGTATTTCTGTCATATAGGTCACAATGTAAGAATGTATTTTGTATATTTTAGTCCATCCGGTTGTACATTCTGGGGCAAGAAACCATGGTCGCGCAAGAAGAAAATCCTCTGGCAACTTGGTACATTAGTAGGAGCTCCTGTTGGAATAGCGCTACTAGCTGGAATTGCAGTTCCAGCCATGATAATAGGTAAATACACAGAATTAAAAATGAAAAAAAAAAAATTAAACCAAAAACAGTTTAGTTATCTAAATAATTTGATACTGGTCTATCTGAATTATAATATTAAAATTAAAACAATGCCTTACAAGGTGCAGTTAATATGTATCGAAAAAGTTCTTATGCGACACATTATATTTTAAACAGTACCTTAATATAGCTGTTACTACGGTATTCTAAATCCAGGGCCGGCCCGTTCTTTTGTGAGGCCTAAGGCAAGAAATGAAAAATGAGGCCCTTTTTAGGGTTTTGTAGGAATGACCACAAAAAAGAAACCTTATAACGTTGCTCATGTCGCTCATGACCAACGGCTGAACACCGAACGCTGAAATTTGGCATGCTTATACAACTCTTTGACACGTATATAGGAAAAATACTGCGAGTTCAAAGAAACACATCACAAAAAAAATATAAACAAATAAGTATTTAGTGAAAAAAACAAGTTTTTTTATTTATTTTGAGTGGCGTATCAAATGAAACCTCTTAATGCGTGGATAAATAAGCAAATTTTTATTTTTGAAGAATCGTTTTTATGGGGTTTTCGCCAAAAATATATCAATAAACCTAAAAATCTGAAGAAAATCTCCATAATGTACATTGATGGGTATAATAATAATAATAATAATAATAATAATATTTATTAAATAGCACAATTTCGAAATAGTTCAACAGGAATTTTTGATCAGATTAGTTTTTGCGAAAAATAATGTTTTTTGTGTCGCTGAAATAAATGATTATTTTTTTAAAATTAAAGTTGTACAAAAAAAAATCTCTTAGGATGTAGGTTAAGGAACAAAACGTAGTTTAAAAAAAAAAATTTTTTTTACTGAAAATATCCCTATTCCACATCCTTTAAACCAAAGGGGTTAAAAAGACGAAAAATGTACTAAAAATATCACTGTTCCACATCCTTTAAACCAAAGGGGTTAAACTAAAAATCTGAAAAAATCTAAATAATTTACATTGATCTAAACCGGAAACGTACAAAAGGAATTTTTGATCAGATTTCGTTTTTGGAATATATTACAGTTTTTGTGTTTTTGACAAAGTTAATTATTTTTTTTAATTTAGGGCTAAATTATGGCTAGTTATGTTATAGATTTTTTTAGTTTTTATGGCTAAGGTTGTGTGTCTTTTAAAAAAAAAATATAATATATATTTTTTTTTAACCGAAAATCGAGTTCATGTATTTGTATGATTCAATAGGCTCCGCCTACTATTATACGTCATGATTCAATCTATTGTTTCAATTTCTTTCTGATTGTTGTGATTCATCTACCAATGAAGTCGGCATTTAGCAAAATCGTCTTATAAAGTAACAACATTTAATTAGGTAGAGTTAGCTATGGTTTTACTGTACATATAGTCGGATTGCTGATAGGTGACTGTTAGATGTATGTATCAAGTAGTGCATTTATATAATAATCTAGTTACCATTTTTCAGCGATTTTAAAAATGTTTTTTGTTGTCTTAGCTGTCAGTGTCTGTTAATAATATTAATTAATAGAGCTTGCGGCCAATTATTAAATTCACATACTTTAATTTTAAATCTGCTGGAATATTTTAATTCCGAAAAAGAGAAGAATGGGCCACTTATTTCTCTATCTTGTGTCCATCAAAGAGTAGCAGCTGCCTTGAAGATTTTGGAATCAACAATTCGTAGAATTATAAAATGTAATAAATTTCAATTTCTCACTAACAAAATCACTAGAAAACGAAGGAAATTAAAATCTGAACCAGTTTATTTTACTGATACATTGGTACAAACGTATAGTCATGAAGTACTAAGATTACCTTGTTATCACTGACAGTTTAAAATCCTATTGAACTAAATTGGGGTATAACAAAAAATTATTATGATAGTCATATTGGTCAAAACGGATATAGTAATAACGAAGTTTTGAAAATGTGGCAAGTAGCCTGTGATCAAATTAGTTGTGAAACTTGGGCAAAATCTGTTAAAAAAATCGAATATTTAATAAATGAATAGTGGGAAGGGGAAAGGATTGTTGATGATATTAATCCAATAATAATAAATACAAGAAATGACAGCGATAGCTCAGATGACGACGATATCATGCATTACAGTGACTAATTTTTTTTAAATAAAAATAAACATTTAAATTAACTTGTAGCAATATATTATATGAATAAATATATTGTTACTTAAAATTTTATTATTTTGTACTTGGGTAGGGGAAACACAAAAATTTAATTCAATTAAACAACAATTTAAAATTTACGTATGTTTATAAGTTTTTCCTTATTTGTAATTATTACCTTAAAATTAATCATTTTGTTTGTTTGAGTACTGCTGTGAATTTATTTTCGCGCTTTAATTAGTAAAGATATCTACGAATCCTGCCGTTTCTTTCTAATGCTTTGTTTTTTATTAGAATAATTTGGAAAGTTAGTTGTCAACTTGCGTCACTATACGTTACTATGGGTATGCAAATAATTATAATGATGTAGACAGAGAAAGCATATAGTGGGTGCATTCGAGTTGTACAGAGTAAAGCGAGCGCTGACCGAACAGTTGATGGTGACGTCATGAATAGAGCACGAACGGAGGGCAGCAACTCGAACACGGAGCGAGCGTTCTTGTGACGTAATGTTCATAAAATCTAACCCTAGAATTTTAGGCGGCGTTTTTACTGTCAGATTAGTTCACGTCAGTCATGAATCAAAATTATATACCTCGGTTTTTCCTTGATTTTTTTTCAATGATGAAGAAATAAAATTATTAAAAATTAAATAATAATTAATGAATTAATTTAATGAATTTTTTACGTTTTTTTATTTTATGCACGGTGTATTTTAATAATTTTTTTGCTGTTTACAGAACGTCACAAATACATAAAATGGCCGTACTCTGTAGCCATAGACAAATAACAATATTATTTGTCTATTGTTATTTGTCTAAGGCTATTATTTTTATTTCATTTATAATTTAATTTTAAACTTTCATTTCTTTCCCGCCGTTCCCCCATTTTTTTACGTCATACTCCATATGCTCAGTATTAAAACCCCGAATACATAGAGCGCACTCTAAATGCTCGCTCGATCGCAAAACGAATGCAATTGAGTGTACTCCGAGCGTCAAATCGAACACGTTTGAGTGTACAGAACGTGCTCGGAACGCTCGGGGCGTCAAATCGAATGTACCCCATATTGTATATCGATACTTGTAGCAACGAAGAGTCACCTATCAGCAATCCGACTATAATAACCCCCTAACCAACCGTGCTAATACTTTTAATTCCTCTATTAAAAAGTACGCTGTTAAATATCGCAATCTTTGGATTATTTACAAGTTTTGTTAGCTATTTATTTGTACAAATAACTTATGTTAGCAATTTGATGTATAATTAAGTATTCGTCTCGAGAGAAAATTCCAGTGTTATGCTGAAGTGTATAAAAGCTATATTAGGTCACTTCTGTGTACGCTTTGTTTACAAATAATACACCAAGATAAAATTATACATGTTAACATATATGTTTTCCAAGAAAAAATTATATTTACAACTAATAAACAACTAAAAAATAGATTCAATGTACACAAATACACAATACAAAAACAAATGATTTTAACTTGAGTTAGAGAAAACTCTTACGTTAGCTACCCGCCATATATACGTAAATCCTCTCTATTCTAGTTCTCTAATTTTCTCTAGTACTATTGTTTGGTGATATAAGACAGCGGTTCGTAACCTTTTTATACTCGGGACCCCTCTACTAGCCTAAAATATTTTCTGGACTCCCCAAGAAAATTTTTGAAATAATATTTTAAATGTTCTTAATAATTTATTATTTTATAATTAAGTTTATTGTAATTTTAAAAGCAAAAACTGGTAAAAATTATTTTTTTCTTTTAATTTCGGACCCCCTTAGGTCTTTTCGGGATCGCCCTGGGGGTCGGGACCCCCCGGTTAAGAACCGCTGATATAAGATACCTGTGTCAAAAAGCAGCAGAAAAAAAATATAGATAAAGATAAGAAAACTGCTCATTCATAAAGAAGTTTGTGGTCATGTAATTATTTATTATAATAAATTAGGAAAATAGATAGAATAGTATTCAATTAAATTTAAAAAAAATATTTTCATCAGCTACCATTTTAAATCGTATGTTATTGAAATATTTTTATCTATTAACTATCTAAACGAGGACTGTGCAGTTGGAATCAATAGCAATTTTGGTTAATCGGAATTGGAATCGGTGATGTTAAATCCCAGAGTCCGAGTTGACAGTTTTTTGTGCCGACTCCATAGACGTGCTAAAAACTCCAAGCCCAATGATGCCAACTTAAGATACTTTCAATGCACTAAATAGTGCGTCAGAATCCACCAGAAATGCACCACTAAGGCGTAGTCCGAGTTTGGGGAGTTCAAAAACAATATCGAATAATTACTTTTTTGTTGTATGAAGATGCATGTTAGTAATAATAATATAATAATATTTTTTTTTTTAATATTTTAATATTCAGTACAAGAATAATAAATATATAATAAACATTAACTATTAACTTAATCACATTCAAAACAAAAACTACACATTGCAAACTCCCAATTGTAAATGTTTTTCATCTTAACTAACAAAATAGGAACTCCGAAAAATTATTATTTATTTTAATTTATTAAAGATAGATATTAAGTGCTTCTTCCACGTCTTGATTTATTTCATTTTTATATGTTTCGTTTGTTTTGATTTTAGAAACCACTGAATCCGGCAGTTCATAATTAAAGCAACATTTGTTGTATCTATTAAGTCCAGCCTTTACTGTTAATATTGCATTAACAGTATCAACTTGAAGCCTATTTCTTAATTTGTTTTTAATTACGTTCAAATTGCTAAAAAGTCGTTCTACTTCAGCATTAGAGTGTGGCAATACTAACAATGATATAGCAAAATTTGCCAACTTATAAAAA
Source organism: Liopterus haemorrhoidalis (assembly GCA_963971575.1). Lineage (NCBI taxonomy): Eukaryota > Metazoa > Arthropoda > Insecta > Coleoptera > Dytiscidae > Liopterus > Liopterus haemorrhoidalis. Next base: position 55,053,075 of record OZ020615.1, read on the forward strand.
GTCAGGCGCAATCATCAACAGATGATTTAAAACAGAAACACACCAGAATTTGCACTAGCGCACTAGAACGCAATTTTGGTCACTAGATAGGCTTTCAATACTCCAGATCTAGTGCAAAATGCACCAACTTGGCATCACTGTCCAAGCCTTTTATTCGATACTTTTCGAATAAAAGCACTGGCGCTAAGAGCGGAGTTGGAGTTGACGGTAACAAAAATTCAGGAGCCGGCTTTGGAATCGGTGGTAACAAAAATTCCAAGGTTGCCAGCTTGGCCGACTCCACAGTCCTGATTTAAACAACTAAAAATTATTCCAGCAGCTTCAAATTCTTCAATTAACCTCTCTTGTTTCTATGTTTTTGAACGAGATGAATTGTTCTAAATACATATATTCTCCCAACTAATCTTTTGACCGTTCATACTTATCTTTTCGTAGTATGTTTATTAGTAACAATAATATTGGTTTTATTGTGATGAATTTCCAAACCTACCGTTGTACTTTCTTTGCTGTTCCCCTAACATTTAATGTAAATCATATACATTTTCTAAAAATAAGACTATGTAATCTACAAATCGTATTCAGTTGTATTAATTTTTTTGTACCATTATTTTTAGGCATTCCTGTTTGGGTTGGTCGTAAGCTGTATACACGCTACAGACGAGCCAACAAACATAAAAGAAATGCAGCTATTGTTGGAGGAGCTATGGCATCGGTGAGTCATTTTATTTTTGCTCTTTTAGATAAGCGTAATTTTTGTTGCAATATTTATGATAATTTTAGTAAATTAAGTAATAATAGATAGCATATGAACAAGTACGTAACTTATAAAACATAATAGAATAAATCGACCCATCCCACGAAAATCGTCGTAACTCAATATTTTAATTTTTTGACTTATGTAAGTTAAATATTAGAATACACTATCAAAATTATAGTTTTAAGAGGTACGATTTTTTCATGGAAAGATTACACGATATTCTAATATTTAACTTACATTATTTAAAAAAAGAAAATTTTGAGTTACGACGATCTTCGTAGGACGGGTCGAAATATATCATTTTATTTTGAAGGTTTAAATATTAGATAATGACAATGAAACTTACCTTCAAATAGCATATTTATATTAATACTGGATGTAACATTTTTTTCTGCAAGGCAACTCTCATCAGCAGCAAGTGAACAAATATTTAAAATTGTTGCTTAAGAGCCCTTTCTATTGCGCATATTTAAAACCAAATGTAAAGTTTTTCAGGGTAGATTTGTCAGGTAAATTTTGAAGAAAAAGTCTGATTAATAACAACTTACTATAAATCAGGTTATAACTATATAGTTATAAAACAGACTCTTCGTACCTTCTTGAATCGGCCTTCACACGGTGTAAGACAGAGAAGTAAAAAATTTTAATAAAAGACAGGTTACGTATAAAACATCATAATATGACAAAGACGAAGTGGAAAAAACTAGTACAGGATAGATTTGAATGAAAGAAACTTCTTGAAAAAAAAGCCCAAGTAATTCAGGAGGAGTTACAGTGCCTTTTATTTTATAAATTAAAAATTTGAATAACAAGTTGTTTTATTAACTTTATTATTTCATATATATTATCATAATTATTGAAATTTCAATCTTCTAAACATTTCAGTTCATTTTATGACCACATTATTTAAGAACTAGCATACAAACATCCTACAATAACACCAAATAATACATACGTCAAAAATGACACGACAAGAAATGTTCTATCGATAACTTGAAATAATACGTATCTATCAGCTCGTTCTTCCCTGTCAACTTTTTGAAGTTGTATGTATCCAGTAGGTTCCTAAAAATATACATTTTAGTTTAAAATAATAAATTGCAATAAACAGTTACCATATCTTTGGTGATGTATAGATGTTCTCCGAATAGTTTAAAAGCAAATCTACTAATTCCGATAAGCCACATCGGAGGCATAGATTTCTCGAATGTTAACATTGATTTTATTTTCAAAGCACAAATCATTCCAATTATTGACCAGAAAAATGATATTTGTGTGAATACCACTAGAATTAAATTAGATATTTGTAAGATGTAAATGTAGGAAAGAGAATAAGTCTGTACGTAGAGCCATTTAAGATCTTATCAAAATGGCTCTACGAATCGCAAGTGCAGAGTTCTTGGAAGAGCGTTAAAATAACTCTGCGCTTGTGTCTGACGATAATAAACCATTAGAAATGGCTCTATAAACAGACCTAATATAAACTTACTAATATAAGGCATAGTTGTGAAAAATGGTAGCAAATAATATAAATTGTTTATGGTGAAAATATGGCAAATTATACAGATGAAGGAAATACATAATCTTTGTTTTCCTAAAGGTGGCATCCCTGTTGGTGCTAATGTCATTACTGCCAAACCTACAAACAAAATTTAGTATTAATATTTAACATTTGCTGTTATACAAGGTGTTAAAAAAGATTGATCAGAAATTTTAATAGAGTATAGTACTGATCAAAATAAGTGAAAAATGGTTCAACATAGGTCCACAAACCAACTGTTTCAAATATTAAAGTTATTTGCAATATTGCACTATCTATGAAACAAAACATTGAAGGCTCATGTTGGGCTATAGAACCAAGAAGATAAAACTATGAAATAGATATTTGACTACTTACCAACTGCTGGCCAAATTGTATGTGCAATATCTGCCGCTGGTCTTCTCATAAAAGTAAAATTATACTTTAAACTTTCATAAGTCTCATTCTCATAAATGATCTTCACTTGAAAAGGCTCAATTTTGATCAATTTCCATTGTGGATGTTCCTTATGTCCAACCAGAAAGACAGGGAAAGCATTCATGTTCAGTTTAACAGTCGTGTTACCGTATGTAATTGTGCTGTAAGCCATACTGCATACCAAGCCATCGTTGGGCCAAAATTGAAAGTATTTTTCTTCACAAATAGCTTTACTTACAACTCCCGCTGAACAAGCCACCCTTCCATTATATGTCACTATACAATGGGCAGACTCCAATAATTTTATATGAGCACCCCTACAATATTAATTATTGTCAATAGATGGCAGTACTAATAACTACGGAGTGTAAAAAAAAGTGTCGTATAGGGATTTGCAGCTAAGCACCCTACCATCTGGTGAGCGTTTCATGAACTTGTGTACATCAGATAACATTTCGTTTTGTGTATTGGTTTTGTATGAAGTTTGTTTTTAAAGTTTTATTATAATCATTGAAAAATGTATAATACATATTGTTGTGTGCCTATGTGCAATTCATTGAAAAGAAGAAACCCGGAAATATCGTTTCATTTGTTTCCACTAATATCAGACACCGTACGGTTCGAAACAAAATTGGGAAAGCAAGAGGTTAGGAATCGACGCGATGTTTAGATAAACAATTTAAAAATTGGAATAAAAGTGAGCCCTTATATCGTAGTTTGCTCATTACATTTTAATGATAGTGACTACAAAAAATATTTTCAATTTTGTATTTATTATCGCATATCTTGAAAATTCCTGTTATTGTGTGTGGGTTTGTAATGCACAAGTCTCTAGGCATAATGCGTAAATCTTTATGAACTCTCTGTTTTTTTCAGTGACTCCACACAATATTATATGCCCAGCATTGTAGATTTCTACCCCTTGGTAAACAACACGGGAATTATTATTTCCCCCAATATAGTTAAAATAATCGACAATGGAAAATCGCCATAACTTAAAACCAGATCACAAAATGTAGTATTTTAGATGTTTACAAGTGTTGTCACTTCACAAAATCAAAAAATCCCAAACAATTATTTATTTTTTGTCGTTTTTTGATACACTTTTCGCTATTATTTACTAGTAAATGTCAAGTGGTATCTGATTTAGAATGGTTTCAAAAAAATCCGCGAGGCGCTACGATCTTAAAATTTTTCCCCTATACCTCAACCTGCTTCAGGAATCGATAGGTTCCACACATTAGTGAGCCATTTGAGGATGGGAAGGATTTTTTTTCTACAATATAGCCATCACCCCATTTTCATCGAGATTTTAGCGTTTATCGATATAAAACTTTTTCAATACAGATGAATTCGACGAAGAAACAGTGTCGAGTACCTTACGCATTCACCGGAATTAACGCCATTGGAAATTTATTTATGTGGATAACTCATAGATAAAGTTTATGTCACAAAACCAACATATCTTGTTGAATTGGAGCATGCTAATTTATTTATTTAATGAAACGGTGCTTAACGGGACAAACCCAAAGTAAAGCACCGCAAAATATAAAATACAAAAGAAACATCGCACAGTACATCAGTATGTCTCAACCAGTATAATACTTTTTTTTTATATTTAAATTAATTATTTCAATAAAAATGTTGTGAAACACTGTAATACTTCATATAAGTTCATAACACTTATTACATAATTGTTGAATAATTACATGCACTCAAATGTTGGCCAAGTTCATGTTATCTATGATATTTTTTAAGAAAGCTTTTGACAAAGTCAGTCACGATTTACTGGTTAGAAAATTAATTTCGATTGGAATACATGGTAACTTGCTTCGGTGGTTAAAATCTTATATTACTCACAGAATGCAGACGGTCGCTATCAATAATTGTGTGTCAAAATAAACTAAAATAACTTACGGTATTGGTCAAGGATCACACGATATTAATATATGCTTTAAAAAAGCATAAATTTATATTTTATGCTGACAATTTAAAAATATCTTGTAAAATTAACTCCGAAAACGATTGCCTTGCTTTAAATAATGATCTAAATAACTTTTTTACTGTCAACAGAATTTGCTTTTTCTTAATACTAGTAAATGTCAGCATCTATCGTTTACTAGAAAATTTCAACCTGAAACAATTTACTATCGAATATTATATAATATATACCAAGGTCTCTAATGTGCTCATCAGACGTTAAATATGTGACTCAAGCCGACACATATAGGCTGTTGGATTTATTTTTCGTGTAAAATTAATATAGTGTCATTTGCAAACGTTAAGAAATAAATGATTATTTTTACAGTAAATATTTAAACAATCCAAGACATCCTGAACTCTTAAATCTTGCTGGCATTTTTTTTTTATATAAAATTTAAAATTATTCGTCAGTATGCATAACAAAATTGTAAAACTGAAAGCAATGAGAAATGTCATTTATAAAAAGCCGAAATAACAAAGGGCTGAAATAGGGCTCTTGCGGTACACCGGAAGATATAAGAATCAATCCATCTTATTAATTTACCATGTAATTTTGATAGTAGTAAACCATGGTTGATCTTGTCGACAGCTTTATTAAAGTCACTCAAAATAACATCAACTGACTCGTTTTTATCAAGGGACTCAAAGAGAAATTTTGAATATGGAAGAAGGTTAGTTTACTAATATAATGAAGCAGAATGCTCAGTAATATTAACAGATAACTTAGATGGTATATGCAGTTCAGTTTCTCGATAATACCAACAATGCTTGTTTAAGAATGGAGGACATTTTGAAACATATTTCCCCCCCACATTTTTCTTTATTAAAAATCATAGAACAAAGTGCGAAAAAAAAATATATATATTTGGACTCGTGTATTACTTATTACGTATTACTTACTCGTGTACTACTTCTATAGTTGGTGCCCATATTTCATCTGTTTCCATATGGATTTTAGTAATATTGTCGTAGTCCTTTGGGATCCATTTTAGATATGTATCAATCCAGACCTTTAAATATTAAAAAAATATATATTTAAACTGCAAATAATAAGTTAGTATTACACTTACAACTCCAACCAAATTATTAATTTCCATTGTGCGTCTTCTCATTAGGCCTCCCCACTGATTTGTCTAAAATATAATTTTTTGAACATATATTTTTTTCTGTTTTCAATTCTTTGGTACATATATTTATAATTCAAATAAATACCCACATTTTTTGTCTTCAAAGAAACATCATATAATAAATGTATATTTAAATAACGATTAATATTAACGATAACGATAACGATTTAAATAACGATTAACGATATATTAAAAGTCTGGCCAGTTGTTACATTAAGTATGGGCACATGCGTAATGAAGTATATAAAATCGTGTACCAACCTTACTGGTGACAAAAACCTGTGTTGTCGCTCATAAATTTAAGAAAATGTGTTAAATATGAACTGAAAACATAAATTTTGTTTTACCCGCGCGCACAAACATTATAACTTTGGAGCTACTTAACCGATTTTAGTAAAACTCAGCCTAAAATCTCAGCAGATGATGTAGCTACAGGTCATTATATCCTCGGAAGTACTAAACAGATTTTAAAATTTCTTTTAGTTCTGATTAGTGTATAAATCCTCTACCAAATTTGCCGATGATGAGACCTATGTTGTCGCTGATAATTGTAATAATAATAAAACATGAATTTTGTTTTACCCACACGCACAAATATCATTATAACTTTGAAACTACTGAACCGATTTTAGAAAAACACAGCCCAAAATCCGACCAAATGATGTAGCTACATATCGTTATTTCCTCGGAACTATTGCACAGATTTTAATTTTTTTTTTTTTTCAATTATGATGAATATATAAATCGTGTACCAACACCAACTTTGCCGATGACGAAACCTATGTAGTCGCTGATAATTTCAAGAAAATGCGTTAAATATGAATGGAAAACATGGATTTTGTTTTACCCACTCGCATAAATCATAATTACTTTGGAAGTACTGAACCGATTTTAATAAAACAGCCGAAAACCTGAGCAGATGATGTAGCTATAGATAGTAGAAAACCGCATGAAAACAGCGGAATAGCACAGTGGAAATCACACGGGCAGATAGACATACAGACGGACAGGCGATGACCAAATGGCGGCAGCATTAAAAATATCCTGCCAATGACAGGCATAAAAAAAAATAAGCAAACTCTTTAAGCTTACTTAGAGCCTTTCGGCTTCTGCTGTCCTAGATTTTTACTAATTAAACCTAACTTGTCATTTGCCAGTCCTTGTGAACACTGCCCGCATTAGGTCATTGGCTACATAGGGTGACCATCCGTACCGGTTTTCCGGGATTGTGCCGGTTTTAGGTCAATTGTCACGGTGTCCCGAGAAATGTTCTCGGGACGGCCGATTGTCCCGGTTTTTGAGGTGAGGACTTTTTTTTTGCTCTTCATATGGATCTGGGAGGAAACAAAGACCTTCTTTTTTTTCCCCCCTGTGTCCTGGTTTCCCTTCACTGAAATCTGGTCACCCTACATATAGATAGATGAAAATAAAGCGAAAATTAGGGGAAGAAAAACGCCAGCTCACAACTAATACTTATAATGTTACTTAAAATACTGAAATGGAAAAAAACTAATAAAATATTAACTTACATATTTGATGTGCTTGAAAACAGTGATAAGATTAACGTTAAATACTTTTTTATTCCAGGGGTATCGAAATGAACTAATTGGACCCTCAGTTTTGTCATATAAGCACATTAAATCAGATTTCAATCGCAGAACCGTAGTTTTGGACGCTGTGTCGCAATCACATTTCACTATAAAAATGTAAATAATTATCATTCCTTTAAAGACAGGGTAAACATCACACTCCTCACAAGTTTCTTATACAGATTGTCAAAAGTTTTTCACAAACCTATGATTTTAAGTTTAGTTTGCGATAAAATTTTGTCAGTGAAATAATTATCTAAGTACTAATATCGAAATTGAATATATTCTAATGAAACCAATAGAGTATTTGTTTTATTTAATTATTCCATTAATTTTGTTTTTTTAATTGTTACATGACTATTTTATTTAACTAAAAATATCAAAATTTCAATTGAAAAATATTTACCTTTGTTGAATATTAATATAACTAGCGCTGAAATGTAAAACGCTCTCATGTTGACTTTGTAGTGACTGTCAGCTGTATGATGTTTATCGAAATTTGATGCTTTTTTACTCCCTTTTTTGATAGGACAAAGGGGCGTTAACCAGTCACCCAGATTGAAACAACATTGACAATTGATGTTTGGTTCATGTTAACGGTTTAAAACACATTGTCGATATGTCAAATAGATTTGTTTTGTTTTTAACATCTGTTTTCAGATAGAGGGTAAAAAATTAACACCATTGGGTTAACTGCGATCCAAATTAAATTTGTCCAAAATGTTCATGTATTAAATTTGTCAAAATGATTAATTAAGGGATACTTTGAATGATACCTTTCGTAAAATTATACTTTGTAGGATATCGTCGGTAAAACCAAGAAATCTTTGGTGTAATACAGGGTGAAGATATGTGACGGAGAAAATAACAAATCAGAGTAAAACAACAACATTGTAACACAACATTGTAAAAATCTTACTTACTAAGATGCTGATTAAGAATGAACTATAACTGCTTTTGCAGATTATGGGTTGAAACCTTACAGATTAATAATAGCATATGTCAAATTATTGTTAGTTTGTAAAGGAAACCGGATTAAAATTAAATAATATAGTTAAAGTTGTCGAATTTTGCTAATATATTTTTTGATATAGTTAATCTTGGTCAGTTAGTTGACGCAAGTATTGTTATTTTAACTGAATTTACATTCCGTATGACAACGTAAATGATCGTTGCTAAGCAACGTAATAAATAGGTTTATAGCAATTGTCAAATTATTGTTCATTTTAATAATGGTTTAGTGATTAATAATAGTTTGTTTTTAATTGTGAATTAATTGTAAAATGTCAGTGGCTCGTTATGCGTTATCCATGCTTGTTTGTACTGACCTAGGGAGTTGAAATTGGTCATACATATACAATTCTTTGTTTCGTATATAGGAAAACTGAGACTTTGATTAAGACATTGCGCGAAAAAATGTTATCAAAAACAAAAAAATAAAATAAAATAAAATAAAATTAAAAAATTAATCAATAATAGGTACATTTATTTCGAGTGGTGTATCAAATGAAAGCTCTTTTAGGAGGATTAACGAAAAAAAAAAACTAAAAAGATATCCTCACCAGATTAATGCCAAAAATTTGTATTTTTTTCCCCCAGCCTGTTTTATAGAGACTGATTTAGAAATCTGAAAAATCCAGAGTAATGCAAATTGATGTATGATGGAATAGCAAGCTTAGAATTTTTGACTAGATTATTTTTTCGCTAGTTATTATTTATATCGTTCAAAAATTAATAATATATTTTTTAATTTAATGTGGGACATCAAATGAATTCTTAGTGACTATATTAACGAATAAAAATGTTTTTTAAATTAAATATTGGTGCGATTTTTGTCAATAAATATTAAAAAGACTTTTGTCCCATGGGTTGATTTAAAAATATGATAAATATTAGAGAAATGCACATTAATGTAAACCAAAATGACTAGGTTTTAATACCTTAAGTTTTTCGGAAAAGACCGATTTTTTCTAAATTTGATTTAAAAAAAATATTTTAATATAATTTAAGGTATTAAATAAGTTGTTAATAGGGCTGGGAATATTTATTTGAAAAAGTACATGCTATTCCAAACGTTTAGGCGGAACTAAATGGGAATTTCGTTCTTTTAGGTTGTCACGAGAAGGGACCTTGCTTGGGTTATTTCATTTTTCACGTTGGAATGTCAAAATTTAAAATTTCAACAATGAAACCATAGACGAATGACATGTCAAAAATAAAATACTTTTTTTTACATATTTTAAGGACAAAAAAATAAATAAATGGGAAATTTTTATTACGAATGACACAAAAAATCAAAATATATAGAAAATGACTTTTTAAAATGATATTAACCTTAACCAAAAAATGTTTATTGTAAATATGATTTACAAAGCTTAAACAAAACCGCCAAAAAGCACAATTCAAACGATGAAAGTAACTAGATTGCAAAATCTAGTTCCGCCTAATCGTTTGGAATGGCCTATATTTCAATTACTTTCTGTTGTTTGAAATATTGTATTTCAAATACTTCTTTTTGTTATTTCAAAAAAGAAATGTCAGTATTTGAAATACTTAAGAAGTATTTAAAATATTTCCTTGTATTCCAAATATTTATAAATGATTTGAAATACATTATTTCATATATTTCCTAGTATTTCAAATATTTCCTAGTATTTCAAAAAATTCTTGTACTTCAAATACATTGACCGGTATTTGGTATTTGAAATACTTTTACTGAGTATTTGGCTCAGCTCTGGTTGTTAATACATAAATTTTGTTTCCCTATTTTAAACAAGAAATGTTGCTTACTTACCTACGAAATCCCTGCACGCTTTCCGGTCATAGGGAAAATTGCATTTCCACTTAAACACAAAATTTTTGTGCTTTTCTCTGATTTAATATTGCTTGCCCTTTTATCAAAAGAAAGTTATAACAAATTTAAAGTCTTTTAAATATTATAGTTTCAGAGGGTCCCAAAGGGCTCCAACGGTCATGTGATCTTGTAATAAAAAAATATGATTTTCCGCGTTTTCATACAGCATGCCTATAATTAAAAGACTTTAAATTTGTTATAACTTTCTTTTGACAAAAGGGCAAGCAAAAGTCAGAGAAAAACACAAAAATTTTGTGCAAGTGGAAATGCAATTTTCCCTATGACCGGAAAGCGTGCAGGGGTTTAATACCATCCCTTTTTTGTTGTCACAGGGTAAATATTCTCTCCTCCAAAAGGCATGCTGTATGAAATCGGAGACCAAAAATGTCATGAGCTCCCGGTCTATTATTAAAATTCACACCCCAAGTCAATTTTCTGTTTTTGAATATGTATTTAGGTGATAATATTGTGGAAATTGCAATATTTTTGTTGAGTGCTGTATTTTTTCGTTACCAAAAATTTAAATAAAGCATATTCCAACTTTCAGGAACCCTGAATGATTTATTTGTTATGTAAAGTAGTATTTGCTAAAATATATCGTGGAAAAAATTTCTGCATTTTTGCATATTTCACGATCTCTTCAATTATGTATGAGAGTCAAGTGCTCCCGAGATTTCTCAAGTATCACAGATCAATAATTGCAAATTCAAATAATGAAATCGTAATTAAGTAATCTTATTCAAATGGAGTATTTTCTTTGTAAATTAAAGAAATGCTAATGATTTCCTCTGCATTTCCTTCCAAAGTTTTTCATTTTTATTAATTAATGGAAATTCAAATTGTATAATTTTTCAATAGAATCTTATTTCATATAAAATACCACAAGATGTGTATTATCAATCTGAAATACGTTTTTGAAAATATAAACCGTAAAAGATATTAAAAAGTGTTTAAGTAAAACACGACATACGTTCCCTTTTAAAAAATCAAAGATGTCCTTGATATCTTGTACTTCTGGGGGTCTATTCTGTAACTTCTCGATAGTCACATGCACAGTATCGTGTTGCCTATGCACATTACACTGTCATCGTATAGTGTTACTTTGTGTTTGAAAGTGTCGAAAGTAAATGTGGCCATTTTGAAATTTTGACGTACTGTGACAGAATAAACTTTGAGGTTATTAGACAGTATATACAATGCACATATATGTACATAACACCTATGTACATAACATATGACCTGAATTTTTTCTGCCCCGTAACAGTTAATATAATTTGTTTAAAATAACTCTAATAATAATTATTGTAGCAGATTTTGTGCAAACTTCCCTTCCAGCAGGTATTATTCAAAAGGTTGACTTGTTTCTCTTAATTCATGACGTCATGCTAATCCTTCATAGAAATTTGGAATTTCCATCTAATCCCTTAAATAACATTTACTCAATGAATACATTCTCTACCCCCTACAAAAAATTGTGCAAAACCGCACGACGGTATATTTAGATTAATTTTGTTTTTGTTTTTATGGTTTTATTAGGATTTTTATTTTATAATATATTTTATGACATGTATTTTATTTTTATTTTATAAATTAAAATATTCATTGACATATCCCCTTGTCTCTTCCTCTTCCAATTCATCTAATACTTCAAATATAATAAGTCCTTCGGCCATAACTACAACATTTAAGATAAAAAAAACAACAAAAATATACATATATCCATATATAAAACACATTTTAAATCCTCTATATACTAACCTCAAAATAAGTAAATCAATATATTCAAACTAAACGTAAACAACTTTCAAAAGTCTAAAAACAATATCTCTTTCCAAAAACGACACGTTCGTACGTGTCGTCTCAAAATCAACACAATACTGCACTATCACACAATAAGTGCACTATCGATAAGTTACAGAATACCAACGCGACGTGTTGAAAATTGGCACTTTCAACACGATACTGTAAAAGCAATTGTCGAAATGCTTACAGAATAGACCCCCTGGTTTGTTCCGGAAAATATCAATACTACCATTCGATTCTTTGGGTAAACTTTGGTTATCTAATTTTTTTTCCAACTTGGTCACACTTCACGATTTTAAGAAAAATCGTATTCCATCTATCTTGATACAGCCAGGGCCGTAAAATATCCGATTGGACCGATTGCGCCCAATCGGGCCCCGCGCTTTAGGGGGCCCCGTAAAAAGGACCCAATCTCGAAACTACCGATTTTTTCAAAATTATCAAAAATATTTTACAATTTCCGTTTAAAATCTAAAAAAAGTGTAAAAGAAGGTCTTAACTTACAATTGACAACTTGGGACAAAATAGTACTTTAATCTATTGCTTTCATCTGTGTTACCCTCTTACTGGATGGGATGAACAGGTTCACATCAGACGTGACCATATGAATAGAATCCTCAAGTACCAACTTATACTAATTATTTACTTATACTTACAAATTTTAGTTCAGGCAAAAACACTTGCAGAAGAGTTAGAAATATCTCCAGAGTTTTATAATAAAAGACTCCGGAAAACAAAAAAAAAACATTTCAATTATGAGGGCGAAGATGAATCTATTGTAGATCCATTGAACGCATTCAAGATATTTTTTTTAAATTAAAAAAATCAGCAGTGGCCACCACAGGACCGACCGCCACCACAAACTACTTGTTTATTTTATGCTGCTTTATCAAAAAATGTCTCAAATAAAAGTTGTTATTGTTTTATAGCAACTTTTGTTAAATAAATTTTTTCGAAATATTTCTCTGTTTTGAAATATTCGCAAAAATCTTAAAACTGACACGAATAAACTCCCATTTCTAATTAACCTATGTTTACCAAAAGTTGATCAACCCGTGCCATTGATATCAAAAGCTTAAATATGAAGTTTCATAACAATCCTTTTAGCCAAATTTGCTCAGCTCGTGTATACAGACCGACGGAGATACAAACAGACCGACAGACATCATGCTAAAAATAGTCAAAACGTTATGTAGGCACCTCAGATCATGGACGTCTTTAAATTATGAAAATAAATGTCAATAATCACTTTTTAATACGAAAACAATAAAATATTGTCACGATTGTAGTACTTGAAATGACATAATTTTGAACGGCTCTTTGAGGACATTCGTGTGGCTCTTCAAATTAAGTTGATAAGGAATAAAATTTAGAAAATATTCAAAAAGTCATGTGTTTAAACAACATTATGGCTCTTTAAAATGTTTCCAGATGCCGTAAAAGGTGAATTTGGCCCTTTAGCTTCTAAAGTTTGCCAACCCCTGGTGTAGGTGTAATGAAATATTTTTTTATGCTCCGAGCTACAGATAACTCAAGAGCAAGGATGCGAAAGTGTTTAAATCAAAATGGAAAAGCACTTTGAACACTTGTAAATAAAAATACTTCACTCTAAAGTTGTTATAAAGAATATAATTTTTCGTCAGACATAAATTATTTAAAAAATGTTTCAGTTTGAGTTGTTTCTTTTCAAAAGCTCTACCCAATACGGCGTACGACCCTATTCCTTAGTATACATTCGGCAAGAAAAAACATATAATCTCCTTATTTTATTGTCATAGACGTATTTGTACATATTATCTAAATGTAATATACAAATAGTTGTGACGTCATTGTCTTTATAAAAAATCCGAATGTTCATGTTTCTACAATAATGAACGTTTTCATTAAAATGTATTAGCTTTTATGTTGCTAATAACCAAAGATTCTTGACTTTTTGGACGACCCTTGTATATACAGTACCTAGACAAAATATTATAACCACTTACAAAAACAACTATTTATTAAAAATGCCAACATATAATCATATGCTACTTTATTTATATCTTTAACATATCGTATATTTATTAAAAGATAAGCTATTTTAAACATCTTCAACTCTGTATTTTTATTCTGAGACTGATTTGCAAGAACAAAAAGTACCGATTTTGTCCTGGCCAGGTAATTCGCCGGATATCAATCCTATCGAAAATGTTTGGAGCCTCCTGAAAAGACTTGTTTATGATTTCAATAATACTAATAAACAAGTTTTAATAGATAATATTAAAAAAGTATGGCATGGCTCTCCAGAAAGTGAAAATTGTAATAGGGCATGTATTGAGAGTATGCCTCGAAGAATTGCGGCAGTAATAAAAGCAAAGGGGGGCAACATAAAATATTGAAAACATGTTATAAATCTACTAAAATAATTTGAAATAATAAAATACAAAATAAAAATAAAATTGATGTATTACTATTTTGTTGATTTTGTGTAAAACAATGAATTTTTAAAAAATCATAAGTGGTTATAATATTTTGTCTAGGTACTGTATACACAAAAATTACTTCTCATATAATTTGACAATTACCTTATTAAACACTTTCATGTCAAAATCGCGTGATATCAAACACATTTATATCTTTATTCTTTCTTCTTTTCTCCCTTTTTTATTGGAAGGGCTAGGACAAGGGAGACTAATAAATAAAGAGTAATGTCTCTGGTAGATCAGAAATCAATCTAATTGTGCTATCAGTTTTTTTCGGGCCTTCGTTTTAAGGTTCGTGGGGTGAATTGTCCTGTTGGACATGTCGTATATATAACGTCTAAGCGGTCAATCGATTCTCCCCAAGTTTACGGACTTGTTGACAAAGGGTAAATTAAGAAAATTTATTTGGATTTTGTTTGTCACTTTCAATCATAGATCTAGTATTCCACTTTGTGTAAAAAGAATAATTTGATCATAGCAATTGGCAAAAAATTGGAGTAAAATTGTAATTTGACAGTTTAGGGTATTTATAGTCAGTTTTTTAATTCGGTGGAGCGATTAAAAATGCCTCGCCAGAAAGTTCATTTAAAAAAATATATATCGGTTCGGTTCTGGTTTTCGTTCCGGCAAAAATAACGGTTTTTTTCGGTTTTCGGTTCAGTTCCGAGTGATAAATTTGTAAATGCTTGTATTTTTATTATAGAAATTTATTTTCTACTATAATTTAGTAGAACATTTTATTCCTTATTTTGTAATAATCATACCAAGGCCACTGCCAGGGGGGGATTTTTGGCGTTCACCCCCCCCCCTCTCAAAATAATAGAAGCGCATTTTTTAACTTAGTTAAAAAAATTACGATATTTTTTTCTGCTCATCAGTTTAAAAAATAATCTTAAATAAAATGTATTTTATATTCACTCACATAAACTTTATCTGAACCGAAATAAACTGATATTTTTTTTTCCGTTCAGTTCCGGTTTTTGTTCCGACAAAAATAACGGTTTTTTTCGGTTTTCGGTTCAGTTCCGGTTCGAAGCCCTGGTTGAAATAGATACATTTTAAAAAAATTCTAGATACAGATACAGAAACCTAGGAAAAATTGTATCTAGATACAGATACAGAATTATCAAAAATATCTAGATACAGATACATGCCAAAAAAGGTTTGTATCTAGATACAGCCTAGATACGTTTGAAAAAACATTGAAAAATGAAAATACAATATATTTTACCAAACAAACAGTGCATGCTAATCAGTATTATACAGGCCGTTCAAAAATGACCGTGACGTCACAAAAAGCCCACTAAATTCAAGTTAAAACACTATTCTACGGAATAAATTTTTACTAAATTACGTATGTATTATGTTAGCCATGTGTTTATAAGCTGCGTATCTATAAGACTAATGATAGTCTTATAGATACCCCGCCACTCGACGTTAATTCGTTCTGAAAAAGCGTCGAGTAGCGATTACGTCGAGCGGCGAGTCGAATTTCTCCATAAGAAATAAAGGGAATCATATGTACATATATACATATACATATAAGGAAATACATATATGTATATGTTTTCCTTTTAGTTATGCTTGCATTTCTATCCTTTGGACCCATAATTATAAATATAAATCACTTATTTTAGCAAAAAACAAAAAGTTCATAGAGCACTAAATCTGAGTTGTTGTCGTCCAGATAGCTAGGCGCGAACTGCTGGCCATGCGTTCATTTTGCTTTGTTTACCAAAATATGTATCACGTGATCGGTACTCGATCACGCGTCGAATAGCGATGCTTCCGTCGACTCTCACTCTCGACATTTACGTCGAGTGGCGAAAACGTCGAGCTAAGAGGCACTCGAGTAACGGGATATTACTGTACAAACATAAAGTAACGATTAAAGTATCTGAAATACAGATACAAGATACATAAATATAAATATCTAAATACAGATACAGATACATATTTCAAAAAGTATCTAAATTGTATCTAGATACTTGAAAAAGTATCTAGTTACTGTATCTAGATACTTGTAACTAGATACATTACAACACTGGTAAAAAGTATTTATACAAATTATTCTGCTTATTTTACTGTTACTAATAATTTTACAATTTAATAGATTAATTATAAATTTGTAGAATCCTTATTACTCGTAATATATTCCCCACTGGCTAATAAATTAAAACTAACACAAAATATTAATTAAAATGTGGTTGGGTGTTTCATATTTTACCCAGCAATATGTTGCCTGTTTAATAGATTTAAATTAAATTTTATTGTTGGCAATAAATTGTGGGTAAATTATTAAAAACATATTTGCTGAAACAAGATAGAAGTAATATTTGACTATGAATTATGATAATAAGGTTCCGTTGGACTTTTGAAATTCTGATGCAGTAAAATCGTTTCAAACTTGTATACAATGGGCTGAAGACTGTACACAACAAATAAGAAAAGAAATAAACTTCTTTTCAACATCTATAAAAGATATTGCAATGAGAAAAATGTCCAAACAAATAATCAAAGGATTAAAACTTTTTTTTTATTAGCACGAAACATTTATCGTGCAAGCAAAGCTAAACATCGCTAATAAAAAAGTTTTTATCCGTTAAAACGTGTTCTAATATATTATAAATCCTATAAACGTTTATAAATAAAAAATTAATACTCAATTCATTTGAAAATCCATAAAAAATCTCGACCTAAAACTAGAATGCGTTTATCCACCTGTGACCTGATTGTACCCGCCATCTGTGATATTGCAGACAAACTACAGAGCCGTAAAATTAATCTGTGACCTAATTCTGAACACTTCCTCTTTTAGTGTTCCCACCCTCTTTCTTACTCGTATTCTGCTCTCGTACTTGCAGGGAATGAAGAATTGTTTCTTGTTCCTACAAGTTTCTAACAGCGATTTATTATTTTGACAACGTTCTAACAAAATATTAGACTTTGAAAATGTGGGTTATTGACTGGGTAAAAGATTGGAGTGTATTGAAAAGTAACATTACCGATAGCTGCGCTGTGATCGAAATAAATATGATTGATGACAGTAGTACCTACCTAGCTGTTAATTTACACATAGCGAACTGGTTAATTTAAGCACAATACATTTTTATTTTATTAAAATGGCAGTAAATATTCTATTTCTAATCGTTCAACAACAGAATCATCTCGCGAGTTAATATTAATTTTAACTCCGCGTTTCTTAGGAAAAGTAAAAACTAAGATAGGCATCTTTGTCCTTTCTTAAATGAAAACACTACAATTTGTTCTTTATAGTTTTTCACAACTTCTGTCGACCTTATAACAATAATTTAATACTAAAATATACGTAATAAGTTTTTTGTTTTTATTTAAAGTTGTGGCCTTTACTATTAAGGCTAGCTACAATTAGCTAGGACAAGTCTAAATTTTCGTCACGAAAATTGCATGCCTGAACAGGATTCGAACCCGAGACCTTAGCAACGCAAGGCACGTGTGTTACCACTACGCTACGACGGTCGGCTACGTAATAAGTTTAAACTACTACAATATATAGTACAATAATTTAGCCACCAATTAGCGTATTCCAGCGTGTCACTACTCAATACCTAGTGAGTGACCATCATCGTTCTACGTTATTTTATTATGCAATTTTTACCTTTTTTTTTTGTTTGTTGTGTTTTTGTTTTAATTTGTACATATACCAATTTTAGGGCGCGGAGTTTAAAAAATATATTTAAAGCGCCCTATCATATGTATCTTTTTAAAAATGGCCATTTTCTGTCGGTTTTTTTTAAATTTATTCATAAACGGTAAACCATAGCTTGTAATGGAGATTATTTTTAAGATCTACGACTCAAAATATATAAGTATACACATTTTGAAGTAAATCAGAGAGAATTTTTTTCATCCCAAAAATCTAAAAAATAATGTGTTACCCCTTACGATTTTTTCGGTTTTTGGCCATTTTCAAAGGTTTTCTTTGACGATTCGTATTTATAGTAAAAGTTGTGTTATTAAGACCCCAATTTTTTTCCAGACTAAACAATATATGAAGATTCGGAAAATTCAAACCTCAGTTCTCTATATTTTATTGGTCTTAAGGTAGAATTTTTTGAATTAAAAAAAAAAAAGTTGTTTCAAAATGAGCCCTTTAATAACTCAGAATTTCAAAAATTTCAACCGCAGGTCTCTATCTCATAAAGATTTTGAGATACGGTCTTTCAAAAATGAATTATTTATAAATTTTCAAAACTACACGGTTTAAAAAAGCGTTAACTACGGAAGGCTTTATTTTTTATCTAGGCAGAAAAAAAATCTGTAGATTTCAAAAATACAAACCGCAGGTCCCTATATTTTATTGTTCTTAAGTTAGAAATTTTTAAAAACCCAAAAAAATTAATTAAAACTTTATTTTGTTGTTTTATAAAATGTCCTGAGGACCGTTAGGACCTTCGAAATTTCAAAAATTCCAACCGCAGGTCTCTATCTCATGTGGTTTTTGAGATACAGTCTTTCAAAAATCTTTAGAAACGAAATGTGGTACAAAGTTGTATGAATGATTTAAAAATGATTAAATTAAACCAAATTCAACTAAACTAACAATACGCATGCGTGTAACTAGGAGTTCTTGCTCTAATCTTCAAACATGTCTGATGCTTGGAACTGGTTACATCGTTGTCGAAAGACTATCATGAACAATAAACATCTAGTTAGATAATTCATTAATGGCGGGTTGCTAACGTAAGAGTTTTCTCTTACTCTTAGGGATAACTCTTAGGGATAACTTAGGGATAATTCTTACTTAAGCAACCGGCCATAAGTCGTGTGAGGTCATCAGCACGAACTTTGAACTTATTGTGTCCAAATCGGGTGCGTTCAGAATGAGGTGAGAGAAGGGCCAAAAAATCCTTTCGAATTATTATTCTTATGGTCTCTAAATGTAAGTTTTTATTATTTTTTTGTTATTTTGCATGAAATATTATGATTTTATGATTATTTAAATGACATCTTCATCAATAAACTTTAAAATTATGTTTCTTTTTTATCCGCGAATATTAAAGAAATATTGCGCATGCTTGTGGTGCTAACAAGCTAACTATCATCACAGCATCGTCTGCAATGCCCCCCCCCCAGAAAATTTATACTCCGACACACATATATTTATAAATTTGTATAATTTGGGCCCCAAAACTTATCACAACAGCGCGGAGCCGTAACAACGGCGCTGGTAACACTTTAAGACCTGCAAGAAAACTTATTAAATCCTTCATTAATAAATAAGGAGCGTAATCAAAGACATTTAAGAGTCGCATGCGGCTCTTGATCCTCAATTTGGCCACCTCTGTTATATAGAATATCATCCCTAAAGAGGAATATGCCTCCGTATTATAGTTCTGACCTAAATTACCTAAATATCTTATATCTCCAAGCTGTTCAAACTAATAAATTGTCTTATTATAGCCCTGTCCCATATGGTTATATAACATTCATTTTGTCATCTCCATTTAATACATAATATAACTCTAGCATGACTGCTATGCGTAAATCTTTGAAATGATCTCTTAGCGTGACCTCTTCCGATAAAACTTCTGTAGACTGAGCTTTATTTTTTAATGAATTGTTATGTGACAGTTTAAGCTAGAAAAAAATATGTCTTGCTGAATAGCACATTTATAAAGAGATTACTATTGCCCTGTGATGTACCATTCAAGAATTATGAGATTATTACATTATTATTAAAGGGGTATGTAGTCCCGTCAGTACCGTCCAGGTTTATTATTATTATTGTAATTATCGGATCTGTCAGATCTTGACAAACATCCACTGATGGTTTTCGCCTAAACTGTCAATTAGGCGAGAACTATGACGCATAGAGCCTAGACCGTGACGCATAAATACTATTATGAAAGGAATGGACATAGCCTGCAAGAAGAAGTAAGAAATAAAGAACAAGGGGAAGCCGTATTAAATTTGCTTACTGACAGACGCATTGCATACGGATAAATGAAATAAAATTTCGTGCGTGATGGTCGTGCACACTAGTAAATGACTTCCACCAGAAAGCAACGATACCATCAATTTCTGGTGCAGAGAAATTGCGAGCTTTTGAAACAGCACGTGTAACTTCTTCCGGAGTAACAGAGGGGCATGCCTGAGGATCCGTATGTTGTTGGAAACAGAATTCCTCAAATCTATCTAAACTGGATTGTCTTTACACGATTGCCTCGTGTTTATAAATCTTCCTTCAGAAAGTCTGTCCTGTCGACTGAAAAAGACGATTCAGAAACTTGTCTGGCCATGAAAAGGCGTTATGAGCTCATGTGGAGCATAATATTTTCCTTCATGGTTCTAACCCGGTTGACCAGTTTCTGTCTAGCCAGGGCTATTGCTCTCAATTTGTTCATCGCTTTTCCTTTAGCAGAGTGAGACTCTATGGTCCTAACCCAGTTGGCCAATTTATTGCTAGCCAAAGCTTCTGCTCTCAAATTTACCGCTTCCTGCTTTAGCAGAGTGAGAGTGGACAAATACTGTGTGTGATGCTTTACGCGCAGTTGGTGTAATATGCGCTTAGTATTCGCACCTAATGGCTTAACACTTCGTAAAGCATCAATAGGACACTGAATATGAGAAGCATCCTGGCGTGAATACGTCATTTTCTTCTCTAATTGCTGTATATGCAGTTTGTTATTAAGTCATTAAAGGCCTTAGAGGCCAAAGCCCGCTTTGGTGTCAACACAGCAGCGTATACAGCACAGTTGATTTTCCAGAGACTACTCTAAGGGGAAATTTACTTGTCAATAAGTTCATTAAGTCGTGTGAGGTCATCAGCACGAACTTTGAACTTATTGTGCCCAGAGTGCGTTCAAAATGAGGTGAGAGAAGGGCCAAAAAATCCTTTCGAATTATTATTATTATGGTCTCTAAATCTGAGATTTTATTATTTTTTTGTTATTTTTGCACGAAATATTATGATTTTATTAATATTTAAATTATATCTTCCTCAATAAACTTTAAAATTATTTTTCTACATCCAACAAAATTGTTTAGTAAGCAAATATCTCTACTCTTATATTAACTAATATTATTTCCTGATTCAAAGGATACGGAAAATAAATTTCCTCTTTGACGATTTACGTTGAAAGGAACTTTTCAATTCTGTATAGCGTAGTTGCTAATCAGTTCAACACAGAGCACATTTGTGCGCCTCGCTCTCAAGAAGGTTGACTTACGAAATAATGTAAGAAGTTTGACGACAAACCCCGACAGAAAGATTCAGTCGATACAAGTTTAAAAGGGATATAAAAGTTAGGAGATTGAGATCTAATAAAATGGTGTATAGGAAAGTTTTGCTTAGATTTTCCGAGATTTAGTTTTATTAATGACTTTGTTGACAGTTTTTTGCGAACCTAAGATATTTACAAAGATATAAAGCACTGGTTGTCAAATAGAGGTCACGTTTTCTTGCAGTTTTCAAACAAATCCAATTCAAAATATTTTGTAACGACATGATTCAATAAAAAGCGGACCTGTATTCGATACCTGGTGAGTACCGTACAAATTTAATGAAATTTATGACTGTCTATCGCAAGCAGTGGTCTCTAAAGTGTAGTACAATTCAGTTTTATAAAGAGGTCTGTTCAGTAAATGAAATGAAGCAGCAACCAATTTGTTTATATATTTCTGTCTCGCACATGCCTTGCAAGCATGACTGAGAATGAAATATATAAATAAGTTGATTGTTGATTCGTTCATTTGTCATTAGAGTGTTTAATGTACAATTTGGGCTGATGACATCATCACTTTTTTTTTAAAGATGCCAGTGTTAATTCTGGACGACCAAAGTCAGTAAATGTGGTTTTAACAGGTCGGTACCCCAGTGCACACAATTTGTCCTACAATGCAAATTTTCTGAGGTACATTTTCTTGCCGAATAATTTACTGACAGCAGTGGCCCACCTCGTTCACTAGATTTGACTGCGCTAGAATTTTTTCTTTGAAACTACTTAAAGGCAAGGGTCTATGCTAGCAAATCAGAAATCGCTCAAATAACACCGGAAATATGCGATATTTAAAAAAATAATTGTGAATATTCACACCTCTCAGGGTTTTGTAGGTATTTAATAAGTGGAAGTCAACCGAATGCTGGATCTGTAGGACAATATTTTTTTCTATAATCACATCAAAATCAAAAGTTTTTTGATAATCACGTCAATACGTTAATTTGAGTACTAAGAGCTTTCATTTGATTTTTTAAACAAATTTGAATAATTTGCAAAACTTTTTTTCCACGACCCAAAAAAGGAAGAACACATTTTTCGAAATAGTAATAAAAAAAAATTATGTAGATATTTTTCGAAAAACTAATCTAATAAAAAATTCTTGTTGAACTGTTCCGGCTGTTTCCGAAAGCTGTTCTATATTTAGCTGTTCGACGTTTGTTGATCATACCCAGAGCCGCAGCAACGCCCTGGCGTCGGGGCGTGAAGCCTGTGGGGCACCATCGTGCGTTTTTGTTTTTTTTTTTTGTCACTTGTACTTTAAAAGTGAGAAAGTTTTTGTTTTTCGTCATCATTTGTATTTTAGAAGTGAAGAACTTTTTTTTTTGGTCAACACTTGTACTTTAGAAGTAAGGACGTTTTTTGTTTGGTCATGACTTGTATTATAGAAGTGAGAACGTTTTTTTAGGTCATCACTTGTATTTTCACCTGTATATTAAAATTAAAATAAATAAAAATGTGCCCTCCTTAAATAAAATGAAAAATGAGAAAAAGCGCGCTATTTTAGGTTAAATTAATTTACAAGTGTCTTCTTTAAGTATTTCCCGAGGGCGCTATTTTAAATATTTGCCAAGAGCGCCAAAAATATTGCTACGGCTCTGGTCATACCCTACATAACCGTAAAAAAGTGTGTTTAAAAGTTATTAAAAAAATAAAATCGACCAATTTCTTTCAAGTTCCCTCTATTATTCAAACTAGAAAACCATTTTGAATGTTCTATCGCCTATTACTCCATTAAAAATAGTGCTCAATTTTTAGTGTTTATAAAATCCGATATGGCAAAAATATTTGTGGAAATCCTAGCAATTTCCTGTTGAAATTCAGTCGGGGGATATTTTTGAAATCGATTTCTATCAAGCACGATGCAATTTCATTTGATTTATATGAACAGGCTCTACATGAACAAGGCGGGTACATAGACAGTTATTTTCGTCTGCTCGCAAATAAGATGTTTAATTCAATGATTAAGTTTTTTATTAAATAAAATTGAGAGTTCAGTGACACTAGAGGTACACGTAGAACCGGCTGCGAACTGCATTGCGATTGGATTTACGTCATTGTTTGGCGCATATACGATAACTCCCCTGGCCTCAACTCGACGAGCCACAGGTCCCGGGTTTGAATTCCGGTCAGGGCATGCATGTTCGTGAGCCACAGTGTAATTGGGACTTAGGTCCTGTTATGTGGTTTAAAAAAAAAAAAAACAAAAACAAAATCTTTCTAAACTTACCATATTCGATAATAATTGGCCCCTTTACAGCTTCTTATCATCACCCCGTGTCTGTTAAATTTTTCGAATAGATTTTTATTTTATTTGTATTTGTCCGTGTAAGATTTTTTCATTGAGTATGCGTGTTTTTTATTGATTTTATCTATTTATTTATTTATTGCTTAATTTATTATTTTTAATATGTAGCAAAGTCATTTAGATAGGCTGCGTTAGGCGCAAATAGCGTTGCTGTGCGCCAAAATTTTTAAATAACTAACTTAAACTCTGCGCATTCACTAATTTATAACAATCACCCGATGCCACGCAAAGTATTCTACGCCCAAAAGACCTGCCGCCGTGGCGTCGACGAAACTCCCACCCTCGTTTTTTTATTGCTTATAAATGGGAAAATCTGCATTATTTTCCTGAACATCCTGGCTTTCTTCTGTCTTCCTGATAGCCTATTAGCCAGTCTATCTGATTCAACCCTAAAGCTTAAGAATCCTCTACGAAGCCTATGTTTTCTAACGATGCACTGAAATCAGCCGTAAAATAATTAATGGACATTAAACCAAGCCCAACACTTGAAAACAGTTATATATTACCAAGCGGACTATTTTAAATGTTCACCATGTTTTGTAGTTCAATTCATTAACAAAGTAATAACAATCAGTCCGCAAAAACGTTCTATGGCGAGATTAAACAGTGGAACGGTAACAAATTTCCGTATCATACAAAAGCTTTTAATTCCATCTTCCTATATACCAGTTCCTCTTTCTCTTCAAACAACGCTCTAATCAAAGAGAGTTTTAATCATTTTTTTTTTTTTTTTGAAATATTGGACAATCGCCGCTGTGGAAAAAAGTTTTTCATTTTCTACCTTATCAACCAGCTGTCATAGAAGTCAGTTTTAATTTGCATAGTAAATTTTAACTTTCATGATATTTTTTATTTCTCATTCAGTATATATAAATTTTGGTATTATTATTTTTTATTACGAGGCAGGTCGGACATAAATTTTTAATTAAAATTATAAATGGTCGCGAAAAGAATTTTTTTTAAAGAAGAATTGAAGTTTTATTTTACTAAGAAAGAAAAATATTTGTTGTTAGTGACTCTATTACTTTACCAAAGCGCAAACAGCCTTACATGCTGGGTGTAGAAATAGTCATAGGAAATTATTAAAATTAGCCAATCAGATAAAATATAAATAATTAAATTATTTGTAGGTTTAAAGTCTAAAAGCGTTTCTCCACGACCAATATAGAATTTGCCAATCCTAAAAGCAATTTTAACTACAGAAAGTTAATATTCTAACACAAGAGTTGGAATGTTATTGTAAAGCACTTATCGTTCTATGGCATTTTGCGTGTATTTCATTCCTTCACTAGTAAAGGAATAATTATTCCATGCTCGTTGTCAGATATTATTGTTCACTATAAGATCAACATTCCTCCGCGCTGAAAAGTAGTGCAGAAGATATCTATACGCGTATGAATATATTAAATAAATGCAATGTTTGTTTAAAAAATCTGCTGTGGCCACCACAGGACCAACCGCCATCACAAAGTACTTGTATAAAATACATTCTAGCAGCAGAGTAGTTATTATTGTAAAAGACAATAACGTATTATATTACGTTGACAATTTCATAACGTGTATTTATAATTTACGATAACCATGGAAACGTACCTGCATACATACATACATACAAAAAAATATCTCAAATAAAAGTTGTTAGTTATTGCTTTTATAGCAACTTTTGTTAAAGAATTTTTTTCGAAATATTTCTCTGTTGTGAAATATTCGCTTCTATCACTTCTCGTGATCGCTGAAGACGGAAACAGATTGTTGAGCAGTTTCCGAAACGTCCGAATTTATTTTTTATATTACTCTTGAAGTATTATATCTTTTTGATACTAATACTCATTATATTATACTATTCTAGCCTAGTACTATCAGCAATGGCAAACGTCCAAAATAAAGGTGTCCGCATTAATATTGGACCATTGCAAAATAATTTCAAAGATATTATCGCTTATATATGTTGACGGTCGGTAAAAAATAAATAAACTTTTTTACTTAATTAAACTTTTTTTTTATTTATTTATTTTTTATTTTAGTTTAATTTGCAAATGTACACGTGAACTACAGGCGAACTTATCAATTAAAATTTCTTAAATATCTCACAAACAATCAATTTAAGCAAATTTTTGCTCCAATAATAATTATAGTAAATTATATGACCAACAACTTTTATTTGAAACATTTTTCGCTGTTGCTTTTTATGTTCGAAATAATTACAAATGTATACGAAAACTACGGGCGAACTTATCGATTAAAATTTCTTCAATATCTCACAAATAATCCATTTAAGCAGATTGTTGCTCTAATAATAATTATAGTAAATTTTATGACCAACAACTTTTATTTGAAACAATTTTCTCTGTTACTTTTTGTGTTCGAGAATACGTTTAACAATTACAAATGGCGCAAATAGCCGTTGTTGCTGTGCGCCAAAATTTTTAACTAACTAACTAACTAACAATTACAAATGTATGAGTGAACTATGGGCGTACTTACTATACTCTATCTTAGAAAGACTGATAGTAATAAAATTTATTATTTGTAAAAAGTTATTGTTTTTTCACACAGAAGGGGCAAAACAAAAGCGACAAAATATGAATAGTTCGAAACGAAATATTGTTAAAAACAACCGAGTGTGCCGCACATATTATATGGGAATACGAACTACGGTTAAACACAATTGACCATAAAAATTGGACCCTAAAATTTTGAGGAAAAATATGGTCATAGGGGTGTGTTTAATGTAATGATAAATATGGTCACAGACGTGCGTTTAATAAAATGATAAATAGTAATATAGAAATACACAAAACCAATTTAAACGTGTTTAAAATGTGCACGCCACTGGTAACTGCCTGACAAAATGATTTATTACTATCAGTCTTTCTGAGAGAATATAATTGAAAGGTCATAAACATTTCACAAATAATTGACTCAGATTGTTGCTCAGGTAAATGCTGAACAATAAGATTCAGCAGCAACAACTTTAATTTGAAACACTTTTTGTTATTGCTTTTTGTTTTCGAGAAAATTACAACTGTAT
This sequence comes from Liopterus haemorrhoidalis, assembly GCA_963971575.1. Lineage (NCBI taxonomy): Eukaryota > Metazoa > Arthropoda > Insecta > Coleoptera > Dytiscidae > Liopterus > Liopterus haemorrhoidalis. Next base: position 55,080,205 of record OZ020615.1, read on the forward strand.
GTTCAGAATAAATTCTTTATGTAGTTTGAGATGAATAAAATGAAAAATTATTTAACCTTCCAGAATCTTCCATTATCTATGCTACTTTACAGTATTATTTCAGCATATTACTTCTGAATCAAGAAGCATTTGTATTGTACAAGTTATGAATTATTTAACATGGTTTTGTACCAATGTTCACGAGACAAGCGCGAATTACCCCGAGAAATCTTCCTTTTCTCACTGTTTGTATTCAGGACAGAGTTTCACACTAAACGAACTCAGATACACAATGGCTGATAATACGTTTTGATTTTTTTTTTAAACGTCCCTTAGTTTTGTACAGTAACCTAGTTACTAGAGTCGAGCAATTCAGCTAGAAAAATATTTACAATTTTATTTAGAAATAAGAAAAATAACCAGTTGGTTCCAGTAAATTTTATTCGACACACGATACCAGTATTTTAACAGTTATGTTGTTGTCAAGAGCTTACACAAACTAATCTTAAAATTTAATGAAGAAATTGTATTAGTCTACAGTTGAATCTAATAAAGTAACTAAAGGGTGTTTTTTTTAGAGGTATAGAACTTTAAATTGCAATAAAACAACGATGGATTATTCGATTGACATGAATTTTTTTTTATTCGAAAGATAATTTTGTGGCATTACATTTTAAATATGATTTCTGGCATATGACCGCCACGGCTGGCTCGGATGTAGTCCAATCTGGACGTCCAATTTTCGATGACTTTTTCCAACATTTGTGGCCGTATATCGGCAATAACACGGCGAATGTTGTCTTCCAAATGGTCAAGCGTTTGTGGCTTATCCGCATAGACCAATGACTTTACATAGCCCCACAGAAAGTAGTCCAGCGGTGTTAAATCACAAGATCTTGGAGGCCAATTCACAGGTCCAAAACGTGAAATTAGGCGGTCACCAAACGTGTCTTTCAATAAATCGATTGTGGCACGAGCTGTGTGACATGTTGCGCCGTCTTGTTGGAACCACAGCTCCTGGACATCATGGCTGTCCATAAAGTGGATGGACACAGATCCAATTCCTGTGCTCGATGGCGGATGGACTCATTCGGGTCTTCCTCAATGCTACGCTCTACAGTACCAATAGCTTCTTCTGTACGCACCGTACGGCGTCTCTGGGGATGCGAGTTATCAATAAGAGTAAACGTGGTGCGAAAACGTTCCATGGTTAATCGAATTAACTGCTCTGATGGACGATTTTGTCGACGATAAAATGGACGTAGTGCGCGATACGTATTCCGCACAGAACCATTATTTTCGAAATAAAATTGCACTATTTGCAAGCGTTGTTCAGGCGTGAGTCTATTCATGATGAATTGCCAAACCAAACTGAGAATAAATCACTTGACAGCTGTTAAATCGGTCGCCATCTTGAACAGTAATGCCAACTTAAAGTTCTATACCTCTAAAAAAAACACCCTTTATAACGCACATGTTTTTTTAGGGTTTTGTAGGTATGACCAAAAAACCCTTATACCGTCATTTTGTCGTCTGTCTGTCTGTCTATCAGTCTGTCTGTCTGTCTGTCTGTCTGTCTGTTCGGTAAAAATTTTAGCCAAACGGCTAAACCTAGAGAGTTGAAATTTGGCATGCTTATACAACTCTTTGACCCGCACATAGGAAAAATACTAAAACATCTAAAAAACATACCCCCCTAAAAATATAAACGAATATGTGCTCATCGAAAACAAAAATATTTTTTTTAAATTATGAGTAGGGTATCAAATGAAAGCCCTTAGTACGTGGATTAACGATGAAATTTTTATTTTTGAAAAATAAATTATTTAGATGCGATTTTTTCCAAAATTGTGCAAAAAAAATTTTGTCCCACACCCTGTAGCCCAGATGGTTTAAACTAAAAATCTAAAAAAATTCTAAGCAATGTATATTGGTGTGAACCGAAATAGTACAACAGGAATTTTTGATCAGATTATGTTTTCGGAAAATAACGCATTTTTTGTGGTTTTTGGTTCACAAAGTACAAAAGTTATACCAATGTAAGACACTCTCATGCAAGGCGTACGATGGCGTTATTGGTTAGAGCACTGGTGTCGTAAGGTAAAACTCGCTGGTAAACGAAGGGTTTTCGAGTTCGAGTACTGAGTGAATTTTATTTTTTCTGTTTTTTTTTTTTGCATTTTTATTATTTTGAAATTATTTTGTAAAAATTCTAGTTATATTTTGACAAATGTTGTATTTAATTTTTAAGAGCGTAAATTTAATAATTATCTTATTATATGATTAACAGACGATAAATTATTTTAAAAATATCATTCATTTTGCCGCGATTACTACAAAGTAAAATTTGTCCTACACACTCAGCATACCGCCTTCACTTATTATATACCTGCGAAACCCTGAAATGTGTGAATATTCACACTTCACATCAATTTTTTTTTTTTTCATAAGTTTTATTTAACGACGCTTCAACTACATGGTTTTTAGCGTCGGTATAAGTTTACAATAATTAGTTTATAATTACATGTCATTTGTTACATATTGTGTTTATAAAAATTTGTTATAGAATGTTTATTATAAGTTATGAGTGATGTGGTTTTGGGTTTAAATGCTGCTGACTAGTTGGGCATCTTTGATGAAGTTTATTATGTTCGTGTTAGCTGTGGTGGTGTTCTGTAGGGTGTGTTTAAGGGAATGTATTATGTTGTGTTTGGCCCTCAGATCTGCATATGTTCGGCATTCTAATAGGAGGTGTTCTATTGTGAGGATTTCACAGCACTCATCGCAGATCTTCGCGTTATCTCTCTGCAGTAGATGCTCGTGGGTTAATTTTGTATGCCCTATTCGTAACCTTGTGAGGATGGTTTGTGTTCTTCTATCCGTGTTTAGATTCCAAACTTGTATATCAGGTTTGATGGATCTTAATTTGTTATTTTTTATTGCAGTCATTGTGCTGTGAAATGATTATTTGGATGTCTTGAATTGGGGTAGATAGATTTAGTGATTGTGTAGGTGTGGTGTTGTTAATGTAGTTGTGTATGTCTTCGTTGCCTTCGATGCCCTTGTGACTTGGAACCCATAAGAGTGTTATATTGTGTTTATCGTGTATTATAGTGTTCGGGGACCCATATTAAATGCAGGACTCATATTAGTACCTCCTCGTCTATAATCAAAGCATATCCAATATTATGTTGGCTTCTTAAGGATTCACCAAAGCGGCCGCGGTGGCGGCCGCGGTGGCGGCCACGGTGGCGATAATGCAGCGGCCTAACGCAACCTATACAATACAATGAGACCACGCACATACAAGCGTTCCGCTATCTGAGAACGCCACCGACTGCAGCGTTCAGTCTAGCGATCACCAAACACTGGCGGCCAAACTCGACAAGTTGCGTTAGGCCGCGCGATATTCATTGTTTATATACCACAGAGTGAATATATTTAAGAAAATAATGTTAAAAATAGATAATTTAACAGAAAAAATCATAGATCAGTAAAGGATCATTTAATTTTGTATGACTTAGCACATCCTGATTACAAGAATATTAGGAAAATAAATAAAGTGTGGGACGAAATAGGAAAAGTTTTGGAAATTGATAGTAAAGTCTGTTCCAAACGATTAGGCGGAACTAGATTTTGCAATCTAGTTACTTTCATCGTTTAAATAATGCTTTTCAGCCGTTTTGTTTAAGCTTTGTAAATCATACTTGCAACAAACATTTTTTGGTTAAGGTTAATATCATTTTAAAATGTCATTTTCTTTATATTTTGATTTTTTGTGTCATTCTTAATACAAATATCCCATTTATTTATTTTTTGTCATTAAAATATATAAGAAAATTAATTTAAGTTTGACATATGTCATTCGTTTCCATGGTTTCATTGTTGGAATTTTAAATTTTGACATTCCAACGTGAAAAATGAAATAACCCAAGCAAGGTCCCTTTTCCAACCTAAAAGAACGAAATTCCCATTTAGTTCCGCCTAACTGTTTGAAACAGACTGTGAGTAGATTATTATTTTTCCTCTACATACAATTAATTATTCTATTGTGTTCTCGCAATCAATATTATCATACAACTATATACCGTGATTCACTAACTGATCGCTACCGCTACCGCCACTCCCACCGCGTTAGTGTGAGGAGACCTGATCGCTACCGTGGCCGCCACCGTGGCCGCCACCGCGGCCGCTTTGGTGTGTGGAATCCTTTACACATATTAAATACCTACAAAACCCTGAAACGTATAAAAATTCACTATGCACATTAATTTTAATTATATAAATTAATTTTTATCTAATTTTTTATTTACTAGGCTGTGTTTAAAATTAGTGTTATACTTAAACTAACAATATGGAGGACTTGGAGGGCAAAAGACCGGTGCTCAAAAAAGGAGATAAATAAAGGGAGAATTGCTATAAAATATTCAATAAAATAATAACGTATTTTTGGTGTTGTTCAAAACACAATCCTTATTTTTGTAAAATCAATAAGATCAGAAAACATTGTAAATAATTCATCTATCCAAAAAGTATGACTTGGAAACTTTGGTCAACTGATACACGTACAAATGGCGATATATCAAAAACATGACTGCCCGTGGGAATCAAACATGTGACCCGAAGTTGGAATAATCTCGAGCATGCTAGACCGTGCTAACCAACCAGCGGAACAGTACAGTAGTAAACATGAAGGATATTCAATTCCAGCACACGATATCGTTGTTTTATTTGGGTGACTGTGTTCATTAAATTTATTTAAATACAGGGGATCATTAAGAGCTGTAAATTTAAGGGTATATTTTTGAAAGCTTAAATTGTACAATTAGTAATATTTGGTATAGAAAGTTCTGCTTTAATGTTATTATGAATGGTAAATATGGAAACCGCGAAAATAAAATTATCAGGAGAATGACAGGAAATAAGAAAATTACAGTGAATACGACACGTGATGAGTATGAAAAACAGTAGAATTTTGAGAATGTTGAAAGAAACATGCGGCTGCCAACAGAGGCGTAACTAGGATATTGGCGCCCTTGGCAAATACGCAAGATGAATCAAGATAGAAGGAACACGATTTTGTTTGAAAATGCGGTGTGTGAACAAGGAAAAAAATTTGATGACCAATGTTTACCCAAAGAATCGATTGGTAGTATTAAATTTTTCCGGAACAAACCGGAAGTCAAGAACAAATTTGATTTTGTAAATTGTAACGTATGTCGTGTTGGGTATTTTTGGACAGAGCTTTTAAAATAAACAACTTTTATTTAAACTTTTTTTTACAGTTAACGAAAAAGTGCATTTTTTATAACGACTTGAAAAGTGTTTAAAGTGCCTTTCATTTTGATTTAAGCACTTACACATCCTTACTCTTGAGATATCTTTAGCTCGGAGCATAATAAAAACAGAAATAATTAAAAATATTTCTCTTTTAAGTCGTACTTAAAACTACAAATTGAAAGAACGACTTATTTTTAATTATTTTTATTTTAATTATGCTAGCTGTAGGTACCTCAAGACATAACATACTTTCCCATTTAAAAAATCAAATTTATCTTTGATATGCTGTATTTTCGGTTTGTTCTGGAATATTTCGATACTACCATTCAATCATTTGGGTAAACTTTGGTCATCAATTTTTTTTTTCCAACCTGCTCACATCTTGCGATTTTGAGAAAAATCATGTTCCCTCCATCTTGATGCATCCTGTATAATTTCGCACGTTTTTCATAGATGAGGAGGAATATAAATTTTTTTTTAAACATATCGCCCGAAAAATATAAACAAATGTATCTAACAAAGTTTTTTTTTTTTTGACGATATCAAATAAAATTGATCTTGATACGTAGATAAGCGAGCAAAACTTCATTATTGAAGAAACAAATTAAATGATTTTCACAAAAAACGTTTCAAAAAACTTTTGTTCCACAACTTATTTCCCAGAGACGTTAATTTAAAAATATGAAAAAAATCTCATTAATGTACATTAGTAGAAACTGAAAAATGCCAACAGGAATTTTGAATCAGATTAGTTTTAGTGTTGAAAAAAATATATTTATTTTAAATTTATTGTGCGATATCAAAAGAAAGCTCTTAAGGATTAAGGCACTGAGAATAGCTTTTTTGAATTTATTTATTTTAACACGATTTTTGCCTAAAACTATGGTCCCACACCTTGAAACCCTATTAATCTATAATTCTGAACAAAATCTTAGTATGGCCAGTGATATAAACTGAAATAGTTCAAAAGAAATTTTTGATCTGATTATTAGTTATCATTTTTTTGCCTAACTTTACCTTATTTAACTGGACAGTTGGATTGATGTTCGCGCATCTCGTAATTAAGTATACTTGTAAGTTGATAGAAGGAAGCATTATCGAATTTTATGGTTATGTACCCACAATTTCTTGTTACTTACTAAATACTTACAAAACCCTGAAATGTGTGAAAATTCGCACTTCACATTAATTTTTTATAGTAGCAAGACAAAATCCCTATATCTCATCAAAATCCACTCTAATGAAATCTAAAAAACCCTAAAAACATGTTTACCTATATCAATTTTTTTTTTCTTGCGTCATCGTCCAAAAAAACGTCCCTCGTCACATTACATGGTTAATTTTATCTGGTCATTTGAAGTAACAGGAGCCGTTATTAACGATGACCAGTGAATTCATTTGATGAAATCGTTAACGAACCATCGCGTCCACAGCTCTCTGTCGAGCTGAGTGGCACCAGGGATCTGACCGCGTTGTCCGGCCACTAATACCCCGTGACATATAGAGGGACACTGCCTCATTTAGACATTACCTTTGTCACAGAAGGACTCGTTAAAATTAGGGTTATTTTACAGAAAACTGGGTTTACGAGTGTTATTCAGAATAATATGCATATACAAAAACTCAGTCAACTATAGGGTTGGATGCTTTAAAATTATTCTTAAATTTATTTACATTATACGATTTGTTGCTGTTTCCGAAATCACATTTTATTTATCCAAAGTAAAGCGACTTACAGTCATGTGCGTAAAAATAGCAGTGGTTGAATGCAAATGGTAAAATTGTATTTATTTTATTTAAAGTTATTTATTTATGTAGTTACATTACATGTATAGTATACAGGATGTTTGTTTGAAACGGGGCACCCCGAAAATCTCCTTTATTTGTAAAGATACAAAAAATCTTCAGAACAAAAGTTAAACTAAAAAAAAGGCCCATCTAAAGGTTACTATAAGAATCCTGAGGCACTTCCGGTTTCAACTTTTGATCTAGCATAGGGAATCGATAATTTTATATTTTTTTCCTAAAAGTACATTAAATTAGCTTAACAATGACAACAAAAAGTCATATTTTTATGTTAACCATTTCAAAATGGCGACCATTTATTTACAAAATAATAATCAATATAAGTTTTACAAAGTTGAACGTAGCAAGCTTTGAAAACAATAAGAAAAGAAACAAAATATCTCTAAAATAAACTATTTGACTATTTAGAAAAAAAAAAACTATTACGTTTTACAATTATTTTACAAAAAAAATATATATATATATATATATATATATATAAATATTCGATCAAACCACCATTATTGTCCATACATTTTCTCATTCTTAATAAAAACTCTTCCATCGCCCTTATAAGAGTACACTCTTGGATATCCCGGATTGCACTTCTAACCCTTTCTTCTAAATCTTCTATCGTCGTTGGTGTTGTCCGATACACTCTATCTTTTAAATACTCCCAAACAAAAAAATGCAATGGCGTGAGATCCGGCGATCGTGCAGGCCAGGGATTAAGTGAATGTGTTCCAATCCATTTATCTGGGTATTGGCCATTTAAATAGGCACACACGTTTCTAGCGTTATGAGCTGGTGCTCCATCTTGTTGGAACCACATTCCTATCCTATCGGATAACACCAACGACGATAGAAGTTTTAGAAGAAAGGGTTAGAAGTGCAATCCGGGATATCCAAGAGTGTACTCTTATAAGGGTGATGGAAGAGTTTTTATTAAGAATGAGAAAATGTGTGGACACTAATGGTGGTTTGGTGCTCTACAGTTCAAAGGATCATTCTATGGTCAAATTCAACCTCTTCTTCCTAGAAAGCGTTAGTTTTCTTCTCAACAAAGCAGATCTTTTATATCCACTTTTATGCGGATATCATCCATATCATCTGCATAGAATTAATATGGTTTCGTCTCCTTTCTGCCCGTCTGATAATTTGTCTGCCAGCGATTCGAACCATTTATTGTTCAAAAGGGCTAATGATTCGACACTTGAAGACCTAAATATTGGAAAAAGAATAAGCACCATTATTCAAGACTGATTGCTTCGTTATTTTGTTCACATGACACGCCATACTGACTTTTACTGGTACATACGATCTGGAACTAGTCGTGAAATGTATTATTTCTAATTTAACCAACCTCGTAACTTTTATAGTCACCAAGAGAGCAATTAGTAAACAAATTAAAATGAAGACCTTGTGTAGTAATTAATTACAAAAGATTTTCCTTTGAATTATTAAACATATTTACATGTATCTGATGTGAAATTAGCTATTTATTCGTTGTCATTTGAACGATTTTGTCATGTGCAAATATGTTGAAATTTGTTAGACTAATTAATATAATGTTTCACTTAACATAGCCTAAGTTGATCAATATTTAACATTTAGGGTTGGGTCATTTATCTTCGTATCCTATGCAAATTATTTAGGGTAGGCGGGTTACATTAGAGAGTCAAATTTTCTGAATTTCCTATTAGCCAAATAATTTAAAAAACCCCAGAGGTAATATCAACTACCAGAATACATAACAAGGACTCTGTTACAAATTGTGAAACAAATAAAACCTGGTTTAATGTAGTTTTTCAGTCAGGAACTCGACTTTCAGAGAAAATCTAGGCACAGAACTTGTGGAGCAAACAAAAGAAAGACAGCTAGGGTGGCTAGCCTAACTCCAGTCAAGCATTGAGTTACGGATAACTTGTGTTAAAAGAATTAAGGCTTGGTATTTCCAACTTAAATATAATGGTTGGTTACGGAACAAGAATAAGGAATGGGAAATAAGAATAGTACACAAGATGTTAAAACATGGTTACGCCGTATATCGGTTTATGTAGGAATGCAATTTAACTTTAACATAAGAAAAGTTGGTAACATTTAACATTTTATTCTTATTCCAAGAATAAGAGACGATAAGTATGCGCACAATGGTCAAAATGTCGGCAATTTACTCATCTTGTTCACTTTAACAGCGCTGTACTTCCTTGATAGATGTTACACAAATGTTATTCTATAGCCTGATTGCTAACCATTATCGCTACTTTAATACGTCCCAACTGCCGGCGTTAGCAATGTTATTTTCATTGATGTTAAATTAACAGCTTATACGACCGTATGTTCATAATGTAACCATTATTGTCTACTGTGGTTCCATCTCTCGACTTCCAACCTCTCAAAAATATGTATTTATTTGTGGTTCCACCCTGGAACTGAGCTTCATAGGGTTAACAACTGTAGCTTAAAATTACCCTTTAAAAATGTTGATTAGTGGGTACATTAAAAATTCAGAACCATCTCTTGTCCGTGAATAATAACTAGGTAAATCTATGAATACAAAAAATACATATGTACGTTATTTGAATACTTTATTATTCTAAAATTTCTTACACCTAATAAATTTCTATATCGGAAATGCGTGCTTAAAGGCTTATATTTTTAATATGATTAATCTATATTCGATATTAAAATTAAATTAATTCTATTTTGGCATTCGAATACTATAAAATATCACAAATATTAACATAACCTGAAAACAAATATAAACCTCTTAATATGTTAACAAAAATTGATAATCACCAGAGTATTATATTTGGGGGGTGTATAATTAGCCATATTATATAAGAATTAAGGTATAGTTATGCAAAAATTGAACCAGATCGCGTCGGATGATACTTAAATTTCATGTCTTCTCCTGAAGGCGACAATCATGGCAATTTTTGTGCTACGAAGTTTTTCTGTTTTTCCTGTGGAATTCCTTCCATGATGGAATTTAATACAGCCTGTTTCTTTGGTTTAAGCGGAACTATATTTTGAATTTTTTAGGTTTAGAAGGAGTTTCAGTAAGCATCATGGGTGGGTAAGATTGTTTCCTGGAATATTTTGTACGTTGGCAAATATTGCATGAATTTATGTAATTTGAAATGGATAGTTTCTTTTTTTTGCCAATAATAATTACGTTCCAAATGTTCTAATTAATTTTCCTTTGTGATGGTTTTTTAAGAGACGCTTTTGATCATTTTCACTTCAACTTCAAACCTTAAAGCTTGAAGCTTGAACTCATAACAGCTTATAAAAATGAAAATTATAGTTAGTTCCGCTTAAATGTTTGGATTAACCTATAGTTTTTTTGAAAGAACATGAAAAAATACGATTTGAAGAAGATTTGATATACAGGTTAAATATCCCCAATCCGAAATTAGAAAATCCGATTAAAAAATATTCCAATAGTTCTAGAAATTGGTGATCAAGTGGGAAATATGACGCGTTGACGACAGTAAATCACCAACCAGCAGCAGCGCAAAATGTCTTTGCCCATCAGAAACGATTTTCACCATTAATAATCAAATTTTGGTCATCATTATCATGCCATAAACCGTACCGAAGCTGAACGTACAGAAGTTAGTGAACTAGGTTTTACCGAAAGAAATTGTGTGCCAAAAGATAAATCAAACAAGTATTTACCATTTTTCTTTTTCTTATTTGATGATTCTATTCCGTCAACTTTTTCTGCGACACGAATTTTTGTAGGAACACTCTACAGAGTTCTTTCAGAACTATTTGATCGACTTTTTTAGGATAGAACGGAATTTTTTATGGATCTGATACTAAAATGCTACGTTTACATAATCCTTTCGTAATCATAATAAGTATTAAACTGGTAGGATTAAGGATACTTAATCTGTAATCTTCCTATGTATATTTTTAAATATTTCTAGATTTCAGTTCACAAGTCTATCCTAAATGTTTAAATGGAACTAGATTGTGAAATTTATAACCGTTGAATGGGGCTTTTGACCATTTTATTTAGGCTATTGTAAACCATACTTAGATAGAATATTCTACGTTAGGTTGAGCTGCCATTCTAAAATGGCATTTTCGTTACATTTTGATGTAGGTTTTAATACAAGTTTCCCATTTATTAAATTAGTTTGTCTTTCAAAATTGTATTATATATTTAATGTTTTCATAATATGTCACTTATTTTTCTTTTGGTATTTTGATTTTTGATAACTTATGAAAACAAAATTCCTGTTTAGTTCTACTTAAAGCAAAGAAATATACTATATATTCTGTACACTTGAACTCAGATATTCATTTTAGTTTTAGAGTTCAATGTTTTAGTTTATTTGCAAAGCTATACTTTACTTCTTATATAATTTCAAGTGTATGTAGAAACAAATACAGAAAATGTTGGTAATCCGCGTTAATATAATCCAGATTACAATTTAATCACCAAAATTTTATAATCTTTGGAATAATAATAATAAATATTCACCCCAACGTCTGTGGCGAACAAGGTAGAGAAGGGGACTGTTTCTTGACCTCCGGTACTATGAAAACCACGTGATTAGCTTGATGTTTCGGCTGATTATGCCTGTATAATGTCTTACTCATTTTCAAGTATGAACTACTCGAATTCTGCCCCTGAGCTGATTAACGCAATACCGGAAGATGAAAATTATAAGTCAGCAGAGTTCGAAACCTCGTCCGTGCTCCATAGGCAACCGTTTAACTACGGGGCATGGTAGCTCATTTGAAGTATAGTTCAAATTGGGATTAAGTAAAAAAAGACACACACATAAAAGTAGAACGGTTAAGAATGGAGCTATAAATTTATCTACGAATTATTGTTGAGGACTATAAAATTCTTATGTATATATAATAACTATTTATTCATACCAGAAACTAAGCCCACTGATTTTTCATCTGGCGTATAAGACGACCCTGGATTTTAGAGTTTTGTAGATTAAACCAAGATACCCTTAAAACCAAATGTCAATCTGTCCGATAGAAATTGTGGCGAACGACTAGACCTATAGAGTTGAAATTTGTAATTTAATATTTTTAAAAAATTTGTGTGGAGTATCAAATAAAGGCTCTTGATACGTATCAAGAACTGAAATTTGAACGATGAGATCTTTAAAAAATTACAATTTTTTGCGCGATATCAATCAAATAATGTTTTAGACATCCAGTATTCAGGTCTCTTAGGCCACCTTCAGTTAATTGGTTGCTACAAAAACCGTAAATGTGTGAGAATCCACAATTCGTATATTTTACAAGCCGTTACACATGATCAATTAGTCGTCGTAATTTACTACGTCGTACAACGTTTGTAATTCCAAATTGTTCATTACTTTAAAGTGTTTGTAAACATAGTTTTGTTTATATATCTTTGCTACTTAACTAAATATGGCAATTAATTTAGCAAATTCCCCATAAAATCCCTTAATGAATTATTATCACTTATTTTATGACTCCATTTATAGCTTTATTACATATTTTACTTCACAACATTAACTGCTTATATTTCTACATACCTCCATCATGGCTCTATAGTGCATTTATAAAATATCTAAATAAATATATCTTTGGCAGTTCAACCTATAATGAGCAAAAACTTTAGAACACTTTTCACACAGCACTACTATCACCAGCTGTTACTAAATCAGGGCACAAAACACCATCTTTATTCAAATCATGTAACACATCCAAAAGTCTTTGTTCCGTATATGGATCCCCAAGGGCGACATCTACCGATCCAATGCAAAGTAGTAAAGCCAGAAGTTGGGAACGACGATAATCCGCACTTAAATCCCCACGAGTATATCCGTGTTCTCTTTCAACATCAACACCAAGACGTTGACAAAATTCAGTTAAACTCGACCAATATCCATCCAATAATTCATGGGTATGTTGTCTCCTTAACTCAGATTGGACAGAACTAACCAAAAGCAATGCTAAATCATTAGTTGGTCTACTATAAGTCACCATTTGCCAATCTAAAATAGCACAGATAGATGAATCTTCATTTTCTTTAAACATAAGATTGTTACACCAAAAATCAGTGTGTGTTATTAAAGCTATTGGTTCTTCTGGACTTAATAATGCAGCAATTAATTCCTTGGTGTTAGAACGGATGGAATTTAAAGCCTGAAGCACTGATTCCAACCCTGGACGTCTTTCCAAAAAGCTACTCAGCTGTGGCAATCCTCTTTCGACTAATTGTTGGTAACTGTCTGTAGCTTTTGATGTTTGAAACAAAAATGGATATCTTTCAGACAATAGTTTGCCTTCTTTAACTTTTAAACATAGGGAAAGTGCGTGTACTCTTGCGATTGCTTCAATGGCGGCTTTGGTTTGACGAAGTGTTAATCCTCGGGAGAAATCGGCACTGGTGTATCCGCTTGGTTTTATGTTTTCTAATACTAGGACTGATTCGGGTGGTTGTGGACTTCCTTCGTCGTTGCTTCCTGCTGAATAGTGAGCGTGGTAGCAACGTGGTATTGGTAATTCTATGGGAGCTGTGTCGGATCGCAGGTGTTCTTTTTGGAATTTATTCAAATCTGGGACTACCTACAAATAAAATAACATTTTAGTACACAAATATCGATCTAATACTAATTGTTACAAGAATTCTGCTAAACGTTGCAACGTTTAGGTACATTTTAAGCAGATTACTGGGTCCAAGATTAAATAATATTATAGATATAGATCTGATAATAAATATAGAAATAGAAATTCTGATACCGATTTTTATTAATCTACATATCCGATCATCATGATCGAATAAAATTTCTATAAATTATTAATACATCATAATTGATAATAATATATAGCATTAAAAATATCTCAGAATTCCATTATGTAAATTAGAATAATTTGAACAAATAAATATTTCGTTTAAAAAAGAAATTACACAAGTTTTTCAGATCGCATGATAGATATTCGACATTGTACACGAAACATAGAATTACCTGAAATATATATTTTAATGTAGTTTAAAATATAGTTTTTGTTTTAAATTGTTAAAAAATGACTCATAATTCCCTGTGAAAAAAACCGAAATTCGAACGCCATATAAAGCAACAGAATAAAAAATTTACAATTATGACTATTATGCCTTTTGATACAGCACCTCGTAATAGATTTATAGTGGCCAATTCTTGTTTCGGGTGCAAGTTCTTCTAAAATCGTAAAAATAAGTTATTGTATCTCTTTTTTCCGCCATATAACGTAGACCAATTCTCGCTTCTTGATGGTGTAAAGCAGTTCTCGAAGTTTTGCTATTTTCCATTACCAAATGATTTTAAGTCAATAATATGCTCGTTAGGACAGTTATAGTAAACATATTAAAGTAATAAAGCTAGAAGTTGGGAACAGCGATAATCCGTAGTTAAATCCGTGTCGTGTGCATCTGTGTTCATGCTCCGTATCAACACCAAGATGTTGACATAAATCAGTAAGACTAGAATTATATTCATCCAGTAGTTTCCCTTTTATCAATTTTCCTTTTTCGTCCCTTAATTTTTATTGGTCACACTCAGACGCAAAACTTACGAAATGGAAATCGTTATTTTAGTTCAGATCAATACGATATTTATATCGGTAGAATAGTGTTTTGATATAGAGACAGTTATTTAATAATCTTCTTCTTTGGACACTATCAGTCAGGTTGACTGTTGGCCTATTTAATAATGTCAAGTCCAATTTGCTTCTGACCAGTAGTGCGTTTGCAATTGTAGTTTTTAGCAAATACTAATTTGATCTCTATGTTATATCCTTTGAGTTTTGATTATCTAGAACGTATCCTCAAAATATTGATACAACGGGTTGTAATTATAGATGTACTTAAAAAACTGGACACCGAGTTGGAACTGATGTGCACTATCAGAATAAACTAGCACACCAGGTTGCCAATGAACGACAATGTCGAAGAGTGTTTGAAAGAATTCCAAGTACCACAAGGCCGAAGGGAAGACCACGAACAAGTTGGATGATAGTGTATACAATGACTCCCAGAAACTAAAATCCAAGTGTACAATGGCTCCGAACAATACAGTCTGGAGGCGAATCATTGTTTAGGCAAACACCTTATTAAAAGCTAATGATGAGAAGTACCAAATACTTCAGAAATAATCCAAGGAAAGATAAGGGTTCACGATTAGGAAGAATATCGTGGTTGAAGAATCTTAGGCAAAAGGTTTAAAAATTATTATTTCAAAAACTGAAAAAATTAAACTGCCATACTGTTAGCCAGCATTCATCGCGGAAGTGGCACATGAAGAAGATGTTATCTTCTTTTTCTCTCTTGGTTATTGTAAGTCGATAACTTTTGGTCTGTCTCATACAAATACATTACCTTGATCTAAGGATATTTTCAAATAGTTTGCCCACACTTTCCAGATCTTTTAGCTGACATTTCCATCGTTTTCTATGCCATGGCACAATTCAAAAAAGCGTTAGTTTTTTCATTTTTCCATCTTTTTCCATCTCGTCACGTTTCCTATCCAATGTAATATTCTGTCTCTTCCATGATTCTCCTACTCCAAATATAGTTCTCAAATAATTTCTCCATTTTCTATAGTGATTGTATCTATATTTCGCTGGAACCAAAGATTCGGTATTCTTAATTTTTAAATATAACAAATTTCGATTTTTAGCTAATACGCAATCTAAATTATTCAATATGTTTTCGATAACGAGCTTTTTTATACCAACAAAACCAACAATTTATTGTGTCTGTTCAATTTAGTAGTTAAAAATTAATAACATCCTGCATAAATAATAATCTAATTCATTACCTGTTTCCACTAATAATGCACTTGAAACAATACGTATGAACATAATGGACCTATTCACTATGAGTTATTGTGCCCCGGATATTTTGAAAGACAATACTACCGAACGTTAACACAAAACAGACATTAGAGACGCATATAGTTAATGAGAAAATAATATGTACTTGGATGATAGACGAGTTTGTATTCTATTGATTTTTAGTGCGTCGTTAGTACCACTTATTAGATCGAAGATAATGGATCGAGTAAAGAACTGTTATTAGGACGGTACATTATTTAGTTTTTGTCAATATATTTTCAGTTCGAACATAAAACATTTTTTTCGGTTAGTATCTTATTATCTTGAAAATGAGCTAAATTTCATAGAAAACAAACGGAGTAGAGGCAGATCATATATCAGATAGACGGATGATATTAAAAGAATTTCATATTAGGCGCAAATAGCCATCGTTGCTGTGCAAAATTTTTAACTAATTACGCTAAAAGTATTTCCGGGATTTGGCTATTGTTAGACCAAGACAGAATAACTTGGAGAAGCATTTAGGAGGCCTATGTTGAGTAGTGGATGTTTAGTAGTTGGTTAAATTTTTTGGCTCACAACAACGATGGCTATTTGAGCCTAACACATACCATCTTTAACTAGATGAGTAGTGGATGCATTCTTCTAATGGATGATGATTATGAGACAACATTTGAAAGCTTTGAGAGTTGCAAAAATAAAAAATTTGCTTTATTTTCATTTCGAACACTCGTGTTGCGATACAAAATCTTACGGCGGACCAGATGTGGCCCCCAAGAAGATATTAAACCGTCATTTGTTGATCTCTGTTCTAGAATATTGCTCCTGTCTTCCTTTCTAGAATATTTTCACTCTTATACCTCCATTTTTCGCTTCTTAAATTCCATGTTTCGGATTTCTACAGTAGGGTCATATTATAGTTTATAGTAGTGGTTATCAACCTTTTTACGTGACGGCATCCTAATATTAAATATAAAAAATTCAGGACACCCTACCCTTGTTTCTCCAAATTATATCCAAATTTATTCTGCGTATTTTAGTCCACTAATTTAGAGCATAATTTGTTGTTTCTGGGAAGGATTTTTAAGATAGGAAGTGGTAAATTAGAACTGAATGCGAAGATGAATTAGTAACTTAATTTCTGTTTTTTATTTTTGTAAAGACTTGTCTATACTGTTAAGGTACAAGTTTCGTAACTATACAAAAGTATGGGACATACTATAGTTTGATAGAGCCTAATTTGGTATTTATGGAAAAGAGTCTTATTTTGAATTTAGAAGCAAGTGTGAAAAAAGATATGTTTCGGAACTATACATGAATATAGAAACTACCAAAAATGTTGAATTTTAATAATAAGAACGTTTTATTGCTTTCAACCGAGTTGCGAAAGTTTAGCCAGAAGAAGGTGTGCAAAAAAACGATCAAGAATCGTTAGTCGTTTGAAGCGTTCAAGGTCGGAACTGTCACTTTGACAATTCATCATAATCATAAAATAATTATACAAAATAGATCAAAGAGCTGTCATATTATTTGCTATTAATAACTTCTATCGACATATAAAAGACTCTGATGTAGAAAAATTGGATGGTAGTATTTTATATTATAAAATTCAGAAGTATTGGTTATTTTAAGTCTGTTTAACGTGTAATAATTAATTAATAAGAGAATTGAAGAAAAGATGCAGTGTTATTATTCATAATTAAAATTGTCTTTCAGCATGTGTAATGGTCATATACCAAAAATTAAAAATTATGTATTGACTATTCCTCAGTTGATCATAAAGTAAGATTATGTCATTGTGTCAAAAATTCAAATTCGTTGTTGTTAAAATCTTTCAAACTTTTTTAGGTTAACCAAAACAATATTTTAGCGCGAAAATTATCTTCTCACCAACGCTACGACCTCACGAGCTCATAGCAAAAGTGGGAAGGAGGTGGAAAAATATTTGCAATAAAACGGCGAATCGTTTTGCCACTGGTGGCAGTGGAAGGAATTTGTTAGGAATAAAACGTACTTAATGTTATATGTACTTCTGAAGAGCTGTGAGACTTAAAATTTGTAACAGAAGCTAAAAGAAAACATCGTATAATAAAGGTATAAATAAGACAAATGCTCAATAAGTTTTCACTAATTTGAGCCAAAACTTATGGAGCTTTTGTTTTATTTATACCTTTATTGCATCATGTTTCACCGTCAAATTTCGGATACTTTTGTTCAACGTATTTGTAAATCGATGCCGTCAAAGAATACTTCGGATTTATTGACCATTTATTATAACTCAATTGGGAGAAAAAGCTGACCGATAGACATAAATTTGAAAATATGGTTTGTTAGGACGCTTTTCGAAAAGCTCCTAGCGAGGTGTGCTGTCATGCATTGGCATACATTCACAAAAGAACAGGAGAAAGAGACGACCTAAGAAAACCTGGCATCAATCAACACTGAGATAAATGCATAGAAATGTCAAAACCAAGACAAAAGACAGTAACATCACTGAAGTTAGTAGGAGATAGACTGTTTATTACAGCTTATTCTCTTCTTTAAAGGCCTCACTTGATAATGGCCAAGGCTACATATGATGATGATGATACCAAATATATGAATTTCATATTTTTATCTAATATTTTAAAGCTCTTCAACGTATTTCATGTTCAAATTGCTCTATTAAAACTATTTCTGGAAAATCATACGTGCTTTCCAGCCACAAATCAATTCTAAACCCAGTGGAAAACATGTCATGAAATATTCCGTGTTGAGTCATATCCCAGTGTCCTGTTGTCCTGTTTTTTTTTTTTTTTTCAGCTGTACCATCCTCATTTATTTTTTACATTCACATCAACGGTTTACCGCCCTCTAACCTTTGCCCTACTTAAACGCGAACAACGAGCAAAAAATATCATTTCGCTCAAGTAGTGTAAGGATAATGTATATGCCTCATTTCATCTCAGAAACATGTCTCGACAATTAATTAAAGTACGTTTTGTTCAAGAAAAGAACTAATGTTTGTCGACATTTTAACACACGTTTCTGTTTCATGTTTCTTATCATATTACGAAACAAAAACAATATTACCGAGTAAAGACATAAGAAGAAGACTGAAGAAAGGAAGAAGATAATAGTGTAGCAAAGCTTAGAGGAAACAATGGAGCGAATGTTAAAAAATCTAGGAATAATTTGATCAGATTAGCCAGATATAAATTCAAAAACACGAGACAAATAAAAACTATCTAAAATATATAAATGGCAATGTCATCAGAATCTCTATAAAGATAGATCTATATTTTAAATATGTAGATTTGAAAACAAACTTTGATATATCGTTCTTTGTAAAAAGTTCTTATTATTTGATTTTATAATGTGTTCTGAAGACGCAAAAAATCAGAAATCTTATAAAAGTAAACGTCTTTTCGCATTAAGATAAATGATCACAGTATGAAGCGAGCTTGGTATGTATTTGACGTATCGCTTTCACAAAAATTTAAGTTTTGTCTGGATTTTTACAAAAGAAATATCCTTCGAATGAGCTTGAAACTTTTATTTAAAAATAATCGAAGCTTGATCAAAGAAATAATTATTAGCGTTATCAAACTTAATAAACAAATTTATTGTAAAATAAATTAGTTCCTTTCGAAATGATTTCCTGTAGAAGCTACACACCTTTGTCAACTTCGTTTCCACTTTTGAAAGCACTGCATGTAAGAATCGTTCTTAAATATGTGCTTGATCGTTGTTATCAGAAATAGGACAAACTCGAGCCTCGTTTATAGTAGGTCCATAGCATAAGAGGTCTATAAGATAATGAATGACTCGTTGTTTTGTTCATAATACGAATATCTGTTTCCAATAAACCAAACAACGAAAGTCATTCATTTATCTTAAGGACTACTTGTGCTATGGACCCATTATAAACGAAACTTTACGGTTTTAGTTCTTTATTTGTAATAATAATAATAGTAATAATGCAGATTGGCAGGGTTTGGGATGCCGCGCATATTTACCTCGCCTTGTCTCTTGACCTAACTTAAAAGGTTATTGAAATTTGTACTAGTTTGCTTGTCAAGACCTGCAAGCCCTAAAAATAATAATTATAACGAGCTACATTCATCGTCAGCAGCACTGCACGCAATTAGAATTGATAGTATCTTATGGTATTATTATCGTCATCATTGGCGCGACAACCCGAGATGAGCCTAGGCCTCCTGTTCACAGGCTTCGTGACCATATTTGCAATCTGTGTACATTCAGGAGTAATATAAATACATAGTTATTCAGGATTTCTGAAAGGCAAAGCGATGATACATATATAATGTAGAAATTAAATATCAAATTACTGCCTCACCGGGAAACGTCAACCTAAGAAATTCGCGTTGTCGTTCTAGACCACTAAACTACGAAGGCATGAAGACATTTAGTCAAGTGGTCTAGAACGAGAACCCAAAATTCTTCGGTTGACGGGTTCGATTCAGGAGTAATATGGTCAATATTACGTCCATTTTTGGCGTACATAGAAAGGCACCTACAGTTTATAGGGGGTTACGAACGCTAAGCAGAAACTGTAATTTGCCTATGGTATTATACCATAAATAATAGATAAAACCCCTGTCATACTTATGTTTTTCTCAGTAGGATGGGAGAGTTCCACGACGTACGTCCTGACATGGAACCGGTAGTAGTAATTTCTAAATTCCGTATTTTTATGAATTAATGTTTTTTTACTACCATATAACACCCCAAATGAGCCGGATTATATCTGGCTTATTTCCTGGATTTAAACAAAGCAATTGTTTGTCTTCGAACTATTCCGTTCTACTGAGAAAAACATCTGTCTCAAGGTGAATGAAAAGAGAACTAAGAATTTAAAGAATTTGTTTTCTGGCCATAGGAAGCTATATCCTGGTTATAAAAGCTCGTGGTTTTAATAATTGATGTCGTGGGTAGCTTGGAAGCCACTTAAGAGGAACGTTGATATTTCCACCTGCAAATCTTTAGTTAACAGGATGTAAAAGGCAATATTACTAGAATAAATCGCCAAAATTTGGTGTGTTATGTATATTCAGCTCCATTGATCCCTTATGCGACGTGCTATATAAGATCTTGAAGTAACGGATCGATGTATACTTGTCAAAATCTTAATTGACAAGTATACATCGTCTTAATAGAGATATTCTATCTTTTAAGGTTATGGAAACAAAAAAGTGGTTACGTGAGTCAATCAGGAAAAAGCTGGAAAAGAAAATTTGTAAGATAATGTAAAACCTATTTTCAAAAGTACCTACAAAAGTGACGACCAAAAGTGTATAAGTGTGTAGCTACCAAAATAAACTATTTCGATGAGAACCTTTTTAATTTAGAATAATATGACACTAGTCTGGATATTGTTTTATTAAACAATGTTAAGAAAACACTAATTTCAACTAAATAAATAACTAAAAGCTGATGTTTTTATTTGGTTTTATGAAAATTAATGGGGATTACTTGCTTGTCTATATTTGAAATATTTAAAATTTACTTACTTGGGTATAAAACTTAATTTCTCTTAAATCAAATTGTGCTTCGGTGACAAAAAATCTGCTGAATGGATCTTGTGGTAGAAGCTTAATGATAAAGCTCAGGAAATGGGTGTCCGTGTCATGATGGGCTATTAGTCTGTACTCCACATTCACCGCCAGGATGTCACTTAGAACGCTCTCACCAGTGTCACATCCTGGACGAACTGTAAATTCCACGATAGAGATCCGAGGGTTTTCTAGTTCATCATGGTGTGAGCGAAGAACATTTTCGAGCCATTCTTCTGTTACTGGCCACTCGCCGGAAGAGGACGATGATGTTTCATCTTCGTTGTCGGACATTTTGACATTTACTGGTTTAAGGTTTTGTTTATCAATTTTTTTAAATTTTTGATTACTTTAGGTAAAATGTTTAGCGTGGAGCATCTATGGATATTACCGCCAGTTCTGTCGTTAATTTTACGTTGACCTGTTTTCGATTTTAGTATTTATATTTTTTTTTTTATATAAATCGAATTGTCTTTTATAATTTTAAAAATTCTCACTTAAAGCTTGTTAAATTCAGTTTAACAAGCCAGTTCTGTGCCAAATTTCAATAGTTAATTTGGCTTTTCGATTTCAGTATTTATTTTTATAAATTGATTTATTTTATAATTTTTAAATTTTTCACTTAAATGTTGTTAATTTTTTAGCGTAGAGCATCTATGTATATTACCGCCAATTTTGTAGTAAGTTTAACAGTTAATTTAGCGTTTTAAAATATTTACTTGGTTTCGATTTAAATATTTATTAAATTTTTTATAAATCAAAATCGTTTATAATTTCTGTAATTTTCTTTGGCAAGTATTTTTATATAATTATATTCTGCTTTACTAAGATGTTCATTATTTTGGAAAAGGGGTCTAATATTTATTTTGAAAATTCTAAATTTAAGAATTTTATTAATTTTTAAATTATATTCGCTCCAAGTTAATGTCTTTAGTTTTGACTTGAAAAAGCGTTTCAATCTTTCAAAATACTTTATATTTGTTTTCTTAAATTTCCGTATTTAGTCAATATTCTTTTAATTTAACTGTCAATAGATTTCTGTCAAATTCGATTTTTATTTCGTTTTATTAATTATTTTGATATTAGGATTGAAAAGCACTAATTTATTTTTAATCTATTTACTTTTTAATTTACTATTAATACTATGGTGAGCAAATTTTTATAATCGTTGAATGTCTATCGTATGT
The DNA here is from genome assembly GCA_963971575.1 of Liopterus haemorrhoidalis. Classification (NCBI taxonomy): domain Eukaryota; kingdom Metazoa; phylum Arthropoda; class Insecta; order Coleoptera; family Dytiscidae; genus Liopterus; species Liopterus haemorrhoidalis. Next base: position 55,102,814 of record OZ020615.1, read on the forward strand.
TTTGTATTATATATAATTAATTTAATAATTTTTTAAATGTGTTTTTGAGCAAAGGAAATTACAACAGACGGTGGTTTTGAGCAACTTTTGTTCCAATTTTGATTGTGAAGTTGCGACCCTAAGCAACAAAGTCAAAAATTAATATAAGTCAAACTTTTGAAGACTAAAAGTTTCATAAAGTAATAAAATTTCAAGTCTAAAATTTAAATTCAATACTTTTTGTTTTGAATTTTATTTAAAAAATTATAAATCAAACTTTTGAGGGCTAGAAGTTTGGTAGAATATTGAATGTAATGAAATTTTAATTCAGTTCTTTTTGTTTTCAATATCATCTAAAAGATAAGTCAAACTTTTGACAACTAGAAGTTTCATAAGATATTGAACTTTTCCCAAATTAATTTTTTTTTTTTTTAAATGTAATACTGTCAAACTTAAAAAGGCTACAAATTTTGTAAAATATTGAACGTAATAAAATTCCAAATTTATTATTTTATAATTTAAAAAATATGTAGTTTACAAATTGTAATGAGTACCTGTTTCAAAACAAACCAAACCGGTTCATGCCTGTCGAACCTGTGCCCACTTATCGATATTTATAATTTACTGGTTTACACCGTTTTTTTTTTTTTTTTCGTCTTTTAAAACCCGTTTTAATTCACATTTTCTCTGTTATATTTAACCTCCATGTGATGTTAAGCGCGGGCGTTACGGTTGTGTGGTTCGTTTCGATGTTGGACTTAGACTGATCTTCCTGCGACGGTTCCGATTGCCGGTTAGGGCGTGGTGTTGCACAGTCGTGGAGTTGCCCAATCGATATCGCATCGTCTGCAGAGTGGGACTCAGTGCAATTATTTAAAAAACAAAAAAATAAAAACATGTTGCAGTTTTGGTTGTTTATTGATGTTTTTGTAATAAAAGGTATTTTGTTAATTTTAAGTTTTGTTTGTTTTTATTTGATTTTAGTAGGTCAGTGATTAACCTAGATAATTCTGTTTGGTAATAAAGTTATCACTAAGTTATATGTTAGGTATATAATTTGTAGTAGACTTCTTCAAAGAACAAATATGTATTTGAATCCAGAACCCGATTATACAAGACGTGCGTTAGAACTGTTATAATGTAGAAATAAGTTACACGCAAAATGAAATACAAACTAAAAAATAATAATATTACGGAGTACAGTTAAAGACGCGTCTGGTAAGAATTAAAAACGAAGATTTCTGAGTTATTCAGTTATGTATAACATCACAGACATATGAATATTGATCTTATAATAGTCAAAACATAGCCATAAATGCAAAAAAGGTGTCAGGCCTCAAAAATGGTTCATTCCTGATTGTGAGGGATGTAATGGTAGGAGCATATGGTCCAGACATCGCACCATCCGACTACCATTTGTTCTGCTTTCTACAAAATTCCCTTAACGGAAAAAATTTCACATCTGTGTACGATATCTAAATTCACCTCTACAGATATTTCGAGAGCAAAGACGGAACTTTCTGGAGAGACGGCGTTATGAAATTGCCTGAGCGTTTGTCCAAAGTGATGGAATGAAAATAATGAACAGTACATCTAATAATATTTCTTTTTTTTTAGGATGTATATTTTGTTGAATAAAAAGTGAAAAAAAAAAAAAAAACGAACGGACTTATGTAACAACCCAATAGAATATCCGTATTTTGAAAGATGATAAGTTTGAATCTCCGGATTTTGAAAGATGAAAACGTGGAATCACCAGAAAAATTAAAAAGTCGAATTTCGAATATTGAAAGATGGAAAGTTTAAATCTCTGAAATTTGAATGATGGTAAGTTTGAATCCACGGATTTGAAAGATGAAAACATGGAATCTCGGGCTTTTGAAGTATAAGAACATCGAATCTCCGGATTTTGAAAGATGAAGAGATCGAAGCTCCTGATTTTAAAGTTGAAAAGGTGGAATCTTTGGATTTTAAAAAATGAAAACGTCGAGTCTCTGAATTTTGGAATTGGTTTTATTGACTGGCGTATAATGACAACGAAATGACGAAATTAGTAAGTCCTTGAGAATAGTCCTTGGATATATGATAATCGCTTGGTGCAAGGACGTGACTGTATGGTGGATCCTGAAAAATGTCCCAGAGAAATTCGTCAAATTAAGTTTGAGTCAGAGCAGCAATGTGCGGGCGAATGATGCCATGCAGCAAAAACATTCAAACAGTCCTTGACGCCGATTTTGGATAATACGCCGTAGCGCCGTAAATTTGGCGTTTCCTGCTTTAAGAAAACGAATTATTGAATACATCGCATGCGGCTAGATTTGGACGACTATAAAATATAACGTTAAATAATATCAATCAATTGGCACAACCCTTAGAGGGTTTTTGCCGCCTCCACAAACTTCTTCCATCTTCCGCGGTCATGCTTTAATATTCTCCAATTATGGGCATCGATTCTTTACAAGTCTTTATGTACATTGTCCACCCATCTCATTCGAGGTATTCCTCTTGGTCTGTTTGCACCTGGAACACTATCGAATACTCTTCTCACTGGCATGTTGTTGAGCAATCTGATGACGTGTCCGATCCAACGTATTCCGGAACTTATTATGATGCCAACCACATGCGGTTCATTATAAAGGTCGCGCAGCTCATCATTTCTTCTGATTCTCCATATTCCATTCTTGGACAGGACTGAAATTATCCATAGAATCTTGCGTCAAACTTCTTTATAGCAACGTCGTATATATTCTTCTTTATATGATCAACTGTCTGCGGTTTTCTGGCATAGGCGTTCTTTAACCATATAAAAGACATCTTGCAAGATGAAATCCTGTGATTTTAGTGGCCAACCAGTATCCTGATTGTGATATATTTTGTCTGGTAAACATTTTCATAGAAGATCCATTTTAACGGAGCTGTATGATAGGTAGTATCATCGTGTTGAAACCACAAAACCTAATTGTTTAAATTGTGGTTGCATAAAGTGGTGAATCATGTGGCGTTAGCGCATGCCATAATGTATTTTGCAACATAAACTTATTCCTTAAATGTCGTTTTAATAGTTTTACATTATCTCGAATAAAACATGAGAAAACAGGGAAAACAGATTATACTTCCGTATAAGAAATTCTCTCGGGCGTTTTTTCCTAGGAATAGCATCGTAATAGACCTAGAAATGATGTGCCAATTCTATTTTATGTAAGAAAATAACTAGTTTTTCCTAAAGTTGAAATCGAATTACACGATCTGTTCGACGTCCAATATATTCCATCAGAAATCTTATTTTTATTTGAGAAAATATCTTTCGTAAAATCTACTTTACCGACAGGTCGTATATATCATATTGTACCCTTACAAAGTACATATCACACTGTCTAAAGTGACACTGTAGAAAAAGTTAGTTCCTTTGACAGGCTCAATATATTATGGTAGAGGACCCTTATCTTTAATAAAGATAAAATTGTATCAATGACATCAGAGGTGACTTCGATACAAAACGTTGGTTACGGGGGTTAATTTAATAAAATAAATTAGTTGTAATGAACGCTTTTATCATTGACAGTTAAATTAATTTAACTGTTAATTAAGTGTGCAAACAAATTTATTTGATAAGTAACATTTGCTACTGAGGAAAAAGACTATTAATTCTACGCCAGATGATTGCAGACCTTCCTCTTCTACTAAAATACATAGTTAATGGATCAAATAGTAAACAAACATTTTTATCTTGGGGTTCTGAAACTATTACGTGAGTCAATAAGAAAGAAATAGTTCGATTGCTGGAAAAATAGATGAGTAGTATAGCTATGATCGTTGCGCCTCACTTCAAGGTCATAACTCTCTTCTAACCCCTGTGTTCATCACTTACCGAGGAGGGTTACACCACGACAACTCACCAGCTCACACTTTTCTTATGGTTCGACAATTTTTGGCAAAGAACAATGTCTTTTTTGTTCCCATGTAAGTCTATTGAAAAAAACTGACGAGTTCGGTAAAAGGACACCGTTCTGAAACGATGAATAGAGAAAAAACGGGAACTGATCTAACAACGGTTTAAAAAATTGCATACAAAATATTTCCAAAAGTGGAAAAGACGCTGGCAGTGATGAGTAACTTTTGTTCCAATTTTGGTTGTGATGTTGCGACCCTAACTAACAAAGTCAAAAATTAATAAGTCGAACTTTTGAAAACTAAAAGTGTTATAAAATAATAAAAGTAGTAAAATTTCTGCATTTTCGATATGTAGCCGCAGTAGTACAGTATTTCGAATGTGAAATGTAAAATAATTTCTTATTAATAAAGCTTCAAGACACCAGTCAGAATTTTTGGATTACATCTCATATCCTTCTATGCTTTCGAATACAATATTTAAAAGACCTTACAAGGTAATAAAGGTAATAAAGTTTCCTAAAGTATTTTATTGAGTAAAGTTTAATTTTTTGAAGCAAATATTTAAATTTCGCATAACAAATTATTGATATCATCATTGAAGAAGTTTGAGAAAACTTTTCCTAATTTTACACTACGTTAAACTGATCATAAAATTGTTGAGATGAAAAATTTGTTTTAAATTGTACAGATTACATCATATTACAGAACATGAAATCTAATAAATTTTCAAGATAAAATATTAGGAACTTAATATCCTATTTATCAATTCACGTTCAACACAGATGAATGCTTCGCAACAATGAATGTCTATTGAGTTCTTCTGGAATTTGTTTTTGAAATCGAATTCAATACGCGACACAAAAAAAATTCCACACTGACAACTCAGATACTGTCCAACGGATTTTCAAGAATTAGACATATGGTAACTCTTCTATTTTCTTCTAACATGAGCAATCTTAAATGAACTAATACGTTCAGTTTCATTTTTAGCAAAGCTATCAATTAGACTGATGTGTAAACAATTAAACGGAAACTACGAAATGAAATGGAAACTGAAACGTGAAACGATGGTAGAGCATGAAGTTCTTCTTTCCGTTATCAGCTAAAATGATGTGTAAAGAAAAATGTCTGTTCCAGTCTGAGTTTGAATTTATTTGTTGTCTAATCAGGATGTCAAATAGTCACGATTTTGGTATAATCTTGATTATAGTCCGAGAGGCAGCGTTGCAAGTAACCTGGTCATTACATCCCGATTGATTCCTATTAGAAATTATTCCTTTCGGGTAGTAAGTTGATGATCTAAGCGTCAGCTGCGTTGGCAGTTGTGGGTCTGGTCTTGAGAAAATGTGCATCTTGTAAAAAAGAAAAAATTCGGTTAATGTTCCGTACAAGTCCACCACATATAACTCGTCAGACAGAACGTGTATGCTAGTTAGAACGAGATTTGGTCTTGACGAAGCGTCGCCCCTTTCTTTCAAAACATAACATTTACGATTCACTTTATCTTTTCCAATATTTTTATTCAAAACTGAAATCTAAATAAGTACTTGATAGTTATACGTTTTGAAATCCAAGCAATTATTTAATAATTGTAGTAGTAGTAGTAAAGATTTATTTTTTCACCTTGCGGTGTTAAAATTTTCCTACATTTATATTTACAATTTAGTAGCAAACAGTGTATTTAATAAGTGTTAACATTTAGCTCGTATTAAGGTTTTTAAAGAAAAACTTGAATAACGAAATTTCAGTATTTATACGCTTTAAAGTCATATTTAAATAGTTTGAATGAGATTTATAGTATACATGTGTTGAAAAATACTAACTTTATTAAAAGAGAGAATCCTCAAAAATATCAATATATTCCGACCTACCAATTTTATGTTTAAAATAGGACATTCCGTTTTTCATCGCATTCATAGATGCTAAATTATGTTAATGTATTAAAACTGTATAAAGCATTTATATATTTTCACTATATGAAAACAATCAATGATAAATCTAATTAGGTTAGGTTTAGTTGGTAAAAATTTTAGACAGAAAAAACTTAAACTTGCTAGGCGTATATAAACAGGTACTCATAAGGATTTTTTATCTGTTTCCAAAGAGATTTATAGTATACGTATTTTGAAAAACATTAACTTCATAAAGAGTTCCAAAAATATCAGTTATATTGGAACGTTCCTCGAACGTTCTTGCGTATTTCTCTGTCAACTACAGATGCATGAATGATTACTATTGGCTCCCCACTCTTACGACTATGCCTTCTAGTTTCTAACGTTATTGTATAATTCATTCTAAGCATATAAGCCTAGTTGTGGTGGACTAATACGGAACATTAACAAAAAATTCCAAAAGTTATTTTAAGCCACTTGAAAATTTGCACAGTTATTGTTTAAGTGATAATAATAATAATAAAAATAGTCAGCTGCGAACGTAGGGGGTAGATTATACGTCAGTCACTTCTATAAACCTGTCATAAAAAAAATTGATGTAGTCATTTAAAATTCAATGAAACTTGTACATCGAACTTATTATATAATTAGAATAATAAAAACAACAATCAGCTGTTTGAACAATGAGGGTGAGACAGTCAGCTAAGGGATTATAATTGTTGAGCGGGCATTTAGTCTAAGCATTTTATAATGCAATCTATGATGTAACTGACGATCTTTACCCCGTTATGTCGGCAGCTGACGATCATTTTTATTTAATATAATATGTAAACTATTCATTATAAAAATATCAAGTTTCTTGAAATCAATTTAGCTATAATTTCATTGTTTTAATCGATTTTTTGTATTGTACGCATTGTATTACTAAATGAATGGATGTGTCTGACGATCTTTACCCCATTATATCGGCAGCTGACGATAATTTTTATTTAATATAATATGTAAACTATTAATTATATCAAAGAATAGTAGTGAAAAATATAATGTAAACCAGCCTTTAGATTAGGTTAGCCACTGCACGAGACATTTTTGGTTCGATTAGTTGCCGTCGTCTCCCAATATTAATGGCTGGTTTCTGAAAGCTTAACCGTGTTTAATCTTTTGGTTAAACTTGGTTACAATATAACAATCCCATAAGTAACCATAGCAACAATTTTTCATTTGGTTATAGTTAACTAAGCTTTCAGAAACCGGTCCTTAGAGTTATAAGTTCTTAACCTTGTCTTTATACTCTTGCTTGATGTCTAAGATTTATATAGCTGAAAATTCAGAATACGGAACTTGCTTAGGCATACTTAATACCTTAATAAGTTTGTTATGGGGAATAATAAATTTATTTTCGTTAGATCTGCTTATCTTGTATACTGCTGTGAACTGTATTTTAAATTTAAGATGGCTTTTTTTAATTTACTTTAAATATGTAATATGTTGGTTATTAAATGCAAACTTTAATGGGTTTTTTAATAGGGTTAAAATTTCAATTTTAGATAAAATGGAAAGTTTTCAAAGTTTCTCTCTGGCGAAGTAATAATCTTTTAAAGTAGGATTCTGTCGTTTATGTTTTTTTTTTAAGTGAGGTGACACTTTTGATTATAAGGTTTTAAATCTTTTTGAAAATATAAAGTTTTGAGTAATATGGACGTCAGTTTATGCAGATTTTTCACTTTATAACATGGACTAGTCAGTTTTAAAAACGAGAACTTTTTTAATATGTTGAACAAAAGTATCCCTAATTTCATAAATAATTACTTAATTTATAAAAGTAATTTTCATAGCCAAAAGCAAATGTTACAACACTTATCAATGTGTAGAAGTTATATCATTCAATAAGGATCTTCATAAAAAAGTTTTTAAAACTTCTGCGAAGCTACAAAAAATATCTAGCTCTCAATACTGACATTAACAAACGTAAATTTGAAAAAAAAACTACCCAAAATATGTTGTCACTTACTAGTACATTCAGATGTGTGAAGGTTCTTGATTAATAGATTAGACCAGTACGAAAAAAAAAAAAAAAACTCAATATTTTCCACATCTATATAACTACCAACCGATATAAATTTGAAGTTTCATCATTTATACCATGACTCCAGAAATATCCTTTTTTTTCAGCTCTCATGTTTTTTAGTCGATAAGATCGTAGAATTTCAAATGTCTCCTTCTCGGCGCTCTTATCGGTGCTCAGCTACCAAGTCTAGTTCTGCACGTTGCTTCAATATAAACACTTGCCTAAGAACAAATGCACTGTATATCTCTGCTTCAGTATAAACGCGGCCGTAACTCTCTTTGCATTACAATTTTGATGTGGAGTTTGCATAAACTGTGATATTAAATTTTGTTTCTTTTCCAGATCCTAATTTCGCCAGTGCTGGCAGGCCTGGCAGTGGGTATTGGTGTACCAATCCTCTTGTTTTACGTGTACGGTGTAGTGCCAGTATCGCTATGCAGGTCTGGAGGATGTGGCGTTTCAACCACAGCCACTGGCGTCAAGTTCGATTTTGACGATGAAAACGATCTGATTTCACAGATCAGCCAGGCAAAAAATATGGGTAAGTACTAATAGTTTTCAGAGTATATTTGTTAGTTCTTCACAAATATCGTCTTTAGCTTTGAGAATAAGTAATCTAGATAATAGATTAGAGACGACAATAATTGGGTTTTTTAGGACAAATTCTAATTAAAGTGAGCAGATGTGTCCACGTCTGGTTCCTCCATATATTTTCTTTCTTATCCATTTTCTCAAATTCCAACAGGTTCATTTAATACAAAATTCTTTGCTATCCCAAATTCTGTTTCTTTTTTAGTCCGTATCAGTCCAGTTGACTTTTGGCCTCACCCACATTGCCCTTCCATCTTGATTTCTTAAGCCTGGAACAGAATGCACAGCGCGCTACAGCGTCAGCGCGGCGTCATTTGCGACAGCGTTGTGTAGCGCCGTTGAGAATTTTCGCCTGCACACAATGCAATAATTTTTAACGCCGTCAAGTGTCACTTGACAACCTATATCTGTGTTTATACGTGCGCTTTCTTTTATTAAAAGTATAATGGATGATGAAGACTTGTGTGTGATGTTATTTATGTTGTATGCAAGTTATTTATACATACAAACATTTTACCATTCAGTAAAAACTGAGGTTAGGTGTTCTGCGTCAACGTTCAACGGCGTCAAAAGTTGGAAGTTGACGAACATTCAGTATCACCGGCGGTCGAACGCCGGAGGACGTTGTTCATTCTGTGCACTTGCGTACGACAGCTTGGGTTTAACTTTCTCCTGACAGATAGCGCCGTACGTACGGCGTCAACGCGTCGTAGAACTCGGTGCATTCTGTTTCCCACTTTAAGATGCAAGTATTTTCGCGCATCCAGTACTTCCAGATCCATCCATATATTGCGAGGCTTTTCTACTGGTCGACAAGTGTTCAATTTTTCTTCCCAGAGCTTATTTACCATGCTGTCCTATTTCATCCTCAATACGTGTCCTAACCACTATAATCGTCTTATCTGGGTGGAATGATGACATTGTTACACCAAACTATGAAAATATTGTCACGTGGGTGGTTTGATTGAGACACAACTCCTGGTTTCAACATAACAAATTTATTAAACATTTATCAAATTTACAATATAATGTTTGAATTGGTCCATGGAGTTGGGGAAGTCTTCAGTCCACCCCGAGTTGGCCAGGATCGGCTTGGACCTATCTCCGAGGCGGGGGCTACAAATCTGGGAGTCGAGGAGCCTGGAGAAGTCTTCTTCCACTCACATGGTGACTGCTTGCTTGGCTTCACCCTCGTTACAAAAATCTGGTGTCAGTGTCTTGGTCGTCACCTTGTGGACTAATACGTGCAGCGGAGTTGGCTATGTTCCACTGCTTCCATATTCTGTTTCATCCAGCCTTTTTGTAACGAAAGTTTAACCGAGTTCCAATATTCATTCGTCATGACAAGTATTTCCTCATTACAAAAATGCATTGTCTGCATTTCGTAATTAGGCTACATACGTCAGACGCTGACGAATAGTTTTTAATCAGACAGCTAACCGTCACAATGTCTAGATGTAATTCTGACCTAGCATTACCTATGTGACAATATGAAGATATGGAAATTTAAGTGATACCTTATCGCGAATAGTAAACTGTTTGCGGATGTACAATGGTCCGTAGACTGCCGTTTGAGTAGCACTACTCAATACACTATTCGCGGAGAATATGCAGTCGATCTAAACATTAGAACTATGTTCGTCAATCTTGTTGTGATTGGACGAAAACACATTTGTGATTTAAATGTATTTTACGTCCAATCAGAACAAGAGTGCCACAAGTTTGAATGTTTACATCAACTCCATGTTTTCCGCAAATAGAGTATAGTACATAATTTATGCTCATTTAATGGAAACTCAATATTGAAAACGGTTTACGTAAATTTCCAATATATGTAAAACTTCCAATCACAAATAACCTTTTGATTTCATTAACTCATCATGGCAATTGGACAAAGCAATTAATTTAATTCGTCAGGGTAGACAGCATTGAAAAAACTAATTAGTCTCTGTGAGTATGGCTTCATTATCAACGGAACTTAATCCGAAGTACCGCGTCATTTCAAACTGTCCGGAACAACTCAATTTACTTTTCATTCAAATTGTGTTTTTGTTTCATATTATACCTACATACAACATTCTATAAAACGCTATGAAAATACATTTGTAACATCAAAGAATAGAAGGAAATATTGTAGCACTTGAATAAAATGAAAATTTATTTCAGATAAAACGAATAAAAATATAATGGGATAGAAAGAATCACATTAAAACCTGGCCTCTATTGTAATGATCATTAAAAATAACTTCAATAAATTTGTGATATTCTTAAAGCATTCTATTCACGAATAGTATTATCATATAGATTAGTATTGTGTGTTTCAAATAAGAATAGAGTGTCTTAAAATATAAGAAAATTTAGTCAATTGTACCCTCACAGCAGGAAGAGGATTAAAATAAATGTGTAGCTACAGAAAAGTCAAAATTTTCATGTCGGGATTGTGAAATGGTTAAATAAAATTTTTAAATTACATGAACTTGGAAATGTATTATATGTGCTTAATCCTGAAGCCTTTTTACTATTTTCTGGCGCCAGGCTGTTGGTTTTTGTCATATTACTTATTTCCTTATCTTCTTTCATAGCCCTTGTTTCTTCCCATTTCATCCCTCTTCTTGCTGCTGCTCTTTGAATTCCACCTTTCCACGTTCTGGTCTTCCTCTGAATTTTTTTTAGGTGTCCTTGCTTCAATAACCATTTTTGCTTCTCTTTTATGGTCCATTCTGCACATATGTCCATACCACCTCATCTATTTTTGTTTTGTTAAATGCTCCAGGTAAACTGTCCCCAGATTCTTTCTATGAACCGTATTTCTAATTCTATCATGTTTCGATTTACCTGCTATCTTCCTTAGAAATTTAATTTCTGTAGCTCTTACTTTGCTACTTAATATTTCTGTCATCTTCTACAACTCAGATCCGTAGATAGGATTGGAACTGCCATCTTTTTGAAACCTTGTACCTTGGTTTCTGGTTGGATTTCCGGATTAGCGAATGCAAATTTTATACTGTTGAATTTTTTTTTAGCTGCTTCTACTTCTTTTATTACTTCTGCATCTACCTTGTCATTTCGGAAGTCAAGTAGGTTTTCTTTCACGTTGGGACTCTCTATAAATGTCGTATTATAAATATACATCATGTATGCAAAACATGAACCCTCGAAAATTATAAATATTAGTAAGTTTCGGTTTGTTATTGTAACTCACTAGCTAAAAAAGAACGACGGATCAAAGTAAGGAACAAAAAAGAAGGAAGGTGGATCTAAATAATGATCAAAAAGAAGGATAGCAGATCAAAGTGATGAGCCAAAAAAGAAAAAAAAAAAAAGGGATGACTTATATCTGCAAAACTCTGAAATGTTTGAAAATTCACGCTTTACAACAGTTTTTTATTTTCGTTCTCTGGGCGACAACGGCTTCTGTCAAAGAATGTGACCCTCTTTAGTAAAAGTTTAGCCATGCCTTCTGTATAATATCGTCTTCGCATTTCATGCTTTGCCTGTAGCAGATCAAAAATTTTACCTAAGCTGTACGTTCAATCAATTTGAAACATCTTGTAGCTATAACGTATTTCATTCTGAATATATATATATATATATATATATATATATATATGTCCAGTTAAATCACATATTTGGAATTTAATACCATTATTTTTAAATTAAATAACTAGAATATTTAAAATATTAATAAAAAGCCTTTGACAAAGTTTGTAATATGATACAAATTAAATTTTATTAAATATTTTAAAATAATAAAAACATAAACTACACCAGTATATTGCGAACTTTATTCATATTTTATTTATTATCGTTTTGTTAATTAAACAAAGTGCAACTATTAACAATGTTCTTTATTTTAATTTAATTTTGTAGATGTATGTTTACATTTTGCAGCCGATGGTTGATGTAAAATGGCATTTGGAATTAGTTTACGAACAATTAAACAATTAAAAGTTTACTAACAAAGTTTTTAGTTTTCATATTATGCTAGGGTGACCATTCGTCCCGCATTTTAACATTTTGTCCCGCATTTTGGATTTGAGAGATGAGGACCTTTTTTTTTGCTCTTCACTTGGATTTGGGAGGTGAAGACCTTTTTTTGTTTGCTCTTCACTTAGATTTGGGAGGTGAAGACCTTTTTTTTGCTCTTCACTTGGATTTGGGAGGTGAGGACCTTTTTTTTTCTCCGTCCCGCATTGCCATCTTAAGAAAATGGTCACCATATATTATGCATTAAATTTACAATATTAACTTTGGTACACAACCTGCACATTATAACAGTGTTGCATATAGTACTAGGGACATAAAAATAAAAAGGAAATCAGAAAATTCTTTTTTCCTACAACTATAACCAAAAGTATGGCATTTAAATATTTTTGAGGATGTAAAGTAGGCTTTTCTAAATACCGTGTATACTGTCCAATTATTAATTATTTCACGCATTAAATTACAAGCATTACAAAAGAACTATAGTATAATCATGATTTTTTTGCGTTTTTTCTTCGAGTTGACGTTCTCTATATTAATATGAAAAATTATTATCGACTGTTGTAATATTTGTGCGTGCTTCAGTAACATTATTCTGTAAATAAATTATTCAGGAAATGGCAACTTCCAATTTATCTCCTGCGTATCGCATCCAGGCGGCAGGATTATATCCTACCAGTTTTTCGCGCCACAGAAAATGTTTATTTTATTTTTATATATTTCAGAACTGTTATTAACCCCAACATAATAGATATATAATAGAAATAATGGTTTATTTTTATACATTTTTTATAAAAAAGTGCTTTCGCCCGAGATTTAGTTTATAATACTCAACGATGTCTACCGATTTCCATTTTTCACTGTGGTCTATATCCATACTGCTCTTCGTTCAATACTCTGTTGTATATTTCACTTAGGGTTCCAATCCAGTTATTTTATTTTTCTTTCCTCCCTTTTGGTGTCTATGGTAAAACTTGTTTCGATAATCTTTCATTTCCCATTCGTTGCCTCTGACACTACTATCTAAGCTGATTTTTTCGTATGTCTTCAACTAAAGTATGATCAACACCTATAATTTCCCAATTTTTCGGTTTATTTTTTCCCCTCCTTTTCAACTGCTTTTCTGTAGAAGTCCATTTATATCTATATCACATTGGGCATTTTGTAGCAATTGTTGTCAATAACCAAACGACCGCCCGTCGCTTTGTGACTCATTATTCGAATCGCAATTCTATCAAATCTACAATTTTAATAAAACATTTATATTAACACAAATTTCCTTTACGTGTATACTGCAAATAAACGTTGTATATTTTAGAAAACATATTATATTATAACAAGAATAATAACAAGCTTTTCAACAGGTAAAAGTCTTAATAAAATTGAATAAATACAGTAAAATACTCACGCATGTAATTATACAGGACAATTCATTTATCATGCTAAAAGCTAATTATTGCTTTTAACATAGCTACGATTTGTACATCCAAATGAACAACAATTTACCATTCTAACTAATTTTTATTGTATCTACACAATAAAAACTATATTTTAAAAACTAAAAAACTATTAATCTAACTTAAAACTATAAAAACTAAGATCTTAGCAATAAATTATGAAAATAAAGAGTCCAAATATTACACACTTTTGTAACACACAAAATACAATTATTTATACATAAAATAGATTTTGAATAAAAAATAGGACTGAAAAAATTGTGTGGTATGTACAAACTACCTAAGAATCATATAGAAAACACGTAATGTTTTGACCAAGAACAAGATAACGCCCAGTGTAACAGATGCATCATATCTGAAAGATTTTGGAAGCAAAGTCATGGCATGATGATTCTCTCTGTTATCTCTATGATTACTTTATATTAATAATAGGCGTTCACGTTTAGCCAGTCAGATTAACCCGAGCGATCCAAGTGCTCCCAATCCGTTCGTAAAGTCAGTCGGAGCGTATATATTAGCTTATTTTTAGTTCTTCTGATTGATCCGCCAGAACATTCCGAGCGTTTCCGAGCAATCCGATGTTCAAGCAGGATTGCTGGGATCATGTATTGCTGGTGGTGGGGGTTAGCACGGGTAAATTATATCTTACAGCCAATTAGAAAATGTTGAAAACATAACTTCACAAAATAGACAAAACAAGTGCCGTTTGTGATAGCATTCTATTATTGGTAATAAATTCATATTTATAAAATAAAAGGCGGTAGCAGTTGTAATCAACGACAGAAATTTGAGAGATGCAGTTAGCGCCACCGTTAAGCCTGGAACAGAATGCACAGCGCGCTACGCCGTCATTTGCGACGGCGTTGCGTTAGCGCCGTTGAGAATTTTCGCCTGCACACAATGCAATAATTTTTAACGCCGTCAAAGTGTCACATGACAACCTATATCTGTGTTTATACGTGCGCTTTCTTTTATTAAAAGTATAATGGATGATGAAGACTTGTGTGTGATGTTATTTATGTTGTATTGAAGTTATTTATACATACAAACACGTTACCATTCAGTAAAAACTGAGGTTAGGTGTTCTGCGTCAACGTTCAACGGCGTCAAAAGTTGGAAGTTGACGAACATTCAGTATCAACGGCGTTCGAACGCCGCTAGGACGTTACACATTCTGTGCACTTGCATACGACAGCTTGGTTTTAACTTTCTTCTGACAGATAACGCCGTCAACCCGCCGTAGAACTCGTTGCATTCTGTTCCCCACTTTACTAGGTGTCACTACTTTACTTCAGACATATATTGCTTACGTAAATGTTAACAAAATCCGGGCAATCAGACTAATCTTGTGACGTCACCCGATCAATCTGAGCAATCTTGTGGATTGAAAGTAAACGCCTATTACCAAACAATAACGCAAGTTCTCTGTTTACTAATCTCCAGCATTATATTAAAGCCACGTGGTTGACGTAACGTTTCAACCAACCCTAATCAATCTAATGATAATCCCACACCAACGATCCTCCAAGCCTATAGCCAGCCTAATAACTCTTCATGTTGTGTGTCAAACAATTTACCTACATTTATCCCCTTCTATTGCAATATCCTGCAACACGCAATACAAGTGTTGACGTGCGTGTTGCATAAACTACAAACATTTCTTCATTACATCTTATGAACTGAACCTATGTTCATTGTCTATTAACAGGGATTGTACAATAGTTTTGAGTTGAATGATGACACATGCAACTAATTGCCGAAGTTGCTCACTTTCAGCCCTATTCACTAATTACACAGCATTAATATCTGCCAGTATTGACTCCACTAAATATCAAGTTTAATTTCAAGTTAATATTTACTGAACTGTTATACTGAGATAACTTTATCATTAATTAAATTTGTTTGAATTAATTTGCAATAGAGATACTTGCATATAAATATGAAGGCAACCATATTATTACAACAATTATTTGTTCATATTATTTAATTAGATCTCACATTTAAGGTTTTAGTATTTTTACTTATGTATTTAATGCTTATCGTCCGCAGAAACGGGAAAAATACTATTCAATGATTGATCAAAAATTTCACTAGCGTCATAAAACTATTTATTATTTAACAAAATTCTACCCTTTTGTGTAGGGTGACCATTCGTCCCGCATTTTAACATTTTGTCCCGCATTAAGATGCGTCCCGCAAAAGTTCCGCATTTTAACATTTTGTCCCGCATTTGGATTTGGAAGGTGAGGACTATTTTTTTGCTCTTCACTTGGATTTGGAGGTGAAGACCTTTTTTTTGCTCTTCACTTGGATTTGGGAGGTGAGGACCTTTTTTTTGCTCTTCACTTGGATTTGAGAGATGAAGACCTTTTTTTTTGCTCCGTCCCGCATTGCCTTCTTAAGAAAATGTTCACCCTACTTTTGTGGCCACATGTCCAGTGGCGGCTCGTGACATTATTTTCTGGTGGGGCAAAAACTTTTTTAGGGCAAATGCGTATCAAAAATGTTTTTGAAATAAATTTCCTTGAAATAACTCTATTGTTATATATATATATATATATATTCTTCGGAACTCGTTAAAATGAATTCCGGTCTTGGTGGTCCAAAAGTTTTAATTCTAATTTTTATATCATAGGTTCAATTATTTTTGGAAACCAGTTCTAAAATTGAAATCACGCTATTTTCATTCTCATTCATTTTAAAAATTATTTATTTATTTATTTTTTTTTTCCAAAATGCGCCTCTTACATAAAACACAATCACATAAACTTAAGAAAATGTAGCGAGTAAATTATTGTCAAATATACTAATAAAACACAATTTTAATAATGTAATTATTAAAACATCGAACATACTTAACCTTCTAATAACACAGAACTACAAACAAATGTCAAAATAAATCACTCCGACTGATAATTAAAATTACGGACAAAATATGTTTTGACCCATTTACAATGGCTGCTACAGGTTACATACTATTGCTCGTCCTTCACCCCCGATTGTACCCTGCATCTACACTCGTACAAAGATTTGAGACATTCGCTCTTTTGCCCTGCCTAGCCCTCCATTCTAAAATCATTTTTTTCTAAAATCAAAAAATGTATTTACATAAAAGATTTTACTTTTAATTTTAAACAATATTTGTTTTACATTTTTTGCTGTTAAATCAATAATAAGGGAGTTTAATTTAAATTTTAAATATTTGGAGTTTTCCCGCCATAATTCTACAAAAATTTATTGAATGGAAAAAATGTATTTAGATAAAAGATTTGTCTTTAAATTTTAAACAATATTTGATTTACATTTTTTGCTGTTAAGTCAATAATAAGGGAGTCATTTAAATCTTAAATATTTGGAGTTTTCCCGCCATAACTCTACAAATATTTATAGAATGAAAAAAATGAATTTAGATAAAGATTTGTCTTTTAATTTTAAACAATATTGTTTTACATATTTTGTTAACTCAATAATAAGGAAGTTATTTAAATTTTTTAAGTTTTTCCACCATATCTACAAATATTTATCGAATCAAAAATTTATGTAGATAAAAGATTTGTCTTTTAATTTTAAACAATATTTGTTTTACATATTTTGTTGTTAAGTCAGATAGTTACCTAGAGGTTTACCTGAAGGTGGAAAGACTTTGGTATTTTTACTAGCATCATAAAATTATTTATTTTTTAACGAAATACTGCCCTTTTGTGGCTACATTTTGCTGCCACCATCTGTTCCAATTCTGGAAAAATATTTTGTAGGTATAGACACTTTTTGGGGTTTTGTAGATATGACCAAAAAAAAACCTGTCTGTACAGTAAAAATTGTGGCTAAACGGCTGTGCCTAGAAAGTTGAAATTTGACATTCCTATACAACTCTTTCACCCACATATAGGAAAACTATTAAGTTAAAAATAATTATTCATCAAAATATTTTTTTTTCTTTTCTAATTATGACTGGGGTATCAAATGAACCCTTTTAATGCGTTGATAAACCAACAAATTAAAATTTTTGTGCTCGCGTTCGGTTCGCGTTTTTTTTTTTTTTTTAATATATATTTTATTAAATGTTGAGGATATTTCAAACAAACTGCAAAAATTCTGACTGCAATTGGCGATGAAAAAAGTACCTGTTTACAGTCATGATAGGTGGAAACTCCTACATGACTTTCTTGAAGTGCCGGAGGTCAAGGAAACGATAACTTACCTTCTTTGAATCAAACAATAACCATAAAATAAAAATTATACACCCATTATCTCAATTTTATTCCTCATATTTCATTCATATCCACATTCAATATATCAGAAATATTCGTTTCTTTCCATATTTCAAAATCTCGAAAAGTAGACTATGAAATTCCAATATTATTGACCGAGATGTAAATCTTGGCCCGTACTCTTAAATTGACATTTGAAATTTGATTTGGGTTTCGGGTTTTAAGCAGTGGGTTTGAAACGTGAACGGTAAGAATTTTAAAGCGAGAACATCTGTAACGTTCTTCGTTGGAGTGTTAAATCCAAAGCAACCCTCGAACAACCCTCATAGTGATATGGTAACCCCATACATGAACTTCTCGCGTTTAGAATAGAAACTATATCTAATTCCGTTCGTTAGAGATATCTGCATACAAGGGGGATATTTACCTTGAAAGGGAATGGCTTATGAGAAGCAGAATTTGCATTGTTTCTAAAATACTATTTTACCCGATTGTATGATTATATTTTACCTATTTTCATTTTTACATCTGTAGCTTTTACTATGTTTGCATTAAATAATCAAGAATTATAAAAAGGTAAAACAACCAGCAACAATATAGTATCTAAAGTGGGTTTACACGATTCGATTTATTGATTAATAAGTTGACCTTCAATTTATTGATGAAAAAATTGATCAACTTATTTTTAAAATAGAACAAGTTCTATTATTCATCAATTTTTTAGGGAATTCTAGTTATATTTTTATCTGTTTAGTTATTGGCAACTATTTAGTTGTAGTATAACCTAGAAATGTATAGCTTATGTGTTTTGTTTTCAAATTTGACAGAACCGCAAACGTTCTAACTTACCATCATCTATACTCTATTTTTTTTAAGAACGAAGTAGATGGCGATGCGAGCCCATTCGGTTTCACACTATATCAAATTAAAGTTAATAATTTAAAATTAAATATATTTTGCGGTAAATTCAAATTTGACGTTTCAAAATTAATGTTTTTAAAAAAGTTATAATTTAAATGCATAAAATTGCTATTATTCTTAATTTCTAAATAAATTGTAAAATATTGATAAATGAACAGTTCAATAATTAAAATTAATTAAAAATAAGTTCAATAATTCTATTTTCTTATTTTCAAATAATTTAAAATTTAATTAAAATATATTATTTATACAAACCTGTCACATATAAAAAATAATATAACAATTGAAAATGTATTTAAAATTTATTATTTATAAAAACTTATAAAAAACAAAATATAATTAAACACGCAACACTCTGCACATTTTTTAATTCCCAAAACCGTACGTCAGCAACCTTGACCTACACAGCTTAAAGTCCGCTCAAGGAATTGGGACATTAGAACACAATTATACCATAATTGTGACAATATCTTAAAGAAACATATCTTTTATGCGTTGCTAGGCATTTTTTGTTCTATATCGAGTTTTAGCTTATATCTAATTTTAAGACTTTTATGTAACAGAAGTAAATATTATGTTATCTGTTTACATAGAACTAAATTTGTATATCGAAATTTTTTCCCAATATTTCTCGGGAAGAAACCGTAATCTATATCCCTGCCAATATTTCTATATAATAATGTAAAATTTGATATCTGGAATTTAGTAATGAACTTTTAGATCTCATTAAATTTTTAATTCCGTTATGTTTTCAGGAAATAACAAACAATTTATTAAACTAAGAGAAGAATCAGAAATGGACTGAAAATATGCTGAATTACTGAAACTCTGAAATCGTGCTGCTTTCTATGTAAATATTTATTGTACCTGTTTAAATAAAAACACATGCACACCAAATTTTGATTTTTTTGATTTTGAAATTATATTATATAGATAAATTACTATACAATATTGGATTAATTTCATTGAATTAAGTTTTAAAGTGTTTATTATTTTAATTAACGCATACGGTGCGTGCAGATCTATTGTAATTTTTGCAATAACGAGACTTTGCAGAGTTTGTCCAGTGGATATTTGTCTGCCGAAACAGATTGGGACAGTTATAGACAGCGACAGTATTGGAGTGATTGATTATGACTTGAATTGACAAATATTGTTTTAAGATAGATTCTCTGCTGGGGTATTAAAGTTTTAGCTGATTCATAAATTCGATTTTAAGGCTTGTTTCATTTTATTGTGCTGTACACAAAACGAATACGTCATAAAGAGGATAATCTTGAACGTCTACAAGGTAAGGTGCTAATAGCCGCAGATGCTATGCGCCAATAAAGTTTAACTAACTTTATCGTCTACAAGATAAACTGGAAAAACGTGTGGTCATTATGTCATCTGAATTTACAATATATGCATTCTGTTTGCAAATTAAGTACATTATGTTCATTGCCTCATAAAATAAAAATAGTATTAGTTGGGCAGGGGCAGCTAAAAGTTAAATATGCAACTTGCAGCTGTAAAACAGATGCAAGCATATTAGTGCAGTTTTGTTTTTCTGGGATAAATGCAATGAACCGACTCGCATAGTATCAGTTATTTTTTTGCCGTAACTTAATATATATTCCCACGCCTTCCTCTTGTCCATAACCAAATCTTTTCCCAAACTGGACTTAATATTAACTTTCCCCCCATTTTTCTTAAGAAACGAAAAAAAAAACAAGATGGCCATCTTTGTCATGTTTTGAATGACAGCCAAAAAAACTACAATTCTGTTTTTCACAACTTCAACGTTCTAATAAAAACACTAAAACATACGATAAATTCAAACAGTACGAGAGTATTGTAGCGAGCCCTGATACGTTACTTTAAAACGTACCATTTATTATCAACTAGGTAGCAAGCCTGTGATATGTGAGATCTGATCTCAAACTGGAATGAGATTCCTGACTAAAGGAGTTCGGGTACTAGGCGTGAGTGTTACCCAGGGTTCATCATTATGATATGTGAATTAAATGATATGTATTAGTGTACTTACCAACCGACTGAACATCTTGTTAATAGTCTGGATCTTGCTGCTCACTTAAGTTCTTAAAGGTGAAGGTTTACACACGTTAAGTAAGACGGTTTAAAATTAATGAATTTGATTTATTAAAAGTAATATTTACAAAAAGTTTAAAAGATTAAAATATAGATATTAAAATAATGAAAAGATTAAAACAAATAGAATCTGATAGACCACCGACACAGTGCCTCTAAGAATTCAACAAATAGATGTTAACGGTAATCGGACCGAAGGCATTTCTAGGAAAAAGGGTTTAAGCATTGTTCAAAGTTATTAAGCAATAACTCTGAACAAATGTCTTCTTGAACAATGAACTATTTAAAAATATATTTCTAAAGTTACGTGCTGTAACGTACGGTATCTAATTTTATTCTGAATTCCTAAAAATATGTATTCTTTTAAAAATCCCAAAATATGCATTTCAAAGAAATTCTCGCGACGGGTGATTTATGAAAGTTAATCATTGTTGTTCTGGCGGATTCGTTACAGTATCTAGTACAATATTTGACCACCAGACAGCGTATTCAAGCGTGTCAGTTCTCAATAATACAATTCCGTCATTTTTTTAACACTCCCTATATGTTTCTGCAGCCTACGTGAATATTGATGAATTGAACTGGTTACAATGAAAATACGAATAAGATGAAATAATAAAAAGACGTTTTCATCTGAGCTTAGAAAAGTTTGTATTTTGTCTAAAATGGAAACAGTAGAGAAGTCTAAATCTTTCGTTCACAAATATTTTCATTAATGTTGAAGACAAGAAAATTTCTTATCCAATTTGAAATTTAATTTGCCACATACGCCGTTAAAGCTCAAAGCTTCTTAAGGTTTTACTCCCTCTATTGTTAACACCTTATCAGTCGATGGAACAGCTCTAGTGAGATACTTATCGCATTGATACATGGTCTGGTGATGTTACGAGGTGACGTTAGGCGTTCCCCACATTCATGTTCGATTGCACATGTAGTCCGGACACGATCGAGCGTCGGCTGGATTATATCCCAGTACATGCTTTGTCGACATGCCATTCAACTTGAGAATTAATAATGGCATTACTGTTTATGTTATATTAAGAGGTTTAGATATTCGTGGGGTAGGGTTATTTGCAATTAAACCTTAAATTAATGATTTAGTATTACTCGTTAATTTAGAGAACATTCTATCAAATTTGCAATATTGTTGATATGTTAGCATCCAGAGCCGCAGTAAGGGGTGGCGGAGGGGGCGACGCCCCCTAGCGCACTAAGGAAAAGGGCGCCGACGAGCTTAAGGCTAAGGGGCGCCACATTGTTAATTGCGGATAGAGTTTTAAATGATATTCGCTTCAGTTAATATAATTTGTATTTTTAACTGGTTTTCAATATAATTTGTGTATTTAAATACGTGTTGTGTTTCATTTAAGACGGAAATCCTACATATATATATATTTTTTATCACGTTTCGATTTATTTTTTACCACACTTTAAAAATTGAGGTCTTATTATCTATGACTAATATGACTAGAAGGGCCGAATGTAAACATTGTCTTAAGCTTCATATGAATAAACAATTATTATAATATGTAAACACTTACACAAAGTGTTGAGTGATAAAAATCACATATATGCGGTAACGTCAAAAAAGCATGTATTCATGACAGTTCCGCAAAACACAAAAGAAAGGCTACAAGGCGTGCTTTTCTCCCTGAGAAATGTTAAAAATAAGTAATTAAGAATTGCATTTATTATTAAAAATTCTTGTTTTATGCTAAAGTTATTTATCTAAAATTATTATCCATTATACTTTCTTTTGTGAATTACAAAATACTAGACGTGATAGAGAAAAACTGAAACTTGGCCATTCTACCTAAATCACCCTTTAAAATCAAAAGCAGCGGAAATTTTATTTTTTTCGCAGCCCTGTTTTATTATTAATAATAATGTAGATATTAATAAATATTCCAAACTTATCTTAAATTACAATCAGTTCATTATATAAGTACATTACCCTCTTACGGTTTTAAAAGCTTTGTAACGTATCCTGGCGCAAATAGCCAAAAATTTAACTAACCAACTAACTTTAGAACGTATCCCAAATTTTTCTTAAAAACATTTTTTTTTTTTCAATGTGGAGTCCTGTCGAATGTTTCCACTACATTAAAACAAAACCGTAGTTATTTCCTCGTTGCCAATTGATGAAGAATATTCAATGGTTTTTATTTACTTTGTTCAATATATTTAAATTTATTTAACAGGCAATATTTCAGTATAATGAAACAGGTCTATTATCCTGTATAATAAAAGCAAAACATCTCTAAACCCTCATTTAAATAACAATTAATCACGATGCATCTTTGGTAATAATTCTTAGGTCCCGCTGGCTACATGGGATGTTGGAACGAACGAGGAACGAGAATGTCTCCAGGACACGTCGGCCCCGGGGGTTTTGTTGGAATACTGTCGTTGACCTCTGCCGCTGAACTGAAAATCTTTATTTGCAACGTCGTCTTTTACATTGGAAATTGAATTAAATGTTACGTTCATTGTTTCCAGATGCTGAGAGAATTGTAAATAGTTTTTATAAATTTATCAGTACTGAGTACTGTAAACTCTGGTTTGATAGTAAGAGAAACGAAAAGAGATCAAACAAAAGTTTGATAAAAGTGTAATATTTACGTTTAAGGGAAACTGTTATACCTTGGAACAATTTTTACATTTTCTAAATTATCTTATTATAGATATTTGTTTTTAAAATTTAACACTACTGTAAAATAAACTTTGCTTTTTCCTCTATCAAAGGGGCGCACAACCGTATATTATACAAAACTAACAATCTGAAATAAAATCAGTAACAACATCAAAACTTGCAACGAATTTTTATGTATCTGTGAGATTATTACGTCTACAGGATTTTAAATAAAAAACGCGAGTATTAGAGTATTTGGCCTAATATGATGTTGACTATCCGGAGATGTATCGGCAACTGACACTGGTGCTATAGTAAAGGAGAATTTACTTGACAGATTGATCGATTGAGAACCGATAAAGAAATATATGTATATCTATTTCACACATTTTTATGTAAGATGTCAAGAACGTATTTCTGCTTCTTACTGTAACGTACGTTCATAATTTTTGTCTTTTTTGTTATATTATAATATGGTAACTTCAACATATGTCCCTTTGTATATGCGCGCGCATTCATCTCTGGGCGGTCGCGAATGGTCTTTCCTTCTCTATGAGTGAAACAAATTGTATCTCTTTCTCTATTTCTAGCTTTGTCTGTGAACAAATGATATGGCTCTATTCAAAAATGGAAATTTTATTGCTATAGTTCTCTCCCATTGAACCATATGCTTTAATTAACCGTCATCTGTCAACTAAAGTCTCCTTTACTATAACATAGAGAACGGTTGCTAGCAAAAGGTATCGTGGGTTATTGACCAGATAGTTTTGACCTCTTTGGGGTAAAAATAATCACTTAAGTGAAGGGAAAGTATGTGACTATTTGTAAAATATAAAATTGTAAAATTACTAAGGTTGTAAAATAAATGGAATTGTAAAAATGCATAAACCACTGCCACCACATATCTAATAGGATATTTTTAATTGTAAAAAGAACTATCATGTAATTGTAAATAAACAAATTGCATTATAAATCGCATTTTGCAAACCATTCGACGCATATTTGTGTACCATGCGGCAAATTATACCTAAAACAAATATATTTCTAAATATTTTGTTCTATTGTGAAAACCACATACTGTATTTGGTAATCTACTTTTGTCGCCATGTCGAATCTGCCGCGGTTTTTAATATAGGTGCTGCGGGTAAAAAAGATTTCATTTCTGTAAAGAATACGCGTACCAAGTGGCATTTCATTATGATGAATATTTTTCGACGAAGGTTCAAATACAGTATAATACTTCCGCATGAAATGATACAGAACAATTAATTTCTTCTGCTGCAAGATGATTCTTTCTTTTAGCATAGCTACAATTTGTACATCCAAATGAACAACAATTCACCATTTTAACTAATTTGTTTTGTTTCTACATAATAAAAACTATGATAAAAACTAAAAAACTATGTACCTAAACCTAAACTATAATTGATCTTAAACTATGAAAATAAACAGTCCAGATATTATACGCTATATTTATTTATTTAACCAGTAACTATACAGATTTGTACAGTAGTGCACAAGTCCAGTTACATAGTACTGGGGAAAAAATACAATACAATTATAATAACAATATATAGAAATACTAATATTAACACATACGAGGTCTGTTCAAAAAGTATCGCGAATTTTGTGTTTTTTTCAAAAAATTTCACAAAAAATATTTTTTTTGTTGTGATCTTGTTCAGCTCCTCCTTCGATGCCGTTTTTATCTCCTCACTCGTAGCGTAGCGTCCTTTCATGAGCCTCTTCAGTTTTGGGAACAAGAAAAAGTCACAGGGGGCCAGATCTGGGGAATACGGTGGCTGCGGCATTATTAGTGTGTTGTTTTTGGCCAAAAATTCGCGCACAAGCAACGATATGAA
Source organism: Liopterus haemorrhoidalis (assembly GCA_963971575.1). NCBI lineage: Eukaryota > Metazoa > Arthropoda > Insecta > Coleoptera > Dytiscidae > Liopterus > Liopterus haemorrhoidalis. Next base: position 55,128,393 of record OZ020615.1, read on the forward strand.
TTTCGCTGCGACCCGTCTCATGCCCAAATCATTGGTAAAAATCGAATGGCACGAGCCAATCGATATGTTTAGGTTCTCAACAACTTATCTAACGGTGATTTGACGATTGGCCAATACTATTTTCTTCACTTCATCAATGTTTTCGTCTGTTGTTGACGTGCTCGGGCGTCCGGCACGCTCTTCGTCGTTCACATCTTCTCGGCCCTCTGAGAACATTTTGTACCACCGATAAACGTTGCTTCGGTCCAAGGTAGCTTCACCATATGCCACAGTCAACATTAGGAATGCGTCCGCGCACTTAATTTTGTTTTTCACACAAAATTTGATACAGATTCTTTGATCCATTTTTTGGTATAGACAAAAATCGAAGACGAGCCAAAACACGTGCAAGCAAAGCAACTGTCAAAAATTAACAGAACATTCAAAATGGCCGAACTTGTCGGCATAAGTGAGAGACATGAGTACCAACATAACGCCACAAAAAAATCGAATATACGTAACCCGCGGAAATTCAAAATTCGCGATACTTTTTGAACAGACCTCGTAAAACACCATTGTTTATACATGAAAAGAGGTTTTGAATCAAAAATAGCACTAAAAAAATTGTCTAAGATGTACGCAATAATCATATATAATAATCATATAAAAACACGTAATATTTTGACCTAGAACAAGATAACGCCCAATGTAACAGATGCATAACATCCAACAAGTTTTGGAGATAAAGTCATATATGCTGATTCTCTCTATTATCTCTATGGTTGAAACATATGCCACAGTTATCTTTCGCTCATCCTGTAAATTACTCGTATATTATCTGTAGTTAACGCCATAATATTAATTGAAATCTGTAATATCTCTTTCGGGATCCTTCCATTTGAAGTTGGAAAACGTTTTCAAGTTATATACGCACGAAGAGTCGAGTAGAATTGTAAAATTTATGTATAGAACGTCTTTTCCCAACTATTCAGCTTTAATGTATTCCATAAGCGCTCCTTTGGAGATCCTTAATACTCCTGTGGGATGCCACAAACCACCAGAACCATCTTAAAAACCAGCAAAAACTTCTACATTGTTAAAATATTTCTACGAACAAACTTAATAGATATCTGTGAGTGGTAAAGTTTTATATAAATAAAGTAAAACATATTCTTACGATCAAAGTTAAGGCAATTAGCAGTGTTGGCGCAAGCAGGTGTGCAGGTTATGCACTGCACAAATGCGCCATAACAAGTTAAGTTTTTAGAATAAATTCGTCATTGAATTGGAAGATTGCGTTTCGCTCGTGAGCATTTCAAATGACTGGACGCAAGCTATAGCAATATATCTCTGGTGACCTGGCAATACCTCTTATCTGCATACATAGAAATTTAAAGGAGAGGTAAAAGACTGCTTTATGTCAGCCGTTTTTGCATAGTTTAAGACAGCGTTTCCCAACCTTTTTTGGCTCGCGTACCACTTGGTAGTACATCACGCTAAATTGTACTACTTCCTAAAAATTATTGTATTTCGTATAATTATTTACTTAGTAGATATAATAGTATGTAGATAGAAACAAAATAGTAGAATCTACTATTTTGTCAAATTTCGTTTACTAAAAAATGGTTTTAATAAAAACACAGTATTATAAAAAACCAATTAATATATTTTCTATATTTTTATTATTATAATCATTATTATTATAATCAAATATTTATAAAAAATGAGATCCTTGTGCTTGTTTCGAAGAACATAATTTTTTTAAATTTGGTTCAAAAGATGCGTGGTATACCCTTAAGTCTACAGCTGCGTTCAATCTGTTTCGATACTTATTTTTTTTTTTTAAATATATGAAGAAAAAGCTCTTTCTACTAATTCCGTACTAGAAAACGGTAATAATAATTTTAAGAGCTTTCTCAGAAAGTTGTTCATATTCTTTATCAATGTTTAACCAAAAATTAATTAGATTGTGTCGTTTGAATTCTACTTGTAAAGTTCTGTCACATGATAATTGTATTAATTTTTTTTTATCTTTTACTGATAATGATGTAGCTTTTTCTAAATTTTCTTCATAGAAGGGGTTTGAAATCTAATTATCATTTGTGTTTTCGGGTTTTGGAAAATACTCCATGAAAGACAATTTTAATCCTGTTAAATGTTGTAATTATATTTACTCGTATATCTTGAGACTAACCTTATTTTCAAACAAAAAAATATGTTAAGTTTCAAATACTTCCGGTTGATTGTTTTCGATACACTGTTTCCAAAAATCTAATTTCTTAATCATACTTTCTCTACACATATTTTTCTCTGTACATATTTTTATGAATTGCAGGAAACAACGTTTCTATGATATTTTTATGATTTTTTTTTTATTTTTTATGTCCGCCATTATTGATTATTTTTCGTGTACCACCAACCAGCAACTCGCGTACCACAGGTTGAGAAACGCTGGTTTAAGATAAAAGGTATTGCTTTGTACGAAATTTAGACCTTGAATATTTTTCTTGTTTAAGAAGTATTGTCACAACTAGTGCACTGATACGTTGGTTACAATGCAAACCAAGAACTAGTTTTCACTAAAAATTGTAGATAGGAAATATTGCCAGGTCACCAGCGATATTGTGCAGAAATGAGTAGCGGTTGAGCTTAATTCTCCCGATGGGCGAAAACGAGTGTTCTGAAGTTCTAGTAATTTAGGGACTTTATTGAAAGGAAGAGAGCAAAGTCATCTACCGATCAGTGTTTCAACAATACAACTAAGCAATTTCTTGTAAACAAATAAAGTTATCGATTAATAACAATTTAATCGATTATTTATTTATAGAAACCAAAAATATCATAAGATTAATCGATTAATTGAAACAAAATAATCAATTATTTCAATCATACGATTAATCGTTTCTAATCGTGCGGTACTCTAAAACGGTCACTAGAAAGGTAAATTTTCAATGTCTTTACCTCAGATATAAGTCTCCTCTAGTACTTTCCATTCTTCTCTATTGGTGACTTTTTTAAGCAGTTCTGTCCTACCTGCCTTTTAATATCGTCCGGCCATTTTGTGTGAGACTGGCTTGGGCATTATGAGGTCGGGGTTTCCATTGGGCATTTATGTGGTCAATGTTTTCACGCCAAAAGTTTTCACTTTCTGAGTTATCAAATCCTTCTCATAACATCTCAGCACCTAAGAGGTAAACTGTATCAAGTCACATTTTTATCAAAAATGACATTTTAGTGCCAAGTGACTCAATACTTTATAGTCTGTCGAGTGAAAAATAATTTGGAACTATAGCTCTAGCCAGTTTCAATATACGTTGCTTTAAAACTGTATCAAGTCGATCAACGCAAGGAGATAAACAATCTTAAATCGTCTTTTTTGAGCTATTTATCATTTGCGACTTAATACAATTTACCTCTGAGGTGCTGATTAGAGATGGGAATTTCGGCTCAGTTTGCGGAACCGGATCAGTGGAGGTCGTTCAGTTTGTTGAGCCGGTTCATTGATCCGGCTCAGTGATCCGGTTAAGTAAACATGTCTCCGAAACACAGGACGGTCGTTAGTTCGTAGGTAGAAAGTCGCTTAGAGCCGGTTCTTGCAATATATAAACTGTAAATATGATCCCGAGACACAGGTTGGTCGGTTGTTCGATCGTAGGTAGAACGTCGTTTACAGCCGGCTCTTGCTTAGAGCCGATTCTTGCAATATATGAACTGTAAACATGATCCCGAGACGCAGGTCGGTCGGTCGTTCGGTCGTAGGTAGAACGTCGCTTAGAGCCGACTCTTGCTTAGAGCCGGTTCTTTTAAACATGATCCCGAGACACAGGTTAGTCAGTTGCCGGTCGTCCGGTCGTAGGTAGAACGTCGCTAGCCCCGACTCTTATCTAACATTTTTGAAACAAGCAATTCACTTTATGTAGCTACTGTATTTTAAACCAGATGTGTTAAGTTTATGGCGATGTTTATTGCCCTTATAAATCGGACATCTGGGATTTGGGCAATATTTTTAATATTTTTATATAGTATGGTTGTAAGAAAATACAGACTAACCCTATTAGTTTCAAATAAACTGCCCTACAAATTGATGACAAAATACACTTTATGATAATACATTACAAGCCAAGTTCTCGCGAAGTTCAACATGACATCGATCCAGATCCGGATCACTCCGGTCACTGTTCACAATCGCCCGACCAATCGTATCGTTGAAACTTGAAACTATACAGTGAGCCGTGAGCCGGCTCATTTTAATTTGGTGAACCGTGTCACTTCGGTCAGTGTACTGAGCCGGCTCAGTGAGCCGGTTCGTTCATGAACAACCCATCTCTAGTGCTGATCTGTAACGTTTGATGTACTGTGAATCGTTAATTTATTAACTCGGAATTAATCACATTTGACTATATTTATTTTTGTTTACAGATAATGCCTCCATGGATGCCGCAAGCCATCGTGGAGTAAATCCTTCAATAGGTGAAGCTTCTTTGTCCATGGTGTCAGGCAGTCAGGTCATCCGCTTAGGTCACGAGGCTGACCGTGAAAGCGCCAGCAATGTAGCAATGGTCAGCATCTCACTGACTGGAAGTATCGGCAGCAGCTCGGCTGTGCAACGTCTGGAAGTACAGGCTGATGTTAGCAGTACGCAAAGATTTAGCATGAGTAGTGAGACAGCATCAGCTAGTCTTAGTGATGATGTTAAAAGTGTTTGTGTCAGTATGGCGGATGATGGAGCTAGTACTAGAGCGTTGGCTGGTTCAATGCTTAATTATTGTAAGGTAAGCATAATCACTGTTTACTGAGTCGCGAAACAGGTTGGAAAGCACTACTCTGTATCATAATAGACTATCGCATTACTATATATCACATACTAGCATACTAGATATCACGTTAGACCGTTTACTCCCTAGAAAATGTAGGTTTTCAATCTCTCTTTAGAAGTGGTTGGATATAACCTAATTTGTTTGACATTTGTAAATAAATAACAACTGGCAACACAGCGCATTTTACAACCGTGACGTAATTTCATAATAGGGGATACGCATAAAATTTATATTTCCTTAACACTACATTTTTTTGATATGTTAATGTTAGTTATGTCACCTATCAAAACAAAAAACACATTTTAATTAATATTATAGCCAAATTTTTGAATTAAAATATTGTAAATTTGAAATAAAACGGCGCGAAGGTTGCCGAGTAAATACTACTGAGACTGCTGGGGTTTGACGTCACAGATACAGACTAAACATAATCTTTACGTGTGTATATTGTATTGTTCGAGAGTTTTGTATTTGTTTTTAAACAATTTTTCACGCATTTATTATTAAAATAATTTATAAAATATATGTACTCACATTAAAATGGTCTTCACAAACATTTTACTTTTTTCTGAAATATCGATTTTATTTCGCCTCATAGCTTTCAGCCACAAATTTCGCCTTTTCTGTTGCTTTTCGCCATCAGGTAATGATATAAATTGTTTTTTTGGATTTATAATTGAACTATTTGTGCACATCGGTACTAAACAATATTTTCGACTATGTTTCGAAGTACTGGGGCCTGGATCTTCCATATTTTATATACTTTATTATAAAATTTAATTCGGTAAACATGTATAAGTTGTTTTTATAGAATTAAACTTTATTTTAATTAAAATCACTCTAACTTTACATAACCTATAAAAGTTATACAAGCAAATAAGTTCACGACAGACTATGTAGGCTGTACGCTGTACACTGGGTAGGCTGTACGCAGTACACTTAGTGGGGGTATGACGTCACACGTCGTTTTCGCGCGCTACCTATATTTATGATTTTTTTAAGCCTTCAAATTAAAAAAAAAAAAATGCAAAATTGTTTTTTATGTTTATATGCAACAAGAGGAATAGAATAAAAAAAAATAAAAAATCATGCCTATCCCCTATTATCTTGAACAGATTATTCTATGTTCAGTTCTTGAAATAAATTTACTATGCAACTGTCTTATTTTAAATGAGTAAAATTCCGGACATAGCTCATTTTAAGCATCTAGACGCGAGAAACAAAACTTGAACTCTATGGGAGCCCGAGAACAACATTTTAAGACCCTAGGATGCACCGTTTCCGAGATAATTGTCGCGTCCTCCTAACACGACAGGAATTCTTCCCTCGTAAAAAATAATTTAGAGGTTTACAAGTGTTTGAATTCCGAAAAAAAAATATTTTTTTAAATTAAAGAGAGTGTTTCTATGTCTGGCTATAGAACCCGCGCAAAGAACGGATATTTTTCGCTGTTTAATACAACTTTTTCTTTTCCAGGCAAACGGTAACGACAATTGTAGCTGTGTAAATGAAGACTGTTCATCAGAACGCGTCCGTTTTGACGAAAACGTTAGTTTCATCGCATGCAATTCCCCATACACCGATAAAGCAAGCATAGGTAGTGGTTGCAGTTATCGTCCACGCAAAAAATCCATCGAGAAAACCATCAAACCCCATAACATCTCAGAACCAATGGAGGATAACAGTGACAGTATCTGCATAGATATCTCCGATGCCAACTTAATCTCTCAAGAAGGTGAAGGTGATAAACCGAAAAAAATGTCTGCAACAGAAATATTACGAAGTGTGTTCTTTAGATTTTCACCGGATGTTAAAATAGAATCGCCTAAGAAAAGTGAATCTAAAGTTGACTTGAGAACAGAAGTATCTGATGATAATGTACAGAATGCTCATACTTCTAATGTTACGGTTAAAAATAAGTCTGTGTATGTAGAAAATTCATCGTTATAGTCTGCATATAGCACTCAACACGTTACTTATTAAAAGACTGATGTGTTTCAAGCGCGAATTTCTTTTTTGTTAATTTATTTATCTACTTTTTAAAAGGTGTCTGAAAATTACTAGCAAACTACATATTAAGAAACGATATGTTCAAAAAAAGACATACAATTAAAACAAAATATTTTCGTTATTTATAGTACGGGACACTAAAGAAACTCTAACAAAGAACGCTGTTTTGACCACTCATGAACAGCATATAGTAACAATATTCGAAGCCTCCGGCACTTTAAAAAATGTGACACCTACCACGAATATAATTTTTCCCAAAATGATCTTTAATATGGCCCCAACAAGCTGAAACCCCCGGTCCATACTTTAAAATGACTGCGCATGGACTAAACATGGCCAATTGTAACGGATATTCAACGCCACAGTTACTTGCTTAAACCCAAAGGCCCAGGAGGTTGAAAAAATGTACGAGGAAGTTTCAAAAAGTTATCGGAAACTTTATTTGATGCTACATTTCCTTTAAAATAGTTCTCTGTAGCAACTGCGCATTTTGCCAACTTCCATAAAGTTGTAACATTCCTGGAACCCAATCTTTGTAAACTTCAGCTGCTGTGTCATACTGGCAATACATCCTTGTCATCCTTTAGGAGCTGTTTCTTCAGCGTTTATTTCAAACGAAGTTAAATTAATTATACTACTAGTCTTTCGTATTTCTTTTTGTTCTGGAGATAAAATTCTTGAACCCATATGATAAAACTTCCTACTTCTATATTTTTCCACAGTTTTCTTCTGTTACTACGAACATTCTAACATGCTTAATGTTTTCATCATTTGTCGAGGTAGATGAACGTCGAAGACATCGATTCGTGGGTTTTTTTGAAGCTCATTATGTATAATCTAATGGTCAGTTGCTAAAAAACAAATTAAATTTTTTAACTCTAGTTATCAGTAACTCAAATTAAAATAATATGCTTTTGTATATTGATTTAACTTGAGTTAGGCATGACTTGAGTTAAAATACTTAATTCATTCTTTAGCAACAGGCCAAAAGTTACAAAATATCCTAAACGAGAGAAACTGGAAGAAGAAAACAGATTAGAAAACACTTAAATATGGATATTCCCTCCCACTTATAGTAATTCCGACGCATGATAAAATAAAAGAAAAACCTACAAATTACATGTACGATATATCTGTCCAAGGAACTTTTTTCTGCTTCTTCTATTGACAAATTCCGCTGCAATTGCATTTATTGTCGTTTCACTGTGTTACACGTAAGATAGTTTTCGATTTTCGGCAGTTCAACCATGAAGATTTTCTTCTTGAAATCGATCCCCTGCTGGTTGTGGCGCTAAAAGCCACTATCAAATTTCTATCGTTGGTTGGCACTACTACTGCATTGTCCTTTATGAGTTTATTACCAATAATAGAATGCGCTAAACGATTTTTTGTTTAAATACATTGAAATTATATTTTGTATGGTGCAAACAATAATAGAAAAAAGTGTAAAAAATCAACAAGACGCTTCAAAATAAAATTGTATTTCCCAACAACACAGCAATTGACAAACACAGCACTTATTTCATCCATTTTGTTTATGTTTACATCACTTTCAAATTGGCTGAGATTCAGATTTATTCGTTCTAACCCCTACCACAAATTTAATCTTTGCAAACCTACTAAACCATCGAATTGTTTAGAAATGATCTGGCCGCTCTGCGGATCACTCAGGTGCACTAAAAATAAGTTGTTATGTACGATCCGACTTTTCGAACGGAACGGGAGCACTTAGATCGCTCGGATTAAAACGCCTTGTGTTCAGTGGTAGGGCATAAAAGCAACGTAGCCCTGTGCCTTCAAAATTAGTCCGTTTTCGGGGGCTGAAATTGTTAATACAACATGTCAAAAATCGTAGTTTATATTTTCTTTTTTTCCCATACTATAAAGTATAGGCCGTTCATTTTCGAAACAACACAATAAGTCATCAAATCGAGGCGAACTTCAGCTATTTTACCAATGGCGGTCCGAAACACAAACAAAGTACCGAACAAACAGCTGACTAATAAAATAATAAGTAATACGACACGCCACTGCTTAGCGTGCGTGCCGACGCAGCAAGCTCTCAGTCAAAAACTCGTTTCTGCACAGTGTGTTGTTTCGAAAATGTACGACGTATTGTTGTAAACCATTTTTGGTGTATAACTGACATTTTTTAAGATTTTCTTAACTCGAATTTTACGATACCTAGTTACTTTTCAGACACTATATATCTTATATTTACAGGGAGTAGAAAGTCGCAGCATAGGAAATGCCTAAATGTATTTTTACTTATAATCTTTGAGCTAAGCAATATGCAGCGGCAAACAGGGTGGCTTAAAATGTAAATAATATTTTATTTAACAGCGAAAATGTTAAATTCCACGACCATACTGAATTTAAACTATACCGGTTCTGGTCCATCGTAAAAAGATCTAGAATCTTCATAATAAATAACTGAAGAATTCTGGGAAGACGATCAGTTGCAAAAAATTATTTTTTTTTTAAAATCGAATACCAAAGTTAATAGAATCATCGTGTGCAGAGCTGGGTAATATTTAAAGTAAAAGTATTTTAAATTACTATTGTAAGTACTTTTATGTCCAGTTATTAAAGAACTAATTAAATGTTTAAACATTTTACTCATTACGTAAGATCCGATCAAGCTTTTTCACCACATTCTTTTCACTGCTTCTTTTTTGTACTGTACTGTAGCCGATGGTATTTTAAATACTTTTTTTTAAATTATATTAATTATATTTGTATTTCGAAGAATAAGTATTTTTTTTTCAGCTATTAAACTTGTCTATTGTAATTATTTACAGAATAAGAACATTGTTAATTATGAGTGGTAAAAGAAAAGCGATTATAATATTAAAATAGTAATCTCTGATTGTTTTTCCCTACAAAGGGTATGTAAAAGCATACAGAAAGAATCATGTTGAGTTCAATTCAGAACGTTTTATTAAAATTTAATAAAAGTAAAATATATTTCTAAGAAAATAAAACAGGATTTTGAAAAATTTAATACTTTATTTTTTACAATAATTCAAAAGCTTTAAATGCAAACAAATAGCTCACAGTAATATCTCCAAAATGACCAATACTGGACTATGATCGTTCTTTCCCAGGAGTCTTCAAATATAAAAGAGAGTTATTGCAAATGTACGTTATACAAATTATTACCTTTTTGTGATATCTTTAAGGGACAGTTTAAATATTCCCGTTTTATTTGTTACCGTAGCAACTATAATTATTTTAATGCTTAAAATTACAGAAAGGGCAAGTTTCAGAATTCATCGATTGACTAATCGATAACATCGAAAATCTATCACACTGTTCCTTTATTCATCGATTTTAGTAATCGACAAGTTTCTAAATTCACCGATGTAAAATCTGATTAGCAATCAATTCCATCAAATAAAAAGACTGATTTACTGATTGAAGCATGACCAACTCTATCAAAAGGTGTAGTTGGCCACAGGGGCACACACAGATTTTTGGCTTGGGGGGGGTCCAATTATACATAATTTTTATAAACACAGGGCAAAATATCAATTTCAAGTGAAGAGCAAAAAAGGTCCTCCCTTCCAAATTTTAAGGGAAGAGAAAAAAAGGTCCTCACTTCTTAGTTTTAAGTAAAGAGCAAAAAAAGACCTCACTTCTCACAGTACGGGGAGGGTCCGGACCCCTTGGACCCCCCCCCTTGTGTGCGCCCCTGGTTGGCCATGATTTAAGTGTATCTTTACCTACATTTTTAAATAAAATTTATGCTGTCATTTATCAATGATTTTTGTATTTCGTTCGGATCATCTCATCTTGACAAAATCAAAATGGAACATTACACATATTATCGAATTAGATTACCCTGGAAATTGTAGACCTGCATCTTCACCAGTGTAAAAGTATATTCATAATATAATATAGACCAGTGTTTCTCAACAGGTGGGCCACAGAAAATTTTTAGTGGTCCTGGAAATTTTTTGTATGTGTTTTTTTGGCAGTTTTTTTGGTATTTTTTTATGCACATAGTTTGTGTAAATAATTTATATTTTGTTTATTTTCTGTAATCTTTCTTTGATTTTCTACAAATAAAATAAATTTATTTAGTAGCACATTAAATATATTTGTTTTCTTGCAAAAATGAACCAACAATTATTATTAGTGTTCCGCGTTAGAAAATTATATGTTTTACTGGTCCGCAGTGCGTTTTTGGTTGAGAAACACTGATATAGACGGTAATGATCATCTGTATGGCTCGGCGAAACTACTGTCCTTTATGGGATAAAATAACTATTTGTAGATCGTACATTAGCAGTAACTCATTAAAAAAAAATAACTGTAAATTTTCAAAATATCAAATATATCAAATATACATTTCCTTGGGCCTCAAGTTTTATTTTGGCGCTCGGCATTAAAGGCTATTAGCACGGCCTCAAATTCTAAAAGGTTTATTTTCTATGTGTGGCTTTTTTTAATGTTTACCAAACTATACAATATGAAATAATCTAAGATCTATGTTTTTTTGTATGTTTTCCTATGTTGTGTACATTATAAGCTCGCCTGTATAAAAATATGGTGATCATATTTTATACCTTATAGCTTGTTTTTCTTCCAACTTATCTTTTTAATATTCTTGAATGTTATATGAATTTAATAATGTAATTTTATTAATAGGAATAAAGTTTAATAAATTATCTTTATGACTTATTATTTATTCAACAAATAATTTTTTATTATAGACTGGTTGGCACGGAAATATTTTTAGTACAGCCAATGCTCGCTTAACGTACACAACGCGTGCACGATTTTTGCAAAGTGAATGCCATATAAATCAATGCAAATTCAATATTTTAGTAATAAATGTCTTTTTACTCGTGAGAACTTACACATATCGAGCAGACCTGGGAAATTTGCCGTCTTTTCTTTCACAATATCATTCGTTTTTTTTTACAGGCTCCTCGATAAACCTGCTAGCGATGATGTTATCGCCGCGCGCCTCAGCATTACAACGCTCTCTCCATCGCCGTGCTCGCTCATCCCATCATTTTATCCGATATTTTGTCTTCTTTCTTCCAATATTCGAAATTGATATTTTTAACAGTTTTTCCGCTTTTGCACTGTGTTAGGGATATTAGTTTCTGCATTTTAGTATTGTAGAACAGCGTTTCTCAACCGGGGGGCCGTGAAAGCTTCGTCGGGGGGCCGCGAAGTCATATAAAATCGAAGCATGAAATTATAATAGAAAAACGCTCAATTTTGCAAGATATATTCATAAATATATGACATTTATATTCATTAAAATATACCTTTTAAATTATAGTTGAAGGTAATGGGATTCGGACCAGTCAGAAAATAAAAACAAATTTATTAACTTCGCTAACGTTTCGATTTTTATTTTAAATCTTCATCAGAGCTTAGTTAATAGTCACGAAATAAAATAACAATTGTAAAATTAATAACGAACACATCATATTGTCCGGTATTGAACTCAGAGATTAGCTTCAATACCGGACAATATGATGTGTTCGTTATTAATTTTACAATTGTTATTTTATTTCGTGACTATTAACTAAGCTCTGATGAAGATTTAAAATAAAAATCGAAACGTTAGCGAAGTTAATAAATTTGTTTTTATTTTCTGACTGGTCCGAATCCCATTACCTTCAACTATAATTACTGACTTACGGACGTAACTCATCTAATCAATACCTTTTAAACTTAAATAAAATAAATTATACTTATTTTGACAACTAATTTAAACTAATTAAAACGGTTCGCGTTGGAGGTACTTCAAGTACTTTCAAGTAGGTACGACTTGAACTTGCAATATTTTTTGTTATGCTCCGAGCTAATGTTAGCTAAAGAGTAAGGATGCGAAAGTGTTCAAAATGGAAAACAACTTGGAACAATGGAACACTTGTAAATAAAAATACTTGCAAGCCATTATAGGTAATCTAGCCATTATAGCCATCTAAAAGTAACTTCCAAATTTAACGTTATACCTCATCTTCAATAATAAAAAAATAGTGTATTGGGCCCGGTAGTTCAATTTCAACCACCTGTATACTATTGATAAAATATTAATATATGTATGTGTTTATTTTCATAAAGAATTATTTTAAGCAATTCTGTTCCTTATGTATTAATTGTTAATGACTATATTCCTTAATGAGCTTTATCAGGATTAACCATCTTGATATGTAGTGATACGTGATTTTTTCAAGTGGCGTCTTCATTTTTTCTGACGTTTTTAGTTATTTTTAAGTGATAAAAGTGCAGAAAATACTTGAATAGTGTGTTATAGTGTGGACTTCATGGAGTGTTTGGACTCCATGCAGAAATTGGAGCGACTGGAAAGGTATTTGTAGAAATTTTTGTTAATTTTATAATGTAAATCATTGTTATGTAGAATGTGCTTCTATGGACATTATAGAAACACATACATGCATATACTATCGGCTATAACTAGAGAAACAAAACTATTTTTTAAATTATTTTTATAAATCCCGATTATTGACTAAATGAATATTGAATTATATATAGCAACAACAATTTATAAGTTAGAACCTGCGCTTAAAAATATTTGTTGTACTGGTACAATAAATAAAATAATTAACTTTCTGCTGCAGTAGACCATCTGCATATTTCTTTTGTAAGACTTAATAATAAAACAATTTTTTGTGGTTAAATTTTTTCCTTTGCCCTAGCTCCCGTTCTTGTCCCGGTTATTTTGGGGGGTCCCATGCCAGAAAAGGTTGAGAAACTGTTGTAGAACTCGTTATTATGAATCGTTTGAGTGGTCAAACACGCGTAATAGCGTCATTTTTGCATCGCGTACTTACACATTCCGACGTCATCTCAAACTCAATTTTTTATCAACACGTACTGTACGTTTGTAACAAGCTGTAACTGTAGATTAACCCCTTCAGTAATCATTAAAAAATTTAAAAATGGAAAAAAAGACAATCTTTTTTTATGAATGAATTTTATTTACTGAACATATATATCCTTCATAAAAGTTATTTCGGGCCCAAAATGGGATTGAAAGTTGATATTATGGTGCATAGTGTGGGTCGAGAAATAAAAGAAATTCATAAAAAAATATTCATTTTCTCTCGTACCTCGTTTAAATCATCGTAGCTGTCTTTTGTCTCGTTTCCACATACCATAAATCGTATTTATTTTCGCCCGAGTACATTCGGGAGTGATCTTTTCTGCAAGTAAAGCTTGCCCGAGTTATCTCGGGTGTGGGAATTTTCGCACATAATAGCCGCCCGAGCATACTCGGGCATAGTCCTTAAGCGGTTAAGGAACGAAAAGTGATTTTTTAATTTTTTTTTATTTTTTCAGAAATGTACTTTAAAAAATACTTTACACCCTTTAGCCCAAAAAGTTTAATCTAAAAATCTAAGCAATGCAATTGATCTGAACCGGAAACGTACAAAAGGATTTTTTGATCATATTACGTTTTTTTTAAATATTGCAGTTTTTGTGTTTTTGACAAAATTATTATTATTATTATTCTATTAATAGAAAAACGTTTCTAAAATTGAAAAAATTAAAACATTTATCAACATATTTCTTAATAATTTGAATTAAGAAGCAAGAATGCTGAAAAAATCGCTGGGATTTTTTAATTTAAATTTTATTCTGATAAAATTTTCGTCCTAAAACCTACAAAAAATACCTACAAAACCATGAAATGTGTGAAAATTCATACTTCACACATTTTTTTGATATGTAGAACTAGAGGTAAAACTAATAAAACAAATTAAAATATTTAAAATGTATTTATTTTAACACTTACTATAAATTCACATTTATAAAATCTATTGGTATATAAGTTCTAATAAAATTTAAGGCTGGTTTTCATAGACAACTTCATGTATACAATCTTACATATTAGCCAGATGTTCATGAATCCGAAACCTTAAGTAAAATATTTAAGAACGAACACATTTTTGACGTTTAGTATTTTTATCAAATTCACACTTTTCGTAAGAGTTACATTTGGCATTTCCACAATAAGTGCCAGTTGCTGAGGCTGAAACAAAAAAAGAAAAGATAACAAATCAGGTGTGACTGTTACGAATGTGAAACATTTATTACCTGAATAAGACGTTAAAATAAGATATTTGAGGAAGAGATTTATCTTTGCGTTTTACTGTACGTTTTTATCACACCGCTTTTCATTGTTTCTTTTATTTTTCTTCAACGTTGTAATAAAAACTTAAGAACAGTAATGAAAAGAAAACAATTTAAACCAATAATTGAACGTGAACAAACAAGTTTTTATTCATGCTGTTAAAATTGTTAAGACCTAAATTTGTTTGATCCCAAATGACAGGATTACTGACAGTTATCAAAAAAAGTAACATATATTTAAGTAATTTTTTTTATTGAAATATTTGAAGTTGAGGTCATTAATCTTAAGATCTGAGTTATATTAGAGCTCGTTCATCTTAACTTCATCACAGGGTATCATAAATTACGTCATCAATTCTGCGCGAGAAAACAGCTGATCACATTGACGTACATTAGGGTTTTAAACAATTGTTGTGGAAACCAAACACACAAAATCATTTATTTCAAATACATTTTTATTCATTTTAGTACACGGTATACCTTGAAACGTACGAGAAATAAATAATAATAACGGAAATAAACAAACGTCGCACAATACGCGTAGTCAAACACAAATCAAAGTAAGTGACGCCTCTGAAATGTGTTAAGCTAACTCTTGGTAACGTAATGGACGAAATTTGGTTTCTGCGCAAGGGAACTGGTAATATCCGCCTGTGATGAAGTTAAGTTGAACGTACTCTAGCTGATAAATAACCAGAAATGGTCATTTTGAAAACTCATTGGTGTTTATTGTTTAAGATGCATCTATACAGGGTGTTTGTTTGAAACGTCGCAATAACTCCTTTATTTTAAAAGATACAAAAAAACCTTCAGAAGGAAAGTTAAACTAGACAAAAGGGTCCACTTAAGGACTATAATAAGAATTCTGTATCACTTCCGGTTTCAATGGAAATTTTTTATCCAACATAGGGAATCGGTACTTTATTTTTTTCTTTTTTTTTTTTCTTTAACGTACATTAATTTAGCTTTACAAGGATAACAAAATATCATACTTTAATTTTAACCATTTCAAAATTGCGACCATTTATTTACAATATAATAAATAACATAAAAATCGCAGAAACTAAATTATAAAAAGATATAACATCATGTAACTAGGAAAAACAATAAAACAAAATATGACTTAAGTTAGAAATAAACTAAGGAAAATTTACAAATGTTTAATATGACCGCCGTTGTTATCCACACATTTTCTCATTCGTAATGAAAACTCTTCCATTACATTTAGAACGATATATTCTCCAATTTCATTGATGGCTGTTCTTACCCTATGTTCTAAGTCTTCTAACCTTTACCTTCAGGATACCTTTCTTGGTAGAGTTGCTGGGCCCTAACAGAATTTATTGGACATTCCCCGAATGTCACAACCATATCTGTCATTTCTTCATTTGAATAACGTACTTAAGCCATAATTACAAACTATTTGATATTATTACCTTTAATATCAAACAGGCAAGAAAATTTGCAGGTTTTATTTAGTTTTTTTATGTCACAAAATCATTTTCAAAGCTTGCTATGTTTAGAGTACGTTCAAGTTAACTTCATCACAGGCGAATATTACCAGTCCCTTGCGCAGAAACCAAATTTCGTCCATTACATTACCAACAGCTAGCTTAACACATTTTAGTGGCGTCACTTACTTTGATTTGTGTTTAACTACGCGTATTGTGCTATGTTGTTTGTTTATTTTTGTTATTATTATTTATTTCTCGTACGTTTCAAAGTATACCGTGTACTAAAATGAGTAAAAATGTATTTGAAATACATGATTTTGGGTGATTGGTTTCCACAACATTTGTTTAAAACCCTAATGTACGTCAATGTGATCAGCTGTTTTCTCGCGCAGAATTGGTGACGTAATTTATGATACCCTGTGATGAAGTTAAGATGAACGTACTCTAACTTTGTACGATTTAAGTTATTTATTATTTTGTAAATAAATGGTCGCCATTTTGAAATGGTTAAAATTAAAGTATGATATTTTGATATCCTTGTAAAGCTGATTTAATGTACTTTCAAGAAAATAAAATTAAAGTACCGATTCCCTATGCTAGATAAAAAGTTAAAACAATTTCCGTTGAAACCGGAAGTGGTGCAGAATTCTTATTATAGTTCTTAAGTAGGCCCTTTTGTCTAGTTTAACTTTTCTTCTGAAGATTTCCTAGTATCTCTTAAAATAATGGAGTTATTCGAGGTGCGGCGTTTCAAACAAACACCCTGTATATTATGTACTAAAAGAAAATTAAAATATCTTGAAGCATCTTGTAGAATTTCACTGAAAACTATGTAACAGTATTTATGGCAAGACTAGGTACTTCGACAGTACTTCAATGAATGATGGCTATTAAGTAATATGGAACGAGAGACTTTATAAAAAGAGCAGGATCGGGCTGTAATCGAGTAGAGATCTGGGTCCATATTACATATGAGAAAGTAATTGAGTTTATAACTTACAACTTGATCCTTTATATCCGCTAGAAGATCCAGATCTGTTGGGTTGGGAGCAAGATTTCTGATTACAAATGTTAGGGCAACATTTGGTTCCTGATGAACAGTCATTGTCTGTCTTACATTTAGGACTGCAACTCGTCATCTGACTAGACAGAGGACATTCACCTAAAACCAGAAATTAGTTACGTAACATAAAAATATTGGTATTTTAATCGTAAAAAAATATATAATTCTGTTATTCAATCATATTGCAAACTAATTTAAAATGCGCCATTTTTTATCGAATAGAAGAAATTAAAAAAGAAAAAGAAATTAATAAGGAATTTTTTGTAAACAATTACCAATAATTATCATAAATATAATAATTGATTTCAAGAAATATTTTCCGTGACAAATTGTGTTTTCTTGGAATATCGATAATTATGTTAATAAATTTTTATTATTTATGTGTTAATAAATATTCTCAGTTGTCAGTTGTGCTAATAAGTGTACACAATAGTTAATCATTTTTACAAATTTATTAATAGTAAAATAAATAGAAAAATGTTCAAAACATCAAAACAAAATTGGGATAAACATAACAAATACCTCAGATTATATCACGGATAGCATGCCCGCTTTTATGGTAGCCTTTGCCAAAAAAGTAATTACAGTAAAATCTCGATATAACGGACCTCGATACAACGGACTTCGCATATAACGGACAGCAAGTAAGCGATCGTAAACTGTACGTGACTGCATACTCGGGAAATCACCCGAGTTACGGGCGGGAATTTGCAATTTTAGAGAGTTAATAATCAAGAAACAACAAACTTAAAACATCCAAACAATATTTGATATATTTTTCAACCCAGTGTCACCGAAAACAGGAAGTTCAAAAACAAACATTGACGATTCTCCTCAACGGGCGAATAGTGGAATATCATCTGAAGACGAATAAAGTGCAATTTTAAAGTGTAATTAGAATGTAAACTTTCGTTAATAATATATTTCTATTTGATAGTTAACAAATAGCTTATTCAGAAAATTTATTTTTATATAACGGACATTCGGCTATATCGGACAACCCCTCACCCGCATTGGTCCGTTATATCGAGGTTTCACTGTATTCTATAGTGCCACGAAGCAAACAAGAACCCCGGAAAATATGTGTACTAATTTGAAAATTTTTAGGCGGGTTTCCATCTGACCAATTACCAACCACCTTAAGGAATGTGAATAATCTGACGCAGAACTGTTAAGTACTGATTTTACGCTTTATTTGTATAATTTGTGCTTTTTTTTTTATTTGTGTTTGATATAATTCAAGTTGATTTAAATTTATAACTCAAAATTTATTTGTATTTATAGCTATTATCAATATTTATATATAATAGTTAACACATATATACGATTTCGCGCGAGTGTAATATGCCGTTGAGTGTACTTGAGAACGCATAGAGCGCTAAGACACGCCTACCCAGGGACTTTTTGCTTCGACCGACAATAATAATAAGCTATTAAGTTATGGTAATTTTTAATATTTACCTGCTGTCATTCCTAAAGCAAGGACAGCACACAAAACTACAGCAAGAAGAAGAAATTTCATCGTGATCGTAGCCTGCAAAATAAATACAATTACAATAAATGATAGTTTAAGTCGGGTGGCTGAAACAACGTCTTTATGTCATCTAAAAGTCACAACACAAAACGTCTCTTACATTTTTCGAACAGACTTTTTATCTTATTTTTTTGTATTTGTCCGTGCAAGATTTATTTTATTGAATAGGCGTATAAGTTTTTATTTATTGTTTAATTTATTGTTTTTAATATGTAGTGTCGTCATTTAGATGAGCTGTCTTAGGCGCAAATAGCCAGCGGTGCTGTGCGACAAAAAGTTATAAAACTTCAAAATTATTATCGAACACAAACTAACTTACAAGTGTACTTAATTACGAGATGTGCGCGTAATAATCAGTGGTCTAGTTAGCCAGTTCAATAATGTAGCACGGTATTGCAAAAAAATGATGTGAAGTGTGAATTTTCACACATTTCAGGGTTTTGCAGGTATTTAATAACTAAATGATGATTATTTGGGATGCCAAAACAAATTTTATGTTCAAATATTTTTTTATGAATTTTAATTCGAATGCCTAATACCATTATTTAAGTTTCTAAATATGTGCAGTATTTTTTTTACATAGCAAGGTTCATTAAGATTTTGAAAATTGCGCCTATGGCTTCTATTGGTTGCTTAAATCATTAGCCCCGCCCTCTGATTTCGTATACATCAAACAGAATTAAATTATAATTTCAACACTTCCCACTGGTTATTAAATTTACGCTTTTAAAAATTAAATGCAACATTTACCAAAATATAACTAGAATTTTGACAAAATAATTTAAACAAATGAAAACTGCAAAAAAAAAACAAAAAAATTAAAATTGACAGGATTCGAAACCCTAGTTTGCAAGTTACTTGCTTGACAAATTAGAAAACCAATGACTAAACGCACATAGCTATGAGCGGTGACGTATCAACTTGGTTACATAACGAATTAAATATTTAACATATTTTGGTTAAAAACACAAAAAATGCATTATTTTCCGAAAACATAATCTGATCAAAAAATCCTGTTGTACTATTCCGGTTCACACCAATATACATTACTTAGAATTTTTTCAGATTTTTAGTTTAAACCATCTGGGCTACAGGGTGTGGGACAAAAAAATTTTTGCACAATTTTACAAAAATCGCGTCAAAATAATTTATTTTGCAAAAATAAAATTTTGATTGTTAATCCACGTACTAAGGGCTTTCATTTGATACCCTACTCAGAATTTTAAAAAAATATTTTATTTTTCGTTGAGCACATATTTGTTTATATTTTTAGGGGGATATGTTTTTTAGATGTTTTAGTATTTTTCCTATGTGCGGGTCAAAAAGTTGTACAATCATGCCAAATTAACTCTCTAGGTTTAGCCGTTTGGCTACAATTTATACCGAACAGACAGACAGACAAACGACAAAATGACGGTATAAGGGTTTTTTGGTCATACCTACAAAACCCTAAAAATCGTGAACTTGTGAAAAAAAACTGGTTAAAAACTTCTGTTAAATTATTCCGTTAACATTAATGTGCATTACTAAGAATTATTCAAAATTTTAGACTATCCACACCGAGTTACATGGTATAGAACAAAAATTGTTTTACATGTATTAATACAAGTTAATTTTAAAAGACTACTTTTCGTTCCTTAATCTATATCTTAAGAGCTTTCTTTTGATACCACACAATAAATTTTAAAACATTAATTTTTTTCAACGACTCAAAAATCGATATTTTTCGAAAAATTAATTTGAGTGTGGAATATCAGTTTTAAGACACATTTTTGGAGAAATTAATGTAAAAATATTTGTTTTTTCTAAAATTTAAGTTTATTCGAGTGGGTGTATATGATACGCTACTCAGATAAAAATTAAATATTTACTACTATTTTTTTCATTAAAATGTTTTTCGAGCGAAATATATACATATATATGTTAGCATCTAGCCTTCCACGAAGCCCTGTTACGTCACCATAAAATGTTATCTAGATGCAATCCGTAATCTGGACCCACTAATAATGACTACTCTTCTTCTTCTTCTTCTTCTTATTGTATTTAGGCTTAGGTTTTACCATTCCGCCAGCACATAGCTTCAATGAACATTTACTTTATTTTAGAGATCCTGATTAATATTTTCGAGAAAATTCATTAGAAGAGTGCAGATTTGAAGTGTTGGGTGTGATAAAACAGATGATAATGAGAGAGGGGAGGGCAGGTATTCTGTTAAGTTGCGATATAGAGCGTTTGAATTTGTGTAATGATTGGGACAGTCAAAGAGGATATGAGTTATGTCTGCATATTGTCCAATTTTTCTACTTTGAAATAGACCATAGACCCATACTAATAAGAACCCTATATTCCACTTTGTTATTTATTATTTTGTTATAAAATAATGCGGTAATGGATGGCTTTGACCGAAACTGGCGCCTCAGATACCGATAGTACGTAATTTTGGCCTAAAATTTAGTAATCAGTATTTAAATCTAACTATAATTTTATTTGACAAATAAAAATCCATCCCCCATATATTTTTCATAAATTTATTCATTAAATAATTTATTTGTAGTTTAAAATATCAAATCAAAAAATCAATTAGAAATAAAATAAATCTAATCTTTTTATGTAACAGGATTAATTTGATAAGAATTTTAATCTACCTAATGGTCAATCTTTGTTCGTTATCAGTTTAAACAAGACGTAGTTTGATTTTAAATGAAAAACAGTTTTTGAAGATTTTTTAAATATATTTTTAGTGTTATAAGTGCCTTTTGGGGCATCCCTACGACTTGAAGGATGTTGGAAGACAGCAGTTTCTTTTTTCGAGTGCCCAATAATTCAACTTTAACAAAATGCGAGGCGAAAAATATTTACAAAATTGTTTTTGTGGATTATTCAAAAAATGTAAGTATTTTTAACGCCCCAATAGACTTTTATTCAAAGTTTCTTGGGGTTAAATATTAAAATAGTATTGGGGGGAGATCCCAAAAGGGGTATTACACAAATATATCAGAAAATAAACGCATTTGCCGGTATTTTTTTAACGCCCTAATAAGAGGTTTACTCAAAGTTTTTTGGGGTTAAACATTCAATGGGTATTGGGGAAAGACCCCCAAAGAGGTATTACTATATATTTAATACTTTTGTATTAAATATATGAGTATTACTGAAATATATAGCCCGTTTCTTTGGTTTAAGCGGAATTATATTTTTAATTCTAGTAAGTTTTACCGATTAAGTAAGGTTTTTGTTTAGCAAAAGCCCTTTTCAAACACTAAAAAGAGAACTCATGACAATTTATAAAAATGAAAATTCCATTTAGTTCCGCTTAAACGTTTGGAATAGCCTATATACGCGTGTACCGATATAACCACATTTTTTCGGGATTTGTCTAAAAATTAGTTTAGTTTTAACGTGAAATAAATTTTTGGGAATAATTAAAACCTATTTAGTATCAAAAATATTTAAATAATGTTAGTATAAAAGTTCACTTTTGTAAGAACAAACTATGAGTAGAAGGCGTTACTTTCTGTTTTTAGCAAAATCTTAAAATAGTCCGGTTTGAGAAAAAAATATTATGGTAACTCTATATATATAAATATATATATTTAAATGGGAAATTCTACTTTGAAATTTTGAGCTTCCGATATTCTGGTGTCCACTCAGGGGTCAACTCAGTCTTATTTAATAGCTAAACATAAGTGTCTGTTTATAGTGAAAAATGGATCCGGGCGAAACATCACGCTTACCTTGTGACTTTCATGTATTGTGCGAATTACAAACAAACGAACATAACCTAAAAGTACGAGTTACACCAATTTTTAGGTAAGTCCTTCAGGGGATGGGGGAAGGTCAATCATTTAATCCAAATGATTAAACACAAATTATATAAACTTACTAAATTGTCAAAAAGACAATAATAAACAGTTGGTTTTTTTTTGTTTATCTCCAACATGTCCCATATTGCAGTCTCTCTTCCACTGCTTACTCTGACAATTTTTTCTTATCGCACGTTAAAATCGAAAGCTATGAAATTTCACATTCCAAGCGTCCGGGTGCGCATGTGTGGAATATGAAATTTTAGACATTACAATCAAAAGATTACCATCAGCTGATGGTTCAGAGGCCATCTTGTTGATTTCAATTCTGAGGTTTTACAACTGACGCTCAGAAGTTTTTTGTTTTTTTGTTTATTTTGCTCTGTGTTTTTAAATTAAACTTAGAAATTTCTATTGATCTTATTTCAATGCCGCAAAAGTTAACTGTTTAATCTAAATCTATATAGTTGTAGATTGTATTTGACCCGCTCGACTGAGTTACATGCTTGTTAAATAAAATACTATTTAAAATAATATTTTCACAAGTTCCCGTAAAAAAATATATATTTTACCGATCCGCGGTAAGTTTTGGGCTGTAAATCTTTGCTATGCCTTATCATAAAATAACATATGTCAAAATATAATTGTAAAAATCTTGTTATTTAATATTGTTTATTTAATATTTAATGAAATATGTTTGATACCTTACCTTTTAAAATTGAACAACAAAATTCAAATCACTTTTAAATCGACCGTTACCGGAGTCAAATCTAATCAAGAATGCTTTGTTTATCTCGGATAAACCTCTTATTAGAAAGAAAAAACCCCTTCCCCTTCTAGTCGTTAATTGGCAGTTCGCCTTGACCTCCTGCACTGACCACTGATTTGTATATGTACGCTGAATATGTAATAAAAATGAGTATTTTATCAAATTATGCAAGAGGAAAAATGTTACATTTATTATGCAAAATTTATAAATTAATACTAAGAAAATGTTGTATATTGGGTTTCCCTATTTCTTTTATACAGTGGTTTCTAAATTGTGCGTCGTGGCGTTCCGGGACACTCTGAAATCACAGCGAATCCAAAACTTTGGTACACGGATCGTGGTATTGTTTGGGAATACGAAAGCTAATAGCATAGACGCTAATAGGTCAATTCCGTTCAACGCTTAACGCGTTTCGTAAGCAATCTATAAGAGTTACGGGTACCAATAGGTAATTTGTTGATTTTGCGCGCCCCCGTAATTCTTACCCGGAATTGTAAAACTGTAAATTTTAATAGGAATAAAATAAATTTCGTTAATAATATCATATTAACCTGAATTTGTTAGTATATTTTTCATATAACTTACAGGTTTTTATATTACATACTTTAATGAAAAAATAATACAATATTTTAGTTACTTTCTAAATTTAAAACGGACAGATATTATATAATTTATTCTACGATAACATAAAATGTATCTGATAAATTAATCTGTTATAAAAGGTCTGTTCATAGAACCATTTCTATCGGTTTATTATCGTCAAACGCAAGCGCATAGGGCGTCAAAATAACTGCACTTGCGTTTGACGATGAAAAAAAAAAAAAAAAAAACGTTAGAAATAGTTTTACAAACCGAGATATTAAACGCTTATAAGAGATTATAAGCCTAATAGGCATTTACGTTTATTCAATCAAGAAAATTGCTCAGATTGATCTGATGGTGTCACAAGATTAGTCGGATTGTTCGGATTTTGTTTACATTTTTGTAAGCAATATTTGTCTGAAGTTAAGTAGTGACGGTGGCGCTAACTGCAACTGTCAAATATCTGTCGTTGATTACAACTGCTACCGCATTTTGTTTTCTAAATACGAGTTTATTACTAATAATAGAATTCTATCACAAATGGCACTTATTTCGTATGTTTTGTTAAGTTTTGTTTTCAACACATTCCAATTGGCTGTAAGGTTCAATTTACCCGCGCTAATCCCCACCAGCAGTAATCCATTAATCCCAGCAATCCTACCAGATCATCGGATTGCTTGGAAACGCTCGGATTGCTCCGGCGGATCAATCGGATTGACTAAAAATAAGCTAATGTGTACGCTCCGACTGACTTTACGAACGGATCGGGAGCACTCGGATCGCTCGGATTAGTCTGACTGACTAAACATAAACGCCTAATAATAACTTTCCCTAAAGGTAGGTTGACAAAATAAACGTATATTAGGCAACCTGCTACACTCATAGGGTTAAATCCCGTCCTACAGGGTCTTGCTTTCATAACAAACAGTGTTAAGGCATGGCATCATTTGAATAGCCTAAATTAAAACAAATTAAAAAACTATGTTTATGTTATTAACTTATGTATTCATAGTTTGAGAACACCACTATTTAGGCTTTTTTTTACAAGAAATGAAAATTATAAATTATTCTTTCTAAAGATAAATGTGAATTACCCTTTTTATTTCCATGTTTTTTTCAGGTTTTTAATTTTTTACATTAGTTTCATTTATTTTTTATTCTTAAAAAAATTTTGGTTCCATCCAGGATCGAACTGGAGACCTTCTGCGTGTAAAGCAGACGTGATAACCGCTACACTATGGAACCACTGTGTTCATTACAGCCAAACAAAATCAGAGCTGAAAAATGAAAGTAAAAAATTGAGGTTAATGTATATACCATAAAGTTTTAATGTACATATTATTTATTATTAAATAATTCTCCACAGTAACAAATCAGAAAGTAAAAGTAATTGTTAATGATAGGTACAAGTTACATACTATTAATTACATTAATAAAAAGATATGTTTTTAATTATATAAGTAAAACGTATGCTAATTTATGCAACCCGGATTACACATATATATAAATGGTTGCGTCCCTGGCATGCAAAAATTTACAAAATGATTGTTTCATCTTTTCTCAATACAATTTAATTAAAAGTGTATTGTAAAATTTTCAAATACAGTGGATTTCAGAAGTAAACTGATGTTATCCTATGTTAGACTTGATTTGAACATTTCTATCTATGATTCAGGTCTTGTGCAGGTCGTAGCACCACAACGATTTTTACAACATTTGTTTCTCCCTCTGCAGTCCCCGTCATATTTGCAAGTACTGGTACAGATCCATGGTCCTTTAGGTCTTGAAGGACAGGATCCAGACTTTTCTGTAAAAACAATTAATCTGTTAATCTACTTGAAGACATTATCACTCAAGAAATAATAGGGAAAGGGCTAAATTAACTAACTCAGTGTTTGGAAGAGGACAGAAGATTAAAGATGACCCAGGGACCACTGAAAACAAAGCAAAGGAATCCCTTGATTAACACGGGCTCGATTAATATGAGATTCGGATTATTTTTGCTCAGATTTTTCAAAAATATCGATTTTGTGCCAATTTTTTTTTTATAAATTTATTATGTGGTATTAAAAGAAAGCTCTTAAGACGTAGATAAAAGAATGAAAGGTTTAATTAGTCGGAGCATATAGCCCAGACATCGCATTGTCCAGACATCGCATTGTCCAACCACCATTTTTTCCGCTCTCTAAAAAAATTCCCTTACCGGAAAAAAATTCACATCTGTGGACGACATCAAAATTCACCTCAACAGATTTTTCGAGATCAAAGGTGGAACCTTCTGGAGGGATGGCATTATGAAATTGCCTGAACATTGGGCCAAAGTGATAGAAAATAATGGACAGTACATTTGATAATAAAACCTTATTTTTAGAATGTATATTTTATTGAATAAATATTAAAAAAACGAACGGACTTATGTTACAACCTAATATAATAAAGAAGTTAGCAATGCTTAAACACTTCCCATGTATACATAACAATATAATATATTTTTGTTTTTTTTTTATAATTTGGCAATAATTCTTAACACAAATAAAGAGTTGGTTTATTTTGAAAATGGGGCCCATTAAAATGTGGGGCTTGAGGTGGCCACTATACTCGCTTCATGATACAATCGGCTACGGCTGCAGACATAGAAGACGACTTTGTGCAAATGTTTTAGGTGGATAGTTTAATCAATGCACAGAATCAAATAAATATTCAAAAAACAAACTCACCTCTAACATTAATTTCTTGGCGTCTCGTTACAGGTTTGGTACAAATACTGCCTCCACAATCTGTTGGGCAACATCTACTTACTCCTGGACAATGAAAATCTGAATAACATTGCTTAAAGCACACCCCAATAGGAGTTGGTGGAGGACAATCACCATCTTTCTTCAGCATCTGAGCCTTTGCCACAATCACACAAGCAAGCAATAAAATAACGAACCTCATCGTGAATACAAAGTTGAAAATCAAATGAATATATTTAGACGAAAACGTTTTTTTTATATCAAAATTTTATGTGAAATAGTAAAACCACAAAGTTCATTAAGAACGGAAATGTGGTATATAATAATATTTCACAAGGATGTGGTTTACCGTTTAATTAAACTGACTAAAATAAGAGTTACGACTCATAAGTGTTAATCATTTAATAATTTTTAATAATTGTTGAGAATATTTGTAAAAATGCAGTCAAACTCGTTTAAGAATGATGTAAATTTATTTGTTCATGAATCATTTGTCTATGAGGTTTGCTAAAAAAAATAAGTGAACTGCATGCGTTGATAATATACAATACTTACAGCTGAGTGCCGTTGAGTTTGTCTCGCTAAGTTGTTTCGTTCGAATTTTATAACGATTTTCTTTTGTCTAAAGCTTTTTGAAGCGGCCATGTGATGAATTGTTTAAACGGTTTAGAAGTGGTTATTTTGTCATAAATACAACAGTTGGGGTACGTAATGTAAAAATGCCAAATTTCAACATTTTATGTTCAGCCGTTTGGCTATAATTTCTACCGTACAGACACATGAATGACGTTATAAGGGTTTTTTGGTGGCCATACCTACGAAATCCTAAAAAGAACTATCAAGAATTATTTACTGAAAAATCCAATATTTTGATGATTTTACACAAGTCAAATATATGGACAATATGATGTAGGTCTGCTCTCAAGTAAATACGTGCCCTGTTGCAATTTTAAAATATATTATTTTTACTGTATTTGAACTGTTTGTATATTTAAGTATTTTCCATGTTGGATGATATTTCTATAACGTACTTTTATCTTATTCTGTATATTGTGTTTGTATATTTTAGAAGGTTTTGTAATTTGTAATATGACTGACCAAAAACAATATTTCATTTTGTATCTTGGTCGATAAATAAATATATTATATTAATAAGATATATTCTATTTACATTTGTTAACTTCAATCTTTTTTCTAATTTTCAACTATAGGTCTGTTACGCAGAGTCATAACGGTTTATCATCAGATAGAAGCGAAAAGTAATTTTAGCGTACTTGTGAAATTTACACTTGCAGCGGTAAAAAACTGTTCGACTTGCACTAATAATTGAATATTCATTATTCGAAGTAAAATTGTATCGAACATCTGAAATTCAAATATTCAAAAATTTCTCTTCGAATAATAATAAATGAGCTGAATAATAAACATTGCTTTCCGATGTGTTTAGGTGAGTTCGGGAAGAAAGCTCGGAGCGTTCGAGAAAAGATCTAAACGCGTTTATTCAAGCGGTCTGGAGTTAAACAGAGTAATTCGGAACACTCCGAGTTTGCTTCCCGAACACAGTGGGTTCGGGAATGTGACACCAGGCGAAAAATTAAAGTAAATAAAGTATGAAAAGTATGACACATTTCTAAAAACAATTGTTTCTGATGATTCTTTCAATGACTTCTATCGTTATAAAAATAAAGACAAATTAATAAATAAATCGTATCCGTAAATCGTAGCGTAAATCCGCTCCTGATTACAGCAAAAAAAATTATCGCAGATATTCAGCATGCTTGGCCGTCATCACTTGCTATTATAAATACTCGCGAAATCCTGAAATATGTAAAATTTCACAAGACATCATTTTTTTTTTATTTCATATTTTTTTATAATATACTTGCTTAAAAATCTAAAATAATAACAAGTTTTTACAAGTGGTTCCATAGTGTAGCGGTTATCACGTCTGCTTTACACGCAGAAGGTCTCCAGTTCGATCCTGGATGGAACCAGGTGTATTTTTTAATTAAATTTTATATTTAAAAAAATACAGATAAAACATACTTTATTTATTAAATATATTTTAAAATAAATAAATTAATAAATCTGCCACACAGCTCCCGATAAAATTAAATAATTTTTCTATGAAATTTAGATTTTACGACATGTGCTTCCATCTACCGGCAGTTTGTAAATTTAAAATGACATCTAATCTCTTAAATCAGAGTTCCCCAACAAGTAATGTTAGTCGGTTAAAATATGGATGCCAAACATTTAAGCGGAACTATAGTCAGTTCAAAGGTGAGAATGCAGTATTGCTCTTATGGCAAATGGGAGCGGTGTTGCCAAATGTTGTAAAGGTGTTAAATTTGTCAATTATAATAATATGAAAAACTCGTATGATTTACAAAAATCAACTCTTATAAAACGTCATTATATAAACCCGTTAGAGAGTATGAAAAAGAACTACTCCATATGTCCTGTACTGCATACTCACTTTTGAACGGACTTTAAATGGAATTTTTATTTTTGTAAGTTGTCACGAGCTCACGTTTTAATGATGGTAGTGGGCTTTTGCTAAACAAAATGATCAAAATCCTCACTTAATCGATAAGAATGAAAAGTTTTCTTTGGGTTAAGCGGAAGTAGATTTCTCTAGTACTCAGCTCTCAATATGCTTTGTCCTGTCTTGAATGACAGCCAAACACACTACATAATACATACTTTTATAGGTTTTACAACTTCTATCGACATTCTAACAAAAATTCAATACTAAAACATAGGTAATAATTTCAAACAGTACTAGAGTGCCTAGTACAATATTTGACCACCAGACAGCGTATTCGAGCATGTCAGTTCTCAATACTTTTCCAGTCCGCTAAATTTTTTTTCTTTTGACGGTTTAAGAATGAAAAAGGTTGAAAACCGCTGTGCTAAATGGGAGCATATCGCTCTCGATTTGTTGCTGCCGGCCTCGGTTTTCTATTTTATTTAAAAATATACACAATATAGTTTCATATTTGTTTTATTATAAAAAAATTACATATATTAATTACCTATAAGTAGCATTTATAAAATGTAAATAAAAAATTGTTTTATTCAAATCTGGACGATATAAACTTGTTAGAATGGCGGAATGGTGACCTCACCAAAGCCAACAAATCAGAAGAAGAAGAAGAAACTTGTTAGAAATATCTGTAAAATAAACATATTTGCCATTATTATTTTCTATAAAAATTATAAATAACAGTTACCTTGTAAAATACTTCGGAACACATGTTACTAGTACATATGTGGCTCATATTACTAGTCATCATTACCACATTCTGCGCAAAGTAGGTACAAAACAAGACAAACAGCAAGATATACACTTAGCATATTCTCCGCAACACTTCAGAAATCTTATACAACATGATTCTTCCTCCTCTTTAGGTGGGTTTTCCATTTTTCAAAATCAATATTTATTTAAAAACACTTTTGCTACAGGTTAAAAAATTAACCTATAACTTTCTGAGGTTACCTCTCTACACACGAGAGGTAACTACTACTATCTCACACTACTGTATCTTAAAATTTTGTCTTTAAATATATCGAACGAAAATTAGGAAATTCCGAATGACGTCAGTATATTTTTCGTTTTTTATTCATTAATGTTGTCCTAATACAGTTACACATTACTATTTCTTGAATATGTGTATTGTTGGAAATTCAATTTTGCATCCCAAATTTGCTAATAAAATTATAGTCCGTTCAAAGGTGAGAATGCAGTATTGCTCTTACGGCAAATGGGAACGGTGTTGCCAAATGTTGTAAAGGTGTTAAATTTGTCAATTATAATAATATAAAAAACTCGTATGATTTACAAAAATCAACTCTTATAAAACTCAAAATAACACTCAACAAAAATAAATGACCATTTTTAGAGTACTGCGTTTTCACAGATCAGCGCGTTTTAGAGCTAGCAACGTCGACAAGCATGAAAAGGATAGCGTCATTGTATAAACCCGTTAGAGAGTATGAAAAAGAACTACTCCATATGTCCTGTACTGCATACTCACCTTTGAACGGACTTAAAATGAAATTTTTTTCTTGTAAGTTGTCACGAGCTCACGTTTTAATGATCAGTGGGCTTTTGCTAAACAAAATGATCAAAATCCTCACTTAATCGATAAAAATAACAAGTTTTCTTTGGGTTAAGCGGAACTAGATTTCCAAATTTAGTAATTTTTAACAATTGAATGCTTTTGTTTTGCAAAAGTCCACTTCAGCCTTAACAAGTTAGTTAGATACAACTTAAGAATATTAAAATTATATTTAGTTCCTTTTAAACGTTTGGAATAGCTTATTGAGAAGTGACATTACCGGTGGCGACGCTGTGATCCAAGACAATATGGCTGTTGGCTCTAGTACTCAGCTCTCAATATGCTTTGTCCTGTCTTGAATGACAGCCAAAAACACTACATAATATGCTTTTATAGTTTTTACAACTTCTATCGACATTCTAACAAAAATTCAATACTAAAACATACGTAATAAGTTCAAACAGTACTAGAGTGCAAAGTACAATATTTGACCACCAGACAAGGTATTCAGTTCTCAATACTTTTCCAGTCCGCTAAAATTTTTATCTTTTGACGGTTCAAGAATGAAAAAGGTTGAAAACCGCTGTGCTAAATGGGAGCAATATCGCTCTCGATTTGTTGCTGCCGGCTTCGGTTTTCTATTTTATTTAAAAATATACACAATATAGTTTCATAGTTGTTTTGTTATAAAAAAATTACATATATTAATTACCTATAAGTAGCATTTATAAAATGTAATATAAAAATTGTTTTATTCAAATCTTGACGATATAAACTTGTCAGAATGGCGGAATGGTGACCTCACCAAAGCCAACAAATCAGAAGAAGAAGAAACTTGTTTGAAATATCTGTAAAATAAACATATTTGCCATTATTATTTTCTATAAAAATTATAAATAACAGTTACCTTGTAAAATACTTGGGAACACATGTTACTAGTATATATGTGGCTCATATTACTAGTCATCATTTCCACATTCTGCGCAAAGTACAAAACAAGACAAACAGCAATATATACACTCAGCAAATGCTCCGCAACACTTCAGAAAGCTTATACAACATGATTCTTCCTCCTCTTTTGGTGGGTTTTCCATTTTTAAAAATCAATATTTATTTAAAAACACTTTTACTACAGGTTAAAAAATTAACCTAACTCTCTGAGGTTACCTCTCTACACACGAGAGGTAACTACTACTATCTCACACTACTATCTCTTAAAATTTTATCTTTAAATATATCGAACGAAAATTAGGAAATTCCGAATGACGTCAGTATATTTTTCGGGTTTTTTATCCATTAATGTTGTCCTAATACAGATACACGTTACTATTTCTTGTATATTTTCTAATAAAATTAGTTATAGCAATTTTTAGGATTTCGTAGGTATGATTAAGAAACCCTTATAGAAATTGTAGCCAAACGGCTGGACCTAGAAAGTTGAAATTTGTCATGCTTGTACCTTAAATATCTCTGACTCACATATAGGTAAAATACTGAGACAGAAAAAAATATATCCCCCGGAAAATATAAATAAAAATAGGTATTTATCGAAAAAAATCATTTTATTGTCTAATAGTGACTACAAATTTTTAATCGGATTTCAATCCAGACTTTGTACAGGCCATTTTAGTGTTCAGTAGGTTCTGGCTATTATTATACATCATGATTTAACCTATTGTTCTATTTACTTAAGTTTTTTGTTTTTTTTAAGAGGAATAAATCATTTATAGCAATAAAATAATTGTAAATCTATATTGTTAACAATACCTAATAATAATAAATTTATTAAACCTATAACACATTACATTAATGTAAAAACAATAAGAAATACGTTTTTGAAATTGAAAAAATTAAGCAATTTATTAATATATTTCTTATTAATTTAATGAAGAATACGAAGCAAATGCAGATAAAAAAAAAAAACGCTGGGGTTATTTAATTTAAATTTTATTGTGACGTAATTTTCGCATAATATTTAAATTTTGTTTAAAAAAAGTAAATGGGAGCTTTTAGTACTTAAATACAGTGCTTCGAACCGGAACTGAACCGAAAACCGAAAAAAAAACGTTATTTTTACGAAAACAAGAAGCTGAACCGAAAAAAGAATATCAGTTTAAAAAAAAACGTTATTTTTGTCGGAACAAAAACAAGGAGCTGAATCGAAAAATAATATCGGTTTATTTCGATACAGATAATATTTATGGAAGTGAATAAAAAATACATTTTATTTAAGATTATTTTTTAAACTGATGAGCAGAAAAATATCGTAATTTTTTAACTGATAAGTAAAAAAAAAATACACTTCTATCATTTCGGGGGGAGGGGGTTGAACGCCTAGAACACTCCCCCTGGCAACGGTCTTCGTATGATTATTACAAAATAAGGAATAAAATGTTCTTCTAAATTATAGTAGAAAATAAATTTCTAATGCAAATAAAAACATTTAAAAATTTATCACTCGGAACTGAACCGAAAAAAAAACATTATTTTTGCCGGAACGAAAACCGGAACCGAACTGATATATATATTTTTTAATTGAACTGGAACAAAAACCGAAACGAAAAAAATAACGGTTCGAAGCCTTGTTTAAATAACTAATAAAAATGATTATCAAAAAACTGTTGATTTTGATACGATTAATAAAATAATAATAATAATAATAGGCTTCCAACGCCTAGATAGGCGTATAAAAGGCATATCAGCTAGTTTCGGTTTCCTATTTTTTGCTCATCGGCTAGGTTAGGTTTCCTTTTTTTGCTCATCAGCAAGTTTCGATTTCTTGCTCATCAAGTAGTTTGGGTTCCTCTTTTTTCTGCATATGTAGTTTGGGTTTTCTTTTCTTTTTCTCATCGGCTAAATTTGTTTTTTTATTTTTAGCTTGTCGGATTTTTTGGATATTTTGTTGATATTTTCATTATCATTGTATTTTCAGCGATCAGTTAGTGAATCACGGTATATAGTTGTATGATAATATTGATTGCGAGAATAATTAATTGTATATAGAGGAAAAATAATAATCTACTAACAGTCTGTTTCAAACGGTTAGGCAGAACTAAATGGGAATTTCGTTCTTTTAGGTTGTCACGAAAAGGGACCTTGCTTGGGTTATTTCATTTTTCACGTTGGAATGTCAAAATTTAAAATTCCAACAATGAAACCATGGAAACGAATGACATATGTCAAACTTAAATTAATTTTCTTACATATTTTAATGACAAAAAATAAATAAATGGGATATTTGTATTAATAATGACACAAAAAATCAAAATATAAAGAAAATGACATTTTAAAATATTAACCTTAACCAAAAAATGTTTGTTGCAAGTATGATTTATAAAGCTTAAACAAAACGGCTGAAAAGCATTATTTAAACGATGAAAGTAACTAGATTGCAAAATCTAGTTCCGCCTAACCGTTTGGAACAGACTTTAGTATCAATTTCCAAAACTTTCCCTATTTCGTCCCACACTTTATTTGTTTTCCTAATATTCTTGTAATCAGGATGTGCTAAGTCATACAAAATTAAATGATCCTTTACTGATCTATGATTTTTTCTGTTAAATTATTTATTTTCGACATTATTTTCTTAAATATATTCACTCTGTGGTATATAAACAATGAATATCGCGCGGCCTAACGCAACTTGTCGAGTTCGGCCGCCAGTGTTTGGTGATCGCTAGACTGAACGCTGCATTCGGTAGCGTTCTCAGATAGCTGAACGCTTGTATGTGCGTGGTCTCATTGTATTGTATAGGTTGCGTTAGGCCGCTGCATTAACGCCACCGCGGCCGCTTTGGTGTGTGGAATCCTTTATATATGTTGGCGATCGGTAAAAATTGTAGATTCTGATATGATTACAGAAAATATATTGTCTGAAATGTATACATCCTGCATTCCGTTGGCTTCTTATACTTATTAAATACTTACAAAACCCTGAAAGTGTGAAAATTCACACAACTTTTTTTTTATTTTAAAATGTTTTAAAAATAAAAGGTCTCACGTTACATTTATGTTTTATTATATAAAATATAAATAATACATATTATACATATGCATTTGCAAATCGAACATCTAACTATAATAAACTAAATTAACAATAATCACAAAAACTTAAACCACTTGTCAATACAAAATAGGAGTATTAAATAACATAAATAATTTACAGAAAACAGGAGATCATAGAAGAGAACAAAAGAGTACTCATTAAAAATAAATAACACAAAAGTAGGTGCCTTAAAATGAGTACATGTACTTTTAAAGGGTACATCAGGTCACTATATTACATCAGGTCATTATCAATGGTTTATTATCATCAGACGCAAGCGCAGAGATCTTAGAAGTGCGTTAAAACTACTATGCGCTTGTATCTGACGATAACAAACTGTTACAAATGACTCCACGAACAGCTAATAATATTCTTTAATTAATTTTCATAGCTCTGTATAAAATATATCCCTTTAGCAATAGTTATCTATGAAACACAAGCTAAATAAAATCCACAATTTATTAATTTCACATGGTATATTCGTTAAATACTTTGGCTAAACAAACAATTCTAGCACTAGAATTTATTTTTGCAGTCGTCCCAAAGAGGAACAAAAAAACACATTTTATGGATAAAATTTTATTTCAGTCAAATAAAACTTCAAGCTGTTCACCATAACGAGGGTACTATGCGCTGGTGGTAAGTGTTTAACTTGATCCTTCTGAAATATTTTGGCACCCCAATTTAGTTGATGAACAAAAGAAAGGAAGACGAAGTGATGAGCAGACAAAAGATTGACAAGCAAAAAGAGATATCGCTCGTGGCGTCCTAGTTACAACTTGCTGTTGACGGATAATCACAGAAGAGTACAGAGAAGTTCCATCAAATTCGCCAGTATTATCATACCACCCAGCAATGCATTTTGGCTCGGAGTTTTTCTGATCTTCTTGCGTTTCTCTTCAATAAGTTGTTCTTTCATCTGGAGCTTTTCTTCTTTCTTCTCGTTTTTCAACTTCATATGCAGAAACTTCTTCTTCAATTTCTCTTCTTGCTTCTGAAGAAGAAGCTTTGTTGATTGTCTCTTGAACACCATTTTTTTCAGAATGTTCGTTTTATTATTTGTTTTCATTGTTAAAAACTTTCAACGATTTGAACTGTTTGAGAGCTATTTGCTTTCTGTGTTCTCTCATTATTTGACATGTTATTATATACATATTTTTCAAGGGATTTTTGGAAGATTTGCGTCATGTAAACGTTGGGCAATAATTCCAAGTTATACAATTTACCTGTAACATTTAACTGGACATTTTACCGCGAAAATATACCAGTCTAATCGGAATGAAGCTATGATACCCCGAAACCGCGGGAACCACAATTGATAAATTTTTGATTAGCGTAATCTAGTCCTAGTTTATGTCAGTTTATGGTAAATTACATCAGTGAGGGAAAAGTTATTTATATCTATTTTAATAAAATGGATCATTTGCGTCAAATTACGACCTAGTTTTAAGAAGTTTTCAGAATTATTGAAATTACACAAATTCAACATTACTATTTACATCATATTCGAAAACAAAAATCCTTCGACAATTATATTTTTGCTTACGTATCTGTAAGCTTCTAGGTAGCAGCGTAAGGAAGGAATTTTAGTCCCTTAAAGAAAATATGTAAAAGCCCTCCCAAAAATAGGGCTTGGATTGAATTGGGCTTTAGTTAAACAAAATCTTCAATCGTTAAAACTTATTAATTTTCAAAATCTGCTTTCGATTACACCAATGAAACAGACTATATATTGTTTTCACTTTTGTAAGGACAAATCAGATCTAGTTATTTTAGTTCCTTTTGTATTGTATTACTGACTTCATATGTCATTAAAAAAATTCGTTGCACTGTACAGACTTGAGGTTTTTTGGTTATGATCATTATAATTAAGATATCATTTTTCAACATAATATGTCAAACGTATAACATATTAATATAAGCAGTTCACTTCTGTAAGAACAAACTAAGAGGGAATTTTGTTTTCAATAGTTTGCACCTTTGAAGCTGTATGTCAAGTTGGTATTTAAAAATGTCACTTTTTTAAAATGTCGATCCATTTGACATATGTCATAATGAAAAATTATATCTTAATTATAATGATCATAATCTTATCAACCTAAAGTCGGTTTTACAGCGTAAGGAATATTTTTAATTGACATTTAAAGTCAGTAACACACCATAAAAGTAACTAAAATAACCAGATCTAGTGTGTTCTTACAAAAGTGAACAGCTTATACCTGTCTCATTTTGTAATACGTAACTAACAGGGAAAGTTCATTTTTTATGTTGTAAATTGACAATACATTTATAATATTATCATAGTATTGGTTCACAAGGATATGCCAAAGTCTGTTTACACCACAACAGTCACCAAAGTAACCAGATCTAGTTTCGTATTACAAATTGAAACAGATTATAGTTGTCCAAATTTATGCTCTATGTCACCTTAGAAAAATGTGTGTAAGAAGATAGGAGCTGTTTGTCCTTGCTTCGGATTGGTTTAGAATGTCATCCCTATTACACTGTTAAATTATTGTTTTTAGTCCAAGTTGACAGATGTTCAGTGTCGTACATTGGAAATATATATTAAAGTCCATTTACCGTAACTATGAAATGAAGTCACAGTTGAAAAACTCACCTTGTTGCCAATTCGTAAACTGTCAAAAAAAGTTAGGTTATATCGAACAACCAGGCTGACACCTAAATGTCAACTTGACAAATAACAATTAAACAATCCAATTTCAAACTGTCAACATTGAAAAAATTTACCAAAATTAAATAAATAAATGTACTAACTGAGTTACGGATTGATGTTGATTAAAACATATCATAATGTTGGTACTTAAAATAACCAAGTGTGACATCATCTCATATTTATTGTGAATGGAGTTTATTTATATTATTTTATTTTTTTCGTATAATATTTTTTTATATTATTTGCATATATAGACTTTTATTTATATTCTTGGCGTAGATTTTATGGAGAATATTCTCCATGTAAAGTCTGTTCCAAATGGTTAGGCGGAACTAGATTTTGCAGTCTAGTTACTTTCATCGTTTAAATCGTGCTTTTCGGCCGTTTTGTTTAAGCTTTGTAAATCATACTTACAATAAACATTTTTTTGTTAAGGTTAATATCATTTTAAAATGTCATTTTCTTTATATTTTGATTTTTTGTGTCTTTCTTAATACAAATTTCCCATTTAAGTATTTATTTTTTTATTAAATTATGTAAAAAAATAATTTAATGTCATTCGTTTCCATGGTTTAATTGTTGGAATTTTAAATTTTGACATTCCAACGTAAAAAATGAAATTACCCAAGCAAGGTCCCTTCTCGTGACAACCTAAAAGAACGAAATTCCCATTTAGTTCCGCCTAACCGTTTGAAACAGACTGTAATTTGTTTTTACGCAGTTATATATTTTTTAGGTTATATGACATATTTTTTTTTTGACACTTGACAATCAACAGATCAAGATAAACTAATGTTAGGCCAAAAGACAGCCCAGCTGATTGTGCCCAAAGAATACGTTATTAATATAATTTTTAGACCTTCATATATACATATATTTTTAATTTTTATTTACAATAAATATTTAAATAAGAAACTTTAGCTCTGAAGATATATTGTTTGTTTTATTGCTTTATTTAAACTCTTTTAGCCAAATCTCTCTTTTTATTAATTAATATTTTTAATTTTTTCAAATTTCCCATTAAACTGAATTTATGTCGTATAAATAACGTAAGTGTATTATCTGCCTTGTTTATTTCAATATCTTATTAACCTTTTTTATATTAAAAAAAAATCACTTGCTAACCCAGTTACTACGCCCATGTCCTAGTTGTAACTTATTTTAAATTTCCCGCTATACTGTATTTGTCCAGTGTAAATCGTACTCGGTTTGCAGCGCTATCTATTTTTTTCAATTTGAAATAGACCACAGCTCCGCTTAAACCAAAACAAAAAAAAACAGTCTTTATTACAAAACGAGACATATTATACTATTTTAATATATTTCTTAGAAAGGCTAATTCTGTCAGCTATCTAATGATGAGTAAACACAATGAAATATAAATTAGGGAAATAATTATGAAGTAATATCACAATTTATTGAAGTATTACAGGAAATATTCCAAATAATATACTGACCCAACCTTTATTACAATGAAATTTAATACTTAGATATTTCAAAACTCCAGCAATATGTTTAACCTGAAAAGAAACTATTGAATTATTTTAAAACAAATTCGAAAACTCTCCAGTCTTTAAAATCCTTTTACTAATATATTAATAACTGACACAAGGATAACTCGTATATTATTTACTGAAATAGTTCATAATTAACATTCCTCTTGGCTTTTTCGGACACATCTAGCAACTTTCTTCTTAAATTCCGGATAGGATTCCCGCCATTCCTTCGCAGCGTCAACATTAGCGGGTGATTCATCATTTGGATCAGCTAATAATGAAATAACGGATATAAGAATTGTTTCAACAGTGTGTACAGGTAACCATCGTTCGGAAGCCTTTTCATATCCAAACTTATCATCTCCAGGTTCATGTAATATTGAAATACAAACATCACCATTCTTATCAATATTTGGATGCCATATTTCAGTCATAAACTTCATTTTTGGTGGCCGTAAAGGATATTCTTTTGGAAAACTCAAATGACATCTGAAAAATCCTCCTTCATATAATGTATCTGGAGGACCAATAATAAGAACTTCCCATCTGTATATGTCATTATCGTCGATTAGTCCCGCAGAAAATCCTTCTACAGGATTTTTGTTCAAATCTCCCAGTTGTTTCCTTAGTAAAAGTGCTGATTGTGGTTCGGACATTAATAACTATGATTTTTTTTATATCCACTAAACAAATGTTACTAATTTTTTTTTGATGAATATTTGACACTTTCTTCGTACAGTTTTCGTAACTATGTAAACAGAAATGACAAGTTTTGTTATAAATTCGTTGCTAGGTAGTATATCTTCTGGATAGACCATGCTCCATATTCTACAGTCTGTTTCAAACGCTTAGGCGGAACTAAATGGGAATTTCGTTCTTTTAGGTTGTCACGACAAGGGACCTTGCTTGGGTTATTTAATTTTTCACGTTGCAATGTCAAAATTTAAAATTACAACAATGAAACCATGGAAACGAAAGACCTATGTCAAAATTAAATTATTTTTTTAATATATTTTAATGACAAAAAAATTAATAAATGGGAAATTTGTATTAAGAATGACACAAAATATCAAAATATAAAGAAAATGACAATTTAAAATGATATTAATGTTAACAAAAAATGTGTATTGTAAGTATGATTTACAAAGCTTAAATAAAACGGTCGAAAAGCACGATTTAAACGATGAAAGTAACTAGATTGCAAAATTTAGTTCCGCTTAACCGTTTGGAACAGACTGTATCACCGCACAAAGCTGGAAATATTTGAAATAAATTATTTGAAAAAGTTTTTTCAATTACTCTGGCATTTTAAATATTGTATTTCAAATACTTCAAAAAATGCTCTTGGTATT
Organism: Liopterus haemorrhoidalis; assembly: GCA_963971575.1. Classification (NCBI taxonomy): domain Eukaryota; kingdom Metazoa; phylum Arthropoda; class Insecta; order Coleoptera; family Dytiscidae; genus Liopterus; species Liopterus haemorrhoidalis. The sequence goes on from OZ020615.1 coordinate 55,168,897, forward strand.
TGGATTTGCAAATACTTTCTCCGTGGTATTTGTATTACAGTCTGTTCCAAACGGTTAGGCGGAACTAGATTTTGCAATCTAGTTACTTTCATCGTTTAAATCATGCTTTTCGGCCGTTTTGTTTAAGCTTTGTAAATGATACTTGCAACAAACATTTTTTGGTTAAGGTTAATATCATTTTAAAATGTCATTTTCTTTATATTTCGATTTTTTGTGTCATTCTTAATACAAATATCCCATTTATTTATTTTTTTTGTCGTTAAAATATGTAAGAAAAATAATTTAATTTTGACATATGTCATTCGTTTCCATGGTTTCATTGTTGGAATTTTAAATTTTGACATTCCAACGTGAAAAATGAAATAACCCAAGCAAGGTCCCTTTTCGTGACAACCTAAAAGAACGAAATTCCCATTTAGTTCCGCCTAACCGTTTGAAACAGACTGTATATTTGATATTTATTGTCTGAAAATGTCAGTATTTGAAGGATTTTAGAAGTATTTCAAATATTTCCTAGTATTTCAAATATTTCCCTAGTATTGCAAATATTTTCCTAGTATTTCAAATACTTCCCTATTATTTCAAATATTTCCCTATTATTCCAAATATTTCCTAGTATTTCAAATAATTCTTGTATTTCAAATATATTTAAATTATTTGAAATACATTATTTCAAATATATCCCTATTATTTAAAATATTTTATTTCAAATTGTACAGTTAACTTATGTGAAATACCTCATTTCAAATATTTCCCTGTTATTTCAAATTTTTCCTAGTATTTCAAATACATTTAAATTATTTAAAATATTTCCCTATTATTTCCAATATTTCTTTATTATTTCAAATGTTTCCTAATAATAATAATAATAGGTACCCAACGACTAGATAGTATATATAGAGCGTGTAAGGGGCAGAGAAGGTAAGTTCTCCGTTTCAAGACTGCCGGTCATAGATATGAAAGCCACGTTGTCAGTGAGACGTTTCGACCGGTCCTATTATCCCTGTATGAACAGGTACTCATTTATAAGTATTAAATACTTGACCCCAAAGCTGTGTACATAATATCAGAAGATAAAAATCCGAAGGAGATGGGAGGTATCGAACCAGTGTCCCTGTATTTTCTAGTATTTCAAATACATTTAAATTATTTGAAATACATTATTTCAAATACTTATAAGTATTTGAGAAGACCGGGGGGATAATATTATTTTTTTTAACTTAAAAATTTGTTAAAAGTTTATTTTTTTATACATTTTTTTTACTACTCTAGATTAGTGTTTCCCAACCGCCGGTCCGAGATTTTTTTTACTATGCAACTATTCGCCTAATAAGTTATAACCCACTTCATTTTGAAATGAAAATCTCGATCTTAAATCTGTTAATTGCTTAAGTAATAATTTGTTTCTTTTTTCACTACTTATATGTGATTTTTTATTTGTTGTTTTTTTGTGTTTGTAATCAGTGCAATAAAAAATATGAAACTTTTGCGATACACATTACTTTCTAAACTTGCCGGTCCGCGAATTTTTTCTAGGTCGCTTGCCGGTCCGCCATGAAAACAAGGTTGGAAAACACTGCTCTAGATTACAATTTCTGTACTATTCATTGATTTATTCGAGTTGGGTATTATGCGCAAAACGAATTCAACAGATTCATAATTAATATAATTTTTTTATTTTCCTTAAACTATTTTATAACGATAATAATGACAACAATAGTATTTCTTGATATAAGCTGTTCACTTTTGTAAGAAGATTGTAGATCTGGTTATTTTGGTTACTTTTATAGTGTGTTACTGACTTTAAATGTCAATTAAAAATATTCCTTACGCTGTAAAACCGACTTTAGGTTGATAAGGTTATGATCACTATAATTAAGATATAATTTTTCATTATGACATCTGTCAAATGGATCGACATTTTAAAAAAGTGACATTTTTTAATACCAACATGACATACAGCTGCAAAGGTGCAAACTATTGAAAACAAAATTCCCTCTTAGTTTGTTCTTACAAAAGTGAACTGCTTATAAACAAAAATCAGTTTTATAGGAAAAAATAATAATAATAAAAAATAAATAAAATAAATAATTCTCTTCAGTTTCAAATGTAATAAACTATAAAATATAGTCTGTTTCTTTGGTTTAAACTAAAGTCACTAGATTATATAAAGTAGCGCAACGGCGGCCATACTGGGGCTAAAAATGTCGCCCACTATCAAAGATGCACTATAACAAAATTGTGGTACAATTTCAATTATTTTTTTTATTTTTATTAAATAAAATGGATATAATATATAAATTTAAATGAAACTTAACCTTAAATATTCAAACCGCTGACAAAGGAGGTTAATAAATTAGAGCGAGAAAGAGAGATGTGACAGCGCAGACGCAAACTTAAGAACGTAAAAATTGCTGCTTTAGTTTGCTTAATAGGGGATCCAGTGTTGCCAATCAAACCCTGGGGTATGTCGGCTTCTTCAAAGGCTTGCGCTACTTTGTATAATCCAGTGACTTTAGTTTAAACGGAACTAGATTTTGTATTATAGTAACTCTTAACGTTTGATTGAAGACTTTGATCATTTTGTTTAGCAAAAGCCAACTTCAAACAATAATAAATTAGCTAGTGACAACTTAAGAAATTAAAATTTCATTTGGTTCCGCTTAAAGGTTGGGAATAGCCTATATATTAATTTTATATCCGATTTTTCTGAACTATATTCGTAATGAAATCATTATCGTACGAAAAATCGTACGAGATTCAAAACGAAAAATTGCATGCTGTACTACAACCTAAACACATCACAATTTTGAAGAAAATTCAGTGATATTTTTCCTATTTTCCTGATCTATTCTGATGACGATTAGAACCAACTCTAAGCCGAACCAACTCTTGGGTAGAGGTCTGGGTGTTCTTCCCAATTGCTCGTCCTTTTTTGTAGATTGGAACAATTCTTCCTTCACCCATTCTTTTCACATGGTATTTCCATTCCCGTTTCCTGATCTTGGTTCATTTTAACGCATCCTGCACATTTCATCTTTCCCTGATAGACTTATTGGTCTGTGTTTTAAGTTTAGTACTAGTAACTGAAGTCAATGGTTCATAACTTTTTGATTTCGCAGAACATTAATAATTAATACACTTATTTTGCGAAACACCAAAATTAATAACATATATACAAGACAACAAAGTCATCAATCCTCGATACACTTGTAATAAATTCACGGAACACTACTCTTCCGCGGAACTGCGATTAAGAACCACTTATCTAAGTATGTTAATCTCTGCAATTCTCATTTCTGCTTGGTTTTTTTCGACTGCACTCAATTGCATTCTTCAACATTATATTACGGCACTTGAATATATATTTTTTTCATTCACGACATCTTTTAACTTTGAAGCTTGTTCCAACCGGATCTTCATTTTGTTGAGTCAACCCTGCATATGAATTATTCATAAATCACTGCAAACTATTAATTTTCTATGATGGTAACTTTTAAAAATTTAGATAAAGTTGTATTCCTTCATATTATTCAAATAACTTGTTTACATTAAAAACAATAATATAAGAAATATACAGAAAAAACTACCAGCTAAAGCAGTACGAAATGTTCTTGGTAAAGTCATGATTATTGTTAACTAAGATATGTAAAATATTCTTACCTTATATATACCTGTTTAAAATGAATGGTGGGAAATTTGATACAAGATACAAGTCAAATGAGCGATTCATTAACTTTTTTTTATTTTCGGATTAACCCAAGATAAATTTGATATTTTATAACATCTTGGAAATACCCAGAAAAGGAGACTGAATGGTAGTGTACAGAGTTTTTACAATTACGTAGATAAATAATGTGATTTTATTCTACGTACGGAAAGAATATTTAGTTGATAAAAATATCGTTACGCATGTCTGACAAAAGAATTATTCTCACGTACGAAAAACTGATGAAAATATATTTTATATTTCAACTAATTAAGACAAAAACACAAATAAAAACAGTCTTTTAATCCGATCTGGACTGAATTTTGCACAGTTACTCTTTAGAGCTTTGCGGAAATAACGGCCAATAGAGGAGTCTAGGATTTCGTAGGTATTACTAAGAAATTGCACACCTAGGCCCTTAAACCGATCTAGACCAAATTTTGCACAGCTAATATTAAGTCCTGAGATTGTAATGGCGCATAGGAGTATTTAGGGTTCGTAGGTATAACCAAGGACCTAATTTTGCACTGTTGCTATTTAGGACCCTGCGAAGGTAATGGCGTATAGACGTGTCTAGGATTTCGTAGGTATAAATAAGAAACTCTAAATACTCCTAGGCCCTTTGACCGATATGGACTAAATTTTGCACAAATATGCTTTAGGAGCCTGCAATAATAATGGTGCATAGATGTGTTTAGGGTTTCGTGGGTGTAACCAAGAAACTCTAGACACTCCTAGGACTCTTGATCGATTTGGACCTAATTTTGCACAGTTACTCTTAAGGCCCATTGCCACCACCACCCGGGAATACAAGGGGTATATCGCACCCGGGCGGAAGATTTTAGGGGGGCAAATTTTTATTTTGAGTTAAACATTCATTAACTGTTAGTACAGAAAGATCAGTGTTTGAAATTTTCGGTAGTACTTCCAGTGAATGTGCAGTGAATTTTCACATTTTCGATTTGCAAAAGAAAATCTGGTCCTCTTGAATCTTTCAAAATTAGTTTTTTCTTGCGACTTTTAGGACCTTGCTAAAGTAATTTCATTGGTTTAGGACCTTGCTAAAGTAGTTTCGTAGGTATAAACAAGAATCCCTAGACACTCCTATGCCCTTTGATCAGTGGCGTACCTAGGGGGGTATGGTCCGTACCGGGCGGCACATATTTTGAGGCGGCATTTTCTATAACAATTACTATCAGTGTTGCTATTTGCGAAAGGAGCTTCTCCAAATTGAAGTTTATAAAAAATTATCTTCGTTCCACAATGAGTGATTTAAGACGACAAAATCTTGCAATATTGTCCATAGAACAAGAAATTACAAATAATATAAATTTTGAGAGCATTATACACGATTTTTCTACTATGAAAGTTAGAAGAGTAAATATATAAATATGTCTACATATACATGTGTACAATTTGTTTGTTTATCCAAAAGAAATGAAATTATTTATTTATAAATATAAAATAAAAGATATTTAGGCCCGGTTTTTCCACCTTCAGATAAAGTTCCAGGTAACTATCTGACAGATAAGGTTATTTGTAACTTCATCTGTTGAGTAAATGTCATCCCTTCTTTCTATACAAATGTATCTATCGGATAGTTATCTAACAGATAATGAGACTGACGTATTGGATTCACTGACTGGTATTGACATTTATTCAGCAGATGAAGTTATAAATAACCTTATCTGTCAGATAGTTACCTGGAACTTTATCTGAAGGTGGAAAGACCGGGCCTTAATGGTATTTTTTTTTTGTAAATTAGGTATATGTTTTGTCTCATAGGTGGGGAACCTGCGGCCTCCGTAAGTTTCTTGTGGCCTTTAAAAAAGTATCTTGTATTTTTATAAAAGTTGCATTTATAGGTATATCAACTTATGCTCCTTTATTACTGCCTAATTTAAATATGGCATCCAATGTTAAAAAGTTCTCCACCTATAGTTTGTCAAATTACAATTATTTATTTATTTTTAATAATTTATAAAAACCACCATTTGATTGACTTAGAAAGGGCGGCAAATTAGAGACCGCCCCGGGCGGCAAAAGTTTTAGGTACGCCACTGCCTTTGATCGATCTGTATCAAATTTTGCACAGTTACTTTTTAAGATCTTGCAAACATAACACAAAATTTTCAAATACTAAAAATGTATGTAACAAAAAATATATCATAACGAAATACTGGTTCCTTAGCTAGTCAATATATGTAAATACAATTTTAGGCTATATTTGGCATCTGACACTACCGATAGAGGCGCTACTGCATTCACATCATGGCTGAATTTGGTAGGATATTTTTGACAGGTTCAATAGTATCTTCATGTGATATTTATTGAAACACACGGGAACACACTCTAAAATGGTCTTTAACTGTCTTTCCACTTCTAAGAACATATTCCTATGCTTGTCACAAACTCGACTATCCTACAACCTTTAGTTTCTCAAAATCTCACTAGAGGCGCTTCAGTTATTGTCAGTTGACAATATTTATATTAGTCTATATTTATTACTTAATTTGGTATGATGACAGAGCAAAACCAAAATACAGGCTAAAAATTCATTATTGAACTTAAAATATCTTTCTTATTATTATTGACAGCAGCAAAAACGTATGTCACAAAAAATGTTTAAAATAAAAAAGCAAATATTTTTGTTTCCTGCTTTTTTTTCAGTTGGATAATGTTGGATGGTGATACATACATATTTGGAGAATTATGGAATAGCTAAAAAACTTGGAATACCTATAGGCTATTTCAAACGTTTAAGCGGAATTAACTGTAATTTTCATTTTCCTAAGTTGTCATGAGCTCTCTTTTTAACAATTAAAGCTTTTGCTAAACAAAATGATTAAAAGTCTGACTTAATCGGTAAATATTCCTAGAATTCAAAATCTAGTTCCGCTTAAACTAAAGAAATAGGCTATATTTCACTTGTTTACTTCATATCAAAAGTATCTAGAACAAAAATTGGTTAAAACAAAAGATAAATCTTTCTTGTTCTATACATTTTTTCAATAAAATATTTTAGGAGTTCTGAGGGACCTCACATAAAAAAATAAATACACTGAATATCTCATTTATTATTTCCTTTACAGCAGAAATGTATATATGATGAAACGTACGAAGTACAGGTTCCTTAGCTAGTTGCAAATAAATTTAATAAGACTTCAATCGAATCAGGTACATTTTAGGTGATTAGTACGCATAAAGGTATGTTCATATAATCATGCATCGATCGTTTCCAGCGCGTATCGTTTCTTCCACAAATATTCCTAAAGTGTTCATACGTTTTCGGCCACGTAGCGTAACAGTAATTTTAATTTACAGTTTTCTGATTGGCGTCACATCAGATAGTTGGCTGGTTACAAAAAATTTAGTTGAAGTGTGAATTTTCACACATTTCAGGATTTTGTAGGGATTTAGCAATTGATAAACAATTGTGGGTACATAAATCGATGGTATTGATAACTTTTGAAAGACTAAATCGCGTGCTTCTCTCTAAAGCAGTATTTCTCAATCTTGTTACTCTCGTGGCAAATTTTCTAAACGAGAAAAATTTCGCGGCACACCTACGTAGTCGTAGAAGAAGTCTAATTGGTCTTTATTCAAATAGTGTTGGCTCCTGAATGCAGATCCCTGTATTCAGGATATGTCAATTTCAATTCGTCATGAAAAATTTACTTTATTCTTATTAATGGTGTTGTACGTATATTCGGACAATGATGTTAAAATAAAAACGACGCCAGTTTTTTTTTTAAGAGATTGCGGCGCACTAAAGTGCCGCGGCACACCCATTGAGAAACACTGCTCTAAAGACTTACAAGCCTACTTTAGATGCGCTCGAATGAAGACCCAGCAAAATTTGCTCATCAATGCCCGGACATGTGTTTACTTTCAATCACCTTCCGTAGCTATCCGTATCGACACAGAGCGTTCCGGAAAATATTCTCGTCGAGAATGCTGGACGGAGCCGATCAATGCCGAAGAATGCCGAACACGATACGCTACGTATGAAATACGCTATAGAAAATGTACTAAAGAATATTTGTCGTGCATGAAACGCTACGTGCAGGAAACGATCGATGCATGATGATATGAACGTACCTCTAGGCAACTCTCCCCTAAAGCTAATCTATTAACAATGAGATTACAATAAAACACAAAATCTAACAACACTATTAATTTCAAATATCAAATCCTTCTTCTTTGGGCAGTTTGTTTTTCCATCCTTTAGCTGAAACATAAAAATGAAAAAACGTCACAAAATGTTAAATTTCCTTCAAATAAATTTATTGCTTTTTTTTTTTTAATTTTTTCGGAACTCGTTAAAATGAATACCGGTCTTGGTGGTCCTAAAGTTTTAAGTCTAATTTTTATATCATAGGTTCAACTATTTTTGGAAACCAGTTCTAAAATTGAAATCAGGCTATTTTCATTCTCATTCATTTTTAAAATTAATTATTTATTTATTTATTATTATTTTTTTCCCCAAAATTCGCCACTTCCATAAAACACAATCACATAAACTTAAGAAAATGTAGCGAGTAATTTATTATCAAATATAATAATAAAACACTATTTTAATAATGTAATTATTAAAACATCGAACATATATAACCTTCTAATAACACAGAACTACAAACAAATGTCATAATAAAGCACTCCGACTGATAATTAAAACTACGGACAAAATATGTTTTGACCCATCACTTGCAATGGCTACTACAGGTTACATACTATTGCTCGTCCTTCACCCCCGCTTGTACCCCGCATCTACACTCATACAAAGATTTAAGACATTCGCTATTTTGCCCTGCCTGGCGTATGTCCATTCTAAAAACATTTGTTTTAGGAAGCGAAACGCGGCATGGTTGCGAATTTAAGTTATAAACATTTCAATAAAACTAAATATTAATTTAAAATGAGTAAAATGAAAATAATACATGTTACTATTATTATTTTTAAAGATTTTCTTTTTTTTCTCCCAAGTAAATAATTGGGAGGGCATTGCCACGTTGCCCTCTCTGCATCAGCCGCCACTGGTATTTTAATGTGTAATGTGTTGGAAGATCTTATGACTATTCTGATGTAAATGGACTTTGAACCAATACTATATTAATATTATAAATGTATTGTAAATAAACAAACATTAAAAATTAAGTTTCCCTTTTATGGTGCAATTCTGTGGCAAATCTGTAAGATACAGACGATTGTATCTAAGGAGTTGTTTCATGTGTTGTTATGGCCAGTTTCTTATAGATTCTGTCTGTAGTCTGTAGGCTTACAGATTTGGCACAGAATTGCACAATTAGTTGCGTACTACATAATGAAATATGTATGCCTATAGTATGGCTATTCCAAATATTTAAGCGGAACTAAGTATAATTTTCCTTTTTGAAGTTGTCATGAGTTCTTATTTTAAGATTTGAAGAGGGCTTTTGCTAAACAAAATGATCAAAAGCCTCACTTAAACCGAATTCAAAATTTAATTCCGCTTAAACCAAAGAAAGATGGTATAATTAAAACTTGCTTACCTTTTTTATACTGGACGTGTACAAACTTTCCTTCCATTTCGCAAATTACAACAAATCGTACCATGTGAACAATTTGCATCAGAATCACAATGTTTTGCATTAATTACTTTTAAATTTCTTACAGGACATGAATGATCTGCATTCAACGCAATTGAAAATAAAGCAAAAATTACAAAAACTGTCACAAGAATTCGTTGCAACGACATTGTGAGAAATATATTATATCTGAATGTTGGAAATAGAAAAACAAGCTGTATTCTATCATTGAACTTGTGATAACCTTTAAAAATAACATCTATAGAAAACAAAATCAATAAATATAAATATACAAGGTGGCTAAAAATTTACTTTCATTTTAAACCAATCCTAGAATAAATATAAAACAATATACCTATATATTTTTATATAAATGCTTTATTTGGTCCTTGCAATTATTTATGGAATATAATGTCGTTTAAATACTCACCTCTTCCTTCCATACAAATGCGAGTGTATTCAAAAGCATTTACACAAATTTCAGGCGATATTTTTGCTATTAAGCTTTTAGTACATGATGCAATTTCTCGTTTTGAATCTTGTACGATAATTATTGTATTGCGAATATAGTTCTGAAATAACGGATGTAAAATGTAGGTTACCCTCCAACATATATCGGTTTGAATCTGAACCGAATGATGCGCACTACGTCTGTTTTCGTATATTGACAGGATTCAAATAATTGTACCTAACCAAGGGTGGACAAATAGTTTACCAAAGTTTGTTAGTTATTTTTTTTTTTTTTTTTTGGCGCACAGCAGCTTTGGCTTGCGCCCCCGTCTATCTAAATCGGTGTTCTTCAACCTTTTTCTCCCTGCGGACCGGTGAAAATAGGATAAATATTTCGCGAACCGGCTGAAAGATACAAATAAAAACCAATATATATAGTATTTTATTATTATATAGGTATATGTTATTCAGTTATAAAATTATAATTTTTAGTACGACATCTGCTGCTACTTCTTTGTTACAAAATTTGATATACGTGGCTGCAGAGTTGTTTCTGAGAGACGAAGCGCTGTGTTCAGTGCCGCAACAACATAAATTGGTGCCTGGTGCGTAAAATTATTTGGCGCCTCCCTCCCCCACCCTCACTAATTACATACGCAATTTTAAAAATTTTATGATAGGGTGATTGCATCAGTAAGGGAACGTTTAAAAAATTTACTTACGTTGTTTTCTTCACCAAAATGTTATTTAAGATATTTACTTATCATATTTTATATAAAATCCTTAAAATCTTATTGTTTTAATTTGATGCAAGTGAAAATAAAACTTAGAAAAATAAAAAACATAACTTTATTCATAAAAATCACAAAATCGCCAGAAAAGGAACACTTACTCCTAATAAAGGAACTATCTTATTACCAGTAAAGGAACATACAAAAATTTATATTATAAAGTCATTTTTTTAACAATAAATGTATAAAAAAATTTAAAAAAAAAACATTCGTTGGTATTATTTTTTAGTTTAGTTTTAACCGTTTTCTCTGGTTTGGTTTAAATTGCAATATTAACGATTATATTAACAAATTATGTTACAAATCTTTTAATAAACTCAAAAATCATGATAATCAACTAATATAAAAAGGGATAAAATATAAACTCTACGTCAATAAAACACAAAATGAAAAACACCTAAAATGAAACACAAAAGGGCTAAAGAAATATTATATTACATAATTGAATAACAAAATAAATAAAAAAATATATATTTAATGACAAAAAAAAAGGATATTTGAACAAAAAATACTAAATATTTAGGTATTTTAATAATATATTATATAATCACTTTAACGGAATGGAAAATTAAATAAATTGAACTTTTCTGGCTTTTAACTGTGAAAATTCGTTAATTAAGTCTTCATAATTTAATGACTGCGCTGTAGTATTTTCTATTGATATTAAAGCTAAATTTTACAAGCTCTTGGCCCATTGTAGAACGCAAATAATTTTTTATTAACTTTAATTTACTAAAACTGCGTTAATTCGAAGCAACAATTACAGGGAGTATTAAAAATATGCGCAGTGCAATGCCAATATTAGGGTACACATCTTTTAAATCGTAAGTGTGGATCACTTCTAATAATTGCATTGCAGTAGCAGTTGTACAGTCATCAATTAATGAACTTGCCTGCCATTTGAAACTTTCGATTATGAAATCAAATTTGTGTTAATTATAGTTTATTAATATAAAAGATAATAATAAAAAAAATATATTTGGCCATTTGGCGCCCCTATGAACCGGCGCCTGGTGCGGCGGCACCTGTCGCACCACCCTTGTTGCGGCACTGGCTGTGTTAACATCTATTCGATTTCTCTGTTTGGCTTTTATAGTTGACGCGCCTGAAAAAATCTTTTCGCACAAATAGGAAGTCGAAAAAATTACTAATAATTTAATAGCTTCATAATTCAAAGATTGATATTCTTTTTCTAGCGATTTCCAAAATTGAGACAATGATTGCATTTTATGTCTCGCTAGGTGCACACCTTTCATAGACATTTATAAAATAACCCCCACAGAAAATGTTTGTGAAGTTGTTAAACCTGGAGATCTTGATGACCAATCGATTAAACTGCTTCTGGAGACTATTCGGTCTGGAAAAATTCTCTTCAAAATTTCGTTTACGGTTCGTCCTATGATATGTAGAGCGATCTTACTGAAACCACATGTTTTTTAAACTTAGTAAACGCAAAATTTATGTGATAGAAAGTTCTCGATCGTATCACGGTACGGGGTCTCCATACACAGTTACCCGCAGATATAAGGTGTCTTCGTTAGTTGTCTTCAAAGATATAAGGTTTTTCTATTTATTTTTATTTATTAAACAATCTAATACAAATACATGCTTTTCTATTAAAATCAAACTTATTCTTATATACACATTAATTATTTCAAAGATAATAAGATTACAGTAAACCACAAATCCTAATAAAACTATTGATTTCAAACATCAAATCCTTCTTCATTGTTCCGCTTAATTGGGACTGTACCTCCATTAACTAAAACAAAGAAAATATTTATTATTTATTTTATGCGGCCCGCCAGTAGTAAAATATAATGTTTTCTTTTCTTATCCCGCGTAGCCAACACATTACTACCGATCTGTTTTAGGCTTCTTACATACTAGGTGTATTTATAATTACTAAGAGTATTAAGGTAATACTGGAGTAAGGAATTACTAGAGATAACGTTAAGCTTAACCTTTATCTCCAGGTTCAACGACCTTTCCTACTACGGACATTTTATTTAATTTTAAATTTTATATTTTTACGAATACTTTTAACTATTGTGACTTTTAACTAGCTCTGATGAAGATTTGGATAAAATCGAAACGTTAGCATAGTTAAATATCGTTTGTTTTATTTTTCACATGTCCGAATCCTATTAATTCATCAATTATATTACCTACGCACATAATTTAATAAACATAAACAACAAAATATAAAATTCAGAATAATATTTTGGGTTCATAGACATATTTGACACATCTACAACATTTGGCAAAACCATTCTCATTTCTCCTAAGAGTAGGGTGACCATTTTCTTAAGAAGGTAATACGGGACAAAGCAAAAAAAAGTCGTCACTATCCAAATATAAGTGAAGATAAAAAAAAGGTCTTCACCTTCATAATCCAAGTGAAGACCAAAAAAAAAGGTCCTCACCTCCCAGATCCAAGTATCCAAGTGAAGAGAGAAAAAAAAGGTCTTCATCTCCCAGATCCAAGTGAAGAGCAAAAAAAAAGGTTTAAAAGTTAGAAATGCGGGACTTTTGCGGGACGTATCTTAATGCGGGACTTTTGCGGGACGTATCTTAATGCGGGACAGTCCCGCAAAAAGCGGGACGAATGGTCACCCTACGTAAGAGCAATACTGCAAACTAGCACTTCAATGCAGTATAGACAACTTGTAGGATATAAAAGAATTCGCAAAAAATGGTAGAATGGAATAATCACGCCTCCTGATCAAATAACGACCGTTTAATAAAAGAAAGCTAAAGATCTACGGCCGTTAAAAAGGAGAGATCGAGGTAGACCCAGAAGCTCTGGATGAAAAATTGGGTTTCATCGTCAACAAAACACTTTAAATGAATCCGTGAAAGAAAACCTGTGGCCTATGTAAAGAAGGAAAAGAATAAGTATACAAAAATTAAAAATGCTCACCTTTTTATACTGGATTTGTACAAACTTTCCTTCCATTTGCCATTTTACAACATTTCATACCATTCGAACAATTGTCATGATTAACACAATATTTTATTTTATATACTTTCACTAAATTTGTTCTTGGACAAGAATCACTATAAACATATGCATCTGTATTCAACACAAATGAAAATAAAGCAAAAAAGAAGAAAATTACAACAAGAATTCGATGCGCCGACATTGTTAATAATACGTATCTGAATATTTTAAATAGAAAAGCAAGTTATAATATTTTATTAAACTTGTGATAACCTTTAAGAAAAAAACATTTAAAAGAAAAAAAATGAGTAAACAACTAGTTATTTTCGTACCAAGTACGCGGTTTAGCAAAGGAGGGTGCTAAACGTATTTCACGTACGAGGTGCACACAATATATTTTCTACAACTTAATATATTATTAAAAAATCAGCTGTGGCCACCACAGGACCGACCGCCATCACAAAGTTCTTGGTTAATTCATGCTCCTTTATCAAAAAATGTCTCAAATAAAAGTTGTTAGTTAATGCTTTTATAGCAACTTTTGTTAAATAAATTTTTTCGAAATACTTCACTGTTGTGAAATATTCGCAAAATTCTTAAAACCGACACAAGTAAACTCCCATTTCTAGTTAACCGATTTTTACCAAAAGTTGATAAACTCGTGCAGTTGATGTCAAAAGCTTAAATATGAAGCTTCATAAAAATCCTTTTAGCCGAATTCGCTGTGCACGTTTACACAGATCGACAGACAGACAGACAGACAGACAGACAGAGAGACAGACAGACAGACAGACAGACAGAGAGACAGACAGACAGACAGACAGACTGACAGACATACTAAAAATAGTTAAAACGTTATGTATACTTTTTAAAATTATTTGAAATAATGCATTTCAAATAAATCAAATGTATTTAAAATACAAGAATTATTTAAAATATATACTAGAAAATATTTGAAATATTTACTAAAGAAATATTTGAAATACTGGGGAAATATTTCAAATACTGACATTTTCAGACAACAAATATCAAATACAAATAGAGAAAGTATTTGCAAATCCAAATACCAAATATTTGAAATACAGTATTTCAAATATAATCTGTCTCATTTTGTAATACGAAACTAGATCTAGTTACTTTGGTGACTGTTGTGGTGTAAATAGACTTTTATGGAAACATGTGAACTTGTAAACCTGGCTTTTAAATATTTGGTTAAGTTTTATTATATCGAGGTTATATTCACTCAAAAATGTATGTCAGATAACAAATTGAAATGTCAAAATTGCGATAGACATGTCAAAATTGTGATAGACATGTAAAATATTTTGAAAGGTGCCACTTCAGACTTACCACCCTAAGATGATATTTTAAATATACAACATAAAAAATGAAATTTCCCTCTTAGTTTCGTATTACAAAATGATACAGATAATACCAGAAAGTAATTGAAATGCTTTTTCAAATTCTTTATTTCAAATATTCCCATTTCTGGTTGTAGGTTCCAAAAAAAATTAGGTCAATAATAACGAACTGTCCCCAGACGAAGTAAGAAAAAAAAAAAAAACAAAAAAATAATAAAGTAAGCTAAATATTTAGCTGAAATATCTATTAGAATAACAAATGCCTTTAGATCCATAACATTTATATAACATAAATTATAAAATACATGATAATATTATGTGTTTGTATATATTTTTATAAAGGAATATATTTATTTCTGAATCCAGTCCTTGGGAATTTCAATAACTTTGGGTGGAAATTCTTCTTCTGCTGGGGTGCCTGCTGAAACAATAACAATAATTAATAAACATTACCTTGGGTGCCCGCAGGATTTATTTTAAGGGGGGTAAAATATGAAGGTATATTTTTGAAAATATTTAGTCTCTAAGTCTCTATATCTATAAAAGAGGAAAATTATTATTTTTTGTTTGTTCGTTCACTCTACATTCCTAGACCGTTTAACCGATTAGATTAAATTTTGAACAGTTACTCTTTAGGACCCTGCGGAGTTTGCACCTGTAGGTGCAAAAAAATAATCGGTTTTTCAATTATGTACATGTTTTTAGGGCCTACGGACGGAAATATGTCGGAAAATATCTTGCGTGCGGAACATTAAAATCGTTACGACGGCTAAACTGTAAGAGATATATCAGAAATATACAAGGTCTGTTCAAAAAGTATCGCGAATTTTGAATTTCCGCGGGTTACGTATATTCGATTTTCGATTTTTTTTGTGGCGTTATGTTGGTACTCATGTCTCTCACTTATGCCGACAAGTTCGGCCATTTTGAATGTTCAGTTAATTTTTAACAGTTGCTTTGCTTGCACGTGTTTTGGCTCGTCTTCGATTTTTGCCTATACCAAAAAATGGATCAAAGAATTTGTATCAAATTTTGTGTGAAAAACAAAATTAAGTGCGCAGACGCATTCCGAATGTTGACTGTGGCATATGGTGAAGCTACCTTGGACCGAAGCAACGTTTATTGGTGGTACAAAATGTTCTCAGAGGGCCGAGAAGATGTGAACGAGGAAGAGCGTGCCGGACGCCCGAGCACGTCAACAACAAACGAAAACATTGATGAAGTGAAGAAAATAGTATTGGCCAATCGTCGAATCACCGTTAGAGTTGCTGAGGACCTAACATATCGATTGGCTCGTGCCATTCGATTTTTACCAATGATTTGGGCATGAGACGGGTCGCCGCGAAATTCATACCAAAATTCGTCGTGTTTTTTGACCAAAAACAACACACTGATAATGCCGCAGCCACCGTATTCCCCAGATCTGGCCCCCTGTGACTTTTTCTTATTCTCGAAACTGAAGAGGCCCATGAAAGAACGACGCTACGCTACGAGTGAGGAGATAAAGACGGCATCGAAGGAGGAGCTGATCAAGATCACAAAAAATTATTTTTTCAAGTGCTTCGAGGATTGGAAAAAACGTTGGCACAAGTGTATATCTGGTGGGGATTACTTTGAAGGGGACAAAATAGATATTCATGAATAAATAAATAATTTTTGAAAAAAACAAAATTCGCGATACTTTTTGAACAGACCTCGTATATGACCGACTTTTAAGGTTTAATATTACTACAAAAAAGACCGCGAGAGCATATATCGCAGGTCAATAGATCATTTATTAGTTTTTATTTTCCGCGAATATTATATCGCTCAGTTTACTATGTAATATCGTCGTTACCTTTAAAGATTTATTGGCATTAATGATTTTTTCTATAAAATCTACTCTATTAGTAATTTTTTCTCTGTGAAACCTTAATATACTCAACCCGGATAAAGGATCATCTGTTATAGTTGACGTCATAGTGGACGTAATAATAGTTGAAATAATAGTGTTATAGGTCCAGGCCAAACCCGAGTTGACTACATATTTTGTTTATGTAATTAGTTGTTATCAGTTATCAGTATTTGGGCCCCATTGTGGTGTTTCTATGGGTAGTTTCCGCGTGGAAAATGAGCACTTTACGTAAATCTTATACGAGGGATGTTTCCAAAGTTCTGGGAATTTAGCTATAATTTTTATTATTTTGTTAATTTTCGTCAATATTACAATGTAGTTTTTCAACATAATCTCCATTTAACTAAATACATTTATCCCAACGATAAACTAATTTTTTTAAGCCGTCCTCACAGAACTTTCCTATTGAGTTTCTGTTCTGGTCCCAACAGCTTTAGCACCCAGCGCTGCGAAACCTTGCTAACGCCCAAACAATCATGCAAGACGTCATGAACTTGTCGTGTACCTATCCCTAGGCGCACACTAATTTGACAAATACTCATTCGCCTGTCCTCTTGCAGTAGGTCTTCGAGGGCAGTAATGTTTTTCATTTACCGACGAATATTGCACTAGATAGTTGCATAAACATGTCAAGACTTGTCTGGTACAAGTAACATTGCCTATAAGTTCTGCGTAATTTAATTATAGCACAATTCCCAGGATTTAGGAAACATCCCTCGTATAGTGTTCCAGCTTTGCCGCATATGGCGCTGCGATCTTAAAAAGTTTCCCCTATTTGTAATGTAAATAATATGTTTTTACCTGGTAATGTTTCCTGTATTTTTGGTTTAACACAGCTCTGTGTTCCGCAGCTATTAGCACAACATTTCTCTGTTTCCGGACATTTATCGTCTTCTTCACATGCCACTTCGCACTCCGCGTGATGTTCTTTTGCTGGACATTCTCCAGCCTTCGTCTCACAATGAACGGAGACAGCGAGACAAAACAATAACACAATAACGACCTTCATCTTGGTTATGATCATTTTATGTAATGTTTGTGTTTTATATACACACCTTGCAACTTATATTATTGGAGGTATAAGTTACAGTGGCGTAGAAAAAGGGGATTTGTTCATATAAATATTTTAACTACTATCTCCCTCTCTCTTCGAGTTTTAATCTTACTCACTAAATTATTCAATTTTCTATATCTTCTATAGGTTTTCAACATTTTTCACTTGTGACATCAGCGTCGGTTGCAAACTTTGCAGGACCCTGTGTTTTTTTTTGTCGTCTCCTTGTATTTTTAATAAAGTACCTTAAATAAAATGAAAAAATTTATGTGAAGTGTGAATTTTTACACATTTCAGGGTTTCGCAGGTATTTATTAACTGTGTGATGATTATTTGGGATGCCAAAACAAATTTTATGCCAAAATATTTTTTTATGAATTTTAATTCGAATGCCTAATACCATTATTTAAGTTTCTAAATATGTGCAGTATTTTTTTTTTTTTTATATAGCAAGTTTCATTAAGATTTTGAAAATTGCGCCTATGGCTTCCATTGGTTGCTTAAATCATAAGCCTCGCCCTCTGATACCTTCAAATATAGAATTAAATTATAATTTCAACACTTCCCACTGGTTATTAAATTTACGCTTTTAAAAATTAAATGCAACATTTACCAAAATATAACTAGAATGTTGACAAAATAATTTAAACAAAATAAAAATGCAAAAAAAACTGAAAAAATAAAAATTGACGGGATTCGAACACAGTTTCTTACAGTAGTTTCAACTCACTAAGCGACAACGCTACCACTGTGCTATACAGGATCACTCGTTTACTATGCTAAATAGCGGATTAAATATATTACATATTTTACTTAAAAACACAAAAACTGCGTTATTTTCCGAAAACATAATCTGATCAAAAATTCCTGTTGTACTATTCCGGTTCACACCAATGTACATTACTGAGAATTTATTCAGATTTTTAGTTTAAACCATCTGGGCTACAGGGTGTGGAACAAAAATTTTTTGCACAATTTTGGCAAAAATCGCCTCAAAATAATTTATTTTGCAAAAATAAAATTTTGATCGTTAATCCACGTACCAAGGGCTTTTATTTGATACCCTACACAGAATTGTAAAAAAATATATTTTTTTTCGATGAGCATATATTTGTTTACATTTTTAGGGGGATATGTTTTTTAGATGTTTTAGTATTTTTCCTATGTGCGGGTCAACGAGTTGTATAAGCATGCCAAATTTCAACTCTCTAGGTTTAGCCGTTTGGCTACAATTTTGACCGAACAGACAGACAGACAGACAGACAGACAGACAGACAGACAGACAGACAGACAGACAGACAGACAGACAGACGACAAAATGACGGTATAAGGGTTTTTTGGTCATACCTACAAAACCCTAAAAAGGGCGCTATTTCAGGTTAAATTAATTTACAAGTGTCTACATTAAGTATTTCCCGAGGGCGATATTTTAAGTATTTGCCAAGGGCGCCAAAAACATTGCTACGGCTTTGTTGACTGCACTTAGTTAACCATTTTGCTGACAATCTCCTTATCCTAAATAAGAATAAAACTCATGATTTAATATCCTCGCTAAACCGGAACATAGCCACCAACATTACTTTTAGTAAACCAGTTAGATTCCTAGGCTTCGATGGCCAATTAAATTGGGAACGGCACATTGATTTTCTTCCTTCTTCGTTAAAGAAATACAATTTTGCGTTAAGAAAACTTAAATCGTGCGTCTCATACGATACAATACGCATTTTTTACTTTTCCACTTTCCAGTCACTTGTGTCTTATGGCTTTTTACAGAGCTCATTGCCGCTCATTGTTTACCTAATAGAATATAATGACTGTTTATAATTTATTTGTATTTACCTGTTTGGTGTATGTAAAGGAAAATCCCTTTAACTTTACAAAAATTTGTGCTACTCGGCTACCGAAACTAAGATAATAAGTAAATAAAAAATGGTACCTATCTACTAATTCAAACGGGGCGAAAACTTTTTATATTGTGTACAGGCTATTCCAAACGTTTAGGCGGAACTAAATGGGAATTTCGTTCTATTAGGTTGTCACGAGAAGGGACGTTGCTTGGGTTATTTAATTTTTTCACGCTGGCATGTGAAAATTTAAAATTCAAACAGTGAAACCATGGAAACGAATGACATATATGTATCTCAAAAATAAAATACATTTTTAATGACAGAAAAATAAATACAGTCTGTTCCAAGCGCAACTAGATTTTGCAATCTAGTTACTTTCATCGTTTAAATCGTGCTTTTCGACCGTTTTGTTTAAGCTTTGTAAATCATACTTACAATAAACATTTTTTGGTTAAGGTTAATATCATTTTAAAATGTCATTTTCTTTATATTTTGATTTTTTGTGTCATTCTTAATACAAATTTCCCATTTATTTATTTTTTTGTCAATAAAATAAGTAAAAAAAAATATTAAATTTTGACATATGTCATTCGTTTCCATGGTTTCATTGTTGGAATTTTAAATTTTGACATTCCAACATGAAAAATGAATACAATGTTCCATTACTCGACGAAAGTAACCGCGGTTGAAGTTTCCCGTTCCGAAAGTGTACGACATTAACCTTTTCAGGAAAATTGTTAAGTTTCGGAACGCGGTTACTGAAAATTTTGGTTACTTTTTTGTAACCAAACTAACCGTAGAAATATCGCGGTTAGTGTGGTTATTTCCTCCCACTACAAACTTCAGATCTAATGTAAACTACAAAAGGCGGGAATTTCAAAACAATTACAATAAGGCGAGAGTTAAGTGGAGGGAATTAATCGTTTCTTTATAGTGCAAGTAGTAAATTATAATATTATTTTACTATAGTCTATAATTAAAACAGTAAGAAGGAGTGTGAGTAACTGATTTTTAGTAATATTGATCGATGTCGTGAACAATAATATCGGGAAAAATCATATATGTTCTTATATAATGTGCCATTGTAAACAAGTACTAATAAAACAAATATTTTTATTAATTAAGTTTGTAAGAGAATATCTATAACCTATAACATCCATAAAATGACAGTTCAGTTGTCTGTTTTATCAACTGTGAAATGTGACTACCGTTCCGTAACTTAAACTCGTTTTCAGGTAACCACTGGGTAACCACAACTTACCACGACTTTACCGTAACCGCGACCGTGGTAGTTAGGTGTGCAGTTACGGAACATAGTATAAATAACCCGAGCAAGGTCCCTTCTCGTGACAACCTAAAAGAACGAAATTCCCATTTAGTTCCGCCTAACAGACTGTAAATGGGAAATTTGTGTTAAGATTGATACCAAAAATCCAAATATAAATAAAATGATATTTCAAAACGATATTAACCTTAACCTAAAAATGTTTATTGTAAGTAGGATTTACAAAGCTTAAGCAAAACGGCCAAAAAACACGATTCAAACGATGAAAGTAACTAGATTGCAAAATCTAGTTCCGCTTAAACGTTTGGAATAGCTTATAAGAGAGTTTATATTATCGACAAAATATTTTAATATTAATCAATCTCATTTTGATTGTCGATTGTCTTGGTCGTCTGTGGACCACGCCAGCCCTGTATGGTACCAAAAGAAAGAAATAAAAAACTTTGGTGGTACACCAGGACAAGTGAAATATAAAAATATATTAATTGTTATTTCATTTGAATTTTATAGCGATTTATGATCGAAGGGCAGTCGGAAATTTTGTTTCAAACTTCGATGGATGGTGACAGAACCAGTTGAATTTTGGAAAGCCGTTTCTTTCGAATTTTATAGCGTATTTTGTAATTTGATTTTCATTACGGGGACTAGAAAACTTTACGAGTCGAACTGGGTGTTTTAACTAGTCTGGGCGTTTTAAAAATGGTAGGAATTCAATCAAAGATGATGAGAGATCGGGTAGGCCTAAGTTTCGACCCCGCCCCAGCCGCTTGTTTCACTTGGCGAAGCATAAATCCGGTTCTGCTCGTAAATCTTTTGAAGCAAACTGGTAAAAAAAGATTTGAGAAAATATATAAACACTGAAGAGAAACTAAATTGTTCCCGTATTGCGTAGAGACCAAACGAACCTCACGAAGATAACTAAATCTCCTACAGTATTTCTATAATTAGAATAAAATATACGCGAACTTTCGCACGTCTATGTTTAGTTGGGAATCCCTTATAAAAAACTGTTTAACATAAGAATTCGTTAATTGTCCTTCACGGTCAATAGAAAGCCACAAACCCGTCTGATTGGGTACATTATCGTTTTATTTATAATCGATTCACTATAAATATAATCTGGGCTTTTCTAATAAAGTAAATACGAGTAAATAAATAAATAATGTTTTCATTTCTTCTAATAATAATATGATAATTTATTTTATTGATGGATAAATATGATGCACAGGAAATATCATTATTCTGGCTTATGTAATTTGTTTACTTTAAAACAAGTACGTAGCTAATTTTAGCTGTTTAGTTTTTTCAGGCTATTGTTTTGGAGGAAAGCAATGTCAGCACTGGAAATTTGAAGCAACTTTCTGTATGTCCACATTTGGAACACCTCCAGTTTTTTGCTTGATGCCTGCGTAAGCATTCAGACCTCGATATGATACAACAAACTAGAAAATGCATCGTGGGGAAGAGATCTAAAGCATCGTTTATAATAAACCCATAATATAATGCATAAGGATGGAACAAAGGGTTTGACCATTCAGAACATCTGTTTGTAATAAAGAGAGCAAAGAGAGTAGTGTAATTTTTATGCTATGTATCCATAGCATATACCATGAGTTCAAAAAGTAATTACATAACGGTTGGCTATGGAAAAATAAAATAATGTCTACTGCAATCTTTATATAACAATAGGTGTGTTCGATTTGCACATTTGCAGTTACTGTTTACTGCCGCGTTAAAGCGTTAACAGCCGTAACAAATAATCCGCAAGATAAACAGGTGTAACTTTTTCGCAGTAGCGTCATAAACTGGCAGTAAATTACGACAAATTAAACAGATTTGCAGTTACTGCGACCAAACGAACAGATTTTTTTAACGCGGCAGTAAACAGTAACTGCAAATGTGCAAATCGAACACACCTATTATAAACTTATGACATAAAATAACAGCGATGACAGTTAATTAATTCTAAAGCTTGCGGTAGACATTATTTCATTTTTCCATAGCCAACCCTTATGTAATTACTTTTGAACTCATGGTATGTTAGAAACGAGGTTTAATTCGTAGGCTCAGAGTCATGCTATAGTTATATAGTATTTCTCCTCCTAAAGCCTGGTTTTTAATAAACGCATATCATACATAAAATGGCCGCATAAGATAATGAAGATAAATCATAGGACTATCGTTGTTATTTTTTAGGGTTTAGTAAGTATGACCAAAAAACTTCAATAACGTTACTCATGTGTCTGTCTGTCTGTCTGTCTGTGGTCAACCGGCTGGACCTAGAAAGTTGAAATTTGACCTTCTTGTACAACTTTTTGACCCACATATAGAAAAACTATCGAGAGTTCAAGAAACAAATCGCGAAAAAAATATAAACACATTAGTGTTCATCGAAATAATAAATATATGTTTCTGTTTTTGGGTGGATTATCAAATCAAACCTTTTTTTTGACAAATCAAAATTTCTTATGGGATTTTTGCCATAATATAACCAAAATACTTTTGTCCCCCACCCTATTTCCACAGGGGTTGATGAAAAAATTCTCAATAATGTACATTGATAGGAATCGAAATAATTCAACATGCATTTATGATCAGATTAGAAAAAATATCGTTTTTTTTTGTGTCGTTGAAAAAAATATTATTTTTCTTTAAATTTATTGCGTGGTATCAAAAAAAAGCTCGCAATTAAGGAACAAAAAGTAGTTTTTAATTTTTTTTTTTTAATTTAACTCAATTTTTGCCACAAAAAAAAACACGCACACCCTAGAACCCAGGGGGGTTGATCTAAAAATCTGAAAAAACTTGACTAATGCACAATAATGTGGACCGGAATAGTACAACAGGAATTTGTGTTAATAATTATTTCGAATTTTTTGCAAAACCATGCTTTGATACTTCACTATGCTCACAATATTTATCTGACTGACTGGATCTGTCTCTAGATGGAAAACGTGGTCATTCTTTCAAAAGTAATCAATATGATTATTAATTTGTACCCACAATTTGTTATCACTTATTAAATACCTAAAAAAATCCTGAAATGTATGAAAACTCACTTTTCACATAATTTTTTTTCTTATTTAATCTGTTAATCTGATTTTGAAAATAATTTATAGTTTCGCCTAAATATTATGCAATACACATCACAAATATGTAAGTTAGATTGCATACTAATGAAAATTTTACTAGTCTCGCCCTTAAATCTAAAAATAATTTATTTATATAATAAAAATGTAATAAAAATACGAATAAATATTTATTTAAATAATTCCTTTTGCTGAATCCATAAAATTTAGCACTTCGTAAATTTGCAATCAATTACAAAAATATACAAAATAAATTTTTTTATGTATTTATATATGATAAATTCTAATCCGTTTCATTTAGATGGAATCTTAAAATACACATAATTCTATTTTAAATATTTGTATACATATTTGAATTCAAAGAATAATAAATAATTTATGAGATACGTTATACGCAAACGCGTATCCGAAAATTCAAATTTTAGTTACAACAAATGTTAAGAGATAGCGTTAACGTTGCCCTAGTTAATATCATAGACCTTGCACTTTAAATCAAGGTCTATGGATTTTATTTGTAGAAAACGTCAATAATATATGTAATAATACAATTGAATTGTATTAAATTTATGTCTTTTTGCCTTAAGTAGTTATTTATTTGTTTCTGTATGCAGGTTTTTGGGTTATAAACTAGTTCTGAAAGCATTTGAATCGATGGTAAACTAATAACATTTTTGGGGGCGCTGTGAGATATGATCCAAGCGTGACGCAAACTATGACGTCATTCTTATAAAATGGTAGGCAGAAACAGAAGTTTGCAAGCATAAGTTGTTTATAAACCAACGGATGTGAAAGGAAGGCATTAGATTATAAATCCTTCATGTGATTTGACATAAGTTACAAGTGCAAACGGTTAACAGTGAATAACTAAATAATTTAGTGATATATCCAAATTTTTATCTAGTCAGGTAAATCCAATTTTATTGGTTATCTAGGATTAAATGGATTAAATACTTGTTTTTTAAAGTATATTCTAATAATATCTATGCCGGTTTGTGTTGCAATTAAGTGTTTTTAAAATAGGAATTGTATTTTTGAATGTTATTGGGTTTTTAACCTAATTTTGTTTGATCAATTTAGGAGCGCGTACCGCCCTGTGCAAGTCTTTTTTTAAATATTTTTGTTTTATCATTATTCAATATACCTTCTTACTCTAAAAACAACTTATCGATCAGTTATATTTTATTTTTTTCATCTGTTTTAATTTATTATTACATATTTACGATATTATTGTTGGTTTTTAAATATATTTTTAATAAAACAAGTGTTTAATTATAGTTTTCAATGTTATTTTTATTAATGTCAATTATGTATTATTAAGGGGTTATTATTAAGTATAATTATAACAATTATGTAATTTTTTACAGAATTTTTACTTCCTCATTATTTTTTTAAATTATTCAGCACATGGCTAAGAAATAAATATAAGGCGCGATAATTAGAACTTTAGAATATTAATTTAAAAATTATATTGCGCATCTGTGGCTATTAAAGGTGCTTTATATTATGTTGCTATTGAATCTAAGTAATGGGCTATTTTTTACGCTGATATTTTGCAAGATAACTAAAATTTGCACAATGTCATTCCTTTCATTGTTATCAAATTTTGTTTATTTTTATTGCACGTTTTAAAAAGATATAGATAACATTTTTAACTGCGGTGAATAAGAGTTTTATTTGCTCAAAAAATAGTGTCTTAAAACAAATATAATTCACAATTAAAATGGTCTTTTTTGAACTAGTCCTTTTTAGCTGCTACACTGCGTTGGCATAGTATGCAATCAGGTGGTAATTGGCCCCTATACAGCCTCGTACTATCCACCTTACGCTTGTTTTTCGAGCAGACTAATTTTTAGATTTTTATTCGTGTTCCTCCTAGCCAGTTTTTTTAGGATTTCGTATGTATAACCAAGATGCCCTTTTACGGTCACTTATGTGATTCTCTGTCGTGTTCTCTGTCTGTCTGTCTACTGTCTGTGTCTGTCTACTGTCTGTGTCTGTCTACTGTATGTGTCTGTTACTGTATCTCTCTGTCTCTCTACTGTCTGTCTGTATGTTATCTGTCTGTCGTCTGTCTGTCTGTAGTCTATCCGTCTGTCTGTCTATGCTTATCAAAATTTTGCGTGGGGTATCAAATGAAAACTCTTAATGCGTAGATCAACGAACGAAAAGTAATTTTTTCTTATTATTATTTTTTTGCTATTGCCAAAAGAAAATTTGCCCCGCACCTTTCTATGATCCAGAGGGGTTGGTGTAAAAATCTGAAGAAATCTGGATAATGCACATTGATATGAATCGGAATTTTTCAACAAGAATTTTTGATCAGATAATATTTTTGAAAACTATCTTGGTTCGTATAAAAAAAAATCTTTTCTAGATTTTTTTTGCCACAACCTGTAAGTTAAAGATTTAAATATTTTTTTTTTAAATCAGTAAATCTTCAAAAATACATCAAATTATATTCTATACAAATTTTTGTTCAAGGCTTGGTTTACTAGTTATTTATTTATTTTTTTAATTTAAAGTTTAACAACTTCCGTTTCCGGTTTCGGATCTTCATAAAAAACAATAGGGTTCTTCCCAATTAATAGGAGAATATTTTAGTACCAGACCGAACTCTCTAAGTTGATCCGTTCTTGAGTTTATCGTATATACACACATACACATATGGACGGCACTTATGAAAATATGTTTTTTTGGATTCTCTGGATCATGAAATGTGGTCATCAGTCAATATCTCAACATCGAAAATTTTCGCGATTACAATACTGACCCCTTATATAGGGTGACCAAACGTACTCTTTTTTAGAGTATTATACTATTTTTTAAGTAATATCCTCTATACTCTTACTTTTTATAAAAAAAATCCTGAATATACTCTTTTTTGTTTTTTGTAGACAATGAGGACCTTTTTTTTGCCACATCACTTTTATTTTGGAAGCGATGACCTTTTTTTTTGCTCATCACTTCTATTTTGGGAGTGAGGACCTTTTTTTGCTATCACTTGTAATTTTGGAGTGAAGATCTTTTTTTTTAGTATACTCTTTTTCTGTTAAAATATCTGGTCATCCTACCCTTATATATTAATGTCGGGCAAGTAAAAATGAAACATATTATATGTGCCCTTAAAGCGCTCTACAAAAACCATAATTTCTATTTTTTGTGTCACATTACAATTCTTAATAAAATCTTAACGCAATTTTTATCTTTCTTTATTTCATACTATCGAGTCAAAATTTTACCTTTGCGCTGTGAACAAAATCCAACGGTACGTAATTTACCAAATAACAACGTCATCCTTTTTTAAAACACATGACTCATGATGCAAAACTCGTCAAAATATACGTCACCTATGAACGTGACCACCAAACTCAAGTGACTAACAACTTCTTAGAAGTTTGGTCCTTTCTTTGAAACATTACTTGATTGTGACCACGTTCCTATGTAATGTCTATTTCATCTCAGGAGATAATATAATTCTGACTCACGGGGGTCACGACCTTGTTATAATAAATTAATATTATTTTAATGCAGTTATCATTGAACTAAATTCAAGACAAGTGCTCTAATAGAGTTAACAGACTGTTGAAAAAATTTAATAGCCTGCACTTTGCTTAATAGGTAAATATGATAAACTTTTGTCTTAAATGCCTTCTTAAGCCGCATTCAGAGCTCTATAAATTAACACGTTATAGACTGTTCGTTGTGATGCTGTAAGTTATGTTTCTATGGGCCGAGAGTTCCAGTTGCTAATAAACTGTCCAATAAGTTTATTAGCAACATAATTTTTTTTCCGAGAGTTCCACCCCGAAATAGTTATTAGGTTGTTAATAAATAGGCTTATTTGTCTAATAACTTATAGGCAACATGAAGTGCTTAATAAAGTGACATATAACCAAAAACAAGTTCGCAAATGAAAAACAGTATAATTTTAAAAGAATATACGAATGTGTGGTTTTTAAACATTTCTATAATGGCGATTTTAGTGTTTTATATACATTTTAGTTGTATTTTGACGAAATCGACGATCTGTTTGGATGAATTTATAAATTATGGACAACCGTTTTTAGAATATTTTGGGCATTTATTGTAAATGTGATATATAAAGAACAATATATAAATATATATTTTTAAATAAACATTGTCTTTTTTTATATATGTATTTATTTCAATTACGATTACAACACATTACAAATAATACTTTAAGCATTACTATTTATATAAAAATGATAGAAAATAATAAGACAGACGCAATTATTGGCAGAATAATAAAGATGTGTGGCTAAAAATTGCTGATAAGTTTAATTCATATTATTCAAGGAATGTAAAATAAAGCAAAATATGGCTGTCTTCTTATTTTCAGTCAGTTTTGTATTACAAAATGCTATTTTTATTAACTTCTCTTCTATCTATATTGTACTCTTTTTCTGTGATAAAATTTGTTGAACGCCGTTTAATTGTCATTTTAACAGTAACACAAAAAATATACGTAATGTCATTGAATGTAAAGTCAAACTATTTATTGTCAAAATATTTAATGTCAAAATATTCAGTGTCAAAATTTCATCTCACTTTAGCTCTACAAATTTATGTATAGCTCTATACCTCTTGCACCGTGTTACTATCTTCATAAGAAAAACCAATACAAAAACGAAAAATTATGTTGCTAATAAACTATTAGAAGGATTTTGTAACTTGGAAATCACCAATAAATTTATTAGCTTCATAAATATATTATGTGTCTAATAACTATTAGGGAGTTTATTAGGAACTGGAACACTCGGCCCTAAGTGTCATACTTCTGAAATCAAGCCTTGGTGACAAATCAGACGAATAATTTAGTACCACTGGTTTAGATACAAAAATTCTATGTGTAACCGTATGTATTTTTTTCTCTTGGCTCATTCTCAGAAAAAACTATGTCTGCATTTTTGCAGTATAAACATCCATGCACTTAAAAACTTAAAATATTTCAGGAGAAAACGAATCTTATCTTGATGATTTAAATACAATTAACTGTAAATGCTTTTGTTTTCTGAAACAAATGTAATTCGTGTATATATTTAATTTATTTATTCAATTGTTTTGTAAGAAAACATTCTTTGAAAGTGGGCTGCGAATGATAATTAAGATTCCTTTTTATTCAGTTGTGAAATTTAAGAATGAAGTCTTAGTTAAAAATAGATATGTCTCATTTTATCTGAAGTAGTCTGACCTACACAGTAACACTATTAATTATAGCAAAAAATAAAATACCGTTTCTTTAACAGTGCCTGATTTAGGCATAAGCTAAACAAGCTGTAAGGTCAAAATTGACATAATACTCGATATTCAAAATACGAGAGGAGTAGAGATTTGACCTGGACCTTGTTATACAGCAACAACAATAAGAACACAAAGTTATTGAAACAAATATTATTTTTTTAAATAATGCCATTGAGAAAAATGCCAATACCAAAAATAAAAATTAAATGTGAGATCAAATGTGTGTTCAATTGACTTATGTTCATCCGTCGCTATGATAATATGTCACAGTGTTCATTTGTCGTGTGTTAAAATGTGTCTATGTTCATCTGTCATATGTGCACATGTCGGGACACCGTAAATATGCTGCGTCTAATTACGATTTAAATTAAATAACTGGATTAAAAGTCACATTCCATTTTATAGGTATAGGGGAAACTTCCTAAGCGCCCTGACATCTGGTGGCAATTTGCGGAAGATACGAAAGTGACATGTTCAGTGGAGAAATACGTGGTTTTTTGTTGTTTGTGTTTTATTTTTGTGAATCATGAAAAAAAAAACAATCAATTTTGTTGTGTGCCGCAATGTAAATCGTGAATAAGGAATAGTCCTTCTTAAACTTTCCATAATTTACCTAAATCGAAAAAAATATCAATCAAACGACGTTTGGAGGCAAAGAGAAAGTGGATCGTAGGTTTTTATGGCCCCAAAAACTAAAAATGGGCAAAAAAAAAATTTGCTCGTTGCATTTTATGGAAAGTGATTTTTTACGTCCAAGAAAAGACATTATCCCACCCAAAATTTGCCTAAATCATATATATTAAAAGGCCCTTCTACTTTTTCAGGCAGAGATATTAATTTTTACTAATATATTTACCATATTTTTTGTTGTTATTATATTGACAGACAGTCAAAAAGAATTAAAAATACAATAAAAAAACTAAAAATTTCCTTGAAATTTCTCTAGAATAGTATGTTATTACATATCTTGTAAATCGTAGATTACCTTTAAATTAAAAAAAATCTCGGAAAACAGGAAAAATACAACTCGTGTTCATTTTCACCATGTAAACAAATACAGGAGTAACAGTTTAATGTCACTTTCGAGTGTTCCAGCTTTGCCGCATATGACTCTGCAATCTTAAAAAGTTTCCCCTATTAAACCTACACACGAGATGTTTTCGTTTGACTGGCTAGTATTTTTTTCAAATCTTCGTGAAAAAATCCATTTTTAAAATGTTGGTATCTTCAACAGACATTTAAAAATATTTAAGTGCTATTTAATGTGTTTTCAATAGATTAGTTATTGACATAAAGTGTAATAACAACATCTAAAAATATTTTTTGTCGTAAATTTGCAATAAATACAATTTTACGATCTTATTTAAAGGATATAAAACAGATATTTTTGTATTATTTATTTTAAAAAGATCGCAAAATGTCAATTTAAATTTGCAAACCGTATCAATTGTAATTTGGGAGTAGTCAAAGTATTACATTTCATACATTTTGAGTAGGCTGACCAGATTTTTTATTACAGAAATAGAGTATGCTAAAAAAAAAGGTCATCACTGTAGAAATACAAGTGATGAGCAAAAAAAAGGTCCTCACTTCAAAAATACAAGTGACAAGCAAAAAAGAGTATATTCACGTTTAAATTTTAAGTTTTCTAGTTTATTTTGTAATTGTATTATGTTTGTGTTACAGATATATATATTTAGTACAAGATGACAGAAACAAAAGTAACAGAACACGTTGTGATGACCCCAAAATGCAAGACTGCAAATTCAACGACACTTATCATCGAGAGAAGAGCTGTACAGAAAACCAACGACAAGATGCATATAGCAGGCGGAGACCATACTGGAATCGTTATTAACAAAGAAGCCATTGTCGGTAAGTAATCAGTTCTATCACAAATTCTGTTCTGCTAACTTAGCAGTAACAAATACACTGTAAAACTGTAGGATTGGAAGACAAAACTCCAATTTAATAAAGTAGTTTAGAATGAAATTTACTATCGTTATTCCTATTGTCCAAAGTTTTTATATTTGGTGGAAAATATAACGAACAACAAATATTACATGACAAAATATGTACTTAGTACTACGAAAAAATTGGTTCTCGGCAGGACAGAAGGAATTACATACAGTGGTGTGGCATCCATAGATGCACTGAATTTGTTTATGCTTGGACACATGTCACAATAGGTCTGTTCGTAGAGCCATTTCCAACAGTTTATCATCGTCAGACGCAGGCTCAGAGTTCGTAGGAGTGGACTGCTGCATCCATTGCTCAAAGAGAAATATTTGTGAAAAATTTTTAGCTAAAAAATAATGTATTTATTATTTGTTTACTTAACCACATTCTATTAATATGTTTATAAAAATTACTTTAAATGAATCGAATTTTAAAAAGATGCTGAAATAAAACTGCTGGATGCAGTTTTATTTTATGCAATAAGACAGGAAAAGTTCGGGTGTTTCCTCGCTAGAACGGGTTTCGTCGACTACGAAGAAACGCCAGGGCGTGTGATTTAAGCCAGTTTGGATGCACACTGAAAGTCATGTTACTTTAGCTCACAGGCGGTACGACATTTTCGATGACATTTTTCAAATGACAGCCAACATAACCTTACTTTCTATATGACAGTTACGTTAAAGTATATATATGTGTTCACATTCTACATATTTTATACTAATTTATATATTTTACCTTTACTTGAATAATCTGTCGCGCATTTTTTATTTTTCTATAGTCTTAAAATCTAATTTGTCGTTACTAAACTTTATTTTGTCGGGACGAAAAATAGAACACTTAAACAAGGGTCAATGCCGGATTAATCCGATTAATCCCCAGTTAACTGGGAGGCGGGGAAACACTTTTTCCAGGGCCGAATTTCCGCAGGGGCTCGAAAAAGTGTAGAAGTAAATAAAAAAATTGGTTCGGGTCTACCCTTTAACTAGACGTAATAGCAAGGTATTACTGTACTAAATCTGTGAAAATTAAAAGTTTTACATAAAAGACAAACAGATAACTCTAAGGTTATCAAATGTCACTCGCATCCTGTTGCAAGGAATTTCTAAAAACGACTATTATCTTCTAACCGGAAATGCTTTGCTTAAGAAACATTAAACTTAAAAAATCGTTTTCTAACCCTTATCTATAAGACCGGAAATATTTCTTTTTAACTTTGCAACGGACAATTGATTATTTTTCTTATCTCAATTCCGCAAATACAAATATTATTTTAACGGTTATAAAATTTTAAGGTACGTTGCTTCTGATAACATTATCAGTACCAAATTGTATGTTTATTTTGCAATTTTTATTGTTTATTTTTGCTCGCTAAGCATTATAATATATGTACGAATAGCAAGTGATTATATTGGGTTGCAATTTTTATTCAGAAATTTTAATAAAGCTATCTGGATAAATATTAAGTTTGTGCAAAAGTTTTAAAGTACAAGGTGTCTCAAAAGAAATTTTATATTTATTTAGCTTACTGCGTGAACGCAACGTATCCGAGGGGCGAGGGGGTTATGTCAATCAATAGCCTGGCTCTTGGGAATGCAGTCGCTATGGAGCGTTTCTCGGGAGCAGACCGCGCGTTATGCGTGCGAGAGTTTTACAAAAACGGTGATTCGGCGACTGTAGCGCGTAGAAAATTCTGCAGTATTCGAGGTTTTCGCCACTTGAATGATGCGCCAAGTATTCCTCTCATTCGACATTGAGTTAAAAAGTTTGAAGAGACTGGTACAACGCTGGATAAATCAAAATCCGGGCGACCTAGGTCATCAAGAACGGTAGAAAACGTGGAGAATGTTAATCAGTCTGTTCGTGACGACCCGAACCTTTCAATTCGGAAGCGCGCAAGTGCTTTAAATGTGCATAGATCATCATTACATCGCATTATGCACAAAGACCTAAAGCTGCACCCCTACAAAATTCAATTGGTGCAAGAATTAAAGCCCCAAGATGCCAGTCAGAGGATTAATTTCGTAAATCAGGTGATTGAGCGATTTTCCCGGAGAGGTGACATAAATTGGCCTCCACGCAGTCCAGATTTAACCCCTATGTACTTTTTCCTATGGGGTTATCTTAAATCTAAAGTTTACGCCAATAAACCGACTTCACTGGCGCATTTGAAAGAAAATATCCGTCACGAAATGGCAACCATCCCTGAGTCCACCTGCCGAGACGTCATAAGTAATTTTACTGTTCGATTAAATGAGTGCCGAGAACGCGAGGGTCTACATTTAGACGATATTATTTTTAAGAAATAAATCTCCAAAAAGTGTATTTTAATAATTAATAAACATTTTTTCTATATACGGCTTACTTTTTTTTTAATCGATCCACTAAATATAAAATTTCTTTTGAGACACCTTGTATTTTAAGTAAAATGTATCGGTACACACTTAGCCAACCGCACTTGTAGTCACTCAAATCTAATTCAAGTTCATAGTTAGATACAGAGAACTCTCATGTAAATACTCTGTAATTTTACATATATATTAATACTATAATAATAAAGTTGTTAGTGAATTAATAATTTGATCTTTTAATTAATTTACCTTTACCAGGGACACAACAATTATTTACCGAATGGAACCGATTAGAATTTCTTCCCTTTATGTTTGATTAAAATAAAGGCTGCATCTGCTTGAAACAGGAAATTGTGTAAATATATTTTAAGAAAATTTTATTTGTTAAAAATTGTGAAATAATATATTTTTATTCTTATAAGCAGCTGAAACATTAGTTTGGAACAGCTGGTGTTATTTTTTCGCAACGAAAAAGATCAGAATTTTCTTTTAGAGATAAAATCGCCCTTAGAATTCTCTTGTGGAGCATTCTTTAGTGTTATATGTCGAGAAACATCGTAATAGAATTTTAAATGCAAGCTATTAAAATTGTATATTTGGTTCTTCAGTTATAAGGAAGCTTTTAAAAATTTTGAAAGCTAAATAGTATACACTGAAACTGGTTGGGAAAAACTTTAAAACTAGAGAAACCTATTTTAATTTGAGGGGGTAAAAAGTTCCCAAAGCCTAGTAAGACGTATACTAGGTAGAAATGAGGTTTAAACAGAATAAATTTCGCTTATTTTGTATTTCGTTGACAGTAAAAATACTGAGAAACATGTCTGGGGTCGCATGTAAGCCTTCCGACAGCCGCAGTTTGGCCACTGTTTGTCAATGTTTTTTGATGTTTAGTTCCTTATTTCATCGATGAAATTTCCAACAAATGAGTACTTTCCCTAATTAGTTACACATTATAAAGTAAATTTTAAATTAACCATGACTAATATTATTTTTTGAATATTTTAAACTGACCTCAAATAATTGTATTGATTATGACGTCATTTTGCAGTAGATTCTCTTCATCAATGACGCAATACTGTATTTATACAAGGTGATAATTCATGTGACATCATTTAGCTTACAGCAAATATAATTATGTAGTTTAAATATTTTAAAACCTGTCGTGCCGGTTGCCTATGGAACAGAGGAAAGTGGGTTCAATCTCGACTGTTTTCGCTTTGATATATCCACCGTTCATAATCATAATCATCTGTCAGCCGTTTTAATGCAGTGATGGATAAAGGCCTCCCCAAAAAAAGCTTGGTTGTCTTGAGCATCTTGCAGCTAATTCGTAGAGATACACTTTTAGCTATCAGTCCAGTGATTGGGCGGTGTTCCTCTGTACTTTTTTTGCCCACTTTAAATCCATTTGGAACATTCTTCGTCTGTTCTAGATAAATGTTATGCCTATTTTCATTTCATGGAAACTACTTTTATAAAGGTTTCGGTGAGTTTCACCTGTTGGCAAGAGATTTCATTATTTCAATTAATAAAGATTAAGGTTTCAAGTAATTAAAGTCAAGTTGATAAAACCAAAATATAAAGAGCTATTGTTCTAATATACAAACATAATTAGGCTGAAGCTGCATAATAATGCGGTGACATCATGGCGTCAATCTTTCAGATAATATAAAATACTTATGCTGAAGCAGTTCTGTTCTGGCTATGATTGAATAAAGATGTTTAAAGTCTATGTATTAGTTTAATTTAACAATCTCCAAAACCCCATATTCCAACAGCGAATTTTAGCTTTTGGTATTTTAACTCTCAGTGTTATATCATGGATCGTTCCATGGCCCTTTGAGTTATTTGCAGCTTTTTAGCAGAAGCTTTGGTCAGTGTTAAGGTTTCCATTCCGTAGGTTAAGATAAACATAACACATTTGATAGCTTTTTTTAAAAGGCACATTGGAATATCATTTTCTCCACGACCACTGTAGAATTTACCAATTCTAAAACCAATTTTGACTACAGAAAATTAATATTCTAACACAAGAGTTGGAATGTCATTCTAAAGCACTTATCTTCTTATGCATTTTACGATTATTTCATTCCATCACTTGTTATGGAATAACTATTACATGCTTGTTGTCATTTGTTTTTGTAGGGTTACATTAAAATATATGCAACGTTTACATTAAATAAATACAACATAACTTCCTAAAAAGTACTAAAATAGTTAAGATAAAATGTTTGTTAAAATAATTATATGTTTTTTTTTTTCTTTATGGTGGTCGTGAAGAAAGTAGGGTCTGTGACTCGGTTGAAAGAGAAAATTCACGCTCGCCTGCGGTTCGCGCTCGTAATGTTCCACTCGCATCGAATTTTCTCATGCCAACTCTGTTACAGAATATACTGTTTTAAAATGGTTCGTACTTTACGAAATATTTCCTATCCTTGTAGTATTCTCCTGAAGATTTCACATGTTTAATTATCTTTGTCAATTCGTATTTCGTGCCTAAGATACTTGCGAACATCAACCTGTTTAACGTCGGATCGTCGAGTTCAGTGCCATTCTATATAAAGTTTGTTATCATTTTAGTTTTAGAAGCGTTTTTTTTTTCAGGTCATCACTTGTATTTTAGATGCGAGGACTGTTTTTTTTTTTAGGTCGTCACTTGTATTTCAAAAGTGAGAATATTATTCATAATTTAAATAATTTTGTCTTCCGGGCCACCTCCTAAATAGATTCCTAGCTGTGCCACTGCTTAAACCCTATATTTTTCACTGTTTGATATTAAATGAAAAAAGGAAATCATTATCTACGCAATTATATATTTTATTCTTATGATAATAATTACCACTTATTTTGAGGCGACATCCTTTCACACAATTACATACATATATATTTTTAGTACAATAAACAGTTAACTTATTATAATAATTAATAAAATATGTGTTACCATTCACAATGCATGTATTATATATTATTACCAGCGCATTGTGGGTGTTTATTTTACACGTAATATAAAATCGCAGTAAACAAATCATAACTAATTGTTTGAAAACGATTTACAATTTAAAATGGCGTTCTTTCAACGAGCCCTACAATTGTGGAAACAAAATAAAGAGCATGGATCCAAGTCAAGTGACTATGTTCTTACCCAAAAACTATCAAATCAAAAGGGCAAAGAGTTGTTAGATCGTCGTGGTACATCATCTATGATCCATATTTTCAACTTTCCTCGCCGATTTACGTAACCTCTTTTATAAGGGTTACGTAGGTATGGTCAAGAAACCCTTATACCGTAACATATCTGACTGTCTGTATGGTAAAAATTGTAGCGAGCCCGGTACGTTACTTTACAACGTACCACTTATTGTCCACTAGGTAGCGAGCCTGTGATATTATATAAAGTCTAATCTCAAACTGAAATGAGATTACTGACTAAAGGAGTTCGGGTAGTAGGCGTGAGTGTTATCCAGGGTTCATCATTACGATATGTGAATTAAATGATATGTATATGTACTTACAAACCGACTGATCAGGCGTTTTGTTAATAGTCGGGATCTTAGCTCTTCACTTAAGTTCTTAAAGGTGTAGGTTTACACACGTTAAGTTAGATGGTTTAAAATTAATGAATTTGATTTATTACAAGTAATATTTACTATTCGTTTAAAATATAGGTATTAAGATAATTAAAAGTTTAAAACAAATAGAATAGGATTGACCACCAGAATGCCGACACAGTGCCTCGAAGAATTCAACAAATTAGATCTTTACACTAACCGGACCGAATACTGTTTCCTCCGTTCTTCAGAAAGATGGGAGTTTTTATAAGCCATTTCTAGGCATTTCTACGAAAAAGCGTAAAAAGATTATTAGATAATAACTTTGAAAAAAAATCTCCTTGAACAATAAACTTTAAAAAAATATTTTAAAGTTACGTGTTGTAAACGTAAAATTTCTAGTTTTCTATTATTAGAATTCTTAAAAATATGTACCCTTTTTAAAAAATCCCAAAAATACCTCAAAGAAATTCTCGCGACCCGTGGTTTGTGAAAGTTTGGTCATTGTTCCTACGTTCTAAAACAATTCGTTACAAAATTGCGGACAAACTTTTTTTTTCTGTTTTAACTTATCGTCAAAAGATCGCCGTTTTCATACGATTGAAAAGATAAAAGATTATTTGGATGCTGTAAAGTGTTTCATTTCCGTTGCACTTCCTGGCCACTTCATTGTAAATAATTAATTATCTTACTCAACAGTCCAATTACTCTAAAAAAAAACCTGTTTAACAACGCATGAATAAACAAATTATACTTAAGTAAGTGCGTAATTTTTCCTTGCAAGGAAAGCTGAATTTAGATATACCGTCATATGTTATTAACTAATACAAATTCTTTGAATATTGCCTTTCCAAGTATGAATAAAAATGTTTCCTTATACGGAACAATTCTATTTTTATATAAGTTCTAAAAAATGGATGTTTCTAAAAGTATTTGAAGGTTATCTAATAATGAGATAAGATTGACAAAACGGATATCCGGATAGATAAGATCCGTATCCGTTTTAGGGTGATTTAGTTAACATTGGATTTAGTGGTGATTTTAGTAATGAAAATTTTATACGTTTAAAAAGTTTAAGTAAACGAGGTTCAGTGAAAAAAACTTAAACTGCGCGTGTTGCGCAGTACGCAGTACCTAATAAGAGCAAAGTGGGGAATTGAGAAGTGACATTACCGATGGCAGCGCTGTGCTCCACGACAATATGGCTGTCGTGTCTAGTACTCAGCTGTCAATATGCTAATAGCGAACAGGTTAATTTAAGCACAGTACATATTTATTTTAGGAAAATGCGAGTAAATATTTGCGAAATTTTTAAATTTTTAAGCGCTACACATGTATTGTGGTGTATAACAGAAGGTGGTCAAATTACAGTATTTAAAGTTTAATTTCAGTATATTTATTGAAGTGTAATTTGTAGTTGAGCAGGTGTTATGTAATTTTATGTGGTACATCTGAGTGTCGGTCATCTGAATTTACAATATATGGATTCTGTTTGCAAACAAGTGCATTATGTTTATTGCCTCATGAAATAAAATTAGTTTTAGTTGGACAGGAGCAGTTAAAAATGCAACTTGCAGGTGCAAGCATATTAGTGCAGTTTTGTTTTTCTGCGACAAATGTAATGAACAAACTCGCATAGTATCAGTTACTTTTTAACTCAAAATATATTCCCATGCCTTCCTCCTCTCCATAACCAAATCTTTTCCCAATCTGCACTTAATATTAACTTTCCCTCCATTTTTCTTAAGAAAAGAAAAAAATTAAGATGCCTATCTTTGTCCTTTCTTGAATGACAGCCAAAATCACTACAATTTGTTCTACTTTTATAGTTTTTCACAACTTCTATCGACATTCTAATAAAAATTCAACACTAGAACATATGTAATAAGTTCAAACAGTACTAGAGCGCCTAGTACAGTGATGGCGAACCTTTTGAGCTCGGTGTGTCAAAATTCGAAAAAAGAAACTAGCTTAACTCGGGTGCCGTGTCACGTCTAAAAAGGCGCAAATAGCCTTCGTTGCTGTGCGCCAAAAAATTTAACTAATTAACTCACGTCTAGAAATATCCATAATTTTGTGATATTTGCAGCCCGAGTAAAAAAATAGTACATTTTTGATATATTTATTTGTTAAAAAAGCTAAAACAAATAATTCTCTTCATTAGTGACTTTTTTGTTGCGGATTTGCATTTGCTATATCTTCAATTGAAGGTTGGTATTTCAAGCCCAAACAAGCGCTACTAACTTCATCTGGCAATCGGTTTTACTATTATTTAACGCGTATAATAAGGGGTCTCACAAAAGTACGTAGAGGGAAAAATTTTGAACAAATCCGTCGCTAGATTTTTCAAAGTGCTAAAAGCGTCTGGTAATCGATTCTAAGCACTTCAAATTTCCTGTCCATAGTGGAACTCTTTTTCATTTTCCAAACGATTTCTTTCCAGATTCTCAAGCTTGGACCTCAAGTCGACAAACACTTGAGTCCGTAAACGATGCGTGTCACCAAATATGTCTTGGCGTGTCACCCGTGACACGCGTGTCATAGGTTCGCCATCACTGGCCTAGTACAATATTTGATCACCAGACTGCGTATTCCAGCGTGTCAGTTCTCAATATAAATTCAAACGATATCAATTTCTAGATCGGATTTAGTACTATTGTAACCTAAATTATAAATAGTAATTTGTAAATATTTCAACTTTTATTGTACATAAAATTTACGAACAACAATTTTAATAGTCGAGAACGAAATTTTATCTAGGTCTCTTTGTATTTTAGAAGAAAGAGGTTACTATGCCTACCGTTCAGTAATTTTAAATTTTATGAGATTTTAATTATCATGCAACGTACATTTGTTCTATTTTTAACTATAAGTAGGACTACTGCATAGAACAACACGACAGTAATAATAAATAATAAACTAAATTAATGCGAATTACTCATTTTCACTAACGCTAGATAAATTGCTTGTCAAAATAAATAAAACCAAAATTAATAGGTATTATTAATATACCTAAAAAAAATATTTTATTTAGACTAAGAATATTGTGATACTTTCTGAATTTCTTTCCATTTTTCTTATTTATTTTATTTGAAAGGATGTTGAACTAAAGATACAGTTATATATATAAACCTATATAAAGAAACTGGAAAGAAAAACAAGAAATGAGGAACTATAAAACATCTTGAATTAATTTCCTGACTTCTGCGAATCTTGAGAAAAGAAATAGCAAAAGTTGATAATAGATTACTCTAACTTGAGAGATGAAATTATCGATTTATTAAATACAAGCTGCCGTGCCCGTACTTCGTACAATTTTTACTATGTACATTTTTACTGTAACATAAATAATAAGTAAGGTATGGTAATTTCAAATGAAAATCTTATTAATTTAGCATTGAACAAAAAATAATCATTTCTTCACTATCCCTTTTTAGGGTTTTGTAGGTATGACAAAAAAACCCTTATACTGTCAGGGCCGCCCTAACCACAGGGCTAAATGGGCTATAGCCTCAGGGCGCAAGCCTTTTGGGGCCGCAATTTTTATTTCCCCGTTTGCTATTTTGTGAATTTTCTTACGAAGAGGGGCGCATTATTTTTAGTAGCCCACGGGCGCCGAATTTATTAAGACGGCCCTGTATACCGTCATTTTGTCGTTTGTCTGTCTGTCTATTCGGTAAAAATTGTAGCCAAACGGCTAAACCTAGTGTGTTGAAATTTGGCATGCTTATACAACTCTTTGTCGGGCAGTTACCAGTGGCGTGCACATTTTAAACACGTTTAAATTGGTTTTGTGTATTTCTATATTACTATTTATCATTTTATTAAACGCACGCCTGTGACCATATTTATCATATCATTAAACGCACGTCTGTCACCATATTTTTCCTCAAAATTTTAGGGTCAAATTTTTATGATCTATTGTGCTTAACCCTAGTTCGTATTCCCATATAAGATGTGCAGCACACTCGGTTGTTTTTAACTATATTTCGTTTCGAACTATTCATATTTTGTGGGCCGCTTCTGTGTGAAAAAACAATAACTTTTTACAAACCATAAATTTTATTACTATCAGTCTTTCTGAGATAGACTATAGATCTGGTTATTTTGGTTACTTTTATAGTGTATTACTGACTTTAAATGCCAATTAAAAATATTTCTTACGCTGTAAAACCGACTTTAGGTTTCTAGGTTATGATCAGTATAATTAAGATATCATTTTTCATTATGACAGATGTCAAATGGATCGACATTTTAAAATAGTGACATTTTTTAATACCAACATGACATACAATTTCAAAGATGCAAACTATTGAAAACAAAATTTCCTCTTAGTTTGTTCTTACAAAAGTGAAACGCTTACAGCTAAAATTTAAAAAAAATATTTGTATATACATGGATACATTTTGTTATGGATAGAGAAGAGGTACGTAAATTTATTTTGCAAATATTGACTAGGAAAATAAATAAATAACTGGCCGGTTGCTGGGATTCCTTTTCTAGTAGAGAATCAGTTAGTTTTTTATATAGTCGCAATATAAACAATGTCTTTGTAGGCGTCATGCTCTTGCGTGACCAAAGATCGCCCGCAGTGTTGCCAGGTCTGGATTTGAATGATATTTTTGCAATTATAAAAAATAAATAAATGTGTTAAAATATATATTATGGTATTATTAGAGATATATGATACACGGTACAAAAAATCTAACTGCAACCTTCTTGTCGTGCCTATTGATTTAAAGGATTTAAAACCAACACTTGTATCTGTGTTTTGTACTGACAGGCATTCATCGTTTGGCCTTCTAATAATCA
Source organism: Liopterus haemorrhoidalis (assembly GCA_963971575.1). Lineage (NCBI taxonomy): Eukaryota > Metazoa > Arthropoda > Insecta > Coleoptera > Dytiscidae > Liopterus > Liopterus haemorrhoidalis. Next base: position 55,210,817 of record OZ020615.1, read on the forward strand.
TCATTCACTGAGAAAATACCTACAAAACCCTGATATGTGTGAAAATTCACACTTTACGTCAATTTTTTTATACGATATCCTTATACCAATAATTTCTCTGGTATAGACTTGCTGGTTCAAATTTTTATTTAGAGTCACCATTGTAATTAATAGCAATTGTTCTACACAGTAAACTACATATGTAACTAGTAGTTAACTAGTGACACAATGACAAAGTCCATTCGTTCCGGTAGGTTTATTATTTTGCAACCGTCACGAGCTAGTTTGGTAGCTCTCCGATCTGATGCTCCAATAAGGAGTGACGGGAAATTGACGCATTACAGCTCTCATTGAATAATTGTATTTCTTATCTGCATAACTAGGATAGTACCAGGAAAACCAACGCATATATTTTATGTGAAACGGAAACGAAAATACTACGAGTGGTATTACAATTTTATGCCTTGCGGTTGTTGAATTTTTGATATACAACTTTGGTTTTACAAATGCAGAAACGGTAAAAAGTTTAGAAGTCAGGACAATGGAACATTTACCTTGACATTTCAACGCATTAATAGTTATAGCTTGGGAAAAGCTATCAAAAGAAGTACAGTAATTCCTCAGCTAACAAATTTAAAGTGGTTTAGGCACTTACAAGTTTCTGGGGTGTTAAAGTGATTTTGGATATGCTTATATCAGGTCGTCAAGGATGAAATTTGTAGTTAATAATATTGCCAACTTTAACAGCTTATTATTTGGCATTGGCTTAATATTTTACCGTTTTGTTTTTTTTTTTTTTTTGAAAGTTACACATCTCGCCTGTTTAAAGAAATCATTGTTTGATCTAAAAAACATCAATAACTTTTTTTAAAAATTAATTTTGTTCAAAATGGAACGGTAGGAAATTTGCACTATTATGAAGTATGAGTTCTTACGTGGAACTACGACATCGCAGGCCGCGCGAAACATTAATAGTGTATTTGGCTCTAGTGTTACTACGCAGCAGACAATCAGATCAATTCTGTAAAAATTTACTGTGTAGTAACGTTACTACAAGATAATCACAGCAGAAATATACTGCAACCAACTGGACGAAATGATGCAAAAACAGCCTACATAGGTCAACAGATCGACTCCTATCTAATTGCATGATAACGCTAGATCACACACTGCACAAATGACTGTGATAAAACTACAGGAATTGGAGTTGGAACTTCTTCATCATCCTCCATACTCACCTAGCCCCCACTGAATACCACTTCTTCTGCAATTTGAACAACTTTTTATAGGAAAACAGTTTAATTCCGACAATGCTGTAAAACTGGCCTTCCAGAAATCATTGACTCTCGTCCGCCAGGGTTTTATACCACCGGCCTGAACAACCTGCCGCTTAAATGGCAAAAGTATATAGACAATATGGGTGCATACTTTGATGAAAAAATAATTCCTTATATTTGTAAGTTATCAACCAACTTTGCCTTTTTTTTCTACAAACTTCATCCTTAACGACCTAATAATTACATATTTCGCAGTAACGAATTTGGCATGCAAAAGGGCTGCACGCCGCCTTGTGATTCGTTAACCGAATCCCAGATTAACCGCTGCAAAAACTTTGCGAAAAAAATATTCATTAGTCGAATTATTTGTTACCAGGATCATTCGTTTGTCGAAGTATTATTGTACAATATACTAGTCACTGATTTGGACTCAAAGGTTCCGCGAGCAACGTTTTGCGTCAACAAAAATTTTACTTTCATGAGCGTGCGTGATGTGAAATTTTACTTATCGTACGTGATTGGTCGTGAGTTAACTTTTCATTCTTGTGAGCGACGTATGACACAAAAATTGATCGTGCCAGTCTGTAGTATGTACCATAAGTCATACTTAGAAATGATATTTCATTAATCTATTAAAACACGCGTTAAATTTGAACTTTAGAATTGTGAAATAGTTGCTTGCTCCTCATATAAAAATGTCTAATCAATAAGTATGCACTTAATCTGATTTATATTTATACCACTTGAAAATTGACATAAAATAGCGTACCCATGCGCTAATTCACTAATTTATATAGCTTATCATTACTCTGTTATCAGTGCAACAATTATGAATGAATGGACAAACTAGTAGTATTTTTACGCAGGTGACTAGTTGGAATTAATTTTGATATTGGTTATTAAATAATGGTCACAAAAACCTGAGTCCAGTCCTGTTCGAATGATATTAATTAACTACGTCCCTGACCTAGTCACACCCATTAAAATAAAAACATTTCCTTTCATCTTAAATGAATGTAACAGAAACAGCAAATATGTACAAAAAACTGCATGGTTTTGAACATACTAGATATTGTGTTGTCGAATAATAAGCATTACCATTAAAAATAATCTATTTTTAACCAAATGTACATTTATGTAGATTATCCATAATCATAAAAGCCAGACTGGAATCCAAACAACTTTTAGTAAACAACAGAACAAGTGTCTGTGTAGAAGCGCATGCGCTTACCAACAAAACACGTGAAACAAGTGCATTAATAAATAAATTATAGAAATAATAATAAAACCATCATTAAGAACCTTGAAATATAGATTATACAACGTAAAATTAAAAGTATAAATTAAGATATACATTTATAGGTTATGTTTGCGTTTTTATCTACAAGATTACGCGTTTTAAGAAAGTGTTCATTTAGTTGATACTTGTTTGATGGAGCGTACGGTGATAGAAAGCTAAATTTCAAGCAGTAGTTTGGCGTATTATTGAAAAATATTGTGGTCAACAGATAAGTGTGGAAAAACCTCTAGGTATTATAAAAATGGGAGTGTTTAAAAATTGTTGATACTGTGATAGGTACTTTGAAAGTTTGTAAACAGAACTAGACGAAAACAGTTTAAAAATCAAAGAACATTATTTATTAAAACTCCTAACTACCTATTTATTAGGTATTAAAACACCTAAATATTGTTAAAAGTTGCAGTTCAATAGAATTACATTAAAATTTTGTGAAACAAATAATTTCTGAGAACTGGAGTTTAAATTTTAATAACCAAACCTAACCTTTAATAACTTTTAGTGTTCAAAGTGTTTGTGTAAACGTGAAAGAATTTTCCAGCCTTTGAAAAATTAATAAAAAGTATTGTTTAAAGATTTTAAGACTGTTTTTAAACACACATTCAATTTTAAGTGCCAAATATTTAAAAATACGTATCTCATAGCTTTTAAAAATTCAGTGTTTATATTTTTTATTTATTTTAAACTAAAAGAGTCTTGTCAAAAGTGAAATTGGTTCCAAATAACAATTATAATTAACCTTTTTAATATAGAACTTTATAAATAAGCTCGAAACTGTTTAATAATTCGAATTAACATTAATTTTTGCCTAAAAATATTGTGAAAATCTCAAAATGGCGGAAGAAGGCCTTACTCCATATCTCATATTCGTAATCTTTACCGCGGTGCTCGGAATGTTCCAATTTGGCTACAACACCGGAGTGATAAACTCTCCAGAAGTTAACATCGAAAACTATATGATTAACGTGACTTCCGAACGAGGAGGAATCATGACCCATGATGAAGCAGTTCGACTTTTCTCCTTAGCAGTTTCCATATTTGCGATTGGTGGAATGATAGGTGGAATTAGTGGTGGATTCGTCGCTAATAAATACGGAAGAAAAGGCGGATTAATGCTTAACAACATTGTAGGTGTAATTGGTACTCTTATCATAGGACTTACCAAAGAAACTAATGGTTATGAAGGAATATTCATTGGAAGATTTTTAATTGGTGTTCACTGTGGTTTAAACACCTCATTAGTACCAATGTTTGTTTCTGAAATATCCCCAGTTAATTTAAGAGGTGGTTTAGGAACTGTTAACCAATTAGCTGTTACTATAGGATTGTTGATTTCGCAAATATTTGGGATAGAGCAAATTTTTGGAAACGATGCTTTGTGGTCGTACTTGTTAGGTTTAGGTTTTTTTGTGGTTGTTCTACAATCAGTGCTACTACCTTTCTGCCAAGAAAGTCCTAGGTATCTTCTGATAACTAAACAAAAAGAAGAAGAAGCAAGAGTTGCCTTGAAAAGACTTCGTAGTAAAGAAGATATTGAGGATGATGTTCAAGAAATGAAGGATGAAGAACGGGCAGAACAGTCAGAGGCTAGTGTTAGTTTGTTGGAACTTTTTAAATCAGAAACACTACGTACGCCATTAATAATTGGTATTGTGATGCATTTATCTCAACAATTCTCCGGAATTAATGCCGTTTTTTACTATTCAACCAACCTATTCATTGATTCTGGTCTTACGGAAGATAGTGCTAAGTTTGCTACTATTGGTATTGGTATAATTATGGTGGTAATGACCTTGGTATCCATCCCATTGATGGACAGAGCCGGTAGACGCACTCTGCATCTTTGGGGATTGGGTGGTATGTTTGGTTTTTCAATTGTTCTTACAGCAGCTATGCTCCTAATGACTGTAGCACCTTGGATGAAATACATATCTGTAATATCAACACTTGGCTTCGTTATGTTCTTCGCTGTTGGTCCTGGTTCGATTCCATGGATGATAACAGCAGAATTATTTTCTCAAGGTCCAAGACCTGCAGCAATGTCCATTGCTGTTCTAGTTAACTGGTTAGCGAATTTTATCGTTGGAATTGGGTTTCCAAGCATGAAAAATGCTTTGGAAAGCTTTACTTTTGTACCTTTCATTGTTTTATTAGCTATATTTTGGATGTTTACGTACAAAAGAGTTCCAGAGACCAAAAATAAGACATTTGAAGAAATTTTAGAACTGTTTAGGAATGAGAATTCAGGCAGTATTCTAAGATATGGAAGTACTCAAACTGGTAGTACTGAAACGTAATTGTGTTTCAGGATTACGTAATTTTTTGCATGAAGAGTATAGTTCCACGTAATTTGTACTTTACCAGTTTATAATTACTGTAATTGTTTTTGTTGTATGTTATTTAAAAATGATATTATTTGTGAACGTATTATTATTTTAAATATTGTTTTGTAATGTGTTAAGTAATGTAATCTATAATTTTATTTATTTAGCAATTTTTTCAATACGAAATTCTGTACTATATACGACGGCCAACAATTTTCTATTTCCACTGTTGTCTCCTAATATTGTTGTTCTTTCAGTCAGTTTTGTTCATCTCTATTCTGAGTTTTTCCATCCAGATTTTAATAGGTCCCTTTTTATGATTTTATAGAAATAAATAAGAACCTTTCTATTGTCATTCATGTGTTTATCTGTTCGGTAAAAATTATGGACAAACGGCTGAACCTAGTCCAAATTTGAAATGCATATACAGTTTTTTGTCCCACATATAGGAACAATCTTCAAAGTGTGAGCTGGTGCGTTGTCTTGACAACGTCTTGACAACATCTATCTATTTTTCAAGTTATTAGACCAGTAGCGTAATTTTACTTTTGTTAATTTTACAGTTGTCAATAAAGTCCAAGCGCCTAAAACATACAAAGTCATTTAGAGTTCGATAGGCCCCTAAATGTCGTGCCCTCCCTGTCAACCGCGTAGGGGGGGGGGGCATAGCTACACCACATTTTCAGACCGTTTCTTTTTTATGACTCATGTAATCACTTTAGGACGGCAAGACTAAAATTGCTATTTTCTGTTTCATTTCTTAGTAACCATTCTCGGTGAAATTAAAAGCGTAGCCGATCTGTCATCTTCGGTTAAATTTATACCGTCTTTAACCCATTGCAACACTAATGAAATGAGATAATTTGTACATACATACGATTATAATCAATAACAACCTTGGGTTTCATTCCCAGTCTGTCGGTCAGTTTTTACAGTGTCTGTCATTTGAATGTCTGAATGAATAGTTGATAGCAGATGAATAGGCTTTTTGCCTATCCATCTTATTGCAGCTATATCGTGGCTGAACAAAATATTTATATCACCACTTTTCAATGATTTCTGTTTTTAATTTTTAATAATTGTTAATTTGAAATTAATAATCTAAATATATTTGTTAACGTTATCTTCATGAATTAAGTTATGGTCAATCAATCTTCATATAAAAAAATATCACTCAAAGACAAACCGGCGAATCGCTGGCTGAGTGGCTCAATGCTAAAATGACATTGGCCGGCGATTCGCCGGCTTTGTGTTGTAATGGGTTAAAACCACTTAAAACTATTAGTTCGACTAGGAACATCTGCTCCAAAAGCTGTTTTTAAAAATCCAAGTGTTTCTCTCACCGTTTTTTCAAGTTTAACATGAACCGTTTCCCAAGTTCTTCGGTCAGGTCCATCTTAAAAATCGCCGGGGTAAAGAAAACAAATTCGGTCCAATTCTGTAAGCAAGTTACTACAAAAAAGTTACAATAAAAGTTGCTAAATACAAGGTCAGTAACTTTTTTAGCAACTTTCACGAAATCCGTATTCTGTAAGAAAAAAGTTACTATGAAATTAGTAACTAGTTGCTAAAAAAGTTATTATGGATAACAACTAACAGAAAGCAGTTGCTACACTTAGTAACTTCAAAATAACTTGTTAAAATCGTGAAAAATCGCAATTTTTCTGTTTAATAATCAATTATTTCAAGCATTTTACAATGAAGGGCACATAGCGACAATAATTATAGAAGGATTTTTATTTTATTTTCTGTATACCACAAAATTCTTCGAGTTCTTTATATCAATTTCTATTTTTGTTTATTTACATTTGTTTTATAATAGTATAACAGTACAATATTTTTTAAATGTATTAACTACAACTGTCAATAGAAGCCGCGCACACAAGGGGGTGGTCGACGAGTTCAGACCCCCTCCCCCAAGGATTTGAAAAATCAAATCTTATTTAATAAAAATTAAGCGATTGCAAATAAGAATCACCTTTTTTATTATTAAAAATTAAATTATAATCAAAATTAAATTAATATATAAACCCAGTCCTCTCCATAAAAACACAACAATACATTTGTATTATATTACAGATATTTTTTCGAAATGGACCCTTCCCAGATCAATGTTTTAAGTGCGCGCCTGTTCAATGGCTATCCGAACTTCTTTAACTGTATTTCACGCAATTCATTTAAATTTGGACTATAACTTGCACCACCACATAGAAAACAGTAACCACATAGCACATCACCACAGCACCACCACTCGTTCCTGTCAATTATTTTTTAAACACTCCTATCACCGACCATGACCGGGTTATTTGCCAGGAAATTCAACAGAATTTCCATCTGTTTGCAATTCTTTTTCTGATTTTGTTTATAAAACATTTTTCGTTTAACCTCAGAAACTCACAACATAGCTGTCAAACTCAATTAAAAACGAATACCTCGCCTGCGCAGAACGTAATCTGCTTCTAGCTTCATGGTTCTTTGTAGCAACGTTACTAAATATAACTTGTTATAAGAACGTTGCTTGTGCTTATGCTTGGAGAATACCAATTGTTTGGCGATTGATAAGAAAGTTACTATAAAAGTTATTTCGTAGCAATGTTACTCAGTAGCAACTAACCTAGTAACTTTTTACAGAATCGGGCCGATTATAAAAAGTGCTATAAAATTCGAACGAAATAACAACAGTCAACTCATAAATGACAGTTGTATTATATCAATTCCTTATCCCCCTCGCTATTTGTTAAGTGTCGATCAACGCGCGCAGTTTGCGTATTTTTTAACAAGCCTCGTTTAGATTTTGAATGTTAGCAATTTATTATCTTTTTATTGGGTCAGAAAAAAACGTATTAATAATTATTAAGTAATAATTATTTATGTAATATTTGTAATTTTCCAAGAATTGTGCCAAAAACATATCAATACAATATGTAAGTTTTTATAAAAATTGTGCCAAAATTATTGGTCCGTAGACACCAAAATGTTAAGAACCACTGTTATAGACATTTGCTAAATTCTGTTATTGTTAAAATTTGTACATTAATGTTAAAAGGGTCTGTGTATTTATTGTGATAACTGCAGGGGTCCCAAAACTGAACAAAAGATACCCTTAGAAACTAGGGACCATTGTTACTGAATGAACTCATTTTTACTGTTTTTGAAATCTCACATTCCTCATAAAATGTATTTTATATTGCAATAAAGAATTTTATACTGAGATTATTTTTTATTACTGACACATGTATTTTTTTAAAGATAAGGTAAGTATGACAATTGTCTGGACTATTTTTGAAATATATTTCTATGTCACTAATTAAATATTTTATCTCGAAATTTAAATAGAGAATTCATTTAGATATAAGTAATATACATTTTAACCTATTTTTGCTCTAAATTTGTAGTGTCACTTTAGGGGAAAAATGTGAAGTATGTTTATTCACTTATTTCAGGGTTTTGCAGGTATTTAATAAGTGTAAGTAGCCAACAGAATGCTGAATATGTAGAGTAATATTTTTTCTATAATCCATCAAAATCATCAGTTTTTCATAATCATTTTTATTTGAGTATTAAGAGCTTTCATTTATTATTATTTTTTTTTTTTAAATTTAAATAATTTGCGAAAATATCGGCACAATAAAATTTAAATTAAAAAATCCCACTAGCTCCTATCAGAAATAGGGTGAAAGACAAAAGTTTTTATGACGAAATTTTCAAAATATTTTTTTCTCGCAAATTATGTATTTGTTTATATTCGCATGTTTTTTTTTTTTTTTTCGAAGTCTAATACCCCTATTCTGAACCAAATATATAACTTAAACGCGTTGTTAACTTTAATAGCGGTGTAAACAGGCAATGTAAAAAATTTCTCTATTGTATAACAGATACCTACATCTGGCCAGATTTACATAACAGCGTTATTAAAATGAACAATTTTGTTCAGAATAGGGGGTATTAGTATGTTACCTATATATAGTTTTAAGAGCTGTATAAGCATACCAAATATCAGATTTCTAGATTTCGCCATTCGGCTACAATTGCTGCCGTACACACAGATTTACTGTAGAAGAGTTCTTGTATAGGGCAGAGGTCGGCAAACTTTTGAGGCTAAAGAGCCAAATTCACCCTTTACGGCATCTGGAAATATTTTAAAGAGCCATAATTTTGTTTTAATACATGTTTTTTTGAATATTTTCTAAATTTTATTCCTTATCAACTTAATTTGAAGAGCCACTCGAATATCCTTAAAGAGCCATATGTGGCTCGCGAGCCGCGGTCTGCCAACCCCTGGTATAGGGAAATAAATTTAATACCCCAACTCCATGGTGGTCAATTTTTAACTTCGTTATAGGATAGTCAAAGATATTGTTACAATGCTGTCAAGCTAAAACTGTAGGAATAAATATATTTATGAACCTATTTTGCCGTTTTATCAACAAATAAAGTGTACATAAATGTTTAAATATCACATAAAATAACAAAAAAATATCCTCTATTGAATTTAAAAATTGACCGCCGTGGCGCTGGGATCTTAAATTTATTTCCCTATAACCAAGAATATATGTCAATATAAAAAAAAACTGAAAACGGGTTCAAATACTGCAGTTAAAAATTTTGCAATACTTACTATTGATTGCAAAAAAGATATTAAGAAAATAATACATACACGCATAATTTTTAAATTAAGTTGAAGGTCGCATCGATTTTTTTATCCCCCAAACAAAATTTTACTGTTATCCTAAACGTTATAAACAATCTCCATTTAAACAGTAAATATGCTGTAACCTAGCAGTTGTCAACCTTTTTTAATCTAAGAACCAATTTTAACGTACCACACGAACAACTATTCAAAACGATTTACTTTCGTCCTGTAAATTATTTGGTTCATATTACGGACCGTACTCTTACTGAACATTAAAATAAGAATGAGAGATGACATTTTCAACGATCAGATAGTCTTACATTTGGAGAGGTAAGTACTTGGAAAATGCTTCGCGGTCAAATGTAAACTTCTTTGTTATGCTGGTTGTTGATTCCTGCTAGAACGTATCACACCCTGTTACACCGATGCCAATTCAGAAAGCATCAATTTATACAAATCATTTACTTCCTGTTAATATCCCCTATGGCCCGTATACTTTGGACACACCCTCTATAATTGACCTACTAGTCACTTAAATTGTTCGGAATTGACAACTAGACCTACAAAAGTAAATTAAACAATTGTATAATACTTTGACATGGAAGATATTTAAGACATATTTCTTTACAAAAGTAAACTTAGGTATAGCTAGGATAGGGCTAAGCTGGCCTCGACCATAGATGCTAATGGGACAAAGTTATCAAAATTTGGAAATTAAGATATTCATTGTCTATTATGTACTCCAAAGTAACCAAATATTTTGTAGAAGTGGGAAATATTTCGTTAAATTGAAGTCCATTCAGAGCATTTGCCACAACACAAAGATCTACAGCCGCTGCCCAGGTGCGGGGGCATCTTTTGCACCCCCGCCTGGAACTACTTAAGATGAAGAATAATAATAAAAAGAATAATTATCACATAATATTAGGAGTTTGATTTTTCGGCCCAATAAAACGGTATTAACGCCAGAAAAATTTGAGTAGTTTTAGTAGAATTTGAGTATCCTGAACATTGACTTGAAACTAGCCTCCAATTTTGACTATTAGTTTATATATTATTTATTTACTATTTTCATAAAACACTACACTATTTTTACCGACCGCCAACATATATAAGGGAGGTATTGTGATCAAACGAAGAATTTTTCGAATATTTTTCTAAGTGTCTATTTTTTCATACTTATATGTAACGTTTCCATGGTTATGATAAATAATACCTCTGTTGGAAAATATTAGGCCAAGTTATTTCTATTCTGCTGCTAAAATGTATTTTATACAAGTACTTTGTGATGGCGGTCGGTCCTGTGGTGGCCACAGCTGATTTTTATAAAATAGTTTACTATAAAAATGTTTTTGACATTGACCGACTAACCTTTTACTAAGATCTCAAGTATATAAAATTTTTATTTTTATCAAAGTGACTAAGTATATTCTTCTAATGAAGCCTTCACATAGTAATTTAATAGTAATATTAATTAATTAATTAGTTGGTTGGCGTATAACTACCTAAATCGCTTTATGTAATTATAGGAAAATAAATTTAAGATCCCAGCGCTACGGTGGTCAATTTTTAACTTGGCTAGAGGATATTCAAAATTTGGTTGTGTTGTGTTTACACAGCTGTCAAGCAAAAATTGAAGGAATAAATATTTTTTACAATATTTTATGAATCTGTTTTTCCGTTTTATCAACAACTAGGTGTCCAGAAATGTTTAAATAGCATATCTAATTCCAAAAAAATATCCTCTAGCTTAGTTAAAAATTGACCACCGTAGCGCTGGAGTCTTAAATTTATTTCCCTATAGTATACTGATTAGACGTAAGTGCACCAAATGTGTGTAGTTGACGACGTATACAATAAAAAGCTTTTAGCTTTGACCATCAAATAATAAATTCATTATAAGCCTACGGCTCTGGTAGTAAACTTCATCTTCGTGAAATATAGCCTTTATAGCCATTATACGCTTGTTAAATAAACTGCTGTTATAAAGGAACTGATAATATAGTCTTATTGATAAATAACATTTATAATCCTTCTTTTTTTTTTTCAGAAAATGGTGACACGTCTCCAGCACAGTTATGTCTGGAGTTCAGGGTGTTCTTGGTCAGCGCACAGACAGGCAAACACACGCAAGAGTCCAGGACACTTAGGTTTTGGTTCGCGCATACACTCACAGAGGCAGAGCAAGCAACCGTAGCACAGGAGTTCTTCAGAGAGTTAGTCAGTCCACAAGAATTCCCTAGAGGTAAATCCTAAAGTAAAATAAACCCAACAAATTAAAAAAATATATATGTCCACTCAACTAGAATTGCTATCAATATGGTTTAGCTTATGGTCAAGTGTATACACTCATTTGATTTTAGAATTATATTTATTTATTTATTTATCCATTTTAAGCATTACAAACAATAAGCCTAAATAGCTCAATATTATACAAATATAAAATATATACTTAAACAAAACAGTACAGAGTTAAATTTTACGATATATTAACTAATTGAGTTACACTATTTTTAAAAACCTTAAACGATGAATTAAATATATCAACATTATTGCAATTGTTTGAATTGAACAATTTAGATAACCTATTAGTAGAAGTATTGCATCCGTAGTTGGTTGAATGTTGCTGTTCTTGCAATAAGTTGAGGTTCCTCGTTGTTCTAGTAGGAGTTCTCAGGTGGAAGCTTGAAAGGATGTCAGGTGCATAAGTTACTCCATTAAATACTTTGTACAGCAAACAGAGATCGCATATATTTCGTCGATATATTAGTGGCATGATATTCAGCGTAGCATATCTCTCTTCCCGATTCATGTCACCATACGGAAAGCCCAGTTTGATTACCTATTTACTAAATTTAATTAGAACGCGCTCTAGCCTTTCAAAAAAAGTAACTTGCTGAGGGGACCATATACTGCTGGCGTATTCAAGATGACTTCTCACAAGTGAAAAGTATAACAACTTGATAGCATGGATTTTAGTAAATTCTTTGGTTTGACGTATGATAAAGCCAAGCATCCTTAGAGACTTGATGGTGATTATGTATATATGCTTCTCAAATGACAAACAGTCAGTGAATATTACACCTAGATCACGTATTTCTGATACCCTTTCAAGTGTATTGTCATTAAGATAGTAGGAAACAGATGTCTTAATTTTATTGCGACAGAAAATTATCGTCTTACATTTTGCATTGAATAAAAGAATATTGAACGGCATATAAATTAACCTCAACTAAAATTTCCATTAACTTTTAAAAACCGTCCATTAGTTTTTATATATCTACATATAAAATTTTAAAATCGGTATCTCAAGTATTTTAAATATGTGAAATTGTCTTAATAGTTCTCAAAATAGATCAAAGTTCCATAATTTTAAAGCAATTTAAATCCAGTTTTATTGTAAACAGGAAGTGTCTTTGTAACTTAAGATTGTTTATGCATTGTTTTCTATTATTATAAATAATAATGTTGCCGGATATTCTCAGAATTTCATCCTGTACATCTAAATTAGTAAACATTTGAAAAATTAATAGCAATTTGTTTTGGAAGAATTTTATATAACACAAATGGTTTTAGAGATTTAATAATTCAGCTAAATTGTAGCATTTTAAGACATAAATTACGTCACTGAGTTCTTGTTCATTTGGATTATAGACTCCTATTGCCCTTTACTATTTGATTTTATTAAAACGTACCTATTAAAACAATATAAAAACTGTGGAAAAGTAGCTGCTTGCTTTATGTGAGAAATGCACTTGACGATAATTTTGGCTACTTGTTTATTAGAAAGAAAATTTTCAAACGTATTGTAAGCAGTAATAACGGCTCATATGTTACGTCTTATAGATACGGTCTCCCGCCAAATATAAATAATATAACATGTCAGTATGTATTATGCACTTGGCTGTAGATGTGTGTCTAGGAATGAATACAGTTCGTCAACGCTTAGAATCCCTGCTACTAATTTCACGCGCAGGTTTCATGCCCTGTCAGGATATTTCTGTCAAAATGTCAGACAAAATTTGATTATTTCCTGAAAATGTTTCGTGTAAAAGTGCTCTGAGAAAATGTCAGCCACAATCGTCATTTTGCATGCGAGAGATAGAACTGAAAATAAAAATCGCCAAATTTAAATATTTATTCTTATTTCTAGTTATCTATTATTTTATTACGAGCAGCAAAATATCTCCGAAAGTATTTTATTAATTGTATTGATCAATTAAATTAGCATTGCTAATATCTAATGCCAGTCAATCTCAAGCGTTTTTACACCTACACTCTTTTCAAATACTTCTTTAAAAACTACATCTGTGAAACAAGCGCGCACCTGAGGGGGGACAACGGACTTAAGTATATATAGCTAAATATGATAGAGTAATAAATTGGTTATAAAAAATTGATGTGAAGTTTGAATTTTCACACATTTCAGGGGTTTGCAGGTATTTAGTAAGTGAATGATGATTATTTGGGATGCCAAAACTTTTATATTAAAATATATTTTTTGTTAATTTTAATTGGAATGCCTAATACCATTATTTAGGTTTCTAAATATGTGCAATATTTCTTTTTTTTATATAGCAAGGTTCATTAAAAATTTTAAAAATTGCGCCTATGGCTTCCATTGGTTGTTATAAGCTCCGCCCCTCTGATTTCGTGTACATTGAAACAGAATTAAATTATAATTTAAACAATTTCTACTGGTTATTAAATTTACGCTTTTAAAAAATAAATGAAACATTTGCCAAAATATAACTAGAATTTTGAAAAAATAATTTAAACAATATAATTTAAAAAAAAAAAAACAAATAATAATATTGTCTCATCTCGAAGGGTTCGATCCCTTTCGGATCGAGTTAGTTGGGTGAAAAGCCAGCGTCATAGCATACACCTTCCAGTGAAGCGTGTTACAAAGCTATAACTTGTGTACATTCTTAGCCAAAAAAACACAAAAAATGCGATTTTTTCCAAAAACATAATCTGATCAAAAATTCCTGTTGTACTATTCCGGTTCACACCAATGTACATTACTTAAAAAAATTTCAGATTTTTAGTTTTAACCATCTGGGCTACCGGATGTGGGACAGAAATTTTTTTGCACAATTTTGGCATGAATCGCTTCAAAATAATTTTGCAAAAATAAAAATTTGATCGTTAATCCACGTACCAAGGGCTTTCATTTGATACCCTACTGAATTATAAACAATTTTTTTTTTTTTTTCGTAAAGCACATATTTGTTTATATTTTTAGGGGGATATGTGTTTTAGATGTTTTAGTATTTTTCCTATGTGCGGGTCAAAGAGTTGTATAAGCATGCCAAATTTCAACTCTCTAGGTTTAGACGTTTGGCTACAATTTTTACCGAACAGACAGACAGACAGACAGACGACAAAATGACGGTATAAGGGTTTTTTGGTCATACTTACAAAACCCTAAAAAAAGAATAATGAAATTTTGGGTTAAATTGAATATAAGAGATTTGTTTTTTTTTGCAGATTATGTTGGATTTATCAAGAAAATAATGAAACTAATGCAACATGGCTACGCCACATTAAGTAAGCTAGAAGTTGAACTTAAACAGCTAGAAGAAACTTCAGAACCACCCAACAGACCTCGTAAGTAAATTTGTAATGAATAATGTATAGGCTGACAAACTATTGTCAGTTCAATGACATTTTAAAAATTTTAACTTACAAAAGGGCTGGTGAAAGGGTGTAAGCAATGCAGGAAAACGCCGAAGAACAAGACTTACAAACAAACGAAACCGAAGAGAACGAAAACGTTTTGGGAAGAGTTTTGGACCAGTTTTTGGAGGGCACTATTTCTACACCTTTACACCGGCCCTGTGTAGTTAACTATGGATAGGTCTTCCATATTTGCCTTCCAATTTTCCTAAAATTTTCATTAATATGTCTTAGAATTTAATTTTACATTTTCATAAATTCATTGTCATTAAAATATTTATAGACGCCTCATGAATAGACTCATATTTTAAGTTATTGAATAGTGCTTATTTCTTGTAGCACTTCCTGGCTACCTACAGATAGTCCTAGTGCCGCCTTCTAAGCCTTCTTCAGGTTTGGTCTCGACCTAGTGTTACCTTTTGACACCGATTCCCATGTAACTGCTCACTAATATATAATAATACTACCACAGAATAAGACTATAAAAAAACAGTTAACACTATTTAAAGCCGTATTTTATATCCAAACGAATTCTTAAAATAAGAGATAAGGATCCAGATTATAAGCGAAACTCGAAAGCGTGTTGGTGGGGTGTACATAGTAATAAAGGCCTACTATCGAGAGCTAAAATAACCTAAATTAACGCTATTTGCTGATCGGCGTAGCGTAGTGGTTACATACGTGCCCTGCGTTGCTAAGATCTCGGGTTCGAATCCCGTTCAGGCATGGATTTTTCATTATGAAAAATTAGAATTGTCCTGGCTAATTAGCACCAAATACCATTAACGTGAAATAAAAAAGCGCTATTTTGTTTATCGTAACCCGGACAGAAATATGGTGTTAGAATTAATGTTAAATAAGTTTACAGAATGGGTAATGTTTTCTTTTGTTGGGGGGCTCCGTTGAATTAAGCGACCATATTTAACTGTATGCGACATAAATTTTTATGGGATATTTAAAATTTAGTATGATTTATATATGCTCTTTTCTGTGGTAGTCCCGCTGTTTTTCTCATGTTTTAGTGTTGTTCCCAGTTTTCAATAACGTATTTGCAAAGTATTAATAAGCTTTTATCTAGATTAGCGTATTTGTGGTGTATTAAAAGTAATCCTTGTTGTTCGTCATTTTGAAATCATTCGCACTTTAAGTCACTGGCGAATTTATGTTTTATTTATTTTTTTTGGTTCTAACAACCACAAAAAGCTAGAAAATACCCGTCTTATGTCCGATTGCATAAAACTCTTAAAACTAGTTGTAAGTTAGAACTCTATGTAAAACACAAAATTGACTAGCAACGCAATGCGTTTTAATGAGTACCTAATGAGTATTAGCTTAAATCTAGTTTTAAGATTTTTGAGCAACCGGACATTAGAACTTAATAATCACTTTTGAAAATAACTACCTTAAGCCGGCTATACACATTACAGTAGGGCCGGAGCGAGGCTCTTTAACGCCCGTAGGCAATATGTAATTGAGCGCCCCTAGGCAGGACGTAAGTAGCTTTTTTGAAGCCCTGGGTAAGAACTTCAAAATTTCAAATGAAGACCTAAAAAAAGTCCTCACTTCTAAATTTCAAGTGAAGAACGAAAAAAAAAGATCCTCACTTCTAAATTACAAGTGAAAACCTAAAAAAAAGGTCCTCACTTTTAAATTTGAAATCAAGACCTAAATATAGGTCCTCACTTCTAAAATTACTATTACTGCACTAAAATACTTCACTAAATTATTTTTACATTAATTTGATATTTGGCGCCCTTTTGAGTCTCACGTCAGCGCCGCCCTCGCAGCGACGCCCGCTTCCGCCGGCCTTACATTACAGTATGCCTGCGCAGTTACATTGGGTGCATTTTGTTGTGCCAATTCTGGTTTCGGTTTAATCAGAACACGCGTTTTGTTGGAACAATATTCTTATTCTATTCCACAGAACATTTTTCTATTCATTCTACTCATTCGATGATTTGAGGTCGAACGACTGGAATAAATAAGTGTGTTGGGGATGAAAAGTAATATTTGAATGCAGTTGTTTTCATTTGGTTTTTAAATGTATTAGAATTAAATCTTGGTATTACTGCTTCAAAATAATTTTCACTTTTAAGTATATTCTCATTTTGTGACTTAAAATAAATGCCTATATAATTTTAATATAGTATTGTTAAATCTAAACTTGAAATATATGTACAATTCAATTATTCATTCTAAAACATTACGTTCTAGAATCTTTCAAAAGTTTTTCCTTTTTTGCATTTATTGTTTAGATTATTCATTTATTTAGGCGAAATACGTTCGTTTTCACACGCAGCCAGAGTCTAGAATTTCACTATATTATGACAAACTCGTTTTCTTGCTCATCAATCTAGTACTTTTAACCAGCCACCAACAAAACGCACCCATTTTATATTTTGCTATCTTTTTTTTTTTTACAATGTTATTATAAATCACAACAGCAAATTCGCCAGTGACAATAATCATACCTAATATCACATGCAATATTTGAGCTTCATCTGATCTAACATAAAATGACTTCATTTTGCTCTAATTATAGAAGTAAAACTGCAGAACATAAGGTGCAGGTTGTATTAATATATTTAAAATTTAATGTTTTTAACTTACAGTGGTATTAAAAAAAAAATGGGAAATAGTTTATATATAGTGACAATTATTGTTAATGAAGACTCGGCTTCATAATTTTAGCCTTATTCCAATGGTTCTCACACCTTCAAATGCTAGCAGAGAATGCAGTTATAATAATAACTACCAAGCATCCCATGGAAAAAGAAAGAAAATCAAATTTGTTACTCCTTCAAGAAGTCGATGTATAACGGCGTAACTAGGAATTTTAGTCTCTCAAGCAAATTGTGTAAAAGGGTTAATAATTACTTAGTATCATTACCAGTCAAGGCAAATATCATAAATTAATAATAATTTGTTATGCACAAATGTACTCTTATTTATAGTTGCCCTTAGGCACACTGCCTAGGGTCTAGCCTAGGCTTGGGCCCCAGCCAGGTCATCGATAGCTGGCCCAAATAGGGCTACCCAACCAAACAGCTACCTCACGATACGTAGAGCCCCGCGTTTTTCATACTTTGATAAACATTCTTATTTTTATTTTAACAAGTTATATTTTGCCGTCAATTTTGTGATACATTCTTATTTGTATTTTAACATGTGATATTTTGCCGCCACACCTATCTGATGTAATTTTACAGCCGTTAAGTTTGGACACAGGAATTGTGGAGAGTTTAATGCCGTAATTAAAGCAATGTTTTTTTGGCCTACGACTTTGGGACTATTTAACGCAGGGGTGTCCAACCTTTTAGCTTCCCTGGGCCACATTATAAGAAAACAAGTTGCTTTGGGCCGCACATAAAATAATACTAATACTAATTAATATATTATATAGATAATATATACATTAAATTATAAAATACATCGCTTATAAATTAATAGCAAGTTGAAATTGTATTTGTAGTGTTATTAATGGTACTTGTAATCGCAGTCTTGTAAAGTTTGTAAGTTTACGATTTTTCGTTGGGCCGCATTCATCTTGGGCTGCGGGTTGGACAAGCCTGATTTAAAGGAAGAGGCTAACAAGCCAGTAACAATACACTAGCTTAAGAACAGCATTCAAAAAGAAATCACTGGAGTAACACTAGAAATATGTGAAAATAACATGTAATGTTATTGAAAGAGCCCGTTTTACTAACATGACCAGAGGAGGCCATTTAGCCGATCATTTTTCATACCTGATGCCAAGAGTTAAATAAACAATTTATTAAAAAATTGATGTGAAGTGTGAATTTTCACACATTGCAGGGTTTTGCAGGTATATAATAAGTGAAGGCGGCATGCTGAGTGTGTAGGACAAATTTTGCTTTGTAGTAACCACGGAAAAATGAACGATCTTTTTAAAATAATTTATCGTCTGTTAATCTCAGAGCTTTAAAAACAAATTTTATATTTAAATATTTTTTTGTTAATTTTAATTCGAATACCTAATATCATTATTTAGGTTTCTAAATAAGTGCAGTATTTTTTTTATATAACAAGGTTCATTAAGATTTTGAAAATTGGGCCTATGACTTTCATTGGTTGTCTTAAATCATACGCTCTGTCCCTCTGGATTCGTATAAATGACACATAGAATGAAAATATAATTCTAATTGGTTATTAAATTTACGCTCTTGAAAATTAAATTCAAAATGTGCTAAAATATAACTAGAATTTTAACAAATTAATTTAAACAAAATAATTATGAAAAAAAAAACAAAGAATAAAATTGACTCCACAAGCCAGGAACGAACCTGTGTAGTAAATAACGATCATGTGTGGTTGTCGAGCAACTGAGCCACTAGACCACCAAACGCTTATCAACTTAGTGTGTTATAAGAGTATAACATGCATGCATCGTCAACCAAAAAACACAAAAAATGCGTTATTTTCCGAAAACATAATCTGATCAAAAATTCCTGTTGTACTATTCCGGTTCACACCAATATACATTACTTAGAATTTTTTCACATTTTTAGTTTAAACCATCTGGGCTACAGGGTGTGGGACAAAAATTTTTTTGCACAATTTTGGCAAAAATCGCCTCAAAATAATTTATTTTGCAAAAATTAAATTTTGATCGTTAATCCACGTACTAAGGGCTTTCATTTGATACCCTACTCAGAATTTTAAAAAAATATTTTTTTTTTCGATGAGCACATATTTGTTTATATTTTTAGGGGGATATGTTTTTTAGATGTTTTAGTATTTTTCCTATGTGCGGGTCAAAAAGTTGTACAAGCATGCCAAATTTCAACTCTCTAGGTTTAGCCGTTTGGCTACAATTTTTACCGAACAGACAGACAGACAGACAGACAGACAGACAGACAGACAGACGACAAAATGACGGTATAAGGGTTTTTTGGTCATACCTACAAAACCCTAAAAACGATTAATTAAAAGTGTATAATCATCGGTTTTGCATAGTAGAAATAAATGCATTCTTTGCTAGCTTTTCTTTAATCCCTTGTACCAAATACCTCGTGTTCTACAGTTATATCGTAAAATGGCAACCAACAACTTTTATTAACAATTTAATTTTTTCAGTATCCGCTGATGAAACAACACTCAATACTCCCGTTCTTCTAACAACAGAAAAACTTCTCGAACTAATCGAATCGGCCTATCCAAACCCTATCACCATCCAAGACATCGCTAAAGACCATGGATGGGAGGAATCAGAAGTACTCAGCCATTTAGGGCAGTTGCAAGAAAAAGGGCTTGTGAAAGCTTTAGATCATGGCGCGTTTACTAGAGCGCAGCACCAGGACACTACAGTGACCGTGGTTAAACAAATGCCAACCATGGCCACTTCTAAACAACCTACCATCGCCATCATAACAGCTCAGTATTGTGAGAAATTAGCGGTGGATGCTATGATTGAGAATAAGGAGACTTTTGTGAGATATACAACAGTTGGTAAGTTTTGGTTGGGGTTTTAATGTTGGGGCACTGTTTTGCTGCGCTTAGATGATTCATCTTGGAACCAAACAAGATGAGGCATGTTACTCGCAAATCTACGCGAAAAAAGGAATTGTTTAATCGCAGTGCAGTGTAATTAATACTTTAAATACAGTATGTCCCATAAATATTAAGGTTTTGAATCATAGTTTGTTAAATTAGCAAATTTTGCCAGTTATAAATACATGGTGGTTTTGGGAACTGTTTAAGCGTCGCTAACTTCGTTATTATAAGAGATACGAAGGAGGTTAAATTAGGAAAGATGAAGTATTTTACTCTACAAATAAGTATATTAAGCTGGAAAAACAATTGAACATCAAATAAAAGAGTTCATCAAAATCCATTGTTTTTTTAATGGAACGCCTGTATCTATTTTGTTGTCTATTGCATAGAGAAAAAATTTTCTTTAATAAATAAGGGGCATTATGGGTCTAAACCAAATATAAAAAAAGTTATTAAGACTTGAGCATTATTTAATTTAAAAAGTTTAATTATATTTTGGAAACCATACCTATGTTTCAGTTTAAAATAAGAGAGTTAAAGTTCATTTCTTTGGTTTAAGCGGAAATAAACGGGAGTTTAGTTTTATTAACTTGTTACCAGAATCCAGCTAGCCCAGAATATTTCATGTATCAAATTGGTAGAAAAATTCATATTAAAATTTTAAATGTCAAAACTAAAACTAGTGACATTTCGCACAAACAAAATAGCCAGAAGCCTGATTCAATCGTTAAAATTTACTAGATTTCAAAATCTAGTTCCGCTTTAACATTTGGAACAGCCTAGAGCAGCGTTTCCTAACCTTTTTTCATGGCGGACCGGCAAGTTTAGAAAGTAATGTATATTGCAAAATTTATATTTGTATTTTATATTTGTTATTGTACTATTAGTTATTGTGGAAAGTAATTATTATTGTATTTTTTAAATTAACATAAATTTTTGTTTTATAAACTTGCAAATAAAAATAATTCTGCGGACAGGCAAAAAATCTCGCGGACCAGTAAAAAAATCTCGCGGGTTGGCGGTTGGAAAACACTGGCCTAGAGCACACAATATGGTTTAGCCAATTAAAAATTAAACCCGTTGGCCACACTGTCATTATAAAGCCACTATATACGCGACTCCAAATAACAGTGAGACATCTGGTGGCGGCTTGGTAATTTAAACAGAAGCGTATATTTGTATAATATTAGTAGTGTGTTGTGTTGCAGTTTATGTGAATTAAGACGTATTTTTAAATATAGTGACTTAAATACAGTGCTTTTTTGTCGAAATATTGTTTGAACTGATAAATATTAAGAAAAAAACTTCTGACATATACGCTTCTCGTCGGCCATCAACTGTCGTACGCAGCGCCGCCAACGTTAGTTTAAGTCGCGAATAGCATCTTTGGTTTAAACAGAATTAAATTTTGAAAACTTTTTTTGAAATTTTTTTATCGGTTAAATGAGACTTTTGAATTTTTTTTTTTTTAGCAAAAGCCCTCTTCGTTCATCAAAAAGTGAGCTCGTGACAATTTACAAAAATAATAATTCCATTTGGTTCCGCTCAAACGTTTGTAATAGCATATAATTCGTTTGTATAAATTACATCACAATTTTAATGAGGCAAAATTTGAATGGATTCTTAAAACAGTATTTCTGGGACACCATGTACACCTGTTTCCTTTTCTGACTAAAAAGAGACAAACAAAATTTCATTCTAGAACTATATCTTTTTATAATTAATTTCTGACTAATGAATTCTTTTATTTTATTTTTGTTGCTAATACCACAATTTTTAAAATATTTTGCACCTTGTTAATTTAAAAAATGTTATTAAATCTTCTGGCTTATTAATAGTGAAGTCTGTAATATACGATAGGAAGAGATAGCTGGCGCAGTTCCATGAGCCATTTAGGGATAACACCAGTGAGGTTTGGTAAGATTGTCTACATAAGAATGTTTTGTGCTTTCTAGCGCTTCGGGTTATAGCAGCTGTGTTTTTACATCACTCCTATGGGCGACAACGTGTTTATGTTATCTCTTTTTAAAATGTCTAATGCACCAGTATACTTCATTAAATATAAGTATTTAATGATGTATGTTTGTGTATAAGACTCTTGATTAACACAATATACCCGGAAGACGAGAATTGCTTTTGTTTAAAGTTGTGACTAAGTTATCGTCAAAGACAGATAGAAATTTGATTTTTCTGTTCAGTGCATAAGACGCGCTTGCTCCAATCCGCGTATAATGTGTTAAAATGTTGTATTGTTTTGCTTATTACCAACACATAGAAAATTCTTTCTATATTTACTACGATTTGAAAGTACTGATCGTTGCTGGACGTAGAAAGAATGACGGAGTTTCCATTAACTTAATAAAGCATTAACATATCAGATGAGATTAAGACATGAGTTCAAAGAATATCAAAATACTGAAAACGACTACGAATTTCACGCACGATGACGCCCTTACACTAACGGCCCATGTTTTTTTTTTTTATCTGACACAAAAAGTCACGGGCTGGAAGCAAAAAAAAATCAGCTGTGGCCACCACAGGACCGACCGCCATCACACGGTATAAAATACATTCAAGCAGCAGAGTAGAAAAAACTTGGTCCAATATTTTCTAACAGAGATGTTATTTATCATGACCATGGAAACGTTACATATAAGTATGAAAAAATAGATACTTAGAAAAAAATTTCAATAATTTTTCGATTTATCAAAAAATGTCTCAAATAAAAGTTTTTAGTTATTGCTTTTATAGTAACTTTTGTTAAATAATTTTTTTCGAAATATTTTTCTGTTATGAAATATTCGCAAAAATCTTAAAATCGACACGAATAAACTCCCATTTCTAGTCAACCGATTTTTACCAAAAGTTGATCAACTCGTGCCATTGATGTTAAAAGCTTAAATATGAAGTTTCATAAAAATCATTTTAGCTGAATTTGCTCTGCACATGTACACAGACAGACGGACGGACAGACAGACCAACAGACATCGTGCTAAAAAAATCAGCTGTGGCCACCACAGGACCGACCGCCATCATAAAGTACTTGTATAAAATACATTTTAGCAGCAGAGTAGAAATAACTTGGCCTAATATTTTCTAACAGAGATATTATTAATCATGACCATGGAAACGTTACATATAAGTATGAAAAAATTGAGACTTGGAAAAAATTTCGAAAAATTTTACTGAAATTATTCGAAATTTTTCGTTTTATCAAAAAACGTTTCAAATAAAAGTTATTAGTTATTGCTTTTATAGCAACTTTTGTTCAATAAATTTTTTCGAAATATTTTTCTGTTGTGAAATATTCACAAAAATCTTAAAATCGACACGAGTAAACTCCCATTTTCAGTCAACCGATTTTTACCAAAAGTTGATCAACTCGTGCCATTGATGGCAGAAGCTTAAATATGAAGTTTAATAAAAATCCTTTCAGCCGAATTTGCTCTGCACGTGTACACAGACGGACAGACAGACAGACGGACGGACAGACAGACCGACAGAGATCATGCTAAAAATAGTCAAAACGTTATGTAGGGACCTTAATTCTTGGAGATCCATCGAAATCTCGAAATGTCAAAATCTGTATGATCACAATACCTCCCTTATATATGTTGGCCGTCGGTAAAAATTAATTAAAAGAAAGTTTTGGTTAAACAGTAACATAAATTTACATCTTACAAACTAAAGTTTCAAAAAAATTATGAATTTGAGAAGTTTCATTTTATTCATTGTAAACTAGACTCTGCGCTAAACCAGTCAAAATCAAGATCAAACAGTTCCTGTCTCCATACACTGCATTCCTAACTGAAATGAACTATCATACGACATACATAAAACAATATACAAACAATAATTATATGTTGCACAAAGCACAATTTATACACGCAGTAAAGCGTTATTATATTTATTTTTGTGTATGTACTTGCATTTTTGTTAATGTAATATAGAAAGTATTTTCTTGTTGGTCTCAATTTCATTTTGTGTTTTTTTATTCATAAGTTTTCTTTTATTTTTTATTCACTTTTTCCCACTGTTTCTTCAAATGCAATCACTTAGCACAAAAATACTCAATTTTAGACTAAAGATTTAAGAGTTAAGACCAGGCATTTATAACTAGGGTACAGCTTCCTAAACTCAGATAACAAGCATATGGCTGTCATTCTCTTCTTCTTGTTCCATCTTTGTAATCAGGGATACCACGTACGCAGATGAAACTATCGCGATAGATGTTTTTCTCAGCCGGACAGGATCTAAAATGATACCAGTGAAAGGGTTAATACAATAATTGAGTGCCTGGCAATTTTTCGTGAACAGCCTGCTCTCCTTTTTCGGAAAAAATACTCTAAAAATTTAAATACTGTTTGAAAACTTATGAAAACAAAATGTCGTCATTCTTGTGCTTTTATTTTAAGCTTATGTTGCAAAATTATTCGTACATGTGTCGTTATTAAATTACGTCAAAGTTATTAAAAATTATCATACCATAAAATTGATGAAGATGTGGTATAATCCATTATTTTAACCCTTCATATAATTGTATATTAAAATCTTCAACTGGGGAATTCTTTTAGAAATTTAACTTATTAGTAGTACTAATTTTTGTTTTTTCCTTAGGTGAATCAAATGTGTACACTTTGGGTAATATTGGAGCTCATCGTGTTGTGTGTACCAAACTTCCAACCGTTGGTCACACCAGGGAAGCCATGACTGCAGCCGGAAATACTACAACGAGACTCCTGGGCACTTTCCAGAAGGTTGATTACGTTTTCCTGGTGGGAGTTGCTGGAGGAGTACCGCATTATACAGATTACAACAAACACGTCAGATTGGGAGATGTTGTTATTAGTTGCCCCACTCCAGGAAGCAAGTAAGTTTACTTTCCAATATCTGTGAAGTTTTGTAATGTAGCTTAATATTAGAAGACTTTGAGTGCATTCACGATAAGAATGAGATGAAGTCACAGTTGAAAAAATTGATCTGTTGCCAATTTGTTAATTGTAAAAAAAGTTAGGTTATATACAACTATTTTAACCTCGCTCCTTCATATGTCAAACAGAAATACGACTGAACACTGAACAATGCTATTTAAACGTAGCAACGTAGGAAAGTGGCACCAACATGTAGTAGTCAAATGTAACAATTGAGTAATGCTTTCATGTTGGGTTAATTACATTAATGTTGTCAATTAAATTAACCAAGTCATCTCATTCTTATCGTGAATGGACTTTATATCCTTAGAAATACATTGGCAGAAAAAATAGGTATGAACCAAATATCTTGAGAATTTAATTTGTAAGTTGGCGAGACAAAAATAAATCTCTTTTATAAAAAATGTATTGCTGTCCATCGTTTTACATATCGACCCGTCGTACGAAGATCGTCGTAACTCAATATTTTCATTTTTTAAATTATGTAAGTTAAATATTAAAATATCTTTCCATGAAAAAATTCGTATCTCACAAAACTATAATTTTGGTAGCATAACGTACAATTGTCTGAGATATATATATTTTTCCCCCATAAAGAATATCGTGTATTGTAATATTTAAAAGTAAAAAAATTTAAATATTGAGTTACGACGATCTTCTTAGGATCGGTCGAAACGCCAAGATAATACTATATACAGGGTCACCCAGGGGGAAGGGCTCACGGACTCAGTTGGCTGCACAAGAGTGATGATTATAAACAGATATTTCGTTCCTATTTATTCTGTCAGTATATTCAAACTTATTTTTATTTATTTTATTAATTCTTTACAGATATGTCTACGTTTACTGTGACAATGCAAAAACAGATCCAAATAGCGTTTTGAAATTTGAGATCAAGCCCTACACACCTCACGAGTTTATATTGCAAGACATCGCTGCCAACCTAAAATCTGCTTCTGAAGGAGACTCTGGAGCATCTCCTCCATGGCTCGGTTACTTGAAAGAAGCCTTATCGACACTAGGAACACAGTCCGAACATGACTTCACTGCTCCACCAGCTGACAGCGACAAATTGTATATGAGTATTGGAGAAAGAGATTTAATTGAAGTTGCTCATCCTGTACCACAAGATTCAGCAATTAAAAGGTATGTAAAGACAATGCTATATAAAATATAATCGTTTCTACTCATAGCTTCATTCCAAATGGGGATACCTGCATCACTAAGTAAATAGAACATGTGTGAATACTTATGTGATACAGTATACTCGTTTGGTAGTTGTTACATCAGCAATAGTGTTAGGAGGGGTGGGGGTGCTCACGTATTATCGGCTTTTGATACTGTTATCTGAATTCACATGACGCTCGATTTTTTAATTTCAAGTTGGTATTATACGAGGTGTGTGAATTAAGTAACCGGACTGGCAACATAGCGTTTTATCTGACAACACTTGGGACTCGGGACTTGGAGGGGCGGCAGGTGAACATGTGATACACCTTCAGTACGAGTTTGAACTCGCTATTTTGTTGTCCGTAGCGATTTTTTTCGTGAAACAGTTTTGTAGTGCGTTCTAAAAATGAGTGACATTCATTTTGAGCAACGGTGTGCTATCAGGTTTTGCTTCTTGGGCACAGTGCAAAGGAAACTTTTGCAAAACTTCAGCAGGCCTACGGAGACAGTTTTTTGTCAAGGACCCAGGTTTTTTGGTGATTTAAGGCATTTACAGAAGGAAGAGAGTTGCATGAAGATGAATCACGCAGCGGATGGTCTTCATTTTCAAGAACCGATGAAAATATCAGAATCCGGGATATTGTGTGTTCAGATCGTCGGTTGATGATCGGGGAAGAGTTGAATTTGACTCACACTACCGTTCATCATTTTTTGACCAATTAATAGGGGATGACAATGCGCCTTGTCACATAGCAATTTCATTAAACAAGTTTTTTGACAGTAAAAACATTCCTGTGGCTCCTCAGCCTCCTTATTCGCCTGACTTGAGTCCTTGTGACTTTTTCCTCTTCCCAAGATTGAAAAACCACCTCAAGGGACGTCATTTTGGGACACTCGAAAACATTCAAACGTTTGCAACCGACCAGCTGAAAGCTATTCCAGTATCCGAGTTCCAGCACAGCTATGATGATTGGAAGAACCATCTCCAGCGCTGTGTGGCTTCCCAAAGAAGTTATTTTGAGGGAGACAACATTGAATTGTAATTTTATTAGAATAAAAAAAATATAAGATAATCAGTCCGGTTACTTAATTTACATACCTCGTATAACAATTTACTGGGCATCTGAATTACGAATATGTTATCAAGTGGACCACCCTCACTTAATAGATACCTACGAAACCCTCAGAAGTGAGAAAATTTACACATAATTATTTTTTTTACAGATTGGAAGGCTGTCCTCGTATCCATTTATCGCCAATAGCTTCAGGTCGTCAAGTAGTGCGTGAAGATCGTCTTCGTCAACAATTCGCCGCTCAAGTCAAAGCTTTAGCATTCGACTGTGAATTCGACGCAGTAGTCGAATCAATTCAAGGCAATTGTCGCGATAGTTTTATCTGCGTACGTGGTATTGCTGATTACAAAGATGGAACAAGAAGAAGAGAATGGCAGCCATATGCTTCATTAGCAGCTGCAAGTGTTATGAAAGCTATAGTTTGCGGAATGGATCCGCCTACTAATGTTTAAATTAGATAATATTAGTACGACTGCAAGTTATAATTCATCGAGTATGATGTTACGAAGATAGACGAGTTTTAGCGATGTTTTTCTTACCCATAACGATTAGTAGGGCATATTAAAGTCAACGATATAATTATTTAAAGTTAATACAAAGATAATAAAACGTGTCGGACTACATTTAATATTTAATTAATATCAATGCGCCTTTACCGAAAGAAAAAACACAGGTTATAGGCTAAATATAATTCGTTGTAGATTAATCAAAAATTTAAAAATGATATTTGATATATGTCATCAATAGGGATCCCATTTTTTTTAAACGAAGAACCGGAAGACTATAAAATTTGGTAAGAGTCTAGTTAGAGGGTTAGAAGAAATACTCGACTTGTCGAGACCGGGACAAATTTCATACAATTGAGACGAATGGGATCTTTAATCCACCTTAATAGGCATTTACGAAAGTTGTACCGGTAGATATGTAACATTTAGCAGTCGGTAATAAGTTAATCTGCCGGTACATGTATCTTGTTAAATAATTATCATACAAGAGTGGTAGATTCACACGATCAACAGAATCTTAAAAAAGTTGCAGTTACTTAATTTTTGATATCGGAACTCTTAAAATGGCGAAAGAAAAAAACGTTCATTATTAATTTGTTAGTTGCTTTATGTTGTTTTAATCTTAATTGTTATTCTATTTTATTTTAATTATTTGTCCTGTTTAAACGGCTAAATTATTAAAACTTTTATGTAAGTACATTTATTTAATTTTATACAATGGGAATAGAGTAATAAAGAAAAAAACAGATACAACAAATTATTTATATAAATAAATAAACGTCGGTAAACTCATGTTTAGAAAATCCAACTTCTTTACAGTACTTTGATCAAGAGTTCATATTTCTACGTCATCGAGAAGAATGGAAAATATATAGCATCTTAAGTTGATTCTTCGATAGTACATGTTTAACAAGATATAAAATAAGTAAATTTATTATCATAAACTTTTAAATTTTGTGCTAAAATCCTGCTCTAAACTGCGTAAACTAACGTTTCCGCAAATCATCTACCTGATTGATGCACCCGGTTACTTTGATATAAGGCAGGACATGTTTACCGAAGGTATTTTCGAACGCAGGCAGTTCAACCGATGTATTCCGGTATAATTTTCGTAAACGCCTAATATGTTTTTAGTTCCAAAAAGTAACTATTTGACATACATTTAATTTTTTTAAATCAGTTGGTAGAACTGAATATTTGCACAAATACTTTTTTAATTATTTACTTATTTAACAAAAATATAAATCTTAAATAAGTGCTTATCAAAAGCACAATTATAAAAAACTAGTGACCTTAATATAATTAAATGTCTTTGCCATAAAGAGAATTAATATATTTATTTATTTTTCAAATATTATTTATTATAAAAAAAAAAAATGCAAATATTTCTTGCAGTCAAAAAAGTAGATAAAAAAATTAAATAATTATAAAAATGCACAGATTTAAAAAAGGACAAATAAATGCCAAACTAAGCATGTATGACCAAATAAACTCGAATATTGTTGAAAATTCGTAGTTTAGATTTCAATCTTTTGAACAGTTCAACGATTTTTCCGATAAAATGCACAATCTAACGAATCTTTTATAACGAATACTGTCAATTGTATTGTTTTATACAATTTAGTTTTATACTACTGAACTGGCAATGATAGTTTACAGCACTGAAACAAAAACAGTATAGATTTACAACAATTTAAAAAAATATTTCTTAATTTTTTAAACTAATGTCAACTAAATTTAATTATCTTGTCCTAGCCTGTGCCGAACTGTTGTCCATATTTCATATTTTTTGCCTACTCCGATCTTGCACCTCAGTTTTCGTAAGACATCATGTTGTATCAAAGCTAGCATATCTTGCGGGGCCCTCTGTAAGTGAGCGCTGACTCTACATCATCTTTGCAAGTGAGCGCTGACTGTACTTCATCAGCAATTTTGTATTGTACTAGCGCGGGTCCTAGGCGCTTACCATGGTCGTCCAAACGTCACATTGGCCCTATGTCTTATTGTTTGTAATGCAGACCTAAATATTTCAACAGATTCAGCGAAATTTTTGTAAATCTTTACTGTTTTTATATGTTCAAACTTACTTTTAACACTGCTTACTTTTCTATTTATACAAAGCATGTATATAGAATTAAATAGAATATAGAAATTTGGTCTAAATAGATTGTTAATGGCACCAAAATGTTTAAGTAGAAAGTTAGTACTAAGAATATAACTAGTTTTATTTCAAATACCAACGTTTTGGAGTTGAATATACTCATTTTTGTTAAATGCTTAAGGATGGACTAATTCTAATTTTTCAATGATTTGGTTACTGGTCTTTCATTCACGTCTCGAGTTTTAGTTGGAAGAAGTAATCGTTTAGAAAGTTTAAAGATATTGTTAATTTGAAACAGTTGAAGAAATTTCTTGTTCTTTTTTTTTTTTAACTAACTAATGGGGGGTTTACTCAACATTTAGTACTAGTCTTAACTTTGTTTTAGTGTTAGTCTTAGTTTTTGTCTTCTCTCTCTCTTAAAGTTTACAATCCTATTGGTTGGCAGCAGCTCTCCATTCCTTCCTGACTTCTTCTTTTCTTTCAACATATCTGACAGTTAAGCTGCTCCTTCAACTGACTCATATAGTTTAAGGGGTCTTCCTTTAGGAGTTGTTCCTTCGACCATACCTTCCACGATTATTTTCAGCAAACCCTCAGTTTTTTTTCGTACGCTTAATTAAATGAACACAAGTTTATAAAATGATTAAGTTTTAACAAATATCCAATAAAACTTCGAGTGTCCTTGATTAATGTAACTGAAATTTTAAATGTCAAAAATAAAAATCTTTGGTTAAAAACAACGATTAAAAAAACAAACAATGTGAGTGAAGATGTATCGGAATAAAAATTAATAAAATTTTTAACATGTCGTAATGTATAACTTACACATTTTATGTCAGTGTGTGCGCACGCGCATTTCTACGGTTTTAGTTTTAGTCGTAAGAAAATATAAATGTTAGTTAACTTTCAAGGTCGGTTTTAACTTCGTTAAGACTAAAACTAAGACAAAGTAATATATGAACTTACTGGTAACAATATGATAGTTTTATCTTTAATGGTTAAAACTAAAACTACGGCTAAATGTTGAGTAATCCCACCATAACTTAGATCCACTTTTATTCTTAAGTTATGTTTCTCTCTGCACTTGTTTAAATAACCCGTTGTTAACTAAGCTCTATATTATTTAGTTTTAAAGGTTTCAGAAAACACTGCTCAATATTTTGAAATAAAAATAGTTATATTTTTGGTTTGTTGGTGTCAAGTTGTAGACCTATGTGTTCAGCCATTTTGGCATATCACGTCATCTTTATCAGGCCTATTCCAATACTGCATTTAACTCACTTTTATTCACAATTTTGTTTATTCTTTTTGTAATATCTGTAAATATGTTTTAGTAGCAATTTTATAACTGCCCTTGAGATAAGCATGTAATAAATTTAAAAAATATGGTTTATAAATTGCTATTAAAATATGTTTACATAAAATATTTTTAGGTGAATGTATTGCAGCAATTCTTTGAACATTGGAGATAAAATTGCGCAAATTTTGTTCATATTTTACTGTATACTTATTTAATTCTTTATATTTTTTACCGTTTAGACTTTTTGTCGGGGAAAAAAACTTCAGAATTAAATTTGGGACAAGATGCCCCAAACTTATGTTTTGAAATACTTAAATATCCAACTTCCTTCCAAATTGCTGCAATATGTACACTTTTACTTTCTAGTTGTATATGCAATTCTTGCGATCTCACTTAAATCATTTTTATAAATATATATTTAAGTGGGGAAGTTACCATTTAGGTTTAATTTGACTGACTTTTAGTTAAGATTAAATATTTGGCCACTATCTAAAAATGTTTCAAATGTAGAAATAAGTTACTGAATTTTTATAATTGCTAACAACCAAAACATATTTAAAAAACCAAAAACGACATTAATAACCAAAAGGGTATTCATTTTTATTTTTGTATTTTGTTTTCTTTTTGCTATATTTTGAATTATAAGCATTTAAAAATTCAGTACACCGTTAGATCTTCCATACAATGAATTTAACTACTTAAAATAGAACTACTTATGATACTAATGTTGTTAAAATAGTTTTGAGACAATCTATAAGGTTACATATTGGTTATACAGTAATATATTCACAATGGAAAAATATAGTATATTGTTTTGTTTCATATCTTTTTTATTTTATCCACTTTCACAATAGATAACAGAAGACTGTGTATACACAGTCAGAAATGGTAAGTAATTTGAAATACATACTTTTTAACGAGATCTTTTTTATCTCGTTAGTGATCAGGAAACAAACCGCAATACAGGGCTTCTTGGCTCAGAAGAATGAGGATAAATAAAAAAATATAGCAAGGAAATCGTTTCAACAAGCAAATAAACCCGGTGTTGTGGAATGGTAACAAAGAAAACCCAAACGATTATCTACTCAGTAGCAAAATTCTAACTAAAGAAAAATAGAAAAAAATCCGTGTATTATTCTATTTATTTATTATTTTTTTTAAATTCTGGGAACGATCCCCAACATTTTGTAAGCTTATCTAATAATATTGTTATTCCCAGATCTTTAACGAAAGTAATATTAGAGATGACGTCTGCATTAATATTATAATTAAAATCTGTTCTATTTCTGTTTCTAGAAATGAAATTTTGAAACGTTTTGAAATATTTATTTTATAGTTTATTTAAATCAGATTGATTGCCGTTACAATCATTGAAATTTAAATTTTGCAGAAATATTAAATCGTCGGCATAAAGAAAGTTACATTAATTAAAGCACATATTTATATCATTTATAAAAATATTTAACAAAAGTGGGCCTAGCTAACTGTCTTGAGATACACCGGAAGTTATTTTTCTGACATCAGATTGTGATTATTAATGTACACTTTATGGCCCTAGAGCGATAAACACTGTCATTATAAATGTAAAGGCAAATTAATAATCTATATTTATGCATGGGTGTGCAAAAAATAGTTACTCCTGTAACGAATCGAGTAATCCGCCAGAACAAAGACAAAATTCAAAAAAACGAAGGGAACCGCTTTTAAAGAAATTCTCGCGACGGGCGTTTTGTGAAATTTTATCTTTGTTCTGGCGGACTACTCGATTAGTTACATTACTCCCTCCTTTTAAAAAGTGTCTATCCATTTATATAGATGGACACTTTTTCTCAAGGATCCTTCACAGGTTTATCTAAACCTTCAAGCCGCAGAAGTATCCAAAGATTCGTTACACTCCCTCCATCCGAAAAAATGGTATACATTTTGATTTTTTTCTTGTCCGAAAATATGCATTTACAATTTTAATTAATAAGAATAATTTTATTTATTAAATAGTTACAAATATCTAGTAAAACAAAGAATAATACAAAAAGTTTTAACTTAACAAGGACGTGGCTGTCTCCACAGCTTGTTTTGCCTTATTAATGTGCGGAATCCACCTTTATGGGAATTCCATCCTTTTGCTAATATGGTTGCTTCTAGACAAGGCAAGGTTGCAATGTTAGAAAAACATTATCAAAGGTTTGTATGTTTAATGAATTTTGTACGCATTCAATCAGTTCGTCGATTGTATTCGGTGAAGCTATGTTGCAAGGATTGTATAGAATTAAAAAAGTGAAAATCCAATACATTAAAATCTGGACTATTTGGCGGTTGTGATTTAAGTTGATTTGAAACTTCTTCCTTGCAATTCAACACAATTTTGATTAAAATTCGCTATTTTGTTAGAACAGCGGGTGCACTTTAATTTAGTTAAAATATGCGTTTTTTTTTTTTTTTTCTGTAGATTACTTTTGACATATGGAAAACTATTTGCGCGCCATTTGTTTATTAGTTGCCTCGCAACCACTTATTTAGAAATAAAAACAAAAAAAAGATCAAGATAATATTAAAGTAAATAGTTAATCCCACACTTTTAAGTAATGTATACAGTCTGTTCCAAACGGTTAAGCGGAACTAAATGGGGATTTAGTTATTTTAGGTTGTCACGAGAAGGGACCTTGCTTGGGTTATTTCATTTTTCACGTTGGGATGTCAAAATTTAAAATTCCAACAATGAAACCAGAGTTTTCATTAAGGTTGAGAAAAAATTACGGATTTTATAGGACAATACTGAAATAGGCACGTATCGCTTGCAAGTTTCGCGTCTGTAAAAAGTTATTCTGATAAATTTACAATAGTTTTCAAATCAAAGTTGTCTTATTTCTGGTTGACAGGTGTTTCATTTGTCACATTTTATGTCATACTAAATTTCAAGTTTCATAATGTCCAAAAGTTAACGTCTAGTCTTTAAATATTTATATTATTTTAAAGAATGTTTACAAAAACGATTTATTCTTTTATTAAACAATGTGTGATAAAAGAAAAAAGTGCGGTTCTCATTTAAGTTTTCAAGAAGAAGGTAAATATTCAAGACTTAAAAATTTTAGCAAAATTCCAAAACCAAAGAAAGGACAAAGTAATAAATCAATGAATATTCCAAATACGAAACACGCTCTGGCTTGTATTGAAGAAAAAGATAATTCCTTTCAATTGTATATTACTAAGGTGTATGTTATAAAGGATAATCTCAGGAAGGATGGACTGAAAGAAGAGAAACTAGATGATAATGTTGCTGAATTAGCGAATAAGATTTCTGCTCTTTGTCATAAAATTAAAGATGTTGAATCTTGTATGTTTATTGGTTCAAATGGTATTACTCCCCAAATTAAATGTGGCCCCCAAGGTAAATTAAATTCAAGAATAAAATTATACGCTATTCCAAACGTTTAAGCGGAACTAACTGGAATTTTAATTTTGATAAGTTGACATGCTCTTCTTTTAGGGTTTGAAGTAGGCTTTTACTAAACAAAATGATCAAAAGCCTCACTTAATCGGTAAAAATTACTAGAATTAAAAATCTAGTTCCGCTTAAACCAAAGAAACAGGTTATATGTATAAAAACGCATGTCTTGATTGACTGACTCAGTCATCACCGCCTAACCCGAAACCTGGTGAAGGTGATAGTAAATTTGGTGAGTATATTCCCTCCATGACGTAAGCACCCATCAAGAAGGGATTTTTCGAAATTCAGCCGCTGAGGGGTGAAATATAATTTCATGGATTCCTTAATATCTCATAGGGCCGATGGGATATCGCCTTGGTTTTTGTTTACAAAGATTACCTATACAAATGCTGAAAAACTTATTTCAGGATTTTGTGCTAATTAACCCCAAAAGGGATGAATTATACATTCCGTCGTATTTCCTGTGTTTGTTAAGTTGTAACATTGCTTTTTGGCACACAGGTATCTTTTTAAAATATTTCGAAATAATTTTGACAGTTTTTTTTTAAATTTCACCCTTAAAAAGTGAAAAGGGGAAGTTTTTGTATTTTTGGAAAATATATTTTTTATTTATTTTAATTTTTTTTTTATTAGTATTTTTTAGAGTACTATCTGTCTCATTTTGTAATACGTAACTAACAGAGAAAGTTCATTTCTTATGTTGTATATTGACAATACATTTATAATATTATCATAGTATTGGTTCACACGGATACGCCAAAGTCTGTTTACACCACAACAGTCACCAAAATAACCAGATCTAGTTTCATATTACAAATTGAGACGGATTATATTAAATGAAAGTTCTTAGTACATAGTATTAATTAAAATAATTAGATCAACAGACGCTAAATGTTTTTCAAAATATTGTTAATTTTGCCTTGAAAACTACGTGATACTGTAAAAAAATATTGTCCCAAATATTTAACATATTTCAATTACTATTGTAGATACCTACGAAAGCCTGAAATTAGAAAAATTCACCCATAAATGTTTTTCAATTTCAGGAGACATAGGTCTAATTACAAACGATCTCGAAAATATGAGACAGTACAACTCCTCCCAATTAGATTACACAAATTTGAATGAAAATGAAAGTGGATTTATAAACGAAAACGATAAAGACCTGGTATTTATACATAAACTAGACTCAAAATGCCATAAAAACAATATGAACAGTTTAAATGCAAATGCAAGCCAACTTTTTTGCTCCATGGAATTCTCTTGTGAAAACATGTTTGGAACCTCTGATTCAGGAACTAAAACTGATTCTGAAACTAGAAAACTTAAATTTGATTTTAAAGACAAGAGTCAGGTGACAAAAGTTTTAGAAATTTTAAGTCGTAGAACTGAAGAAATTATGAGAAAAATTTCTACAATGGAGATCCATATTAGACAAATGAAGATTTTTAAAGATGTTGCTGAAACTAATGAAATTTTTAGTTATTGTAAAATATTTTTTGATGAATTACTTAAGCAAAAACTAGAAATAAGTGAAATTGTTGATACTTTGAAAAGTTGTATTGAAAATATGCCGTCTAATTTTATAAATTTTCAAGAGCAGGTAAAGTTCACCTCAAAGAATATAACAAAATTTCGTAGATCTGTGGTTACTTTATTCATCCTTATTTCGTCCTCTTTGCATTTATTTTTTCTCTCCTTAGGCACTGTCAATCTGGTCTGTTTAAGTGGCAGTTCTTTCCATGTTATTAGCGACGTGCGATGAAAATCCACGACCAGTAGCGTAATTAGACGTTGGCATAGTGGCACTTGCGTTGGGTACGAAGGGTGCGTTGGCGTAGTGACACTTGGCTAGTACTTGAATGGTTTAAAAAGTTTATTCCTCCCTCACTTGTGAAAAAGGCGCGCAGCTATAAATTTGCCAAGAGCCCCCAAAAACCTAGTTACGTCTCTGTGCACACCATGCACACAAAACTGCATTGAACAAAGAATAATCGTTTCTTCATTCTTATCATTTTTCTTATATATATAAATTTTTGCTGTCAAGTAAATGATAAATGAAATATTTTAACTTTATAAATAACACTCCCCTTGTTCTTTAAATATTCTTTCTATTAAAAACTGCGTTGAACAAAAAAAAAGTG
Source organism: Liopterus haemorrhoidalis (assembly GCA_963971575.1). Taxonomy (NCBI): domain Eukaryota; kingdom Metazoa; phylum Arthropoda; class Insecta; order Coleoptera; family Dytiscidae; genus Liopterus; species Liopterus haemorrhoidalis. The sequence goes on from OZ020615.1 coordinate 55,248,193, forward strand.
TTTTTTTTTTATTCTAAACACATTTACTCAAATACATTTTTGATGTATATTAAATAATAAGTGAGATATTTCAAGGTTTTAGTTTTAGAGTGTCCTTCCGTAACTCTCCAAATATTCATCCAATCGAAAATGTGCATAGAACAAAAAAGATTTATTTTCTTATTATAATTTTATTTTGTTATATACGTTGCTGGTGTTAAGTATTGACTTATATCTAACCAATAGTCAGATAATAAAAAAAATTAGTTTTATGGTAAAAAAAAAAACACTTCGCCTTCCAAAATGCAAATGTTGACCAAAACAAGAAGTCTTCACTTCCAATTTATTAGTGATGGCCAAAAAAAGGACCTCATTTCCAAAATACAAGTATTGACCAAAAAAAAAAAGGTCATGAGCTCTAGAATTCAAATGTTTTTCTTAAAAACACTTATTTTTTGAGTCTATGAGTTTTCCCCTGGGTCCGCACCTACCCCCAAATAACTCCCCAAATATTCATCCAAATAAAAAAATTGCATAGAAAATAATGTATATTTTGTTTATTTTAACACTTCTTGTCTCATGTGTTGTTGCTGGAAAGTAAATAATAAATTAAATATTTCAAGATAATGCCCCCCCCCCCCCGTAACTCCACGTGCTCCACCTGAAAAATGTATTGAATAAAGAAGGTAAATAATTTTTGTCACATACTTTCTTGCTATTAGAGCAATAATACGCGCGTTATTTCAAGTTTTTATTTAATAATATCCCCCCCCCCCTCCATCAGTGGCGGTGCTAGCCACCCCAACGCCCTCCCAAATGGCTCTGGCCCCTAGTTGCCCACCCTAGAATTGCTTGAAGAAAAATGAGGATTTTTCTGTGCTTTAAAGAAGTCATCACGTATTTTTGCTCATCACTTATATTTTAGTGGTGCCTTTTGTTTTGCTTATCACTTGTATTTTAGTGGTCAAGACCTTTTTTTTGCTCATCACTTATATTTTAGAAGTGAGGGCCTTTTTTTTGCTCATCACTTGTATTTTCACATGCCTGTTAATCCATTAGTAACGATAAAAGATGATGATGCCTCAAATATTTCCTGGCCCCTCCAAATTTTAAAAGCTAGCGCTGCCACTGCCCCCTATAAATGAAAATTAGATACATTATAGCCTACGTTCGATTTTTTTTTTTTTTGTCATTGTACCAAATAACATGGAAATATCTCCAGCTGTTTTTGACTGAATACGGAAAGACAAAAATTAAGTTTTCACCTGAAATGAAATCACCTGAAACGTGTACAAAGTATGAACGCGAAAAAATAATATATATATATATATATATAACAGATAATATGCATAGCTTAAAATTTTGTGATACCTATTGAGCTGTAGACCACAGTGGTTGGTAACTTGAGCTTTTATTAGACCCATTTCCAGAACAAGGTTAAACCGCAAAGATGTAGTGGTACCTGCTTAAGTGATTTAGGAAATGAATTTTAAAAGGTTTTGTCAAAAAAATAAATAAATAAATAAATAACCTTGCTTATTGATCCTGACGTATACCATTCTCATTATGATATTATTAGGGCACAATTATATATAAGAGTACAATTCTATTTATCATTAATTGTTATAATACAATATTTATAAAATTTTGACCACCAAATCTCTTAATTTTATTATTTCAGATTGACAAGTTAACTGTTAGCTTGAAAGAAATTTTAAACGAAAAATCTGCAAATTTAATCTTACAGAACATTTCAACAAGTCCCATAGTATCAAAACAACTTCTGCAACCATCATTAAATTTAATAGACAGTCAAAATCAAATAAAATCAGAGTCCAGTGAATTCCAACGACCATCAAGTATTATAAACCAAATCCACTTTAAAGAAGAATGTGAACTCGACGAAAACAGCAACATTTCTCAAGAATTAAGCAACTCGAACATAATACCTAACACACCTGACAAGACATGTTCTAGTAATCTTAATATGAAACAAAATAAAATGGAGATACCCCAAAAATCAAAATCAGCACAAGAGGGGATGAGACAGTTTATAACTTTTTTGAGAAATGATGAGGATGTTGTCCCAACAAAATTAAGTAAAAATATTGTAGAAACTGGAATTAATTCAAATCATGAAACAAGTGTGAATGAAATCTTTAGAGGATCTTTAAAAACAAACTTGATTTCTGGAGAATTTAATAGTGATATCTGTAGTTGTCCAGTCTGTTGTGTCGAGAAAAATGCTAATTTAGAAAATACTAGTTGTTACCGGGATATTCCAGATGAAAAATACAAAGATAACTATGACGAATTAAACAAACAAAACAGTAAAAAAACTAAAAAACAATCTAAAAGATTCGATAACCATGTTGGTAACACTAAAATATTTGTAGCTAAAAATGAACTAAATGATAGCAAAGAAGGAATAATTTGGAGAACACCGAACTCCATAAAAAATCAAGAAACTATTGAATTGGTAAATGTAATAATTAATAATAATATAAAAGAAAATAATAAAATCGAAAAATCGAAAAATTCTTTTGCAACGATATCATTAGCTGAAAGTTGTGCTCCAAATGTGTCTTTAGACAGTGGAATAAGTTGCCTATCTAGATACTCCCAGATAAAAGATATATGGAATGAAGTTTGTGCTACTAAAGAACAAATGTTGAATACTTTACAAGAACAAGATAGACACCAACTCAAAAATCAAAGCAGTCATTGTTTAAACAACAAAGATTCCAACCATAAAAATATTTTGAAAGACTCAGTGACTCAAAACGAAGTTAAAATTGAGCCTATTTGTAAACAGTGCTCGCAAAGTAGTCAGTGTAGTCTATTAGAAGAGAAGAGTGACTTAAAAAATATTTGTCTTTCTCAAATTAACAAAGAATATGATCTGAACGTAGTTAAAATTGAGCCTATTTCTAAACCGTGCTCAAAAACTAGTAAATGTAGTACTTTAGAAAAAAAAAGTGGCTCAAAAAATATGTTTCTTTCTCAAATTAACCAAGAATATGCAAAGGAAGGCCCATCTACTCAAACCAATAATTCAAGTACAATTTCGTCAAAAAATGTACAGGATTTGAAAACTGATTTAAATAGCGCTGATAAATTAACTGAAACATGTTTATTCAATAAGTTTTTTATTAAAAATAAATCAGAAGAAAATGCAATAGATGCTACTAATGAAACAGTTGCAAAAGAAACATATTCTTCCAAAACAGTGAAAAAGCAAAACAGTTTTGAAATTGTCTGTTCAAAACAATCTAAAACAAGCCTAGAAACTGACAAAGAAGTGGATAAATTAAAGGAGAAACTCATAAAGCATAAAAGACACAAACAATACACTCACCAAAATGTTTATCCAACTGAAAATAATAATTCAAAATTCATCAAACTTGATGATGAAAAAATAAAAAAACTTCGTTGTATTTTACAAACAAATGCCACCCATAATACAGATTTATATAAAGATAGTAGTAAAGAATCTTTTAATTCGCATTCATACAAAAATTATTGCAACAAATGTAACAATCAACAAAGCTCTAAAAGTATTCAAGTTAATCAGAGTGTTGTTGATTTGGAACTAATATCTCCAAATAAAATTCGATGTAGTGTAATGGAAACTATGGAGAAAGGTTGTATGTGTAAAATATGTTTATGTAGTAGTTCTGATATGGACAAAATAAACGCACTATATCCTGAGTCTGAACATCTGCTGGAAAATTTTGAAATATTGGATAAAGGAGAGAAAGTTTCCCAGGAATATATTGAAGATGATAACATTAATATCGAAGTTAATAATAATGTTTTTAATAAAGATACCAGTCAGGAATCTGTAAAAAAATGTAAGTTTTTCTTTTTTTTTATATTTATGTACATATAAAAATTAAATGGAAATATAATTTGTAGAAAAAAATATTGTTTGTAATGCGTGAAGACAATAGTATATTACTCCTCCGCAATGATTATCGTCAATCAAGTAGTACTTACTCCCAACAGGTAAAAACTTGTCAGGGTTTCAGCTAATTGAATCATTAGTGAGATACAATGTGTCCCCGATATGGAAAGCTATTTATGACTCAACCTATTACTATTGATACCTCTTATTATATTAACTATAATTTTTGAATGAATAAAAATCATTTTTTGGCTATTTTCAGGTCCATATTCTAACAAATTAATAGAAACTAATTTAATTCCTAAAGAAATTTTAACACAATATATAAATAAAAAAGACATCAAATCCGATGGTCTGCTGTTTGGTCAAAAAACTGGTTTAATTGATACTCAAAAAATATGGAAAGAACATAATTTATCAACATTCAGAAAGCAAGAATTTAATACAAAAGCAAGGAAACATAAGCGTCACTTAACTATGTATAATGAATCTGAAACAGAATCAGATTCAAAAACTATTTCAAGAAAAAAATCAAAATTAGTGACATTATTTTCAAAACATATTTTAAGAAGAACTCCTGCTTGTGAAAATGTTTCTACAAGAATTGAGGGTAATAAAGGAGGAAATACAAAAGTATCTAAAAACTATATTGAAGCAGAAATTGGAGATAACTGTAAAACAAATTTTGAAAATCAGGGTAAGAGCTAGGACGATTCGTTTTTATCCGACAAGAGGTTGCGTTTTTTTAGCCGCAATGAATGTAACAATGTTTCTCAACCTAAAACATTCCGCGGAACAGCAAATTTTTATTTTTTTTTTTGCGGACCTGTGTTAATATTATTTTAAAATTTAACCGCTAAACAAGGGTGTGAATGTGAGTTCAGCTCCTACCTATGTCAAATAATTTGCGTAAAAAAATATTTATATAAATTAAAGGTTCTTCTTAGCCGTTCGCTATCGGCTATAAACTATAGCTGTCTTTCATGCCACATTAAGCCTCGTTTATAATAAATACATATAGCCATAGCATTAAAAAAAATCTCTTTGTTCTGTTTATTACAAACAGATGTTCTAAGCAGTAAAAGATTTTGTGAAATCTTATGGATATGCCCATGCAGTATGTTATGAAGCTATTATAAACAAGACATTACTCTTAGACCGGGAGCTCATGACATGCTGCCCTCGTTGGCCCAAGGTAGGAAAATTTCGGAAAAGTCTTGTAAAAATTTTAATCACGTAAAATCTTTTTAAAATTTTCACAAAACTTTTTCGAAATTTTCCACCCTTGGGCCAACGAGGGCCGCATGCCAATTTTTTATAGGGTTTTTTTGGCACAAACTTTAATTTTTTTAAATCGGCATGCTGCATGAATACGCGGAAAATCATATTTTTTTCTTACAAGATCACGTGACCGTCTGAGCCCTTTGGGACCCTGCGAATCGCATGCCTATGATTTTTAAGACTTTAAATTTGTTTTAACTTTCTTTTGATAAAAAGCCAAGCATTATTAAGAGACAGATCACTGGATATATTTGGACAAAGTTATTCACAGTTTCGTAGATTATTACAGACGTTATTTTCTTAAACTATCTGCATTTCAATCTAAAAGTATTGATGAATATGATTATAATGAGTGTTATTCGTAAGTTTATTTTATATTCTTAAATGTTAGTTTAGGTTAAGTGTACCAATTTGTTAACAATGTTGTTTTTTGTCTTTTATGTATCTAAGTGCAATACCAAAAATGTAATTAACTAAATGTATGTTATTGTACAAATGACGTATGCATGTATATGTGTATGGGCACAAACAAGGACATATTGTCTGTGGTGTCCCTTAATAATAAATAAATAAAATAAATAAATTATTAAATCAGAAAAAAACAACATTTTTGTGCAAGTGGAAATGCAATTTTCCATATGACCGGAATACGTGCAGGTGTTTAGTACCCTCCTTTCTTTGTTGTCACAGAGTAAATATTGTCTCCTCCAAAAGGTATGCTGTATGAAATCGGAGACCATAAACTGTTATGAGTTCCGGATCTATCTTGAATATACAGAAATTGAAAATATGGTCATGAAACCTGGAAACAGGAGGCCTAGGCTCACTTTGGGCTATTGCGCCAATGATGATTGTAAAAAACTGCAAATTTCCATAACGAAATAAATATTTTTTAGTTATTAGTCATATAAATATTTATAATTTTATATAACAGTTCAGCTCGTAAACTGCTATCTGTAGTTATATATTATATGAAGTTATTTATTTATATACCCTTCCCCCTACCATGCGCGGATCTAGCATTTATTTGAGGGGGGGGGGGGATTTAATTGTTTGAACAGAAAAATTCAAATATTTATAACCCCTCCCATCCCCTATCTTGCAACTTTTTTACAAGGGGGTTGCCATGGATTTAAAAATAAATAATTAAATTATGTTATTTAATTTTGCAGATTTACCGGGTCGTTATGTTTAATTATTCCACCAGTCTTCCGCGCACAGACGGTAGTTTCTCCTCTGTAGCCAAAAAAACCGGATGTCCGCACTAGTTGTAAAACAATTTGTTTTTTCTAAAATTAACAATTTCATCCATTAATTAATTTTTTTTACTAATACAATTTTTGTTTTAGGTTCTGACATGGACAGCACTCAAGAAGGCACCAATATCAATACCTCCTTACACTCAAATTCCAATAATTTATCAACATCTTTCAAAACAAATGGTAGTGATTCGATTTTCTTTTTGCTCCAACCAGCTACTAAGCCGGTTAAAGATATCGAAGACAAGAAACTTACTTCTTCTGATTCATCGTGTGTTGAAGAAAAAAATACCTTGATGGAAAAAGAAATGAAGATAGAAGAATTAAATAACGGAAAATATATTGTGTGTCTTTCAAAAAGTAAAACTGATATAAAAAGCTTAGAACAATTAAGCTTAAAACCTTTAAATATTGGCAAAATGCATATTAAAATGACAGAATTAGGAGAAACGGATGACAATAGTAAAGAAAAGTCAATAGAAAAACCTTGTTCTAAAGAAAATGAAAATTGTTTAGATACTAAATATATTTCTTCCCTAAATTTATTGCAAGAAACTGTAAGCGATATTAAGAAAAAAATGTATCTACAACAATTACAGGTACTTCTAATATTTAGTCCTGTTTTAAAAACACTAACCTGCTTGATAATTAAATAATTATCAAAATTCCGAAATTTCGAAGTCGAAAGTTAATTCCGAAATTTCGAAATAGAAAGTTATCGATTTTTTTCTGACTTACTGGAGAACTGGGTAGCCTGGGTCCTTGATACGAGGACATGTCAAGTACTCTATACTCTATCTCAGAAAGACTGATAGTAATAAAATTTATCATTTGTAAAAAGTTATTGTTTTTTCACAAAGAAGCGGCAAAACAAAAGCGACAAAATATGAATAGTTCGAAACGAAATATTGTTAAAAACAACCGAGTGTGCCGCACATATTATATGGGAATACAAACTAGAGTTAAACACAATAGATCATAAAAATTTGACCCTAAAATTTTGAGGAAAAATATGGTCATAGGAATGTGTTTAATGATATGATAAATATGGTCACAGGCGTGCGTTTAATAAAATGATAAATAGTAATATAGAAATACACAAAACCAATTTAAACGTGTTTAAAATGTGCACGCCACTGCTAACTGCCTGACAAAATGATGTATTACTATCAGTCTTTCTGAGATAGAGTATAATAAATCATTAGATGAAAGAACGTGGATTATTCTTTCAAAAGTTATCGAAATTTATGATTTTAAATATGTACCTACAATTTCCCATCATTTACCTACTTAATACCTACAAAATCCTGAAATGTGTAAAAATTCGCACTTCACATCAATTTTTTCATGTATCCACTTTATCCAAATTTGCATCCAGTCCTAAAGATAGGCCTCCCTTTTTTCATACTTTCTTATCTAGGTATGTTACTTTTTTATTTCGTCCAAATATTTTTGTTTTGTTTTTTTTTCAATACTGACTACTCTTAGGACTTCCTTTTTTATTTGATTATTGTATCTCGCATTTTGGATTTTTATTTTGCGAATTTACATTACACGATGTTTTTTCGGAATTACCTCGTTGTAGCAGACTTGTTTTTAAATTATTTTTGGTCTCTTTCCCTGTTTTATTATATTTTGATTTTTGTTTTGTATACTTTTAGCTTGAGAACCTGGCAACGCAAGATATTGTGAATAATGAAAAAGTTTTGAATTGTGAATGCAAGTATACACCTGAACATCGTAAAAGAAAATCGTTTTTTAGAAGATTGTTTAAGAAAAAATAATGTATTTGTATAATTTGTACATTGTCATGGTTTTGTACGTATAGGAATATAACGAAACCTGTTAGTTATGGTACTTGGCGTTAAATCTTCATTGATATTGTAACAATATCGAAACACACCATAACTCTCAGACCTAAAAAATAATAAAATAAATCTTATTAGGTTTTTACAAATAATGGTCTAGAGCAGCGGTCCTCAACCGAAAACATACCACGGACCAGTAAAATATTAAATTTTCTACCGTGGACCACAAAAAATAAATGTACTATTAAACAAATTTGTATATGTACCAGAGGGGTGGGGGCTGGCGTGTATTTCACAAGTGAGGACCTTTTTTGCTAAGGCCCACCAGTGATCCGCGGACCACCGGTTGTGAAACAATGGTCTAGAGCGTATGTAACTGACTGTATTTATGGCTGATATATCAAATTTTAAAGTTATTCATTTTATAAAATATTTTCCAAAAGATAAATGATAATAAGTCCCAAACGCAATGCAACTGCAAATATGGCAAATAAAGTAAAGCTTTGTTTAAAATAATTACATAACATAGCCATAGCATAAAAAACACAATAATCTGTTTGTTCTGTTTATTGCAATCATATGTTCTAAACAATAAAACCTTTTGTGAAATCATATAGATATGCCTATGCACTATGTTATGTATATATTATTAGCTTAATCGGCCAGCTATTACAGCCTCGTGTTTCAGTAAACCACCCATTTTCGGTCTCTACAGAAGACGACCCCGTCTTTTATTATTCGCGATTGTCGTGTGGACTTATTTTAAGTGTATCAACGCAGCTGTGTGTCCCATCTTTTCTCACTCCAGAGTAGACCAGACTACAGCAGTTCAAAGGGCCCTTTGATACGATCACGCATGAGTACGCGGTAAGTCCATTAACCAGTGTTTCTCCCATACTATCTCCAACATTCTACAATCGCGTAGGTTACGCATAATACAGTCCACCCCGCTTATTTTAGTGCTCCTCTGAGCAGGAATCTGGTCAGTGTCCCCATACGGGAACACTGCTGGATCACGCACTTAACATTTTCTCTGTAAAAAGAATCAGAACTTAACAGAAAGTTCTCTGTAAAGGCATAAATCAGGAATGGAACACTATCCCGACTCAGCGCCGTACCGACTCAGCGCCATTCCGACTCAGTGCCGTTCCCGACGCACCGACGCTGCCGCAACCCGTGGCTGAAACAAAGGGTTCTAGGCCATGGGTGAAACAAAGAGGATTCAAGACTAGCCTGACTGAACAAGGAGGATTCTAGACCATGTCAGAAACAAGGGGGATTCTAGACCAGTCTGGGGTGGTCTAGAATCTCCCATTTTTCAGCCCGGTGGTCCAGAATCCCCCCTGTTTATCTACTCACGGGCAACCGGAGTGATAAACCAAAGCCCCGCACGCGCATTATACCCAAAGCAAATTTTCATTGTATCAGTAAGTTACTGGATTTCTATCCTCCGCCGTTTTCACTCTTCCCGCCCAGTCAATATGAAGTACATAGTCAGCACTCACACAGGGTCCAAATTTGCAGTCAGCTCTACTTATGATCCTCGTTCTTTCCTAGCACCGTACAATTCTACCCCATATTTTCGTAGGTCTATTTTCAGCATTGTTGTGATTTTTTATTTTATTTATATTAATGAAAATAAGATGGTAATGACTAATACTAATATCCATGCACTGGTTCAGATCGAACCCGTAACCTTTAGCAAGTAGAGCACCTCTTGCTTCACAAAAGCCGGTAGTTAAGAATGATCTACCTTAAATATTCGTTACAGCACGAAAAAAAAGGTTGTACCGATTATTCTATTACGTCTCTTTTATGTGACCCTTTTTATGTAATATATCACTCTTACCTGCATAAAATGTCTGACATTTGAAAATTTATAGAATGCGAAGCTTTGTGCCATTTTTCATACAAATACCATGATCCATACGCATCCATAAACATAAAACACATTTCTTTTAACCTTCAAATAAATTTAAAATAATAAAGAATTAAATAAATAAATTATTTGAATTACTTTCCAGCCCATTTACCATCCATGGGACTTGTTACATGTGCTGTGGATTCATCAGGGTTGAAAAGAAATCTCATTTGTTGACGTTGACGCAAATCAAACCTAAAAATATAATTATTAATATTCAAATTTGTACTTATACGCAGAACCATTATAGATTCGGTGACCAAACTGTCTTTATTATACAGTCTTTAAATATAAAGGTCAGTTCTTTATTATAAAGAACAGTTCTTTATTATAAAGGGCAGTCCTTTATTATAAAGTACAGTCCTTTATTTTAGAGTGTTGTCTTTTACATCTACTTATTTCTTAAGAACCCACTTATGTATTTAACTATAGTTTTGTTATATTAAGTACAGAAATTTAGTTTTCAAGGCTTATTTAGACATAAAAATTAAGTTCTACTGTATTTTTTTAATATTTTTAAATTTTTTAATATTTTTAGAACACACATCAGCGTTCAGATATGACCGATTTATTAAAAATACCAGTTAAATTAGTATAAATTAAACATAAATTAAGATATATAGACTATTCCAAACGTTTAAGCGGAACTTACTGAAATTTTCATTTTCCTAAGTTGTCATGAGCTCTCTTTAACGATTGAAGTAGGCTTTTGCTAAACAAAATCATCAAAAGTCTCGCTTAATCGGTAAAGGTTACTAGAATTAAAAATCTAGTTCCGCTTAAACCTAAGAAACAGGCTTATAAAATTTCGTTATCTACATAAAATTACCATCGAATGTTTACAACCCTCGCCTACAGCTTGGGTTGTAAAGTCCATCCTCGTGCAATATAGCCTCCATTATATGCTTGATGAATAAAATACTATTTAAGAACCAGTTTAATTTGGAGTTATATTATTGAAAAAAATTAATTCGTCAGTGCATTAAAAAAGTTTTTTTTTGAGCTTTTTTATTGCACTGACGAATAACATAAAATTTACGAAACAAATGAAAATATATATATACTTGTTCATTTATTTAAATTTATATTATATAATCTCTTAATATGCCGAAGTCGGAGTTGGAGTCGGGATTTTTTGCCGACTCCACAGTCAAAAGAAAAAATTAAAACCAAGCAGGACAAACCAATAACCAGAAATCCCACCAGTGTGATTCCAGCTTGTTCGTATTCGTTTCAAATTGTTAATGTTTGTGTGTGTTTGTATTGCCTGAATTTCATTGTTTGTGTTCGTTCGTTAAATTTATACACGGCTTTAAAAATATATATAAATTTAAAAATTACTTTTCGAAAGCACTGCTGCAAAATTCTGTAATAATTCTATTCACTTGCTTTGGACGCAATTTACTTCTTGGAGGAAAACTTCGATGAGACAAATAAAATGCTATATGCATCTAAAAACAAAAAATAATAGATAAACACAAATTTTAATGTTTCTCCATTATTTTACTTCTTGTGCTATTGTTGTGCAAAGTACACATTGTGTACAAGCATCTGAAAATGGTCTATATATAGGTTTTTCTCTATTTTTATACATATTTATAACAATATCTTCTTTCACTTTTATTAATTCGCATCCTTCATTAAGATTTCCTTTTCGTAAAACTCTTCTACATTTTGGTACATATCCTTGTATTGCTAAAGCATTATTAAATAATTCTAAATATAAAAAAGTAATAAAAAATAATTTATATAACATATTTTGTAAAAAAATGTGTATTAATAAATAAAAACTTGACGTATATAGTCCATATATGTCAAAAAAACAATCTTATTTATGGTACAAAGACGAAAAACAATAATTTAAGAATTTTATATACTACACCAAGGGTTATTTCAAGATAGTTTTATAAAAAGGTTTACAAACATTACAAAATGTATACAATATTAACTTTCATTTAATGTTAACCATATGTAAACTTAAATTTGAAGTTTATATTCCGCGCGGTGCGCCGCTAGCGCTCCAAAGCGTGATTTGAATAGAAATTTGAACTAAAAGAAGTGGGGTGACGCCATTTTACGTGTAGTCGTGTTTACCGTTTGTGGTTTTGACTTTTGCGGTGTTTGTGATGGAAAATTTTAGGATCATAAGAATAATATATGTTTTTCAAAGTGTCGTTACTACATAATAAACATTATACTATTAGGTGAGATATAATTTAAAATGTAATAACATATTGTAAACATAAATGTACATAATGCTTGGCATTAACGGGAAATAGGCGCCAAGTTAATGTATCAAAACATTACGAGTAATCATGAATATTAAACATGATTTAATTAACTAAATATGTCTCAAGTTGATTATATTTGTGTTATAATTAAGTTTAAACAAGGTTTTAAGTTAAAATAAAGTGTATTAGAAAGTGTTAAAAACAGTGTCATGTAATGGGATATCCCTTTTAATTTGAGAATGTTTCATTTCAGATAAGTGAATCATAAAAAGGCTTCATCATGTTTTATGCACATTTCATTTTGGCCAAGAAAGGGCCTCTGGCCCGTATTTGGCTTGCAGCTCACTGGGATAAAAAACTAACCAAAGCGCATGTATTTGAAACGAACATTGAGAAATCTGTCGATGGCATCTTACAACCAAAAGTTAAGATGGCCTTACGGACATCTGGGCATTTATTGCTCGGTGTCGTTAGGATTTATTCAAGGAAGGCAAAGTATTTGTTACAAGATTGTAATGAAGCGTTCGTCAAGATTAAAATGGCTTTTCGGCCTGGGATGGTGGACCTGCCAGAAGAACACAGAGAAGCTGCGGTTAATGCTATCACACTTCCGGAGGTTTTTCATGATTTCGACACTGCTATGCCAGAGCTAAAGTAAGTAGGACAATTTATATATATTACAAATTTATGCACAAAATGTTACGATTTCACTGTAAAAGACGTGCATACAACCAACAACTTTAATGGTTGACCCTGTGCTCATAAGGATAATTTAGGATAAATGGTTACAAATTTTGAATAAGATCATAAAATTTAATTACGGGCAATTTACCCATTTAACCCAAATAAAATTTATGGCTTTGACTATATGAAAATCTACCTGAAATCTTATTCTGCTACGCCATCTTTTTTTGAAGATTGGCTACTTTCATAACTATTTGTCTTTTGATATAATAGCCCAAAACATATCTATAAATGTACACCCGAACTACGTTCCGTACACTATACGGTTTCCTTACTTCAGGTAAAAGTGACATACATCTTTCTGCCCACAGCGTTCCCTGTGTTAAATAACAAGTATAAATAACGTTGCAACTTCCACAAACGCTCTTTTTTTGGTTTACTGAAGTACGTTATCGTCACCCAAAGTGAGACAACTATATAGTCTACAGACCATGCACTCAAATCGCACTTTGAGAATCAACACTTTTTTTATGATTTTCCCTTGAATGATAAATTGTTGCATCTCATATTTCTTTCCTTTTATTACATGACCCAGATAATCCAGTTTTCACTTATTTATGGTACAATGCATTTCTTGAGGATATCTCATTCTCTGTGAAACTTATTTTTTACCCGATTTATCTGTAATCCTCAATAAACGTTTGTAAACAGCTTAAATTACTTTGAACAAGGGCCCAAGTTTCCACATCATAGAGAAGAATAAAAAATGTTCCATAGCTTCTTAATGTTCGCCAACCCGTTTACAACCGCCTCTCTGTACAGATAATTAATGTCCTATTTTCTTCTTTGTTATATTGCTTATTTTGTTGTCCATTTCGTCCTCTCTGTTCCTTTCTTTTCGGCTTGTCTTCTATTAAATTTTCTTACTTTTAGTTGTTCATTAATGCTTACAACTTATATCTTCTGTAGCCTACCCCTTGGTCTCTTTCCTGTGGTTCTATCTATGTTAAAAATGAAACATTTATTTTTATTATTTTTTTCCTTATATTTACAACTGGCCCACTATTAAGGGTCAATGTGTAAATTTGATGAGAAAATTTAAAAACATTTATTTATTGTATGAAAAATGTTTGTAGCTACCTTCAATCGGTTGTTTATTTTTGGGTAATATTCTCCTTTGCAGTCTATTATCGTTCCCAGATATTTAAAACAAATAGTTTTATTTTAAAAGAAAAATTAATCCCTCATAATTTTACTTTAGTGATGTGGATATCGAAGCCCAATTCAGTCTCAACCAATCCCGAGCTGAAGAAATCACCATGCGTGAAGACTACGGTAACATCTCTCTTGTCACCAACGATGATGGCTTTGGAGACATGGGTTTCGACACGGATGCTCCAGATCTCATGCGTCACACTGCCGGTTTGGAACCAACGATGGACCAGAGCAACCTACTTTTCAGTGATGGTCCTGTGTTGGATAATGTCGGGTTGGATAAGGATAAAGAACCAGTACCTTCTACCTCTGGAGCTCATTCAGTGCATACACCTATGGAAGTGGATACACCGATTAGGGATGATGGATTCGGAGGAAATTTGGATCAGAATATTATATGTAAGTAATTTATAGCAATAGTATAACAATAGCAAGTTCCTCTTATCCACTGAAGCAGATGTGGAGCTTCTGTAAACAGGGCCGGAGCCAGGGTCTTTGGCGCCTGTATGCAAGATTTAATGAAGCGCCCCCCAGACAGGGAGTGAAGACCTAAAAAAAAAGGTCCTCACTTTAACCTTGGCGCGCCCTAATGCCTTGCATACCCTGCAGACTGCGTTCCTCCGGCTCTGTCTGTAAACCTCCTTAAAAATCCACAATAGCTTGTCTAATTGAAACCGCTCGTGTGTCAGTTCTCATACAAAGCTCTTGATCCGTAGATTAATGGGCGAAAATTGACTTTTAAAAAGCTGTTTATATAGGCAAGGTTTTTCTCAAAAATGTGCCAAAAAAATGCTCCACACACTAAAGAAAAAAAAATCTAAAGCATTTACATGCAATTCGTGACTAGTAATTTGTTCACTCCTTTTTCCTCCTATTTCCTTTCTCGTATTTGATGCATAGGGCTTCAACGAATTTACACAATTTCGAACTATTCGTGACAATTTTCCTTGGAGGACTTTGCTGACCTTGTTATTGTAGTTGTTGGCCATATATCAACAGGTCTTTCACAAAAAAATATACATTTTGTGAATACTTTTCTAAAAATGCATTTTTTTTGCCTAATTACTCAGTATTTCGAAAAGAAATTGTGCATTGCTAATGTGACAAGTTTGAATACAAATATCTGCATTATAATAATTCTATTGTTTCAGTTTATCAGTATTAAATTTACTGAGAATTGTAATTGTGAACATAAATGTAATCATTTATGTTCACAATTGAAATATTTATGTACAGCAAAATTTTTATTATTTGTTAAATCAACTTTTATTGTTATTTTATAACACCAATGCCAAATGGTGTAAAGTATAAATTTATTAAGTATACGTTTCAAAATATGTATATTTTGTTACAATCCAATAGTCCTAATAAACAATAAAACATATGTTGTTGAACTTAAATCCTCGTTATATACCAGCCGAATATACCCCATTACTACTCCAAACTTTTCTGTCTTAAGCTAACAGTAGCCAATTTCTGGTTCTTTTAAACTATACAGGAAATGGTCTATCTCTGATCTTAGTAGCTTCATGATAACCATACGAAAAATTTTCTTACTCTGCTACTGTCAATCTTACAATATGGCTGGTCTTTTAGCAAATATTAAATATATTATAACTGTTCTTTTCTCTTTAAAGGTGGCTTATTCGACGATGCGCCAATGCCTGATGTACCTGCCATCGAGAGTTCCTCCATACCTCAGGAGAAGCCCCCAGATTCCCCAATGCATTCCGATGATGACGACATGGATCATTTCGGAGGACCCCCATCGGTCGGTGGTCACAGTTCAGATGGTGATTCACGACCAGCCTCTCCACTGGATAGTAACCTTATGGCTCCGACCCCAGTCCCTCCAGCTATGACACCGGCCTTGGAACCACCAGTACTTGAACCTCCAGTGGCTGAAATTCCAGAAGAACCACCACAGGAACTTGGAACACCAGATCAAACAACATTATTACATAATGAAGAGGAGAGTTTTGCTCTTGCTCCTGTTGATGCGTCAGCGTTGAAGGGATTCACAAAAGCCAAGAGGAAGAGAAAACTTATTGTTGATGAAGTTAAGAATATATCTGGTGAAGAAATGAAGAATCAATTATCGGATACAAGTGACATTGTTACGACATTGGATTTGGCGCCGCCTACAAAACGTCTTATGCACTGGAAAGAAACGGGAGGTGTTGAAAAATTGTTTGCTTTACCTGCCAGGCCAATTCCCGCACGTTTGTTGTTCAAGAACTACCAGAGACATCTCACGTCTAGGGCGTTTGGTACTGAAGACTTTGGAATATTGGGTGATGCTGATGTACTAGCCCTGGATCACATGAGAGAAGCTGAAGACCAAGGATTAGAAGCCACCCCAACCGCCAAACGGCAAACACGTAAAAGAAAATATCCATCCGATGGTGATCCTAGTAGAACACCTTTACATCAACCTGAAGATTTACATCATGATGATTTAATGTTACCGCCAGCGACGCCAATGATGCCTCCTGCCACACCTCTAATGCCACCAGGCACACCTCTAATGCCACCAGGCACTCCTCTTATGCAACCAGGCACTCCTCTTATGCAACCTGCCACACCTCTTATGCAACCAGGAACACCTTTAATGCAACCCGGTACACCTCTGTCTATGCATGAACCCCTTTTACAACCACCTACACCGTTGATGCAACCGCCAACACCTCTTATGCAACCACAAACACCTATGATGCAACCTCAGACACCACTTCATATGGCACCTCCTACACCTCTTCCATCCCAAACACCGCTTCATATGGCACCGGCGACACCGATGATGCAACCGGCTACACCTTTGATGCCACCGGGTACACCACTCAGGTATGTAACATAAACACAAACAAATTACTGTTTTATATGGAATTATAGAACTAGTGCGCACTAGAGGTTTTCTGGCAGCTCGATTAATTGGCCACATCGGCGAAACGACCGGGAAAATATCCGCAAATCATGTACAGCAATAATCAGATACGAGCTTGTCAATAAACATTGAACAATAAATTTTCAAGTCAGTAATTGATGCTCTTTTGTTTCACATTTGTAAAAAGCGAATGCCTACTCGTAAACTTGCCCAGGCCATCACTGCGGACCTCTGAGTGCCCTCGGGCCTCAGTTTATGTATCAGTGATGTAGGGTATTTAATAAAATTTCTGAATGAAGAGTTAAATTAACGTACAAACAAAAAATAAAATAAATAACAATTTTGTCGAGATTACAGATAAAATTGAGTCCAAAACATATTGTCACTTACTAAATACTTAATCCTGAAATATGTAAAAATTCACACTTCACATAATTTTTTTGTTTGTTCTAGGTTTGAAGACGATCATGGTCACTTAGGTCCTGCCAGCGTGTTTTCAGTAGCTCCACCCACACCTCTTCCACTGGAAGACATTCCTGCCCATGAAGTAAGTTCACTTCTTCAAGAACACGAGCCCCAACAACCAAGTGATCACCAACAACCACCACCCCACCAAACACCACTTCATGGAAGTCTAGAAGAACTGGACAATCTCCCAGCGATGGAAAATATGGGTTACGATCATCAAGCGCCCGGCATGCAGATGGCGAATATGGGATATGACGAACATCTACCTGCGCAAACACCAGGTGGTGCTATGTCGGAACGTGTTGGAACACCGTGGCATGAAGATTATGATTTCCCAGCGTCTGTTGGTGCTGTTGAAGCGGAACAATTGGTGGATGAGACAGATGAACAGTTTGAAGAAAGGATATTGAATAAGAGAGCTGCTCAAATGTTCTCACTTGTTAAGAGTAAATTACACAGATCAGAACACCTGTACCTGTCCGAGATGACTGTTCGCAACACAAGAAAACAGGTATGTACACACAATTTTAACAAAATCATCATTGGCTTCTTTATATTTGCTGGATAATCTTCAATCACATGCCTCTAATATCTTGCCCTTTGCTAGATATATGCCCATCGTACATGCCATGCGCCTTTTCCCTTACAAAATTTCATTTATGTCATCATTTCCACATATTTTCATTTTTTCCACATATTTTCTTTCTTTATCCCAACACTATAATTTTACATATGCTAGTTAACATTCTTACATGATATTCTAGATTATCCGTTATATCGTGTTCGTAGTTTCCTTAATTACTGTGCTCATCAATCGTTCAAGTGTTGCCGGTGCACTCTTAAGTCCAATAGGCATTCTGGTAAACTCACAATTGCCCAACGAAGTATTGACTACTGTTTTTTCTTTGTCCTTTAGAACAGCCCTTTTTAAACTCATTGATATTAAGGCCCTTTGGAAAAAAATTGATTTACTTACGGCCCCCAGAGTTTTCTTCATTGCGTGTTATAGAAATAAAGAAATTGGGACTTTAACAATTATATTTTCATATGATGAATGTCATTGGCGCCATCTCTCTTGAAACGGGCTTTCCTTAATTTGTATTTAAAAAGAACTATTACATTAATTGGCCTATGTTCCACCACAAGCAGCTAGTTGAAAGCTAGGTAGAGAAAAAGCACAAGTGTTAGAATGACATTTGACCTGAGCACAGCGTCACCTCTTTCTCTCAAAACATAATTTACTGAATCATATTGAACATGAATCATTGCTATTGGTTCCCTACTTTTACAGTCAAGCCATCTCGTTTCCTATTGTTACACATGTACTCGATTCTAAACCTATAACGTAGCTATAGTCTGATTTTAATTTAAACAGGTAGAATTATACGGAACATACACCAATTAATTATTTCGTTTTTGTTCCAGGCCGCTCAGAAATTCTACAGCTTACTTGTACTAAAGAAATTCCAAGTATTGGAAATCTGTCAAGATGGACCCTATGAAGACATCTTGGTATCGAAAGGAGACAAATTCGACAACCCGATGCTGTAAAAAAATAACGTGTCTATTATTTCTGTCTGAATGTGAGCCTGAACACCTTTAATAATTTTTATATCATAGTATTGAGAACTATTTTTATTATCAGAACGTGTGCGAAATGATACAAAAAAATTTAGACTTCAAGTCTTCAAACATTTTTGGGTGCGTTTGTAAAAAATTGTGTGAGTGGTGATCTAATCAAAATAGTTTATTGGTTTGTGTGAGGTAAAATGATCTATATATATATTGTTAATTCGAAGTTTTTTATAGATTTTCTTGTGCATTTTTATATTTACATCAAAGATTTTATTCGTGATTTTTTTATAATTTTTACATTATATACATTGGTTATATTCAATTTATTCATAGTTCGTAAGCTAATTTGTTCGCCAAAAATTAAAAATAAGGCTATAAAGCAAAACTACATCGGTCTTAATCATAATTGTTTTTGTTGAATGTAAACTTGAGATAGTCGATACTTATATTCAAGGGTTGCAAAAAAGTTTCAAAATCATGATATAAAGCAGTGTTTTTCAACCTATTCTTGTGACGGCACACTTCTCTATTTTTTGGCCCGACACACCGCACATCTTAAAAAAAATAAATAAATAAAACCAAAAAAAAATAGAAATATAACATATTTTTATTTACAGAAAATTCTTATTAATTTTCATAGGTATTTAGTAAGTGAGATCATTTTTGACTGTAGCCACATTTGTAGCCACATCTTTTTTTTTTTAAATCAATTTTTGTTTAATCTATGTGATGCTATTTTGAACAAATGGTCGTAATATTAATTTAACATCAGTGTAAGTAGGTTGAGTAATAGAGTGGTTGAATATTTTTGGATTTGGACATCGTTTGAAATATAAAAAAAAAATGATTTTTGTGCCAAAATGAAAAGATTAAAAAATATTATTTTTATCGTTAATTTACTATTTTATTTGATTTCCCAACCTGAATTAAAAAAAATAATCAATTTTTTAATGGTTAAACAAAATATTCGATTATTCAAAAAAAATATTTGATGAAAAATTCCAAGCGTTTTATTCTGGTTCACATCAATGTGCATTACTCTGAATTTACAGTTTACTAAACCAGCCTCTTTGGGAAATAGGGGATAGGCATGATTTTTTTAAAATTTGTTATTATATTCCTCTTGTTGCATATAAACATAAAAAACAGTTATTAATTTTTTTTTTTTTTTAATTTGAAGGCTTAAAAAAATCATAAATGTATGTAACGCGCTAAAACGACGTGTGACGTCATACCCCTTCTAACTGACGCATGACACTATTAGCCTATCCAGCGTATATAGTTTGTTGTGAACTTATTTGTTTGTATAACTTTCATAGGTTATTTAAAGTTAGAGTGATTTTAATTAAAATAAAGTTTAATTCTATAAAAACAATTTATACATGTTTACCGAATTAAATTTTATATTAAAATATATAAAATATGGAAGATCCAGGCCCCAGTACTTCGAAACATAATCGAAAATATTGTTCAGTACCTATGTGCACAATTAGTTCAACTAGAAATCCAAAAAAACAATTTATATCATTACCTGATGGCGAAAAACAACAGAAAAGGCGAAATTTGTGGCTGGACGCTATGGGGCGAAATAAAACCGATATTTCAGAAAAAAGTAAATTTTATGTTTGTGAGCATAAATGCATCAATGTTGGGTAAATTATCACTCTGAGCCCTAACAAAATCTTTATCTGCAATTTTAATAATAAATGCGTGAAAAATTGTTTAAAAACAAATACAAAACTCTCGAACAATACAATATACACACGTGTAAAGATTATGTTGTAGCTGTATGTGTTACGTGAAACCCCTAACGTTTGACGCCATACTCAGTCGTTTTTACTCGGCAACCTTCGCGCCGTGATCGGCTTATTTCAAATTTACAATATTTTAATTAAAAAATTTGGCTATAATATTAATTAAAATGTGATTTTTGTTTTGTTAGGTGACATAACTAATATTAACATATCAAAAGAATGTAGTTTTAAAGAAATATAAATTTTATGCGTATCCCCTATTGGGCTTGGGACAAATTTTTGATAAATAAAATTTTGTTTGTCAATCTATTCACGATGTTTCCTCATTTGAGTAGGCCCTGTTATGGTGTTTTTGTTGGTAGTCACGAAAAATAATTAGGCATTTCAAAATTAAATTTTAAAAAATAGTGTAAATTGTCTATTTAATTTTATTTAATATATTTTCATGTTTATTAACTGCATAAAAATATATACAAATAAAATTGGAAGACTGTCATTTTTTTTTTTTTAATTTTATGCAACCTAAAAAATATTATGGCCTACTCAGATGGGGAATTATGTTGAATGGGTAATAGTAGGGTTATTTCGAACAAAATATGCTAACTGTAAAGACACTGTAAAATTTGCCCTATATTTTAATAAGTACCATTTGGTCAGATTTGTAACATTACAGCTCCGTTAAATTGAACAAGTTTATTCAGAATTATCTCTTTAGGGTTTGTTGCCATCCCATTCTAACTTTAAAAACATATTTGGTTATTTTGAAAAATAAATTTATGTACAATAATGATTCGGTAGTATCGTTCAACTTTAGATAATTCACTACAGTGTAATAAATTTCCATGAAAATAAAAATATAGGCTATTTCAAACTTTTAGGTGGAACTAGATTTTGCTATCTAGTAACTTTTATAGTTTGATTCGAGCTTTTCACCATTTTGGTTAAGCTTTGTAAATTATACTTACAATAAACATTTTTAGGTTAAGGTTAATATCATTATAAAATGTCATTTTTATTATATTTTGTGTTATTTTTAATAAAAATTTCCCATTTATTAATTTTTGTCTTCCAAATATGTAAAAATGTATTATATTTTTTGCTCGTATTAACAAATGTCATTCGTTTCCATGGTTTCACTGTTAAAATTTTCACATGCAAAACGTGAAACATGAAATAACCCAAGTAAGGTCCCTTCTCGTGACAATCTAAAAAACTAAATTGCCATTTAGTTCCGCTTAAAGCAAAGAAATGACCTATATATTCGCATTTTCCCGTAATTACTATAAATATGATGGCGCAGTCAACCCATAACGCATGAACTTACTTAATCGGTTGTCGCGAATGCGAAGTATACAAATAAAATGTCATACTTCAAATAGTGCGGTTTTTAACAGTACGTGAAGTATTTTGGGAGATTATTCTTCATAGCTCTTCATTAGAGATTGTCCTTGGCCATTAGATTCGAGTGATGTATCATAGAGAGCGATAAACGATAGTAATTTTCTCCTTATGCGGTCACAAGCCATGTTTCGCTTCTGTAAAACATTACGGATTTAACACAGGCGTTGAAAATGTTTCATAAAAGTTTGCTATATTAAAAAAAATCGGACTTGGTTGTCCGACTTTTTGTAGTCAGGATTTACTTTACGCAACTTCTTGCACGCAAGTTGCATATCATGATTTTTTTATTTCTCAAAATATTGACAATAAAATATTGTAAATATAAATTTATTTGATTAAGAAACTTGTTAAATAATTTTAACATAATTCTAAGTACAAAATATAAATATAAAATGCACAAATTTCTATAAAAACAACTTAACTGCAGTTTGATATTCATCAACAAAATTTTTAAAAAAATCATTATTTTTTAATTTATATTTTAATTTATTAGTAAAATTTAAAATTGTATATGGGTCCAAAATTGTCAAAATATTAATTTAGAACTTGTGATGGAGATCAAACTGTTTATATTTTGTCTTCATTTATACTTAAGTTTTTAGATCTTTGTGTTTTACGAATAATTTAGTTTTTTAATTTCTGTATATTTTACACGCATTTTATTCGAAATGAACATATATTTTATAGATTTTGTAAATGAAATCTGTGTTCATTTTTTAGTGTTAAGAGTTTATGTCGTTCAAAAAAATTATATATTTATTTACCTAAATGTGGTATATAAATGTATATTAAATTAACATTTACGGGAAATTTTATATTATTTATTTATCAAGATGTTTAAATATTATAATGTTTTACCAAAAATGTGTTTACACAACTAAAAATGAGGACAAATGAAAAACTAAAATACAATTTGGGTATAATAGACCTAAACCTTCACCTAAAGCCATATTCAGAGCTCTTTAAATTAACACGTAGACTGTTCGTTGTTACGTTGTAAGTTATGTTTTTATACATTGTTTTAACGTTCTACGTACCGTTCACAGCAGTTATAAATTAATGGGTTACGAATAGTCCGACATCTGTGTGTCTTTAAACCAACTACATGGATTCGTAAAATGTTTTCTATCTATTATCGTTTTTATAAATTCTGTTGTCCTATATTTTAACTACCTAAACGTAACCTAATTACCTAAATTGATCATATTTACTGTCCGTCTTTGTAATTTTGAGCAAGATTTGATAATGACATTATGTTAGGTTATGTAAAGGCATACGATAACTATGATGTTTCTGAGATAGCCAATTTGTTTATATGTCTGTCTCGTTAAAACAATACACAAGCTATAAGTTTAGAAAATTATCCACAATCGACAAAGAAAAACGTATTAAATTTAGAGGTCTGAATGGTTGTACCATATGACAAACTTGTAGTGACAACCAACAAAGTACAAGCCGTAATCTATAGTCTGTTGATTTAAGAGATCTGAATGCGGCTTAATGAAGCACTACATCTTATCCAGTAGTACTCTACGATGTAGAGGTCTGAACTGTAACTAAAGAATTAAGTAGGAGAATGTAGACGCCTTGGAAAATTCGATTTAAGAAAGAATATTGCATATTAAGTGTCGTGCCTGTACCTCCGTTTTTCGTACATGCATTTTTGTTGGCTAACAAAAATTTTCGTATTGATTGTCCCAAAAGTGAAATCCATAAACTATTTCTTAGTAGTTATCTGCCTTATGTTTCCCTAAGAAGTTTCGATAAATGCTCTTGAAAAACTCCCATGCAGTTTTTTCAGTCTGGTTTAACTGACCGTCGAAGTTCTTATATTGAATTACCGTATTCACCCGAATATAACTCGACACCAAATTTTTTCATGAAGATACTTTGAAAAAAAAAGTTATCCCAAAATTTTGATAGCAACTATTATTATTAACACAAACTGCTGTGTATTTGGTTCTCACTCTAGGAAAAAAAGTGAGAGAAACATTCACTTCCATTTTTTCCAACTGAAAAACAATATGTGAAAATAATAACTATATTTGGTGTTGTGGAAGAGATAAATATGGAAGGGAAAAAGAGTGAGAGTGTGCTAAACGCATTTAAAAGCTACAGATTACATCAATATTGTTAAGTTACTAATATTGAACAAACTAGTATTTATTAAAAATATTCAACAAACAAGAAATACGCAATTATAAAAACCCGTGTAAGTTTATAACAGGATTAGGGCATGCAGTCTCAAATATTGTACGTAGATATTCTGATACAGCTTCACTGAAGTGTTTGCTTTCGTTTTTGATTAATTTTTTTTATGCAGCGAGTTTCTAATAAAGTTTGCGGTTTATCTTGCAGTATTAATTTTCCAGTGACTTTGTGAGTTGGTGATTTTAGACTGGTTGTTTATAAATATGACCCACATATGTCGACATGCTCATCATTTTTTCCCGAAATTCCGTATAATATAAAACGACCGGCGTTTAACAACTCCTCTTCTTCAACTACACAGTTAGAAGAAGGTGTTGCACTTAAAAAATTGAAATGATTTAGAAAGGATAGCTGTTAATTATTCATTGTAAATCGAAGATTTAACATGTAAACAAATGAGGACAACTTTCACATTACTCGTTTCGATCAGCTGTATCACAGCGCCGCCATCGGCCATTGTTGAGTCCAATTGATAAGGTGGCATAGATTTAGTTACAAGTTTGACGTGAAATGCAGCTTCATTTTTCTGAACTTACGACACCAAGCTTGTGAAATCGCTCCAAGCAAACCACGATATGGGTGTTTTTCAAAATAAAACGATCCCATTGGTTGAATTTCTTGAGCCACGTTTCCAGCGCCAGCGTGAAAATGATACTTAAAAGTTCCCAGTTTTGAAAGTCAATTTTGCAGATCTTTATATTTGCTTTCTGCTTGTCTTTTAACACATTATATGCGGAAAACGATAATAATTGTTTTCCTAAGTGGACAAGAAATGAAAATTATCGGTTTCGGTAGCCCCCTTTCCGCTTCCAGGAGCAGAAGAAACATTTTTATTTCTATGGCAGTATTTTTAAGGGCAAACTGCGCGAGATATATTCCCCTACATTCTTGGGCCCGCATACAATGTATTAAATAATCAGAAAGGTGTGTGTGTCTTTTTTTTATTTGCCCTCATCTACCCAAAAAAACTTCTTATAGTAATAGTTTTTCAGATTTTATAATTATAGTAGCGTTACGTTAGTTGATAAGTGATTTTAATTATATGGTACCTGCATCTTTTGAACGACAGAAATAACGTACACTATTTAAATGGGGTTTTTGACTCGTACTTTTTTTTTTTTCAAACCAAAGACCTCCATTTTTGCTTTTAACATATGGTTAATTTTGTGAAACTTCTACAAAAGCTGTACATTGTAACAGAGAACATTTAGTTAAATATGGAGGTAGTTTATTAAAATGTAATCTATTAATCAGTAATGTTACATTTTATAGTATGTTTTAAATGTTCGTAACAATTAAACGGTTTCCATTTTTTTTCTTAACTGTGTATATGTAAGATGTGATTCTTTTTGAATTGTATAAAAATTTTAAGAAAACCGTTGTGTTATTAACATTTAAAAAATTATAAGGAAAAAGATTGATATAATAAATATTGTATTATTTAACAAAGGTGATTTTAATGAAATTCTTTGGTCTTTTATTTTTTCCCCTCAACATTAGAGCTACGATCAAATAATTCAAGCCGGTTCAATACGAAGAGGTACACAAAGGAGATTCGCTACCTCTAGAAACTGACTGGATCCAGGAATCTTCCGACGCATCGTTGACATCTGGGCCTTCGTGTGGCGGGGTTAAAGGCTAATTTAAATATGAATTAAGCTCAGAGTACTAATTATTAATCCTCGCTTATCCGTCGAAAAGAACGGAAAGTGTATTTTTGCTCCCCGTTCTTCAAGTGTTTAAGCCAGTGTTTCCCAACTTTTTGCCGGTCCGCAGAATTATTTGTATGTGATGTTAAAATCTCGGTCCTTAATCTGTTAATTGCTTAAGTAATAATTTGTTTCTTTTTTCACTAGTTATATTTGATTTTTTATTTCTTGTATTTTGTGTTTGTTATCAGTGCAATAAAAAATTTAAATCTTTTGCGATACACATTCTAAACTTGCCGGTCAGCGAATTTTTTCTAGATCGCTTGCCGGTCCGCCATGAAAAAAGGTTGGGAAACGCTGTTTTAAGCGACCTTCTCCAGTTTCTCAAGCATTTGACAGCTAGAGATTGTGCCGCCCGGGGCGATCCTTCAGTTTGCCGCTCTTCCCTCATGAAAATCGATGTAAAATAATAATAATAAATTTATTGTAGTAGAATGTACAAAAACAAATCGTAGGCAATAGTCTAAATCTATGCTGGTAGGAAGATTAAATTATTACCTAGATATTTCGAGGTGTTATTCGCGACTGAAACTAACGTTGGCGGCGCTGCGTACAACAGCTGATGGCGGACGAGAAGCGTATATGTCAGAAGTTTTTTCTTAATATTTATCTGTTCAAACAATATTTCGGCAAAAAAGCACTGTATTTAAGTCACTATATTTTAAAATACTTCTTAATTCACATAAACTGCAGCACAACATACTACAAATATTATCCAAATATACGCTTCTGTTTAATTTAGCCAGTCACCACCACATGTCTCACTGTTATTTGCAGTCGCGAATAATAAGCCTTTTCTAGCAAGAAGATTTGATAAAAGACTTTTCTACCTAAATAAAAATTGAAGAACGAAAAACGCGTAAAATCTGGTGCGTTTAACGCGTTTTTAATCAGTATAGTTTTGTAATTTGTAAATATTTCATTTTTGGAAGACCGTATTTCAAAAACTACATAATATAGAGACCTGCTATTGGAATTTTTTATATTCAGAGGTCCTAAAGGGCCTCAAGACATATTATAAAATAACACCCAAAACATTTTTTTTTATTAATTAAAAAAAAATCTAACTTAACAATAGAATATAAAGACCTGCGGTTGGAATTTTAGAAATCTATAGACTTTGTACTACCTAGATAAAAAATAGGGTTCTCCTTAGTTAACGCCTTTTTGATCCGTGTAGTTTTGAAAATTTGTAAATATTTTGTTTTCAAAAGACCGTATCTCAAAATCTACATGAGGTAAATACCTGTGGTTGCAATTTTTGAAATCCTGAGGTCTTAAAAGGCCTTACGACTTTTGAAAAAAAAATCAAAAAAAAAAAAATAAGTTCATTATTATTTTTTTTTGAAATTTCAAAAAATCATAACTTTAGAATAATAAAATATAGAGAACTGCGGTTTGAATTTTTGAAATCTTCGTATATTGATTAGTCTAGAAAAAAACTGGGGCCTTAATAACCCAACTTTTACAATAAATACGAATCGTCAAATAAAACCTTTGAAAATGGCCAAAAATTGAAAAAATCGTAAGGGGTACCCCTTACGTTTATTTTGATTTTCGATCAAAAATTGTTTCCATCCGATTTACTTCAAAATGAGTTTACTTATGTATTTTGAGTCGTAGATCACAAAAATAATCTCCATTACAAGCTAGGGTTTACCGTTTTTGAATAAATTTTAAAAAAAATGCAAAAAATGACAATAAAAAAAAAACGAGAAGGTGCTTTAAATATATTTTTTAGACTCCCCACCCTTAAATTGGTCTATAATAGACAAATTAAACTTTATCTACACCAAAAAAACAAAAATTTAAAATTTGCGTGAATAATAATATAGAACAATTATCTCACTCACTAGGTATTGTGTAAAAGTGACAGGCTTGAGTACACTAATATCAATTCTTAAAATATTGTTTATTAAATATTCATATTTTGTCAATACATAAAAGTTTTGGGGTATCTGGAATAACATCTCATCTGAAATTAGAAGCACACGAATCACGTTTCGTTTCCAAAAGCAGTTAACTTCAGTTAGTTACTCACCCACACCGCTTTTGACAAAAGGTGTAGCACATTCTGTTCATAAAAATGTCAACTTTAGCAAGTCCATTATCTGTAGCAGGCTCCCGGACTTCGGGAACTCCAGTCAGAACACAAAATGGTAAGTACCATTCATTTAAACAACATTTAATTATATACTAACACAAGACATGAGCTTCATAACCAAAATCGGCATGCGGTTTCCGCCATGATTAGTGAAAAATAATATAATTTACGTTAAAATTGTTAAATTAAATGTTTGATTTATGTATTTTTTTTTACAGTTATGGCTGCAAGTTCCATAGCAAATATTGTGAAGAGTTCCCTTGGTCCGGTTGGTTTAGATAAAATGTTGGTCGATGATATTGGAGATGTTACGATTACTAATGATGGTGCCACTATTTTGAGATTACTGGAAGTTGAACATCCAGCAGCTAAAGTTTTGGTGGAATTGGCACAGTTACAGGATGAGGAAGTCGGTGATGGGACCACATCAGTTGTCATAATTGCAGCGGAACTATTAAAGGTTAGTTTCAATTTATTCTCAAACAGTTTTGCTTAAAAGTTTTTACACTGTTATGTGCATCAGTTGTCAAAAGAAGTGCTGTTCTTTTAGTAACATACATATTCAAGAAAATTTAAGTTATCTGCAGTCACACTTTGTGTATTTTTGGTTTTTTAATGTTTTTCTAAGTTTAGAAAAATGAAAATTTCATTTAGTTCCGCCGAAACGTTTGAAATAGCCACTAGTTAATCATTATTATTTATTTTGTTAGAATGCTGATGAATTAGTGAAACAAAAAATTCACCCTACTTCAATTATCAGCGGATACAGGCTGGCCTGCAAAGAAGCATGCAAGTATATTCAAGAGCACCTCACAATACCTGTCGAAGAATTGGGCCGAGAATGTCTCATCAATGCTGCCAAAACCTCGATGTCTTCAAAGATTATTGGAGCGTATCCTTTTCAAATATGATTTAAAAACAAATTTAACTAATTACAGTAATATATAATCCTTAACATTCTTTAGTGATGCTGATTTCTTTGCCACAATGGTTGTAGATGCAGCAAACGCCATCAAAATCACAGACGTTCGTGGACAGACTATGTATCCCATTAAGGCTGTGAACGTACTTAAAGCCCACGGTCGTAGCGCCAGGGAAAGTGTATTGGTTCAGGGCTATGCACTCAATTGCAATGTTGCATCACAAGCCATGCCCAAGAAGATCGCTGGAGCTAAAATCGCATGTCTGGACTTTTCGCTCCAGAAAGCTAAAATGAAGATGGGAGTCCAGGTATAGTAAATATATAAAGTGCAATGTATGTTTGTTAGTGTGTGGGAGTGTTAAAATAGTGTCATATCGTAAGACACTGAAATTGACCTATTTTGCTGAATGATTTTTGGGCTGTTACACATTACATGTACCAGTTGATCGTCTATTGTTAAAACCATGCATAAAACTATTTTGATATATTAAACAATTAAATGTTCTTAAATTAAATAACTAAAATCGAAGGTAATGTATGTTGGTATTTAAGCCATCATTGAAATAATTTGAATTTTTTGATTTTGCAGCAATTAATTATTTTTCCGAATTAAAATATCTTTATATTTTGGCCTAAAAACATTGTCTATACCAGTGTTAAAATTTCGCGGCACATCTACGTAGTCATAGAAGAAGAAATTTATAACGCTAGTTTTTTACCGACCGCCAACATATAAGGGAGGTATTGTGATCATACCGATTTTGACATTTCGATGGATCTCCACAATTGAGGTTCCTATTTTTAGCATGATGTCTGTCTGTCGGATGGTCCGTGTACACGTGCAGAGCAAATTCGGCTAAAAGGATTTTTATGAAACTTCATATATAAGCTTTTGACATCAATGGCACGAGTTGATCAACTTTTGGTAAAAATCGGCTAACTAGAAATGGGAGTTTACTCGTTTCGGTTTTAAGGTTTTTGCGAATATTTCACAACAGAGTAATATTTAGAAAAAAAAAAATATATAAGAAAAGTTGCTATAAAAGCAATAAGTAACAACTTCTATTTGAGACATTTTTTGATAAAGCAGCATAAATTAAACAAATCCTTTGTGATGGCGGTCGGTCATGTGGTGACCACAACTGATTTTTTTTCTTAAAAATTTCGCGGCACACTGAGAACATTTTGCGGTACATTAATGTGCCGCGGCATACCCTTTGGGAAACACTGGTGTATACCAAGATTCTTCAGTATATAACATGGACATGTTACATACATAACATGAACAAGTAGATATGTAGCTATATTTTGTTGTTTACTAATATTCCTTAAAGTAGTAGTAGTAAATATATTAGATTATTTGGACATATTAAGGTAAGCGTCCACTAAGCCGGGCCGCAGACAACGCATTAATTGCATGTTTTTCGGAGAGTGCGTCCACCGAGTCGCAGTGAACGTTCTCCAGACATAAGAATTGTGTTTTGTTTACATTCTCATCAACTTTGACGATAATAATACGACGACGACTTGATATTTCAAATACTTTTAATCAGTGATGATTAATAGTATTTGTAATTACAAATACTTTTATCGGTATTTGGCACAGCTCTGCTAACTAACCAACTCTTTTAGTTCTTCTAACAGTTTTAAAACATATTTTTATCCTAGGTTCTTATAACTGATCCAGAAAAATTAGACGGAATCCGAGCCCGCGAATTAGACATCACCAAAGAACGTATCCAGAAGATTTTATCCACTGGTGTGAATGTAGTGTTATGTACTGGAGGTATTGACGATTTATGCCTGAAGTATTTCGTGGAACACAAGGCAATGGCAGTACGGCGTGTTAAGAAGAGTGATCTGAAACGTATTGCTAAAGCTACTGGTGCCGCTTATCTTACAAATCTTTCAAATATGGATGGGGAGGAGACATTTGAAGCTAGCATGTTGGGAGAAGCCGCTGAAGTTGTACAGGATAGGATTTGTGATGATGAATTAATTCTCATTAAAGGGTAAGTTGTTAGTTACTTTTACTTCCATTAGAATGCGCCTTATGAATAAATAGAATACAGACGCTATATGTAAAGTGGGGAACAGAATGCAACGAGTTCTACGGCGCGTTGACGGCGTTCGGACGGCGCTATCTGTCAGAAGAAAGTTAAAACCAAGCTGTTGATACTGAATGTTCGTCGACTTCCAACTTTTGACGCCGTTGAACGTTGACGCAGAACACCTAACCTCAGTTTTTACTGAATGGTAAAGTGTTTGTATGTATAAATAACTTGCATACAACATAAATAACATCACACACAAGTCTTCATCATCCATTTTAATTTTAATAAAAGAAAGTGCACGTATAAACACAGATATAGGTTGTCACGTGACACTTTGACGGCGTAAAAAATTATTACATTGTGTGCAGGCGAAAATTCAACGGCGCTAACGCAACGCCGTCGCAAATGACGGCGCGCTGACGGCGTAGCGCGCTGACGGCGTAGCGCGCTGACGGCGTAGCGCGCTGTGCATTCTGTTCCAGGCTTTACAGCGCCGCCATTAGGAGTCCAAATAAACGTGGTAGCTATAGTTTCAAATGGGGCTGCGTTAGGCGCAAATAGCCTTCGTTGCTGTGCGCCAAAAATTTTAACTAACTAACTATAGTTTCAAATGGAAAAGTAAGATTTTTTTAATTATTTTTTATGGCCATTGCTACTTTGGAAATTAGCCAGGACAATTCTAATTTTTGAAAATTCCATGTCTGAACGAGATTCGAACCCAAGACCTTAGCAACGCAGGACACATGTGTTACCACTACGCTTCGCAGGTCGGCGAAAAATAATATTATCTTTGCAGAAACATTTGCAATTATTTACATATTATAATACACATACCGGCAAATTTAAAGGAACAGATTGAAAATTATGTTTTTTTTTTTTAAATTTTATTAATTTGTAGCCTATATCTAGATAGCTTTGAATGCTCTGCTAAACCGTAGGGAAAGATTGTATCGACGCCAAGGACAACAAAATGCACCATTTAATTTTTCTACTACTGTATCTTTTGGTGGAGGTTTAATTATGGTGTGGTGTGGAATATGTTTGGGAGCTCGCACAGAGTTAGTGGTGATTGATGGCGGAGCGTTAACTGGAGATAGGTACATCAGAGATATTCTTCAAGACCATGTTGTACCTTTTGCTCCATATATCGGAGAAAATTTCACCCTAATGCAAGATAATGCGCGCCCACACGTCGCCACTGTGTAACAGACTTTTTAAATCAAGTGGGTATAACAAAAATGGGCTGGCCAGCGTGCTACCCTGACGTCAACCCGATTGAACATTATTCCAAAAAACATCGTACTAGAAGATTACCTGAGAGATACCAACAATATGTACACTACAGGGAAAATAATTAGATTTTTATGTCTGTTCCTTTAAATTTGCCGTTGTGTGTATATGAATGTTGGGTATTTTATGTAAATTTGTTAAATTGGGTTCTTCATTCTAATTCACACAATTTTTTTATTTCAGACCCAAAGCCCGTACAGCTGCATCAATTATTCTTCGAGGTCCCAACGACACCTATTGCGATGAAATGGAACGTTCAGTCCATGATTCACTCTGCGTCGTTAAACGTGTAATGGAAAGCAAATCTCTTGTAGCGGGCGGTGGATCAGTTGAAGCTGCACTGTCCATCTACCTCGAAAACTTCGCCACGACTCTCAGTTCAAGGGAACAACTCGCAATAGCCGAATTCGCACGATCATTACTCGTCATCCCAAAAACATTAGCTGTAAATGCAGCACAAGATGCCACTAATCTTGTTGCTAAATTAAGAGCTTATCAAAATTCAAGTCAAACTAAAGCTGATCATGCGCATTTGAAATGGGTTGGTTTGGATTTAATTGAAGGTACTGTTAGAGATAATAAGAAAGCTGGTGTTTTGGAACCAACTATTTCCAAAATTAAATCTTTGAAATTTGCAACTGAAGCTGCGATAACCATTCTTAGAATTGATGATATGATTAAGTTGGATCCTGAACAAAAAGAAAGAGGTGGAGGTTACCAACAAGCTATGCATAGTGGACAGTTAAATGGTTAAATTAAATCTCACAATATTATTTTTTCTTTTAAAAATTAAGGAAATACTTAAATAGCGGCCTTATATAAATTCTCAAAAAAAAGCTATTTATATACCATAGAGTGCATTGTATCAAAATAGGGTGCAAAACAGTTTTCTCTTAGTTCATATATGCCGCTATTTCTTATTCCTTGTTTTTAAAACTTTCATTTTTATTTTCACGTCACCTAATATTTAACATGTTTAAATTTAATACCATTAATTATCAAAAGTACTTTTGCTAAATAAAACACGCTTTGAAATTAATTGATTTTTATTAATTGAAAAATATACATTATAAAATTTGTTAATAAACATTTTTGTAAACTATTGGGTATCCAGTATGAATTTTTGTACCATTTCGTTGAATTCGTCCGCATATCTTAGATGAACATTGTGTTTTCCTTGTGGAAATACGTGCAAGCTAAAAAATAAAAATGTAAGTATATCTATAAATATTAAATTGTGTTCAAAGGTTTAAATATTAAATTATGACACTGAAATTTTGTTTTAATATTGCATTTATATTACTATATGTACTTTTCGATTGCTAAGTAGCCTTCTTCAGTAGCAAGTAAAAATATTTAACGGTTCCATTGTTGTTTAGGCGCCCATTCTATTGCGCATGTCCAAAACCAAATGTAAAACCTTTCCGAGTAAATTTTAAGTGAAAATGCAATTTTTAATGTTATAGCAAAACAAATATAAATAATATAAAAATAATTCTAATAAAAATGAAAAATTAAATCAACTAGCGCCATTATGTGGTGGACTAGAACGGAAAAAACGGCTTGAACTACAATTGTACCAAACTAACAACTAAACTTAAAAAACTAAATGGCTGTATCTCATTTTGTAATGCGTAACTAAAAGGGAAACTTACTTTTTTATGTTCTATATTTATAATACAAAAGGTTAATAGGGAAATATATCCCTAGTGTTTCAAATATTTTCCTAGTATTTCAAATATTTCATTAGTATTTCATATAATTCTCTATTATTTCAAATATTTCCCTAGTATTTATACTAAGAGGGAAACTTAATTTTTTATGGTGTATATACAATACAAGAAGTTAATTAATAGGGATATATTTCCCTAGTATTTCAAATATTTTCCTAGTATTTCAAATATTTCCCTAGTATTTATAGTAAAAGGGATTTTTTTTGTGTATACTTACAATACAAGAGACTAATAGGGAAATATTTCCCTAGTATTTCAAATATTTCCCTGGTATTTCAAATATTTCTCTATTATTTCAAATGTTTCCTAGTATTTCTAATGTTTTCCATGTATGTCAAATACTTCTAGTATTTCAAATACTTTGATCGATATTTGGTAGGTATTTGAAATACTTTTACTGAGTATTTAACACAGCTCTTTCTAGTATTATAAATACAATATTGAAGAAAATTTTCAGTATGAACATATAATATACAAATTATTATCTGAAAAATGGATTGTTTATAAGAGCAATATTAATTAATTCCCAGAATCCTAGACAAAAATGGCGTCGGTCGTAGAAAAACTACATAGCTATAAAATTTGCGAGAATTATTCGGGTTCTCATTTATAGGTCTGTTCCATGTGAAGCGCAAATAGCCTGCGTTACTGTGCGCCAAAAATTTTAACTAACTGTTCCATGTCAACTGCTCTGTCAAAATACTAATGATGCCTTTGGAAAGAGACTGAGTAGAAGAAGGATGTTTGAAATAATAATACAGATATAGTGAGGAGAAACATTCGACTAAAAAATACTCATTTGTCACTCGCGAAATTATTAATAGGACTATTATCAACGGGATTTTGTACTCGGTTGACCGGTATATTGCCTGAGACTGGAGGACTAGCAGAAAATAGCAGCTGAATGTCGAAACATTGCTCGTGAATTAAATAAATTCTGTTATATAGGCTACTCCAAACCTTTAAGCGGAACTAAATGGAATTTAAAATTTCTTAAGTTGTCACTAATTACTTTTTTATATACCCCTATTGAAGTTGACCTTTCCTGAACAAAATGATCAAAAGCTTCAATCAAAGTTACTAGATTTGTAAATCTAATTCTGCTTAAACCAAACCAAAGATAAAATCCTATATAAATTCCGCTTTTACTATTTTTTTTATATATATATATATAAACTAAACGACAAGGGATGACAGAAATGTTAAATTTTGAATTATTACACTTTTTCATAAAATGAACGATATGTGTTTGGGTGCCATAGTTGAAGCAGAAAGTGTTAAATTTTACATTTCTTTTTCCAGTGCTTCTTAAAGAATAACAAACTATTTAAATATGACCTTGTTTATAATACCAATTATGATTAATTATAAAACAAAATTTAACAATGACAACTAAATACTGACAAAACATTACCTTGAGTTCCTTATGTTGGCATTCAAGTAATTTGGGTGCTCTGGTGCTACAACAGGATCCTTAGCACCATGTATAATCAACGTTGGACACTTGACTTTGGCAACATGTTCCATACAAATATTCCCGCCTTTTTTCTTCATTTCCACCATTGTATCACACCAGTCGCTCCACATTTTCTGCAATCCATCTTCTCCATAAAGTTTAACCAAAGGTTCCTTAGCTTTAGACGACCATTTTTTAGTATCCCTTATCGCTTCGAAAGCATCTATATCCTCTGGTAATATGTATGAGTTTGCTCCCCAAATAATTAATTTTTCTACCGCTTGAGGTTGTTCAGCAGCTAGTATGATACTTGATATTCCACCATCACTCCAACCAAGTAGTGAGAATGATTTTATACCTAAAGCTGACATGAATTCGTATGCGATTTTAGCGTCATTTTTGTAAAATTCTAGGTCGAATTTACGGTTTGGTGGACGACTTAAGCCGTAACCTGGTGGGTCAAAAGCTACAACAGTGAATTTTTCTTTATTTATGCCGTTTATTTGGGGTTTGAAATCGCTCCATATTGTTCCTAATGCACCGGGGAAACATAGGATTGACTTAGGGCCATTTCCAACCTTTAGGTAATTTATAGTAGAGCCACCAACTTTAATAGTTTGTTCCTAAAATATAATAAAAAAATAATTAAATATAGATCGTGCAATTTAACAAAATAAACATTTCACACTTCTACTCCGTCTGAACATTTTAACACCGCTGTAAAGTTTAAAATCTGGCCAGACCTGCATGTTATAGGCAGTGCCGCCGAGAGGACTTCTAGGGCTCCGGGTAGAAACTTTCTTTGCGGGCCCCGGGTAATAATCAATTCTACTTCTATAATACCGGTAAAAATACAACTGATGACCTAAAAAAAAGGATCTCACTTCCAAAATATAAGTGAGTGACTGATATGCGCCCTTGGCACTTGCTTCGATGCCAGGCCGTTCCTACGGCTCTGCCCAGGACTCTGGGGCCCCAAGAACACCGGGAATTTTCCCGGGCTACCCTCCCCTCTTGTCGGGCCTGGTTATAGGTAAACCTTTTTAAGATTGCAGCGTCAAATTGTCAAAATTTAAAATAATTTAATAGACAACAACTTTTGACTTATTGTAATGTGACATTTAGAAGGAATTTAATTATATTTTTAGGTCTTGATTTGGTTTTTATTTTAACTAATAATAAAAATATATCTTCAATGTCTTGAAAGATGTCGATTCAATACCTATTTGATTAATTCTACACAATACCGCCAGATAGACAGACCAATTCTGTAACTCAGTTACTATGATCATAGTCACTAAATTTGTCACTATGAACAAAGTCAGTTACTATCATGAATGAAAGTCATTATACTTTTTATAATATCTTATCTTGTAGTAACGTTACTACACAGTAACTTTTTACAGAATTGATCTGAGAGTCTCGTATGACCATTTGTCTATAACCATAGTGAGGGAAAAATATGCATTTGCATATTAGCTTTTTGTTTTTATGAGTTTTTAGAATTTTACAATGCATACGTTGGGTCATTGGCAAGTACATAAAGTTAATGCTACGGTGGGACATGTTTTGTCGTCTCATTGATAAAAACAAAGTTATAAAATAAAAATACAAAACTATTCAGTTAGTATTGTGTTTGTGTGGAGTAAACTGTTTTTTAAATAGTGTATAGTCTGAAAACTAAAAGTGGGGTCTGCTAAGAAAGCCCTGCTAACGCCATGGATTTCAGAATTTGAAATATTAAATATGGGCGTTTGTAACATTTTTGTTTCATTTAGTAGCATCAATAATTAATATGAAAATACAAGTGACATCAAAATGTGTAATTGAGAAATTTAAGAGACAAAAGAATAAACTGTTTAATTAAAATTAAAATATAATTAATTTTTAGTACCTACACAAAATTATTATTAAAAAAAATGTATTTGAATTTAACTTATACACGTTAAATACAAGGTAGCTAGCTCAGGTAGAGTTAACGAGATTAGCAGGGGTTCCACACAAATATTTACACCCTAAAACGGTGGTTTTTATTTACGCATTATATATTTGACCGGAGATTTGAATCTATAAAATTTCAAATTCAATTTAGAACACGTCTGGGGGAAAAAAAGTTCGTCAACGCTGCCCTAGAGGTTAATCTATTACTTAAATCTCGGAAAAGAAAACAAAAAGTAATTTTAATCCCGTTAGTAGAAAATGTGCATTTAGTTTTACAACAAATAAAAATTTTATTTATAAATATTAAACGGTCATGAACTCAAGATAATTTTTTATCAACACGGTAAAATAAGAGCAATAGTCTTTTATCTGTTAAAAATAAATAGCTAATAGTAATTTTTTAATCCCACATTACTTTTCTATGAATTATACGGATTAAAAATTGAAGAAAAAGATAAAAAATTGATTGTAATTCGTTTAATTACATGAAAAAATAATTAATATGTAAATTGATTATATAATAATTGATACCTGCAAATAACTACAGTTTCATTCTGTTTAATTTTACTATTATATTTAATTATGTAAATATTTCGAAATCACTCAGAATACCGCTATTTGACTAACCATGCAGCCACCTACAGAAAGAAAATTCTTTACCTTAGCATTTGCGCAATAATTTCTACATATTTTAATTTGCTGGACACTGGAAATAGATTTACTGTTATATAAAACACTTTTCAAACACTTGGTGACAAAATGCATTGTAAAATTCAACAAAAACTAAAGGAATGACGTTTCCAGTTTTCACTTATTTAACTCTCTAACAGTTGGTAGCCTTGTACCATGAATAGTTCGAATGTCATCGATAAATTGATGTGTTTACCTCGTGTACTGCACAACAGTTCATGTAAAATTGGCGCAGGGTTTACGTCAAAAAAATGTCTCCGCTAAAAAACTGGAGTTCGTATTTATTATGGGTTTTTGCATTAATTTTTTTCTGTGATTGTCGACAGTTGCCTTATCCCGAATTAAAATCTATGAATATTTTAAATGACACGACGTACATAAAAGATAATACTGTATTTAGGAGACTGTTAGTGGAATTTTTGGGTGAAAATTTAAGTGATTTTGAATTAAAACTTACTGATAATCCTACGAAATGTGAAGACGTTAATTTTTCGTATAATCTACGTGTGATTTGGACGAATGATACAAGTTCCCGGTTTTTTGTGATAATACCAAATCATGATTCTAAAACATTTCGTTTCTGTGTGCGGAGAAATAATAATAGTGTACACTTTGGTGGAGAAGTTATTAAATGGAAACTTCAAGAAAATATATTTATAAAATCAGGCTCAAGGACAGACAATTCATCTTTGGTGTATTTTTATCCTCATAATCTTAATCCAAAGTAAGTTTTCTTTATATTTTTGACAGTTTATCTTGTCACCAACACATGGAACATTTTTTGAAAACATGTGGAAGACTATTTTAGAAATGTTGAAAGAAAATTAAATGAAAAGTAGGTAATTATTACAATTAAAACAGAAACTGCATATTTACGTAATAGTTTTCTGTTTTATTTTTCTTTTCAATAACAATTTCGAATTTAAATTTTCGAAATACTAGCACCGACTATTTTAAATGACAACCTAAACATTTTAAAACCTATTATTTTATTGCCTATAATAAAATATTTGTACAATAAACATAATTTTCATACAAAAAATGTCTGTTATCATCAATTTGACATTTTTGTAAAAAATGACAATTACTTACTGGGGCTTAATAAATTAGTAGAAAAGTTACAATTGCGTCACTAAAACTATGTTTATTAAACCACAAATTAGATAAGCCAAATTTTGTACGGAAAAACCTAACTGTAAGATATAAAATTATTTAGAGGTCGAATGGCAACCCTAGAAATCAATTTTATGTAAATTCTAATCAGAATTGTTCTATAAATTATTCATTTTGGTAAATGGCAACTTGCGATACTAGAGTTTATCTTCTGAGCGAGGGTAGACGGTGGTATACGGCGTAAATCGTTTTGTGTGGAATGAATAGCGTGTAACCAATGCTTTTTAAAATTTAGATGCCTTAAATAAACTTCTTCTAAAATTTAAGGCGTATGCCCTCTGATTTTTACGATATATGTATAGTATACCCTGTGCTGATTTTATGACTACAGCATTTCTTATAATCAACTATATGTATAGCATATTTTTATCTAAATGCGTTTTTACCTAGTTTTGGACATTGGTATTAAAATTATTAAATGCTAATAGAGAATTAATTAATAATTTTATTGTAATTCCAACCCTCGATAAACCTACTCATACGTCCATATTTTGTCCGCAAAATCGTCATTTGCGAATAAGCTATCAGAAGGCTATTTTTTTTTTATCTTTATTAATAAAATTAAAGGCTGTATTTGTTTTTTTTTTTTTTAATTTATTATTTTGTCATCCTCATATTTGGTTTCTACACGTTTCAGGTGATTATAAATGATATCCGCAAAATATCCGCAATTGGTGTCTGTCTATTTGTCTGAGATTCACACAAAAACGGCTAGACATATTTTAACAAAATTTGGTATGATAAGACAGTAGAACTAGGATTAAAACATAAGCTATATAGCAGGGCTGTTTTGTATTTGGGATCTACTTTTTTATATATATTGTTACCACGATCGACCAGAACGTCTCGCCGGCCACCGGGGGCGTGGGTGTCCTCTTGAATGTGGGGGGTCCTCCCCCGGGATTTTTTTTTTTTGAAAAAATGCGTTAATTATTACAATTTTAAAGCTGTTATTCATGTAAGAATAATATAATACGCAAAACGAAATTAAAAAACAAAATGTTTATGAAAAAAGATTCTTCATAAGCCCCCCAAAGCTGCACAATGATTAGAAAATAGTTCTTTGTTTTTAAGTCTTTGGTTCGAACATGTTAAGATAAGGTTTTTTTTTATTGTTGTTTTTTTTTATGAATTAGTGTTTTTTTGATCTGTGATCACCGGTCTCCGTTAAGGAAAAATTAGGAAAATTACATATTACATTGCGTCAGGCCATCATCTTGCAGGCCATTATTTTAGTTTTTACATCAAAACTGCATTGGATCTAGACGGTATTTGCATATACTGCGTCACTTGTACCAAACCACGGTCTGACTAAATCGATTTTTGTAGTTCTATCAGCGCATACAATCTCAATCGTTCCAAGACAAAGTTATTACAAAATATTTAAATTCTCTTACATTAAGTATGACTTTTCAGTACCGTAATTTAATTTGTTGTCCTCCGCAGAATTTTCAAAGTTGAGAGGGGAGCCTCTCAACTTTGTCAAAGAGAGCAAGAGACAAAAAAGAAATCATTTAGAACAGCGGTGGGCAAACTTTTTGGAGCTTGGGCCACATTGATCTTATAACAAGATGGCGTGGACCGCACAAAATATTTTGGTGCCCTCTCCACATGAAAGTGAAGAGCAAAAACAACGGTCTCAAGTCCATTTTTAAAGTGCAGAGAAAAAAATACGATTTCTCCTCTATTTTCACATTTTTTCACTTTAAAAAGCAATTGTTTCCGAAAAAAAAAAGCCTACAAGGGCTACTGCGGCCCGCGGTTAAAGTAAAATCAGACGTATAAGTGTGCACAGGAAAAAAATACTAATAATAGAGTAAATTTTATAGAAATAGTCATTATTGCCGATTTGCCAATAATTGCAGACGTTTTCAATTAAATGTTTAAATAGTGTTCTGTATTTATGAAAGTTTATTTTATAAATTATTAAATATTTTCAAAACTATTAGGGATGGGCAGAAAGTGAGTATTTAGAGTCGGCTGAAAAATAAATGAGTCCCGAGTTGGTGTTTTTGAAAACCGACTCCTTTCAATCGTAAATCGTACTTACATTAAATATTTTAGGTTGGGGTGGGCTGTTATTATAAAATGTCATTATCATTATTGTAGTAAACGTATTGCTGTTAAATAAGCTTTATTACAAGAAATACATAATCAAATATATAAAAATATGTCATTCCCTAAATATGTCAAAACGTTCTCTCTGACAACTCTCATCACCCCGGATACCAATACTTTCACTATACTACAATT
Source organism: Liopterus haemorrhoidalis (assembly GCA_963971575.1). Taxonomy (NCBI): domain Eukaryota; kingdom Metazoa; phylum Arthropoda; class Insecta; order Coleoptera; family Dytiscidae; genus Liopterus; species Liopterus haemorrhoidalis. Next base: position 55,290,096 of record OZ020615.1, read on the forward strand.
ATATCAGAAGTTTTGTGTCATTCTTAATACATTTTTTTAAATATAATATTTTATTAATTTTAATATTTCCAATTTCGTTTTCGTTCTTGAATAAAAAAATAAATGTTCCTGTTGCGTTTTTTTTAAATTCTAATAATATCGTTATTTTGTTTTCCTTGTCGGTGTGCTCTCATCCTTGAAAATAATGAAATCAAAGAGTCGGAAGTCGATAGTTTTTCCGACTATTAACTCTGACTCTAGGCTGCTCCAAAAAGTTTCCTTGACTCCCGACTCCAATTTTTGCCCCCTCCATGTGAAAAAAAAAAAATTCGGCTGGCGCCCAACCGCTCTCTACTACAAGTTTATTACAAAATTAGGAAATATTAATTTTTAATAAAATTTATAGATTGCATTGAGTTTTCCTTTATTTTTAGGTGAAACATGTTAAATAAAAATTCAATTAATAACATTAGGTAGGTTTCACTAATATGTTTATTTTCTCAATGTTGCTTTGCGCCAAAATTTTTAACTAACTTTATTTTCTCAATACGTATTTCGGCTATTACGCCATTTTCAAGATTCAGTGATTTTGTAAATTCTTGAAAATGGCGTAAAAGCCGAAATACGTATTGAGAAAATAAATATATTAGTGAAACCTACCTAGTGTTTTTGATTGAACAAAGTTAATTTTATTATAAATATGTAGTGCTAAATTTTATTTTAAAATGTGTAGCTGGCCAACATGGTTGAAAGACTAATGCCAATAAAAACGTAAATAAAAAATAAATGCAATTTATGGAATAAAATTTACATCCTCTAGAGGTTTAAAATACCCAAATAACAGTATTTGAAACATGCTTATACTTTGATCTTTGGAGAAAATTATTTTAAAATAAATAGAAAATACTAGATAGTAAAATTTTTGAGTAGTAAATAACCTAATATTTCTCAGATGAATGAAAATATATTTTATCAACAGTGATGATACTGTAATTTGAATTCTAAATATTTACCTTCATTTATGATTCGCACGAAAACGAGATTGTAAAATAGCTGCAGCTGTTGAACTTACCCTCTAAAATTTACTACAATCGATACAATCACAAGGTCAGGAGATTTGCAGATTCCCAACGCATTATCTGTTTACTGCCTCAAAAAACCCAAATCTAACCCAATGTTACTTCAATTGAAACATAAATATTTGATGTGAAGTGGGAATTTTCACACGTTTCAGGGTTTTTTAGGTTTTTTAATAAGTGAAAGAGGCCAACAGGATGCTGGATGTCTGGGACAATACTTTTTAGGGTTTTGTAGGTATGACCAAAAAACCCTTATACCGTCATTTTGTCGTCTGTCTGTCTGTTCGGTAAAAATGTAGCCCAACGGCTAAACCTAGAGAGTTGAAATTTGGTATGCTTATACAACTCTTTGACCCACACATAGGAAAAATACTAACACATCTAAAAAACATATCCCCCTAAAAATATAAATAAAAATGTGCTCATCGAAAAAAAAAATATATTTTTTTAAAATTCTGAGTAGGGTATCAAATGAAAGCCCTTAGTACGTGGATTAACGATCAAAATTTTATTTTTGCAAAATAAATTATTTTTAAGCGATTTTTGCCAAAATTGTGAAAAAATTTTTTTGTCCCACACCCTGTAGCCCAGATGGTTTAAACTAAAAATCTGAAAAAATTCTAAGTAATGTACATTGATGTGAACCGGAATAGTACAACAGCAATTTTTGATCAGATTAGGTTTTCGGAAAATAACGCTAAATAATATAATTTTTTTTGTGTTTTTAACTAAAATATGTTAAATATTTAATTCACTATGTAGCACAGTAAATAAATAATCGCCCGTAGCATAGTGCGTAGCGTCCTCGCTTCCTAATTAGCAAACTTCAGTTCGATACCTGTCAATTTTATTGCTTCTGTTTTTTTTTTTTGCATTTTTATTTTGTCAAAATTCTAGTTATATTTTGGTAAATGTTGCATTTAATTTTTAAAAGCGTAAATTTAATAACCAGTGGGAAGTGTTGAAATTATAATTTAATTCTATGTTTGAATGTATACGAAATCAGAGGGGCGGAGCTTATGATTTAAGCAACCAATGAAAGCCATAGGCGCAATTTGCAAAATCTTAATGAACCTTGCTATATAAAAAAAGATACTGCACATATTTAGAAACTTAAATAATGGTATTAGGCATTCGAATTAAAATTCATAAAAAAATATTTTGACATAAAATTTGTTTTAGTATCCCAAATAATCATCATGCACTTACTAAATACCTGCGAAACCCTGAAATGTGTGAAAATTCACACTTCACATCAATTTTTTCTATGATCACATCAAAATCAGCATTAACGGGTTCTGTAGGTATGACTGAAAAACCCTTATAACATCATTAATGTGCCTGCCTGTCCAGGGCTGGCGCGAGGGTTGTTGGTGCCCCTAGGCAAGAGATAATTCAGCGCCCCTAGGCAGGGAGTAACTAGCTTTTTTCGATCCGTGGCCAAGATTTTATAATTGGGCTTCCCTAAACATACAACACTTCACTCAATAAGTCTCCGGTCTGACGTATATATGGCAACACCAACCTTCAAGCGATACGTGTGAAAATTTCATGACATTCTGACAATTAGTTTAGAGATTACAGTGTTTTTAGTGACTCCAGTTTTGTAATTTTCTAAAGAATGGATAAAAAAGAATTTAGTGTGTTGATTAAAAATTGTTTTTTGATGGGAAAAAATACTGTTGAAGCCAAACAGTGGCTTGATAAGCGTTATAGAGACTCTGCACCAGGCAAATCAACTATTACTGATTGGTATGCTGAATTTAAATTAAATAATTTTTTTTTTTAATTTTATGAGCGTTGGAATGAATATATCACTCTTGAAGGAGAGTATGTTGATGAATAAAGTAGAATTTCTAAAAAAAATGTTTTTCTTAGTTAGACCGGAGATTTATTGAACGACGTGGTATAAAGTGATGTCCTGAAAACAAAAAGGTTCTTACTTCTAAAATATACGTGGTGACCTAAAAAAAAGGTTCCGACTTTTAAATGCAAGTGATGACTTAACGAAAACGGTCCTCGCCACCAAATTACAAGTGATGACACAAAAAAAGATCCTCACTTCTAAAATCCTAAATAAATGGTCCTCACTTTTAAAATACAATTAATGACCTAAAAAAGGATTCGCTATAATTATTAAATTACGCTATTATTTTTACATTAATTTGGCGCCCTTATTTTTTACGAAATAAATATAAAGATGGTACATAAAAATTTCATTTGTATATGTTATATTTGGAAGTTAACAAAAATCTTGAATTTGTGATGTAAACTATTGCAAAATCCTAAATTTTAAAATAGAATTCGTGTAGTTACAGACAAGATATTTCTAGTTCAAAATCAGATGCGCTACTAGTAGCAGGAATTCATGAAATTGATGTGAACTGTGAATTTCCACATATTTCAGGGTTTTGTAGGTATCTAGTGACAAGAAATTGTGGGTACATGTTATAAGTCATAAATATCGATAACGTTTGAAATAATAGAGCACATCTTCCATCTAGAGATTTCTCCAGTCAGTCAAATAAATATTGTAAATACATTTTGCAAAAAATTGATTTCGAAAAAACTTTCGAAACAATTATCAGATCAAAAATTCTTGTTATACTATTTCGGTTCAAATTAAAGTGCATTACTCAGATTTTTTTTTTAGAGTTTTAGATCCCCCCGTGGTTTCTAAGGTGTGGGGCAAGATATTGTTTCTTTAGCACATTTTTTGGCAAAAACCATTAAAATTATAAACCAAAAAACATTAGTTAAAATAAAGTAATTTTATTAAACCACATTTCGTTCCTTAAGCTACGTCTAAATATTTTTCTTTTATTCCATAGGACTGGTCGAAATGTCACACTGACCACGTGGCTTTCATATCTATGAACGGCGGTCTAGAAACGAAGAACTTACCTTCTCTGCCCCTTAAACGTCTATCTAGGCGTTGAGAACATATTATTTATTTATTTAATACCATACAATAAATTTTAAAAATATAATTATACTCTATCTCAGAAAGACCGATAGTAATAAAATTTGTTATTTGTAAAAAGTTATTGTTTTTTCACACAGAAGCGGCAAAACAAAAGCGACAAAACAAAAGCGACAAAACAAAAGCGACAAAATATGAATAGTTCGAAACGAAATATTGTTAAAAATAAGCGAGTGTGCCGCACATATTATATGGGAATACGAACTATGGTTAAACACAATAGATCATAAAAATTTGACCCTAAAATTTTGAGGAAAAATATGGTCATAGGGGTGTGTTTAATGATATGATAAATATGGTCACAGGCGTGCGTTTAATAAAATGATAAATAGTAATATAGAAATACACAAAACCAATTTAGACGTGTTTAAAATGTGCACGCCACTGGTAACTGCCTGACAAAATGATTTATTGCTATCAGTCTTTCTGAGATAGAGTATAGTTATTTCGCAGACACAAAAAAAAATTGATATTTTATGAAAAACTTAATCTGATCAAAAATTCCTGTTGAACTATTTCGATTTCCGTCAATGTATATTACGGAGAATATTTTCATTAATATTTTTTTATTATTTATTATTTTATTATCAATTTAGATTTTTGGATTAACCTGGGAAATAGGCTGGAAGGCAAAATTTTTTTGACACATTTTTGTTGAAATTCGTTTTAAAATAAGGAAATATAAAAAACTACTTTTCGTTCCTTATCTACGTCTTGTGAACTTTCTTTTGATACCACACGATACATTTTTATAATTTTTTTTTCAATTACACAATAAATTAATATTTTTCAAAAAAATAATCTAATCAAAAATTCGTGTTGTGTCAAAATTATTTAAAATTTTTACATCAACCATTCTGGAAAACAGGGTAGCGGACAACAGTTTTTTAAACTAATTTTTGGCGAAAATATTTAAAAAAAAAGTTTTTCAAAAATAAAATTTTGTTTTATCCACGCATTAGGAGGTTTCAGTTGATACTCCACTCAAAATTTTTAAAAAAATTTCTTTTCGTTGAACACATATTTGTTTATATTCTGCCCGCGTTGTTTTTTTTGAACTCTCAATAATTTTCCCATACATGGGTCAAAAAATTGTACAAGCACCAAATTTCAACTTTCTAGGTCCACAATTTGTACTGTGCAGACGGACAGACAGACACATAAGTGTTGTTATAAGGGTTTTTTGGTCATACCTACAAAACCCTGAAATAGGGTCACCATTTTCTTAAGAAGGCAATGCGGGACGGAGCAAAAAAAAAAGGTCCTCATCTCCCAAATCCAAGTGAAGAGCAAAAAAAAGGTCGTCACCTCCCAAATCCAAGTGAAGAGCAAAAAAAAAAGGTCCTCATCTCCCAAATCCAAATGCGGGACAAAATGTTAAAATGCAGGATCTGAGGCCTATACGTAAATTTGCACTGGCAGCCACATAATGTCTGTCTTTTTTTTTTTTTTTTTCTAATAATTGATATCTGCCCCATTTTCCAAAATAAATAACAGATTAACCATATCCGTGCTATTATCTGAGGAAAAATAATACATTTTTTGCTTTTATTTTTAAATTTCTCAATTGAACCTCTAAATGTTAAATAAATATTTTGAAACAATCCCACGCATTTTCATTCATGTTTTGTTAAGCCCAACACGCGGTCGATAATCAATTCAATGCCTGCCAACAATATATTCAGGTCAATGCATACTTAGTTCAGTTAACGTTGCATCTATATTATTAAGTAGAACTCTTTGCTCAGTTGAATTTTTGTTTTTAAAATATACGTCCGACTGCCCGATTTTCTGGAAGAAGTTATTAATAAAATTTACTCTTGCATAACGGAAACTGTGATACAGATACCAAATTTTTGTTTATGAATAGGTGGGTGTATATCTCTCTTTCTCTCTCCTTGGCCACTGTCAATCGCGCAAACCTTCTATCTTGCTCATTGTTAATTTTAATTTGTCCACCATTGCTATCTTGATAACTACAAGGTGTCTCAAAAGAAATTTTATATTTAGTGGATCGATTAAAAAAAAAGTAAGCCGGATATAGAAAAAATGTTTATTAATTATTAAAATACGCTTTTTGGGGATTTATTTCTTAAAAATAATATCGTCTAAATGTAGACCCTCGCGTTCTCGGCACTCATTTAATCGAACAGTAAAATTACTTATGACGTCTCGGCAGGTGGACTCAGGGATGGCTGCCCTTTCGTGACGGATATTTTCTTTCAAATGCGCCAGTGAAGTCGGTTTATTGACGTAAACTTTAAATTTAAGATAACCCCATAGGAAAAAGTCCATAGGGGTTAAATCTGGACTGCGTGAAGGCCAATTTATGTCACCTCTCCGGGAGATCAATTTGCCTGAGAAAATTTCACGAACACGTGGCAGAGATATATTGGACGTGTGTGAAGTTGCTCCGTCCTGTTGGAACCATGTTCTTTGGTTATAGCCAGGAAAATTTTGCAGTTCAGGTACCAAGAAGTTGTCTAACATCTCCACATAACGCTCTGAATTCACTGTAACTGCACGCCCCTTTTCGTCTTCCAAAAAGTAAGGGCCTATAATTCCTCGCGCCGATATCGCAGCCCATACGGTCACTTTAGGCGAATGTAGGGGTTTCTGATGTTTGCGTTTCGGATTAGTTGCACTCCAGTAGCGGCAGTTCTGCTTATTTACGTGGCCATTAAGATGAAAATGAGCTTCATCCGAAAACAAAATGTTGGTAAACGTTGAAAATCGCTCAATCACCTGATTTACGAAATTAAGCCTCTGACTGGCATCTTGGGGCTTTAATTCTTGTACCAATTGAATTTTGTAGGGGTGCAGCTTTAGGTATTTGTGCATAATGCGATGTAATGATGATCTATGCACATTTAAAGCACTTGCGCGCTTCCGAATTGAAAGGTTCGGGTCGTCACGAACAGACTGATTAACATTCTCCACGTTTTCTACCGTTCTTGATGACCTAGGTCGCCCGGATTTTGATTTTGCCAGCGTTGTACCAGTCTCTTCAAACTTTTTAACCCAATGTCGAATGAGAGGAATGCTTGACGCATCATTTAAGTGGCGAAAACCTCGAATACTGCAGAATTTTCTACGCGCTACAGTCGCCGAATCACCGTTTTTGTAAAACTCTCGCACGCATAACGCGCGGTCTGCTCCCGAGAAACGCTCCATAGCGACTGAATTCCCAAGAGCCAGGCTACCGATTGACATAACCCCCGCGCCCCTCGGATACGTTGCGTTCACGCAGTAAGCTAAATAATTATAAAATTTCTTTTGAGACACCTTTTATAATATGTAGCTGAAGCTGGTTAAATTAGGAAACAATTGCTATTTTATGAGAGAATACTAAAGAGCGAAACAATTTTTTTTTTATGGCCAGAAGTTCTCAAAATACATTGTGCAACTTTCTTATTTTAAATAGGAACAAACAATTGTATTTCGCCTATTTGAAAGAGAGTTTTATTCTGAATTCAACGATATAAACAAGTTACAGTCTTACAGCACATAATAATTGAGAAAATTTTATTTTTCTATTTTGCGCAGTCATAGTTAGAAACGAAATTGTTTCATTAGTTTCATTATGATATTAAACATTTTATTTCATAAAATTAGTAAAAACGAGAACGTTGTTTGAGATAAATAATGCAAATTTATTATTTTAAAAGGCATGAAAAAGAAAAATAGAAAAAACTATAAAAAACTCGTTACATAAGGCTTTTTGCTGCACTTGTCGATTAGAAAATTCGTTTTGAACCTCCAACCCTCGTGCGACTAAATCAAGTCTTATGAAATTTGTGTTTTAATATACTATTAAATTTATATTAATTGAAATCTCGTTGTTACAAGAGTTCTATGAAATTATTAATTACTAACTGGCATGCCCGTAGTTCGAACAGTTTTTGTTATGTACGTTTTTTTTTTTTTTTTTCTGAACTATTCTTTTATATACAGGGTCTTAGGTAAATGTCCGGCACAATTTAAAAGACAGCATGGTGACGTAGAATGCAATCGATTTTTCCTTAGCCAATTTTCTCTAAAATGTGAATTTCGTCCAAAAATAAACAAACAAAAAGATGCCCCAAATTTTGGAAACCACTGACTTTTTTATTTTTCATATTAATCCAGAAGTTGTGTAGTTGCCATAGAGAAAAAAATATTTTAATTGTAGTTCAATAATAGAATATCAAATTTTCTCTGGTGTTTGCCAATAATAAGATAGATATATGTACCTATATAGATTTCAGTTTTAGGGTGCCCCCCCCCTTAACTCCTCAAATATTTTCCCAAATGAAAAAAGCATTTAAAAAATTTTTTTTTACTTTCCCGACCTTAATATATAAGGGACAAGTATTGTAATCGCGAAAATTTTCGATGTCGAGATTTTGACGGATGACCACGTTTCACGGTCCAGGGAATCCAAAAAACCTATTTTCGAAGTGCTCTCCGTATGTGTGTGTGTGTGTGTGTATACACGATACTCAAAAACGGTTTAACTTAAAGAGTTCGTTCTGGTACTAAAAAATTCTCCTAATAATTGGGAAGAACCCTATTGTTTTTTATTAAAATCCGAAACCGGAAACGGAAGTTATTAAACTTTAAAATTTTAAAAAATTCGTAACTAGTAAACCAAGCTTTGGACAAAAAATTGTATAGGACATAATTTAATGTATTTTTGAAGATTTACCTAAATATTTTTTTAAATTAAAAAAAAAAATATATATATTTTTTTTATGGGAGGGCAAGTCTAGCGGAGGTCTCCCTTCGCCACTGGTTTTATTATAAATACTTTTTGTTGTATACATTTTTCTGTTATGTAATAAGGGAGATATTAAAAAATTTTAAGTAACCAGTTTTAACCCTGAAACACCCTTTTAGAATTAGAAATTTGAGATGCCGTATAGCTCTAATGCTATACTCTAATACCGTATAATATGTTTAATCGTTTTTGCCTGAAATCCGGGCAAACACCATTTTTTTTTGCGTACATCATTTTATAATCATCTGAAATGTGTAGAATCCAAATATGAGGACGAAAAACACGTACAGATTCCAATTTTATTAATTTAGTTTAATTTTTATTTATTAATAAACAATTATTTTTTTTCTACTTTTACGCCACTGAAAACAGATATTTCTCTTATGCAGATTAAATTTCTCTTAAACAGATAAAAATAATCCAATAAGTATATGATATATATGAGATTTTATCTGACTCGTGTGAATTAGAAGATACCAATATACAAATGTTTGAGAAACAATATTTGAACGTTAGAATGAATAAGAACTTCATTCGTGAGATCCTAATTATTGGCTTCAAACTTTATCTTTGTTTATTCAGAGATGCCTTCCTATCACTTCATTCTCACAATCTGTATCATCATTGTGTTAATGAAATAACACAGGGTTATTTGCTGACTCGAACATTTGATAAATTTATATTGGATCAACTATATGTTACTTTTATGCTGGGTCAACATATTGCTTCACAGGCTACGGTTCCAGGGATCTTAACTTAGTCATCATCATCAGAATTATTTGTTACAATATTATATGTTAGATTGTTCTATTTTCGGTACTTAACGGTACCTTCTTTGATTTACTGATTAGTTGCGTATTTTATGATCTTTCCCACACTCGTCCGTAGGGTCATACAAATGTTTGGTACAATATCCGTGCTGGATCAGACGAAGTTCGTTATTTGTCCGCAAAGGAAATATTTTTAGTCAATGAAAGGTTTGTTCGTTTGTGTTGCACCAGACTTGTCCAGGACAAGAGCAGCTGACGTCACTAGAGGGGAAGTATTTTAAGATCGCAGCGCTATTTCGGCAAACTTGGAACCTTCAAAATAGACATTCGTTACATATAAACAACGTGAATTTTACTTATGGAAAATGTTTACTGGTGGTTTTTGTAATTTTGCTACAATATTAATACTTGTTTTTATGCAATTATATTTTTATGCAAACATTTTTTATAAAAAAAAGCGCAACACAATGTCTATTTCTGTAGTTCCTTCAATCCCACCAGATGTCATATCGCTTAGCAATTTTTCCCTATATAAGATAGCATTGGTGGGGGAAGCTGTGGTGTAGTTCAGTGTAGGTTGGGCAACACAAAATAACACACCTGAAATAGACACCAGTTTAGGGCACTTTTATTTACGAGGGCTATTCGGACCTCCGTTAAGTAACCTCCATTGTTGCGTAGCGTGAGTAGTAGGTGGTGGAGCGCAGCCATGGTTACATCGGCGCGTGCAGTGGTTCAGTAAGCTTCCAGCTGTGTAAGGGGGATCGTCGTACTGCCGAGTGTTCGCTTGTTATAACCTCAAAACATGAGTATTCGCGACTCAAACTAACGTTGGCGGCGCTGCGTATGAAAGTTGATGGCCGACGAGAAGCGTATATGTCAGAAGTTTTTTCTTAACCCTTTACTGCATGAATTTTTATTTTTGGCTGAAATAATTCATGGGCATTAGGAATTGGTTCTTATTGATAGAAAGATTAATTAAAAAATATATTTAAAATATTAATTATTATTTTTATGAAAATAGGGTTTGTGCCATACAAGGGTATATAGGGTTTAGGTAATGTTCCATTATGATTCTTCATTATGTTACAAAAGAAAATTATTCCGTATTATTTGCTGGTCAATTGCTAGGTATTTTTCATTAGGGATTAAAAGCAGTCGCTGTCGAATTTTTGAAAGAAAAGGTCGTATCTTCTAGTTTCCTTTCTTAATAAATTCAGAGTTATCGTTGAAGTGCAAATTCCGCTTGATATCCTCAAATCTATTGCAGCCCATTACTTGAGATACTGCAGGATCCATTGTTGTGTATGTGGCATATATGAAAATTCATGAAGTAACGTTTTGATTCAGTTTTAAAAGTAAAATAAAAATCGGAATGTGCCATATATGGCACACTATGCGGTAAAGGTTAATATTTATCTGTTCAAACAATATTTCGGCAAAAAAGCACAGTATTTAAGTCACTATATCTATTTAAAATCACGTCTTAATTCACATAAACTGCAGTACAACACAGTACAAGCCGCCACCAGATGTCTTACTGTTATTTGAATTCGCGAATAGAAATAGAATATTCCGGCACGATCTAGAAATTTTCCGAAAATTTTTCTCAAGTTTCTCAGACTGTTTTGTACGAGATAGTCACCGAAACATTGGGCTACCGGAAGTTTTGTGCTCGTTGGGTAGCAAAACTGCTGACCGAGATCAAACGAATGGGTTCCGGCCTAGACTTTCTTCTAGACTTGGCTCCAAGTGATTTCTACCTGTTCTGCCACATGAAAAACTGGCTTGGGTCCCAGCACTTCGCTAATGATGAAGAACTTAAAAACACTCTGCCAGGTTGGATACATTTCTCTGGCAGCGGCAGAGTCTATGAAGAAGGAATTTCAAAGCTGGTTAAACTCTATGACGAGTGCTTAAATTTAAATGGCGACTAGGTGGAAAAATAAAGAAAATGTGTAGTTTTAAGATGTATACAATAAGATACTTGTATCTATGCTGGTTTTCTTTTTATAGCTAAACGGAGGTCACTTTCCGAATAGCCCATGTAATAGCACTTTTTTCACAATTTTTCGATATTTAGGACTGATGGTTGATTGATCGATAGTATTACACAGGTGGATGAAAGTTCCATTATAGGCCGGGAAGATCAGTTTGCCAGGCTGCCAAAAGATGGCAAGAACTACCGAAAATATTTGAAAAATGTAAAAGAAAATTGATTTTTCTTCAGATTTGCAGTTGTTCAATTATGCCTCACCATGGGTTAGATTTGGACAACTGTTTTAAAGAAAGGAATTATTTATAAAAGAATGAGACACCGCCAATTTTTTCACTATAAATATATCAATTGTAATGGATGTATATTTAAAAAAACGTCATTTTGGTATTTTGCCCGATGATAAAATAAATTTCTTTCAATCACAAAAACGTTTTAAATATAAACTAATGTTGTTTTTAAACATTCATCACCATCATCCTCGACTATACAATTTGGATTAATCGCCTTTTTCATTGCATGTTTCTTGTATCTGCGTCTGTAGCTATTACTTGCCAGTTGCTAAGTCAAAAAAAAAAAAAAAAAAGGAAAAAAAATGTGACTAATTTGTGGCTAAATTATGGCTAATAATGTTGTTAAAAATGATTTTTCGTATTTTTGGCTAGGGAAGACTTGTTTTTTTTAATTAAAATAAATTAATTGAAATCCTAGTCCTAGTGTCGATACTAGCAGTTTTAGGCGATGTGCGGTCTAATCAGGTGCACCCAGTATTTGGGGGGGGGGGGGGCAAATTCATACTTCACATTAATTTTTTCATGTATGTACTTTATCTAAATTTGTATCCACTCTCAAACATGGGCCTCCCCACTTTTAGGGTTTTGTAGGTTTGACCACCAAAAAACCCTTATAACTTCACTCATGTGTCTGTCTGTCTGTCTGTAAGGTAGAAATTTTAGCTTAACGGCTGAACATAGAAAGTTAAAATTTGGCATACTTGTACAACTTTTTGACCCACATATAGGAAAACTATAGAGAGTTCAAAAAAATACAGCGCGGGATAAATATAAACAAAACTGTATTTAATAAAAAAAAAATATTTTTTTTTTTTAAATTTTGAGTGGCATACCAAATGAAACCTCTTAATGCGTGGATCAACAAACAAATTTTTGAAAAATCATTTTTTTTTTTTATTGGATTTTTGCCCAAAATGTGTCAAAAAACTTTTGTGCCTCCCCCTTTCTCCCAAAGGAATTGATCTAAAAATCTAAAAAAAATCTCCGTAATGAACATTGGTGGGAACCGAAATAGTTCAACAAGTCGTTGATAAAAAAAAAATATATATTTTATTTAAAATTTATTGTGTGGTATAAAAATAAATCTCTTAAGACGTAGATTACGGAACGATAGATAGTTTTTTGAAATTTGTTTCTTCTTAACACGAATTTAGCCAAAAATGTGCAAAAGTTATTGTCCCGCACCCTTTTACCAAAAAGGGTTAAACAAAAGATTTGAAAAAATTATAGGTAATGTATATTGATCTGAGCATTCATTGTTAAATTATGGCTAGTAATTTTATGGCTTTTTTGTATTTATAGCTAAGATAGTGCGTGTATTTTTATGGAATTAAAAATATTAAAAAAATAATATATTTTTTTTAATAGTTGCGAACTGAGTTTCTCACACCACACTACACTCTACACTGTAAGATATTTCTTATTAATCTAGTAAAGACTTGAATATGAAGCAAATACAGAAAAAAACGTTGGGATATTTGGCAAATTATTTAAATTTTGTTAAAAAATTAAATGGAAGCTCTTAGTTCTCAAATAACGAATAAAAGTTATTATCAAAAAAACTTGATTTTGATGTGTTAAATATACCTATACATCATGTATTATGTTGGCGTCTTACACCTATTAAATACCTGCAAAACCCTGAAATGTGGAAAAATTCACACTTCCCTTAAATTTTTTATACGTTGTTCTGTACTTGTGTTACTTTTTTATGTCGTCCAAATACTTTTTTTGCGATTTGCCAACACTGTTACTCTGAATATTCCTTTCATCATGGAAGATCATTGTATCTCGCTTTTTGGATTTTTATTTAGCAAATTTGAAATACGCGATGGTTTTTCGTAATTACCGTGTTGTAACAGACTTATTTTCAACAATTCCCACAATTTGTAATCCTTTACTAAATACCTACAAAACCCTGAAATGTGTGAAATTTTACACTTCACATTAATTTTTTGTTTTTTATCCACTGAATTAATTCCTTTAACTATTTTTTGATGATGGCTGGACTAGGAATGAAAAACGGTCAGTAAATTCTGATTCTTCGTCACCTCGTCGAGGACAATCCCGAAATCCCTGGATTCTAAGTCTTAAATCCCGAGATTTTTGGGATTAAAAACATTCGGATCACGGCATCTAGGATCTCGGGACTGTATTTCCCAGTCATGACCCTTCTAATAAAAAAACGTTAATTAAGAAAAACTTTAATTAGAAAGAGTACTGGATTTTAGCTTTTCTGTCATTTTCAGTTTAACGAAACTATTTTTAAGGTCTGAGATGTATATTTTATTTTTCAATTTACCGTTTATATAAACGCATTTATGTTCGGTGTTTATATCGTGGGAGTTATCCTGGTAGACTGCAATGTGTGCTGCTGTATTTCAAGTTTTCTTAAATCAATACTTCGTAATCCTGGCTCCTTTAAAAGGTGCCAAAGTACTAGTTTTACTTTACCAATGAAAATTTAATGGGTCCTTATTCCAAAGTCCAACGGGATTGAGTTTTGATGTTCTAATTTAGGTTTGGGTTTGAATTCAGATAGGATATTACTAAAAACAGATGAAATTGAGTAATTGTTAGGGAAAGATAATTGGAAAGATATTGATGTCACAGTATTGGTAGTTCTGGAAATAGAGTAGGTGACAAAATTAACGATTAGTGGTTTAAAGGTGGCTCCATGTTTGTCTCCGGTATTAATTTCAGTATGACAATATGTTTTCTACTATAAAAGGATCCTTCACTATTTACATCAGGGAATCATTGCATGTGTATGGTGCAATAGGTAATTCATTAAAAAAAAGGAATTAAAAAAAAGAATGTGTGCTTAACACCAGGGATAAGCCAACGGAATTGTCGAGCTCGTTAAATCGCGCAGTTCTCACTGGCAAAAACAGTCTGAATTGTGAGGTTACTAGTTCAAGTTAACGATGGGAATTTCGGCTCAGTTTGCGGAACCGGATTAGTGGAGGTCGTTCAGTTTGCTGAGTCGGCTCATTGATTCGGCTCAGTGATCCGGCTAAGTAAACATGTTCCCGAGACACAGGTCAGTTGTCGGTCATTCGTTCAATACGGTTGTTGTTTTGCAATATGTAGGTAGAACGTCGCTCAGCCGGCTCTTGCATTATAGGAACACGTTAAATAAATAAAACTCTATAGAAGTGAATTATCTAATATTTTTACCGGGTTAGTCAATTCACTTTATGTAGCTACTGTATTTTAAACCAGATGTGTTAAGTTTATGGCGATGTTTATTGCCCTTATAAATCGGACATCTAGGATTTGGGCAATATTTTTAATATTTTTATATAGTATGGTTGTAAGAAAGTACAGACTAAGCCTATTAGTTTCAAATAGACTGCCCTATAAATTGATGACAAAATACACTTTATGATAATACATTACAAGATCCAGATCCGGATCACTCCGGTCACTGCTCACAATCGCCCGATCAATCGTATCCTTGAAACTTGAAACTATGCAGTGAGCCATGAGCCGGCTCATTTCAATTTAGTGAACCATGAGCCGGCTCATTTCAATTTGGTGAACCATATAACTTCGGTCAGTGTACTGAGCTGGCTCAGTGAGCCGGTTCGTTCATGAACGACCCATCTCTAGTTCAATTCTCCGTTAGTGATATTATTCGGGCGAGAATAATATGTTAACATTACTCCCATTTTCCCAATCATTCATCACCCAGGTGTTGGAGCTCGCCCTCTGGCATCGGCGATTAGCCTCGTCGCAGAAATACGTCTATGTAAAATAAATAAAATTAAAAAAGACCGTTTTTACCAACCGTCAACATATATAAAGGTATTGTGATCATACCGATTTTGATATTTCGAGATTTCGATGGATCTCCACGAATTGAGGTCCCTACATAACGTTTTGACTATTTTTAGCATGATGTCTGTCGGTCTGGCTGTCTGTCCGTCCGTCCGTCTGTCCGTCCGTCCGTTTGTCCGTCCGTCCGTTTGTCCGTCCGTCCGTCTGTCTGTCTGTGTACACGTGCAGATCAAATGCGGCTAAAAGGATTTTTATAAAACTTCATATTTAAGCTTTTGACATCAATGGCACAAGTTGATCAACTTTTAGTAAAAATCGGTTGCCTAGAAATGGGAGTTTACTCGTGTCGATTTTAAGATTTTTGCGAATATTTCTATAACAGATAACAGATAAGGATATTATTTTGATAAATAAAATTTGTTTCATTAACTTTTTGTTGTTAAAAAAGTCAAAGTGAATTTTATACTCCTTTGATAGATGACAAGAAAACTCCGTATAAAGATTTATTAACGCAAACAAATGCAGTATATGAAGTACAAAGTTATTTTGAAAGCCATTGCAGCGTATCCATGACAACAGCTGATATTCTTTGCATGCAAACTTCGTTGTTGTTATCGTCAACACGGAGCTTCTTTAATTAATCGTAAATGCAAGGTCGATATTGAGACAGCAAACAGGTGAAGCAGTGATTCACGCCAATCTAGATGTGAACGCTCATTTGAACGCAAATAAATATTGATTCTGTGATAGTTTACTCATAATATGACGCAAGTTTATTTTCAGAAGATTCATGAAAATGTATAAACCATAACGAAGGGTATATTTAGTTTTTAACGATTATTGGTGGCATAAAGCCTTTTGTGTTTCTAAATATTTGCATAAGGAACAAATTTGGGGTAGAAAATTGAGATGTTGTTTAAATTCGGGACTAGAATTTAAACCGATAATATAAATCGTGCCATTGATGTCAAAAGCTTAAATATGAAGTTTCATAAAAATCCTTTTAGCCGAATTTTCTCTGCACGTGTACACAGACAGACAGACAGAGAGACATCATGCTAAAAATAGTCAAAACGTTATGTTTTGACTATTTTTATTATTAACCTCAATTCGTGGAGATCCATCGAAATCTCGAAATGTATGATCACAATACCTCCCTTATATATGTTGGCGGTCGGTAAAAAGAAAACGGATGGAACTAATGACATAAAAATGACGGACTGGACTGATAAAAAAACTAAAATAGTCCGTGCTAGATTACAATCGTCTTAGGCGAGTGGGATTGTTCGAGGGTTGTTTTCTTATGTTATTATTATTATTATTATTTTTATAATTTCAGAATACTTAATAGAAAGACTTTTGTAACAACTTGTAAAATTTATTTTTAATTAACGTATTTGGTTATTTCTGCTTACCTAACAAACACGTCGACATTAGCCAAAGTTTTGACGAGATTAGTGAAAAATGTACCTAAAAATTGACACTTACTAGATATCTACGAAACCCAGGAAAATGGGATTCACACTTCGACATTAATTTGTTTCACAATAACAAAAACCTGGTTAGCACACGTAGGTATTATCCAGATATTGTTATTTAAGCTACAAATTAGTTTTAAGTTCATAATGAAATTTCGCGAGACCTCATAATGATTTTCTAAACTTATAGCTAGTGAAATGTTTTAATGAGACAGACATATAAACACATTGGCTATCGTATTCTATCAGGGACACCGTAGTTATTGTATGCCTTTACATAACCTAACATAATGTCATCATTAACAAATCTTGCTCAAAATTACAAAGACGGACAGTAAATATGATCAATTTAGGTAATTAGGTTAGGTTTAGTTAGTTAAAATCTAAGACAACAGAATTATAAAAACGATAATACACAGAATTAATTTTAGGAAGCTATGTAGTTGGTTGGTAAACGCATAGATGGCGGACTATTCGTAACATATTAATTTCTAACTAGCTGTGAACGGTGTTTAGAACGTTAACACTATCCATAGAAACAACTCAGAGCGTAACAACGAACAGTCTATAACGCGTTAATTTAAAGAGGTCTGAATGCGGCTTAAGTCGCACGTTCTACACAAGCCATTACATGAGTAGGCATTTTTACAAAATCTGATATAAGATAGAAGTTGTTTTGATAATAAAACTTAAATTTATATCCGTATCAAAGTAATGCATTCAACTAAAATACTATTTTATATTTAATGTGAATTTTATCAACAGATAAAAGAGATCTATAAACATTTTGACCTAAATGTTTATAAATACAATGTTGCGAAGTTAAAATCGTGCGAATTATGAAATTTTACCAATTATACTCTTTGACATGCTATTCGCTACTTCAGATTTTAATTACAGTTTGAGATATTGCAGAAACTTGTTGGATAAGTTCGCCAAATAATTACTCATTCAAATAATTGCACAATATTTCGATCTTATCATCTATTGATTCCAAACTCTAAAATGAGTTTAAAGACAAACTGTGGAGTTACAGAAGAAGGGGGGAGGGGTAAAGGAAAAATTTTCATTTATTTTAAGTATTATCTCCTAATATGAGAGGAATACGAGGTTTAATCAAAAAATTCGCAGAAGAACGTCATAAAACTTTTTTAATAAGAAATGAATTTATATTTAAACTAGCAGAAACTTTACTGTTTGTTTAAATATAAATTCACAATAACTATGAGATGTCAAAAAATAAATAAATAAAAATAAAACAAAAATATGTATGTTAAGTGTGATTTTTCACACTTTACAGGATTTTGTAGATATTGAGGAAGTGATAACAATCTTATTGTGGCCAAACAAGAAGATCTTTTGCCATCCGAAATAGAGATGGTTCGTTCATGAACGAAACGGCTCACTGAGCCGGGTCAGTACACTGACCGAAGTGACACGGTTCACCAAATTGACATGAGCCGGCTCACGGCTCACTGCATAGTTTCAAGGATACGATTGATCAGGCGATTGTGAGCAGTGACCGGAGTGATCCGGATCTGGATCGATGTCATGTTGAACTTCGCGAAAACACGGCTTGTAATGTATTATCATAAAGTCTATTTTGTCATCAATTTGTGGGGCATTCTATTTGAAACTAATAGGCTTAGCCTGTACTTTCTTACAACCATACTATAAAAATATTAAAAATATTGCCCAAATCCCAGATGTCCGATTTATAAGGGCAATAAACATCGCCATAAACTTAACACATCTGGTTTAAAATATAGTAGCTACATAAAGTACATACAACAACCGTATTGAACGAACGACCGACAACTGACCGACCTGTGTCTCGGGAACATGTTTACTTAACCGGATCATTGATCCGGCTCAGCAAACTGAACGACCTCCACTGATCCGGTTCCGTAAACTGAGCCGAAATTCCCATCTCTAATCCGAATTGAAGAACACAGAACCTCCTGGTAGAAACAAAAAACTGATTCCATATTCGCTGTATATCTGAACTCAGAAAAACATTTTTCAACTTTCAAGCCAGGTGTTATTCATTAACAACCAAAAGGCCCCAAATTAAATTTATTGGAGGCGCACGAGGTTATGAAATTGAACAAACAAGGAAAAACCCGTAATGAGATGACCGACTTGTCTACCTTCCCTCTCATAGGATTAACATTATTAAATTCTTACCTGTAAATAGTATTTAAGTTATAATGTTTGTATCTTATTTCATTGCTTTGAAAATGGCGAAAGCCGAAACTAGTGGGCAGTTAATAAATAAAAAAAATGTATATATATTTCAACCATTATTAAATATACAACATTTTCACCATGTTAATTTATCGACATTAAATTATATTAATAATAAGTGATAACAAATTATGGGTACGTAAAAAGTGGGTACATTAAAAATCATACATTTCTATAACTTTTGAGATAGAGACTCACAAGTGTATTAAATTACACTTGCGCACTTGCTAGAGATGCGCTCGCATTAAGACCCAGATATAGCCCTATCCAGTTCTCCAGTCAGATAAATATTGTAAATATGGTAATGCAAAAAACTTTCGAAATAGTTATCAGGTGAAAAATTCCTGTGGTACTATTCTGGTTCACAATAATTTGCATTACTTAGCATTTTTTTCAGAATTTTAGATTAATCCCCCCTGGATTATAGGGTGCGGGGCAAGAGTATTTTTAAGTACATTTTTGTCAAAAATCGTATTAAAATAAAGAAATTTAAAGAAACTACTGTTCGTTCTTTAATATACGTCTTAAGCCTGGTTTATAATAGATATGTTATGGAACATAAGCATAAAAATTACACTACTCTCTTTGTTCTGTTTATTACAAACAGATGTTTTGAAGGGTCAAATCTATTGTTTAATGCATATGCAGTTATGCTATGGGCTTATTATAAACCAGGCTTTAAGCCTGGAACAGAATGCACAGCGCGCTACGCCGTCAACGCGGCGTCATTTGCGACAGCGTTGCGTTAACGCCGTTGCGAATTTTCGCCTGCACACAATGCAATAATTTTTAACGCCGTCAAGTGTCACTTGACATCCTATATCTGTGTTTATACATGCGCTTTCTTTTATTAAAAGTATAATTGATGATGAAGACTTGTGTGTGATGTTATTTATGTTGTATGCAAGTTATTTATACATACAAACACTTTATTATTCAGTAAAAACTGAGGTTAGGTGTTCTGCGTCAACGTTCAACGGCGTCAAAAGTTGGAAGTTGACGAACATTCAGTATCAACGGCGGTCGAACGTCGTAGGACGTTGTTCATTCTGTGCACTTGCGTACGACAGCTTGGGTTTAACTTTCTCCTGACAGATAGCGCCGTACGAACGGCGTCAACACGCCGTCAAACTCGTTGCATTCTGTTTCCCACTTCATTTGCGACAGCGTTGCGTAGCGCCGTTGAGAATTTTCGCCTGCACACAATGCAATAATTTTTAACGCCGTCAAGTGTCACTTGACAACCTATATCTGTGTTTATACATGCGCTTTCTTTTATTAAAAGTATAATGGATGATGAAGACTTGTGAGTGATGTTATTTATGTTGTATGCAAGTTATTTATACATACAAACACTTTATTATTCAGTAAAAACTGAGGTTAGGTGTTCTGCGTCAACGTTCAACGGCGTCAAAAGTTGGAAGTTGACGAACATTCAGTATCAACGGCGGTCGAACGGTGTAGAACGTTGTCCATTCTGTGCACTTGCGTACGACAGCTTGGGTTTAACTTTCTCCTGACAGATAGCGCCGTACGAACGGCGTTAACGCGTCGTAGAACTCGGTGCATTCTGTTTCCCACTTTAAGAGCTTTTTTTGGTACCATACAATAAATTTTATAGTTCGTCGTGTCCCTAAATTGGATATTGTGGAAGGTTTGGACGGGTTGCATTATTTATGTTCGCAACCCGTACGACCCTTCTACAACAATAAATTTTAAAAAAATAATTATTTTTTTCCAAGGCAAAAAATCTATATTTTTCGAAAAACTAATCTAATAAAAAAATCCTATTCAATTATTCCAGTTTCTATCACTGTACATCAGTGGTTTCCAAAGTGGGGGTCGCGCCCCCTTGGTGGGCGTGCAAGATTCACCAAGGCGTCGCGGGTTAGTTGCATATATGTAATTTTTTTCAATCGTTATAATGTAGCAGCTAATAAAATAATGTGCGAAACAAAATTTTCCACATAAGCTGTTATTAAAACAAAATATCGAGCACGATTAATAGTGGAAGACGAAATAAGAGTTATGGTTGGTTTTATGGTCGGAACAAGAATAAGGAATAGGAAATAAGAATAGTACACAAGACATTAAAACATGGCTGCGCTGTATATCGGTTTATGTAGGAATGAAATTTAACTTAAACATAAGAAAAGTTGGTAACATTTAACATTTTATTCTTATTCCAAGAATAAGAGACGATAAGCATGCGCACATGGTCAAAATGTCGGCCGTAATAAAATTTGTCCAACAGATGTTTTCTTGCTGTGATCAGAAGGTTGGAAACAACAATATAATGTGTGAAATACAAGCAAATAAATTTACAAAATCTTCTAAATCCATATTACTGAAAACGATTTTTTTTTAAAGGTTATATTAAACACAATAACCTGTCAAACGACAACCGTTAAACACAGGCCAACGCAAGTACGCAGGCGTAGCGACGAAATGTTATGTCCTATATAAACGGTTTCATATTTTTTATTCTTGTGTACTATTCTTATTTCCCATTCCATATTCTTGTTCCGTATATAAACCAACCATAACTCTTTCTTAAAATTGGTTCATTGTATTTTGTATTACATTTAATATTAATATACATAATTTATTTTTATACAATTTTCGTGATTTATGTTGTGAGAATAAATATTTAGGAATTAGAAAAATTATCTACATTACATATTTGTACTACTTTTGTTATTATTATTTCAATAATGACATTATTTACAAATTGTTTATAAATTTCCTAAATAGGGGGGCGCGAGAGATGGGATTTTTTATAAAGGGGGCGTTAGTGAACAAAGTTTGGAAACCACTGCTGTACATTGTTGAGTGTTTTTCCAGATTTTCGTTCGTCAGTTGCCTAGGCACTGACTAACGATTCATAGTTACAAAAACATAATCTAAGCATTTTTAACAGGGCTTCGAACCGGAACTGAACCGGATCCGAAAAAAAAATCGTTATTTTTGTAGGAACGAAAACCGGAACTGAACCGAAAAAAAAATCGGTTTATTTCGGTTCAGATAAT
Organism: Liopterus haemorrhoidalis; assembly: GCA_963971575.1. Classification (NCBI taxonomy): domain Eukaryota; kingdom Metazoa; phylum Arthropoda; class Insecta; order Coleoptera; family Dytiscidae; genus Liopterus; species Liopterus haemorrhoidalis. Next base: position 55,312,492 of record OZ020615.1, read on the forward strand.
GTTTATATGAGTGAATATAAAATACATTTTATTATTTTTTAAACTGAACAGTAGAACTGATAAGTAAAAAAAAAATGGGGTTGAACGCCCAGAATGCCACCTGGCAGCGGCCTTGGTATGATTATTACAAAATAAGGAATAAAATGTTCTTCTAAATTATAGTAGAAAATAAATTTCTAATAGAAATAAAAGCATTTAAAAATTTTTCTCTCGGAACTGAACCGAAAACCGAAAAAAAAAACATTATTTTTGCCGGAACGAAAACCGGAGCGAACTGATATATATTTTTTTAATTGAACCGGAACGTTAACCGAAACGAAAAAAATAACGGTTTGAAGCCCTGATTTTTAATGCAATGATTAGTTAATAATTTTTCTTGGTGAATCTCGAATATAGGTAAACGGTTTTTAAATGATGCACTTGGTATAGTTTCACAAATTGTTTTATGTTTTAACATGCTGACTGCAGTTTCGGTATGTGGATCCACATACCGAGTTCCAATTTGTGAAAAATTTTAAATTAATTGTTCTTAAAGATTTTCGTGTCGAGAAAATATAGAAATGTTCATTACACAGCTTTCAAGTCGTAATCTTAAGTATTTATGTTCTATTATTTCCAGTTTTATCTGGTTTTGCAGACATATTTCCGATGCTATTTCTAAGCGTGCCCTAGATTCTTGTAGTGCCCTTGCATTTTATAACACATTCATTAAATAAGATTAGACCATCACGGCATGATAGATATCGATCTTTAGGACCTAGTTTGATAACTCAGTTATTTATATCATGGCCTCGTCGGAGTTTTGTATTTCATGAACTCAGAATTTAGGGTTTCAGTTAATAAACTCTAAATGACCTCGAAATAAATCTAAAAAATATTTGATTAATGGCTGGTTGCTAAAGAACGATTTAATTGTTTAAACTCGAGATATCTAAACTCGAATCAGAACAATATACAAAAACATATCATTTTAACTTGAGTTAAGGACAACTCTAGTTAAAATATTTTACTCGTCGGCCATAGGAATAGTACAGGGGTTTGTCTGCTGTTTTAATTATAAATCTGACGATGATGGTTCGACGTCAGTGTCGCCGAATCAGTGCCGTCTTAGAAACTGTAAAGGCCCTAGGCCACGGGGATTAAACGCGCCCTCCGAAGCGGTTGTCCCCACGGTTCGTAATATATACGGTTGTCTCTTTTCGGGTGATGATGACGTACATAAAGCTTAGTTCATAATAACTCCACAACAGCGCATAATAATTGAACAATGGCTTTAACCATTAAAAACATCTGTTTGTAATAAACAGAACAAAGAAAATAGTGTAATTTTTATGCTTATGTATCCATAACATATCTATTATAACGCATGGCATATAACATAGCATGTCTCCGCAACACAACGTACAAGCCATAACTACGCTGTGTGCGTCACTGGTTGACGACCCTTGTAGATATTGAACATATTTGTGGATTCGTTCATCACATATTATTCATTAAGTTGATTTGTCGACGTTAAAATATGATGATGATGATGAAGTAACAAAGTGAATTAAACGGAAATCGAAGTTATGTTTCGATGCTTATTTCCAATTACTTACAATGCCCTTATTTCTGACATTAACTTGTAACATATCGATTTTAGCTTCTGAAAATTAATAGTTTCACTTTAACATTGTTAACAATATACGATTTACTTCCACAAAATACCTAAAGTCAATTAAAGTTGAATATTATTACAAGAGCTTTCCTGAAAGTCTAGTGCTTCGGCACTTGTACGTTGAGTGCTGTATTCGTTTAACTACAATTAGGTTTCCATGAAAATCCTCTTTCCATACTTAATGCATACTCTAATGAACAATAAAAACAAGCAAAAAACTTTCCATTCTAGGAAAATTCCACATATTTATAAATAACATATTTCAATAAGCTTTCAATCCCTAGGTTGCGTTTAATTATTAAGAAGGTAAATATAATTTCTTGATTTCTGACAGTATATGAGAGTTACGTAGGCAGCACGAAGTTTCGACTGGTCCTTTTATACCTATTGAGAACTGACACGCTCGGATACGCAGTCTGGTGGTCAAAAATTGTACTACGCGACTGTAGTACTGTTTGAAATTATTACATATGTTCTGGTGTTGATTTTTTGTTAGAACGTCGATAGATACATTTTCATAAAATAAAAATGTACTGTGCTTAAATTAACCTGTTCCCTGTTAGCATATTGACACCTGAATACTAGACAATTCAGCCATTTTGCCATGAATTACAGCGCCGCTAACGGTAATGTCACTTCTCAATTGGTTGGTTCCGTGACAAAATGGTTGCATACAGATGACAGGGACGTGGGTTCAATTGCTGGACACCATTTATATTTTAACTTTCGATGTTCTGCAAACAGCTCAGGGGTTAACTGAAATATTTCATACGTAAAATGAATAAGGTATATATGAGGGACATTCAATAATTAAAGAGACAAATTGATGTAGAAAAAAAACTGTGTATTTTTACAAAATGAAACTTTTACTACTTCTCAACATAATCCGCATGAATATTAATACAATTGTCCCAACGATGAACTAGTTATTTTAAAACCTGATGCAAGGAAATCTTTGCCTTGTTGTTTGAGTCAGTTTCCCATAAATTCTTTGACTTCTTCGTTGTCGCTGAACTTTTTTTCACATAATGCCTCCTTGAGTGGACCAAACAAATGAAAATCAGAGGGAGCCAAATATGGACTGTAGGGAGGATGAGGTAGTATCTCCCAACCCATTTATGGGTATGAGAGCGACCATTGTCGTGGAGCATATCACGCTTTTTCTTTGAGATCCGCGACGTTTTTCTCTCATTGCTGGTTTTACTTTGTTCATCAGCATATCTGAGTAGTAGGCACTGTTTATTGTACACTTATCTTCCAAATAATCACAAAAGACGACACCTCGGGCATCCCAAAAGACGGTCAATATGACTTTTCCCGCTGATGCTTGCGTTCTAAATTTCTGCGGACAGGTGAGCTGGTGTGCTTCCATTTCATGCTTTGTCTTTTGGATTATGGTTCAAAACTGTGAACCGAAGTTTCATCACACGTTAAAATCTTGTTTAGAAAAGGGTAACCTTCCCTTTCATAGCGTTCTTTCAAGTCTGTACACACTTTGAGTTTTGTTTCCTTGTGTTGTTGCGTTAAATGTTTCGGAACCCACCTTGCAATTGTTTTGCTGTACTTAAGCTTATCAATGATAACGTGATGAACTGTGCCAACACTTACTGCAACTTTTTTTTGCTATATATTCAACAGTAATAACGTCGGTCTTCACGAATAATGTCGTCAATGCGGGTTTCAAGCGAAGGAGTTGACACTTCAACTGGCCAGCTAGGACGTTGCTCGTCAGTCACTGAGGTTCGACCATTTTTGAACTGTTCTAACCACTTATAAAAATTTCCGCGATTCATACAACTTTCATACCTTAAAATCATTCGAGAAAAGATTTTAGCCCGTTTTTCACCTTCAGAACGCAAAAATCAGATCACTGAACGTTGTTCAAATAATGTGGAAACTTCAAGCGGATACGCCATCATTAAATGCAATTTTGAGGTTATAAACAAAACAATTTTTATCCGTCAGGTGTTCTCAGCTCATCCCAGTGATGCCACTCTAAAGTCATTAAAGTACCAAACTCCTCCTACAATCCGTTTTTTTTTTTCTACATCAATTTGTCTCTTTAATTATTGAATGTCCCTCGTATTTCTTTTTGTATTGTATTTGTTTCAACGACACTAATAAAGAGCACTGTTCAAGTCCTACAACGTTACTTTAACATTATTTTAATATTTTTGGGAAGTATCTGAATTTATTATGCGATTTTCTCAACTTTTTCAATATTTGGCGATCACTTTTCGCAATAAATCCACAATGTATTTAAGAAAAAATATAAATATTTTTTAAAAAATTTGAGTGAGGTATCAAACCTCTTAATGCCAGGATAAGAAAATTTTTATTTTTGAAAAATCAATATTTTTTATGGGATTACACCAAAAATGTGTCAAAAAACTTTCATCCCCACCCTTTTTCCCAGAGGAGTTGATCTAAAAATCTGAAAAGAAAATTTAATAACATATATTGATGGGAACCGGTATAATTCAACAGGCATTTTTAGGGTTTTGTAGGTATGACCAAAAAACCCTTATACCGTCATTTTGTCGTCTGTCTGTCTGTCTGTCTGTCTGTCTGTCTGTCTGTCTGTCTGTCTGTTTGTCTGTTCGGTAAAAATTGTAGCCAAACGGCTAAACCTAGAGAGTTGAAATTTGGCATGCTTATACAACTCTTTGACCCGCATATAGGAAAAATACTAAAACATCTAAAAAACATATCCCTCTAAAAATATAAACAAATATGTGCTCATCGAAAAAAAAATATTTTTTTTTAATTCTGAGTAGGGTATCAAATGAAAGCCCTTAGTACGTGGATTAACGATCAAAATTTTATTTTTGCAAAATAAATTATTTTGATGCGATTTTTGCCAAAATTGTGCAAAAAAAATTTGTCCCACACCCTGTAGCCCAGATGGTTTAAACTTAAAATCTGAAAAAATTCTAAGTAATGTACATTGGTGTGAACCGGAATAGTACAACAGAAATTTTTGATCAGATTATGTTTTCGGAAAATAACGCATTTTTTGTGTTTTTAACTAAAATATGTTAACTATTTAATACGTTGTGTAACATACCATATCAGTAGCTCTCGTGGCGTGGTTGGATTTGTCGTACGCTTAATAATATAACTTAACTTGCAAACTAGGGTTCGAATCCTGTTGATTTTATTTTTTGTTTTTTTTTTGCATTTTTATTTTGTTTAAATTTTTTTGTTAAAATTCTAGTTATATTTGGTAAATGTTGCATTTAATTTTTAAAAGCGTAAATTTAATAACCAGTGGAAAGTGTTGAAATTATAATTTAATTCTATGTTTGACGAAATCAAAGGGCGGGACTTATGATGTAAGCAACCAATGGAAGCCATAGGTGCAATTTTCAAAATCTTAATGAACTTTGCTATATAAAAAAAATACTGCATATATTTAGAAACTTAAATAATGGTATTAGGCATTCGAAATAAAATTCATAAAAAAATATTTTGACATAAAATTTGTTTTGGCATCTTAAATAATCATCATTCAGTTACTAAATACCTGCAAAACCCAGAAATGTGTGAAAATTCACACTTCACATCAATTTTTTATCAGATCAGTTTTTCGAATAATATAATTTTTTGCCGTTAAAAAAATTATTTATAAATTTATTATATATAGATTAAAGAACGGAAAGTAGTAAAAAGTAGCTTGTCATCTGTTGTAAAATATTTATTTACCTTTTGGACTACCCTCGTAATAATCCAAATCTTGTTGTACATCTCCTTTCGTACGTTGTTGAAGATTCCAGTAAAACTAAAATCGCTTTAAATTCCCATTGTGACAAAATTTAAATTATTTTAGGGTTAGTCTCTGTGGTACATTTTCCTAGTATTATAAATTTAAAGGCCCACTAACACTTATATACACAAAAGTGAATGTATATTACGCATGTATGTATGCAAGGCATAATAACCATAACCCAACAATATCTGGGTCAAAGGAATGTAAATGAGATATTGACATAACTCTCGCTATTAAGAATAGAATATATGAGAGAATTAAATACCAACGGCTATATTTTCCGCAGGAAAAACCATATAAATTTAAAAAACATTAAATATTCAAGACGGTTGTATGCGTAAGATGAATTACCACACCAAGATATAAAATATCTCGTGCACCGACGTCAAAAAGAAAGGTTAGGAGCTTTAACCATTAAGCTTGGTCTCAAGAAGTTTACAGGGAGATAACATAACACGCACGACCTTGTCGCTGTGACGTCAGCGTATGACATCACAGCGCCATCTTGGTCGGTTCATAACATTGTGTTTATGCAGTATGCTGAAGTTTGAGAACTTTTTAGGGTTTTGTAGGTATGACCAAAAAACTCTTATACCGTCATTTTGTCGTCTATCTGTCTGTCTCTTTGTCCGTCGGTCTATCTGTCTGTCTGTCCGTCTGTCTGTCTGTTTGGTAAAAATTGTAGCCAAACTGCTAAACCTAGAGAGTTGAAATTTGGCATTCTTATACAACTCTTTGACCGGCACATAGGAAAAATACTAAAACATCTAAAAAACATATCCCCCTAAAAATATAAACAAATATGTGAACATCGAAAAAATATATATATATTTCTGAGTAGGATATCAAATGAAAGCCCTTAGTACGTGGATGAACGATCAAAATTTTATTTTTGCAAAATAAATTATATCAATGCGATTTTTGCCAAAATTGTGCAAACAATTTTTTGTCCCACACCCTGTAGCCCAGATGGTTTAAACTAAAAATCTGAAAAAATTCTAAGTAATGTACATTGGTGTGAACCGGAATAGTACAACAGATATTTTTGATCAGATTATGTTTTCGGAAAATAACGCATTTTTTGTGTTTTTTAGTTCACGATGTACAAAAGTTATAGTTATGTAACACCCTATACTAGAAGCTATCCTGGTCTGATGGTTAGCTCGCTTGCTACGCAGCAAACTAGGGTTCCCTCACGGGCAGAGGAGACAATTTTATTTTTTGTTTTTTTTTCCATTTTTATTTTGTTTAGATTTGGTCAAAATTTTAGTTATATTTTGGCATATGTTGCATTTAATTTTTAAGAGCGTAAATTTAATAATCAGTTGAAATTGTTGGAATTATATTTTCATTCTATGTGTCATGTATACGAAATCAAAGGGGCGGAGTTTATGACTTAACACAACCAATGAAAGCCATAGGCGCATTTTTCAAAATCATAATGAACCTTACTGTAAAAAAAAAAATACTGCACGTATTTAGAAACCTAAATAATGGTATTAGGTATTCGAATTAAAATTAACAAAAAAATATTTTAACATAAAATTTTTTTTAGATTAACAGACAATAAATTATTTTAAAAATATCGTTCATTTTGCCGTGATTACTACAAAGTAAAATTTGTCCTACACACTCAACATGCCGCCTTCACTTATTATATACATATTTGCGAAACCCTGCAATGTGTGAAAATTCACACTTCATCAATTTTTCAGTGATTTTTTATTACTGAGATATTATATTCTATATATACAGTAAATTTGTTTAGTAGTACATTTATTTTTTGTGGTCTGCGGTAGAAAATTAAATATTTTATTGGTCCGTGGTACGTTTTCGGTTGAGAAACGCTATACTAGAGATGTACACTTATTTACAAATAAGTGTACATTGTCTTTATAAAGAATTCGACAGTAACCGACAAGTATTCAGGAAATACGTGAGCCGTTTACTACATTCGTGGAAAATAAACCATAATTTATGACTTTCTCAATTGTGGTTATATTTATCAATTCCAGAAACAATTCTTATTTTAATATTGATGTATATAGTTTTATTAATTTCATATTTGACACATATTTTATCTTATTTAGTGTGGGACTTTAAATTGTACTCATATTTTTCATGTAATGTTTGAGACCCATATGGCTACCAATCTGGATTATAGGTACGGGATCAAAACAGTTTGGAGACCACTGACTTAGACAATATACTTGTAATATTTCGTAATTTAATCATTGTAATTTTGTAATCCCTGTACGTAATAATTTTATCTATTAACGCGTGTGTTATCCATTATCTTTATAAATATCTTTTGATTATAATTTCAAGATAAGTTCACAAGAGTTCAAGAGATTTAGGATATGATATTTCGTACTATTTTACCATTATAATCATTTGCAGAATAACTGTATTTAAGTTGACAATTTAAATCTTTTTTCTAATAATTATTGAATGAGCAAACGCTTTTGAATTTTGTCGAAAAACAATGACATCATCGCATGTCATCATTTTAAATATGAATTTAAACCATTGTTTATTCAGAGCTCGTTCAGTGTATTCAAAATGTTTAGAAACAATCTAATTAAATCATCATTAATACATATTTAATTATATAAAAAAAATGGTGAGTCCGGTGTCATACACACAAATTTTCAAATTTTTCAAACGGTGTCTGAAAGTGGGTCATTCAAATAGTATTTTCCAGAAAAAAAATAAAAAAATTGCGGGTTATCTCGATTTTCTAGAGTTACAAAGGTAAAAGTTTCATGTAATGCCTTGTTGTAATTACATTATTTGTCAATATATGGGAGCATATAACGTTTTACACTGTTCCATAGAATGTTTTTGTCATTAAACTAGAAGATAGGTAACTCGCTCCGCTAGGCTTCTTCTAACCAAGCTATAGTGCGTTCAAAGGTGAGTTTGCAGTACAAGGCATATGGAGTAGTTCTTTTTCATACTCTCTAATGGGTTTACACAAGGACACTATCCTTTTCTTGCTTGTCGACGTTGCCAGCTCTAAAACGCGCTGATCTGTGAAGACGCAGTATTCTACAAATGGTCATTTGTTTTTGTTGAGTGTTATTTTGAGTTTTATAAGAGTTATTTTTGTAAATCATACGAGTTTTTCATATTATTATAATTGACACATTTGACACTTTTACAACATTTGGCAATACCCATTTTCCATAAGAGCTATACTGCAAACTCACCCTCGAACGCACTATATTACTAACCTAACCTAAGGTAGTGTTTGATCATTAAACTAAAAGTTAGGTAGCTCGCTTCGCTTCGCTCCGCTCGCATTCTTAACCTAACTGAACCAAGCGCTTCGATACACGTCAAATTTACGTTATAGCGGAAAGCGGAATTATTTGGTCGAGTGGAATAAATGCGATAAAAACGTCGGAGTATTGGCCACTTTATTACCTTTATTCTTGTTAATATTCTTAGTATGAATTCAAGACGTAAATTATGACTTTTTGACAAATTCTTCTCTCTCTCTCTGTCTTCCTCATTATCTTGTTATAAAGAAATAATGAAGTTAAATAAATAAAAATCTATAGAAGTGAATTATCTAACATTTTTGCCGGCTTAATAGTAAACAAACAATTCACTTTATGTAGCTACTGTATTTTAAACCAGATGTGTTAAGTTTATGGCGATGTTTATTGCCCTTATAAATCGGACATCTGGGATTTGGGCAATATTTTTAATATATTTATATAGTATGGTTGTAAGAAGGTACAGACTAATGGTTGGTTTATATACGGAACAAGAATAAGGAATAGGAAATAAGAATAGTACACAAGAATAAAAAATATTAAACCGTTTATATAGGACATAACATTTCGTCGCTGCGCCTGCGTACTTGCGTTGGCCTGTGTTTAACGTTTGTCACTTGACAGGTTCTGATTCATAAAACCTTTTAAAAAATTTCGTTTATTACCGTTCAAAACATTTTATTGTTGTTTACAACCCTCTGATCACAACTGAAAAACATCTGTTGACCAAACTTTATTACGGCAGACATTTTGATTGCTGTGCGCAGGCTTATCGTGTCTTATTCTTGAAATAAGAATAAAAATGTTGAATGTTACCAACTATTCTTATGTTTAAGTTAAATTTCATTCCTACATAAACCGATATACGGCGCAGCCATGTTTTAACATCTTGTGCACTATTCTTATTTCTTATTCCTTATTCTTGTTCCGTATATAAACCAAGCATTAGCCTATTAGTTTCAAATAGACTGCCCTAAATATGATGCTAAAATACACTTTATGATAATACATTACAAGTCGAGTTCTCACGAAGTTCAACATAACATCGATCCAGATCCGGATCACTTCGGTCACTTCACACAATCGCCCGATCAATCGTATCCTTGAAATTTGAAACTATGCAGTGAGCCGTGAGCTGGTTCATTTCAATTTGGTGAACCATGTCACTTCGGTCAGTATACTGAGCCGGTTCGTTCATGAACAACCCATCTCTAATGTGAACCAGAGGGAAGAATTACAAAGATTCAAATGATGACCGGGAGGGGTGGGGGCATTCCAATAAATTCAAGAGGTGACAAGGAAAGAGAATTTCAAAAATTCAAGTGTAGAGTGGCGAAGAGGGCTTAATCACGCTTATTAGTAATTGCGCTACTGGTTTTTAGGGTTTTGTAGGTATGACCAAAAAACCCTTATACCGTCATTTTGTCGTCTGTCTGTCTGTCTGTCTGTCTGTATGTCTGTCTGTCTGTCTGTCTGTCTGTTCGGTCAAAATTGTAGCCAAACGGCTAAACCTAGAGAGTTGAAATTTGGCATGCTTATACAACTCGTTGACCCGCACATAGGAAAAATACTAAAACATCTAAAAAACATATCCCTCTAAAAATATAAACAAATATGTGCTCATCGAAAAAAAAAATATTTTTTTAAAATTCTGAGTAGGGTATCAAATGAAAGCCCTTAGTACGTGGATTAACGATCAAAATTTTATTTTTGCAAAATAAATTATTTTGATGCGATTTATGCCAAAATTGTGCAAAAAAAATTTTGTCCCACACCCTGTAGTCCAGATGGTTTAAACTAAAAATCTGAAAAAATTCTAAGTAATGTAAATTGGTGTGAACCGGAATAGTACAACAGGAATTTTTGATCAGATTATGTTTTCGGAAGATAAGGCATTTTTTGTGTTTTTAACTAAAATATGTTAACTATTTAATACGTTGTGTAATATCTCACAACAATAACTCTCGTGGCGTGGTTGGATTCGTCATGCGCTTAATAATATAAGTTAACCTGCAAACTAGGGTTCGAATCCTGTTGATTTTATTTTTTATTTTTTTTTTTTGCATTTTTATTTTGTTTAAATTATTTTGTTAAAATTCTAGTTATATTTGGTAAATAGTGCATTTAATTTTTAAAAGCGTAAATTTAATAACCAGTGGAAAGTGTTGAAATTATAATTTAATTGTATGTTTGACGAAATCAAAGGGCGGGACTTATGATGTAAGCAACCAATGGAAGCCATAGGTGCAATTTTCAAAATCTTAATGAACTTTGCTATATAAAAAAAATACTGCATATATTTAGAAACTCAAATAATGGTATTAGGCATTCGAATTAAAATTCATAAAAAAATATTTTGACATAAAATTTGTTTTGGCATCCCAAATAATCATCGTTCAGTTACTAAATACCTGCAAAACCCAGAAATGTGTGAAAATTCACACTTCACATCAATTTTTTGTAAATATCAGGGCCGGCCTTCTTCAGTAAAGTGCCTGGCTGCAAAAATTTTTTTATGGCTCAAACATATTTCTCAACAAGAAAAAATTCGAACATCTTTAAAAATATATATAGATAAAATTTTCTTTGGAGAGTAGGGAGTAATTTTTATTTACTTTTTTATTTACCCATATACAACTCTGTGCCCGGGTTCCTTGCATCTGTTGCATTCCTCATGGTCGGTCTTGGTAAAAATGTGGTTGACGTCTTTAGGATTATTAAAATGATTTTGTAAAATATGAGCATTAACCACTTCCTTTGTCGGCAGGATATACAACTAGAACTGCGCTTAACTTCCTTCGGTTTATCTTATATTATCTTCTAGAGAATAATTGTTTTGTTGAATTGCCTTGCAGAACTCGGCATTTAACTTTAGATACTTAGAAATGTTTGTTATTGTTTACAAAATAAAAACAGTTTCACATAGATTTAAAATTGAAACGAGTAATTAAAGAAATTGTTGGAAAATTAAATGTAACTTTGCAATTACGATGATTAAAAAAGTTGTTTTTTAATTATTCTATTTAGTTTTATTAGGGCAGTGTTACACGGCTTACGATTCTGGATTATAACAAGTCTTTTTACCACCTACACGTTTTAGATTATTATAAGATAACGATAACGTAGGCAAAAAAGTACTGTTTATCTGTTTGTCTGCATGATTAAAACTGTTAAAAACAAAAAAAAAATATTTTTTGTTTTATGAATTTTTCAATAGAATGAATTTTTGAGGAGTTACATTTTTTTATATTGCAAGGTTCATTAAGATTTTGAAAATTGCGCCTATGGATTCCATTGGTTGTTTTAAGTCATAAGCCCGCCTTCTGATTTCGTATACACTGAAACATAGAATTAAATTATAATTTCAACAATTCCCACTGGTTATTAAATTTACGTTTTTAAAAATTAAATGCAACATTTGCCAAAATATAACTAGAATTTTGACAAAATAATTTAAACAAAATAAAAATGCAAAAAAAACCGAAAAAATAGAATTGTCTCCAGACCGGAAGCGAACCCTAGTTTGCAACTTAGGAAGCGAGAAGGCTAACCACAATAAATGCGTTATTTTCCGAAAACATAATCTGATCAAAAATTCCTGTTGTACTATTCCGGTTCACACCAATGTACATTACTTAGAATTTTTTCAGATTTTTAGATTAAACCATCTGGGCTGCAGGGTGTGGGCCAAAACTTTTTTACACAATTTTGGCAAAAATCGCGTCAAAATAATTTATTCTGCAAAAATAAAACTTTGATCGATAATCCATGTACTAAGGGCTTTCATTTGATACTCTACTCAGAAGTAAAAAAAAAATATATTTATTTTGTTTTCGATGAGCACATATTTGTTTATATTTTTAGGGGGATATTTTTTAAATGTTTTAGTATTTTTCCTATGTGCTGGTCAAAGAGTTGTATAAGCATGATAATAATAATAATAATATAATTTATTGACTATGTTACAATACATAAATTGTTTAAAGTGAGTCGTAATTACACATAATATACACAAAATAATAGTTTAAAATGGAAGAAAAAATAAATAAATATATATAGTACTAAATATTAAAACAAGAGTTCAGAGAAACTAGCTAGCAAGCGCGTTAAAATATATAAGATAAGAATTCATTTACAGAATAAAATGGATTGTCTGTTAAAAAAAAATTATTTTATTTTTAAAATATTAAAACAGTCAGATTTAAAATTATTAGGCAGTAAGTTCATGAACTTTACTGAATAATAGTTAGTACTATTTCTTGATTTTTGGAGTCTTATATAGGTTGGATGGATTTTGCCTTTATTTCGAGTGTTGTAGTTATGTACCTGCTCATGTGTTACAAGTTCATTGAAGTTTCTGTGGGCATACAATAGGGAATTGTAAATAAATAGAGAAGGCAGTGTCATAATTTCCAGTTCAGGGAAACAAAGCCTACAGTCGCTTTGGTAAGAGACTTCGGCCAGAATTTCAACTCTCTAGATTTAGCCGTTTGGCTACAATTTTTACCGAACAGACAGACAGACAGACGACAAAATGACGGTATAAGGGTTTTTTGGTCAAACCTACAAAACCCTAAAAATCATAGTGTAAAAACAAGTCAGTAAATAAAATATAAATAAATAAACAATAAATAAATAGTCAAAAATAAATAAAGATTGTTTTAAAAAAGGTTACGTTACACACAAGTTAATAAATAGGTATCGTCGTGATTGTGATGTGACCGAGACTGTAATGTTAAGATAGAAGGGACGAGAATAGTGAAGGAACCTGCAGAGACATGATAGGGGTTTAAAAAAATAAATGTCCTCATTTCTAAGTACAAGTGTTAATCTAAAAAAAAGGTCATCACGTGTATTTTGACAAAAATCACATGTTTTATGAGCACGGGGGGGGGGGGGGGGTCAAGTCTGTAAGCCCCTCCCCCAAGGGTGTGCGCTTAGTCAAAATTGGTACGATTACAATACCTCCATCTTTATTTTACGCCAACCTCATCTAGTTTATAAATACGTGTTTTGTGTAATGATATTCTGCTACAGATAATAACAAAATATCGATTGCTAAGCATTTACTTTGACATTTGCAAGCTGTACTTGAATCCCTTGCGACTAATGAATTATAATCTTACATGGGCTAGACATCATGATGTAACGAAAATATCAAATCATACTACGCAAACTGTTGTAAATATTTAAAGTAGACATGTCAAGATTGCTTGTAGATTAAATTAAAGTAAATTTTGTTAGATAACATTTTAATTTCCGCTTTTCATTGAGATATTTTATGAAATTAAAAATATGACGTCACTTTTTAGACTTTGAATCATGGTATGAGTTGTCAGTTCTCTAATACTGAATGCAGTTGAGAAGTTTCTAGATACAGGTTGATTGGAAAGAGCGAAAAGAATTTGAAAGATGTTTAAAATAACGCCTGTATTGCCAACTTTTATCATGACTAATTTACGGATATTGTAAATTTTTCCATGATCAGTTTCTGGAGATTCTATAATTGGAGTGGTGAGGAAGAGGGTAGGGGTTGAAATTAAAAAATTCAAGTGATGACTGGGAGGGATTCAAAAAGTACGTACCTCTAAGGGCCCGATCGCGCGACCATAGTTACACAAAGCCCAGAACCACTAGTACCAATTGTGACAAAAAAATCAAATTTGTAATGCTGATCAATTATAATAGGCGATCAACAAAAAAAAAAAATAATCAAGGGAAGCCATGAATTTTAGAACGAATGTCTTTTGATTGAACTATTAATAGTGCCATTTAATTATGTCAGCTTTCAATTTGACATAATTAAAAGGTTACCAATAATTCAATCAATTGTAAGGTATTATTGGGCTGTACTAACGTGTGACAAAAAACAAATTGTCAGAGTAGACGAAGAAAATAATTGCTTTGAATAAATTTGGAACGTTAGAACTACTCACATAACTTTTGAAACATTTTTTTTTTTTTTTTTTCGTAACAGTATATCTTCTTTATTTATTTTGACGCTATGTCTCGTTATTTTGACGATTTTCCAGTTCAGTAATATTTCTTTAAAAATTTTGGAGCTCTTCAAATTTTACCGGAACCTGGAAAATTGGCAACATATAAGGATCTCCGGGTCAATATGGGTTTGGCAACTCTAAATATGGCTAGCAGATAGAAAAATATGGATTTGGGAACAAACTAAAATCTTTGGCGCTAAACGGCGGATAGATGCTTGAAGCAAATGTTGAATTTTTAAGCTGGACGGAAGTAAAGTTTATAAATTAGATTGCCATTCTTATAATTCTTCATACATTGGATAAATAGGAAGATCTTTCAACATTAGGATTTTCGAACATAAAATGTCTTTTTCAGAGCTCGAAACTAGAGATGGGTTCATGAACGAACCGGCTCAATGAGCCGGCTCCGTACACTGACCGAAGTGACACGGTTCACCAAATTGAAATGAGCCGACTCACGGCTCACTGTATTGTTTCAAGTTTCAAGCATACGATAGCCTATGGATAAAAGGCCGTAAGCCAAATTTATTAGAAGCCCATGAGATTAACAAACATAAGATTAACACAAATATTCTTTCATGAAATAACCGAATCGCCTTTAACCCGGAATTGTTGACCATTTAACATTGTGGCGACTTTCAAAACTGCAGTCAGTGAAATAAATAAGTCGGTGAAACATATATGGTGCAATTCTGTGGCAAATCTATAAGCAAATCTGTAGCGCAATCTTAAAAATCGCTGCTGGGTACATAGCAACTCCACTATGTGCAATTATAAACAAAAGTTTTCAAACTGGCGTCTTTCCCGAAAAGCTTAAACTCTCTAGAGTTGTGCCTGTCTTTAAAGGGGGTGACGATAAATCATATACAAATTACCGTCCCATTTCAATCGTTCCAATATTCTCAAAAATTTTTGAAATTATTTTAAAAAACAGATTGAATTCTTTTTTTGATAAAAATAAGATTCTCACAAATAAGCAGTTCGGATTTAGAACTAATCTGAACACGACTAAAGCTGCAACTGAACTAGTAAATTTTGTAACAGACAGCTTTGAAGAACATTCGTCCACATGTGCCATTTTTTGTGATCTGTCGAAAGCATTTGACTGCGTACCACATGATCAACTTCTTGAAAAGCTAGATTGCTACGGAATTCGCGGTTCCTTAAAAACTCTAATCGAGTCTTATTTGACCAATAGAAGTCAATTTGTTATTTGTAATGGAACTAAGTCTGCTACTCGCACGGTAAATTTCGGAATCGGCCAAGGTACCATCATTGGGCCCCTGCTATTTATAATATTTATTAATGACTTACCGGAAGTTATAAAAAAAAGCAATTCAGAAATCATACTTTATGCCGACGACACAACTCTACTAACAAAACATCAGTCAGTTAATAGCTTGTTATTAGAATCTTCCGAGGTAGCTGAAAGAGCCAAAGAGTGGTTTTATGCAAATAAATTAACTTTAAATCCGGACAAAACCCAAAAACTTATCTTCTCTTTAAACCGGATTGTATCAGAGGACATTGTCTATGGTGACCCAGTTAAGTTCTTAGGTTTCCACATTGACGGACAACTCACTTGGGATTATCACGTGAACAAATTGGCTAAAAAAAAAAATCCTGTCTAAAAAGAATTAATTTCGCGCTGAATAAATTAAAAACCACAGTCTCTTATGAAACATTGCGCTTATTCTACTTCGGTGTCTTTCAGTCTAAGTTGGGGTATGGCATTATGCTTTGGGGAGTCTGTAGTTCGATTGATCGAATTTTTAAAATTCAAAAACATGCCATAAGACAAATTAATAATGCTCCATATAGAGCCCATTGTAGACCATTGTTTATTCGCAATAAAATTATGACTGTGTATAGTCTTTTTATTTATAATTGCTTATTGTATGTAAAAGAGAACCAGACCAAATATGTAACAAACTCTGATAATCATTCCTATGATACGAGACGCAAATTTGATATTCGCTGCCCAAAAATCCAAATTAAAAATTTTATTATTTAGATTAACCAAATCTAAAAATGGTATGTATTTGGCCGCTCTCTTCTACAACCATCTGCCTGAAAGTTTTAAAACTCTTGAAAAGAAAACCTTTAAAAACAAATTAAAAAATATTTTAACTGATAACTGTCTTTATGATTTTGATGACTTTTATAATATTGTATTTTAAGATCATATTTGACTTGTGTTTTACTATTTTATCTTAACATGTTGCTTTGTAATATCATTTTAAAATTTGTACTTTTTATATATTTTAATTTTAACATGTTGTTTTTGTAATATATATTTTTAATTTTTTTTTTTTTTATATATATATATATTCTCATTTTAATATGTTGTTTTTTGTAAACTATTTTAATTTTTTACTATTTTTAACTATTTTAAATTTGTACTTTTTGTATATTTTCTTTTTAACATGTTGTTTTTGTTTTTGTAATATCTACTTTTTTAAATTTGTACTTTTTATATATTTAATTTTTTTTTTTTCATTTTAACATGTTGTTTTTTGTATTATCTATTTTAAATTTGTACTTTTTTTTTATATATTTTGACTTGTGTAAACATTTTCTGTAATGTATTTAACACTAAATAAATATTATTATTATTATTATTATTAAGCTACAAATGATCGTATCTTAGGAGTTGTTTTATGTGTTGTTATAGACAGATTCTTATAGATTTTGTCTGTAAGCTTACAGACTTCCCACAGAATTGCACTATTAGTCTCAGTTAATAATCCTTCGTTACCTCAGATAAGTTTAAATACTCTTTCCTCCTTCTTGAGACACATGTTTTTTACATGGTTTTCTCAAATTTTATTTATTAATAAATATAAAAAATATATAAAAAAGGGATAATACTTCTTAAAATATTACATTTTCTTCAGTGTCACAGTTACCTACATGTTTTGTGATACCAGACACCAATGTCAACATTTATTGTCGAGGAAGCAATTATAACAATTTATATTGCAAAATGTATGTCAAATTTTAAAGAATGTTGTCAAGTTTTTAGGACAGCTTACCCTTAAGGATCTTTTATAGCTTTTTGTTGATACACCAAACTTAAATTGATCAGGTTTTTAGGGTTTGACAACTAATAAATTAATTTTTGTTTACCATCAAATTGTAGATAAATTTAATTTCATGTCTGAAAGTAATGAGTTATATATTGAATTTTTAAAATTCTTGGCACTCGTAATATTTGATTTAGTTCCAAAATTCACATATTGGCAAAGAGAAACTAGTCTAAATCAATTTGACCAATTCTGTACATAAAATAAACTAAAAATAAAACACTAATTAAATTTAAAATATTTCGTGAGTACGGCGGATGTAGTAACAATTCCCAGTTTAGTTCATCGATAGTAGACTAGATCTGACGAGTCGTATCAGGCCTCTTGTTCTCTTGTTAATCTAGCTCAGGGGCAGAAGCGGTTTAACGGAGGGCGCACAGGGCACCTCTAAAGGACCCCGCAAAAACTCAATTTTACACTTTTTTCTAATTGAGGGGCCCAATATTCTTACAAGGCCCGGGGCCTTAACTGACCTAAATCCGCCACTGCTCAGGGGCCTCTAAGCTTTTCGGAAGCGGGCTACATCAAAATTTATTTTAAAAAAGCCGGACTGGACAATTTGAATTCAGCTGGGCTTTTGGCGCTTGATTTTAAAAACAAACTGAATAATAATGGTGATATTATTAATTAAAATAATAATTTTAAGAATCAGATTATTTAGTTATAGATATGTTTTATTTTGCGAATTTCTGATTATTTTAAATGGATGTTTTTATGTAAGTAAACTTTTTAAAAAATGTACACGGATCGGATGATACCATCTTGCGGGCCGGATTTGTGCCGCGGGCCGTACTTTGGAGAACTCTGAGTTAGCTTAACACTCTCGTCGAGTCGACACAAGGCAGCCCGAACTCGAGAATGTAGCGGGTACGATGGGCTCGCGTCCTTTGGTCTCGACTTGCATCACCTCGGCGGTGTTCGGCTACATGTCGATTTTTAGTGCTAGAGTCAAAGGAAATAAGTGACGAGCGCGCCTTCATTCTTGGCATTGACAATATATTTGTTGAACTATCAGTTTTAATTTTTTTAATTTGGATAAGTACAATTTGGTTAGTACGATGAGTGAGTGGGCTAACGAAACCTATTATATGGATCCAAAACATTAAGAGCATAAAAATAAAAAGAAATTCAATGATGCATGGGTCAGTTAATTTTTAGATATTCCTGTGGCGGATGGCAAAAGAAAATGGTGACATTCAGAGGCCATTTGAGAGAGAAGAAAGCGTAAAGTCTAGCGCTGGTGTTGCAGACATTTACAAACCACAAAGCTGATGCAGCAGCATTTTCGGTGGTTCCCGTCGTGCAGAAAGAAGTCTTAACAACAACAGAGCGTCTCGCGAGTGATTGCTAGAATATGGAGGTTAACACTCGCCTCGGCAATGCTCACCGAGTGGCTCGACCGAGTGCCTTGTTTGAGATAGTTAGCTTAACAGAAATGCTTTTATCTGCAGCCTCTTCGGGCGCTTACGGATGAGCGCTTGCTGCAAAGATCCTTTAAGGAGTTAGGAAGAGCATGCAACATTATTCGTTTGACCTTACGAATCCCTAAAAACACTTCTTGGTGTAAAATGTAGTTTTATTTTACGATAACAATACTGATTAATAATAAATATATTAATCATTTAACTTGACAGTTGATTCACGATGAAGTTTTTCACTTCACCAGCTTCTGACAACTTACCAACATTTTTTTTACTATCACTTCTGTCAGATTGATAAAGCTTCTTAAAGCCATTATATATAAGGCCATATATAAGCTTATACATAAGGCCAACATTGGCAGAGCCGTAGCAATGTTTTCGGCGCCCTTGGCAAATGAAATAAATTGATAAAATTTACACTTCCCCAAAAGCAAATGAAGAGCAAAAAAAAGTTCCTCACCTTCCAAATTCAAGTGAAGGAAGAGCAAAAAAAAGGTCCTTACCTACCGAATTCAAGCGAAGAGCAAAAAAACAAAAAAGGTGACCCCGCGCCCTTATCAAACATCGCGGCCCTGGCTAATGCCCCGAGGCCACCCCGTTGCTACGGTGCTGAGCATTGGTGCAACGAAATGATATATTTCCTCTGCAGAATATTCTGGAATTAATCCATAGGCGTTACAGTATGTTAAGTAGTCTATCCAAATTATGCCCTTGAAGGTCCTTCATGTTTCATCGCCATTTTTGTTAACTACGCCTTCATCTGTGTATTGAAATAAGGAATCCACATTACATCTGTGGTTATGATTCATTCAGAAACGGTTTGATTAGCGTTCTTAAAATACCAACAATTCTCTATTGTCTACTAGGCGAACAAAATTTCAGATTCCAAAACGTACGTGGCAACTAAGCGTGTTTTAAAATAATGCAGTTCGTTAACGAGAACAGATAACGACTAACGGTTTTCATTGATAAATAGTTAAAGATTCCTTTCATTTTATCAATTAAATAAAATAGAAAATATGAGTTTTTATTTAAATTATACTCACCCCATTATCAGGCCTTACTAC
Organism: Liopterus haemorrhoidalis; assembly: GCA_963971575.1. NCBI lineage: Eukaryota > Metazoa > Arthropoda > Insecta > Coleoptera > Dytiscidae > Liopterus > Liopterus haemorrhoidalis. Next base: position 55,332,775 of record OZ020615.1, read on the forward strand.
TATCACCCCCCCCCCACTCACACACTCATGCCACCACTGTACAATTTATAAAAATTTATGAAACATTTATTTTGATTTTGAAAAATGTTTCTGCCTTTTGGTCACAATTTGTACCGAACAGACAATTTCTACACAGACAGATTAGTGCAGGTATAAGGGTTTTTTGGTCATACCTACAAAATCCTGTATGTATTTAAAACTTTAAAATTCATTAAAAACGTTAATGTACCATTTTTATAGGGATAATTGTAATTTAATGTGTGTATTTGTAAAGAATTTGGTCAACATATCTAGTTTCATTTCGAGTAAAAGGACTCGACAATCGATTTTACAACTTATGTGATAGATAATATTTCAAGAATCTCATCTTATCATTTCGAGACCTAGATCTACAAACATCAATTTATCTCACCAAGTTTACGACCGAAACTGTTGTGTGACTCAAACTTTTCTAAATTTAACATCGTTTCTCAAACTCTATAAAAATTCTTATTTCCTCTAAACCCACGAATGTGGAGACACGAAGATTATAGTAGGTGCTCTTTTATGTGAAACCAGGGCTGTTTCAATCAAATTGTTCACATAATCTAAAGATTATTTTAAAGTGTTTAATTAATGTTATTTCATGTTTATATTACATTATCTGAGGCTACCATACTTCGGAATTAGGCTAGCGGAAAATCTATCATAGATGAACGCCTATAACTCGCCTAATACAAGGTGTCTCAAAAGAAATTTTATATTTAGTGGATCGATTAAAAAAAAAGTAAGCCGTATATAGAAAAAATGTTTATTAATTATTAAAATACACTTTTTGGGGATTTATTTCTTAAAAATAATATCGTCTAAATGTAGACCCTCGCGTTCTCGGCACTCATTTAATCGAACAGTAAAATTACTTATGACGTCTCGGCAGGTGGACTCAGGGATGGCTGCCATTTAGTGACGGGTATTTTCTTTCAAATGCGCCAGTGAAGTCGGTTTATTGGCGTAAACTTTAGATTTAAGATAACCCCATAAGAAAAAGTCCATAGGGGTTAAATCTGGACTGCTTGGAGGCCAATTTATGTCACCTCTCCGGGAGATCAATTTGCCTGAGAAATTTGCCTCTGACTGGCATCTTGGGGCTTTAATTCTTGCACCAATTGAATTTTGTAGGGGTGCAGCTTTAGGTCTTTGTGCATAATGCGATGTAATGATGATCTATGCACATTTAAAGCCCTTGCGCGCTTCCGAATCGAAAGGTTCGGGTCGTCACGAACAGACTGATTAACATTCTCCACGTTTTCTACCGTTCTTGATGACCTAGGTCGCCCGGATTTTGATCTATCCAGCGTTGTTCCAGTCTCTTCAAACTTTTTAACCCAATGTCGAATGAGAGGAATGCTTGGCGCATCATTTAAGTGGCGAAAACTTCGAATACTGCAGAATTTTCTACGCGCTACAGTCGCCGAATCACCGTTTTTGTAAAACTCTCGCACGCATAACGCGCGGTCTGCTCCCGAGAAACACTCCATAGCGTCTGAATACCAAGAGCCAGGCTACCGATTGACATAACCCCCGCGCCCCTCGGATACGTTGCGTTCACGCAGTAAGCTAAATAAATATAAAATTTCTTTTGAGACACCTTGTATTAATATTATTAAGAATTACTCTTCAACTAAACCCAACAAATACGTCATAACCAGGGTGACCAGATTTCAGTTGTGGCAATCAATCCCTAAGATTGAAAAAAAAAAAAAAATTAGGAATAGAGTATATTTTATTCAATAATTTTGTTGCCGGAAACCCTGTGACTCCGGGTGAAAACCTCAGACCTGGTCACCCTAGTCATAACCCATCCCCCACTACTGTGTCATATTCGTTCACTATTGCAACTTGTTTATAAAAGATTGGGAAATTTTAAAGACACAAAAAAGGGTCTGTAGTGTCTTGATAAGTGTTAGTTATCATTTAGCTCTTATTAACGTATTCAAAGAAAAACTTTAATCAATCCTTTGCATCTTTATCCCTTAAGATAATGCTACAACAAAAAAGAAAAATCTTAAATTGTTCTCTTCAAAAATGTTGATTTTGGCTTGTTCTTTGTGTAGCATCATCTTTCTAAAACTACACGTTTTCCAAACTCAGTTCATCTAATTGTTGGGAAACAAGGAAGTTCTTGATCATGTCACGGTAGCGGTTGCAGTAGCATAGTGGTCAGATCACGCGCTTTGTAAATGATTGATCATGAGTTCGATCTACAATACAGGCATAAGATTTTTCAAAGCAATTTTTGGCCGTTGCAATCTTAGGCCCACTTAGTCTTCCGTTAAATCTCTGAATTAATATTCGGGAAAATGGGGCGAGATTCAGAGGGCATGTAAAGCCGGCGGTCTACTGTAAAAAGTACTCGTTAGGTTATGTCTTATAACTAGGCATTATGCCATACAAAATAATAAATAATAGCGATTACTGTTAGATAATCTTATAATTATTCTGGATATTAGCTGTTCACTTAAGTTCTTAAAAGTAAAGGTTTACGCACGTTAAATAAGACGGTTGAAAATTAATGAATTTGATTTATTATAATACTATTTACAAGAGTTAAGTTTGAAAAATTAAAATATAGGTAAAAATAATGACAAAGATTAAAACAAATAGAACCGGATAGACCAGAATGCCGACACAGTGCCTCTAAAGGCCTTATCACACTAGAACGCTATCCAAGTCTTATTTTTGTAGTTTTTTTTTTTCAGGATCCAAGTCTTCAGGTCTTGACATATCACACGGTATTAGTTAAAACTTGGAAATTGTTTGTTTACCCATGCGCACATCGTGAAATTATGACAGTTGACAGTTATATTTTGACATAAACAAAAGACAAAGACGCGTCCGCTGTAAGACCTGGGTAAAAAGACCGAGAAATTGTATCCTGTTTCATTTGCCTGGTCTTCAAAACCTAGGTTTTTTCTTCATACTATCACACGCACAAGACTTCGATTCGAATGCAAAGACTTTAATTTTCCAAGTTTAGACTTGAATAATAACTCTAGTATGATAAGGCCTTAAGAATTCAACAATTTAGATGTTTACGCTAACCAGACTGAATACTTTCTGCCCTTGTCTTCAGAGAGACGGGTGTTTTTATAAGGCATTTCTAGGAAGAAGGGTAAAAATATTGTTCAAGGAATTGTCAAAGTTATTAGATAATAACTTTGAACAGAAGTCTCCTTGAACAATAAACTTTAAAAAATATTTTAAAGTTACGTGTTGTAAACGTAAAGTTTCTAATTTTATTTTATTATCTGATTTCTCACAAATGTTGACTGTAAAGTACCCTTTAAAATCCCTTAAAAACGATTGCAGCCCCTTTCAAAGAAATTTTTGCGACGGGTGGAAGTTTGTCATAGGTAAATAATTTGTCCGGGCGAATTATCCGATTCGTTACAAAATATAGGAACTGTCAAAATTGAACCAAACTAAAATGGCGACCGAAGTTGGAACGTGCCACTTTTCTTGTCCAGCCAGTAATCTCGAAGTTCACGAAATTGTGTTTTGTGACTTAAATTTCTCTAAACTTTACATTGTATCTCAAACTTTGTAAATATTCTTATCTTCTCTAAGCCCGCGTAATGTGGAGATATGATTACATTACAGCGGTATGAATACATATATCAGCCATACCACTGCCGTTTGCCGACAGAACCCTGTCGGTTGCCAATGACGATATGAAACCACGTGCAAACATTTATCGTCTATTATACAGTAAAGGACTGGATAATTATTGATTTTGTACTAGTATTACACATATGTGGTTTGTTTATTATTAGAATAGATTATATTCTGATCAAATTGGCAATGTGGTTAGATTATACGTACTTAACACACTAACTTCCGATAATGTAATATGTTTCATGCATGAGTAGCGCAAGCACCTTAGGTTGTCGCAAATAACATACGCTCTCGGAAACAATTTGTAATGGTACATTAGTAATTTATATAATTCAAATGATCTGACAAGCTGTTACCTGTTCGGTTTACCTCATAGAGATAATAGAAAAAATCATTATAACATAACCTTGTCTCCTAAGCGCGCTGGATGTGTTGCTTCTTTATCATTGGGCGCCATCTTGGTTTGGTCAAAACATTACGTGTTTTATATATGATTCATATGTATTGTGTATATCTAAAACGATTGAATTATTGGTTCCTAACGTCTAGGTGGCACATAAGGGCAGAGAAGATAAGTTGTCTCATGTATTGAGAAGTGACACGCTCGAATACGCTATGGCCAAATTATTGTACTAAATACTGCAGAATTTTTGTTGCAATGTCGACAGAATTTGTGAAAAACTATAAAAGCAGAACAAATTGTAGTGTTTTTGGCTGTCATTTAAGAATGGACAAAAATAGTCATCTTACTTTTTTTTTTACTTTTCCTAAAAAAAAATAAAGGTAAAGTTAATATTAAATCCACATTTTCGCGAGATGATTCTGTTGTTGAACGATTAGAGATAAAAAACTACGATTTGAATCTAGATTTTAAAAAAAATCTAGATTTTTATGTACCTAAATAAAAATTCTCTTGAAGTTAACGCATTTTTGATCTGTGTAGTTTTGAAAATTTGTAAATATTTAATTTTCGAAAAACCGTATCTCAAAATTTGTATTAGAGACCTGCAGTGGAATTTTTTGAAATTCTGAGACCCTAAAGGGCCTTATGACCCATTTTTAAGCAACGCCCAAACAACAATTTTTTTGGGAAATTTTTAAATTGTTAATTTCTTTTTTTTTAATTTAAAAAATCTTAACTTTAGTACTATGAAATATAGGAACCTGCGGTTTGAATTTTTTAAATTTACGTACTTTTTTCTACCTAGATAAAAAATAAGGCCCCACTTAGTTAACGCCTTTTTGACCCGTCTGGTTTTGAAAATTTGTGAAAATTTCATTTTTGAATGACCGTATCTCAAAATTTACATGAGATAGAGACCTGCGGTTGCAACTTTTGAAATTCAGAATGTCTTAAAGGCCCTTGGGACTCATTTTAAAGCATCTCGAAAACAAAAAATTTTTTGCGAATTTTTTTTTTCTGAAATTTCAAAAAATTCTAACTAAAGAACAATAAAACATACAGAACTGCGGTTTGAATTTTTGCAATTTTCGTATATTGCTTAGTATATAAAAAAAATGGGGCCTTAATAACCCAACATTTACAATAAATACGAATCGTCAAACAAAACCTTTGAAAATGGTCAAAAAACGAAAAAATCGTAAGGAGTACCCCTTACGTTTTTATCGATTTTCGAACAAAATTTTTTTCTCTCTGATTTACTTCAAAATGTGTTTACTCATGTATTTTGAGTCGTAAAATAATCACAATTACAAGCTACGGTTTAACGTTTTAGAATAAATTAAAAAAATGAGGACAAAAAATGGCCATTCAAAAAAAAAAAAAAAATGACTGGGCGCTTTAAATATATTTTTTAGACTCCCCAATATAAAATTGGTCTTTGTAAAAATAAAAATAAAATTTGCGCGAGAAAATAACGTAGAGCGATTATTTAGATAGACAAGGAAGCGTTTGTAATTTTTCATATTATTTACGAAAATAAAATAGGACTTTTATAATAGGAATAGCAAAAAAGCTCTATTCAAAATTATCATAATCTACTATAAGCTCCATATGAAAAATTAAAATTGACCCCGATAATTTGAAAACGGTAAGCGATAAAAAAAATTTGAGAACCTCTGTAAATTTACCATGAAAAAATGCCTCATGAAAGTGCACACTAAAACCACTTAGGCCCGGTTTTTCCACCTTCAGATAAAGTTCCAGGTAACTATCTGACAGATAAGGTTATTTTTAACTTCATCTGCTGAGTAAATGTCATCCCTTCTTTCTATACAAATGTATCTATCGGATAGTTATCTAACGGATAATGAGACTGACGTATTGGATTCCCTGACTGGTATTGACATTTACTCAGCAGATGAAGTTACAAATAACTTTATCTGTCAGATAGTTACCTGGGACTTTATCTGAAGGTGGAAAGACCGGGCCTTAATATTTTAATTTTAGATGGTATGAGCAAAAATTAAAAACCGGAAAATTTACATTTTCGTTCATATCTAGTAATATAGGAAAAATGTAAAAATGTAAAATTTCAAACACAAATAAATATTATTATTATTAGTAACCTATGTATTTTCTTAGAAGACGTTAAAATGGTCCCTTTATGCGGCAGTTTTGGTTTAATTTAACCGACCTCGTACCTTTTACCGTTTTCGAGATCCCCATGCTTAACAGGCTATTTGGAACACCCTGTATACTGCAAGTTTGACAATGGCGAGAGCCGAAACTGCAGTCAGTGAAATAAAGAAATTAGTGACGCGTATGAAAACAGTCTCATTTAGTATTCCATGTGTTGCTAAACATTAATCATGATGACCAAACGAATGATGCGTATACAAGACATTCCCATCTGCTGTTTGTTGTACTTGTGTCAATTGACCCAACTGTGACACATGGATATCATTAATATATATGCGGGCACGCTTTGTAATCTTTTCAAAGACGTGCTGTCAAAACAGGGACCAATACAATACAAAAGAAAATTATCTGCCGAGAAAATCTAGATATTCGGATACGTTGAGCACAAAAGGAAAACTTTTTCTAATCTAAAATTGTCAAAGTACTTGATTGTAGTAGTTTTGAGAATTGAAATGTTTTTAGGGTATCAAAAACTATGTTATCTTATTTCTTGGGAACAATCAGTTTGATTGACTTTTGATCTCTTGCAAATACACTTCGTGCAACATTTTTAGGGTTTTGTAAGTATGACCAAAAAACCCTTAGACCGTCATTTTGTCGTCTGTCTGTCTGTTCGGTAAAAATTGTAGCCAAACGGCTAAACCTAGAGAGTTGAAAATTGGTATGCTTATACAACTCTTTGACCCGCACATAGGAAAAATATTAAAATATCTAAAAAACATATCCCCCTAAAAAAATAAACAAATATGTGCTCTTCAAAAAAAAAAAATATTTTTTTAAAATTCTGAGTAAGGTATCAAATGAAAGCCCTTAGTACGTGGATTAACGATCAAAATTTTTACAAAATAAATTATTTTGATGCGATTTTTGCCAAAATTGTGGAAAAAAAAATTGTCCCACACCCTGTAGCCCAGATGGTTTAAACTAAAAATCTGAAAAAATTCTAAGTAATGTACATTGGTGTGAACCGGAATAGTACAACAGGAATTTTTGATCAGATTATGTTTTCGGAAAATAACGCATTATTTGTGTTTTTAACTAAAATATGTTAAATATTTAATTCGCTATGTAACACACCAGATCAGTTGATCTAGTAGCGTAGTTGGTTTTGTCGTGCGCCTTGTAATTTGCAAACTAGAGAATCCTGTTAATTTTATTTTTTCTGCTTTTTTATGCATTTTTATTTTGTTTAAATTATTTTGTCAAAATTCTAGTTATATTTTGGTAAATGTTGCATTTAATTTTTAAAAGCGTAAATTTAATAACCAGTGGGAAGTGTTGAAATTATAATTTAATTCTAGGATTGACGAAATCAGAGGGCGGGGCTTATGATTTAAGCAACCAATGGAAGCCATAAGCGCAATTTTCAAAATCGTAATGAACCTTGCTTTATAAAAAAAAATACTGCCCATATTTAGAAACTTA